>JAILWY010000002.1:102500-5102500 GCA_022113835.1 Atopsyche davidsoni
TCAAGCACTGAGCCGGTACTGATAGCAGCGATGCTCGCATAGTCGGCGATGGATTTATAGTATGTTAAAGTGACAATTACTATCGCTATCAAATCAACACTCACACTGTTCAGTATATTTTAATAAACAATTTAAAAAAATAAAAAGGCCTACTGTTGGATGCCCCATTGATAATGGTAGCGGATCTCCTGGATGTCCTTCCTGACCCATTGAAGAAGCGGTCCATAGCGGGTGAAGTTTCCTTGGAGATACGCTTTTTAGTGGGCTTTACCATCGTAGCTTCCTCACTATCGGAATCTGCAATCAAGAGTCACATTAATCGGTTGCATCTGTTTAATTTTTAAGTGCAGCAAAAATGCAGTAATTTCACAGGTCCCGAGTGTGGAGCCGCACGCAAGTGGCTCGCATCACGCCAGACAGCCTAAGTTACAAGACTGTTGGCAGGGAGTTTTTTTACAGCTGGATATAATTGAAATTGAGTAAGCGTTGTTAATTACTAGAAAAAATACATGTGATCATGTCATCTTTGCGGCCAATCTATCAGCATCACAGTCTATTGCAGATGTGCCTGGTATATTTAACTTTATGAAAATACAAATAAACCGAGTACTTTAAAAGCTGAAATGCTGCATTTCATACTTTCATAAAGCGTAGTGTTGACAATCAGTAAATATGAATTGGCCCCAGTACGTCAGTTCCGCACATATTAGAAATCCACTTGGCTGCGATAGTCAAGGATTTCTCTTGATATTGCATGCATACAAGTATACTGAGATATATATATAAAAATATTTCCAATTGTTATTTGCATTGTGAAAGAAAATATACAAATATTGTCACCTGCAAATTTTTCAGTAACACAAAAAGATCAAAAAAAACAAATGTTTAAATTTGCAATGATGGAGCATGCACTGCTATAGTACATTATATATCTGAACAGGTCCTCCTTGCACAAAGTCCTCACGGGGCAAGGCCACGAGGACTCAAGATAAAGATCTCAAGATAAAATCTCATCAAGATTTAGATAAAAAACCAAAAACCAAATCAAAAGAAAGCTTTTTTTGGTACAAGTGAAACATTTTACATATTTTAGGAAGCGTTAACAAAAATGCATAATATTTATAAGTTATTCTTTAAAAATAAAATGGTAAAAAAAAAATCTTCTTGGGTAATTCACAAGTGATCAAACACTCCTCTCGTGATCAGCACTACCGGAGGGCAACGATATAAAGGATGGACTTTATGTACATATATCAATGAAAATAAGCCTTATGGACACAGACTACAGGAGTGCTTGATGGTGTTGGTATTCAAATTAGGTTGGCATTTTAAAACTAAAGCATTCAGGGTTGAGACAGGCGGTCATAAATTAAAATTCTTTGAACAGAAAAAAGTTATCTGTATACTTTAGAAATTACAAATTGCCTCGGCAAACCCATTGAGAACTACTTTTCTCCGGTACAGATTATTTGAAATTCTTTGATATATGAAAAGGCAAATACCAGAAGTTTCCAATAATGGCTGGAAACCAAAAACACATTGCACATACATATTCTTTAGCTAAATAATTTATATCAGAATATTTGGTATGTAAGTCAATCCCAAACGTTAATCATCAGTGGTATTCTGCAAAGAGCATCTATTTAAGGGGTCTAATGATAAAACACAGTTTGAAGACAGCACACTTAGCATAAAAGAACAGGAATATAAAAATATGAACATTTTTTGAAGCTATTCGAAGTTTTGGTTTAAAAAATTAAGTAGCGGTGATAAAAAAAAAATCTTCAATGCTAGTCAACTAGCCTGCAGTATGCCCGGCAAGCTGATTAATGTACGAACTAGCTGGGAATAGTGTAAGTAGAAACCTTTCTCACATCATGAAGACACCAGTGAAGATTATCATGTTTATTGGCAGATTAACAAACAAAGGCGGACAATAATAAAGGTATTTGTTTTTAATTATTTAATTTATAAGTATTTATATATTTATTAAATATTATCCTTATTGCATTGACAAATCACTAACACATCCAATAAACAAAAAAGGCGTAAGGTTCAATTCACTGTCAATGGATACGCGTAGTTAACAATACAAAGTTGCTACCTTCGAAGATTCACTCTATGCAACTCTTAACACGTTCACTGCCGTGTCAGCCACCGGTGGCCGACACAGAGGTATTCCAATTGGGCCGCGTCGGCCACCGGTGGCCGACATATAGCGACGACATACCAGACTTTAGCTTGTCATTCTGCCCGTCGGCCATACGTCCTGTATTAAACTACTATTGAACATGGCCGGCACGGCTCTCTTCTATCTTCCTTCGATATGGTCGTTAAAAATATCCCAAAACAAATGAAATAATTGTATTTCGACCCATTATATTAAATTAAACCTAAAAAAGTGAAAACCATTTTTGGACATTTTACTAAAATCCTATTGGCAGTCAACGTGTTAAATAATAAGAGGGTCGTTCGATGTATTTCCAGCCTAAAGAAGAAAACGCAACATTTTTAAAATTTTGACCATTTATTTTTCAACCTAGGTCCCTTCTAGAGCGATACACTTTTCAAGACGATGTTTCAATTTTTTTTCCCTACTAAATAGTAGAATAGGCATGACGACAGTATCAAAGAATCAAAGAAATAATTATTTTAAGGGAAAATACATATTAAAAGGATTTAAAAAACTGATTTAGTTTTATTTAAAAATCTAAGATTAATAAGATTTTCAACAAATTAAAAGGTTAAAATACTGCAATCGGCCATTTTGACTGAAACACCAATCACAGCGCATGACGTCATACTGACGTCAACAACTCTATGGTATTCAAATTGGTCTATGGTCTTCAATGCAAACACAATGGCACGCCAGTTGACAATATAGTTAATGACGTCAGAGCGTCTAAAAAATGCTGCGATGACGTCACGCCTCGCGATGACGCGTTTTCGCGCACTTTTGAAAAAATATTATAAAAATGGCTTTAAACATCGTTAAACTCTAGTTTTTTACCGAAATAAAGTTTTTTTCGTAAATAGTAAATGTGTACCCCCATTATGGAAGAGGATTTGAAAATCTTTCGTCATGCCTATTTGTCGAGGTCCTTGAAATGACTTCATAATTTGTGGCGAAGCGGCGTCCTCCGAGCCATTTCTTCAGATTTGGGAACAGGAAAAAGTCACTGGCAGCCAAATCTGGCGAATATGGTGGTTGTGCGCCGGTGTGTTGTCTTGGTGATAGAGCACTTTTTTAGGGCCATTCTGGGGCGTTTTTTCTTCAGTTTGGCATCGAAACGGTCCAATAACTGAGCGTAGTACTTTCCAGTGATGGTTTTACCCTTTTCTAAGTAGTCGATATGGATAGTGCTTTTTGCATCCCAAAAAACAGTCGCCATAACCTTTCCGGCCAATCGAGTCGTCTTCGCCTTCTTCGGCGGCGCTTCAACGCTTTTTTTCCACTGCTTCGACTGTTCTGTTTTGGTCGATAGTGAGCAAACGCGGCACCCATCGCGCTGAGAGCTTGCGCATATCCAAATTATTGTACGCGATGTTGCGAACACAGTCCAAAGAGAAGCTTACAGCCTCTGCTAGCTCTCTGATTTTGATTCGGCGATCGGCCATAATGATATCATGGATTTTTTTATCATTTCCGGCATGGTGACTATATTTGGCCCCCTCGGGCGGTCCTCATCAAAAACACTCGTAAGACCACGAAAAAATTCAGTTTTCCAAAATTTGACTATTGTTAACGATGGAGCAGACTCCCTGTAAACAGAATCCAACTCAGCTTTGATATCCGCATTGTTTTACCCTTTCAAATGAAGGAACTTAATCACCGAATGATACTCAATTTTTTGCATTTTTCACAAATCGCAAAAGACGGTTCACATTTACGGCTGCCAAAACAAAACTATATTTTTTTTTTGCTTCAAATTTTGACGTGTGTCATCTGAAGGATGGCAGATTTTAAAAATAATAGCAATTTTGTTCTACGGTAACACTATCTATGTTAAGCCGGGTATACCTCGAACCGCCTACATACTTTAAGTACAATTGTTACAAATTTACACTAACTGTTTACTTTTCAATATATTAAAAAAAAAAATGAAAAACTAAATTTAATTGTGAAGAGTGAGCTGATCTGTGAGTGAGGGCAGTACCAAATAAAATCAGGAAAACATTAAGTAATCCACCCAGACTTGTTATTCAACAAAAGAAGGAAAATGTACCTCAGAGTCAACAAAACTTACTAAAGTTTACAAAATCACAAATTTGTTACTGCATAGATTACTTTGAAGTTGCTTTGGGATTTTTCTGTATTGATGTATCGTAAACCTGAAGTTTTTTGTGAAAATGTTTCATGAAGATTTAAAAATTAATATATACATTACAGAACTTTGCAAGTAATAGATCTGACCTGCATTCTGCTGATCATTTACTCGCACTTGCAAATGACAATTCCATAAATAATCAAAGCCGCCAACGGTTGCTAATCGAATGGAAGGACTTCAGGTTCACAAATACAGGTGGAGCAGCTTTATAAAAATTATGTATGACCCCTGGATCTAATAAATTCAGAATCTCTGTAATTTATAATTCACCAATAATCGGTAAATTTTATCGGTAAATAATCAGTTTTTATTTTTGTATAATCAAGATGACAGTGAGCATATATTTTCACCGAGAGACATATTAATGGTTTGACTCTGAGGTAAAGGACAGAATGATGATAGATGAGTGTCAGTTGGATGTGATATCAACAAACCGCTATCATTGCGAGTTTTCTTTAGCATCTTAGCGTAGTGCTGCGAGTTGGACATGGCCTCCGCCGCGCAGCGCCGCACGCCACGCTCCGAGCACTCTGCTACTGCACGAACCAATGCACATAAGTTCTTCATATTATGAATTGTGTTGATTTTAAATAATGAAAGTCACAAAACGGGCAAGACTTCGGATTTGCTACTAACTCCCAGACGAATTGACCTCCTTTCGTATAAAATCATGATCAAACCGGTACTAACATACGTCAAGTAAAAACAAAAAACCTTTTGATACATTCAAGAGAATGTGAAATAAGGCCTGATAAAAGTTGCAACGAGAGCAGGAAACATTTCAGGATGCCAATGCAGTGAGATCTGTGCTTTACGCAGTTCAGTCATTTTCAGAGATGTGGGAGAGCAGGAAAGCCAAAGATGAGGCGGTAAAATATATAGAAACAAATGGTGACAGAATCCAATAGAAATATTTTGAACGATTCCATGGTAGAATAGAACAAAAATTAAACTGATATGGTACGATACTGGCACAGTTTTTCAGATTTTAAGTGGAAAAATTTTATGGACAGACAAACATAATTTTAAATAGTGTCGTCATCTCAACAGTATCAGTAATTACCTTTAGCCTGCTTCTTGGGGATCTTAGTGCAGGTGGGGCAGGTGAAAGCGCGCCGCTGAGGAGGCCGCGGGAGGCACTCTGAGTGCCAACCTTCGCTACACACAGAGCAATTCACCAGAGTACCTCCCGATCCGCACGATGTGCACACTGCCACGCGTGTGCTGCTGTTCCAGCTGTAAACCCCATAATTAGATAGAGTAGAGATAAAGAGAGCATAATGAAGTGCAGAGGTGTAATGCATCAATCGAACTTACTCATTGGATGATTCATCAAACTCATTACCGGAATCATCTTCTGCCTTAAACACTTTCCTGTTTCTCTTCTGAGGAGTTTTTTCTTTAGGCTTACACTGGTCGCAGAACCAGTCTCCTTCGGGTACTTTCTGTAAGGTGAACATATGTTATCTGCTTGAGCCTACAAGCACGAGTGCACAAACATACACATATTTTATATAAAATATGTATAATATATATATATATATATAAATATTACTTACAGTTAATTTGGGTTTGAGGCAATACATGTGATGTCCTTTGTTGCAGGAGTCGCAAAGCAGCATGTTCTCAGCGTCGTTGCGCTTACGACAGATTCGGCAGTTGGCGTTGAGCACGGACTTGGACCAAATCACGCTATTGTCCAAGATTATAAGGTGCAATGTGACCTGCGCAAAGCTCCTGCTTTCCATCAGTGATATCTCCCAGCGCTTCATGGCCACAAAGTCTAGTGTTTTGGTGCTGTCTTTTGTCCTTTCTTTTTCGTCATAGCCTAAAAGTATTTATTTAGTTTTTTTTATTGGTGTCTTAAAATGCTCGTATGAGCTCAATAATATGTAATAAATAATGTTTTAAGGAATCAAAGGCAAAATATGCAGTAATGTCAAGTTCACATAATTTGCTTATCAATCCCGATTATCAAAATCACTCAGTCTCGTTCTTCAGAAATAAGCTGTGATAACTTAACGCAAATTCAACTTGAAGAACGTCATTTCAGGGCAATGTATAAATTTTTTGAATCAATATTTAAGTTGAATTAAATTTATTTTTATATCTTTATTTTTTAGCTTCTAACTACACTAAAAAGCCTTTGCGATTAGCCTATGCTTCACCATATTGTTAATGTCAAACAAATGTTACTGGATTCTAATTGAATTATATTCCTCCTTCTCATTTCATGACTGGAAATCATTACCATCTTCTTTGGAAATAATGAAATCTAGTTAAACATCCTCTAGCACATGGGTGGCCAACTTTTTTCAGCTGCCGGGCCAAATTAAGGAAATGAGATTTCCTACTGGGCCGTACAACAAAAATTCATTTAATATGTATATAACTTAAAAGCCGGAATTTGACACTAGATACCAACACATGTGTATGGGCTGTAGAAAAACATTGATATACGTATCATTTTAAAGCTCTATTTATAAGCTGTCAAAATCAGTCAACAGTGTTTGATTTGCTTGTGATACTTGGAAAATTTTGAAATATGGCGAAAAAAACAGCATTTGCGGGAAGTTTTGGTGAGTCACTTTTTTGCTAAGAAAACTACAGCCGAAAGTCATCGTTTGCTCATGCGATTGTATGGCGAACATGTTCTTGCGAAAACACAGTGTTTTGAGAGGTTTCAACGGTTTAAAAGTGGCAATTTTGACATCAAAGACAAAAACGGCCTGGACAGCCGAAAAGGATGGAGATGAAGAATTGGAAGCGTTACTCGATCAAGACTCGTGTCAAACACAAGAAGAGCTTGCGGAATCATTGGGCCTGATTCAAGTAGCCATTTCCAAGTGCCTAAAAGTATTGGGATTCATCCAGAAGCAAGGAAATTGGGTGCCATACGAGTTGAACCCGAGAGACGTGGAAAGGCGATTTTGAATGTCTGAAATGCTGCTCGAGAGTCATAAAAATAATGAATTGTTACTGGTGACGAATAATGGATTCATTAAGACAGCCCAAAGAACAAAAAAATCGTATTTGAAGCCTGTCCAACCAGCCAAATCAACACCGAAGAAGAATATTCACGCTGACAAGATAATTCTCTGTATTTGGTCGACATCAACACCCCTAATAAAAATTGCCAATTTAGCAGTATCTGTTAGGTATGTGCTTTCATCCAATGCTAGAGCATAAAATATGAACTTGGATGCTCGATTTTTCAAATTATCTTCAATATGTTTTCCAATGTCGTCCACACGCCTGGTAATAGTTTAACGAGACAGGCTTATTTTTGAGAAGTCCGTTTTCTTTTCTGAGCACAGAATTTCAATGACACTCTCCAAACATTCCTTAACCATTTCACCATCTGAATATGGCTTCGATTTTTTTGCTAGTATCATAACTAGCTTTTACATAGCATTCTGACTTTTGAGTCACTCTAGTAAATATCTGAAGTTGTGCAAAAAAAAATATTTTTAATAAATTAACTAGGACTTGTCGAAATTGCCCTTCGTACTTATCAAACCTATTTGCATGCTTCGCCTCGTAATTCCGTTTAATGTTATACTCTTCCAAGACAGAAACAGGATTATTGCATATCAAACATATTGGCTTTATTTTAAATTCCACGAAAAAACAGTTTATACTTCATCTGTCTTGAAAACTTCTCAGTTCTTCTGACTCTCCTCTTATTTGGTCCAACATCTTTACTACACGACGCCATTGTGTCATCATTATCTTACCATTACCTCGCCCAGCATCACGCATTCACGCTCACGACAATCCACGCAAGATTGACGTGCTCACTTTTCAAAATTAGCTTAAAGTTGTGATTGATTGTTAACACCAAGAAATTGTCACGATAATTGAATCAATGTACTGAGATACTTTCATATATATGATATGCTACGAACTACGCTCAATGAAATATTCTTTTGGTGGTTTTATGTACAATAAAAAAAAATGTTTGCATATTGCATGCGACCCGCGGGCCATGGGTTGGCCACCTATGCTCTAGCACAGGGATGAGCAACATGATGTTTTTTTTAATCCATAATAGCATGTCGGAAAAGCAAACAAAAAAACGGAAGGTTGCGGATGAGCACAGGCATTTTCAAGAAAAGTGGAAATTTGATTATTTTTTCACTTTCGTCAAAAACAAAGCTGTATGCTTAATATGCTTAGAGACTGTGTCGACATTAAAAGAATATAACATAAAAAGGCATTACGATACAAAACATGAACAACAATATAAAAACTTAACAGGACAACTCAGGATAGATAAGTTTAATCAAATGGAGAAAAACATAGGAAAACAAAAGACTATTTTTAAAAATCAAGCTATTTTATCAAATACAGCAGTAAAGGCTAGTTTTGTTGTCAGTCAAATACTAGCAAAAAAAAATGAAACCCTTTGCGGATGGAGAGATGATAAAAGAATGTCTGACTGCTGTTGCAGAAATACCATTTCCTGATAAAATAAATATTATTTCAAACATTAGTTTATCAAGATTCACCATTGCAAGGAGAATTGAAGACTTGTCTGAGAACATAGCAACAAAGCTTCGTGAACACATTGCAAAATTCGAATACTGTTCTTTAGCACTTGATGAGAGTTGCGATATTAGCGATACAGCACAACTGGCTATATTTTTACGTGGTATTGACACCAAATTTAATATTACCGAAGAATTGTGTTCACTGATTCCAATGCAAGGGACTACAACCGGCAAAGACTTGTACGATGAACTACAGTCTGTGTTGGAAAATTTTTCAATTTCATTAGAAAAGATTATTGGTATATCGACAGATGGAGCACGAGCAATATCAAGCATGGAGGTAGGAGTATCGGGAATGCTATTTCAAGACATTAAGAAGGTCACAGGAAGGGAAATATTCGTTAACCACTGCATAATTAACCGGGAAAATTTGTGTGCGAAAAGATTGAGTTTGCCAAATGTCACAATACCAATAATTAAAGTAATCAATTTTATAAAGTCGCGCGCGTTAAATCACTGTGAATTTAAAGAATTCTTGAAAGATTTAGAAACTGAATATGGCGACGTGGTTTTTAATACTGAAGTACGTTGGCTTAGTAGAGGTGCAATGCTAAAAAGAGTATACAACTTAAAAAGCGAAATACAATTGTCCTTGGATATGAAGGGATATGCCTTTCCTCATTTTGGTAATAAAGAATGGATGTGCGATTTTGGGTTTCTTATCGACATGACTCAGCATCTCAACGATCTTAATGTGGAACTCAAGGCAAAGGACAGTTTATTCACAATTTGTATGATAAAATTCAGGGCTTTGAGCGCAAATTAAAATTGTGGAAACAGCATCTTTTGCAGAATAATGTGTCGCTTTCCACATTTGGAAAAAGAAAACGTTACTTCTTCTCAAAAATATGCACAACATATAGACATTTTAATCAACGAATTTAAATTACGATTCCAAATGTTCAAAGCTGAGAAGACAGCGGTTTCCATGAAAATGTTTTCCTCGCCATTTAATATAGATGAGAATACAGTTCCCGAAGACTTTCAAATGGAAGTGATTGACATGCAGAATAATACCGATTTAAAAATAAAAAAATTTCAGTAAACATCGAAAATATTTATAAATTTTATGTGAGCCCTGAGAAATTTCCGCTTTTGACGAAAAATGCAAAGCAAATGACGTCTCTGTTCGGAAGTACGTATGTTTTCGAACAATTGTTTTCAACCATGAAATTAATCAAAAATGACCACCGATCAAGACTGAGTGATGCACGACTAGAAAGCTGCGTACGTGTAGCTACCTTATCAATTCCGGTTGATATTGATCAGCTTGTATCGAAAAAACAGTGCCAAATTTCTCATTAAAAATTTCAAGTAAATTCGTTTTTCTATTCTTTTCTTGTTTTTTTTATTTTGCATTAAAATTTATATATAAAATCTTTACTTTTTTTTTAATTTTATATTTTTTTATTCTAATGTTTATTATAAATAAAATTTTGTAAATGATTAATAAGTGTTACTTTATGTGCGGCCTGCCAAAAAAAATTCAAATTTAAATTGGCCCGTTGATTAAAAAGGTTGCTCAACCTTGCTCTAGCACATACCTAAGACTGACTATATTTAATCTATAAGCCTAATGATTGTATTGTAAAGAGGCATTGCATTGGTTTTTATACCTAGGGGCCTCTTGAGGTATTTGTGTGCCACTGCTTGACCCAGCTGCAGTAGAGCAGATGCCAGGGATCTCACAACCTCCATGTTGTCCTTGCTATCTTTCTCCGCCTTATCTTCCTCTGAATCCGAATCGGTGTCCGGTTCCATAGCAACACCTCCTAAGAAACTGCCTGGATCTCTGTAGGCAGCTGCGCTCACTTCATTAGCTAAAAGACCCAAAACTCATCAGATGACAAACTGTTTAACTACAGTGTTACAGTTCAATTTAAATTAATTAAATTTTGAAAGTTATATTTACAACAAAAAAAAATTATTTTAATATTACATTGAATTTAGTGACTAAGCTTTGACTCAGTTTGATAATGCTAACATGAAAGGTTGGCGAAACCGGTCACCAATAAAATTAAACAAGTGGAAATATCACAAAAGTATTTTATATAAAATATTTAGATTTGAGGCCTAAGTGTACTTATGAGCATCATGGTGTGCACCATTTGGATGTGAGCTGCTGACCCATGACCTTATGGATCCATATGCAAGGTGTGCAAAATTTTGCAGTCCAAGTACACAATTAAAGAACGTATTTTTTAGTTAATTCTCACACAGAACATTTTTATTCTCGCTTACTATACCAAGGAATGCAAATGAAGCCAGTTCATAATATTTATTTTCAACACATCAATTATGTAACACATTCAAAATAAACATAAAATGGAGTTCAACGAAGTCAAGTTATACGTTTGAGGAGAACTGTGAACAAAAGGATTGCATCACAAGGCCCGTGTCAGGGGTGATAGATCGAAATTCCATCTGTCACTAAAAAAATTGAATTTTCTTGTTGTTCAATGTACATAGAATATCAGCTCACCAGATTCCAGCTTACTCTTCCCATTGATGATGTGAAGGTCGTCAGAGAGAGAGCTGTTGGGTCCCCATGACAATTTGTGGCATTGTTTATCGTAACCTCGCTTCAGGATTGTCTCTCTCCACCCTTGACGATCCTGAAATAATGACAATAAACCAAGTTTGATTAGTTTTTACAAATGAATTATACCCCTGGCACTTGACCTGATTGTTTGACAGCAATACTTCGAATGTGACCTCACCTGTGTTCAATTTAATTTACAATCAAGCTTATAAATGACAGCCCTCTTTTTCGAGTCATTTCTATACATGAAGTTTGTACTTGAAGATGATACCTAACAAATATCTCCGATTGTTAATGAGCAACCAGAAACTCAATTAAAAGAAAAATAATAACCTTAATGGGAAGTTCTCCGAGGCAGCCAAGGAAAATTTTTTCTTCCAGATCTAGGACAAAGTCCCGCAGCGTCATCTCCAGAACTTCAGAAGTGTCTGTACCCGGAGGGTAGCGGAGATTAGCATCGGCGTACTTCTTAGCGAGTCGGGTCTGAACTTCGGGCTTAATCACTACGGGCGGTGACTGAACAAAAAGTCATATTTAATAATATTAAAAAAAAGATATTCATTCTTAAAAAAATTATTAAAAAGCAGATACCAAAAAACATAAACCAGGTAGTACCGAGTTGTGAATTTAAAAAAGGATCTACGCAATCAGTCTCTGTTTGAGGACACAGTTTATTAATTTAACCGGTATCATTCCGTGTTTGTTTGCCTATTTTGTAAAACTTCTTTATTCATTAAATTAAATTATTTTTTAAATATCTAAAAACATGACGAAACGTGCTGCTTTTGAATGTATAAATTAATTAGTTAAAGGACAAGAATAAGCTTTTTAGGTTAATAAGTTTTAACAACTGCCATTCCCATCTCAGTGTCTTATAATTGAGTTATTCAAGTATCGGTGACTAAACAAAAAAGATTCATAAAAATAAAAAAAACTTACATGCACAGGATTCAGAGCGCTCACAGGACACTTGGCTAGGTAGTTAGTGATCTGCTCTCTTTCCTGATCTAAAACCTGTCTCAATTCGCTTTCTCTGATTCCTCGTTTGTTCAGGTTATCTATAAGACTGGTGACATGCTCCGACGTGTGGAGGAAGGACCAGCGGGTCTTGGAAAAAGTGGAGGCGTGTACTGGACAGGGCCCGGACCCGGCGGTACACATCATGAGGTCTTGCACCGCCTGAACATTGCTCTCTGGTAGAGATTTCTTAGCGGCTCGATTGATAGAGTCGTTGAATTTTTTGTGGAAACTATTTTCAGAATCGTTCTCCTTGTCGCTGTTACCTGGAAATATGAAGCAGTACTAGAGGACTCGAGTTCAGTTAAGCTATTGATTTGAAATGAGCATTGAAGCTTCAATTATTTAAAGATACAGTTGGTGGTTCTCCAGTCCCCTTTACACAGAGCCTTTGTGGATATATCAGTAGAAGAACTAACAAAATCTTCTCTTATCAACATTTCAATCTATAAAAGTACAATTCGTTTTGTACTAACGTATAATCTTGCTTTGTACTAGATAAATCATATTTATTTCAATTTATATAAAAGATCACAATCAGATAAGGTACACGAGCAGCGAGTTATGGGGCACTAACCTCCATGTTGTTCAATCTCAAAGAGCTTGTGCACGTAGTTGAGGGTGTCTTCTGGGGGCGCCGTGGCCAAGGAGGGGTTGGGAACGACAGGCTTCTCCAGGCAGACTCCATTGAATCGATCATCGTGTTCCAAGAACAGGCCAGGGACGGACTCGTACACCCAGTACCGACGATGCGCGCGGTCACTACCTGAGAATCATTTCAGTAAATTATAGCATTATCATCCCTGATTAGAATTCAATGAATGTACAGAATAAACCAAAAAGAAGAGGCCTTTATGGGATAATATTTTTATTCAATTTAGCAGTTCACTTTTATAGTATTTTTAAAATTAAATTATTTTTCTATTTTGAAAAAAAAACAAATACTATAAGTGAATTATGCTGAGCATTCCAGGCAATAAATAAGACCATACAACTGACCACAATAGACTGGAACATGAAGCTACTTCCTTGCGCAACATGTCATGGGATGAGAACATTTATGCCTAACGTGATAAACGTGTTTCAAAACCAGTCACTTGAAAAAATTAAACTACAAAAACACCTCTGAATAAAAAAAAATTACCTACTTTATTAATTATCATAAATTCTAAGTGAATAGATTAAAAATATTTAAATACTCAGGTCTGTTTCAATTTATATGGGCAAGATTAATTCATATTGTTATTAACTAAATAATTATCAAATATGTAAATATAATATTACACACTGAATGTTTTAATATATAGTCATTTAAAACTCATGAAATGAACCAAAAACTAAATAGGCCCTCACTTTTAAATGTTATTTAATTGTACTTCTTAAATAAAATGTGGTCTTTTTTCAGAATTTAACATGAAGTCACCTCCATGTGTAAACCACTCACCAAGGTAGCTCTGGTAAGCAAAGCACTCGTAGAAGATGTTCTTGACTTTGAGCTGGTACTCAGCCTTCTTGACCTCAGCATCCTCGGCCAGGGTTTGCAGAGCCTCGGCCACCTGCAGCTCTAGTGCCAGTGCAGCCTCCCCTGAAAGCTTCTCCTCCTCGCGCCGGGCCGTTGCATCTTTCTTTATCTTCTGGCGAGTCACCAAATAGTCCGCTTCGCGGCGTTTCTCGGCAGCCTGTTATATAAACCATCACATTAATAAAAGAGATAAGATGCCAGAGCACTAGCGAGTTCATTAGCCGCACATCACTCAAAATGGTAGTTTAATTTCAACTTTGGAATTCAGAACATACATTTCTGGAATTGAATCATTTCAAGATAAACTAGACACTAGCTTAATAACACACTTTACGAATGAACTTACTAAAGAAAATGAATTTCCTAAAATGCAACGCCATTATCACTATTTACAAAATGCATGGCCATTATCTTCATGTATTTTCAATATTAATATAAAATAGAACTTTTTTTAAAAATTTGCTTTGTAGCAAATTTAAATAAATACTGTTAGATGTTCAATTGGCCTTGTTCAAGTTCACATGGATGATCTGATCCAGAAAGTTTGTCAGCTCGATCCCTGTCTAGATAGATGAATGATACTTTGAGGCTTATGACTGTTTAGCTGAGTACGTAAGTGCTGACATTGCATGAGCATATCAGTGAACATACTCAATAAGTCAGAATCAGTTAAAAAAGAAACATTAAATAATAAGCTTGATTTTTACCTGTAAACTTCTAATGTCTAGTTTCAAATTCTTGGATTTTTCCAGCTTTTCTTCGATGATATCTCGAATGGTGGCATAACTTAAAATTTGATTTATCAAACAATTGATAATTTTAAATTTGTATGCTGAAATAAAGCAAAAAAAAATGTTTGTTAAATGGTGTATTGTAAGTGGTTACATTATATTTTATATCATAAATTTATAAAAATTTTAAAAAATTTAAATTGCTCAAGTGCTGTAGTATGGGCCCAGTATGGGCAGAATGCAAAACATCTCGCTATATTATCACATTGGAAACCAGAAATATATTAAATTCAGGGCACTTTTAAATAAGGATCTACTTGCTTTATTTAATTGGCAAGCCTCTACATATACAGTCTACTAAAATTGTTTGTTTCAAAATCTAGAATGGATGACACACAACTATTGAGTTCTTTATTGCGAAGAGTGAAAGTACTGCAGGTCCAATCTAACTATATCTAAGGGTTTCTGCATTCTAGTTTCTGAAAGATATTTTTGTAAAAAATCTAAGTTCATTCTGGTGAACACAGTTTTTGATTCCCTTATGTATAAGACCTTACCATCTGCAGTGACTTCTAAAGAGTGTGAGTGAGCTGAGCTAGTAACGGATTCAAACTTTTCTATACTTTTTCCAAGTGCAATGTAGTGTCGTCCCCAGTGCAGAACTCCACATCATGGACGGAGAGAGCGAGGTCTACTGTTGTAATTTTTAATTGTTGAGTACTATAATAAAAGTACTCGAATGAGTACGATCAGTTCTTACACATGGGCAGATCTGTTATGTGATTTTCGGTTAGGGCCTGGATAACTTTAGGGTTCTTGATCCTCAGGAGGAGGCCAGGGTCATCCTCTGACATGTACCCACCGCGCTGCTGATACCGCCACTTCATGCAGTGATCTCCGCCTTCACTTCCCGATGACAGAAGATGCAACCTAACAACATAAAAAACTATTAATTAGAAATATTAAGACTGGTGAATTCACATAGTCGACCTTGATAATTAATCAAAATTGTTACAATATAATTTATGATAATTATTATATGCGAAATGCCAACTTACATACCTTAAAACTTCACTAAAAGTCTGCGAGTCCAGAGGTAGCTGACTGATGGGTGTGGCAAGGTAAGTAAGTGACCATTTTGAGGCATTTGTTGCCAGTTGTATTCCACGAGATACGCTCATGTCGATATCTTCATCATCTTCTGCCATATCTGTAAATATATTGCGACATATATGTTAAGAATTGTTACTAGAGTAGATTTCCCATTAATAATTCAAAGACTCAATGACTATACAATCCTACTATGAAAAACTTCGAAATCAAATATCTGCCTGAGAAACCGACATGAAAATGGTTCTCAAGTGGTCACTATACTATCCGTGCTCAATAGTGCCGATGATTGAACAAAAGCCAATACATTCAATGAGGCGTCATCATTAGGAAAAGCGGCATAATTTTCTTACCGTTAGCTTTTAGCATATTCCTATCTTTCCTAGGCTGATTGTACTCTTCAGCTTCATCTTCTTGCAGCACAAATATTGCGCTGAGCAACATCTGCACAATGTCGCACAGGGGCCCGGCAACTTCCTTAGCCGTGAGAGCTCGCCGAAGGAGTTCCAGGTCTACACCATTGTGAAAGAAGTCCTTCACTTTGATGGCTTTGCCGAACACTTCCATGAACTCTAGAATGGCCATAAAGTCACCGAAGTACTTGTTGGGCAGGCCGGATATGTCCACAGGAATCGTCATTGGAAGAGCCTGGTGGAAAGATGTTTCATCAATATCATTTGATTTCATTCAAAACAACTTAGCTTTTAAAGCCTGAGCATCGAGAGTATAATGTGTAAAATTTGAATACAAAAGTGGGAAATAATAAGATGACAAGATTGTAGATGCAAAAGGTCTTCGTTATTAAAACACAGAAGAATCAAACAAAAAGAACTCACTTTATGGTCTTCAAGTTCCAAGTCATCTTTTTGTTTATTCCATTCTTTGACATACGCGGCCAACTTCAGACTTCTTTCCTTCTTTTTCATCTTTTCCTCCAATTTCTTTTGCTTCATCTCCTCGCCCACCCTTTTCATTTCCTCTTTAAGCGATTTGTTATCCGTGATATTTTTCGATTTTTGAATTTTTCCAGATTTACTATCTAATTTGTGAACATTGTCTTTGTTATATTGCATAGATTTAGATTGCTTTGTACCTAAAATTTTAAATTGAATGTAAGTTAGAGAAATTTTTGATAAATACTCTGAGAACATTGACATTTTATTATTAATTTTTTAGATTAGTTGAGAAACTGATAGATTTTTCAAAATTTCATATAAAAAATCAGATGACAACTTAACAACTGAAATTACACATTATTTTATCAAAACTTTCCAGCTGAACACGTCTAAGATAGAGTGCCAGACGAGGGCAGAGCCGGCAACAGACGAAGCTTACATGTTTTATCGAGTATAATGTGTGGATAAAATTTCCACAAATTTACCTTCAAATTTGTCTGTTTTTGTAATATATTTGGCAATGGATTCCTGCCTTGGTTTTTTCTGGCCATTAGCCAAATTTCCAATTTTGGTGGCAGAATTGTTGACAAGTATTTTATCAAACTTCTTAGATGAAGGAAAGTCTGGAGAGGCTCCGGTGAATATCTGATCAAATTTTACTTTTGATAGATTATATTTTAGAACAGCGGCTTCCTGAAATAAAGCACTCAAATGAACAAACATCCATACAATATTACACTTTGTTCTTTATCCTGAAAATTCAGTATAACCAAATTCATTATAGGGAGATTAAAATATATATGCGATTATATATATATGAGATTAAAATATATATAAAATATATATATTAAAATAAATATATATATATATTTTATATTTTTACTGACTGATTTTATATAAAAAAGACAACATGAAATTATATCACAAATTGAAGTTAAAAATATGAAAATAAAAAAGATAAAGATATAAATCTTGCCATCACATGAATAAATAAAAATTTCATGAAATTAATATTAAATCTATGAGGTGCATGGAGAGTTTCTTCTCTAGTTTTCTCTAGATTTTCCAGTCTAGCTAGTGAATAACCTTAATCATTTATTTAGTAAAAAGTACTTTTATTCTAATGATGCCGCCGGGTCCCTGCTCCACAAACTGCTTGAGGTAGAGCTTGTTCTTGTCACGTGTGAAGATCCCCCGGCTGCGCCGCACGCGGTCATGTGACAAAATACCCATCTGACCTTGTCCGTCTCCTTCCTCCTCGTCAAAGTGTTCCACCTCGTAACTGTATATTGACGATGCCTTACTTGGAGAGCTGAAAACAATCAGTGATTGTAGTTTCAACATTGTACGCAGGAAGATAAGCTATCATTGACTGTTGATTTCTTTAAATAAAAAAAAAACTAGCTCATCGGTAATATTGTCAGTAGACTTCACTGATTCTGATTGCTGATTGAGAATTTAAAAGTCACCAAAACCATTAAATGATAATTTTAATGTAAAACAGTTTCTAATTATGTACAAAGCCTTGATAGACATTAGCAATTTTATACACAGTGGATCAAAATCCTTTTCCAAATTCACTCAAAAGCCTGTCAGTAGACAGGAGTACACAATATGTAGCCCACATTGCTTAAGAAAGCAATAGCCTTTGCTGAATCAGTAAATACATATTAAGTACTAAATGCAAATAAATTATGCTCCTGATTTATAATAATAGTTATATGTTATTAAAACTTAATTACTATGTATTAACTTGTAATTAAATGTAAAAGGTATATTTAAAAAAAAACTTTTTTTTCTACAACTAAATAAACAAACAAAATATAAGATTACAAGTAAACATTACTCTTCAGTCAGTGGTATAATTTTTAAAAATATAATCAAATAACAGCAATCATCTACAAAGTTGACCTTGAATAGTACTTACTTAGGTGAATTGTTAGAAATATTGTCCGGTTGCTGTTTGGGTGCTGTGACGGATAAGACATGAGCTTCCGACCATACGTCTCCATCCAGGCACGCTTCTACTGTTTCCCCAACGAAGTATCGGTCTCTTACAAAGTTAAAAACGTCATCTAGCATCTCTGCAAATGTGCAGCGCTTGGTCTTTGAGGCTAAGTACAAAATGGGGACGCGAAGCTCCACTGGAAAGTCACGAAGAGACTTTCTAGCATTCCTTTCACTTTCTAGAGCTTCAGCGTATGTCAAGTTTGGCTTTCCTGTCATTTCACATGACCACACCATAGAGTTGACCAATATGATCCGCTCACAATATTCCCTTCAAAAGAAAACCAGAAAAAAAAACATTTTAACCAAGAAATTTTACATCACAATATCCAAAGGTAACACAAAGCGAACGATTATCTGCAAAGTAAACAGCGCGGAATGGCTAAATGCGAGTTACGCATGGACAATTGCGTAAACGAACAGTTGACGGGGTTAGTGCAACTTTAGCTTGAAAAAAGCTTTCTTGTTTACAAATTATTTGTATATCATCAAATACGATAGCACTCACTCATAATCGCGAAATATTTCGTCAGTGATTTCACAGTGAAATACTTCCTCATCGTCTCTGAGAAATTCCGAGTCAGACGACTTCTCAAAGGCTTTTCTTTTTAATAAAGGCATGTTAGCAGGTCTGAGAATGCTAGTCGAGGAATCAAGAATGCGCTTGGAAGTATACAGTATTGTATCGAACGATCAGCAGTATAACTCAACTGTAACACTCATGATCACTCAGAGCGTTTCATTTCTTTCAATACACTTCACAAATGTTGAATATTTTTCAAGAGAAGCAGCGCGGCTTTCGGTTGACAAGCCAAAAACGGCGCGCTTCATGGGAAACATACGAGAACAAATAATTGGGAAACGCGAACAGATGGCAACTGGCTGCTGTCACTGAAAAATCATTCCCACGTTAAATCAATTCTTCTTTATTTTAATTCAATTATTATAAATCGTGTATTTTAAGTCATCCAAAAATAATTTTTATATTCAATGATTATTTTCGTAAACAAAATACTCAATTAAATTACTTAAAAAAAGAATAATCCACTCTTAAAAATAAACATTTAAAATATTGCAAATACTATCTAGCTTTGTCTGTGGAAATATGTTTCAGTTAAATGTTAAATAGTTTTAGTCAGTAGGTCATATTTTTTCGCGCAAAATAAAATATCTAAATAAGTTTTGGTTTTTTTTTTTTGCTTTACTGATTACATTTTTAATATTTCAAATAAAATAGTTTTGTGATTTTTCCATCTAAATTTTATTGGTCACCGGTTTTGCCAACCTTCTCGTTGGCATTATCAAATGAAGTGTGGTTCATTTAATAATGCCAACGTGAAAGGTTAGCAAAACTGGTCACCAATAAAATTAAGCATGTGGAAAAACCATAAAACTATTTAATTAAAATATTAAAATGGGATTCCAGCGAGTACTCTTTATCAAAAACATAAATAAACATTGACATTTGAACATTATTTTAGTAAATCATATTTCAATAAATCATGTGTTGTAGTCAGATTAATTTTGTCTAGATACTTATAGGATAATAAACAAATAGCTTGATTAAATAACCATTTTTGGTAGCTATACTTATTTATTTATTATTTTATTTTATTATAGTATCACTCGAGAAGTCTAATATTTTGTATAAAAAATACGCTTTAAAAATGATTAGAAAAATTTAAATAAAGTCAAATGCGTAATATTTTATAATAATAAAAAATATAGAATTAAAAATATTTATAAATATCTCACCGTTTCTTTAATAAAGGAAATATATTTGGCTAGTCTGGTAGCATTTTTGTACATATATTTTGCTCGTAGGGCTGCTATTCTAGTAGCACTCGCCAACTGAATTGACAGTTATAGATATCCGAATAAAGGATTTTAACATACCCGGGTGTCGAGCATGGAGCATAAATAATTGATTTACGCTTTAAAAAATACAAAAATGCCTAAAGAACAGTTTCGTGAAACAGATGTTGCTAGAAAAATGTAAATTAAAAATTATTTTATTATTTTATTGATGCCGGTTTAGCTTATGTTATTTTTTAAATGATAATTTATTGGACATGTGATGTTGCATAATTTCTTTTTACTATTGAATTTCGTCATTGTTTTAGTTCTCACGTGACTTTCGGAGTCGACAGTGCAGCAAATATCCAGCAACAGGCTCATCTTCATGTCGTCACTAAGAACTTGTACGCTCAAGATGGACAGCGAACACCTGCTATGCACGGAGTCCTGGACAGACGAATGGTATAGTATTTAAATTTGACTAAAGAAATTGGACTGAGTTTCAATGCTCAACATTCAAGTTCTTAATTTTTTTTTTATATTTCAGGGAACGAACCAGAAAGATGCCAATTGTCAGACCTGTGGTCGTGGCCTCAGTGAGTGTGTGGGCCATTACGGCTATCTCGAGCTGTCTCTGCCAGTTTTTCATGTCGGATACTTCAGGGCCATCATCAATATTTTACAAAGCATCTGCAAGGTATTTCAGATAATTCATTTTTATATAATCAAATGTGAAAAGAGCATTGGAATCTCAGTCTCTTAACAACTGGAGATCCAAAACCATCGATCTGAAGGGATAGTGTAATATTTTGATGGAGATACCGTCATTAGACGATGGTGTCGTAGCGTACATTAATAATTATTTTTTTTAATTTGACTTGTTATTTATAGGAATGTGCCAAGGTGCTCTTGACAGATGTTGAGAAGAGCACCTTTCGACGAAGACTTTTAAATCCTGATCTTTCTTACTTAACTAAAAAATCTATGCGAGCACAGATCTTGAAAAAGGTAAAAAAGGTGAACAAGTGTCCTCACTGCGAGGTCATTAATGGCATGGTGAAGAAAAGCCCTGCTGGGATTCTCAAGATCCTCCACGACAAGTACAGGAATAAAAAGGTGGAAGATCCGCTTGTCAAAGGAGTGCTGAGGGACTTTAACGATGCCAAGGAATCCAATAGAGAGCTGGCCAGCATGATCAATAGTGCACTGCTAATTGATCTGAACCCTCTTCATGTATGTATTAAATGTGCTTGTCCTTGTCTATGGATTGTAATTACAATTACATTAAAGGTGGTACCAGCCAGTAGGTTTCTGTTACTATAAATCATATCATTTCTAGACTGCATCACTTTTTTTAAGAAAATAAGATGTTCCAAACATCACATTCAGAAATCTAAAATTTCCTGTCCATATTCAGAGGTGGATAATTTTGCAGTTGTTGATTATTTAATTTAGGTGTTGAAGCTTCTTCGCCGTATTCCGGAAGATGATGTTCCTTTGCTTGGGATGAATAGCACTCGCTCTCGCCCTGAAGACTTGATCCTCACAAGGGTCCCTGTGCCTCCTGTGTGTATTCGTCCCAGTGTAGTTTCTGAGCTCAAGCCCGGCACGTGAGTTAAACTATGTTTATATGTTTGTATTTACACATTAATAATTGAGATGTCTTCTAGAAATTAGTTGGATGATTATGAATTGAAACTTTATTGGTGGATTTTGCATGGGCAAGGTAAAGTTTTAAAAATATTGAAGAAATCTTCAAAACACAAGTTTTTTTCCATTATTATAATTTTCTGTATGACTTATTTTAATAAAAAATATGAAAATAGTATTCCACAAAGTTCTTTCTGACAAAAATACTGACAATATTACTGTATTAATTATGATAGTTCTCATCAACTTTAATGGAAAAGTTTTCTACTGTATTCTTACATTGTATTTGTTTAATTTAAGAAATGAGGATGATCTCACTATGAAACAATCAGAGATTCTCTTGATCAACGATGTGATTCAAAAGCACATGTCCAGTGGAGGAAAGATAGAGCTTATCCAGGAAGACTGGGACTATCTGCAGTTGCACTGTGCGCTTTACATCAATAGCGAGATGTCAGGGATACCCATCGCCATGCAGGCATGTCGCATCCATAAATACCTTTACCAATGTTCCTATAGGCCAATTCTAATTTTTTTTCTGTAACACACCACCACTGCACACGGTTATCTCTCCATCAGCATGCTACAATAGTGCTATACACCTATACCTCCGTTAACGGCCTAGATACGTTCAACGAAATTTGGCCTCTAACCAAAAAGCCGTATAATGAATCAATTATTCTAATACAAATTCAATGGGATCGGTTCCAAATTTGTTAAATATGTAACACTTTTTACACATTCTGGACATATTTTTTTCCAAACAGCATCCTTGATGTTATAGTTTTTCCAAAATGTTTTAATTGAAGCTTTACCATTGGTTTCCCTTATAAGTTGTCGGAAAGTTCGGCGTAGGTAATATGCCTTAAAAGTGGCTATTGCACCCTGATCCATTGGTTGAATCAGAGCTGTTGTATTTTTCGGAAGGTACTCAATCATGACATCTTCAGATGCCCTGGTGCATTATCCAAAATTAGCAAAGCCTTGTTGGTTAAGTTATTGTCTCGCAAATATTTTTTCACTTCCGTACAAAAGTGATTTTTGAACCAATCCTCAAAAGTAGCTTTAGTCATCCAAGCTTTCTAGTTGGATTTCCATATGACGGGTAATTGATTTTTATTTAGTTCTTTAAGAGGCCTTGGATTTTCGGACAAATATATTAAAAGTGGTTTTTGCTTAAAATCACCCGCGGCATTTGCACCAAGTAGCAAAGTTAATCGTTCTTTAAACACCTTATAACCAGGCGCAGATTTTTCGGTTTTTGAAATGTACGTGCGATCAGGCATTCGCTTTCAATAAAGCCCTGTTTCGTCTACGTTAAACACTTGTGCAGGTTTATAACCACCTCTTTCAATAATTCCCTTTAAAATTTTGGGATATTCCTTAAATGCGGCCTCGTCGTCGCTATCTACTTCACTTTTCATTTTCAAATTATGCAAATTAAATCTTTTTTTAAATTTTTCAAACCATCCTCGGCTTGCTTGGAATGTGACATCTTCAGGAGATTCATTAGTATCTCCATTCTTCAAATTTTCAAAAATTCTTAAAGCTTTTTCCTGGATAATCATTTGATTCATTGGCATTCTCCGTTTGTTATTGTCCTCAATCCATATAATCAATAGTTAAAATAAGTTAAATAAAAAATACACATTAAAATTTTTTAATTTGTACATACATACGTACCAAAAATGTCCCTAATTATTTCCAATTTTTCCAGTTAATGTGTAACAATCAGTAATAAATATGTACACAAAACACTCACAGACAAGTCTAAACCGGCCGCTCTATGAGCACACACTGAATAACGCTTGTTAACAAAATAACACCGAAAAAAAGTTTTTTTGGCCGTTATAGCGAAACATTTTAGGCCGTATATTGAATACGTGCCATAATTGAAAAGGGCCGTTATAGCGAAAGGCCGTATAATGACCGGCCGTATAGCGAGGTATAGGTGTATTTTAAAATTCATTATTGTTGTGTTATTAGCCCAAAAAACCAGGACGTGGCCTCGTCCAAAGACTGAAAGGAAAGCAAGGAAGATTCAGAGGGAACTTGTCAGGCAAACGAGTCGACTTCTCCAGTAGGACTGTCATCTCTCCTGACCCCAATCTTCAAATACAGCAAGTGAGCTACAATGGCGTTCTATGAGTGACTTATGTATTTGTTTCTACTATATATATGTGATTGGTTTGCTTTTTGAAATTAAAATCTTCATTTTTTGTAATAGGTTGGTGTTCCCATTCATGTTGCTAAAATTTTGACATACCCGGAGAAGGTCTTCCCAGCAAATCTACAGTGGCTTCGAACCCTTGTATGCAACGGACCTAATATACATCCAGGAGCTAACTATGTGCAGCAGAAAGGATCTGCTTACAAGAAGTTCCTCAAGTATGGCAATAGGGAGAAGATTGCACAGGAGTTAAAGGTAGGTACAAGTAGTTGTCACTTCTGCAGGCACACTGTAGACTCCACTACCCAGAAATGCCATAATGAAACAAATTTTTAAATACATAGTTTTAAATTTTTTTTTTACATATATATATATATACACATATATATGTATATACATATATATAATACTTACTAAATACATCAAAAAATATCTATGACCAAAGTAGGTATTTGTGGACTAGACCATAGTTAATTGGATTGTATAATAGCTATTTATTTTGTATTTATTCAACCTTACAGTGTGGCGATGTTGTGGAGAGACATCTTGTTGATAATGACGTAGTGTTATTCAACAGGCAACCCTCCTTACATAAGCTGTCCATTATGTGTCACAGAGCAAAAGTTCAATCACAGAGAACTTTCCGGTAAAAAATAAAATAAATCATTTTATACATACACATAATGTGTTATATGTAAATCTATACAAAACTTCCCCCTAAGAAATTATGGAAAAAAGATATTCACATACCTAACAATGATTTACACAAAATACCATTTTATATTGTTATTATTCAATTTTTATAATAAGTAATCGAATCCATTAACTGTTTTATGTAACAAGGAAACTATCCAGTGACACCTGCTTTTGCCTCCTTTTAAGGAGGTTCTCCTCATATACTCGCACTGATATAGTTGTAAGTGGTGCTTTTGTACAAAATTTCGCGCTGTTTTAAACATTTTACACACCTCCCTAATTTCATTTGAACTGATGGGTTTTTCTGTCTTTTTTCCTTCTTCTCACTTGAGACCTTCGTTGTAATATTTTGCTGTTGTTAACGATGTCTCCATAATCCTTTTATCAATGTTTAGATTTAATGAGTGCGTGTGCACTCCATACAATGCTGATTTTGACGGAGACGAGATGAACCTTCATTTACCTCAAACAGAAGAAGCTAGAGCAGAGGCACTTATTCTTATGGGGGTATGACTTAAACGCATGTACCTAATTATATTTAAGGAATTAAATCTCCAGCCAGAATCATTTCAAGGTTTTAAAATGTTGACTATGGGTAATGGGATTCTCAATCCATAAAAAATACATATATATATAGGGTGTTTTTTATAGAGGTATAGAACTTTGAAATGGAATAAAACAAAGATAATTTTTTTAAATTGACATGAAATTAACTTTATTCGAAAGATAATTTTTTGGCATTATAATTTAAATATGATTTCTGGCATATGACCGCCACGGCTGGCTCGGACGTAGTCTAGTCTGGAGGTCCAATTCTCGATGACTTTTTCCAACATTTGTGGCCGTATATCGGCAATAACGCGGCGAATGTTGTCCTCCAAGTGGTCAATCGTTTCGGGCTTATCGGCGTAGACTAGCAACTTCACATATCCCCACAGAAAATAGTCTAGCAGCATTAAATCGCACGATCTTGGAGGCCAATTAACGGGTCCGAAACGTGAAACTGTGCGGTTACCAAACGTTTCCTTCAATAAAGCAATTGTGGCACGAGCTGTGTGACATGTTGCGCCGTCTTGTTGAAACCACAGCTCCTGCACATCATGGTTGTTCAATTGATGAACGAAAAAGTCAGTAATCATGGCTCTATAGCGGTCACCATTGACTGTAACGGCCTGACCAGCATCGTCTTTAAAGAAGTACGGACCAATGACTCCACCAGCCCATAAAGCACACCAAACAGTCAGTTTTTCTGGATGTAACGGTGTCTCAACATACAATTGAGGATTATCATCACTCCAAATACGGCAGTTTTGTTTATTGACGTATCCATTCAACCAAAAGTGAGCTTCATCGCTAAACAAAATTCGCTTATGAAAATCGGGATCAACGGCAATCTTGTTTTGGGCCCATTCACCAAATCTGCGCCTTGCTAGGTGATCGTGTGGCTTCAATTCTTGCACGAGTTGGATTTTGTAAGCACGCAAACCAAGATCTTTCCGCAAAATCTTCCATAAAGTGGATGGACACATATCCAATTCCTGTGCACGATGGCGGATAGACTGATTCGGGTCTTCCTCTATGCTACGCTCTACAGCAGCAATGACTTCTTCTGTACGCACTGTACGACGTCTCTGTGGATGCGTATTATCATTTAGAGTAAACGTGGTGCGAAAACGTTCCATAGTTAATCGAATTAATTGCTCTGATGGACGATTATGTTGACCGTAAAATGGACGTAGTGCACGATACGTTTTTCGAACAGAATCATGATTTCCAAAATAAATTTGCACAATTTGAAAGCGTTGTTCAGGCGTCAGTCTATTCATGTTAAAATGCCAAACCAAACTAAACTTAAATCCTTTAACAGCTGACAAAATGGCCGCTAGTTAAAACAGTGTTGCCAACTTAAAGTTCTATACCTCTATAAAAAACACCCTGTAGTTTAAGAAATAATAATTGATTGGTAATTGGTTTAGTGATAAAAGTAAATAGAAAATTATTGATAAAATATTTTACTAACCCTTTGCACTCCATTGGTAAATTCCTTTGTAACTCTGTTGGCGACTATAGGTTGCCATTAAGTACAAATATATTGTTCTGACAAAAAAAAAATGAAACTATATTAGAAACAAGCGATAATCAGAGTTCTAGTGATGAATCGACTTTATAGGGCATAAAAAACGGAATATTGGTATCCTTGATTCATTGAGTAGTGGTTACCTAGGATGCATTTGGGAGATTGTTTTTTCATATGTCATACTTGAACAATTATAAAATTTAAAAATATTTATAAATCGTTGTTATTTTGTCTAAATAAATTAATTTATACATATTTATATCTATTCATTTGAATGTCCATTTGTATACCTTTTTTTTAAAAAATAAATTTTATTTGAAATCCACTGTTTTAGCTTGAAATTGCTATAAAGTACATTGAAGTTACAGGTATGCCATACAGAAAAAGTTAACATTTACATAACGGACCTTCACGCAATTAAAACATTTGAATATAAAAAACATAATTATATGTTAATGTGTTGAACTGTTGATTTTCTTTCTAGAATAAATCCAATTTGGTAACACCGCGTAACGGCGAGCTTCTGATTGCGGCAACTCAAGACTTTATCACTGGAGGATACTTGCTAACACAGAGGGATACTTTCCTTACCAGAGAACAAGCTTCACAACTCGCCTCTTGTCTGCTGGCAGCCGAAGACGCTACTCTAAGAATTGACTTGCCGACCCCTGCCATTATAAAACCCAGAGTTATGTGGACTGGCAAGCAAATCTTTAGGTAAATAGAAATATAAATCGGTTGTCTAAGCTGTCGGTTGACAATTTTGACTTGGCAAGTTTGATAGTATTTTGGCTTATACCCTCAAAATCGGATGTTCTAAAAAGTCTCAAAACACAGCAAATTATAGAGTAGTGAGCTCACACAGTTGCTGGCTGGTCACCTGCGTTAAGGGTTTGTTTCCTTTGACCCTCTTATTACAATCTGACAATCAATAAATAAGGTAATAATACCACTGATAGTATTTTCAGAAACAATGTTACATTTTTTAATTAGGTGTATTCTTTTCAGTCTCATAATGAAGCCTAATAAAAACTGTACAGTGAAAGCGAATTTAAAAACCAAAGGCAAGAATTATGCTGGAAACGAAGACATGTGCGTTCAAGATTCTTGTAAGTTCATTTTTCAAATTTTTTTGTCACTTAATTTATTTTTATTGTATACACTTAAAAGTACAATTTTGGGATTATTTTATATCGCAAAAATAAGTTTTTAATTTTAGTTATTTTCTCTGCAAATTAAAAAAATATTATTTCCTCAGCACTTGTTTTATTTTCATCTAGATGTGATCATTCGAAATTCTGAACTACTCTGCGGCTCCATGGACAAGAGCACTCTGGGATCGGGAACTAAAAGTAGCATTTTCTACATACTACTCAGGGACTGGGGTGAAGAACACGCCGTCAAAGCCATGTGGAGGTTACAACACTCTCTGTGCCTTCATCCTTCAGCTCATGGTTGTGGTCGCATTTTATAATAACCCAATACTTTGTAGGTTGGCGAGGATGGCTTCATACTACATGATGAATCGTGGCTTCAGCTTTGGAATCATCGACGTGACTCCGGGAAAGCAACTCATTGAAGCAAAAAATAAACTCCTTCAAGCTGGGTAAATCTTTTCATTTTCTAAACTGTTTATTTCATGGAATCTTGCTCCTAAATTTGGATTCTTTGCAATTAAAAGGTTAATATATAAGCACTAAGGCTGAAGGTTGAAACCAACCATGTCTCAATAAATGGGAGATGAAATAATTAAACATCAGGATAAATGTGATGTAGGTGAGCCACAGTTAGCAACGCCATGCAATATATGAATCTGGAGAAAACTCAAAATTTAAAACACTCGGAGCCCAATGAATGTGTTGAATGTTTTTATTTATATTTATAAATTTAAACAAAAACTCTTTATTGTACATTACCTGTATTTTGGGGTGAACGGTTCATTCTCTCACATCACAGTTTTCAGAAATATGAGATTTCACTGTCCACAACCATGTGTCTCATGTTTGCTGTGACTCCCTGCAGATACGCAAAGTGTGACGACTACATAACGGAGATGGAGCAGGGTACTCTGCAGTGCCAGCCTGGCTGTACGCTGGAGCAGACACTAGAGGCGGTGATGCTCAGTGAGCTGTCCAGCATCCGGGAGCTTGCTGCCAAGGCGTGCTTTCGAGAGCTGCACCCTACCAACGCTCCCCTCATCATGGCGCAGAGTGGATCTAAAGGTAAACTAAACTATTGACTGTGTCAGTTTTTTTTATTGAATTCTAATGTTATTACTTATATGATTAGGCACATTAGTTCATACATAGAAGATGATTTAAAGAAACTCTCAGAAAAATATCATCGTGATTTGTGTGGGATTTGAACCCACATCCCCTGGCTTACATGGCCGGTGTACTAACCCTTGTACTAACGAATCACTTCCATTTATCGAGAATTTTTAACAATCATACTCTACATATTGTGGTGATTCCACCCCCTGCCTAAGCTAAAATTCTAAATATAATGAACTTATTTAAATTAGAAGCGAACGTTATAAAATTCCTAGTAATAAATGTTTCTGAAAATTTTTAAGACAAGAATAAACTTAAAACTAGTGGTTCAGAATTGTTTGATTGAAGTAAATATTTTTTCGCGATATTGGCCACCTTTGAGAACTCCAGCTCTCATTTCCATCCCCAAGTTCAGGTATCTTCAAGTGCTTGCGTATTGTGTCAACATGTAAAAGCACCTAAGATGGTGACTGCCAATCTACACGCTCCCTATTTTTTTTCGACAATCACTTTATGACAAAAGGCGAGTCCTTTGAGCCCAACATTTAACAGGATAACGAACACGAATCTACTCTGAATTCAAACAATCAAATCTGAACGAGAGTCAAAGAAACGCAATCTGTCAATACAAAAACATGTGCTGCTGCAATTTAGTTGGGACTAGTAAGGAATATCCTTTGTATTTAATTTAAAGTTGCGGGCCGCCAAAGGCAGGACACCGGATGATCTGGAGCGTCGGACGACGGTGTCGCCGGGTAATTAATAAGTCCTGGAACAAGGGAGATTAGCCCTTTCTGCGTAGTTAGAAATATGTCAAGATTGTTTCTGTATTGCAGACCCGCTTCCCCAACTCTCAGTGCAACTAATTCACTCTTTAAGGTTAGTACAAAGTTTGGTACGGTTGACTCGAACACTCACGACTTTCCTGAAGATCAATTTTGGTTTCGCAACAGCCGTTAGAAAATTATCCACCCTAATCTGAATTAGAGAATTTCGCTCAGATTGTCGCCTGAAATCAGTCAGGGTCACCTAATATTATAGGCTTCAGATTACGCTCTACTAAATGCAGGATACTAAATTTAATACTCAATACATCATAACAATAAAGGTAATAAAACTCTTATAGCTAGTTCAAATTACTAAACAAATTAGAAAATCCCCCCTCGGCAACCCTAGAATCGAAGGCTTATTAAGTAGTTTCTTAAAATTATAACATATAAAAAAATACCATTGATAATACACGCTCCCCTAACTTGGCCAACTCAAAATAAAATACCCTTTTAAATTATCCTAATACCAATAGGCGCCCGATAATAATCCGAAACCCAAGTTCGCCGCAACCATATAGCGTGAGTGTAAAATCCTTCAAACGCTTCCGAACGCAAATTATCCCCCTCCGGCGGAAAGAAACGTAACCCACTTGGTTACACGATCGCGTATTTTTTCCAGATAAAATACAGAGCATATAAAATAATATCAGGTGGTCTGTGAATAGCGATTGAAAGCCCCTAAAGAGATTTGCTGTAAGAAAAATACATCCTAAACATTTAAAAATAACAAACTCAAATTAAATATACCATAAAAATACCCAATACAATCTAACTTAGACGCCTATTATATGACCATAGAATTAAATAATAATAACGTAAATTATAAATCTATCCTAGATTGAGACGCTGCGGACGAACTCAATAAAATTAAAGTAAACCTAAAACCTTACTTAACAATACTACATTTATCGAATAACGAAGCTGGAAGAAATAACACACAATAACACGCACGTCGGCCCTAAATAATAATAGTCGCGTTCATAAAAATCAGCGTATAAAATAAATTGAAACTCATCCATCTGCTTCGACGTTCCAGCTCCCCGCTCGGCAGCATTCCTTGACCACTGAATCTACATTTAATTAAAGGTTCAAAATAATATCTAATTATTTGGTATTTAAAAGAGACGTGTTCATCCGGGATGTGACTGCTCGCCCTTGCCCTCAGCACCCAGAAGGACCCGTCTGCTCCGGCGATGACGATTGAATCCCGCATTTTTGCGTGCCAGACCCTCTTGAGACGCTGACTTTCTACCTGCGACCCCAACATCCCTGGAAGAATATAGACCATGTGCTGCACACTTGACATGCCCTCTGTTCTGCGAAGGACTACCTGACCCCAAGCCAGCGAAACCGTACGCGTTTGAAATCGAAGTTTGAGATCGCGCCCCGCAAAATAAATTTGAATAATTACATATATCATTATTTGCGACGCTTCGAATTCACTAATCGTCACAATCGTACAAGGGTTAGTACACCGGCCATGTAAGCCAGGGGATGTGGGTTCAAATCCCACACAAATCACGATGATATTTTTCTGAGAGTTTCTTTAAATCATCTTCTATGTATGAACTAATGTGCCTAATCATATTAGTAATAATATAAATAATAAAGTAATAAATACGCATCTGATTGACGTTTAATAAAAAAATCGACATATGAATTCTAATGTGTCCATATAAATTACTGATCGTATATTCATTAAAAAGGCAGCCACAGTCTTTTTGCTGATGTACATGGCATGAAGGCGGATCACATGATCACAGTGTCTCCGGTGATGTGCTGTGAACATTATGCAGGTTTGCTTGGAAAAGAGGTCAACAGTGCATCGACCATTGACAGCTACTGTATTCAGTGACATCAGCACCAAATTTAAAGATTCCATATGGCTGCTATGTGTGACTAGGCTTTCTAGAAATCAGATGTGAATGAAGGAATGAATTGTTCCAGGATCTAACATCAACATCTCCCAGATGATTGCCTGTGTGGGGCAGCAAGCTCTCAATGGCAAAAGAGTTCCAAATGGGTTTGAGGACAGGTCATTGCCTCACTTCGAAAGACATTGTAAGTACAATGCTGCAAATGCTCTTTTCCATCTTTTGTTTCTCTAATGGTAGATTATATAATATATTTTTTCTGATATATTAATTCTTATATATTAATTATTTCAAAGTATTCTTTATTCATTAGTGTGTGTATGCATTTATGCTAGAAAATATCTCTTATAAATATTCTTTATACACAAGGTTAGATACTAACAAGGATAAAATTTTAAATATAGTCTTTTTCAATGAAGATGTATTTATTACAGCTAAAATACCGGCTGCCCGAGGGTTTGTTGAGAACAGCTTTTATTCCGGTCTGACTCCAACCGAGTTCTTTTTTCACACCATGGGCGGGAGGGAAGGTCTCGTGGACACAGCTGTAAAGACAGCAGAGACTGGCTACTTACAGAGGCGTCTTGTTAAAGTGAGTTGTACAGCATTTCGGGTCCAGAATGCTCACATTGTAAGGCCGAAGAGAGAGTACTAGCGCCATTGTATACAATTCTACTTGAGACCATCTGTTTTACTGCCCAAAATGGCCAATGTTTGTCTTTTCAATAAGTGATCTCGCGATCTTACTGCATATTAGTTGAATTATAGTTTGTTTCGTGAGAACTCCTCGAATCAGGCAAACATATTTTTGTAATAGCATTTTACTATTCCATGTCAGCTATTCCTCAATTATTCGCAATAGATATTGTCAATGTTGGCTGTGCCCAGCAGCCTCGCCTCTTTAAAGGATCTCCTGTAACTGACAAACTTCTGTGAATCTTCTTGTTCTGTGGTCTTCTGTCTCGACAATATATTTTGAAACTTATTAGGTTTTTTCGTCCATTTGTCACAATTTTTTAAAATTGTTTTTGATATTGATTGAATTTGGTCTAATTGCATATATTAATGCAATGTTCAATGCATATACAACCTGCACTTTATATTTACTGCTGGATTAAATAAACTTATTTTTTTTACAATTTCAGTCCTTGGAGGATCTCGTTCTGCATTATGATATAACCGTGAGAAACGCAGTAGGCGAAGTGGTGGAGTTCAAGTACGGCAGTGATGGATTGGACCCCTCCTACATGGAAGGCAAAGACAGGCCTGTTGACCTTCCCAGGGTCCTGAATGATATCCGAGCCAAGTGTCCTTCCAGAGAAGAAGATTCCTTGAACGGGGACGCGATTATAGTGGCCGCAGAAGAAACCCTGGAGATGGAGGACTTTCAAGCTTGCAGTCCAGAATTCAGAATGGAATTATTGTAAGAACCTGACCTGGATTACATTATTTTAGATCCAGGAAGACTCACCGAGGTTGCAGTCTGCTCGTCATCAATTTAGGTTATCTGTAGTCTTCTAACACTTCAGAAACTTTCTGCGCGGTGTCGCTGCCAAGGTGACTTCTCTGCGCTCCAAGTACCGGACCTGCGGGTCTGTAAGCATGGAGCTGGAGAGACTGACGGTGTCGCAGGTGGTTGTATTCTTAACCACCTGCAAAAACAAATACATGCGCAGCGTCATAGAGCCTGGCACAGCGGTCGGTGCGCTAGCTGCTCAGGTTAGTCAAATGCATTGCCTTAATTGCATGTATCCCTGTCATAATGCTAACTTCAGAAACTAAAGAAAACATTTTAAAATCTACTTTGACTGGTTTCTCTTATATTTATTTCATAAATTACTATTGAAATAATGATGTTGAATTTGTATTGCTAGTATAATTATATTAGTAAACTTCATGCACCCGGCCTGGGAGGACAGTTGCTCTTGTGTATAATAAGAACTCACATTTGCAGAGTATCGGAGAGCCTGGAACACAGATGACCCTCAAGACCTTCCATTTTGCAGGCGTGGCTTCCATGAATATCACGCAAGGAGTGCCTCGCATCAAGGAAATCATCAACGCCAGCAAAAACATCTCCACTCCCATCATCACCGCGGAACTCATGAACCCTGAGGATCAAGAGTTTGCAAGGAAGGTCAAGGGGCGCATCGAAAAAACAACTCTCGGAGAGGTATCACAGCGTTATTCCATCCTAGATTTTATTTCTCAATAGTACTACAGTAAAGCTATCATAATCACCCTAGTCTTGTCTTAGTCTTTGCCTTCATCGATGTCAGGAAATAGTTCTAACATCACCATTTATATCATCAAGAGTAAAGAATAGTCAAATGACCTGAAAATGAAAGTGATTGTTTTATTTTTCAGTCTGATTTCCTGCTTGTGATGAATCTCAAAGTGTGGCCTCATTTCAGGATTACTTACTGATGTCGTTGCACAGTTATTAAGCTAAATTGTCTTGTTCATTTTTGAGAAAACTTAAGAAGAATAGTGCGATTTATAAGAAAATGAGTTTAAAATGTAAAAATTAAATAAATATTATAGATTCAAGAGCTTCAAATTTAAAATTCAAATGTTCAATAATAAGGAAGGAAACGGCCGGTTGTTATTCTCTTTCCAGATTACCACCTACATTGAAGAAGTGTATTTGCCAGATGACTGCTTTCTGCTTATACGCCTCGACACCGAGAGGATCCGGCTGCTCAGTTTGGAAGTCAACGCCGAAACTATCCGATATTCGTAAGTTCATTGCCTGTCACTATTTAGTGATATGATCTCTGATAGTGATGAAACCTTCTTTTAGCGCTCTCAATAAACTATCTGTAGACATATTTTGGAAATAAAAAAAAGTGTTTCCTCTAAATTTCAGTTTGAGTGTGCCTCTGTAAAACTGATGTTGACAGACTGTCTAAAAATATAATATAATTTGTCTGTTAGCCATTTGGTTTTTATTTTCATTAAAATCTTCCTTTATTCAGACTTTTGAATTAGATTCTCGATTTGGAAATAATTGGTTGAAAGATGAGAAATATTATCCAATTTACTCTGGATTGCAGATAACTTTTCTCATCTCACAAGAGGAATGAGGTGGTGTATTCAAATGTATTTTAATTTTAGGCTATGCACATCCAAGTTGAAACTGAAGCCTAACAACGTATCCTTCATTGGCGAGTCCATCATAACGGTGTCCGCTGACCGTGTCAAGTTTGGGCATTGTATGAACTTTGCTCTCCAGCAACTGGCCAAGCAGGTGCCGCTAGTTGTCATCAAGGGTCTCAGCCAGGTGGCCCGCGCAGTCATCGCCTGCGACGACACTGGATCTCCACTGATGTGAGTGAATTGCTAATCTTCGAATGGTGCATGGTACACGTTATCATATAGTCCGCGCCACCAAAGAAGTCCCGTAGACGCGGCGCTGCTATCGCTTAGAAAAATGTTGCCAACGTTATTTCATTTATTTACGCCAGAAGTTGGGAAATAGATTTGAAGAGAGTCGTCCTGCATCCCACTAACACTATAAATGCGTAAGTTTATGGATTATGGATGTTTCTCACTCTTTCATGCAAAAACTGCTGAACGCATTTAGTTGAAATTTGGTTCAGAGGCAAGGATTATTAATTTGATTAATAATCCAGAATAACAAAGGCTACTTTTATTACATATAACAAAGGTGAAACCGTGTAGAAAAGCTAATATAAAATAATGTTACAACATACTATAGCGTCAAAAATAAATAACGAATAATCAAACTATGTCCTTTATTTTGTCAGTTTTATAATTTACAACATTTTATTATAATTATGGTCACATAACGGACCAATACCAGACATACTAATGTAAAATTGATGTATTTTTGTCGAATAGCACATATATCAAAATCATCAATATTAATTTTTTTCGGATGTGGTCGACTCTTTCCAGGAGTAACAACTTTACTCGAGAATCCAATTGCTTGTTTGCTTTCTTTGGTAATCCTAGACACAGTTTTTTCAGAAACACCTGTAATAAAAAAAAACATTAACACAATCTGATCTACATATAAATGAATCGCTAATTGTGTTGTTAAGGATAAAACTCGAGAATGGCTGGACCGTTTCAGTTTTTTAGATGTTAGTAACTCTGAGGAAGGTTTCTAAGGAGAGCAGATTTGTAAGAGTAGCCAGACAAATAGTAAAACATTTGTCGGCTTTCCACGAGCAAAGCCGGTGTGGGGCTGCTAGTTAAGTAATAATACATACATTAACATTTTATATGCATTTCTTTACTTAGTTCTTGCAAAATTAGTATTCTATTAAACTTATTTTAGTTATTTTATTTTTCTCAAAGTACGGGTAAATATTTATTCGATTACAACCCCAAATAATTACCTGTCATGACAGCAACTCTGGCATGAACATTATTTATTGGGATCAGAACACAGTTATTATTCACAAAACTGCTTCACCTTGAGAATTACTTCTCGGCCCACACTTTTCATCACTTTAGGCATAGTAAACAGTACTTTTAACGTCTTTTTCTATTAAAATACGACAGCTCTCTTTCACTAACAATGTACAAAATGGCCGATCTGTCAAATTTAGTTCAATTTTTCTCCGCGGGACTTCTTTGGTGGCGAGGACTCTAGATGGAAACATTTCAAGTGGCAAAAAAACAGTTAAGCCATTTTTAGTGTTGTATTTAACACTAAACGTACCAACACTTGATATATACCTATTTCTACCACAACCGGTCAAAATGACCGGTTAAGAGTTCTGAAAAATGAGTTTAACACTGAACGTACCAGCACTTGATATATACCTATTTCTACCACAACCGGTCAAATGACCGGTCTTTATGTTTTCTATGAAATATGGATGTTAGAAGGAAATAAACATAGTAACTTTATTAAAATTAAACAAAAATGTATATTAACGATTTCTATTACATACACAAAGAAAAATAATTTTTAATTCATAGCTCATAGTATTTTTTACATATACAGGTGTCTCCATTGTACATTTTCCGCAAACAAATTTTTCACATTTAGAACAAATTTTTATAGTTTTATTTTCGTTACAATAACCTATTTGACACGTCTTACGTTAATAAGAATCTGAAGTAGATTTAGACAATGTCCTTTTCGTATTTATTTTTTATTTTGGTTGTTTACGGGCTTCTCGAAAATCAGCGGCAAGTTCTACTGCTAACTGGAGTAAAAAATCTTGTCTCGAGATATTTTCTCCTGTCGTTTGCTTGTACAAAATCCAGGCATCTATGCCAGATAAATCAAGGATATTGAAAATACTTGGAGAGGCCATCTGCGAGACTTAGATTTTGTTGAAAAGCGTTCCATACCATTTCATATTTCTTTTGTTTCGTAATTATTGGTAATTCCCTTTTATTTGAGCGGATAGTTCCAATAACGTAGTTTTTTTCACTAGCAGTTGTGTTGCTAGGGATTTGCTTGTAAAGAAGTTGTCTGGGGTTACAGTTCTTCCGCAACCCGTAAATGGTTCCATGAGTTTGAATACAACATATTCAGTGAGTGGTACTGAAGAGGGCCTATTTTCATCTTTTCCTAGATATGGAATTGCATTTATGATCTATTTGCTATCGACGTCTGATACTAACCAAGATTTGATTACAAATTTATCAGGCTTGTTAGGCATGTTTTGCGTAAATCTACATCTTATTTTAGTTGGAAATAGCTGTTCGTCTACAGCATAGGTTCCCAACGGGGGCGGTACCGCCCCCCAGTGGGCGCTGGAGTTTCCAAGGGGGCGGTGGCGGGTCCAAAGGAAAATGAATGAACTTTTTGCATTTAAATTTTTTTGAATGTGCAGTAGATTTTTCACAAAAAAACCAGAAAATGATCAAAATAACTCGATCATTTTTTTTTACCTGGGCTTTTTTTAAAAATTTAACTGTTATTACAATAAAATAAAACCAAATGGTTTTGGAGACTACGTTAATTTCACTATTAGCGATATCATTTGGTTTTATTTTATTGTAATAAAATGGAGTATTACAAAATAAATACCAGTTCCATTAATTTAACTGTTATTTTGCGCAAAAGGGGGCGTTAGAATTTTTTTTCTTGTCAAGGGGGCGGTGGTCAATAAAAGGTTGGGAGCCTATGGTCTACAGTAATATTAGCACCCGGTTTATAACAGTTTTGGCTGTTCTCAATGAATTTATTCCAAATCATAGATATCATGGCGAATTTGTCTGTTTTCAAAAGTTGGCTCCGTTCATTTTTTTTATCAAAACAGATAAATTTGAAAATTTCAGTAAAATTATTTCTGCTCATAGTTTCTGAGAAAAATTTAGGCCCCATGTGTTATTTCACAAAAAAGAAACTTTCGAGTTATTTGCTCCATATGCACCTCGTGCATATAAAATTGCAATAAATGCATCTAATTTCTCTTGAGATAAACTCCAATCGGTTCCTAATACTCTATTCCTAATACCTTATACTCTATTCTAATATTAAGTAAATTTAATTGAAAAAATATGAAAATGAGATTTTAATACTTTTGCCCTGAGAAAGATAACAGAAAACAACAATGATATGTCAATGGTTAGTATTAATGTTGATTGCCAACCATTGATAAAATCACCTAATAATCCAATGTTACTAACAATGAGTGCTAAACCTTTGAACATGATAAATATTCTCAGTTTATTTCACACGGGACACGGTGACAAAGAAGTCAAGGGAGTGAGCTGTTCTAGTGGGTTTCCTGGCTGAAGTGCATTCTTGTCCTATGTGCTATTTTATACCTAAAGATGGCTCCTAGCCTTAATTGTCTGTATTGTTTGTAGATATAAGCTGTGCGTTGAAGGAGATGGTTTGAGAGACGTGATGGCGACATATGGTGTAAACGGAAACAAAACAACCTCTAACAACATATGGGAAGTGAGTAATATTCAATTCAATTCTATTTAAGCAGCCTATATTATCGCTTACTAAAATAAAATAAAAATTTGGCTTACTGCACACACTCTGCAAAACAAGTTCGTTCATTAATTTTATTTGACAAAGTGCAGCTGCAGTCAGAGAGAATGGCACTATTGAAAACCAATGATGATGATGCTGAAGCTGCTTTATAAATTTATAATAGCTCACAAGTGGGAGACATCGAAATGAACTAAGCCGAATGTGGAGTTTGTCAAACATCCTAACTTGTTAGAAGCCATGTGGTTTCTGAGGTGATAAAAAGTAATCACTGGGTTATAACGCTTGATTGCGGTATTTGATTGCTGACTTGATTTTATTTTTGTTCAGGTTTATCAAACCCTGGGGGTTGAAGCGGCCAAGACGACCATAATGCAGGAAATAAAGGAAGTTATGGAGGGACACGGCATGTCGGTGGACTACCGACACATCATGCTATTGGCCGGGCAGATGACGGCACGTGGGGAGGTGCTGGGCATAACTCGCTACGGCCTGGCCCGCATGAAGGAGAGCGTCCTCAACCTGGCTTCGGTAAGTAGCTGTTCAACTAAAGTACCTCCAAACTTCACAAGAGTGAAATGTTTCAGTCTGCATTTGAAACTGAGATTATGGAAATAACTAGAGCTTTTTTGGGGAAAAAAATATTTACTGAAAAGATACCTGCACTGTCATGACCTTGTCTTTCATCCGACTGTTTCAGCTGATGTTGATAATTTTCACTATCCATGAGAGATGTCAATTTGGGCAATTGAGTATGTGTCTGAGAGATCAGACGCTTCAACCTCTTTTGCTTCATGTAGCCAGTTTGTGAATTTCAGCCGACTGTAATTGATTAAATATAATGAAGAAAGAACTTTCAAATCTGGTTGTGTGCAATAGCCATGATAGTTTAATTATTATCTTTAATTTAAAATTTTGATTGTAATCAACAAAAAATTCACAATTCTCTGAATAAAAATGATTGATTATGTAAGCTAAACAAAACCTTGAAGAAAGACATTCACTTCTGACATGTCATCTAAATCTTCTACATCTAATTATGACTTAATATAAATTTTACAAAGATATTAATGGTTTGAATTTAATAAGATTGAGGGTCGACAAGTCCAAATGCGTAAAAATATTTTAGAGATTACTTAAAAATAAATAAACCAACAAATAATTACAGTTGCACACGTCTTTGCTTTCGCACGTAAAACTATGATTTACAATCTCATGCAGAACCCAGGTTCATATGTCTGTTTTTGCAGTATTTTCCCACTTATAATTTTTTTGTCACTTAGCCAATTTTTTACAGTATTTTCCCCATGGTATGCTCACAATAAAAACCTAAGTACGGTCATGTATATTTAACACTCAAACTCTCTTCTATGGTTATCTGGTCAAACTTTGTAAAGAATGCTAATCTAAATTTCAAGTTTAATGTGGTCATAGGTTTTGGCAACTGTTCTTTCCAGGGTGCAATTGATCTGTATTCCGACATTTCGTTCCTGGTATTGTGACCATCTTCAAGTAGGGATTTTGAATAAATCGATGGGATAAGTCGGAAGACAGATTCAAATTTTAAGCTTTTTTTATTTTACAGCTATATTTTTTTTGCTTTGCAAAATAGGTTATGTAAATTTGGAAATGAACAGTAATTTTTTGACACTGCTAACAAGGAATGAGATGAGATACAAGTAAGTTTAGTAATTTTCTCATTTGATAATTGAATTGAATTTATGTAATTTCCAGTTTGAAAAAACTGCAGATCATTTATTTGACGCTGCATATTACGGCCAAGCTGACGCAATCGAAGGAGTCTCTGAGTCCATCATTATGGGTATTCCTGCTGCAATCGGCACTGGAATCTTCAAACTTCTTCATCACCACGACATCTCAGAGCAGCCGCAGCCCAGAAAACTGATCTTTGATCAGCCATGTTATCATCAGTCCATCTTTGACTGATCTGTTTTAATATTATAAATAGTCAATTTATATTTTTGTAAAAAATTAAAATAATTATACTGTTTGTCTTCTTTTTGAACTGATTCACAATTATCTAATTTCGTTTAAGTGCACCCTTTGCTGGGAAAATTTTAATGATAAATGAAAATATATATATATATCTACTATAATAATAGCCATTGTGTGTGTGTGTGTATGTTTCATTTTTTGGTTCTCTGTAGAATATCTTAAAAGATACAACGCTGATTTTTTGCACGTAAGTTCAGTAAGTTTTTCCGCAGTTATGTGCCGAATTTCAAGACGATAGGATAATATTTTCATTCATAAACTAATTAAATAAAACTATCAAATATGCTTTATGTACGAATTATATGATTCTGTTGTTCACAGCGAGAGTTTCAAATTTAGAATTTTTACAAAAAAACAAAATGATGCTTCTAAGAAATTTCCAGATTATGTCAGCTTGACACAAGTACCAATTTTATTTTTTAGATGCGTTAGAAATTATTAATCACATCATTAATAACTTAAAATGCCTCCTAAAAAAATAACACCGTCTAAGCACAGCAAACGTAATTAAAAAAGAATAGCACAATTGATCATGATAAAGACTGCATCTAATAAAGAACAGTGCAGTGAAAGTGATTCATTGTTTGTGACACAAAATGTGATATTTCCTAGAATGGCTTTGCTTTCGAAATTAATATCCGGTTATTCAAAATATATGTTTACAAAATGAAATTAAATATTCATCTAATTGTCAGCCAAATATATGTTCAAACACTATTGTATCGTTCATCAAATACGTCATTTTATGACGGCCTACATTTCTAGTATATATATTATAATAAGCCAATTAATAACCCTTAATAGCCTTTTTTATTGTAATTACAATAAAAAATAATTTATTCCAAAATATACAAGTATTCATACAAGGCATGTAATTGACTATTCACTACAACATAACATGGCATCCACCCTTCACTTCCTAGAATCAAATTTAATACTATGCGATTGAATAGTGTTCAAATATTAAATAATAATAAAAAATCTTTACTGGTTTTCATATGAAGATATGACCTCGTTATGTTGTGTGGTCGCCATATTGTACTAAATATCCATAAGAACAAGCAATGAAACGATCCCTCAGTACGTTGTGATGAACTGACACGAGGTCTTCTCAGTCCATTCTAGAGGATGTTATGATGCAACTGGGTGATCTCTGGGTGATGCAACTCCATCAATGGTGATCATAACTAGATTCAAAGACACACATTTACTATCAAGAAATCTCTTCATGCAGGTATTGGTCTTAAATATGTTCTAAGCTCTCAATTGAGTCCACTTTTCACTGACCAGCCACAGCCACCTGGCGAGCTCAAGGTCCTTCGATTTCTTTGACGGTTCAGTGTTCTTGCAATCTCTGAAAGAGTTAAAAATGTAATTTCATTATATTGAAAACAAGTGAATGAAAATTGATGTTCTCTTCTAAAAGCAATGATAATCTTGGCAGTCAAAAAATTAAATAAAAAAATTTCCTTTTGGTAGATTTGTAGCTTGAAATTCATTTAAAAAATAAAGTCGAGGGAAATTAAACTATTTCACTGGAAACCGATTTAACGCGGTTTACTTAATGTCTGCGGCCAAGTGTAATTCTGCATTTACAGCTTGCACATAGAAGTTATAAATGTAGTAGAAGGTGGAGTTTTATTTTTAATTTTAAATAAAGATTTATGATTAAGTGTGCAAAAGTGACGAAGTGCATTAAGAATAATAAAAATATGAACAAAAAATAATAATGTTTTACACAAAATAATGCCCAGTAACATTCTCCAGTTTGGGATCTAGAGCCACGTAGATGGAAGTCTGTGCGCCCATGCGGGGAGTCTTTATGAAAGGCCAGATGAGTGGGTAGAGGATGGTCCCCGTAAAGCCCCTCGTCACGGACATGTTGCGCATGATGTCAGTGTCCACCCAGCCTGGGTGAACGGCATTTGCAGTTACTTTTGAATCTGAAGAATAGAGTGGACTCATGTAGTATCGGGATTGTAGTTCGCAAACCTTGCAGTGAATGACATCGTCCACCCAAAGAGCTCAATGTTTTAAAATGTGCTGTAAACTTAATTATTAAAATAATTCAGATATTTTCCTGTTACGTTAAGAAATCAATTAGCATTTTATAAAATGCATGCATAGCCGCACGGGCATCATTATGTCTCATATTGGTTCATTTAGAAGTGAGCTAAAGCTACGGCAGATTTAAAAAGCAAACCTAGTAGACGGTTGGACAACTCGGCAGTAAAAAGAAGATTGGCAAGTTTGCTCTGATTGTACGCATCTCCAGGGTCATAGCTAATGTCGGAATTTAGGTCTTGTTTATTGATGTCTCCTCGCTTGTGAGCACCACTCGACACCACCACCACGCGACCAGCTGCCGATTTCTGTTCAAATCAAAAAACACAATGACATATATATAATTATTTTATAAGGAAAAATAATTTGCAATGGCCATATATGTATTTTTATGTTTTAGAATGTAATAATAAACATTTCTCAGAGAGTTTGTTTACGTAAAATTATTCTTGCAATACCTTTAACTTATCTAAAAGTAGGTTAGTGAGTAGAAAATGTCCCATGTGGTTCACTCCGAGCTGCATCTCGATTCCTTCCTTAGTCAGACTCTTTGGACATCTCATGACTCCAGCATTGTTTATCAGAATGTCCAAGTGACTCTGTTCGTTTTCAAATGTCTTCACAAAGCTTCTTATGGACTGGAACGATGACAAATCACATGGGCGACAGTACACGTAACGATTGGAAGTTTCAATGACAATCTCTTTACGAGTTTCCTCGCATTTTTGCAAATCCCGACATGCCATATAAACCTGCGGTGAAAATAAATATAAGAATATTATATATTGTGCTTATTACACTAGAGACGAGATTTACATGATATTAAAATTGACCGATGCACTTACCTTGGCACCTCTATTGGCTAAATTTCGAACTGTTTCTTTTCCAATGCCCGTGTTGGCTCCCGTCACAATGATTATTTTATCTTTGGCTGTTATTGAAAGGTCATATGGTGTTCCCGAATAAACATCTCTAGAATAACAAGAATTAATAAAAAATACATGCAAGGTATTGATCATAATAAGGTTTAAGTAGCTATGAAAACTTTATTTTCAATACTTCAGCTTAACATTTTAAATTGACCTAATTTCCATCAATGCCTGTCCCACAGAAAACACTTTTCTCTCAGCATAAGAATACTTTTTCATAGACAAGTTATGTGACTCACTATTCTAAAACAGATGTTGGCAAAATTTTGTTAATAATTTTATGGATTTTTCTTTTTTAGATTGACTTACAGGAATGTAGTCATAGCTGTGGGTTTTTTTTTAAGATACCTTTTTATGATATAATATACTTTTCTTATTCTTAAAAATATGTTTTAAAAAAATATTTTAAAGTAATCAATTAAAAAGCTCCATATTCAACAACGTAGTTAGTGAACAAAGATCCATTTGTTTTGTCTGGCTATTGTTGAATATTACTTGAAGAAGTATTCACATTTACCAATTTTTTTGTGTTATTTTATGTCATGTCACTGAAGAAGATATATGTGCTTTGAACTCTTACTTGATGAGACAGGAGCAGCCCCCGACTGTCGCCAAGAAGCTGATGGCGACCGTTTTCTTATTTGGTATCCACATAGTACTTAAAAAAATAATAAAATCCATTCATTATTTTACTATACTTTTAAAAACACTAAAAAACTAACAGAAATTTGATTGTCATTTTCAAGGTTAGTCTAGGTTCAAAATAATAGACATTTTTACAGGTGTAGGATGAGAAATTACCATTTATAAAAAATATTCCATTTTAATTATTATTATTTGTACTTTTAAAGTTTATTATATAAATAGAAGTTGGATGCATCATATGCCTCTTCAGGTCTTCTTGCCAGGGTTTCAGGATTATGTTGTCGCTGCCATTGGGTCCATTCGAAGAGAATTTCAATATACTTTCAAAAAAGAGAATTACAACTTTTCCAGGATTTTAATATATCTTATAATATGTTACTTTTTTAATATTTGTTACAATATTTATCAGAAAGGAATTAATAAAAAGAACAGGTGAGATGGTAAAATTTGTAGAATTTTCAATTCATTTTATTATTGTATATATTTTGTTACAATAGCAAACCAAAATTCAGTTTTGTGTGGATACATTAATTTGAAAAACATTAGGGTAACAAATGACTAGATTTTTTTTATTTTAAATATTGACAGCATTATAGTATCTGTTTCTGTTTTACGAGTATGATTATTATACAACTCACAGAATATTGCCAATGAAAATGAACAGCAGTCATACCTATCTACAGGCGCATTTAGTTATTCAGATAAAAAGAAACCCTAACTGCACCTGTCCACATGTGTGTTTAGTTAACAAGATTCACACGTGAAGGAGCACCAGCCATGCCTGTCCATTGGTGCTATTAGTTACACAATGTTCACATGTAAATATACATCCACCATTTATTATATATCCATGGGTGTAAATAGTTATTTGAGCAAACAGATTCACACTAAAAGACAAAATAAGTTATAAATAGCATCCATTAACAGGCAGACTGGATAGGTGGAAGCAGTAGATGGGGCTGTCGGCACAAATTTAAAGAGAAAGCTTTCTTATAAGTAGATGTTACTATTTCGCAATATAGCCTGCCAGGACGGTGGCACAGAGAGAAACGACACAACTAGAGAACTTCAAAGAAACATTCAACAGAATTTTAAAAATATGATCTATTTTCTTTTTTCAATCTTGAACTTTTGATCGCACTTCCTGTTGGATTATAAAGCAGTTTTAAATCCCAAACTAGTGTGAACCATAATAACAGATATCATTGTACGATGCGGTGCCAACAATTGCATAGTGAACGAGGTTCATAAGCGCCATCTAGCAATATTCTGTTAATGTTTAATTTGAACATGTCAACAAAAATGTTTGGCGAAACCGGCCACTAATAAATAACAAAATGTGGAAAACTCACAAAGGAATTTTTATTGAAAATATCAAAATGGAATTCCACCAAGTACTTTCTGTCAAAAATATTGTGCTAGAAAAGAGATCAAATTCAGACTAACCATTTAAAATACAAAACGTAGCTGGTGTGCTATTTAGTAATGGTAAATTACACATCACATTTGACTTGTGAATTCAACTTAGAGAGAAAAGTTAGCGAGTATCTTAGTTCAAATTGGATCGTAGTTTATACAAGTTCATAATTATATTCAATAGGAATAAAAATCATTCACATTAATTATAAAATTGAAACAAAATAATACTAACTTAGAACAATATTCATGTTTAACATTTAACAAAACCTAATAATAATATGGCGTAGACACTGTGTAGGTAATTCCACGAGGAAATACATCAATTCTTACATAATACGTATGTGTACATTAGCATAATAAAATGGAGGTATATAAAATTGACCTTCTCTTAAAATTTCCAGTTTTAGCTCTTGTTAAAGCTATGATTTAAATTCTTTGATTTAAAATGATTTTCCACATTTCAAAATGTGGAAAATCACTCAAGTATTTTATTCAAAAATATTAAAATGGAATTCCACCAAGTACTTACTCTCTGTCAAAAATATTAGATATATTTTCATCACATGGCTGACAAAAAATTTAACACACAGATATAGATATATTCTTTTTCCAAGTGAGATATTTATTCAAGACAGGATCCTTCTAGACACACTGGTACCTTGAGTTAAACAAGATAAACTTGAGATTAATTTTCAATTTGAACTTAATAAAAAAAATGTCTACAATAAGTATTAATAATTTAGTCCTCTTCAAATTGTCATGGATTGAATGTGTTTTTAATCTCCGAATAGAAACATTTTTGATATATTTTGGGCACAGAGCTTTATGCAAAAAATCAAAATAAAAAAATATATTATTTAAAATATGTAAAACGTTAAATAGGTGTCGATATAACCTATAAAATATTCTCTGTACATATTAAATATATTTATTTTGATCTAAATTATGAAAAAATACTGACAATCTTATTGTCGCAGCAGCAACGGAAGGAATTTTATTTCCAAACAGTGAAGCGATTGTGTATTTAGGAATCATTTGTATGGCAGGAGCACTCGCATGCTGTATTCAAAAATATATCTAAATACAAAAAAGCAATGTTGTCTCTGCAAGGCTCCGCTTCTCTGAAAGTGACCTACTCTAGTGGAGTGCCTACTTATGAAGGTGAAATGTATGCTCTGTTCTCAACTTTCAATCTATGTAGATTTTATGAAAATAGCCTCATTACTTCACGTTAATGGCCAGAAACCAGTCCATGAATAATTTCATGTTTTTGCTAAACGAGAAACACCTTTACCTGTGTTTCAATTAGTTTTATTTCAAATATAAAATCAATTTAAATAAATAAAAAATTTAAATCAATTACATTTCAAATGTCTTTAGTGAATAAAATTGTGTTATAAAAATAACTAAACTAAAATGAATATTCAAACGGCAAATGTCACAGCTGACGTTGGCGAGCTGTGACTGGAGAGGTCGGATGAGTACTTCTATCTACAAGTGACCTAACACGTATAGCCAAAAATGTATGAAACCGTAATGTGCAATAATGTAACCTAATCTGCTAATGCCGGTTTTTTGTTGAAAAAAAAGAGTTATGAAGAATGTTGCACTGCTAGCGTTCCATTAGACCAGCCATACTCAACCTGTGGCCCGAAACACTATTGAAATATCTAAAATTAAATATGTAAAAAATGTATATAGAAATCGGCTTACTGATTCTCACCTTGATGACATATTGAGAGTAGCATGTAGCAATTAAGAAGCTGATTTATCTAAAATAATAAACAGTTTATCTCAATATTAAATATTACATTAATATTTAAATAAACGTTTGGATATATATGGGTTTTATTTATTATATGGGGAGTAAATTTTAAACGGAATTACAAAAAACAAAAATGTTGCAGCCCGTATGAGGCTTAAAGGAGGAAAAGGAGGGTTGAGTGTTGCTACATTAGACAGCCGAGAGTTAAGGTGCAGAAGGTGCGATCCCCCGGTACTGCTGACAATATAAAAATGTACAATTTTAGTTACATATATTCTCATGTGACCTTTTAGTCTGAAACCATAACAAAATAGGAACGAGTTATTGAAAAATTACATGTTATTTAACAGTACATTATGTATGATTTATATAATACATTGCTACAAATTTTATTTACAATTTGTGACAATCGGTCGGGACCATTGAAGGTTTTATACATCATTTAGGATTTCACTCCCTTCGGGAGTCTGAACACTTGTAAACAATTAACCAACACTTAATGTACTTTGAGGGTATTTTATACCTAATCTGACACCGAGACTGCTGAATCACACTGACAAATATGCAACAACAGTTGTCAATGTTTCCTATAAAAAGCCAGGAGCAGTGATGTGCAGTGGTTGGATCTCCACTCCACCTATTAGAGTTTAGGCATCAGAAGGCTCTGTGGTTAGTTGCTTCTACCAATGTACTGTTTAAATAGCAAAGCATCTATACAAGCCTATATTACTTTTATAAGGTTATAAAAATCACTTGTATCCAGCAATGCAAAAATAATGCTAACTATCTACAGAATGGTAAGTCAATTCTTCCAACCCAGCTACGCTGAAGAGATGAACTACAAGCTATAATTTAGTCAGTCTGTCACCGAGGTTAGAGATTTCTGTTTTAGTTGTGTATTTTTTGTTTTGTAGTAAATCCATATGCTTAGGAATGCATAAATTATTTTTAAAATGTTGGAAAATCAAAATAAATCATTTTAAAATGAGAAATTTTTATACGTTTTGTATTACTTAATTTTAATTAAAACACTGGAAATTTTCTTACTACTCCATTAGACATGGACCAATTTTTTGAAATTTGTGTTTCAGTTTGAGGAGATCCAAGTGTATGTAACACTTATGTAAAAAATAGAATAAAAACATGAGTCAAGAGGGTGTTCGTTCACCGTTTCAGGTATCCAAGGCAGGCTTCCACCCCTGACCGCAGCCCGAAAGGTAACTGTTCTGCCCGCTGTGGCGTGTCACTGGAGGATTATGCTATGACTTATGATTAGGCTATGATTATCCGAGTGAATAGACCGAAATGCTTGTGTTATTATGGAAGCAAGATGGTGACCGAATTGCTTTTACTTTTAAGCAAATTTTAACATTTTCTTTAATTGTATTTCATTTTAAAAAATTTAAAAAGTAAAATAGATCAAAAGCTGGTTTTAGTTCCATAACCTTTAGCACAAAATAAAAACAATAAACCACATATTGTGACAAGTAACATAAAAAAATGGTTTCTTCACTGTGTCAATTTTTAGGTTAAAAACAATTTTTTTTTTCTTCATATTTATAGATATTTTTAACATTAACATGGTCCAATATTATTTTATGGTGTCGGAATGAAAAATAGTTTTTAATTTATTTAAAATAAATAAATCATTGATTAAAATTTGACAGAATGGCCACAATATTCACCAAACAAGCATTATCAAAGAAAATATTTTATTGTTTCAGATAGCTGGTTTTTTCATTTCGAGAAATTTAATGAGTTTAATTTAGGAGTAAAAACCTGTAAGAGCAGCTCCGTATGTGCATCGGTATACTGAGCGTCGAGGGATGCTGACATTTTTTCCCATTTATGGAACTTTAACTTTACTCACTAGATATCGGCGTTCGGCTGCAATGGGCTTGAGTAAACTAGTGCAGAGCAGGTGGAGTTGCCGCCACTGAGTCTCATACAATAGTTTTATGGAAAGCTGATCTGCATGGGAATCGTCACATTATACTAGGAAAGGACTAGAGAATAACATCTTCAAATATTACATTACTATAGTTTCACTAAGAGTATAATCGGAAAAAAATTGACATGCCTTAGAACTAATATTGTTTCTCTATTCGCGTGATAATTTCTCACCAAGGCTTTATGTATGCTTTATCTAGACGCATACTCTACCTTTTGTAGCGTAAATGACTATTTTATTTACGTATGGAAAATAAGAGGACAGTAAAATATGATATATCAAGTTACCAAAAAAATTGGTGCCATTCTGACCAAAAAAACACACCAAATATTCTAAATCAACTTGTAGTCTACCAATTAGCACTGTTGTTCACCAAATGTGGAGTCCCAACTGGGTGGAGTAAGTTTTTTCCAATTTTGAAAAGTTTGTTTCCTCTATTCTAGGTTTTAAAGGGAAGAAAAACATAAGAGAAAAAACCACTGAGTTCCTTGCATGCAAACCACGGCCGCATTTGGCCGAAATTAATTTTTAATCAAAAATGTGCAGTGGAGAACGGCCTGTGTATTATGCAAAGCCATAGTGGTTAATATACTATACAAAAAAAACATAACATATGTATGTTATGTTTTTTATGTAAAAGATATCCATAATTTTTTTAGTCTAAGAATCAAACATGGCATGGTTACCAATTCAGGGACCGAATTGACAACCAGGGATTGCACATACGATTGACTTAGAATTATCACGTCATATCCACACCAACTTTAGAGGTCATTCAATTATTAATTGGACATTATAACTGGCAACTCCTTTTCGCACGCAATGAATGTATGTAACAATGTAAATCAGGTCAGGTTTGTTGGCATGGCTGCCAGAGCGACCTGCCACACGAACAAGCTTATTGACTACACCGAAATGATACTCTACTACAAGCATCTTAGTAACTTTAATAGTGACAAGTGTGAAAAAAATTGGTCGTACAAATTTAAATCTAACTCCTAATTAGATTATTCTAGAATAACGTTTTATATGATCGTGACTAGAGCTAGGAAAATGTAGGAAGTACAATTGTTTAAGATAAAAATACTTAAAATAAAAACTTTGAATTTTTACAAGTACAGGCATAATTCATGACCTTGACAATGGGATTCTCACGGTCTCCGTGTTCTCAAAAGTGTTATTGTACATTTTCTTATTTGATATGAGAAGAGTTTTAATTAGTAACTTTTCTACATTTTGGCATTTTCTTATGAAATATGACTCAATCTAAACATTAATTTCAATGAATAGTCCATGTTTCATGTTTGTAGATTGTGATTGAGTTTTTATAATAGCATTACTTATATTATAAAAAATTAAATGAAATAACTCCGCACCCAGTCCCGGCACCCTGCTATGTCATGAACTCACTATTGACATTTATAATGAAAAAATAAATATATTTATATAAATAAACTCACATAATTTCACAAAACACAGACTTATACAATTCAGGCTTGGTTTATTAGCATAGGGTCTTCTCACATAGATTCATTTCATCTGGTATTTCATAGGTCGAAAAGCAGTTGTTTGGTTGACGCATTAGCGGCAAAAACTCATTAGCATTCATTAAGCCAATCTGTTATTTTTGAAGTTTTTCTATAAATGGTTACAACATACGATTCTAATTTTAGCTGAAATGTATTCATTTCTATTTCGAAAACCAACTATTATTAGTTTTCTAAATAGCTGGTGACGTCTACATGATCCAAAAACTGAAATGCATTAAAGTGGGTGACACGGGGGACTTTCAGTGCAAATTTAGGAGTTATAAAATCAAGGCAATGAATAGATGCGTCTGTACTTGGTATAACAATTGAAATTAAGAATTCACGTGCCAATGCACCCAGTTTCAATATTCTAAGGGAGTAATGCACGTATGGCCTTTACAAAATACAAACCTTCTTCAGAACTGAAGCACCTACAAGCCCTACGATATAAGTGGTATCAAAACTAACCTTTCTCACATGCAAGTAAAGCTTCAAATTATACTAGTATGCTTCTCGTGATTTCCAAATTCTTACTTCAAATTAGTTTTGTTCCCGTGTTTGCAATCTTGTGTATACTTTACCGAATCGAATGTTTATTATCTACTTATAGATAATTGTGCTTTTAATATTTAAGGTCATTTCAAAATCGACGATACTATCATTAGGACTGTTCATTCCACCTCTCAACATGGTGCCGGTTAGCATTAGGTGCTATTTGCAGTTTAATATTTCATTTCATCTGTGTATATAGGTTAGAGTGACCTATAGCTTAATATCGTATACATGACATTTGAATACATTCACACTTACGATTTATGATAGATGTATAAATGCAAATTAATAAACTGATTCCTATAATTTAAGGAAGTTATTTTAAATCAATTGAACTGTGTTGAAAGTACTCCATGGGTGATTACCATATATTCATTTTGATACACAAGTGGAAATATGTCAATACATTTCTTTTGAATTTCAATTAAAATTCAAATAGTTCGCCATGTCAGGGGTAGTATTATTTGCAGATAAGAAAATACATATCATATAATGTATATCACTTAATATATCTTATTTTGAACAGTATACAAGTCAGCACCTAATTGAGAGGCGTAATGAATGGCCTTTGGTAAAAAAAAAACAATAACTCAATTTATCTAGACACCTCACACATCAAATGTACACGGAGGAGGCTGGTGTGTGGCACATTGTTTTGGGGAGCAGATATGCCATTTAGTTTCTTTTGTTTCCTATAACTTGGATCTCTACAAATACAAACATCAGAAACAAAAGAAGTCACAAATGATGCAGCTCAATAGCCTGAAATGAAAGTCGGTCTCCAAGTTCCATGTTTCAGCTACGAGGTTCTATTGACCTAACGGTAATTATAGTGTAATTATAAGTGAGTTTAATTGCCGTAACATTATTATAAAAATATAAGCTTGTCAAACATTGTGCTCGTGAAGGATATGATAATTTGTGTTAGCTATGTAAACGATTCGTTCAATTTTGCAATTACCCGGGAAATTGAGATCAATATTAACTGGCTATTTTGGTAGGGAGAGATCCACTTATGCTACTGCGAAGAGACCTACTGCAGGTTTCTGTGGGGAGTGGTCTTGCAATACCCAAATTAACAAAACCCAGTGGTGCAGTCTTCAGAGCATGCACTGCTTGGTCCAGAGTCACATTTCTTATACTTAAGCCATTGACAGACAGCAGACGGTCTCCGGGAGCTACGTGTCCCTGTTTTTCAGCTGCTCCGCCAGGAACTAAACTCCTCACCACTATGACAGTCCCGTCTGGATCTACAGGGTCCTGATAATCCAGTATCGAGAAGCCGAGACCCTGTTCACCTTTAGTGACTTCAACAATAACTTCTTCATCATTCCACATGGCCAAGTTTGAGACACATTCTAGAGAGTGTGACTTTTTAGAAATTTTTGATGCAGAATGTTCAGTCAGAGTGGCCGTGCTGGAGGTGTTGATGGAACCGTCGGAGTGAGACTTTATTAAAGCTGCGATATTGTGAAGACTACCAGATATGATTTTACGAGTTTCGAATCCTTCTCTATCTTGAGAGACGTTGATCAAAGGCCGAGGGCCCATGTCTATCGAGCTGCGAGCGCAGACGAGTCTCACTTTTGAAGGTAGTTCTTTCAAAATGGAAACCACTTCTGTATGTTTCAATCCGTGCAAGCAATGCTCATTGACTTGCAGCAATTCGTCACCAGCTTGAAGAGCTCCGTGCATGCCGACAGGACCTTGCGGGAGAATCGAACGGATGTAATGATGAGGCCTAAGCTCCTGTCCGCCTTCTACGTCTACCGTGCCCTCCAGACTGATGCCCAAGCCAGAAAGTTTATTGATATCAGCAATTATCAAATCTTTGTCATCGCCCAGTTGGTCCTCCCACTTGTTCTGGTAGACAGAAATGTCCAGTTGAGCATCCAACTCTTTTTCGATGATTTCTGGACACGGGTCTTCCTCTTCTTCTTCTGGTTCAAGTATCGTAGAGTCGATGGTAGTGTGTGATTCAGGCTCCTGTTCGATTCCACCGATAGTGCTGTCACCGTTGTCCGTTTGTATTTGGAACCAAGACAGAGTGGTCACGGAAGCTGAAGGGGGAGAGGGCGGAGAGTCTTCCCGCCACAGAGCGAGTTGCAGGTGCTCATATTTGGGGCCTCTCAGATATCTCTCTAGCACTAGAGAGACAGATATGCTGGTGTTCCTGAGCATCTCTACAGCTTGCGGGTTAGTTTTTCCAATCAGGGATTCCCCGTCCACTTCGATAATTCTATCGTTGATCTTTATCCTTCCGCTCATTTCGGCTGCACTGCCTTCGATGATGCTCTTTACAAAGATTCCTGACAATTCCTCTTTCTCGCAAACGTATCCGGCTACTGTCACTCCCAGGCCGTACACGTTCTTATTCAGTAGCACCGTGATGACTTCCATCTCTGGAGGGGACGGCAGTCGAGGCGCACACTCCTGAGGCGCGGAGAGCGTGACGATCGGCGATTCGGGCCTCGCGGGCCCGAGAGGCTGTCCGATGGCCAGAGGATTTCTTCCGACGATGTCTACAAAAGCGGCGATCGGAAAAGGCATATGCGATTCGGGAGTGGCGGCATTTTCGTCGAAGTTTTCTTCGTAGCACTGCGGAATGGCGTTGTAGGTCTCGCTGTAGCCGTTTTCGACGAGATGGCGGTCGAGCTGCTCCGGGTCGGAGAGGATCTTGGTGGGCACGATGGGAGCGTGGTCGCCAAGAGCGCGGAAATCCGAAGAGGTGGGATCCACGGGACGAGCCACGAGCAGGCGGACCCGGCGGCCGGACTGGCGCAAGACGGACGCGACCTGCTCGGAACTGAAGCCGCGCAGGTTGACGGCTCCGATCTGCAGCAGATGGTCGCCACCCTGGAGACGGGCGTCCTTGTCCGCGGCGCTGCCCGGGATCACACACTTGACGACCACCCCGGTGCTCCTTCCGCCGACGATGTTGAAGCCCAGGCCGTTACCGTCGTCGACCAGGTCTACGACCTCCACCTGCGCCCACTCCGTACTGAGCACCATCTCGCGGGGGCTCGAATACTTTACCATTTACGATTCTCGATCGACGGGGTTTCGTTCGACGGACCGATTTTCCCTTCGATCATCTCGGGTCGGGATTTCGGCAAATCATAGCTTTACGCGCGCAAACGCGGCGGCGCGGCAAGCTGACGGTCACGTTTTCCCGAAAGAGTATGCGTTCACTTAAAAAAATCTACGATATCGCAGAGAAAACGGTACAAAAATCTTAATAATAAATGACATTTACATACGTGCGATATTAGCGCCGAGTGCCGAGCTGCGGGGAGTGTTGCCAGGAGAGAGCGATGAGTGCTGCCAGGAGAGAGCCCAGAGTGCTGCCAGGAGAGAGCCCAGAGTGCTGCCAGGAGAGAGCCCGCGCTCTGCGGCGCCGAGTGTTGCCAGCACGGAGCGGGCCTCCTCGTCTCCTCGCCATCCCGCCTCGGGAAGTCTCCGGCGGGCGCACAGATAGCGACCTCTCGATGCGGTGTTACTATTTATTGATTACACCTATCCCCCGATTTACACTGAAGAAACTAGCGTAAATCGAAAACAAACCATAATTTTTGTAATTCAATCATTCATTTCAACGTAAAATAAAACTAAATATCTTTCAAAAAAACATTAAAATAACGGTCTATTAATGAAATGACAAAAAAATATATATTTATATATCTATATATATAAAACACAAACTCAAAAACCGGCGGTTATTTGGCTGCGCTAAGCTTTAAAACCATCAAACCGATGTGCCCCAAACCGGTTTCATTTGAAAGCCAATAATACTGAGGTGGTTTTAGGCTATTTAAATTAAACAATTAATAATCAAATTTGGTTTATTTAATTAAATAGATTTTCGACATTTCCCATACAAAAGTTTCAAAATTTTGCGGTAGCGAATACTTTTCAAAAAAGGAACAGTAACATTTTCGCGTATATGCAGACTGCCAACAAAAAAACACTGATCTTGATGTTTGTTAGTATGACGTTGCCGTTGTATAATGTAGGCTGCCACAACAACAACAAAAAAACAAGTCAGAACTGTCAGATCTTTTCATCACATTTACGTACAATCCTGCTTGGTCGGATATCAAAGATTTGCTATCGCCCGGTCAGTCATCGCATCACAGACATGATCTGACAGCTAGAGTTTTCAAACAAAAACTCATGGATCTCACGATAAAAAATCATATATAAGGCGAAGTGCAATGCTAGATGTATTCGATTGAATGGCAAAAACGGGGTTTACAGCACGATGTTAAATCGATACTGTTACATCTGCTGAACTACCGAATCAACATGAAGATCCGATACTTTTTGACGTTGTTTGTAAGAACATGATTCACGGCCCATGCGGAGCATTGAATATGAATTCGCCTTGCATAAAAGACGGCAAATGCACGAAAAGATATCCACGCGATTTGATTAATGAAACTCAAACTGGTGAGGATAGATATCCAAAATACAGACGACAAAAGCCAGAAGATGGAGAATTCACCACCACCATAATCACCAAAGAAACGTTGATATTGACATTGATAACAGATGGATTGTTCCATACAGTCCAACACTGTCAAAAACATATATCAATGTGGAATACTGCAACTCCGTGGATGTACATATGCAAATATGTTAACAAAGGCAGTGTTCGAGCTTTCAAATCGAAATGATGAAATCACTCAATTTCAGATGGGTCAGAAGGCCGAAAAATCTTTATGTTTACATACCTACCGAAAAAACTCACTATATTGTTTATCCGCGAGCATAAAGATAAAAAAACGTTAATAAATAAACAAAATTTCGAAATTTTTTCGAACAAATAAAAAAAGTCTTTTATTTCTTTATTTAGCGTAGTAGCACGCGCCCGGTATCCGCTAGTACAGAGGTGTCAAACTCAATTTTGCAGAGGGCTGTATATTAAATTAAGAATGTGTAGGCGGGCCAGATTCAAATAAAAAAAATGTACTGAATTATTATAACATTTTATTTATTTAATTATATAGTATATAATATACGGTTGTTAAAAATCGTATCAAAGTTATAAAAGAGGGTAATTATTTTGAGCTCGAGGATCCAGATACCTGACTTCACTTGTTTTTGACAAGCTCATTGATGTCAGGTATCATATTCGTTGTAATTATTTTAAGAATTGATTGGAGATGTTCATTGGTAAGTCTTGTGCGATGTTTGTTCTTATTTATTTTTATGGCGAAAAACATCTGCTCACATAAATAGGTACTACCAAACATGCAAAGAATGCGTGCTGCATGCTTTTTTAATTCCGGTTATCCAAACTCTTGAAATATTGTGTATAAAATGTAAGAGCGTTAACCCCTTTAAATTTTTCATTCAAAATACTGTCCGATTTAAAATCTATCAACTCCATTTGCAAATGAACTGGTGCCTGTGAAGCTTCAAAATTGAATGGATTGTTGAAAATTGGGAATTCCATTTCATTCATTTTGTGGAAGTCTTCAAAACGATTGTTGAATTTCGTGATCAGATTGTCTAGGCACGCGCTGCCCTTGAAATGACTTATAAATGAAGTGTGCGCATTTTAAAACTTCCGTAGAGGAATCGAGTGAAGTCTAAAAGCTTTAAAAAAACATGATTCTTCTTTCTGTGATACATTGCGATCGCGGGCCGTATCTCTGACATGACTGCGCTAGTATATATATGTGTGTGTGTGTGTGTGTGTGTGTTTGTGTGTAAATATAATTCATTTTACACATAGACACATGAAATATAAACATAAAAAAAATTATTACTGTATGACTTTCGTAGACGATAAATATTTTCTTCCCGGTTGGTATGATTTCACTTCCACACTCGATAGCACTTGATGCGATTCAAGTTCGATGTTAGATGAATTAGAAACAAATTCAGATCGGCGAGACTCGGTAATGAAATCCCTTATTGACAATTGTGTTTGGTTTTTGATCAAATCTTTGTGAACTCCTCATATTGAGTTGAGCCTTTATTCCGCTGAAATGGGAAAGCTTATTCAACATTCTTTACTTTGCGATGACTTTTGGTGTGTAGGCAATCGCTTCGGATTTCTCTTGGTCTGTCTTGGGATGGCCGCCACGTGCGGCGAGCCTGCCCCCTCCCCTCCCATTCACCCCTCCTCTCCCCTTCCCCCGCCCCGCGCACGCCGGCTAGGGGGGGGGGGGGTCCAGAACAAATTCAATATAGAATTCAAAAAGGAATGGAATTCAAAATAGAATGGAATCATGATCAAAAAATGTCTAGAAATATAAGCGCCGGTGTTACCTAGCGAACGAAATTAAAAAATGACTGCAGAATTTTATAGTTGATTTTTTAGTTCCATATTTTAAAAACCGCACCGTTAGATCGGTGAATACGTGAATAATAATTGCAGCATTTAGTTATAAGTTGACACGACTTTACACAATATATCTGCGAAGTGTAGCCAGAACGTATGTTTATCAGGAAAAAAAAACTTTGTTTGTGTCGTTTGGTATCATATTTTTTTAATATCTTAACACATTGTGATCGGGTGATTTTTTTGTCACCTAGGGGCTGAGATCGGGGGTTTTTTTGATATATACGTCTCAAATTACAGTTTCTGTTTAAATTATAATTTTTTCAAATAATGATTATTCAGAATCTCGAGAAATCTGCGATAGAGATCTTACAAATTGAGTTCATTCTGAAAATTAAATATGGGGATTATAAAAAATTTCGAGGTATCCTTACGGGTCGGGCCGGGAAATCCGAACAGTTTCAACCGGCCGGTTATTCAAAATCTTAACGCAACGCTCATCTGCACTGTCGGAAGTTTTTCCTATACCTATCGAGGAACCTATACAATTTATAATTTGTCGCATGTCTCCAAAGGGTGCGATGATTTTCGAGCGGCGGCAAACACTGCCGGCCGGCTGGCTCGCAGCGCACTGAGATCGGCCGCGTCGTGGCCGGCCTCGCCTCCGCCCCCGCCCGCTCGATAACGGAGCGAGTCGCCTCGTGACAGGGCAAGTTTATTCCGTGACAGGGCGAGTCCTCTCGGGGATGAAACGAGCCGGGTGACAGGGACGGCCGTTCGGGGACAGCGAGTCTCGACGACGGCTCGGTCCGAGGACGGAATCGTTCGGCGTAAAGGCAAATTCGCTCGGTTCGAGCGAAGCCCTTCGGCGACAGAGCGATACGTCCGGGCGACCGGGCGGCCCGTTTGCACTCGTGCGATTGCAGCTGACGATAATATATGTAAATCTCGAAAAACATTTATGATTTTACTTTTCACTATTTTTAAATTTCTTGCAAACGAGCGCGCAAAGTTTAAGCGATGCTTCCAAACTGGAAAAATCAGAACGAGAGAAGGTTACTTATAAAAATAATTGCCAAAACCTACGCAATGAAGGTACCTCGCGGGGCAGGGTGGGTATCGGCTGCCCCCGCGTGACGACTCGCGGACCGGCCGAGCCGGCTGTGACCTCCGCCGGCCGCGGGAGAGGCCGGCGCTCGTTTCATTAGCATTCCAGAGCGAGGCTTCGTTCGCTTCCACTTTCCACTCCGCCTAGTCTTTTCCCCGTCGCGACGCGCGAGCCGCGGCCGCGCCTGCGCCCCTCCCCGCCGGGCCGCGCGCCTCCATTGGCCGGCCGCTCGTCTCCCATTGGCTCGCGGGGCCGGGGGCGGGGGAGGGGCGGCGCCGCGGCGGGCGGGCGCGGCGATTGGAGGCGCGCGGCCCGCGGAGGGGGGCGAGGGTCCTCCGGTCTGCCCGGTGAGGTGTCTCGAAGCCCGTAAGTGTTCTCGTAGCGACTCGAGTGCGCTCTTCCCCCGATGGCCCTCGGTGCGAGTGGCCCGGTTTTGATTTCGTTCGATTTTCCGACCGATAGGCCCCGCGATCCGGTTTTTTTCGCCGTCGGCTCGATTCGCGGTTCGTCCCGGTGAGGGCTCGTCTTCGGAGACGATCCTCGCGCGGCGGAGCGGCCGCCGCCCCCCGAGGGCTCCCCGCAGTGCCGCGGAGATCTGTCCCCGTCCCGACCCGATCCCGGCTCGGAAGAGTGCACCCGGGGCATTCGAACATTTTAAGTGCGGGTACCTATTTGCACCGATTCCGACGAGCAACTTCAGTAGCGCAGAAAAAATGTTCGATTTCCGCAGACGCTATTGACCGATCGGAGTGTGTGATTGTAAAAATATTCAATATAATATTATGTGCAAAATATAAATAATCGAAAATTTGCATTATCAAATGAATACTCAATTAGTTAAAAAGTGACTTTGAGGTTACAACTTAAGTGATGTACGATTAATTACTGTTTTTAAACAAGTAAATTGAGTGACGAGTGACGTTTGTCCCGCGCGTTTGTGTCCGTTGGTGGATTTTGGATTGTTCAAAATGAGTGAGAAATCAAACAAATTGAGATTGCAACTGAGGCTCATAGATTAGAAAGATTGAGTGAATTTAGGAAGCGAACGACTCGTTCAGGACGATAGAAATTGAAGCCACTCGGGGCAATTTTCCCTCTACAAAAATATACATAAATAAGAGTAGCGCGGCCCACCTCCGCCCGCCGGCCCGCCGACCCCGACTCCCCGCCCTTGCCCGAGTCTTCTGTGGACCGCGGCCTGAATCTTTTGTTTTTAAAAACTGGACTTGAATGCAAATTTAGAAGCATTTTGTAAATCCGAGAAGTAACCGCAGCGCGAAGCTCCCGCCGCGGGGCCGGGGGCCCGGGGCGCCACGGCGGCGCCGGCGTCTTGCGAGCTGTGGGGACATGCGGTAGAAGCTCGGCGGATGTCCGGGGCCGACTTCGGGGGCGGCGAGCTGCTGCCGGAGCTAAATGGCGCCGAGCTGGCCATGAGCCTGTCTCCCAAGGCCGCGCTCGGCCTGGGCGGGCTGGGCGGGCTGGGCGGGCTGGGCGGCCTGGGCGGCCTGGCGCAGCTGCCGCAGATGCCGCACCTGCAGCACGCCCACGCGCACAGCACGCCCTTCTCCGTGTCGGACATCCTCAGCCCCATGGAGGAGTCCTACCGCAAGCTGGAGCTGGCCGCTAACCCGCCCTCGCCCTACAGGTGCGCCAGCCACTTTAGCTAGGACTAGAATAGACTAGATCGAGTGCCCGGAGCGGGCGACCGTAGCCGACAGTCTCTGCCGTTATCCACCGGGCAGCCTTATCAAAGAAAACCTACTCACATGCTTCCGGACTTATCTCATGTGTGAAATTTATTTTCAACAATTCTAACTCAATCCACCGATAGATACATGCACATATTTTGTTATAAGTGATATATATACATATACATATATATATATATATATATATATATATATATATATATATATATATATATATATATATATATATATATATATATATAATTCAATGTAATTATGGTAAATCGTAACAAAGTAGATAAATATAGTATTATGGTTTCGTTTTTCTGAAAAAAATCTATTTCCATTGCTCACTAAGTAGACGAGTCTTTATTACTTCAGAAAATATGACTTTCTAACAACATTTTCCTTTGCAAATATGACGGATGGTCGAAGGTCTCGGCGCGGCGCACGGTCCACCCGCGCTCCACCCACTCCACCCGCTCCACCCGTTAACCCGCTCCACCCGTTAACCCGCTCCACCCGTTAACCCGCTCCACCCGTTAACCCGCTCCACCCGCGGTCCACATGAATTCGGTGAAAGCTTTGACTGAAGTCACGCGGTTTTTGCCCGATGGAGTCGGTTCATCCCCTGTCCCCGTGACCCGCCGGCTGGGCGGGACGAGCTGGCGATGGAGCATCGTTTCTCCGTTTTTTTTTTTGATGCAATTGAGATACACCCTTTGGAGTGATTTCTTCAGTTGTCAGCTTGCGCCTTCGATACACGATGATCTTCATTTCTATCGACCGATGCGACCGCTCGCTTTAATTTTGAACTTTCTGCGCGTCAGGACCTGCGACGTATTGCGGGCGTCGAGATTTTGTTTCATTCATTGAAATATTTTTACATATCTCTTAATATTTTTTCTACTATTAGTTTCGATGATCAATTTAATGTTAGATGACAGCAGTAATGCAGTCGAGTGCAATATTGTCCTCCGAAATGGTACTTTTAACTAAAATCTATGAAAATACTTACAATCGTTGGATATTTTATATTTATATATTTAATTTTAAGATATGTAGACTCTCATTTGTCGAAGGCGCCCTGCCGTGCGTCGCCGCGGGCGATTCCAGGTTGAAATTAATCGATGCGCTATTTTCAGGTATACATAATTGTGATAAAATTAAAATTATTACTATTAAAAATAAAGTGCTTCGATAAAATTAACAAACTAAAAAACGACCCCCTCAAACAAAGTGATGTTAAAATGTAAACACCAGTGAAACATCGGCAACAGTTCGTCGCAGAGTGGAAACAGTTCAAACGGAAAGATAACAACAAAAAAACAATTTATGTCGGTAAACAATCGAGCCAAAGTAAAGACAAATGAGGGCGGCGACGCTGCGCCCGCGGCCCTCGCGGCTCCCGTGTACTCCCCGCCCTGGGACCTCCCCGTGGGGCCCTTCCCCGGCTCCGACCTCTACGCCATGTGGCGCAACGAGTGGATAGATAGGTAATTATTCACTCTCTCCGGCGCGGGGCACGCCCCGTCCCGCCCCGCCGCCCCGCCCCGCTCGAGTCTCTAGTGGAAGGATGGTCCCGGGATGGGACTCCTGGCAGGGTGTACATTAAAGTGAATCCGTGACGTGTTGCAGATCGACGTCATCGGGCAGCAGCGTGAACTCGCCCGGAGGGGGCGGCGGCGGCGGCGGCGGCATGAGCAACCCCTACGGCGCGGCCATGGGCGGCTTGTACCAGGCGCACGCGCACGCGCACGCGCACGCACACGCGCACGCGCACGCGCACCACGCGCACGCGCACCACGCGCCCGCGCAGGCCTCCTACTGCGCGCCCCCCTCGGCCGAGCTGGCGCACTACGTGCCCGACGTGCGCGCCGCGGCGCCCTGGTACGGCGCCTCCGCCAACGACCCCAGGTTTGCGAGTGAGTCTTCCTTCTTATTACATCTCCGGCTCTCCCGGAATAACCGTGCAACTGAGCTGACCGAATTCATTTGAACCGACCGAAAACGTTTTCAGTTTTTTGGAATTTTTCAAAATCCTCTTTGTATCGATGCAATAAAAAGTCCAAGCGGCCAAATCGCTAGCAGACGACGATTCCTCGTTTGCTCTCGAGCACTCTCGCGCGTCGAGGGCTCGCTCGAGCTTCCGTCGTCCCTCTCGATCGAGCGGAATGTCCCGCACGAGCCCCGACGGGGAACGGGCCGACAGTCGAGTGCGAGTTCTCAGTCCGCGGAGAGCGTCCCGGCCCTCGCCAACCCGCCGGACGCTCCGGGGCGTCTTCCCGTCGGCGACATCGGCCGAACTGCTCATTAAATAACCTCGAAAACGAAACTCGTCTTAGTATAGTAGAAATGGGGGAGTCCTGCTCAATGTTTCATCTTGAAATTGTGACCATCGCTTGTGACACGAATGCATATAAAACTAGATAAATGAAATCAACTGTGTACGCTTTTACGTGAATCAATCCAAACATTTAGTAAAATGTAATAAATTAGAAGCAAATCTACTCGACAGTAGTTTCAATTTCGGCCATCATAAAAATATTCAGGAACAAAACCTGAACGGCTGAACGTGTGCAGTGGAAGCCTTCTCGGGCTATCGCCAGCCTGGCTACACCGTATCTGCAGGGATTGTGAAGCAGCGCAGATCGCAGATCGCAGATGGGAGTCTCCGGGCTCGGAAGCGACAGGCCGAGCTGGCGAAGTCCGCGGCCGTGTCGTGTCGTCCCGCACTCGGCGCGAAGAGCAGACTTTGCGGCTGCTCTGCTATCCTATTTCAGTAGAACGTGGCGCTCTTTCGAATTGCTTTTTGAGAATTTTTTCGCTCCGGTTACCTCCTTTGAATTCGAGCATTTTATCACTCATCTACTATAAATACATTGATGAAAATATGAATAAACCTGAAAGTATTTTTAAAAAGTAGAAATTGGTCTTCCTTAAAGCGATCGGGGTTATCCGCAGAGCTGACGACCCGATGGGACTTTAAAAAAAATTAATGTTGTATTTAGACATAAAATGTTTTTTACAATATACACGCAATACATAAAATACATACGACTCAAGCGCTTCAATTATATACGCCATCGGAAAGATTTGTTAATACGTGATCCCAGTTTACTAAACACGTAATTTACTAAATCACGGATGAGTGCAGCAGCCACTCAGGTTCAAATGGTTGCGCATTTTTAAATACCTATCGACACGTGCAGTAACGACAGATGTATATTTATTTCTACATATAATACATTTTTGAAAGTGGTATGTGGGGACATACAGAATAGTTTTATTCTGCCGCTACAACATCTAACGAAATAAATCACGATCAAAACAGATGTTAAAGGTAAAATATATTTACAAATAAATTATTCAAGTAAGTGGTGAAATCATCTGCCAAAGAGTTGACCTTTGAGCACGCACTCATGCAATTTGTAATAAATCTTACGTAAATGGTTATAAATAAATATATGTTTATATATATATATATATATATATATATATATATATTTAAGATAGAGAGAGAATAAAGGAGAGGGAAAGGTAGAAAAAAATCGATGTATGAGAGCGTAGCGCCCTAGCCGGATGGACATCCAAGTAGGTCCTCCCGAGGGCGCGGCGGAGGGCGGAGGGCGGAGGGCGGAGGGCAGCGGGCAGCGGGCAGCGGGCAGTGGACACGCGGCTGGAGACAAACGGCGGGCACCTGGCCGTGACGTGTCCCGCGCGGCGCATTCGACACGGGCTCCGGGCTCCGGGCCGGGGGCGTCGCACCCCTCGGCTTCCACGCGGACTGTCCAAACAGCGGAGGGTCTGATTTCCCAAAGTAAATATCTTTAAAAATTGGATTAATCAAACGGTACCGATTCTTTAAAAATATGTTTTCGAGCTTCATGGCGAGCTCTAGTAACAGTCGACTCGAGCAGGTCAAAAACGAGTGTCTTCACCACATTCAAATTTACATTTTTAGTGATCTGTATGCCTAAAATCGAGTAAAATTTTACCCTCTGCATTTGTGTAAAAAAAAAAAACGAAATCAAAATTTTCCTAATGTAAAAAAAACATTTTTGTATCCTGCTTTCGCCAAAAAATTAAAAGAGATTTATTCTCTCTTTTGAACTAAGTTTTGCAAGTGAACTTATGAATCTGAGGTTAATATTATTTTTTTACTTCAGATTGAATCCGCCAATATCGCAGAGTACAGTGAGCTCGGAGAGAGCTCAGTTCGACTCAGTTCGTGCGGCGGCCGGTCGACTGTCGTTTTCGTCAATTGACATTTCAAGGAATGCGATGCGAGTCGGTAGACTTGCTATAACTGAGAGCTGCCAAAAATATATAGAATTTTCATTTCGACATCTCGGTGGTCGTCTGGATGATTTTTCCACAGTCGATAGTTAACTTCGAACCGAACCGGGCAGCAGGAAACGCACTACACGAGGTATACGACGATCCGTTCGAAGTGAGCGAGCAAGACAGGAAGGGAGGCGACGATGAGTGGATTGCGGTCCTCGCGTTGCACTCGATGTGCCTCCGCACACACTAAGACGTAGTTTTTCAAACTGTATTGTGTAACTGTATATAGTACCTTAACTCGACGCTAAGCTTAAAACAACAACGCAGTAAATGTGACAACACGTTGGAAAACAAAATACTTTGTAATCAGAATATTTATTCACAGATTATCACCCATCATTAAAAATAATGGCTATGTTGATTATTCCCCGAGGATGAAACCTTCAGCACGCCCCGCGGCGGCCGACGGTCACTTCGAGCCGGAAGGAGCGGATCTACTATACATTCATCTGATTTTTGTTACTCTTGCATTTTTATTTAAACTGTGCTTTCAAAATCATCATTTCACATCACCGAACTATTTCACAATTGCGTTACCCCTCTATCGTTTATTCACACAAATAATGCATTAAAGTTTAATCGAGTGAAGTAGCATCCATCGTGAGCTGATCGTTTCTTGTCAATTATCGTGAGTTCTGTCGGGCTCGCTCGGCCTCCTCCTCGGCCGCTCGCGGCAGCCGTCGCAAGAAAGTTCTTTGCTGCCATCTTGAATACGCGACAGATCAATTTAAATAGGAAACGTTTCAATGACGCCTCTGTTCTCAGGAATCGGTCAAATAGCGACCGGAACAAAAGGGTGCCACGGAAGTGTCCGCCGAGGCTGGCGAGCGTCCGGCCCCCGAGGAGGAGTCCAGCCGCGCTCATTTTTGTCCCCCGTGCCATGAAATGAGATATTTTTTTGGATTTCATAAATGTTAAGATCGTATTCTAGCTTAGGATAGTTTGACAAAGTTTTTGCCAAATAAGAAGTTATTTTATATAATTCTTAATAAAATTGGTAAATCGTGTCATTTTTTTATTATATTATTATTTTTATTATATAAATGGTCACCCTCCTCAGAAGAGGCGGTACTTCCGTGTATATATATATATATATATATATATATATATATATATATATATATATATGTATATAATTGTTTTGGGAGCTTTTTTCTTTCTGTTCTTCCTTGTCTCACCTCAGTCAGCCTCTGTGGCCGGAGGAAACTCCGGAGTGCACCGGCACTGGCCCCGCGGCCCCCGGACGAGCTGCGAGCAACCGCTGCGGAGTCGTGTGCCATGCGGAGTCTCGCTGTGGCATATTTGCCGAGTATGATTGCTGACTGAGCTGCAAGGGGAGTCCCCTCAAACAAAGGAAGTAATAAAAGTATTTCTGTTTATTTACTTGTGCCGAGCTCGCCCGCCGCCGGGCCGCCCCCGGCCGTCACTCCGCCCGGGCGCCCCGCCGCCTCCGCCCCCGCCTCCGCCCCCGCCTCCGCCCCATTCTTATCTGTTTAATATTGCTAACCATGAAATACTAGTTTCTGAAAAATATATTAACCTAATTTTGATAGAATGTATACGTTCTATTATTAAATCGGTTTAATAATAGAATGTATACATTCATTGCGATTTTAGCAGAAAAAATAAACATTATTTAAAAAATGTTAAAATATATATCTTTCCAATATAAAAAATATTTTAAATTTTCAATAAATATAATATTTATGTGTGGGTGATTTGCAATCGAATAACATTGCGAAGACGGGCGGACAGGAAAACGCGGCCACCCGGTCCACCCGGTCCACCCGGTACACCCGATACACCCGATACACCCGTCTCCGGGGTGTCCGAACATGTCAAAGTCAATATTTATCCAAGAAATGCATTCTGAAAGTCGCCATTGTGCGACTCCGCCTGGGTTCGTTGTGATACTGTACTATAGATAATACGAATATCTATATTCAATATATCTGACAGAGAGACTCGGTGGAATTCCATTTTAATATTTTAAATAAATTACTTTTAAGATTTTTCTAGACGTTTAATTTTATCGGCGACCAGTTTTGCCTACCTTTCACGTTCTCAATATAAAACGAAGTCACGTGTTCGTTACGCAATGCCAACGTAAAAGGCTAGCGATACCGGTCACCGATATTAAACATGAGGAAGAATCACAATAGTATTTTATTTAAAATATTATTAATGCGAATTATCAGGAGTTGGAAATAGACTTATCGGGAAAAAGTGCATTTATTTATTTTATATTATGAACGATTCACCTGTAGATATTAAGGCTCCCACACACGGGGCAACAAATTGCTGTCGCGATCAACAACTTGCACAAAGGTGTAGACATACCACTGGTTTTTTTAAAATTTCGCTGATATTCACTGCTATATGGCTACACCCTTGTGCAATTTGTTGATCGCGACAGCAATTTGTTGCCCCGTGTGTAGGAGCCTTTATGATGAACTTATCAAAATGAAGTATACATATTAATGTCAGTGTATTACATGCAAACACGCATTATAATTATAAAGGAGACCCAGCGTACAGAGTTTTTTACAAGTTATCAATGATTGTAGACTGCGAGTTTTTTGGATTGCTTTTTTCAATAAATGAAAAAAATTTGAACGCATACTTATTGATATTTTTTTGATTCTGTCGGCCGGAGACGCGTCGGGGCAAAGTCTGGAGAAAGCTGGGAAATATCGACATCCGCGGGCGCGCGCATAATAATCGGGTTGCTGTTACAGTCTCGCGGCTGATGGGGAGCAGCGCGTCGGCTGCGGCCAGCATGAACCACGCCATGAACAACATGTCGGGCCTGGCCGCGTGCTCCGTGGCCGACTCCAAGCCCATGCAGTTCCCGCTGGCGCAGCGCCGCAAGCGCCGGGTGCTCTTCACGCAGGCGCAGGTTAGTCACGCCGAGGCAGTCACCATCTGTACACACTATACATCATGACACACTCACATATCCGCGAGCCTGGGTGGGTGGGTGGCGCACTGTATATTGCAATCGATTATGTTTATTCAAATTTTCACACAAAGTTCACTATGTACGAGATAACGAGCCGCTTACCCGGAGAACCGTGTGAGTGGGTTGTACGTGGATATGATGCTGCAACCCAAATGACCGATAAGACGTTTTAAAATAAGAAATCAAAATATGCATGTTTTTTACAAAAATAATAAATACGAATGTAACAATGATGTTTAAATGGATCGTATGAATAAATATATAGAAAAGCGACAAGGCCGAGAATGGCCAGTGAACGTGTCTTCAGGGCGCAGGGAGGGCGCGCGGGCAGAGCTCGGATCGAAGCCGACCCGTCGTGCTAGGCGTCCGCCAAAATTATAGCATTTATTTGGAGCCGCATACTTTTTCCATGATTTTTTTCCAAGGACAACACCTTTGTATGACATTTAAATTAGTTTTTAAAAACTTTACTTTTAGTATTTTTAAAAAACGACTGCATTTTTATGCATAATTTAACTATTATACGCAAACGAATAGTACACCCCGTCCGGTCACCGGGACGTCGGGTCGCGGGACGCCGGGAGCGGGCTCGGGGCTCGTACTCTCGTTTATGCGTCTCAAGGCCTCTCCATCCGTAGCAACAGATCGCGTCACCGACTTGCAGCTAGCCAATAGCGTCCTATATTTTAACCAAAACCATAAAAAAACACCTAAAATAAAGAGACGCTATTGGCTGGCCGCAAGTTGGTGGTGCGATTTGTCGCTACGATCGGGAGGCCTTTATATTTATACGGTTTTAATTATGCGGTTTGTTTTTAGAAGATATTTTTGAATAACTATTTTTTTAAATCATTTTGGTTTGTAAAATAATAAACAAAGTATTGAAAGATTCACTATGGCAAGTGGAGAAACCGATTACCCTGGAAATGAAAATCGCGTTTTTGCGTTAGTCAGCAATGGGACAAGAATTTACAACTATCGGTTAAAAGCATACTTTGGCCAAATCATCTCTGAGAGCGAAAGACAATTAAAAATATGTGTTATCCGTGAGACAAAACTGAGATCCAAATTATCGCAATACTCGAGAAATGATACCGCAGTAAATTGGAAAATCGTTTCGATGAAAACATTAAACGAGCCTTCAAGTTTCAACGAGAGTTTCTGATTTGTTTATCTGGATATCGCGAGTTGCACAAACAATTGCAAAGCTAACACAAAATTTAACCACCGATTATATTTTCAAAGAGGGAAAAATCAACACCCCCCAACTAAGCTCTTATATTTTTTAAGGAACCATTGTCTTGCATTGACTGCCTTCTTTTAGCGATAAAGGCGACATCAAACCAGTTCAAAATTATGCCTAGCCATACATACAAATATAACGACGAAAATTCTAAAGAAACAACGTGAAAAAAAAAAAAAATATGAATATATATATATATATATATATTCATATATATAGATTTTCAAACCGCCGCTGGTTCGCGCCGTTACCGCCGATGTAGATTAGTGGGTAGCGCGCTCCGTGTTGACAGAAACCGAGCCCGATATTTGTACAGCATTCGGTAGTTGAGAGTGTTTGCGCTGGAGAGGAGCGCGGCGGACGTGCCCGGCCCGCTCCGCCCCGCGCCGCCCCGCTCCGCCCCGCTACGCCCCGCGCCGCCCCGCTCCGCCCCGCTCCGCCCCGCTACGCCCCGCGCCGCCCCGCTCCGCCCCGCTACGCCCCGCGCCGCCCCGCTACGCCCCGCGTCGCCCCGAGTCCTCCCTCTCGCCCGGACCGGCACCGTCAGTCGAGCGTTTTCGGGAAATTACCGGGCCGTTTTCTTATCTGCGTGAAGTTCTTTTGAAGGCAAACAAACGTATCTCGAGGAGTCGGGGATTGCGAGAGGGCCGAGGAAGCGGGGAGTGCTCGGACGCGCCCGCCGCCGGGTCTCCCGCGGGTGAGGCGGATCCCCGTATTTTGTTTTAGCATTACACACTCCGTCGCAAATACGAGGGAGCCGCTGTTATTAAAGCAAACAAACATTCGGCCCCGCGCGCGCCCGACTGCCCGGCCGGTGGCACTCGCGGCTTCTCGCGGCTTCTCGCGGCTTCTCGCCGAGAGGAACGCGCGCATTCAGGAGGAACGCATCGCCGGTAAAATATAGTCATCCGTTTTACCGAAACTGAAATCGATTATTCGGGGGTTGATTTTAGATTTAACGAGAAGAGTTTCTGGGTGCCCCGGCGTTATGATCTACTCTGTTTTCAACCGGTTTCAATCACCGAGACTTCTCTGAGTCAAAGTTTCGACGCACATTTCGGGACTTGAAGTTTCAAGAGTACTGTGCGCAGACGGAATGCGGGAGCGCGAGAGTCGACCGGCAGCTCGGATGATATTGCGCCTCACCTCCGAAATGTGTTCCGAATTGAGAACCTGTCCCACTCTGTCCGAGATTAATACTGGAGGGCTAATTGAAGTCACATTACAAAATTGCCTTTGCAAATATTAGTTGTTCCTCTTCTTATTTAATAAGGTTTCCAAAAGATATATTAGACATTGAGTACTTGCAAAAGTTAGATAATCCCGAGCATTGCGCGTTGTGGAAGGCTCGCCGAAGGGCTCTCGGGAGCGCGCCGAACCGAGAGTCATCGGTTTAATGCAATTACTACCTGCAAAAAACGCTCAATTATCTTGGGCCGTTTTTCTCTTAAAGCGCTGTCGCCGGCGGACCGAGGTCGGTGACTTCGATTACTCAAATTGTCAGAAAATGGCTGGCTCGCCTGAGGCGTCCAGATCCCGAACCGGCATTCCGAATAAATCATTTTATTGAATTAAAATTTATCATGCCGCGTTACTCTTAGCTCGCGAACTCTTCACTTCTCAGAAGCCGAAAGTACTCTTGGAGATTTTAAAACGTGAAACGCACACTTTTCGCTATTTAGTATGAATGGAATTTTGGGAGTCGGGCGTTCTCCGCGAGCGACCTGCCGGTCGAGTCCCGGTCGAGTCCCGGTCGAGTCCCGGTCGAGTCCCGGCCGAGTCCCCGAGAGCGAGGAGCGCCACCGCTCTAATCCGGCGCATCAGGCTGAGGTAACTTTTAACCACTCTGCAGAATCATGATGCGAATTGTATTCCAAATTAAACAGACTTAGCGCCGAGCGGCGGCGCGGAGTGCTGCATTAGGCGGGGTGTTGTGTTCTGTTTGCTGCGAAGGGTTGGAAGCCCCCTCGCTCATAAATATTTGATAAGTTTTATTGCGATGGGCGTTTAGGACATATTCAAAACAGTCTCGGGGGGCGCCGTTTGTCTTGCGTACTTGTCTCGTAAAGAGCATTACATACATTTAGAACCGGTTTTGAAATTTTCTTACGTCGGTGACGATAAAATATTATGCCTCATGAATTGACTTTAAATGAAAATTAGTCTTCGATCACGCCTTGTGTTATTATTACAATTCCTTTGGCCAATGTATTGTTTCCTGCAAATTGCCAAAGGAAACACAAGGCCCTCGCTCCTTATCCATCCGATTATTTGACATGAAATACTCTCCGAGGACAGCCACGCCGAGGACGAGCGCCGCGGGCGACGGTCTTTATCTCGATATGATACTTCAATCGGATACGTTGAATACTTTTGGACAACCCTGTCCATTCCGATTTGATCGAATTATATTTATATTTCCATTGTTTATAAATCTAAAATATATGTTTATTTTCAATTTCATTTTTAAAAAGATATACACCATTACATATATAGGTATATAAACAGTGTCATCGATGCAAATACGCGTACTAAAGTTTCTCAGCATGAATAGATAATATCGAGTATATTGGTTGTATCGAGTCACTTCTGTTGCAGGTGTACGAGCTGGAGAGGAGGTTTAAGCAGCAGAAGTACCTGTCGGCCCCGGAGAGAGAGCACCTGGCCTCGCTGATTCATCTCACGCCCACCCAGGTGAGTCGCCGACGTCCAGTTTCCTTCGGGAATACTAGATACGATCTATTAAAATAACGAAAAGTTATTACCTTTTCAGCACATTAAACACCTTTCGTTTCGCCAGACAAACGTTTTTATGCCAGTATTAAATTATATGTTTTATATCAAAAACAAAGAACGAACTGTTTGCTTTAAATCACTAACAAAATAATACAATATTTTATTCCCTTAATTTAATTCGCATGCGTTATAAGTAGTTTATATATAACACAAAAGTTAGTATATAAATAGAATAGCTCACGCTCGGGCGGTGGGTCTATTCACAGCCGCGATCGCCTGTTTGCTTAGCTTTGTCATCTGCGCCCGTGGAAGAACGCCTCTCGATACGCTGGAGTGTTTCTCGCCGCCCTGGGCCACCCTGGGCCGCCCTGGGCCACCCTGGGCCGCCCTGGGCCACCCTGGGCCGCCCTGGGCCACCCTGGGCCGTCTTAGGCCACCCTGGGCTGCCCTGGGCCGCCCTCGGCCGCCCTCGACCTCCGGCCGGACACTCGGCGCCTCTTCTTGAATTTTTCAATAACTAATTTATCATAAAATAGCTCCACTGTTGCAACTTCACAACACACAATGTGTGACTTACAGTAAATATGACATTTTGCTATATATTATCATTATTTCATTTTTGTTATTTTATTTAATACACATAATTCTTTGACGCGTGGGGGTGCTCGATTCAAGTCTCGATTCAATTCAAACTGGGGTACTCGCGGCGAGTCGTCGGCCTCACGTTTGAGCCATTTAAGAGGTCATATGTGAAGACTCGATTAATGTTTATTGAAATGTTGTTTATAGACTTATATTGCGGTTTGAAATAAAATTTACACAATTCAGAAATTATTAAAAAAATATATAATTTCATTTTTTTGAAATAACTACCTAATTGTGTAAAAGTAATCAATATTTTTGACAGGGAGTTCTTAGTGGAAATCCATTAATATAATTTAAATAAAATACTTGAGTGATTTTTCTACATGTTTGATAATATTGGTTGGCGAAACCGGTCACTATTAAAAATTAACATGTCGAAAAATCACTCAAGTTTTTCATTTAAAATATTAATTGTGTATACGCATTATTTATCTAGAACATATAAATGTTCACATTAATAGCGGAGTGCCTGGCCTAAAATACTACTGACAACCACCACTGCCATTTCAGTTTGAGCTGGGTCTACAGTAGGGCGTACCGATGCTACATTGATGGGTTACGTATTTCCGAATCAGGTATATGGGAAATACTCATATATAATTACAATATTTTATGGTAAATTGATACTGCATGTCCCCCGCAGTTGAGCTCACTTTACGGTAATTGTAATTTTTCAATGAAACTTAAATACAAACCAAATTAATCAATGTTTCTCTCAATAAACAATCGTCAGATTGTAATTTCCCCGCCATTCGTTTGATCCGCATTCGGCAACGCTCGCCGCAGAGAGCGCCGAGCTCTGGAGAGGCCGGCAAACATTTGCCGTAGCGACGCGCAATAACTTCATAGCGGGGCTGTATTAACTTGTAACAAAAATATATGTAATGGAACCGTCCCCGCTGTTTGCCGAGCACTCGTGCCGAGATGAAGCGGCCATATTAGGCAAATGGAAAGCGCTCGCCGGAAGATGCTCAGTCGAGATACATTTGTTTCGCTCGAACTGCTCCCCCCGCCCCCCGCCCCGCCCCGCCCCCCCGCCCCGCCCCCGCTCCGCGCTCTGCAAGCTTATTAAAGCACCTATGACCACTGTCGAAAGTGTGCGAAGCGACAGAGGTTCTCGCTGTTATATAGTATTACCAAATATATATAATATTTGACTGTACGGATGCCTACCTCTATTTGAGGCTATTAATTGAATAATACTAGTAAAATTGAATAATAGGTTGATGTTTATCTATAAAAATTATAATACTCAATTTAACTATCAAAATAAGCCCCCCTCGGAAGCTCGAGCGTGAACAATCGGAAGTACCGAACCAAAGAAAGCCCCGCGCACAATGCGCGACGCGACCCTCCGTCCAATTCCGCCTGTGAATCGGGCCGCGTGGCCGCATAATGAACGCGAAAACGCCCGCAAACAAAAATAATTATTGCCGTCGGATAACTCACGCGCCTGTCACGGGCAGACGCGGCTGAAGGCCTCACAACTTGCAGCTAGCCAATAGCGTCCCTTTATGTCGGGCAAAAGCCTCAAATGGCGACTCCAACCGGCCCGAGAGAGTGTCGACGGGATAAAAATTAAAAAGAACCGAAACAGACACGGCGATAGTGTTTCTGCGAGTGTACCGAATGAATTTTAGAATATGAATTTGAGACATACGATCGGCGTTTAGTTATACATTTCAAAAATTTGACATGATTTTAGGACTCTCGCAGGTTTCGAGTGGATCCAGTGTTTGAGAAAAATTGTATCAAATCAAGAGAGACGAAAGAATAAAGCATATTACAATACCCTTGACTTTATTACTTCTTAGATTAAATATATCAATACAATAACAATTTAATTGTCTTATTGTTACTACAGTTGTAAAGCGTCGTTAGAATAGCGGCCGATGCTTCCGTTTGCGCATCTTCTGCGGTTGGGTTTCCCAAAGTAATTCATAAAAGCTGTAAAATAACCAGCAGTACGAAACACCCAGTAATATTATTCGGAAGATATACCTACGGTTAGTTCTGAATTAAGCGCTCTTCAGATGTATCGACAAATTGACGTCTCGTTGAACAAATTATACAATGGTGTAGACATAACCGGTGATTTTTGTGAGATTTCGCCGATATTTACTGGTATATGGCGATTGTTCTATTTGTGGAACGAGTAAAGGAGCACATAAGTGTGTGGGCCGCTTTATTGTGAGATGAAGGATTTTTCGTTCATGTTATTGTAAATCTACCCGGACTATTCGGCAACTTTGAAAACCGCTTCGAGTATATCAATGAATGTTTGTAAAAAATCCCTCTATTATAAAATTTGAAACGCGAGAACGACAGCCCCCGGGGCCCGCGAGGGACGCCTGTCCCCTCTTCCGCCGCCGCCAATAATCCGAAGGATTATTTCCGGTCGTGTCAACTCGCGCTTCAAACCTGGAACCAGAGCGAACGCTATTTGTATCCATTTGTACCGAACGAGACCTTTCCAACGAATTCAAATTCACCTATCAAATGTGATTTCGCTAAAAATACGATTTACCTTTCGAGTTGATCTCACAAATCTCAATAAGAAAATAGGTCGGCAGTTCATCGAGTGCCGACTCGAAGTCAAACGAATACATTAACGCACGCGGGTTTGTTTCTCTGCCGTGATGATATAAATAAATTATCATAAATGGCGACGGACGATGAACGTAACAAACCATCGGAGACGGAAATTCAATGAATAATCAGCCATTAGAACTGCAGTCCAAATTATTATTTATGCAATATTCTTGCGTATTGAAAATTATCAATATTGTCTTTTTTTTAATATTTATAAATGTAGTCTGAAAATAATTAAGTTACACAAAACAATAAAATTTAAATAGAGGCGTATTATCAAACATCAGTTTTTACATCTATGGAATTCAGTCGACCGCAGTGAGGTCGCCCCGGCCCTCGCGACGCCTCGTGACGCCTCGTGACGCCTCGTGACGCCTCGTGACGCCTCGTGACGCCTCGTGACGCCTCGTGACGCCTCGCGCCGCGGACGGGACACTCGGCGATGAGGATAGAACTCAAATCAAAAAATATTATGTAAATTACGGATAAATTATTAATTATAACCGAGGTGACGGCAAACCCTGCGATGAAAATATCCCGTAATGAACGCAGAGCAATTAAAAAGTTCACCAGCAGAAATAAAAAAAAATAATCGAGCCCTCAATAATGGCGTGCCTTCTCCCCTCGCATTGTTCCTAATAATTTGAAATTGTCAAACAATAAAAGTGAAACGTTGGCAGCACCGTGCACTCGGAGGGACAATGGGGCCGTAAGATTCCGTCAACAAATTGTTCGGTTATGTTGGCAGCTATTATCCCTGCATCATTATTGGGGGAGGGTGATGGAGGGAGGAGGGGAGGGGAGGCGAGGGAGGGGGAGGGGTGTCGCGCATCTCGGCCACTCACTCGATGCTGAGCCGCGTCAAGTTTGATTGTCGATTCGGAGTGCGACGACGGCCGCCAAAGTCGAAAACGTTTCGCTATGCTTCATAATGTACGACAAGGGTGGTAGTTAAATCTGAAATAAAGAGAAAGTTCGATAAATAATCAATCAATGCACTTTTTTAAACGAAAGAAAGGTTGACGCGGGTCACTCCACCGACTCGAGTGTCACGCTGTGGCGGAGTTTCCGTCAGTTTGTCGCGACCGGTCTTCTCTCGGATGCGGGGAATGTCCGCGATCGTATTTTGTGTTGTTTCATTTTAATATTTTTCTAATAAAATTTTTGTTGCAGAACTATAGTTTTGTATACGTGTAGTTACTGAGCGCGGGGAAGGCCGCGGACCCCGGCGGCGCGGGGAGAACAAATATATATATAGATATATATTTCAAATTTTTTTTTTATGTTGAGTTAAAAAATATTTTATATAGCCGAGTCTTTCAATAGAACTCTTCATTTCGATACAATAATAATATAGAATGCGGAAATAGAAATAATTATTTTATAACTTACATTTAATATGATATCTGATGTTGAATCACTATGAGCTGATGAATTTTCAGCAAATTATTTAAAAAAAAAAAAGCGAGCATGATAAAATTTCAAAGAAAACTAAAGATATTTAACCACGAACAATTATTATCAAATATTGTCGATAAATTCCAACAACATCCTGATTTTTTTTGTCGTTTCATGCGTAAATCGATTACTGCATAGATTCAACTAGCCCAGAGTACTTCACTCTGAAACGGATGCGATACTCGCTTCAGATGATCCGAATGACTCCGCGGCCGCGAATAAAACTATAAAGTCGAATTCGGTAGAACGCCGGGAACCCGGGAACCTGGGAACCCGGGAACCTGGGGACCCGGGAACCTGGGAACCTGGGGACCCGGGAACCTGGGAACCCGGGTACCCGAGCCGCCGCGCCCGAGGGGCCGGGCGTGCTGGAGTGGTCGAGCCGCGGGAGTATCGCGAGAGAAAATCTCAACCGGCGCTTTTTTTAACGAATACTCATAGCGACGCGGTTATATCTCAGAGCGCGCCCATCCGGGGAAATCGTGTTTTCCTACATCGTTGCACGACAACAACATTGCGCTTCAAATTTTAAAACTGCTGCGGAAAAATAATTTAAGAGTTCTTCTTTAAAAAAGCTGGATCGATAGGGCGCGCTAAACTATCTCATCTATCGCAGGCCTTGTCGATCGTATGACCTCTGGTCGCCTCGCGCGGTCGTTTCCTGAGTTGGGATTTGTAAAACGCACAGCGGCTCATGAGGTCTCCGCGCGACAGAAAGGAGACCTCATGAGTCCTCACCCCCGAGACAACCCCGGAGACGTGTCTTCAGGTGATAAGGCCACTCCGACTACCTGATGATTGCCATCGTTAATGAAAAAATATTTAATCATACTTTTAATGTACATTTGAAATGCTGTGTTTTCATGAAAAGACTCTTACACTTTTCCATAAAATATGACCAAAGTCAAACTTAAATATGATTAATTACGTCCCGCACGGTTCCCCGCTCGAGGCCCGGTGACGCGATTACAGAGTCGGCCGTTTCAATTCAACATCCGTCAGAAACATCGAGTTGTGATGAATCGGGCAAATTGTTTTCTAGACAGATCCCTCGGTCTCGGCGATCGGTTTTCGGGAGCCGACCCGGGACGTCGTTTCTTCCCGTTCAGCGGGACTCGCAGAATTGTAATCTGGCGGCAATATATTCTACGCTTCAAATTCCATCAAATTAAGCGCACGATTGTGAATAAATATTAAAGCAAAAGTTTGTATCTTACTATACTTTTAGACCGCAGCCCGCTCGCCCAGTAGCGGTGATGCGCTACGTTTCAGAGTCTGAGCAAAAACAACAAAAGTGACAGTCGAAAGAAGCGCGTCTCTCCGCCTCGTCTTCAATACTCCAATTAAGAAATACGTAAGGAACACGTGTCCAGATGAATACTGTTCCGTTGTCGGCCCGAGGACGAGCGAGGACGAGCGAGACCAGCCCGGGCCGGTCGCGGGCGGACAGGTATTGTGCTCGGGCAGGTGGGTCCGGAGCGGGTCGTCGAGCTGTGAATGTTGTGATAGGACCTACCGTATTGGGATGCGAGGCTGACGTCTCGATTTATTTTTCTAAGATGATTGACATCTTCGTGATTTTCGTGTGACCCGAATGGAAGCTCGGATGTGTCAATTTAAATCTTGGATTTATCAAAATAGAATTTGAGGACGTATGTCCGACAAAAAAATGGTCGGTTTTGTAAATTTGTATTGAAACGCACCATCATCAGAATCACTGCACTCATCTCCTCGAGCGGTCCCGCCGTATCGGAATCCACAAGACGCCGCGAAGACGGACAACGGCCACCGGTTCGAATGTAATCTTTACGAGGTATAATTAATGAGCACTTTATTGCTGATGCCTCGCTTAGTGTCTTCCAAAAGTGTTACGTCGATAACATTTTTTAAATTTTATTTTATCATATATTTACTTTTAGTCGATATGTACTTTCGGCGAAGCGCTGCGCAAATGGCGACGGCAATTCGGGTTATTATTGTGGAAAACGAAATTTTAAAATTTACACCGAATTTCATGTTTCGAGATATTCAAAAGTAATATTTTTAAGTAAAATACTTGAGTGATTTTCCACATGTTTGTTTTTGTTTGTGACCGGTTTCGCCAACCTTTCACGTTGGCATTATCAAACAGAGTGATAATAAACTCTGTTTGATAATGCCTACGTGAAAGGTTGGCGAAACCGGTCACAAATAAAAACGAACATGTGGAAAAGCACTCAAGTATTTTACTCAAAAATATTAAAATGGAATTCCACCAAGTACTCTCAGTCAAAAATATTGAATATTCAAAAGTACCCAACAAAATAGGTATTTAAATATATGAATAATCTAATATATTTCAATATATAAAATTCAAAACCTATATTTTACCCACAGATGGATTGCTGATTTGAGGAATGAATATCTAGTTTTTGAACAATATTTCTTATATTACTGTGCTAGAATGCACAGAAACAACGGAGGTTTTTAAACGTCCATGGCTATTTTGTCAATACAATACACTTAAAATAATATAAATTTGTGTTTTCGTTAAGATAAAAAAAGATCACCCACGTTTACCTTTAAAAAAAACTAAAACAAATTTAGGTGAGCGTCTTTCCCTGTGCGAGATATTGTCTATGAACAGGTTGACAAAAAATGTCTGCGGGACGATCTCCGCAATGCGCTGAGCAAACAGCCCGGGGAGACTTGGAGACTTGGAGACTTGTCTGCAGCCAAATCGGATTAAGTTACAAAGCATCGCTCGCGTCCCGCCCGACTTGGGCTCCTCTTTTGGAATATTTGCGCGCGGCGTTCGGTTGTTCATTGTTTTCATTATTTTTTGTGTACAGAGTCGCCTTTAAATGACTGGCATTTCACATGAAAGCTTAGCGCTAGAAGTGTAATTTATCAAACCCGTTGATTAGTTAAGGATAATTTTAGACAATAGATCTTGCCGAAAATGTACGGCTATATATACAGCCGTACATTTTCGGCAAGATCTATTATCTATAATTATCCTTAACTAACAATATATATATATATATATATATACATATATATATATATATATATATATATATATTCGGCAAGAAGTACCGTTTGTGATCGATAATAGATATCATAGTCATAATAATAGATAAAAACATACGAGAAATTTCTTAAAGTGCTACCTCAAATTAACTGCCAACATTTTTGCGGGACAAATATGGTCGACATATAAATACAATGCATATAAAATATCATAGGGTTTTTTTTAACAGAGAGAACACACTGCGAGATCTCTCAGATATCGATCGCTTGACAAATTACCGGGACGTCTGGATAACTGTCAGTTCGATTTATTAAAACAAACGTGCCGCTCGCCCCGCAATAATTTGCAACGCATAGTAAAACGCGACAATACAGCACGCATTAGCTCCCCTCGACGCCCTGGGGGCTCGCACGCTCCACCGCCCTGCGAGGCCCCGAGAACCCGGCGAGGCCCCGAGAACCCGGCGAGGCCCCGAGAACCCGGCGAGGCCCCGAGAACCCGGCGAGGCCCCGAGAACCCGGCGAGGCCCCGAGAACCCGGCGAGGCCCCGAGAACCCGGCGAGGCCCCGAGAACCCGGCGAGGCCCCGAGAACCCGGCGAGGCCCCGAGAACCCGGCGAGGCCCCGAGAACCCGGCGAGGCCCCGAGAACCCGGCGAGGCCCCGAGAACCCGGCGAGGCCCCGAGAACCCGGCGAGGCCCCGAGAACCCGGCGAGGCCCCGAGAACCCGGCGAGGCCCCGAGAACCCGGCGAGGCCCCGAGAACCCGGCGAGGCCCCGAGAACCTGGCGAGGCCCCGAGGCTATGCGTTTATAATGATTAACGAAACGGCTGAGATTTAATGTCGGATAATCCCTTTACACGACGAACAAGCTATTTATATCTCTGTGATAAATGTCAAGAGTCTAGCAAACATTTGTTTTATTTATGATTACAGTTCTTTCATACTGAAAAGACTGCTGGGCTGTTCGTTTACTGTTATTGAAGCGTAACAGCAATTATATAAAAAATATTTCATATATGTATACATAACGATATATATATATCAATATTAGCTTCTACATTTATGCCTTCTTTAGCTTAAGATATTTTCAAAAAGATATATTTATAATTATTTCGAAATTAGTGAACAGTAAAAAATCGAAATTACTATGAAATTTTACCCATTATGAGCGCTTGAATTTTTATACAGAATAGGTATACAGTGTTGTGTTGTCTTGCTCTTTAGGCTTATTTTTATTTGTTCATATTTGGACAATACATGCTAAGCTTCTAAATCGATCTTCAAGCTTGGGCTGGAGGTCCGCGGGCGCGCGCCGGGGGCTAGTGGAGAGCGCCCGCCTTGTGCGCGGCCAGGGCGGCCCCAAGCCACTTACTCCTGCCTAATGTGTTTGCCGCCTGCTAATACGACGCTATGTTGGATTTCAATAGCGACCTTTCACAGTGTATTTCAGATTCACTCTGATATTGTAGACGCACCAGTTTTTTGAGATAACGCGAAAGAAAAGCGAGCTCGGATCAGACCGCGTCCCGTGCGCGCTGCTCACTGACCCACTGCTCAAGTCTACTGCATCATACGAGGCTTGGGTTTTTACCGAAATTTACTAGGCTTCTAGAAATCTAGGATAGTATCTACGAAAAAAAATAAGAAGACTAACTTCCGAGGCATTCAGAGGTCAAATAAATGAATGATTCCAACTATAGTTATAGCTATACTTAGAATCATTCATAATTGAGAACATACTTATTAATGCATTTCATTGTCAAATATGTAAAAATATTTTTTTCTCATTTGACGCTTGAATTTATATTTTAAAATACATAATAACTCTTATAATATTAATGTGAAGCCATTTTTTTGGATTTGTTTGTTTATGTTTATCTCTTAGTATTTATGGTATGTATTTAAAAGGTTTAATCTTTCTAAATAAATATCGGTTATTATAATATAACACCTTCTATTTCCTACTTCTGCCGGCCGGGGCGCCCGCTCGCCGGCAGAGCCCGCGCGCCCCGGGTCCTGGCCATCTCGGGGTCTCGGCCGCCCCGGGGTCCTGGCCGCCCCGGGGTCCTGGCCGCCTCGGGGTCCGGGCCGCCCCGGATTCCTGGCCGCCTCGAGGTCTGGGTCGCCCCGGGTTCCTGGCCGCCTCGAGGTCTGGGTCGCCCCGGGGTTCTGGCTGCCTCGGAGTCCGGGCCGCTTCAGGGTCCTAGCCGCCTCGAGGTCCGGGTCGCCCCGGGGTCTTGGCCGCCTCGGAGTCCGGGCCGCTCCGGGGTCCTAGCCGCCTCGAGGTTCGGGTCGCCCCGGGGTCCTGGCCGCCCCGGGGTTCTGGCCGCCTCGGGGTCCGGGCCGCCTCGGATTCCTGGCCGCCTCGAGGTCTGGGTCGCCCCGGGTTCCTGGCCGCCTCGAGGTCTGGGTCGCCCCGGGGTTCTGGCTGCCTCGGAGTCCGGGCCGCTTCAGGGTCCTAGCCGCCTCGAGGTCCGGGTCGCCCCGGGGTCTTGGCCGCCTCGGAGTCCGGGCCGCTCCGGGGTCCTAGCCGCCTCGAGGTCCGGGTCGCCCCGGGGTCCTGGCCGCCTCGGAGTCCGGGTCGCCCCGGGGACCTGGCCGCCTCGGAGTCCGGGCCGCTCCGGGGTCCTAGCCGCCTCGAGGTCCGGGTCGCCCCGGGGTCCTAGCCGTCTTGAGGTCCGGGTCGCCCCGGGGTCCTGGCCGCCTCGGAGTCCGGGCCGCTCCGGGGTCCTAGCCGCCTCGAGGTCCGGGTCGCCCCGGGGTCCTGGCCGCCTCGGAGTCCGGGCCGCTCCGGGGTCCTAGCCGCCTCGAGGTCCGGGTCGCCCCGGGGTCCTGGCCGCCTCGGAGTCCGGGCCGGTCCGGGGTCCTAGCCGCCTCGAGGTCCGGGTCGCCCCAGGGTCCTGACCACCCCGGGGGCCGGGCCGCCATGGGAAGCCGGGCCGCCCTGAGATCCGGGCTGTCCCGTGAATGCAACCTTTTCACCACGAAGGCCGATTTGAAAAAATGCTAGTAGAAATTTCGTAGAGAACGTTTTTTGTGAATCCGTAATTTTATTCGTGGCATTTGTTGCAGGTCAAAATCTGGTTCCAGAATCATCGATATAAATGCAAGCGACAGGCCAAGGAAAAAGCAATGGCGGAACAAAACCAACACAACCAGGTAAGAAAATATTGAACCTAGTTTTGGATAAATTACCTCACCATGAAATATGGAATTTTTTTCAACAATTCTATAAATAATTACATGGAATAGAAAAACACACAAATAAAGCTGAACCATTGTTAATTTTGGATAAAAATTATCAATAATAAGTCACGAGAATCACCCAATTTTGTTTGATAGGCTTTTAAAAAATAACTAACTATTTGAGCACAATACACATTACTTATTTAGTTTAAATATTTTATGTACCTTGACGTTTAGCGAAAACGAACTCGATATTTCTTGATTGGGAATCCAATGTTTGTTCCTATGCGGGCGCTTGATGCGAATCAGTAGAGGTTGTTTTCACTTTTTTCTAGATTTGCACGTTATCGTACTAAACAAATATCAACAGGCAATGCGAGCAGCTCGACCACGAACAGATAAATACTATATTATACGAAAAAATTGAAATAACCAAATAGAAAAATATGAAAGGAGTTTTCAGATACGTGATACGTAGTATTTACAAAACTACAACAGAGTTTCTGCATCGGAAGGTGAGAAAACGTTCAAGTACATGTATTATATATATTTTTTTGACAAAGGTACAAATAAATGTATTGAGTGTCTCGCCACTTAGCCCGGACTTCGCCACCTCACCTGGTCTCTCGTCATTTCACCCGGTCTTTCGTCACCTCCCATAGTCTACCGTCACCTTATTTTGTCTCCCGCCAACTAGTCCGGTCTCTCGTTACCTCGCTCTGTCTCCGACCGCCTTGTTCGGTATCCGGTCATCTCGCTCTGCCTGCCGTCGTCTCGCCCGCTCTTCTGTCACCTCACCCGGTCTCCCGTCACACCGTCTGGTCTCCCGCCACCTCGCATGGCTTCCCGCCACCCCGCCTGCTCTCTCGTCCCCTGTCGGTACGAGCCATAGCATTAGGCAAATCCGGCCACTCGAAGTAGCAAATAAATTGATATTAATAAATGTGTGTTCACCCTCCGATCCGATCAGACCGGATCCCGGGGGATTAGGGGAGCATCTGATGGGGTGAGATCATCCCCGAAAGCGGCCATCCCGGTACCATTGCAGGGGTGCGAAACTGTGCAAACGCTGAGCAAAATTTAAAAAAAATCTTCGTTACGTTAATAATTAATACAGGAACTCAACTAAATGTTCGTGAGGTTGATAGATTTTATGAACATTCCAGCTAAGCTCGGTTTCTCCTTCAGACCACAGACTGCATCGCAGTTCATTCAAACGTGAAATCCAAAACCTCTCATCGCAAACGTTTGAATAAGTAGAAAGTAATTATTGTTTATGCAATATCCTATATATTATTAGCCGTTCATAAACGGCTTGAAATAAAAAAAACAATAAACACGATTTTAAGCTGTTCGTCGTAAATTTTAACTCGAATCTTCGATAGTAAGATAATTAGTAATTTTAAATTTTGAAATTGGTGAGGTGTAAATAATTGTCACTGTTTAAGCGCTCCACACACGATGCGATAAATTGGCGTCTCGTCCAACAAATTGCACAATGGTGTAGCCATAACCAGTAGTTTTTGTGAGATTTCGGCGATATTCACCGGTTACGGTAACGCGCGAAGGTTTCCTTGGAGGCAAAGATGCGGCGCCCCGCGGGGCTGGGGCGGTAATGTGTTTAGACTCCAAATGGTATTACAGCTCACGGCAGTTTACACGCGCTAAAGAATCGCACTAGTTATTGTGCAGGATTTATTTGTTATTATCTTAATTCAGTATAACGAAGTATTATTTGGTGATCCCATCAAGTTTGTTGTTAGGAGATTTTATCGTATTGTGTGTGGTCTGGTGACAAATTAAATAAATATTTCACCATTAGCAAGTCACGCCAGTATTTTAACAATGGATATCTAACATAAAAAAATATAACAATAGTATATATTATTTTATTTAATTCTAGAACTTACACCGCGAGGCCACTTATTTGTACCTATCTTCCTATTTATTTATTAATTTGTTTTATGCAGGTATATTTTTTTCTCAAATTTTTTATGTATTTATTATTATTAAATACCTATAATCTTAATTAATTATTATTATTTTTAATAATATTGGTTATGCTCGGGGTATTTATTTTCAAACAGAGTTTGATGATCTTAGAAATGTAACATGCCACGGGCAGACATTCCCGAGCTTCCACGTGCGCGTGTTACTCGCGTGATTTCCGAGTGCTATCTTTAAAACATTTTGGAATAATCTAAATTTTACGAACAATAAACTCCAAGGTTCTCTTCTACTCCGAAGTGGTTACTTAATTTTTCCCGATACTCCATCAGCAAGGCTTTGTTTATAGGTCGCGACTCAGTAGAGTCGTATGCATCGTCTGTGCTTGCAAATTCTCGCTACAATATTGACTTCGAACTGATATCATACAGATATAGTCTTTCAGGTCTCACGGTGGTTTTATGAACACATTTGATCAGTGTTTTGGATCGCATTCAACAAACTCCTTATGTCTAATGGTGTCCTCGTCTGTTCTGTTGCAGTCCTCCAGCTCACCGCGGCGCGTGGCCGTGCCCGTGCTCGTGAAGGACGGCAAGCCGTGCGGGGGCGGGGGCGGGGGCGGGGGCGGGGGCGGAGGCGGGGGCGGGGCGGCTGCTGGCGGCGGCGGCAGCGGGGCGGGCTCGCCGGTGTGCGGAGTGGGCGGAGTGGGCGGAGTGGGCGGAGTGGGCGGAGTGGGCGGAGTCGGGCTGGGCGGGCTGGGCGGGCTGGGCGGCGGGGGCTACGGGGGCGCGCAGCAGCTGTCGGCGGCGCAGCAGTGCGCGGTGAACAGCTCGCTGGCGGGGAGCATGGCGGCCTACCGCCAGCAGGGCGCCTACCAGCAGCAGTGCTCCGCATACCTGCCCCTGCAGGGCCGCGCCTGGTAGAAGCGGGGCCAGCTGTGCCCCGAGACAATGTTCAAGGAGGAGATGTTCTTCGACTAGGCCTCGGTCGAAGCGGGAACATTGTCTCGGAGTGCGGCGGACGACCGCCTTCTACTCCGGACCTGTGACATCAAACGATGAAAGATATGTATCATAAACGATACCCATAGGGGGCCCGCGGGCGGCGTTTGCGGACTCGGTCTCCCGGGCCGTCGCATCCCGGCGATGCGCCCGACCCGCAAATTGTACTACCGGAGCGCGTCGTCAAATCGTAATTGATGTAAAACACCCTTTTGAAAATTCTTTTTGTAACCGTAGACTTGCATTTATTGGCGGTTTCGTGCCGTAACATCCGACTCTTGTCGAGGTTCCGAGGAATCGAGTCGGGCGCGGAAGTTTGCGCCGGAGTGTGCGGCCGCCCGGGACGAGACGCCGGAATGTCGCATCGCTTCGAAGAGAGTACAACTTTAATTCGGTCGGATATCGCGTCCAACCCCAAATATATCTGTTCCGATAACTCCAAATTGGGTTTTTGCGATCGACACTTCAGTTCTTCCGGGAGGACACCGCGAACTTTGAAAAACTGGGTATATATTATTGTAATTATTTTAAGTAGCTTATAGAGTATTGCAATTTATATTTATTGAATAACACTCGCTCCCCGAAGCCGACCGGCCCCGAGCGCAACGCCACGCGAATGCCCACGGGAGCAGCCATTGTTTTTATATCTGTTTTATTATCCTATTTTTGTTATGGAACTGTAAGAAAAATATATATATCTAGTCCGCGCTTTGGAAATTCCGTTTTAAATGTTATAATGTTTTACATAATTATAACAAACATTGTACTAGAAAACGCAGTATTGAGCGGGATGGCGGGAAGCTGAGAGTGTGCGACAGTGAGCCGACCATTATTTCTAATTCAGTATGAGCGCGTGGACAGTCGGTTCTATTCAGTGTTATATTCGGGAGTGTCGGTGTCGCTCTGCGCTGCTCGTCTTCGGTTTCTCTCGAGTTTATTCACGATCCGAGTGTTTCTTGCGGCATCGCGATTTCGAGAAACAGCAATACAATGTTCGTTCGTGGGACTCGATAGTTTTTTTTCATCTTTTTTCAAAGCTTAAGGTTACTGTTTCTAAAAAAATAAGAGCTTTGCAGCTCCCTGACGTGAGTGTCCGTTTACCCGTTAGACAAGTTCAGTATTAATTTGATAAAATTTCAGGACTTTGCGTATGGAAAAATATTATATTTTTGTATCCAATAATTTAATTTATTTACTAGTATTAAATATAACGTTATCCTGTAGTCTGGCAGATTTGAGTTTCATTCCGCGGAACGGTCGGCGAGCGAGTCTGTCGATGCGCAATAATTTTAGCATTTCAAATCATACCTTTGACTGTAAATATTGATGTACTTACAACTTAACAACTGGTATATAATAAATCAATACTTAAGGGTTTTTTGTATATTAAATGAGTATACGTAATTGTGGTTTAACGATGTAAGATGCAATAAACAATAGGAAAATTCCAGGTGGATCTGAAAATATCATTCCATCGGAATCGGTGTAAGTCTAGACATAATAAACGCAATTAATTCCTTCTAGTACCTAATAAGAGAATAAATTGTCAACGAATCGGACGAGGACGGCGGAGCCGAGGGCCGCGCGAGCGGGACCACGGAGAGCCGCGCACCTCGCGGCCGCCGGCTCCCGGGCGTCGCACTTTTAATCCTGATTTGATGAATTTATTTTCTCACGAAATTCCCGACGCCCGGCTATGAGCGCGGCTCTGAGCGCGGCTATGAGCACGGTTATGAGCACGACTATGAGCACGACTATGAGCACGGCCGCGGGCCTCGCGGTGCTCCCGGCCGGGCGAGGCGACGGCAGGCGTCCCGGGAAAGCCTGCGTTACTTCCGTGGGTTTCATCGATCCGCAGACCCCCCGGAATAGCCACGCTTATCGGCAAGATTAACATTTCATTTGTACTACTCCATTATTTTTATAAATAGATACAATTCAGCGATGTTTCTTTATCGACTGTCCGCGTAATTAGAAAAAGACTGCTAAATACGACATTCTCGGTTCTTATCTTTTTAAGTGCCAATATATAAAAATTTTAAAACGATTGAAACTTTACTGTTATGGTCTATGCAGCTCATTATTGAATCGAAGGAAGCATCCGAATTGGTTTCGAAGCCCGAGAGGGCGGCCAGCGACCTCCGCGCCCCGCCCCGCCCCGCCCCGCCCCGCCCCGCCCCGCCCCGCCCCGCCCCGCCCCGCCCCGCCCCGCCCCGCCCCGCCCCGCCCCGCCCCGCCCCGCCCCGCCCCGGCCCCGTGGCTCGGCGAGGGCGCGTGACTCGACCAGAGCGAACCGGACGACGGAGGGCCAGGAGGTTCGATACTTATTTTTGATACTTTAAGAGAGTCAGCGTGTAAAAATAATTAGACGTAAGAATTTAAGAATGACACAAAACCTGTAGACAATTTGTAAATAGTAATTATGTAACTATTGCTAAGTTTTAAGAAAAATATATGATCATACAGAATGACTGTATTGTTGGAGCCTTTAATTATACACCAACATGAATATGCCAATGAAAAAATAGGCTTTTTGAAAACGAGGGCGGTCTTCGTCACAATTCTACTATACCAGTTTGGGGTTAAAAAACTCGATGGAAAACATTGAAGCGGCGCTCGATATAATTAATATATACTTCAAAAATATCCCCCTTCTTAAAAGTAAGATTTCCAATAACGAAAATTCGGCTCTAGCTGCGGACAAGGCTCGCGTTGGACATATCTGACCGACCGCGCGAGACTTGCGCCGACGAACGCCAAGCGCATAGGAAATACAACCCTGCAGGTAATTTATTCGAGTTTTCTTAGTTATTGGTCTGCATTTCGCTCAATGCGCGATCGGATGACGTGACGGAGGCCGATCGTCTTCCGCGGCCGCTCCGTCTCGTATAGCGTTGATTTTTGATAACTCCACGGAACTGTTTTTGGCGAGTTGTTAAATAATTATCGATGGTTACATTGAAACGCGAGACCTCGAGCCGCGTCCGGGAGGACCGAGCGTCGGTGTGTAGCTGGAGGTGGCGATACTCCGTCTGAAGTAACGAACCCGCGAGTAGATTAACGTGTTCTAGCGATCGGTATTGGATTGAAACCCACTTAGGTGAGGAGACGTTGTAAATCAACTGTACATTTATAAAATATCCTTTAAAAAGTTAGCAATGTAAATTCAGACTGATTGATTTGTATGGAATTGTTGAGCAGTACGCAACCTGCCCGAGCCGAGCCTCCGCGGCGGCCCGAGTGCCTCGAACGAGACGTCCGGAACGATATTCTTTCAAAGAAATGCCTGCCACAATCCCTTCACGAGAGAAGTTCTTTCGACTATCCTTCGAGAATGTATGACGCTCGTACGAACCGACGGGGATGAAGAGTTGAAACTGCGACGAGCGATCACCTCGGAGGCGAGGCGGAGGTTCGTCCCTCGTGTGTCGGTAAAATGCGTGGCTTTCCCGCGTTTGAATTTTCCAGATTGCTAAACTTCGGCATGCCCAACGAAAAGACTTCTGTTTAAAACAAAATATTTTTAATATTTCAACTTCAAGAGTGTGTATTTTTTAAACATTTCTTTCAATTTTTACGAAAAGATCTTGCGATTTTTTTAAAATTCAAACATTTGTATGAAAAAAAAACGCAAAACGGGACACATCTGTATATTAAAAAAAACATCCATGTGTTTCTAGCCGGTCGATTGCGTGTAACAAGTCCCGTGGTATTTTTTAATTGTCAAATGGTAAAACTTAGAAAATGTCCCAGGAATTCAAGTCCATAAAATACGACAAATGTATAACGATATTGTATAAGATTTTTAATCGATTATAATTAGAAATTACGACCCAATGTGAGGGAATAAGGTGAAGGAATTGCACCGAGATTAAATATTGAAATAAAAAAATGTGTTGATTATTTAGTTATTTTTATTGATATGAACCTAATCCTTCCAACACACTTGACCGGATCCTCCCTCAGGTGGTTCTGGTGGACGCGGACGCGACTGAGTCGCGAGCAAGTGCGGGTAAAGGCAGGTAAGGTTGGGCAGGGGCGGGCAGGGGCGGGCAGGGGCGGGCAGGGGCGGGCAGGGGCGAGCAGGGGCGGGCAGGGGCGGGCAGGGGCGGGCAGAGGCGGGCAGGGGCGGGCCGGGGCGGGCAGGGGCGGGCGGGGGCGGGCAGAGGGGGGCGGAGCGCGCGGGGGCCCGTTTCCCGGAACAGGACGAAGACGGGTGCCGATTCAGCAGCTTGTGGGCTTGAAGATGGCGGCTTTCTGTCATGTTGCGTTCCAAATATATCATTTGAAAATACTTAACATCGCTTTTGGTATTGACTTCCGAGAAAAAAAATCAAACAAACTACTTTTCAGTAGGATTTTTTCCTGAAATTTTTGAATTTTTAAATATTTTAAATAGAATAAAATACTTGAGGGATTTTTTCACATTTTAATTTGAATTTGTGACCGGTTTTAATTTATTTTCAAAAAGCAATAGTTTTTACCGTCATGTGACAATCTTTCTTTTGAATAAGAAAGTCGCTAGTCAGTCACCAACTAATGACACATTAGGCCAGGGGTCTGTAGTCGTCCATCTCGGACATGAAATATTATTCAATCACTAATTCTGTATAAATTAAAAGATGAAATAAATCTAGTTAATTATACGAGTACGCAAAAGTATATATACACCTACATAGAAATTCTAATAACAATGTTTTACAGGTGACTACAGCAGGTAAGTATAGACCACCCCTGTTTATCAAAAAGCAATATTAGTTGAGAAGACATACCAAATTAAGTAGACAAATGCTCACCCGTCAGCACTTTAATCCCTTACTAATTTCACTAAGCCCATCCCCTTCACATTTACCGTTTTCCACCCTCAGTACCTAGTCAGCCGAACACCAACCCCGCAAGCTGCAGACCCCAGCCCCTGTGACTCGATATAACTACTTATTGAGTTATTCCAAAGCGGGGTTTAGTCGGCCTCTGACTTCACCACTTTCTGATAACGAGGGTTTATTCTTATAAGTATTTATTTCGTAATTAATTTTATGAAAATTTATATTGATTTAAATAATATGAGGTTTTGCAACAGTTATTTATAATTTAAAAGATTCTCGAAATAATATTTGAAGTTACTGAAGATATGATCAGATACCCAAAAAATGATGAGATATTAATCATATAGCAATAATAGTATCAATAAAGATACATGTCCACAAAGTGCGCGGGCGCCGCTGTGTCCCGAGAAACCCACCAAGGGGGCAATAGATGTTTACAAACTCCCCGACAGCGACCTAGAAGAATCTGATCTGAATTTGTTCCACTCATTTAAAAGAAAATACTTACTTTCGCACGGCAGTGTATTTACGTTTAGACCTTGTAGCGGTTGCAGTTGTGCTAGTTTTGAAGGGTGTCGCTCAGAATACGGGCAGATGAGTCTTTGAGATGAAATAAACTTTCATCATTTAAAATAAATGTCAGCACGCAATGGCAACACCGTAGCGCAGTCTAGGCAGAGGCAGAGGGGAGTCCCGGAGCCGCCCCCGCCCCCGCCCCCGCCCCCGGCCAGGTTAATCCCACTCGAGAGCGCCCCGCGCTAATCGCGCGTTATTGCAGCTCCCGGGGCACTGCTCCTAACAGCACTGCACTGCTCACGGTCACAGTCAACTGATAAGTATAGTAAGTAGCGGGTCGGAGATAATTCTAAATCCTTTCATTATTGTCAATCCGCGATGATGATTTGTTCCGCCCGTTTCGTAATATGGCATTAGTTTGATAGTACCAACGCGAAGGGTTGGCGAAACCGGTTACCGATAAAATCAAACATGTGGAAAAATCATTTTATTTAAATTAAGTAGCAACAAAGCAACGTTCAGTATGCGATTTACATTTCGGCCGTTAAGTTGGATTGATCGAAGTTACTCGCGACGGCCAGGAGCGATCGAAAACTCCCGCTGACGTGTCCGGGGCGGCAGTCCAGGGCCGCGCGGTCGCGAGGTCAGCGGCGATCTGCGTTTCAACAAGTTTCCTTTTGTCCGCAAAAAAAATTCAGGCAGAAAATTACCGAAGAACTCGTTAATTCTTACAGAAAATTAAAGCATTTACGGAGATAAGTGCGAATTTGAAACACATTTTTATTCAGAGAATCGACAGGGCGGACCGCCGCACTGCAAAGCGAGATGAAGGACGAATAGTCTCCTGCGGAGCGAGCGCGCGCCCGATATATTTACATGACATTATTTTCAATCTCATCACCATTAACATTAAAATTACCATACCATCAGGTAATTTTAACATAGACTTGGCACTTTTCTTCTTGTAATTTAAGTTGATAATGAAACTCGGCAATGATTTCCGGACGGGTCGGTATCGCTACACTCGAAAAACAAATAACGGGGATTTATTACGGGGGGGGGTTGCACCTGGCACCTGGCACCCGGCACCTGGCACCCGGCACCTGGCACCCGGCACCTGGCAACTGGCACCATCGCGCTGCACCCCCGGCGGCTTCCGCCTACACGCGTCCCCCTCCCGCCGCGAATCTCCCCTGCAGGGGTACGCTCGGTTCAAAACGAGATATTCGTTATCAACATTTTAAAAATAAGTAATGGATTTATTGAACTGAACCGGAACTGAAAAGGGATGAAAAGTTATTTTATAGAAAAACTTAAAAACAAAATCGACACTCTGGTGTTGTATCCTAAACACCCTGATCTCCTGTGATCGCCTGTGATCGCCTGTGATTGCCTGTGATCGCCTGTGATCGCCTGTGCTCGCTGTGTGAGTCCGCCCGTAGAGAAGCAGGGCGTCTCAGCGCCGCACGCATTGCGTCAGCTACCGGGTGGGGAGCTGGAGGAGGAAGACGCCAGCATGCCGCTCGGGTTTCACGGGCTACCAACCTAACAGCAAAAATACATTGTCTACGGAGCAGGAAGCTGCTTTCTCGTGAGAAACAAAAGAGTTCTTCCCGTGCGGAGCAATGGAGGGACTCAAACAAGCGCGCGAATGTCTCCTGATATATAACAAATTTTATTTACATATAATTGTTTTGTTTCATATATATATATATATATATATATATATATATATATATATATATATATATATATATATATATATATATATATATATATATATATATATATATATATATCATTTTTTTTTAAATAATCGCATAACAATTTTTTTTTTGATAATTAAATGATTATCTACATTTAGGGTGGACCTAATGGTTTACAATCCTCAGACACTCATTGCCGGTGGGGATGAGAGCTCTCGCCCTGTAAAATCGTCAAAAGCAATTTAATTTTTCTAACAAATTTTTTTACGATCTGGCGAAAGAGATCTAATCGTTTTGGCGATAAATTTAGATTTATTTATAAAATGTTTAAATTTTTACAATTCACTTATAAAATCCTCAAAAAAAGTCCAAAAAATTGAAAGAATATTCTTGTTGGTTTTTATTTTGGGCGCTGCTGCCGGTATTACAAGAGGCGCAAAATGAAATCTCACATCGCTTTCTCGCTGCGAAATAACAATATATAAAACCCTCGACACAAAGGCCTCGTTAGTTGTCACGCGTAAAAATACAAGTGTCGCTTCCGCGTCCCGCCCGGGCCGGGGTGTGCCCGCCGCCCCCGCCCCCTCTGCCCCCGCCGCCCCCGCCCCCTCTGCCCCCGCCGCCCCGCCGCCCCCGCCCCCTCTGCCCCCGCCGCCCCGCCGCCCCCGCCGCCCCCTCTGCCCCCGCCGCCCCGCCGCCCCCTCTGCGCCCGCTGCCCCGCCGCCCCCGCCGCCCCCTCTGCCCCCGCCGCCCCGCCGCCCCCGCCGCCCCCTCTGCCCCCGCCGCCCCGCCGCCCCCTCTGCGCCCGCTGCCCCGCCGCCCCCGCCGCCCCCTCTGCCCCCGCCGCCCCGCCGCCCCCTCTGCGCCCGCTGCCCCCGCCGCCCCCGCCCCCTCTGCCCCCGCCGCCCCGCCGCCCCCGCCGCCCTCCGCGAAGGTATCGGGTCGTGGTCCCGCCGGCCCGCTCGGAGATGTCGCAGTTTGTTGACCCGAATTAATTAAAAATTTACAAAAACAGCGAGACGTACTCTCGCGTATCTAAAAAAAATAATTTACTGTAGTTTTCTGAAGTCATATTGTTTGCGAGCGCTTCGAGAAGCGTCGAGTCAGAATTTGCATCTGCAAGCTCTGGCAGATGAGCTTCTGGGAACCGATTTATTCATTGAATACATCGGGCCGAGTGAATAATAATACGTATTGATACAGTATATTTTATGACCTGAATATACTTTTCCTAATAACGAGCGTTCGCAGGAGTGAAGTCGTTCTGAGGCTGAGAGTCCAGCCGGGCGGGTGTAACGCGGGACGTCCGAGTTTTTGTGGCGAAGCCGAATAGGTGAGCTATAATGTATTTCGGCTAGTTCCCCAGATTTCCTGGGCGAGTGCGGGAATCATTTCATCCCTTTCCTCTTATTTTGCCTGCTCCTCCGCCTCCTCTGTCGCGACCCTCCCGCCTCGACCCTCAGGTCAACCGAAACCTACAATGCACGAATGGCAGCTCATCTCGACATTCCACTCAAACTAATTAACAAGAGCGAGATGACGGGCGACGACCGCCGAGCTGGAAGCGCAATCAGCGCACTCGACGTGCGGAGCGTGGATCGACGACCCAGGAAGATCTGGCCCAGGAAGAGCTCCAACTCCCGGAAGCGCGGCTGCCTCGAAGTAGGCGGTCAACGTGTTTCTCGTCGGCTCAAAACACCCACAAAAATGCAATCTATCCTCGGAGAGACGATTCGAGGTTCAGAGGAAAAACCTCGATTGACTGGTTTGCTTTGTTATACTTATGTATAAACAAAAAGTATATTAAGCAATCCGCTGTTCATACAGGAATAAGGCTATTTCAATTTGTAAGTGCCTTAAGTAGTCAGACGAAAGCGAAGTCTCATTGTCAACGGTCGGAACTTTTTTACATATTTGTCATTCTGATGTAAACGCCTAGTCGCAACTGATATTGATAAATTGCGTGCTTAGATCCACAGAAGCTGTGTCGATCGACAACGCTTAGAAACACTGTTTACATATATTATTATAAAAAATATTAAAATACGTGTCGCTCTTAGGAGTGAGGTGAAACGAGAGGATACAAGTTTTCCAAAAAAATGTTCGATGTAGTTGGCGATCGGCTCCTCCCCGGTGCGCGGCTGAAGGACGCTCTTCCCCTCGCCCCGTCAGCTATAAATCGATTGTCAACCGTTGCAGTTTCGCAGCAGCATAATTAAGACAGAAATAATTTCAAGTTCGATTTTCGCCAATGAGTGATCAGTCCGCCGGCGAGCCAGTATAGGCATTCGTTAAATATATGTAATTTAACACGTCAGTTCCTTTTCCCGACTTGCTATAAAAAACTAACATAACTGAATCGTTTGAGATCTCATTTCCCATTACTTTATGTGCTATATACTAATTCTGACCTGAGAACTGTTGGCATTGAGTTTCAAATAAATATTTTAAATATAATAAAATACTTGAGTGATTTTTACACACATTAATTTTTATTTGTGACCGGTTTCGTCAATCTTTCCCTTTGGCGGAAACCGGTTACCGATAAAAATTTACATATTGAACAATTACTCAAGTATTTTTATTCTATTTTTTAGTACTCTCTGTCTATTTTTTTCGGATTTGTTATTGTTTTCAATGTGAGATCTGTGGCGGTGAGACAAAAAAGAGCAGCGCGCGGAGCCAGGGGCGGCCGGGAGGCTGCGCGGGGTGCCAGATATGCATTAGTCAAATCAGGCCGGGCGGGGCGGGGCGGCGAGCTCGCCAACCCGTGGCACCGGAAGCGCGGCGCGACTTCACCGAAGGCGGTTCAATCCTCTTAAAAATAACCATTCTTGTAAAACTTTCTTCTAAACATTTCGTCAATTCATATCGCGTTGAAATCCCGTAATATCATCTTATTTAAAAAAAGGTCAACGGTGAGGCCGAGGGAGCAGTGCCGGAGCTTTCTTCTCGGGCAATTTTTAGGTTTTGATTGAATACTGAAATGAAAATATTCGGTTGAAAATTTAAAAGGAATTAGGATTTATTAATTACTAGGTATTGGAAACATATTCAATGAAAACAGCACTGCGTCACAGTCAAGTGTGTTCCTAATTATAAATTTAAAACTTTTTTCCACTCTTGAAATGTAGTTTTAGAAAAAAGAAACAAATGAAATTAATCTTACGAAATTCATATTTAAATATTTTACATTTAATAAAAGAAAAATAATTCTGCTGCGATTCACAGAATGATTAATATTTTTTTTGGGCGAGTAGCGGAGAGGTGACGCGAGCCCTCGGATGACTCCTCGCATTTGAATAAATTTCTCCAAGAAAGCTCGGGAGGAGGGGGGAGAGGGATATGAATTTCAATTCCCGGGGGAGCCTGTCCTCGACACTGGAAATGTCTTAAACTTTAGGATTTCTCAAATTTGAAACCAGATAAATGTTAAATATGTAAAACAAACGCGCTGATTTTTCTCATTGGCAGAGGGAAGCCTGATTTTCAAATGAGGAATTTAAAAAAAAGACGCGAAAGGGGAAACGGGAGGGAAACGGACGCTTTGAGTGCCGTCTTCCCAGTCTCGGCGGAGATTTATGCACACGAAAACTCGATATTTCGGTTGTACGACGGCTTTTAGTCGTTTCCTCAGTGAGTAAAACAATTTGACCGATATTTCAAGCCGCAAAGGAACGGCGGTAGCGTATTTGCGCTTAGTACCCAATATGTAAATATCAATAAAACCAAACGGTTTAGGAGACGATCGATTTTACTCACAGAGACAGTGAGAACTTTTTCGCCTATTAGAGACATCGTCAAACTTATTCCAAAGTTATTGATTTTTTATCGCAGTTTTTGATTTCATCCTCATCTCGGTAGAATGAAAAAGGTTTCAGCATGTCATTGCAATATTTCTATAGTCCCGTTAGCCGCTCGATACGTGAAACGAGTTCGGTGAAATTTTTAAAAAATAATATTTACAATATTGTTAGCATCCGCTTTAAACTCAAAACGGGCTGCGCTAGATCTTTTGTTTACTTATTATCGCTTTGGTAGTTTCTAGAAAATATGTTTAAACAATTTGACAAAACCGAGTCACTCCGCCCAGCGCGAGAGCCTCCCGGCGGACATCGAAACCCCGGCTTTACGAGTCAAAGCTGACAGCAATTACTGCATTCCTCGAGTGTTGCCAGTCACGCTGGCTGGAAGTATTATTTATTTTTCCGTGGGTGGCAACACGGCCACCGAAGAGAAGAAACACTTCATTCAAGTGAAGGCAAAAACAAAACAAAAAATTACGAGAAGAATGATTTTTCCCATGTCCGTAGATCGACTGACGGTCATGATTTGTGCATTTTTTGTTGTTATTTGATATAATGTTTACAAAGTAAATTTAAAATTCTCACTTAACGAGTTTTCCATCGGTGAAAATAATTTATATTATTTGAAATACGAGTTCGTATTTGCGGCTCCCGGCGAGAGCGAGTTGTGCATTTCAAACGCGACTGTGACCCGACGCTCTCGATGCATTGTTAAATTATAAATGGTCAATTTGCGTACGGGCGTAAATTATAAATGGTTAAAAAACACTGCGTGCAGGTCTACTTGACAGAATAAATGTTTAAAGTCTGCAATAAAACGAACCACGAGCGCGCGTAACGAGGCCCAACCTTGAGTGATAAATAATACTAAACTAGAAAATTATTATTTCCTTTGCGAAAAGATGCTACATCTGCCCGGACTGCGACTACGTCTCTCTCTTTTTATAGGTTCCTTAAAACGTATGAACCATTTCAACAGTTTTGATTTCAACATACCGTCCTCGATGAATTATGCGAATTGTGTCATTTTTTTGGACACCGTACACTTGTATAAAATGTTGGTCGCGGAGTATTGCAAAATTGATAATATATTATAGAACTATTTTTTCGATTTTTGTTCGATCGATTGTTTGTAATATACAATACATAATCATCGGCGGCCAATCGGACAGCCGCCCGGGACGGAGGCCGCCTGCGGGGCGGGCGTCCTCCCGAACGACAGTCCGATACGATCTACTATTTATTCTTACGATTTTTATTTGTACATACATGAAAAATTTTTTAAAAAATACTTGACAAATAATTTATATATCTCAAGTAACGAGGTACGGGTCGAATCGCTCACCGCTCCGGAGCATTATGATACCTTTAACGGTCACAAAAAATCCAATAAAAGGATGAAGAAGACGTCTGAAGTGTTGGAATGATTATTAGCAGCTTTGAAGCGATGACTGGCAACTCCGGAGACAGCGCGGGCGCCCGTCGTCACGCACTCCGCCGGACTCCGCGCCCGGGCCTCCTCGTGCCCGGGATCCTCGTGCCCGGGATCCTCGTGCCCGGGATCCTCGTGCCCGGGATCCTCGTGCCCGGGATCCTCGTACCCGGCCTCCTCGCGCCCGGGATCCTCGCGCCCGAGATCCTCGTGCCCGGGATCCTCGTGCCCGGGATCCTCGTGCCCGGGATCCAAGCGCGCCCCCGTCTCGGACTCCGGATGCCGGGTTCATCGTTTGGATTATCTCCGTTTGGAAACTTTCTTTTCGTGAAGTGAGATTCATTATTTCCGTACATTTTATCACACTTGAACTGAATTGAAGCCACAAAATGCGATAGAATCCAGGTGGAGGTCGAAAAAATTGAAAACAGTTTTTTTATTTAAACAAATCAGTAACCAGCGTTAAAAATAAAACAAACGGCGCTCTGCATCCTGTGCAGTCGCACGAGAGCGGCTGCGAGGACTCTCGAGGAGCGCGGACAATGGGCGGGCCGGAGCGGGAGCCGCCGAGAGCCGCCGAGAGCCTCGCCTCATTTCTCCCTCGAGTGGCAGGGCGACATTGTTCCGCGGCACTCCGAGAGTCAACTTTGCAAATCGACCGTTAATTTTGCTTTGTCTATCGAGCCCTGTATTATGAAGGAAAAAAAACATTCGAGTGCGAGCTCCCAAATAGCCGAGTAGAACTTCCCACGGACGCTCACTCCGAAGCGATATATTCGTTTCACAGTTCCATTCTGTAACCGCGCCAGACGCCCGCTGCACGACTGACAACCGGTTTGTAATTAAACAATGGCGTTCTCTCGTTTCGGGTAGTTTGGCTCGAGTAAAGCCCGCTAAAGAGGACGCAATCGGCCGGTTTCCGCTCGGTTGTCGGCTGCGCTGCAACACTGACGGACGGACCTACATTGCTCATTTTGAAGAAAAAACTTATGCCCTAAGAGAAAAATAGAAAAAAAGAATTTTTATAATTCAAATTATTTTAGTATGCAATATATTTGACTATAAAAATATATTTCACATTTCTTATGTACTCCCTTGAGCGATTTGTTGTTTGTTTTATAATTCAATAACGATACAATATCTGGTGGAGAATAATTGAGAAAATCCTGCAGTGCGTGCGGTCTGAGAGTTGAATTGTGGCGATATCGGTGTGATGTTTTCTGGTAGTGCGTCGGAGTAATGTCGGCGGCGCTCCCTCCGCCTGTCAGCTACAGGCCGGGGGGGGCAGGGGGGCAGGGGGGGGCAGGGGGGGTGGGGCAGGGGGGGGGGCAGGGGGGGGGCAGGGGGGGCAGGGGGGGGCAGGGGCCGGGGGGGGGGCAGGGGCCGCGCGCGGGACGGGGAGAATTTCAATAATGATTACCCACCCCGCGGTCAGACTTCTGCATTCTGGCCGTTCTGACCTTTTAGCGGGGAGCATTTTCGTTGTACCTGGAAATAAACCAAAAAGAACTTCCTTTCGCAATCGTTTTCATAACGCTTTCAGCGAGAACTCCTCGCGCCCTCGAGCCGCCCGGCCGGCCCGCCGCCGCTCGCCCGCCGCCGCTTGCCCGCCTGCCTCTGCCCGCGCAGTCTTCTCTCACACGCTGGCGGTCAAAGACTCAATTTTTCAGATTATTTGAGCTGTCTCCTAGCCAAGCAAAGTTTAAAAACTCAACGAATACATGTCTTCAGTCATAAAATAATAGAATTAAGCCACGCTCGACGCGATATGAGATTATACAAGTATAAATTCACCTCAGTAGTGAATTAATCGGCGGTTTTTTAAAGGTAGATTAAAAATAAATCTGAAAAGGTTCCCCCGACTTCTGAGGAAAAACCGCGCAGAGAGAGCGGAATGAACGACACGTTGTTATGGGATGAAAATATCGACAATTTACGATAAAAACATGATAAATAGAGAGAAAAAGTACATTAATTAAATTGCAAAAATATTATTAAAAAATTGTTGTTATTTTTAGTTAGTTAGTAATGTATGTTTCATTAATCTCTTGTTCATTTTTAATATACGTGAACATTTAATGGTATTATTAAAATAGAAACCTAGAGACTCAATATTAATATGTAATCGTGAATAATGTGTAGAGTGGGCGACTCGGGGCGACTCGGGGCGACGCGGGGCGACACGCGGCCCACGACGCGAGCGAACAATGTCGCCATCGCTACAATGAGATAAAGCCACGCAAAAAGTCTGCCATTAGCGAGTCGGTCGCTTGGAAAATGAACGGGTGGGTCCATTGTAGGGGCCAGCCTATGCGATGGCAATGAAGATAAAAAACCGATGTATTTATTTATGTATGAGCCCCGCGGGGCTCACAATGGAGCGACTCTCGGCGGATCTCGAGTGGCCGCCTGGGTCGGGAGCTGCCGAACACCCGGCGCTCCGCCAGGGACTCCAACCCGGGAGCCGTCTCCTCACCATCACCAGCTACGATTGCACTTACGAAACGCTAATTCCTTTATTTCAGAAATATTTGACGGGAAGGTGCGCTTCGGGAGTTCGAGGAGAGAGCCAATAAAACAACATTTGTCCATTTTTCTCCCTGTTTTAAATTAATTTCAATCTCTGATAGTTCAAAAGCCTTCACGATCTCTAATAATGCTGTATATGTTCAAACAACAAGTAAATGTATCAGTTAGTGTATTTATATTAGCATTTGATAAATAAAATAAAAATTATAGAGATAAATTCAAAAATTTAAATTCAATGTATTTATTATTATAAAATAATTATTTTGCAACTAAATAAATATCATAAATAAAAATCTAAATTCATAATTTTGCATGATTAGATAGGAAAATGACTGCTGTCAGAAAAACCATAAACAGTCGGATTCTTGTCGCTCTTGGGTTATGCAAAGTCATAATTTTGATTAGTATTGGTTTTCTACCGCCGACCTCCGCTCGAGGTCTCGGGAGCCGCGGGTCCGGGGGTCCGGGGGTCCGGGGGTCCGGGGGTCCGGGGGTCCGGGGGTCCGGGGGTCCGGGGGTCCGGGGGTCCGGGGGTCCGGGGGTCTGGGGGTCCGGGGGTCGCGAGGGCCGAGGAGCCCGCGGATGCGCCTGCCCTGGCGGGGCCCGCTCTGCCGCGCCCCGAGCACAAAGGGCATTAAACGCTCAGTGGGAATGTAAAACAGCACCATGTCACTTAGCATCAACATTGCAGCAAAAAAATCACCGCGACAGCAGTGTCGCCGACGGAGAGCCCCTCCCGTGCCCCCTCCTGCGCCGACCCCGCTCCCGCAGGACCCAGAGGACTGCCGTCGACATTAACCGTTTTCATTCGTAGTTATATACAATTATATTTGGGTTGTTTTTGTAACAAGGTGAGCCAGAAATCGACTTGTCGCGGCATATCCTTCAAGGGATGGAACTTTCGACGGTTTTTCTACACTAAGAACTAATAACTGCAAACAGGCATGCTCGAGGTCAATAGCGACCTCCCCGAGGATGAGATGAACTTGTCGGGGTCTCGACTCCCGCGCCAGGCACTCGCGAGGGCGTCCCCGAGGGCGTCTTCGAGGGCGTCCCCGAAGGCGTCCCCGAGGACGAGGCTTGCACGCGTGCTTGCGGATGAGACGTTTATTTATTATTAAATATAAACAAATCTTGTTTTTTTAATTTAAAAATACAATTGAACAATAAAATAAATACACAATTACTAACAGTGTGATTTTGACGGAACGCGAGAAGAGGCCCGTCGAGCGAGAGGGAGCGGCCCGAGGGAGAGACCCGCGCGAGGTCCCGGGCGAGGGACCCCCGTTCTTTCGCTTCGGAGTAAATTTAGCAAGCCAACAACCCCCATCCGCCAGTCTCCCTACAAAATACAATTAATACACGTATTATGTGAAAATACACGGAGCTGAATATACCGAGTACTTACTATCCTACTCACGCGTGTACATGTATATTATTGTTACAAATATAAGGGCGCAGGGTCGGCGAGCCCACCGGCCCAAATATTCTTTTAGGAATTATAAAATAATTGACATATTAGTAAGAATGGCCACATTCCAACCTATTAAAACACTTAAGGGCAGTATTTTTGCCGTTTTGTTATGGAGGGTACCTTTTATTAATATGCGTGTTTTCTATACAATACCTTCGGACGCGGAGGACCGTTACGATTTCATTTAAAACAAGTAAAATGGATAACGCGTGAGGTCGCTGCGAACTGCGGATGAGCTACTCGTGTTCTAATTGGACTGTCACAAGACATCCTACCAGCGCAGTCGCACGCCTCTGCGCTCGCCCTGCCTCGCCTTGCCTCGCCCTGCCTCGCCCTGCCTCGTTCTGCCTCGCCCTGCCTCGTCCTGCCTCAGCTGGCGCAGCTCACTTCTGTGTGAAACTCTTACATCCCACTTTATCTGCTCGGGCTTTTTCTGCTATTGCAATATTGAAGCACTTTGATTGAATGTGTCTCGGGACACCGGGGCTCGCGTTGTCGTCCATGACGCTTCCTTGGACTCGGAAGTTCGGCTCGGGTTGGCTTCGTGCGCGGGCGATTTCGTGTCATTCGATAATTAACAAGAGCTGTCGCTGCCCGGAGTGTTATATTATTTCCAGTGGCGACTCGCATGCTTCTCGACGAGGGGCGGGGGTCCGGGGGTCCGGGGCTCCGGGGGTCCGGGACTTCGGAGCTCCGTCCCTGCGAGGCGACCTCTCTCTCGAGGCGGCCGGCGACCTCCTCTCTACTTAACCTATTGATCCTCTTCTATGTGACGCGAAATGGCCACGTGAACGCAAATTGAAAAGAACCTGCTTTTGCACGCCCACAATGTTCAATAATATATTGCGTTTTCAGGTAAACGATAACTTCACGATTAAACCGGAAAAATAACGTGCACGAATCGTCAATAACTAATGTAACCTATATGGACGCTGGCAGTAGGCCTGGGTTTTTGCATTTTCTCGATCGAGGTAGTTTTGAATCATCATATAAAATACAACGATACCGACCCGAAGACAATGGAGTAGTCTGCGTCTATTCTTTCGGTTTTCCGTCTCTCGTAAAAATAAACGCAAAAAACTACGATGAGACCGACGCGGCTGGCGCATCGGTCGGTCCCGTAGCCTCGCGGGCAGCATCCCTCTCGCGGGCAGCATCTCTCTCGCGGGCTGCATCTCTCTCGCGGGCTGCATCTCTCTCGCGGGCAGCATCCCTCTCGAGTCCGCGTCCGCCCCCGCCGCCGCCGCGCCCCGACTGGCGCCCATTGGTCGAGCCGGCGCCCCCCGCCCCCGCTCCATTATGTATACACGCAAATATACTTAAATTTATATATACTATAGTATTGTGGTATAAAGAGAAATATGTATTGTTTTATTCTGCAGCTGTAGCATTAAACGAAATAAATCAAGATAAATGAACTAAATTATAAATTATTCAGGTATGTGGTGAAATCGACTGCCAGCGAATTGACCTTTGAGCACGCACTCATGCAATTTGAAATAAATCTGAAGTAAATGGAATTCATCAATAATAATAAGCAGCATTCTCACGGAAGTCGCTCGAGTGTGCGGACTCGTCAATCCAAATCTAACTTGAAATCTCAACTGAGGCGAGAATGTCGGAAAGAAGTCGGCAATTTCCCATAATAATTGCTCACGCGACTCAACGACGCGGGGCAGAACCCCGTGGCTGGCGGGCTGGCTGGTCGGGGGGGCAGGGGCAGGGGCAGGGGGCAGGGGCAGGGGGCAGGGGCAGGGGCAGGGGGCAGGGGGCAGGGGGCAGGGGTGCAGGCGCCCCGCTGCGCCCCGCTGCGCCCCGAGCTCGGCACGGGGGGCTCTTCCGCGGCGCCCGCAGGCCGCATTGTGCGCGGCTTTGTATTCATTTGAGATGTCGCCCTTTTGATTTCTGACCATTAAAATTTGACTTTGCGGATTTTTGACGTATTCAGTTTTGTCTTGAAGTTGGCGATGCGTACTCCTGAGAAACGCTACGCTCGAATGACCGACGAGGCAGTCCTGAATGAATCGGGAGTGAAATTATTTTTTTTAAATCCATACTTTTAATAGTGCCTGTATTTTTAATCAAGCGGAGGGTCTTCATATTAAAGGACGCCTTTTCGAACTCGCTCGATGCGATTATTTTGCTATATATACTCGATCTGTAAGTTCAAAAACGAGCGGAAGCGAGCAACAGAGTAATAAATAACTCAACAGACCCAATCGTCTGGGCAGAAAAAAGAGAAACAAAATCAAAAGCATATTCCTAAAATTGCAAGAAGCGCCCTCCAGTCGCGATAGCCGGCAAAGCGATAGACAAATTAAACGTTTCAACCTTGCGCGCTTTAGGGGATAGATTTATTCTTTCCAAAATAGGATATTCAATTTAAATTTCATTACATCCTAATAAATCGGATCAAGCTGGAGTGGAGCGACGCCGCCGCGCCTCGCAGGACTCGAGATCCTCGGGATGGCACGCGACTAAAGGACCGCCGGTCTCGGGGCTGAGCCTCCCCCGCTCCGGGCGAGATTCTCAACATCTTTGTAATAAAACTGCTAGTGAAGCCGAACATTTCTCGGGAAAGCCGGTAATGTCACCATCGTCGATCGTCGAGAGCCACTCTGACCTGCGAAGGTAAGGTAAAATCTATCGTACAACAAAAAACACAATTAAATTTTTAAAAAAGGTATTTTAATTTTAGAAATTAAATAGCTTTTTCAAATTTTTAAATGAAACAAGTTAACTTAGAACAACTTGAGAGTTGCATTTGAGTGTTTGCGTTTATTTGCAGGAAGTCGAGCGGATGTCTATCGAATAGTGTGGATTAATAATTTATGGAATAAATGGACTCAAAACAACGGCCATGCGCGACGGCACCAGCTGATGGGGGCGTGACCCGCCCCTGCCGGCTCTACAAATAATTAGTACATGCAAATATCGAAAACTATACATCATAAAAATGAATCCAGCCTGTTCGTATTCGATGATTTTTTTTGAGGTATGCCATTCCAGTGTAATCTTTACTTTTAAATTTTCCAAATATTTTCTTACTACAAAATAGTCTCGGGCATGGTGGGAAGAGCGTTCACAAGTTATTTTAAAAATCCAAACACCAATGCAAGACGGCAACTCTATCTGTTGTCCGACAGTAAAACAAAGGAAGGTAGTCAAAATAAAAGTGTAAAAATTCAGAGTTTTTCCGAGCACCCGGCGTGGCGACGGCTCGCCGAGGGGCTTGGAGAGCTCTCGAGCCGAGGCCGGAGCGGGCGGGTCCCCCGGGGGCGGCCCGGGGCGGCCTGGGGCTGGGGCGGCCTGAGGCTGGGGCGGCCTGGGGCTGGGGCGGCCTGGGGCTGGGGCGGCCTGGGCCTGGGGCGGCCTGGGGCTGGGGCGGCCTGGGGCTGGGGCGGCCTGGGGCTGGGGCGGCCTGGGGCTGGGGCTGGGGCGGCCTGGGCCTGGGGCGGCCTGGGGCTGGGGCGGCCTGGGGCTGGGGCTGGGGCGGCCGGGGGCTTCCCCGCTCGGTTTCAGCGTCGCGATTGTATAATCAACGTTCATCTTCCAGCTTCTGCGTCGCGCCTTTCCGCGCGGCATTTCAACCTTACCTGCACAAAGAAAAATGGATAGTACAAATAGTCAATTAGCCCGAGACACTCGCGCACCTCGACTCCTCCCCGACGCAGGGTGGGCGCGTGTTTGCACTTTGCGTGTAGGTCCACGCGATAAATCCTTTGCAAATAATACTTTGTTTTATCTTACAATGCAATCGTAATGTATGTTAATAAATATCCCAGAAGCACAGCAGAAACAATGCCGACGTGACTTTTTGTTGTAATGTTTCCTCTCTTTGAGTAGATTTATTAAAATTATTCAAGTGTTATTAAAGTATGCCACAATTTGTAAATCACAACTTTCATTGTAAGCAAAATGCAATTTGAAGTATATAATGTATAAAAAGCAGCCTAGCTAAGTTTTTCGAATCAATAGCTCTGCTTTTACAAAATTTACTAGAATTATTTTTTCAATTGTAGTGAGGGCATGCAGACTTTTTATCATTGAATGAAATGCAAATTTATTAATAAAAACTGAAACTCTCCACACTGTGCCGTAATTATTTCGATGAACTGTCGAGAAGACGCGGTAAATCTTATAATATTTTTGGACGCGCCGATCCGCAGCATGCGTGGATCCTGCTGAGTTGTAAATTCAGCCCACACTTGTTCGATCTTCGGCTCGTTACTCGACCGGGATTAATGGTCGTTATTTTCACTTTGAGTTATGATGCACGTCTCGTTCGTCATTAAAATTCGGATTTTATGATTTCCGTTTTTATTACAATATAAATATCACATAATAATAAGAGAATAGGGAAGAACTGAGAATATAGAGAAATAGAGAAATAGAGAGAAAAAGAGAATGAGCTGCAGGCCAGCCCGCTCTTTTATACGCCACTGCCCCCCCCTCTCTAGGCCATAAATTCGCCGTCATATGACTCATATGTCACATGGCTCGCAAAACAGTTCCCTGAGCTATCACCACTTTGATAGCTCATACATAGATGGTGGTACCATCCTTAAAATCGTACATACTTCCCCCCAAGAAATCACTATCTCATAGTTTTTTCTTCCTTAATCGACATTACATCCGCGTTATTTCATAAATCATAAAGCTTAACCTAACATGGAAAATAAATTACAAAGTCAAAAACGATAATCACTAAAACCGTGGTCCTTTTTCCACTTAGGAGTCCATTCCGTGGTCTCCAATCCATCCTGAATTCCACTGAGTGCATCAGCACCTGATTTATAAACACTTGTCATCTTTGATGACGTTCACTGTTTGTTTCACTTTAAAGTTATTTCGTTACGTTATTTCGTAATCATAAAGCTTAACCTAACATGAAATAAATTACAAAAGTAAAATAAATCTAAAACTGTGGTCCCTTTTCCACTTATGAGTCTCCAATCCCTCTTGGATTGCACTGAGTGCATCAGCACTGATTTATAAACACTTGTCATTTTTGATGACGTTCACTGTTTGAGTTTTCTTCCACTGACTTGTTTTCTACGTCGTCCATTGGCAACAAAACAACTCTGTGGACTGCTCGTGTAGTACTCCCCTTGGCTGTGCGAATATCAACTACTCGCACACAGCCGTCTGCTCCTGGATGTAGGCTCGTGACACGCCCCATCGGCCAGTGTAGTGGCTGAACGTTGTCTTCCTTCAGGATGACCAAGTCCCCTTGCTGGATCTCTCGTCTCCCCTTGTTGGTCCATTTGGACCGCTCCTGTAGTTGTCCCAAATACTCCGTTTCCATCGATTCCAAAAACAAAAAATCATGTGTGTAAACATTTTGTATCGATCTTGTCGATTGAAAGATGTCTCCCGTACGTCTTCTTCCGGCGTGCTTACTAGTGACGTACCGATCAGGAATGGGCTGGTGTTAAGGAAAGGAGGTCGGAAACTACCTAATGATTTTTCTATAATACTTAAAATTTCAACTAAATCCGATTTTAATTTTTTCGCTTGTTCAATGGTGTCAGTTCCCGTAATTAACTTGTCTACGTAGAATGAATTTAAAATTACCTGAACCTTGTAGTTGTACTTACGTACAACGTGCGGTGTACAAACAGTTAACTGTTTGTACGCCGCATGACGAGGTAAAGATGATACGATCTCATCTTCACTGGGAGGGTCGCACTCCAGCAAATGTCCTAACCTGAATATTGAATATTCTACTCTCCTTTTATTATCTTGAGTCCGAAGTTCTAAGTCGAGAAATCTTTTTCTAACCGCAAGATATGTTTCTCTTAAATTTCGACTTTTTTCCTTTAATGAAAAATGTCGCTTTGCTGGCGCCACTACACATGATGAACCGTCATCTTGTTTTGACACCGCTTCCGTTTCCTGCGGTCGTTCTAACCTGACGACGCAGTCTTTTTGAGATGGCGCTCGGCCCATCTCTCTGGCCTTCCTTTGAAAGCCGTTCTGCGATCGTTCCAACTTGACGACGCAGTCCCCTTTCTCAACTCCAGGACATAATCCTGGCTGCGGTCGCTCTAACTTGACGACGCAGTTTCCTTTCTCAACTTCAAGATATAATCCTAGCTGCGGTCGCTCTAACTTGACGACGCGGTTCCTTTCCTCAACTCCAGGAAATAATCCTGGTTGCGGTCGCTCTAACTTGACGACTCGGTTCCCTTCCTCAACTCCAGGAAATAATCCTGGCTGCGGTCGCTCTAACTTGACGACGCGGTTCCCTTCCTCAACTCCAGGAAATAATCCTGGCTGCGGTCGCTCTAACTTGACGACGCGGTTCCCTTCCTCAACTCCAGGAACTAATCCTGGCTGCGGTCGCTCTAACTTGACGACGTGGTTCCCTTCCTCAACTCCAGGAAATAATCCTGGCTGCGGTCGCTCTAACTTGACGACGCGGTTCCCTTCCTCAACTCCAGGAAATAATCCTGGCTGCGGTCGCTCTAACTTGACGACGCGGTTCCCTTCCTCAACTCCAGGAAATAATCCTGGCTGCGGTCGCTCTAACTTGACGACGCGGTTCCCTTCCTCAACTCCAGGAAATAATCCTGGCTGCGGTCGCTCTAACTTGACGACGCGGTTCCCTTCCTCAACTCCAGGAACTAATCCTGGCTGCGGTCGCTCTAACTTGACGACGCGGTTCCCTTCCTCAACTCCAGGAAATAATCCTGGCTGCGGTCGCTCTAACTTGACGACGCGGTTCCCTTCCTCAACTCCAGGAACTAATCCTGGCTGCGGTCGCTCTAACTTGACGACGTGGTTCCCTTCCTCAACTCCAGGAAATAATCCTGGCTGCGGTCGCTCTAACTTGACGACGCGGTTCCCTTCCTCAACTCCAGGAAATAATCCTGGCTGCGGTCGCTCTAACTTGACGACGCGGTTCCCTTCCTCAACTCCAGGAACTAATCCTGGCTGCGGTCGCTCTAACTTGACGACGTGGTTCCCTTCCTCAACTCCAGGAAATAATCCTGGCTGCGGTCGCTCTAACTTGACGACGCGGTTCCCTTCCTCAACTCCAGGAAATAATCCTGGCTGCGGTCGCTCTGACTTGACGACTCGGTTCCCTTCCTCAACTCCAGGACATAATCCTGGCTGCGGTCGCTCTAACTTGACGACCGCCTTCACACCGGTTATTCCTTTAACTGGTGGCTCTAATTCTTCAACTAATCTCCTCTTCCCTAGCGCTGCTATTCTAAAGTACGCGTTCTCAAATGTTTCCCATTCGTCAACGTTAAAACCTAAGATTGAATCTATTTCTGTTTGTACCCTTCGGAAATTCGTAAAGAATTCTTCCATCATTTCCAATCTAAGAGGTATTTGTGCTAGGTCACTGGATTCTGAAGCGAAGTAATTACCACATCTCGTCAATTGACCTATAAACAATTTTCGATCAAGTATGAGTTCCTTTAATTCCGCCATTTTTTTTTTTTTTTTTTTTTTTTTAAACTTGCCAAATGAATCCGTTATTATTTTAATAATCACCGAGTCATTTACTTTATTTTTACTTAATTTCCGTTATATTAGTTATTTATGTTCCAACTAATATAAAATTTTTTTTTTTTTTTTTAAAAATAATATAATAAAAATTTTTAATTTTGCCACGCTTACGCGAACGTCATCTGTGTTCTAATTATGACATTTCTTCAACCAAAGCATTGATCCAAATAATTATCTACACGTGCTCCACGTGTTCTACCTACTTACTTTGTAACATTTAAAATTATCGACGAGAGACGAACATATACATTTTAACCTTAAAACTTTTTTAAAAAACAATAAATTCAACTGTAACGAAGTGCACTTGTTCAAAAAACTATCACCTACCTACTGATTACAAAAAACTAATGACGGGAAGTCCGATGCTGACAATAATGAGATTGCATTATTTCCGATGATAGGACGTGATACAAGGAGATCGGTACTCACGTTCAGTTCGACTTCCACTCGTCTGGCTCCTGGTGATGACTCGTCTGATCATGATGTGTGCACTGCGCTGCTCCGGTCACGATGTCTTGTTTCGGGACATCCTGATCCAGTTACAAACTGTTCCAACATCCAGGTTTCGAAGGACCATGGACGCGCCGATCCGCAGCATGCGTGGATCCTGCTGAGTTGTAAATTCAGCCCACACTTGTTCGATCTTCGGCTCGTTACTCGACCGGGATTAATGGTCGTTATTTTCACTTTGAGTTATGATGCACGTCTCGTTCGTCATTAAAATTCGGATTTTATGATTTCCGTTTTTATTACAATATAAATATCACATAATAATAAGAGAATAGGGAAGAACTGAGAATATAGAGAAATAGAGAAATAGAGAGAAAAAGAGAATGAGCTGCAGGCCAGCCCGCTCTTTTATACGCCACTGCCCCCCCCTCTCTAGGCCATAAATTCGCCGTCATATGACTCATATGTCACATGGCTCGCAAAACAGTTCCCTGAGCTATCACCACTTTGATAGCTCATACATAGATGGTGGTACCATCCTTAAAATCGTACAATTTTAATAATTAAAAGGAGATCGACTGACCGGCGATGCAACGCAACGCAACGCAACGCAGCGCCCGAGCCGCGCACGTATACGTGACGTTCAGAACGACATAATCTCTTCATCGTTGTGATTTTAAGTAGCACTGAATGTTTTTAAACTCCGTGCGATTAGATTTTACGGCTACCTTACTTATTCATGACATTATCTTTTTGCACGATGTGGTAGATTATAGTTACTTGGCAATAGCACGGGCGGATTTCTGACTTATTTCTTCTGGTTCTTTTAAATACGGCAAATATGAATAAATAATAATCTAAAAATAAAAACGCGCCCTACAGCCGTGATCGGGAAAGAGCGGCGGATCCGAGACCGCAAATTGGCTCTCGGCGGGGACGGCGAGCCGCGCTCTGCTGCTCTTCGACTCCAGCCTTTTTCTAACTTTTTAAATTACTAATAAATATTAAAAATAAACTAAAGTTTATTCGTATCACGCAACTTAATAGGTTTTTAATATCTACTTTTAAATACCTCGCCTGGTTTAGCTTCTGCAGTTTCCCCGTACAATACCGAGATTTCTCACAGGGAGACTTACCGTTCCAGGTTACTCATGGCTGGCATTTGTAAAATCTTTATTGATTTATTTAATTTGAAGTTATGAGACAATTTTTTAAAAAAAATAACCGATTATCATTTTTACACCCAAAAAAAGATTGTGTCGATTCGTGACGATTCGAAACCGACTTCTTTCAAAGATTTATTGTAAAATTACAATTTTTGTTTATATAAAAAATACCTGACAATGTTAAATTAAATATCCTACAATCGTTTCGATATTCGCGCTTCTTAAATTTATGTCCAGGACCCCACGAAGGAGCCACTCTGCGCTCTGCGGGGGCCCTCGCGGGGAATAAAATTAGTCAAAGCAAATATGACACGGTTTTATCCGGATTATCGGTGTGTAGACATATATACGTACCGATATATTGTATACGAGTAGCATAAAAACAGAGATGTTAAAAGTTTAACCATAAATAAATATGAAAACACTTTTCCGTGTATTTTCTCGGTGAAATGATGTTCGATGCTTTGCGAGGATCCCCCGATAATCAAAAATAATGAAATCGATGCATAAATAATATTAATTGAAAAATACACTTTCCTACGAGACACATTTCCGCGACATGAAATCACTCGACTCACCGACACTCGAGGCTTATCTCGTCGCACAGGCTTACAAGTACAATCATGTTTTTCTATCGATGAAACGGTATTAACTTTTTTACAATCAGTACACATTTTTTTCGGTGTATTTCCTCTCTTCCTAGAAACAAGAGTTATCAATCGAATTAATTAATTAATTTTGTTTACAGATCGACAAGGATATGAACATCTTCAAGAAATTCCACGACGAGTGCTCCGATAAATACTACAAAAGAACTAAAGTGTAATTTAGCAATAAATAAGCTTTATATAAATTCAGGTGTTTATAGTTTTTCTTAAAATACTCAGGTCGGTACAGCCCTGTCAGCCGACGGTCTCCTGCAGACTTTCCCCGGGGCCGGTTAGGTTAGGTTACGTTGGAAAACGTGCTATCGTTTTATGGACAAAATAATACGTATTAAATTTTATTATATTATATTCTTAAATAAAATTTTAAAAAATCACGCAATCCAACCGCGACTGAACGATATCTCTTTTAATCACAAAAAAGATTTCCAATTGATATATATATATATCTTATCTAATTGAAACCAAACCGACAAGCAAAATACTTTTAAGAATCTAAATACCGAGCGCAGTCCACCAGTGGCGAGGCAGACACCCGCTGTCCACCAGTGCGGCTCCCTGGAGGCGGTGCTCAGCAGACGCGACATGAGAGTGCTGGCGCTGATCTGCGTCCTCGGCCTGGCGGGCTGCTTCTGTGCGGAGGTCAGCGACTTCTCTTTTTACTCATCAGCTTTAGCATCAGTTTGCTCCCAGAGCTCCCAGGGCGGCTCCCGGGGCCGTCTCGAGTAACGATTGCCGAGCGGACAGATGCACGTTTAATCTTCATTCTTCGAGGCATCAGCTCAGACACTCCGAGATTGAGGAGTCCATGATAACACTGGCGCCACCGCCCCACCGTGGGGCTGCCAGAGTAGGCGTTAATAAATTTGTCATTTTATATATTTCATCATTTTCCTCCTCTTCGCCAGAGCCGCAGCGCGCCCGGAACTTTCAGGCAGATCGAAATCGGCATGGGAGATATTAACACTTTAACAGAGAAAGTGGTGAGTGTCAGAATCTTCGCATTATTTTATTTACAAAATAATAGAGCTTTCCAATAGCTGCAGTATTTTTTGCAAATAAATAATAAATATGCGCCTACCCATACTACGTAGTCAAAATGGCGCTGGGATTATTCTATCCGCGCTATCCATAGTTGTTTGTTGGACATACTAAAAACCACCATTAATTGATGTCGTAGTCTCGTTATACCGTGCAAAATAAAAAATCTAATAATATTGAATGGTGTTGTGAATATAATTTGGATGGTTTCAATTCGTAGATCGTCAAGTTGGAAGACTTCGGGAAGTGGGTGTACCACGATCCGCTGGTTATCCTTTGCATAAGGAAAAACGCCGACCTCATCACGATGGTAAGCAACGTGCTTTTCATTAAAGGAAAAGATTTGAGGTCACCCGTGTTCGTGACCGTCCGAGAGGTCAAGCCCACTACTTGCAGAGTGTTCTGAAGAGGTGCAGCGCGGTGGGAATCGGAGAAGCTAGTTGAGCACGCGTGACTCTAGGAAGGGTCCACGGCATTCTCAACTGCTAGTAAGTTGATTTACAATAGGTCACAAAATGACGTCATCAGACAGTGATTGGCGATGATAGAAATAGGTCCCAATTATTAACTGATTTGTAGATAATGAAGTTCCTGAATTATCTTAAATTGGGAATTGATTTATGATTAGGAATCCTGGTACCGAGTGTTGGCTTTCCGCATGCAGACGGTCACGGCCATCGAAGAAAGAGACGAAGACCTAGAGAAGTGCACGTCTGACGGAGGTGAACCTGAAGTAGTCCACCGGTGCTACGAGGATGTCAAAGACGAGCATAGACCAGGAATCCGGCAGCTGTACGACCAGGTAAGCTGATCCCCGTGTCCAATCGCAGCGAGGCTGCCCTGAATTCCAGGCGAGAATACTAATGCAGAGCCTACCACCCTAGAACTCTGAAACTTCAACTATGTTTTAGAACTCAAAAATGTTTGTTGTTTTCAGTTGGTGGATCAGTTGGATCTCGTTGACAAGAATTACGAAACGCTGCGCGACAAATGCTCTCCTGTAAAATAGTCTGTTTTTAATTTTTTTTAAATATCAAATTGTCTTAAATACCCACATAAAAAACTAGTATTTTGCAAAAAAAAAAAAAACATAAAATATGTCTCCATATTTGTAATGTAAGTAAATCTCAGACCTCCATTCAACATAATGATAAAAATATAAAGGCACATGTATCAACAAATCGTGCCACCAACTTGCAGCTAGTCGATAGTCCCTTTATTTTGGGTGTTTTTGGCTGAAATGTATAATAGGACGCTATTGGCGAGCTGAAAGTCCGTGACACTATTTGATGGTTCGTGTGTAGAGGCCTTAATTATCCTTTGACATAGTCTATGTTTCATTGTTTCTATTTTGTTGAAAATATTATTGACGTAATACGTAGTTGTAACGTATTTGCGTAGAAATTAACTTGTGTATATTTTGATATATATTTTTTATGTGTAATTTTTCATGGTTCATAAATAAAGAAAATAACAAGCTTGTGGAATTTTCATACCTTTATTCACGTATTTAAGTAAAAAATAAATTAGGTCGAATAGCATCAACACTGCAAATGAAAAAAATTAGTTCAAAAGTTTTTTTACATTCAAACAGGTACTCCTGTCCACTGCGATACCGAGGACACGTCGCTGGACACGTCCTGCAGTTATCTTACGTGGATTTTCAATAAAAAAAATATTGAAAATAATACTAATAAAAATCTCGTTCAATTAAAAGAGATTTTCATAATATCCAAGGAGATTCGTGTGTCGATATGGCTCTGTCACTCTTTATGTGGGCACCTATAAAATCTGGAGAGAGAGAGAGAGAGAGAGCAACAAAGTCAAAAAATAGAAAAACCGTCGAAGCCGGCGACCCCTGGGGTCCCTCGCGGGCGTCCCGGGGTCTCGCGGAGGAGCGCCCCCGGGAGCCCCCCCCGAGCCCCGAGGGCCCCCCGAGCCCCGGGAGCCTCCGCCGCCACCTGCCTCGGATGGCGCGTGAGGGCTCTGATTTTTTTGCACCAAAAGAGGAACGCAGATAATTGTGACAGTGGTCTATGTCATAAATTTCTTGTTTCGAGATACTTAATGTTGTACGTTTGAATAAATTTAAAAATATAGTTTTGAATTGTGTAACATTGTAACTAAGTATTTGATAAGTCTAGAACATAGGTTCCCAACGGGGGCGGTACCGCCCTCCAGTGGGCGCTGGAGCTTTTCAAGGGGGCGGTGGCGGGTCCAAGGGAAAATTAATGAACTTTTTTTTTTTTATTTGTGCAGTAGATTTTTCACAAAAAAACGAGAAAATGATCAAAAAAACTCGAACATTTATTTTACCTGAGCAGCAATAAATAATATACAAGTCAAGGGGGCGGTGGTTAATAAAAGGTTGGGAGCCTATGGTCTATTATTAATTATTATGAATGTGAAATTTTGCTCAAATCTCATTCGAAAATGTTATTTTTGAAGGTTTGAGAATTTACTAATATAATTAGGCACATTAGTTCATACATAGAAGATGATTTTAAGAAATTCTCAGAAAAATATCATCGTGATTTGTGTGGGATTCGAACCCACATCCCCAAGCTTAGATGGCCGGTGTACTAACCCTTGTACTAACGAACCACATCCATTAATCGAGAATTTTCAACAAACATACTCTACATATGAACCAATGTGCCAGGCCAACCAATATTTAATGGATGTGGTTCGTTAGTACAAGGGTTAGTACACCGGCCATTTTTTTCCTCCGCTCGTGGTCTATTGGTGGTGCATAATAGAAGTTAGTTAATATTTACATATATTGTTGGTCTACCTCTCTTAAGTTAAATAATTGTCTTACCGAAAATGGATTTTTTCTTTCACACTGTTCGATCGATTTCCCCTTGAGGACACACGTCTCCAAGCCATTAGAAGGCGTTGAAGGAGAACGTTCTTCTGTTCCACCGCAGAAGCCAAAGACAAAAACGAGATGTTCAGGGTTAGGTTTCCTTAATTTTAGTTCAGTAATTTCCTTTTTTATTTTTCGTTTCTATCAACCTAAAATCACTGTTAATCGACAGAATGCAATGGCCAAATTCCACTAAATATGGTACATTTTTCAATTGTACATTGTTCAATATGAGTGCATCTTTAATGTTGCAATTTTGGCCCAAACAGGCATAGCTGTAGTAAATTATGTGTATTGAAGTAGTTGTATCCTCCAAATGCTTTAAAATGCACAACGGTACTTTCTGTGCACCCTTGATGCTGTTTTTTCATCCCACACATACATCTTGACATTGTCATCGTAGAAATTATGGAAACTCTAGTTTTACACATACATTTCTCACTTACAATAAGCCACGAAAAATAAAGTATTGGATATGGGAGTCCTTTTTGTAAATCAAATGACAACTTATAATATTCGTCGGAATTCTCTTTTGATGTTTGCTGGTTTTTTGCAGGGTATTTCCTCGCTTGCTGGACACTTTGCAAATATAATTTTTTTTTATTTTGACCTAGGCCACTTTCATAACTATGGGTACATATATATTTATAAAATAATTTTATTAAACCAGTATTAAAAATAACATTAAAACTATCAATTTTGACAAATGGCCTACAGTCCATACTAGCACACCTAACATGTGTATACAATAGCCATTTCATAAAATTGAATAATATGCATCCATTAAAGTCTACCGAGACACGCCGCGGGCGCCTGAGAAGCGCCTGATTATCAAAATAGAATTGAAATAATATCTTTTAACAAATTATTTGCAAATTTGCGGGTCATGGCGGACGTTGTTACTCGACTAATTTTCATGGAAAGCAATTTTAGGTAATCTTTCCACATTCGAAATTATGAGAATAATCTTGGAAAAATATGGACACTGGTAGAATTCTAATAATCATTGGCAAAACATTGGTTCGCCGCTCGCTAAGTTATTCGCGTGTCCTGGCGTGAGAGCCGCAACGCGCCCTGGATTCGCCCCGGACGCTCCAGGGAAGTGCGGGTCGAGTCCCACCGCTGAGGTGAAACCGTTTGAAGACTTTTCTCATCATTTGTGTGAATTGATTATCTAAATATTGTAAAAATAATAAACTTTTACGGGTGTGAAGAAAGGCGGATTTATTAAAAAATAATGATAATCATTAATATTTTCCTAGTTGTTGAGCGTTGATGCAACAATCAAAACTTGACGCGACTGAACACCCAAGAAGATAAGTCCGCTAACAATTTTCGGGAATGCACGAATGCAACGTTCTGAAAACGTGTGTGTTTTAACAATTGCAATTGCCGGTGAGCTGCGCCAACAACCGCAGGAGGAAACAAAAGGAATTCACCGTTTAGATTCCATAAATCGTTTTCCGGAAGATACCGAAAGTTAAAAAAAAATGAATGACGCCCACCTCAATACTTGGGAGTCAATACTTGTATTAACTGCGCGCTGTGATTTTGAATCTCCTTCCACAGTCCACGCTACACGAGTGTCGAGTTTAGCGTCTTTGATATCCGAAGCCCTGTAGATTTCTGTCGCTCCCCGGGCCCTGCTGCGCCCTGTTGTCCTTGAAGCCGCCCCGACCCGAGCTGTAGCCGCCCCTGCCGGAGCCGTATCCGCCTCCGTAGCTGCCGGAGCCGTGGCCACCGCCCCCGCCCCCGCTGCCGGAGCCGTGGCCACCGCCCCCGCCCCCGCTCCCGGAGCCGTAGCCTCCGCCCCCGCTCCCGGAGCCGTAGCCCCCGCCTCCGGAGCCGTAGCCCCCGCCTCCGGAGCTGTAGCCGCCGCTGCCGGGGTTCGCCGAGCTGTACCCGTCACTCGAGTAGCCGTAGCCGCCGCCGTTGCCGTCTCTGCCGTCTCTGCCGTCTCTGCCGTCTCTGCCGTCTCTGCCGTAGCCGCCTCGACCGCCCCCGCTCGAGCCGGAGCCCCCTCGGCCTCCGCGCGAGCCGCCCCCGCCCCCGCCTCCGTCTCTGCCGGAGCCGCGACTCGAACTGAAGCCTCCTCTGCCGGAGTCGTACCCGGAACCGCCTCGGTCGTCCCTTCCGAAGAAAGGCCTCTTCGCATCCGGCGGGCCGCGTCTGTCGTAGCCTCCCCTACCCCGGTACGAGTTACCTGCAACAAAAAGCAACACGCACGTGAGGAAAGCGGACAAATAAATACCTACTAATACCGTTTCATTCGTTTGAATGAATGTGTTCATATGTCAATAAGAATAGTAGAACTCGGGCACGATTCTTTTCCGGCGACGCGCCCGAGAGCTGCGAGCCGTCTCGGCCGATGCCGCGTCGGGCGCAGAAACTTCGAGTAAAATAACCTTATTCAAATAATTTCAACATGTTTAATATTTATGTTATTTTTTTGAAAAGGACCTGAATTTCTTTTCTTCCTTATCATGTATGAAGATATTAAGGATTCTATCTCCGCAGAAATTCCCGTAAAACACGACAACCGATATCACTAAGGTAGTGTTAGAAGTAATGTCAAAAAATGGCAGTTCCAAGTGGATTTCTTTATGGTCCAATATTTCAATTAAAATACTTCATATTGGAAAAATAATGCTCCAGTCCACCATTTCTGGTGCCGCTTGGAGCAGCGTCCGCGACCTAAACACTATTGTGCCAAAATCAAATATGCAAAATACGCACATATAAATCGGCTTGCCGACTCACCTTGATGACGAACTGATTTGTCCAAAATAGTAAACAGTTTCTCAATATCAAATATCCCCCTAATTTCAAATAAACGTTTGGATATATTTAGGCTTTGTGATTTTTTTATTACATGAAACAACACAATTTCGCAAAAAAGTGACCAAACTTATTTGCGAAAATGTGTTATTTCATATATTCAACAAAAAAAACCACAAACTATATTTAACTCTTTTATTTTATTTGAAAAAAGCATCCTTCAAGATAAAACAAAGTCTTTAAAATTTTGAAAAATATGATAAAATTACGACTTTTTAAACCAAAGTTTGTCAAAGTATATTTTTTAGTTTTGAAATTCTTGCTCCGCGATAAGTTTGTATGTAATTTTTTTAATTTCAAGGAAAACGCATATTTCTCATATCAAAAGCCGATCCATAAGAATTAAAGTAATCTCAAGTCAAGAAGAAGGAATGTATCCAAGTTTTTGCATTTAAAATATTGATCGAAACCATGGATTATGAAGAGAGGGCCCCTTAACAAAAAATGCCGCTCAAAAGTACACTTCAATGCCACGTGAAGCTCACTCGTGAGATCGTCGATGGTGGGTGAGTCTACAGACTAGTGTAGCACTATCTACTATAACACCGCTCGTGCCCGACTGCCCCGCGCAGAATGGCGGGACGTTTCAACGTAAAAACTGCATATTTGTTAAATTGTTAATAACCACCTTTACTTTTTTACATCTTTAAGAAGATGAAATTGAAAAGGTATTGCAAGTTTATTTTCTGTTACAAAATAAATATGTACGAATTTTTCGGTTAGGTCAGGTTAGTTTCTCGTTTATTTGATTTGTGAAAAATGACAATATGTATAAGTATAAGAGTTTTTTCGAATACATTTAAAATGTGTTCGCATGCTAGTTATGGGAGCAACACGAAAACTAAAATTTGTAGATTTTTTTATTAGTATTGATATAAAAACTTCAAAATCTATTAACGTCTTTGCATGCGATGGAAGTACAATTCTTCTCGAAATTTTACTCGAGTCGCGAGTGGTTACTTTGAGAGCACGCAATCCAGGATCGTGCCGGCCGCGAGTCCCCGCCCCCGCCCCAGCCTCCGCCCCCGCCCTCGCCCCCGCCCACTTCCTTTGACGGAGCCGGCGCCGGGCGCGGCAGCCGCACAATGCCAGCGCTAATGCAGATCCCCGATTAAACACTCCGGGCGCCGCCGGAACAATGGCCGCCCCCGTGCCCGCCCCCGCCCCGCCCCGCCCCGCCCCGCCCAGCCCCAGCGCGTCGATGGCAGGACGAGATCTCCAAACCGCGAGCGGTTAGCAGAAAATCTGTTTTCAATTTTTAATATTTTGAAGCGAAATAAATGCTTTTTTAGTGGTGCCAAAAAAATTACGTAGTGAAAAGTAAATAAAAATACCACATATAGACAAATCGACGTCGGATGACTGAATAGGCGTTCAGGCATTTTCACTTTCTGACGTTAATACAGAGGGACAGTGCCGAACAAAAACCTATCCGGTGTTTAAAAAATTAAATATTAATAAATTGTAAAATTGTATTCCAATCGGATTGCGTTTGTGACGACTATTGAAACTATAAAAAAAGAAACGCGGCTCAACACCTAATGGTACAAAAATATGATAACGGAGTTCTACAGATTGCATGAGTATATTTAACTAACCCGAGTTCTGAATATTCTCCGGCATATTTGTATTGTGCTGTTGAATTCTCCAATTCTGAAACGGAGTGCCGTTTCCGCGGGAGAGCGCGCGGGCGGCTCCGCGGGCGCGACACTCGAGGCGGAACAAAAGGGCCGAGCCGTCCCGCACAAAGGCATTTGCGTTGCGGGCAACAATCGATAGTTGTTTCCGATTGTGCGGCTGGAGGGCCGCGGAGGGAAGCTCGGTTCTTGTGCTTGTTTCGCCCCATTGTGCTCGAATTGAACGGCCGCGTTGTTTCGAGTGACTTTTGTGTTGCGCATTTTCCGACGCCGCACGCATTCACCTAATTACCTAAAGTGCGTTCCGACAACTCGCTTTCCGGGGCGGCGGGGGCGATGGCGAGGACGGGTCTCAGGCGAAGACTCGTGTGGTAAAGATGCGTTTTGAAGAAGTCCAAGAGGAGGACGCTGGCGACAGTGCCTGTCGAGGAGACGCGGGTCGGAAGCGTGCGGATGGCGAAAACTGTCGACAACGTTTCACGATTGAACGAGCTCGAAAGCGGAGTCCGGCGGCTCTCGCACTCGAGTTGGAAGTTTCCGGTGGACGAAACGGCAAAAACAAAGCCCGAGTCCGGTATTTGACATTTTAACTCGAGACGTTTCCCCGTTTTTTGTATACAATATTGGACGATATGGATTTAAATATTGTATGTGTAAATATAAGCTCTCAATAAATATATGATGCGAACAACAGTAAAAGCGATTAATCGTATCGAAAATACTTTAAAGTAAACATAAAATCGATACCCGTTGGGAAAGTTTAAAAAATAACCAGTTAAATGGACTTCCGCGTGACTCCAAAAAGACTGGGGGCGGGGAGCTAGGCCCCCCGAGTTCACATGCACATAATTATGGAGTGAATGCGACTATATTAGATTTTACTAATACAATATAAGAAAGAACGAAGGTTAAAAAATATCTGTTAGAATTAAAAATATAAGACTCAACCGACCATCAAACGTTAGAAACGAAGCAGACTACTCGCGCTGTGCGGAGGGGAGGCGGGACCGAGGGGCCGGGGCCGGGGCCGGAGGATCGGGGGCCGCGGCGCGCCCGGCATCCACCGCAGAGCCGCCGAGCGCGCGGGCCCGAGTGCCTCCAGCCACTCCGTCGGAAATTCGCCTGCGGTGTCGAGTCTTCATTCTATTTGTGTAAGCTGATAAATGTGCTTTGCGAGGAATGTCTCAGCTACGGAATTTTAACGAGGTCGCGGTGGGCGGCCGCGGGTCGGTCGGAGCGGAGAGTCTCAAGAGTGGGTGGCTACCCCGCGTGCCAGAAAGCCGCCCGCCGCTAATCGAGCGCCCCCGCTGGCCCCAGAGCTGCCGAAATAAATCCCGGAACGGAACACTCGCGACCGGGAAGCTTGGCGGACAGTTCGAGCCCGTCGCGAACGACCGAAACGAACAAGTAAAATTTCATTGTTTGTCAACTTGCCAAACAATAATCATAAATATTCAAATAAGACGTAACTTTGCCGGCTTTCAGATGCGTCCATGTCTGATCAGATCGACCCGCGCGGACAGGCCCGCCTCGAGCAGTCCACTCCCGAAACCCGCCGCACAGGTTCCAAGAGAGGCGACGGTGGTCCACAAGAGATGAAGTCACAGCAAAGCATCGAACGCGGGGCCCGATCCGCTATAAAGTCTGCTTGTATTTTTAAAATTTTTAATTAAAGGTACTATATATTTACCCACATAACATTCCGAAAGGATTTCTTTTAGATTCCCACGAGTGTTGTACATGATACCCGTTCCCCGCCAGGCGTTCACATAATAGTCGATTACATTCAAACGCACTTGAAGCATTGAAATGAAAATGAATAGCAAAATGTTTCATTTTTACAAATTACCTTTTTAATAATTTTTACTCTGTCGATTTGAAATATCATTAAATCATTTCATTTGATTTTTGGAAAATCTTAACTTTTTTGAGTCTATGGAATTTTCAAAGTCGAGTTTCAGAGATCATCGTTCTCTCTTAAACAGAAGTATCAGGAGCTCGGTTCTGTATGAAGGTATATTTTATTATAAACGATAAAACTTTACCTAATCAAGAATACAAATTTCCTAAAAATGCCCGGAGAACACTGTCCTCTCGAACGAAGGGGTCGGGAACTGGGAACGGCAAAGACGGATGCATATTTTAAGCGCGCGATCTAAATTAAGTAATGACATTTATTGTCCTTTGAATCCATCGGTCTCTTTGCAGAATGCGAGTCTCGAGCGCGGTTCGGTGGGAGATGCACCTCGTGTTTAAGTCGCGGTTTCAACCGAACAATACGAATTCCTCTCGAGTCGCTCTCCAACGAAGGCGCCGGGAGAGATGCGGCAACATGCCGAGGGCGAGGCGAGCGGCTGCAGGATCAGATCCGCGACGAGCGAGGGCGCGGCGGCCGATCCCTCGCCGAAACAAAACAATTTACAATTTCCTTTCATACGCGAAAGACAAAAAAACAATAGAGAAACCGGAGGCGCGGGTCGGGAGCGCCGGGGGTCAGGGGGCGCGCGTGCCGCGGACAAAGCCGCCCGGGAAGTCCTCGCGGCCGGGAAACGGGAAACTGCGGGCGTCGAGGGCTCCGGGCGCGAGGGCTCGGGTTGTTAGCATAATCAAAACAAATTGTATAAAACTCTATTTAATATTCATTACCCAGTATAATTTCGGATATCGGACATCACTTGCAACGCGTAGAGACCGGCTTCGACTCCCGATGGAATTTTTTTTTTTCAGTTTTAGCGATCATGTTTCTTAAAAAAATGTCTATACGTTAAAATTCGAGAAAAAGACTTCCTCCAGCGAGGCGCGCTCGCGATATGAAGACGTTTTATAGATTATAATAATATTTAGTGCTTATGCTACTTGCACGCTCATGGATCTATTTCCACATTTTTTTCTAACAAAACTTGTTCAACGTACTACTTTGAAAAAATGGGCCCTCGAAGAGTCAGAATTCGGAGGGCTTCCCCTCCCGGCAGGGGCGGGGGCAGGTCCTCGTTAGCGGAGCGCGCACTAATTGCTATAGTGATCATTAGGGGCGCGGATTACGTGTCTCTTTAATTATCATCCACCGAGAATGCGCGGCCCCCGAGCGGGCACCGCTCCGCCCCACGCCGTCGGTCGGGCCTTGGCAGATCGCAGCAGATCGCAGCAGATCGCAGCAGATCGCAGCAGATCGCAGCAGATCGCGACCCGCCGCCGCAGTCCGTCGATGACTTGTAAACGCTCTGGTCTCTACTGAAGTACAAAACTCATTTTTTTTCTTGAGATTAATTTTACATCTAAATATATATTAGTGACGGTTTCCCTCTCTAACCGCGCGGCCGCCGCGCCGAGGGAAAGCTGACCGTCGCGCGTAACTCTCCACCGTTCGTCTGGTCTTCTTCAGGTGTAGTAAACCTATCTGCAGAAATATGGTGATATAAATATTGCAAAAATATTTATTTTAAACAACCTATAATCAGCGGCAACACAATATATTTTGTTTAAGGGATGTTTTTTGAAGGACCATTTATAATTATCCTAAACATTACAAAATCGTATGCGAATTGTGCGCCCGCGTTGAAGCTGATACTGAAGCGTTGATACTATGCGAAGAATTGATTCGGCAGAAATGTGGCTGTATAGGAGAATCCTTGAAATACCATGGGTTGACCGCGTCACAAATATGCACAGAATGCGCAAAGAAAGAAAACTCCTGACATTGGTAAAGAAACGGAAGGTCTCCTATCTTGGCCGCATTGTTCGTAACAGTAAGTATAGCATCCTTTAGCTGATTGTCAAGAAAAAATCTAAGAAGGAAGTTTGCGTGGATGCGGAAGTACGGCCGAATTAGTGAGACTGGCCGAAGATAGAAATATGTTTGATGAAATGGTCACCGACCTCCTATGAAGAGAGGCATCAGAAGAAGATGAAAAAATTAATTTAATTTCAAAAACACACAAAAAAAAAACCACTAAAGCATACAATCTTTCTGCTATCAAATAAAACACTAATCTACAAAAAAAAAACAATGAATGGATATTTTTACTAAATCCTTGAGTGCGCGAACATTGAGAAAAAAGGGATGATCAATACAGAATTCTAAGATGTTGTGTTCGTAATTTTTTTTTTATTCCTAGATATATATTTAAAAAAAAATACCACTATCTGACTGAAAACTCATAGAAATTGACGAAGTGCAAGAAGTTTATATAATCAACAATGGGCAAAAAACCGCTCTATGCGCGGGCCGGGGTGGGGCGCGGGGCCGCCACCGCGAGATTACTTTTGGTTCCTTCTTTATGTTTACTATATGGTTTTTGTGGTTTTTTGTTACAAAAAATATTTTAAGATTCAATAAAGTATTATACTCGAGACCTACAAAGGCACGTATAGAAGTGTAAGCCTGCTAAAGAAGCCTCGCGTGCACACTGATGACGATTGAATATCGAGTGGTGCGGTGTTACCTGCACGGGCTTACATTTGAAGTGAGAGCTTTCAGTCGCAGTAAATCATTTATTTGGTTTTATTTAGAGATTCACCCGCTAAACGACGAGATAACACTAATTATTTTTCATTCAAGTCATGAGCGGGATTCGAACTCGCGCTTCCGGTTTTCGCGGGTCGGCGCCGTAGTCCTTCCGACCGCCGCGAATCTGTTAGCCGAGAGTGCAATCGAATCGGTGTACACGAGAGTGCATAACAGAAAGATAAAAAAATATCAAACACCGCGAGGTCTCTCGTAATTTGGAAGTCGTTGGCCCCTGGCCATCATTATTATTAATCATATGGTGTGAGTCGCGTCGCCACGGCCTCGGTGGCGTTTCGGGGACGCCGTCGACACCTTTCGTTCTCACGCAATTTGACAAGAGATAGCGATTGGCAATTCTTATCCCCAGATGATCATTCTAAAATCTGTTAAATATTTGGAATACAAAGAAACTGCGCAAAGAAAAAGTAATTATATGGAGCAAACGAAGCCGAGCACGGCGAAGAGCCCGCGGCGCTCGGGGGCCGATTTGAATTGGCCTGCGCGGCGACTCGCTCCTGATGGCTCGGAAATCGATCGACTGAGGTCCAAAATATCGAAGAAATAGCAGACACTCGATCGTGGATACGAAGAGCTTAACACACAAATGTTTAAAAAAAATATATATTTGGGAATTCGCGATATCATTGACTTTTAATATCTATTTATAAAGAGGAAAATAGCAAAATAACAACGTGCATATCCAATGTGTAAGTTTTAATGGTTTTTTTTTTATTTATTATTAAATAGACTGTAATTATTTATCTTTACCATTTCCCCTCTCTTAATATGCAAGTCGATCAATTAAAAACACACACGAGAAAGCCCCGACGAGTCGAGTGAGCGCCGCAGCGACCCGCGCCCGCGCCCGCCCCCGCCCCGGCCTCCGCCCCCGCCCCGGCCCCCGCCCCCGCCCCGGCCGCCCCCCCCCCCGCCCCCGCCCCCCCCCCCCCCCCCCTTCACGCAACGCGGGACGCCGGGCGGTGGCGCTTCTCGTTATCAGCTCTTTATACACCCGGGATTATAATGATGAAAGATCGAGGTTCGATCGGTGCTTACGCACGTGTGGGATGCGGCAATGTCGCCTCGCGCGGAGCTGCCGTCCATTCCGAGGAACTCTTGCCGTGAAAATATGTTTGCATTTATGTGCCGAAATTCTGTTTAGTGTGTAGATAAATGTTTTATTATTTTAAAAGTAATGTCGAGTCTCCTGTCGATCGCGTGCATGTTCACACATTGGAAATTGAATTTGCAATCGAGCATATAAGAACGGCCCTCGTTCGAGGACAACGGAAGCAGACATTCTCCATTGTGCGCACGATAGATCAGGAAGTACCCCGACCGGGATGATTAAATTAAAAAAAAATAAAACTACTAAATTGGCCATCAGTTAAGCGGGCGACCTTCCTCAAGGACCTTCGCACTTTTTCAACGAGGCTGCTTTCTGCAGTGACGGTAATCCCCTGAGCCCTGCGATGCGCACCCCCGCGCCGGGCTCCCGGGGCGCGGCGTACCTGGCCTCCCGGAGACTGCACAATGATGTCGACTATCCGGCCAATCTACCCGGTGGAGTAAAATATTTTGACAGCGAGTAATTCCAGCCCCGCGGAGCCGCTTTGTGCGCCCTGCGGCGTGCGACGACTGCGCCGGTTTTTTGTGCTCTTTAGCAAATCGCTTACCCGGATCGGCCCCGACGGTTTTGTTAAACAGGTTCATATTATTGTACCCGTTTTTTGTTGTACTTTTATCCATTATTCCTAAATATGCGGTATCACGGTTTGATGAAGAGCAAATAAATACGGGCAATAATATTTTCTCCGTTGTTCGTCGACAAATATAGCTCCCGATACTGTTGACCGAGTTTTCTAGTGTATTTTTAGTACATATAATCGTCGAACGGCCAGCGCATGGCGGATCTCGGGAACCTGCTGCGGGGCGGCGGCTTTTCGGCTCCTTTCACGAGACCCGACTTCGCTGTCGCAGGCTCCGGGAGCGTCGCCGGTCTGCACCGAGGGCCGCCGGGGGCTCTCGGCTAGCCAGAGGGCAAATGAGATTTCACCGATCAAATTTCGGACCATTTTTTGACTAAATCATTATTCTTCATACTGCCAATAAAATACCTATCAACGAATTCTCATTTCTACGGCGTGTGCTTAATTGAAATATTGATATTTTTTAACCATCCAGTCAAAAAGTGCACTCGAAATCTATCCTAATTGCAGATAATTTTTTTGACTTCTAACAATGTTTAGATTAGATGTCCAAATTGAGCAGCACACTGAGGGCTTGTCGAACCAAAAGTTTAGGAAACGAGGTAAATTTAAAACGACGGCCTCCGATAGCGCGAGAGCTCGCTCCTGAATTTTGGTTCTAAATAACACGGGGCGAACATGAAAGTTGTAGCTGAATTTTGATGAAAAGGATAGCAAGCGATCGATCAAAAATCTAATGTTCGTGCCTAAATTTCGAGCTAGATTGAAATGCGTCAGTAAATAGAAGACTATGAGAAAAAAATCACTTTGTCAGGTCCAATAGATAGGTGCCCATGTGTCCATTTTTATTCGTATCTTAATATAAAAGCAAACTGTCAAAGAGGAAGTGAATGGATTTTAAATCGTTTCAAATAAGTGTAGTGTTTACAAAGCGAGCTACGGCTAATCTCAAAATTGCATCTGATTTAGGCAGGAAGGAGGCGAATTAAGCTGTCCCAGCGGCTCGACGCGCTCGGCTGAGCGGAAAATAGCACGCGAGTAGAAATTGTCGCACGAGGCTACTTGAAATCATTAGTTCCAATGCATCGAAATTAAAATTACAATATTTTATTTTATAATAAAGCTGCCTATATCGGTGTCGTTTGCATTGTTTACTTACGCGAAACTATATTAAACACTCTAAATAAGATGATGCTATTAGTTGATTTCTAAACTAATTGACAAAAAGACTTGCGTGATATCGTTGATGAGAGCATGAGAGCTGTTGAGAGCATTCGAGATACTCTTAGCTCTCCATTATAGAAGCACACAGCTAACGAGACTTCTGGAATGTTCTCTGCGAGAGTGAACGCTTTTTCGCACTATACACGGTATAGTGCAGTTTGAAAATGTCCTCTGTGAGGTAAATGAGTTTTCAATGTCTCAAAAAAGTCAGTAATTCCATCAGCCATTTAATATTATTTATATTTGGTGTTGTTTCAATAGCAAATTAATCAAAAGCACAAGTTTCCTCATTGAAATTTAATTATTAAGATGCAGTATCGTGGTATTAAGAGAAGAGGTCTAATTAAGGAAAATGCTAACGTGACATTTACACGGTCGGTGACGTTGAAATGTGAGAATTCGTTTGAGCTATATTTTTATTCGGACAACATTACTTCTAAGAAGGTTGCTTGTTCGCTAGACTAAAATAATACCGTTTCCTAAACGAATTCCCGTCCCCGAAGAGCGAGAACGCCAGGCGTCGCGGCAAGGGGAGGTCCACTTTGCAAGGGAATGGACATTTGTATTGGTATTATAGATTGCCGGAATACGTATTTAACTCGCTAGGCCCGGCAGAGTCAGCACTCCATCGATACGAGCAATTGGAACGAGGCAGCGCCCACAGCGGGCAGAGCGGGACGAGGGCGGTCCGCCGAGTCCGCGGCTTCACTAGAAAAGCGGAGACCTCGAGCTAGGGCGATGGAAATGTTCCCAATCGATGTATAACCCGTCAACAAACACAAGACGCTGTGCATACATTTACAATGAATATTTGTTATAGCTATTTTTCTTCATGAGGGACATTATGCACGCAGTGCATGCAAGAGCATGACCTTTTAGGGTGACACGATCTCACTTATCTGTTTAGTGGTATTCGAGCTCCGCACACTGTGCGCGAGTATCGGCGGGTCACACGACGAGTCGGGTTTCCAGGCGAGAGCGCGAGGAGGTGTGCCGCTGCATAATGCGCTCGCATCACTACTGGGACGTGCCGGATAGCGTGCCGGATAGCGTGCCGGATAGCGCACCGCATTGCGGATGGCTCCGATGTATCGATAGTGCAGGCGCGAGCGCCCGCCCCCTCGAGCACTACGCCGGGATTTGCAGAGTTCTAATCACCTGCTCGCGTGAATATCCCGAGGGTTATAGAAACGGTCCCGAAAGAGCCCGGGCCCCGGTACTCGCGGATCACTTTACATTTATACTGCAACGAAATTTCAGCACTATTACACTTAGTTAATCACATCGGCTAATTTTACTCATCCTTTGTTTTTCTTATTATGACTGACCGTTTTCGGTCGGTCGCATGGCCGAAAAAATAGCGCTGAAATTGAAGACAAGGAATAATCGCGCGCATCGCCCGGGCCGGCACCTTCAGTTTGATAACATCGCAAGGCACGAGAGGTAGTTTATAGTGAATACGTGAGCCGAGGGTTGCTGACAGTTCGGGTTCGGTCGCCGGGAACGCACGACTCGAGCGGACGGGGCGACGCGCCTCCGCCTGCGTCTCGAGCGCCGGGAGGAGCTGATGTAAAATATCGTGAGACTCGCCTTCGAGTGAGGACTTCTTTAAATTCACATTTACGGATGCCGTGGCCGAGGAGTCCGACCGGTGAATACGTGTTAGCGTAAATCCCACCGGCACAGCATTTCCAAAATACCAAGATTCTAATCGTCTTCCCCCGAACGCACTCGCAGAGGGCGCGCCCGGGGCCGGCCAAACCGAGTTTAGATTGGATTCTGCGAGACCGATCGAACAGCCTCGGCCGGTCGAGCGGGCGGCGGCGAATGAAGATGGATGTCTGGAATATTTCGCCCGGAAGAGGGCAGGGGCCGCCAACGCGTGCTTTCCTGGAGCATTCGAACGAGCGGGATTTCACTCATAAACTCGACAATTGGGATCGAATCCCACCCTTTTTCCCACCATCGATTCGATTTCGCAGCAGTCCTGCATTTCTCCCGTTTCGGCTGCAGTACCAGTGCAAAGGCGGTTTAGCGAAACAGGAGTAACGGAGCCGAAACGTCGGATAAATATTGAACCTTATTTGGCTTAGCACCCATGAAAATAAGTACGTTAACAACGAGCGTCGAGAACCGCGAACGTTTTTATTGAACACAATAGAGTTTATAAACGAGATTTTATAAAGGCATCATTTACAAGAGAAAATTAACCTTAAGCGTAAACTATATATGCGTGAATATCCATATATATAATATATATATATAATATATATATATATAAAAAAAACTTTATATAAAAATAATTATAAAAGCATACAAAAAAACAAAAGCGGCAAACGGCCTATGAACCAAAATCAAGTAAGGGCCGGATTAAATAATTGTATTCCAGACCGCGGCACCCACCGGAGGGCTCGCGTTCCGGCGGTTTCATGGGTCTGCATGTGAAATGTATTTAAATATTAAAAATAAAACAGTAGGTTCGGGGACTCCCAGCGTTGCTGCACTGGCCTGGTTGTTACGTGCTCGACGGAGCGCGCCGATTGGCCGGCAGTTCAGCGCGGGGGCGGGGGCGGGGGCGGAGTGAGTGCATTCTAGTCCGCTGTAACTTCAATATTGAAAAATATACATTAGAAGCGTGTTACAACCAACAAAAAAGGATTAATACGCATGTTTTAACCAATACAGGTTATTGTGTACACAATACTTAGGTAATCGATTCACAAATCAAATGATAAAATTTGAAAAAAATTAACGGCGTTCAAAATAAATTTTAAAAGCTACATCGTAAAAATATTGTTTTAAATATATATATTATATGATATGTTACACATTTTTTAAATGAATGAAAAGAGGACTTTTGAAGTGTGCGTCCGGAGTTGAGAAGCGTCGGGGCGCCGCGATCCGATAATTGAACGTGTCCGGCGCAAGACCGAATGCGAGCCCCGGGGCTGGCCGCGGGGTAAGAGACGCGCTACGGACCCGGGGTTCCGCGCCCCAGCACGGAGTGGCTTTCTTTTGATAGATATGCAATTAAATAATAGCCGAAATCAACCTGCAGAGTGTAAAATCTGTTCATTCTGGAGAAAATTCAAGTAAAATGTTGAAATCACCGAGCGTTAAAAAGAACAAAAAATAAATTAACTTTACAAAAAAACTATTTCGCCTCTGGTGCTTTTGACGAGAAAGAAAAATGTCGGTAAACTAGATATTTTTACGACCCACAACAAAAAAATCACATGCCGCCGCGGGCCGTCAGCACCAGGAGAGGGGCGCGGGGTGCGGGCGGGAGGGGGAGGCAAACCGCCGGCCTAATTGGCCTCCATTGTGCAGTTGTCACCGGCACGGGGCTCCTCCTCGGCGCCTCCTCTGCCACCTCCTCTGGAACGCTGCACGTTCAACGTGTGTACCAATTTTACCGAACCCATCGCCCACTGTGGCAAACGAACACCGTGCGCCTCGTCGAGTTATGCGAAACATCATAACTCAAAAAATTGTGGCACCATTTTAATCAAATATAAATAATTAAAAACATAAGTATCACATAGCTTGATCAACGAAAAATAAATTCTCAAATATTCCGCGGAAGCTGTTTTTATTCTCCGAAGCTTCGCGGGCGCCTCCCTCCTTCCCTTCAATGTTCGACGTTCGATGGACGTCGTGGATATTTCTTTTCTACTCAGTTACGTCGAGCGCACGAGACAGAATCGTTACACACCGAGTTCATACAAAACTCGTGTATTTTTGTGTTATCTCAAATATTTATGATACAAACTGCATTAAAATATATTTAAATTTGCCAAAAAAAACCTTACTCTTTCACTCATTACGATATCTCAATCTTAACGCTATTTTGGAAGAATTTCATAGAATAGCCATACTTTTGGGGCTCGGCGGCCGGCGCGGTCGACTTCGGCGGGGACGCTCGGAGCGATAAATAAATACAATTAAAACCCTAAAATGAGATGTCGCCGGCTGATCTCCGGCCGCGCGAGGGGAGCTGACAAAGGCGCGATGTTAGGCGTTTATCTTCCGGGAAATTCGCTCCGCACAACGGAGCCGGAAAACATCCTCAGAGTTATTGCGTCAGCAGGGGCGGAGCGGTAACAGGGGCGGGCGTTTTGAAATTGTGAAAAACTATGTTTTGTAGTTCAACAAGCCAAATGTAACATATTACTACTAAAAATAATAACGTTATACAAAATGGCAAATACTCAGTAGGTTGTGAAATTACCGCAGCTCAGCCCTCGTTCTATTCGTAACGGCGAGCAGCACGATTTCTCAATCGCCTGACCGATTTGGATCATTTGCACGATTCATATTTTACCCATTTCTTCGACAAGGCCGAAAGAATAGAATTAAAACTTAAATCACTCCCCCCGTAACCCCGCGATCGGAAAGCTACGCATAAGCCCGCGAGCGGTCTCCGGTTTACGTATGTCAACGATTGAACAAACTGAAGCGCGACATGATGATTTACATCGCGCACGTTACACAAGGCCATCGACCACTTGTCTCTCTATTTGATTTAAAAAAAGTAGTGACTAGAAAATACCAATAGTCGCAACAGGCACCCACAGGCCGCAGTCGGCTGTATCGCATCTCGTCTAATCGAATCGTCGCGTTAATTTTGTATTTTTATAGCGTTTATTTGCACGCGCAATTTTCCACCAAATGCGGAACTGCGGGGTCGGCGGTGAATCCCCCAACCATAACAACGGGCGCCCTGGGGCAGACGGGGCGATTGAATTCGATTAAGGGTGAGGACAAAATAACCTTCAGGCACCGGCGCGGCTCTCGCGCGAGGGGCCGACACGCTGCGATTCCACCGGATCGGGTGTGTCTTCTGAACTGACCGTCTCATCCGTTTTCTTGTATTGCGTGACAGATTGAAACCCTATTATTCTCATAAATACGAATATCTGATTTAAAAAGTTAGTATTCCAGTATTTTTAAATAGAAAAATTAAGCAATAAAAGATCTCCCGACTTGGATGTAATTTTTTTAATTAATTTGGTTTAAAAAATCAATCAACAAAAACTCCGAAAATCACAACAATTCGCGGTGAGTTATTTTAAGCATTCATTGAGATGTTCACAAGACGCGGGACCCCCCCTCCCCCCCCCTTCGCGCGCGAGCCTAATTGGATCGAGCGGTTAATTGATAAAGCGATATTATGTGGTGGCGAGTGACGCTTGTTAAGCGTCCCCCTCTCTCGCGTTGTTTGTGCGGGTAATTGAATGAGATGTGACATTTGTGCGGGGCGGCCGACACCGATCCACCCGCCCGTGTTTGTACAGATGTCTCGCCCGTCCCGCCCACCGCTCGGGACGAACACCTTTCCGAGAAATGTAATACATATATTTTCCAGTAACTGAATATACACTTGCATGCCGTAAATTTATTATTAAAACTGGTAGATACGGGATAGCGAAATTTTACTTCTGACGTGCTCTGTTATTGTTCTCGACTACAGTGCAGTGAAAATAAGCTACCACAGCTAACGAATCTTTCGCAGCGTTAAAAATGGCCACCGACAAACGCCGCGGCGAGGTCCAGCGGCAGTCGCGGGGCCGCCGGAAGTCGAGACGCCGGAAGCCGAGACGCCGGAAGTCGAGACGCCGGGGCATCGCGCGGGTCGACACGAACACGAACATCCGGATTATTTCATAATAGTCAATTTTACTTTCCCCGTTCATTTTCACCCCTTTTTTCTTCTCGTATTTTTCGTAAAGAAAATATTTTATTTCAGAAGTCTGAGATCGAGATTAACGAAACGACAGATAATACATCCGATTGATGGGAGATTTTCTCAATGAGAGGAAGTAAGGAGGCCACCGACCCACAAAGATGTACAAACCCGTGAACTTTACGAAATTCTTCCACGAGAAGTTTGCAGCTTTGTCGGGTAAACTTTTTACAAATCTACTAATACGGAAAAAAATGGCAGAGAATTTAATAAATCAGGTATTTATAAGTGTGTATGTATGTATATATATATATATATATATATATATATATATATATATATATATATATATATATATATATATATATATATATATATATATATATATATATATATATATATATATATATATATATATATATATATATATATATATATATATATATATATACACCATATTTTGCTATCATAGTGGTAGTTTTTTCTAAATGGCTACATATATATCCACATATTATTTTATTCTCAATAGTTGCACATAACCTCTCGCTAACAGATTATTCAATGTAGCGTTGCATAATTGCTATCAAAGGGGGAATCAAACCCTAAAAATATATCCAAAAACTCACTCACTGGCTTCATTAAGACTTCCCTCTTGTCCCTAGCCGGCGGCCGCCAGGAGCACATAAGCACGCAGGACAAATTCAATAAAGGAATTGGCAAAATACAGCCGCGCCCCAGCTCACTACTGAGCACATACAAATATACGAATACCTCCTGCGCCGTTATATCGGCCTGATACTTTTGCAGGAAACTTTCAACTCACCGGGCGTCGGGAGGGGCGGCTAACGAGATAACCGACTGATGGAATAATGGCAATAAATTGATGTCGGGAGTGCGCTCGTGCTGGCGAGGGCGGCGGGCGCGTGCGATCGCAGATTATAGGGAGGCACACTAACGCCGCACGATTCATTTCATTTAAATCATCTACTTTAATTATTCTACCGAGTCCTTCTAGGTAGTCTGAGAATACGAGGGGCGAGTCTGCTCAGACTCACACTGCGAATGGGTAGGAATGTCATACCTTTGACAATTTACTACAATACGCGACTCGCTTTGACGTCACTCGCACATTTTCATCAACTCGAAATGGCGTCGCCGGGATGAAGCAGCGACAATGTCGGGGCGGGCGGGGCGGGCGGGGCGGCGGCCTAATTAACGAGGCACACTTGATCGCTTTGTGCCGAGTGCCGAGTGCCGAGTGCCGAGTGCCGAGTGACGGGCGCCCGCCGGACACGGGAGGGCAGCGGTTAGTTTTGGCTTTGTTTCATTAGCCGCACGATTCACAGCTTTTGATCAAATCAAATCAAATCAAAGAGAGTCCCCAACACAAGCGTGATGACAAAATATTCTAAAAATACGCGCGAATGCCTTTTTTGTTTATATTTTATTAAAATAATTATTACACTCAAGCCGTGAATGATATTTTGCATAAAATGCACGACCAAAAACACTTAAAAAAATTATATGACCAAAAATGAAGAAAAGTTTGGAAGTCTGAAGAAAACATTTAGAATAGAGGCAGCAGCCGCAGCCCTCGTCTAGAGAGCGGGTCTCGCTGCGAGGCCTCGCACAATGTCGGGACACGAAAGTAAAGAGTATGCGTACTTATTCATTTTCATCGGGTCGGCTGTTCCTACCGACTGACGGCAGGGAGGCGGGGGAGGCTGGGGAGGCTGGAGAGGCGAGGGAGAGCTGATCGCGGATCGCGGATCGCGGATCGCAGATCGCTGGCGACGAGGCGGGCGCGCGGTGTTTGCGCGGGCGTTTGCGCGGGTGTTTGCGCGGGTTGTTGACAGAGGGGAGGCGGATTGTGTAATGACGCGCCCGCCCGCGCCCCGCCTTGATACATCGTCACAATGGAAGGGTGAGAGGCCAAATGCACGGAAGGCAAATAAATAATTATCGCTGAGCACACACTCGCGATGCGAGCTTTTGTCTAGCAAAACGGCACATATTATTCCTCACGACAATGTTTACATTTCAAAATAACCGCTTCGCTCTTGCAGAACATCAAAATAGAAAACGAGCGAGCTTTTTAAATTCGCGATTTACTCGTTCAAGAGTATTCAATTCATACTTATTTGACGGCAGTTCCGAATAAGTGTGAAGCTGTCGGTGGCCGCGATCGGAGTAGACTTAGTAAACCAGTTCCGAGGCGTCAATTCTATATAGAAATTATCAAATCTATAATTTATGACAGCCGACTTGTCTCGTTCGGTCTAACGGCGAGGCGAGGCGAGGCGAGGCGAGGCGAGGCGGGGCAAGGCGAGGCGAGGTGGAGACGCGTTTGAAACTAACCGCGCAACGCCCAGTCGACTGCTTAAAATCAGACGACCGATGAAATGTTAACAATGCATACTTGGGGTCTAATATAAAGGGGCTGGCGTTTAATAGACAATTTATCACAAATCACAGCCCCACGCGGCCCGATTCATTTTTAATAGACCGGCAACCCCAGGCCGAAGTGAATAGTCGCGCCCCTCGCGCGTGCCGCAAACATCCGGCGGGGCGGGCGGGGCGCCGAGTGCTCAGCGATAACAATGCGGGGAAGAACAATTCGCCTGCGGGTAATTGAGGCAATTCTCACTCGGCGGCAGGTGTCTCGGCAGAGCGGAGTCATCGCCCCGGATCCTTCTCGCTCGGATGATAGTCGTCACGTCGACTCCGGGATCTCCTTTTCTGTTTCACGCGCACCCGAACCGCGAAACGGCATCCTCGTCGAGTTCGTCTCGATCGCTCACCTTCCCCGAAGAGCCGGCGGGCGGACCTCGGCGAGAGTCCGAGAGCCCGGGACCCGTGCTAGAACTGTCTTCAGGGATTATGGAAAACCTCGGCTCGACACCGGAGAAACTAAATCGACTCACACATTGCGTCTTTTATCAAAACGATCCGACGAGACAGGTCCGCCGTACGGTCTTCCACCCTCGACTCCCGCCAGACCCTCACAGTGAGCCGTTTGAGGTCCGCATCGCGAGGGGTTCGGGTTAGGTTAGGTTAGGTTAGACCTACCTGGTTGCAGGCTGGCGGGCGGCCCCACGCTGCCGTAGGTCCTCTCGGGGCGGCCGTAGTGGCCCAGCGTGCGATGACCGGCTCCTCCGAGGGAGGCTTGCGTTCTGGACGGCACCATTCCTGACAAAAAATAGAATGTTACCGTTGACCAATTTTTATCTTTACTAACGAGACCGCGAAAAAATATTTACATTTAAAAATAAGGTACATTATATTTTAATTTAATGATTGAAATAGGTTATCACAGCGAAAAATATAAATTATTTTACTTATTATTCCTTATATTCAGGTTTTTTTTCATTCAAATTGTGTTATTGTGAAACGCGAGGTGGTTTTTAAAACAATTCATTTATATTGTTAAGGGATAAGGCGTTTACTTTGTGAAGATCCATTGTAATGAAACATATTTTGTTACTTCACGTGAGTTTATTTTAGCATTACTAGTTTCGACCATTTGGTCATCTTCAGATGAAAATATTAAAATAAAATAAACTCATGTGAAGTAACAAAATACGTTTCATTCATCATTAGTGGATGAGTGGATTCTTTATTTACTTTCTAATGTTACATACGACATACAAAAAAATTATAATCACGATCCATGAACAAATTCTAAATGAAAAAAAAAAAAAAAGTTTATAATCTCATAAGAGCTTTTATAGTGAGACAACTTTGTTTTGAGGGAGCGACTTGCCGCAGCATGCTCACCGATCTGAGGCTTGTAGTTCCTGCTCTGCTGATGCGATAGATCCCCCGGCTTGAGCACGCGAGGCGGCGCGATGGCTCCCTCCAGTTTGATGGCAGGGAATATGAAGTTGACAGGGTAGGTGGGATCCTTGTAGCGCGCGCACAACACCTGGTTGTTGGTGATGTACGACAGGCCAGGGATCGGGCAGTTAACTTGCCTGCAGATGAGAGATTGTACAACTGTACGCCAGAGATAAGCAGAAAGACACATGTGCAATGAGCCACAGGCAGGCAGAAATAATGGGAGCGCAGGTGAACTCCATGTTACACCTCCTGGCGGGCTTCGGTTACTTAAGCTATTATGAACTAAGCAAGAATTTAAATTGTTATTTGGAAGTTTGTAATCGATGCGCCTATGAAAGATTTGAAAATTTTCTTGACCTTATTAATCTATAAAATGCAGTATTTTTAAATATGAATATGTTCAGTACAAATAATTGATAAGCAGCTATAATAGACAAATTAAAATGAATTTGATGATATGACAATTTTTTATTGATGTCTGTGTATTTAGCCTAAATAAAGATATATCAAATTAGATTGAGTATCAATTATTTAGATTTTATCAAATTCTTACCCTCCTTCAGTGACGCAGTCATCGGCTACCGAAACAGTGGCCCTTAGTCCTTCTGAAGCGTACGGTACCTCCGTATCTACCGTCATGTTCTTGTCCTTTCCACTGGACACCTCCTTGTACAGATTCTTGATGAATGCAAACGATGGGTTACGGCAGCCCACGTAGATCCTGTCACAGCCGTGAGAATTACGGCCTCCTGAGTAAATTATATAAAACAGAATAGAGACTAGAAACTTTCACTGAAGACATCGCTTTACAGTTATACACTCGAACTCTCTTACTCCAGTGATGTAGCTAGTCCTAACTGTTCTTGAAGATGCTCTTGTCAACCACAGAATTTATTATAATTTAAGCGAGCAGGTATCAAATAATGTGAAAATTCAATATTTATTCTATGCTTGAACTAAACATAAAAGTCTAAGTATTAAAACAGTAAGTATTTTAAGACACTGCAACTCGTGCTTTGGTTCAAACATGGTGCAGCGACATGTAAAAGTGTAGCTAATATTACGGTAGACTTCATCAGAATCAAAATCAAACCTTATTATAAGCCTGTAGAGAGCATGCTATTTCAGATGACAGTAAATATCGAGTTATGGTTTTAGGTAAACCAGAAAATATACTTCAATATTTTTGGCAGAGAGTACTTGGTGGAATTCCAATTAAATATTTTGAATAAAATATTAAAATAATAATACAGAAATTATACCAAAATAAGCTCTCTTACAAGCAGGAAAGTATATATTTAGCAAATGACAATTATTTCTGTATCCCTACTCACGTTCAGCTTGGGTGAGATGAGAATCGTAGGATTTCAGAGCCTTGAATAACCTTTTTTCCTCAACAAACGGTAGAAGAGCCACGCCTTGCCAGGCAAACTTTTTTCCGTTCAAATCAATCTTGAAGTCAATAGGATAGAAATCGATAATTGGTGATTTCTAAAAAACAAACGAGTATTGAATACACATTATATTAGTAAATAAATAAACTCTTCTATGTAAATCTAGGGATAGAACAGGACTAAATGTTGTTGAACTTAATGTTGGGAAATATTTATTATTTGAAAATTCTATCAATATTCAATTAGTACATACATTATACATCACAGTAACTCTAAAATTAGCTTTTTTTGTGCGCAAAAATCTGATCAATGGTAAAATTATCTTTTCATGGTATTTGCATAGAATTCAAGATTTGATTTTTTATAGCAGTCTGTATCAATTATAATTTCAACCCGACCTAGATAAAATATGAATGTGGAATATATAAAAAATAACTTTAATAAATAATAAATCATATTCTCACAGCATCACTCATCAGCGTTGCCCAGGACTTGGGTACAAGCTTACCACTGGCTGCGGGGAACACACTCATAAGCTGCTCCAGGGGACGGATCTGAAAGCAGGACTAATGTTAAGAAAACCAAGTGCCATACTATAACTCCTGACGGGACTAGCCTCTGGTGTAGTTGATCAGCACTGAGAATCATCACTGACAGCCCTCATGAACTTCACATCCCTGAATATCCTGATCAATTCTATGCTATAATAGTTTTGTTGAAATAATGTTTCATGCAAACAACTTTCAGTCTAAATAACTTTCTCTTAATGTGACTTGAGAGTGGAGGTCGCAAGGAAAGAGGCGGGTGGGCTAGTAGCAGAGACAACTATACGCAGCTTGATTCTATATCATTTCGAAATTATTTTTTATTTTCCTTATTTTTGAAATACTGAAAAAATTATTATAATATTTTTGAGTAAAATATTGCTTCATCAATATTCAAACCCAGGATCCCACAGTCGGCAAGTAAAAATGCTGCCCACAAGCCGAAAACTCATTTTCCTTTTCAGATTATCTGAGCTTGAATAGCTTCTGTTGTTGGAAGAAAGGTAAAAAAAAAAATTGAGATGGTGAAATATAAGAAATCTTACAGGTTTTGTAGTGTTATCAAACTCTGTAGAAAGTCCAGAAATATTAATAAAGTCTGAAGCAAACGGTGCATAATGGTAGGGGAAGTACCACTTCCAAGAGGCGCAGCCCTGGTAGTAGTAGCGCAGTACCCAGCACAGCCCGCGCACGTACTGCAGGGCCACGTTGTACCTGCAATCACCGCCCAGTACATCAGACCTCTTTTCAGTTGATAACAAGTTCTAGCATTAAAATGTTGAAGGTAGCTTAGTAAGCATTATCACCCAAGTGGCTGGGAGAACAATCAATATTTTTTGTACCGGGCACTTTCGCCTTTCAAGGAGTTTGTGTGATTAAATTACTGAAAGATTATTGACAGCTTATATTTTTTAGAAATGGCTAACTAGTAATTAGAGAACTAATTCTCAAAAGAGTGATGGATTCTTTCCATTAGTATTTTTGTAGCCTCGTTGGTAATCTTTTAATTGAATCTGACAAAGCCCTTGTAAAGTAAGAGTCACAGAGGTTTAGTCACATTTTTTACAAATATTAATTATTATTATTAATATTATTAAGCTATTGATATTGATAAATGCTTCTATCGTTCAATTAACTACTGAATTATCTACACGAGAAATAATATTTTGATAGATATAATATTATTACCTAAAACTAAGGTTATCCGAATCGACATCAAACTTGCTCTCATAATATCTGTTTTTGAATCCGTCTTCCCAAAGTCGAACTTCATCGTGAGCCTGGTCATCTTCTTCGTCGGACTCCTGCTTTTTTCCTACACCCCGAGACTGTAAAGACTGGTCAGAGTCATCGGCCTTCCTCTTCATGCCCCTGGTGTCCTGTTGTTGCTGGAAATTAAACCAAACACAAATTATAACATTTACAAATTCCTTTTCGGCAGTGTTTAACCCTTAACTGCATCTCACAACAGAACGGTCACAAACCGTAAAACCTTTTTTTAAAGCCCCATAAAAACTCATCATATCAACCATTTAATTTTTTAACCATTAATTTGTACCTGTCGAAGTAATTTAGTTCAACTTTTTTCCACTAACAGCACTAGAATAGACACAATCCATATTACAAGAAGCCATTTGCCAATTTTTGGCGGTTGAGTGAAAACGCGATTTATAAACTAGTGATACACATTATTGAAGATCTTTTTTCTACTTGAAAAAAATATTTGAACATTTCAAAGTAAGTTATTTTCATAATCCATTATTACTATTTAGTTTTTTTTTTGTATTTTATGAGATATGGTTATTTTTCTTTATGTAACAAATTGGTCACGTTATGTTTGTGTGGTACCTAATATATTATTTACAAAGCGTGACTGAATTACTACTTTTGACAATTTATACGTTCCATTGAAATTGTTTTATATTTTTATCGTATATTTTTCGAATGAATAAAAAAAATCAACGATTTTCCGAGAAGGAAATATTGGAAATCATGGAAAATTGGGATGATAGTCACTACAGTTTTGATGATGAAGAGGGTTCTATCATTCAAAGCTCTAAACCTTAACCAGAACCTGAACCAAAACCTGAACCAGCATTGAAATTTCATTCTAAAGAGATAAGTAACAACAGGATTTTATGGGCAAAAAAGAATATAAAATTTGATGAAGATTCGATGAATTTCAAAGGATCTTCAAAGTTGGCAGATGAAATAATCAAAACGACGACTCCATTGGATTTCTTCTAGTATATTATCGATGAAGATCTCATTTCCTTTATATGCGAAAAAACTAATTTATATGGAACATTAACAAACAAAACGAATACTTATATCAGAAAATTCCTGGGAATTTTGCAATACATGGCGGTGGTACCACTGCCTTATACGAGATCATACTGGCGGCCTGATATCGGTGTAGAAAACATAATCTCGGCCATGTCTATTAACAAATTTGAATTAATAAAATCAACTATCCATTTCAATGATAATTTTGCTATTGTTGATAAAGATCATGATAAATACGACAAATTACACAAAATTAGACCTATAATCGAGACCTATAAATTTTCAAACATTCCCAAAGAACCAAATTTATTAGTTGACAAACAAATATGTGCCACCGCCCCTTTACATCAGGACTGATGAGTTCGCCCATTGGCCAATACATGAGATCAGACAGAGGTGCAAATATCCAAAGTGCACCGGTGTATCTCGTATTAAGTGCAGTTATGGTAGAGCAGAGAGCACCTCTGACAAATAAGAATAACTGCTTCATAAAATTCCACGAATAATTGTATCGTATTTTAAGTCATCCTTGCACTGTATGTCCTTATTTGCATTCTGAACAATTGACTACCATTTTATCTTAATTTTTTATTCCTAAATTTAATTTAATTTTTTTCTATTTTTATCGAGAGTACCCCTTTTAGGAGGTATTTAAATAAATCAATTAATGAATTATTTTTGTGAATTTGTAAGTAATTTTTGCCACTGATACAATAAAGATCTATTTAAGACCTACCACTCTTTTATTTCGTTTAAAAAAAATTCTTTCCTTAGTCAATTGCTACGTTGTATTTCTAAAAGGAATGTATCTACCACTACATAATGTGACCAATATGTAGCACTCTGTTTTTTTCTTATAAAACATATGAAAAATATACAAAATATTTTTTTAATTATTTTTCCCTGAAATAACACATCATTTCCAAACTCTACGATTTTTTTCACGGAAAAATAAAAAATCATGCAGTTAAGGGTTAATACTATTAATTATTAATTATAGGCTAAGTCTTATAATATACTCAATGGTGATTTATCAATAGCTATGACTAATATCTGATCATAAAAAATTTAAAATTAATCATTGGATATTTCATAAAAATTAATAGGCATCACAGAATTTTGCATACCAAAAATTGTAATTGCAAATCAAACACGCAAGATCAGAGATCGGATGAGCATCGGTTTGATAATTTAATTTTCAATAGCAAGGTTTAAATTTAATAACAATGAGTATAATAAATAATCCCTTACATTGAATTTACCTCCCCCTTGTCCGGAGTTAGAGTCAGTGTGCATGCCAGCCACTCGCATTCTGAAGGCTTCATTCCTTGCATTCTGTACGGGTCTGCCACCTTGACCAACAGCCTGTGAAAGTAAAATAGCTCTAATAATAAGACCATCATTACCAATTTAAAGATTTTTACAACATAATATTGATGGCTGGGTTAAAAGGTCTTTCCGTTTAGATCAGAGGTTCCCAAACTTTTTGTCCCGTTGACCCCCTGCCTTGCTAATATTGAATTTTTATTTGTCCGTTATATCTGAAATCCGTTAAACAGGGGTCCGTTATATCGAGGTTTTACTGTATACCTTTATAAATAAAAACACACAAATGCAAATATAGTAACATTCACTAAAAAATCAATACTTTTAATGGGAGGGATGGGTCTAATGGGCTTTTGGTTCAACTTACACCTGCGAATCGTTTTTTTTTTTTTTTGAAAATGAAATTGACCAAACACAAAACACGCATAAACATAACAAATACCTAAATTAAGATCGATTTGCAAAACCTAAGTGAAAGAGTGGAGAAACAAATATCGCACTAGTAAAATAAATATTTTTAAATGATTTCATGTTTTTAATTCATTTATATTTGATTTTTAGTGTGATATACTTCTTTACAATGTACGTTTAAAATCTATGTTTACATGTAAGAATAATAATAAACACAATAATAATAACTCATTATGTGTATCTAAATCTAATTCGAGGATATATAATTTTATATGCGGCCCGCGGAGTTATAATCCTTTACCAAAGTGGCTTGCAAGGTCATTTGGGTTAGTCACCCCTGGTTTAGATAATGATTTCTAGTTTACTCTGTTGCCACTTCCTCAAGATAATACAGTACACAAAATAAAATAATATAGTTAATAAATTCAAAATGTAAATCATTTTTTTTTTTATCAACAAATAAAAATTATAGTAGAGACAATTCTCGAGCTTGAACCCCCGGACACTGAGTTTAAAAATACCTTTATGATAGATTATAAAAAAAAATATCTCCAAACTGGAGACGCTATGAAGGTTTACCTGAGGGGCAAACTGTGTTTTCTCCAGCATGCTAAAGTTGGGCCGCTGATTTCTCTCGCGCCTCTTCCTTGCTTTGTCTCTGGCTTTAAACATCAGCTCGGTCTCTTGGCGCTTCTTAAAAATCTCGTCCTCTGCCTCTCCCAGGTCAGACATGATCATCTGCACTCGATCAAGGTTCACATTTCCAGAGTCTGTCAGCCATCCCTGAAAATTAAATAAATCATTAAAAATATATGCTAGTATGTACATAGCAACCCGTTTGAATATAAAACAAGCGACCGAATACTCGAATACCGAATACAAATAATAAAGGGATTCAGGGCATAGAACTATTCCTGAACTACATTTTAACACTTTCGCTTGTTTAGAAAATAGGTCTGCGAGAGATGATTAAGAATAATCCTAAAACCAATCTGCAGTTGCAGTGCAAACAATGTAACTGAGAAAATACCTACTAAACTGTGTACGAAGATTCAATTTATAGAATTTTAGAAAAGATCCAATCAGGGTGAAGATATGGAAAAAACGTTTAGTCTCTTAAAATAGAGCACATCTGCAGAAATTGTAATTGTGCTTAAACTAATTTAAAAATAATCCATACCCTAGTCTTGTAGATGGTCTTCTTGTAAAGATTGACCAGCCTGTCGACAGCTCCTTCCCTGATCTCCAGGCTGGGAAGATGTGGCAGAAAGTCATTGCCGACAAAAAAGCACATGAACACCCAGTCATCCAGAGCACGTTCGAAGTTATACTCAAATGGCAGGTCAGGCATCTGCAGCTCCTTCTCCAAGTACTCTCGAAGTACGTTTAGCCTCACGAAGATGTACTGGTCCCCCATTGAGAATGTCGGGTTAGTTGGCACGCTGACTTCTTCATGCGATATGCCCACACATTCCTTCATTTCATGACCTGTGTTAATTATTTTAATTTATATTATATACATTAATTTATATATATTACATATTTACATATATAAACATACACATATATATATAAACATACACATATATATATAAATACATACTTATACATACATATGTACACATATATATGTATACATGTATACATATATACGTATATACACATATATACGTATATACACATATATACGTATATACACATATACACGTATACATATATATCTAGTGAGGATGATCATAATTGAAAACCTGTAATACCTATTTGTCCGCACATATCACAAGGTCTAGGTTTGTTGGGCTTGAACTCCTCCCTGATAATGGTGAAGTTGGGCTCATGAGTAGCGAGACCCAACATGATGAGGTCAGCGTCTGCCCCGCAGAGAACGTGCTGAGTGTTGGCATCGTGATCGGGTTGGGCTAAAAGAAAACAAAGCATAAGTAGTAACACAAGTCAAATAGACAAAAAGAATTGAGATTGCTAAAGATAGTATTTTTTAAACTCAATTCATTAATTTGCAATTTTATACCTCTCTGCTTGCGAATGTAGTCCATAATCTTGTGCTCTCCCTCTCCAGGCACCTTAGCATCGGAAAGAATGACTTTGATGTTTGACCATCCGGGATAATTATTCAATCTGTAAATAAAGAAACAAATCAATACTGGGTTCATTGAGTAATTTTGCAATGATGAATTAGAGAAAACTAAATAATAACTACAAATGCTGAATTATGGTAACTATGAATTAAAATTATCCCTTTATGTAAGTATAACACCAGTTTTATCTAAAGCAAGTTTGTTTGATCAATCCATATATTTTAAGCTATCTTGCACCGTGGAATTAATTACCCATGAAATGATAACCACCCAGGGTGAGATGAATCACCCCAAGAAGAAATTCTAGGAATGTGCCATAAGTGAGGTCTGAGAATGAGACAAAACATATTTACCTAATGCAGTTAAATAATCTCAAATCAAATTACCAGGTGTACTCCTAACTAATTTCCGGTTTTTTTCGATAGATGGTGTTCTGTATTTTGCTTTGCTGTTGGTAGCACTTATATGTCATTTTGTTAAGTAGTTATCGAGTGTCTAAACGGCGTTGACGTTTTCCTAAAAAATACTTTTAGAAAGTTTTTATTGCGTGTCAAAGATGTCTGCATTCGTACCAAATTTTGAACATATGCGCCATGCATTGCTTTTCATGTTTAATCAAGGGAAAAAAGTGTCCGAGAGCCACCGTGCGCTTGTGGAAGTTTATGGCAATCATGCTTTAACACTTCGAACATGTGAAACGTGGTTTCGACAATTCAGAAATGGAGATTTCGACCTGAACGACGTCGCATGCTCCGGAAAGCGAAAATCGTTTGATGACGTCGAATTGCAAGCGTTATTGGATGAAGACGATACGCAAACGCAACGACAGCTTGCAGAAGCGCTAGGAGTTCAACAGCAAGCAATCTCCAAACGTCTGCGAGCCATGGGGAAAATTCAGAAGTGCGGAAAGTGGGTGTCGCATGAACTGACCGAGAGACAAATGGAAAATCGAAAAGTGACATGTGAAATGCTGCTTCAACGATACAAAAGAAAGTCTTTTCTGCATCGTATTGTTACTGTCGATGAAAAATGGATTTTTTTAGAGAACCCTAACCGCAAAAAATCGTGGGTGAGTCCAGGTGAAGCATCGACATCGACGGCACGGCCAAATCGTTTCAGTCGGAAGGCCATGCTGTGTGTGTGGTGGGACCACACCGGTGTTATCTACTTTGAACTGCTGAAACCTGGTGAAACTGCGAACGCCGTTCGCTACGAACAACAAATCAAAGATTTGAGCCGAGCAATTGCGGAAAACCGACCAGAATATAAAGAAAGACAGAAGCAGGTGATTTTGCTCCATGACAATGCACCATCGCATAAGTCGAAACACGTTCGCGACACGCTGGAACAACTCCAGTGGGAAATGCTTGATCATGCGGCTTACTCACCAGACTTGGCTCCATCAGACTACTACCTCTTTGCTTCGCTGGGCCACGCACTTTCTGAGCAGCGCTTCGATTCTTATGAAAATTTTCGAAATTGGCTCACCGAGTGGTTCACCACCAAAGACAGTCAATTCTATTGGCGTGGTATCCACAAATTACCGGAAAGGTGGGAAAAATATATAGAAAACGATGGAAAATATTTTGAATAAAATATCTTTAACACTTCTCTTGCAATATTGTGTTTTATTTACAAAAAAACTGGAAATTAATTACAAGTACACCTGGTAGTATATCCTAGATTTTAAAGCTTACCCTACACTTCATCCTGTCTGTCAGTATTTACGGACTACTTCTATAATACAGAATGCATTATTACGAAATAGAGTGACCTATATTTTTGACAGAGAGTACTTGGTGGAATTCCATTGTAATATTTTAAATAAAATACTTCTGTGATTTTTCCACATGTTTAATTTTATTGGTTTCGCCAACCTTTCACGTTGGCATTATAAATCTGAGACCAATAAAATTAAACATGTGGAAAAAATCACTTAAGTATTTTATTTAAATAGAGTAACCTCAGTATAATGTATGCGCCGACTAATTGACTGCTCAGTTATGATTCACTGACCTGCAGTTATTTATTGTGATAATTATCATAATTTATATAACCAACAAAATATTAAAATTATAAGTCTTACACATAAATTTATCTTCCATATTAATATTTACCCATGTAACTTGTGGCATGTAAACTTGGCACTTTCAGTGTAATCTCATTTATCAAACTCTGCTTGTATACTTATGACCATGAAAACATATTTTTATTCAAATAAATATTTTTGTGATTTTTCACTTTTTATTTATATAAGCGATTAGTTTCACCAACCTTTATTGTTGGAATTTATAAAAATAAATTCATTTGAATAAAAAACATCTAAATTGAATTCCACCAAGCACTTTCTCTCAAAAATATTGAATTCATGAAAACTTAGTAAAACATAAGTAATACCTTTCATGGATGTAATAATGCAGGCAGCGACTAAGTCTATCCATAAATTCGGTGCCAGGTGTGATACAATTAAGATCAAAATGGTTTTCTTTGCTCTTCTCCGGAGGAAGCTGCGCTCCTTTGTCTGTCAACTCCTGACGGATCCTTGCCATCTCAATAATCTTTTCCTGAGTCTCCTTGGAAGCACGGAATCTTCTGGATCGCTGCTGATTCATCTTTGCACATGGCGCCTGGATTGAAATATGAAATAGATTTTAACTAAAGCTGGAAACTGGATAAATAAAATAAGATATATGTGGAGGTAACTAACCACACCGTCGATGGCCATATACAACAGCTTTCTGGGACGCACAATTCTAAACAAACGATCGACACACTCAAAAATGGCAATCATCATCTCATCTTCATTTTTGGGAGCTGAAATCAATTGTTTCGGTTGAATTACGAAAGTGCATAGCTATATTTTATAGAATAACCAAAAGTTTACAAAATAATTACAATATTAGTGTAGAAAACCAGAAATTATGTGGAAACCGTTTCAAGCAAACACATTTAGATTCCGAAGTTAGTCAATTAAAGTCTTTTAGATACCGATTACTACGGTTTAATTTTAATACTTAATAACTATATTGTTTTATGTCACCTGGTTTATCTTCTGGATGTGTACAAGGATGGATAATGCCATTCATATCTAAATATAAATTGTCAAACTCCATCCCGTTTGGATTAGGTTGCGAGGCATCGACGGGGATTCGCACCCCATCAACGTCTGGAGGCTGGATTAAAAGACAGGGAAAATAATTATTGGAACATTTATTTGTTTATTTTGAGTGATTTCCAAAATAGGTTATGAATAATATTTACCGATTGTTCAATACATTCAACAATAACGCTAGGATACTTTCGGCTAAGCCACCTGAAAAATGCCGGCACTCCCATTTTCAATTTTTAGGTAAAATTTGTGTACAGCTTAATATTTAAATAATTTTGTGTTCAATGCGGCAATCAAACGAAGCTTGTCAACACGGCCGCCATGACGTGTGGGCCCATAGAGCCGGAATGCACACAGCCATAGAGCCGGGACGCACATAGCCATAGAGTCGGGATGCACACTAACACATTTATACATATCTCTTAGATAGCCATGTGACGCCTTTTTTTTAAAATAACAAATAAGTATTTTTTTTATTAAAATGGTATAAAAAATAAGTTACTTTCAATGTGTTCATTAGAAACCATGGTTTATTGGCATATTGAATAAAACACAAATATACACCAGATTATACTATATTGAGTGATACACTTGAAAGCAGTTATTTTTCACATTGTTTGCGAGAGGTGTCTCTTGCAACTGTCCTTGGAGTGCGGAAGCCGCCAAAACTCGCTTCTTCCGGGTTAGCCGCGCACTGTGAGAACCGGGAATCGTGCGATAGGCATTCGGCGCAAAAATTTAGACAACCTATTGTACGACATTTTGCTTTGTAGGTACCTGACGATTCATGGAATTAAAAATAAAAGAGAGATCACAAAAAGTAGCAGTATATTTAGAGATTTAAAGACAACAGAATATAATTGATATTTTTTCTGTCTTTTCTTTAGTATCGTCGTGGTATTATTTTTGTCATGGCGTGTTTAAAATAATAATTAAAGGTATATATATTAACATATATTCGCGATAGATCGCCGTTTTTTATTGATCGCTAGAAAGTTATTGGATAACCAATAAGCATAACATATTTGTCAATCTGTAATGAATTATTATTTTTAAAATACTCTATGGTTATGTACACTGAAAAATATTGCAGGCCTAAGAAAAAATGAGTGACGTGACGTCACAGAGCGCGACTCAACCTCGCGAGCGTGCGTTCCGTGATGTACCATTTGGCACGGGTACGTGTCACTCTGAAATCACTCTGATCATTTTATTATTATATACATATATTTTTACTATATGTGTATGTAAATACAAATATATATTTACATTTATAGTACGTATATATATATATATATATACATTTACATTACGTATATATACATGTGTGTATATATTATATTGTAAAAAAATAATTGAATAAACAATATTCTAAGAGTACTATTTGTTTTATATTTTTCGATTTAACCTGGAATATTGTATTTTTCATAAAAAAAACTTATCGATGTATTTAAATCTCACTGATGAAATTGAAAGTTTCATTAAGCAATAGTAAATTAGTTATAGCTATCGTACACATAAAGTAATTTTACATGCAAAGCCGGAAAGAATTCCCACCTTTTGGCGTTGATTAACATCAAGTAACCTAACTTGCTAACATTGAATTTAGATAGCATCTGATGGGAATCATACATACATTTTTGTGTATGACATTTTTATTGTGTTGCAAAGCTGATCACAAATAAATGATTTTTTTTTAAATTTGTGACTTTTGAGTACTCTTTATGAAAGAGAAAAAATACTAATCCCAATCCTACACTTCTCAGTAGCGTTTTTAAGTTCAAAAGCCCAATCCGTTACATTCATATGAACATCTGTTGCAAGCAAATGGCTCACCTCACCAATATGTATAAGCAAGTGTGTCTTTAGAGAGAACTCATTTTATTACTAGCATATGAACATTGATGGCAAGCAAAAGGCTTCTCGCCAGCATGTATAAGTTTATGTTTTATCAAATCTGACTTTCGAATACATGTGTACAAACATTCATGACAAGCCGAAGACTATTTCCTACTATGCATAATCTTGTATTTTAATAGTGGGAATTTCGATAACATGTATGGACATTGATCGCAGGGGAAAGACTTTTCACCAGAATGTATAAGTAGGCGTATCTTTGAAGAACTCATACACCTGTATGAACATTTGTCACAAGAAAATGGCTTCTCGTCAATATGTGCAAGTATGTACGAATTTAAAGCACTATTTTGATTAGATGTATACAGACAATGATTACAAATAAAGAGGTTTTCCCCAGTATGTATAGTTTTGTGTATAATCAAATGACTGTTCCGATTACATATATATGAGCATTGATCACAAGCATAAGGTTTCTCACCAGAATGAATAATATTGTGTCTCATTAAATCAGACTTCCGTTGAAATGTGTACAAACAAAGATCACAAATTACAGGCTTTTTACTAGTGTGTACAATTTTGTGTTTCACTAAATCTGACTTACAAGAGCACATATACGAACATTGATCACAAGCATAGAACTTTTCTCCAGTATGTATAATTTGGTGAGTTGTTAACTTATTCCTTTTATTACATGTGTATGGATATTTATTACATGCAAAGGGTTTTTGTATGTGTACAGTCAAATGAATTTTCTGATTAAATATGTATGAACATTTTTCACAAGCATGGGTTATCATGCTATTATAAGGATATAAACTAAGTTCCTCTTCTTCAACTGTGTTTATTGATGAGTTTATATGGATACCTTCCTTTTTAATAAAACAGCTAGGTTCTTCGTTGGAGAGTTGTGGTTGAACCTAAAATAAACATACTGGTCAAAATTCATAAGTATCTCTTAGGGGATTACATCTTAATATTTTCTAATTTTAAAAAAAAATTCACATCAGTGTTGTGAAAAAATTCTGATAATAAAAAATCCAGTTACACCACATCTAAAACTTATTGTTTAAAGAAACACTAAAATACTAGACTATTCATTGGTATTGCATTATGACCGATGGCCAACATTTTGACTCCAGTATTATAGTCATTTTCTACGAATTTGTTTTTGTGTGGGAAATAAGATGAATTTTTACTTACAAGCATAGTTCTTAAATAAAATTACGATAAATTTTATTTCACCTTGTACAAATTGATGCAGAATTTTTTAATGCTTTCATAGAATATTTGAATTGTTATGTAACTTTTATTGCTTTTCCGTTCAGTATAGCTATGAAAAACAGATTTTACCAACTGTTCTAGGATTCTTTATTGAGAAAAAACTATCATCGCATTATATACATTACCACTTATTGAAATGTTTGTTATTTTAAGAGTGAATGAGTAAGATGAGCAGATATGGTATCGATTCTCAAAATAACATCACAGACATTGTTAAGTATGCAGTGTAAGCAATATCATTTTTAATTGTTTTCAATGTATGAAAAAATGTGCTTAATCACATAAATATACTAATACCTGCATGGGTAAATAAAAACGCATTCTGATTGACATTAATCTAAAATTAATATAATATCATTTTTAACATGATTTTAAACATAACAGTTTTTGTTGACACAGTACTAGCGGTTATGGCTATTTTGTAAAGAGCAAAGAGTGAATCGAAATGTATTCAATATTTTTGACAGAGTACTCGGTGGATTTCTATTTTAATATTTTGAATAAAATTAATTTTGTGATTTTTCCACATGTTTAATTTTATTGGTGACCGGTTTTGCCAACCTTTCACGTTGGCATTATCAAGTGAAGAAAATTAATTTGCCTACGAAAAGAAGAGAAAGGAAATGCACATGTTACTACAATCAACTTATTTTGTAACTCAACCTTGTTGTCTCACATTCACCAGGTGTTCTGTTGTGAAGTATTCCTCGCATGCAGTGATAAGCAAACATAAAATCTGTCTGTCAACTTGAAAGTATCAACCATAAAATTAGTTATTCTAAACTCTGAGTTCAAGCTTAATTGTAAAATCTATCCTTAAACTTTTAAAACGGGATCATTTTAAATATCAGGTCTTACTTGTAATAATTAATATAGATACTGAAATTCTTATTGAATTTCGGTATGTTCTTTGTACTTGATATATAAAATCCACTAATACTCATTGGTGCAATCAACGCTAAGCTCTGTAATATTTATTGTAAAATCTATTAACTTAGTTAAATAAACCTCAATATTTGAAAACAACGAGTTCTTCACGTTCACCTGCGTTGAAGAAACCAGCTAACAAGCTCTTTAAAACCTATACATGGCTTTTAATTACATTCTATCTCATCTACACAACTGCAATACTCAAATTGTATCTAGTGAATAGTATATAAATGAGTGTTACATTACCTGTTTTTCTCGACGAGGCTGTGAAAATATTAATTTTTCTCTTTCCATTGATGCTTTCTTAGCATCGAATTCTTCCACTTTAATCTCAACATACTTAGGAGCTTCGTCAAAGGCATCATAATAAATATTATCAGGTATCGTATCTTTAATTTTTATAGAAAATGTATCACCAATATGCTTATTACATCCTTTTGTGTTATATATTTCTGAATTAAAGTCTACGTTCATTTAGATTTTCTTGGGTTAAAAAAGTAGTACAAATAACATTAAGATCAAGACAGCGCTTGCTAAAGAAAACAAATGTACTTGAAGGAATAGAATAATTACAATATAACAGTGACTAGGTGACCACAGAAGACATAGAAAACAGAACAATGCCATAGAAAACATCGTCGACTGTTGATTACCGCCTCTGACAATCACAATGTGAAAAAATCTGTGCTGCCAGCGTTCATTATTTTCTATACTACTACGCATCATTGGAATTATATTATGCAACTCCGCTCGTAATCGCGAATCTTAAATATGTATCTTTATACTTAATCTAATAAAAATAATATTATTGGAACTTGTATATGTAACTTCGTACTAATAAATGTAAGAGGTAGTTCATATATTCCTGAAATGGTCGATTTGAGTAGTCGGATGTGTCATTACGCATTCAAGTCACTGATTTATTAGACAAAAAATAAGCGAAACAAAATAATACTTCTACCGATTTTAATCAATTTTAAACTTATAGCTTAAACTTATACTCAGCAGCCATAACGAACATTAAAAAAGTAACCTACCAACTGACATAATGTAATAACCTCACTAACTGACAACAAAATAATATCTTACCGACTCGGTTCGTCGAAACTTTAAAAAAGGAACGCGGCTCATCACCCAAAACCCCGTATTTCTAATAAAGTTCGTCTAAATCTACGAATGTATTAAATGTAGTATTATTTGAGAATTTGTTAATACAATTTATTATTTAGTTTAAACTATTTTTTTAAGCCTAAATGCTTAAAAAATTATCAACAATGAACACTGTAAGGTGTGTGAAACTATACAAAAATGTCTCGAAAAGTAGACGGTGTTTTACTACATGCATCAGACTTCATAAGAATGATGAAATCTCTGATAGTTTACGCAATATAGGTGTTTTGGCGCATATTGATGCTGGTAAGAATGATACGATTCAAAATATTGCCTGTATTAATTTATTAATATTATTAATTAATTTATCATGTACGAGGTGGTTTTTTTATGTAGTATTATTTTGAATGATAGGAAAAACGACTACAACGGAGCGAATGTTATTCTATTCGGGTACCATTCGTTCTATGGGAGAGGTACACCATGGTAACACTGTCACCGATTACATGGAGCAAGAAAGGCAGCGTGGTATTACTATAACAGGTAAAAAAAAATATTCCGTAGTGCTTGGTTTAGGCACATTGCATGAATGTTCATAATCAGTATTATCTGTCATCTCATCATCTATCTTACTCTTATCTCAATATTAATGTCTGCAGATTGACAATTTAAAATACATATTGTTCTTTAGTCAACATCTCACCATTTTGAACATTGACCTGTCCTAACCTCGTGTTCAACTTAGAAACTGCAACAACTTTATTTGGAAGTATGTATCTTCAATTGCCAATTTACATACATTAACATACTGGTAAATAGAAGAAATAAAATATAAAAAAAATAAATCACTCATGATATTAAAAATATCTTATGTATATGTTTTTATATATATATATTAGGGTGTCCCTTAAATTTCAAGTTCGATATTTTTTTACGCGTACCTTCTTAAAAGTTTAGTAATAACCCTATATTGTCTGGAAAAAAATATTAGTTCGATTTATAAACGATAATCCGTGCCGACTTGCGATTTTAACTTGTCCATACAAGTTGCGTAAGTACTGCGCTGTGACTTTTACAAATAAAACATGTAGTTACCTACTTGTTTTATTTGTCATTTCATACGTGATTTTTGAGATTAGTAGTGCTCCATTGTTTAGTGCGTTAACATGTCGGTGGAATAACGGAGTGATAAACAAAATAATTTCCCTATCGGTTTGCCTAGATATCAAATAAATGGTGCAAAATTACCATCTAATCGACAAGTTCTCTCAGTCCTATTTTACAATATTCGTGAGGTTAAACTGACGGTTAGTGAAAGTGCAAATCTTGTGATTAGGGAGTGCATCATATATTGGGAAAAAGCAAGAATTCCAACAAGGGCATTTCCTAACTTCGAGAAGAGACTTGTTGATTTATATTATGTTTGGAGAGAGTTGCAAAAAAAATTGTAAGAAAACTCAGGTTACGTTCAAGAGCCGTGAGAACAATTTCAAAATTGATCTTGATAATATGTTTGATATTGCACATGCTGATGCTTTTGAGAGAATGAAAATAGAGGAAGATAAATTATTTTTAATGAAACAGAGAGAGCCAGGTCGACCGGGATGCTTAGGTGGTGTTGATAAAAAATTGTCGGAAAAAGAAGATAGATCTAAACAACGACGATTGGAAGAAGAGGAAAGGGTTGTAAGACAAAGAGAATCACTAGCTGCTGAAACTAGAAAATCAAGGGCAGAAGCATTAAAATCTGACTTCCAAAACAATGTACCCGACGTAGTTACAGTCCATTGGGATGGAAAACTATTACCCAGGTTGGATGTACGAAGTTCTAAAGAAGAACGCTTGCCAGTTATTGCTTCGTTTGACGATAAGGAACAGCTTCTTGCAGTGCCGAAACTAGAACATTCTTCTGGAAAACATCAAGCTAAGGCTGTCTCAACAGCTCTCTTTGACTGGAACCTTCACGATACAGTACAAATAATGTGCTGCGACACAACAGCTTCCAATACTGGCCATTTCAATGGCTTGCTTGTGCTATTTTGGAGCAAACTTTAGGAAGAGAATTGCTGCTTTTCGCCTGTCGTCATCATGTTTATGAATTGGTCCTAAAAGCTGTCTTTGAAAGCAAAATTAAGCTAGTAGCCCAGATATTCCAATGCTTAAAAAGTTCAGAGAAAATTGGAAAAAAACATCGACGCTAGTAACATTGAACCATCTCTTAATTTCGTAAAACAACGTGTTGCCGAGACAGACATTCAAGCTTTGTATTTATTTTATAAGGCAGAATTAGACAAAGGTTATGTAAGAGATGACTACCGCGAATTGGTCGAACTGTGCGTAATATTTTTGGGAGGAGACACAGAGGTAAAATTAAAACTAAGCCCCCCCGGAGCCATGCATCAGGCACGCTGGATGGCGAGAGCGATCTATTCTTTAAAAATATGTTTACTTCAGTCACAATGCAGAATAACTGCGAAGGACAAAAAGGCTCTACAAGATGTTTGCTTATTTGTCGTGATGTTGTATGTTAAACCTTGGCTCGAATGTACAGTGGCGATCAAAGCACCTAACCAAGATTTGCGCTTCTTGAAGATGTTAAAAGAGTACGAAAAAGTTGACGCAACAATTTCTAATGCTTCTATAAGCAAGTTTAGCCATCACTTGTGGTATTTATGTGAAGAGACAGTTATTCTATCACTGTTTGCTGATGAAGTTGATAACCAAACTAAGAAGAAAATGATTGCCAACTTCAACCGGGACAAAACCTCAGATTTTAGCAAACGCTATGACCCGTCAAAGGAAGAACTGCCTCAAAGGTTGTTTAGTAAGTTAAATTGACTTTTTGTGATATATTTAAATTGTTATTTGAGAATTGTGAATGATACTGCTGAAAGGGCTGTTAAAATGATGCAAGATTTTAACGGACTTATCACGGCTGAAGAAGAACAAAAACAGTTCTTGCTGCGCTGTGTCCAGGAACATAGAAAATTGTATCCGGACTGTAAAAAAACAACTCTAAAAAAAAGTTACCCTGGCTGATTGTTATTACTTTATGTTTTTGATTAAAGATTAATGTTCATCTAATTGAATTTTTACTATTATTTACTTAATTTATTGCATTTATAATGATTTTATACCAGACCGAAATATCAAGACAAAACACGTTTTTTACTAAACTTTGAAGCTCGGTCGGCACTGGTTGCAATTATGCTAGAAAGATGAAATTTTATATTTAAGACTCTTATAGCATTACTAAAAAAAGTAGAGGGTACCCATTTCGAAATTTGAAAAAAAAAATTTTTTGGTCATATAAGGGACACCCTAATATATATATATATATAAATATATATATATACATATATATACATACACACACACATATACACACACACACACACACACTCAAACACGTATACATATTTGACGTACTTGAAATTAATTTGTTATAAAACCCATTAGCTTCATAAAAAAAATACACCCATACCTCGCTTTACGGCCTAGATACGTTCCACGAAACTTGGCCGCTAAGTGAAAAGCCGTATAATTAATTAATTATTCTAATACAAATTCAACGGGATCGGTTCCAAATTTGTTAAATATGTAACACTTTTTACACATTCTGGACATATTTTTTTCCAAACATGGTTCATTGTTGTTAATTTTAAGTTCCTTCCATGATTCACTGATGCTGTCAACAGCATCCTTGATGTTATAGTTTTTCCAAAATGTTTTAATTGAAGCTTTACCATCGGTTTCTTTAATCAGTTGTGGGAAATTTCGGCGTAGGTAATATGCCTTAAAAGTGGCTATTGCACCCTGATCCATTGGTTGGATCAGAGCTGTTGTATTTTTCGGAAGGTACTCAATCATGACATCTTCAGATAGCTAGGATAAATTAGTAGGATGCCCTGGTGCATTATCCAAAATTAGCAAAGCCTTGTTGGTTAAGTTATTGTCTCGCAAATATTTTTTCACTTCTGTACAAAAATGATTTTTGAACCAATCCTCAAAAGTAGCTTTAGTCATCCAAGCTTTCTTGTTGGATTTCCATATGACGGGTAATTGATTTTTATTTAGTCCTTTAAGAGGCCTTGGATTTTCGGACAAATATATTAAAAGTGGTTTTAGCTTAAAATCACCCGCGGCATTTGCACCAAGTAGCAAAGTTAATCGTTCTTTAGACACCTTATAACCAGGCGCAGATTTTTCGGTTTTTGAAATGTACGTGCGATCAGGCATTCGCTTCCAATAAAGCCCTGTTTCGTCTATGTTAAACGTTGGGATATTCCTTAGATGCGGCCTCGTCGGCGCTTGCTGCTTCACCTTTCATTTTCAAATTAAGCAAATTAAATCTATTTTTAAATTTTTCAAACCAGCCTCGGCTTGCTTGGAATGTGACATCTTCAGCAGATTCATCGGTATCTCCATTCTTCAAATTTTCGAAAATACTTAAAGCTTTTTCCTGGATAGTCATTTGACTCATTGGCATTCTCCGTTTGTTATTGTCCTCAATCCATATAATCAATAGTTAAAATAAGTTTAATAAAAAAATACATACATGTTAAAAAAAAATAATTTGTACATACATACATATGTACATACGTACTAAAAATGTCCCTAATTATTTCCAATTTTTCCAGTTAATGTGTAACAATCAGTAATAAATATGTACATAAAACACTCACAGACAAGTCTAAACCGGCCGCTCTATGAGCACACACTGAATAACGCTCGTAAACAAAATAACATCGAAAAAAAGTTTTTTTGGCCGTTATAGCGAAACATTTTAGGCCGTATATCGAAAAGTGCCTTAATTGAAAAGGGCCGTTATAGCGAAAGGCCGTATAATGAGCGGCCGTATAGCGAGGTATGGGTGTAATTGAATATCGGAACCTCCTACCCTCTTATGAGTTAGAAAGAGAAGAATTTTGTTCAATTCTGTAAGTCTTATTTTTCACTTTTATACACAAGCTGCTGCTGTCTCTTTTGAATGGAAGGACCACCAGTTTAACTTGATTGACACTCCGGGCCACATAGATTTCACCATGGAGGTGGAGCAGAGCCTGGGAGTGCTGGATGGAGCTGTCGTGGTCCTCGATGCGTCTGCAGGCTAGTCACTTACATTTGAAACGATTTATAATATTCCAACAGCAATTAATTTGGCTTTCTAATTGCTAAAAAATTTATTAGGCACCCAGCAGTGCCACCTACACCTAATGGCGGCTGAACATGTGTATTTCAATTCACCCCCTTTTAGTTCTACTATTGAATCCACTGTCAAAATATTGTTTTTCTATCTGCTCACCGTAACTGTTTGAAGATGTGCAATAACTTCATCAGGACATGTCTACATCAGGTGTTGAGGCGCAAACACTGACCGTCTGGCGGCAATGCGATGTCCACAAGTTACCAAGATTGGTCTATGTCAACAAGATGGACCGCCAAGACGCCAACCTAAACATGTGCTTGGGGTCCCTGAGGAATAGGTTTGAAGTGGAGCCGCTCTGCTTGCAGCTCCCGGTTAGAGATGGGCAAAATAAACTAGAAGGTATGTTAAATTGAAACTTTATTTTCTTGTCGTTGGTGTCGAAATAACCATTAGACATTGAATGTTTAAGATTATTTTATATTTCAACCATCAAATAATAAGATATTTACATGTAAGCTGTAGTGTTTATTTTAACATTAATAAGAAATTCAATATTTTTGACAGAGAGTACTTGGTGGAATTCCATTTTAATATTTTTGAATAAAATACTTGAGTGATTTTCCACATTTTTATTTTTATTAGTGACCGGTTTCGCCAACCTTTCACATTGGCATTATCAAACAGAGGGATATTTTATATAATAATAAGCAATTAGGTAAACAATTGTTAGAGGGAGAGGTTGTTGGAAAGAGAGATAGTAATTGTCAGGTGGTAAGGGCTAATGTGATTTTAATGTACCTGACAAGTGGAGGATTCTATATAATTGCAAATTTTTGTGAACAAATGTTTTTATATTAATGGGGTAATTATCTAAAGTAGTGGCTTTGGGGTGTAGCAGCAGTTATCCTGTGTTGGGGTTTGTCCTGTAGTGTGTTTATCTGTAAATAATAGGTTTTTGCACAGTAAATGTTTTTTTAAAGATGTGATTTAGTAATAGGGAATAATAGTGGAGACTTATTGAAAATGACCTGGTCATTAAGCAGGTGCTCCGGTGTGTTATCTTTTATGCGATTGATCTCTAAAATCTCTTGGCGATCGAGTTTTGTGCCTTTATTGTTAATATGCAAAATTTTGAGGTTGGAGTTCTGGTTAAAGTCGTGCTTATTATCAGAGAGGTGGAGGCCGAAGGTAGATGTTTCATCTCCCTTTTTCCATCCTCTTATGTGGTCTTTGGTCCTTGTGTTGAAGGATCTACCTGTTTAGCCAATGTAAGTGGCGTCGCAGTTGAGTTTATAAATGCCACTGTTACTGAATTTATCATTCTTATCTTTATTATTGATAAGAATTTTTGCTAGGGACATATTATTGTAATATGAGACCCTGCATGATCTAGAAAGGAGTTTACCGTATTTTTCGCAAGTCTCGCTGAAGAATGGGATTTTAACCCATTTTTTATTATTATTATTTCTATCGCTTTTGGATAATTTAGAGATCATATCGACAAAGATATTTTTTGTTTTTTCGATAACATTTTAAGAATAATTGAAGGGTTATATCCGTTGGTAGTGGCTAATTTCAGTATGATTTTAAGTTCTGTATTGAAGTTATTTGCATCTAAGGGGACCGTACATAGCCGGTGTATGAGTGAGTGGAAAATGGCTAGCTTATGGGATATGATACGTCAAGACATCACATTTTTATTTGTGACCAGTTTCGATAATGCCAACGTGAAAGGTTGGCGAAACCGGTCACTAATAAAAATAAAAATGTGGAAAATCACTCAAGTATTTTATTAAAAAATATTAACATTAATACATAAAATAATATCACAAGGATAGTTGCTGGTCTTTTCATAGATTTTATTTTTAAATCCCCCGCATTGCTCTAAGGTTAAAAAAAATTATATTATAATAAAATTGTTTTAAATGTTTACTTAACAGAGTTTCATTAAATATTGTAAACACATATCAAAGATATTTTATTTTTCTTTATAATTTCTGTGCGATCATTCTATTTGGTTACTGTTCAATTAACTGAATTCATATATAAAGTTTTAATTTAATATTGTTAGTTAAATTGTAAACCTTTTAAAAAATCTGTTGATATTGACTTATAATATAATTTTTTTTACTGTCGGCCCTGGGTAGCGCTGTGGTACTACTTCCGGGTGCTGACAGCTTGTCTTTAATTTTATAAATAAATATTTTAAATAAAATACTTGAGTGATTTTTCCACATGTTAATTTTTATTGGTGACCGGTTTTGCCAACCTTTCACATTGGCAGAGGTATTAGCTGTTAGAGAGATAGAGATGTAATGATTGTCAGGTGGTAAGGGGCAATTGAAGTTAAAAATAAAAAAATTAAATTACCCCTTACTGCCTGACAATCATTACATCTCTATCTCTCTCTACTGACCAATACCTCTCTTTTTAACAATTGTTCACTCAATTGCTTGTTATTTTATAAATCCTCACTCAGTTTGATAATGCCAACGTGAAAGGTTGGTAAAACCGGTCACCAATATAAATTAACATGTGGAAAAATCACTCAAGTATTTTATTTAAAATATTAAAATGGAATTCCACCAAGTACTCTGTCAAAAATATTGATCACTTAAATATACCATACACAATTTATTCGTTTGTGAAGGGGGATATCCCAGGGAGCGCACTTTTTTCTGTTCCCCAGTCTACCTCCTTTCCCTTATATCATAAGTAAATAAAACTGGAAATTTTATTTTATAGGAATTGTTGATATAATCAACTTAGAAGCTATACTATGGAAAATTCAATATAAGGGACAGAGATTTACCAGAAGAAAACTATCAGAAAAAGAAGACGGAGATCTATGGGCGAAGGCTATGTCCATCAGAGAGAATCTGGTGGATACTCTGTCGGCCCGCGATGATAAGTTAGCAGACATTATTATACAATGCGGTTCATTAGAAGATGTTGACTCATCGCTTCTCAAAGAGTCTGTCCGTAGGGCGACATTAAAATTAGAGGCTTTCCCAGTACTGTGTGGGAGCTCATATAAAAATATTGGAGTGCAGTGTCTGATGGACGGGGTTGTTGATTATTTGCCTTCACCCTCAGAGAGGAATCAAGTTTACAAATGCTTTGAATCAAATCTTTGTGCAAAAGCATTTAAAGTCCTACATGATGATCAGAAAGGAGTTCTGACGTTTTTTAGAATTTTCTCTGGGTATATCAGTAAAGCACCAAAGATTTATAATATATCAAAGCAAAGATCAGAGCAGGTAAGTGCTCTCCAATACATGATAAAGCTCAATTTTTTATCCCAGTGGCTTTGCCGCACTCGCATCTGTTTCTGCTCAAGCCTTGCTTGTTGTGCTTGCACTTTGACTTATAAAATAATACTTTCCACAATACATGGTGATATAACACGTAAACTCAATTTATACTTGATATCTGCTAAAACCAGTTAAAAACATGATTTATCAATAAATTATGAATATTATCATATGATTTATGTATCTACGGTCTAATTTTGGCATGTGCTAAGACAATTTGGTGCAAATATTTTAAATCAGCTATAACACATCATACGGCAATCACGAGTAACCCGCTCTCTCTCTCTCTCTCTCTCTCTCTCTCGGTGATATTTGTACAGCGATCAACTTGCTGAGATAGTCCAATGCAATGGTCCAATTGTTGCTTCACTAGTTTTACATTCAAAACAAATCTTACACTATTGGTAATTTAAGAGTCTATATGTAAATAGATACATAGATTATGAAATATAATTCATAATTACATAATACATTAAGCACTTATGAATTTATAAATCGTTCAAAATAGCATATAATACTAAGCATATAAACAGATTGCTACCACTGCGGCTAAGAAGTTAATCCTCTTGTTTAACGAAATGTATAAAATAAAAGATGTTCAAACTGAAGGGAGAGTGTGCATGTTTCAGGGAGGAAATCTTTACTTACCCTATGCAGATGAATACAAAAGTGTGCTAGGGGTAGAGCGAGGGAATGTTGCCGTTGTAAGTGGTCTTAAGGTGAATATATTTTATTTTTAAATTTTTAAATTTGGGCAAACATAGGTCTCTGTGGACCTTTATTCTTTTCTATTTTCTAACTTTATAACATTTCAAGAGCATCAATTTTACTCTTAGTTTCCATATCAAGAAAATCTCACAGTCTCACAAGCTTATTTGTGTTTTGAAGAATTCATTTGACAACGTGGTTTGAAATTTCTGAATTTACCTTCCAATAATGTGATGATGCTGCCTATTGTGAATAAACTTGTTGACGATGTTCAATAAGTTGTTGGCCTTGACTCGAGTCTTACTTGCTTCAAATACCTGTCGCCGTTTACCTGTCCTCCACCCTACTTTTTCAGATGTCAATTTAATTTAATTTTACCGATGCTAGGTTTTTAAAGACAATTCAAGACATGGTCACCCTACAATATTCAGACTTTCTCCAAGGCAAACGTATTTATATAGGATAAAAGATAATTTTACTTTCAATATTTTCTGATTTATTTATCTTAAATTATCTTCATGACCATTATTTTGATCTGGAAAACATTCTAAACATGACAGACCGGTTTAATTTATAATACTTCATATTTGAGCAACAAATATTTATTGTCAAATAGCTAGAAGATTATGATCAGTTTTATTTGTAAGTGCTTTCGCTTTTCAAGCCTTTGGTCAACAAAAGCCCCTGATAAGAGAAAGTATTCACACACATAAATGATCGTAATCTAGTAGACATTTGGTTATTCATATTTGTTAATTTTTTCATGAGAAATGTATGGTTTGAAATGTAGATTACTGCCACCAAAATTTACTATTTTGCGAACATTATTATTTTACAGTCGACCATGACGGGTGATATCATAACTTCGTCACCATCGGCCGCCTCCAGTGCAAAAAAACATCTTACAGAAAAACTCCTCAAAACCAAATCGCGAAAAGAACTCTGTCTTCCACCTTATTTATGGAACCGGATAGCTTCCAATTCCGAAGGGGAAGTAGATCCAGAGAAGGCTGCGTCTTTCATCCTCAGAGGAGGTGCAATAATTCCAGATCCAGTGTTTCTATGTTCAATAGAGCCTCCCAGCCTGGCATACCAGAACTCCCTGGAGGCCGCTTTGGATGAGCTGCAGAGAGAAGATCCCAGTCTCAGAGTCATTCACAATGCAGAAACTGGACAAACTGTTTTAGCCGGTATTTTATATGTATTTCTTTAATTTGTACTTACTTTATCCCATTCATCATTAATAAAAAGCAAATCTTTTCAAAATTGACTCATAATTTTGCAACTTATTTCAGTCTTATTTAGCAATTGAACCAATACATGTTATGCTGGCTTTATCTATTTTTTAGGGAATATCACTTAGCAAATATAAGTAAGATAGTTATTAGATTAAAAAAATCATAAATAGTTTTCATATTTTATAGTAGTCAGTATAAGATTATCCAATCATATTCATGGAAAATCTATTCAATACTTATGATTTACATTGCAAATACTCGCCCGGTGATTAGTGTACGAGGTGTCCTGTTATTTCTTAATTTGTTTGATCTTATTTATTCTCACCTCTACTGTATAGATTTTGTTTTTGAATAAGTGCATTTCCAGGAATGGGAGAACTTCACTTGGATATAATAAAAGCCAGAATAGAATCTGAGTATAGAATAGAAGTCGATCTTGGCCCCCTTCAAATAGCATACAAAGAGAGTCTCACATCGTCTGCTCGAGAAAATCACTTCTCCAATAATAAAATAGGATCAACAAAACATTCTGTCAACGTCACATTGTCTGCATATCCAGCTATAACTGGCAAAGAATTATTTAGGTAAAGTTCATGCCAAAAATTTTAAAATTCTTTTATTTCTTATCTTTCAGGCAGTTGAGTAAATAAGCATGTAATATAATGCACTAATATACAAATATGGACAGTTACATTGTAAATTTCAATCTGTTTTTAAAAAATTTCAGAATGGATACGACTAAAGACAGTGCTTCCAACTTAGCTCATATTTATCCCAAACATCTCCAGGCTGTGAAACAAGGAGTTCAGTCGTCATTACTTCATGGTCCTAAAATTGGATGTCCTGTAAGTAACCCACAAATATTACAATTATAGATTTTGCTATGGAAAATCAGCTAACCAAACGCTATAAAAGGATAATTCATAGAAAAATTAACTAATATCTATCAAGTAAGTTATAAATGTGAGACAATGTTCTGCTTTGGTTTCTTATTTGGCAACTAGTTAATATTACATAAGTGTAGTTTTAATGACTGAAATGTTTGTTTTATGGGCTTAATGTTTTATAGCCTTTGAAATAAATAAATTTGTAATGTAGATTACTGCAGAATTTTTTTATTTTTAGCTTATTAACGTTGGAGTCACACTTCACTGGCTGGAAGTCGGACGCGGAACATCTGAAACCTTCATAGCGTCCACTGTTTCGCAATGTTTGAGAAAAGTAAGGAAAATTTCAATATTAACATCATTATTTTTAACTAGAATTTTCCCTAGTTCAATTCTTTGGAACTGAGAAATTTGGTCAAGTTAGTATTTGGCAAGCATGGGTACAAGTAAAGTGCATCACACAATGAATAGTTATAACTTGTACAGATTACCTTGGTTGGAGTTGAAGGAGGTGATGAGAGATTCATTCATAAATGCACATGTACAACTCGTAGTTCAAATTGACACAGTGACCATATCTTCACTGCTGCCTAGCTTATTGTTCACTTCAGTTCGAAAAATAAGAGTTTGAAAGTAATAATTGACTTTTTTAAAAGAGCGTGCACCAATTTAAAAATAGGAAACAAGGTAAGTCCAAGAGTTGGATAATAGCAGATCACTATATTGGCTGTTTATTTTTTATGACACAGGTGTTTGAGAACGCAGGTGCTGTGCTGCTGGAGCCGGTTATGGCGCTTGAAGTGATCTGTGAGAGCAGATACCTCTCCACCATCATGAGTGACTTGACCGGTAGACGCACTGTCATTCAGAATGTAGGAGTGCGAGGAAATAACAAGGTAAAATACTCTCACATGGAAAATGTAAAGCATGGCGCACACTTCTGTTATCGATAGTATTGACGAGAGTCAAAGCTTTTGAAAAATTATTGAGCGCGGAAAAGATGTTTATTGAATGAATGACATAAAAAATAAATTTTATATTGAATATATAATATCCAATAATAAATATTTGAATATATTTGTACAGATTATAGAATGTTTGACCCCACTGGTGGAGCTTCTGGGTTACTCGACAGACCTGCGCTGCCTGTCATCCGGGACCGCTACCTTCACCATGGAGTTCTACAGTAACCAACAGATGTCATCCATGGATGAAGAAAAAGCCATCAAAAACATCCAAGGCTTTTAGTTTGGTTTTATAGTATAAATTTTGTTAGTAAATAAAAACAGCCTTAACCCCTTGTGAGTGTTCTTTTTTTATGGTTTCTTACTAGGATTTGTACAAAGCAGATGAATGTTTTTTTCTATTTAAACTTGGATTGGAGCTTTTTTAAATATTCAATGTCCTTTGCTCCAAATAAATGGTGCAGGGATTGTTTATAGTCTTGTGCATAAGTATGTAATTCTTGTTCCGTGTATAAGGCAAGCATTACTACTTGTCGGTGAATATAATGCAGTCAGATCAGAATCCTATATAGATATTAATAAAATAAATAATTTAGGTGATAATAGAAAAGGCTGTTATTATGCAGTTTTTATTTTATTAACAACAAATGTACATAATTTTATGTATTATATTCATAAAATAATTTAAATACTTGAACAGTATCAATATTTGTCAAAACAAAAAAAAAACCCTTAGAAAATATTTAATATCAAATAAAATTATTCAAATACTACTTGAATTTGCAGTTTTTAGATTATAAGATAAATAAACAATTTTATAGATTTACTGTAGGGGTCTTGCGGGTGAAGGGCTTGCGGTGGTGTTTACGAATCAAATGGAGGTCAGTTGTCTCAACTGGTTCCTTGTAACTAAAAAAAAGTTGCATATAAATATATGATTAATTAAATTATTTAATATGGATAGCCCTTGAAAAACAGCAGTATTTCAAGGTTGATAAGTGTACCGTCAACCTTGCTGGAATCTTTCATTCAATTTGGTGTTTATTTGAATTATAAAACAAAATAAAATTTAAATAACTTATTACAACCTTACTTTCATAGCAAATCAATTATTAATACTTATGAACATCAAAGGAATTTTTTTTTCTTAGTTAATATGTTTCAAATTACATCAATAGGTAAAGAGACATGTTCATTATTTTTATAAATAAATATTATATTTTTTAGTTAAAAAGAAGTAAAAATAATTAGATAAATTAATGATTTTTATTAGATTATTTCAAGATCCTTCACAATCCGTCACTAAAGTAAATTATTTGAATAGTTGTAAATAGTCAGTGAAATGGTAAGATTTATGATTGATTAAAATCTACACTGGAGTTTATTTGGGAGTATATTTAGTTTTTATAATTATTTAATACTTTATTTACACGGTTTCTGGTGTCTGGGATTTAGCTCATAATATTGAACGATACTGCTTAATACCATATTGAACAAGTAAATACATAAATTGAAGCGATGGATTAGTTTTAAAAATGTCATAATCAAAGAATTACCCAATTAGATGGATAATGATACAGCAGAACCTCTCAGAAGGCGACTGGCCAGATTGGCCCACACAGGAATAATTCTTAAAAAAACTAGGCACCGGGAAATCTGCTTAATTAATTATTTATTAAAATTAATGATTATTGTAAAAATCTCTCCTTTTGTGTCCGTTGCCCCATGCTTTGGAATATGTAGGTAGTCTGCTATTTGCTAATTGTAAGAATCAAATATTCAAAAAATTACTTGTGGTTTCATAGTACGCCACGAGTATAGTGAGGTGTGGTTCTGTAAGTCAGCCAAATAGTTTGCTTGGTTAAACAATTAAACAGGGGAGGATATCAAATATTATGTGTTATAAAAGCAGTTTTATAATAAACTAAAGTTGAATATTTGTTTTACAAATTTTTGCATGAAATATGCAAAACAATAATTTGCTTATAATAATGGAGAAAAATATGACCATTATCAGTTGTGTGCGGTTCGTCCAAGCTGAATCCTTTTAAAAGCAATTCACTGCTTTCCTGCTCGCACAGACTGCAAGCCGCTGTTCAATATTCGCATCTACTTCAGGCCATATTCCATTATTCTGGCAAACCATTATTAATAGGTGAAAATACTAGTTTTATTTAGTTTCATATAAATGACGTTAGATGAAAACATGCAGCACACTAAAATTTATCAGTAATTTAGTTTCCTTTTGCTTGAAGTCCAGATGAGGTGTATTTAATTTCACACAAGAACTATATAGTGTTTTATGTTAAATTACAGGAAAACATGTATCAAAATGAAACCACCTGTTACTGCATGCCTTCAACTATCATTACGTACTAGAGGCTCAGGTTGCTCGGGGTTGGGCGCTGGGGGGCTGTTCTAGTTTTGGAACGGTCTGTGGGAGAGTGTGAGGGAGGCGAGGGTCCACAGAGGAAAGGCAGTCTCCGACATTGATGCATCAACAAACTTTACTGGGTTCAAGGAATTTGAGGAATAGGATTTCAATTTCATTCCGTTGTTAGTCTGGAAAGTTTAGCAAGTAGATTTAGATAAGAAAGTTTTTAGGTATGGATAGTGATGGTCCTAAAAAAATATTGATCTATTTGTTTACAAATGGACAAATGATAAAGAACAAACAAGAATATGTTTGAGTGAGGCTGGGTCTTGAGAGCAATGCCCTGCCATCGACTCACAGGCTTTAAGGCATAGCAAATGTCACCAAGAATGATTTATTGAGTAAACAAATAAGAAAAATCAAGTTGATAAAGTTACTTGCTATTTAATTTATGACAGTAAACTAAGCTTTTGTTTGTGATTAATTAAAGCACAATTTTTCTCACTTTTACTAAACACAGGTTTGTGTCATATTATTTTAGCACAGTCATGTCAAAGATACGGCCCGCGGGCCGCATCCGGCCCTCGAGCCGTATCAATACGGCCCGCGATCGCAATGTGTCACAGAAAGAAGAATCATGCTTTTTAGAGCTTTTAGACTTATTTTATTTGAATCTGGCCCGCCTACACATTCTAAATTTAGTATATGGCCCTCTGCAAAATTGAGTTTGACACCTCTGTTTTAGCAGGTCATGAATGGGTGGAGTTTTGTTGATGAAATTAAAAGCTTTGCTTAGTAATTTGAACATATTTATACTTGATAAATTCATACACAAAATAAGAACAGTTGGTGAATCTAAAAATGAGCCATTGATAGTTACAAGAATAACCACTATCTAAACAACAAATACCACATTGAAGTTAGCAAATGACAGCATGAAGTTTTGGAGCTAACATTATCTATATAAATGCTGTAATATCACACAAGTTAAATTTGTTTTTTTAGTATATTTTTTAGTATTTTAAGTATCGTTAATTCAACACAACAGAAAAAAATGTATAGTAGCATTTGACTGATTACATTCAAAAGGCCTCTCTACTGAATCGATATCCTCCACAGATTGTTATATATTTTATATGCATGTAGTGACGCTATTTAATAAAATAAATTACCATAGAATAGAGCAAACATTAATAATTAAAAAAGTTCACTCAAAACTAAAAGACCAAGCAAGCCTTTTTTTGAAGTTGACTATAAAGAAAATGAATTAAGTTGTAAATAAAAGTAATAAGCAAACTTATCATATCACATTAGCCCAAATATAATGGTCTCAATGGTGATTGGTATTTGTTTTTAAAATTCAACCTAGAGCTCAGAGACTCAAGTCCATGTCCTTGTGATTTTTGTGCTGAAGTAATAAGTAATAACAAAATGTTGATAGTCATTCATATAAATATCATAACGTAACAATATTAAGTAATAAATATTTTTGACAGAGTACTCGGAATTCCATTTCAATATTTTAAATAAAATACTTACTAAATAGTAACAATATTACACATGTGTAAAAGACAATGAATAAATATAGATTTGGTTTGATGTAAGTTTGTCAAAAATATGTTCTTGGTTATGATAAACATGCATATACAGCCATTATTAACTCAAAGCGACAGACTGACCATCATAAGTGATGAGAATTTTTTTAAATACATACTTGTTGATGAGGTTTAGATTGTTGCCCTATCGTATGAAAATAAATAGCAAAAAATTACTATTCTACATAATTTATTTGTGAGCATCAGGGCGATTTTCGGTTCAAATAACAAATGAAGCATCACTAAAAGTGGATTCAAGTTTTAATAATAATACATTTTAACATTCTTTCCAATGCATTGATCTCAACGAAGTATTAAATTTTGTAAGATATTGTTTGATCTTCCATTTGGGGCCCTATCAGGGTTTCTCAGCCATAGGGATTACTTCCTGTAATATTTACAAATGCAAAATATTCTAGGAAAAGTATTTTGTAATGAACAAAAACTGTAGATCGTTTATTTGTATATTTAAGCCTCAATACATATTATTACATATTAGAAAAGCATTAAAAAAGTTTATTTAAATTTACTATACTTTTATATAAGACCAAATATAAGTCCGAGATGTGATAAGGCGTGTACTCTATTAGAGACATCTAAACTCTATAAGGTTCAAAAGTAAGGCAAATTTGACAATGTCAGTCTTATACAAAAACCCTTGATACAAATAAAACTGACAGGCCCTCGCTCGTACCTTATTCCAGCCAAACAATAAAGACGCTTGATACATCCAAGTCAGAAAAATCCAATGCTGATATTATATATAATGCATTTAATTCTTACAAAGTGTGATCTTTGCATACCTAACCCGACCTACAGTACTAACAGACACCAGTCACGCTTCTGGCATGATCTGTGGCCCCAACTTTAGAATTTCACCTCATCTCAGATTGTCCAAATCATTTCTTCATTCAAACAAGAAAATTTTATTTTATTTTAAAGACCGAAAGTAAAAAATTATAAATTAAAAAATTTCCAAGAAAAAAAAAAAGTTATATAAAATGAAGGGAAGTCTTTTACAAATAAAATTTAATGGAAAGGATGCTTCAGAAATAGAGAAATTGCACATTTTTGAAAAATAATTGAATATTTTTGTTTGCTTGGAAATAAATTTAGGCAATTTGGGGACAATTTGATTTGAATTTTAAGATACTGTTATTTTATTCTTAATGTTATACTTATGTTTATTTGGCAAGGTATTTATACATGAAAAAGGGATTGGTCTTACACAAGTAACATCTACATTTTATACTCCATTAGACTACTAAAAGTTAGCATGTTTTTTTTGAATAACAATATGCATTATACAAATTCCATATAATTTCAAACTGTGTCCCTCTTGCTGCTTTACGAATGCTTTTAACTTTTAATACATATGTTTTTATTTATCCTACGATAATAATAGTTGAATATATTTTATAAAAATGGGACAAGTACAAAGCATTAAATTTTAAAGAAGAGAGAAAAAATTATTATAATTTATTTTATTAAAGAAAATATTTAGTTTGCATAAAATATTTTTTCCAGAACATAAACCAACATTTAGATTTATACAGTATATTAAAATCATTTATATTCTGTATAAATCAGTAAAAATATGTTAATTTACATGAATATTACACATATGATATAAAGCAATATATATATATATATATTTATATATATATAGTATATGTATGTATGTATGTATGGTATATATACACAAAGGAAGGATTTTTAATGTCACAAAAACACAGTTATTTACTATTACCATTTAATCAAAACCTGTATTCTCAACTAAAGGAACCAGCATTGTGAGATTCAAATTCATCTTTAAAAATTCAATATCCAACTTGCTTTTCACTAAACGGTTTTCCTCCTCTTATAAGCTCCAATTATATTTTCAGTGTATCAGATTTTATTTCTGAATTAATCAGAAGTTTTTGAGTTTGAAACCAGGAAAGTAAATATATGTTATGATATCATTTAACTAAAAAAGTAAAAATTATATATAAATAATACTTTTTACTGAAATATTTTTCACGGGGAAAATTTTTCGAATAGCTGTTAGTTGCCTTTTTGGTAAAAACTTTTATTTATTTCGCCACTGACAAGCATAAGAGCTGATAATATTTTTTTACATTTTGTATTAGATTGTGAATGCCAGGTACACAAGGTAACGAATTCATAAAAATTAATCTTATCAATACCTAAAAACAAAAAGGAAAAGTTGAGAATAAAGACAATGATATTTAAATAGTATTAAAAAAAATTCAGTTCAGCAGTGTGGTGACATTTGGTAAGTTTTCTGACTATGTTAATTAGATATACACACAAGAATATTACAAATGATCCACTTTACAAATAGTTAAAACATATCTTCATACAATTTAAAAAAAATCTCAAAAACAAACCAATTTAAAAAAATGGCTTAGAATTAATGTTTACGATCATTTACTAAATAAATTCTTGTGCGTTTAAGACAAATTTACTGAACTGTTAAAAATACTTAAAATGTCAAAGTTCATAACAAGCACACCATACTTAATACAAAATATAAAAAAAGATTTATTCAAAATTATAAAACCCAATATACGATAATAAATATAAAATAGAATATAAATATTAATAAGGCTTCAAATATGTAAATAGCCCACTCTAAGAATTGTCTTCCATTTTTAGGTTTTTATTGCATAAGGAGGGTTTGCCAGTGACACGGCAGCAGCCAGCATTGCAGCAGCTGAGGCTGTAGATTGCCATGTATTACACTTCCACTCTAGAGATCGAAGGCAATCCTCATGTTGGATGCACTCTAGATTAGAATGCAAGTTTAATATTTATACTTGAAAAAGAAACGATAAAATGGTGAACTATTGTTAGAAGTATTATAGTTGAGGTTTTACACGAGTGTAAAGATGTGTCAGCAATGAATTGTGTTTATCCTTTGTCAGATTGCTCTCCCTGAAAATAACAATATTTAGAAATTGTAATGGCGTCCATACTGACAGTCTACAAACTACTTACTCTAAATGTAAACTATTCCATGACCAATCTCTGCTCTCACCCGGAACGTTTGGATTTGTGGGGCTAAAAGCATTTTGACGCAACCGCTTTGACTTCTTAATCAACTAAATTCCAATTGACATATTTGGCTCAAATGAGATTTTGTTATTTCCCCATTACCACATTTAATTGAATAAATTTTAATTGAGTATTTTAAGAAATATATATCAGAGTATTTCTTCTCTTCTTCAAGTGTCTCTCTTCAGAGGAGGTTGGTGACCATTTATTTCACTGGGCCAGTCTTACTAATTTGGTTAAACTTCCGATTTTCACCCACTGTCGTAAATTCTACACCCATTCTCTCCTTCCAATGCCTCTTTTTTCTTGAACAATCAGCTGCAGTAGGCTATACTTATTATTTCGAAAAATATGGCCAAAATAAGATACCTTACGCTGTTTTACCATCGTTAGGTGTTCTCATTCTTTGCACAAGTTTTGCAGTAGTTCATTTCTTTGAGGAAGACTCTCTTATTTGTGATGCGGTCAACCCATGATATTTTAAGGATTCTCCTATATAGCCACATTTCAAACGCCTCGATTTTTCGCATTTTTGCTGTCTTAATTATTTGATAGAAAGATTGTAATGTTGTAGTGGTTTTTTTTTGTGTTTTTAAAATGAAATGAATTTTATCATCTTCTTCTGATGCCTCTCCTCATAGGAGGTCGGTCATAGAATATATTTCTATACTAATTCGGCTGTACTTCCAACTTCCAGCCACTGGTTCAAATTCCACATCCATGCCCCAATCTCATTTGTGCCGCGGTCAACCCATGGTATTTTAAGATTCTCTTATACAGCCACATTTCTGCCGCCTCAATTTTTCACATAGTAGCTGTCTTGAGTGTTCAAGCTTCAACTACATAAAGAAGAACTGAGACAACATAATATTTGGTGAATCTCCAGCGAGTTTTCAATGTTATGTCTCTGGGACCAGCGTATTTAACACATGAAGAATATGACATTCTGATTTGTCAAAATATGATATTGATTTTAAATATTTCAATTATATTACAAAATTTAAATTATAAATGTATAGTAAAAATTACAGTAAGTAGAAAAAATAAAGTGTGATTTAGAGAAGTAATTTGTCAAAAAATGTATGTTCCATCACAAATTTATGACTCTTTGATATTAGTGGATTATATAGTGGAGTGGAAATAAGTTGCGTAATTTTATTTAACACAAAAAGTTTCACAGAGGATTATATGTGTGTAGATTTGTAAGGATTATAATACTAAAATAACAGATCTGAAGTGAATATCACTTTCTATAATTTAACAAGGTCACCTGCTATTTTTTGTTTAGAGTTATAAGTCATATTTTATTTTATTAGCTTTAGATAAGCAATTTCTGTGCAAAAAAATGCTTCATTCACATAAAACCATAAGTACAAATCATTTTGATAGTAAACCATAATATTGTACAAGTTGAGCTAATTGTTAATATGTTCCAGCCGATGCAGTTGCACCAAAATGTCTTATCCCAAGATTTTCGTTATAATATTATTTTAATCTCAAACCATCACTTGTAATTAAAATTTTAGCTTTTCGCGAGGTCAGATCATCATATCTGATTTCATAAAAAAATACATTTGTGATTAAAAATATAGATTTTGGTAGGTGAGGATGAGATGAATATTTGTTCATTATTAATACTGAAAGGCTTTCATTTTACAGTATAAAAATAACTATTAATTTCTATACAAAACTGTAATAATTGTATACATGTGAAAACTAATGATTCTAGCATTTCTATTTAATAGAAAACTTATTGTTTTCTAAAATGTAAGCCCCATTTATGAAATAAAAGCAATGATATTTACTATACCTGGTTTTTGTATTTTCTCATTTTATAACAGTCGAGTTTTATTTTACAATGAAAAAAATCAAGTAAATTTGAATACATTAGTGACATACAATAACCAGAATGGGAATAAGAGGCCTCAATGTGGAGGGGTCGGAGGTGTCTCCCTAGATTGATGCAAACGCTATGAAGCAGAAGCAGTATTTATGTTTAACAAGAAACCTTAAAGATGTTGGAGAGTTCGTTGATGAGGGTCTCATAGCGAAAAGCCACGCGGATATCGGGCACGTTAGTGCGAGTGATGTCATTCCCCGGGACGCCCTCCTTGGTGTAGTTGGGGCCCAGCCAGTACTGCTTGGACTGCACAAGAAATTCCACATTTAATCGATACTACCTCTAAGGCAACACTGGATCAATTTTAAAGCCCATTTTACATAAGTACACATACTGTATAAATTGTACATTTGTTTTCTTGGAATATGAAATATTTGTAACTTGATATATTTATTTAAAAATGAAAGGATAAATCAACAGATTTGGTATTAGGTTGGGTTCAGTGACGCTCACCTTGTGCGGGAAGCCGCTCATGATGACACTGTTGCGCGCCAGCTCGCACATGTCGCAGGAGCTGAGTTTCCACACCTGTGCCGCAATGCTGTATTCCTCCATGAGAGGCTCCTGCACACAAACAAGCTCCTTCAACAACCTGATACATTCCGATCTGGTGAACCGAGGTTTCCTCCAATCTGTATATGAAGTCGATGAAGCTTGTGATAGTTTTCTTTTGCATTAGTTGAGCGCTACATTAATTTTGTGATACAACATTTGTTATGTAGATACATATTTATTTTCACAACACTTACATAACTCACAGACTTCACTAATATTAGTAATTTAAAAGAAAAAAAAATTTCTCGCATAAAAGAAATATATAAATATAAATTATCATTTTTTTTCTCGCTTTACTGATTACATTTTTAATATTTTTGAGTGAAATACTTGAGTGATTTTCCACATGTTCGTTTTTATTTGTGACCGGTTTCGCCAACCTTTCACTTTGGCATTATCATTATCATTATCAAATCACTCAAGTATTTTACTCAAAAATATTAAAATGGAATTCCATCAAGTACTCTCTGTCAAAAATATTGAATTTCTTTACATTTTTAATATTATGAATAAAATACTTTTACGATTTTTCTACATGTGACCGGTATTATCAAACTGATAGTGGTAACATTTAATAATGGCAATGTGAAAGGTGTGGAGAAATCACAAAAGTATCTTATTTAAAATATTAAAATGAAATTCCACCGAGTACTCTCAGTCATAATCTAGTTTACTATTAGTGATAGATAATACTCCACATTATCATCACAAGATATATATGCCAGTTCCGAAAACAGTTAATTTGGTTTATTAGTAGATCTTGGCTACACAGTGAAATTATATTAATTATAGCATTTTCTTCATAAAAACAGCGCACATTTCAAAATATAATTTGATTTTTAAATAACATAAGAATGATAAATAGATAACTTTTAGTAGCCATTTTTAATTTAATTACTTTTTTAGGTTCTGTTGAGTAACATGATTGTACCGGGGCCGAACAATAAAAATAAAAATAGTTGTTTTGTTTGTAAACAATACACACTTATTCTATGTATATTCTGTAACTGTTGCATCCAATGCAAATTCTACAAAACCGACTGCTCCATAAGTCGCTTGATTGTGACGTATATTTATCCTTGTGACAATAAGCTATCTGTGGGTATTGATTAAGAAACCTTAGTGAAGTGAAACTGCAGAGGATCATCAGTACTGAGAGATACGCAGAGCCCTCGAGCCAGGTACTCGGGGAGGGGGTTGCGATGGTAGTTGAGGAATAGAGAGTTGTTGCTGAGCGGAGACATGGCGATGCCAATCTGCCCCAGGAAGTACAAATACTGGAGTACAGGAACCTGAAAGCATAAGCAATGCACATATCAGAAAATTTCAGTATATTAAGAAATGTTACAGTGTGATAATAGTTATTGTTTTATTGGATTTGTACAAAGTAGGGTGGCTTATGGGTTCTATGTGAAGAGAGATGTTCCTCTTGTTGCAAGCTCTACGTGTTTCAGCACGCTGACAGCCAATGTGCGGCAGAGACTTTGCAAATCTTAAGCTTGCCAAGTTTTGCCAGTTATACAAACCAAATTAAGAAGATACAAATCCACCACTCACTTAATTACTCTGGTGATAGGCAATCTGTTGATGGTAGATTATGATTTATTCCTTTCGGGGCTTTTCATTTCAGCAATATAAAAGTTAGTGGCTTTGGGCCAGTTAAAATTGAAATAGTTTCTGTGTTACCTTTCTGAGCAATAAGCCATGTGATATATTTTCAGCCATCATGAAGCCACACACCAGATGCTGGACAGGACCAGCTTCCCCGCAATGCGGACGGAGAACAAATGTATTCATACCCATCTCTCTGCAATGGATAAGAGTAGTAATTGGGTTAGGTTCGGTTACACTGCATGGACGATAGAGAGCTAGTAGAAAGTGTTGAATGCAGGTAAACTGAAGATGAAATGGCCAGATGGTGTAACAGAGAATTTCCGTGCTGTGAGTGAGATAAACTGGAGGACATTAGGGATTTAATTTGGGGGGGGGGGGCTTGAACCCACCACAGGTTGTAGCGCCAATAATTATGATGATGAATAAGGTCAGGTATATCACAATTGTGTCTTGGGGTATTAGTGATGTGTATTAGGATGTGACGTGGCTTACTTCCTGAAGTGATTCAAGACCGTCATGTTAGCATACATGTAGTAGAGATAGTAGGCATAGGGAGGATTCTCCTCATCATCCCATTCTGCAGGAACAGAGACATCCTTGTCAAACAGAGGATTTTCAGGTTTGCTTTCATCGTCCACAGAATCAAAGCCAATAACATACTGAAAAAATAAACAACTTATTACTAAATCAACATCAGTAAAATTAAATAAATTTGAAAAACGAAAAAAAGATTTCTAAAGTAACAGGTCATGAAAGATATTTAATATGAATATTTATTATTAAAAAATCCACATAGGTTGAATTAACAGACTAAGATTAAGTAACTACTCATGAAACGAAACAATATAAAAAATATTGAATATAAGCAATCAATGTAAAAATTATGAGCTTTTGTTATCAACTTATCCTGCAATAAAAATTGCACACAGCAATTGCACTTCAATTTACAGGATGGTTAATACGTTGACAGCTGTGTCAGCCACCGGTGGCCGACACGGAGGTATTCCAATTGGGCCACGTCGGTCACCGGTGGCCGTCACGACATACCTGTAAATACCAATAAATCACATCAAAACTATCTCAATACAAATTAAATAATTGTATTTCAGCCCATTATATTAAATTAAACCTAAAAACGTGAAAACAATTTTTGGACATTTTACAAAAATCCGCTTGGCGGTCAACGTGTTAAGATTGATACTAAAAATGATGAATTACAAAACATAACATGAATTTCATGGTCCAGAATAACACAAAGTATTATACCTGGAGAAACTTGTGAAGTTCCGGGTGAGCTTCGGGGTTGTTGGTTGCATCGAAGAGGGGCTGAAAGATATTCGTGAGGATCTCCTGGAAGTTGCTCATCATTTTGTTGAGTTTAAAGATATCACTGTTAAAGAAATAAATTAAACGTGTTAGCAAATTAACATATACATATATGTACGTATATATGTATATATATAAATGTGTGTATATATACATATATGTGTGTATATATATATATATATAAATACATATATGTATATATATGCATATATATATATCAGGGGTGTCAAACTCAATTTTGCAGAGGGCCATATATGAAATTTAGAATGTGTTGGCGGGCCGGATTCAAATAAAAAAAATGTACTGAATTATTATAACATTTTATTTATTTAATTATATAATATACTGCGTGTGCATAAAATTTTCGGATTTTTTCGTGAAATTGGAGCTTTATTAAAAAAAATTGGTACAATATATTCTATTCAGGGTACTGTCCATCGTATTCCAAGCGTATTCCAGAAAGGGCATTCTGCATCGATTGAAACAAGTGGTAGTCGGAAGGGGCAAGCTCTGGGCTATAAGGCGGGTGAAGCAGAACTTCCCATTCACTGTTTTCCAAATAGGTTTTAACCGATCAACATGTGGCCGAGCATTGTCATGATGGAAAATTACAGACTCGTGCCTGGTCGCATATTCTGGCCGTTTTTCTGCCAATGCTCGCTTCAAACGCATCAATTGTCTGTAGAACTCGCCCGTGATAGTTTGGCCTGATTTCAGCAGATCATAGTGGAAGATTCAAAAGCAAGGAAATTGGGTGCCACATGAATTGAAGCTGAGAGACGTCGAAAGGCGATTTTGCATTTCGGAAATGCTGCTTGAACGCCACAAAAAGAAATCATGGGGTGATGAAATCAATTCTGGTGATGAAAAATGGATTCGCTACGATAAGCTGAAGCGTAAAAAATCATGGGGTAAGCCCGGACATGCAACAACATCGACGACCAGGCCAAATATTCATGGCGCCAATGTAATGCTGTGTAGTTGGTGGGATCAGAAAGAAATCGTGTACTAGGAGCTTCTGAAACCAGGCGAAACTGTCAATGGGCAGCGCTACCGACAACAACTGATCAATTTGACCCTTGCAGTGCTCGAAAAACCGCCGGAATGGGACACGAGACACGAACGAATGATATTGAAGCACGACAAAGGTTCGTGCCATCGTCCAGGACACCATCAAAACGCTGAAATGGGATCTGCTACCGCACCCGCCTTATTTACCAGACCTGGCCCCTTCCGATTTTTATTTGTTCCGGTCGATGGCGCATGGATTGGCTGGGCTACACTTGGCCAATTTTGAAAAAGTGGAAAATTGGATGCTTGAACGGTTTCGGTCCGACGCGTCGTTTTATCGTCACGGTATTCGTGTACTGCCAGAGAGATAGCAAAAATGTGATGATACTTTGAATAAACTATTTTTATTTAAATTATACACTTTTCATTGATAAAAAAAAGCCCGAAACCTAGTGGCACGCCTAGTTGGACTAAATAGAAATGGAAAAAATACTCAATTCCAAAAATATAGTTATAAAATTATTGTTTATATTTTTATGTTAAATAAATAATAAGTAGTAGTAAATAATAGTATGAAAATTCTGGTAATTGGGTCGAATTGGGGCAAACAAACTTTTGTTTTGAAAAATCATAATTTTATCAAATCATCTTCAAGACTTTATTTGACCTTGTAAAAGGACGGAAATTAAATAATAAACAAATAGGTAAATATAAATTTTAATTTTTATAATATTCTGTAAATCAACCAGCTTTCTGCCCAGTAAAGTGATAATTAAATAAATGAAATAATGAAACGATTTCGATTTCCGAGTGAGATCCGTACTGACTGGGGCTGAAATGGGTGTATTTTCTTTCCCTGAAAGCTTTTGTCACTTTTTTGCGAAACGTGTCATCATATTTTTTTTAACTATCGATTAATTTTTCTTTGTTGAAAGTTGGTTTAGAATATTAAAAAAGCTTTCAATTATGTTTATATATTTTTTATTATTAAATTACCGATCTCTTTTAAGGTAAAATAAATTCTTAAAAATGTTGAAAAATTAGATAAAATTACGACTTTTCAAAGCCAAACTTTGTTAAAAAAAATTGTTATAATTTTTTAGCTAATCTTTTACAATAGGTTTATTGGTAATCTTTTATTTCCAATTTAAAAAAAGACACCTAAATGCTTAGGGTTCTAGATCCATCGATTATAATAATCTCCCAATTCCTAAACTTTAATCTGGAAAATACATATTAATCATATTAAAAGTAAATATACAAGAGATAAAAAATCACGTCTTTAGAAGAAAGAACGCATCTAACTTTTAACATAAATTTTTTTTTTGCAGTAAATTTTTCGCAAAAAATTGTCAAAAAACTCAAAAATTGATCCATCAAAGGGATCAGCCACCATAAGATACTATTTCAACAGACTTTTTTATGATTTTCTGGAAAGAATTATTATTTTGAAAATTATATCGATTAACTTATTTTCGTTTACATTTCTCATTTTATTTAGTAAAAAAAAAATTATTTTTTTTCTTAAATAATTTTTTATTGTGGTCGGACAGGAAAATGGTCGGCGGGCGCACGGAAAATGATCGGCGGGCCATGGCGCCTGCGGACACAGGGTTTGGGACCACCGTGTTAAAGTATAGCCTGATGCGGTTCAATAGTAGTAACGCCATCTCTTAGAAAATCCGAAAAAATTAATGCCCACATCGTATATATATAATATAGGGTTGTTAAAAATCATATCAAAGTTATAAAATAGGGTAATTATTTTGACCTCGAGGATCCAGATACCTGACTTCTCTTGTTTTTGACAAGCTCATTGATGTCAGGTATCGTATTCGTTGTAATTATTTTAAGAATTGATTGGAGATGTTCATTCGTAAGTCTTGTGCGATGTTTGTTCTTATTTATTTTCATGACGGAAAACATCTGCTCACATAAAAAGGTACTACCAAACATGCACAGAATGCGTGCTGCATGCTTTTTTAATTCCGGGTAGTTATCCAAACTCTTGAAATATTGTGTATAAAATGTAAGAGCGTAAACCTCTTTAAATTTTTTTTTCAAAATACTGTCTGGGCACGCGCTGCCCTTGAAATTACTTATAAATGTAGTGTGCGCATTTTAAAATATTCGTAGAGGAATTGAGTGAAGTCTAAAAGCTCTAAAAAACATGATTCTTCTTTCTGTGACACATTGCGATCGCGGGCCGGATTGATACGGCCCGCGGGCCGTATCTTTGACATGACTGATATATATATATATATATATAAATACATATATGTATATATATGTATACATATATATACATATAAATATATATGTATATATATATATATATATATATATATATATATAAATATATATATATATATATATATATATGTATATATATGTATATATATATATATATATATATAAATATATATATATTTATATATATATATTTATAAATATATAAATAAATATATAAATAAATATAAATATATATATAAATATATATAAATGTAAATTACTTATATATATTTATATAGATATAAATAAATAAATATATATATATATATATATATATATATATATATTTATATAAATATATATGCATTCTGTTCAAGACGAGCCTTATGACACTCACTAAAGTCTAGGAATCTGAATGAGCCAGCGGACGTTGTCTGAGTAGACGTTGTACTGAATTGCCCACTTGGCAAGTTTCTGCCATTCGTTTGGATTTTTCCCGTAGATCGAGAGCCTCAACTCAGAGTTCTGATATTTACTTTCTTCCAAGTCAGATGCCACTTCCTAAAATGACGGAGAAAATTATATTACTTACAAATATGAATAAAGTTTAAATGGTTTCATCTTAATACATTCATAAACTGTCCACTAAAAAGAAAATATATCGAAGACGTTCACTAGACAAAAAAATAACAATATACCCTAGTTCAATACTTCATGTAATATAAGAGCTTTGTTGGTTCTTTAACCAAAAATATATTGGCTATATTAATGATGATGAAATTACCTTAATAATTCTAGCAAAGTATTTTCCGTTGAGATAATTGTCGGTTTTTAAGAACACCTCCCTGAGTCTGCTCTCTCCAATCGGGTTGTACTTAGCGTTGAACTTATCGAATCTGTGAAAAGTGTTGCGGTCCTGAAACATGATGCAAAAATATCTATTTTCAATCACAGAACACAAGGAAACTAAGCAAACTGGTGAAGGATGTTGGGATATCGTTAATTACTTTCAGTTTGTCTAGTACACCGAGTGGTCTCACTCGATAAAGCTTGAGGCAGCCTGGAAAAGAGCGAATTCTCTTTTTGAGCATGCAAAAAAAAGTGGACATTCTATTAAAAAAAAATACCTCAGAAAATATAGCATCAGATGAATCACAGAAGGTGATTGTATTGAATCTGGCAGAGACAGAGAAACTGGTGGAAAAATTCGAGATAGTAAATCGTTGCACGTGCTTATGCACAGACATAATCATGCAAGCACTTTGCAGCATAGAAGAGAGTGCAGCTTAGTTTTATTTTAATTCAAATAGGTTTTTGGAGAAACGTTACGTATGACCGGAACTTTGATAATGATTTGAATAATTGGTAATGAGTGAGTCATTAGATTTCTATCGTCTCATGGATTGGATTTAGAAAGACTTACAGCATGGACGTCCAGCATGTCTACTGTGAGGTCGTAGGTGGTGAGGTTCATGGACTGGAAAACCTCTTTGAGGGTCATGGCAGTTCCGCGCGTACATGTCACAACTTCGTCTGCGTGTTTCTTGAGAGTTTTCTTGATGAAGCGCAGTAAATGCTTTTGGTTCATGCACGATGCTGCATGGATGTGAGTGTCTACTTTTCTGTAAATAAATGTGAATAGAAATAAATAATTAATCTAACAACTTAATTAGAATCCCATTATCGCAGCTACCACAACTAAATTAGCAAGGAAAATGCAAGAAATTAGATCGCAGACTGAAGTTGTCTCAGCTGAATTCAAATTAGATAACCTATTTTTTTTACTGTACTTAAAAGAATTCTTGGCTGCTGAGCTCTAGTTTTATAATTTGTGCTCTGTGCACATCCATGGTGATATATCCATGAAAGACTTATTTATTAAAGATGACCTAAGCCGAGACTGCTGCTGTTCTGGCATCCGCGGTCTTCTTAACCCTAGGAGTTTGTATCTTCTTACCCTAGTTAATTTATTGAAACGGTAGGCACCATCAACTTAAGGTAGAATCATATTCATAAGTTGTGATACATATTGTTATATGTCCAAATGTGCTCAAGGAACTAAACAGGAGATTCCTAAAACATATAGATGACCATCATCTGAAAATACCTTAAACTAAGGAGGGTAATCAGAATTTCATTAATTTATATTAATGAAATTGGTAATGCAAAACAGTCCAAGTAATTGCATATTGCATTGTATACTTATAATGTCAAATAGCTTGCAGTAATGTGTAAAGTTGTATACCGGATATTGTAGAAGTCTCTATGTGGAACAGCCTTTTGTGAAGCTAATTCCCTCAGCTCATTGAGAAGGACGTGCAGCTGGAATTTGGATGAGAGGTAACTCAATCTGCGGTAGCAGAACGACTTCCTGGAACACAATGTGTTACATGAGATCTGGCATTCATCTTCAGATGTAATGATTTTTATATGCAGAGTATCAACTTATGTAATTAGATATGGATTATACAACTAGAATAATCGAAAGCAACTTCAGTTCCCACATTGAAACATATTAGAATAATTAAATGCAAATGAGTCTTCCTGTACAATGCGTTGACTGTACTATTTCATTTGCACATTTTGGATCGTACTGATGATTTAATTTTCAGTATCAGTACTCATTTTTTTTTTATTGAAAATATTTATAGTTCAATTGTGATGATATTTTACACGGTATGTTTGTGATAGTTAGTAATCTACAAAATTAATCAGGTAATTTAAATTCAACCTATTTAGCCGCAGCTCAGATTTAAAACTGATCGAATGCCACACTCGTCAGACCCGAGCGATGCTCTCTATATCTGAGACTGGTATTATAAGACTCTAGTATTTGTCTCGATGTTTACAGGAAAATCACAGAAGATCTATGTCATATTTATTGAAGGGTTTTCTTTCCCGTCGAACCGGGATCGCCGAGCAACGAGGCGGCCGCGACCCCGATGCGCCGACCCAACTCACAGCGGTCCATCGGCGATCATGGCGCACAGCACGTTCATGTCCTGCACGAACTCCGGGAGCTCGGTGTACGCGTACTCCAGGGGCCGGTCCAGCTCGGAGTCCTCCTCGCTGGCGTAGACCTGGAACACGCCGCGCACGGGTCGCACCGTGTAGCGCTTGCTGGCCGGGGTCGGGCAGTCCCAGGGGTCGCCCTCGGACGCAGGTGCGTGCACGGGGTGGTCTGGGGACAGAGCCACATGAGAAAGGAAGCACCGGCCCGCCCGAGAACCGCGAACCACGAACCGACACGAAACCGCTTATTGCAGCTTTTTTAGTCGAGTGTAAAAAAAAAAATTGTCACAATATATTTCACTCTGGAAAATTGAGATTGTTGAAAGTTGAAAAGACCATAAATATTATTTGATGAAAACTAATACGACCAAAGAAAAGGATTGTACATATATGTAGATAAACAAATGAGACACATGAAGTGGTGATTTAAAACTAAAATTATCTTAGAATTGAAAACTAACAGTCTTAAAATGCAAGCCTGTTTTAACATTTCTAAAATAACGATAACCTATTGATACAAATTTATCCCCTGCCAGTGAGGATTTTAGATAAGTTCACTAGATTTTATACGGATTATTTTCTGTCATAACGATTATTTTTTTCTATTTAATAATTCAGATTACAATATGTACTCAAAATTTAGTAATTATTTATTGATAATATTAGTCTGAGAACAGTAGGAATGGGTTTTATTAAATCGTTTTTATTTAAAAAAAATAATCTATATGCATGTTCAGATCCGATGGGGGCAACCCCGAAGCCTCTGGCCGGCAGCGTGAGCGAGGCCGCGTGTCGCCCTGTCGCCCTGTCGCCCTGTCGCCCTGTCGCCCTGTCGCCCTGTAGCCCTGTACACGCGTGGCGTGCGCGCGGGCGGGTGGCCGCGCGAGCTCTGGTGATTTTGTGATTTGCCGAAATGAAAGCTGATTTCTCAGGATACCGGGACACGGGGGAGCTGGCGCGGGCAGGAGTCCGGGGTACCCCTCAGACTTGACGGGGACGGATGCGACGGACTCGGATGAGGCGGGAAGGACGGACGGGGCGGGAAGGAGTCCGGGGGATACCTTTGGAGTTGACGAGAATGGATATGATGGACTCGGAGTCTCGGTGGAGGAGAGGGACGCCTTCTATTTCTTCGATCTTTTTTCGTAGATCACGTGCCATCGGAGATTTCAACGAATCGGGGTCTAAAAATACCAACTCGAATGTAAGATATTTTAACAGTGATAAGGCCAGAGATTTTTAACAAAAAAAAAAATGTCGCAAAGACGAATTGTAAAAAGAAAATATTTATAGAGCATTTCAAAAAAAAATGTAATTTTGATAAAAGTAGTTGTTTTCCCCTCTCGACTCCGAGCGCCCGCGGTCATCCATACCTTCGATGGTCATCTTGTCGTCGTGCTGCTCCTCGACGTGGCGGTCGGCGCGATCGGTGTCCCGCAGGTCCAGGGCGCGCAGGAAGCGGGCGGCCATGCTGGGGAAGGTCTGGTGCGACGCGGCCATGTAGCGCCGCCGGATGTCCAGCGCCTGCACCAGCATGCCCGACGCCTGCTGCAGGTCCTCCAGGGGCACCTGCGCATTATTTATTGGGGACTTAGTTTTACATTTACTTCCCGTGCAAAAAATAAGACAAATCATAAACACGCTTATTTAAAAGTTAGTGTGATATTTGATATTGAGAACGACTGTTTACTATTTTAGAAAAGTTATTATTGCTACACGCTACTCTCACAACGTCATCGAGGTAACCTAACCTACGCCAATTTCTGTAAAGGTTTTATGTAGATTTAATTTTGGAATAAAAGTGTGTCCCGCGAGCCGCAGGTTGAGAATGCCCGGTCTGAGGGTTTCCAGGACTCGATGGACAGCGACATTCTTTTTCTAATTTGAAATATCTCAACTCAAATATTGGCCAAATGTGAGAATGAGTGTCATTCTTTGATATGAATTAGAACGCTACACCAGCGTCGTTCCTCCTCGCAGGCAACTGCTGAGTAAAAACTACCATAAGCCCGGATGCAACTAATAAATAAGTTTTTATTAGGTGTTGCATATTGAAAATTACATTATTTCTAAAAACAATTGCAAAACTCAAAATAATCGTTCAAATACGGAACTGAAAATTTAAAATTATACAGTTGATATCGAAAGTGTGAACGCTGGACTCGACCGAAGGCGCGCGCGGGCGGTTATTCGAGGGATTGTTTTGGCAGACTTATTTTCTTGGGTGTTGAGGCGTGTCAAGTTTTGACTGATGTTCGAACGTGCTCGATAGGGTGTAGAGCCATTTTCAAGGAATTAACCATTTTTATGGGTTTGTATGAAATCGAGCGCACCATTCCGAGAACCAATTTCTGACGACTGAATAGTGAGGGAGTCGTCGCCTGTTGCGAACAAATCGACCGAGAGAAGAAAGTTGCCTACACACGGTGCGACACAATCGACAACCGAACGGTGATTGGCCAATAGCGTCCTCTTATTTTTTTAGTTTCACCGAAGGAAACAACACAAAAGGAGACCCTGTCGGCTAGGTCACCGTTCGGATTTCGGTTGTGCTGCGGCGCGTGCGGACAGCTATAACAGGAGCAGGGCGGCCAACACGGCTCGCGTGCCCGGAGGCGCCGGAGAGCCTCATTGTCTTGCCTTTCCGGCTCGCTCCCTCGCCTTCCGAATGTCTAATTTAATCAGCACTTTAATCGAATTAAACTCAGCCGCGCAGTGAGGGGGGCGCAATGGCGATGTTGATACATAGTTGAACCGATCATAAATAACACTGTCCGGAATTTTCTTGTTGAAGATGGCGTCCCTCAGAGCTGAGTTTCGAATTCGTATTGCTGCGCTGCTTTTGTTCCCAGGGTTGCCGTTTGTTCGTTTCCAAGTGGCCGGATTCGCTGCGGCGGCGGAGCGGGCGCATCGCGTCACGGAGACGCGTGCTCATTGCGATAGCTTATATTCGGATTGATAAAATTCTATCGATTACAAATGAACAGAATAACTCTTCCGATACAAACGTATCATCACCCCTACGATCTGCGCGGTAGACCCTCTCATTCTCGTAGAAAATACGCCAGCGGCCCCCGTTCAACCCTGATTTACCCGACAATATTCCGTCACGCCATCGGTCCGTCTCTTCCTTGACCTACTCGCCCTCCGACGGCGCAGGCGGTCTGCGGGGGTCGGGAGGCGCCGGGACTGGAAGAAACTCTTCGGAACGGAAGTCGCGGGGAGGGGATAGAGGTGTCCTCGAAGATGGTCCCTGTGCCGGGAGAGAAACGTCGGAGCATTGAATAAGAAACGCGACACTAGACCGAGAACCGAGGATTTACAATAACAACGGCCGTCAAAGGCCTACCCGTTTGAGAGTTTCAATATATCTGTATTTTCAAGGGACCGGCGTCGATCGGAGGGTCTGTCGTCGAGAGCGCAAGAAATCCCGGGACGGCGGCTCAGAGGCGAGGACACCGCGGCAGAACATACAAGCGAGGCAGCATTAAACCTAAAATACTTTAAGTTTAAAATACTATTTATTTAAATCGAAATTAATGTCAGATTACGATTATACGAATAATAAAAATTACACCCAAATTGCATTGTAATTAACGTATTAGGCTTATTTTATTAAATGGAGACGCTCGAGCTCACTGTACCGTGTGAGCGAGCCTCCCCGGGCCTCGGGCCGCGGTGTTCTACTCACCCCCGAGGTGTCCTCTCCGGAGATGGAGACCCGCTGGAAGTGTGGCACGAAGTCGTGCTCGTCCAGCTGCAAGTGGCGCTCGTCCAGCTCGTCCGCGACGCTGCCCACCTGCGACCTCCTCTCCTCGGCGGCCCTGCGGACAGCGGACAGCGGACTCGTCAGACCCGAGTGGCCAGCTACGGTGCGAGGTCGAGGACGATGACAAAAATAATGGATCCACCATAAGCATATTCCGTTACTTTTTGTAAGGCGATTTTTCTCGCTCCTTCGACCACCGCTTGGAGTCCCGCTTGTTCCCGAACATGACGAGTGGTCCGGTGGAGTGAAGCGACTGCGGCTCGCTAGCGGTTGTAGAAATAGCAAATGTTTCAATTTATGTTTTAGTGAAATGAAACGACTTCTGCAGAGTGTATGAAGCTGTGAAGATTGTCAAGTATTAAAAAAGTCAATTATCAACACATATATATATATATATATATATATATATATATATATATATTTAAATATATATATATATACATATATATATTTAAATATATATATATATATATTTAAATATATATATATATATATATATATATATATATATATATATATATATATATATATATATATAAGTAAACACACACACATATTAACTATTTTAGAAATTAATTTAGAAAAACAGATTTCGACTTCATTAAAAACAAAAAAAACCTAGCACGTAGTGTCGTTGGCTGTATAGTTTCTTAAAGCTCTATATTAGTCGAAGCACATTTCGTTTAAAAACACGAGCTTAAAGAAAACTCTAGCAGCTCAATATCATCGATGAGTAAGCAGAACAACGTAAATTGTCTGTTGTATGGTAGATTTTGACACAGTAAGTTGTATGTAGTGTTTGCGCTTCACGCGGGGCGACTGAAGGATGCCTCGTGGCTGGCTGACACGGCCTGGCCTGAATCGCGAGTCAGCTGGTGCCGAGGGAGCTCTTGTAAGGTTTCCTCCGCAGGTACCGACTGCAACTTCGATCCCTGTCGGAAATGTCATTATTTTTTCCCAGCGATCTGGTTCTCTCATTCTATTTTCCCAGCGAGAAACATTTTTTATGAACTTTTAATTTCGAACAAGGCGTGCCAATAAAGACACCCTTCATCTATATATATCTTCTACTATAATAATAGCCATTGTGTGTGTGTATGTATGTTTCGATTTTTGGTTTTCTATAGAATATCTTAAAAGATTTTTTGCACATAAGTTAAGTAAATTTTTCCGCAGCTATGTGCCGAATTTCAAGACGATAGGATAATATTTTTATTCATAAACTATAAAATATGCTTTAGCGAGTTTCAATATGTACGAATTATATGATTCTGTTGTTCACCGCGAGATTTTCAAATTTAGAACTTTTACAAAAAAATAAATTTCCAGTTTGTCAGTTTGACACAAGTGCCATCTCTATTTTTTTTTTAACGAAATTGCATTAGAAATTATTAACCACATCATTAAGGCAGTTGCTCCCAGCCATTTAATTGCCTCTGGTGTCCAACCGGACACCACAGTCAGTGCATTACCTGGCGAAATCGTGTCATTTAATTAATTTAATTGTCACTTTATTTTTCTATATCGAAATTTGATTTTTTTACACAGTATTGAAAAAACTATAAATTATATTTATCTAATTTTTATTATTTAATTAACGTCCATTTTTAGGGTAAAATAAAATCTTAAAGATGTTGAAAAATTGGATAAAATGACGACTTTTCAAAACCAAAGTTTGTTAAAGATTTTTTTTTTTCATTTTTAAATTAATAAGACGCACATGGTTTATATTTAATCTTTTAATTCCAATTGAAAAAAAGACTTTTAAATGTTTAGGATTCTTGGAAAATGTACCAGACGAATCTCCAAATTCCTACATTTTAATCGGAATAACACATATTTATCATATTAATAGTATATTTATAAGAAATAAAAATATATTGTGTTCAGAAGAAGGGATGTACCAAACTTTTTACATTTAAATCTTACTGATTGGTGCAGTCGATTTTTCGCAAAACGGACTAGAAAATGATAAAAAATAACTCGATTATGGGACCTAGACCCTTAATAACTCAAAATAACACCGTCTACGCACAGAAAACGTAATTCAACAAGAATTTCACAATTGAACGTGATAAAGACTGCATCAAATAAAGAACAGTGCAGTGAAAAGTGATGCGTTGTTTGTGACACGAAATGTGACATAAATGTCAAGCAATGAGTTGGAAGGAAAACGTGAGCAGCGTCTTCTTAAAATTCGAGTACGCGCATCGACCTCAAGACAAAAAGAAACTGATGCACAGCGAACGCTGCGTTTGTCTTCGGATTAATTAGTGTGACCTGTCGATTCTGCAATGCTTTACATTATCAAGCAGAAAACCCATCAGATGGAAAGTTCAACGATTACTGTCACAAAAGTAAAGTGAAACTACCAGCAAGGCCTATTTCCCCAGTATATTTAAAGGATATTTATAATGGAAATTTCAAGAGAAAAATAAGATCATACGATAACAGTATGTCTTTTGCATCAATGGGAGCTAAATTAACAGTGGGCCACTCTGCTTCAAAGTTCAAGGCCAAGTATATCACAGAACTTCGCACCTTCATCCAACTGATGATACAAAATTAAAGCATTATTCATCATATTATGTTCAAACACTATCGCATCGTTCATCGAATACGTCATTTTATGACGGGCTACATTTCTAGTATATATATATATATAACACAAACTCAAAAACCGGCGGTTATTTGGCTGCGCTAAGCTTTAAAACCATCGAACCGATGTGCCACAAACCGGTTTCATTTGAAAGCCAATAATACTGAGGTGGTTTTAGGCTATTTAAATTAAACAATTAATAATCAAATTCGGTTTATTTAATTAAATAGATTTACGACATTTCTCATACAAAAGTTTCAACATTTTGCGGTAGCGAATACTTTTCAAAAAAGGAACAGTAACATTTTCGCGTATATGCAGGCTGCCAACAAACAAAAAACACTGATCTGGATGTTTGTTAAGATTAGTATGACGTTGCCGTTGTATAATGCAGGCTGCCACAACAACAACAAAAAAACAAGTCAGAACTGTCAGATCTTTTCATCACATTTACGTACAATCCTGCTTGGTCGGATATCAAAGATTTGCTATCGCCCGGTCAGTCATCGCATCACAGACATGATCTGACAGCTAGAGTTTTCAAACAAAAACTCATGGATCTCACGATAAAAAATCATATATAAGGCGAAGTGCAATGCTAGATGTATTCGATTGAATGGCAAAAACGGGGTTTACAGCACGATGTTAAATCGATACTGTTACATCTGCTGAACTACCGAATCAACATGAAGATCCGATACTTTTTGACGTTGTTTGTAAGAACATGATTCACGGCCCATGCGGAGCATTGAATATGAATTCGCCTTGCATAAAAGACGGCAAATGCACGAAAAGATATCCACGCGATTTGATTAATGAAACTCAAACTGGTGAGGATAGATATCCAAAATACAGACGACAAAAGCCAGAAGATGGAGAATTCACCACCACCATAATCACCAAAGAAACGTTGATATTGACATTGATAACAGATGGATTGTTCCATACAGTCCAACACTGTCAAAAGCATATATCAATGTGGAATACTGCAACTCCGTGGATGTATATATGCAAATATGTTAACAAAGGCAGTGACATGGCAGTGTTCGAGCTTTCAAATCGAAATGATGAAATCACTCAATTTCAGATGAGTCAGAACGCCGAAAAATCTTTATGTTTGCACACCTACCGTAAAAACTCACTATATTAAGATAAAAAAGTTAATAAATAAACAAAATTTCCTTATTATTATTAATTTGTTTTTCGAACAAATAAAAAAAGTATTTTATTTCTGTATTTAGCGTAGTAGCACGCGCCGGGTATCCGCTAGTAGTAAATAAAAAAACGAGATAAAATAATTCACACTACTATTTTAAATACAATGACAGTTTTTTAAATCTATGAAACAACCACTCGATTCACGTCATAATTTATTCCAAATAAATACAAAAAATAAGACAATTTTGTAAAAACATCTGAGAAATGCTCAAATTAAAATGAAACAATTTTTGTAAAAACTTTTTCAAGTGTCGCTTCAGCTAACTGATTCACGCGGCCACGTCGCACCGGTTCAGGAACACGGGCCAGGTGCAGTGGAGGGAGTGACCGCCCCGGGGCGAAGGCCTCTTATATAGCTCTCCTTCCCGAGAGGTGATTAATTGCTAATCGATACGCGGCATCTGACACTCGGAATAATAAAACAAGTGTCTATATTTGTCGAGCACGTGAGCTGGCAACAATACGGTCCGTGCCGCGCGCAAGGCTGAGGAGGCGGGCGTTAGGGGGCAGGACCGCGCGACTGGCTCAATTGCTAATTTATTATTTATCCTTATTCAAACCCAGATAACTCGAGAAGAGTCGTGACAAAACTCAACTGGGAGAGCGCGGCTGCCGGGCTCGACGACTCCGGCATTTGTCTTGTTGAAGACGGAAAAGTCACAGAAAACCTGTGCCTCGGGGGGGCCGCGTTTAAATATGCCCAAACATTAACTGTACTGTGTAAATAGGTTTCACTTCGAAAAACAATCATGCTTGATATTCAACCGATACATTGTTATTCATTCGTTAAGTCATTTGCTAAGCCCGGTTTCTATACGCCCTAAACATCTCTTCTCTTTTGGTCCTATAAGCATTCGGGCGAAAATTTTGCAAAAAAATGAGACCGCACAATCACGATTATACCACAGCTTAAACTGACGTCGTTGAGAGATGACTTGGTATTGGTTGAATTTTCGAATAACTTATTTGTGAGTGTTTGTCGTGTTTGATTTTTTAAGCACATCTCTTTCGAAAGCTATGTTCACACAGTACAGTAAGTCAACACTTAAACGGATATCAAAAATATGACACAAATAACACCGGATGATAAAAATAAACTCAGATATGTCAACCGCATTTCCCAAATACGCCAAGGCCGCGAGCGGTACTGTTATACCAAAAACGCTAATTAGGCTTGGCTGTTTATGAAAACAAGGCACTTTTGAAAATTGCTGACTGTATTACAACATTCAATTTAATCCACGAACAAGAAAGAAAATATGGAAGTATCAAAGCTCATTTAAATATCAGATAAGTTTTACTTTAATCGTTCGTAAGGTTTACACAATGATCTTTTATAAATTTCCGTATTCCACCAAGCGCTAAATACCAAATAAATACATTTCGTGTTTATTACTAAGTTCTTTAAGGAGTTTTACAGTCTTGCACCTTAATAATGTAATAAGTAAAGTAGTAGTTCATTTTAAGTAAATGTTCTCATTTTATGTATTTTGTAATTATATTTAAGAATGACGTGAGTTGTTATTCATGTAGATATGTATTCAGTTATAAAGGCTTAGTGGGCTGTATATGTGAAGCCTTTAAAAAGAAAGCCAATCGAGAGATTGTCATGGCGTAATAATTTTACCAGTGAAATTAAAATTACACGATTTACGAACATTACATATTATATCGATAACATATTTTTGTGAAAGTAGGTATATGCACGCCAAATTACAACCGGTAAAATACCGCTAAGTCTCATCAACGAAGCGCAGTGCGCGCCATTACTGCCAGCTCCAGTAGCTCCGACCATCAGAGCGCTTGCTCGATTTCCTGTATGGACGCCATCTTTCTTCGCCGTCATTGTGAAACGATTTGTTTTATAATTGATTGATTCATAATTAATGGTATTTCACACTTTTAAATGTCAAACGCGCGTCGGGCTTCCTGCGCATTGATGTTGCGGCGCGCCCTATTGCGAGGGATACTTACCGCCAGAAAAAAACAAGGACCGGACACTCCGAGAATCAGGAGGCAAGGTTAGAAACTTATATTAAGTTAGATTAATGTCAATCAGAATGCGTTTTTATTTACCCATGCAGGTATTCGTATGTTTATGTGGTTAAGCACATTTTTTCACACATTGAAAACGATTAAAGAAAACTCTCAGAAAATATCATCGTGACTTGTGTGGGATTCGAACCCACATCCCCAAGCTTTCATGGCCGGTGCATTTATCCAACTATGCTAACGAGCCACTGCAATTTAGTGAGAATTTTTAATAATCATATTCTACATATGAACCAATATGCTCGGGCTAATCCCACACAAGTCACGATGATATTTTCTGAGAGTTTTCTTTAATCGTTTTCAATGTGTGAAAAAATGTGCTTAACCACATAAACGTTAGAAACTTACTTAACATTGAGCTGGCGCTGTATGGCGAGCTTCTTCTCGATCTGCTCTATAGGAAACTGGGGCACCTCGTAGGGGGCAGACAGCTCGTTGGGGAGCTCGCGACTCTCCGCCCCGCCGGGGGACGGAAACGGCGAAGAAGGGCTCTCGCTGCCTGCAACAAAACACAAGCTTTCATACACGTACGTAAAGCCCTCGAGCCAGAGCGGCCGTCCCCACAAAATGAGCAGCGGAGCTCGAAATGATCCTGCACAAACATTTCAGACTCAGAGTGACCAGACGAATGTTGCATTCGGTTTTCGTTGTCGACTCCCTTTCGCGGCCAGCGTGCGCCGGCAGCGGAGTCAGGAGTCGAGAGGTTAAAAGTGACAGGAAGCCAATGCAATCTACCGATCTGTGACGCGTTACGGATTTGTCTTGTTTGTTGGGTAAATCATAGGAAAACTCCGCGTGGTTCTTCTTGAAACGTTTGGTTTTCACTGTAAACCTGGAGGTTGTTACTTCTTTTTTTCTAAAATTGAAAATAAATGCCTATCTGAATCCTAGCAAGTGACATTGAGACAAGACACGTGAGCTCTCGCAGGCTGCCGACCGCGTTGAAGTAAACACGTACATCAAGACTAAGGTGTATTTCCCCCTGAATAATAAAAATCACTTCGGCTCGGTAGCTGCCGAAACGGAATGACTCGCGGTAGACACACCACCGCGTGCCAGAGAACTGGAGTTTTTCCACGTCTTTCCGGAAATATGCGGCCATGTTTGCATTTAAAACTTAGTTTTTTAATTCATACAGGGTATACCACTAACCGCCACAGCGAATAGACACGAGCACCCGCATCTTCCCGTGAAGTCAGAGGGAGAAGACTGGACTCGGGGACAACGCGCAAACCCACTCCTCAGCCAAACAATATATCCACCACCGCAGCCTTAGACGTAGGAAAAATTATCTCAAGTAAAATTCTGCTATTGGATTTCAGTTTATAATAGCGTATTTATTCAACCTTAGCTCTCGGAGGTCTAATAATTTCATATATTATCAAATGAACAAACTCAAAATTTCATCAAATAAAACCACATCCGCGAGAGCACGCCGGGTCAAACGCAAGTCAGTAGGTTAATACAATGAGATAAGGAAAGCAAAGAGTTGGAAAATTTAGATTGAGTTTTTAAACAATACTTGACCATATTTGACTGCGATTATGTCAATAGAATGATAGATTTATGTATATTTGGGGAAGTTCACCATTGCAAGACACGGAGGGAGGAGACGGCTGTGCTCGGAAGTGTCTTCGTGTTTTAATTTCCGGGTTTAATTTAAATTCCAGAACCGAATCCGAAACATACAATCAATAACCAGGATGAACACTCAAAAACATTTTCATTAACTGCGACAGCATGAACCTTCGAAAACCTTGACCGCGCACTTCTAAACCACCTGCTCGTCGGCGCACTCCGAAACCCGGGCCGAGCGGTAAATTTTCTCAGTTATTTAATTAATAATAATACAATTATAAATTGTCTTCGGGCTATAAAGACAAGAAAACCTGTTTCGACGTTGATCCCATGTTTCGGCTCCGGTACTCAAATTCAACCAAGAATTCAGTCTCAAGAAGAAGGTGATAGTCGATCAGGCAGTCTGATCGACTATCACCTGAGAAAATGAGTCTATTAACGGTGGTCGCCATAATCTCGAACTCACCTAAGTCGTGGTATTCATTAATAAAAGTAATATAAAAATAAAATACGAATGTGGTTTGCTAAAATAAACTAAAAGCTATAATAGAATCTAGATCACAAAATAATCATGTTTTGAAATAGTCCACTTGAGATAAGATAACACTTAATGTATGACACGATTTTTAGACTCTGATTATTTGAACTCCGATTATTGAGAATTATAAATGATTATCATCGCAGAAGACTTACGCAGCACAAAATAGACTTTATAACAATTGATCGCATACTTGCAAGTGACGAATCAAATACTCGCTAGGTTGCGATGTGGCGGTTGTCGAAAAGAACAGGGCGCCAGGTCGCAATGACCAGGAGGGTGGGTCTAACCTAACCATTTTTTTTAATCACCGAAGCTGGGAAACCGTCAGATAATCTTCCAGCTCCGGTAGCGTCTCCTTTCTCCTTCTCTCATCTACAACTTCTCATTCATACTAACACCGACAAAGTGAACTCGCGGCGGACACATCATATTACATGTACCTACACATTGGTGCATTATCTACATCATAGGTTCCCAACCTTTTATTGACCAGTTCCCTCTTGACAAGAAAAAAAAATTCCAACGCCCCCTTTGACATAACAGTTATAACTATACCAATTTTATTTCCATATAAAAATACCATAGAGGTATTTCATAACGCCCCCCATTTTCCCTTGGACCCGCCACCGCCCCCTTGGAAAACTCCTGCGCCCAATAGGAGCGGTACCGCCCCCGTTGGCAGCCTATGATCTACATCTATTCGTGGAACTCACCCACAGTATTAATGAGGGTAGATTTTAAATTTCTTTCTCAAAGGTTTCTCGTAACCCCGAATGTCAAATAGATCTTGATTTTAACCTAACCTAACCTAATCAAAACTAAACGGTCGAGTATTCAACTATGCAAATAATAACTCTGTGCAGTATGTGAAAGTATTTATATTACAACACAATAAATATGAAAAACATTTATCAATGGAATCTATTAAGTTTATGCTAAAACAGATGTTGCAATATTTTGTTGCCAGTTAAGTAATTTTTGGAACATAAAAAAAATAACGATATCAAAAATCGATCGCATTGTATTGCTTTATTCTAAATTATTTTATTTTTAAAAAATAATCCATCTTACAATTTAAAATTTGGAGTAAAACGATTACAAAAAAGAAATTTGTGACTAGGCGGGGGCATTTTTTGTGTCACTGTCGAAGTCCAAAAAGGGGTCACATCGGAGACAAAGATAAGTATGCAATTATGCAAGACGTTTTCGTCAACATCCGAGTCGGTCGTCGTGATCATAGCGATGCAGAAAAAATGCAACTTTATCAGAGTTCTTCTTCTAGTTGAACTCGAAGATGGCAATAATTTGAAATTTAATCGAATCAATTCAACCGGCAATCGGAATCGATCTGACGTCTCAAGTATGCAAAGGCACCTAGCGGGAGACCGAGTTCCTAAATCCTAGTTCCGACCTAGCCGAGTTCACAAATCTCACAAATAAAACATCGGTAATACTAAAATAGCTATTTTTTCATTCCGATTCAAAACGAAGAGAATTTCCCTCTCACGAACACGGTGCAAGAATAATGCGATAGCTATCGAGGGGCGACGCTCCGAGCAGACCGCGAGCCGGAGAAGTCGCCCGGACGGTCGCAAACCGCGCTGGTTTTATTTCACTTACCGATCTCCTCGTCGACAAAGGAGTCGACGGCGAGGTGCGGCAGCCTGGGAACGGACGCGTCCGCCATCCCCCTCTGCGACATGGTCGGGGAGTCGGGGGAGTCGAGGAGTCCTGGGAGTCGAGGAGTCCGGGGAGTCGGGGAGTCCGGGGAGTCAGGGGAGTCCGGGCGGTCTGCCGCCTGACAGCCGCACTCGACAAGAGAACTCGCTACCCGGACTAGGCCGGCTTGTCTATGCTCGGCACCTGCATCCGCACGCGTGCTCAAACTACTCTACTCCTCGGTATTTGCGTCCAAAATTGTATACTTACTGACGCAAGTTTATTTACATTTATTCAAACTAAATTTAAAATTGGCCCGCCTCCGAGGAACTGGGTACAAAATTAGAACGCAATATTCTCGTCCGGCGCCGGCCGGTGATTTTCCACTCGTCTGGAAAGAAACGGCGGAAGTCACGGAAGTATGCATCCGATTGAGCAGTACTTAAGGAATATTCAAGTAAATACAAGTTTTCAACAGCCGCGTTTGCAAATCAATCGACTAACGAGGGCACTTCCAATGCGCATCGACATGCGGGATGCGAGGACGGCGGCTCCGTCACTCCTGCTGCGAGGACTCTGGCCGGGACTCTTGGACTGTTAGTCGAGCGCGCGGGAGCCGACTCTAGGGAACGGTTCTTTTAACGTTCTGTAACCCTTGTGTTATTTTGATTTAACTCGTACATGCAATAATACAAAATAGGAAGATACCGAAGAGAGACAAAATATTGCATCGTTTTCGTCTATTCGGATGCGCACTTCGTCGCCGGCGTCATCTTTTGTTCTTTCGACACAGTTTCTTTGTAGTTTTTAAACTAAAAATGAAGAAAATTATCCGCGGCTAGTATTGTTATCGGTTAGTAGAGAAATCGTGATTTTCATCCGTTTTCCCGAAATAGCGCATAGGTACCCTTCGGATGGAATTGATTATTATTATTATGGGTGAAAAGACCCGTCCAAAAACGTCCCGCAAACGGAGAGGCGGGATGCAAAGAAACACCTCACCGAGTCGACGGCCGGGATCCGAGGCCGGGACCCGAGGCCGGGACCCGAGGCCGGGACCCGAGCCCGAGTGCGCTCCTCGCGCGGCTGTGGTGCCGTTTATTTCTCACCGGGAAAATTTTTTCCAAACTTTTTCTATAGATTTCCCTCTTCTCTCGAGTCGGATCCTCCTTGTCGTTCGACGACGAGTACAAAAGGAACGCAATTTTAGAGCATCCGAGAGGCGGCGGGCACCTCGGGAGAGTCTCCGCTCGGGTAGTCTATTTTCTTTTTCAAAATACAGAATTGTTTAAAAAATTGTAAATTTTTACAAAAAAAACTATTCGAGTACAATATCTTAAAAAAATACAAGAACACAAAAATTTTAATGTATTATCAAAATAAATTCCGTAAAGGTGGCGAAAAGATTTACCCGGAATGGGGACTCACTAGTGATAATCCTGACTGCCGGACGAGGAGCGGGCCAGGTCTGCGGAAAACTCCCTTATTGAAAATCGACTGCCGCACAAGTACGCCATTAGCGTCCGAGGTTAGGGGCGAACCGGCCACCTTTGGCTCGTGCAATATTCGGGCGGGACTCCTCCCCGCCGGTACTCGAGGGTACCTGGCGAAGCGTCGAAACGTCCACGCGGGAGAAATAAATGAGATGCAATCTTTCAACGGGAAATGCGCACTCGATATAACGACAAACAAAAAAAATACAATACTCGGGATCGCATTAAAGTATAACCGGAAACCTAAACAAGGAGCACTGCATTTGTAGCAAATTCGAACCATCCAAATCGCGTAAAAACAGATTTACATGACGCGCAAATGAGACACATTTCATTTTCAAAATTGAGTTCTGATATAATTAATCTTCACTGAATATAATTAATAACATAAAATATAATCAATCTTCACTGAATTTGATCGGTTTGAAATTTAAATAGCTCCGGGTGGTCGCGTTTTGACAACGATCGGTTGTTAAAACCTCAACACTGACTGATTGACGTTTTTGAAAGTTATTGTATTTTAAGTATAGCATACGTACTTCTGGGCATCTCGATCGAGCGTTCCTATAACTTGACCAGAAAAAACAGAGGACTGTGGTTATGATCACAACTTTAGCGGTGGCTTACTCGGATCGGTTTTACTGCGAATGCCTCGCCCCGCGTCCAGTGGATCGCACTCGAGAGATAGCGATGTTGACTCCGCCGATAAGAGTCGCCGAGCAGCCCGCCAGCCCCGCCAGCCCCGCCAGCCCCTTCGCATCCCCTGTGGGACGGGGCTCTCGCGCTGACTAATTTGACAACTCTTTAGGTTTTTTTCATTTATAAAATTGCAATAAGCATAGGACAAATGAATACACATAATTAATTGCTGCAAATCTTCTTTGGCCAAATTCCAGCTGCAGACGGGAGTCGAGTGACACGACGAGGAACGAGCACTCCGAGTCGACGACCTCTGCGGCCGCGGACGCACAGTGGACGCATTTTTTTGACGGCTTCCTGACTTTTCAAAACTCGCATTTGTCCCCGACTTAGAATGGGAGTACTCATTTTTGCATACCTTTTGATTTGCGAGCACCGAATGATAAGCGAATCGACACTCCCCGGCGACGGGATGCATTCTGATTTTCGACAATAAATTTACGGTTTCTTGTATTTTTTGTTCATCGATCGGGACCGAGACGTCGCCGAGGAAATCGGATAGCATAAAAGGTAACATCGACGAATAGGAGAGGAGAATTCGGTCGACCGAGGCGACTTCGAGGTGACGCCGAGCCCGGGAGAAGCGTCGGGCGACCGAAGGAACTTTAGCGAGAATTTAATGCAAAAACGATCAGATCCCGGGGGAATCTCCCGGACCGATCGGTCATCGGCAGTCTCCTCGACAGGCAGAAACCCTCCGACGAACCGGGATCTGCCCCTGCGACGAGGAGTCCCTCGAAATCCATCGCGGAACTATCGCGTTCTCGCTGAACAGCATTTCGCGCCATCGAGGCGTGCGGTATTGAACAGAGGATTTGTAAAATTCATCATCTGTCATCTACAAATATCCAAGAGTAAACAGTTTCCAGGGCTACGTCTTCCCCGTATATTTTTGCAATGTTGCAAAAGGCAAAATATTTCCATGAAAAGCCAAGGAGATCGGAGCGGCACGCGGTCTGTCGACAGAGGCTCCTCGGCTCCTCGGCTCCTCGGCTCCTCGGCTCCTCGGCTCCTCGGCTCCTCGGCTCCTCGGCTCCTCGGCTGCTCGGCTGCTCGCTCGTCATTCACGTGCCAGCAGAGGTCGGAGTGTTTCCCCCTCCCGGTCATATCGACTCTGTTGTGCTGTTTGGTAATCGAAAACTCGGAAAGCCCCTGGAACTTCTATTGCGGGTACACCTCGCATGAGCTTTAGCGACGTCTCGACACCTGCATTATTTCGATGGTTAGTTACTTTATTTGCAATTGATTGTACATTTTGACAGTAACGGGCAGGGTGAGTGACGAGTATGTTCCCTCCTTGGGTTGAGAAAAATAATTCAAAAGTAACATTTATTTCAATAAAGCGTAACAAGCTCAGGTGAAAGAAAATCACGTAACGTCCGAGCTCGAACCAGTTTGACTAAATGTAACCGACATCAGGCGGGCAGGTAGGCGGAGCCATGCGCGATGATAACTTCACGGTAATTACAAATCGTCATCCGCAATTAAATTTTCAAAAGATCTTCAGTATATTTTTCTCTGATTTTTTTTGTATCGGTTATTACAAACATTGCTTTAAAAATCCAAAGTACCCATTCGCATGCAAATAATCTTATATTTCAACGAAATCTATACTAACGTCATATTTCAAAACGCCCAAGTTCAGAGTGAAACTTGGCAGGTTATCGGAATCTTACGGTGGAAAAAGTGTTTTAAAAGTTTGGAGCAAATTAATAAAGAAATCGACCAGTCTCGTTTATTGTAGTTACAAAAAAGACTCGCAGTATATCTGAAGGGTTGACGTCATTAAGAAAAGTATTACCCTGGTGCAATTTTAGCACTATCGAATCAGTCAGGTAGGCGAGTAGCGCACGATCGACGGATTGAGATTTCCCCATTTGTAAAATGCTCGCCCCCCCGGCATTGTCACTTTTGATGTATTCAATTACTTCAAGGTCTCGTGTTGTGAAATCCAAACGATCGCAAAATGGACACCTGTTTTGATGCGTGAATCTCGCGTGTCAAGAGTGACGTTTTTTCTTCATCACAACCGGACACCGCATCACTCGCGGAGAACCTGTGCGGGTGCTATTTTAAATGTCGCGGTCAATTCGGAACTCAGCGGAGCGATAATAAACACATTACAAAAGTTCGGTTTGTTATCAGCCTGTACAAAAATATGGTGTGAAAATAGTCGAAAAGAGAGAGGTCTCGAGCCCCATTCAAAGTCATTCCGTAAACATAAATAATCAAAAATCTCCACTGGCACGCGACGTCGCGTTTTTGGCTGCCGAGAAATTCAGCACTCCAAAACGCCTCCCCTTCGACACGCGAAATATCGATCGCGCACCGTCGGGTCGAGCGGCCGGATGACCAAATTTGACAAATAACAACAAACAACGCGTCGTTCGGTTCGATTCGTACTCGGCGAGCGACGTTACCGATTGCCACATATTCGTATTTTAATTTCACCAGTCGTCCTACGTTTCGACTTACCCGTTCTTTTGGACAGGGCGCGACTCGATCTGCCGGCGGAGCTGTCTCCGTCGCCGTCGCCCGCTACGTCCACGTCGAAGGAAAAGGGGAATTTCTCCGTAGATCCTACATAGGGCTCTCCCATCGCGGAACCGCTGCTTCAGAACATCACGGGCCGGAAGCAGGAGGGCGGAGGGCGGAGGGCTGAGGGCGGAGGGCGGGGAGCGACGCGGTGACAGCTCGGCCGCCGCAGTAGTGCTCGCAGCTGATGGCGCGCCACGGCCGCCAACGCGACGGCCCGCCGCGCCGCCCCGCCCCACCCCCGCGCCCCTACCCCGCCCCGCCCCACCCCCGCCCGACTTCTCGGTCGGTCAACCGCGTTGGTTTTTTCATATGAATCGAGTCACTTCGTAAGTCGTGCGCCGTTCGCAATATCGATATTGCAAAAAATATATATTGATACATACTAATACATGCGAACTTGAAAAGGTAAAAAAATAAACAACGGTAGATAATTAAACTTAAATAAATTTTATTAAGACGTAAGCGTAAAAATCATTTTAATTACAGAAATGTAATCACATAGACGAATGACTTTGACAATCTACACCGACTATGAAGTTTGTACAGAATCGACGGTCGAATCGAAGGTGGAGTTTACTTGGCAGCCGCTACGTGGTCGATGGGGTCGATCTTGGCATCGCTGAACTTGATGCCGGGGAACTCCTGCATCTCGGGGCCGGAGCCGCCGTAGACCTTGGCCAGCTTGTCCAGTTCGCCCTTGAGCTCGCGCTCGGTGGCCGGGTTGGGGTCCACCAGCTTTCCGCCCCTAAAATAGGAAGTATTCTCATCAATCTTGAAATGAGGCTTCAAATGCAGTGAAGCCTCCTTCGATGATAGAGAAGCGCTACTGAGAGCTGCGACGTTAATAATGTCAGTATGATGAATTCAACATTGCAGCCCCCGTTGAAAGATCCTATCAAAACGTTACCGATTATACAATTGTAGAGGAATTTATTTAATAGTATTCCATTAAATAAGAGGGAAATCTCCAAACAAAGTCGAACTTCCTCTGAAATACAGAGACCGGTGCCTCGAGAAAAATAGAGCCATTAGAGGTTCAACCCTCCTATTACACAATTGTAATGCTTACACTACAATTGAATAAATGTTAAGTATCAATAAAACCAAATGGTTTACCGGACTATTTACTTTTCCACTGATGGAGAAACTCATTCATCTTGTAGAAGCATCGTCGAGCTCAAGTTTGATGATGTTTCTCTAAGAAATTGTTAATAGATTTATAAATTCTTTGCTATAACTTAAATTTGAATAATTAACTTGTGACAAAGTATTTTTATTTTATATTAAACTATAAATTTGTCTTAGTATAAATAATTTGTACAATTAAAAATAATAAAAAAAATTGAACAAGTAATTTTTTCAAATATGTTTCTGAATTTTTTTATTAATAACCAGCTTTTCCCTGCCGTGAGAGCCTGGGCTTCAGTCCTTTCAACTACCAAATCGTGTGAAATTAATCCATATCATCTTATGTAGTCATTTACTAAATTAGATCTGAGTAAATGTGAAAATTTTCAGCAACTCAGACCCGAGGTGAAAACTACATGAAGGTTTGCTACAGTTCTATTTTGTGCTCACTGGATCTTTTTGTTACAAAGAAGTTATTTAAAGTATGGTTCAATATCATGCTTGAGTTTTCAAAAATGAAATTTTTAGAGTTAAAAAAACATTTATTCCAATGCTATTAAATTGTATTCGTCCATTCGCAGTGCAACCTGAATTAAATAAGTCACTTATTTGGTGATGATTCAACAACAAATAATAAAAACTAGGAGGTGCAAATATCGCTTGTCAAAAAGTAGCAGGCTGTATTATGAACAAACATGCAGGCACCACTTGGATAAAAAGATATCACATGTCAAAAACCATAAAATAACTAGACATGGATTAGTTCACTCTGCCATCATTAGAGAGTAAACAGAACTTTTTGCTACATGACCAATAAAATGTTAATAATTAATGTCAAAAAAATAAGTCAATTTAAGTGTCACATCGACACTGAAAGAGAAATTGATGTAACTGCCGCTTTTTCATTTTGATAATTACATATTAAAATAACATAATAATTTTAATGAATAAATTTTTTTTTTTCACTTTTAACATGTCAACATTAATAAATTTTGTAAAAGTTTTTAAAAGTTATAGTTTTTGTACATTAGAAGCATTTTCACTTTTCCGGATACTTTGTGTGGCGTTGAAATAATTTCTTCATTTTAGTGTCTTATTATTTAACAATTGAACGGTGGATCTTAAATTAATTGTAAAAGTTTAAATTTATGCACAAATCAAAATAATGAGTTCGTTCTACCAAAATCATGATTCAATACAGCAAGTTAAATAGGTTAATCAGTATTTGCTTACAACTATAATATAAATGTTGACTTAACAAGTGAAAAAACAGATGTGGACATAACTAAATATATTAATGAAGTTAAACATACACGCTCTTCTTCTGGTAGTCTCGGATTTTGTCCACAAACAACTGTTGGATGGGATCTGTGGCTTTCTGAAGAGCAGGGGCCATCACTCCTAGATTACGGGAGCAGACGGTAGCACCGCGAACGGCCCTGAGCCCAGCCAACAAGTTTGTGGACAGCATCTGGAAAAAAACAATGTTATTATTGCCCAATGATTGAATAAATAGAAGGTAGGCCGAATTTGTTCGGATTACATAATATGTTATCTGAACAATTCCACCGATAAAATACGTTTCTAGTAATTTGAGTTAAAGTATAAAATGACTATTGTTTTTGGCTAGCTTGATTAATACATAAATAATACAATCAGTTTAGAGATTAAATAGTTAACAAGATTTTAATATTTGACACCTTAACCTCACCTTTGTAGTTATTAGAAAAATGGCGACGACAGTATGATTAGTGTTGATAGATTAAAAAAAAACAAATGAAAATTCAACGACAACAATTTTCAATTGCACCTTTATTACAATTCATGTAAAAAGAAAAGTTTGGAAACATGACTAAATAGATTTTAGTTATCAATAAAACTTACACCGAAAACGAATTATCAATTCAACACCACTGAGTTTCTAATTAATTTAACAATTATGTAACTAATTTGTTAAATAAATGGGTGCAAAAATACTAACTATTTAGATACATTATTTTATGATTACTTACTAACGTTAATAAATTGCTATAATAGTATTGCAAAGCTTAATTTTTTTTTTGGTAAAATGGATATTTTTAATAGTTAATATTTTTAAATTCATGTAAATTAATTTTGTTCACAGTAGTTTACATATTTAATAGGTTATACACTGAAAATTCTAAAATTAGTTTTTAAATGCTATAAACTCGGCAACACTAATAAAAGATTCAGAGCGTTCTGGTAGCATCGGTCAAACAAATACAATTTGTATTGACAGATAAATAGAAAATGACATGTCCGTTGACATTTTCGTATGTATGTGTTCAAATCTACGTAATTTACAATATTTGCATGGTATTTAATCATGAAACTTTCACTACAAAGAACTGATCCTACGTCAGTGAAATATGAGGCTATAGAATTGGAAATTGGCAAGCATATTTTGGGGCGTGGATCTACTTTAAAAGTAAGGTTATATTGATAATATGATTCATAACAAAATTACTATATTCGCCTATTTATAAATTTATTTCACAACAGTGTGAAGATCAACGTGTTTCTCGAAGACACTGTGAAATAGAGCTGACAGAAGATGGAATTGCCATTTTATCTCCCGTGAGTATACTTGTTGATTATTATTTTTCATGTAATTTGATAATTACTATAAATGCATAAAAATATAACTTGTTTTGAATTTAGAAAGTCATGAATTTTATTAATTTAAAAGTGATTTGACTATATTGTGAAAATGTGACTAAGTAGGTAGGTAGGTTATTATGTGTGAATAGCAAACTTATTTTGTCAAAATAAAATAAAGTTACATTGAACCAGATTAACAACTATCTTATCACATTATATATATCAGAATCATCATAAATCTAACTTAAGTATGATTTGATGACATCACACTTTTGTTATGTTTCGATGTTTACTTTGAAGATTTACAGCTTTGAAGTTCAGTTTTAGTTTTAAAATAATAAAAAATGAAGAATTCAACAATGTCATCACAATACGCCTAAAAATAGATCTTGAGTAGGTTATATTCAGTTTATTTATTTTGGGAGATTATACGAGTGTAGGATCATTTTGTCTTTTTCCAGAAACATATAAATCCTTGTTTCTACAGAAGTGTTGAAGATTCATCATCACTTTGCATGTTGAAAATATCAGAGAAAAGGGCTTTAAAGTTGGGTGACCAAATTGGTCTCCTTCATGACACCTTCTGGTTTACCATAAATTACATCTCTTCTGATGAGAATACTCAGATTATGTCTGATAGATATTTGACCTCCGCTCTAGCGAACTCGGCATTTAAAGATAGCACATTGGAAAATGTCGATGCCGATATAACACATGATAGTGCTTTATCCAATGGAAATGATGCAGATTTTCACTGCGGAAGAATATCACCAGTCGCCTTTATTTCATCCTCATCCATACTTGGTGAGTAACACAATTCAAGCCACACAGGCGGCTTTTGTTTTTGTTAACATAAGTTTTGTATTCTCAAATTGAATAAGTATAATAATAAGTTTTGAATGACAAATTGAGGGATTGGTCATCTGACAGTGGAGTAGGAAGCAGAGTGAGAATATGATTTGTTTAAATATCTATCTATTAGTATGTGTGATATGCTGATAAAAAATATTTATCATTTAAAAATAGATATTATATTATTTAACTAAAAATGTTTTTGTGATCTACTCTATTATTCGTTTGGGCGCAAACACTCAATAAGATGTATTATAGCACAATTTAGTGCTTTTTTACAGCACTAATTTTTTAAATATTTTAAATATTACAATAAAATAAAACCAAATGGTTTTGGAGACTACGTTATTTTCACTATTAGCGAGAGCTCTTTCGCCGAACACGGCATCTTCAGAGTCTTGAAGATGCCGTGTTCGGCGAAAGAGCTCTCGCTAATAGTGAAAATAACGTAGTCTCCAAAACCATTTGGTTTTATTTTATTGTAATAAAATGGAGTATTACAAAATAAATACCAGTTCCATTAATTATTTTAAATATAATAAAATACTTGAGTGATTTTTCCACATGTTAATTTTTATTGGTGACCGGTTTCGCCAACCTTTCACGTCGGCGTTATCAAACTGAATGAGAGCTGTAATACATCTTATTACTTTGGCTAATCATATATTTTATAATTATATAATTGATCTCAACTGATGCCAATTGAATATTCTTATCAAAATATTTATATGATTAGGCACATTTTTTCACACATTGACAATGATTAAAGAAACTCTCAGAAAAATATCATCGTGACTTGCGTGAGATTCGAATAATGATATTTGAATCTCACGCAAGTCACAATGATTATGAAATCATATTAATATACCTGTATAGATAAATAAATACGCACTTGATTGACGTTCAATCCACATAATAGACATATATCAAAATATTTGTTCGATTTTAGAAATATCTGCTAAAAAAGGAGACGGAGATGAAGGTCCCTTGAAAAAACGCAGTAAACCCAATGACCTGAATTTTTCCAACGATGTCAAACCAGACATTGCTTTGCTGAATGTAGTAAGAATTTATAATTGAATATGTCTATATATTTTAGTCAAATTCAATCTTAAATATCCAATATGTATATTAATGAATGATTTTATCTAGCCTTTAAGTGTAACAGTGAAGCCAGATCCCGATGATTCAAGTGTAAAAACATTATCCAGTGTAAGTTCTTCATTTTTAGATTGTAATAGCTCTGTCATTAAAATATTTGCTTATGAAGGTAGTTTTATTTAACACAAAAAATGTTGTGTTCATTTTATACAGATGGCAGTGAAGCCAGAACCCGATGCCTGCGATGTAAAAGTAAGTTAATGTATTTCAAGACATTTGATACTATCTATGTATGTAATTCATGTATTTGATTTACAAATGCTTACATAGCTGTCTCTCTTTGTAACCTCACTACTCTGTTTGAGTAGGAGGCCGCATGGGAAGTGGCAAGCAGGTAGTAGAAAGTATTTGAAAGTTATTGCAGCTGTGTTCGGTTTGTGTCTCTGGCATTACCTTGTTTAGAGAAAAATTACAGAAAACCTGCATTAGAGAGGATTTTTTTTTCTCAGTGACATTGATTTTTTTTTTTTCAATCTGGAATAAAATTTATAATTTAAACAAAATGTAATTATTCCAATTATATTTGAATCCAAAACTCCATAGCTGGTAAGCAAGCATGCTAGCCATTAAAACATGAACTGGTTATTCAATATTAGCTCTCTTTTCGGTTGGATGTTTCTCTTTATCTCTGTATATAATATTACTTTGAATGTCCTTGGTATTTTTTAACATCAATAATTCTGTTCAGTCCTCAATTTCTTCTTCATCAAGTGCCTCTCCTCAGAGGAGGTTGGCGATCATCTCACTTGGCATATACATATGCTGAACTAGTGTTCATGGTTTTCTTATGGAGAATAGTGTAGTGGGTCCCAAGGTCTTTCTACACCGCAGTTTTATATTGGAAAGAAAAGTCTGTATTTTTGTATAATCCTTTCCAATTAGTATACAATAATTAATTTAATTTATGATTGTTGCTTTGTTATAAATAAATTTATTCTTAATGTCTTTAGATTAAACCGGACCCAGATGCTCTTTTGGGAACTGTCAAATCTGAAAGTGTACCTCCTCAAGGAGACGCCTCCAACCTGCCCTCTGGGAGTGGAGTGAATTCTGAGGAAAAGCCCCCCAATAGCAGCATTTCCTCACAACCGCAGCAGCGATTGCGTTGTGTGTACGGAGCTGGGTGTCTCAGGTTTGCAATTTGAATACTGACCCATGCCATACTATAAATAATTTATTTTTCAAAGGAGTGACTATAGGTATGCACTTATGGCAGTTGGGATTTACGTAGCAATAGCAGCGGTTGAGATCACTCATAGCACTATATGTAGGAGCTACAAGTAGCCTACGAAATTAGTAGTCTGTCGTGGCGCTATTACAATTAGTAAGATTGGGTCTTTTGTGATTTTATTTACTCATAAAAAGGTTAAAGTAATAGTGAAATTTCATATATAGATAAATATTTTTTAATTCATGTACTAATCTACTATAATAATAGCCATTGTGTGTGGGTGGTTGTGTGTGTATGTTTCATTTTTTTATTCTCTATAGAATATCTTAAAAGATACAACGCTGATTTTTTGCACATAAGTTTAGTAAATTTTTCCGCAGCTATGTGCCGAATTTCAAGACTATAGGATAATATTTTTATTCATAAACTATAAAATATGCTTTAGCGAGTTTCAATATGTACGAATTATATGATTCTGTTCTTCACCGTGAGAATTTCAAATTTAGAACTTTTACAAAAAAAACAAATTTTGATGCTTCTAAGAAATTTCCAGTTTATGTTAGTTTGACACAAGTGCCATTTCTATTTTTTTTTTATCGAAATTGCATTAGAAATTATTAATCACATCATAAATAACACCGTCTACGCACAGAAAACGTAATTCAAAAAGAATTGCACAATTGAACGTGATAAAGACTGCATCAAATAAAGAACAGTGCAGTGAAAAGTGATGCGTTGTTTGTGACACGAAATGTGACATAAATGTCAAGCAATGAGTTAAAAAGGAAAACGTGAGCAGCGTCTTCTTAAAATTCGAGTACTGATGCACAGCGAACGCTGCGTTTGTCTTCGGATTAATTAATGTGACCTGTCGATTCTGCAATGCTTTACATTATAAAAGCAGAAAAGCCATCAGATGGAAAGTTCAACGATTATTATCACAAAGGTAAAGTGAAACTACCAGCAAGGCCTATTTCCCCAGTATGTTTAAAGGATATTTATAATTGAAATTTCAAGAGAAAAATAAGATCATACAATAACAGTATATCTTTTGCATCAATGGGAGCTAAATTAACAGTGGGCCACTCTGCTTCAAAGTTCAAGGCCAAGTATATCACAGAACTTCGCACCTTCATCCAACTGATGGTACAAAATTAAAGCATTATTCATCTTATTATGTTCAAACACTATTGCATCGTTCATCGAATGCGCGTCATTCTGTGACGGGCTACATTTCTAGTATGATAATAAAACCAATAAAATAGTATTGTCAGAAAAATAAAATAATTCAATACTGTTCTTGAAATTGCTTAACTTCATTTTGAATTTTATCAGAATATGATCCAAACTATTTTCACTTACATCCCATCAGCTGGATATTGATCCCTTGAGTTTTTCAGAGTTTGTAGAATATCTGAGGGATAACAATGTGGTTAATGCATTAATATTGTGTTGCATTTTAGGAAGAACCACATTCATAAGCTGGACTTCATGCACCCCAGTGACCCGGACTGGTCACAGGCCCCAGACTGCCCGTGGAGGGATGCATGTTATCGCCGTAATCTGCAACACCGTGCTTCATACCACCATGCAGGCCCGCCGGTGCCGCGTCCGCCGCGTTTTCCGCCACTTCTGAATATTGTACCTTTACCTGTGATTCCGCTTGGTAATTTAAATTTTATAATGAATCTATAGAGAAAGTAACTTTAAAAAATTGTATTTCTAGTTTTTTTGTGTTCTTAGATTGGTTTTGTTAATTTTTACGTATTTCATTATTATCTATTGATCATATTTCATTTACTATACTATATCTTTATTTCATGAGCAAGAGACATCTATACTCAGAAAGTCTGAGGACGAAGAGTATATAATCACACTTGTCGTAAGAGCAGGCGGCCACGATGATGAGTGCAAGCAATAGAAAGCATTCAGATGCAATTGCGATTGTATATGGCTTATTATATTACTGGAGTTTGCCTTTTAGTATAAAAATAAATCACAGAAGACTTTCCTTTCTGAGTTTAGAGCTAAAAAGGATACTCAAAAATTTAACTGCTATGAAAAAATTTATAGGGATGGCGTTCATTCTAGAATCTTAAGTAATAGTCTTTCCAGAAAAATTGATTAGGCTTCAGTTTTTCTAAAAAAATTGACAAAGAATTTTCTGCAGACAGGAGACAGCAAGCTGCCAGATACCACCGAAGACCCAGTCGGGATGATTTAGACTTTGATGACTCAGGGATGGATGATTTCTCAGAAGGTTCCAGTGATGACTTTTATCCTTCAGATGATTCAATATAATAAGTTACTATCAGGAAGTTTTAATGTTATAAAAAATGGCTACATACGCTTGTGATAACTGCGAGTTGAGCTATAAAAACACCTCCAATAGGGAGATATTAGTTTATTTTTAAAGATTTTTTAAGACTGCATTTGAGAGGTTATGGATATAATATTAATAAAGAGAATATTAATGGTACATTGTAATTTTGTTAACTAAATATTGTTTATGAATATCAATGCATATTAACCCTTTGCACTCTACTTGTTTATGTTTATGTGATCTTGTTCTTTAAAGTTCATTCCTAAACACTGCCTATATAATTTTACAAAGATTATGCTATCTCCCTTTCAAACTACGTAAGAATATCTTATCTAAGATTAGTGCGGCACCATGAAGCAGACTACACCGCGGACTGTGGTCTCAGTTCGACCTTGACAGTCGTGGCAAAAGGACTAGATGTATACCTAATCAACCCATTTATTTTTTCCTTGTACTTATCGTGTTCATTCATTTGAAGGTCCTTATTTGTTTGAACTTATATTGCACTGAGGAATAGACTTTGTTCACCCTCACAGTGTCAATTAGCTTTCCATTTATTTATCGCACCATTATTTTGTTTCCTTTATAATATCTAATATTATTAAGATAATATGTATCTCACTAAACAGCAGAGAGGAGAACAGCCGCTTAATTACTTGCGGTATATGAAAATCTTAGTTCGGCAATTGACTGGGGATTTTCATCAGACACATGCTCGTGCTTCCACCTGCGATTCCGAAAACATCGCCTAAATGGAAAGCTGCATAACATTCTAACAGGAGTTAGGAAGGATTGCAGTCTGCTCCCAAAGAAATAAACCCGGTAAAAGACATCAAACGACATACTGTTGTGATATTTGTCCCGAAAAGCCGGGCACGCATCTCGGCAATTGTTACAAGAAAAATCATACAAAGCAAGATTACAAAGACTTATGTTTACGAAATTATCTTCGTAAAGATGTTAATATACATTAAATATTAAAATATGAAAGCTTTATGTGTTAATTTGTGTGTGTGGTCATTTTAAGTTAGAGGTAAGAAATTCATCAAAAGCGCTACGAAACACTTCGAGTTGCTGATTAGTCCGCATGGAAACGGTCTCGAGTGCAAAGGGTTAAACTCATATTTTTACCTTAGTAAAGTTAAGTAAACAATATGGTTATGTAATTCCACAAAAGAACTTGAATATTGCTGGATTTTTTTTCTTAAGCTTGATTTTGAGTTCAATTCACTTGTAACATAAGTTTTCCTTTTAAGATGTTTTTCATCATATCATTTGTAAACTGTTAACCTATGAAAAATATTGTTTTTATTCGACCACGAATGGAAAAAAGTCCTATGCCAAATTTTGATCAATGGAGTTGAAACAAGCTGCTATGAAATAAACTAGTAATGTCATATATAAAAAAGTATTTTTTCATAATTTTTATTAAAAGTATTTTCCACTTTCATTATTTTTTAATTATGATTTTATAATCCTTTTTGTACAATTATATTTTCATTTAAATAAATAAACTAAAACAATGTTATAAAAATGAAAACCTTTATCACTCAATAGTAAAAATGTTTGTTGAATATGTTATTTATTTATCACAATATCACACATATTTAGTCATTTCTTTACTGAGGTCCTTGATTTTCAGGAAACAAAATCCCCAAATTCTTGGTTTACTTTTGAACCACATGCTACAGAGCTAGAGAAATACAAGGCAAACATTTTAGTCTTGAGCATTGTTTGACTTTCCTTGAAGGCAGCTGTGCAGTCTGAAAGTTGTTTCTTTTCGGTGATGGAGATCTATAAACGTAGACAACCTTGACAAAAGACAGAAGGCCTCCTCATGAAGAATGGTAGTATAATAAAATAATTATAAAACTAATATCAAATACTTGGTTGAATCCAGTGCAGGATCTGCTCTCTGAACAGCAGGAAACTGGAAGCAGAGAAGTCCACAACAGGGAAACACGGCCAACATGGAGTAAAGGTTATAATCATGAATGGAGAAACACAGGGTAGTAATGACAACAAACTTAAAAATATTTTCACAGGTCAACATGGCCTGTACAGGTCATATCAGGTGCTGCAGGTTCTCAAAAATTAGCTGCTCGAAGCCGCAGGTCACAGCATGCGCTCTCCACTTTGAGGAGACTCTGACGGAGGGTTGTCATCTTGTGGTGCATATCACGGTGGCAGTTCTGATTGATTCCTGAAACATTTATTGATAATTATTGTTTTCAGCTTGAGCAGATCTGTTGTTTTTTGATAATTTATTTATTCATTTTTATTTAATTGGCATAATAAGTACGTTGTTTCACTTATAGGATATGATTGTTCAAAATTCTTGCTAAGTACCAGTGACTCGTTGGTATAATTGGCAATGCACCGGCCATGTAAGCTTGAGATGTGGGTTCAAATCCCATACAAATCACGATGATATTTTGATGATTTCACGATGATGATGATAGTTTCTTTAATCAATTTTCAATATTTGAAAAAATGTACTTAATCATTATCCCAAAGGCGGCAGAGATTCATGCTCAGTCAGATAATCTGAGAATGAAAAATCAATAAGGAGCGGCAGGTATTTATATACCTGCCGTAGGAAGGAAGGGAAACATTCAGGGGCAATTGCGTTGTTTCTGAGTTTTACAGAAAACTTGATTTAAGTTTCCTAAAAGTTTCTCAATAAGTTTTCCTTTTATTTGAAGCTGGAGACAATCAAAACGCATTATTGCTTTGCATGGATTAGAATTCGGGACCCTGAGTAAACAAGCGTGCTGCCCTGTGAAACGTGGGACGATTTTTTACCGTTCAAATTTAAAAAAACCGACAAAAAAGATCAATGATTTGTGAAATAAAGTATGATTTTTTAACTTGCATTAAATCTTGATATATATTTTTCTAAATATAAAAAAAAACGGAGTGCACCAGCCATGTAAGCTTGGAGATGTAGGTTCGAATCCTACACAAGTCATGATGATATTTTTCTGAGAGTCTCTTTAAATCATTTTTAATGTGTGAAAAAATGTGCCTAATCATATTATAAAATAGCAGTAAAAATAGTATTTTTTGACAAACAATTGTAATAATTCAAGTGACAATTAGTATTTTATTCATTTGTGGAGTAAGCATGCAAATTGTAAAATAGTGACTGATTTGTCATGTAATTTATACCAACTTCAACAATAGGACTACCACTTTAAAATCATAATTTAAAACTATTTATATTACAATAATGTAAAGCAAAATTTAGTTTACGGTGGTGCAAGCTCACCGACGAAGCCCGTGTAGAGGTGCTGCATGACTTCACGGATGTTCAGGCAGGGTTCAGCGTCTTGGCCAGCCGCACTGTTAATGCACAATCGCATCAACTCACCAGTGAAGTCGGCTACTCCCAGCATGAAGTCTATTGGCAACATTCGGAGGGAGCACGCCGGGTCCTATTAAAAAATCATGAGCTAATAAAAATTCTAGCAATAATTTTCCAATGTCTTAAAGTCACAGAAAAGAGGAGACAAAAAAGGTGTTTTTAAAGTAACAGTGTAAATTAAATTATTAATTGATAGATCTTGTTAATTGCAGAAATTAAATAGTCACATTTGGTGCGATCAAGTCGGTGAGTGCGGTGACAGGTGGCAGGCAGTGGGCAGTGGGGTCTTGTAAGTGATGCAGAAGACAGAGTGCTTCAGCCATCTCCTGTAAGCCGTGTGTGAGGGGAGCTACGGCGGGCGCACCGGATTGTAGCTCGGTTGCGGCCTTGCGCAGCACTCCCGAACCTAGCGTCGCCAGTCGCTTCTCAGCTGATTTCAATCCTTCAGTTCGATCTTCAGATCTAGTCCACAATTTGAACAATGCATGTAGGATAGTAATAATGAGTATTTATTTCAGGTTACAAAGTATATTGTGCATTTTTATAAGAAGTCACAAAAAATTGTGAAGAAAAACAATATTTGGAGGCAAGCAATAAAAAATACAAAACTTGAAAACAAGATAAAATTACAAAATAAGATAGGGAAGCATAAATTTGCAGTCTTTTCTTTTGTTAACACAAAACACCTCGTAAATTGTACCATTGAACTGAATATTTACATATTCCAAACAAGTGATATCCTGGTGGTAAATTGAGAAGTATATACTAAATTTACTTTGTGAGCGAATGCAGGAAGAAGATGATGCGTTTGCTCTCAATTGTGACATCACGGCTGATTTTTACAAGACGCTCGTGGCGGTCGTGTTTCCGATCCAACTCTGCTGCATACGCCCGAAACATTTCCTGTACTGGACTATCTCCTTCCTGGGGCTGCCCTGAAAATCGAACCGTGATTATCGGGAACAATAAAAGTGGTAACGTTTTTCAAACCCACCATTGATTTTAGATTATACATCAATATATTAGAAGTAGTTTTATTTTAGTAATATGTCTTGCGTATTGCTCAATGAGGTTAGCTTATTTGGATCAGTTTTCAGTTTGCCAGATGTCCTTTTTATTATATTTGAATATATGAAATCTGGACGGACGAGAGTTTTTTCGACGGTGCTTATTTATAAACATGCAGGTAACACTATTATTACAGTTGAGAAAATAAATTTGTACAGGTTCAAGCACTGATAATCATAATTAAAATAATACTTTTGAGAGATTACCCTTCTTATTGGTGTTAGGCTCCGGCATTTTGTCAACCAGAATATTCTAAATAATTGATAATAAAAACTTGACCACACACTCACGAAAGCCGAGCTGCGGCGGCCGCTATATAGTATATACAAAATTGAGAAAGTTAGTAACAAATGCTTCGCCGGACAGCCCACTGACAGAACAGCAGCACAGAATACGATAGCATACTTTTAAAATGCATTCTGTAAAACATGTTTGAATTTAACTAAAGAATTGACGGGATTTAAAATAATTTAGAATTTTTTAAAACTTATTATTTAAAAAAAAAAAAAACTATCTGTAATTTGGATTGATTGCAAGTTAGCAAGTTAGCCTGGTGTAGCTAGAGCTTGGGTGAGGGCCACATGACATGCTCATTTTATAATATGATTGTCTATTTCCAAAACTTGCTTATGATATCTCATTGACTTTTCTACATCTTGTTTCGTTTCTCGTAAAACGTCAATTCTGGCGAAATTTCATTAATATTACTTGTGAGGGTGCATTTCTCATAAAAGTCTCTGAAAATGGGTCTCGAAATTTATTACGAAAATTTAAAAGTTGCTGAAATCGAACCAGATTCTATCCACAGCGAGCTCTCATCTATAACTAGATTGGTCACCTCCGTCATTGTGAGTTCTTGCAACATTCTTAATAAATCATTTTTCTCAATTTTGTAGTTTGTTGGTTAGATTCAAAATTTCAATAATTTAAATGTAATATTGATGACTTAAAATATGGAAGCTGTTTTCCACCATATGGGTATGCTTGTGCATTACGTTGCTATAAAGTGTTATCGTTGAATTTGTGGAAGTTATTTTTTAAATGTTAATATGACACAATCAATATATTTGATGACTTCCGTCATAAAACTGTACTATTAAGTAATATTAAAGGTTAAAATATTCCTAATATAGTATATGGATTTCAGGGTGTTCCAGAGTGTGATTTGTATGTGCTGCAGAATGGGCTGCGAGTGCAGGGACGCGTGAAAGGGGCAGGGGTACCGGTGCGCGTGCGCTCGCGACTCACAGGAGGTAAGGGTGGGTTCGGGTCTATGTTACGTGCGATCGGGGCTCAGATAGAGAAGACCACCAACCGGGAGGCCTGCCGCGACTTGTCAGGGCGTCGGTTGCGGGATATTCGAGAGGAGCAGCGCCTACGAGGCTGGGCTGCAGCTCGCTCTGAGAGAGAGGAAGAGGCACGACGCAGGAAGGAGGAGAGGCTGCAGAGGTGAGAAACTGTGTACTATTTAAAGGCTGGACAAGTATTAAGTTGCCATTTATGTATTTTAATTTCTAAAGTGTGATGGAATGTAACTTTTATATTTCATGTTATTATTGTAATCCTGCACATCTGGTAAATTTTTTGCCTTGAAGTTAATATTAAAACATACTAGGTGTGAACTACATTTGTTTTGGAAAACATATTACATTATCTTTTGATCATTGAAACAAACATAAAAAATATATTAAAGATTTTATGCTGAAAAATGTTTGGTTTTCAGGCTGTGTGCGGTGCCGAGTCATGAGTTCTCCGATCCACAATACGAGCAAGCTCGCCGCGAGCTTGAAGAGGCAGGTGGAGCTGCTTTGGAGGCCGGGAGCCGAGCCCCTGTGGCACCCTTGCGCTCCAACAACCGCAAGCGACCCAACTTATGGTTAGTTTACAAAAAAATAGTTGTTTAACAGAATGGTTTGTTGGCACAGTGGTTAGACTCCTGACTCTTGACCGAGAGGTTGCCGGTCTTGACAAATGAACAGCTGCTGTAGTAGTTATGCTCACATTTGTTTCAGTTTGGTCGAAGATATGTATTGACTTAGCATGTGTTGATATAACTTTTAAAAAAAATGAACCAATATTTGATACATTAAAAAATATAAATTATTTGAATTTGCCAATATTTCACCATCCATTGTGATGTCGAACCATCCTTTGTTTTAGTTATAATTTTTTTTTATGGTTTCAGGATTGATGAGGATCTGTCAGATCTGTCTTCTGGAGAGTCAGGCTGCGAGGATGAGGCCCCAGTGCGCGTAGAGGGGACCTCGGGCAGCATGAGTACAGGCAAGGGCAAGGGCCCAGGAAAGCGCTCTCGCCCTACTTCCTCGAGTCCCCTTACCGTCAGCGATAGTGGCAATGAGTCCGACGTTAAAACTTCATCATAAATTGCAGTGAATGATGTCATTTTGAGTAACTTACTTCTTTTAATGTTAAAATTGACTTTGCCTTGTTCACTGCTGATCATTTGAATGGTTCTTAACTTTTCATGTGTACATAAAATAACTCAACTTATACAATGGGATCTATTTTTCCAGCTAAATTAATTTTATTACTACTTTTTTTTTAAACTGATTTTAGTTTCTTACATTGATAAACTCCCAGGCCTCACAAAGTTGTTCTTACAGGTAAAATTTAAATTCCATAAAATATATCTGTTTCCCAAATGTAATGCTCGTATAGAATAGTACGAGGTATGTTATTATCGCACCAAATTGATTATATAAGGTTAACCATGCATAGGTTTTTTTGTTTTATATATTTGAATAACAGTTGAAGTTGTTATCCCATATTAATTAATTTTATGTTTATTGTGGACTTACGTTTTACATTGTAAATGTGTTTGAAGTAAACCTATCTATTAAATCTGTGACTGGTTTGGGGTCCTTAAATTAAGATGAGATCAAAGCAAAATCTACAGGTTGATGAAATGTGAAAGTATTATAAGTAATCTGGCCTCGTGTTGCAGGGGCAGAAAAATGGTGGAAGCTTTTGCAAATCTAGAAACTGATTAGCCATGAGTACACAGTTATGCTAAATATATGACAAAAGCGTATTGTGAATTGTTTATATTTCTAAGACTTTATCTAAACTACAAAAATTTGGTTGTATGATTCATCTGTATATGCTTAAATATAATGAGGTCTGAAATATAAATATTGTACAGTTATCATGATTATCAATATTGATCCAGTGTAAAAATAATGATTCTATCTAAATCGACGGCAATTTTTTTACAATTGTAGTAATGCAACTCTTTGAATTCAGTGACTGGTCAATGAAAATTGGCCGCCAGGCTTATCCCATGTAAAGTGTAGCCGTTTAGCCATATCATATTGTAACCTGCTGAAGTGAAATGTTTGCCTTTGTTTTAATGGTTGTTGGGTAATCTGTGATTTAAACCTTCCATATGTCTGATGTAGGAGAGTATTATTACATCAGATTTGAAAAAAATGATTGTCAATTTTAGGCACTTTTTTATAGTGCTTGGATGAGTCTTCTTCCATTCTACCATGATGAGTTTCCAGGCTTGTCAAACAGCACTGAATTATTTGATTGATGGTGTATGGGCTTACGAAACTCGAAGCTAATTTATTAGCACTGTAAATATAGTTCCTTCATTACGTGATAAAACTGGCAGATTTTATTGAACTTTCCACCTCGGGGAGTTCGGCTGGCTAGATTACTGGCTGGTTAGGTTCCTCTGTTTGATACAGTTCCGTGCTTATAAACTCTCTCGGCTGTTATAAAGCAATAGTAAATAAATATTAGTATTATATTATTGTAGAATTAGTTTTGCTGGTAAAGTTAAGCGATCTACATCAACTTCTAGCTGCCGCTGGTGTGGCAAGTGATTAAATTTAGTAACTAATTATTTAGATCCACTGATTTTCTGCCATTCCATTCCTCAAAAAGACATTAAATATATAATCCTCATAAATATTGAATAGATAAGAAAATAAAATTCAACTTTGTCATGCTCCATTGCTAGACCTTTTTGCATTTTTACAGAAATGTCCTTTACTGGAAAACCCTGATCTGTTTATTATCCAAATTATTAAAACCACTTGGTTGCTGTACTTATTAAAAGATCAAATAATCACTCAAATAAATTTTTATTGATTTTGTTTTTGTTAAATGTATAAATATAACAATGATGTATAATTATGAATAATAAATGATTGGCTATAATTTAAAATGGACTTTCCTTTGAAACAACCACTGATATGTTTTGGTAATGAAAAGTACTCAGGCAGGATATTGTCGGTTGCAGATAAGGAAAACAAACCGCAACTCTGAGAAATCCAAGAAAAAAGCATTCATATTAATGAACAAACATATTAAGTATTCCTCAGAGAAAATACTGCTAGTGGCAAATAACATAGTTTGCAAGCTTAGTGTCGGTTAAGTTAATTTGAAAACTCGTTTTTAAAATGAAGAACAAGACAATTTTACTTATTTTTTTAAGTGTTTGGAGATATGTGCTAATTGGTTCTAATTTAATAGACACAACATTTCCCATTTTATATGAAGACCCTCGAATAGGCAAGGACAACAGGCCCAGTTATTTTGGGTATTCTATAGTACTATTCTCCAAAGCAAACACTTCTTGGTAAGTCATCTAATGGTTCTCCTCTCAACGGATCTGACTTTGATCAGACTTCCATGTCGGTGTCTTGCTTGTAATTGTGACAAGTTCTGAAGAAGTAAAATATACACAAAATATCAGCAAAAGTATTTCTGCAATAATGACACTAAACATAAGCCCAATTCCCAAAATACACAAAAATCTATTACACTCATTTATTGACTGTGATACTTCGCAAATTATGAGATTTTACTAATTTCATAGCTTATATTTTTATTTCAAGGATTCAAATAGGAGCACCGCGAGCCAATGACATAAAAGTTTTGAAAATTAAAGAGCCAGGACAAGTTTACAGATGCGAGATTGGAGGACTTTGCAAAGTTTATGTCGTAACAATCAATGAAGGTAAGGATAGGTTAGTTAAGGTTGTAAACTTTCACTGAGTTATATGGGAAATAGTGCTAAAGACAATTGTTTTATCATATAAGACCTACGGTACATAACAAAGGTTTAATGATCACTACTCAGAATGTGACGTTGCCTGACAACACTGCACTGGCGAATGTACGGGCAAGGTTTGGAAAAATTTTGAAAAAAAGTCTAGCAAAAGTTCAATAAAAAGTGCATTTTATTATATTTTTGACCTCTCATGAGAATGTAGCGCATCTTATCATATTCATTGAGAATATGATGCACACGTTAAATGTTCTAATTAAACATTGAAACTCTAACTCTACACTGATACTCGGTGTAGGTTACAACTTCTTATAATGTATTCACACCATAGTTAGATATTTTAAAAATAAATTTGATTGATTTATTATAAATTTAGTTCATTTTTTATGTTTTCTGATAGGAGTGAATAGTGGAGAATTGCAATATTTACTGCTTGAATAAATAATATTAAGAATTGTTTATATTTGAATTTGAATTTTTAGATATTGATGAGAATAATCAAGATGGATATTATGAATATAAAGAAGAAGGATTTCTAGGAGCTTCTATGGCCGTGCATCACACAGCAGATCGTATGGTCGTAAGTTCACTATTACAGAATAATAATTATCAGGAAAATGCTCTCGTGGGCCGCATGCAGCCCGCGGGCTGCGGGTTTGCCAGGCCCGATATAGACACTAGAGCATAGTTTCCCAAACTATTTTGTCTCGTCGACCCCATGTCAAGTTTTCCTGTTTTTCGTCGACCCCCTGCCTTGCTAATATTGAATTTTTACAAATTCATCAACATCAAACATATTTTTGACATCTTATATAGAACAACTCACTTTCATAGGGTTTACTGTACAGTGGGTTTAAAAATGAAAAAGTTAAAATACATGTAAAGTTAATTATACCTTTATTAATTAAAAACACACAAAATGCAAATATAGTAACATTCTGAAAATCAATATTTTTGACAGAGAGTACTTGGTAGAATTTTGTTTTAATATCTTAAATAAAATAAAATATGGCCTGGGCTTGAATGGCTCTCGATTTAAAACTGTCTCCCTTGGAAGGGTCTGTCTGTCCTCAGTCGCCAAAGTTCCCACGTTCCTAAGCCGTACAGGTGTCCTTATTTTCTCGGAATATTTGTCAAATCAATTTGTTTTATTACGCCTATCGGCGCTCCGTACAACTAATTAGCTCGCTGCTCATCCGAGTTTGTTAGCCACTGTAAATGATTTTTAAAAAAAGGCAACACGATCGTAATGGTTCGTTTTCTTATGTCATAAGCTCCAAAAAGGTACATCGGTATAGTTTTACAATGCCAAAAGTCTCGTTTCTTGAGCATTTGGTACGAACTTTGACGCTTCAGGGTTCGATTTGTCTCAAAGAACACAGGTACAATCTGTGTTCGGTGCATCATGACATTTTCGAAATGTCTAAATTTTGGTGATGACCTGCTTAAATGGGATCCACTCTCGTAGACCCCCATTTACAGTTCATGGACCCCTAATTTTTTTTTTCGCTGTCATCGACCCCTTGCAGGGCGAAATCGACTCCTGGGGCTCGATATTGACCACTTTGAGAACCTCTGCACTAGAGTAAAGGAATACTGTTTCTTTGCTGCATGTAGCACTACACCTTGCTCTGGTATTGTTCTCTATTAATTATCTCAACAGAGGTCCTCATTGCAGAGTTATTTGATTTGAAGAAAGTTCTCTCTGCCCCCCTTCTTTTTATGATGGGATCACAATCTTTATAGGAATTTTCTAAATATTTTTTTCAAAAGGCTTTGGCTTCCCGGTCCAGCATCAAATACTTTATTAGCTATTAATTATGTATATCTATAATCTCACTTCACGTGAATGTTACTTTAAATATAAACTTTTTCAATAGTTTTTCTGAATTATTATTTCAGGTGTGTTCTCCACGCTATCAGGCCGAATATGACGGAGTTTCAAATAAAGCGATGGTTGGGGCTTGTTATACAACTCTAGCTAGTAAAATACCCACTGATCTTAATGACATAAAAACATATGTACCTTTGTTAGGTAAATAAAAAATCATTAAAATGCTGATATATAATTATTTTTAGCAAGAACAGGTTGATATTTTGATTAAATCAAATTTTTAATTGATAATTAATAAACTTATTATTGATTTATTTTTCTTATAGAATGAGATACAATAAAGTTTATGTATGCTAGTTAAAGAACATGTGTATAACTTATCTGTTTGGTATGGGATTGATAATTTATTTATTAAAAATTCTTTTGCACAGAATTTAAATCATACAAGTGTAAAAAATTAATACAAATAATTATAAATTAGAATAGATGCGAAACAATATCCTTGGTAATTGGCAGATTTAATAAAGTAAAGTTGCTAGGTTGGTTTATTTAATTATATGAATCAAGAAACTTTTTTAAATGATGGAAATGGTTTGGACGGTTCTTGAAACAAATAGTTGTGTGGTGTTGCAACAAATGGTGTATGCAAATATGTCCACCGCTACTAAAATTTTAATATTCAAAACAATATGAAATCTGTGATTCACATGCTCTAATTTTATGAGTAACTAATGAAATACTCATGCTGATAGATCAAAACTCTAATCAGATCAGAAAAAATTTATCATCATTATGAAAATTTTATTTTTAGCATCAGGTTTCATATGAAATGTGCTAAAAACTCTGCCATAGTAGTACCTTACAATGAGAAATGAAAACTTCACGCCTGCAAAGGTCTAAACCAAATTGTTATTTTTTACAGACAATGTAGAAACTGACAAAAATGGAAAAACTAAGCTGGTCAATGGCTTGGTGGGAATTTCTGCTCACTTTGTGGAAGACGTGGTAATTGTCACTTTTTCTTTTATTTTATTTTGAAAACGAGATCACACATAGTTTTGAAAATAAAATAATTGAGCCAACTTTTTCATTTTCAAAATGAATTTCTCTTTTTAACCTTAATGATAATAGCCTTTTGTCCAACTCAATTTTAGGATTCTAAGTTAATTCAATTGGCATTGGGAGCTCCAGGAGTTCAGGTTGAAAAGGGAGGAATGGTTCTTATGAACGAATTTTCATTACCCAGTGGGAATGAACGAGGCAAAAGACATGCAAGGTATGCAGGGGCCAAATATTTCCTAACCTCCAATATTATTATGTTTTGCTTTTATATTAGCTCCATCCAAAAATTTGATGCCTAACTATCATAAAAATAAAACACTCTTCATATTAAAAATGATTGAATTATATCATCAAATATGTATTCGGCTTTTAGGTATAAAAGAAGTAGTGGAAGATTTAATAAAAAACTAATAAACGTTCCTCCAAGCAAGTTCACGAATCATTCACTACTCGGGTATGCAGTGACTTCAGGATATTTCTGCGGAGGAACCCGGGAAGTCGTGCTGGGTGCTCCAAGGCACTTGTACTCTGGGAAGGTAATTATTTTCCAATGGTTCTGAGATAAAGTTTAGTGACTATATCTTTTACATTATTTTTATGATATTTTTTATCTTTAAGGTCATGTTGCTGAAAAATGTATCATTGGAAGGTTTCACTGATGCCACTTATTTAAATCTCAATAAATCTCGCAATTTTTCTTATTTCGGAGCAACATTAGCTGCAGCAGACTTGGACGGAAATGGTAATGACGAGTTACTGATTGGAGCCCCCCACGGCCCAGAGCCAATAGTCTATATCTATGCATGCATCGAAGTGAGTATGTTTAGTATATTTTAAGTTTAATAAAATAACTGTTGTAAGTAATGTAAAATAACAAAATTTGACATTGAAAATATCTGATCTATAGGAATTTTATTGTTAGCATAGTTGTATTAAATACATGATTTTTAGTAAGTAAAATCACTTCTTGATGGTTATATGGCAGAGATTTATTTTTGCATATAGGTTTGTCACTTAATTAGTATTAAGGATATCTGTTTGTGTTAACTAATTAAAATTTCAGCCAAATAATCTGTTTTGTAACGTGTTATGGCGAAACGTAACAGTTACATTTCGCCATAACACAAGGATTCTGTTCTTGAGACTAGACTAGTGACATTTGTTGACAGCTAGACCGGTTGTTAAACTGAAATAAATATTTTCACACATTTTCTAATATATGACTAATCATAAACCAGAAAATGCATATATTGCCAAATATATACTATATACTAATGATAGTAAACTCATTTAAGACAATTTTGAATTTCTAGGGCGACATGAAGCTACAATATGGACTATCAGAAATAAAAGCAGGAAAACTTCTGGGCCATCGATCACAATTTGGAATATCTATAGCTACCTCTGATATAAATGGGGATAGTTATCAAGGTAATAGTGCTGATTTGTTGCTCTAAAAATAAAAAAAAGTTTTTTAAAAGAAGCATAAGGTTTTAAAGTGTCAATTAGTAATTAGCCATAATGTAGGAGGTGCTCTTTCAATTCCAACCAATCGAATCAGAAAACAGAATTCTAGACATATTTTAATAAATATTTTTTTGGTGAGACTATTTTAAATACAATTCATGCTTTGACAAAATTACTATTTAACTTATTTTGAATAAGTTAAATAGTAATTTTGTCAATGAGTTACTTTTGGGATAATTTTTCTCATAATGAATAAACGGTTCTTACTTACCAAGATAATCAATTTCTTGTAGATGTCTTGATTGGAGCTCCGGAGGCGCCGCGAGGTGGAGCGGTAGCCGTGTACAAAGGCGGTCCCTCGGGTATCAGTGCCCTGGCTGACCAAGTTCTCTGGGCGGAACATTTTGGACCACTAGGCTTGTTAAAAGGCTTTGGGATGGCTCTCGCACCACCCCATGACATTGATTTGAATAGCTATTCAGGTGAGATAGTGAAACCTTAATAGGTGATTACACTGGTTGGTAATCTGATTGGTATAATTGCTTGTTGAGTGTGGTGCCTAGTCCCTTCAAGGTTTAAAAAAAATATTTTTTCTGCAGACACAGCTTCAGTTGTCCATAATCCCTCTATGAATCAGTAAGCAAATATGTTAAACACTGGATCACGAAGCATTAGTGCATTGTATAAAATATTACAATTTTTAGTTTTCTTAAGTATTTATTTCACAATTTTGACTTTAAGGGTAATTTTTCCACAACCATATAAAAAAAGTTTATCAATTCATTTAAACCACAGATACATTACAAGGGATCTGCTGATATATATAATATTTATGATTTTTATTTGTTCCAGATATTGTTTAACAATATTTTACTAGAAATGAAATGTTTAGAAAAAAACATTAATTTTAATTTAAAGAATAAAAAAATGTGAAATGAACCCAGACGGGAAGGTTAAGTAGTCTCGTAGTTATATGGCTTTTGTTATTGATTCCAGATGTGGCGATAGGCGCTTATAAGACAGGGCATGTGGTATTGCTACGGAGTCGCTCTCGAGGGAGTCTAAAAGTGTGGCTGGAAGGACCTAAACATATTCAGATTGGTCAAGATCTGATCTTGAAAGCCTGCATGCAATACAAGCGCATAAAAGATTCTGGCCTGAAAACAATTAGTGGGTACATTTTTTAAATATCGTCTGTTATGATTTTAGAAAAATTTATTGCTGTTAGTTTTTTTGTAGTTGTTGTTAAAAACTTTGCATTGAGAATATTCATAAGAATAATGGACTTAAATTGCCCCCCTGTAATATAATGTATGTCTGACAAATTATTTTTGAGTCTTAAAATGAGCATATCATTTTGGGTCACAGGGTCTAGCGGTATTAACAAATCATTAAAAATCTGTCTTTCTAATAGAGTGATTTTAAATTACTTACCGAGCCGAACTAAGGTACAAGCCATGATGTAGGAGTGCAATTACTTACTTGCGACCCGGCTGGTAAATCGCTTTTTATTTAGAGAACACTATATAAATGATCGTCTTACTATGTTGATGAGATATGTATTTTTACAATAGGTTTTGTATCTGATTTAATGAATATTAATTTTAGTGCTTATTATACAATCATTTTCTATTACAGCTGTAATGAGGCGATTGCTTCTGGATGAAGACTACAAACGTGTAGATTTGGGAAATAATCTAAGTAATAAATCTTTGATTGAAGACTTTGAACTAACTGAAAATAATACGTTTTGTCAAACGATACCTATAATAATAATAGTGAGTACTCTTTTTCCTTGTTCAATTTGAGTTCTGTCTGATGATAAGAAGTGAATCTTATTTTTAAAACTGGTTAAATTACTAGAGTTAGAAGAAATGTATTTGTATTCAGCCAGAGACTTATCAGGCTTGACTTCACACTCCTGGGAAACATGGGCGATACAAGAAAATATGAAACAGCCTTTGACAACTTTGAATATAAATTTCTGCATTGAAAATATATGCTTATAAAAAACTGATATTTGGAGGAGATTCTATGATTTGTACTGAGATGACAGCATTGTTAATCCAACAAAAAATAACAGACTGCATTGGCATGAGTAGTGTATTAGAAGACTACTAATGTTAGTAGTCTTCTATGTATTAGCTAAAAACAAACATTCAACACACACGAATCAGGGAGTTTTTTAAGATATAAATTAATTTAATTAATCTTTAGAATATGCTGGTCCAATGGATAGATTATGGTTTTGTGATGGTAAACTGTAAGAATTCAGTGTGCGTGTTTGATAGAAGCGCTAGTCAATGCTCCAAGTTATACTGACTCAAGAATTGAGATATAAGTATAATATTTTATCTTTCAGGAAAGCACCAGCACAAATTTCCAGGCTCCAGTTTCTTTTACTATCAACGCAACTGTAAAAGAGGAAACTAAAGGCATTCATATTATTCACATAAAGGAAGATTCAATACAAGGTTTGTATATTTTAATGATTGGACTTGATAAAGTATTTTATTTATTGAATTCTTATTTAAGAGCACACTATATGGGTAGAGTTTAAAAATATTAAGGATAATAACATTGTAATATTTTTGAGTAAAATACTTGAGTGATTTTCCACATGTTCGTTTTTATTTGTGACCGGTTTCGCCAACCTTTCACGTTGGCATTATCGAAACCGGTCACAAATAAAAACGAACATGTGGAAAATCACTCAAGTACATCTTTACCTCGCTTTACGGCCTAGATACGTTCCACGAAACTTGGCCGCTAAGCGAAAAGCCCTATAATGAATCAATTATTCTAATACAAATTCATACAAATTGTTGTGGAGATTGGTGTGGCAATTGCGGATCTCCGTCCGCCTTCGTCTTCTGTCGCGGAGACTGCTGTCGGCGAGGCATGTTGATGTTCCGGAGGGCTTGATCCTACTGCTCGCTCCTCTTCCCGGCCTTCCCCGCGATGTTGCCATCGCGCCGCTTCCCATAGACAACACAAATTCAATGGGATCGGTTTCAAATTTGTTAAATATGTAACACTTTTTACACATTCTGGACATATTTTTTTCCAAACATGGTTCATTGTTGTTAATTTTAATTCCTTCCATGATTCACTGATGCTGTCAACAGCATCCTTGATGTTATAGTTTTTCCAAAATGTTTTAATTGAAGCTTTACCATCGGTTTCTTTAATCAGTTGTCGGAAAGTTCGGCGTAGGTAATATGCCTTAAAAGTGGCTATTGCACCCTGATCCATTGGTTGGATCAGAGCTGTTGTATTTTTCGGAAGGTACTCAATCATGACATCTTCAGATAGCTCGGATAAATTAGTAGGATGCCCTGGTGCATTATCCAAAATTAGCAAAGCCTTGTTGGTCAAGTTATTGTCTCGCAAATATTTTTTCACTTCTGTACAAAAGTGATTTTTGAACCAATCCTCAAAAGTAGCTTTAGTCATCCAAGCTTTCTTGTTGGATTTCCATATGACGGGTAATTGGTTTTTATTTAGTCCTTTAAGAGGCCTTGGATTTTCGGACAAATATATTAAAAGTGGTTTTAGCTTAAAATCACCCGCGGCATTTGCACCAAGTAGCAAAGTTAATCGTTCTTTAGACACCTTATAACCAGGCGCAGATTTTTCGGTTTTTGAAATGTACGTGCGATCAGGCATTCGCTTCCAATAAAGCCCTGTTTCGTCTACGTTAAACACTTGTGCAGGTTTATAACCACCTCTTTCAATAATTCCCTTTAAAATGTTGGGATATTCCTTAGATGCGGCCTCGTCGGCGCTTGCTGCTTCACCTTTCATTTTCAAATTAAGCAAATTAAATCTATTTTTAAATTTTTCAAACCATCCTCGGCTTGCTTGGAATGTGATATCTTCAGCAGATTCATCGGTATCTCCATTCTTCAAATTTTCGAAAATACTTAAAGCTTTTTCCTGGATAGTCATTTGACTCATTGGCATTCTCCGTTTGTTATTGTCCTCAATCCATATAATCAATAGTTTAAATAAGTTTAATAAAAAAATACATACATGTTAAAAAAATATAATTTGTACATACATACTGTAACGAATTGCATTAGTTTCACCCAGAAAAAAAAAATTTTTTTTGTATAGAAAGTATAATACGTAAATTATTATTTTGTCGATTTGACCTTGAATTTTGGTTGAAGCGCCCGAGCTGTCCAGAAGTTGCGCGCGCAGCTCGAAGCGCGGGTCCGAGCCGAGGAGACGCGAGCGCCGGTGACGTCACGCGTTGCCCCTCGTCCCGCGCGGTCCCGGAGATATCGATTCTTTCTGACGTCACAGAGTGACAGTTTTAGGAGATCATTTTTCGAGAGGGCAACATTGCCGCGTGGAAACGTGAGATTTCAAAAATTAGAATTCGATGACCGGACGTCCGGGTTAAGAATAATTAGGCCACGGGGTCCACATAGAAATTTTGGGTTAATTACGAGCAAGCCGGGAGGGGATTAAGAGAGGGACGCGGAAGGATTAGGATGGAGATTTTCGATTGCGGGTGTTTTAGTTGTTAAAAAAATGGGTTTTATTTGAATTTTAACCAAATATAGAATCTGTGTTGTGTTACGCCAAAGAGGAGACATTTGATCATCGAGATTTCGCCGGAGGGATAAAGCTTTGTCATATTTCTTTTATTTAAATTACGTTATCGGGATTGATCTATCCCATCATCTGGCGGCCATTGGTGTATTAGTTGCATGGCATTTTTCTAGATTAGTATTAAGGAGGTTCGGTGTGGTCAATTGTCATGTATTATCGTATTGTATTACCAGAAGGTTCGATCCATAATAATGCAGAGATAATTATTCTGTTGTTTTATCGCAACCGCGTGAGTTTTAAAATATTTAGAAATATTATTAGCGAAGCTAATTAGATTCTGGATTGAATCAATATTTTTTCTGTACGTTTGCGTTTCGGTAATTTTAATTCTATGGTTAAACATCGTATATGAGATGTCGTGAATTTAGGGAATATTAAAACGGATTATTTTACGGTTTTTATGTATTTAAGACAGAAGTCGGAGATATTTGTTTGAGATTTATTCGGGTTCGATCCCCGATATTTTCAGATGAATTATTTTCCGATTTTGGTTGTTTAAGATGGGGTTTGGTGTTATATGTTTGTTTTACAGGGCGTTCTCAAATAGTGTTTAGTTAAACGGAATTTAATTGAAATTGGTTATAATTAATATAATTATTTGAGTGTCTTTACGGTAACTCGGAGGTTGCCATCTTTGAGTTCGTAAGCGCGCGCTGTTCGGAAAATTCTGTATTGTGAGTTAAAAAGAGTAGCATTTGAGGATAGGCTTTACGCCAACGTCAGCGTGTTTAGGTTGCGAGGGCGCTGTCAGATACGTCGAGCGAAACAGCTGGGAATGTGCGGCCATGTTGGATTTTTTTATATGTTTACAAACAAATGTCAGGGAGCTGTCGAGATTAGTTTGGTTAGGTGTACAAATCGATTATCGATTTTGAAATTACGAGTGGTTGTTTTAAGCGTGAATATTGTGCATCATATTCTTCTATAGGACGTAATATATTGACGGACGCGTCGAGAAGTGGTATTAATGAAACGGTATATTAGGATATCGGCGTGAGGAGGATATTTGGTTGGTTTTACAGGGAATATAAGTCGAACTTATATTATTTACGGTTGGGTTTTAATTATTTAGAACGTGTTTAGAGAGTCATTGGAGATATATTATATATTTTGGTGGATATTTTAAATTCTAGATAGATAAATTATATGATTTACTTGGTCAAGCGTTGGTATATCAGATAGCTTAAATAAGAGTCATAGTGGTTTATTAGGGAATAGTATCGAGTTGATTGGACCTTTTATTGCAGTGCCAGCAGATCCAGCGGGGGAGTAATTAGTAAATAACTTAGTTATAAGGTATTAGAGTGTGTAGCTTGTCCGCCCTCTCGTAGATAGTGTAATTTAGACTGGTATTCATTTGCGAGTTGTATTATGACTCGAGAAGATTCCCATCCCATTTGAATAACAGATTTGGAGTGAGTTGGGTCGCTGTTCTGGTATTATCTGGAGCTTACTCGCAGTTGAGACAGGATTTATTCCATTCCTCTGATCTTCATCGAGGAGGCTTCTCCCGGTCAAGGGGAGAACGGTGCCGGTCGGGCGGCCTCAGAGCGAGTGGTGTAGGTTTGACAGAATTCTGTGTGTGTGATTGTCGTCGAAGTAACGCTTTGATACTATTGCAGGGATCCCAAACATTTCTGTGTCACCATACCCATTTATAGTTACTAACAGTAGGAATTAGAACCGTAGACATAGAAAACGGAGAGAACTGAAGCGATTCAGAGAATACAGGAAGGATCTTCGAGCTTTAAACGCAGCGTCAAGACATATATTAAACGCAAGACAGGAGCTGATTGCTGAAGGGTTAATCCCCTTGTTCCTGTATATTATTAAATTCATCAAAGACCTATTGGTCCACCGTTCCAGAAAGCGACAACTGCTCTAAAGGCAAGTTCGCTCATCAATCGGGACACTGCTTCGCAGGCCGCACCGTTATTGACGTCTCTTCATAAATCCGACAGAACGTGAAAGTCGCTATAAACGACTATAATTCTACGCATACCTGTATTCTATCGAATAGCATTTCAACTCTTCGATCGGATTTGTTTGGTTTATATTCAAGATAAAATCCTGCTCGTCTTCAGTTAAATATTAGGACAAAAGGTTTCACCTTTCAGTCGGAGTTTGTACGCGAAAAATAGCTTCTTCGATTTAGTTTGGTGCAGAAGGGTTCGCTGGGGCTCTCTGGACAATCCAACCTTAAGTTGTTCTATTTGGAGAGATTCCCATAGGGGTAGGAGACAGTCAAATCCATTGACCGTCATGGCGGCGAATTTGGTGGTGGTAGGGGGGGGCGGTTTGTTACCGAACCTTCCTCGACTACATTAACCTCACGGGATTAAAATAAACTTTAAAACAAACAAGTCCGAAAAACTAAAATTAAGGTTATATTTTTTAAGAGTAGTCATAGAAATTATTAACATTGGGTTAGGTCAGTTTAGACGTGACCCCTTCAAGGGAGTCAGTAGTATTATTATTTTACGTTTAGGGGTTTAGTTGTTCAAGTACGTTTGGGTCCGAGTCATCCTTTTAGCTTCACTAAAAGTTGACAAAGATTCAGTCGGTCTCTATCCTCTTAGATTCAGGTCTAAAAGGTCGGGAACGTCACAATACATATGTACATACGTACTAAAAAAATCCCTAATTATTTCCAATTTTTCCAGTTAATGTGTAACAATCAGTAATAAATATGTACATAAAACACTCACAGACAAGTCTAAACCGGCCGCTCTATGAGCACACACTGAATAACGCTCGTAAACAAAATAACATCGAAAAAAAGTTTTTTTGGCCGTTATAGCGAAACATTTTAGGCCGTATATCGAAAACGTGCCTTAATTTAAAAGGGCCGTTATAACAAAAGGCTGTATAACGAGCGGCCGTATAGCGAGGTATGGGTGTATTTTACTCAAAAATATTAAAATGGAATTCCACCAAGTACTCTCTGTCAAAAATATTGAATTTCTTGATAATAACATTATAAAATAATATGTATGAAAACATTGGTTTTTGCAAATGTTTTTTCAGGAGCAAAAGATGGATTTGGTGATTTACCTCCCGTGATGGAAGGAGGATCACAACATAGACTCATCATTCCTTTCTTGACTGATTGTGGAGAAGACGAAATCTGCGAGTCAGATCTTTACATCTCTGCTATGGATTTCCCAGATATTGAGTAAACAATTTTTTTGTGTCATCTAAGAAAGTATCTTAATAACCTAAGTATAGTGCAATCATTTGTCCAAAGTATGCTCATTCAAAGTAAGTATCCCATTTAAAAACATTTGGAAATGTTTAGGAAGATGTAATGTTAGGGAGATGATATGTTTAAATATATTTTAAACAAATGCTAAAACCAGTGTGGGCATTTGATTAATATGATTTTGAAATATGCACATTCTCCGGTATATGTACTGTAAGATTTGATTTAGTTATTGAATACAAGCACCTTCAGTGTATAACGTATCACAGAAATTGTGTAAAATAAATGAATCATATTGAAGTTTTCAGTAATTGGGATGACATGCAGTACTTATAAAGTTATGCTCAATTTTATTCTGAAGTATTTTTAAACTGACAGAGATGGAGTTTTTCTGCTGGGATCATCAGACACTATCAGGATGACAATAAAGATAGGGAATAAAGGGGAAGCTGCTCATCTGTCCGAGCTGCAGCTCGTGCTGCCCCTTCACGGTTCTCTTGCACGTATACCTGCTGCCTGCCGTAGTCTTCCACCCGACTCTCTTCCCCGTGAACTTCGCTACTTCCGTGTGATGGTATGCCACGTAGCTAACCCTCTGCCAGAAAACTCTTTTAAGGTAAGCTCTCCAAAAAAAATTTACAAATTTTTAGTCACTGTCAATTTACTGCAGGATAAATGTCAATGTAGATACTCAATTAAAACCCACATGAAACTGTGGTGCTCAACAAACAGAACTTGATATTTCTTATCTATCTATCTATATATATATAAAATACAAAAGATGTTTGTGTGTCCGTCATAGGCTTTGAAACCATGCAACCGATGTGCCCCAAACCGGTTTCATTTGATAGGCAATAATACGAAGAATCTTTGTGACTATTAAAACAATGCATTAAATACATTCGGTCTATTAATTAAGTCGATATTCGACATTTTCCATATGAAAATTTTCAACATTTGTAAAAGTCGAGATCGTTCCTCGCAAAAAAATTGAAAAAAGAACATTGTGAAGATCGCGCATAGTACGGACTTTCAAAACAAAATCAATATCTGTCATTCAAAACAGAAAGTTTTATCATTTGTGGTTATCAAAAAAATATATATATCAAAAAATGCCACCGAAAAGAGCTGTAATTGGAAAAATTACAGCAGATGCGAAACGAAAAAGAGCCGAAAGAGCAGCCGAAACTGTCGGAAAACTTAAAGTGCGTACAGAGTCAAATAGGTTGAGAGATCGGTAGTCAAGAGCTGTAGAAACACCAGAACAACATGAAGCACGTCTAGAACAAGTTCGAATCAGAGCTACTACAGCAAGAGCTGCTGAAACTCCTCAACAACATGAAAACAGGCTTAAAGGTAATCAGATACGAGCGGCTCAATCGATACAAAGAATCGATTTTCAGTTGGCGGCATTCAATTATGACAAAGACTGCGACTACAGTAATCATCCGAATGTTGTAATTGGGCGATGAGCTCTCTTTGTTTGTACTGCCATGCACTGAAATTTGAAAAGGAATCAGCCGGTATGTGTTGTTCAAATGGAAAAGCCAAGTTGTCAACGCTGGTTGACCCGCCAGAACCGCTTAAAAGCTACGTTTCTGACAACACAGCGTTGTCTAAGCATTTGGAAAACATTCGGAGATACAATTCCTGGTGAGGATGGATATCCGAAATACAGACGACGAAAGCCAGAAGATGGAGGATTCACCATTAAAGTAAGAAACGTTGATATTGACATTGATATTGATTCCTGGTCTGGTATTCACGAATGAAATTGAAAAAATATGAAATTCCTGGTTTCAGTATTCACGAATGATACCCAACTGTTCAACATCTTGCTGTTCATTTAGAAAACGAACAACGTGTTTATTTTACTGAAAAAAAAGCCGAATAACGAGCAGCACAGCCACAATAATTTTGCGAAAAATTGCTGTATAAATGAAGTTTCAAAATAGAGTCAACTATCCAATAAAGTTTTTTTTAACTCTTTGGAACCATCTGAAATGTCACCACACATCTTAACTTTAAAATTTGGTTCACCATAGATGCTCATTCACCACTTAAATCCACCTAAATTGTGCAACGGAATAAAACTTGCCGTTAAAAAACTATCGCCACGTAGTTAATCGAAGCCGCAATCAAAATCAAAGCCGAAAAATCTTTGTTTACACACCTACCGAAAAAACTCAATATATTGTTTATCCGCTAGCATTAAGATAAAAAAGTTAATAAAAAACAAAATTTCCTTTTTTTCGAACAAATAAAAAAAATGTATTTATTTTTTAGCGTAGTAGCACACGCCGGGTATCCGCTAGTATATATATATATATATATATATATATATATATATATTGGTGCATTTATGAAACTGTAAAAGGTGTTTTTTTTATTTATCGAAATGATGACTGCATGGTGAGTTCATTAATAAGAAACATTCTTCATGATAACACAACAAACTTTATGTGCACCATTTTTAATTTTTAGATTATTGAATTGGAGGTTGATATGAAGGAGATCACAAAGTTTCAAAATAAAGGACATCCTTTGATCTTTCAAGCTACAGTGAGGACCAGTAGTACTGAAATAGAGCCCACAGACAATATGCAAACCAAGACCTTGGGCCTTCGTTCAGATGCAAGAATTAAAATATCAGGGTAACTATTTGATTAAGAAAAATGATTTCAATGAAGCTATACTTACTTTAAAATATTCACTGCACTTAGCCTCGACTGTAATTATGATTTATGGATTCCATCATTCACAAAGCTAAATAAATTATTTAAATACATGCAACTCTGAAATATTTCTAATACTACGATGATATAATTAACTATTTAGTGATTCTATTCCTGATTAACTCCTGAGTTATCTTTGATTATGTGAAAGTTAATTAACTGGATTCATGGTCTACTGCTGTTCGGTTGAAGGGCACTCGTGGTTTTGTGGATTCGTGGAAATCCATTTCTAGGATCTGGGTTTAACGAGACTAGAGGTCTCATTTAATAAAAAAAGTATATCTCATCGAAGATCCAATTTTGTAGAGCAGACGAGTGAAAGTACCTACTGTGAATATTACAATTGTATGATCGAACACTGTAAACGAAGCCCTGGAGTCTATTCGTCTCCAGGCACCGGTTTCCACGAACCTGACTCCGGTCAGAGGTTTTAATGGCAGTTAAATTCTTAATCTCTCTCAATTATTATATTTAAGGAAATCGGTACAAGACACGCATTCATACACCGAATCAAACGCAACACAAGAGCTGGTACGGTTTCAACATCTTTATCAATTACAGAAAGACGGAGTGAGTCCAATTTTTGAGGTCGAAATTATTATCAAGGTACCATATTCTTACAAGCACAAAGAAAAGAATATTAACTTTGTCAAAATATACAAACCGTCAGGGTATCTGTCAGGGAAAGCCTTCTCTTGCGAAATGATCGATGGAAGATTCGCTCGGAGCAATGACGTATCAATGACTGAGGAAGATATCGAAAGTAGAAGAAAGAAGAGGGCCATTTTAGACGATGACCGACCAGAGAAGGAAGAGTCGCGTCAGATTCTGACTGCGGATGACGATTACGGAATAATTAGCGGGAAGAACGCCGCCAGGGCTGACGGGGTGATGAACGTGACCGCGGCGCTCCCGGCCAACAGAACGCTTTGGTTGAACTGTTCGACTCCCGAAGTTCAGTGCCGGACTATCAAATGTCAAGCGAGATCATTTTGGGATGTTCAGATAAACCAAAAGTTAATGATCACTATGGACATTGACATTTCTGCAATCAAAGGTAGGCCTGAATTATGTAATCATAAGTTTTAAATAATTTTGTTGAGAGGAGATATTCGGAATGATTATTTTCGCTTTCTGTATATCCTGTTTCTCTTTCCTTGACGCCTTGACGCCTTCACGCGTACTCCCAGTGTAGCCTTCTCACTCTCCCCCAGGGCCCGCGATGGGAGTGAAGGACATCGCGGTGCTGCGGACGCAGGGGCGCGCGCAGGGCGGCTCGGGGGGCGGCTCGGGGGGCGGCTCGGGGGGCGGCTCGTGGGCGCGGGCCGAAGCGGTCTCGGTGTTCGTGAGCTCCCCGCCCGCGCGCGAGGTGCCCCTGTGGGTCATCATCCTGGGGATTCTTCTGGGGATACTCTTGTTGATATTGATATCCGTCGGACTCGTGAAGGTGAGCTCCTCCAAACTGTAAAGTCGCCCCAGACCGAGGGAGGCGAGGTCTCAGCCCCTGTCGGGGAAGCCGCCGACCTCTCGTCGGCTGGAAGTTCTGAGAAATTTATCGGCACAGGCAAGTAATCAATCTGCAGACGCCGAAGTCAACTTTAAATCAGCAGCACCGACTTTGTATCAAAGTTGACGCTCGCAGACTTCCAGAAAAGTCCACGAAGCGTCTTTTCGAGGATGTCGGTCGACCGAGGAGGCCGGTGACCCGGTTTCTTTGAAAAAGTTCAACGAAGTACTCGACGATCGGCATCCTCCGATCCTCCAATCTCAAAAATGACAGATTTAATACACCCATAAATTGTTGATAATATTTTTTTTCATCCTAGGCTGGGTTTTTCCAAAGAAAGAAGAAAGACGAGCTGAATGCTTTGCGAGGAACTTTGGTAATTAGTTTGTTTGTTTTTGATTATCGCCAAGTGCTCTGGTGGAGTAGCTAATCGGGCGCTCGCTTCCGCTTGCAGGTGGCGCGTGGCGGGCCCGGCCCCTCGCGCGACTAGGCGGCCCACACCACCTGCCGCCTGAACACTTCCCCGCGGAACCCTGGGCTCTCAATTCGGATATTTAACCAAAACCCTCGCAACGAAGGCTGGAGAAGAGAGGTTGAGAGATCTCGTTCTCTCTGGCTCCCTGATTATTTCCATATCCATCTTTTCACTTAAGAAATATTACTCTATCCGTCCTGAAAAAAATACTCATTCCGATTGAATTACGGAAATAACTATAAAAGATGACGTCTGACGGGTCAAAAATGTGACATGTCTGATCTTTGATTCTGACTAAAAAAGTCACCCCTGCAGTTGAATCGGGATGAGCGTTTTTTCGGAACGAAAGTATGACCCGTGATAATGAAATTAGAAAAAAAACAAAAAAAATAATTTTTATTTAAAAATATCAAAATGGAATTTCGCCGAGTGAGCTCTTCCTGTCCAAAATATTCAATATGCGTATAATAATAATAATATTATATTTGTCCAAATTTATTACAAAACTTTTCATTTTCTAATTTTAATGAACGGTCGTATGCGGTGATAGGATCAAATAATTTGCAGAACCTGTCCTAATTTCCCGTCCCTTCTGAAAAAGCATATTTTTCAAATTCACCTGCTACCCTTTACCATGAGGTATTTTTTTATAACTCTGAAGGATGATTTTAATCGACATTTTTGGACAAAATTGCAAATAATTATACCGGCAAAAACATAATTATAGGTTTTATAAAGTTAAAAACGCGGCGAACTTTGATAGTTCTGATTTATTTAAATTGGAGTTTTCCAATTTAGGTATAATAAATCAGTAGCGGCACTCGGTCAATCGGCATTCGGATCAACACGAAATCGTCAATATTATTTAATAAAAATCACTATGAATAAAATTATTATTACATAATAAAATAAGCAATCCGATACACAATGTTCGCGCTATAAAATATTGATTAATTTTTTTCTGAATAAAAACACGAATCAGTGACTTATGGATATTTATTTTTTCTACCTAGATTGTGTTTCTTTATTTAAAAATGATGATTAAACGTTTAGGTAAAGAAAATCTAAACGCTTAATTTTTTTGATTAAATACGTCAAAGTTCGTATCCACCGCCAATGCGGTCAGATTAGAACGGACGTGTGGTTTCTCGCGGCGCGTCCTGCTGCACCACTCTCCGCCGGCTCCCCGACATGGCCAGCCGGCTGCTGCTGCCGCTGCTGCTGCCGCTGCTGCCGCCGCTGCTGCTGCTCCCGCGCTTCGGAAGGTCCACCGTTCTGGACACGACCTTCCCTTACATCTACGAGGACCCCGGCAGGGGCTCCTGGAACAGGTCGACCTACTTCGGATACTCCCTTTTTCTGTACTCCAGAGGGTATAACACGTGGTGAGTCAGATATTAAAACAACGCCCGCTTTTAAATACTGAGATTTTGTGACTGGAAATCGTTGTTGCATCAAAATATACATTGTAACGAATTCATTTTTGAGAATAATTTATGAAATTTCGAGATCTTTAGATATATTTTGCATTCAGCAAACAAAAAAACTAGTTTCAATATGAAAAATTACGATTCTCCGCTGTCAAATACATTTTAACACAACCCTTCAGCGTTCGTATTGGGTGTAAACAATTTATTTTATCAAAGTTATGAATAAAATAACGAAAAGTCATTTCGATTTCTCCAGCCTCATCACGTACGATTATTTTTTCATAATTACTTGGTTGCTCGAGATTATTTATTTCCTTATTTTTCATTCAATTGATCACCTATTTGAGTGGATCGATTATTACAAAAAAATATATTTTCAACTATAAGTTATTTCTTTGCACGGAATGAAATTTAAAAATTATATAAAGAAAATCGCGCACCCACGCGGCGTCACTGCAACTCTACTCACGGGGCGGACACTATCATCTACACAGCTACAACACAACACACTATCTGCAATCATGCCGCTCACGGAAGTGACTACAACTGACACGTGAGTTCGGTTTTAGCAAAAAACATTCATTCCGATGCTATACTGGGAGTACTCCTAAATTGTTATTATTTGATCGGCCGATAACATTAATAATCTTTTGGTTATTTTTAATTAATTTTATGATGATCAAAGAATTCGTTCGACAGGTTGCAGGTTGGATCTCCCAGAGCCAACAGCAGCTTTTACCCTTCAGGAGTGGAGCCGGGGGCGGTGTATCGATGCCCGATTGGAAAACCTTGCAGAAACCTACGAGTAGACCCCACTAGTACGAAAATTTATTAATAATTTTTCAGTTATATTTTTTAGCCTTGTATGTGTGGTATTTCCCGTATAAGTGTAATATTATATTAAAACTACTTGGATTGGTTTGCAGATGTAGATAATAGAAGAGACCGCGGGTGGTTGGGTGGGTCCATGGCCCTGTATCAGGAGGCTGACGTCATGGCAGTAAGGCAATTTTATAAACAGTCAAACCAAATGTCACTATAATATAATTTTTGTATATATACAGTAATATCTATCATAAATTCACTATGACGGGAATTTCAAATTTCGCGTTAAAATGCCTCGCATTACGCGAATTTCTTATTTAAGAATGTGTAAGAACATAATGTATTCATTGACTTCTCTTAACAATTAAAAACAGCGTTGGTGTTATGAACGTATTTTACAAGAACGTAAAAGAAACGCTACCCAAAAGACAATAGATGTATTTTTCAGTAAAAATAACATGTAATACTGCATAAAGTGTTCTTAGAATTAAAGTGATTGATTGAAATGATTAGTATTTTTTTGTATTAAGTTTTGACTATGTATGTATGTTTAACCGTAAACCCCGATATACGCGAATTTCACTTAACGCGATTTTTTCCGGAACGTATCCCTCGCGTAAAGCGGCTTGTTACGGTATAGCGGTATTAGCGGTATATATATATATATATATATATATAGTATATATATTATTCGTGTTACTGGTTCTGTAGCAAAGACCTTTCATGTGAGATTCCATCGCCTCTTAGACGCTGGAGGAAAACATGCTTACCATAAAGCGATCGTCGATCGACTATGAAGCAAATACAAGTAGTGAGTGAGGTCCACTGTCGTGAGAGATGAGATAGAGCTGAGATGAGATGAGAGCCGGGTGTTGCAGGTGTGCGCGCACCGGCGAGGCGGCTGGGACCGGCACCTGGCGGGGGCGTGCTTCGTGGCCTCGGCCGGGCTGGACCCGCTGACGAGCGATGACGTCAAGACTACTCCCTCGTTATTCTACAGTAAGTTTTTCAGGAGGATACCCCGAAAATATAGTTTCTATATTTTATTATTTTTAGCACGCTTTTAATTAGGAATGTTTGCTCTCAGAGTTGCGATAATAAATTATTCCAAATGCTTTAAAAAATGCTTTGTAGAAGCTGGTACTGTTTTGATGTTTTTTTTCTTTTATTTTCAATAGATCGCGAAATTTACCACGGAGGCAACACCGACTACACGATGGACCAAGTCGGCACTTCTGTGTGCTTTTTGGAAGAAAAGGTAGGATATCCACTAGCAAAATATAACAAAAAGTTACAAGAGATCTAAATGTTTCACAAAGTTAACCTTAAAATTTTAGACGATTGACGAGACAAAGAAATAAAACAAATAGTTATTTATTAGGTGGTTTCTAAGATCCACTCGGTTCCGTTTATACATGATGCAACGGAGAACTACAAAACCAATCCCTTTTCAATCATGACTAAACGTTACACACTCGCCGAGTGCTCACGCATCTGCCTAACAACTCAGGCCACACGTGGGACTCCATTTGCTCACTTTTGGTGATAATATAAAATTTTACATACATGCAAAATGAAAAATCAAGAGATTTCCATAATGCCGTGCAGTAGAATCGAATCTGAGCATGCAGCTGTATGCATTGCGTTGTAGAAACCTAAGACCACAGTGCGTCGTTAATATGGCCATGATCGCGTCGGCGGCAGAATATAAGGCGCTATTGCTGGGCACAGTGTTGCCAGTGCGTTGCCGGTAAGGCCATAGACGGTAGTCTAGATAGGATAGACTTAGAACTTTTTCCACCATTAAGTGTATTTATAAATTTATGAAATGATTTTGCATGATACGCACTGTTATATTGGATGCAAAGTATGCTCGCTGCTGAGAGGCACCGCGGTAATGGCTCGTCACTTGCAGGACAACCCGTACAACCTGAAGCTCGCCGTGGGCGCCCCCGGGATCCTGATCTGGCGAGGCTCCACAGCGCTGATGGACGTGTCGGTGATCGGGAAAGGCGTGTGAGTCTCCGAACCCATACACTACGACTGTTTATGGCAGAGATGGCGGGGGAAATGTTTGCTGGGTCCGTGTGGTCCATGCATACATAATATAAGCGCGAAAGGTTAGATTCGGTGCTGGTGCAGGCAAACGTTGACTTCTCCTTTTGCTTGCAGTAAAATAAAAGAGTACCCGGTGGTGCCGAGAATCGTGTCGGACGGCCACTACCAGGGCTACAGCATGGGCGTGGGTCGCTTCTACCGGGACATGCGCCCCATCTACGTGTCGGGGGCTCCCAGAGGCAACAACCAGCGAGGGATGGTGCGACCTACTTTATCTATTTTCGCATGTTGCACGTGTAACTGAAGTTGTGTGAAACATCTCCTACAAGAAAAATTCAAATTCAAATATTTTCTCGTATAACTCAGGTTATGTGAAATATCTTCAATTTGGAGAAATTCAATTCATATAGAGGGTGTGCCATCTTTTATGTCGGTATGTAAATATTAAATAACTTTAACATTTATCAACCGATTGACTTGAGTAAACATGTTTTGAAACGTCAATTTAGTACAATTTTAACCGTAAATCGCTTTACACCGAAACAACGTGCCAAAATAGTGACGCTGTACATTGAAAATAGCCGTTCAATTGAGTTAACTCAACGTGCATATCGTCGAAAATATCGTGGCCAACAAGCACCGTCTGACAACATTATTCGTCGTTTGGTGTCGAATTTTCTTGAGCACGGGACAGTGGGAGATCGTCCACATGCTGTTTATCAACGCTCAAGACGTTCCAATGAACTGGTTGAAGCGGTAAGAGAGAGAGAACCGCATTTGGGGAACGGAGAATCTACACGAAATCCATGAAACACCATTTCACGGCCAAAAAATGACTGTTTGTGCCAAAACCATCATTGGGTCATTTTTCTTCAGAGAAGGCAAAACAGTCGACGGGAATCGATATCGGTGGATGTTGGCTCATTATGCCTGCCCACAAATGTGTGAAAATGGTCTGGACGGTTACTGGTTTCAACAAGACGGTGTATATATCTTTTTTCATGTTCAACCGATATTTCGGTTATTGTGTGAAACAAGTTTAACTGGAGAAAATATAAGTTTTACGGGTTCGAGTGGAGCGTATCTCGCTCGATCGGATTTGTTCGCGCTTTCTATTAACTCTGACTAACTTTTGTTCGAGACAAAACAAGCGAACGGAAGAGCATGCTCCGGTGTCAGCTTATTTTATTTACTTCACATCCACCATCCATGATGGTGAACGCATCTTCTAGATTTACTCTTAGTTTATTTAATTTTGTTCCATATTCTCTTGAATTCATCTACTTTGTAAAATAAGTTATCCAATGAAACCATTCTCCTTACATTAAGAATTTTTGGTAAAAGAAAAAAAGTTCTCAGTTGATAGTTCTGTTTCCTATTCTAAGTGATTTAACGAGCTTTGCCTCGCCGTGGTCGTGGAGGTCGCTCGAAGCATCGACTCAATGTATACGCTTTCAGGTTATCTTGTACGAGTTCCCTCTCAGAGCGGGGATGTACATAAACACGCGTCAGACTATGACAAGCGAGGAGATCGGGTCGTACTTCGGGGCCAGCGTGGCCGTCGGGGACATCAACAGGGACGGGTTCGATGACCTGCTGGTGGGGGAGCCCTCGGCCAAAAAGCCCGTCGTGCACGTGTACCACGGGGGACAGGAGGTAGGCGACGAGATCAACAACATATAAAAACTTACTTGCACAAGAAATGACTGCTTATCAGTGAACGCGTGTGTGTTTTTTTTAAGAAAACGATTTCTCCACCGGCGTCCATCCTGGAGAGCATGGCTGGCCCCTTTTCCAAGTTCGGGCTGGCCCTCGCCATCGGAGATCTCAACCTAGACGGCTATGGAGGTAAAAGATACTGAAGTTTGTCGGCAACATTTGTGAGATCAGATCATTTCATAATTTGTATTTTTCCTCAATCTTCAGAAATAACCCACAGTTTGTCCTGGTTTGGGACCGGCTTCTCCTAGATGTAAACTTTCTTCAGAAAAAGAACTTCTCGCTTGTTATTTACAGAAAGCTGACGAGTCTGAGTTCGCCGCGGTCGTATCGTATTTTCAATGGATCGGTTCCACGAGTAAATTCTCTGGTGTTTTCTGGAGATTTCTTACATTAAGCGAAAAAATCAAATATATGTATAATATATCTTACGAGTTGCTTGTCGACATTTAACCGTGATCTGGTGACCTTGACGCAGATGTACTGGTGGGGGCACCCGAGGCCGAGGGGGGAGGGTTGGTGGCCGTGTACCTGGGGAGGCGCACCGGGGTGCAGGGAAGCCCCGCCCAGGTGCTGAGGGCGCAGGACTTTGCCCAGGCGGGAGTCATTGCCGGGTTCGGCATCTCTTTTTCTCCCCCGAGAGACATAGACGGGAACCAATATCCAGGTATGCGATCGGAAACGTCCGCAGACTGAATCGCTTTGTCCCGACAGACTCCATCATCGGCCACACCATCGTCGACGCATTGAAGACAATCCCAGCCACATTCCGGATAGCAGCGGGAATAGCAGAAACTAAATTTTCACTTGTATTAAAAAATCCAGAGATGGTTTTTGAACTCGACAGCTTAAGTAATGTTTTATCAACTAAAAACTGAAATAAATAAAATGTTAATTAAAAGAAAAGAGTGACGATGAGTTTCGATTCCAGACGTGGCGGTCGGGGCGTACAGGAGCGGGCATGCGCTGGTGCTGCGGACGCGACCTCGGGCGCTGCTGGGCGTGACGCTGGAGGGGCCCCGTCACGTGTTGCCCGGCGCCGCCCTCGCCCTGCGCGCCTGCCTCACCTTCCGCTTGCACCGGCGCCCGGGCCGGCCCACCATCGGTAGCGCTTTACCGCCTTCGTTACCCTCTATCCGGGGAAGGTTGACCGGCACTCGGCGCTGGAGGGGCCCCGCCGCGTGTTGCCCGGCGCCGCCCTCGCCCTGCGCGCCTGCCTCACCTTCCGCCTGCACCGGCGCCCGGGCCGGCCCACCATCGGTAGCGCTTTACCGCCTTCGTTACCCTCTATCCGGGGAAGGTTGACCGGCACTCGGCGCTGGAGGGGCCCCGCCGCGTGTTGCCCGGCGCCGCCCTCGCCCTGCGCGCCTGCCTCACCTTCCGCCTGCACCGGCGCCCGGGCCGGCCCACCATCGGTAGCGCTTTACCGCCTTCGTTACCCTCTATCCGGGGAAGGTTGACCGGCACTCGGCGCTGGAGGGGCCCCGCCGCGTGTTGCCCGGCGCCGCCCTCGCCCTGCGCGCCTGCCTCACCTTCCGCCTGCACCGGCGCCCGGGCCGGCCCACCATCGGTAGCGCTTTACCGCCTTCGTTACCCTCTATCCGGGGAAGGTTGACCGGCACTCGGCGCTGGAGGGGCCCCGCCGCGTGTTGCCCGGCGCCGCCCTCGCCCTGCGCGCCTGCCTCACCTTCCGCCTGCACCGGCGCCCGGGCCGGCCCACCATCGGTAGCGCTTTACCGCCTTCGTTACCCTCTATCCGGGGAAGGTTGACCGGCACTCGGCGCTGGAGGGGCCCCGCCGCGTGTTGCCCGGCGCCGCCCTCGCCCTGCGCGCCTGCCTCACCTTCCGCCTGCACCGGCGCCCGGGCCGGCCCACCATCGGTAGCGCTTTACCGCCTTCGTTACCCTCTATCCGGGGAAGGTTGACCGGCACTCGGCGCTGGAGGGGCCCCGCCGCGTGTTGCCCGGCGCCGCCCTCGCCCTGCGCGCCTGCCTCACCTTCCGCCTGCACCGGCGCCCGGGCCGGCCCACCATCGGTAGCGCTTTACCGCCTTCGTTACCCTCTATCCGGGGAAGGTTGACCGGCACTCGGCGCTGGAGGGGCCCCGCCGCGTGTTGCCCGGCGCCGCCCTCGCCCTGCGCGCCTGCCTCACCTTCCGCCTGCACCGGCGCCCGGGCCGGCCCACCATCGGTAGCGCTTTACCGCCTTCGTTACCCTCTATCCGGGGAAGGTTGACCGGCACTCGGCGCTGGAGGGGCCCCGCCGCGTGTTGCCCGGCGCCGCCCTCGCCCTGCGCGCCTGCCTCACCTTCCGCCTGCACCGGCGCCCGGGCCGGCCCACCATCGGTAGCGCTTTACCGCCTTCGTTACCCTCTATCCGGGGAAGGTTGACCGGCACTCGGCGCTGGAGGGGCCCCGCCGCGTGTTGCCCGGCGCCGCCCTCGCCCTGCGCGCCTGCCTCACCTTCCGCCTGCACCGGCGCCCGGGCCGGCCCACCATCGGTAGCGCTTTACCGCCTTCGTTACCCTCTATCCGGGGAAGGTTGACCGGCACTCGGCGCTGGAGGGGCCCCGCCGCGTGTTGCCCGGCGCCGCCCTCGCCCTGCGCGCCTGCCTCACCTTCCGCCTGCACCGGCGCCCGGGCCGGCCCACCATCGGTAGCGCTTTACCGCCTTCGTTACCCTCTATCCGGGGAAGGTTGACCGGCACTCGGCGCTGGAGGGGCCCCGCCGCGTGTTGCCCGGCGCCGCCCTCGCCCTGCGCGCCTGCCTCACCTTCCGCCTGCACCGGCGCCCGGGCCGGCCCACCATCGGTAGCGCTTTACCGCCTTCGTTACCCTCTATCCGGGGAAGGTTGACCGGCACTCGGCGCTGGAGGGGCCCCGCCGCGTGTTGCCCGGCGCCGCCCTCGCCCTGCGCGCCTGCCTCACCTTCCGCCTGCACCGGCGCCCGGGCCGGCCCACCATCGGTAGCGCTTTACCGCCTTCGTTACCCTCTATCCGGGGAAGGTTGACCGGCACTCGGCGCTGGAGGGGCCCCGCCGCGTGTTGCCCGGCGCCGCCCTCGCCCTGCGCGCCTGCCTCACCTTCCGCCTGCACCGGCGCCCGGGCCGGCCCACCATCGGTAGCGCTTTACCGCCTTCGTTACCCTCTATCCGGGGAAGGTTGACCGGCACTCGGCGCTGGAGGGGCCCCGCCGCGTGTTGCCCGGCGCCGCCCTCGCCCTGCGCGCCTGCCTCACCTTCCGCCTGCACCGGCGCCCGGGCCGGCCCACCATCGGTAGCGCTTTACCGCCTTCGTTACCCTCTATCCGGGGAAGGTTGACCGGCACTCGGCGCTGGAGGGGCCCCGCCGCGTGTTGCCCGGCGCCGCCCTCGCCCTGCGCGCCTGCCTCACCTTGGGAGAGGCCTGGGAAGGTTAGCCGGTACTCGACGCTGAAGGGATTTTCTTCTTCTAGCCCGACTATCCGCTTTTGTTTCTTCCGATTCGTGGGACGAAGGTGATAAAAAAATTACTGCCTTGTTTCCGGCGCCTGAAGTCTCTGCAGCGTGGGGGCGAGGCGTTTAGTGCGTGAACAGAATAATTTTCAGTACTCTTGAAAGATTATTTTCAATTTTAATTCGGTATTGTTAGGAGGCAAAACTTTGGAATTCAAATCGATTTGTTTGTTTCTTTAAAATATGACAAATTAGTATTATAGTACTCGATTATTCGATAAGGAGTATACGCGAAGCGCGCGTCTCTCCGTCGACTAAGAAGGGTGTCGGTAACGGGAGTTCATCGGAACTGAACCCGTGATATTCCTTCCAAGCGCAGAATATGATTCGTTTGTTTCAGGCGTGCGCAGCGTGCTGCTGCTGGACGATGTGCACAAGCGCGTGCACTTCAAGGACAGCGGGTTCACCGTGGACAATTACAATTTAACGCTGACGGATAATGTCACCGAGTGCCGTTCCTGGGATATTGAAATCGGTGTATGTATATGTTTCTCATTTGAAACTGTCTATAGGCGACGACTACTTGGTTTGGTTCTCGCTTTAGAGACGCTGGTAAACGTTCAATTCTTTCGATGTGACTTCGACTTCAAGTTTGTGAATACTTAGTGGATTGTATAGTAGGTAATTTCCAACACTTTATTCGTGTAATCTTTTATTTTATAAATTTTAGGGATTTTTACTTTGTTATAAGATACTTATTTAATCACTTTTGTATAAAACACTTATTTAAAACACTTTTAAATTTCACTTTTGAACCGACAACAGGGGTCGGAAATTTAACACTTTCGCTTCTATCGCGAACTTATTTGCGCGATAGTACGTCACAATATACTTCCGAACTCGCGGCGGTATATTCCCTGATGTATGTTTAGGACCTCCTACGATAATTTACGTCACCTGACGAGATATTAGCACAGGATACGCCAATTCGTGGCCGTATCTTCACGCACGCGGACGTGGTTCCGACGCGCGTTGCTTTTCCACTCGTTGGGGGTTTGTAAGGCCCACAACGACCATCACAGCAGGTAGGAACTTTTCGTAACCTCGCCGAACATTAGGACAAGAACGCAGTTTACGTTTTTACCGGAGTGCCTTCTTCCGGGCATCGTTAACCCATGAAGACATTTCGAGCACTGGCCTTTTGGGGCTCTCATTAGTCTTTTAAGAACAAAAAAAAGAATGTGTTTTCCTGTTCATGCCTGGTTATCTTAACTATATTTTTTGATTCCTCGACTCCACCCATAACACAAATAATTGATATTCTTAATTTTTATTCTAGTTTAAGCATATGTAAGTCGTTAAAAAATGAATTATACTATGGGGACTCGCAAGAGACTCCATCATTCCCAAGAGATCGGCTTTCAATTGGTCCGATCGCATCCCAAGGCGGTGATATACGCGGGAATTTACGATTTTAAACATAATATTTAAATAAAAGGGGGTCATCTTGGCGTCCGCTTATAACTTTAAAACTAACAAATCATATCTAGATTGAGTTCTATCTTTAAACGAACATATCCTGTCATCGGGTTGGTAACACTGTCGTTGTCACGATAGCCAAAATAAAAAGTAAACAACATTAAACAAAATGCATATTAGTTATTACTTCTGTACTTTTTGTTATTTTTATTTTTTATACAAAGTTAATGCAAATTGAACGAACACAATATCACAAAACATGTCGCAATGTCACAAAACATGTTTATGGCGATGAGGACACTTTTCCAGCACGGAACGAACGCAGTCGCTAACGACGCAAGCCTCAAGCGATTCAGGAACTTCAGGTTTCCAGCTCGCCGCTTTGTACTAAATTTTCCAAGCGCTCTCCAAGCGCTTTAAAGACATTTTTTTTATTTTAGAAAGATATCGCTGAGTTCCTAGACCCGGTTGTCTTCTTGATCACAGTGGAAATTATAGAAAACGCACAAGAACAAAGTCCTATTGTTATACCAAACAAAAGTGCAGGTACGTATATTATAATTCCACAGCTGCAATATTTTGCATGTTTTATTTATTGATTTAAAACATACTACTGTGCAAAATAACACCTTGAATTCCATTTTTGACGTATTTGTTTCCAAGTTTGGGATATATCTATGGTTATAGAAAGTGGATTCTAAAACCACACTATATGGCAAGAGTAGACTCTCCGCCAGTAACCACTCTCTACTTAGAGAATTCCTCAAAAACGTAAGAAGTCGGACACCGTTGCAACCGCTTCAGCTGGACAGGACTTCAACAGCTTCTGAATGATTCCCGCTACTTGGCTACTCACCTTTCCCCTTCCTATTTTTTTGATTTTGCTATATGGAAGTGTTTGTAATGTTTCAGCAATAGATGGCTTTCTCGAGATGAATCCGGTGATTGACGGAGAGAAGAAGACATCCAAGCTGTCGATTCCCTTCGCTACCAACTGCGGAGCAGACGGTATTTGCAGCTCGGATCTTCAAATCGTTAAGGCGACCCTAGGCGACGGGTAGGTACCGAGACGGACCTAAAGCTAGTGAACCGTATCCTTTTAATTCAGTTTATATTTAGAGCAACAGAACTCGGTGTCATTCGGATTTATGAGGAATGTGTATTTAAAATTTAGTATTTTTGATTTTGAAGGTCAGGAAAGTACGTTTTGGGGTCTTCCAAGACTATAAAGTTGGTGGTGGAGGCCACGAACGCGGGTGAGCCCGCCTACTTGGCGGAGGTGCGCGTGGCACTGCCCCAGCGCGTCTCCCTGGCCAGCCTCCCCGCCGCCTGTCGTTACCGGCGCACCCTCCTCATCTGTCAGCTGGCCAACCCCCTGGAAGCCGGCGGCAACAAGGTGACTTTCCTATTACGCGACCGACCTAGCGTCTCCTCAGAGGGAGCCGAGTCAGAGTTGTCGAAGAGTTTCCGCAACAGTAGCTGAAATACGAATGAAATAATTGAATAATTTAAATAATGAGATAATTGAATGAAATACGATTAAGATTATTGAAAATTATATTATATTATACTTTCAGACCCAAGAGCTAGAAATAGACTTGCACGAGATAAACTTGAGTGAAAAGGGTGGAAATAAAATAACATTCAACGTTACCATAGAAACCAAAAGTGAAGATAAAAACCCAAAAACTAAACTGAAAAGCCTGCAGTTGTCTTTTGTCTCGGACGCCAATATTATCATTGCTGGGTAAGGCTTCTTTGATACTGAAGCGACTGCGCACTGCATCAAATTATCTGAAAACCCTGAATGTATTCGTGATCTGTCTGTCGTGAAATGTCTACACAAATCTCTAAAAAAGTTGTAAATTTAAAAATTAGTTTTTTTTCCTAAAAATTATAAAAAAAATATCATTTTTCGTTGTTCTAAATAACAACTACAAACTAAAAAATAATTAGAAATAGTCGCGTAGGATGGATCCATAACGCTGGTATTATAAATAAATGACAATTCATTTGTTTCAGAAAATCCTTGCAAGATTTATATTCCTACAACAAAGTAGATTTAAATAAGACGTCAAAATTCGATGTTAAGTTTGAACACTTGTACGAAGTCCAGAAAACCGGATACAGCCCGCTGTCCCAGGTCAAGATGACGATCAGAGTACCTTACGCGTACGACCGCGGCGGCAGCAAGGTCGAGTTCACGAAGATCCGCCAGCTCATAGGCTTCCAGGACGGACAGATGTTCTCGTGCGAGAAGGCTCCAGACTGGGAGTTCGCGCTGGACGGCCCCGAGCTCGGCGCCGCGGAGGACTACTTCAACGGATCGCACTTCGACGACAGTGACTTCCGGAGGCCGGCAGGGCGCTCTGGGGGGCAGGAAGGGGGGCAGGAAGGGGGGCGCAGCACGAGGGGGGCCGAGGCTGCCAACAACCACCGGGAGATCAAGCTGCTCGCCAACAGGACAGTCGTGATTGCTTGCGATGCCCCGCAGATTCAGTGTCACGAGATCACGTGCTTCGTTGGACATTTTCGAAGCATGCAGTCTGTAGCAAGACTGAAACTTACCATGTTAATTGATATACCATCCCTTGAAGGTAACAACAATATATATATACTAGAAATGTAGCCCGTCACAGAATGACGCGCATTCGATGAAGGATGCAATAGTGTTTGAACATAATAAGATGAATAATGCTTTAATTTTGTACCATCAGTTGGATGAAGGTGCGAAGTTCTGTGATATATTTGGCCTTGAACTTTGAAGCAGAGTTGCCCACTGTTAATTTAGCTCCCATTGATGCAAAAGATATACTGTTATTGTATGATCTTATTTTTCTCTTGAAATTTCCATATAAATATCCTTTAAATATACTGGGGAAATAGGCCTTGTTGGTAGTTTCACTTTACCTTTGTGATAGTAATCGTTGAACTTTCCATCTGATGGGTTTTCTGTTTGATAATGTAAAGCATTGCAGAATCGACAGGTCACATGAATTAATCCGAAGACAAACGCAGCGTTCGCTGTGCATCAGTTTCTTTTTGTCTTGAGGTCGATGCGCGTACTCGAATTTTAAGAAGACGCTGCTCACGTTTTCCTTCCAACTCATTGCTTGACATTTATGTCACATTTCGTGTCACAAACAACGCATCACTTTTCACTGCACTGTTATTTATTTGATGCAGTCTTTATCACGTTCAATTGTGCAATTCTTTTTTAATTACGTTTTCTGTGCGTAGACGGTGTTATTTTGAGTTATTAATGATGTGATTAATAATTTCTAATGCAATTTCGATAAAAAAAATAGAGATGGCATTTGTGTCAAACTGACATAAACTGGAAATTTCTTAGAAGCATCCAAAATTTGTTATTTTTGTAAAAGTTCTAAATTTGAAATTCTCACGGTGAAGAACAGAATCATATAATTCGTACATATTGAAACTCGTTAAAGCATATTTTATAGTTTATGAATGAAAATATTATCCTATAGTCTTAAAATTCGGCACATAGCTGCGGAAAGATTTACTAAACTTACGTGCAAAAAATCAGCTTTGTTCTTTTAAGATATTCTATAGAGAAGTAAAAAATGAAACATACATACACACACACACAATGGCTATTATTATAGTAGATATAGAGCCACATTTTTTCATACATCGAAAATGATTAAAGAAACGCTCAGAAACGTCATCGTGACTTGTGTGAGATCCGAACTGATATCTCCAAGCTTATATATATATATGTGTGTATAGATACATTGTTTTATTTTTTTCAGACATGATGGGGATGAAAGATATCCTAGTGCTGCAGACAGAAGGCTCCACTCAGATCATGGAGACTCCAGACTCCGGGCAGGGGGAGGTGGCGTACGCTCGCTCCGTGTTCGTGAGCTCCTTGCCACCCCACCGAACGCCCACGTGGATCATCATAGTCTCCGTCATTCTGGGCATCATACTGCTGACCCTCATAGTTGTCGGTCTTGTGAAGGTACGACCGCGCATTTTGTATTAAATACACCCGTGGAAACATAGAGGACGCTCTTAGATAACAGTTGTGTTTGTCTTGTAGTAGTTTCAAAATCTACCTTAGGTGGAAAGGCGACATCTTACGTTTTGTATTTTCAAGTAATTTTGTATTTTTTACAGGCGGGATTTTTCAGACGGAAAAAGAAAGAAGAACTCGATGCGCTTAAAGAAAATGAAGTAAGTTTATAAAATAGTTTCGCTTTGATTCAGCATAATTATTAGACAGCATCCTCAGATAATTATTATCCGATATCAAAATATAAATATCAATATAAAGTTGTAATAATTTTTTTATAATTTTATGAGATATACCTACACACTTTGAACATACAGACTGCCCGTCATCGATTTTTACATTTCAAATAAAAAATGAGTTTATTTTGGATAAGTTGAATATCGCGGTAAAGCTATTCGTTTTTAAATCTACGGCCGTTGATATGCTGAATGTTATAAGAACATGGTTTTTGGGTGTTAAGCTATCTTTATTAGTAGCAATTCCGGGGATCGATGTATAAGATACGCGGCAATACACCCAAGAACAGAGTTTTATAATAAAATTCGTTAAAAGTTACGAAAGTATTGATATGTTGAATATTAATAGTTGAAGTATAAGCTTAACGTGTATTTATGGATTAAAAAATGAATTGAATGCGACATTACTTTGCAGGAGCAGCCGACAGACGGACCCGCCAGCCCCGGGACCAGCGCCTGACGCGCGCTCACAAGAAACGGTAAATATCCCTTGTACCATATTTAGATCACAAACCTTTCATATAACATGTTTTGTCAAAACTGGTATTTATACTGCTTTTAATATGAAAATAATAAGATATGTAGCTATTTTCATTACGGATTCAAATTGTAATTATTGGTTTAACGTTTCGGTTCTGACACTGGAGCCATTTTCATGGACATATCATATCGTTGGGCAAATTATTAAATTTTACGTGCTGAACATCTAAGAAGACAATAAATTAGTAAGCCCGTCAAACACATTTAAGTTTATGAAAATATTGGTAAAATAAAAAAAAGCATCATCGAAACATTCATATTATTTAAATAATTCTGAATTCACGTAATTAATAAAGAAAAAAGCGTTGCCGCGGCATCAGAGCCGCAGTGTTTTTTTCTCTTATTGCTGGCAAATAAGAAAAGCGGGGTCTAAGAAGATTTAAAAGTACGATAGTATATATATTTTTGGTTTATTTATTAATTTCAGTCGTGTGAGTAATGACCACCCCCATGAAAATATTTACTAATTTACGATACAATATTCTATCTAGAATATTGTATTATCTTAACTTAAAACATGAATATCTATTCATGTTTTAAGTTAAGATAATTAAAATAGGAAGTTTTAATCGGACTATACTAGCAAGCTATTAAAAGCAATTTTGGCTGTCTGGTGATTCTCAGAAGTTTGCTTGTAAAAAGGGAAATCTCAGAAAACTTGATTTGGCAAATGTGGTTTATTAAATCTATTTCGTTTTCTTTGATCCTGCAAATAGTTCAAAATTTATACCAGAACTAAAAAAATTAATAAATAAGTATTGGTTTATTCCGGACCCCAGTCTGCGAGTAAGAGCCTGCCGCGGGCTGCGAACGAGCTGCTCGGGGCTCGCTTTGTCTTTCGTGCCACTGACTATCTCAACTTAACCTGAAAGTAATTATTATAGACCTTTAAGTATAAGTGTAAATTTTAAAATGATACTCAATTTTTTTATTTTCCAGTAAGGAAATACAAATTACGAAGCGATTACTCGTTTTAAACGAACCGAAAACCGATTAGAGGTGACCGAAAAAGCGGTGAGCGAGGCAAGCGGCTGGTCCGTGATTGATAATCGAATTAAAGATCCATGATACCTAACGAAGGGGAACCGGCACAGGAAGAAGCTTGTTAAAAATTAGGAATTACCTGAGAGCCGCCACTACCCGCGGCTGCCTGGCGCGAGCAGCCACCGCTACTACTAATCGACCTAAAATGCCTTTAAATTAGATTGTTTCTATTATATTGCTGTATTCAATTATTATTAAAAGTAAATGTTACGTTGAAACAATTTTTTTAAATGTTTGTTTTCAGCACACGCCCGGGCCGGGTTTGAATCTACCTGTCTCGGCAATCGTAGCCCGGTCCCTAGTCTTCGTTCGTCGCGGTCCGTTAGCTGTTGATTTTTTTAAATTCAAGTGTGTATATTATTTATGATTATACCGAATGCATTTCCTGAGTTGTTATTTTAAATATTTATTTTTTTTACATAAATTAATGTAAAGATGCAAACTTGTAGTTAAATAGATAAAAAACCAAAACGGATTCATATTTCAGGTAATCCAAATAATAAAAGCTTGATTTTCTTTGATTAAAAATTTATGCGTTGTAAACAATAAATATACTGCATTATTGTTTCATAAATCGTGCGGTCGGGATGGAACCATCGACATCCTAGATGTCGACATAAAGTTGGAGAAACCAGTCGCTTTATAAAATAAAACACCCACAAATACATTACTTTTTATATTGAAAATGTTATCATCACAAATTGGCGAAACCGATAACCTCTAAAATAATACAAAATGTGGAAAAATCACAAAAGTATTTTTATTTAAAATATCAGTGAATAGTATCATACAACAAATATTCGCAGGATCGCATCGTTACGCAGTGGGCTTCAAATATTTGAAAAAGAAATGATACATGTTTATGTAAAGAGCTAGCCATACTTCTTCTTTATCAAGTGCCTCTCCTCAGAGGAGGTTGGAGACCATTTCACTGAGGATATACTCATGCTGAGCCAGTGTTCATGGTTTTCTAAGGTGAAAATAGTGTAGTGGTTCCCCGGGTCCTTCTACTCCGGAGTTTTATATTGGAAGGAAAAGTCTGCGTATTGCTGCTGCTCAATACCATTATTATATAATTATTTCCTTACTAAGCTCTGGCGTTTAGATCTGATACTCCTTCTGCAGCAAGTTACAGAAACAATAATAGGAGCCCCCTCACCTCGGCAAGGTACTTCCAGAGCACATCCCTCCATAATCATTCCAAGTCCACTACTCTATTACCGAGTACTAGTCATGTACAAGCATCTAATGATATTAAAAATTCGCTAAAAGCCACCGCCCACGACTGTGGCGTCAACCGCGGAGGTCTAGTTTTCATTTTTCATAATATTTGGGTATTGTCAGGTGCTATTGTAAAAGAAATCATCGATGTCTAAATTTTTACCAAACGTACAAACAAGAATAGAAACGAGAAGTGATGTTTTCGTACTAGAACGCGGAGTTAATAGTAATAGGAGTAATTTGGCGAATGCGGCTGCAGCAGGCCGGAAGCTGCATACAGACGACCGAATCAAAGCAGGAAGTAGGCGCCCCTTACTTCTACCCCGCCCCCCGCAGCCAAATTGATTTTGAAGCACGATTGAGTTGCAAAGTGAAGGGAGGCTCTGGGCTCAGCCGCTCGCTGACTTTTGCTAATCTACTGTACTCATACATATTATTCAGTGCGCCGGACGTGTGACACCCTCGGCTCACGGAGACTTTTACTGGGACCCAATTAATGAACTCGGGCTGAATATTTGTTGTCTAAAAAATTATTTGCTGCGTGAAATACAATATTCTCTTTTTTGTTTGTTTTGGCGTCCGCTGTGAATTATTTTCTCTTTTTAGGTTGCAAGCCGCTAGACTCCGCTTGAACTCAAAATTTGGCACAAAAATTTCATTCTATGAATATGGCTCCCGAGTCGAAATGTTTGAACTATAAAGTTATTTAATTTCCGACAGAACGGTTTTGAATGTTATATTTCTCACTGAAACTATAAACATGAAATGTCTTTTGAAACTAGCCCGAAATTTTAGCAACCCCCTGGGCGATTGGCTATTTATGAATGTCTAGAATATTTTTATTAGTCTTTATTTTTTGATTCACCTCGGTCTAAGCTATTTATTTTAATCGTCAAGTATTATACTGTAAAAATATATTATATTGTATCTGTGTATTAATAATGGCGTAACTTTGAAATACTAGTACATAATTGTATTTCCTGACGAGGGAAACAAACCAGTGCTTCGATTGCGATCGCACTAATTGAAAAAGCCACTAAATTAATGTGGAACTATTCTGCAGATAGTGTTCGCACAGCTGAAACTATGAAAGTGGTGCCACGCATCTTCAATTAGTGCTATTCGAATCGAGCGATCGTGTTCCCGGGAACTTCTCCTTGCAGACTCGCGCGAATCCTCCTCGCGGGCCGCCCTGCTATTACGAACTTTCCCGAGCTAGTGTTTATCTAAAGTCAACTCTATCGTTTCCCGATTTACCCTTTATTATTAAGAAAAATCTTTATTACACGTGCGGGAGATGTCTAAGTATAGCTAATTTTATTAAAAAAAATTAAAAATAATACCGTTCTTTAACAGAACCGTTAGCAAGAGGTAATTGAAATTTTGAGAAATTTGAAAAAATATTGTGAAAAATTATAATTTTAGGTTTTTTTCAAAGCTTTTCTTCCAATTCTCTTATGCTTTTAAAATGTGGCGTCTTTATGGACGTTGCCACATTTTTTGTATGTTGTGTGTCTCCCACTCGTTAGTTATATTAAATTAAATAATAGTAAACATTTCGTAAAATGAAAAATGAATATGCGATATTGCTAATACGAGATGCGGTGGAGGATCATTACGGAATTCATAGTTGGGATATCAGCAATCAGGCTGGCTGCGAGCAAACGAGCGACTCGAGAGAGAAGTCGGGCCGCTTGCTCAGATTGCAGTTTTGATGTCAAAATAAAATTTAATTATGCAAAATAAAATTAATTAAAAAAAACCAGATAAATTCAATACTATTCAGCATCGACATCAAGCGAGTAATTTAATATGTATATGTATAAATGCATCCATTTCCCATATTTACATTGAAGATAGGTTCCTTAGAAAATCGTGTAAATTGAAATCAAATTAAAATGTTCACAATTCAGACATTTATTTCAACGTAAAATAAAACTTAATTTAGCATAAAAAAAACATTAAAATAACAGTCTATTCATAAAATGACCAAAATATAAAGCATGTAATTCATTTTATAAATAGAAGTTAGAAATGTCAATTAAAAAATTTAACCAACAAATTAACTAATGTTATCACTTTCATAGACTTTTAATCTTTTCTTCCTGATTAGTATGATGTCACTTCCACACTCGATAGCACTTGATGCGATTCAATTTTGATGTTAGATGAATTAGAAACAATTTCTGATCGGCGAGTATCGGTAATGAAATCCTTAATTGATAATTGTGTTTAGTTTTTGGTCGAATCTTTTTAGATCTCCTCAAATTGAGTTAGGCGTTTATTAATATCTCGATAAAATAGGAGAGGTCGTTCAACATTTGGATCATTTTGTAGAAAATGATTTTCCGATTTTTGCCCTAATTGCTTGCAATTTTTACTTTTATTCACTTAATTTATTGCATTTATAATGATTTTATACCAGACCGAAATATCAAGACAAAACACGTTTTTTACTAAACTTTGAAGCTCGGTCGGCACTGGTTTCAATTATGCTAGAAATATGAAATTTTATATTTAAGTATCTTATAGCATAAGTAAAAAATGTAAAGGGTATGCATTTCGAAATTAGAAAAAAAATTTTTTTTTGTCAATTAAGGGACACCCTAATATATATATATATATATACATATATAATAAACCATTAAATTACCACTACATATACTAACCGGTGGAGCTTGTTATGCTTAACATGTTCAAAGAATCGGATGGAACTATGTAAAATATTTTAATATTAAACCATCCAGTGGTATGGCAGTATTTATGTCTTTTAACTGAAAATGAAGGATTCTTTATTTTATTATGTTAACCGTTTCGCGGTACTGTTTGCTTGTAGACCGTCAGTGACCAAAGTCTAGTCCAGGTGAAACGATGAGTTCTGTGATTTTTGCATAAGCCAAGGCAGATTTCAATGACAAGTCAAGCCGCATGGGGCTTTGAATTCATTCTCCTGCTGCCCAACTTGTGTTTTTCCTTGCGGCCAACTTCATTGTGGATTATTTACTATGGATTTGTTCTGGCTAGTTTGTATATACAGTGCTAAGATGCGATTTCACGGATGTCTCTATAATAGTTGATTGCATTCTATCAAGGAAGCATGAACGTTGCAAACCCCAGAGCACCCCGGCGCGGAGCACAGAATCAAGCTAGTCTCTTGTGAGGCTTATAGAACTGTTTCATTTGGATTCCCCGCTAGATTACATTATTAAATTATTTACAATTGCCCATAATAATCATCGGATTTTCCTAAGTGTTTTCACGAGGATCTCAAGGATTGCTGAATGAATATTTGTCGGCGGACTTACGCTTATCAAGGGATACCAGTGCGAACTTAATCCTGAGGCTTTTAATGCGGAGCTAACGCAAGGGCTGCGGGGGTGGATGCGGGGGTGGATGCGAGGGTAGATGCGGGGGTGGATGTGAGGTGGATGCGGGGTGGATGCGGGGTGGATGTGGGGTGGATGCGGGGGCGGATGTGGGGGGCGGCGGACAACGACTAATTATTTTAAGGCAAATTGAAGGTAAACGGGAATGACTATACTCTTTGTATTCATACATTTGTACGAGCTTAAATAATAATTATTCAATCTATAATTCATTCAATCAATAATTTGAATCCAATAAAATCTGGTTTGAAATATATTAAGAAATTCTTGTAGGATGAGAGAAAGTCTTGTTCAGATTATCCAAAAAAACACATTAACCTGTAAGAGTACGAGTAAGAGGACGCAAGTTGAAGATGGAAGCAAGCGAGCCCTCAAGGGGGTTTCTCGTGTTACGGCTTGTTACGTCTCCAGAGTTCACCTAGTTGTGTGCAAAAGCGGTAGAAGAAGAGATTTTATAAGTTTATCTTTATTTTGGTCTCGGAGGTAATTCATATTGTTTGCAAAATTTGAAAAATCCGTTTGGTCTACCTGCGCTCGAAATGGCAACCGCGTTATCTGTAAGCTATTATAAGTAATTTATGCAATAAAGAGTCCCATATTTAGAGGGTAATAGATTTTTTTGTTTTATGGAAACGCTAGCTCAAATAAAGTTTTAATGTTAATATCATTGTCCAAATTTCTTACCAAAAAAAATTTGTACGAAAATAAATATATTTATGAATTTTATATATGAAAAGATGCGCAATCATACACCTTTAATTCTAGTTAATAATTTCAGGTTTTATCTCTTGAACCAGAGCGGAAGTTCTTCCATCTACTCAGTAATACTGATTACAATTTCACTTCTAGTGATCACTGCGGGCGGGCATATGAAGGCTTAAGCCGTATATATCCGCAAATGAACATTTCATTCTGTCGTCTGCCCCCGCGGCACTCCATCCAAATGTAATTCTTGTACTTTATCTCGAGGGTATACCTTACCGACGGCGGGGATAAGACGGGCTAAGACGTCCTTAGCTTGTAAGATAAAACCGACGTTTGTAGTTTATTACGACTCGAATTAGTCAGGGCTGTCGACGGTTGAAAACACATCGACCGGTTTTAACTACAGCTAGCCGATTTGTGGGAAATCGGTACTCACCGCGAGCTTAGTGAGCTGAGTTGTGATTTGAGTTTTTTGAACGTTCCTGCCGGGTAGTTAATACGATTTCAGTTTATTTGTAAATGTAAAAATGGTTTGAATAAAATTGTGATTTAAAAAAAAAAAACAATATTTTACTAAAAAAAAACTGTACGTTTGTTACAGTGTAACCCAACCTAACAGAATCTATAAAGTTATATATTCACTTATTTGATTACGAATTATACTTGCGCAGTTCCTTTTTCACTAAGAAAGTAAGGTAATTTGAAAAACATTTATATAATGAGATTATCCCCTGAGCGGGGAGACAGGGGTAATTTTTCGCCAGTAATTAACATGGGGGAGAAAGGGAAGCACCCTTATCATCGGCCAGGACTTGAATTTTTCTCTCGATTTAGGTCTTCTTTATTGTCCTCTCCCTGCTCCCCAGGACTGCCCCGGAAGCGCTTCTTTGCGTGAAATTCGTGGATTTTTTCAGATGGCTCTCCAGAACGCGGTCGCTTTTTTATTGTCTCGTTCTGCCGGAATTAAGGAATATTTTAATTCCTCGGCAGTGTCTTTTCGGTTTTGCCGCGTCGAAAATAGAATTAAAATTCTTGTTAGGAGCTGTGCGCAATTGTTATTTCTTCCGATTATTATGTGACGACAAAGCGAGGAGAGCGCGCGATTGTAAACGCGCTATTTTAACATCAAATTACAGAAGGAAATCTTAGTTATCAGCTTAGGTAATCCGACTGCTTATAAAAATCGTATTATTGATATTTTTCTATTTTGTTTTGTTAAGAGTCCACTTGGATATAATATAATGTAAAGTACTTAAAATTAATTATAAACAATCTTAATAAACAAATAAGTCTGCCACTGATATAATCATGGATAATGAAAATAAAAATATAAAAAAGAATCATGAAAGTAAGATTTAATATTTTTGATTTTAATTATTATTTTGACTCCGGAAATAACAGAATAAATCCGAATTTTTCTTACATACAACATTATCGTGTGTATTACATGTGTGAATCGATAAACTGAAAGCTATCGTAAAGATCTTCCAATAGTTTCAAACAAACGCACTGCCATGACTTATTTTTAAGCTCACGAAATACTTTAAAACTATTAATTGAATTGTGTATTTCGTTAAAATTAAAACCATCCTGGGTCCACGCAGGTGTCTGACAGGTAACAAAAAAAGCCGTAGGGGGACAAAACGCAAACTGATTATCTTCTTACTTCTTACTCTAAGAGTAGTGAGGTTACAACCCCATCGCTGAAGATTCGAACGTAATATGCACTCGTGGAGTATAAACATAATACAGAGATAAAGTATTTTTTTTCTAATTGCACAAATAGTTAGAAGATAACATAAAAATATTTGAGGTGTTTTTGACTTTTAAGGGTTTTGCTAGACTCAAGATGAAGTCCGAAGTCCTCGCAAGGCACAGTAATAAAAAAAAATATTTGGTAATGTTAAATGATTCATGAATAAATTGTACAAATTAGCAGTTTCTTATTTAAACAAGTAAAATACTTCAGTGATATTTCCACATATATTCCACTCAAGTATTTTACTTACTTAAAATAATAAAACCAAGTACTCCCTGCCAAAAATATTGAATTTCTAATTAGCAGTTTGTCGTATTTTACATTATGATATTTTTTTTCCACGGAGCAATGGTTCGATGTCAATTAAAGTAAATAAAATTTGCTAAGTGCATTTGATAAAGGAGTGTTTCAGGTTCTGTCGTAAATACCCGCGAGTGCAGCCCGCCCTGGGTGGTCTGGGTGGGCGCAATGAGTCCTCGTTGCCGGTTGATTGGAATTGAGCGCCGCCCGGATTAACGTATTGCCGCACTGACTGGACTGCGCTCCAGCTGAGTTATTAATTAGAATCTTTGGAGTTTATTTAATTAGGTACGATTTCTGAAATATTAGCTCAAAAATATATCTTTTACTCTTTTGGTATCGTTTGGAAACCTTTCTTTTTTTATTTGATCTAGCTTGAAATAATTTTTCATTTGCAAAAAATTTCAAGATAACTCATTGTACGTTGACCCACTATACTATTTCCCCCTTAGAAAACCATGAACACTGGCTCAGCATGAGTATATGCTCAGTGAAATGGTCGCCAACCTCCTCTGAAGAGAGGCACTTGATGGAGAAGATGTATATAAATATATATTGGGATATAACATACATTTCATTTAAAAAACAAGAATACCATTAAACTTCATACCATCAAACTTCTGAACAATTTTGCAGTAAAAAAACTTGATTCATAAAATATTGCTCTACTCGTATGTAAACCATAGACCATGCCGTCAGCAAAAGTTACGCTCAAAACTATTACGGAAGACGATTAAGCTACAGTATAAACATTTCATTCAAATTCATAGTACGTTAATCGTTCAAATCGAAGTTGTGATAAAAACATATATATAATTAAAAAAAGGAATTTTTTAAAGAGATTTGAGCGTTTATTAAAGAAAATCTTGTACAATTCTGTTATTCAAAGTATTGTTCATCGGAAGTTACAACATTTCCCCATCTTTCTGGCAATTTGCGGATGCCATCCCAAAAAAACTAATCGAGCCAATTTTTGATGCCTTGGACTGAAGTGAAGCTTATTCCGAAAAGTGCATTCTGCATCGACCGAAACAAAAAATAGTCAGAAGGCACCAAGTCCGGATTAAATAGCGAGTGGGGCAGAACTTCCCATCCGCTATTTTCCAAATAGTTTTTAACGGGTTTTTTTGCCATATTTAAAAAATTTCCCTGATTGAAAAAAATATGATGCGCACAAGCAAATCAAACGTTTTGACAGCTTATGAATAGAGTTTCAAAATGACATATATATCAATGATTTGCTACAGCGCATACACAAGTGTTGGCATCTAGTGTCAAATTTTGGTTTTGAAGTTATACATATTGATTATAATCACACTCTTATGCGGCGCCTGACATCTTCAGTACCAGGCGCGCGCGGATAGAGCTACCATGACTTCTCTCTATTAGAACTTCATGATTCGTGAGCTGCAGGTGAAAGGCTATTTCTTTCACGGAATTTTAAATATTTACGGGTTCATTTACATATTTAAAATTGTTAAATCCATTAATTACGGCCAATATTAAGAACACATTGATTAATGCAGATTGATTAAATATTGAAAATCTGTACACCCAAATCTGTACCGATTGAAATATTTTTTCAACAAACATAGTTTTTTTTTAAATAAAAAATACAAGAGAGTTGTATCTAAAGGTCAAGCAATAAAAATTCGTTGTAATGTTCCACGAGACACTAACGACTTCATAACGGTTTTGTATTAATTTAACATGCTGACGTTTCCATCCGTCAAAGTAAACATGGCTTCATTTAAGTTCGATTTAACCAATCAATTAATGAATGTAAATTTTAAGAAAAATAAACGTTGTTAGTGATCAAATAACATAAAAAAATATTATCACTCATTTGAATGAAGAATCTACACGTTAAATCAACAAAACTTTTGTTTTATACACAACGAAATTTGTAAAATAATATATATAAATAACAACCATGAAAAGCCAAATGGTTAGGAGATTACAATCATGACTGTATTTATATTCTCAAAATTGGAGATTGCAAATGTACGAGTATGTATTATTGGGTATTAAACTAATAAATCAAACTACCTTGTTGTTTAGTGACGCATCAGCGCACTTGCTTACTGGACACAAGATCCTGGGTTCGAATTCAGTAATCAACTGTTTTGAAAATCAAAAAGAAAAAAAAACTATGTTGCAAATTACCTGCAATTTCACTGAAACAAATGTCGGAAAGTCTCTGAACGCTTTGTTAGGGAACGTCCGTCTAATCTTATAGACGACTGTGGACAACCCTCCGTCTTAGATTATCTGAGTTTGGATGTCATTCGCTTGTGGGTCAAAAACAAAAGAACTTTGTACTAATAATTTATGAATCCCATATACATTATTATCAATGTTTTATTAGTTTGTTGTTTTATTAGTTAGTTGTTTGTGACGCCCCGTCCGCCTGCGCTCGCGTAGAACCCTCTAGCATTTTTCCTTTTCGCCTTTCAACTTTCTTGTCATTCTCTTTCAAATCACTCGGTACAGTAATGCTTTTAATTGTTTTTATATTTAGAGATTTTTGGACGGAATTCAGAGCCCGAAATAGAAAATTATTACTCTAGCTTTAATCGAGCGATTTCACATATATTGCACTCAAGGATTTATTTAACAATAGGGTTATTTTCACATATTTTCCCTACATAAACTCAATAACGAAAATAGAGAAATCTATGTACACCATATGTTATGTAGCACGATCAGACGACAGCTACATATCGAATTGTAAGCATAGCCCTAAGAACTATTTTAAACTAATTAAAAGAAAATATAAAACTTTTGCAGCCAATGGACAATGATGGTAATGATAGTTTGTCTCAAGAAATGGCCATCAGAATTAAAATCTCATATACAGGTTTTCCACTAATTAATAAAAGAGTTGAAATCTTTCATTTAAAAATAAACCGAAGTCAAAAGTAAAGATTTTTTGAAAATACGATCTAATAATTAACAGACACTATAAAAAACTTCAAATATGATTTATTTTGAAGCACCGTGTATTTATTGAAAACTAAATTATTTTACGACTCTTCATTGAATTGAAATACCTTACGAGGTAACTTTCTTGGGAAGCGATTTGTTGAAAAGTAGAAAAGGTCATATAAAATTGTTATGGATTCGATGTCATTAAAGTAAAAACTGTAGTTTTACATAAAAATTGTCTTTAAATAAAAAAGCAGTTCTCAGAATAACTCTGAAATTAAATATATTTATATATATTTTATAAATATCTATGTTATGGATTAGTCAATCAAGATGCGTATTTATTACCCATTACGGGCTTATTATATTTACTAATATGATTAGGCACATTAGTTCATATATAGAAGATGATTTAAAGAAACTCTCAGAAAAATATCATCGTGATTTGTGTGGGATCCCATCATCTATATATGAACTAATGTGCCTAATCATATTAGTAAATATATTATATAATATATATAAATAATTATTATATAATAAATTTCTTTATTTTTTTATTAGATAAATTCACAATAGTTCTTATCGTTTATTAATTATAATTATAATTAATATTTTTATATATACATGGGCGTGTGTGAAAAATCACGTTTCAGTAAATTTACATGTAAAATTACAAATACACAATGACGCAATACAATGCATAAGTTCAATGATTAACCGATTTTAAAATCAAACAGATTTACTAATGTTGTATTTTTCAAAAAAATATTTTATAAAACTTTTTATATTTATTTTATAAAATACTACAAATTTAAATAATATCACGTTCGAAATAAGTAATTTTTTGATTTGCTATTTTGTTACACAAAATAACTTATTTTTATCTTATTTGATAATCAATATGGGGATGTTAAAAAATTGCCCGAGAAGTCATGGGAGGGGGAGGGTGTTCTGCGCGGAGCCTCGCAGGGGTCAATTAGGGGAAATGGATTTCACATGTCAGCAATCCGGGACCACAGGGGCCGTCGTAAAGTCGTTACGTCTGTCAATATTTCATTTAAATAGTGAAGGTGTGTCATGATAGCACGGAAAGTCCGCTCCACCATTCGCGCGGTCCACTTCATTGCATTTTCATAAATAACTTTGAATATATTAATGATAATAATTTTCATACAGTAAAATGTTTCAGTATTTTCGTCAAAAGCATTTTTTTATGAAATTATTGAGCATAAAATATTTTTATTTATTTTCGTAATCACTCCATCAACTTTTGTTTCTTTTCAATAAACTTATTAATAAAACATATATAAAAAAGAAAAAAATAGTCTAATAAAAACGAACAAACGATCAATTATAAATAAAAAAAAATTCTTCGTCGTTTCAATGTTTTTTAATCTGTGGGTGATATTTTTCTCGGGTAATCGTGGGTAAAAGAATAAAAATGTAGATCTTTAATCGTAAAAATCACTGACATAGTTTTATGCCCTAGGCCTAGGGGGTCGCCAAATTTTTTTAACTAACAAGGGGGGCGCGTATTCATAAAAGTTGAAAAACACTTCTTTAGAACACCAAAGGATTGTTTAATATTTGAAAAAATTCGCAAATACATCAATCATTTAAAAAAAAATGTATTTTAGGTCATATTTATCGGTGACCGGTTTCGCCAATCTTTCACTTTGGTATTATCAAAATAACAAATGAAATGTTGAGAAAAATGTTGGTTCTATTGGCCAGTGAGGTTAATCTCTTTGCTCATTAGAATTTCTTAAAAATAAATATTTATTCTAACACTATGATACTTATTACTTTGATAAAGTTGAATACATTCGTGAGCGATGGGTGCGTCGTTGCCCCCGTCACCCCTCGGAGGTCTCGGCTCGAGTCTTTCCGGTGTCCGATTGTAAAGCTTTGGAACGTGTAATGCGCAAACTGCTCATCTCAAACTGAATCGTTCAATTTAGCTCAAAACTAACAAAGCTATTTTTTTGTGAAAGTGAAAGACCTCGCAGGAATACAGATAACATCTGATCAAAAAGGTTTCTCTTTATGTTTGTACTGGCGTCACGCCGTTGTTTCCGATCGCATCGGAGCCGCCCGCATTGATTTATATGCGCTGCCGTGCATGTCGCCCAGGCCCGGGCGGAGGGTCCTGGCGGGCCCGGGCCGCGGGTCCTGGCGGGTCCTGGCGGGTCCTGGCGGGTCCTGGCGGGTCCTGGCGGGTCCTGGCGGGTCCTGGCGGGTCCTGGCGGGTCTGGCGGCGAGCCCGGGGCGTCTGCGGGACCGGATCGAGGGAAGTATCGCTTCGTATATGGATTGGCGATCATTGAGACTAGGGACTGTTTGATGATTCTTGTCTACCTGCCTTTTTTCATTTTGCTCTTTGAAAGTAGATCTCAAATTATCTGAGCTTTGATGTCTCTCGTTCGTGGAATAAAAATGAATCAACTTATTATTTCATTCTAGTTTCTAGTACCTCGCGGGGCGGCCCTGGCGGTGGCGGCCACCATGGCTCCCCGCCGCCCCGCAGCCCCGCAGCCCCGCAGCCCCGCAGCCCCGCAGCCCCGCAGCCCCGCAGCCCCGCAGGCCCGCCGCCCCGCCGAGCTCAGGGGGCGCCCAGTGCGCCGGCTTCCGGGGGCGCGCGGACACGGCCACTGCAAGTTACATAACGCAAAACATTTTTTGAAAATTTTAACAGTAGACAGACGGTTTAAAAACTTTATAATATGATTTGTCGTTAGGCACAATAACACTAGTGCAAGTGAATCATATTTTTTAAATCTTCATCAAATGTTATATCTTATATCATATTTGAAAAAATAAATATTATAATAAAAAATATATTTATATTTTTATTTAATTAGGAACATAAAATATTTTATATTTGTAAAATCAATTAATTAAAAAAAAATATTGTTGTGTTTTAAAAACTATTTATTAATATTTACAATCTATTATTACCCTCCATTAATTTCTGTGAGAGAAATTAATATTCTAATACACATGAGGCATGTTGTGAAATTTACATAAAAAATAAAAGTGAAAGAAAAAACTTGAGATGGGTTCCCGTTTAAAGCTTATATACCTGTTTTTTCAGTTGTCAATTTTTTTAAGTTGAGTGAAAGATACTTTGATATTTAGTTTATGTAAAGTAAAAGTGATCAAATTAATAATAGTAACATGCAAGCAGAAGCGAAAAAAAATGTTTTTTTTATTGACTGCCATTATTATGATGATTTCGAGAAGTGCCGCCGGAGAGGACGACCGTAGCTTGTTTCTGAGCAGCGGGGAAAAGAACGCGAACATCGCAAAGTGCGTCCTGAAGCTTTCGGCCAAGTACTTCGTGGAGAAGAAAGCTCTCAGCGGAAGCATCGTCATCATCAACATCAACTCCTACTCGTCGACCACACAGCAGACCCTACTGAAGACGATCCACACTGGAAGCAAGTACTCCGTCATGGTGAAGGACTCGGCGTTCAAGCACAAGAACGCATCGCACTTTCCTGAAAAGGCTAAGAACTACATGATGATTTTGGAAAGTGTTTCAGAGCTTGAACAGAATATATTTCAGCTCAATAGACTGCCCACGTGGAACCCCCACGCTAAAGCGGTGATCTACATAGAATTAAAATCCGAAAACAATCTAGATGAACTTGTCATCGGCATTATCAATAAACTGAGATCCTACAAGCTGTTGCGGACTATAGTAATCGTCGACTTCCCGAAGCTGATGGAGTTGAGAGCTTACTCTTGGAGACCTTACAGCGATACTAATTGCGGGGGGCCTTGCAAAGAAGTTTTTCTAATGGACGTTTGTCGGAACAATATCATTAAGGAGAAAACTCCCCAGGAAGATATGTTTCCATACAATATGAGGCTGTGTCCGCTGACTATTTATGCTGCAATAAGTGAACCTTACGTCATGCCCCCCACTAAAAAGATTACTGATTCTGTATACGATGATGAATACCATTTCGATTTAGGAATTGAAGTCAATTTAATGAAAATCATTGGTCACTTCACGAATATGACTGTCATTTTAAGAATGTCAAATGCACCAGAAAACCGGGGCACCCTTCAGAAAGACGGGAACGCCAGTGGGTTATTTGAGAGATTGAAAAATGAAGACGTGGATATCATAATCGGGAACATGGAAGTCAACAGGGATATTAGGAAGTGGTTTGATCCTTCCAGTACGTACATACAGGACGAGATCACTTGGTGTGTACCCAAGGCGGCTGCCGCTCCTACTTGGGCAAATCTGATCACAATATTCAAATGGTCTACATGGATGACTACTCTGTCGTCGATAATACTCATATCTTCGATGCTGCACTGGTTTAAGTATCAGGAAAACCCGAACCTCACTAAATGGCCTACAAAATCAATTTTGATGACACTGGGTATGATTCTGGGCTGGGGCGCATTGTTTAAGCCACAGACCCTGTCATTTAGAATTCTTCTATTGAGTTGGCTAGTATTCAGTATGAATATCAATACCGCTTATCAAAGCTTTTTGAGAAGTTTTTTGATTCACCCTAAGTACGAGAAACAGATCCAAACTGAAATTGAAGTAATCAGAAACAAGCTCGGAGTTGGTGGAAGAGCGTCTCTCAAAGAATATTTTAACAACACAGACCCAGTGGCTCACGCGATCCACGAGAAATGGGAAGACTGCCCCAACCTGCCGGAGTGCGTCAAACGAGCTGGGAATTTGAGGAGCTTTGCGGTAGCCGCTTCCAAGAGACAGGTAGATTATCATCAACAACTATTAAGCAAGGGAAGTTCCCTGCTGTATTGCTTCCAAGAAGGGAATATCATCTACAAGTACGGCGTTGTCATCGTTGCGAGGAAGTACTTCCCCATTATCGGCAGGTTGAACAACATCTTAAGAAGAGTCTCGGAGAGCGGTCTCATCTGGAAGTGGAACAACGAAGTTTTTTTGCGCAAGCCCGTCAGCGTAGACAACAGCGACGAGATTCCCCTGAGCGTGGAGCACATGCTGGGCGCGTTTCTCTTCCTAGTATTTGGCTTGGCTGTTTCCTTCGTTGTATGTTTGGTGGAAATTATTTGGGTTTTATCGATTAAGTTTTCTAAGAGGTTTAAAAAGAAATATCAGTACCGGAAGTTTTTGCAATAAAAGTATAATTATTCTGAGGTGATATTTTGTAAACAATTGAAAGAGTTTTGACTAATTGAACGAGTGGAAAGTCGTAGGTCTTAAACATCAAATTAATTTTTCTCAAAATTTAGTTTTTAAATAATGTGATTGATTTTTTTTATATACTAATCGCCTGAATTAGATTTTTTTTTAATTTGAGAATCATTTTTAATTTTATGATTAAATTTGAGATATAGTTTAGTTAGTACCTACATACAAATATTAATAAAAAAAAAACAATTTTAATGAACTATTTGAATAAAAAAATGTTAAAATGTCTTAATTATGCAACAATAGAAAATAAAGAAGAAAAAAGAAAGCATTACACAAAACTATGAAACATGAATTATTCTATATATTGTTACAAAATAAATGGAAGTACGCGGAGCTACGCGGCCCAGGCGACGGAAATGATTATTACTGAGTGAGAGTTGTCAAAGATAGGGTTTGTTATTCTGTTATACATATATTTGTGTTTTATTTTATTTGTATCAGTAACATTTATTTATTATATTTGTTAAATTCTAATTTTGTAAGTAGAAATAATTACATGGCGATGTACTCTTTTGAAAAAGTATTTATTTGGTGCATATATAATAAAGTAATAGAAAACTTCCAACAATGCTTAATATTATAAAAATAAACATATTCATTATATGTTCAAGATAAAATAAGTCATAAAAATCTTTTTTAATCTGATTAAATGTATACTTCAAATATAAATAATGTATTATTTGTATATTTTTATATATATTTAAAAATTCAAGGGCAGAAGCTCAAATAAACAAAGCTCTTGATTAACTGTCTCAGACGAATGGTTTTTTCCTGAATTGATCTATCCGAATGTATTGTCTCTAGAATTTGAAGTCTCAGTACACTTAAAATAATTGGTCATTTTGCGTTTGATAAAAACTTTCAAAGCCAAAAAATAGCCACAAATGAAGCATTTTGTATCACAATTATATGTGCGAGCCTCGGACAAGGAAACAGCTTTAAAGCGAGGCCGGCCAAAACAAGCGCGGCCCAGGGCAATTAAAATACGTTTAAGATTATGTAGATCCCCGCTTTACACCGGCGCCGCTTTTTATAGCTATCGTAATAATTTAAAAAATACTACTCCAAAATATAGTTTTAAGTGGTTTTACGTGTCAGTAATGTACCATGCACACTCCGAGGCTCACACCTGCAACAGAAAACAAGCTCCCGAAACATGTGGAAAAAGAACGTCTGTTTTTTGGTGTTCATTTTGGCGGTGACTTCGATAAGCGTAGATGATTTTTTCGAGCAAGTGCGATCCGAGGGAGACGTCCGAGTGTCCAGCTGTATGCTGAGCATGTTTCAGAAGTACGTGCTCTCATCATCCTCTGCCAAAACTCGCGGCAATTTGTTCCAGATACAGTTCTCCAAACGAAGCCATGCCAATAAGCAAGAACAATTAGTGAAGACGATTCACAAGGTTGGAAATTTCACGGTGACTATCGGGAACAACCGGCAGCTGCTGGAGACCGCGCCTTCAGCTGTGGATACTGTGAAAGGCTACATATCATTTCTGGACCACCCGCTGCAGCTCTACAGAGACTTGGCCAAGCTGGCTAAAATGGACACTTGGAATGCGTTCGCCACTTTTCTAGTGGTCATAGACGAGCAGCAAGTCACGACTGCGGATATCATAGAAATGTTCAACCAGTTGAGAAGCAATAAGTTGATCGACGCGTTCGTAATAGCCACCGATAAGCTCAACGGAGTTGTAAAATCTTATACGTGGCTTCCGTACAACGGAACCCAGTGTGGATCCACTTGCGACACCGTCCACCAGTTAGACTACTGCGACGGCTTGAGTGTGCTCGAAGTCAACCCTAACTACGCCAACATCCCTTCCGATCTACACGGATGTCCCCTAAAAGCCAAAGTCATCGTTTCCGAGCCGTACGTCTTACCGCCGATTACTAATAATGTCACAGGAAAAAAAGAATTTAACAGCGGAATCGAAATTATTCTTTTAAAAGTGATAGCAAAGAAACTCAACATGACTCTCGAAATAGAATCGAATCTAGAATACTCTTCTGGACATTACTTGAGGGACAGCCGAACGGACCTCCTGAACGAGCGGTTCGACATGCTGGCTGGAAATATAATTTCAGATATTGTGAGCGAGGGAACCGACACCCTCAACTACAGGCTGGAGGAGCGTGTGGTGTGGTGCGTGCCCAAGGCCAAAAAGACCTCCTTCTGGGAGAACATCAAGTTTATATTCACCGTAGAAGTCTGGTTGTTTTTGTTGATCAGCGCGGCCATAAAAGCCATTATTTTCCAGTATTTTTTGTGGAAGCAAAAGAGTATAAAGAGTTTTTGGACATTATCGACATTTTTTATTGTTATTGCTCTGCAGATGGGCTTCGTCACTAAGATGAAGCCGAAGCTGGATGTCTTCCGGGTGTTCTTCATATTTTGGATCATGATGGGGATTGTGACGCTGGTCGTCACGCAGAGCTGTCTACGCAGCTTCATCATCAATCCTCACTCAGAGTTCCAGATGGAGACCAACAAGGACGTTCTGAGTTCGGGGATCGAGTACGGAGGTCATCCCGTGCACGTCATCAACACCGACTCCCGCGAGACATTGACTCTCGCCAGCAAATATAAAGAATGCAAGCCTCTTGTCAGTTGTATCCGAAGAGTCGTTAACCAAAGAGACTTTGCGATGACAATTGTTCAGGGATATGCCAAGTATTATGATAACTTCATCAGAAACAAAACGGACCCAAGCATGTACTGTTTTAAGAAGGACGTGATGAAGACCTACTACCCCGCAATACTGACGTGGAAAGACTATCCTCTTCTCAATAAAATGCAAAGGATCGTCACTTGCCTTTTTGAGAACGGTCTCCTCTTCAAGTGGTCCAGAGACATCCTGCCCGAGCGCAGTAGAGTGGCCGATAACGCAACTATAAAGCCTCTGAAGATGAAAGACTTGTACGAGGTGTTTTTATTTTTGATGGCCGGCAATTTCATAAGCTTTGTAGTATTTTGTATGGAATGCTTATATTATAAATATAAAAATCGGATAGTCAAGCATCGTTATAGACGTAAGAAACGCTGTTGTTAAAAATATCCTCTAGAGTATATACGAGTATGTATTATATATATATATATATATATGTGTGTGTGTGTGTGTATATATATATATATATATACTGAACTTGTTAAACACTATATATATACATATATATATATATATAGTGTTTAACAAGTTCAATGTAATTTTTTAAAAAATTAGGCCTTAAATAGGGTTTGTTATTTTACCAATATGTGAAATTTATTTAGTTTTATTTTAAAAGTGGATTATGTCAATTTTTTATCATAATTGAAATCAGATATCACAAATCAGAAAACGACAATAATGACAACGAAGTTTATTTCTGATTTTAACTTATTTTTCCGTTCTCCTTGAAAAGACACCTGCCAAAAATATGATTATAATATATGTATAATAAATAGCAATCCTAAAAAAATCCAAGATTCTTTATTTTTTAATGTTAATTTACAATAGTTTTTAGGGCTACGCTTACAATACTATGTAGTTGTCCTCTGATCTTGCTTGCAGGCTGTGGAGCTTACAAGATGTGGCTTAAATGGAAGCGTACATGGGTTTCTCCATTTTCGTTATTGAGTTTGTGTAGGGAAAATTATATGTAAAAATGGTCCTAAATAAGAACAATACTTTAAAAAGTACTTGAGTGATTTTATTTCAAGTGTTAAAATGTATTTCCACGAAATACTCATGAAAACATGAAATGGTAATATAAAAACCTGTTTCTTTTGAGTCAAGACTTAAAATCTACTATTGTTTTTGCAAAAAACTACACCTGAAATTACATTTGTATTTCGTTTTACATTTTTTAAATACTTTGATTCAAACGAGATTCGTTAAAATAATTTGCTGCTACTTCTATATTTGATTTTACAAACAAATAAAAGAAGTATTCATAGTATTTTTAAACAGGTTTTATTGTTTATTCTTGTAGATATCGTATACATTTCAAAATATTTTTTAAACCAATTTACCTAACATAGAATCCTAACATCGACCCGATGGTTCGTGTCTATGTGGAATACACGTATGCATGTCTGTAATAACTGAGGGATTTTATTGCCGAGGCAACTCTTATTAGTGCACCCTGGCACTGATACAACACTTCTGTTAATCCACAGTTGTGTTAATATACAAGACATAAATTGGTTTCGGTAGCGTTATTTTTTTATGTAGTGCAGTAAAAAATCTAGATAGATTAAAGGGCTACTCCTAAAAACATTGACTTTTATTTATAAAGAATAATGCATTTTAGTTTTCTCCAACCATTTTAGTATATCAAACTGTTCTTTGTTACTTCTAATGGCGATATTTATGTGTGATTGATTTAGATCAGGTTTTACAAACTATAAGTCAATAACAATAGACCCACGTGAATCAGATTGAAAAATAATAATTTTTCATACATTGTAATTATTCAAGTAAGTTGATAAGTTATGATGAAGTGTAAAGCCCAGTTATGTTTAAAAAATACAGAATGACTTTAGCATTAATAATTTATTTTTAAAAATAACTATTGATTGTTTTATTTTTTTTAATATATGCAAAGGTGGTGGTATTAAATATATTAGTGGTTAGTAAATCTTAAAAAATATTTCATTGCTTTTATTAAATCAATAGACGAAGTCAAATTGATTTAGTTTTTGTTGGGTATAAAATATTTCAAAACAACCACTCTCAAACTCGGACTCACTGAATTCGACTTATCACAGCATGCAACGCGACACGATCTGTCGTGCAAGCGTGACTTATAAACACGCTAAAATATGCAAATTGATTTTTAGAAAGTGAAATTGTTTTCTTATAGCATACCGACTTTGAACACACAATAATATTTAGTGTGATATAAATATAAATAAATGTACTAGTACAATAATTATGGGTTTATTTTATATTGAGAGGTGTCACGCAGTCAGCGATGTTACCAGAGTGGATTGACACGTGTTACATTTATAAACAATAATTTTTTCCCCATTTTATTATAAACAAAACATTAATAAAAAAAGGTGATTTATTGATTATATTTTGATGATATTTATGCTAGGGGCTGTAGTCTTTTTTATATCATCGCATCCCGGAGCTGCGCAAGATATGGAATCATTATATGCAAGTATGCAGCTTAAAGTGTAGTATGATAGCATGTATGTAGCATAATTTTAATGACTTTAAAATTAATTTGATTTTCAAAAGCAGTACAAAAAGTTGTAGGTGTTATATTGTCAGAGAATAACGTAATTTTTATTTTTTAATGTGTGGCCGTGTCTGTCACATTAATATTGGAATTTTGTAAATTGAGCGATTTCCGTCATTGATTCAATGCAGCAAACAAATTATACCAACTTAAATATAACAATAAGTACAAAAGGTACAAGCACACATATAGGTATATCCACGAGGCACAGGGTGGTCGCAAAAACACTCGCTCCTGCACCGACTGCGAAATTATACTTTTAAATATGAACTCATCTGAATAATGTACCGGCGGATGGGAGAACGCTTTTCTGGCCACCTTGTGGGTACGAAAACTCTCCGTTTTATATTAACTGCACCATATCTACCATGTGTACACATATATATGTAAATGTTTGGAAAATTATCTTACGTTATGGATATAGGATGATCTAAGTGCGGGTAATTCACGTTTTATATGTTCTTTCAAAATTAATATGGACTTCGGAGATCTGGACTAAAACAATATTAAAAGACAATAATCTGAATACGTCATTGAAACTGCAAACGCACAATATTAAAGATTTTTCCTGCCAGTTTATTTGTTTTGAAATTATTTATTATTCAAGAGATTGTACACTGTAAGTGTAATCAGTATATACCGTTGATCAGGAAGTTTTGTTTGAAATATTATTTATTTTGTGTTTTTCTTTATCATAGTATTCTCTCAAAATGCGCAATGCTTGTTCCTGGATCTGCAACGAACAGAATTACTTCAATCGAAAACTTGTTTTATTGCCGCTCTTGCGTGTGAATATTGTTTTTATTATTTTGAAATGCAAGTTCTCCAGACAAAATACCAGCAATGCAACCGCGTTACCTGCTGCCAGGAATGCAAACACCTGGTACAGGTCCTCCATGTTCAGCGCCACGGCGGACTTGCCGGCGACCTCTCTGCTCAGTCTGGGCAGGACGTCTTCTGCCCACTTGAAGATCAGGCCGTTTTCGAAAAGGCGCGTGAGCGTCCGCTGCATCGCCTTGCGCGGAGGGAAATACTTCCACGTTAGGATGACCGGATAGTAAACCTTCACCGGATCCTTCTTGAAGCAGAACATGCTCGGTGTGGTCTTATTTCTCAAAAATTTGTCATAATACTTAGCGTACCGCTGGCTTACAACAAATGCAAAGTCTTTCTTGGCCGCTACCCTCTCGATGCACGAAGCGAGCGGTACGCAGTCCTTGAATCTGCTCGAAAAAAATTCTATTTCTTTGGACCCCCTATCCATAGCGTGGATTAAGTGTCCTCCGTAGTTCATTCCTGAAAACAGTACTTCATTACCAGATTTGATTTGATTCTCGGAATGAGGATCGATGAGGAAGCTTCGAAGGGAGCTCTGCACGACGACCAGAGTCACGATCCCTAACATCAGCCAGAAAATGAAGAACACTCTGAAGTAATCCAGTCTCGGGTTTATCTTCGTGACAAAGCCCATGAGCATGCCGATGACGACGAATAGAACTGAAATGTTCCACGCGCTTTTGAGGCGCTTTTCTCTCCACAGAAAATACTGGAAGAACAACGCTTTTGTGGCAGATCCGAATATAAGTACAAACCATACGTCTTTGGTAAATATAAACTTGAAATTCTCCCAGAAAGGAAGTTTATTAGCTTTAGCCACACAAAAGCCCACTTGTTCCTCCAAATTATAATTGAGCGTATCAAAATAATCGTGGACCCCGTCCGGAACTATTATATTTCCAGCGATGATGTCAATCTTCTCGTTTCATAAATCCACGCTGTAGGTGCTCCCATGCAGACCGGAGGCATAATTTTGATTGGATTGGACATCCAGGGTCATGTTAAGCTTGCGAGAAATAATTTTCAAAATCATTATCTCTATACCTTTACTGAAGTCTTTCTTGGAAGTCCTGTTATTGATCTCTGGAGGCAAAATGTATGGTTCTGAAACGATGACCTTAGCTTTCAGAGGACAGCCATGAAAGTTATCGGGGATATTTTGGGAATCAGGATTAATTTCGGTCAAACCATCGCTGTTGCAGTAATCAAGTTCGTGAAGAGTTTTGCAGGTACTTCCACACTGTGTTCCGTTATAAGGTAACCAGGTGTATGATTTGGCGGCGCCACTTTCGCTATCGGATATGATCACGTAAGCATCGATTAATTTATTGCTTCTCAATTGATTAAACATTTCGACAACTTCTGTTTCTTTGACGTGCTCACGATCAATGATGATCATGAAGTTGCTGTGAGGGTTCCAGCTTCTGTGCTGAATGAGCTTAGCCAAGTCGCGGTATAGCTGCAGAGGGTGGTCCAGAAAAGCTATGTAGCTCTTGACAATGGGAGTGATCGTCGGGAAGACCTCGTGAACTACTCGCGTATTCCCGATAGTGACAGTGAGGTTTTCCAGTTCGTGAATCTTCATCACCAGAATTTGCTGCTTGAGTAAATGATGCCTCTTGGAGAAGTGTATTTGAAATAAGTTCCCGGAAATTTCATGCGGAGGAGACATCAGCATGTACTTTTCCAGCATCGATACTGTGCAGCTGGCTGCCGCCAGTCGCCTCTCGGGGACTATCAGCTCGAGAAACTCACCAATAGTCAGCGAAGACACCGATACAGTGAGTAAGATGAAAACTAACAATTTCTGCCAAAACATGTTTGTTTCAATTGAACTTTGGGCTAGAAATGCCTATCACTTTTTTTTAAACTGCTGGGATATGTAATTCTCCCTCTCCTTTAAAATACTATTGATTTAACCCGTAACATATATATAGTATATGTATGTTAATGTTTATTGATAATTGATGATGGTCATCAACATTTTAAATGTTGTTTTCACCGGAATCAAGTAAATTTTTATATAAATTAATTTCGTTGTTCTTTCTGGCTGGGATAAACGTAAGAAAAATCTTTTTTTGAAATTATAATGTGCTTATGTGATCAAAAATAAACTATGTTTATATAAAAACGATGAACCATGGTTTATTTTTTATGCACAGTTTGTATGCATAAAGCTGGCTTATTTTTTGATAAAATATAATAGTACCCGAGTTTGAAAGTCACGGGTTAATTAAAAAAAAAACTGACACCCTATAAAATCAGTTATTACACAATTTTAAGCATGTTTTAATTGCTGTAGCTGTTTGAGAAAATGTTTTGTGTTTTATTAGGTCTTGTTGCCGGTCATTTTATTATTAATATTTCATGAAAACGGTACCCAGCTGATTTACATTTAATAACAGTCCATGGAACTTGTCAAACCTCGTCTGAGAGCTTTTTTACTGAAATCAAATTTCTTTCTAGTGGCAACACAGACTTCTATTCTGATTGATTTTATGTTTCGTATTTTATTATTTAAACAGTTCGGCCTCATACATGTTTAAAAATTTAAAAAAGACATTGCTTAAAACTATTTGAGTATTTCGTCTAAATATAAGAATCATTCATCAATAAAATATAATAATACAAAATGTTTTAAGATGATACTTCACCTCAATGTTTTATCAACCGTTAATATTTTGTTAATTATACATATGAATCCCTGGTATGTGTACATTACACATTGTTAAATTGGTTTTAATATAGTTTTCTGTAAAATGAAATACACTACTCGTTTTAAGGCTATCGATTCACACACAATCACTATGTTTGGTAAATTAATTGGAATAAAAAAAACATTTATTAATGATTTTTGTGAAGACCGTTTCACAGGAAGTACGATTTTGTCTATGCAGGTTTTATTGATTGATAATGATTAGTTACATTTTTTCAAATATTGAAAAGTGATTAAAGAAACTCTCAGAAAAATATTATCGTGATTTGTGTAGGATCCCACATCCCCAAGCTTACATAGCCGGTGCATTACCAATTATACCAACAAATCACTGGTACTAAGCAAGAATTTTTAACAATCATATCCTATAAATGAAACAACGTATTTAAATATTTAATTGGCATAATAAGTACGTTGTTTTATTTATAAGATATTATTGTTAAAAATTCTTGCTTAGTACCAGTGATTCGTTGATATAATTGGTAATGCACCGGCCATGTAAGCTTTGGGGATGTGGGTTCAAATCTCACACATATTACGATGATATTTTTCTGAGAGTTTCTTTAATCAATTTTCAATATTTGAAAAAATGTACTTAATCATTATCAAAAAAAACATTAATTGAGAATTGCTAAATGTGCGTATTTTTCTAAAATTTATATTCACTTTCTGGCCATGACATTAGGGTCTTATTGCCCGTTACATGCCTAAGACATTGGGTCAGTCTATTCATAATTGCAATTTGCATATTTATTATATTTAAATTTCATTGTATTCACTATCTTGTTTTTATATCTGTAAATTTTTTCCTATAAAATTTTATTTCTATGCTATTCTATTTTTTACTTAATAATATCAAAAATGAATTTGAATTATTATACTCAAGCAGCATTAAAGTCACGCATAAAAATCACCAAAAGGAATCGGAAATTTGATTAGAACAAAAGTATACAATAGGGCCGTATGCGATTGAGCGCGATATTGATTGCAGCCGACGACGTCAGGTCACCGACGCTGACGTGCACGTAGGCGTGTTCACGTGTACACAAACACCGTTTAACAGTCGGGTTAGGCTATTTATTTAACATATAATAATATTCAAATTGCGTAATAACCATGAAACTGGATAGATAGTTCGCGCAAGCTGAAGCCGACGCACTCGGCGCACTGGTGCCGGTGCTGTGCTGGTGCTGGTGCACACGTGCAGGGACACACGTGTGCACGAACACCGATAAAAAGTTAGTGCAGACCAACTCCGCGAAAACTTTATAGTTTTATGAACGTTTTATCGGTTATTGAATTTCAAAACAAGCGCAGCGCTCGCCATATAAATAAATGTGGCGCACGCGGGAGCTGCATTGCGCACCAACCAAATGTGTGTGCACATGAAATATATATATATTTAAAAAAATTAAATTAAATTTCAAAATTCTTTTATTTTACATTAATTAAACTTACAATAGTTCTTAAGGCTAAGATTATGGAAAGATACATGGCTATCCCCTGATCCTGCGCGCAGGTTGTGGGGCTTGGAATGTGTGACTTAGGAGGTGGCATTCATGATATTCTATAATTACATTATTGTGTTTAGCAAGGAAAATAAGTGGGAAAACTCATTATTTGGATTAGTTTATGTGTAATAAATAACTACGAACTAGATAACAAGGATAAAATTTATAATAAGAACAAAAATAATGATCACAGGTAGAGCAGAGGGTACAATGGTCACCTTTGGATATTTTTTTTGACTACTTGGCGTTTCTTCTTGTATAGGGTGCCCCGGGAGCCGTCGAAGACTGTTATATTTTCACCGAGTAGGATGAGGTGGGATATGTTAATAATAATTAATGTTTTTATAATTTATGAATTTATTTTATATGTAGATCATGTATATATATAAATGTATATATTGCTTGTGAACAGAAGCTTGAAAATGGGACATAAGACATTGTCGAAATATTTAGAAAATACTCTGGACTATCTAAAAACACTTATACAAGTTGAAAAGATATAAGTATTTATAAGTGGTAGAATAACGACAAACGGTCACAAAGAACTGTATTTTTTTATTTTCTACTAATAATTAGAGGTCGGATTGACTGATTGATTGAGTCGGATATTCATTTTACTGTGAAATAATTATCGGTCGTGTTGAGTACTTATTTTACTGTTGTAATTTCTCGTCATTTTGAATTCAATATTCGTCCCCTTCTTCAGTATTAGAATTTAGTTTTAGGAAAATAGCAAGCTGACTTAATGTTTTAAGGCATTTTTGATTAATGCGACACGACGCCATTTAAATGTGTCCACACCATACCTCGAGGATTGATGAGATGACGAGATACATTAAATATGGTTTTTTTCAAGAGACAGGTTTGCATCTGCGCGGTCTGGTGCCTCAGTTCTAGCTTTGCAACCAGTTAATGCGAGCGACGTGTTCGTAGATTATACAATATCATATCTTCTGAATTCGGGGGTTTCCTGGTCTTGAAATAAAACTGAATGAAAAGCTAGTGCTGCGCATTGTAGAAGTGGATAAATCACACATGCGTGGCGGAGCGTTGCGCTGACCGAGACGGCCCCATCGCTCACGCCCCCCGAGCCGCCCCTGTTTATTGCGCATAAATACTCGGCCCAGTGTTTTGCAGTGTCGGCTCGCACCGACGTGTATTTATTTTATTTTTCTTAAGGTCCTCTCCTCCGCTTATTTACGGGTTCCTTACTTGGGTTTTTTGCGCCGACGCGCGCTCTGATGATGGAGGCCGCACCCTTATGTAATATATCTCATAGTTTTATTACACCTCCATTTTAGTTTTTTTTAGATATAATATATTTTACTCTTTAGGTATATATAGAGACCCGTAAGTTTTGATAAGTGGCCTTTTATAACGAAGATGACCCCAGTAAACGTAACTCAATTAAATAAAAATATTGTGTAAACAGATGAAAATTACTTGAAACTTTAAATAAGTTAAAGTTATTATTATAAACTTTAAATATTAGTTATGCAATTAGTACAGTTTATTAAAGTTTTGTTTGAAATTTCGTCAAAAATCTTACAATCATTAAACCGGAATATCTCGCAAAATGATGGAAAGTGTTTTTCAATAGCAAAGTTTTATTATTCACCTGTAAAGTCCGGCATATTCGCATAAAAAGGGATATTTTATAAAATGAAATATTCTCAAAATAACAAAACGAATGCTGAGACTTAATCAATCATGAAGATTCCAATCGACTTCACTCCTGCGAGTCGCGAGGCTGGAGCTCCCGGCGAGAGCTCTTCACCCCCGAATAAAATATCCCCGATATCTACCCCCGCGGGGGCCTCGCTTTAATGGAATCCATCTCTCCGAGGTATTGAATTTAATTTTTTTGTTAATTTATGCATAAATTAAAGAAATATTTTTTATGTTCTTTTAAAGCAATATTGTATAATTGAAGTATACTAATATCGTTCAAATAATAATTTTATAAATAAAAAGTGTGCAGATATGTAACGGTTTATGATTTGAATAAAATTATAAATTTATAAAAAAATATTTAATAAATGAATCTTAGATTCGTAAAATGATTTTGTATATTTTAACGCATAAAATGATTAGAAAAATCAATGAAAATGATATTTTTAAGATACCGGTGGGGTTCGAGCTCATGGTTTTGGCCACCGCAGCCAAACGCTGTAGTCTTTTCCACCACCGAGGCCATGTAACTGAGTACTGAAAAATTGAATTGTTGCAAGTACCTCTTGTTATTTTACTAGAGCTGGGAAACCGCTAGATAATCTTCCAGCTTTAAAAAAAATGAATTGTTGTATTTATTCTTTTTTCAACCCAACCTCATTGATACGTTCAGATATAAACAAAATGGTTTATTTTAGCATGATTAGAAAAGCCTATTATTGTTAGACATGGGCTCAGAATTTTTAAATAAAAAAGTAAAAATATTTGAAATATTTTTGGCATGCTAATTTAATTTGTTCGTATTTTTAATTACACATTTAACAGACGAATCTGCTGTTTGTAAAATGACTTTGTTTGTATTTTATCTATGTTGTTAAACAAATAATATTAATTATACTAAAAATAATATCGGGTACTTTCTGTTAAATGTTAATAGGAAATTTATTATTTTATATCAAAACTATTGAAATGAGTGATCATTGTAAATAATAATATCTTAGTTTAAAAGAAATATGTACAAAAAACACATCCTGGCTGTTAACAGTGCGCGTACATTCTAATCAAACTTTATATGCGATTGACCGTTATTCTTACATTTTTATTCAATATCCAAGATATTACCAATTTATTTTCTGTATATACTTATGCGTAATTCTCTCGCAGCCATTTCCTACGGTCTCTTATCCAGCAGGTTACTTTTTGTGTGGCCCACGGGAAATATTTTGAATAAATATCGCAGCGCGGGAAGTTTCTCATTTTTGGGGTTCCCCAGTAAATCCTCACTCGGGTTTGGGGAATTTTTATTTTATTCGCTCATTCAATTTATGTGCAGGTCGGTTGTAATGCAGAGCTGCCGGTGTTGCACACTTCCGGTCCGAGGCGACCTACTTCCGGATGTGCCGGAATTTGAATATCTGGCTGTGCAAAAAGGTTATAAAAATTCACGCACACATGAAGGATTTCTTGAAGGTGCTTCTTAAACAAAAAGGATAGTTTTTATAAAAAATGAGGTGAGCTTAGTAAAAATGCATGGATTGTTAATTAATTAATTGTTAATTAGTTAATAAAATTGTTACAATAAATTCCGATCGTTTTATCTTTAAGAGCCGCAGCGTGCTTCAGCGGACAGCACTCTTGATTTGTTTACTGAGAGTCTACGGATTTTTGTGTAACGGAAAAGTGTGTACAGTTTACATATATGTATATCATATATATATACTCGTATATATACATAAAGAAAAAAGTCCTCAAACAGAATCGATTCTGAGCATTAAAGAATTAACATACCTAACTTTTGGTGAATATTGTGACTTATGTGAATCGAGAACTTGAGAATGTAAACATAATAAATAAATCGAACTTGTTAAATATTTAATTAAAACTCTTGATAAAACATTGAAAGTACATTAGATTTATTTGACAATAATGAAAATTTATTGAATATTAAAATAAAATAGTTTGGAAATTAAAATATGAAAAAAGGAATGAGTATTTATCTTTTGAATTTGATAGAATCATTGTTAGCTGTAATTGTAATCTGTGACCATGCGTGTAGTGATAGAAATCCAACATACGAAACAAGTCTCTAGTCTCAAGAGCTACTGCTGGACCATCTTCCTTTTACTATATTTAAATGATCTAATATTACACCTCTGATATTTAAGAATTCAGCAACTCGAGGTTCAGCTTATTAAATTTCTATTGTGATTTGATAAAAATACATTGTAAATTATACCAAACACAAAGATAATAAAGAAAATTGTTTTGAAAAAAAAAGTTTTTATTCTTCCAATATTTTTCCAAAAAGTTCTAGTCGGTACAAAAGAAACGGCGACTTCGGAATCAATAAATCATCCTAAAAGAAAAGTTTTGGAAAAAGTTGCGAGATGATATCTATTAATAGGTAACCTATTCATAATTGCGATAGCAGAAGTGAACTGGCAAAGTTTCATCCGCTCTAATCGCGCCTGATCGCAACGTATTTGCGAAACTTTTGGGAATAACTTATCGAATGGCGACAACAAGAAAAACAAGGCGCTCTTTCGTTCGATTTCGCGATAAAAGTGTAACACTCAGATACGAGTGGTTTCAAGCTCTCTCGCCACTGAAGCATTCACTGATGGAGTCGTAGGATGTGTTAACCATGATTTTATTGTTGATATTTTTATTATCATAAGTGGTGAAGTATCGGGGCGGTACCGAGCCAGGGCGGAGGGGCGCAGGCTTCGGGGGCGCATTACCATTTAACATTGGGCGGCCCCACGCCTCATTTTCTACGTGCTTCCGCCGGATTATTCTTTTTGAAATTTAAATTTGCGTATTATTCACGCGGCTCGCTAACCGGGTAATGATATTTCTTGTTTTTTCCTTACGTTTCTAGAGTATGCTGTCGGTAACACGCCGAGGCAACCCGCGGGACGCGCGTTGAAAACTTTGACCCATATTCAAAACATTACTTTATAAAATTAACAATACTGAAACCAAACGGTTTTTGAAGGTTCTGAGATTTATCTCATTTCATTAGGTTTTATTAACTTGTTTGATAGTGCATTTAATCCGTCGTCCTGTTATAATGCAGGAAGATCGCTGTCTCACCGAAATATTTCAATAGATAGCGAAGCTCGAGGATTTTCTTACGCCTTCGAAGAACGGGGTTGGGTTAGGTGGAAGTCGACATGCACCGCGGGCGCGCCGGGGGAGGAAACCAAGTAATGGGGTGAGCTGACCCGAGCTCCAGGCAAGCTGCAGCAGCACGACCTGTTTACTCTGCATAACTCAAATGTTTTAAAAACTAATTAAATATAACCGATGAATTCTTTTTTATAGTAGAAATCCGGCCGAATTTATAGAATTCGACAACATTATTGTATTAGAAACATACTAGGAAGAAAGTACATCTAAATAAATACCCACTCTTATGTGTACGATGGGGTAAAAACACGCCACGACGAATAATTTTCTATAATATGTTTATAGAAATAATCTTAAATCACAGTGTAAATACAAAAACATAACATTACATAAGTTGTGCTATAAAACAAATATTATTTAGAATGTATACAATCAAATAATATTTTATGTGGAAATATAATATTAAAAATATTTAGTACAGAAAAAAGTTAAATGACTATTATTTAACATAAGATGGATTATAAAAAAGTTATAAAAATACGGAAGTAATTTTTTTTGTTTAGATATGATTAAAACAAATGTATCATTTTTATATAAAATCATAAGTTGTTTAGTATTTAAAAAAAATAAAATAAATAGTATATATATAGGTTTACCAAATTTACGACGGAGTGCTCGCAAAAGTGGTTTTTATATATTTTTAAAACTGTTATTGATATGGCAATACTTGTGCACAAATATTTGAATGTTAATTCTATGGAGCAATACATACTGGTTTCAAAGGAGTCAAAAAACTACATTATAATATTACTATTAATATATATGACTATTGTCAACGTATGGTATCAGACAATGCAAAAAATAATAATTATTATGAAATTCAATATTTTTGACAGAGAGTACTTGGTGGAATTCCATTTTAATATTTTTGAATAAAATACTTGAGTGATTTTCCGCATTTTTGTTTTTATTAGTGACCGGTCACTAATAAAAACAAAAATGTGGAAAATCACTCAAGTATTTTATTCAAAAATATTAATAATTATTAACCTTTGTTGAGAAATCCGCAAAGATATAATTAAATTAAAAATCATGTTGTAGAATTATAATACATAAAAACATGCATGGAAGTTTAGTACATCTAAATAAATACCCACCCTAAAGTGTAAGAGGGGGTGAAAAAACACCACGACGAATAATATTCTAACACCTTCATGACTTGTTAAAGCACCCCATATGTTCCGTGCACCTGAGACGTCATTTCCCATATAAGAGAGTAAAAATAGCCCTAGAGTTAGTGTTACCATGTGTGATATTACAAGTAGAAGACAATTTTTTCCAAAACAATTACTAATAAATTACTGACTTAAAAAAATTTAGAGTTTAGAGCTTTTTTATGTAATTGGTGATACTTTTTGATCGAAAATTTATTTACTGTTAGATTTTAAAAATGAATTTCTAGTTGAACCTTAAAGCTTCTATTACCAAAGCTACACGTGCGCACAATTGAAGTAAATTAAAATCAGTCAGCTGATATCGAAGCTTGTATTACACGGTAGGTGTGTGGGTGGATCCTCAGCAGAGAGACCCGTATCGATAAACATCCTTGTAGATGCCATACGACCGTGTTACGTCCCTATTTAATATATCGTACAAATCTCCTCTGGCCGATTTTATGGTAATTGAGGATTAATTTAAATTGATAACACAATATAACATGTAAGATTTCTTCAGACGCACAGTGGTAACCCCAGCCGGGCTGATGTATTATTTACAGACCGCCGGCACAGTGGGAACTAATGATGTCATGTCTCAATACTGTAGAGATCACCCTCTTTTATGGTTTATTTTTAGGGGTTGTTTCCTTGCTGATTAATGAAGCGCTATCTTGAAAACCTATTTAGGGAATGTATTCTTTAAAGTCATTAAATGCAGTATTAAAATACACATTTTTTAAATAAACATTATTAATAATATTCTTCAAAATTAATTATTTATAGATTTAAAAAAACCAGTCTTCAATTATTTACCCATAAATAAATAATTATAAATTTGTTTCTCTTTCTTATTTATTGTTATATGTTTCATAAAATAAGTTAATCTGTAGTAAAAACTAATGGCATCGAATTTCCTGCCATGAAATTAGATACATTATCGATGGAATGTATTAAGATTAGGAGAAAGAGAATTCCCGTGGGTATTGAATCTTCTATTCTTAGTAAATTGGTCGCGTCTTCATGCACATGAAATTTTAAGGAAATTGCAAAGATCTGGGCTTCAAATGAATAGAACTAATATGCCAGAAATCTATAACCGTGTGTTGAAACCATGCTGTATACTTGAAGTAAAAATAGTTTATGCTTTAAATACACGAAAGCGGTACAACATAAAACGACGAGAAGAATTTTTAGTCATAGTTATCGCGGCCTATTAAATTGTAATAAATATAGCTAGCTAGCTTGCGAGATTTATTATATTTTGTTTGAATTAGCGCTTTTGTTTTCAAGGATTTCTTCAGATCGAATTATACGGAGATCCGTTCTAGATTATATGAATTAGTAATTTGAAATAATTATAAATATAAAAATAAACCATAGATATCAAAATACGTAAAATAGGTGAAATATAAAAATTAATGTTATAAACTTAATATTTTTCCATTCTTTGCCCATAAAGGTATATCACATTAAAAACGTATATAAGTAAACAATTCACAGGAAACGAGGAGAAAAATTGTATTTTTTTTCGGTGCATAATAATTTTTGCGATCTCTTTGCAAGATTCCACAAAATAGCAATTTGTCGATACATAATGTAAAGCTTTTCTACGTCGATTTGATTTGAAATAATTATAAATATGTTAAGATCGCTGAGCAATTTGCTTGGTGCTTTCGTTAAATTAAGAAGTAAAGTTGTAAATAATCTTGAACACTTTAGAAGCAATAAATCATTTAAATTCCATAAATATTTATCATTAAAGGGTTATTTTATACAACGCACTATTCTCAAGTGGAGAAATTTGAATTAATTTTAACCACCAGTTATATTCTGTAGTTTTATTGTTACTCTATTTAAAACCACGTCGTAGCAGAGGGCATATACGGTAATACTTGCTTGCCGACTACGAGTAGAAATATATATTCTTAATTATGTTAGATTTTTAATCGCCTCTAGATCTTTTGAGAAGTAAACCCTTAGTGATGCAGGTTTTATGCAACTTATGTATAAATTTCGAAAACCTGGAAACTTTCACAATTACCTTAGAATATGCAATATACTGCATACCTATCTGCTTTTCCACTTGCGATATCCCACTTTAACAGAGTAGTGTGATTACAGTTTTTTGATTATTTATTGGATTGTTTTGATTGAATATTCAATATAACATCATTGCCCATTCAGACGTATTGTATGACCAAATTCCTTTTCAACACACCCACATTGAACGACGATACAGAGCCTTCAACTCCCTGTTTTGCCCGCAGTGACTTTGTTGCCTGACGTAAATTTAACTGTCTTGACATTTTTAGTGAATATTATTTTCGTAACGTTAGGATATATTAAAGTTTTACGTCTATTTAAACAACTTTTTATCCAGCGATCACTCAGTATTTAATAGGCTCGCACAAAACATCCATTATTTTTAATATTAAAAATGTAGGCGTATAGATATCCTCTTGCGTACATGTGAATACGGTGACCAAAACGTATTGAGTGTATTATTGGCACTCTGCCATATTCTTAAACCGAAGAATGTTGAGAATTTTTATTGTATCATAAATAACAGACCGCTTTACAAATAATATGAAATAGTGAGACACCGAAGCCTCAAGGAGAGTAACTATTTAAGTAAAACTATTACCAAATTGGCCGCATACAAGAAGGATACTCGTATATGTCAAAATTATTTTTGAGAATGTTGACAAAGTATACGATGGGTTGCATGGCCGTCAGTTATTAGTGACTGTTACTTCAAAGAGAAGTTTCGGAGCAGATACACTCTTTTAAACTTCGTCAATGTGGCAGATGCTCTGATATGAGAGAGAGTGTTACTGTTTTTGTACAATATTTGTCCAGGCTGGCGCGGGTCCCTCGTGTCTAAAAACGCTTTACTAATTCGTGATGTCAATTTACACAATATTGTACGGACAAGTATTTTTTATTTAAATATTGAAAAATAGTTTGACAAGTCTGTCGTTTCAAAGTTTAACCTGTACTGCTGACAGGTTATAAAATCAAATAAATTTTACTTGGATTATACGTTAAAATGAATAAATAAGAAATACTGCGTTTTTAACAAAGCGTTTTTATTGATATTTTCGACAATTTAGTTCCGAATTTCAGGTGTCATCTTAAGCAACTGACCATTCATGAAGGTTGCCTTAGTTCTGAGAAATTTTTAGGAAAAAACGCAACATAACACTAAAAAATGTAGCATTTTTGAAATCAATGGCCGCCAATACCCACAATAACGTTTACTGAGATACTTATTTTTGCAGTTCCATCCGACGGTACATCAATGCTGAGCTCATTAAATACCCACGACGGACTGACAGTCGCGGCACCGAAACGGCCGCCAAAACCTCCGAACATAAAAGAATGGAGTGTAATTTATCAAGCGAGTTGCTGTCCACAGCTGCGAGCGCATTCTTCTTGATATATTTCCTTGATCTCTCAGACTCACTGACCGTCGCGGCCAGCCTCCCCTCGGGTGCATTACAAATTACACATCGGCTTCGTGCATTGTTGAAATTATTAAAATTAAAAAGGACACGAGGGGAATTATTTAAACCCCAGCCATAGTACGCGGGGCGCGGGGGCGAAAATGTCCGGAAACATTATAATTTTGACGGCATTTCGTGAACGATATTTATTATATTTTTAAATCCTCGACAGACTCATTTGATTTATCATGGTCCATATTTAAACAACTAAAATGAATAGCAAAATAAATGGTTGGAGGTATTTATAAGTTTCGTTTGTGAGCGCTTTCGCCTTTCGTGGGTTTCTTCAGACAGATTGAAGCTCGAAAAGCGCTCACAAAAAATATGTTTTTTTTGTGTAAAATGATTATTTCACTAATTTGTTTTTGAATCGTCCTGTATTTTACATTAAATAAGTATTGTTTGAAGTCGTAAAGTTTTGGGATGCAATGGAGTGCAATCCTTAGTGCGAATTCATTATTCATTATTGACTGAATCGATTACGATGTATTTGCATTGTAAAGCTATTCACGGCCGACGGATAAGGGTGGTTAGGTGACAATTAATATTTAATGAATACATTATTAGAATGGTACTTTTTTTGTAAGTATAATCTGTTCACGTATGTGTCAGATGCGGGGTCAAACTTAGTAGTCAATTCAGGATAAAGGCCTTCCTTTTGTAAACAACGCCGCTTTAAAATTCTTTTTAGACTGAAGTGCTGAAGTTATTTGAATGAATTAAAAAAAAAGTCTATAATAGCGAAGATTTGCATACGCGCCTGTCCGCGGCGCGACTCCAGTGCCAGTATAACGCCAGCGCAGCTCACCGGCCAGCTTGAAGATGGAATGGTAGAAAGGCGTTAGCAGGATGGCGAAGTGGACACAACTCTCCAGTAATGAAATTATTAAAAAAAATAATAATAAACTTTCCCCCCAAAAGAAAGATTTTTTCTTGTCGACAAAAATTATCAATAGTATTTTTTAAAAATAATATTTTTTTTACGACTTATCGCTAAAAAAAGACACATTAGATTAGGCTTAAAAAGTAATCGTTATTAACCAAGCTAAATTTGAATTCAATTAACGAGATATGAAAACTATAAATATTGAGAAAAAAAATGATTCTTGAGCATATTTATTTTTTATTACAGTTTTATATCCACTTTACTATTTATTATCTCATTATTGTATCGTAGCGTTCATTCTATGCTTTCCCACAAAAAAAACTGAGAGCTCGATGGCACAATTTGAGGGCTCATCCACAGTGGTGTCCATCCGTAATTGAACGATCCGAGGCGTCGAGAGTCAGGCCGTCCCTCTCGTGCCGCGCACTAATCGTAGAGCGCCGTCTCCTTCTCGCGCGGTGCTGGCGGTCGTCTTACTCAATTTATTATTTTGCTCTCTTTGCCGTTTGATGTGACACGAGGGAATTTTTTTCTATCCGGGTCTACATCGAGAATCACGGATTACTTGACTAGACATTGGAAAATGATTTCTCACTTGTTAAGCCGCAACAATTTGCGGTTATTTGACTAACGTTTCGGTTCGAGATAGAAATTATTTTTAAGGGTTTTTTAGAAAATGGATCTTATGCTAGATCCGATATATCGGAAAAATAATCGATGCAGCTCGACAACCGACAAAGTAATTTTATCAATGAGTCTACTTAATGTACAAAATAATATAAATTGAGTAAAATTTCATTGAAATATGTAAAAGAATATTACATAATCACCAAAAACTTCAGAGTTTTTAGTTTTTTGAAAAGTAGATTACAAAGTAATGTACCCAATTCATTTAATAAATTACTAGTTTTTAATAGTACAAAAAGACGGTAAAATAACAATTTAATTAATATTCTTTTTAAAAAAATCAAGAAACCAAAATTAAATCTAAAACCTACAATGAAATGTCCTTGATATATTTTTATTATTAATAAAAAAATGTCTCGTGAAACATGATTGCCTATAGTATTATTTTAAACAAGTTCGAATTAACATTAATCATTATATTTTTTTATGTCAAAAGAAGCATGAGCCGTCAGATACTATTGACATGTTGCTTTGGAAGTTATGTCAGATTAACTGCCAGCATGTCATATATACGTGTATTATCTGGTCAAAGGCACGGATCTAAATGTTTTTTAAGCGTTATTTAGACTATTTAAATAAAAATTACAATGAAATATAAGGACAACATTATAAAAGTTATCATCTTCGCAATACCCGGTAGCGCGTGATGTCGCAATTGGTATGTTAACCGACTCAGAAGTTCAAGAGCTCTGAAAAAATCCTTATGAAAATTGGAAAAACCAAATATTTAAATAAAAATGAAAGAAAACTTGTTAATATTCGTTTATTGCGTATTGCGAGTGATCGATTATATTATTAATAAATATTGATTAAATTAAGGGACAGATTTTTTTACGGCAGTTATTAAATTTATTCAAGCTGCTTATTTAGTTCAGGCTTACATTTTTAATTAGTAACAAGAAATTTATGACCCGCGGCACTGCGTTTCTGCTATTCCCGTCCCACTGAGCGCCGCAAATATCCTCCGAGCGCGGGGCGGGGGGGGAGGGGCGCGGGGGGAGGGGCGCGGGGCGGGGCGGGAGAGGAGGGGGGCGGGGCGGGAGAGGAGGGGGGCGGGGCGCGGGGGCGCGGGGCGGGGCGGGAGAGGAGGGGGGCGGGGCGCGGGGGCGCGGGGCAGAGGCACCGCAGTCCGCCGCGCACGCCCGCCGCGCACGCCCGCACGCCCTCGAGCGCGCAATTCAAACTCACACGTGCAGTTCTGATACTCCATCCGTAATTCATGTTTCTGTTTTGCTCGATTATTCGGAAGGTCGAAGTGCTCTTGTGGATGAAATCGAGTATTTGATATGTCAAGTGATTTTTTGATCGAATCGGATTATTGACAGTTTCATGAGAACTTTGTGGTTTATTTTTGTGGTGGTTTTGTGACGGGCTTGGGTAGATATAGTGAATAGATGTTTTTCCTTTGGGATTAGCAGAACTGCAGCATATCATTCGTTGAATAAGTAAATACATATCAATTATTACTGTAAAAATACTATGAACTCTGATAAAAATAAAAACAATATATATATATATACATATAAATATATATTCATATATATATATATATATATATATATATATATATATATATATATATATATATATAACAGGTATGATTAAATAATACTTAATTAATAAAAAACGATACAGATAAAAAGATATCTTAAATAAATGCTTTCGTAAACATATAAATTTAAACTGAAACATCATTGCCAAAAAATACATTATGATAACAAAACGACAAAATGCATGTTTTTTCTTGTAAACCCAAGCTTAGTTAATAAAATGTGTTTTATCATTATAAAAATAAAAGTGTGCAAATTTTCATGTAAAATTATATCAAAAATGAATAACCCTGTAACGCCGGGAAGTATTGCTGAAATCGCCAACGATTACGGCTCATTTGCAAGTCTAAGAGGAAGCAGTGCTCGGGCCAGGGCAGGCGGAGAAGCCGGTCGCCACTAACGTCGATGCGTAGAAATAAAAATTTAAAAAAAACTCCAGCTTTACCGAAAACTTTGTAAAAATTATTTAATATTTCCTACCAACAGTTTTGAATTATTTGGTTTAATCTATATCTAGACAATAAGAGGATTTTCCTGTAGTTAACGTAACTATTTTGTCATTTACCAATTTCGACTTTAAATATAAAATAACATGACATTAATACCTACTGATAATATTAATGATGGGTTGGTTAGCAAACCAAAAATCTTTCATTTAAAATTTTAAAATGGAATCCCACTGATTTATTTCTGACCAAAATATGAAAGAAATTGATAATATCACCACGTAATATACACTAAATTAATAATTTAAATCATCGCGGTAAGCAAAAAAAAATAATTTGCATTGAATTGATAAAAACCATTTCCTACTACATTCATATACGAATAAATTTAATCTGCTTTTAACTGCTTAGAATTTAACTCAAAGCGGCTCGCTTTGACTTCAAGTCTACGGCACGCCACTGCACCTCGCGAGCGCAGCGCAGGCGCTCTTACTGCGAATTGGGGAAGTTGGATTAAAAATAAACATTAGACCAGCCTTTCTGGAGGTGGGATGAAAGGGTTTGTAAATTAAATAACAATACAAATAAAAAAATTATATGTTAGAAACATTTGAGAAGGATAAAGGTATAATTTGTAGTGTGTAAGCGCCAAAAGAAAAAAAAAGCAAGTAATCATGAAAACTATCGGATTACTTATTTGTGGTTTAAAAAGCCAAACTTCGTGTAATGATTAAAGCCATTTTCCATTTATAAGTGAGCTGAAACGATGACATTTTAACACTCTTGAAAAATCGGCTGAGTCCATCAACTTCAGCAGCTCTAATAGGTTGACGTGTGTAATTGGCTACGCTGAAATCTATTTCAGGAGAACCGACACATCATTCAGGCGATTAACGTGTTAAATAATACGTAGAAATATTGTGTGTAATCCAGCGTTGTTGTTCGAAAGACGGTGTCGTTGTTAGCTTATTTATAAATATATATATATATATATATATATATATATATATATATATATATATATATATATATATATAATTTCTTCCTGAATATTCTATCTTTTTACTTGGAATGGATGCTTTGACGGTTATTTTTTTTTAAATTATAGTTTTCTTTATTGATATTGATTTAAATTTTATATAACGTGCATTATAAAGTCCGCATCTTTATTTAGAGTCTTTTTTGTTATTCCCGCAGCGAAAAGTTTTATGGTCATTTAGTTTTATAGAATATTCTAATGCAATTTTTCCTGACCTTCAGAATTTTAACACCGTACACCATATTGAATGGCCTAAAAAATGGCCCCAGTAATCGGAATAGAAACGTCTTTAATGAATCAATCTCTCAATTGCTACATATAAACCATAAATATAAAATAGTCATTGAAATAATATATGGAAATGAAATAATATTTTCGCCAGTGTCCTGCGGCGGCGCCCGCGGCTGGCGAGGAGTTGATAAATTAGCGGCGCTTCCCCGAGCCGCGCTTATTCCGGACACTGCACAAGTGATCCGTCCGCCTGCTGCATAGGCAATCAGCCCGCCGCTTCCGGGGCATCTCGGACCGGAAGTGGCGCACGAGGGGGAGGGGGGGAGGGGGGGGAGGGGGGGGGGGGAGGGGGCTCGGCGCCTACCACGCTCATATACAGGATGGTTCCAATATTGTCCCAAGTAGTAAAAACGCGCTAGTGGGCTGATTTGTTGAGATATTGAGGCACTTTTAAATTAAAGAACCATTGTAACGCTTTGGCTCTGCAAATAAATAAAGACATTAGAAAGGACCCATTCCGTTTTCTGAAAAATCACACAGTAAAAAAGTGTTAAATCTAATTCAAAGAGTTTCACACAAAATGTATTATTTTTGGTTAAGAAAATTTTTATACTTGAGTACATACTCAATTTATAGTTATAACTTTCAACTCAAAACATCAAAGAATTCCAAGATTGTTGCGTAATGTGTGCCATTGCTTAATGCTGGCTGCAATACCGTTTCAGTGTGAGTAATCAGGAAGCGGGAGAGGCTGTGAACTTAGAACCTTTAGAATTCTTAAAGTATATTGCTTCTCTGCGTCTTATATATTTACTATTCTTATTGAATTGGCTGTAGCATTTTTTTTTGGTTGTGTTTATTTTTATTTTATTTTTCTATTTCATGTTTTGTTTTTAGTTCAATTAATGATGGATTTTATCGAATTACTGATATAATAAAATCTTTCAAAATTCAAAAAAGGTTAAGGTTATCATACATTTTATATCTATGAGATTACATAAAAATACATAGACGTAAACAAAACAGTCCATCTAGGCGTCAGCTGGCTGGAGAGGGCCAGAACACAGCGCGGCTCTCCTCGGCAGCCCCTCTGATCACCTGCCCGGCCAGGAATAGTCCGCCTCCGGTAAACACGCCCACCGACGGGCACTTAGCGTCGTCTTCATCAGTCGTCGCGTGCTTGCCTGATCACACAAATGAGAACTGCAGTCGCCAGGGCGAGAAAGAGAGAACTATATATATATATATATATATATATATATATATATATATACATATATACACGAAATTTAGATTAAAAAGATTGCCAGCATAAATGAGTTGCGAGAAGATGTTGGCTATGAAAAAAAAACACTTTACCGCGAGTATTTCTAAGAAAAATAAACATTTACGATGGCGAGTATTTTTTCAGATGCGGAAGTTTCTATGCTTGCTGAAATTAATTTTAGAAATTTCAGGTTAAATATTTGGCTGCTAATAGATGATATAATATTTATGTACTACGGTTGGAAAATAAGATGAATTGATATTTTAAACAGAGAGAATTTCCCATAGTAATATTTTTTTAAACGATAAAACAAGAGAACAAATATCTCAGCTAACGCTATCTTCTAATTTTAATTGAACATTGATTTAAATAAAAAAAAATAACAAAGCCATTTTTTACCCATACAGGTCTTTTGCGTGTGTTTGTGTTTCCTATTTAATCAATTGACTCATTGCACAACAAATAAAGAAGCGAAAAACCCTTCAGTGCAATTAAACCCTATTAGTAAAATTAATAAATCTCAGCGTTGTAGCGTTTCCTTCAAACACTGTCGTTCTTATTAGACCCATATATGCGAGGCAGTATTTTAATTTCAATGGTATCATGTTAATTTGTGATACACCTTTCAGCCTTAAATTCAACATCTAAATACATTTTGAAAATGGCTCCAAAGTTAGAGTAAAAACTTCGCATTAATAATTTTATTAAAATAAGTACAAAGTCTACGAACGACGGCTGCCTTAATTAATACATGTTTTTATGTAACTCCTCATAAATAGCCGCAAGACTGCCCTAAATTTTAGCTCACATTCAAAGCGTCGTTGAAAGAAAGTTGTCTGATTTGCTTAGAGTGCCAAAAGTGTAGCTCGATCACGGCTGGTAAGAACTCTCGTCGTCGAACTATTATGCGAATTGTCACAACACCGTACGCTGAAAACCATTGATACTGCTTGGCACATTTATAAGCATGTATTAAAACAAAGGTGACACGTCTGATGCGAGCTTTGCTTCGGGCTTCAGGTATCTACACCCGGAAGTTTGGTTGCCCAAGATCGAACTTTCAAATGGAGTCGAATCGTTGTAATTAAAAAAATAATTATTATAACTTGTTTATAAACTATAATTTCTATCAAATACCTAGTGAAAATAATGATTTTAAGTGTTATTTTCACTTTTTATTTTTTGGGGAGACTAGTCTCGACAGCATGCTAGGTTGACATATTCAAGCAGAATCTCTGTTTTAAACTAGTCTACACTAAACAGAAACTAAACAATTTTTTTAAATAAAAATAATAGAATAGAACACTACCGAGTACTTTCTGTTAAAAATATTAATCAAATATCTACCACTCTGTGGTCCAGTAGCTTGGGTTTTCATCCCGGGGTCTAATTCAAATGAAAAAACAAATTTTATTTTAAATTATGAAATATTAACAGATTTAAAAGGAAAGAAAACCCATCAAGAATATATACTCTTTTGTATAGGTTTTCAGTGTCTATATAGAGCAAACAATGACCAGAGACGAAATTTACAGTTGTGACCACCTCTTCATGCTTTTCATCTGCCTCTTCCTTTGCGGTGTTCTAACAAATTACTACTACTACTCTAACAAATCTCGTTCTCCTAACTAATTAAAAAACTCACCCAACGACCGATTAATTGATTGTCAATCAAAGTAAAAGACTTTTTTAAAGAATAGATATATTATTTCGTTTATGGCGCATATATTGGGACACGAATGAACATTAAATTTGATGAACACGCAAGCAATGTAATTTAGAGCAATATATGTAGCATTGAGAAGGGAACAGTCGCACGCCGGTTCTACCGGCCAGTCGCTTAATTGGCTTAAAATTTAATCCATTATCTTGGACCATGAATGTAATTAAGACTAATCCATATATTTCAAGTTGTGGTTTGTATTGTTATAATATATGTGGCCTTCATACATTCAAATACTCAAATAAGAAAAACTTATTTATACATCAAGTACTTACGCGATTTGAAAATAAAATATTTTTTATTTCAAAATGTATTAACAGTACTGTGAATAAATAAACACTTTTAGGTCCTATAATTTTTATGATGTTTTTTGTGATTACTTGTATTTTTTTTAATTTTTGATCGAACTGTCATGAAAAATGGGTTATTTCGGCTCGCCGATTCGGTAAAGTATTTAGACCATTTTGAGTATTTATTCAAAGCTCTCGCCCCCTCCGCGTCGCCAGCTGTGTGCTGCAGCCGCCTCTCCCCGCCGACGCCGAGACGCCCGTCTCCGTCGCCGGCGCAGCTATTTGCGTCAGTGTCGCCGGTGCAGGAATGCGGGGACGCGGTGCTCCCCCGAGCTTTCAGCCTAAAAAGCTCTAGAGCGTTCAAAAGCGATTCATGCAGACAATAAGAGTAGCCAAATGGCAAGAAGAAGAAGGCGCTCTCGTCTTTCAAAGGCGTCTTAAGGGTCTTGCTACCTACCTACCTTGCTTGGTGTCCATCCCCCGTCTGCCACAAAAAAAGGACCGTTTGACCTGGCGAAATCGTGTCATTTAATTAATTTAATTGTCACATTATTTTTCTATGTCGAAAGTTCATTTCTTAATAGAGTATTGAAAAAACTATAAATTATATTTATCTATTTTTTATTATTTAACTAACGTCCATTTTCAGGATACAATAAAATCTTGAAGATGTTGAAAAATTTGATAAAATGACGACTTTTCAAAACCAAAGTTTGTTAAAGATTTTTTTAATTTAATTTTTAAATAATAAATCGCACAGAGTTTATATTTAATCTTTTAATTCCAATTTAAAAAAAGACTTTTTATATTATATTTTGTTTGGAAAAAGGAATTTATCTAACTTTTTGCATTTAAATTTTTTTGATTGGTGCAGTTGATTTTTCGCAAAACGGACCAGAAAATGACCAAAAAAACTCGAGTATGGGACTTAGACCCTTAAGACATGGTGCTCTTCTGAGTGGGAAAAATCAGCCCAGTTTTCAGTCTAAAAATCTATGCAGCGTTTGAGAGATTAATACGTAACCTTCAAATTAGAGGGATTAAAGGGTTAACAAGTTTCTTTATTACTCTTTGTATCTGCAGATAACAAGGAGAGCTCTCTGAAAAGTGAAAACGCCTCTAAATAAAAACAATCTTTTTTGAATATGGACTAGATGAAATCAAAAAGTCAGTCATTAAGAGCTATGGACGCTTTAATACAATCGTTTGCTTAAGGACAGCGCTGGCTTAGTAACTTATCGTATATAAAAATACCACAAAAAAACTTTAAAATTTAAAATTTATTTACATAAAAAATTTAATTATTTACATGTATTTAATTTAAAAAATATAAAAATAATATATCATTCGAAGTATTTTCCTTATTTTATTTTGATTTATTATGTGTTTCAAAAATCACAAAAAATTTTAATGCTTTCCTTTTCTACTTTAATAAAATTATCAACTCTTATCTTATAAGAGAAAAATAATAAAATGTAAAGTTTTTATAAAGATTCTTATGATTGTTTCGTTTTTGATTAAAAAAAAACCAATTCTTTGTTGTTTGTCGAGTATTCGTTAAAAACAAAACCAGGAAGTATTTCTTTGTCAATATGATACTATTGGTGGCTTTCTTTTTTTTTTATTAACAAAAATTGGAAATTCTCCGAAACTGAAATCAATCTTTGGAAGCTTGATAAACAAAAGAAATAGGTTTTATGAAAAAGTAGTAAAATAACTACCAAAATCACGGTGACAAAGGTTAAAAGTATGTTTAACTGGTTTATAGGGGAAAAAAATCAAAGATTTTTTATAATTTAACACAAACCATATATATATATATTTTACTAATAAAAAATGCTTTTAATAATATTTGACCTAGCTCATCCCTGATAGTTTGGGTTTTTAAACATATTGTGTACTAAGGTATTTAAAGTATGGTAACTTTTAGTTAAGTAATGGGTCTATTAAAAATTCATTAAAATCACTTATTAAATTTCATAATTTATAATTAATATCTAATATAATATTATTTTTCGATCATATGCCGACGGGTTGATGAATATTGAATTAAATATCCAAATTAATTTAGAAAAAGTTCTTTATGTTTGGTTAAACATGTGGGAGGTATAAACTTTTACTTTATTGTTTTTGTGATTTTTACACATGTTATAATTTTTTACAGGTGATCGGTTTCGTCAATCTGTTAGGTTTATATTTTCTAATTTCGTTTAAAAACGCAAACGTTACAAGTTGGCAAAACTGGTTACTCAAAAATAAAAAAAGTGTAGAAGTATTTTTATATAAAATATTAAAGTACAATTCTATCATGTACTTTCTGTAAAAATATAGAATGCAATGGATAATATAATATGTACTAAAATGAGTAATAATAGGCAGAAACCATCAAATTCGATACGAACAATAACGGATATTTACTGGTAAGAAATATTTTGTTAAAGTAAGAGCTTTCTTTTGAACGTCTTTATGAGGTGGATATAAAATAAATTCTAATAACATAAGTATATAATATCACGAGAGACAAATAAAATGTCATTTTAAGGAATAAAAATCTTGGGTGCCATGACACGTTTTTTCTTTAGATTTCAAACGCTTTGGTCTAAATACTTCCGGTCTTTCAAAAAATCTCTAATTTCGGCTCCAGCACCGGGGCTCATGACATCCGAAGCATACGAACATATTCATTTAACTCTTGTAAATCACTAAAGAGATATCAAAACTAATACTATGAAACAAAATTATTTTTTTAACATGTAATTATAATAAAACAGAATATTAATAAAGTCAAGCGATATTGGTCGATGGGATACTGGTAACTCTAAAGATCTGTATAGGGATTTCTAAATTGCAAAATAATATGGCGAGAGAGTGTATTAATCACAGAGACTGTAAATAAAATAAATACCTGGTCGAGTCGGCCGAGCCAAGCGTCGACTAGCCCGTGCTTGTCAGCTGCTGGATGCGAGATTCCTTCACACGCTCGCAAGGATCTCGCGCGTATATTCTGGCTCGAGCCACTCAGACAAACGGCGTCTTTCCCGTCCGGGGGATGTTACGGCAGGGGGCTGTCCCGTACCCCAAGAATGCCTTTTTCCACGTTGAAATGCATATTAACTATATGATACTGCATTCTTAACGTATCAAGATAATGTTTAAATAATAAGACCACAAATTTATTAGTATTTCCAAATAATAATAACTAAATGCCAAAAAAAAGAATTTGATATTTAATTTACAAACAATTCGATTATATGGTTTTATTGTGTCAAATAAAAATCCTTACAGTGTGAATGGTTATTTATGGTTAAATCTAGGTGTATATACGCGTGCCGCAGTTGAGAAAGGCCTGGCCGCCTGTTGCGCCCACAGCCCCGAGCAGCGTCGGCCGCGGAATTTATTTTGCGTTGTTTTTTATTCGAGCCGTTTAAAGACAGCTTATTTGGGCGTAACTGCACCCCAGCGATGCGTTCGTCGAGAACGAGACGTATTTACATGGGCCCTATCACCCCCCGGGGACCCGGACCCTTGAATTTTAATGCCGCGGTCTTTTTGTAAAGGGTTGATTCACTCTAAGTCGGCCTGTAAATTAAGAGTATCGCTCCGGTGATGTATCTTATTGGCCACTGGAGGGGACGCGCGCATAGATTTCCGCTCACCCCGGTAAGGTTTGTGTGAAGAGTGCACCGAGTATTGGGTGTCGAGTGCAGCTTCATGTACCAGAAGCGGGGGAGGCTGCAGTCCAAGTACAGATTTAAATACCATTTTTCCAGCTTTATTTTTATTGTCAAGGTATTTATTTTGAAATTAATATATGACATTAATGATCTAATATCACAACATATTTTATCTAAAATATTAAGATGGAATTCCACCAAGTACTCTCTGTCAAAAATATTGAATACTATTATCTCTCAATAGTAAAAAGCCGTAAGTTGCGGATGCATTGTTTGAACCCTTATTTAAAATGCAAATGATTCATATTAAATACCCTGTTTTCATGGGTTTTTTTATAATCGGTATTTATGAGCTTGATAAGTTAAAAAGATTTTAAGAAACATTTTTATTTCACAATAACGCTTGTGATGCATCGGAGCCAGTATTCTAAGGCTTAGACAAGAAGTGTTAGTTCAAAAGCACCATGTTTTTAAGTAATGTGAAAATGAATGAACGTAAATATATTGTAAATTCATTTATAACGATTGCCAAAACAGGCTAAATAGGTTTTGAATATTTACAATTTTGTTGAAACAGAGTTTCTTTCAGATGAAATGTAGAGTGTCTAGCCGCCCTTGAAGCTGGTGGCGTAGGTGTTGACTTGTGGTGTTGTAATTGATAAATAGATGAGAGAAGGATGGCGGCTCGTTCCCTTAATGCAGTAGCCGGAGCTATCATTATTGTGTAGTAAAGTCTTAAGTGGATAGCGCACGCGATAGGAAGGACACACGAGCCCTGAGAGAGCCGGATAGATTTACTTTAGTCATTTTTAAGAGAGTTTAATAAATGCGCAATTTTCACACACTGCATAAAATATGTTTTTAGATATTAGATTCACCAAAATCCTCGATTTTGTTTCGACCCCACATCTATCACGGCCCAGTGCTCTTGCTAATTGAATTACGGTTGTTTAATATATACCTGTGGCTGTACAAATGGTATTATTCTTTTATTTAAAAAATATTCTATGAATTCGTGGTAATTGTTGTTTTTATCGGGAGTCAGTTTGAAAAAAAAAATTAGGAAGCTTGATATATCACCAAAAGAGTTTTTGTATAAAGTAATGCCGATTGTAAAAAATAATCATTTTTTTAACACGAAAAGTGTGAGAGCTCTCTTTTGTATTGTAAAACGTGATTTTTGAACTTTGACAAAACACAATCCTACATTTCGAATTAAGTCACAATTAATTTAGCAATTATAACATTATTTTTCAAGTTTATATCCCATGATTTTTTTATATTCATAGGATACAACAGGTGTTTAATTAATGCGGTATAGTTTAATCCATCGCATCTAGTAGGGAGTGATATTGCAATTCAAATATTTATTTAAAATCTTCAAAAAACAGTGGGCTTCCAGTTTATATCGCTCGATATTGCTCCTTAAATAGAAATTTAAAACGCGATGTAAAACATTGGAGCTGATTTTTATTCTAGGCGTGTAGTTCCAAGAGCTTTACGTAAAGTACACCAAATTAAAAACTCAATGAACTTAATTCATTAGAAACTCTTAAAATAATTAGAAAATATTATGGTACTCCATAGTTCAACAAAGTTAAGTAATCTTTTTAAAATTATATATTTGTCATCATTTGATTTTACGGGGCAAAAGTGTTTTCATGGTCTCAGTAAAAATGTTAGTAATATTATCAAAATTATAATACATATAATATCCACGATAAGCTAGTTATATATATTTAAATCTATATTTAAACAACAAATATGAATAGCCAATTAGCTTAGAGATTACGAATATCTTTGTTTGTGAGTACGTTTGGTTTTGAAGGGCATTTTCGGAATCTAATGAAGCCCTTGAAAGCCAAAAGTACTCACAAACAAAGGCAATTGTCTTTTGTTAATATTTGTAACATATAATATCTTGAATCTATATAAATCTTGTACAAAACTCATATTTGTGCGTTATAATTTAAAATCAGTCAATAGTTCATACAGCACAGCTTATTGTTTTTTTATTGTGGCAGTATACGCTAAATACTTAAATTTTTATATATTAGTCTTTAAGTACTTGCCGAGATAAGCGAAGGAGACATTCAGTCGCACCGTCATCACGTCGGCTGCCAACTGGAAGGCGCAGGCTGCCCCTCCAGCGAACAATCTCAAGCAGTGTTGCAATAAGAATCGATGTTTTTTTCCAAAATAAATACTGCGATGAGATTGGAAACTATCCAATTTTACTTTGCTCGAGTGTCCCCGTCGTATTTTCATATTTTTACACGTGGCAGCATCGAGACTTTTAAAAATGTTTCAAATGTGTATGGACAGCGGAAAAAGAAAAATAGGTGGCCTTTATTTTGTGCCAAAAAGGCAGAAGAAATACAAACAGTATAGAGTTTACCTTTGATGATGAAATTTTGTTTACATAAAAACACCGAGAAGTTACAATTTCATGAGTTGGATCTGCTAGATCACTCGTTAGCACCATCGATTGCTAACCGCACGTTAGCTGGCTCGGTTCCCGACTGTTTATATTATACAAGCCTTGCGCTGTCAAATCTGATGATATTATCGGCGAATTGGTATACTCCGATCGTCTTTCTAACTAGACGCATTTATAAATTATTTCAGTACGGGGCTAGAACGATTCAATATTTAAACTTGACGTGGCTTTACACACAATCAAAAAAATCATTACTAACGTCCGCTTAAGCCTCCTTACTTATATAAATGATATCTTTAACGAAATTTATTTTTGTATTTACAATATTGCGAAATGAAAAGAACAGCCGTCCGACACACAATGCTTAAGTGATCATTTAGAAGTATACTTATTGAATTAATATTGATTTATTGATGAATATATACGCCGACGCGTGATGTATCTGGCGCCCCATCATAATTACGGACACAGCGTTGAAAGCTTTTAGATTATTTTTCAGCGGCTTTTAAAACGGTCTATATCGAGATGGAGCAAGTTATTTCTGAAGCGGCGTCGCTTTTACGTCTGCTCAGCCTCACAGACGAGAATCTTGTATTCAAATATTTTACAAAAAATATGAATTCAGGTAAATCAGTGCATGTGAAATATTAACGATTAGCAGATGATTAACCGCAATTCACCGGTCGCAATTCATCAGTTTATTTTCTCTGCAAAGTTTAAATTGTTTTGTTACTACTGATACGCTTATTTAAGTTTCGATAGTGTCGATTTCTGTAGTCATTTGAAGTAATTAAATTAGCCATAGACAGTTATCTACCTGAAGATCTGGCACAACAATCACTATAAACGGTTGCAGCCTCTTAACTCAAACCAGTACCAGAGACGATTTTTTTCTGGAAAAAAAAAAATGTTTGTGCTACTGTGTTTTGAAACTGGAGTTTTATGGTAGGAAAGCGAGCGTGTTAACTACTGCTCTATGAGGCTGTTAGCAGAAGACAGCACATCCGTATGCGCTTGCCTTTACCTGCTGCTTGACTCTTAAGCCAACTTCGACCGATACTCAAGAATATATTGTTGAATATATTGTCGTCAAATAACATAATTACATTACGCTTCATCATAAATAATAAAAGTATGGAACCAGACGAGAACCACGAGGAGCACCTGAATTTTTTTAGTAATTTTAAAATAATCTATGAAATAGGTTTTTTAGTGAAAAGATATTTTGTTAGTTGATTTTGGAATTATTATATATGTGTGTTATGCTGCAAAATGGTTTTTATTTCTGTCTGTATCTCAGTTAATAATACTCAAAGAATGCGTTGGGACCAAAACGTCGGAAGACAATAAAAACTTCGCAGCATAACACCCAAGAAATCACAAGATCATCGAATTACAACTTATTCATACTTTTACAGTCGAAGTGATGATAAATCATACAGCGTTCGGGTCAGAGAGTTGTAAGAAGATGACGCACTCGCGTTACATGCAATGTGGATTCAGAGAGTCTATTGGCAGAGAATCGTAAGTTTTAAATCCGCTAATTGGTGTGGCCGTGTAACAGGAATACCTGAATATTATAAATACCCCCACAGAATAAATATTTTTTCAGCCCACAAATAAGTATATTTAAAAGTAATAGATTGCCAGTTAGAGAAAAAATGTTTCAAGTTTTGATAGATGGGTTAGCCCTAATGATTGGTTTTGTATGTTCTACTTGTAAATATAAATATAAGGATATTTAAAAATGTAATATATAAAGTTGTTTTTTTTCAATCGACTTGATAAAAAAACACTAATAATTTAGCGAGAGGTAGAAGATATTTAAGGGTCTACAATACGAATTAGCTGAAAAGTATATGCAAATTGACGCCTGAGTTTTAAGAATAATGAGATAATTTTTTTAGAATAAAACATGAGACAACCTAAGAAAGTAACGCTCAAAACTCTATGGTCCTATTGGGCTAAGAAGTCGCAAAGCATCTGTGGAATATCAAAATGTTGATTATTACAACGTTAGTTGGATTTTATTGAAAATACTAGAAATGTAGCCCGTCACAGAATGACGCGCATTCGATGAACAATGCTTACAATAATAAGATGAATAATGCTTTAATTTTGTACCATCAGTTGGATGAAGGTGCGAAGTTCTGTGATATACATGGCCTTGAACTTTGAAGCAGAGTGGCCCACTGTTAATTAAGCTCCCATTGATGCAAAAGATATACTGTTATTGTATGATCTTATTTTTCTCTTGAAATTTCCATTATAAATATCCTTTAAATATACTGGGGAAATAGGCCTTGCTGGTAATTTCACTTTACTTTTGTGACAGTAATCGTTGAACTTTCCATCTGATGGGTTTTCTGCTTGATAATGTAAAGCATTGCAGAATCGACAGGTCACACTAATTAATCCGAAGACAAACGCAGCGTTCGCTGTGCATCAGTTTCTTTTTGTCTTGAGGTCGATGCGCGTACTCGAATTTTAAGAAGACGCTGCTCACGTTTTCCTTCCAACTCATTGCTTGACATTTATGTCACATTTCGTGTCACAAACAACGCATCACTTTTCACTGCACTGTTCTTTATTTGATGCAGTCTTTATCACGTTCAATTGTGAAATTCTTGTTGAATTACGTTTTCTGTGCGTAGACGGTGTTATTTTGAGTTATTAAGGGTCTAGGTCCCATAATCGAGTTTTTTTGATCATTTTCTAGTCCGTTTTGCGAAAAATCGACTGCACCAATCAATAAGATTTAAATGTAAAAAGTTTGGTACATCCCTTCTTCTGAACACAATATATTTTTATTTCTTATAAATATACTATTAATATGATAAATATGTGTTTTTCCGAATAAAATGTAGGAATTTGGAGATTCGTCTGGTACATTTTCCAAGAATCCTAAACATTTAAAAGTCTTTTTTTCAATTGGAATTAAAAGATTAAATATAAACCATGTGCGTCTTATTAATTTTAAAATTAAAAAAAAAATCTTTAACAAACTTTGGTTTTGAAAAGTCGTCATTTTAACCAATTTTTCAACATATTTAAGATTTTATTTTACCCTAAAAATGGACGTTAATTAAATAATAAAAATTAGATAAATATAATTTATAGTTTTTTCAATACTGTGTAAAAAAATCAACTTTCGATATAGCAAAATAAATTGACAATTAAATTAATTAAATGACACGATTTCGCCAGGTAATGGACTGCCCTCTGGTGTGCCAACCAGACACCAGAGACAGCCCAATCGTGTCATTTTTTAAAATAATATGGCGCACATGGTTTATATTTAATCTTTTAATTTCAATTTAAAAAAAAACTTTTAAATGTTTAGGACTCTTGTAAAATGGGCCAGATGAATCTCCAAATTCCTACAATTCAATCGGAAAAAAAAAATTATCTTAATCATTTCGATATAGAAAAATAAAGTGACAATTAAATGACACGATTTCGCCAGGTAATGCACTGACTGTGGTGTCCGGTTGGACACCAGAGGCAATTAAATGGCTGGGAGCAACTGCCTTAATGATGTGGTTCATAATTTCTAATGCAATTTCGATAAAAAAAAATAGAGATGGCACTTGTGTCAAACTGACAAACTGGAAATTTATTTTTTTGTAAAAGTTCTAAATTTGAAATTCTTGCGGTGAAGAACTGAATTATATAATTCGTACATATTGAAACTCGCTAAAGCATATTTTATAGTTTATGAATGAAAATATTATCTTATCGTCTTGAAATTCGGCACATAGCTGCGGAAAAATTTACTTAACTTATGTGCAAAAAATCAGCGTTGTATCTTTTAAGATATTCTATAGAAAACCAAAAATCGAAACATACATACATACACACAATGGCTATTATATATATTAGATATTTGGATTTGATCGGGAAATAACACGCCAGAAATAGATTTAGTCATAAAATAAAGGTGTGATTGTACGGTAGACACGTCCTGCAAAGCAAAACCACTTACTGCACTTCCTCGAGGCAGCTGCCGCGTATTGGAGCTTCAACTTATTTATTTACAAATTGATTCAGCTGCGGCCCGCCTCGCCCCGCTCACCTGCCGGGGGAGAAAATCGCTTATCCCTTCAATCTTCTGATCTTAACATAGTTGCAGATGACATTTATTTTATACGACACAACCCGAGTCATTAAAACAATACAATTCTTGTATGGAACGGTGGCTGAAGATCTAATCATGTTGTCTATAGTGATAAAATCATATGTGTAATATGCTATTAATTGTAAAATTATAATGACGCGCGAGTGAGGATCAAACATTTCGCCTCACTTCATCATTCCATTGGTGTATAAAATTGATAAAAATAGAAAATAATACCACTTGAAATCTAAAACCTCTTCTCTTGTTGCTCGGCAGCACCGGAATTTCCATACTGGAGCATGTCCGTATTGTCGATTCGCAGGCTTGAGAGCGAAAAATGGGACAAAATGGACAAATTTTTTTTATTCGCCCAGCTAGCTCATAACGACCAGTGGTTTGGTAAAATCCATAAGGTCTTTTCATCTAAATCTCATAAAACACTACCATTTAATGACAATAAAGACAATATCGTAAGTTTTGAAAAGATCTAGCAAAGATACAATACAAGTGTGTTTTAACCGCCTAGTGGGGGTTCAAGTGGTTGGAGGAGTCCTCCTTCATCCTCGCGTTGGTGTAGAGAAGCGGGTAAAGGGGGTCAGGCACACAGTAAGGGAAGCACTCGAGGTGTCTGAAATGGCCATAAACCAGAATCACTTTTTTAATCCTAATACTCACATTTGAATTCAAAAAAGTAAACTCAAAGTATATTGACTATTAACTTTACAAACGTATATTTACTATTCAAAACTAGTCCTTAAGTATAGTGGAACTAATTTATTTTAATATATTTATTTTAAATTATTAAATAATTTTAACAGAGAGTACTTGGTGAAATTCAATTTTAATGTTTTAAATAAAATACTTAAGTGATTTTTTCACATGTTTGATAATGCCAACGTGAAAGGTTCGCAAAACCGGTCTTCAATAAAGACTAACGTGTGGAAAAATCAATCATCATTTTAAAATATTTTAAAACATTATACATTGTTGAAGGTTTCTTAGTGGCAATTATTGTTATATTATCTAATTTAAATCAGAAATAACTTTAATTTTCCGTCTATGATCAAAATTAAATATATATGTAGATGTAGATTTCCGTGGAAATAAGAATTTGAAAAATATTTATCCTTAAAGATTTTTGAGGAAATTCAAAGACTTTTTCGCAAATAAGTCACTTCGCTTTATCCGATAAATTTAATATTCCAAAAATATATACAGAACAGTGAACAAACTAATAAAATAAATTAATAAAATATTAATAATATGAATAGATAAAATATATTATAAAACGCTTGTCTTGTTCATGGCGTCGTATATTGATTGATAGTTCAACGTTCTGTATGATCTGTATGATCACTAATTATGTATAAAAAATTAACAGTCTTCATATTTATTATTAAATTTTTTGAACTGATATTAATTATATAATTTTACATTTCTTTATTTGGTGAAATCATTAGTAAATTATCAAAAAAATTTTAGACAAAGCAAACTATTTTTTTAAAATTTTTAATCAAATAGTTTTTTAGATTAAACACTACTATTTTATTTATCAGAAAATATATAACCAACTAGACTACCAAGCAGTTTTTAAACACAAGTTAAAATTAATGATGTAAGATTATTGAACCACCACAATTGTAACAATTTTAAAGAAATAAAAAGTAATACCATTCCATAAATTAGAAAAAACAGATAATTATTTGTACAGTAGGATGTAAAAAGGGGGTTCAATTTATATGTATTATTGTTCAGGAAGACTTTCATACAAAGCGGGAGTGACGTCACTTGCCCGAGGACTTGTGCGCCGAAGTAAGAAGTAATTTATGCTTTTAGTGCGATATTTGAAATTGCAATAAATTTTAAAGAGCGTAAGAAAGGATTTATAGATCACTTACATGTGAAATATTCGGGGCTTTATATAATAAAAATAAATTGGATAATTTATTACGTCTTTTTATATGATATTACTTTCAAGGTCTCGTTTTACTCGGTGGTTCAAAGCTCGCGGGGTCATTCTCGAAAAGGTTTCAGGTGCGTACGTAGCTAGCATTTGCTATTCGACAGCATAATATTTGACGCCTGCATGATCGGTAACATCGACATTTTTTTTAAAATTCGATATCTATTAAACAGGAGTCATTTACTTGAGTAGACGATTTCTTTAAGTGCGTGTTTTTATTTCAATAATAACGACAACTATGTCTCATTTTTTAAATAAATATTTGCTCTGTCAAAATGCTTTACACGGGCAATATATACCAAAATCATGCAAAAAAAAATTGTCCCGAAAGTAGCGATTTACGCCAGTAAACAAATAACCATGAAATTAAATACGTTACATCGCATTTGCGGCGCCCCTGTGAGGGAGTTATCGATGACTCGCACAAGCTTGATAATCACACGCAAGTCGCATCACTTTATCCGATGAAATAAAAATGCGATGAAAATACATAAAGAGCCGTGAAAGCAAGTTTATTAGCCAGTAAAGAATTGATGGCGCAGTCATTCGAGGCGCGGCGCTCGTCCCGGCGGACTGCTCGGCCGGGCCCGCTCCAGCCAATTATGCGCATTTTTAAGCAATATGTTGGTATGCACTCCACTCCTTAGATTTGGTTTAGAAACTTAAGAATATTTTATCTTAAACAGTTTTGAATTCACTTTAAAAAAATTAAGCTTTGAAATAAGTTTGTACTGTAAATACTTAATTGTAATTATTTTCAGTTCTTCAAAAATAAACATATCTAAATATCCAAATAATTTTTTTTTGGCCAAAGTGCATGGATACAATGCATTATAGAAACGATAAAGTTTCAAGCTACAATAGCCTGTTGATATGAATTCGAATCTTATCTATTTCCAGTAAAATTTCAGGGGGTTTTTTGCCACTTTACGTGCGCATCCGCCTACTCAAAACGAAACCTGTGTCGATGATTTTGCGGATCTATTGGATATTCAATATCTTAAACAGAGATGGTTTTTAGTTATGTTGTATATTAGCCATTACCACTATGTGTGGTAATATCAGGTGATGCTTGAACGCTAGGCGCACCTGCTTAGTATATTAAAGAGCAGCTCATTTACTACGTTGTATTCGTCTAGAAAATTCTCAACACGAATGAATGAATTGTTTGCGATTGGTTATATAATTTACACAATATATTTGTACAATTAAAGACCAGCTGTCGGCACCCGGAAGTAATACCACAGTGCTGCCAGAGGCCGATGGTAATAAAAAAAAACATTTCGCAGCCTCCAAGGGTGTATTTATAAATATATATATTTATATATAGAAAGTAAATAAGACGAATTTAAAAGTTATATCGATACACTCCTGTGTGCACGAGATGGCCGCAGGTGAACTTGGCTTGGAGTGTAATATGCAGGAAGGGGCACGAGTCGATGGAATTGCAGATTTGCAGCGGAGGCCCCGAGCTCTCGGGCTCAGTCTCGTTACCTATGAATTTGTTTTTAAATATTTTTGATTGAATAATCTTAATAAACTTGACATATCTGTTATACGATAACGCGTTGGCGTTGATATTGGCGTAAACCACAAAACGGAACCGTCTCGCGGCTCTGGGGCCAGCAGGCTCTCTTGCCGACAGTGGATCCCGTGTTCAAATTTTTATAACATAGATAAACTATAAAGAGTATAATTTACACTTCTACTGTTGTTCTCTTTACACGAGTCTAGTAATTAACTACACAATTCATTTTGTTTTAATTTAAATGGAGGCGGAGCAAGTTATTCAAAGCAGATGTCGCGAGAAAAAATATTTTGTAGATTAAGTAATATCGCAGTATATGAAAAAAATAACAAGGGAGAATTTTATCGGAGGTTTCAGCCCAATGACATCGGCCACAAAGTTTTTGCAGATATATACTATTGCTAATATGATTAGGCACATTAGTTCATATATAGAAGATGATTTAAAGAAACTCTCAGAAAAATATCATCGTGATTTGTGTGGGATTTGAACCCACATCCCCTGGCTTACATGGCCGGTGTACGAACCAAAATCAAATCCCACACAAATCACGATGATATTTTTCTGAGAGTTTCTTTAAATCATCTTCTATATATGAACTAATGTGCCTAATCATATTAGTAAATATAATAAGCCCGTAATGGGTAATAAATACGCATCTGATTGACTTATCCGTAATAGACATATATACTATTGCGTTGTTATTAAGTTCTTACTGATTTAAATTTTTTTTTGTTGTAAAAACTGTGAATTTGTATTTATGTTTTGTATTTGATAGCAACTCGAATGAAAAAATTAAAACTTAATTTACGTACAACATGTTAGACAGTGAAAACAAAGTCAGTAATGTTATCAAAATAATCTAGAGACTGTATTGTATTTAAGCTTTAAACTAATAACTTTCTCTGAATGTATATTTCTACTTATAAATTACCGTAATAAAATATATGCAAATAATACTACACGTACCTTCTAACAATAATATACTACTAAAGTGATGGCAAAATATTTAATAAATTCAATATTTTTGACAGAGAGTACTTGGTGGAATTCCATTTTAATATTTTTGAGTTTAATACTTGTTTGATAATGCCAACGTGAAAGGCACAAATAAAAACGAACATGTGGAAAATCACTCAAGTATTTTACTAAAAAATATGGCAAAATATTTCGTATCATTTTCAATTCGAAGAAGCTGTGAAAGAAGTCAATTAACATTTTTTAATTATCTCATTTCAGGTTCTCCGCAAGGCGACGCATCAACCGCGGTCCAATCAAATAAAATCAAAACTACCCAAATTTAAAACAAAAAATCTTAAGCACGCGATGTGCGAGTAAGTGTGAGCGCTCCATGGAAACTCGCTAGTGGGGTGGCCCGGGAGTCCCGCGCCCGAGTGACGTCACTATGGGGATGGGGATGGGGATGGGGATGCTCATGGGGTGCGTCCTGTTCTTGTGCTGCGCGGCGCTGGGGGCGTCCGCCGCCAGCGACTCGGCAGAATTTGATAAAAACGGTAAGTCAGATAATTTTTTATTTCTGAAGGGTAAATATAAGCAATAAAATTAAAAACTATTTAAGTAAGCATTTTAATATTTTTTTAATTCACAAATATTCTATAACAGCTAATTTATTCACATCGACCACACTGGCGACATTGGCGAAAAAAATACAACGGACCACATGCAAAAGGAGGAATACTACTTATTACGGTATTTGAAGTGAGAATAATTTTTTTTTTACTTTACTCGGCAGTGAGTTTATGATCGTTTTTGATACATCAAAATTATGACTTCTGAGAAGCAATCATCCGAAGGGAGCTTTTTTAATTAGTCTCGTATGAGTTGGCAGATTTCGGAATAAAGCTGTTTCACACGGTGCAGTCCCAATCACGGGCGCACATGCGGGGCTCGCGGAGTGCGCCGGGGCCCGCATGTGTGACGCACGTGGGAACCGAAGCCGCACACGTGTACACGTGTACATGTGTACACGTGTACACGTCACACGTCACACGTCACACGTGCTGGCGCGGAGTGGAGGCCTCCCGACGCCTTGCGGAACAACGCCGCATTTAATATGAAAGATTTTTCAGCGTGGGACTTTTTCCTACCGAGCTTCTCAACTTTTTACTGCTTTCTTATAGCAACGAGAGACACGCCCGGCGCTTATGTAAATAAGTCTTGAGAGAATTTGGTTTCCAATGACATGCTGGAATCAAAGCGTCGATTTTTAAATTAAATATACGCTTATTTTCAATAAACATACTCTAACAATTAAAAAGTAGCAATATTTGATTTTAAAAATTATCAAAGCAGACTTTTAGGTATTTTTATGTTTTTTTGAAAATATAAAATAATGTTAAACCTTTCAATACTGACAACAAATAAAGTTGAATGTAAGTAATTATAAATATGCCAACAAAGCTTGTGTCAGCCAGGCCTCCCGCGAGTCCGTCTCGTCCAAAGCGCGGTACTCTTTTTTCACACTATTCAGCCATTTGGATTTTGGTCTCTCCACGTTATGGCCGACTTCCTGTCGGCTATAATGTCTGCCGGTTGACTCCTCTAATGTCCTGGAACAAAGCGTGGAGCTCAGAGCTGTTGCGTCTCCTCCAAATGTCACCGTCTTCTATAGTCACCGGCGAAGTATTCTAATTCTAAGACATCAATGGTCCATTAGTATTTTTTTGCCGGGCCAATTCAAAGTAACAAGAAAAAACCGATAAAAATGGAGATGTAATTCGTATATTGAACGGCATCAACGTTCACACTTTCCGCGCAAAGACTTGCAATACTTTTGCGTTCAAATTCTTTTTGACTTTATTTTAAAGTTGTTAGGACGAAGCTATTTTTTTGGAGATTTACCAAATATCTTTTTTGGCAATCTTTTGGATCCTTGCCAAATTTTTCAAAGAGCCACGTGCTTTTCATTTGGTTTTTTAAAAATATTTAGCAGATCTATGTTATAGAATTAAACTATTATTTACCTAAAAAATATATATAAATAGACTCAAACAGTTTAATACTTAATAAATTTACGAGAAAACAACGAAAGCTTTTGCTATAAATAAGCACCGTCTAACTCTATTATTACATGATACTTATCAATGTTTGACTATAAAAAAAGATGTTTCTTTACATTTGTTTGAAATTATATATATTTGATGGATTACTACGAAATAAACATTCATTCGCTCACTGCTTAAGATCTTTAAGGTGTAGGCTAGAAATAAATTATTTGATTGTTAGGTAGCTACAGTAGCCGAATCTAATTGTCGATTTGTGTTAAAAAAATTAAAGAAAAATTATGAATTTATATATTTTAGAACTGCGATGAATTAGTTCAGATCAAAGTGTAAATATTTTAAAAAGTACAAATATATTTATCGTCAGATGCCGACCAATTTCCAAATTACCAAATAACTGGTAAATAATTTATTTATAAACAAAACAGTGATAATTATCTTAAAGTATATGTATATGAATAGTAATAAATTGATTAATTTTTAAAATGAACAATTATGCACGGCAGGACGAGTCCGCTCTCCGGGAGGGGTGAGGGGGGGGAGGGGGGGGAGGGGGGAGGGGGAGGGGTGGGGGGGGAGGGGGAGGGGTGGGGGGGCGCGTGCGCTATAATAAGCGTCGCCAGAAACAAATGCGAATCAAATAAAACAAATGAACGCCGCCCGGCTGTCCCTCGGCAGACGAGCTCGCTGAAAAACGAAGGGCTTGTTTTCCAGAACTCTTTGTGTTCGGTTTTTTGTGCGTTTTTATTGCGTTCGGTTCCGAGAATCTCGGCAAGACGGCAAAGGGAGCGCGGCGCTGGCTCTCGAGTGCTTTCCGTCGTCGCTCTTTAATTATTAATTCACTCCAAATATGATTACACGATCTTTTACACAACTTTTCATTTATATATACGAGCAATCATGTAAAATATAGCGTATATAATCGTGTAACCATATTTGGAGAAGATCGACGACGGAAAGCACTCGAGAGGAAAGACTCAATTTGTGTAAACTAACAGCGATTGATGTTGTGTAATAAATGCCATATCTAAAAATTAAAATGTCAGCGTAGTAATAAAAGCATATGACGATATAAAAAAATCCCTTTATAATCTGAAATATTCAGTTTGAGTACGTTTTCTGGTGGATTTTGTGTACTGCAAACAAAAATACGAAGTTCCGGGTCCATTTTTAAGTGTTTTTCAAATTTAAATTTACAAGCGACTGTTATCTGTCGAAATTCTTCTCACAATTCGAGTAACCAAAAATTAAAAGGGGGAATATGCATGGGTAATATTTTAAAATATCTTATCTAAAACAGATATCTGTCAAAATTCACGCTTGTCAATAAAAGACAAAATCTCCGTTCATTCCTGAAATATCCGAGAACACCGCGCCAGGTTCTGAAACCCTACTCTCCGTGCTGATGCGTTTTGATCTGGCGCTGAAAAAAGGACACGCTGATTTAGGACCACCGAGATGGGTGACAGAATTTAAGCAACTTAAGCGATATAAAGCGGAGCTGAGAAAAAAACGAGATCAGATCAGAAAGGATCAGATTGTAAAATGTTTTTTGATATTTTGGGATGTTGATTGTGTATGTTTTGTATTCAAAACGACACAAATAACCACAGCAGTCATTGATGTGATTTCAATGACTGCTGTGGTTATTTGTGCATTCAACATGCAAATGTTCAAATTCAAATTTTACAACATTCAAACATTCAAATGATTACACGATTAAAAATATTAATATTCGTAACTACTAATTTTTTTTTCGAAATTTACTATGTAGTTTTTAATATTAGTCGTCCAAACCGGATAAAAAAACATTACCTTAATTTTTGAATGAATGTTGATGATTATCATTCAAGCTTATTTGAACGGTTTGTTTGCCAGAATTTACTGTAAAGTGTCACCATGACGCCGGGGAGCAGCCGGCCTGCAATAAATCTATCGACGCGACGCCGCGGGACAAAGATCGTACGCAATACGCTCGAATCGTATATACTCGTACCTATTAACAGGCATTTTATTACTGCGCTCAGGAGTTAAATCTTCTGCGACATTGGACTCAACGGGCATCCCGTGAAAGTGCGGACTGACAGATCATTGAAAGAATTCGATCTATCAGAAAGGGCCTACAATAAAAGCATTTTGCAATATTGATGGCTTTGACAATATAATATTGAATCACCCCATCGAAGCGTCAGAAACAACATTTCGAAGAGGTACAGATAACTTAAAAAACTTTTATACTTTTTATATAATGATCATCCAGCTGGGGACCAGCGGTGCAGTGAGTCAGGCCTCCGGGCACACTTCTAGGAGCGGTCGGCTCTGGGCGGATTCTCAATCATTTCGTTGACATTCCCGGCGTGAGAAACTTTACTACCACATTTATGAGTCAGAAATTAATGTAAACTTTATTACTTAGTCACACTTTTTTGCATTTAGGCCTGAAAGTATACACAATTGATATATTGTAAATGAACTATTAATCATAACGAAAGTTTTTGAAAATCTCTAATTTAATTAACCTTTATTGCTAAGTGGTAGTGGTAGTATATTGTTGACTCTTAGTCTAAAGCTTCCCGATTCGATTTTCTGTCCTGATCTATATAAGTCTCACTCTGATTTAGCTTGGTCCAAATCGAAACGTTTTAGTATTTTAAATAATGTAGTATTGTGATTTTTCCACATGTTTAATTTTATTGGTGACCGGTTTCGCCAACCTTTCTCATTGGTATTATCAAATTGAACTTGTGGAAAAATTACGAAAGTATTTTATTGAGAATATTAAATGGAATCCCACCGAGTACTCTCTGTCAAAAATATTGAATATCGAAATATTTTGTTATTGCGTAGTAGGGAGAGAGTTTTTTTTTAAAAAGAATAGTAAATTAATGTATATTGTATATTTTACTTGTACAATTATGTGACTATTTTTTCCATTATTAGGATTTTGTATTTTTTCCGATTTCGTGGGTTTCGTCAACTTTTTTTTATACCACCGGAACTGGGAAACCGATGGTTATGTCATTCTACCGTGTTTAACATTCACTAGCCATTGAGCTAACAATTTTTTTTACTCTCACATTCCTATTGACTATCAAATATCTCTAAAAATAAATATGGGTTGCAGACTGAAACTTATTAAAAGTTAAAAAATAAACTTAAAAAAGGCATTAATTTACATTAAAGTAATGTGAAATTATATGCGATCTATGCGATGTGCGATCTATATGAAAGATAGTTTTTTCATTCGATCTGAGTTGTTGTTTTTTTTCTTGGCTGTCGTTTAATAGAGAGATCCAGGCTATTCTAAACTTGAAATGAAAGCTCGAAATAAATTATGTTGCCAGTTAAGAAGCCCGAGTAATAAAGGGAATTCTAGTGTCTTAATGAAATGTTAATATTCGTACCGACGGTCTCATCGTGGGCAACATCGGACTTTAATTAAAAGTTGAAAAAATACTAAAAATATGATCTTGAGTTCGTGCATTTGAGTACAAATAAATTTATAACGAAGGTGTATTTGGAGAATAACTTTCGTATGCAAAAGTAACGCCTACGGTTTTTGAATATACTGTTTTCTTTATTAAGTAATTTTCTTTTGTTGAGCTAAGTTAACATATTAAGTCGTACTCAATTAACCAAATAATGAATAATCTTAAATTGCTCTACTGTGATCTGCGATAGAGAAGTATAGATCACTAGAAATCAATTGCGTATTCGCATAGTCGGGAACGTCTCCGGCATTTGTTTTGTTGTATAATAGATATCACAAAATAATATGTAAGATGGGGTGATTTTTTAACGAAGTGTTTGTGTTCTTCGAATAAAAATATAATTGAATAATAATTATTAATAATTCTAAGTAATTCTAAAAAAATTACCCACTCAAATTCGAGCCCAGGATCTCACTGTCGGCGCACACGCCTACCTGGCACAGGTAAAAACTGAGCTATAATAAATTTTAAACTGTGTTTCGCGAAACATGGCTAAGGGTTTTTGAATTTCACTTTTCCCTCTTTTGAATGATTGCGCTATATTTTTGTAGAATAGAATTAAAATAATAAATGTTTTTTTTTTTAATTTTTTGATTGCTCGGGTTGCCTAACTTCAGAAATGAATCTGACTCGTCGTCCCACAGCCAATATTTGAGTAATACCATGACGCTGAGTTCGATTCCATTGAATATTTCACTAATTCAAATGCTTTCCCAAAGAATCGTAAATTAAATTATGAGAATTTTTAGTTTCATAACCCACTCTTAATATAACGAAAAATTTATATCGTATTAAAGCTTAATTTTTTAAAATACTCAAAATAATAGAAAAAGTATGTAATAATGAATTCAAGAGTAAAAAAAAAATCGCAGAGCTGGTTTCGTTATTCGATCGAGTATTTATGAGAGGCATTGCTAAATGATGAATAAAATATATTTTATTATATATTATAATATAAAATGTTGAATTGAACTATTTAAATTAGGAGTGATTGTTGTTTTTATAAAACATTTACAGCCTAAAGCGAAAAAACGCGGCGCCAGGGCAGTTATGGTGTGAAGTGTTGCTTAATTTAAGATATTTAAAATTCTCAGAAGCAATAGTTCCTAGAAATTAAACCATGGATTTTTTCACACACTGGATAATTATTTCAATAATGTACATAAATTATTTAGGTTTTCGAAATAATTGAAATTTTTCTTGGTATTTGTGACTTCGAAGCATAATATTGAATTGACAATACGTAGGTTAAACATTTACTAATGATTGTGTGACAAGGATTCAAAGTAAAAAAAAAACCAAAATGTTAAAAACCGTCTTCAATAACAAATTTCCATGAAAACAACAAAAATAAAAAACCAAAAGATTCAAAAATTACGACTTTTCTTATGAGCACATTCGTATTTAGAGTATGAAGTCAGACAGAAAAAAGTGGCCCCTAAAAAGCTAAACCGCTTACTACTCAAAATTATAGTTGTCTCCGAGCCTTTCTCTCGGGGTATTAATAGTTGTTTAAATTTAACTACAATCACAAATCTGTTTTATACACGAATTTCAAATATAAAATTTTAATTCAATACATTGGACGACCCTTGTTGAATAAATACCAAAGCTCACGAACCTTATAAAAAATATTAATTTATATCATTGAACTTAATTATGTAACTTTTTTTAGTGGCTTTTTTCATTGGTGGAAGTCATTTGATGAATTCCCCGAGTGCCTTGCGTAAAGTTTCCTCGAGGTGGGCTGCAGCATCGGCGCCGGGCCAGCCGTGACGGACGTGGACTGGTGGCCCCCGCCCCGCCCCGCCCCCGCCCCGCCCTGCCCCCGCCCTGCCCCCGCCCTGCCCCCGCTCCGCCCCCCGCCCTGGCCCCCGCCCTGGGGCTGGCCCTGGGCCTCGCCCTGAGCCCCCGCCCGCCCATTCGCGAAAATCGTCGCGGTCCGTTTCAAATACCCAATTAAAATCTCGATTTACTCATTTGTAATTAGACGCGTTTTAAAAGATCGCATTTACTTAACTTAAGACTAAATTTAAATTTTATATTGTCCTTTACGAAGGCTTTTTTTATTTTATTTTTATTCCAGAAATAGCTTATCTAATTAGATTATATTTTAATGTTTTTGACGGGTATTCATAATACTGTGCATCTTCCGGCTGATCGCGATGTATCGGGCTTAATACTGAATAAAAAAATAAGTTTGTCGTACTAAGATCATGTTAAAATATATTATAATTTTCGTATTCGTATTTAGAAAAGATTCGTATTTAAATTAATTGAGCGGAGATGTTTCCTGCTCGTGGAATATTATTCCTTATTTTTTATAATAATAAACTATCCCCACATTGTCCGCGTCATATAAACACAGTAGTGCATTAGGCAAGTTTATGGTCAATAAACGGAGGCAAATCGGTGCGTCTGTCCCGCGGAGCGGATCGATGTCTGACAGGAGTCGCCAGCCGGGGGGCCGCGTGCCGGGGGGCCGGGGGGCCAGGGGTCCGGGGGCCAGGGGTCCGGGGGCCAGGGGTCCGGGGGCCCGGGGGCCCGGGGGCCCGGGGGCCAGGAGGCCAGGGGGCCGGGGGGCGCCAGGGGCCCTGGCGCTGGACATGCTTCAACATTGAACAGTCTTATTGCGTAAATCTAATCGGTGGACATAGGGACAGTCACACATTAGGCCATGGTAATCGCGGAGGTGTGGGTTTAATTTCCACCTACCGAGTAAAAAATTTCGTCATTGCATGTTTGTATTTAATACAAACATGAAATTCAAATGTTTTAAAATTCAGTTTTATTAAAAAAAAAATTTTTTTTTATAATATTTAATCTTATTTGAGAAATAGTTGAAATATAAAGCCAAGATTTTTTAAAAACCTTAACATAGTTCAAATCTTTGTAGACTGTGCTTACCAGATGTTTCGAGTCCCAATTTAATCCCAAAAAAAAAAAAATCAATGTTTTTATTTGTCATGTAATTAGCACCACGCCTTTATAAGTTGTATGAAATTTTGAGAATTCATCGAATAAAACCAAAAAATTATAGTTCTTAATGGTCGAGTAAATTAAATCAATGGCGTTGATATATTCGGAAATACATAACTGTTACATCTGACTGGTATGTCGAGAACTGATATGGCAATAGAATTAGTATTTAGTAAATTAAAAATGACTTGTGGTTGGGTGCTCCTTTACGCGAGAGCATTTGATCCGATCGAGACATGTGGCTTCATTCAGGACGCTCGTAAAGCAAGGGGAAGCGCGCGCGGCGGGTACGGCTCGGGATACTAACATTTCATATTTCATTCTAAGTTTCGTCCGTTAAAAACTACTTTTTTGGATGTTGTGCCGTTTTTCTTATTTAAAATTCAAAAATTTGGGTCTCAGTATTTGGACAATTTTCGAGATTGGAAATTGTCATTTTCGGGGATTTGTAAGCAACATTCTGAGATTCACATTTTCGGTCCCGCAGGAGCGAGCTTAGAGTCAACAACCAAGCAGTTTTCAGCAAAAACCCGCTATTCCTGTGGATGTTGTCGGATATTTGATAATTTCAGTTGATGTTGAAGATGGTGATCGAGTGTCGGTTTTATGAAATATTCCCAGAGCGGGTTCTGTCATTCTAGAAATAAAATCTCAAATAAATTGAATAAAAATAAATTGAATAAAAATAAATTGAAAAGCTTTCAAAATCAATAAACTTGTAATTAGTATATATGATGGAGACAAATATGTTTTTTAAAGTTTCTGGAGAGGATTTTGTAGTTTTTCTTTTGTAACCGGATAATAAAGTTGATTACTATTTCCGTAATGATATTTGTGTACTTCCATGCACACTCGGCAGTTAAGCCGATTTGTCATCTTGTCTCCAGAAATTATGAGAAACTACCATCAGCTGCTGAGCCCCGAGCGGCCCCCGTGGCCGACCGGCGTTTTTATGTTTTAGGTAATAAAGTCAATCAGGGGAGGAAACAGCTTGTAATTATTATTGAAAAAGGTCATAAATGACGCGTCGCTAATTACGAGACAGTAAAAACACAGTTTATTTAATGCCATTCAAATTTTAGTGGCTCATTTCTCGCGGTCCTTGAACTCTAATAAAATAATTTTGTTTTTTAAAACTAATAAATTGTTAGTATAAACATGTTTTGTTTCGAAAAATCAAACATTGCCAGTTCATTTATGAATGAAATTATTTTTCCTTAAACATTATTTGCTACGACAGGACTTGCAGAGAATTATGTTCATATTTTATTGTTAAAATTTAATTACTACATAGAGTTAAAATAAATAATACTCACTCTACTAACATTGATATTTTTTGTTTAAATTGATGGATAACATTAAAATAGTAGGTAATAAAAAAATAGTATGCAGTCTTTTATTTCTTGCATAAATATACGCGATTATATTTTATAACGCTTTATACCAAAAGAAAATTGCAAAAACACATAAGAGAAAGTAAAAGTCGTGTGAACACCAAAACAACGCGCCCAAACGAGCGGGTGACCGCGCTTTCCGGATGTGGGAGCCCATCAAAAGAATATAATTTCCTCTGCGGCATAATTAATTCTGTCCAGCTCGAATGCTCTCTGAGTCAACAATTAGCGCGGCTCGCGAATTAATCAAGTAATTGTCACCAATGAGGGACGACGCAGCGCGGAATTCCAGCGGCTCAGCTGCTGCAGCCTGCTGGAGAGGAATTCCTCGCAAGGACTCGTGATGAGCAGAATCCTTTTGTTGGAGTTGCTTCAATCGATTTTATTAGAATATGACACGCAATTTCATGCCCTATATATTCTTTAATTGACGCGTGAATAATCCGCGACAGGCCGGCTGGTCTAGACGAAACGAGCTGGTCTCGGGTTTCGATTATTCACCGCATAGTTTTTGTGTACACGGAGGGACTCCAAACTTATTACTGACGGATACTTAGGCATTTGCTTCACACATGTAGCGATGAGAAAAATCGTCAAAAAATATTTACACAACGCTGCTGGGATTTGAGTCCCCACGTCGGCGGTTAATGTGACACGGAACTGAATCCAATTGAGCTACTGTTTTTTTTTAAACATATGGAATTATAATATTTGGATGATACATACCGTATCATATTATATTTCTTTTATATCACAAAAATAAAAAAATACTATTTTAACTTCAATCTCAAAACGCCCTTGAATCATGATAGCAATTAAAAACAAACATGGTAATAATTTATATGCCACGGTTATTTTAAATTTATTGACATAAATTATATTTTAAAAATTATGTGTTTTGTTTATTGTTAATTGAAATATGATGTTTTCATAATAAAAAAAATCTGTAAAAAAAGTGCTCGTATTACAAAAACCTTCGCTGCTGCGAAAAAAAAAGCCTGCAGTTCCAAGCTTGACGATTTTATTGAAATTGGCCATTAAAAAGTTTCTCTCCACTAGAAAAACAGCCTGTGTGCATACAATACAGCCTGTTAAAGCTCTAGACAATTGATGGGAATATGACATGGCTTGAAAAAGCTTCACTTTTTGCTGATTTGATCTCTGGAGTCACAAGCAGCGGGAGAATTCCTGGAATCACGTTTCTTTGGTTGGTATTTTTAATATGATTTTTTTAGATATTTTCATAATAATGTACATCAAATATATATTTATATATATATATATATATATATATATATATATATAATATATACAGTTCAATTATAATATCGATCATCTAATTGAATATGAAAAAAAAATAAAAACTAAAAAATATCTACATTATGTAATTCTAATAAAAAAAATAATAATATTTGAAAAAAACTTACAGTTTCGCCATCCGCTCACGTTGGCATTATCAAATAGACTCAGTTTGATAATACCAACGAGAAGAGTTGGTGAAACCGGTCACTAATAAAATTAAGCAGGTGAAAAAAATCTCTTAAGTGTTTTATTATTAAATATTAAAATAAAATTTCACCTAGCACTCTTTTTCCAAATTATTGTTTACCTAAAAAATTATAACATTATCAATACTATAAATTTAAAAAAACGGTTAATTTATGTGAAAAATAGTTCAAAATAAGTAGTCTAGTTAGGAATAAAGATGTTTTATATACATTTTCAAATTATCTTTTCGATTTTTTAATATTAACTGTATATATTTTTTAAATAAATTTATATTGTTTGTGAATTAAAAAATATATATTTACTTTGAGTAACTCGCTTCCAATGACATGGAAATTAACAATTGTCATCTAATAATGTTAAGAATGCATCAAAATATTTGAAATTTTTCTTGATACAAATTTTTTTCCCACTTACAGACTCACAGTGTCTAAAAGGATAACACCACATTGCTCCGAAATTTACGTGATATGGGTTTAAACCTCACTTGAATTTAAAAATGAATTCAAATCAGTCGCTAAAAATTTTTTTTTCTTAAAATCCAAAATGATATATTATTTTGTATAAACACAAAAATGTTGTTCAACTTTCTATAAATGCGACATATCAAGTACATATTTGATTGATACATTTGTTTTCATTCATCCAGTTCCACGATGCCAAGATGCTCGCAACTGTCCGGCGCGTCGCGACGCTCTCGCACGGCGTCTCCGAAATAGACAGTTTGGGGTAAAGATGGTTTTATTTCCAAGCCGGTGCAGCGCGTGACGAGCCCCGCATTCCTCGGCCCGCTATTCACCGCCCGCTATTCACCAGCCGCTATTCACCAGCCGCTATTCACCGACATCTCCTCAGAAATGAAAGGAAACGATCAAAATTGTGTCCAGTCGTTGCGAGATAGAGATCACATTGAAGTTAAGCAAGTTTGAAGGTTTTATAAATGAACGTATTTTTTCGGAAATTTAACTGAGATTGTTGTTTCTGTTACAGGAGTAGTTTTCCAGGATTCTAATGATTGTTTATTATACTTTTTATTGTTGAGGGACAAGGCATTTGATTGGTGAAGATCTATTACTATAATAATAAATGTACCTTTGTATTTTGTCTTCACTTTGAGTTTATTTATATTTTTGCATTACTAGTTTCGACCAAATAGACTAGGTCATCATCAGATGCATAACTAAACTGAACTGAAGTTTAGTTATGCATCTGATGATGACCTAGTCTATTTGGTCAAAAACTAGTAATGCAAAAATATAAATAAACTCAAAGTGAAGACAAAATACAAAGGTACTTTTATCATTATATTATACATTATATACATTTATTTTTCTTATGAAATATCGATTATGAAAAATCTTGATTCTAGCTTAGACGTGTTGCCTAGAAAATTCCTGGAATTTAAAATTAGTGAATGAGAAAATGAGAATGCTAATTACTTAAATTCAAAATTAAAATTTTGTTTGAAAATATTAATTTTTGATGCTAAGTCGGGTTGGATTAATTTATTTCTGAAATATTGATAGTGAAATATCATGAATATAATTTAAAAATCGTTGATCAGTTATTTTGCGAAAGGTGAATCATTGACATCACAAAAGCAATAAAGGTTTTAGAATGACGCGGAATAAAATATTGCATCTTTACAAGTTTCATCTCTAATCTAATATTTGTATTGAACGCTTGTTTTTTTTATTTTCCAATTAATTGTGGCAGGTATGTTCGGTGCCCCGCTCGAGGGGCGGCTTCCCGAGGGATTTAGTGGCGCGGGCCCCCGCTTCATATAGATCGTTAGAGGGACAGAATTACACCTTTCAGTGCGGAGTTTGCTGCACCGAGTATTGTTTTTTGAGATATTAAATGACTCATTCATTTACAGTCAAATGAAATACAGACATTTTAATAAGCAACTAAGTGTGTCCATACGTATTCAATCCATGGAAATGATCTCAAGTACCGGAATCAAAACATTGAAAGACATAAACTACTACGCAACATTACACCCAAAAAATTCCCGGGTTAGGTTATATTTAGTGGGATACATGCGGTTATCTTTAAGAGATTGCAAGGGCATCTTCGACATATATCAAATATATTGATAATAATTTTCAATTTATTTGCTACGTACACGACAGAAATAAATAATTTTTATGCTCCATAGTGGTCGAACAATAGATGTTTATAATTCTTTATGTGCGCTTCTGCCACTTTGTATGAAAGCACTTTAAGGGCAAAATCAGTTAAAAAATATGTAGGGTTCATAAATTTCTTGCCATTTAACCATTTATATTGTTTTCTTAGTATATTTACTCTGGCATATGTTTCAATAAACTTTTTTGTTCCCATCCAGACACAAATGTAATTTAATCCCGCAGTTCCATAAACACAGGGGACGGCTTAACCGCTCCATGGTAACTTCAACCGAACTAATTCTGCTCCACCGCTGCGCGCCATATCTCTCGGAATAGCTGTGAATTGTTTCGGTGGTTATGAATACAACCAATTACAGGGTAAACTAAAAGCAATTGACACAAACGAGGGTCACATTCACCCCGAGTGCAAGAACACGGCTCGTGTTAATCTAATTGAGAATACATCCGTCTCACTCCCACTTCACCGGGCAATCGTAGTCATCATCACCATCAACGATAGCGGGCATTGTCCACCGCATGAAATAAAATTTTCTGATTGCTCAGTCCAGGAAGCATCATAATCTTGTAGATTCTATACAATGGCTAAAAGAAACTGCAGTCCGATTCAAGATACAAACGATTCTTTGTAAAATAAAAATATTTTTGTATTCAATATTTTTGACAGAGAGTACTAGGTGGAATTCGAACTTAATATTTTAAATAAAATACTTTTGTGATTTTTCCTTAGAGACCGGTTTCGCCAATCCATAGAAAAACAGCCTGCGTGCATACAATACATCCCACTAAAGCTCTAGACAATTGATGGGGATATGACATGGCTTAAAAAAGCTTCCCTCTTTGCTGATTTGATCTCTGCAGTCAAAAGCAGTGGAAGAATTCCTGGAATCATGTTTTTTTGGTTGGTACTTTTAATATGATTTTTTGAGTTTTATGTACTTAAATGGTTGATTGAGAATAAATACTATTATATTATTATAAACTTATAACTATATTACTATTCTCATCAGAGGTTGGTGACCATTTCATCTATATCTATACTATATACGGTTCAATTTTTAATATCGATCATCTAATAGAGAAATGAGAAAAAGTACGTAAAAGTATGAAATTAAAAAAATAAAAAAATAAATCTACATTGTGTATTTATAAGAATATAATATTTGAAATAAAATACTTTTTTCCACACGTTTAATTTTATTGGTGACTGACTCAGTTTGATAATGCAAACGTGAAAGGTTGGCAAAACCGGTCACCAATAATATAAACATGTGAATAAATCACTTAAGTATTTTATTTAAAATATTAAAATTACTGTTGTCACTAGTTATGATGGTTTGTCATCGATGATTGTTTTTTGTACTTGTTTAAATAATAATTTTGATTATATTAAAAAAAATATTCTTTTGATGCTTTATTTTATTTAAAATACTTGTATTGCCTTTTGCTACTCCATAAAAATTGTTATTTGTTCTGAAATTAATAACATTAGAATATTAAATACAAAAAAAATTAAAAAGCTAGTTAATTTCATAAGGGTTGCATTGGGTGAACAGATTAATTCTTCACGTCCTAAGTGAATCATGTGTAGGTTCAAACTCGTTTAGTGCTCAGAAAATGTATTTAAGGGATCTGTAAACATTTTTCGTGATAGCCAGACCTAAGATATCTTCGAAGTTATAACCTGATCTTCTTTTGATGGATAAAATACATATACATACGTTTTTTTCCAGAGAATTGTGGAATAATTGGATATTGTCAGTAGTGACTTACAAACCGGATGATTTGCAAGACATTCTGTCTGGTGGTGCAAGAGAGAAACCAGGGAAACGATTTGTCAGAAATTTGGAGGCTTTTACGGTCTGCCCGGCATAAATAATGACAATGGATGGTCTCTCATATTTGTTTTAATATAAAGTAAAAAATAACACACAATTGACAAAACGATCGACAAAAAATACACACTATTAAAAATATATTCAACATCTAAAGAAACTCAAATTTCTAACATGAACTCAAATGAAATACTTACAAAAAATAACTGATACCATCAAACATCATATATATATATATATATATATATATATATATAAAAGGTTATTGTTTAATATCTATTTAATTCGCATAAATACCCATTCAAGTTTGTTTGTTTACATAAATTATTTTTACAATTGATTTACTGACAAAACGACGAAAAATCTAGAAAAGTGAGAGGAATCAAACATATTTCTCGTTGTCTCAGAGCTGTTGGCTCGCGAGCTCGGGGAGATTTTGTTTTGTCGTTGTTTGAACGGCTAAGTGATGTAAAAAATAAAACACACCGTGTTTGCAGGGAATAAAGTCAGCCGTGGCCGTAATGCTGCCTTCTCATGATGTCAGGAGCGTAGACCTATTTTTTTTTTTGCAAAGTTAACCTTTTAAGGCACGTGGCTTACAATATTTATTAAAAAAAAAATCATACATAATATTTTTAATGTAGATTGTAATATTAAAATATTTTAAATGTAAGAATCTGTAACTTTATAACGATTCTAATATAAAAAAAATCAACACAAATGCCTATTGAATATTATGTAATGGCAATTATATGTAGATCTACTCTCACCAACTATGCAATTTTATAATAATAAAAATAAAAAAAAATTCAGATAAAACTTTATTAGAATATAAATAATGAAAAACACAGGTATATATTTAAAGAACTTTAAATCTAAAAGTCATAATGATATTTAAGACTATCTCGGTTTGAAATTTAACAGTGGATTTCTAAAACATAATAATTTTTTTTCAAATCAATTAAAATATTAAAGATATATCTGTCCCTTAGAGAGTTAAAGCTAAAAGCACGCAAATAAGTGCTATTGTACACTCTGACGAATTTGCATAGCCGTATTGACTAGCAGTAGTCTTTGCATAATTCCTGGGTAAATAAGGGTGGTGTTTTTAAATTTACTTTGTTTTCTTTTAATTTAAGATAATGATAAATGTTGAAATAGTTAAAAAAAAAAATAACCTGCTAGGATATATCTATGAATATCTAAATAAATTAATTGAAAATTCTTGTTTAAAATAAAGTAATGAAAATCTAGGCTTAAAGATGTCGGAGATTTTTCTCCTTAGGTCCTTTTATTTACACGGAGTAGTTTTGCTTACAAGTTTCTTGTTTAGATTATCTTAACTGTTGCAGTTTATTGTACTAAGTCACTAAAGCACGCTCAAACTATTGTGTTGGTGGAGATCATCAGATACAAGTATATTATCTTTGTTTTACGAGCGGAAGACATCTTAACTCAGGAATACTGAAGAGGACAAGTCGTTAACCACATTTTAGTGTAAGAATAGAAGAACGAGAGGGGCGGCGGGTTGGCGAGCAGTAGGAAGCGGCCATGGGCAACTGCGGCTCTGTTTGGATTGATACATCTGAAGCACCTGCATGGTTGTGTACAAGGAAATCACAAAAAACCTCCAAGGACAAGATTTATCTTTAAAGCCTGAAAACATTTAGTAATTTAATATAATAAAGAAACTTTAAAAAGTATTCTCCTCTGCTTAAGCTTGAATCCGGCACCCCGGTAAGTAAGCGGGCTAGGCAATAAACTACAGAGCGGTCATTCATATTGAAGTGATTCCTACAATTAAGAGTAAGTTGCTGTGATATTTGCGCGCCAGCACTAGATGCCGTTTAATATTTCCGTATTTGAGTTTTAAGGAGAAGATGTTTTCCATTTATTATTCTTTTACGTACGCATTGAAATTTCACATTCGTTTTAGTTTGTTTCTTTTATATTCTTAAATTTTCTTATCTCTCGGTCATTAGGAGAATATTATTGATTGGATGATTCTTATTTCCATTGTGCAGCGCAGCCTCGCTTGATGTATTTTCCATTCGAGCTCCGCTGTCTTCTGATTGACAGGCCGTGATTGATCCCTTCTTTGCTGATGACTTTGTCCCTCTGGAAAATTGACTTTGCGAAAGAAAATTAATTTTCTTCTTACTAATGTAATATAAAATAATATTTCGCTAATGTTGGTTCTTCGGACCACACGAATAGGAATTTCGTGATTAATATTTGTTAGATTTAATTCAGCATTATATAAGCGATATTGAATTATCAAAGCGAAATTAAACCAAACAAATATAAATCACAAAATTCTTATTCGTGTGGTTATATATATGCAGAGAAAATAATATAGGGTAATATGATAATTTTTTGAGTATAATTTCACTTTAATGGCTCTATACATAATATTTCACGGTACGCAGCAGCCTCCGGCAGGGTCTCCCCCTCATGGCATGCAACCCCTAACCCACGTCTCCCCGCGGGCTCCTTGGGGAAATCATCTCCGCGAGCCGCAGGTTGGGAGGCGTATGTTTATATTACTATTGTATTGCGACTATGGATTTTTTAAAAATGTAGTTTTGCTTTGTGTTTCCAATTTGAAAATAAAAAAGTTACTTATTGAAAAAAAACATTTTTTTGTGTACAAGAAGTTGCTACGTAACTCGATGGAATACAAAATTTTGTAATATCTAGTTATAGCACATCGTTTTTTTTTATTTAATAAGTTGGAAATAACAGAGCTAAGATAATTTGAAAAATTGATGTCTTACATATAAGCAAATGAGGTCATAAGAAAAATATATCAGATAAGCAAGCACTTGCAACAGGGTCCTGCTTCAAATGTCTTTGATATTTTCCCGATATATACGAGAAAATCACAATAAGCGTACTCTTGAGAAAGTTTTTATTGAAGAATTGAATTTGTCTTTTGAATCTGAAAATAATTTTTAGTTGAACAGTATTAAAAAAAAAAAATCTACCCGAATTCGAACTTAGAACCTCATGGTTAGCAAGCAAGCACGAATCCATTGGACCACAGGTGTCCATATAATTCCGTTTGTTTTTTTAGTTCTTTGTTTGTTTTGCGCATTTGGTTTTTTAGGTGATAAGACAAAAGTGGATATAACATGGTTAAAATATGCAATGCCATATTAAAGCTACACCTGCTAACCAACCAGAAGAACCCAACGCGCTACAAATATAGTAATCATCTCTAAAATATAATGTATCCTTGGGATCATTAAAACTGTAGTTTTAACAATTTTGAAATTTTAATTGTATTATAAAAATCAAAATTTATTTATTATTTGTGTAATGAAATTTGAAATAATATTTTTTAGCATAATATCTCAGAGTCTCAATAATTGAATTCTCTGAGTTGAAAAATTCAATAGAAGATAGTACAGAATCTCATCATCTAAAATAAATTAGTTTTGTAACTTTTGTAAGTACATACCTATATAATCAAAACAAACTGAATCATATCTATGATTCCTCAGAAGGATATATATGTATGATTACATATATATATATATATAAATAAATATTAATCTTTGACCTTTTCTATGGAACTATTAAAAAAAATTATATCAATTTAAATAAAAAACAAACATTTTCGCTTCACATTTATTTGATCTTGAAATCGCCTGACTTACTATTGCAGCCCGTGGATATTTTGGAATAAAATAAATTGCTTTGGATCATGAATATCTATTCAGCATAAAAAAATATTATTATATATAGATAATTGTTTTACAAATAAAATGTCAAGTTATGAATCGACTGTGAACGAATGTAATGAATAATTCATACTAAAAACCATTGTGTGTAAAATATCGTTAAACATATTACTTTAAATCATCCTCATTCATTTCTAGTTCCGAAATCTTTACCATCGTTTTGACCTTAAATAGTAAAAGAAAACTTTAAGGTTAATTATTTATAAAACTGATTTTTCACATGGCGTCATAATAGTATAAATACACATAGTCTGATGTTGACAAAATGCTGTATTGAAATTTCAAAACATGTTTGCACATTGAAAAAGACTCCAATTGATTTTGAAAAGTCTTGTTTTTCAAACAAAACGTGAGTCCAAAACATCAAAGAGGCAAAGAAAGAAGTGTCGAAGGATGAAAGAAATTTTTCCTTTCTTTGAGTACACAAAACTTGTTTTAGCACTCAAAGCAAAATAAATGTTCCGGTCCAAATGAAATGTATTTTTTATTTGATTAAGGGAGAGAGTGGCCAGTTTTGGGCCGCGGGGGCTGTAAATATGTTTGAGGCAGCTCATTTATTAATATTTCCAATTCGGAGAAATTCCTTACCCCAAGCCGAAGGAAATTTTCCAGTTTTCAAGCATAATTATTTCCGAACGTGGCCTCTTATATCTCGGGTCCGATCTCGGAAAGTGTTAATTATTGATAAATAAGGGAAATTGGAAAATTTGTTAACCTTTTACTGCCTTTGTTTCGAACTAAAAGGCGATTGAACAGAATTTTTAAGGTAATTTCAATTAAATTTTGCTTGGTGCGCAATTTTGTATGTATTAAAATATAGCTTGTTTATTATAAATTTATTTTCTAGGGTAGTGTATTGAATAAAGGATTTGTAGCGGAGTCCTCCTAACTTTTATGCAAATCGAATTATGCAAAGTAAAATATACGCATATTTAATTTTTTTGGTAATATTAATTATGCAGAAAATAATAAATATGAAAGGTATTGAGTAGTACTTAAATAATTTATTCTTTTTATCAATCGCATTTGTTCATTTATATTTGATTGACTCAGATTATATTCAATTAATAATCGGAGATAAATTACGAACTCAATTTTTACGCAAAATAATTTAAAAAGTCTTAGACTTTTATTTTTTAATTACAAGATGTTTTTTTTCTTCATAAAATAAAGAACTATGAATTCACTTACGTTCAGTGTATGCCACTATAAAATTAATTTAAAAGTTTTGACATTATCTTAAAAGAAAATAAACTTGTTTATTTAGGGCAGCTCGAGCGTTGCTCTCTAAATCTAAATGCATTGACGCGCCAAGATATCTTTAAACAAAAAAAAAAAACTATTGTTAGTGATAGTTCAATTGATGATTTTTATGCCTCCGGTAATAAACCAATATATTGCGGAATGAATTAATTACTAATATAATTAGGCACATTAGTTCACACATAGAAGATGATTTAAAGAAATACTCAGAAAAATATCATCGTGATTTGTGTGGGATTTGACCCCACATCCCCAGGCTTACATGGCCGGTGTACTAACCCTTGTACAAACGAACCACATCCATTAATCGAGAATATTTAACAATCATACTCTACATATGAACCAATGTGCTCAGGCCAACCAATATTACACCGGCCATGTTAGCCAGGGGATGTGGGTTCAAATCCCACACAAATCACGATGATATTTTTCTGAGAATTTCTTTAAATCATCTTCTATGTGTGGACTTATGTGCCTAATTATATTAGTAAATAATATAAACCTGTAGTAGGTAATAAATACGCATCTGATTGACGTTCAATCCAAAAATAGACATACGGAATGAATTAAGCTATTAACATTGAAGTCAACAATATGAAACCACTAATAGATTAAGGGCTGTGTCCTCTGTTGTCAGTCCAGAAAGTGGAGCCTGCAGACTCCTCCGTCCCGGATATCACCGCCGCCAGCTGATTGGTCGCCCGGGGCTAGGATAGCTGAGAAGGGGTCGAACCGGAAATTAAATGAGAACAAAGAACTTCTTATGATTAAAAAACCAAGCCGCAAACCGGTTCGACGTCTCATAAAATCGATTATATTTTTTACCTTTAACTTTTGCATACCTTTTTTAAGAGTTTTAAAAAAATGTGTATACTTTATTTTAATGCATGATTGATTTTACACCAGGATGACATACTTCTTTAGGTACTTTGTAAAATGAATGTATCGCACAGTATTTTCATAATTGCAAACAATAAACATTTTTTTTAAATTTGATATGCAAATATAACAGTATAGATGTTAGCAAAAGTATACTAAAAACTAAAATGAATATTGGATTGTCTTTATAAAAATTATAAAATAAGTATGCAAATAAATTGAACCATAATCGGCAAACACCTTGTTAAGTGTCAAATTGAATAAATATACACAAAGTCATTAAAATTTGTATGAAAACTCAATTATATGCAGAATCTATCACTTTAAGTATTAACAAAACTTTTGGTTAGGTTTAACATTTATATAACTGAATCGCATAATATCTTTACATTTTCAACGTTGTATGTTTCCATACTTATGATTATCATTTTCTCACTAAAACCTATATTATCACACATAGTCAAACGTTTGTTAATGATAGTCAAACGTTGATTTTTTATGAATAGTTAAATTTATTGAAGTGAAAAAATAACTGCAAGTTTTAAGACTTGCGCAAGAAGCAAGGTAGCTATGATTTCTGCTGCAGGTATGTTTATTTTGCAAATAAGAGCGTATTTTTCTATGCAGAGTCGCGAATTCAGGAAATTCTTAATCTTTCAGGAACCTGTCACACGCACGCCGCCAGGGCTAGGCTGGTCAATTTTATAATTTTTAAAAGAAAGTAATTTTTAAATATATTTAAGTTACGTACGTTGACTGAAAAATCAATAAGTATTTTGTATGTTATCTTCAATCATTAATTTTTATTCTTCATATACAAATAATACACAACCCAAAAGTCAAAAAATTGAGAGCGCTTCCGCCACATTCGACGGCAAGAAATTTTAAGAAAAGTTTCAAAATAAAATACCTGTTGTTTAGATATTTTAAAAATGAGACCATAGATTAAATGGTTATTTCCATATGATTTTCGTGCTATAAAAGCGCTTTTAATATTATTAGTGACTTCCCAAAAGGTAAATTAATCTATGATTGGACGAGAATACGTCTTTATGTTCGTAGATGATTTTATGATTTCTCGGGTATTACTAGTCCTTTGACATTTTGCCCATGGTACAAGGGACATCTTTAGGGATTGATTGAAAGCGATACTAGTACCGGGACTGAAACATCGGATGACTCATCCCACCACACATCATAACTCCCGAGAAATACTAATATCATCTAAGAACAACGGCTACAAAAACTTTCAATTCGTGAATTCAATCTGTAAATAAATTGAAAAATAAGAAACCAATTATTCTTTTGTGTATTAATTTTGAACAACGGACGTTTCTGAATATCTAAAGACTTAATGACGATTTTAAAAATTGTAGGAATATTTAAAATTTAGAGTGCAGCTCTGCGCTTGGCAGGTGAGCTCTGTACGATTCTCAGGCGATGTGGATATTATGTGAGAAAACGTTGTGAAGAAAATGACTTCTGTGTTATACGGTATGCGAAAATATGTGCTCATGAATTATTTGCAATACTTACATAAATAAACTATGTGATGCAATATTGCCATGCATATTTACAAATTCTCACACTGAGAGAAAGTATTTTCAAATATGAAAGAGAAATAAGATCCATAAATGTAAACCATTGCAATATGTACAATATTAAGACAATTCACACATATAATTATCAAAAAACATATTTTTCACGGCACCGTAGAATTGGCCGAGTACCGCAACTAATTAATGCCAGTGAGCCATCAAATATTTATCTAGTAACAATAGTTCCGCACTTGCGTACGAGTCAAATTTTCGTTCAGTTAAAGCGGCTTGGTGACTCAATTAGTTTTAGTTTTAGAAGTACCGGCCAGATAATTTTTTTTGTCGTTTTACATGTGAAACGAATATCTAAATATTGAATTAACAATAGTTTGGGTGATAAATGCGAATTTAATAATAGTAATTATTGGAATTGTATATTACTGAATTCTGAAAAAAAACTTTCGAATTACACTTATGGGCATTAAAAACATATATTTTTTAATTTTTCTAGATAAGAGGTAAATTATACAGTAGCTACATAAATACTTATTTATAAATACAATCCTAATGAAGGGTATTTAAATAAATAAAATATTAAATTCAAAACATTAATTACGGTTAGAGAGACACTTTTTAAAATATTGATTGATTAATATTACTTACAAATATGATTAGGCATATTTTTTCACACATTGAAAATGATTCAAAGAAGCTCTCAGAAAAATATCATCGTGACTTGTGTAGGATTTGATTATTCATTTTTTTATTTTTGATCGTCATTTTCAATTTGTGAAAAAATATACCTAATCATATTAGTAAGTAATATAAGCCTGTAAAGGTAATTAAAACGCACTTTATTGACGTTTAATCCGCAAAATAGACGTATAATTAATATTAAAGAACCAAAATGTTGACGGATTTCTTAACTCCTAAAAAGTAGTGGAGTATTTCGAAACAAATACCTCTGCAATTAATAAAAAAATATGTTTTGGCATAGTTTTTTTTTGTAAAATTAAATTATTGGTTTTCTGCTGCCAGCGGACGTCCGCTTCTTGGAGCGCCATTCTGCTAAAATAACTAAATTAATTAAATTTAAAATTTTCTAGAACAATTATATTATATCTAATAACAAAACCAGCAAATTATTTAAATTAAAAAAAAAAGATTTTCGATTATTTATATTAAAGTCAAACAAATTTTTGTTTGATAATATTATTTATTAAAAAAATATATATTAGTACTTATTTTTTTTGACGAACATAAGACATTCTACATCACCTGTTTTTGAGAACAAGATGGATATAAAAATTCTCTTAAAATAGCAGAAGACCACAAAGGTAGAGGCAAGCCGGCAAGCAGAAGAGATCATTCACAGGTAGTTCTGTTCGTGTCTGGTTTGATACTATTGCATGTAAGGAAGTGTTGATTCGACAGAATTTTTGATTGGTAGACGGCAAAGAAAATGTAGGAGATGAATTAACTGGGTTCTAGAAGAAATTTTAATGCTGTCTTCTGCATTGAAAACTATACATATTTACTTGTAATCTGTTCTACAAATGAAAATTTGTTCTTGACCTTTAGCTCTCAAATTAATTAATATTGGATGTCTCTACTCCCCTCCTTCGCCTACCACTATTCCCTTCATTTGAATGCATTTTTAAGTAACAACCTAACTCTTTTTTATTTTATTTAAATATTTATAATTGATGGTGTAAAAAATAATTAAAATCGTGACAATCCTTCAAACCTGAGCACTGCCCGCCCCTCTAGGTCTGCTGCTGAGTACCGAGAGTGTATTTTTATTTTCGATTGTTTTCCCGTGATTTTTTCAGTAAATTTAAAAACAACGCTTCGAGGATATTCCGGTCTTCGTTTTTCAAAACTTTTTAATTTCCCGGGAAAATATTGAAACAACAGCGAATATTGCGCATGGATGCGCCCCAAAAGAACCTGAAGTTAAATTTTAAACGTAATATCAAAAACAAGACTTTTATTTTAAATTTAGTTCAACTAACCGCTTCGTGGTCTGAAAGTCCGTAATCTTACGGCAGACTAACAAAAAATACCATTCGATTTTTTTCTGTAACTGCTCTACGGTACAGCGGGTAGCACGCGTAACTGTGAAACGATTAGGTTTTTTTCTAAACTCCTAAAAATTGCCACCGATTAGAGGGATACAGAAATTGTACGGCCGGCTCACTGAGAGGAGTCCTTACTTATTCGTGGGTTTGCGGAAAGCGCATTCGCGACGAGTCCGCCGAGGCGCCCACGACAATACAGCCACGGGTTGACTATTTCATTTTAATATTTATTTTCAAGCGGATTTCTATTTATTACAAAAAAATACTTGTAAGAATACACGGCAGATAGACCGGCTGTCGTAAGCATTTAGAAATATTTTGAATGATTGCGGCCGGGCCTAGAAAACCTAAAGGATTGAGAGTTTATCTCTCGAAGGGTTTATGTACCATTTAATTTAAAAAAAAACAAAAAAAAAAGCATTTTGATCGTCTCGGGTTGGCTCCGGGGAACTTTAAGACGGAACGTGAGTGAACTGAGATGGGGTTTTATATTTTGTAAACTATCTTTCAATTTAAAAAAAAAAAAAAATTCATATGCGTTTGTGGTTAAATGATTGTATAACGTTAAGATATGTTTCCAGGTTAAGCCGATCACCAAACTTTCTGGAATTGGGCTAAATCAAGTTGCAAATATTTGTATGACGTTTTGATTCTAGACACGGCGTATAATCTAAACTCGAAGGAAAGCAGTATTTTTGTGTAGTCAGAGACCTCTCTCTCAAATAGAACATAGATCCCTCCCTCACCTGGAAATAATAAAAACTTTTATTATAATTATAACAATAAAAATGAAAAACCAAATAGGTATAAATTAGAATAATTTATTTTTAGGGGCTTCCGTCTTTCAAAGGCTTGTTCAGTTTTCGTAAACCAGTGAGTCGAGGACAGAAAAAGTCGTACCCTGAGCTGTGCGCCTCGCAGGCACTAGGGCGGACCGGAACAAAGACCCTCGACGGCTGGGCAGGGCCGCCTTGGAATTGTAATGAAAGTGCATTCCCTTCAAAGAAATTCCCTTATCAAATCACGCATCAACAAACATCACTGCGATTTCATTTAAAAATCATAAAAAGATATTCAAGGAAGTTCAAACGCTGAAAATAATCTGTGACTTCAGACCTTGCAGCGCTTCTATGCAGAATTTAATATGTGTTTTCTAAATTATTGTAGTCTTATTGTAATGAAACTAATAATTATTGAACATATAAAATTACCATAAAACCAATAATGTTTGACGGTCTGTCATTGTTTTAATGAATTATTAATCAAGAAATTCAATATTTTTGACAGAGAGTACTTGGTGGAATTCCATTTTAATATTTTGAATAAAAATACTTGAGTGATTTTCCACATTTTTGTTTTTATTAGTGACCGGTTTCGCCAACCTTTCACGTTGGCATTATCAAACAGTGTTTGATAATGCCAACGTGAAAGGTTGGCGAAACCGGTCACTAATAAAAACAAAAATGTGGAAAATCACTCAAGTATTTTTATTCAGAATTATTAATCAATAAAAAAATTGCGCATATATATCCTATTTATTTATGTTGAACTCCTCAAAAGCGCGATCCTTGCAAATAATATAATATTTATTGTAAGATATCATTGATTTATATTCGTGACGATTGTGATGTTTCGATTACTTATATACAATACTGTACAGGCATGACTATACAGGGTGGTTGCAGGCTTATTATTGTAGTAGGTCGGTTTGTATCGTACAGTTATCTTGTTTCGTAATTTGTCACATCTTCAAACGATCCTCGAGAACTCGGTAATTAATGTCGCTACCCGGCACCTAAATATAATTATGTATCTACTATGACAAACATACACACGAGATATTACAACTGCCTTAAGTACAGTGTAGTCATTACTTAGAAAATATTTCACTTTTTTTGTTTATCAAAGTAATATGCCTAAAAAAAAAAAGCCCGAATAAATTGAGATGCATGAAATGAAATCGAAATTTTTTGTTGATATCTTATTTCGTTGATATATAACTATGTTCCATATTATTAAATAATAAACATAGATGTTTATTTATATTTATTCATTATATATTATATAGTACATTTATTCATATTATATATAATAGTATTTTGTGATTGTTGGAGAAATTTTAGTGTCAGTTAAATAAAGAATATTGAAAAAAATATATGAAAGTATCATGTATATCTATTCGTACATATTAAATACAGTTCTCCCTAGTGAATATGCCTTTTGACTGTGAACGCGTTGGTCTAAATTTGAAAGCGACAAAGGTTTTGATTGATCTAGACTCGCCTGTATATTTTTGAAAAAGGGACGACGTGCCCATCAAACACACTGCATGCTTTTTAAAAAAAATGACGAAAGCATCAGAAATAACATATGTTTCGTTGACATACTACGAAAACTAGGCGCGAATTTTGAAATAACAATATATTTGCATACTGGTCTATGTAGATTTAAATAATATCAATATTGATGCAAGTTTTAATATCACATATTAAATAATAATCAATAAAATTATTCGTTATTTTTTGAAAACGTTTGAAAGTATACATATTAAAGCTAGTCTGTCACAATATTAAAATTTAAATGCCTCGAGAAGAAATATCCATATTTTTCAAGGATAAGACTATAACACAACACTCTGAAAAAGTAAAAAGCCGCAAGGTGTAGAGAAAACATTCGGTCAATTGCGGGTGTGCCCACCTGCTTGGTTGATAAAGGATTTGCTTTATTGTACATATATGAAAACAAGGGTTTTAAATGAAAAAAATCTTATTTTCTGTGAACAACTGATATAAATAAAATACGTCTGTAATTTTTTCACATGTTTAATTTTATTGGTGACCGGTTTCGCCAACCTTTCACGTTTGCATCATCAAGCGAAGTGTACTAGAAACCGGTCCGCAATATAATTAAACATTGTTAAAAAGTATTTTATTATAATGAGATTCTTTAAAGTACTCTCTGTCAAAAATATTGAATATATTTGAACTAAATTATAAAATGTTGATGATACAATATTGAGAATTATGAAAAATGAAAACCTCGATTTACCATTACCTTGACGTAGTCGACAGGCAAGTGTGCTTACTACTGAACCATGAGCCGATTAACAACTGTTAAGATTAATTAAACACGGCTTATTACTAAAATCTGAATTTAAAAGTGTCTCTGAATAAGTAAGGGGGGCTATATACAGTTTTTTTTTATTTTACGGTTTTCACTTCTTTTATTTGAAAAAAAAAATGTTATAAATTACATTATTACCATAGTGAGGTTTAGAGAGTTTGGTGTAAATTTATCTGCAATAAAGAGGAGATAGAGACTTCTGTTAAACTTCGGTTAAGTTCATTACCATTTATTCATGTCGGTTTAGTTAGCGAGTTGTACCAAGAAGTGAAACTTGTACAAAACCGCGGCATAGTGGTTAGTATGCAGCCATATAGCAAGTGTTAGATACTTTAATGGGAGGAATCCGACATTCGTTTACCTAAACAATGGAGTCGAACTAATAACTTTTCAGCTACAACTCAACTCTTTAAAAACCAAAAGTTTTATGGTAAAAGTTGAAAAAATCAATTGGTATTAAAGCTGATGTTGATGTTACGTGTCTAAAGTAAAATTCAGTGCCATTATTTGAATTCCAACTTTCAATTCGGTTTAATCGAAAAACGTACAATTCGATGTCGGGATGAATGTGTTTCGATTAATATGCAGAGTAAAGGGAGAGTGGATTATTAATAGCTAAAACTCTGATGGTCCATTCTAGAATGCGATTTATCTGGACAGGGAGAATTGCGCGCGTGGGACGAGGCTTTTGCAAGAGCCACGCCGCAGACCTTGGGCAAGCCCCGTGCTTCATGTATCAATAATTGCGTGTTTCTTGTTAACAAGGCGATATTGATGGGGTCTTATAAAATTCAGGATCAAAAATAAAAGAAAAAAAAATACTCTTACATGTAAATTTTCTTTGATTTACATTCAAACTTAACAAATACTGGAGACGCATCTTACCCAATATAAACGCAGGACACAGGGACCGACACTCGGTTAATAAGTCAATTTTTTTGGTCACTTATAGTAAATCCCCATAAAAATCATCTATCCATATGGTTAATTTATTATTACTAATATGATTAGGCACATTAGTTCATATATAGAAGATGATTTAAAGAAACTCTCAGAAAAATATCATCGTGATTTGTGTGGGATTTGAACCAACATCCCCTGGTTTACATGACCGGTGTACTAACCCTTGTACTAACGAATCACTTCAAATCAACGATCAATTTAATAATATAATAAACCCGTAATGGGTAATAAATACGCATTTAATTGACGTTTAATCAAAAAATCGACATATGGTTAATTTATTAATAATTGTATATATATATATATTGTAACGTGCCGGGGTTCACACTTAAACACTTATTTATGTCAACACAAGTTATATTTATTTATCTACGTACAGAGTATTTATTTTTTACATTACACATTTATATTAACATTGTCTTTAAGTACTGTCAGGCTGAGGCCCGCCTTTGACACTAATCTCAAAATGGCTTCCCCTTGCATCTCCAACATTCGAGGGCTCGCGCGAGGCGCATTCCTCGATTCTCCAAAACCTCGTATTGGCGCTCTAGTCGACGCTCGCTCGATCATTCCAGTCCTTTGCTTTATAGCGTTCTGGATGGTTCGATTTTCAAACTTACTGCTAGACCGTAACAATATATACAATTATGAATAAACATACATACACATACATATTTTTTAAATATGTAAATGATTTTTTTTGACAGAAAGTCATGTCAGTCATGTAGGGAAATTCCTAGTGGAATATTTAAAAATATATTTTATAGGATATTTTTTGCATGTATGTTTGGACCCCCGCGGACCTTATCTCGCCCGTAAGAGCTGAGTGGGCCGATGTATGCGAATTAAGAAATGTCTGCCCCTTTTGTACGTACCGTGAGAATATGTTATGTGAACAAAGTGCAATTAACTAGAAATTAAGGATTTATTGAAATAAAAATTTTTTTAAACTGATAGTCATGGTCATTTCTAACAGGTTATATTACCGGGCTCCTTAAAATATAATATATTCAAATTATTTTTACGCTACACTGCCTTTTTTAAAATCTTTTTAAAGATTAAATCAATGTGGTTGTATAAAAATAAGGTTCATATTAGTATAAGTTATTTCATTATAAATTTTTATACTTAAAAGCATGAACTGTACCAAACGGAAAACTGTCGTTGATTTTTTTATTTTTACTATAGAACTAATGTCGTAACACATTGAATAATAATATTTCAACAAAAATATACATTTTTATTTATTGTTTAGAAAACACATGAGAAAATAACCCACTAAAAATATAATAAATTTTGGTAAAAATTCTAAGGCTAGGTATTTAATTTTAAAGATTTTTTTCTCCAAATATTTAATATGAGATGTTATACCCTTGTAAACATAAAATTATCTTTAGGTAATCCTGAAAGGTCAATATCCCATAAATCACCCCCTCTCCGCCCCTGGCAGTACACCTGCCGTATATTAAGGGATGAAGGCAGCTCTCGCACAACGCGAACTTCCGCGTATCGGCATTTAATTAAGTACTGTCAGAAAAAGCAGCCATGTGTGCTCTAAATATTGTAGCGCCATTGTAGGTAAGCCCTATGTTATGTGTTATACGTAAATATGGCAACACAACCAAATATATGGATAGGAACCTCATTATGAGGTAGTACTTGTAATAATTTAATTTTGTTTATAAATATATTATATTACATATATATTAGTTTCAAAGATTCTTAAAGTATCAAGATGTAGCTTTCGATAATTATATTTTGGAGTTTTGGGGTTATTGAGGTTACTTCAGGTGGACAAGTTTTTGATTAAATATATTTGGTAACATATATGGTAACACAACCGAGGTAAATGGTCGAGATAAAACCTCCTAACGTAGTACTTTCAACTCTTTATTTTCGTATTTTATTAGATTTGTTTTATATTTTGTTCTATGTAGCTTTTGGTTCGTTTAGTCACTTTAGGTAGGCAAGTTCTATGTTACATGTTATTTATATGGCAATACAGCAAGATGAAAGAGTGGAGGCAGTACTGTAAATTTTTTATTTAGTTACAGTTTGGTGGTTAAGGTTCTGGTGGTTTTATAGTTAATCGTTGTTTAAACTAAAAACTATTTCATAAGCTACGTAAACACAAAAATTTAAACTACGCAGCAGGAATTTACTGTATAATTTATTAAATATAATAGATATTTTTGACAGAGAGTACTTGGTGGAATTCCATTATAATATTTAAAATAAAATTCTTGAGTTATTTTTCCACATGTTAATTATTATTGGTGACCGGTTTCGACCAACGTGAAAGGTTGGCGAGTATTTTATATAAGATATATTTATTTAGTTATCAATAAACATAATATTTGTTGCAATAAAACTCGTTTCTATTCAATAATAAGAAGAACCAGCTCTATCAACTTGTTAAGGATGGGTTTGGGTATAAGCCTAAGACAACTAGCTGATAAGGAAGCGATCATGTATCGAGTGTTGAACTATACATCTTTTGTGATTAAATAGTTTTATGAAGTATGTATCCACCTACTAATGTTATTACTCACCCTTTAATCCGGTAAAGCCTCCACCCCCTCCCGCCGTTCACAGGTGCACGGCACGCGGCAACAATTCTAATTAGACGATCGCCCCGTGACGAGTATGTCTTCTGCATGAGATATCTCCTAATTGGGTGGGCGGGAGGCTGTGGCACGCGGCGGCACACAGCCGGGGGCACACAGCTCAGGCTTCTAGGTCATGTCCCCTAGTAGGCTCCCTACGTCAATAGCTATTTGACACTTTGCATGGCTATACCATTGATCTGATCGTTATGCCTCAAATACATCATTAAACTCCCGTGCAAACTTGCTAAATGATTTATAATCAGGAATGTTTCAATTATTTCAATTCTATCTTAAACAACACAATTTAAAAATATTAATTAATAGTTTTGATGCGGTTGATTATTCTAAGCTATAAGTAATACATCAGGTCTCAAATGTTATTTTAATGAGCAGGTCGGTCCCCTGCGGCGTCGGGTTGCGAGCCCTCATTACGTTATCTGTAGCCAGGATGTCCTTTGACCGCAGCTTCTTAATCTCAGATCTGTGTCGTTACAAGAGTGTCGTGACCTTCTCGTTTCAGTTATTTATCACACCCTCACCATAAACCTCTAACAACCCCGGCGAGATTGAGAGCTGTAAATTTGTAACTCATCACCCTCTACAATGCCGTACTTATAATTAATTGCTATTTTTTATGATATATTGTAAAACTTATTCATGAATACATATTATTCAACTTTGGTATAAGCAAACACAAGCTAGAAAAAAAAAATATCTGAAATGTTAATGATGTCATTCAGAAACCATTGACATCTAGTTTGTTTACTAGATTGTAGTTAGCTTTACCATTAAAATAAAAAACCGGTGTAAAGAAACGACTGGTGCAAAAGTACGCCAGCCAAGATCTACAGTAGAAAACTATTGTATTTACGAGTTACAGAGTAGATATTAAAAACAATTTTCAATTCGAAAATCCTACGGTTATTTTTGGTTGATTTCTTCCCCTGCACTGATGCATTTCCAAACGTTTTTCAGGGAATTCACTAACAGAGGACGGCGAGGGGTGCGGGTGGACTTTTAGCCATCAGCGGTAGAGTAGCAAGCCTAAAAACATCATTTAATATTTTTAAATGTATTTATGTATACATTTTTCTGTGCGTCTGACGTATTGTATTATACATTAATACCAACGCCGTTTTCAGATTAATTTTTCTCACTATTGGTAAAGAAAAGTTCAAGAGGCAAGCATACATGATTGAAATCGATAGATTTATTGTGATCTAATCATTAAGTTTTAATGTATGAACCATTATCTGTTCACTAGGAACATGTTCTACGAAGTGTTTTTTGCAGTTTTGATTTCCATTAACGTTGATATACTATAAAAATAACTTTACACAGGACTAATTATAATGTAAAATAAGATCCAAAATAACTGAGAAATGAATATAAAGGTAAATATACACACTAAAAACTTAGATTTTTTTAAATTTAGGAGTAATAAAACGAGTAAGCGATTAATTGTACTTTTGCATTGTAATATGATTTTTACCAATGATATTGAACGCTATACTCAAAATGAACTGTATCTTTGATAATAATTTGCTTTGAACGTTCTTTATCTGGTTTGGTTGAAAGGTTTTTGTGTGTTCATGAATTATAATTTTATTTTACCGGTTCAATTTACGTCTGATTTTTCCATGGAATGGAAAATGGAATTCCACCAAGTACTCTCTGTCAAAAATATTGAATTTCTGATTTTTCCAATAAAATTATATAAAAATACTAATTTATATAATTTTTTTTTTTAATTTAACATTTCTTGTCATAAATAGATTTTATTATATTTTAAAAATTAATTATATAATTTTATATTTGTAGTCGAGCCAGGCCAGGTGTAGAGGTCGTGGGTATTTTCAGTTTGTCAACGCGCCGCCCCTGCATCGCGGGGGGTTGCCAGTGTTTGGCCTCTCACCCCCGGATAAATGCATTTTTACAGGGACCGGAGTAGTCCTCTTAGTGCTGCAACCCTCGGGAATCAGGTCAAAGCATCCTTTCCATCTACCCAGCAGAAGCATCTGGATGTCCCGTGCAACTGTAGTGCCACATTTGCGATGGACATTAATAAATTTATTTTAATTTGGATCAATATTGAATAATTAGTCGATTTAAATTTTATTTCTGGAAATTCATTGCGTTTAAATTTGATTTGAGATAAACGGTATACTTAATAGTAGGCCAAGTGGCCAAAAATATTAAATATTTATGACGCGAAAGTTAATTAAATATGTTAAAAACATAGCTAAGTCTCAAAAAAAAAACAATAATAAAATTTACCCGGCACGAAAGGTTGCTCTCGTCGTAAAAGGTTGGCGAAACCGATCACCAATAAAATTTACATGACATCACTCAAATATTTTATTTTAAATATTAAAATGGAATTCTACCAAGTAGTCTTCGTCAAAAATATTGATTAAATGAATAAAAATTCATTTTATATGAAACTTGGAACTTTTGATAAGGACCAGCGATTAAATAACAATAATTTATTTTATGATTAGATTATACAATAGTTTTTCACATTCCTGGTCGCTGTATATAATTTAGAGTTTAATTCAATTATTTATTTTGAATTTACATCAATACAACCTTATTTATTCGGGTGATGTAAGATTCTGTTTTGCGTGGAAACACCAAGGGTGTGTATGATTATGTAGTAATATCTACCAACATGTTAAGATGTTTGGATACACACGTTGAAGAAGACATTTATACGCGAATAGCGTTGCGATGTCTACGACCTCAGATCAAAACCATTTATCATAATAATTATTGTAGCGTTATTCAAGGATTCTGCCAAGATCGTATTTTGCTTACGAAAATTACTCAGAGCACTCAGGGCTCATGTATAATAATATAACAATGGATCGTGAATAACGGACGAAACCATTTTTGCTTTTATTGTATTTTTTTTCCAGTTTTTTTTAATACTAAGAACAGTACATAATTACTCAAAGCGAGCAATATGTAATGGGTTGAAAAAAAGGATTATTTATTTAAATTTTATAAAGAGTATTTCAATTAATTGTTTTTACTTAATCAATTCAAATTCAACATTATTTTTGTTTTAATTTTTATTTATCTTTTTAAAAAATATATACTTTAATTTGATGCTTCGATTTGCACATGGTGCGATAAGAAAAATCCTTGTATTTTTTTAAACAGGTGAGATATAAACATATTATCATGGCTATCGCGACCTGGTGTTCCACAGCGTCTCTGCAACTGAACAAAAATTAAAACCAATATGTGCTAGTGTGAAACCGATAAATTTGCTGAAGCATTTTTGACTTTATCGAAGCAGCAGCTCCGGGCTGGACCTGCTAGGATGCACGGATAATTTTCATTAAGAGAAGAAGCGAACGCTTGATCTATAAATATCAAATATTTTTTTTTATCTGGGTTTTTTATTCTTATATGTTTACAATATGTAAGAGAATCGGCCTACACGCGAAACTTATAAAAAAATTATGCTGTTTATTTTGTCTGTCACATTCATACAGTACAGATAATTACACTAAGATTTAAAAATAAATGAAATGTGAAAATTTACAAACTGAATATGGAGTCTAAAATTTTCTATTTCAACTGAAAATTGTTGTACATAATTCAGACATGAAACAATGGTTCGAATCCCAGCTGGGTCGAGGGGGTCTGCGGGGCGCGCTGCGTGTAATGCTCATTACCGCTGGAGGACTGCAATTATAATGCAACCCTCGGTGTCGCGGGGCCGACGAGATGTCTAATTGTCTACATTATGGCAATTTAAACCGCTGCTGTTTTTATTTTTTAAGTTAAACCATTAGGGATTTACATTGCATGTTTTTATTTATCATTTTTTGTACATTATAACAAAAAAGCGAATTCACTGAATCTCTACACGAGTACTGCGACTATATTTATGAATTTAGATCTATTACATAGACAATACTTATAAAACATTATTATATTATAGCTCGAAGATACATTCTCTCAGTTATAAAATTCCACTGCAAGAACTTTGTTATTTTAATATTTAAATAAAAATAATATTTCCTTACAACAATGCTTCTTTATTGGATTTTTAATAAACACAAACTATAAAAATGATTAATTTTATCAGTGAGTTTCATTACTACACTCACCCATTACTACATATATGTGAATATTTTCACCCTGTGTGATCACGACGTGCCTACCCAGGGTGCACCTAAACGCGCCATTTGCGCCAGGTGTGCTAGAGGGCCTTGCGCCACGCGTGCCGGGCGGGGGGGAATGGTGGTGGTGGTAGGGGGGGGGGTCAGGTTGGGTTAGGTTAGGTTAGCAGGGGCGCAGCAACGGGCCCGCTACCGCGCAACGTCCGCGCTACTTGGAACAACTTTGTGCTCTTGTTTCGAGTGCGAGACCGCAGGTTGTTATGAGATTTTAATTGCTCGCCTAGCACTAATTAGCTATTATTACTTGTAGAAGTATTTATTGTGTGGTAATCCATTTTATAATAGAAACTATTTACTAATAGTTAACGTTACATAATTATATATATTATAATATATATTTGTGAATACTCTCTTCATGGGCATTATACCGCGTTTATTTATTTTCCTGTGCTGGAACAATCTTCAGAGAATAGAAAACGAGTACCGTACTCAAGGACCAAATATTTATTATATCGGAGCTCTCCGCAGCTTACAAACGTATTTGAATAATTTTCTTCATCGTTTACCCTGCAAATGTTGTTTACGTAATTATTTTTTGCAGTGGAGGAGGTGGTGTGGGCGAGGGCGGGCGGGGAGGCTGTGCTGCCCTGTGACGTCACGGCGCCCATGGCCGGAGACGCCGTCAGCATGGTGCTGTGGTTCAAGGACTCTACGGGGATGCCCCTCTACAGGTAGGCTACCGTTTAACATATTTTTTGAATTCTAAAAACACTATGTTTGATGCATGTTTTCTGTCAGTTTTTTTTAATAAACATCCCCAATCAAGGATGTTTGTCTTTTTTTTCCCGCAATTAGAAAGTAGCGAGTTTTTTATACACCTCCATACACACACATACACACACACACATATATATATATATATATATATATATATACATACATATATATAAGTATGCACATATATAATATATATATATATATATATATATATATACATACATATATATAAGTATGCACATATATAATTCTATGCACATATATATTTATAGATTTGAGTTTCTAAGTAATTGAAATACAGTGAAGAAATGTTGTGGGAAATATACAGTGTATATAATAATAATTTTATTCCATAGTTTTTGTTAAATTAAACAAAAAACGTATAGTGCATTGTCAGTGCTTCTACATTGCAGTATTTACTAAGCCATACTTTCTCGGGCTACTGGATACGAAGACTTAGGTGCAAATTTTTTCCACGTAATTCCTGAGGAGGATAACACCAGCTTATCTATCAATGACGTACTTTTTCTCATTGTAAATATCCTGTAAGAGAAATAATCTGTTTATATGATCTTGTGACGATGCTTAAAATTATTTTAGTAATCGATTCACACATGTAACGACGAAGTATACAAATATTTTTAAATTCTTCCTGTTTTTGTTAAAAATAAAAATAATATAAGTCATTATTTTTCATGACGCTTGTGTTTCTTAAGAACTTCTTTGAATTTATATTTGGCATACTCCATGAAATACTTGCTAGCATTGGAACTTTCATCCCACTTGGACACAGTGACATTAAAAAAGACCTAGTGACCTAGAAAAAAGTTAACTTAAATGTAAAATTGATCATATACTTTCATCTCATACATGTCGTCGAGTTATTTATGATCTTGTTAAACTAAACTTGTTTGCTGTGATTAACCTTATTGTATACAAGGAAGTCACGGACAATCCTGCATAAGTGAAAATAAATTAAATATATATATATGTGAATTTACTGCGACAACGTCTACTCCCTGGTGCGTCCTGTTCATCTTACTGATGAAAACGTCCTTGGAGACACCAGATCCGTCTGGGTTACACTTTTCTATCCTGTTCAGAAAAATATCCGATGTACCCTGTGGGAGAAACGCATTGAATTTTAGCTCGGCATGTGAAAGTCGTATGGGAAAATATTTTTTGTACCGCCTTGTGAAGGTTTGGGTTTCAGAGAAAAAAATCGTTTTTGCTATCATTGTAAACAATACGTAATTAAGTATTACCGCAAATTTTCCCGAAGAAAACAACACGTATGTATATATGTATGTATATATGTATGTATATATGTATGTATATATGTATGTATATATATATATATATATATATATATATATATATATATATATATATATATATATATATATATATATATATATATATATATATATATATGTATATTATAATCATTTTTACTTAATACTCAGCTATTGTAAGCCCCAGAATGTGTTCAAACTAATGTTACAGGCGACTAGAGTCTGCAGGGGGCAAGTGATGTAGAGACTACTTTGGCAATGGGAGGGTCGACAGGCAACAGGCATCGCTAAAACCCCTTAATTGATTAATTAATTAGTTGAGTTACAATTTTTATGCAAACATCACGGAGTGGTAAACAAAAAGAGCATTGTTTCCAGAATAACATGTTGGTTTTGAATTGTTTATAACTCAAACGTTAGATAACTTTTGTTCAGTTTACATTGAATGATTATTTAATTCAACTTAATGTGGTTATTATACGGTTATTACGTAGATAAAGATAATGGTTGTGTGTAAAATGTGTACGGCACAATTAAATAATTTAATTGTCGTATCTTCGGTACTGATTAAAATATTCTGAATGATTCACGAAAAGAGATAAGCGAGCAATACAATTATGTTATTGTTACAAAATATTTATTAATTTATCATCTATCTATTCTGTGCGCGAGTATATCCGACAAAATATGCGACCTGCTCCAGTAATCATACGGAAGTTTATATAGTTATTAATCTATTATCTAACGATAATATGACGGTATTTTATAAATAAATATTTATATATATATATTTATTTATTTATTTAATTAATTTTGATAAGATCACACCTTGAGAGTTTACAATAGTTCTTTCAAAATTAAGTGAGTAAAGAATCCATAAACCAAACTAAGGGCTATAGTTTATTTTTCATTTGATTTAAGGTTAATTAAATTTAGTAAAAAAAAAAAATTTATTCGGGTTTTATGGGTAGTAGAATTAATGTAAAATTTTTAAATGATGTGCGAAAAATTTTATGAAAAAATACGCGTTATATTAGTTTATAATTTTTATTCCATCGTTCATGAATTTTTTTTACAAAGAAACAGTTAGTATTTCCTTAATAAGTGTTTATATCTTACGAAACTTGCTTATCCTATCTTCCTCGGGGCGGAATTTACGTAAGCTTCATAGCAAATCACCTCAACATTGTTTTTAAGAAGGACCACTTTCATTAGAAACTCCCCGTATAGTATTGGAATATCCAAGTGCCCATCGAATACGTATTTCTTCTCGTCATAGATACCCTAAGAGACAACAAAGTCATTAGATGCAATGTTTTTTAGGGTCGAACATGTAAGTTTATTGTGACATGCGTTTCCATTGGAGATACTTCAATCTTGGATATTGTGCTGCATGATATTTGTTTGAATCTTCCGACGTTTAGGTCCGGGTACCAGTACCCAGGGATACCTTAAAATATCTAAAAATGGCCTCAGTATCGACAAAAGAATATCGAAAGATAACGCAGCGCAACATCATAAAATAATGCAAATCTACTGATTTGAGGTAACCAATTGAAACATAATTTTAAAAAAAATGCTGGGATTTATTCCAATAGCTCCTCGGCTACCGCAGCGCGGGGTTGTATACAAATGTAAATCCGTTTTTTTGGACAAATGTCTGATGAAGCTCTTAAAAAGTCAAAGCGCTCGTAAGCTAAGTAATATATTCAAGTAATATTCTAGCCACTTGGGCAGTTAGGAAGAAGTTTTGGGTAGAAGGTTGAGAGGATGTACCTTAGAGACCGGGCATTCTGGTGGCTGGCCATGCTTCTGCAGAAGCTGCTGGAACTTGTCCGTAGCGTACTGCATAAAGAACTCGCAGGCGTAGGCCCCCTCCATATCCAGGTAGTGCGGCTTCCACCCTCCGTCCCCCCACTTAGACACCGTTAAGGTGACCTGAAAAATCATTATTTTTAAAAATGTTGATAATTTTGTCGTAAGATCTCACATGAAGTTTTATGAAACAAAAATGTAAAAATATTTACCCTGACATTAATAATGATATGTCAATATTTTTAATAAGTTCAATAATTTTGTCAGAAAGTACTTGCTGAAATTTCATTTAAAATAAAATGTGTGTGTGTGTAAATATATAAATATCCGTTACTCTCCGAAATCCGATAACTGTGTGGTCATTCTAGTATTACAGAACATGGCGAATCAAATTGTAACTTTACGCAATATAGAGAAACAACAGATTTTATAAAATTTGAGAATTGACTTATGCAAATATATATAAAACAAACGAATATTTCAATTGCGTTTGCAAGATCTAGCCATAATATAATTCTTCGAAAAGATCGAAATTATGTAATCAGTATATTCAATTTCTTGTATCAAGTGCCAATATTAAAATGGTTTCAGGTTTGTTTTAATAAAGATCGGTATGGTGCCCGCTTACTGAGATTTCCTTGTCGAGATCATCTGTGGTGTTGATGTACACGTCTATTCCTTGGTGTGTCCTGTTCATCTTGCTGATGAATATCTTCGTCTCCACGCCGGGCCCGTCCGGGCCGCACTTCTCTATCCTCCTCAGTAAAATATCCGATGGACCCTGAAAAATCAAGAGAAAATTGCAAAAATTAATTGATATATTTGACCAATGATGTTTCAGGAAGGTATTATATTATTATAGGCAAGAAAAATAAAAGCATTGAAACGATGAAATGGATGAAATAAAGTGAAGAAAGACAGTATTTAACTTTTAATATCCCATTTGAATATAATATTTTATACACATCGCATATACGCGGGATAGATTAGCTTGCCTAAAATATTAGGATGATGCATAGTTTTTACCGCAAATTGTGCAGTAGTCATTGTCACAATTGCTAGTGCAAAGACGCAGGTGAGACCGCGTGCAGGCATCGTTGGAGAGTGTGGCCTGCCGCAGAAAGGACTGCCGCGCTTCCGCCTAGGGTGCCCCCCCCCTTAGCCCCCCCCTCAGCCACCCCTCCAGCCCCCCCACCAGCCCCCCCACCAGGTGCCCCCCCATCAGCCCCCCCCAGGCACCACCAGGGCACCACCTGACGCGGAAAACAATGCTCCAATTGTTCTCTGCTTCGTGCTATTCGATCATTCCAGGCAGTTTAACAAAGTCTCGCAAAACTATATATATATATATATATATATATATATGTGTGTGTGTGTGTGTGTGTATTTATATCAGATTGATTTATAAATATCCGTTTTCTTCAAACGTTTTAAACATAATCAAGTATGTGTACTGATCACCGTAAGCCTACCGCAGGAGATCTCAGTAAGTACGTGGGACACTAGGTTTTACTTGTGATGTTAAGAATGAGTTTTTTTTAATTATATTGAAAAACATATATATTATAATATAACTAATTGCTTATTTATTGTATTAAAACGCATCGCCTTATACGTAATAAAAATATATTTAAAAGTACTTGAATATTGTTGATGGAAATTAATATTAAAAATATGTTAGGGTTAGGTTAGGTTAGGGAAGCGTTCGTTTACCACAGCAAAAATCTTCTTGCACCTGAAAATGGATATAACACAACAAAATTAATCAATCGTCGTGCCGTTGGAAAGTCCAGCGCGCAATAGTTTGCATAAGTAGAGTGATTCACGCAAGGAGATAAGCAAATAAAAACGTGATATTATTGTTGTAATTTTATATTCATTCAGTTAGTCGTTTTTCACAAATAAAACATAATGCGCAGTCTGCACTTCCATTGACCTGAATTTCTATCCTATGCCTTTAACGTTTTTGCTGACGTTTAAGTATAGAAGAAGATGGTAACAACATTTGGTACTCGTAGTTACAAAATAATTTTGGGTGGTGGTAGATAACGATCAAATACTATGATTTGCAAATAAATATATGATATATATATAGTGCATATACATTGATGAATATTCGTGAAACCATACCAATAATGAAGCTGGTGTCGTGCACGGTTGGCCAGGATCTCCGCGGCTCTGGCGCACACATTGTATCGCCGGCCTGGCGGGACTTTCCCTCCGGCCCGCCCGTAGTGTCCTTGCGGTTAACTGCGCCCGCGTGTTTGTTTGCCGCCCAGGGGCAAACTGGGCTGCAAAAGCATTCATTCATTAATCTAATTGTAAACCTGCATCAAAATAAGTGAAGATTGCACTTTGGAAAAGAAAAAAATTGATGTTACCAATCCGACCTCCTTCTTGATCGTCTATTGAAATTTATTTTATCCAAGAGTACTATCGAAGAGTGTTTTGGGTCTAGCGGGATACATAATTAAAAAAATTACAAATACGAGTGGCGTCGACAGGAGAAGGCCATAATCATGCAAGTGAAAAATCAGTAAACTCGGTTGGAAATTCATTTGATGTAAATTTGTTTACAAGTTATTGAGTTATCAATATTTTTAACATAGAGTACTAGCTGGAATTTTTTCACACGCCAATGTTTTGCTTTCGCCACCGTGTCACCGATAAAAATGAAGATGTAGAAAAGTCACTCAAGAATTTAATTTAAAATATTACAAGTTATTGATTTCAATTTCATAAAAAATATAATTTTATGTGAATTCTGATTCGGGCCTGGCGGAGTTTCTTGGAATCACAAAGTAGTTAACGGAATTGTCTGTGATAATGTCGCGATAGTTTGGTTTATGTCGCGTCGGAGATATTCTTCCAGTTAAAGCTTAATTAAGACGGCCATTCAGAGCGCTTGTATTCGCGTTTGTGGAACTTTGACAAATGCGCGCCTCCCGGAAGCGCCGCATCCCTCGGGGAGTGAAGGCTGCTGCTCCCATCCGGCCTCGATGGCCGAGTACATCATCACAACAAGCTTCGAATTCTCTGCTGCTCGAAAATATTTCTTGTCTTTGGAATCGGTGTTTGAAAAACTCCAAGTCTATATATATATATATATTTTTGCTTATTATTTAATTTCCAAGTGGGAGGTATTCCGTAGGATCCTATTCACGTCATCGTGTATTGGTCGAGCAGAGAGACGAGCAGCTTGATCTATTTATGTGTAGTTTGTATCTGCGTATGGCTTAATAATATCCCTTCGCCATTGGTTATACTGTTTTAAAAAATATATAAATATGTATATTTCTGTTGTATGAAAAATATAAAACAAAGCATCGATATTTAAACTAGTAATAAATTATAACAATTGTTAAGTATTGAATTTATAAACGATGGAGCTTCACCCGGAAAGATTTTTTGTTTTTAGGGAATAAATAATTGAATGTATATTTTTTAACGATTTTGTCACGAATGAATTAAATAAATAATGGGAGGAAGCTAAACCAAAGACAAGTTGGATTTTAGGCCATTACTACTATAAACATATACTCCAAGATAATCATCCTCGTTTCGTCTGACCGATAGAATCCTGTAACTTGAACAATCTTAAATAAATTAGCAAGATTTATTTGTAATCTCGCGAGTTCCCTAGCGCGGCCAGCCTGACCGACCCTCGCCCCTGAGGCCGGATGGACAAACTTTGTCTTTAATGTAAAAAGAAATTTACCGACTTTCTTGATGGTAAGAACTATAAGCCGCCACAGTCCCCCGGGCCGCTCGCGCACGCCACTGCTCCGCGTCAGGGGACGCCATAAACTCTATTTTTAAATAAGTGATACCCTACAAAATGATTTCCTAAGAATCAGCATTTTCACACTCAGGGATTTATTCCGATTTTCCTCTGTAAATATTGTTTTTTTAATATTCGTTTAGTAAAAATATAATAAAATACTTGAGTGACTTTTCCACATGTTAATTTTTATTGGTGACCGGTTTCGCCAACCTTTCACCTTGGAATTATCAAACACAGTTTGATAATTCCAACGTGAAAGGTTCGCGAAACATTCTTATTATAAATATGTATTTTATGTGTTTTGGAGTAGTATTAATCATAAAACAAATATGAATGGGATAGTTTGTGAAAATGAAGATATTTTTTTAAAATATTTTAAATAAAATACTATTATGATTTTTCCACATTTCTATTTTTATTTAATAAGTGATCGGTTTTTCCAGCCCGTTCCAATAAACTTCTTTTGATAATGCCAACGCAACAGGTTAGCGAATCCGCTCACCTATTAAACAAACTAAAAATGGGGAAAAATCGCAAAAGTATTGTAATTAAAATATTTGAACAGAATCCTACCAAGCACTTTCGGTCGAAAATATTGAATATATTGACATTTATATTTTAACGCTCTCACCTTGGAGGGTTTAAGAAATCCTAGAAAAGTGAAAGCGCTAGCAAACATAAATGTTCTTAGACTTCTAGCCATTTGGATATTTATATTTGCTGTTTTAATACGGAGGATAACAAAATCAATAAGTAAGTCATGGGTAACACACTAAAGGCGGGGCGGGTACTAGTACCCGTTCCGCGGACTGCTATCTAAAGGCGGGGCAGAAAGTTATTTTACTCTTTAGTTTTACAAGTCGTAATGTTTGTTTAGGACTCGTCAACGTTACTTCTACCAATACTGTCCAGTGATTCTGAACAAAGTGACAATGAAGAAGTGGAGTGGTCAGAGAATGATAATCCTCCAATTATTGAACAATTTTTAGGACTAAGTGGTGTTGTTGTGATGCCAAGTAATCCGCAAAGTGTGTATGAAGCGGTTCAACTTTTTATAGGAAACGATTTATTTGACTACATGCAAATCAAAGAGTGTATAGACTAGATTTCACACGTGCAGTTTAACGCGAATTTCGTCCGCTTCGCACATCAGATTAGTCAATTTGGTTACCCGCTTAAAATATAAATATAATATAAGCTATTGTGTCACAATAACATTTAATTTATTAACAAAAATCTCACAATTAACTCGGAGTTGCTAAACGGAAGAAAAAAAAAATTAAAAAGTGCAAATCAAAGAGTGTATGGACTAGATTTCACACGCGCAATTTTACGCGAATTTTGCCCGCTACGCACATCAGTTTAGTCAATTTGGTTACCCGCTTAAAGAGTGTTTTAAAATAGCAAATTTAACAGGGTAAAAATCACATGGGACACATTTTTCTATATGCTGCATTAGAATCGCTGGCCGGATCTTAAAAAATCAAAATGACATTTCGTCGATGTAAATAGACCGGCCGCCCGCTCCTCGCCCCCCCCTGCACTCCTCGCCCCCCTCCTCGCCCCCCTCCTCGCCCCCCCCTCCTCGCCCCCCTCCTCGCCCCCCTCCTCGCCCCCCCTCCTGGGCACCCCCCACTCCTCGGCCCCCGCCACCGCCGGACGTCCGTCGCGCCCGTTTAGAACGGCAGCCGCGCTTTATTTCGGGCAGCCCGCCACAGTCGCCGGGTTGGCTGATTTCCCTCTCGCATCTTCGTGAGTCACTCTTTCTGGTTTTTAATTTAAACGCGGTGAGGTTTATTGGCCTCTACAGGAACTATAAAATTGTAAATAAATAACCGGCTCAATTGAGAGCAATAAACGAAGAGTTGGAAGTTTGAAGAAGCTGTTAAAACAGCATTTCGTTTGGAGCTTTGGTTTCTAAAGCTATATCAAAGTCCGAATATCACATCTCCTCCACCAAAATAAAATCGATAAATTTTTTTTCAAAGTAGCTTGAAAATTACAAATATATTTCTAGCACCTAGTTGCATCGGTTTACAAACGATATCTGGCCAAATATAACTGTCGAGGTTTGGACATCCGTGACTCCGGAAGTCTGTTTGCATGTGTGCGTGTCATCAGTGAGAAATCAATCGAGCTCCGAAATAGACCTTCAAAAATTCACAGCGCATTTCAGCGCTGAAAATAAATATGAAAAAGCTTGAACAACGTAGTTGCTGCGTCATTCTGGGGCTTCAGACTCGTCATATGTTATGGGGGACAGTGTGAAAGAGGGACGGAACGGTGGTCAGGAGAATGTCACTATACCGGATGCCCATCACAGGCTCTGTTGAAATACTGCCATTATTCTGTGTACGTAACTTTGTTAGATTAATATTTCCAGGTATTTTTAGGAATCCTTACAGAATTACATCTTACAATGACAATTATTGAAGAAAACATAAAATTATAAAAAGTTCAAATAGTCGAGGGTTACGTTACTAAGTTGGTTTAGTATCTGCATTTTAAATAGTATAATTTATTGGTATATGGCTATGAGGCCACCGTTATTTATTTATAAGTCTATTAGATTATATTTAAAACATTGATATTTCGTTTGTAAGATATCATCCTAGAGAAAAATAAAGTAATGGTGATGGATCGCGGCTCCATCATTCTTTTTATCCCAATGCCTGACAAATAAGATACTTAAATGGCTTAGAGATCACGATAGATAATGGTTTTATTAAAAATCTTAAAACTCGCGAGCTCTCACTTAAGAAATATTGAAAAAAAATTATTTAAGACTAGAATAAAAATATCATTAAATAAAAACCAAGAGGTTAAAATATATATAAACATTGAAAACATAATGTCTTATTTACTATTATAAGTTATAAAAAAATAATAGTTTTAATATAATGGCAGCGCACCGTACCACTGCACGTACCCCCACCAGCGGAGTGTTTTGAGTGACATCCTTATTTTTAGCTGCATTTTAGAGTTTATAAACTGAAGGGGTGTTTATGGTACGAAAATTTACGATTTTTATTTTTAAATAAAGTTTTTAGACACATTTTTTTGTTATGGTAATGTTGGAAGCAAGTAAATTACCAGATAATTAAACTGTTTTTTTTTCTTATACTATAATCCAACCTAGTTTTAATTAAAATAATTATTCAATAAAATATGCATTCAAAAGTGTATAATTTCATGTATAAAAACAAAACGAGGTAGCTCATATCACGTGTTTACTTTTTTTCTTAAAATAAGTTGACCAAAAATTGTAATACTTGTCTTGCCGTTTGTTCAACGCATCTTATATAATATATAATCAAAATACAGCAATTCTTATTGAAAATAAAATACCAAAAAATATAGAACTTTGTCTTAGGTTTATGTGTGTTTATGCATGTGAACGCGCCATCTCTGTAAAATCATTAGAAATTGTAAAATGTGACTTTCTCGCTAGAGGGCGAACGAGTGATTCAACCCTGCATCCCTGCATCCCAGCTTGGGGGCTCTCTCGTTGTTCGACCCTTGATTCGCAAACATGTAGTATCAAGAGAATTCAAATATCCACTATATCCTTATCCAGTAAAATCACACCTTCAACTGCGAGACGAGTCAGTCACATTAAGGAAAAAAAGGTGTAAAAGTTCAACATAATATAGTGATACAAGGCAACAAAGTGTTTTTGAATTCATCCCCTATACCATCCACGACACGAGGGGAACCAAGCACACGGCATCTTCCATCCAGGGACATCCACGGAACAACAGGCCGAAAGGATATCTAAAAGCCCGATGGAGGCTTGACAATGTGTTAATTGGTTCCATTAAAGTAATTTGATGCTTAAAAAGTCATAGCGATGGCCACGCCGTCTGTTTAATATATATTAGGTAATTAACTAATTGCGGCCACATATTATGTTACAAACATTAAAAATATGATCGTTTCAAGTGCAAATTGCTTATATAAAAATAATAGGTTGATTGAAACAATGCAATAATTGTCACCCCGCTTGTTTAATGCACCTTATAAAATATATTTTGGGCAATTAAGTAATTACGGCACCACTCCCAGCATCCTCGAGGGCGCCTAATGACGGCCATAAGCCCGGATGTGCGCCACCAGGAAGGCAAGCACCGCGACCGATCGCCCATCAACATTTCCTAATTTAATTTTGACAATTTTTACTGCGCTATAAACTTGTAAGGTTGTTACGGCCTCCCCGCATCGTACGCAGGCACGAGTAGGGTGACCGGGCGTCAATTTTTCAACGAGACTCGAACTTATTGATAATCTCAACGAAAAAAATTAATTCAAATTTACCACACTTAAATTAAACATTATTGATATTTACTGAATATAAATAAACTGCACTGAGACCACTATTAAATTTTTGATGAAAAATAAATATATTATTATACACACGTAATTCTAATAAGAATTTAGGGTTTAAATTTCCCAACAAGAAACCTGAACTATTTTTTAAAATTATAAGCTCCCATGCAAATCAATTTTTTTTGGAGATTTTTTATACAAACGGCCATAGGTATCAAAGATATTTACAAATTTAATGTTTTTGAAAGAGAGTACTTGGTGGAATTTCATTTTAATATTTTTATGAATAAAATACTTGAGTGATTTTTCACATGTTCGTTTTGTATTTGAGACCGGTTTCGCCAACCTTTCACGCTGACATTATCAAACAAAAACATTAAAATATATTTCTAAATTTTTAAAGAAAAAAAAAATTACATTATATTATAAATAAAATAAAAATGATTTGTCAAAAAGACCTATGCTGTATTACTTATTTTTTTAAATACATTAATCACTAGGTTCCTGTTGACTGTAGGGGATAGGTTTTTTTATTTTATATTGGATGCCTGATGACAATGACAAATTTTACGAGTCTCAAAACTTCTATCCCTTAATAAAAACTTACCTGAATCTGTTTTCATTATGTTTTATAACGTTATTCAACCTTAGTTTTATTTAAATCGTAACGTTTATAAACAATAATTTCACAAAATAAAAGTATGTATCTTAACAAATCTTGTTTATGTCGTTAAAAAACCTCGTATGTAGTAGTAACCTTGCGTGCAACAGTTAAAAATACAACCATTGAAGCCTATGTTATATAATATATATAAAAATGTTGTATGTTTTATTTTAGGAAGAAATATCTACGCTTATCCAATGAGACACAGTCATTGACGACAAGCTTGAGTATGTATATAGATTTATAGATTTTTGATCATATGATGTGTCATTTTCAAGAGCGAAGAGTTTGGTCACCCTGCGTACACCGATCCGAGACACAGTCATTAACGGCAAATTTGACTTAAAAATTAATGTACTGCGAACTTTACGCAGGGCGGAGGTGCGCTAATGAGGACTTCCCCGAGACACGCCGGATGGAACATTTTTTCAATTTCATATCTGAAAGCGGAAGGGAAAACTAAAAAAAATACACTTTGGTGTGACTTTGTCAAATGAACATGAGCGTGGAACGCTAAATGTTTTTTATCGAAACTTTAATTTATAATTTATACATTTTCTTTAAGTGCCTCAACTCAGAGAGGGTTAGTGATCATCTAACAGAACATATATTTATTTAAAGTAAACATGTATATATAAATATATTTCAATTATACAAATCATACATACTCGTAGATGTACGAATCTATTGAGAAGTAGAGAGATTATTAATTTTTTTGTTAATTTTTAAACACTAAGGAAAACTCACTCTGTAAAAAGATAATAGGAAAGATTGACAAAATTTAAAAAAGAATATTTTTATATCTAATGATATTTTACCGATTTTGGATGCTTGTGTTTTGGATGCAGTTTTTTTTTTTCGAAAATCAGTTGAATTTAATAAGTCAGTTTTAAAAGTAGCTAAACATGGATTAAGTACATCAAAACCTTAAAAGAATATCTCAATTTTTATAATTCCTTAATTTTCCCATTTCCCCAGTATTTTTGGAACAAAATCGCGGAATATTACTTCCCCGCGAACTCGCCATCTCCAGAACGGAACCGGACGGGGACGGGCGGCTCCGTGAAATTAAAAGTTAAATAAAAATATGAAATAATACCAACTTTTAAATGCTAATGCGCCTTCCCCGCAGAGACAACACGTGTCGGAGATTTCATTCCATTCTGAAAAAAATTAAACAACCTTAATTACGCCGTGTCGTACAGTTTTATGACCTAATTGCATCTTTGGATACGAACATACTAATTTTTATTTACAGAGCGGTTTCAAACTTATAACAGACCAAGAGGCAATATTAATATTTTACAATTTTAATAAAATACTTGAGTGATTTTTCTATATGTAAATTTTTATTGGTGACCGGTTTCGCCAATCTTTTACGTTGGCATTATCAAACTGAGTGAAAATTTTAAATAATAACAAGCAATTAAGTGAAGGGAGAGGTTGTTAGAGAGATAGGTATGTAGTAATTTAATTGTATTTTATTTAAAATATTAAAATTGAATTTCACCAAGTACACTGTCAAAAATATTGATTACTTAAAATCACAATTAATTTATGAATTAAAAAATGAAATTAGCTACCTTTTTTGCTGCTTTGTAATGGCTGTTAATAATGTAAGCATTTATTAATTTAGTTTTGAGAATATGTTCAAATATATATTAAAATTGTTTTATAAATTCTTGAAATATATCAAATTGTTGTGTAGAAAAATAATTTTATAATATACTCTCCCGATACGTTGAATAGCTTTAGTGAATCAAATAAAAAAAAAATGTTCTTGAATGAAAATCATTAAAATTTAAAATTTAAAAAAGTTTGGTAAATGAAATATCAATAGTACTTAAAATATACATTTAAATTAGATTAATTTTGCTATTAAGATTGAATAAACTCCTTCTGCAAGCCTGCAGAGTTTTAATTATATTTGTCAGGCCACGGTTGCGAACGTTGCAATTCACATTAACCGAGAGACTCCGTGGCCGCCGCACCTGGAGATGCCCAGGTGAGATAGTTGTGATCGATGACCCGCCCGGGCGGCAGAAGTCGCATTCCTGCGGATAACGGAGAAGTGACATAAATCTTTTTAGAAATATCAAAGTCTTCTTAATGTAATTGTATAATTTAACAACAAAAAAGTGTTGATCTAAAAAAGGTGACCATTATTTCAAATACACAAAAGAAACTGTTGTTATAGCAGAAAAGCTGATGTAGCTCGGTATATTTTAAGAATAAACAATATTTTTATGAAAATATAAAACCACATGAATCTAAATGAAACAATACATCCACATGTATCCATACATGAATATAATTAAATGTAGTATATTGTTTCACATCTTTGCTAAATTAAACAAACAAAAAATGACTTTCATTATGTGCTCACAATTAAATGCCGCAAGTTCAGGCAAAAACACCTGCGGATCAGCAATATTAGAGACACCAGCCACTAGTGGGCCAGGTTCACACTTGCATATGTCGATAGAAGTTTGTCTCAGCTTAAGAGCTACGGTCATTGGATCGGATCCAGTAATATGATTATAAATCAATTAAAATACGGTTTTTGTATTTAAATATATTCAATTTATATTCAAGCAATTGTTTTTTTTGCTAACTGGTGGGAATGGCCTGCACTTCGATTTTAAGATAAACCGAGTTTGATAAATTGATTTTTTTTTGTAAAATGGGTTAGTGAAACCTCCCCTGTTTCCCTCAAGAAATTATGCATGGGGGTTTACTCACTTTAAATGCCATCAACGACATGTTTTCGTAACAATCGTTCAATTATTTTTCTTAATTACTGGATAATCTTAAACTAAAGTTAATATATAGTTAAATTGAAGGTATTTTTAAAATAAAGTAAGTGAAGTCTTCCCCTGTGTCCATTCTACTGGGCAGTAGCTCCCCGCGGGCATTATGCAAGGGGTTGGATTCCCCGGCGCCCCGAGAGCCTGCCGAGTCTGCGCCAAGAAAAACAGGCCCGGGCTGGACGGGGATTACTTAATCCGGAAGTGCCAGGTAGTTCCGGCATACTTTTGAATTTTTCCCGGATTTTTGCTGTGTTATTTATAAATGCTGGCTGCTTAGAGATTTTATAGCTCTCAAACAGCTTAAAAAAAAAAGAAAATTAAAAATGATTAGCTATGATTATTTTTAGCGAATATGCTTGGTTTTCTTCGAGATTTGTTTTCTAGCTGTACACTTAAGCATGACTCAAAATTAAAGTAAACTTACAAAACCTTGTACCCGAGAAACTAACATTTTCAAAATAATAAAAAAAGACTAAGTTTTCCATCTGCCATAAAATTCTTTAAAAAAAATAAACAAAACATTTACTTATTAATGTTTTTGAAGTATATTACGAATTATTTGTGATTCTTCCGGTTTACATTTATTAACATTTATACCAGGTTTTTCCATCTCTTGAAAGAGATTTGTATTTTAGTGGCATTGAATCTCAAAGCTGTATTTGTGATAAGTTGAAAACAGCCGCGGTTGTCACTTATGATCTGCCGGCGGTCCCTTCACTTATGGAGTAGAATGGTAAATAAACATTCCTTTTAATAGTTTTCAAATGAATAAATATGAATCCTCACCTTAAACCTTATAAATCGTTTTCATAAGGTTTCCGGTTAAGTAAACAAACAAACGCGCGTACCACTGTACGCACCCCTGTATAAGCCACTGCGATTTGAGCTTGAGATTTTTATTGATTCCTCGGCAGGTAGGGGAGGGGAGGGTAGTTAACGTTTCAATTGAAACTGTATGCGGAAGTCGTTAGGTATGTTTTATTGTTAGCATCCCTTATGTGCCTCCGCCCCGGATGCTCCTACTGCTGGCGGGCCTGGCCCTCGGCTAAAGGAGCCGCTCGATACCTCAGGCGGCCGGCAAGTTTACCGGCGGCCGCGGTCCAGGACCACTGAGCTGCAAAACCCGCTTTGGCTATTTTTAAGAACCAAACCATGCATACAAGAATACCACTAAATGCCTTTCGAATTTTTTGTTGTTTCATTCTTTTAAGCTTTGTAACAAAATATACATTTTACAACTGGGATAAATAATAAATAATAACAATAATTTTAGTGAATTATTTGAATATAATAAATATTATTTTTTTAGCTAACATGTGATATTTAGTAATAATGGAACGAAGATGTCAGAAAAAAGATAAAGGGTTGTGCCATGGGGGTATTTTAGAAATAAATTTGTGAGTTTCCAAAAGAACACGATCAAGGCTTTTTGAAATTAGAAAACAATAATTTAAATAATTACCACTAGAAAATAAAATTCCATAAATCTACAGTAATTTTTTTTTCAGATTTTATAATCAAATTACAAAATCTGAAACTATTGAGAACAACGACTTGCATTGGAACTAACAAAAACCCTAAAATAAAATATTATACTAATAATACAATAATAATATGTATTCAATTTCAGATTTTAATCTGAAAATGTACAAGATAAGGGTAATGTTTGACGACTCCTGATAGTTCGAGGAACGAGGTTCTGCTATAAGTCAAGAGTCTGGAATGAGTTCGCGATAGTTGCGCAGATCTGCTATCAGTCCCGTCCGAGGGAGGACCACCCCTCTGATTGGTGCATCGCCTTACGGACGATTAATATAAGAGATCGGACGCAGAGATGCTGGCACCGGGCGACCTGAAGGGCGTCGGGGATTATGCATGAATCAAATTTATCGACAATGTAATGGGCTTGTATTACTGTGCGCCTGAAAGAAAATAAATCACTAAGATAGTAGAGTATTTAAACGACTTCTAACAGAAAAGGCTTTTACTGAGGTGGATTAATATTTTACGCTTGACTTTTTATTAAATTATAAAATAATGACTTTTCTTTACTTCTCGAGCAGGTGGTACTCATTTTCAAATAATTGAAGTATAAAAAAATACAGACACACATAAAACTGCGGGGGCGTAGGCAGGCGCGCTGCGGAAAGCGTTGAAAATAGAAAAAAGCTTTGGCCAGCTTTGTATGCCTCCGATATTTGTTTCAATATGTACAGAGAAAAAAACTTATTCTATAATATAATAACTAGAAATGAATAATTGTAATCATTTGTGATTAGTAAGTGAATACAGATATAGTGTACTGGCCACGGCTGCGCAGGGCGCTATTGGGAATCACCGTATTTCGCGGGAAGCCGTGAATTTGGAAACAGCGTGTATTGCGTTTTATGCAATAAAAAATATTTATGAGAGCACTTGATGTCCTATATATGTAGGAGAGTGTATAATATACGCATCAAAGTAAATAATATCCCGCGGTTAGGGGATGTTTGGGGAGGGGAGGTGGTGAGACGTTTAGTAGGGACAATTTGGCAAAAAGGGGTAAGTTGATGGGGATTGTGTATCTTATTTGTATCTTTTTCGTTCTTATCGACATTTTTTTTTTAAATAAATGAAATATCAATGTTTTTATTCATCCACACATGCACAGATGCAGACATTTGTTTAAATGTATGTTTGTGTTTATGTATCTCGTAGTGGTCCACTTAGCTACATAATTTCTACACAATTAATTGTTCCGTAAAAATATTATATAGTTTAAAATATAGTTATATTTTTTTGAAGTCGCAATTTGAATACAAAGTAGGTATTTGTCCACCTCCCGTTGCTCCGAGGGGCACATTTGGAATTGTCTTGGCCGAGGATCGAGTTGGTTTTGGTCGATTTCCAGGTTTTGGAACGGGCGAGATTCTAGATTATAGAAATGCACGGAACTTCTTCGAGCAGAATGGATAGCGCTGCCGGTTATGCCGTCGTTGGTTTTATTTACTACGCAAAATAAAGAAACTGTCAGCGAAGGTGAGCTCTGCCAATATTTATCAATTTTGTAACAATGTAGTGCCATGTTTATCTGTCTCCGCCGCTTTCAAACAAACTCCTGACACAATAAATGGTTTCATTAAAAATTTGAAAACTAAGAACAAATTGAAAAAAAAAACTAATTGCAACTGGGCTGCTTCATTGGTTCGGGCTTGTGTCCAGCATTGCGACAAACTATCATACATATTAATATATATATATATATATATATATATATATATATATATATATATATATATATATATATATATTATAGTTTTAAAATTTTTCTTTATAAAATGCTCTTCTCTCTTTTCTTTTTAAAAGCAAATGCATAAAGAAGAAACTATTTTTAATAAAATACTTGTGTGATTTTTCCATAGGTTTAATTCTATTGGTAACCAATCTCGCCAATCTTTCACGTTGTCATTATTGAACGAAGATACTGCCAACGTGAATGGTTTTCGAAACCGATCACCAATAGAATTAAACATGTGGAAATTCACAAAAGTATTTTATTCAAAATATAAAAATTGAATTTCACCGAGTACTCTCTGTCAAAAATATTTGACTAATTATTCATTAAAAATTTGAAAATCTTTGTAGTTTACATGCAGGTCATTTACTGAAGAAAGTTTTTAAAATAAATTATTTTTCATTTAAAACGAGTTATACGTTACGTATACAACGTGCCGAGCTAAGAAAAACAGGAAAATATATTTCACGGCTTATAGTAAAGTAAAATACAACAAAAAAGTGTTTACTTGGAAGCACATTAAGAATGACATCTCCTATGATCGAATGCTCAAAGAGCCCGACGTTCGGCGCACAAAAGACATCCAAAAATAAACTAAAAACATATTGAAGCATTCTAACTTCGTACGAGATAAACGTTTCTTTTGAAAAAAAAACTCTCACGAAAAAATCAAAAATATGTGTGGCGAGTTAACAATACAATAAGTTTTTCTGCCCTGGATGAGTCCAGATTTCTATAGCCCGCGCGAGCCAGAAGTCTCTCTCGTGCGCGAGAAGTCCCTCAGTTTCCGGTCGATGTCTTCGCGTCTCAAGCGATATTTCTCCACTGAGTATTTATGATCGTTCTCCTTTGAAAGGCCAAAGCCTTTGTAAAGGATCTGAAAAATAACAAAGTCCGCAAGCCGATACTGCGGTCAAGTGCCCTCCGCAGCGCTCTCGGCTCGCTCGAGTAATTCAGGCTCGAGATCTTCAAAATTTTTATTTTCTCGGAGATAACGTGAAAACGCTATTAATCGACATTCGAAAAATGTCAGTGCCATCAACTTCAGCGCAATGGTTTTGGTGCTTTATTAGAGAAATGATACTCAAGATATCGAGTATTTAAATTTACAATCAATTTTTTTTTTAATAAAGTACTTAGATAATGCTAACGTGAAAGGTTGGCGAAACTGGTCACAAATAAAAAAACGAACACGTGGAAAATCACTCGAGTATTTTATTAAAAAATATATTAAAATGGAATTCCACCAAGTGCTCTCTGTCAAAAAAATTAAATTTCTAAATGCTCTTTCTACTGATCAAATAAATTTTGGTCAGATATTCTATATAACATCAAATATTTTTATCTTCTACTAAGATTTCATAAACGCGACTTCAGAAGCAAGCCTACGAATATTATATAATCTTATATTTATCTGTGTCTTTAATCTTATATCCTAATATTTTAGATATTGCGTTATGTAATCGTGAAGCCTTGATCTTCAAATACTTTAAATGAAGTGATTAAGTGAGCGTATATTTTACACTTTTAAACAACAGTTATAGATATAGGTGTGATTTATTGATCGATGAAATGAAAGCATATAAATATAATTTATCCCTATGAAACTGACTTATTAAAATAATTTGAAATTATAAAAAATGTTAATTATAATACAAATAAACAGATTCTCGAACATCAATCAATACTGATAATAACTAAAATAAACCAAGGGGCAGATTTACATACACACTGTTGTTTATGGAAAAAAATATCAATGTTGTCAATCAAACTATTTAAATCAATCGCCCTTTGTATCGACTGTCGCTTGAGAACGAATTAACTTTTGAGCTTAAATAATAGTATATATCATAGTATCATCGAAATATCGATGAAATATTATCTCAAAAGTTGTAGATATAAAAAAAAATTGTTCTAATGACAAAAACTTGTAATCAAAGTCGACGACGTTAAACTGTCGGATGAATTATATTAAAAAAATAATAAATCACGAGTTTTGTGAATCTAAGTTCCAAAGGGTATCGCATTTCTATTCAATTTATATTTGCACACAAGTATCGACTTTGTGAATTCTTTTGATATTTATTCCAAAAAATTCGTGGAAATATAAAAGTGGTGTTGGTAAGGTAATAACGTTTTTTAATGTTGAATATTCATTATAATTTTTGAGAAAATAAATTCGAATGACAACGGACATATTGTGACGTAGGTTTCACTTTCTTCGTATCGTTTCGTTAAATTATGGATAATTTTTATTTTATTTATAATTTAGATTGAATAATATTTTGATGAATTTAAAATTATCCGTAAAATTTCAAAAGAGTCTCAATATTGTCAATTTTCCAACTATTCGTTAAACAGAGTTTATCGTGAATGATTCAGATGAACGTGTCTTTAGGTTTGTAGTTCTTCTTTAAACGTATTCGTATAGTTCCTAAAATAATTTTGACTGTCTCGTAGTTCAGTGGCTGACGCGCTTGCCGGTCGACTTGTTCAAGTTTTAGAACAATTATAATTTCTCAGTTTTGTTTCGATTTTATAAAAATTACGAATCGTTTCCAGACCCAGAGAATAGTCCTTTGTGATTGAGTTTTCTGTTACCGGGAAATGCCGGTGACGTATCAAGTCAAACCTAACCACAACTGCTTCTGAATGCTACTTCCTGCTTATATATTCTATAAATAGGTGTGGTTATTGCACTGCACATTCTCTAATAATATAAGCTGGGATGCCTGTCTCTCAGATCGATCACTTGTTGCAAACATAAATAAGTAGAAAAAAGTTGCGTAAAACTGATAAAAAAAAAATGTTATACATATTGAATATATAAGTAAGCTCAAAGTTAAATTTTAGTTTTAGGTACTTAAAATGAATGGCACATCTATAGTCTTAATAATTGTAAATATGGTCCTAGCATCAATTATTACCGCTAGTCTCCCAAGAGGGAGTTTGGAGGTTTGACAACTCCTCCAGCACACTGCTGAGTCAGGTCGTGTCCATCTCTACAGGGGGAGTTTGGCTCTGTGGCAGCTTCTGTGAGGGAAGTCGCTTCAGCACAAGTAGCCGGAAGAAAAAAATATGACATGTGGCAGACACCTAATCCGTCACAGAGAGAAAGAGACACCGCCGGACTGCGAATAGCCCCCGGCCATGGAGTCGGGAGATTATTTACTTTCGTCTGTGTAAATATACTCGTAAACATTTCTTTATTACCTCTAAAAGTGTATTTATACATACATATATATATAAGAAATTCAATATTTTTGACAGAGAGTACTTGGTGGAATTCCATTTTAATATTTTGAATAAAAATACTTGAGTGATTTTCCACATTTTTGTTTTTATTAGTGACCGGTTTCGCCAACCTTTCACTCTGTTTGATAATGCCAACGTGAAAGGTTGGCGAAACCGGTCACTAATAAAAACAAAAATGTGGAAAATCACTCAAGTATTTTTATTCAAAATACATATATATATAATATTTTATTATTTATACGTAATGAATATTTTTTATCAAAATGTAAGTGAGATTAAAGCCCAATCGCTCTGTTGTCCCGTCGTTTGCATAACCAGCTTGGGTCTGCAATATAGCGATTATTTGACTCTTTACATCCAAGAGTGTGATTGGTGTAACTAAACTCAACGAAACCTAACTAAAATTCAATTATTTAGCCATTTTTTGTGTAGCCATTCATATTTATTAAAATATTGTGTATTATGGCTGAATCAGTGTATCACGGACGGAAGAAAAGCAAACAATAAATAAACAGCAAACTGCTCTCGTTGACGCATTTCCCCGAATTCCCCGCTCTGGAAGAACAATGGCCGCGCCAATTAGCCTCGCCGCCCCTGGACGTCTTCGTTCTTGTCCGCGACTTGTTGATGCGCGGCGATTGTCTCTGGCGCGCGGCAAATTACTCTCAATGACAAATGACGCGGAGGTCCCTCACAATAGCACAATATGGCCATCCCACAATGGCCGCGCCACAAAAGGAGTATCCATTACCCCGCGCTGGTTCGCGCTAGGGGTGTGCGCGATCGAGCCTGCGTGCTCGATTAACCGACAGGACATCGGCCACGTTTTAGATTTGCGAACGAGACGCAGAGAACAGTATTCGCGTTTTTTAGAGAGAACTTTCTTTATATTTAGATAATTCTAAGTAGAGCGTTCGAATATATTGTTTGATACTTATTTTTTTAATTTTAATTTTACAAACGACTTTACTTGGACCGATGAAAATCCAGTACCCCCTATTATTACCCGGAAGCCAATCGCGGAGGTTATCATGTTGTATTTGTAACACCACACAAAAGCCAAATGAACAATTGTTAATAATATAGTAGTATATGGTTTAGAAGTGTAATTTTAGTTCTAACCATTTTCATGCAGCGGTGTAAATTTAATGACGATGGCAAAATCCACGAAAAACATCCAATAGTTTAATACAAATTCAGATAAACTACAAAATCATTTTGAATGTTTTTCTAAAATATTAAATAATCTTAACTACACGAGTAAGAAATATGCAAACAAAGATTATAGTCTAGCTCATAGGGATTAGCAGGTTTTGGCAGCTGTTTAATAAAAATGTATTTAGATTTATTTAGTATTTAGCTGCGTTTTCAATTGATGTTTCTGATAATTTGGTTTTGTAAATGAGGCCATCTTCATATTATATTTAAAATCAAAGAAGAAAAATAAAATAAGTAAAAAGTTCGCATCAATTAGAAGCAAATGTGCAGTTTGGTACACCTCGGAAATTTTTATTTGTTTTGATTTGCTAAGCTAAGCTTGAGATTTATTTTTTGAACTCGGGTTGAAAATTGAAACTTCATTGTTAACGTTAAACATGATATTATTCTGGACTTTGCTTTAAAGCTATACGATTATTGGATTTCACGATGCGAACGCTTTTCATTCAATAACACTTCAATGACAACAACCGTCACTTGTACTGATAGATTGATGCAGATTCCGACCTGGCAGGAGATATATTCCAGTTTTATTAGACTGATAAGTTGATTATGTATTTGAAAAATATATTCGAATCCCAATTAAGTTTATTATCAAAATACGAAGACACGCCCATCACTAGATTTCGCTCTATCTCCACGTACATTTGCTTGGAACTCAATATTTTTGTTTTACTGATTTATATTGTCCATGTCGTGCGCTCCTTTTCTCTCTAGATATGCTCTTGTTTTTTTGCGTTATTGTCATGTGACAGAATGGAGTGATATTGATTTTGCTGCATTCATTGTTGTACGCTCTGCTCCAACTCTGCAAAATTACTTTATTAAATTTACCTTAAAAAAAACAATTAACTTTTATCATTTGTTGCAAATAAACCTTAACTAAAAAAACTCGCGGAGGTTTTATTATTAATTTCATGCTTTATTGAATATGACAAAGAGCTGAAATAAAAGTAAGGTGGCGTTCTTAATTCGAAGAATACACAGAGCAACTACAAAGGCAGAGTGAGGGCGAGTGTCCTGTGTAACGCGGCCCGAGGATAGCGGCGCCAGTATTATTTCAGTGCCCCATATACGATATTTTCAATAAATTATTTTTACCATAGGTTTCCAAAGTGGTCAATATCGACCCCCAGGGGTCGATTCGGCCCTGCATGGGGTCGATGACAGCGAAAAATTAAATTGGGGGTCCGCGAACTGTAAATGGGGGTCTACAAGAGTGAATACCATTGGCCATGTTAGCCACAATAACAATGAGTTAACACAACTGAACGACTATTTTAAATGTACAGCGTCACTATTTCAGCGCGTTGCTTCAGTGTGAAGCATGGTTAAAATTGTATTAAATTAATGTTTCAAAACATGTTTACTTAAATCAATCGGTTTATAAATATAAAGATATTTAATGTTTACATGCCAACATAAAATATGATGCACCTGTATATCAGATGTCAAAAATATGTTTGAAGTTGATGAATTAAAAAAAAAAAATCAATATTAGCAAGGCAGGGGTCTACGAAAAACAGGAAAACTTGACAAGGGGTCGACGGGACAAAATAGTTTGGGAGCCTATGATTTAAACAAACGATTCAGACAACCCAAAAGAAAATTTCAATGAGTTAATGTTTGAAGTTTTGGGTTATCACTATAATTATTTTCATTGGTTCTTTTAATAATTAATAATTTTGATTTCTTAATCAATGATGGCACAATTATTGACTGCCTAAATTTTTCTGTTTTTTTAAATAAAAAAATATATAACAACTACACAAAGATAAAATTGTGTGATTTATGCAAAAACAATAGAAATCAGTTGTTTTGACAGGTGAGAGTAGCCGAGTCTTAAAGAGATCCTTTGCACGTTTGCATATCCCTTATTTTGCGGTCAGCCGTTGACACTGCGGCAGCCATATCTCCGAGGCGGCGCCCCTCCCCGCCACAGAGGTGCTTCACTGCTGAGATATATTCCTGCTGCATCAGGATTTGTTGGAGACTCGCTCCCGCCAGCTCCCGCGGACTCTGCTGGTGGTTTATGATCACTCCGACACACAAAACTTGGGCATGCTGCTTTTCAATTTGTATTTAAAGCTATATTTTTACTTTTTTAAATAGAATACTTTAGTGATTTTTCCACATGTGAATTCTATTGGTGACCGGTTTTGCCAACCTTTTACGTTGGAATTATCAAACTGAGTAAAATCACTCAAATATTTTATTTAATATATCATAATGAAATTCTACTTAGTACTCTCTGTCAAAAATATTAATCATTTATATTTTTACCACTATTGTGTAAAAAAAATGTAGATTTCGAAGCGATTCCATTTCATCAGATTGAAGGCATATCTGACTTTATTGATGTTTGTATAGTTGCCGATAGGGAAATAAAAAGTGGTTTTCGACTAAACTTTTATTGCTAATGATTATTTTCATATTTTAATAAATTTGCAATTTTCACGCATACAGATTTATGGTGTTTAGAAAATTTGGGTTACTAACACTAGCAGTAATTTTTTTAAAAGGGTTTTCTCATATTTATTATGTGTTATCAATTATTTAAATATTGAAAAGAGTTGTTTTTAAATATTATTTGAAGCGTCGCTTAGTAATTTTTTTGTATATTAGATATCGTGGAAGCATACTAGATAGGTCAATTATAAAAAAATGTATAAGAGAAAGTTTTATTCTTGAAAATTTTAAATTCCCTCAATCATTCCTCCGGATTGTAAAACGAGACGCAACCGCGCTATCTACTAGACCGCAAGGTTGTTTGGTATTTGTTTAACTTTTTTACATTTCGATATTACGTTTTGGCCGACCGACGGCCGCACTGAGTCGAACGAAAACAAGAAAACAATATAAAATTCAATATCTATAAATTGACAAAACTGTGAGTTATCTTACTGCAGAAACTACAAAACTAAAGAATTTAAAATTTGCATAAAGTTCAAATACGCAGAGTGGTCGCCAAAAATTCGACTCGGGCCGGTTGCACCGAAAACCGTTTAAATTTTAATAAAACTAAATGCCATTGCTAAATGTATTGAGCTAGTCGATTTGCACATGATGCGACTATAAAAATCCTCTAAAAGTTTTCCTCGATACAGGTGGGGTTCGAGCCCAGCCGCCACAGCTGGCGGCTCTCCGCCTGGTCGAGCTGCGGTGAGATTCCAGTTGAGGGAGAACTAGAATCGTCGTATTAAATGCGGAACTGATGTGTGATTTAAAAAAATATTCATTGATTTTTATAGAATTTTCATACAAACATATCAAATACAATATACACATATATGTAGTAATCATTAGTAGACAGTTAAATACGTTTGTTGGTTTTGGTGTTGATAACATAAATCATTAAAATTTCAGTTGTTGGCAAGAGTAAATGTTTATTCATATTATGACGTTGGCTTTATTTAAGAAAATATATTTCTTTTAACGAAAAAAATGTAAGTACAAAAAAACACATAAAATAAATGTACAATTTGAGTTCATTCCACCAGCGATGGGTTTTCAAGCTTAATTGATAGTCAGTATTTTTAACGGTCAATTTAACATAGTAAATTAGTTAAAACCTAGTATTGTTAAAGTCTATGGTGGTGCACACGGGCGTTGGCCTAGGTAGTTGATTTAAAATTGTCACCGTGGGCCTCGCAGGGCAGGCGGATCGGGAGTCGCCGTTATTCTGGCCTGGGGCCAACGACATTACTGCCCCCTCCTCTCTACCCCCTTGACTTGCAGGTCCTCCTTGGAGTCATTTTCAATAAAGTAGCCCAAAGAATCATTTACAAGACATTACATTTACTATACAAGGAACAGCACACTCTGTATGTAAAGTGATATTTAGTTATTTGATTTAATATTAAAAGTAAGGCACCTCAGTTGAATGTGTGATATTTTATTTTAACATACTATAGTATGTATGCTAAATCTGTCGTATTTTAGACCTTGCTTGTTTTGCTAGTTTAATGGACTTGCAGAGATGTCGGGACATGTGTAACCCGCCGACCCGGTAAAGTTACCTTCCCTCGAAGACCTTGGAAAATATATCAAAGAAACGATGGTAAAAAAAACCATTTTTATTTTATTATTTTCATCGAAGTGTGACTCGATTCAGAGCGTATAGTATCAAATAGCTATGTAGGACGAGTCATTGTTTAAAGAAGACCAAAATATTAGACTTAATATACTTTAGATAAAAACACAAATATAATACCATACCATGGTGGTCTATATTTAGTCCATTTTACTTAAAAACGACTTATCAACTCATATTTTCCACTTGCACTCCAATTCTTACAAATATGTGTTGTAGGTAATTTCTGAGTATGAATGTCTCTCGCTCGTGGAGTAGGCATAGTATATACAGTCATTTTTATTTGAGTATCTGCAGTTCGCCGCTCACCCTCTTCTGCTCGATGTCTCGCTGAAAGGCTCACGAGCTTGTTGTCTCGATCATGGAGCTTATTTTTTATTTAATATATACACTGCATCTAAAGACATAATATCAACGCAAAAAGGCATATGTAATTAAAAATTTAAATAATGATTTACAATATCTATAATCTTTGGTGAATAAAGCAAATGTAGTTTTTCAATAATTAAATACGAGTAAAAAAATATAAGCATTGCAGTGTTTATAAATTTCAGCGCAGAATCGTTTTATCTATTGGCTTTTGAACTATTCCAGACAAAGTTATCAATTAATCGCGAAGTCAATGCGACCCCTATTGCCGGGGGCGAGGTCACGTGTGACCCCCATAGCCGAGGGCGGGGTCACGTGTCATCACAAGCTGGTGACATCTATTGAAGATAATTTTAATCATCCGCCTCCGCAGAGCCTGGCGTGCTCCGACGGGTACAAGTCCGATGCGAATTCGCGATCAGAAGTTAAAAATCACCTTAAAATCTAGTGCGCGCAAAACTGCAGACTAGACATTTTTTAATTGCTATTTATTATCGGCAATCGATTTACAGAGCACTTGAGAGAGAAGATGAGAAAGAAGACAGATCGCGAGATCTGAATGTGAGCACCAAATATCAGCTCCGAAATGAAGTTCACATGCGTTAGTGTACGGCCTGCGGGGGTGCGGGACCTGCGGGGGTGCGGGACCTGCGGGGGTGCGGGACCTGCGGGGGTGCGGGACCTGCGGGGGTGCGGGACCTGCGGGGGTGCGGGACCTGCGGGGGTGCGGGCCCTGCGAGGCATGCAGGCCGCGGCCGGGCGTGTGGGGGTGTTGGTGCAAGTACAAATTCCAATTTTCGCTTGCCATTTTCGGTTGAATTTATTGAAAATTCTTTAGTGCTCGATCCAACGCCAGAGATTTTCAACTTTAAACATCAACTTAAAACAATTCAATCGAACAGTATATACATACATATATATATATATATATACATATATATATATATATATATTCCAGATCCAATTGGCTAAGGTGCGCACTTAAATTATTTTGATAATTTCATAATATTGCAATATTGGTAGATTACTTCCAATGAATTCTATTCTTAAAACACCATGTGTTAAATCGTTAAGCTAATGTATTTATTATCTTACAGAATACAGAGAAACACTTTCGATTGCTTTGCTCTCATTTTTAATCATTATTAAAGGATCACTGTTTTGCCAAGTTATCAGACATATTAGATGTTTAATTAACTGAAAATGTTTGGTTACTTTAATTTATTTTAACTTAATTTAAAAATGTCTTTACAACCTGTTATCAATAAAAAAAAATATTTTAGACAATCTTCATCTCCCATCGAATATTTTATAATTTAAATTATAAAAGTCCCTCTATATCCGGTTGTATATAAATATAACCACAACATATTTAATATAGTATTTTTTATTCATTTAAAATATACTTAATGATACATGATGTAGTTTATGCCGTTTAAATTTTAGGTGTACCTTTATCCTAGAGAAGATTGACAATGGCTGACGCTATATGCGTATGTGGCTCGTTTTAGGGTAGATATATAAAAAGTCTTTATTTTATAATCCCCAGCACAGTGGATACGTTTCAACTCTCTTCACATATTGGTAATCTGCCTTCAGATGAATCGGTCGCAGGGGGAGCATTTCAGATATCGAAGAGTAATATCTCTTTCGCACTCCTACTAAAAATCATTTTTTCATATGAGAAATGAAACATATTTACAACAGATGATTATTGAATCTTCTAAATATTCGCATTTCTCACTTATATAAGCATGCGGTATTGTCATTAAGTTTAAAAAAACGGTTGTCTTTTAAAATGATAAAAACCTCTGTTTGATAATGCCAACGTGAAAGGTTGGCGAAACCGGTCACTAATAAAAATAAAAATGTGGAAAATCACTCAAGTATTTTATTCAAAAATATTATTCATATCCCTTGGTTATCACGGTCTTTTCAACTATCGTTGCTTTGTATCCCTGCCGTGAGCATAGGGAAGATATGCATAAAAAAAATTCAATCTAGTGATTATGAATTTATTATTTGATTTATTTTTATTTTATAATTATGAAGTTAAGCCTTATAAATTTATGTAGTATAGTAAACGTAGTATTATTTTATTTTATTAATATAATTATCACATCCAAATATAGTGTGATCAAGCCTTTTGCTAAACCAGTTTTTTTCTTTTATCGAAAAATGATGTCACTGTGTGGTTTTCAATTTTCTACCGTCTCTTATTTTACTTGTTTTATTTAAATCTTTTGATGAAATTGGTAACCCTTTTATCTCGGTTCATACATAAACGCAGCGAGAGCTATAAATTCAAAGAAAACATCCTATCTGTATTAAAAAGCTACGCGTTGAATGCTCAATGTGGAGGTCTCCAGGGGTGGGAGGCTTTCATCACTCCTCCCCCAGTCACACCGCGTGGATTAAAAACGCGACAGTAAAGTGGCGCGAGACTTTACTGCCGCGTCTTATAGGCTAAATAATATACGACCATAGATTTCAATAAATACTCCAAATCATATCGCTTATTTATTGTGTTCCACTTATTATCGAACATGTATTTTTTTTTTATTCATTTTAAAAATTTAATATTTATAACAAAGAGTACTTGGTGGAATTTCATTTTAGCATTTTACTTATTATTTAAAATATTTCTTTAATTTAATAGTAAAAAATGTAAGAATTTTTAATAATTACAACCAAAAAGCTATAAGCACACATTTCCAATATTTACCTATTTAAAAATAAATTTGATAGCTTTTTATTATGGTGATTTTCCATCCGAACTTAGTGCAGAAGTAAATTCGATCTCTTGTCGACCGTGGTGTTCCGGTTTTGGTTCCGGCTGAAGCAAATTTTTAATTTTTGTTTTCAGTTTTATTCATTCTGTTAATATTAAATTTGTCTCGTTTACGAGGAAAGTTAACCGTTTGAGAAAATAAAGACTACATTCTCAGCTCAGATGTCTTGATTGCGAAAAATAAAGTCACCTTAAAACTGAATACGAGGTTCGTATTATTTATTTTAAATACTTTTTTTACAAACTTTATTAAATAAACGCAAAGATAATGCTTATTTATGATAAGCTTAAAGAAGTTTACACATTTTAATTACTCTACAAGCCCTAGTGGTGTCACGAAACACGAGTCTTCCACGTCGTACATTTTTCAGGATGGTTGCATTATTTGTATAACGGCGTTATTCTTCAGTTCTTTGCTCGTAAAACTCAGTAAACTGCCACTCGGGACTCCCGCGGCCACGGCAGAGGTGCCGACTTATAAAAGACAAAAGTTCTGCGAGTGTAGAAAACAATTATTTACAAACGTCCAAATTTATTTATGCACGAGACGACGGCTCCAAAATACATGTTTAAAAATACCGAAGTTTAGACCGTAAAATTATTATTGTAAAATATACTTAGAATATCTGGCTCGAGAACTGGGACAAAAACGACGGAAATTCAAAACACCCAAGAACAGCAAATCTAATATCAACGGCTGCCAAAATCTAGGAACGCACCAAAAGATATTTGTTGAATGTCAGACTTAAAGAGTGGAGACCCGGCGGGGCAGGTGAAAAGACAGTGCGCCGCTACCTTATTTCGACTACTCATACTACAAAAAAATATTATATAATTTTCAAGTACTTTGGCCAAAAAGCTAGCCTCCATGACTACTGAAATCAGTTATTAATCAATCACATTATTAAAGATTTTTATAAACTTTTTTTTTTGAGGTTATAATATTTTAAATATAATAAAATACTTGAGAAATTTTTCCACATGTCATTTATTATTGGTGACCGGTTTCGCCAACCTTTCACGTTGGCATTATCAAACTGAGTAGTTGATAATGTCAACGTGAAAGGTTAAAATGTTAAAGTGGAATTCCACCAAGTACTCTCTGTCAAAAATATTGAATATTTAAAGAGGTTATAAGTAAACTTACCTAAATCCCACCGTCAATTTAAACGATGCGTTGAAAAACGTAAAATATGATATATTAAAAAAACAATCCATTACTGAATAACAGGTTATTTTTATCGCTTTATTATCCTATGCGTTAATTTGCTATGAAAGTATTTAAAAAATAAAATTTAGTGTAAATAAAACCATTTTTACAATCGATGTAAAAAAACAATCAATTTCAGAAATAAAGGTGAAGTGCCAATAAGGCGAGAAATGCTGTGACCACGTGTTCAGAAAAAATCTTGAGTCCGCGAGAAATGGAAGACTGAACTATTCCGAATAGGTTCTTCGTGTGGCACTCCTCTAAAGAAAGTCCTTCCTTTAATTCGATAAAAACGAAATGTTCATAATATACTGATCTGATAAATTTGTTTGCTTTGTGAAATCTCAATTAAAATAAAACCCGAACGGAAAATTATAAAATATAAAATTCAGAACTAACGAGTTACATTAAAATAGTTATTTGTCTTAAGAGACAGCGATTTTTTTTCAAATACTTTGTCACAAAAAAAAAACAAAATATGCTGAACAAGTTTATTTTTCTTAACATAAAATATTTTTAGTTGTGGAGCAGGTTTCAGGAGTTCCGTGAATTTTTTTTTTTAACACATTCGCTTTAAGAAAGTATAGTAATATTAGCAATAAAAATACTCGACGGCCCGTTATTGATAACTCATCTCGGAGAGGAGTGCTCGCATACGCGTACCCAGAAATCTTACAATGTTTTAATTTGTTAAAAATTAATAGAATCTGTCAATTTTGTTGATGGTGTAGTTTATAGTTGAAGGCTGCGTATGATGAGTTGTCCCCCCCCGGAAGAGCGGGGAAACCTCCTCGCGGAGTAACTCGCGGCATTATGAAACCTTAACGACCACTCCTGTTTACACCAGAAAACAGCCAACTTTCAACTTTATTTGCGAGATTATAAGTTTATATACGCCATTCAGTTTACAATTCAAGATATTTTTATGCTTAAAAAGTTCTGGAGTGCGCGGACGACTAACGCTTTAGAAACATTAAATCTCCTCGACAGCATAATCACGAATGGTTTTATTTAATATTTAAACAAAAAATACTTATAAGGAATTGAATAGAAAAATACGAACAATTGTGTAAGGCAGTATTTTCTTTTTTAAGGGTTCTGCATTCTCGTTGCAGCATGACATTCAATGGTTTATATGTGAATTGAGAGGCGAAAGTACTCACAAATAAAAATGTTTATCTAACCTAACCTTACGGAGCCAGTAAGTTATCCACATTTATTGTTTTCTTGGTAAAATTTAGACATGGTGGACAAAGTTTAGAACTGATGTGGGAGAGGTGCGCTCGTAAAAAGCCCACCGGACCGGAAGAGAAGAGACTCAAAATGTTAATTTATTTCCATTAATAGCACCCAAAAATAATATCATAGATTTTTTTAATAGTTTATTTTATTAAAGTTTTTTATTTAAATTTTCAAAACCAGCTTTTGCCAATAGTTTGAATTAAAAAAGTGTGCTTTTGGATTAAAATTAAAAAAATATATATTTACAACCATTTTTGTTTTTTGAGTATGTTCTTTTTAATTTTCATATAAAATTGTTTTATGTCAAAAATAAATACATTGAAGCTCAATTCATATTAAATTAAGGCGGTTTCAGCGAAGAGAAAAAGTTTGATTAAAAAGGATGTCAACCCCCATCAGGAGGGGCTTGTCTTACCGAAACATGACCGTTTATTTAAATAATAGAAAAGTCCTTTTTAAAATATTTATCCCGGTATGTGAATGAAAAAATAACTAATGTGAATAGATTTTCTTCTATTTAAATATTGAAGAAATTTAATTTATATTTTACGAACAGTAGATATTTATGTTCGGATAATCTAAGATCGAAGATTCAATAAACGTTGTTAATAAATATTGAAAATTGATTGAAGAAACTCTCAGAAAAATATCATCGTGATTTGTGTGGGATTTGAACCCACATCCCCAAGCTTACACGGCCGGTGCAAATCGTACTTCCTGTGAGACGGTCTTCACAAAAAAATTAATATGTTGTTAATAACGGTTGTGTTTTTGGGGTTGGGCAGTTAAAGGATTCGCATTTGCCAACCATGTTGTGAAATTTATAAATATCCTGGGAGATCTCGCAAGGAGCGCGGGCACTTTAATCTCATCTCCAATAAGCCCGGACTCTCGCCTGTACGAAAACCGCAAGCTTGTTGCAGCCACGGCTTGCTACTTGTCCGACCTACCCCTGCATTAACCCCCGCCCTTACCCGATCCAGGGGAGCGGCGCTAAATGCCTAACACTGCGGTTGGCACTCGAAACTCGCGCATGCTGTGTATGTACCAGAGCACCATACAAATTAAAAACTACCCCCTGCACTGTCCTCTGCCAGTGAACATGAAGTCGGGGTTAATTCTAATTTGTTTAACTCACCATTTACTCTGATATCTTGTTGAAGATTTCAATAATAATTTAAATTTTTCTTTTTATATATTATATTTATGTTACAAAATAAAAATCCTGGTTAACGACTTTTAAATTGACTTAAAGAGTAAAAAACCATTATTAAGAACCACCATTTTCAGTAAGCATGAATAATTTAATTTTGCGGTGCATTTTATTTTTTTAGATTTAATATTCGAAGTTAGCTTTAAATTAATAAAAAGAGATCACTCAATTTCCCCGAAATATTTTTAGAATACAAACTTTTAATAACCAATTCCACTTTAATAAACATTGTTTACTTCTGCTGTGGTTGACGAGCGACTGTCAAATTTTGAAAGTATTCAGATGCATTATCTTGAAGTTCATATTAGTAATAAGTTGTTTGGTGGTAAAACAATCTTTGATAAATGAAAAGTCAATATCATTTTTTTTAAATAGACATGGAAACATTTTTGTAAGAATTGAAAACTCAACAATTTTTATGAGCTAAATAATAAAATCCTAAAATTTAAATAACTTCTCGGTGGTTTTTACGTTCGTTTTGATAGTAATAGTAAAAAAGGTTGGATTATATACTCGTATATTTATTGCCAACACATATCTATATTTCAAAAAAGTATTATTATTGCAACGTTCTTGAGTATTATGCCGCGTTTTTTCTTTGGAACTCCAACGTTTTAGTCTCGGTACTGAAACTACTATATCTTTAAAGATTTGCACATTTTTGAAGATTTTACCAATACTGAAAATTCAAAATTTAAAAAAAAAAGCATTTGTTTTTCAAACATTTTTTTCATATTCTATACATCAATTTATGATATTTTTATGTAAAGTTTTAATTACCAAAAACATGTTAACAAGAATAACAGCTAAAAAGTGTTATTTCGATTGAATTTCACGTGCAATTTTCCTTCTAAAAGGTTTAATTTACTGAAATCTGAGATTCATTCCCTTAAGCATTATAGTTGAGTATTTGGAAAACTAATCCGGTGTGGAGTAGGATAACTTTTGAAATATTCAGTGTCTTCACATAGAAGAGCCCATACAAAAATTATAAGGTATTTATTTACTTAGGTTGGCTATTTGGCTCAGTAGTAAGGTCGTAAATTTATAGACAACACAGCTAATTAAGCAGTAAGAACTATTTATGTCTAATTTAAATTTGATGCATCTTTGATCTTTGGGATTTTTTCTGTTGTATCAATGAAAATAACAAAAACTATTAGCACCATAGAGAGTTATAAAAATTCAATTTGGTCAGTAGTTTTACATCATTTTCTCTTTGGAAAGATTCATTGCAGAAATGACAGGTATATTATTCACTTTAAAGGTATATTATTTTGAATCATATTTCATAGGTGACGAACTTTTGAAACTTTCAACACAAAATGTTTTCAAAAAAATATATTTATTTTTTACATGAATCAGTACATATTTTCTTAAACTTTTCTCTTTTGTGTTAGTTTGGACTTTCGCGCCAATCAGCTGGTCCACTGGGCGACAACCGATGACCTCGGCAGCCGCACCCACTTCGTGCTGGACGAGGCGCGGCCTCAGGACGCCCACCTGGCTATATCTGGAGTCACAGTGTTCGACGAAGGTGTCTTCAGGTGCCGAGTGGACTTTTTCGACTCTCCTACCAAAAACCACAGGGTCAATCTTTCACTTCTTGGTGAGCACTTCCATAAATAAATATAATTGATCTTTAGAGTCTAGCTACGAAATACATAATTTTAAAGTTTAACTTAGCAATAAACCCGTTTGAATTAAACATGCAAATTTATTGAATAATTGATAATATAATTGTTCGCGCCGATCCGCAGCATGCGTGGATCCCGCTGAGTTGTAAATTCAGCCCACACATGTTCGATCTTCGGCTCGTTACTCGACCGGGATTAATGGTCGTTATTTTCACTTTGAGTTATGATGCACGTCTCGTTCTTCAATAAAATTCGGATTTTATGATTTCCGTTTTTATTACAATATAAATATCACTTAACAATAAGAGAATAGGGAAGAACTGAGAATATAGAGAAATAGAGAGAAAAAGAGAAAAAGAGAGCGAGCTGAATGCCAGCCCGCCCTTTTATACGTCACTTGGTCCCCCCCTCTCGAGGTCCCAATTCGCCGTCACATGACCCATAGGTCACATGGCCCGCAAAACAGCTCCCTGAGCCATCACCACTTTGATAGCTCATACCACCAACAAACCATAGATGGTGGTACCATCATTAAAATCGTACATACTTCCCCCCAAGAAATCACTATCTCATAGTTTTTTCTTCCTTAATCGACATTACATCCGCGTTATTTCATAAATCATAAAGCTTAACCTAACATGGAAAATAAATTACAAAGTCAAAACGATAATCACTAAAACCGTGGTCCCTTTTCCACTTAGGAGTCCATTCCGTGGTCTCTAATCCATCCTGAATTTCACTGAGTGCATCAGCACCTGATTTATAAACACTTGTCATCTTTGATGACGTTCACTGTTTGTTTCACTTTAAAATTATTTCGTTACGTTATTTCGTAATCATAAAGCTTAACCTAACATGAAATAAATTACAAAAGTAAAATAAATCTAAAACTGTGGTCCCTTTTCCACTTATGAGTCTCCAATCCCTCTTGGATTGCACTGAGTGCATCAGCACTGATTTATAAACACTTGTCATTTTTGATGACGTTCACTGTTTTCTTCCACTGACTTGTTTTCTACGTCGTCCATTGGCAACAAAACAACTCTGTGGACTCGTGTAGTACTCCCCTTGGCTGTGCGAATATCAACTACTCGCACACAGCCGTCTGCTCTTGGATGTAGGCTCGTGACACGCCCCATCGGCCAGTGTAGTGGCTGAACGTTGTCTTCCTTCAGGATGACCAAGTCCCCTTGCTGGATCTCTCGTCTCCCCTTGTTGGTCCATTTGGACCGCTCCTGTAGTTGTCCCAAATACTCCGTTTCCATCGATTCCAAAAACAAAAAATCATGTGTGTAAACATTTTGTATCGATCTTGTCGATTGAAAGATGTCTCCCGTACGTCTTTTTGCGGCGTGCTTACTAGTGACGTACCGATCAGGAATGGGCTGGTGTTAAGGAAAGGAGGTCGGAAACTACCTAATGATTTTTCTATAATACTTAAAATTTCAACTAAATCCGATTTTAATTTTTTCGCTTGTTCAATGGTGTCAGTTCCCGTAATTAACTTGTCTACGTAGAATGAATTTAAAATTACCTGAACCTTGTAGTTGTACTTACGTACAACGTGCGGTGTACAAACAGTTAACTGTTTGTACGCCGCATGACGAGGTAAAGATGATACGAACTCATCTTCACTGGGAGGGTCGCACTCCAGCAAATGTCCTAACCTGAATATTGAATATTCTACTCTCCTTTTATTATCTTGAGTCCGAAGTTCTAAGTCGAGAAATCTTTTTCTAACCGCAAGATATGTTTCTCTTAAATTTCGACTTTTTTCCTTTAATGAAAAATGTCGCTTTGTTGGCGCCACTACACATGATGAACCGTCATCTTGTTTTGACACCGCTTCCGTTTCCTGCGGTCGTTCTAACCTGACGACGCAGTCTTTTTGAGATGGCGCTCGGCCCATCTCTCTGGCCTTCCTTTGAAAGCCGTTCTGCGATCGTTCTAACTTGACGACGCAGTCCCCTTCCTCAACTCCAGGAAATAATCCTGGTTGCGGTCGCTCTAACTTGACGACGCGGTTCCCTTCCTCAACTCCAGGAAATAATCCTGGCTGCGGTCGCTCTAACCTGACGACGCGGTTCCCTTCCTCAACTCCAGGAAATAATCCTGGCTGCGGTCGCTCTAACTTGACGACGCGGTTCCCTTCCTCAACTCCAGGAAATAATCCTGGCGGCGGTCGCTCTAACTTGACGACGCGGTTCCCTTCCTCAACTCCAGGAAATAATCCTGGCGGCGGTCGCTCTAACTTGACGACGCGGTTCCCTTCCTCAACTCCAGGAAATAATCCTGGCTGCGGTCGCTCTAACTTGACGACTCGGTTCCCTTCCTCAACTCCAGAAAATAATCCTGGCTGCGGTCGCTCTAACCTGACGACGCGGTTCCCTTCCTCAACTCCAGGAAATAATCCTGGCTGCGGTCGCTCTAACTTGACGACGCGGTTCCCTTCCTCAACTCCAGGAAATAATCCTGGCTGCGGTCGCTCTAACTTGACGACGCGGTTCCCTTCCTCAATTCCAGGAAATAATCCTGGTTGCGGTCGCTCTAACTTGACGACGCGGTTCCCTTCCTCAACTCCAGGAAATAATCCTGGCTGCGGTCGCTCTAACTTGACGACTCGGTTCCCTTCCTCAACTCCAGGAAATAATCCTGGCGGCGGTCGCTCTAACTTGACGACGCGGTTCCCTTCCTCAACTCCAGGAAATAATCCTGGCTGCGGTCGCTCTAACTTGACGACTCGGTTCCCTTCCTCAACTCCAGAAAATAATCCTGGCTGCGGTCGCTCTAACCTGACGACGCGGTTCCCTTCCTCAACTCCAGGAAATAATCCTGGCTGCGGTCGCTCTAACTTGACGACGCGGTTCCCTTCCTCAACTCCAGGAAATAATCCTGGCTGCGGTCGCTCTAACCTGACGACGCGGTTCCCTTCCTCAACTCCAGGAAATAATCCTGGCTGCGGTCGCTCTAACTTGACGACGCGGTTCCCTTCCTCAACTCCAGGAAATAATCCTGGCTGCGGTCGCTCTAACTTGACGACTCGGTTCCCTTCCTCAACTCCAGGAACTAATCCTGGCTGCGGTCGCTCTAACTTGACGACGCGGTTCCCTTCCTCAACTCCAGAAACTAATCCTGGCTGCGGTCGCTCTAACTTGACGACCGCCTTCACACCGGTTATTCCTTTAACTGGTGGCTCTAATCCTTTAAATCTCTTCTTCCCTAACGCTATTGTATCATAGTACGCGGCATCAATTGTTTCCCATTCGTCATCGTCAACACCTGAGATTGACTCTATTTTCGATTGTATCTTATAGATCTCCTCGTAACATTCTTCCATTTTTTTCAATCTTAAAGGTATTTGTGCTAGGCTACTGGATTCTGAAGCGAAGTAACTACCACAACTCGTTATTTGACCCATAATACATCTTCGCTTCATTATGAGTTCTTTTAATTCCGCCATTTTTTTTAAACTTGCCAAATGAATCCGTTATTATTTTAATAATCACCGAGTCCTTTACTTTATTTTTACTTAATTTCCGTTATATTAGTTATTTATGTTCCAACTAATATAATATTTTTTTTAAAAATAATATAATAAAATTTTTGAATTTTGCCACGCTTACGCGAACGTCATCTGTGTTCTAATTATGACATTTCTTTAACCAAAGCATTGATCCAAATAATTATCTACACGTGCTCCACGTGTTCTACCTACTTACTTTGTAACATTTAAAATTATCGACGAGAGACGAACATATACATTTTAACCTTAAAACTTTTTAAAAACAATAAATTCAACTAACGACGTGCACTTGTTCAAAAAACTATCACCTACCTACTGATTACAAAAAACTAATGACGGGAAGTCCGATGCTGACAATAATGAGATTGCATTATTTCCGATGATAGGACGTGATACAAGGAGATCGGTACTCACGTTCAGTTCGACTTCCACTCGTCTGGCTCCTGGTGATGACTCGTCTGATCATGATGCGTGCACTGCGCTGCTCCGGTTACGATGTCTTGTTTTGGGACATCCTGATGCAGTTACAAACTGTTCCAACATCTGAGTTCGAAGGACCATGTTCGCGCCGATCCGCAGCATGCGTGGATCCCGCTGAGTTGTAAATTCAGCCCACACATGTTCGATCTTCGGCTCGTTACTCGACCGGGATTAATGGTCGTTATTTTCACTTTGAGTTATGATGCACGTCTCGTTCTTCAATAAAATTCGGATTTTATGATTTCCGTTTTTATTACAATATAAATATCACTTAACAATAAGAGAATAGGGAAGAACTGAGAATATAGAGAAATAGAGAGAAAAAGAGAAAAAGAGAGCGAGCTGAATGCCAGCCCGCCCTTTTATACGTCACTTGGTCCCCCCCTCTCGAGGTCCCAATTCGCCGTCACATGACCCATAGGTCACATGGCCCGCAAAACAGCTCCCTGAGCCATCACCACTTTGATAGCTCATACCACCAACAAACCATAGATGGTGGTACCATCATTAAAATCGTACAATAATAATATTATTAGATAATAATATTCATAAAATTTTATATTATATATAAATTTCCTAGTCAAAAATAAAGCAAAGAATTCTTAACCATATGGCTAAGAATCTTTGATATTGAATATAAAGAATCTAAATGAGTATAAATGTCATTTACGATAGATTGTAGATAATATTTTTGATTTGAAGTCAGTGAAACCAGATTACAGTATTTGTGTTAAATCAGTCTACATTTTTTACCAATATACGTCCTTCCACTCGCATACGCAGCGAAGTTTTGTTAATAATATTAACATTGTGTGATTTAAGAGATCGATGATTACCTTACAGCTGGCACGTGAGTTCAGTGGTTAGACCGTTGACTCTTGATTGAAAAGTTTTCGGTTTGATTCTCATCCTAATAGACATATCCAAAACTGATGTAATCGGGCTCACGCTTATTTTAGTTCGGTCGAATAGAATTTGTGCTGACATTTTCTTATGTCAATACGATTTTTAAATTTATTATACCTTATTTAAAGATATAAAATAATAATTATGTTTTTCAGTTCCTCCAAACGAGCCTCGCATGTTCGATGGGCAAGGACGGGAGATCGCCGGGGTGGCGGGACCCTTCAGGGAGACCTACGACCTCTACCTATCCTGTCAGGTGTCTGGAGGTGAGCCGAGTTTTTAATGAGCCAGATGATTTATATTCATCATAATATTATATTCAAGCATCACTAGAGCATATTTTATAGTTCTTTCCCCTTGTAGGTCCATATGTGAGCTATTAAACGATGTACGTATGCAATACGTCCAATATTGTATGAACTATTATGTCACAGCACTTTTATTGATTTATCTAAATAATATAATGAATTTCTTGACATCCACTTTTATAATAATCGTAAATATATTTATTTTGACTTTTATTTCAGAAAAACTGAATAACCTAATCATCCACTTTTTTACAATCGTAATATATTATTTTGAATATTATTTCAGAAAAACTTAATAGCTTACTCTTCAAAATGATTCAGCAAAAACATAATAGAACTGTGGTGGATCTCCATATTTATTTTTGCTTTTAGAAGAAAACGGGTGGTTGTAAGGTTTCTGAAGTCTATTGTCAAGTGCAATTTTACCAAACTTCTACAAATTTTGATATAAGTCATCTTTTTCGAAAACCAAACGTGGTTTGAAAATAAGGGTTATTTAATATCTAATTTAGTGTTATTGAAGCAAATTGTTTTATTAACATAATGGTCGAACAATAAACAATCAAATCGTTCAATATTTACTCATTTTGCAATCACACTCGTGAAGACAGCTACAATATTTTAAATTTTATATTTTGAAGGTCGTCCGCCCCCTACTTTGACTTGGTACCACAACGAAGAGATGCTGGAGGGCATAGCTGACCCCACGGGACCCACTGGCACTGTGACCTCGCAGCTATTCATAGGGACGGTCACCAGAGACCTGCACGGGGCGCGGCTGCAGTGCCGTGCCAGCGTGGACAGCCAGCTGCCCTCCGTGGCCAAGGAGGTGCAGCTGCAGGTCTACTGTGAGTGGTTGCTTTACTTTTGAACCTTATGCGAGTAATAGGCCGCAAGAGTGAAGGCTGGTAAGTAACCATTTGCAAAGAAGCAAAAAGTCATTGCGTCAGGGTTCAACTTGATCCGTCTTTCTACTTCGACCAAAGATTATTTTTCCCTTGCAGGTATTTTTTGGTTTCGAATTGGAAGTAAATTCTATTCTTAAGATAATTCTATTCAAAGATAAGTACATAAATAACATATATTGTATATAAATCTCGCAAAGTCTGCACATGCAACGAATTCGCAGTTAAGTGACGGAGACGGGGACCGGAGAGCCCCGCATCCGGCGCCGCCCGCCGCGCTCTAGTCAAACCGGAAATAAATTGGGGGCTGGCCGGTGACCGCACGTAATCAGCGGAAAAGCCACACCTGCACAGGTGTGTATGCGGGCCGGGACTGCCCTTATACGCCAATGATTTTTATATATAAAAAAAATTACCTATGCAGGGGGTGTCAGTTCTAACACCACCAACTAGTCGATAAAGTTTTCAAGGGATATTTCTTATAGTTCATGTGTAAATCGACTATCCCAAAAATATTCATACAGTTTTGGGTGTTTAAAATACTTATTTGTACCATTCTACAAATAATCAAAGAATTGATGCTAATTCTGTTGATAGTCAAAATGAAATAAAAATAATAAATTCGGCTAGCATAAAGTATTAAAGTAAAAGTAATTATTTATATTACTCAAAAACTAAATTGATATTCATGACTTCATTATTAAAAGTTCTGAAAATTGAAACAACGGTTCAATCAGAAATGAACGAATTAAAAATAAAATTTTAAATTTTGTAAACAGTAACGATCTTTCTCAAATATGATTGAAATTAAAAAATCAAAATGGATTTTGCTCTGTGAAATAAATTTATACATAATTATGACATCTATGGATGTGTTTCATTCCAATAATTTATTAAGTTTTCGCTGCCCCGATTGGGCTCTGTCGTAAAGCTGTCCCAAGGGCTTTTGGCGATGCCTGTTGCCTGTCGACCCGCCCATTGCCAAATTGGTCGTTGCATCACTTGCCCCCTGTAGGCTTTGGTCGGCTGTAACATTAGTTTGAATACTGTTTGGGCTTATACAAAGACTTTGAATCACATTCTGGGGCTTACAATAGCTGAGTATTGAATATAAAATAAATATATATATATATATATATATATATATATATATATATATATATTGTGGTTTCATGTACATAGCACTCCCTTGTGTATTACAAACCTTGGAACCAAGTATTCTTATTACTTTGTAAAGCCAGTATTTAATTTTTTTGCGGTTTTTGAGTAGCGTATAATTTTTGAGCGTACTATTTTGTGTTTGATATTTTAACCGAAATGACCGGTTGAAAGGTTTTGCAAATTTTAAAACGTAAAGCCCGTTTCTTGAAATAGGTCAGGTTAGTGGAACAACCTTTGGTCGGTATAATGAAGGTTCTTGTTGGTCACTTTTTTGTTTGATTAGAGAAGGCAAAAAGACAATGACGCGGGTAGGTTATTCAGAAACGAAATAAGACAAACGACAGTGAGACAAATGATTTATGTTCAATGTTTTATTGTTCACACTGTAGTGAAAAAGAACGGAGTGCTTAATATATTTTAGTTTCTTTTATTCTTTAATTAAAAACTAGAGTGTGAACAATTAAACATTGTGATCGTGTAATTTAGTTAATATGTTAACTTGAAATAAGAGATATAAGAGAATAAAAACTATGTATATGAATGGTTGAATCTGTTTTGTTTATATATAAATAATTTATAAAGCCTTTCAAGTTTTCAAATGCATGATTAATAATTAAAAAATCAAGAGTTGAATGGTGGTATATAAGCTTATGCAAATGTCCAAATGCTTTATTAAATATTTATTGCACTAAATGTAGAGACCTTCTGTCCGTAGAGACCTTGCAATAAGAGCTCGGCTCTACATAGGGTCAGTGTGTCTGTGGATGAGTGCCTGCATAAATAGAAAAATACAACTGGTTTTACATGACAGGAAGGCGAGTTGCCTGGCAACCAGGCGCAAAAGCACTCTCCTTGTGTGCGTCACAGAGAGAAGAGTACCCTCTCAATTTGAAGGACTATAAAGTAATCACTTTATATTCGAGAGAATATTAAAAATGATCACGTAAAAATATATATGAACAGTAAGTGAAATTATAAAAAACCCCAAAGAGTAATTAAAATCAAATAACATTGATAGTAAACGAACAGAGGGTACTTCGCGAGATTTTAAGTATAAAATAATAAAAAAACAAATTTTACATTCAATTTGAAAAAAAACCGGCAAGGAGTTTAACTAATTAATTTGAATAAAACATAATGTACAGTTTAACATCATAATGTCAACAGATGTATATTTTTTTAAATAAATTATTTTTGCATTTATTAAAAAGTCAATTTGACAGAAAAACGCAGAAAATATGTGCCTAAACAAAAAAAAATGGTTTTCATAGGTCTTATTAGAGTTCTTGATATTTATTCGATTACCGGTAATCCAGTGCATAATAAAACCGCTTTTTCGAAACACTCGCTTTTGAGGTCACAGGAAGTTCACGTTTTTATTAATCAAATTAAGCCTTACACTGAAAAAAAAAAATCTTTAATATTTATAGACTCCCCTTCTGATATTTTTTTTGGTGAATTATATGCCGAACTATTAAGATGGAACAAATTGGATACAATCGGTGTTTCCTCAGAGCTGTCTGGTCTTGTTCTGTTTCTGGCCGAAATGAATATTCTTTAGATGTTCGTCTTTCTTGAGTGTTGTGCTGAGTTGTGGTTAAAGTCTTCCAACGTTTCGAGCCCAGCACTGGGACCATATTTGGGGACATACCACTTCGTACTCTATTTACTCTTTATTAATATAATCTGAGCTTGAAAAATTAAATTAGACATAGAATTTGTTTTGTTAATTTTTAATAAATAATTTGATAAAAAGTAAAAAAAGCTAAGTTAGGACTGTGTGAAATTCCTTATCTAAAAAGAAATAAGACAATTAAAATCCTGGAAATAAAAATTGAAATAAAATACAACCAAAGCTTACATTTGCGACAAGTATGAAAGTGCAATACGTAAAATGTGAGTATTCCAGGAACGGAGCGCGACAATGTTACCATAAAGGAAACTTAACGGAGAGGCACTTTTAACTTGTTTTTTTTTATTGCCTGCATCCTTTGGCTCTTTCCCGGGTTCTATTGAAATTGAATATTTACATGTTGCAAGTTGAAAAATAGTCACACGTACAATTTGTATCGCTGTGAGTAGTAATTTTTAATTTTTACATTTTTGAACTATTGCATTAATTATGTGATATCTTTTCATTTTAACATCGCTAGTTTTAAAAGATATTTTAACGTGCTTTAAAAAAAACTTCTTGCAAAAAATACCTAAATAAATTGGGATTCCACCAAGTATTCTGTCAAAAATATTTATCTTGGTATTTATTTCTCTAAGAGTCTTGTTATTTTTCTATTAAAAATAAAAAGAGATGATTTTGGGTTTTTTGGGGATGAAAGTGCATAGTATTATTGTCTTCCAAAGTTTTGATTCTGGTACTAGAACCAAAATTCAAGAAAACGGTCTCAGTACCGCGACTGAATCCTCGGAAGATAGCGTATTACGCAGCTAAACACTCAAGAAATGCAAAAAGAATCGAATAATTACGAATTTAATAATTTTAACGAAAAAAAATATAATAATATTTTAAAAGGCTACGAGTGCTTGACTGTGAGTGTGAGTGTGAATTGTTTCCAGAAATTCAATATTTTTGACTGAGAGTACTTGAGTGTTCGTTTTTATTTGTGACCGGTTTCGCCAACCTATTACGTTGACATTATCAAACAGAGTGAGATTTTATATAATAATAAGCAATTAGGTAAACAATTGTTAGAGGGAGAGGTTGTTGGAAAGAGGGAGAGGTTGTTGGAAAGAGAGAGAGAGTGATTGTCAGGTGCTAAGGGGTGATGTGATTTGAATGCACCTGACTCGTGGAGGATTCTATACAGTTGCAAATTCCAGTGAAGCCGCAGATAGTGCGCATCACGAGTGCGAGCGAGCTGCTGGGAGTGGGGCGGGCGCGGGCAGTGGCGTGCGAGACTCTGGGCTCCCATCCCGCCGCGCGCCTGGCCTGGCTGCTGGACGGGGAGGTCCTGCGATCACACCCCATCACGGTGAGGCGCCACAGCCTACTCACTTTTTGTTTCCTTTTTTTTAATTTTCTGATAGACTTATATTATCAATTTCTATGGTAACACCAATACAAAAAAGTATAGATATTTTCATTTAGCAATTAAAAAACCCCAAGGCAAGATGTTAATTCAGTCAGTTCTTACTGAGTATATACAATGTGACTTATCAAACATATATATATACTGCTAGTATAGGCTTTCAGCATAACAATTATATATTTTTTTGTATTTTCAGCTGTGATTTGTAAAGTTTAATTTTTTTAAATTTTAAGACGAAGAAAAATAAATATTTAATTTAACATATTTAACAATATTTAATTGGCATAATAAGTACGTTGATTCACTTTGATTGTTAAAAATTCTTGTCAAATAATAGTGATTCGTTGGCATAATTTGTAATGCACCGGCCATGAAAGCTTGGGGATGTGGGTTCGAATCCCACACAAATCACAATTATATTTTTCTGAGAGTTTCTTTAATCATTTTTCAATATTTGAAAAAATGTACTTAATCTTTATCGAAGAAAAGGTCGTTTAAATCTGCGTTTTCGAAGATATACTTTATAATTATATGATATACTGCAATACAGTTTTCTATACCATAGAAAAACTTATACATTTCTGTAAATTTTCCGTTCTTCTTTTTGATGTTCCAACGTTTCAATTCTGGTACTGAAGCCAACTGGAGGATTTAAAGTTAATAATTTTGTTCTTTATTGTAGGTAACTAACGTTGGAAATAAAACATCCAGTACTGTGACCATGAATCTGACTGCAGCGGACGATGGGAAGGTGTTAACTTGTCGGGCGACCAACCCTTGGTTTCCCGGAGGGGTGCTGGAAGATTCTAGAACCATCAATGTCGCTTGTAAGTGCAGTCACGTCTATGACCCGATAAATTATTTTCCTGTAATTTAATGGACATAAATGTCAATAATAACAATACAAAAATATATTTTTGGGAAACTGTAAAATAAATATATTTTTATTGACTCCACGAGCGATAGATATCAAAGCGATTATATGCATTAAAAGTCTTAAGCTATGTTATTTTGTAATCTATGAAATCGCTTGCATAGATCAGTGTGAAGTTATCACACGAAAGATGCTGCTGTGTCCGGTTTGGTATGTCTATGGTTCTAGTAATTTCCATAAAATCTGCAAAAGACAAATATTTTACTGCAAGAATTTTTTTACTACAGATAAAAAAAACTCTTATTAATTTGAAATGATAATCTTATTATCGGTAAGATTCCCGATCACCACCGGTTTAGTTTACATAAAGATTTCTTGAGATACTTTTTACAAATATGTACTTTTATAAGGCTGTTTATGTAATCAATATTTCTGACCAAGAGCACTTGGTGGAATTCCTATTTATATATATTCTATCTGATAATGCCAACGTGAAAGACTGCCGAAGCTGGTCACCAGTAAAAATTAACACGTGAAAAAATCACTCAATTATTTTGTTTAAGATATATAAACTGTTTGTCCATACATTTCAAATAAATAAAGAACTATTTTTTTGAAAATGTAAAAATTGATTTAAACACTTTCTGCTTGCTACTGCGTAAAAGTATTAAATTTGTGATTATATTTTAAATAGTTTGGCGTACGAAAAATTATGATAAATTGAATCAATAAATTAGCTGTTAGATTAAAGTTATCATGTAGCGTATTTAAAATATACACAACGATTGTGTAGGTTTTTACTAGTAACGGTTAACTTTATACAACATATCCCGAGTAGTTTCTGTTTTTGCATTTCTTCAAAACAATTTTTATTATAATACTTCACAATTTTAATAACCAATTTCTTACAACCCGCGAGTGGCTAATTAAAACATAGACAAAAATGTTGAGCAAAAAGTGGAGTAGATAGCTGGAGAAACAATTCTCTATATTTCCACGCCGCACGGAGATGTTGGTTTCGGTACTTAAGGGAGCATCGTCAGAATTTAGTACCTATAAACCCAGCAAAGAGTTCACAATTATCTATCAACTCACGAGACTCGTGCAATTTCAACAGGGTGAACTTCAAAATTATTTATAAAATAATACATAAAACCAAATTTTATATTAAAATTTATTTTACTAGAAGTGTATGATCTTTATAAGTACTCAACGAAAACTAACGCTTAATTGATATGTAATGCGCACGTGGTAAAATATGCACATGATATTTATTGAAATATTAGTAATTATCGGTATTTATTAGGCTCATTTAAATTAAATGATCAAATCTGCAGACCTTAATTTTGGAATCAAAACAAACCACTGTATTTTACGCATATTGTTTATAATATTTCCAATTGTTTTGTTTTTATAATACAGAAATTCACATTCACACATATTCATAGTAGTGCGCACTTCTCTAAAAGTGTACCCATAATAAAGAGGTCGTTTTTGTCATACATTGCAATCGTTGATATAAATATATATATATATATATATATAATTGCAGCTCAGACAATCTAAAAAATATTTTTAAAATTACACTATTTAATAATCAAAATAAGTCGTGGGCGGTAGAGGCAGATAAATAAGCTGTTTGAAGCTATTAAAGATTTTTTAGTGTCTTTAAAGCAACAAAAAAATCTGTATTAGAGAGATTTTCATTTCACGGAAGAAACAAAACAAACTTTAAAAATACATATATTATTGTATTTTTGTGAAGACCGTCTCACAGGAAGTACGATTTTGCCTGTTAAAGTTTTATTGATTGATAATGATTAAGTACATTTTTTCAAATATTGAAAAATGATACAGTTTCTGCATCCAGCTTCAAGCATACAAAATTATGAATAAAATATATCTAAAACGAAATAGACTTAAGAGATGAAATTACTCGCTTCTGTTAGAAACACGTACTTTTAAACACCCCCCATTAAACATTTTATTTACAAAAACCAATAAGTCAATAATGACTCAACACGAGCCCTTGATTGACAGCCATTCTGTAATGGGAGTGAGGGGCGCACATGGGGTGGGGGTGTGGAAATTAAAATGTTGTTTTTTTGCAATGTTTTTAACGGTTCGCCGCCAGGGGAGAGCGCGGCACTTGGAGCTTAATTTGGACGGAGCGAAGTCAGTGCGTTTCACCCGCGACTGCCTGAAAATGCCCGCAATTTTTAAATACTTCAAGCAGTATCATCACACCATTTTCATGCTTCAAAGCATACAAAAAATAAACTTTTTCATGACTTATAAGCATTCATTTAAAATTACTGTTTAATGCGACTTTTTAAACTCGTGTTTGATAATGCCTTTAAAATATTTAAATAACTCTAGCATACAAGAATCAACTAACCTGTTCCCGAAATTCAACACCTTTTACATGTGATACACTTTTTATGCAGGTTTTAAAAAACATTTGATTATATCAAATATAAATTTTAATTTATTTGTACTCAAAAATAGTTTTTAAAGTATTTTAGCAGTGAAATTAGGTGAATAAAATTAATTAAACTAAAATTGATTGACGCTTTATTTTTTACATAAAACTATTATTAATATCAACATTTTAATTAGAATTGGTTTTTATTTCAAAACAATCTTAACTGGCAAGAACAAACATATAGAAATTTACCATTTGAAGAATATATTTTTAATTTTTTTTTTTTTTAATTTTAGGCTAGTGCTTACTTCTTTTTTTTAGTTAAATGAGCTGTCATCGATAAAGTTAAAAAAATATTTAGACGTGAATGGCGTTTACCAGTATATTTCATAGAAATTTTGCAAAAAGTATAACCAAATCAACCAGATATCCATTTTTCAGTCAGTGGGAATTCGTTAAAGGTCCAAATGAATGGAAACGGAAGTTATAAAAAAACTTATTGGCTTTTCAGCTGGTTTTTCATACACAGATTTTTCTAATTATTCAAAACTTTGTTGGTGAGGTTTTTCCAGTGACTGCATCCTGCTATCGGTTGGATTTTAATATTAAGTTGCGGGTACTCAGTATTTTTGAAATTTTTTCAATATTAAATCAAGTTATTACTAATATGATTAGACACATTAGTTCATATATAGAAGATGATTTTAAGAAACTCATATCATCGTGATTTGTGTGGGATTTAAATCATCTTCTATATATGAACTAATGTGACTAATCATATTAGTAATAATATAATAAACCCGTAATGGGTAATAAATACGCATCTGATTGACCAATCCATAAATAGATATACATTAAATCAAATGTCAATTAGGCTGAATGTTTTGTTTAATTTTTTTTAAAAACACAAGGTTTGAATCTTCTCCACAGCTGTTGTGAGCTGCTCTGACCAATTGACTATCGTGGCTTAGCGAGAGTTCAACTGTTTTATGTGCCGATGTACCATGTTTTTGCGAAACTATTTGTGACTCAAACATATATTTTTGATAAAAAATTTCAGATCCTCCTAAGGTGTCCATATCGGTTGGCTCGAATGCAGATCCCTCGCTACTCCAGGAGGGAGGTGAGATCCAGCTGCTGTGCTCAGCCGAGGCCAGGCCGGCAGCTGACAAGTACTCTTGGTTCCGGGAGGTGAGTGGCTCTAGATCATAGTTTCCCAAACTATTTTGTCCCGTCGACCCCTTGTCGAGTTTACTAGTTTTTCGTCGACCCCCTGCCTTACTAATATTGATTTTACAAATTCACCAACTTCAAACATATTTTTGACATCTTATATAAAACAACTCACATTCATAGGGTTTACTGTACAGTGGGTTTAAAAATGAAGGCTTCAAGGCTTCGATTAGTCACAAAGTACATAGGTAAAATCTGTGTTCGGTGCATTATGACATTTACGAAATGTCTAAATTTTGGTGATGATCTGCTTAAATGGGATTCACTCTCGTAGACCCCCATTTACAGTTCATGGACTCCCAATTTAATTTTTCGCTGTCATCGACCTCCTGCAGCGCGAAATCGACCCCTGAGGGTCGATATTGACCACTTTAGGAATCTCTGCTCTAGATAATCATTCAAGATGCATTCTCGTGTCACCAACCGAAACCAAACATGCGAAGTTGCGTTTGCGTTTGCGTTTATCCAATATTCAAAACCAAAAATTATTGTGAAATTATTATTAAAAAAATTGTACGAGACTGTGAAAAATTGGGTTAACTGTAAAATATTGTGGTTGTTTTTTATTTTCTTGTTTTATTTTATTTAAAAATATGATATCAAATTGGTAAGGAGATCATGATATTTCATAATGTAAATTTTTTTTGCATGTGAAGGCCATTTTTAGACTAGTTAAGATACAAATTTCAACGGATTTTAATATACGATTTGCCGAAGCCCTTAACGACGAAAGCGCTCATAAATGAAAATTGAATTTTTGGAATCTCCTGGTAATTGATTATTCATTTTGTCATTGAAACTTGGAGTTTTGTAAATGTATGTTTTATTCTTTAAAATTATTTGATAGTTAAATTAGTTCTGCGCATTTTACTGCGCCAGTTGGATAAATTAGAGTAATTTTAGAACGCTGACGCCGTATTCACAAACGGCAACTAATCCAAGAATTATGATTCATGCCCTAACTAATCAAGTTCCTGCAATATTCTCGAGACGGGCTATAATTCTGGGCGATTAATCCGATAGACCGCGAATAGTTCCCATTCCAATTGTCCCGGCCGTGTAACAATGCGAGGGGAACGGGAGGCTAAGTGATCGAATTATTTATCAGGCAAAGTTTACACGTGAAAGGGAAGTTTCGGTCACATTCTAATCGCGCGGCGGCAGGGAGCTCACGAGACCGGGCCGATCGGAATGGGACCATAAATCTACGGGAAAAAAGCAATCACCGTTCGCCGTGATATAATTCAAAGTTTGGCTCGCTTCGGTTTTGTTATTATTGATTTTATGAAAGTTCCCGAGAGCTTTCGGAGGTGATACAATGAGACTGCTGGGACGTCCTGAAATACACGCCCTTCAATAATTCAGGTGAGCATACTTTATTACATAAAAAAGTTCATTTTTTGAGACCGCCAAAGTTCTTTTTATTGCTTGCTAAATTAGGTTAAATCTGGGCTTAGCATTATTATTTCCACATTTTAAAAGTATTTTCAAAGTGAGCGGTTGCATCCAGCACAGTTAGTATACGAGAACACCACGAAGATAATTCTTATTTTTTTTTTTTCATTAAGTTGTTAAGTCTATTTGACACAGCGAAGACAAAAACCAGGTTCGATTTCAATATAGACAATATATGAGTTAGCAAGAAAGAAATCTGCATTCTGTATTTTAATATACACGCCGAGTGTGGCTGCCAGACATCACATGTCTGCCTACCAACCCAGGGACATCGGACGAGTTGAACTAGTATCTCAATTGAACTAGAATAAGTTTTAGGCGAAGTTTTTATGTGAGTAAAATATCCAATGCGGCTTTCGTAACCCCATCACTCGATGATCGGTCAAGAGTAGCACTGTTTAAAAACACCTCGGCTTCAATCCGGCGGCTGTGACAGAAATGATATGCGCCCTCTCCGTGGCGAACTTCGCCATCAGCGGACCGGGCGCAGTCCTCGCGTCTAATTACCCACAATAACTATTCAAATTTATTCTAATTTGATGCCGAACCACCCCCAACCCTATGGCTGTATAAATCATCTCAGGCTTGTCGGCTGGAGGATGCCGCACTAGCTGCAGTCGAGTACACCCGAGGGTCTCTATCTTTCCTTGTGGTTTCACGTACAGCATTTGAAACATAATAATTTTTCAGAAAAAAACAGAATATATTGCTAAGAATACGAAAATTTTTAAATTCAGTCTAATGATTTGAGATTAGATTAAATGTTTATGTACATAAATATTTATAATATAATATAATTCATACAGAGAGTTTCAAATTAATGAAATCGCATAAACAGATAACCACTTGGGCATATCTCAGCTTATCTATACAACCGGTAATTTTTGGCCGATTCGGCTTGCTTGGCCAGTCCAGCGGCCGCGCCCGAGTGAGTCGTCAGTGAGTTCGCGAGTTCTCCAGACCAGAGGCAGAGAAGCTCGAGCGATGAGCAGTCCAGCCACGCAGCCCCACCAAACCCACTACTCCCTGTCTCACCAACAGCGCGGGTTCGCACTTATATTTAACCATGAAAAATTTCAAGACCCTGAAAAGTTGAGAAAAGGTACAAATGTTGACAGAGATCATTTGAAAATACTTTTTGAAGACCTCAAATTTGAAGTGGAAATTTTTGAAAACTATTCAAAGAAAAGTGTAATCGAAACTCTAGAAAAATATTCAAAACTCACTTACACAGATCACGATTGCTTGATACTGTGTGTTTTATCACATGGAAACCAAAAGCAATTGGATGCGTTTGATGAATCATACGACCAAGAGGAAATCTGGAATAGTTTTACCGATGAAAAGTGCCCGGGTCTCGCTGGGAAGCCGAAGATATTCATGATCCAAGCATGCCAGGGAGATAAATATGACTCAGGTGTGGAGGTTCGTGGAAATGTCAAAAGAACACACGAGAATTCAGCTGTCGAAGGTAATGCAGGTTTTGGTGAAGAACTTCCAGAAATCGACACATCTGATAGCATAACTGTAAATGATTTAATATCTTTAGAGAAAATACATCTTCAGCGAGATGTGTTGCTGTGCTATCCTACCCTTCCAGGGTATTATGCCATTAGAAATACCTTGAATGGAACATGGTTTGTGCAAATGTTAATAGAGGAACTGTCACCTAGAGAATCACCTAGAAAAGCACCGAATGACGATATATTGACAGTACTCACAGCCGTCACTCGGAAAATAGCCTATAAGTTTAAAACAAATCAAGGAGGCAACAAGCAGATTCCCTTTATAGTGAGTACGCTAGAGCACCTGCTTGTGCTTACATAAGCAGGCATCTTCCGGGCTGCAGCAGACCTTTTACTAATTTAGAAGTCGTTCTTTCGAATATACAGTAGATTATTTCCATATCCATTTTATTATTTGAAAATTAAAGCATGACATATTTTGTTTTTCTCAAAAATATTAGTGTTTGTATTTATATAATTTAAAAAATTGTAATAGTTGATATATAAATAAATTTGTGAATGATACAAACCAAAAGGTTTATTATTTTATTAGATATTATAAATAAAGATACAAAAACTGCTTAAAACTCATATTAATGAAATTATCTTCATACAAATGAATACACCCATATTATAAAAATCAATTGATCGTTTTAAATAAAATAGAACAAAAAAATTAAAAATATTATTGTTTGTGATATAAAGGTGTTAATAGCATTTACAAATATATATTCATAGATAACTAAGAATTTTTACATTATTCAGGATTATTTTTACCACCAGTGGGTCTATGTGCAAATTTCTTCATACTGTATTCACTTACAGTTTAAGAGATTTTTTTCTTTTTTTTCGTCTAGCTTGCAGATTTTTTAGTGGCATTTGTGTGAAATATGTGTTTATTGGAAGTTTTCCACTTTCGCGTAGTTGAACATTTTCAACTTAAAATGAGCGATCGATCACCAAAATTAACGATTTTAAAAAAGAAACGAAAGCCTTTCGTTTCTTGTTTGAGCCGAAAGCCGTTTGCAATTGGTAACTGAAGAAAATAAAATAAATAAAAAAAATGCCACGTAATACCTTCATTGGTGTAAGCTAGTATTTTATTTGAACATTTGACATTAAACAAAAAAAAAATTCTCCATCGAATTCGAATCTAGGACTTATTCGCATCGCGACTGTGATAATTGAAATAATAAGAGTATCCAAATCGTTTAGACAATTTTTCAATGAGGTGTGCGTTTGCTTTTTGTTCAATATTGCCTTTTACAGATAAATTAAAAAAATATATGAATTGTATTTTATTTTTAATAAACGTGTTGCTTCCTTTAAAAGCTTTTTCAAAAGAAGTATTTATCTATATTCAATATTGGTTTAATTATTTGTCTGAAAGCAATGACAGCTGTTTTTCAATAAAGTGAAATATCGCATGGATGGTTTTTTTGTTGAGGGACAAGTTTGGTGAAGATCCATATTCATAATAAATAAGATAAATTTTTTACTTTTTAAATGCTTCACGTGAGTTTTATTTGATTTATCGCATGACTGGTTTCGACCATTCACCTGGTCATCATCAGATGAAAAATTAAACTGCAGTTTAATTTTGATTATGATTATCTATTTTTGAAGTTATTCATATTTAAAGTATTTTTTGAATCAAACAATCATTTAGACAACTCAACTTATTTTTTAAATTGTAAAAGATTTAAAAAAAATCACTTTATATTTTAAAAATTGACGATGAAATGAATTCTCCGTTAATAGAAGCATATAGAAATACTCGTACGTTTGACAATTCATTAGTGGGGTTAATACCTTCTACTGTAAATATGGTATTTTTTTCTAATTTTCAAATCACCGACCTGAAGGTTTATACCTGAATCAACAGTTTGTTAAATCAGCTTTAATTGCTGTATTGGAAATTAAATAGTTATCAATTATATTTTACGTTTAATAAAAAAACCTTAAGCTTTTTCATTGTTTTATGTTTTAGTCTTTTTATAAAAAATACTCTCAACCAAACTAAAGAGCATTATTTCAATACAAAAAGAGAAATAATTATTTTAATTATAAATTTTGTTGAAGTCAATAATTTTTTAAATTATAAATTAAAACCTTATTTGTGAGTATTGTTTTTTTCTTATTAAAAAGGGAGTGCGTAAAAACTTACTGACCAGTGATTAGTTAGTAGAATCGATTGAAATTTTTTATACCAACTAATTAAAATATTATCTTCTCTCTGTTAGTAAAAAAATATTCCTAACTTTTTATATTAATCCATAAATCAATAAAAATACAGTCAACATATTTTTCTGTATTTGTATCAAAAAACACAACAAAACATATTGTCAAATAGTAACGAGATTGCGATATTTTAAATTTTAAGCGTTTTTTGAACATCGCCAGACTTGAAAGGCAAAAGTGCTCACAGATAAACAATATCGTATTCTCCCATTCATTTTAATATTCCTTTTTTTTGTTTAAATATGGAGTATACTACTTTTTAATATCCGCGGTTGTTTTTAATTAGAAAAATATAATTGCTCCTAGAGCACTGTTGGTGCAGTTTACCTAGGCAGGTATTTAAGGTTTCACCTATGATGTCTTCTAGTCGCTAATCTGCCCCCGGAGTTTGCCTCCCGGAGCCCCTTGTGATCCCCCATCACCTGTGAGCCGCCGCCGAGGATTATAATGTATGGAGATTGTTTTGAAACTTTCAGAACCGCACCAGGATTAAAAACCGCATCTCCACACCACTAGTGGTGGGCCAAAAGAGCAGGAACAGTTGACAAAGCTGCTTCGTTCGGGCCAGTGTAAAATCTGCCATTATTTGACGAAAGAAAAATGTGTTCACGATATGGATATTTTGCTCTGCATATTTTATAATATTATGTTTTAAATTAGATAATTTTGTTATTTTCCCACATATTTAATTTTATTGATGAACGGTTTTGCCAACCTTTCACGTTGGCGTTATCAAACATGTGGAAAATTCGCAATTTTTTAATATTAAAATGAAATTCTACCATTTTTTCAAAAATATTGAATATATTATATTAATAAATCCACAAAATTTGTTATTGAGGCACAAGTGGGAACACAAAATAAATTTATCTTGATTTTATATTATTGTGAATAAATAAGAGTCTCTAGTTGAATTTTTAACAGTTCGCATTAAGATTAAATATGTGAGATACAAATCTTTTACGAAAATAAAATGGTAGTGAGCTCAATGAAGCTCGATGTCTGTTCAATTCTCACTATTATTATACTATTTATTGTTTGACTGGTTTTACATGTAACAAGTATTTAAATTAAGGTCCTGCGTCCTTATCGTTGTTAAAAATATTTACACAAACGTCGGCTTTTTTGTTAACGAATGCGGTCACCACAAAGTATTTTTATATTCTCCTAGCCATTTGGCTAATCATATAAATATATTTTTAATTGAATTTGACGACATATTATCTGCTTAAATAAAAATAAATTTGTTATTTTCTAGCCACTTGGTGAAATTATATGTATAATATATGTTTCTGTGTCCCAGTCGTTTAAACGCCGGCTTCTTTGCTAACGATAGTGTCTGGCTGTGGTTTTTCAACAAAAACTCAATTAAAAAGATAAATTTACAGGGCCTCTAATCCCCTCCACTCTCCCCCTCCCCACTACCTTTTAAGCGGTTAAGCCCTTAAAACCCTTACAGAGTTGGAGTGTGCAATTATTTCGTGATAAGACATTTTGCAGTCGAAGCTATCTCTTGAATATTTCACGCCTGTTACGTTTGACTGTCGAGTGGCAAAACCCGCTTTAGATAACTCTTATAAATAATAAAAATTATGTGGTTTGGGGGGTTTTTGCTATTTTGTATGTAACCTGGGTTTGAATCCGTGTGCAAGGATGATTCTTACTCTTTCGGAGGTTTTCATTCATTTTTGCTGGAGATAAACTAAGACGGATACGACTGCAGCATGTCCCTGAATGCTCTTTTTTGCTTGCATTTTCTTTTACGGTTTTCACTTATCAAATAATGATAAATAAAATATTCGATCGATAATTGCGTTTATTCAATTTTTTACAATTGTTTTGATTTATTTGAATGTTTCTTGTGTGAAACTTTGAAATTTAAATACTCACAATAACATCAGAATATTTAAGTTATTTGTGATGTTATTAAAAACAACATGTCAAACAAAAGTGGGACTCATAAGAACATAATTATAAGTAAAATAGCTTATATAGCTTATATAGCATATAGCTTAAACTCATTGAATTTTATCCAAGTTTCACCGTACAGTAAGCCAGAAATTATAGCATCATGTGACGCAAGCTTGTGTTTTTATTTTAGGTCTCAGTGACAGACGACTCATATTGTAAAAGAAAGATTATTTAATTGTGATAAAAATTAAATAACATCAAAATTTTACTTCACAGTATTTGTCATACATTAAAATATTTCTTAAATAAAATATTTTTGATTGAATACAATATTAATATGTATTTTGAAATTATTATTGTTTGAATTTAAATAACAATGAACGTTTCTATTTGTATTAAAATAAATTTACGGCTCTGAAAAGACTGTTCACAGAAGATACATGCTAGTAAGCTAAAGTTAGAATAATTTTAAAGATTGAGATATGATATATACACTTGCGATAGAGTCTAAAATAAAAAAAATGTTGTCTAGCATAAACAAAATAAAGAAGTCGTTTTTTTTGTTTGACAAACCTAACGAGCAAACATATTATTTACAATCTACTATAATAATAGCCATTGTGTGTGTGTGTATGTTTCATTTTTTGGTTCTCTATAGAATATCTTAAAAGATACAATGCTGATTTTTTACACGTAAGTTCAGTAAATTTTTCCGCAGTTATGTGCCGAATTTCAAGACGATAGAATAATATTTTCATTCATAAACTAATTTAATAAAACTAAAAAATATGCTTTATGTACGAATTATATGAATCTGTTGTTCACAGCGAGAATTTCAAATTTAGAATTTAAAAAAAAAACAAAATATGATGCTTCTAAGAAATTTCCAGTTTATGTCAGCTTGACACAAGTACCAATTTTATTTTTTAGTTGCGTTAGAAATTATTAATCACATCATTAATAACTTAAAATGCCTCCTAAAAAACCACCGTATTAGCACAGCAAACGTAATTAAAAAAGAATAGCACAATTGAACGTGATAAAGACTGCATCTAATAAAGAACAGTGCAGTGAAAGTGATTCGTTGTTTGTGACACGAATGTAATATTTCCTAGAATGGCTTTGCTTTCGAAATTAATATCTGGTTATTCAAAATATATGTGTACAAAATGAAATCAAATAAATATTATAATTGTCAGCCAAACATATGTTCAAACACTATTGCGTCGTTCATCGAATACGTCATTTTATGACGGACTACATTTCTAGTTTGAATATAAATTCTAAAATTTACTTGTAATTTATTCGATTACAACATTTCATTGTTTGTAAATAAAATAGAGAAAGGCTTAACATAAACTAATTTAAATAAATCCATGTAAATTTTAATTAAGAAATTATTTATTCTATTTTATTTTACAATACTAATCTGACCCTGTATAACAAACATAATCTGACATTGATGAAAGGGGTGATAATCAGATTCCATTACAGCTCTGGTTACTTACCTGTGAAATTAAATGTCAAATTAAAGCAAATCCTCTTGCTATTGACAAATTCTACATCGTGTAACCATCACTTGCTTGCCTTACTAAATTATAATGAGAATGATTCGTAAATATACTAAATCATATTTATATATACCTTTATATTTATATATATATATATATATATATATATATATATATATATATATTTATGGATTGGTCAATCAGATGCGTATTTATTACCCATTACGGGTTTATTATATATTAGTAATATCATTTTAGTAGTAATATATATATTTATATATCTCAAACATTATATATTTGCAAACATCTATATTATATATAATAATATTTATTTGAAACGATGTGTCGCGGGCTGAGGCACAATCTACGGATACGCGATAAGCAGATTAGATAGGCGTCGGTATTTGATAAATATCTGTGTGACAGTGTTTAAAAGCACATATATTTTAAATGTTTTATTTAGTCCAGAATTTATGTTATAACTGACTGCTTCGTTTTGTTTTTTCTGAATTTATATAAATTTTACAATTTATACGGTGTGTGCATAATTTTTTTTGGATTTTTTCGTGAAATTGGAGCTTTATTATAAAAAATTGGTACAATATATTCTATTCAAAGTATTGTCCATTGCTAGCCACTACTTTTCCCCATCTTTCGGGCAAATTATGAATTCCATCCCAAAAGAACTGTTCGTCTTTTGAAGCCAAGAAAGAATCAAGCCAATTTTGATACCCTGTTCAGAAGTGAAGCGTATTCAGAAAGGGCAATCTGCATCGATTGAAACAAGTGGTAGTCGGAATGGGCAAGGTCTGGGCTCTAAGACGGGTGAGGAAGAACTTCCCATCCACTGTTTTCCAAATAGGTTTTAACCGATTTAGCAACATGTGGCCGAGCATTGTCATGATATAAAATTACAAACTCATGCCTGGTCGCATATTCTGGCCGTTTTTCTGCCAATGCTCACTTCAAACGCTTCAATAGTTGTCTGTTGAATTTGCCCGTGATAGTTTGGCCTGGTTTCAGTAGCTCATAGTGGATGACACACTTCTGATCCCACCAACTACACAGTATTACCTTGGCTCCATGAATATTTGGCCTGGCCGTCGATGTTGATGAATGTCCGGATTTACCCCATGATTTTTTAACGCTTCAGGTTATCTTAGTGAATCCATTCTTCATCACCAGTGACGAAACGATGTAAAAACGACTTCTTTTTGTGGCGTTCAAGCAGCATTTCTGAAATGCAAAATCGCCTTTCGACGTCTCTCGGCTTCAATTCATGTGGCACCCAATTTCCTTGCTTTTGGATCATTCCCAATGCTTTTAATTGTCATGAAATTGTTGCTCGATCAACTCCCAATGATTCTGCGAGTTCTTATTGCGTTTGACATGAGTCTTTATCGAGTAATGCCTCTAATTTTTCATCTTTGAATTTTTTTGGTTGGCCTGGACGTTCTTTGTTATCCACATTAAAATCATCATTGTTAAAGCGTCGAAACCAGTTCTCACACATTTTTTGCGGTGGAGCATGTTCACCATAAACTTCACATAGCAATCGGTGACTTTCAGCTGGTTTTTTCTTTCAATTGAAACAGAAAAGTAAAGCTTCCCGCAAATTGCGTTTTGTTGGTACAAAAGTTGACATGTTGAGAGCTCATAAAAAAATGTTGTATACACTTCAGCGATATGACATATACTGAAAACAAAAGCGCAATAATGACGCTTTACAATAAAATGTTAAAGTATAGCCTGATGCGATTCAATACTTGTAACGCCATCTCTTAGAAGATCCGAAAAAATTAATGCACTCACCGTATATATGTTTAAAATATTGAGGAAGTATACGGTTATGAAATTATCATATCTGTGCAGCTTATCTGTGCTTATCAAAGTTCAGGGCGATACGGCTTGTCTGGCCAGACCAGCGGCCGCGCCCGAGTGAGTCGCCCGCGGAGTTCTCCAGAGCAGAGGCAGAGGAGATGGGAAGTCCAGCCACGCAGCCCGACCACATTTACTACTCCCTGTCTCACCAGCAGCGCGGGTTTGCTCTTATATTTAACCATGAATTTTTTACAACCTCTACTAAAGCCAGAACCAGATATGGTACGAAAATCGACAGAGATAATTTGGAAATACTTTTTAAAGACCTGAATTTTAAAGTGGAAATTTTTGATGATTACTCAAAGAAAAATGTAATCAAAACTCTGGATTATTATTCACAACATGATCACACAGATCACGATTGCTTGATACTGTGTGTTTTATCACATGGAAACGAAAACGAATTGTATGCGAATGATGAATTATACAACCAAGAGGAGATCTGGAATCGTTTTACCGATGAAAAGTGCCCGAGTCTCGCTGGGAAGCCGAAGATATTCATGATCCAAGCATGCCAGGGAGATAAATATGACTCAGGTGTGGAGGTTCGTGGAAATGTCAAAAGAACACACAAGAATTCAGTTGTCGACGGTAATAAAGGTTTTGATGTAGAACTTCAAGATATCGAAACTTTTGATGACGAAATTGACTCACGACTCCATGAACCTGAAAATGTTTTAAAATCTTTAAAGAAAATACATCTTCAGCGAGATGTGTTGCTGTGCTATCCTACATTTCCAGGGTTTTTTGCCTGGAGAAATACCGTGAAGGGAACATGGTTTGTGCAAATGTTAATAGAGGAACTGTCACCTAGAAAAGCACCGAATGTCGATATATTGACAGTACTCACAGCCGTCACTCGAAGAATAGCCTATGAGTTTGAATCAGGGGACGGAGGACGCAACAAGCAGATTCCCTTTATAGTGAGTACGCTAGAGCACCTGCTTGTGCTCACATAAGCAGGCATCTTCCGGGCGGCAGCAGACCTTTTACTAATTTAGAAGTCGTTCTTTCGTATATTCAGTAGATTATTTCCATATCCATTTAACATTCTAACACGACTTATTTTATTTTTATCAAAAATATTATTACCAAAGGTTTTGTATTTATATAATTTAAAAAATGTAATAGTTGATATAGAAATAAATTTGTGAATGAAACAAAACAAAAGGTTTATTATTTTATTAAAAATTATAAATAAAGATACAAAAACTGCTACAAAATTCATATAAATGAATGTCTCTTCATATAAATCAATACTCACAAATCAAAAACCTATTGATCGTTTTATGGTACAAAAATGGTAAAATATTATGATTTATGATATAAAGGTGTTAATAACATTTACAAGTATCTATTAACAGAATACAAAGAATTAATATATAAGTACAAAAATAAAAAAAAAATGTGAAATTACTTCCCTCAGAATATTTTAGATTGTTCACTGTCATGTTCTAATAATTCCAACTCAATCAAATCTAGCAAGTATATATTAAGAAAAATAAAATAAATCAATGAATCTAGTACACGTTCTATAATTGAACACAAAAAGAATGTTAAAATTTATTTTACAAAAACCTAAATAGTATTTTTTATCATTTAAAATGTATTTTATTTACTAAACCATTAGCTTCAATTGAAAAGATATCTTGTTATGTGTGCAGTCTTGAAATAATATTTTTTCAAATGTATTAACGCTATCAAAATATGTGATAAATTTACCACATATGATAAGATAAGTACACGCTAAGATAGCTAGTACATAGCTAAGATATAACGCTAAATATCAGATATTTTTATTATTGCTTAAATTTTAAAATAATTTTAGAGTTGTCGCACGAGCCTATACGAACATATAGGATTTTTAAAAATGGCGTCTCTTGTGATATTTACTATTATAAAATTGCAGATCCAAGACACACGAATGTCAAATTTGTTTCTGAGAAGAATATTAGTGAGAGACATCTCCTGCCGCGCCGATTAAAGCTCATTCGCACTCGAGGGAGTGAGTTGAAATATAAGAAGCCGAGAAAAGCTGGGCGAGCTTCCAAATTACGTAGCCAGTTTTATGAATTGTTTTATAATACTTCTAGCGACTATTCAATTTAATAGATTTAATAATAGTAAAATGGTCGCCAACCTCCTCTGAAGAGAGGCACTTGATGAAGAAGAAAAATAGTTAAAAACAAACCGGGATTATCCCATGCCATGAACTTCGCGCTAACTCGATTTTAGTTAACTTAAATATTTCACTGAGCTACGTTATTCAAAATTCAACAATAGCAACACCGTCAAAAAAAGCAACAAACAAAATCTCGTAGTAGTGCGCTCAAGTACAAATTAACTATTATAGAATATTAATTGCATTATTTCAATGCCTGAAAATGTGTCTAGTATCGGAATAGTAGTAGTATTTTGAAAAATCACATATTGATTAGGCAAACTCCACAAACGTATTCGAAATAGGCGAACGTATCCAAGTGCGATCAGTTTATCTGGATAGATTTTATTTCTCTATTGATGGATACTACATTGATGCTATATACGGAATTTGAAATTTAGAATTCAACGTGATTTTTTTGAAATTTTAATTTAAAAAATTATTAACAAGCTTGAATAATTTCATACAGAAACCCAGTAAATACAAGCAAATTCAAGAACTGGAACGACAATTCCAAGCCATTCAGTCAATTCAACACGTCTAAAATATCATTTCGGCTTCTTCACATCGAACAAACTACCCACCCCTATTCGGCTAAACCTTCGACGTAGAATGAAGCGTACACCCAAAATAAATTCGGGTTTATTGAATGTTACGAAAAAACGCGGCTGCTCTGGTGGTATTCTACGGAGGTTTATGGTGGTGCCTTTATGTAAATCTATTTTACCCCCCAACAGAAATTCATCCCCCCTTCAGTAGGATTTCAGCCTCCCTTCGACTGTTTCCAGTCACACAGAACTTTTCCAGAGAGATGATATATCTGAAGCATTTATATCAAAATGATATTTCATTTATCACGTGAAATTTGCAAAAAGCCTCCGACTACGGAGAGGTTCTGCTCGGAAACCGCGAATTCGACCCCCAGAATGGCTTCTTATTTATTTTTAAAAGTTAGCAACACTTTTTAGTTCAGCACTGCTCCTGACGTGATTTTAAAATGTATCAAAACAATATAACATAGTTGTTGTAGGTGCATATACATGGAAAATAAGTAGTAACTACGTTTCATGGAAAACTATCAAAAATGCTATTTTTTTTAATGAATTTTAGATGGCGGTTGTTGGACGTACGAACGAGTTTGAATGGTGGAAAAAATAAATAAAATATAATGTCGTTTCATTATTGAAACGGTTATCTGTATTGGCGCAAAAAATCAAATGTAATTGAATGCAAGGTTATTTTTCTTTCGGTTTGGATCGGTTCTTCGGTGGTCTGCCGAGGACCAGGCGAGGACCAGGCGAGGACCAGGCGAGGACCAGGAAAGGAACCAGGCGAGGGGACGGGTGATGGATGAAGGCGCACAGCTTCCCCATTGTAACCCTGTCAATGCTGACAATGGCCTCTGCGCGCCTCTTCATATGTTTCTTTTCTGATGAATGTTCCAATAGACTGTGTTTCTTGCATATACCTCATGGATGTATGTTACTTTCATAATATATCTTAATGTGGTTTCCATCCATTACTGATGGAAGTTCTGTTCTCATCTCATAGATCAACTACAATTTAATGTCCAAGCAGAGCGTTTTGCCCATATCCATTTTACTTTTATAATACGATAAGTTATTTAAATTTTCATAATTCACGGTACAACTATATTAAAAAAAAATGAATTAATTTATATATAACAAAAAAAATGTTAAAATTTGTTGGTGTATTTTGTATTTTACCTTTCTTCTCGCAACGCGTTGTTTGTTTAAATTCCAACGAAAATGGTGAGAGAAACCGGTCACGAATAAAAACGAAACAATGGAAAAATTACAAAAATATTTATTTATATCATTATATAGTCACGTTCATTAATAACATATATAGAAAGATCTGTTAACACGAAACGACGAGATCATTAAAAATATTTTTATATAAATCTGTATCATTCTTATTTTTGTGTCTGCAATTTTTTGGAGGAAAAATTGATGCGACACCATTCTAATGAGATTCTAACCCATCTTTACCAATCACGGACCGGCATTCTGACAATTGAGACTGAGGCACAAATTTTTCAACTTTTCGATGAATTATCTCGTCGTTTTGTGTGTAAATCAATTTACTCAAAATATTCGAACTGATTGCTTTAATAATTAAACGCTCAATGCTGTATTTAATATATATCAATGATTTATTCAAACTAATTGCATAAATAGAATTTTAACTCAGTTTGTACAGATTTGTATATCATTGTAATGTTAAAAAAGCTTATTATTATAATGTATTCGAGAAAACATATTTCATAAGGCATTAAAAGTTTCTGGCTCAAGTTTTGACTTCCACATTGATAATTAACACCCGCAAGCGCGCCCCGAGGACGTCTCCGGCACATCCACGGCCGCGGCCTCCGTATTAATTTTAAGGCGGCACTTTATAAGCGGGTAGAATTTTTCATAAAGTCGCTACCCCGCGCCGGCCGTTTTATTTTATGTTTTATTTTTCCACCCCCGTCTTCGGCCGCTACCCTGTTAGCGCTCATGTCTATATCCCCGAGGTGCTGAGCCTCGCCCGTCCCGCCGCGATTCGGCGCGGCCTCCTCGACTTGGCGCAACTGACTAGGCGCCAATCGTGAATTGATTGAAAAATAACATTTTTTAAGCTAGTTTTGAGGATTTCGGCCAACCCTTGAAGTTACGAGAAGTATTAAAATACTTGTACTTGGAATTGTTGAAGAATTTATCTATCGATATACCGACAAGGTCCAATTCGATTTATCTTAAAAAACTCATGTTAAAATATAAAAAAAACGTATTGTCTTGTATTTACTGTATGAAACTTCATTAAAATCATTCTCGGATCAACGGATTTACTATAAAATAAAATTTGCTCACAGGCAGAAATAATGGTAGCTTTCAAGCTATTTGAAGTATTTCAGGTTTATCATAAGTAAGTTTTAATATATATATATGATGAAATTAAGTTCCTCGGCGCCCGATCGGCCGCGCCGCCCGGACTATTTAGTATCATTTTTTGTGTCATCTCTTGAAGCGGCGAAATGGGCCAGATTTTTTGGTCCCTTTTCGGCCCACTCTCCCCTCGATTTTTTAGACCCATAAGCGTGAAATAACCGCCTCTGTGTTTTTTCTTTTTTTAAAAATAATATTATCATTTTTTTGGTTATTTATAAAGTGTTTTCTACTGCGAGAAGTTGAGATTTTTTCTCATGTATTTTTGTCGATTTGATGTATTTTGTTGCTTACTGAAGGGCTGTGAAGAAATAATTTACTTATGTTCTCACTTTATTACGTGTAATATAGGGTGCCTTTGTCTCGTTTTATAAAGATAAATCACAGAAAAATGCATTATCTACAGTAATTTTTTAATATTAGAGACATTTTCAATTAGTTAATTAAAACTTCTTTTTAAAATTTATTTACTTTCCCATATCCGATTATAAGACATCGATGTCTATGAGCAAACTTGCTAGCTACTTAAAATGAAACATAGTGGTATAGAACTTCTATAGTAATACTATTTATATTCTAAGCGAAAATGTAAAAGTTTTATATTTGAGTGTATATTTTTGAAATTGTTTGCAACATGTTTTAAAGTAATCGATAAACACGTGAAACAAAGGGACAAATCCTTAAATTTTCGAAACACAGATTTCGTCATTCAATGCGTAAAACAATATATTGTATATACACTTGACTTGCATGGATAAAAAATAAGAATTTAGAAAATATTTAAAAATAATGATTGTTCGACTATGTTTTTTTTATATTTAACAATTATAAAAAGCCAAATGGCTCAAAGACTACAAATATTTCAAGCAGAAACCCTTGATAGGTGAAAGTACGAAAGCAAAAATGTTTGTCGTCTCCAACCAAATTGGCTTTTCATGTGTTATTAAATGGGATAGTAGCATCAAATATAACTAGCCACACGGCTATAAGATTTCTAAACTACCAAAACGGATTTCGAAAACATTTGATAAGCAGCTATTATTGTATTAAAAAATTCTTTCGAGAGATTAAAAAATATCTTCGCAAAATGTCACCGAATATACAAGTTCTATTAAAGATTTAAAATTTTAAATTAATGCATGAATATGAGAGTCGTTAGATTGATAGAGAGAGATTTTAAATATTATGCGTAATGAACTATACAAGAACATATACGTATTTATAATTAATAATATTAATGTAAAATAGCTTCACGAGAGATTTGACATTACCTGATACAACAATATTTTTTTGCAACATAATATAAAATATATGAAAAATATCGCTGATTTTAATTCAGCTTAACTTTATATCAAAACAGAAAATCAACCAAAAAACCTATTATTTATAAAAATTAGTGAAAAATTGACTATAATGGCGAAGTGAAATTGATGTTAAAAGATTTCACTGGTGTTAAAATAAAATAGGTCACCGTTTGGGCAGCTCTAGTGTTGTAACAACATTATTTATTGTAATTTTTAAAGTTTCTTTTTTTTTTCTTCTTAAAGACGTCGTTTTTGATATGTAAAATCATATCACAAAATAGGATTTCATCCAGATATGAAATAAAAACATTTACTATATATATAAAAGCCGAGCAAATGACATGAAGAGTACTTCTATATTAATGCTTTAGAAAAATAGTTAGACTTTAGCTTTTATCTTTAAGCAACCCAAGATAAGATATTAGAAGAAAACTGATAATTCAAATAAAATTATAGCTTTTGATCAGTCAAAGACGGATTGTTTTTAAAAAAAATCAAAATATATAACTTATGAAATAAAATTATAGTGAAGAAAACTGATGTTATGAAGTTGTGGTTTTATTTTTCCTAGAATTGGTTTCTTTATTGAGATTTCATGTTTTTTTGTTTAACATTAGTTTCAATCATTTTCCATAATAAGTATCAACATTAAATTCAGATTGTCTCACAATTTAAACGATTCTATTTTGCTTGTATTGTTTTAAACAAATGAACCAAAAAAATAAGCAAAGGGTATTGTTTTCACAAAAACCTATTGAGTTTCATTGGATATTTTCAAAATCAATATCAAAAAGAAGCAATTTATGACCGAAAAAAAAAAAAACAAAACGCTTTGAAAAATACCATAACAATATCGATGCGACCTTTTCAGAAAATGGATTAAAAAAGTAAATATAAGATTTCAAAAAGTATATATTTCTGTTGCGAATTGTCCGTCTCAATATTTTGCTCGTTCCATTGTAGACGGCGCTCCTCTTTCATCTTTTGTTTCTTTTGATCTTGTTTCTAAAATTCCTCGGAATCCAAAGAATGGGAGGCACTTTCAAAAATTAATTCCGGAATAACAATATTTAACGCGATATTTATGTAAAAAAATATCATCATTCGGAGAAACATCTCATGGCTAAGACTTAGCGCTTTGAAAAATACTCTTTATTATTATGTTCTTAGTTGTTTCAGCAAATCAAACAGAAATAATCTAGGTGAATAAAACGATCAAAACAATTTATATTAGTGAACTTTAGAAATGTATTTTTTTAATGGTTTATTGATATTTTTAGAATAATATTTAGGCTTTATTTTATGAATATAAATAGAGTATACATAGAGAATGAAGTAATTTTAATATTGAAATATTGGTGTGAAAAGGAACATGTATGTTAATTTTCCATTAAAAATAAGTTAAAAAATGTAAATATTTTGATAACCGATCTATTTAGATTGGTCATCTTTTTTGTTTTGAGTCGTAGCAAAAGTTGATCATGTAAAGTTTCATTTTGATAGGCCGTGTTCAGTTCCAATAAGTACGTGTATAATATACGAGTATATCCAATATGTCCAATATAATAACCAAAAAAAAAATTCTAAGATTCATTATAAAAGTATGGCAGTTACAAATTTTATTTCGACTCGGCATCACGCTTCCAGAGCAGAGATAGTCTGCAAGTGGGCTCGTCTGACTCGCTATGATAACATTGAAAGACGGTTGCCATTTATTTTTACTTTGTAAATATAATGATTTTTTATTAAATAATAAAAAAAATTGTAGCATAACATGAAGTTGAATATATTTATTCTCCAATCATGTGGATAAAAAAACCGTTTGATGTACAGACATCCTCGTTATGATGGCACTTATTTTTGAAATTCAATTCGTCAATTTATTAAAAATACTCCAATTTTTATGCCAATATATTGACATTTTATGTCGCTAACAAGGAAACATTATTCATAATAAATAATTGATTTATATTGATAACAGATCTGAGGTTAAATTATTTTAAATTTCGATGATAAAGCAATTGGATTAGTCCGGTGTTCAACGAAATAGCTTCCTCTGCAGGTGGCTGCGACGGCTGGACAGCGTCAGTAGGTCCTCTTATTTAAACCTGATTTAAAATTATAAGCCAAATCCAAATCACAAGTTTGCTTATGATTAATACTAAATATTTAATAAATCAACATTGTTGATCAACAGGTTTATAGTATACCATTGTGTATTTAAAGTGTTATTATTTTATAATATTCCACATACATCTTATTCGGGTTCCTCTCTTCAGAGGAGGTTGGAGACCATCTCACTGAGCATATGCCAGTGTTCATGGTTTTCTGAAGACAGTCAATCTACTATAATAATATCCATTGTGTGTGAGTGTGTGTGTATGTTTCATTTTTTGGTTCTCTATAGAATATCTTTAAAGATACAACGCTGATTTTTTGCACGTAAGTTCAGTAAATTTTTCCGCAGTTATGTGCCGAATTTCAAGACGATAGAATAATATTTTCATTCATAAACTAATTTAATAAAACTAAAAAATATGCTTTATGTACGAATTATATGAATCTGTTGTTCACAGCGAGAATTTCAAATTTAGAATTTAAAAAAATAACAAAATATGATGCTTCTAAGAAATTTCCAGTTTATGTCAGCTTGACACAAGTACCAATTTTATTTTTTAGTTGCGTTAGAAATTATTAATCAGATCATTAATAACTTAAAACGCCTCCTAAAAAAGTAACATCGTCTAAGCACAGCAAACGTAATTAAAAAAGAATAGCACAATTGAACGTGATAAAGACTGCATCTAATAAAGAACAGTGCAGTGAAAGTGATTCGTTGTTTGTGACACGAAATGTGATATTTCCTAGAATGCCTTTGCTTTCGAAATTAATACCCGGTTATTTAAAATATATGTGTACAAAATGAAATCAAATAAATATTATAATTGTCAGCCAAACATATGTTCAAACACTATTGCATCGTTCATCAAATACGTCATTTTATGACGGGCTACATTTCTAGTTATATAATATTGTTCAACTTTGATTATTATCAAATAAATTGAGTACTCTCATATTTTCGTTCATGTGTGAGTTTATGACAGTAAAATTAAAAAAAAAAAAGTAATTTGTTTTTATTTTCAAAACAGTACGCATAAGAGCTAACATTTGCTAATATCGCAGAGTACTCGTAACATTGGCCCCACTCCCTAAGAGCCGGCTGAAGGGGCGCGTGTGACGAGGGGAATGCGGGAGAGCCTCTGGGGGTGTTATGAAGGCTGCGGGAATATTTCACCCAGCGCCATTTTGTCGATTATCTGACTCAAAATGGCGTCGTAAAAATTATCATAATAACATTATCACCGCAATCACAATGCATGGGGCCCGATAGTCGAGCGTGCGATGTCACATATATCAGCTGCGATAATGGCGGACTCCCTCATCCCTCAGGGTCGTGACCGCTTGCTCTGTCAGCTGTTTTATTGCATGCCAGGGACTTGGAGTTCTATTCATTGCTTGTTTTAGATTCCTGCACAACCCCATCGCAGATCCGCGCTTGGGGATTTACAGGAAAAACATGATTTTGAAATAAACCCACTGACAGAGAACAGTTGTTCATCCATCAGGCGCTTTTTTGTAATTATTCATTTTAATTCAAATAATAATTATCCAAAAAATATTTTTAGCTTTATCGTTAAAGTACTTTTCGTAATTAAATTTTGTTATGAAAATGTGCTTTTAATGTTAAAGTAAATGACATAAGATTTCACGATTAACGGCTCCTGATATCTTAATAAATGAATTATCGCTACGGATCCATTTTAAAGATTGTTTTTTTATTTTAATAGTATTGACAGTACTAGTTGGGAAAAAAATGATTTGGGTGTTATTTAAATTTTTGAAGATGCCACTGTAGATGACTGCCTGAAGATGCCAATCTGGTTTGTAGGCAACACGAAAATTAATAAAATTTGTAAAGTTGGAACAGCACTACATGCATTTTAAAAAACAAATTTTGATTTTATTACAATTTTTTTGACTAAACGTGTTTTTAAGACTTTAAGTTATAAAAATATGTTGTTTGAAATATTAGTATAAGTTGTTTAAATTTAAAAAAAGACATTAAATATCTCAGGGTATTAGAAACACCCAGAGCTGCCTTCAACCTGGCAAAAGGGAAATCTTCTCAATCACTAGCTTTCAGGGGGTTTCATAAATATGGCATACCAGAAGGTGTGTCAGATTCATTTATAGAATATTTCTATCAAATCGTAATCTCCCCTACCGAAAACGCACTCCCCTCAACCGAATCATCCGGACATCCCTACAGTCACTTGGGGCTATGAGGAATATGCTATCTTTCTACAAATACATTTTTAGCTCTTTTCGTCATTTACTCGATAGCCAAAAAAATACCGTCTAAGTAAAAAAGCATTTATCTAACATTCTGTTTTTCTTAATAAAACACGAGTTTTATAAATTTCTGGGTGCACTAAAAAATTGATAGTTTATTTATGACTGAAATAAAATAAAATAAAATATTTTTCAAACTACGCGTCTCCATAATTGAATGATTAGTATACTTTGCCGTCCATAGGATTTTTCGCTCAAGTCAACAGGTGTTTCTATTTCTGTAAAAATAAGTTTTTTCCAAATACAACGTGAAGAGTAACTCTTTGGGAAAATATTCTTTATAAAATATTTTTATTTGATCCTTATATATAAAATTAAGCAAACTTCGGGGGGATGTTGCGTTATTAGAGAAGCCAAGTTTAAGCGAGTCCAGTCTAGTTCTCAAAGGGTCTGTCGGTCTGTTGGATTGATAGGGTGATAAGAACACGTCGTTTTTCATGCAAGATTAATTATATCAACAGAAAAAACCGGGAATACAATGAATAACGCAGAGACGTCATCCTCCGATGGAGTCCATATTATTTCCTGAAGCGTTAAAGCTTGCGCGTGAAATATGGACTTGATTTTTTCCTATAATTGAAGCCCAAAAGATAAATTGTTTTAATCTGAATTCTGGATTATTTTTTGTAAGTTATGCACGCGTGATTGCTTGAATATTTTAAGCTGTCTTACGGGTATGATTTTAAAATTATGTGATTTTTCAATATGATTTCTTTTAATGCATCACTTTGATTGAAATTGCTCCGAGAAAACATAAATTGTAAAATTAATTTGTTTTTGGTTCCATCTGAAAAAATTCCACTATAAAATTACACCAAAAACTACAAAAGGAAAGAATTTATGTTTCTTAATCTATGAATCTATATATAATTAAATATGTATAATGTTACATTTTTTAAAGATTGAGTTATTTGACTTAAGTCAAATAGGTCAAATTGAGAAATCAGAGTGATTCCTACAAATATGTTAGATTTCATAGATATTAATATAGGTTTAAAATTCCATATTTTAGTTCACAGCTAAATTATCTGCTTAAAAATAAGCCACAAAGAATATCACGAGCTACGTTACTCCAATTCAAATTCAAATGCAGGTGTGGCTTACGAAGATACCGCGCCCTGTTATTCACGGCAGAAGCTCTCAACCTATTTCTATTAATAAAAAAGTAAATTTAATTAAAATTGACCTCCAGTAACCCGTGATCGATGCAAGAATTTTTTTGAACCAAACCTCATGTCTCGACTCTATTTATTGGTGAGTCACTAAATGTTTTTAGTAAGAGAATTTTTAAGATCTTTGTTTCTCAATCGGGATTTTTTTTATTCAAATAGTTTTAAAATCCATCTCATGATTCCGTAGTTAAATAGAAAGTGTACTTGCATAACGAAAATTTTTTAAAGTTTGTAAAACACTATTAAATTTTATATAGATTCAAATCAAAGAATTTTTTTTGAGAAAAACTATTTTGATGCCTTTTTCTGTAATTTTTAGATTAACGGCGAAGAAATATCACGTCGGAAACACACATTCTCCTCTAAAATCATTTGACTTATAACCTGGTTTTTTTCTTGTAACTATATTTTTGTACAGGATTGCATAGTTATAACTTCATATTAACAGATTTTTTTAAACATGTCTAATTCTGCTTGTTAAACACAAAAAAACGGCAAACACCTTAAAAGGTAAAAATATTATAATTAGCGTAAATGTAGCATACACGGATTTCTTTATTTTAATTATTGAGTTTATGTAGGAAAAAATATATGTAAAAACCTTTTTTTTGCATAAGCAATAATCACTTATTGCTTATTGCTTATCACTCATAACTCACTATTTATACAAACAATGATGTTGCCACTAGTCTTGTTACATCGGTGGATAAATAACTAAGGAACTGCTGGGATCCTCAGTTCTTTGGAATCCTATTCGAATCAATTGTCTGGTAGAAGCAAGTTTTGCGGAGAGCTGGGCTGGGCCAAGAATCCCGGAGTTGGCTAATCTGGAATACCACGGGAATAGTTGGACAGGCGCTCCAGTCGGGGTCGCGAAACCCTACCCCTGCGGCCCCATCGACAATGGGGTGATTAAGGTTGCTTTATGACTTCGCATCTTTTGTCCGCGGGGCTGTTAAAAAGTTTTGATTATTATAGTTGGATCAACTTCAGGTCATTATTATTGGCAAGACTTTAGACTCTGATTACAAGATGATAATAAAAAATTACGGCTTTTTCGTCATCATTATATTTAAAAATTAACAGATATATTTGATGTATAAACGTTCAAAGTAAAACACTATATTTGTGGATAACTCTCCTCACAGTATCAAAAATGAGTTGAATTGCCTCAACATACTTATATTATGATGAATAGTAAAATTATCTGAAAAAACATAAGTCTAGTTGCATTGTCTAACTGAATCGTTATAAATAGTAATTGGGTTTAAATAACTCAGCTATTAAAATAACTTCTTGCCATTTGCTCTGCTTGAAGATGCCAACTTAGCATGATTGCAAAAATAGCTCTGTCAAAAAATAAAAGTGTTAAAAAAAAAAAAATTATCATGGGATTCCACAGCAAATTTTCTGTGGAATTTTTGGTCATATTTTTTAAATATATAATACATTTAAGATGAGTTCGTAGTTTAGGTCGATTCTTGTCCTTAACAAATTAGTATTTTTCCTCGATATCCGGTTAGACTCGTCATTGATCATCACATCACTGTGTTTAGAAAACTGAACACTTTGTGAGTATATTTTAACCAAATTCAATTGAAATTATGAAATAGAAGTCTTTTATAACTTATAACAAACCATAGAAAATATTTAGGGAAGCAACTGGTAATTTTATTGAAATGAAAAACTTACTTTGCCCGTTTAAGGCAATCACAAAATTAAGGTCACATGGGGCAAACGTCGCGTTTTTGTAGTTGAAGAGCGAATGAGATTTAATTTGTTTGTAAAAAAAAGAAGTAGTATTTAACTGTTTTTTAAAATAAATTAATTTATTATATTACTGTATAATATGTGGAATTAAAGTATTTCAAATGGTATGTAGATTAAAGTTATTGTAAAATAAAATCAATCTGCAATAATAAAAATTACCGCATATATTTTATACTCGATAACTAAAAGTGAATATTCGTACTTGGAAAGAAAACGTTAAATCCCCGTATTTTATAAAAGATAAATTCAATTCCGATTAAGGGCTTCCGGTCTGCGGGTGGGTTTTTCAAACCGCATAAAGCGGGTTCATTTCCGGTTCGAACCATTACGTCGAGTGGGCCGGTTTCGGTTTTGGGTCCGGTTTTCGTTTTGATTTTTAATAAACCTCCGCGTATATTGTATGAGAGGCTGTGGGTGGGCTGTGCGTTACAGAAAAACAATGAACCCTCGTATTTACATAGGCCGTCCTCCGCAGCCTTTCTTGTAATAATATTTATGCAAATGTTTCAAAATAAGGTAACACTTATTCCAATTTTCAGGGTTTTAAGAGAATATTTGAATAAGTGCGCACTGTTTTTTTAAAACTTTTATATTAACTATTTGCTTTCATAAGTTTTTATTTCTTGTTTTTTATCCAATAAATTTACAGTAAATATTAGAATTCATATAATTTTAATTATTGGAATAACACGCAATATGTAAAATCGTAGTGTCAGAAAGCATCATTTTTTTTTTATTTTAGTCTTGAAAAAGAAAACAAATACATATAGCCAAATGGCTAAGAAATTACGAACGTTTTTATTGTGAGCGCTCTTGACTTATTAGGTTTTGTCAACTCATATATTATTATTACTTTTATTGATGTTTGCATTTGGTTGACAGTGAACTCAATATGTATTTACACTGAACATTTACACTTAAATTTAATTAATAATAACAAGTATTCATTTGTATTTTTTTTTCCAAAAACAATAAAAATGGAAAAAAAATGTTAAATTTGTTTATCTAAAAAACATGCATGATTTATTTTAAATATGTCGTCGTTTGATGTTGTGATCGCCAGTAAAAATAATAGTTCTAAGATTATCCATAATAAACAGATTAAATTTATAACAATTCATATTTATAAAGTTACTATGAAAATTTACATACTTGGTCCAAAGCGCTATCAAATAAAAATAGTCGTCATCTCCTAGCAATTAAGATTTTTATAATTTCTAGTTGTGAAACTTTCAAAATTTTATTTTTTAAAGTTATATAATATTTATATAAGTATATATATATATATATATATACTTTTTATACAATCACCATATTGCAGTTAAGATTTACTTGTTACACTATTATATACTAAATGAATTATTTTTTTCACAAAAAAAAAGAAACAAAAACAAATATGCGAAATGATTTCGTTTTAAAACTAGAACCTCCTTGACGAGCGAGCGCCGGAAGTGCTCGCCCCCCCCCCCCCCCCCCCCCTCCCCCCCCCCTCCCCTCCCCCCCCGCGCCTCCCTTTGACGCCTTTTTCAGGCAAAACTGAAGCGCATACAGCAAGAGCTTGCATTTTGCCACCCACAGACGTGTGTGTGGGTCGCATTCATGTGACTTTTCCAAAAAACTTTTCTATTTTGTAAGCTGAAAAAATAACACTTGAATTTGATATTTATCTGCAAGTAAAAAAATGTTTCAATTAAATTAAGCCACACACTCTTTGCACAATTATCGGACTTACACTTTCCAATTCTATCACTGAAATAATTATCATGTGAATTCACCTTTTCTGACATCAGGTTTTAAATATTATATGTTTTGTTAGAATTTTCATTCATTATAAATATCCCCTTGAAGCAAGTCATAAAATGGACACATTTTTAAAATTTAATAATAAATACCCAAAAGTGAACATTTAAAAGATCCTTACTTATAAAATATGTAACCTGAATTGGTCTAGTATAATTTTATTCGTGAAAAATATAAATAAAAATAAGACATATCATCCAAGGATTCTATCTTTTTACAAAAAATAACTAAAAAAACAGTATTTAACTGATTATTTTTTTTCCATTCAATAATTCATAAAAGCTTTTCTTTTAATTTACGTTAGTAAATAAGTTTAAAAAAATATTTATTTATTTTGTATGTTACTAGAACTGTATTTTCCTTTTATAGTGTGAGCGCCAAGCTATAAGAAAAATATAAGTTCAGTCAATTCTGATAACTATATAAGTATTGTTCACGACTTGTATTTCTTAAAAGTTATGTTTGTAATAATATGTTTGAACAAAGGTAAAATAAAAACTTACGTAATTTTACATGAACTTTTTTTCTTATACGAGTATATTAATTAATTAAAAATGCATCATAACATATAGAAAAAAATATTACTATGTGATAATGTTTTAAATAAGGTATTTTTATTTAACCGAAAAGTTGCACAATCAGAAACCGTGACTTTTCTCATCTATGAACGATTAACAAACAAATATATCTAATTTTATAGTGATTGTATGCAAGCATATTCAAATTAATTTGAGTTTCATAAAAATATTCCAAGTTCCTTTTTGTAATAAAAATTCTTTAGTTACCTAATGTAAAGTTTTGAAAGTTTCGTAACGATTTCGTTAAAAAAATAATAAGAACCTATCTCTCTCATAACAAGTGAATAACTTCACTGTAACTAACTAGCGAAGTTACTCGGAATTATTTTAAAACTTACGTTCTTACTTACTCAGGAGCTTTCGTTACGTGGAAGCTTCCAGAAAGTATTCATTTCAGTCCGATCGCTATCCATACAAACCTATTAATGTTTTAAATAAAATATCCTAGTGATTGTTCCACATGTTTAATTTTATTGGTGATATATAATATATTTTATGATAAAATTATATATATTTAAATTTTTATGTTTATTAAAGTAAAATACTTTGATGTTAAAAAATATTATATGATATATAAAATTCAGATGTAGAAATAAAAAAAACTTCAGTTTTTCAAAATACAAAGAAAAAATACAAGCAACCTATACAAAATTCGGCATTGAAGCTTGTACTTGCCGCTCAAACAAAAATAAATAAAAGAAAGCCTTCCCAGAGACTTTTTACAATACACTGTTCTGCTTTCATTCGGGTATTTTTTTCTGATAATTTGTTGGGTCGGTTGGGAAACCAAAACGTGCCATACTAAGATGCAACTTCCTCGTTGTTATTACTTTTTTATTTTAAAAATTATTTAATCATTATCTCTGACGATCATCTCTTATCACAATCTTTAAACAAATAAGTTTCTAATTAGGAAGTTTATCAATTTTTTAAAAGTAATTAATTGACTTGGATGAATAGAATCCACTGTGGCGTCCTCCGTAATTAATATTATAGGCACCAGGTAAAGATGTATTTTTATGAATAAATCTTTGTTATATATTAAATAGATTGCTATTGCAAATGGCAAGCACATTTTTGTTAACTCAATTTGGATTTTTTTCCACGAAGTTCCTATAATAATGGTCATAAACATAAATGAGTTTTATTGACTTATTTGATTAAAACCCTCGCAGAAAGCTCTGCTACTGAGCTACGGTGTTCTGCTCAGCGCGAAATAGATGAACAAAGAATTCAATCCTTTTTCCTAGGCATTAATTTTTCCTTAGAATGTGAAGAATACTGTTGGGTAAGAAGAGGAAATTAACTTGACTGAAGCATATAATTGTTACAATGGAAAGAATCTTGACGTCTGAAAAAACACCTTTAGGAGTCGGGGATAAGGGATGGTACTTTTATTTGACACGTAACAAGGGTATCTACATTATTGCCGAGAGAGATTAAAATTACAACTGCTACAGGCCAGGTACAGAATGTTGATTCGTTTGTATCTCTACACGTTTCAGATAGAAAACATGGCGTATCGATACCTTTTTTTTATTCATAAAAAAATGTGTATTGAAATTCAGTATTTCTATGTGAATATTTTATAAAAAGGGGACAAATATAAGACCGCAAAGTATGAAAACATATCTGTTAAAATATAAATGTATCCATAATCTTCTTATTTAATATGTATATTACACATTTTAACAAAAACATGGATAGCCAAGTGATCAGGATTTTCACCTTTAGGGACTTTTTCAGACTTACGAATCCTTTCAAGGACAAAGGCGCTTGCAAAAAAAAAGCCTTAGCCATATCTGGCTATTTTGCCTTTTCGTGTGTTTTGTGGACGTGAAGGTTTCCTAAATGGTGTAACAAATATTGATGGCTTAGTGTTAAAATCATTATTATAATTTTATCATCTTCAGCGCTGTGACCGTGGGTGGTTATTGCCTTCTATTAAGAATTGCCACAATCCTTTGCCAGTTTATATATCCCAACAAGTCAAATTATTAGGTTTTAAACTGCTTTTATCACAAGTTGTAATTTTTTTGGCAGTATAAAATCACGTGAAATTACCTTAAGTTACCTTTTGTCTTATGTTAGATTAAAAAAAATGTACGGTACCCATCTTGAATTCCATAGATAATATGTCAATTTAAGTTTTTTATAGGTATTTAGTTTTTAAAAATGGTTTATGTAAGATGTTTCTCTTTGTTTTTTGTGTGCATCGGCAACACACCGTTGCATTGCACAATATGCAATAAACGTCTATGGGTAAAGAGCGATTTTTTAAAAAATACTTACAAATTTTTAGAGCTAGAATAATATGTACTTAGCGGTCGATGTCAGCATATGCAATGTTTCGAGATGAATATTAAGTATTTTATAAATATTTGAGAATTTAATATCAAAAAAGTTATAGGCAAGTATTCTAACAGTAAGAGAATCCTAGAATTCTATTTTCAGGAATGACCGTAGTATTTGAACTTATACCTCCGCGACAATTGCATTCCAATGATTTCATCTTGAGAGTTTTAATGTTAAACTTTAAAAAATTCTGCAACCGAGCAAGAATTTAAATTAATATATACAAGTGCGAAACAGATGTACCCAGAGTGCAACTAAAAGACAAGAATTACAAATGTATCCAGCGCTTAAAGCACATCGGTTGCGCAATTTTTGCTCAGTTACAACGTCACAGTAGTTTTACTAGAAAAAAGCGTGAATATGCTTTTGGCTGAATCATTGACTAGATGATTTCCCAACTTCATATACAAAAACTTAAGTCTCAGTATAAAAATATCTGCTATTGTGTTGTATGTTTTTTTACATAAACCTAAAAAATTTAAAGTTTTTTGAAATGCTGGCAGCTATTTTTATCTAAAAGCTAAAAGCGAACTATTTAAGCTCAAAAAGCGTCAACAACTTCTCTCAGCAACGCCAATGCATCAAACAATCAAAAAACCCCTTAAAATTTTCATTTTCCGCAGTCAATCTACCGGCATAACGAACTCCGACCTAAAAAAACGCAACCAAAATGCATGCACGCCTCCCGGCGCAGCCTCCCTCCAGCCGAGGGCAGCCATCGCGGGCAATGAATTCATCGAAATTAATAGTGGAATTCGAAATAGACAGGAAATAACTTTATTGCTTAAATTGAAAAAAACCTTATTCAAATAATACCGAAATTAAATTGAAATATACACTATTAATAATATGACTAAATTTACCTACTAAATGAACTCTGGTTAAAATTCGGCTTAAATATTTTTTTGTATTTTTCAAATTTTTTTTAAAGACCAATTATTGCCTCTAGGTTTAATGAAAACTAAAATTATCACATCACAAAGAAGAATTTAATGAAAAATCATTTTAGTTTTCGTAAAACAAAGAGAATGTATTGTTTGCTCTCACAGAATATTTAGACAAAAATATTTTTATTCATTGGATACAAAGCATTGTAACGAGTGAAATAAATTCAATGAAACAACTTGTGTGCTTTTTATTAAAATGATATTGTTCGTTAAATTTTCTAGCGCTATGTAGATAAATCGATACTATTTGGAATTCAGTAATATGTAATAAGACACATTAAACTCGCTATCTTAATGAATATTTATATAATATTAAATGAATTCAATAATGAATATATATTTTATGTTAAGTATGTACACAATTTAGAGGTACTCGATTCATACTATTCTGCCTTTAAAAATGTACACGAGTCATCAAATATTTATCTAACAACCTACAAAAATAGCTTCCCTTCTTGCGTACAACATGTTGCATCAAATTTAGCTATTTGCTTATGATATAGATTTAGACATTAACATTTCATAAAGCCGAATTTGTCGCCCGTGAACTAATAAATATTTTGTCTACAAACGTTAAAGTCTGATTCATTTACCAACTGAATTTTCGGTCTGCTTGTAATATTTTTTTTACTGTCAATGTATTCTAAAAAAATAATCATAAACCAGTATGGCTAGTTAATTGTGTAGAGTTATGAAAAATATGTACTGCAACGGAGCGTGTATGTTTCAAAGAGTTAATTGCTCGCTGATTGCAGTATGTTGGAAGACACACCACTTAATTCTGTATCTCTATGGTAATAGCGTGCTAATGAATAGGTTTTAAACATATAAATAATAATATTAAGGCTTTTTAAAAAGTTTCTAGCACTATTTATTAAATAAACATATATTTCACGGTAAAGTAGTTAAATTGAAAACAATATGATCGAATACAAGACCTAAATATTGTTTTTATTAAGGTAATATAAAATAGAGTTAAAAACTGCATAATAATTACTTTTATAGGCTTTCATAAAGTAAGCTATATGCAATATGATATATAATAAGAACGAGGTCAAGTGATTTCATATATTGAAACATAACTCCATCCAAACTCTCAACAAAACACAGCTCGAAGAACTATCCAACTCTCATATTGTAGAACAAATTGAGATACTTGTATATTTTTAAATAACCGTCAATAAAATTGACGTAAATTTAAAAGCTTGAATGAAAATTTTAGTAATGTTTTTAATTTCGTATCTAGAATGCAAGCCAAAGTTAATAATTATTTAGAAAACTATTTTGCAAACTATGTTGCAGTCGAAAGTTTATTAGCACTTATTTTCTGCTTTAACTAGAGGTAAACTGGCTAAAGCAGTATTTTGGTAATATATATCAGTTTTCGATAACCTAATTAAAACTCACTTTGTCAAAGTTGACTGCGTCTGAATTTCCAATTTAAATGATGATTTTCGCTACGGAGACACTTAATTATTTGCAAAATGTACTATCGGTTTTTTAATCACTTTTTTGACTACTTAATTATATTCTATTGAAAAAAAACTTCTAAAATATTTAATGACAAGAAATTTTGAAAAATTATTAGTTATTTTTTATCTTCAATGAAAGGTGTTTCAGACGTATAAAAAGGGTGATCTTTTTTCAATTAGTAAACAGTGCTGAGATTAAATTCATAATCACCCAAAAAATATAATCTTTTCATATTAAAAAGCAAACATAGAAAAACTGTTGTATTAAATGATATTTAGAAATATTTTGAACATAAAGTGAGCAATTTCATCATTTTTTTAATTTAATGTTTTTAAACACTGATGCTGGTTATGACAGCTATTTTGATAAAAGAAAATGTTCTAATGTGTTATAGCGCGTCAAAGTTCTGTTGGATTCCTTTTGAAAACATTTATCCTCGAATCAAAACCGGGCACTTTGCTGACATAGGAAATAAATTCTACTTAGAGTCCAAAGTGCTCGCCTCAACCAATATGCGTAACTACTCTGTAACGCGACACAGCAAGGCAACCTCTCCGGATGCATAAATTGAGACTATGGTTTGAAATTGAAGACCCCCAGGTTTCAATGTATACACGCGTTTAGAGAGGAGCGCTCACTGGAGGGTACCCGGAATATGATATCTCGGAAAGGTGCCCTTGAATACAAGTAAGCCAACACCTGGCTTTGAAATTTAATTTGTTACACAGAAACTGAGACGTCTCAAAATCAATATAATTTTTAATTTATGAAAATCAAGTTTTTATTGAATATCATTTTGCATTTTGAATTAATTTACGTATTTTTTTAAAGGTTATTAAAACAACCATTCAACGCATTGTAATTTCCAAAAAAAAAAAATGAAATACTGCTCTTAAAATATTGTTAACCTTGTACGAATCACCTGTATAGGGTTTTATTTCGGCGTCCATTTTTTCGCTCGCCTGACCATTGATTGTGAAGGAGTGAGAGGGACGAAGGGCTTCTGTTTGTTTTGAATCAATTATTAAACGAGACCGAGAAGACGGACCGCCGCGTGTTGTTCCAGTGGCGCTCCGTGTTATCCATTCGTGTTATTTTAGACCTCATCTTCGGCGGCTCTCCATACGCCGCCCCAGACCGTGTGCGTCCTACGCCATATTTTTATAGTTAAATATTGTTTTAATAAATTATACGATTTGTATTGACATTGTAATATTCCATGTTTATTTTAATTATAACTTTAAATTTTTATTAGTTTTTTTTATGTTTTGCGTATTCATTTTTTTGGTATGAATTTATGCAAAAAACGTTATGAAATACGAATACCCTCACAATTTTGTTATGTATTTGTTTATAAACGCTAAAACTACTACTTGATATTTATGCTTAAAGCAGTGTAAATGGCAGCTTAATAATTATTTATTTAAGTTTGAAAAACCCATTTTTATTATTGAGCAGACAATGAGTGTTGTTATGGATTCACATACAAAACGACGAAAAAAATTACCGAGAAAAAAAATTACAAGAATTTTTATCTAGAAAATGATTTGCAAACTGACTTTTCACTCAGCAAGCTACTGTGGTTAAATTGGATACAACACTTGGGTGCGTTGGCCGCAGAAATGTAAACTGTATACACACGTTGTAACACAGTTGTGACTATGGCGTTCGCTTTTACGTTGTTTATTTGAGATTTTTTAAAAAAAGACACTCATAATACGCTATTGACTAATTACTTTCGATTGAAAAAAATAGAATGCTTTATTTTTAATTTACTTTGATTGTTTTGCCGTTCAATATGTGATATGGTGACCTTAAACACGCATTGTCATGACAATTATAATATCATATTATTTATATAAATCATTTGAATTTTTTAATTTAAATGTAATTCCACCAAGTACTCCGTGTCAAAATTATTGGTTACAAATAGTAAGTTTAATTGTGAGTTTCAGGAGTCGTGGTTATCAATTGTTTTTGGGACTCTGAGTGTTTTCCGGAAGAGTGGTTTGTGTCTTAGTACTGGAACCATCTTTATAGATTATTTCTGAAGATGGTTTCAATACCGGGACCAAAACGTCCGAAGGCACAAATCACTACGCAGGATATTACCCAAGAAATCCCGAGAACACCAAGTTCTTTATTTTTTAATAACTTGAACTAGAACGCTGTGAGTTTGAGGAGCCAGCGCAGGCAGAGAAACTTGTAAGGAAGGGAAAATAAATTATGTGAATTCGTTTAGTATGGAAAATTGAATTTCCATGTTCACGTACATAAAAACCGTAGACCAGACTAATGTAACTGAAAACTAATTTATTCAAAATAATTAGGCACTGAAAATGTGCTTTCATGAAAATAAGCGGAAAATTCACAACGATTTAATGAAGCTCTTTCCATTTAAATATATTTATAATTCAATATTGACTGATTAATTGAAATATTGAATTCAAAAGTCGACAGGATGAATAATTTTACTCAAATAAATATTATTCATTTTTAGTTTTATATAGATTTAAATAAAGCAACTTATTTTAGAATACAGTAAGTTATTTTTTAGTTTTTATTCAAACCAAATAATTGTCATTTCATTCATAATTAATTTGCAATTCACCTCAACAAGGCTGAAAAAAAAACATTTCTAGTACTTTTTGAACGGATTTTTTTTATTTTGGGAGATTATAAAAGTAAGCAATTAAATGAATTCATTCAAAACTACAAATATCGTTTAGTCTGTACATTCAAGACGGGTACGTCTGATTTTTATCAAATCTTAAAGTTTCTTTTATCTTCATTATTTATCAATTTTGATGTTTTGAGACTTCTTCACTAATTGTCTGAACTTAATAATATTGGTACCATTCTATAAAATTTCTTAAACCTGAAATATATAATGATTCTCGAACAAATTTTTATTTATTTCAAGGTACTATTTCATTCCAAAATATAAGCAAATATATGTCTGAAATTAATCTGTTGTTAGCCTCTTACCCCATCTGCATTTAAAACGATGACGGGTCAATTCAAATAATTTAAAAATAACACTAAAAACATACGCACGAGGTACTTTGAACTGCCAACCCTTAAAAACTTTGATGCTGCGCTTTGATGGCAAGCAACCCTTTCGCAGAATGACCACGGGGCACTGGAACACGTGTTACAGTGGCCGCTGTATATAGCCGGCCACGTGGCGTGTGTAACTACAGCAATAACCCGCTTTGCCTAGTTACACATCTTAAGGCAGTGTTATATGGCGCTTGGAACTAGACTTTGATGAGCCATATGGTACCTCATATTTACGACCTCTAAACTTTGCACTGGCTAGAACTACCCATCCCTATGCTCAGGGTGACCACGTGGCATTTTGAAAGTGGTAACACCTCTAATTGAGAATAAAGTATAAATAGCGCTGGTATAAAGGCATTTCGCATTAGATTAAATATGAAATTTTAACCGGAAAAGGTTTGACTATATTTCTGGAGTCATTTTTGGGAAAAAAGTTCTAGACTCCTAAGCCATTATTATATTAAGCTTATTAAATTAGCAACATTTTCTAGTAATTATTGAGAATTTATTAAGTTTTTTGGAGATAAAGGAGCCATTTTTGTCGAGGTCGTAAGCGCTTTTTTTGATCTAAAGAAGCTCTCAAAAAGCGTCAGTGTTCATAAACAAAAATAAAAAATTCTTAGAAAAATATATCAACGTGATTTGTGCGGGATAAATCCCGCACAAATCACGTTGATATATTTTTCTAAGAGTTTCTTTAATCAATTTTCAATATTTAAAAAAATGTTCTTAATCATTATCAATCAATTAAACCTGTATAGGTAAAATCGTACTTCCTGTGAGATGGTCTTCACAAAAACCAATAATTAAAAAATTCTATCTATTTATCTATCCGTCTTTATTGTATAAGTGTTATGTATTTTAAATAAATTAGGATACCTTGTGTGTATTTTTTTTGTGGTCACCTTACTTTACCCTACAACCCTTAACTTCCAGATTAAATTCATACCCTTAATGCAATAATTGATCGACCCTAGATGCTGTGACTTACATGTGACCTCTTTGTTATGTTCAAATTAGGCTGCAGTAAAGCCTTATTCATTATACCAATAACCTTTTAACAAAGAACCCAAAATTACTTTTGAAGATCAATTTTCTTCTCATTACGTTAAAATTACTTATGAAACAATAAAATATGTAAACATTTAAAAAACTTATGTAAGCTCTTTTCAGTTTTTTTTACATTAATTATTACTTATATTAATTATCTACTGAAAAAATACTACATAGCTGCAATCTATGATTAAAGACAAATACATCCTGAGAATAAAAGACCCGTGTCTTGAAACCGGTGTATCTTTAAGACTTGCTATTCCCAGGATGTGTTTGAAGTATTCTTTTATCTTGAATCATAGAGTTTCTTAGATTTTATGCAGGGTAATGGTTTTTATTTTACAACGTTTCGGTCTTGGTACTAAAGCCATCTTAAGGAATTCGAGAAAGAAAAACACCGAACGACAAACCGCTATCCAGCATAACAACCTAGAAAAACCAAGATCATTTACTAATAACGACTACCAAAACCATCTTACAATGACACAAAGATTCCTATTTTAAAAAAATATATTATTTAACTGTTATTGACAGAAGATTCCTTTTGTATGATCTAATTGGAAATATTTAGTACCAATATAATTTCACGCCCCGTAACTGCTGTACAGGTAACAAGAACACCATTCAGGTGGATAAATACAAAGCACCTACTCAAAATCGCTCCATTGGAATCCTTCTGTGTTTATCTTCCTCGAAATTATCTAATATACAGGTGAAACTCAACGTGCGTCAGCTGCGGTGCCAATAAAATAACCCCAAATGCTTAGCGTCCTTGAAGGCTATATCTGAGCTCACAATCATATTTATCTTGGCTGTCCTAAAAATATACAATTTCAAACGTTTATTCTTTTTCTCTTTCGTAATTAATATATATATTTTTTTACGTTATCCAACAATATATACATATAATGTTTATACATACAATGAACTATATATACATAAAATGTCTCGTACAATATTTAAGTTAAGAAAAATAAAAAAAAATGTTTTTAATTAAATTTTATTATTAAATTATGTAATAATTTAAATAAAATACTTTTACGACTATTCCACAAGTTATGTTGTATTGTTGACCGGTTTCGCTAACTTTTCACGATTGCATTATCAAACTAAGTTTGATACCCTGTCACTCTGTCAAAGAATTGAATACTGAAATTATGTATTTAATTAAATTATATTAAGCTCTTAAAGTGTACCAATTTAACCGGAGAACAGGATTTTGGTTTATTAAATTCGCACCCCACGAGCAAAAAAGACATGAATTTAGGTAATCTAAAATTTAGGAATTCATAATTATACTTTTATTTAAGATTTGGATTCCGAACTAGAAGATATAAAAAAGCAAGCAGTTAGAATATAATGCGGTTGTATGCTATCTGGTTCGTCATCGGGGTTTGTTTTTGTTGTTAACAGATATATCGGAAAAGATCTTGACTACCTAAGGTTTTCACTTCTAATTGATTTGGAAAAAAAAAGAAAGTTTTTAACAGAAATGAAAAGCGTTTTTTTGCATGAGTTTTAACCCGGAATCCACTTAACCACGGTACTAGTTTAAATCAGAATATTTGTCTTTAAATAGTTAATTTTTAAATCATGTTAGAATTCACCCACTTAAAGTAAATCCACTACATATAGTATTTTTTGGTGTTTTTAATTATTTTTTAGAGTTTAATATCATAATAATAAAGATGAATGTAAAAATTTGAGACAATAAATTTACATGTTCTTTAAACGTATTATTAACCAAATAATAATGGGACGCAAAATTTTTTTTTTTGTCAGATTCATTATGCTGTTAAATGAACTAACAACCACTTTATTATTAGAATCTCAAATATGCATTGAAATTTATTATATTTAATATACATTTTGTTTAAATAAAAATTATAAACGTGTATATGTAGACTCAAAATCGAGCTCTATGTGCTGCAAAACTGTATGGATAATTACGTTTGCTTGTTTTCATACTAGTGCAGACGCCAGGTTTGGGAGTGATTTTTGAAATCGGATACATAGCGTCAGCTATCGCCAAACAATGGCAAAATAACACAGAGCTACAGAACCCATTGTTTGACTATTGAAAATAATTCATCTCTCACGAATATTCACGAATAGGCTGTTGCGCTGAATGGCAGATACTGTTTATATGAAATATTGATTAAACGTGTGATAAAATAATGTATCTACTCTTTGTCGTTAACATTTTTTGAGTTATCGATTTACATATTACACAAAAAGAAAAATCGACACCAGTGGGAAACTAACATCTAAATGGCCATACAGATTAGTCATCTAATATACATCTAGCGACCTCGGCACATCGGCTAAGCACGTGATGAAGCGATCGTTACAACGGCAGTGCAACTCAGTTGATAGAGAACCGATCCGCGAAGTTGTAAATGTAAATGAAGTCATATTAAAAGACTCAAAAAATAGTTAAAACCTTTTTATACTAGCAGGACTAGAACCACTGATCTTTGTCAAATATTGAATATATAAATGATCCGTACTTATTTTATCAAGCTTATGTAAATAAATAATACATTTGGATCTGTTGAATTTTTAGTACTCACCAGAGAACAAGAAGTGACATCGTGGTTGTTGCAGTCTAGTGTTTTAATCCTTTCAATCACTATGATTCTTTAATTACAAATTAAAATTGCATAGGTCAGGTGATTTTAATTACATATCCATTGATTAAAATAACTGATTTTAAATCCTAAAATTTAAAAAATAGTGAATAATCATTTTACTTATTAGACTTGGGAGCCTGTTAACTGTAATTTTTATTTTTTAGCCAGTTCTTTCGTTATTACTTTAGCTGCACAAAAGTAAAATCGTTAATAGAAAAAAGGGTTTTTTTAAAATTCATGATTACATTTAATGAAAATCTTTCAATTTTCTGTAAGAAAAAATTACTCGTTGAAAAACTAAAATGGAAAAATTTAAATCATTTTATAAAAGCAAAAATTATCAAACACTTTCTTAAAATAGCAATTAAAAATTGATAATTAATTATGTGAGTTTTTATTATTTATTGAAAACTTAACTGGAAGTGACAAATCCCTACAGTAAAGTAGGTAACATATTTGAAGTCTGATGCAAGAATAATATGAAAATAAACAAATAATAACTGATTATAATAGTTTTAAATTCATTATAAATGCATAAATTTTTTGATAGATTAACATTATTGATGTTGACACATTATTAAACCTTATGTTTATTGCACATTATATATTTTACGAATTCCTTTATATTAAATGGTCTCATTTCAATTATTTCCTGGGGTATTAATTTTATCATTAACGCATTTATATCATTCGATGATATGTTAGTTTATTACGAGTCACACGTGACCATTAGTAATTTAACGAGCCACCACTGGGGATGATTTATCATTAAACGCGTAATCATCCATCATCGTCATTATGCAACGGCATAGAACAAACCCTTTTATATTATGACTGAATTAATCAATTGTGTTTGCTGTTATGAGCAAACTCCGTTCATCGCTCATAAGTAATGGGTTTTTTCAAAATTTTAAAACACCAACGGTCGTAATATCCTAGCTAATAGTCTAATCAAATTTGATGTCTGTGGAAATGTGTGGAAAAATCACTCTAGTATTTTATTTAGAATATTAGTGGTTTTTTTTATTTTATAAAATGCAACATTACCGTTTGTTTCAGGAAGAGCAGATTTATCACAACCCAGCGGATGGAAAAGTGGTGCTCGGAAGAACAATGAGGATAAGGAACCTCAACAAGAACGACACTGGAAACTATTCCTGCCAGGCTGTGAATCCTGAAGGGAGAGCACGCAGTCAGATGCTGCCTATTACAGTATTGTGTGAGTACCACGTGTGGGTTGCGTAATTGCAATACCTCTGGAAGTGCTTCTTAAAGAAAAGTAACACAACACTGTTCATACTATGAGTGATGTTATTCATTTTCCATTAGATTTAAATATGTAATCAAAAATATTTATGCACTTTCGCCCTTTGGAAGCATTTTAAAAATACAAAGACACAGGTTTTCTTATGAAAAAATATTTTATTTTTAAAACTATTAAGCTTTTATTTACACATTTACTATCTTTGATAGCAACAATAAAAAATATATTTGATCGCGATAAAAGTTATTATTTTTTTATAATTTAAAATAAGAGATTACATAAAAATTACAGACAAATGCATTAGTCTATTTATAAAAATAGTTCGCTTGTTCATCGTGATTACCAATCAAAAAATAATTGAATATATAGTAAATAATAATAAATAAAAAATAAATCTGTATTAAAAGTATCATTTTGGCCCTAAGTACGACTTCTACTTCTATAATCAATACTAAAATTTCATAGAATCCTCTACTTCTGATGGATAATATTTTACAACCATCTTAGTAATCTTAGATTAACATTTTTTCAAATAAAATAATATGCATGACAAATATATATATATATATATATATTTATTATGCATATTATTTAATTTTGTGAGACAAAGAGGTATTTTTAAATTAATTCAAACATATAATGATACATAATTCCTTTGAGATATAATAAAAAAATAGAGGCGTTGGATTTAAATTTATACCAGTATATTATAAAATTTCATTACATTATATCCAAAAGGTCTTATTATAAAGAGTGGATTTTTTTAAGATTATTTATTATTGTCAACAATCTTTAAATTGATTTTTAATTTTGTTTCTTTTCGTTAAAAAGAAACATATTTTAAAAACAAAAGTCTTCTTAGCGAAGTTGTGATAATTTGGAGCTCATTCGTCATTTCTACGTCAGGGAAACCGCAGAATAATTATTATAAATGAACTTCGCAAAGTGGCTTTGTTTGCCGAGGGAAAGAAACTAAATTGTGGGAAATTTGGAATATTTTTGTTTATTTTCCCCGGCGGTCGGGGGGACCATAAAACTTCGCGATTAGGTTCCTCTCTGACGCGGAATTTCTCTTCTCACTGGCAACGCTTTCAGACGAATCTCTTATTACTAAGGTACAGATAATTTGAAGTAAGCGTGAAAAAGAAAATTAAATATTTAACACCTTTTTAATTTTTTTAAACAATAAAAACTTCCGATGTCTTCAGTTATATTTACAAGTTTTCAAGATAACGGTTGTAACATAAAATGGATTCGAATATATACACTCAGTTTTGACGACTTGACGTGTCAGTTATCTGAGCTACCGTGGCTCTCTAAAATAGATTTTTTTATGGTTTAATGTGTAAAATTTCTAGAAATAAAATAAATGGCTAGCGCATTATTTACTAAATGTTAATTGTGAATATATTGTTGTTAGTACAAAATGCTTTGTGTACATTTAGTTAAGTAAGTTACCGCAGTGCTTGCTCTGCTATGCAAAGAGCGTTAGACATTGTGCATATACAATGTAGCAATCACATGATTAACCAAACAATATGATACAACATGCCAACTAATCACTGGCAAGTTTGTTTTCATTATCCTAACCTAACTTAATCAGCATCCATTCTATTATTGAAGCTATAGAGATTTAAACGAGTAATAATATTCAACGCAGAGGAAATATTCCGTGTTTTTCAATAATAAAATAACTCATTAAAACACTTTGTGTCTTACCTAGATATAATTATAATTTTGAGATGTGAATCACATTCCGGGTAGAAAAGAGATGTTGAGATGTGTATCGTGCCCATTGATACTATAAATAAACCAAATTATCATCCCACCTCGCATACATTGCATGCCCTCTCCGCACGCGGTGGTATTGGTGATACATGGGCATTTATTAAATATTAAATTATAATCGTCGGTGAATGTGCAATCGTTCAGATGTTCCCGTCTGTAAAGCGGGGATGGAAGCGAAGGAGGTGGCGGCCGTGAGGTTCTCATCACTGAGCCTGCGCTGCGAGGTGGACTCCCCGCCTGAAGCCGGACCCGTGAAGTTCTCCTGGACCTACAACAAGACCCGCGACGTACTTCCCGTAAGCCAATCTCTTCATTTATCTATCCACTGCAAACATTTTTGAATAAAATAATTGAGTGATTTTCAACATGTTCGTTTTTACCAACGAACCACATCCACAATACAATGTTCAATGGTCAGTACACCGGCCATGTAGGCCATGGGAATGTGGGTTCAAATCCCACACAAATTACGGTGATATTTTTCTGAGAATTTCTTTAATCATCTTCTATGTGTGAACTAATGTGCCTAATTATATAAGTAAATACTATAAACCTGTAATAGGTAATAAATACGCATTTGATTGACGTTCAATCCAAAAATAGATATACATAGAGATCAAGATGTTAAATTTATTTTCCCTATAAAGGATCGATTCGTTATAGTTTTTATAATGACTAATTATTAGTTGTACAGTGATACCCCGTTATGCACGGTTTCACTATAACGCGAATTTAAAATTTCGCGTTAAAATGCCTCGCATTACGCGAATTTATTATTTAAGAATGTGTTAAGAAATTCGATATTTCTGACAAAAAGTACTTGGTGGAATTACATTTTAATATTTTTGAATAAAATGCTTGAGTGATTTTCCACACGTTCGTTTTTATTTGTGACCGGTTTCGCCAACCTTTCACGTTGGCGTTATCAAACAGAGTATTTCACGTTGGCATTATCAACGAACATGTGGAAAATCACTCAAGTATTTTATTCAAAAATATTAAAATGGAATTCCATCAAGTACTCTCTAGCAAATATATTGAAACTCTATCCACTGCTAACTAAAAGTTGCATGTAACTTACTTTATTTTAGCCCGAATAAATTGTTTGTGGTAACATTCATTCATCGACAATTATATTGATTAAATGGCATTTGAAAAATTGTCCCTACCATAAGAAGACAATTGCGTTTTGGGGCAAATATTGACTTTATTATATTTTAAATAAAATACTTAAGTGATTTTTCCACGTGCTAATTTTATTGGTGACCGGTTTGCTAACTTTTCGCCAAAACAGTCACCAATTAAGTATTTTGTTTAAAATGAAATTTCGCCAAGTATCAATTTTGTTTGAACAACATTTTTGAAATAAAACATTGTTTTTGAAATCGGTATTCACAATAGCTATTTATTTATGAAATAGAAAAACTCTGTATATTTTTTTGGCTCGGTAACCAATCGATTACACTCCTTGAAAAAGACTACAGCTATTTATGTGTCTTAACATTTCAAAAAAAAAACTGCACTTGTTTCCTAATAAAATAAGAATGATAGCAAGTCATCCACTTTTTATCTTGCAAATCGCAACATCGGTTGAGCACTAAAATATAATGATACATACTCGAAATATCTCGTGAAAAGTTTTCCACTTGTTTCATGTGTAAATTGTTACTTTCATTTTAAAATAATAATTATTTTTACTTTGGTTCCAGGTATCGTCATCGCGCGTGACGAGCACGGGGACTACAAGCGAACTGACCTACTCCCCGAACACCTCCGGCGACTTCGGGACCCTCGCTTGCTGGGCCACCAGCCGCGCTGGCCACCAAAACCACCCGTGCCTCTTCGAAGTCATTCCAGCCAGTAAGCTAACTTATACACAGGCATATTAACACACTTTAGGCGGGTACCAAATTGACTAAACTGATGTGCGAAGCGGACGAAATTCGCGTAAAATTGCGCGTGTGAAATCTAGTCTATACACTCTTTGATTTGCAAGTAGTCAAATAAATCGTTTCCTATAAAAAGTTGAACCACTTCATACACACTTTGCGGATCACTTGGCATCACAACAACACCACTTTGTCCTAAAAATTGTTAAATAATTGGAAGATTATCATTCTCTGACCACTCCACTTCTTCATTGTCACTTTGTTCAGAATCACTGGACAGTATTGGTAGAAGTAACGTTGACGAGTCCTAAACAAACATTTCGAGCTGTAAACCTAAAGAATAAAATGACCTTCTGCCGCTTTTAGAGTAAACACATTCAAAAACGTATTAATATGCGCCCCGCCTTTAGGCAGTAGTTCGCGGAACGGTACTAGTACCCGCCTCGCTTTTAGTGTGTTAATAACGACGAGCGAAAGTCCAAAAACTTTGAGAGTTTTTTCGGTTGTTTAAGAAGTATCAAGGCTTAGTATAAATAATAGTAAAAAGACTGACACAACTGCTATTAATATTAGATATTTATGAAGATCTAATAAAATTAGAAATGACGCAGTGAAAGAAGTCCTTGAATTTTCAAGCTTAATTATTAACGACTGTATTATACAGTTATTTCTCTCGTTTGGACTCCACTGCTGAAAGCAACATTGTCTTCAAGTGAAGAAGTTTACCCGAAGCCGCCTCTAGGGCAAGGTTTCCTGGAAGCTCATAGGAACTGAGAGGATTCATGGTAAATAAAAATAGGAGTGTCTGGATATAACATTAAAAAATGTTATTGGGTTCAATACAAAATGTCATTTATTGACATCGTTCTTTTGAATGCTCAGTTGAGTTTTGGCTATCGGTCTGTTTATAGATTCATTCATTTAAAATCAAAAGATTTGCCTTGCCAAGCAATTTTCAAGTGGGTAAATTATTTTTTGTCATCATTACTGATCTTGACATCGTTGTTGAATTCGGTGTTATGAAATGATGGTGTTGTGGCACTAGGGGGTGGTCAGGGTCGGCCGGAAGCTCCTGCTCTGGAGTGATGCGGCGCTTGGGGGCGTCGTCACGGCGGTGGATTCGTTTTCAAATGTCAGACATGATGTCTTGTGACGTCACAATTTCTTTGTTCTATTAACTTACTGCGCGATGCGTGAAATTCAGTAAAAAACAATTTATTATTTACGACTATCATTAGAACAAACTTTTGGCTGTTAGGTCGCATCAAGTTTTGATTGGTTTTTCGATGTTTTTTAACAACATTATTTAAAAATGAGTATTTTTGATAATAAAATTATGTATGTTGATAAAATACTAACAATTAATTATTGGAATGGCTAGTAAAGAGAAACGTTGAGCAAAATGATTAAAGCTGAAAGTGGAGGGTCCCAATTAGCGTTTGTATAAAGCCAATTTCTGAATTTGTAATTTTTCAAACTTATTATAAATAGTAATTTTAAGATTTGTGAGCACTAGCCTTGAGTACACTGAGCACTTTTGTCTTTCAATGGTTTAATCAAGCGGCTTACATAGTTCCCTGAAATTTGAAAGTGGTCATAAGAAAATATTTTTTTATATTCTGGACATTTAGCTTTTAGATTCTAAAACGTTTAAATGAATATTTAAGATTAATATATGAGATTAAGTCAGGGATACAATAGAGCTTCTTTTATTCTTGTGGCGTCACTTGGCTAAGCCTCTTGGCGCATTTTTGAATTGACGCCACTACTTAAACGATAAACTATGCGTTTTTGCTCGTCGTGTTGTATTATATTTTTTAATTTAGAATAAACTGTGGGGCATCTCCCGACTGTCAAATAAAGTAGGAAGAATTCACACGCACATTTAGGCAGCATAAGTGAGCCGGGGCAATTTGTCTCGCCCCGCCCGGCGGAATTGAATACGAGTTCTCGGCCAGACAACTCGTGCTACTTCAGGAGAGTCGCTCGTGCGAGCTCTCTGCGCCAATGTCTGCGCTTCAGGCAATATATACTGAGTCAGGGACTCACTGTATAGTCATAAAAATTAAAGTATTTATTGAATAGGGTTTAAGAGTCTTATTTCACGAGATACTAAATGCTAAGAAAACAATGCTTAGACAAATTATTTACTTCTATGATAATGAACATTTTGTCACACTTTGAAAATGATTTCAGAGAAACTCTCAGAAAAATATCATCGTGACTTGGTAGGATGTCGATGATATTTTTCTGAGAGTTTTTTTGAATTCATTTTCAATGTGTGAAAAAATGTTCCTAATCATATTAGTAAGTAATATAAGCCTGTAAAGTTAATTAAAGCGCACTTGATTGACGTTCAATCCACAAAATAGACATTAAAATTATTTACCCAAAATCCATACAGGTTTTTTTGTAATACTCCACATTTATACTCCACGAATATCTAAATCTGAAAGAATTTTAATAATAATACACAAATGTATAAAATTAAAATAATAATTTTGTATATTCGATATTTTTGAGTATTTGGTGGAATCCCATTTTAATATAAGAATTAAAATACTTTTTGACCGTGACTTTGTTTGATAATACCAACGTGAAAGATTGGCTATTGGCGAACCAGTAAAATTAAATGTGGAAAAATCACAAAAGTTTAAAATAAAAACAATTTTTTGTTAAAAAATAGTGTATGTTTATATTATAAACTGCATCCAAAAATGTTCACATTATAATATTTCATGTTTAAAACTAACTTTTATTTTATTGATATTAAAATAAATTTTATTAAATATTGAACCATGTTTTTGAACATTATCCATGCCAAGTTTTCAAATATTCGTTATATATATATCTCTGAAATCCAAATTCTTTAAACTCAATGAACAAAAAATACTACAACCCTTAATCTAATCACATTTTTCATTTGCATCCCTCTGGAGCGGAGTTTTCTTTGTACCCTGGCGGGGGGTAGTTTAAGGCTCGAGGGTGGCAACAGATAAACTTTTTCAGCGCTATCTGACGGAGTTTAATCAAATTAAATTTTACAAATGCGGCGGTGCGCGTCGAATGAGAGCCTTCTACGAGGGTGTCTCTGTTACTAGAAGCTGGCTCTAGACATTGTCGTCCGCTGGAAAGGCTAAGTTCGGTTACGAAAGATTTATCACGACAGCCCTTCTGTCAGTAGCTCCCTTTTTATTATGGATTGTAGAAACTTTTACGTAAAACTTAATTGTTTAAAAATAAAATATTGTTTAAAAATATTTTAAAATTATTTAAAATATAACGTAATAAAAAAAATCGGATTATTGGTAAATAAACAAAATAAAGTAACTCGTGGGATTTATGATTCACGTGCAATATTGACAATTCAAATTTATATTTTGTGAATGATTAAGTTAATATATTTCTTTCTCACTAAAATTATCGCTTTGCAAGTTTAAAATTCTCAAAATCATCTAGAAAGTTCGCTGTCAAATGTTGGTTCATTTACTTTGAAACCCTGGAGGGATACCAGGAAGTATCACAGCGGCAAGTAAACAAAGCCTGCTTTGGCTTGGCATCAGAAAATTGTATATGTTGTCTCACTCTACTTATTTACTGATATTACGTTCAAGGTAAATAGACTCAAGCGTAGATAATCCGAGAACGATTAGTCCATAGCAACAATAATATCTAGGAATAGGGCAAGCAGCAGGTAGACAATATGATGCGTCTTTGCTATATGTCTAGTTGCACACAGATAGAAGATAGAAAACCTGGTTTGGATTAAGCTTTAACTCGACGTTAATTTTTAACTTGAAACCTTAAAATTATATTTTATTTTTACATAATTTAGTCCAAGGTCGACTTCAAAGAGCTAAATACTCAAAAAAATAATCAATATCAATGCACGTTCTGTCTCAAGTAAATCTAACATCTATATTAAAAAAAAAAAAAATCCTTGGGCTTACAGTCTGACAACAAAAAGTAATTGCTAGTAAAAATTAAGAATTTTAGAAAATACAAAAAAAAATCTTCTTACGTCAAGCTACAGCGGAGGTACTATAGGAAGGCCTCCGGTGCGCCTGACTCGTTGATCAAGATGATCTTGAAAGACTCGAGGGGTTAAGTTCTCGGCTGAAGAATGGCCGAAATCAAACTCTGAAGGCTTTTTTAGTAGCAGCTCTACCTAAAGGCGCGTTCACTGAGCCGGAAGGCTTCCGGCGGAGATAGTTGCTTAATTCAAACTTTTGGATTTGATTTCCAATGAAGATTTTGAAAATATTTTGAAACATTTATACAGCACCTCAACTGGCATCATTTTGTTTAATACTGAGTAGGAAAATTGTATATTTAATTTCCATTTTCGCTTGCACGCAATTTTTTTATTTTTAATATTTATAATTTGTTAAAACAATATTTAAAAGTTTAATTTTCAAAGACACTGCTGAGATTTGAACCCACACTTCCACGGCTAATATTTTTACCTATAAATACCTGCTAATAATTTTTAAAAATAAACCTGTTTGGTTGGAAAATTTAGATAAATAAATAATATTTAACAATAATTGTTGTAGATTATATAGGTCAAGCGGCTCAGAGCGGATACTCGGAGGCTATAATATTCACGTCGGAGGTCTAAGCTGATGCAGCTGGTGGGGGTCCTCGGATACCCCTCCTCTGGCTGCAGCTGCCGCTCCCCGTTCTTCATTTCTATTATCAGGGTTATTTACTTATGGAAATGAAATCCCTCAGAGTACTTCCTGTCAAAAATATTGAGTATATACTGTAGTTCATGTGTACATAAGTCATAGATAATTCATAAATAATTTTGGTATTTAGTTCTATCAACTAACAATGGAGATATGCTTAGTTATTATTAATTAATTTAAGATTTACTAAATTGATATGTTCACCAATTGAATATTCTAAAACGTTATAGTACTTTGTACTTCTTATCCAAATTCCTTAGTCACTCTAGGGAGAGAAACGGTTCATATGAACACAAGGCAATGTTATATTGGAACGTATAAGAAATATGACTTATAAAAGTAACTTAACTATGATAATTTCTCCGACAAGATGCCAGATGTTGAATATTCAAAAATGTCAAATTGATCATTCTCGGTAACCGAATTCCCGAGGTGTTTATAGATACTGCAGTTTGTGTGAACACGACTCACACAATTTTAATAAAGACAATCAATTTATTTAGTTTTACCCTATGGTATACTAATTGAATGTTTTTAAATGTAATGCTTCTCTCTGTTCGTAGCCAAACTTGGAAGTAGCTGGAAGCCCATGTGGACACGACTCATACAATTTTCGTACAAACTTTGCCGCCCGCCGCGGCGAGCTGCCCGAGTATTTGTCTTTTCAGTCCATTCTTTATACTGGCGGAGTAGTTTGTTTGACATAAGCGAGTAAATTTGTACTACTGCTGAATGGGAAATTAGCTAAGTAGCGTCGCTGAGTGAGCGGGCCAAGAGGCAAGTCCTCGAACAGCTTAATTCGAGCTCCTATACAAACTGTTAAGTTCATCACTTGAAATAAAAACAGCCTTCACGTATTCAAATAAATTATTCTTTGAACAAGTAGTAGACGTGCCTGTAGGTGGCAGTCGTAATAAATATTACATTCTTGAGTGTTATGTCAGGTTCCTTCTTTAAAGTTCTGATATTTCAGCCCTGGTGCTGAGGCCAAGTCAACAAAATAAAAGTACATAATTTCTACTAGAGTGAACATTACATTATTTTCACACATATATTATATCGTTGACAGGGAAGAATTAAGATTAAAAAAGCTTAACTTAAGGTTCTCATCTTGCAATTTGCTCAACGGGACTGGCCCGCGGGGCAGGTCAAGTGAGCGACTGCCTCGGTTTTCCGTCGCACTTCCGGCGGCGCGGCTCCAGCCGCCTCCTGCAATATCCGGCGGTGCTATGCACCGGAAGCGAGTGTACATGCGAGTTGAAGTGTTGAGTGATTTACGCGGAAGTAACTTGTTCGGGTTTGCACCTTGCCCTTTTCAACCCATACGCCCATAGTCTGATAACGTTTCATGAAGACGGAGGCTTGATCACGGCGGTGGGGAGGGGCTCACTTGTCGAGCCCTCTCCAGATCTTCCTTTCTGCGTTGGACCTTCTCTCAGAAGTCCGTGACTGCGTCCCAGGCTGATTTGCGTTCCAACATGGACGGGACTCGTCCAAACCCGGCTTGATATATTCTAACCCAACCAATTAAATGGGATCGCTTGGTTTTGCAGAAGTACCGGAGCCCCCGTACGAGTGCACTGTCATCAACGGGAGCCGCGCTCTGGAGGTGGCCTGCGTGGCCGGCAGGGACGGAGGGATCCCGCAGCACTTCCTGCTCGAAGTGCTGGCTGCGGCCAGAGGACCTTCGTCCACGCAGGCGCCATTGGATGCAGAAAACGAGATATCCACCATGAACGACCAGGTATACCAAACATCTCAAACATTCAAGCCGGTGGCATGCAGTACAAGCAAACAAAAAAATCGCGGAAGAGTATGTCATGTTTTTTTTTCTTTTTTTTTAGTGCATATTATTTAAATAACGTCTAGCAACTTGTGATGCAATTAGAAATATGAATCATTATTTTTTGTCCCAGGTTCTAATTCGAGTGAGTATAAATAAATATAGTATTTTATATTCTTCAACTTTTTTGACAGAGTACTCGGTGAAATTCCTTTTTAATATTTTAAATAAAATACTTTTGCGATTTTTCCATTTTTTTTAAATTTTATAGTTGACCGAGACTTTGTATGATAATGCCAACGTGAATGGTTAGCAAAATCGGTCACCAATAAAATTAAACACCTGAAAAAATCACATAAGTATTTTATGATTTAGATCAGTGACTCTAAACTCTTTTAGCCCACGGACCCCCTTTCATAGTCAAAACTTGTCCACGGACCCCCTTTTAGAGTCAAAACTTGCCCATGGACCCCCTTTCATAGTTGAAACTTGCCTACGGCCCCTGGGTGAAAAACTGCATACATTCATATTATATACTAGTTGGTGCAAGTATCGACTCTATTGCGTTCCTGTATTAACCAACCTGACTCACCGCGATGCCTGTTATTACTTGTATTTTATGCACCTGTCTATATTTATATTTTACTTATGACGTAAAAATCGCTAATTATGTATTCATTGTTATTTATTTTAACTTCCATATTAATAAAAATGTGTCACAATTTTTTATTTTATATTAAACCTTGCGCGGACCCCCTGACGTTGTTCAGGGACCCCCAAATCGATTTAAATTTTCTAAAAACCCCTGAATGATCCCAGGGACCCCCTGGGGTCCGTAGGGACCACTTTGAGAAACACTGATTTAGATGCAAGCGACGATGGGTATAAAATTCAAATATCATCACATCAGCCTCTAATTGCTCGGAACCATTCGTTTCTCCTGCTAACGGTCTCTGCTCTTATAGAGTGGTGTGGTTGAATAGCTTGTTATGTTTTAATTAATATTAAAGGGGAACAAAAATGGGAATATTTTGATGCAAACATGGACTAATTATAAAAATGTTCGTAGTATTCAAACCATATGAATTTGAAAAATTTCGTTATTTAATATTAATAAAATTAAATAAATCAACCAGTCGTGAATATTATGAAATAACCTTATATCATAGTAATGTAACATAATTTTTGATAAAGGGTATCCAGACTCCACCCGAAGTGCCCCTATACCGGGAGACGGGAGAGGCGCCGAGGTTCGCCTTGCACGGGCTGAGGCCGGGCCGCAAGTACGGCGTGCTGGTGTACGCGGTCAACGCCAGGGGCCGCTCCGCCCCGGCGCGCCTGCAGGACGTCATCATCAGCGAGGCCCTCGTGTCGTCAGGTCAGTCACGCGCACCAGACTCCACCCGAAGTGCCCCTATACCGGGAGACGGGAGAGGCGCCGAGGTTCGCCTTGCACGGGCTGAGGCCGGGCCGCAAGTACGGCGTGCTGGTGTACGCGGTCAACGCCAGGGGCCGCTCCGCCCCGGCGCGCCTGCAGGACGTCATCATCAGCGAGGCCCTCGTGTCGTCAGGTCAGTCACGCGCACCAGACTCCACCCGAAGTGCCCCTATACCGGGAGACGGGAGAGGCGCCGAGGTTCGCCTTGCACGGGCTGAGGCCGGGCCGCAAGTACGGCGTGCTGGTGTACGCGGTCAACGCCAGGGGCCGCTCCGCCCCGGCGCGCCTGCAGGACGTCATCATCAGCGAGGCCCTCGTGTCGTCAGGTCAGTCACGCGCACCAGACTCCACCCGAAGTGCCCCTATACCGGGAGACGGGAGAGGCGCCGAGGTTCGCCTTGCACGGGCTGAGGCCGGGCCGCAAGTACGGCGTGCTGGTGTACGCGGTCAACGCCAGGGGCCGCTCCGCCCCGGCGCGCCTGCAGGACGTCATCATCAGCGAGGCCCTCGTGTCGTCAGGTCAGTCACGCGCACCAGACTCCACCCGAAGTGCCCCTATACCGGGAGACGGGAGAGGCGCCGAGGTTCGCCTTGCACGGGCTGAGGCCGGGCCGCAAGTACGGCGTGCTGGTGTACGCGGTCAACGCCAGGGGCCGCTCCGCCCCGGCGCGCCTGCAGGACGTCATCATCAGCGAGGCCCTCGTGTCGTCAGGTCAGTCACGCGCACCAGACTCCACCCGAAGTGCCCCTATACCGGGAGACGGGAGAGGCGCCGAGGTTCGCCTTGCACGGGCTGAGGCCGGGCCGCAAGTACGGCGTGCTGGTGTACGCGGTCAACGCCAGGGGCCGCTCCGCCCCGGCGCGCCTGCAGGACGTCATCATCAGCGAGGCCCTCGTGTCGTCAGGTCAGTCACGCGCACCAGACTCCACCCGAAGTGCCCCTATACCGGGAGACGGGAGAGGCGCCGAGGTTCGCCTTGCACGGGCTGAGGCCGGGCCGCAAGTACGGCGTGCTGGTGTACGCGGTCAACGCCAGGGGCCGCTCCGCCCCGGCGCGCCTGCAGGACGTCATCATCAGCGAGGCCCTCGTGTCGTCAGGTCAGTCACGCGCACCAGACTCCACCCGAAGTGCCCCTATACCGGGAGACGGGAGAGGCGCCGAGGTTCGCCTTGCACGGGCTGAGGCCGGGCCGCAAGTACGGCGTGCTGGTGTACGCGGTCAACGCCAGGGGCCGCTCCGCCCCGGCGCGCCTGCAGGACGTCATCATCAGCGAGGCCCTCGTGTCGTCAGGTCAGTCACGCGCACCAGACTCCACCCGAAGTGCCCCTATACCGGGAGACGGGAGAGGCGCCGAGGTTCGCCTTGCACGGGCTGAGGCCGGGCCGCAAGTACGGCGTGCTGGTGTACGCGGTCAACGCCAGGGGCCGCTCCGCCCCGGCGCGCCTGCAGGACGTCATCATCAGCGAGGCCCTCGTGTCGTCAGGTCAGTCACGCGCACCAGACTCCACCCGAAGTGCCCCTATACCGGGAGACGGGAGAGGCGCCGAGGTTCGCCTTGCACGGGCTGAGGCCGGGCCGCAAGTACGGCGTGCTGGTGTACGCGGTCAACGCCAGGGGCCGCTCCGCCCCGGCGCGCCTGCAGGACGTCATCATCAGCGAGGCCCTCGTGTCGTCAGGTCAGTCACGCGCACCAGACTCCACCCGAAGTGCCCCTATACCGGGAGACGGGAGAGGCGCCGAGGTTCGCCTTGCACGGGCTGAGGCCGGGCCGCAAGTACGGCGTGCTGGTGTACGCGGTCAACGCCAGGGGCCGCTCCGCCCCGGCGCGCCTGCAGGACGTCATCATCAGCGAGGCCCTCGTGTCGTCAGGTCAGTCACGCGCACCAGACTCCACCCGAAGTGCCCCTATACCGGGAGACGGGAGAGGCGCCGAGGTTCGCCTTGCACGGGCTGAGGCCGGGCCGCAAGTACGGCGTGCTGGTGTACGCGGTCAACGCCAGGGGCCGCTCCGCCCCGGCGCGCCTGCAGGACGTCATCATCAGCGAGGCCCTCGTGTCGTCAGGTCAGTCACGCGCACCAGACTCCACCCGAAGTGCCCCTATACCGGGAGACGGGAGAGGCGCCGAGGTTCGCCTTGCACGGGCTGAGGCCGGGCCGCAAGTACGGCGTGCTGGTGTACGCGGTCAACGCCAGGGGCCGCTCCGCCCCGGCGCGCCTGCAGGACGTCATCATCAGCGAGGCCCTCGTGTCGTCAGGTCAGTCACGCGCACCAGACTCCACCCGAAGTGCCCCTATACCGGGAGACGGGAGAGGCGCCGAGGTTCGCCTTGCACGGGCTGAGGCCGGGCCGCAAGTACGGCGTGCTGGTGTACGCGGTCAACGCCAGGGGCCGCTCCGCCCCGGCGCGCCTGCAGGACGTCATCATCAGCGAGGCCCTCGTGTCGTCAGGTCAGTCACGCGCACCAGACTCCACCCGAAGTGCCCCTATACCGGGAGACGGGAGAGGCGCCGAGGTTCGCCTTGCACGGGCTGAGGCCGGGCCGCAAGTACGGCGTGCTGGTGTACGCGGTCAACGCCAGGGGCCGCTCCGCCCCGGCGCGCCTGCAGGACGTCATCATCAGCGAGGCCCTCGTGTCGTCAGGTCAGTCACGCGCACCAGACTCCACCCGAAGTGCCCCTATACCGGGAGACGGGAGAGGCGCCGAGGTTCGCCTTGCACGGGCTGAGGCCGGGCCGCAAGTACGGCGTGCTGGTGTACGCGGTCAACGCCAGGGGCCGCTCCGCCCCGGCGCGCCTGCAGGACGTCATCATCAGCGAGGCCCTCGTGTCGGCAGGTCAGTCACTTCCACACCGAGGAACCTACACTTAAGCTTCATGGCAAACATATTGTGCGTGCCACTTGAGGTCCAGACTTCTGCGTACCTCTAAGTGAGTTGACCCTTCCACCTGTCCATAGGATTGCGCAGAAAGCCCTCAGCGTTAAGCCATTGAAATTTTTTAATGTGTTCGTAGATTTTCAAGGCTGTTGTTATTACGAGTAACAAGTAGGTTCTTGGCTGTTCTCACGGTTTGTTTTTTAAAATTTCCGATTTTACGATCCCGGTAAATCTGCTATTTCAGGAATAGATCCTTGATTTTTTTTAAATATTTCGATTAATTACTTTCGTAAAATTAAAATTAAACAATACTATTATCGTAACTGTTTTATATACTTTTTACATTGAAAGGTAAATAATATGGACATTTTAAATAAAAATTAAAAATCGCGCATTGATTATTAATTTTTGTGAAGACCGTCTCACAGGAAGTACGATACCTATACAGGTTTAATATACATAATTGGTAAATGCACCGGCCACGAAAGCTTGGGAATGTGGGTTCAAATCCCACACAAATCACGATGATATTTTTCTGAGAGTCTCTTCAATCATTTTTCAATCATTTGAAAAAATGTACTCAATCATTATCAAATAATATCAAATCTAAATTAGCCTTCCAACAGGTTAGACTACCTCAAGAAAATACAAATGAGATTTACAGGTTTCGATTTTAGGGCGCCGGTCAATAATGACTACAATAATAAGTTATTGATTTTCGTATTTTTGAATTCGTACGATCCCATTCCTCTAAGCACATGTTAAATATTAATATAAATTATTTATTCGAAAATGTTTAATGTAAACAGTCATTATCCAGGATGAAAACAGATAATTGGCACAACAAAGGCACACATTCAGTTCTGTGTTGATTAAATCAATTAATTCTTTCATTTAAATGAAATCCACTGCAGGCCTCGTCGCGCGGGCGAATCGGAAATCACTCTCGCAGTAAACAATATCAATGGATTTGCGTGACTTGCCAAAAGTCATGGGCGCACAGGGCTGGAGGGTGGTCATGTCTTTTTATTCAATTAAACAGTTTATATTATAAGAATATAAACATTAAATCTGTTATATGTATGTCTGCTTATGGTTTTCTTAGGGAGAATAGTGCAGTGGGTCCTTGTGTTCTTTTAGACCGCAGTTTTATATCCGAAGGAAAATTCTGCATATGCCTGCTAACTAATAATTTTTTCTTTAAAAATAATTAACAGTTTAAAAGTTACTAAATACAAAAAATAAATTCATGAATTGATTGTAAGATTTCCACAATTAAAAATAAATGCTGATTTATAAACCGTACACATCCTGCGCTTAAATTTTATTTGTCATTCAAGGCATATTGTTGGCAACCCTGATTGTGCTATTCATTATGCGCATTGTGTTGGCTGAGGACATTTGTTTCATTTGAGGTCCAATTACGGAGACCAGCGCGTCCCTGGTGGGAAACAATGAATCCACGCACGCTGCTGCAGCCGCTGGAGTACTTCCTCGCCGCTCCTGTATACACGGGGCCTCAAAAGGCGTGGTATAGTTTGATTGTGGGGACTCAGTATCGTATCTGAACATTCACGAAGTGTATACAATGAAAACTAATTCAAATATTTTTGAGTAAAATACTTGAGTGATTTTCCACATTTTCGATTTTATTTGTGACCGGTATCGCCAACCTTTCACTTTGGCATTATCAAACAGAGTTGGCGGTTGGCGAAACCGGTCACAAATAAAAACGAACATGTGGAAAATCACTCAAGTATTTTACTCAAAAATATTTAAATGGAATTCCACCAAGTACTCTCTGTCAAAAATATTGATTTTATTAAAACTAATTCACACGGGTCCTTGTATACTCTTGAAAAGTTATAGTTTCATTAGACAAACAAAGAGACTTTTCATAGCTTCGGATAAAAAAAAATTCGTACAAACTTTAGTGTTAATATTGACAAATAATGTAAACTGCTCTTGGTGTTAACAAAATGTAGCCTCATTTGATAGAGAAGTTTTGTATTGTTATTTTATTTACTCAAACGAGAGACATCCAAGCTTGAATAGTGTGAACCAAAAGTTTATTACTTTTCTGTAATGGTAAGATCAGCAAGCTGCAAGAGAAGGTGTAGGCATGGAATTTCTATAAAAACAGACAAAAATATATTTTCGCTGAAAATTTCAATTACTCAATATATTGACAGAAAATATATAATATTTAAACTACGCAGAGGGAGCTCAAATGTCTGATTTTTCTTTTCTGTTTATGACAGTTCATTTATAAATATCAACATTTTCAAATCAAATGTCACGTGCTGTTTATTTTAAATCATTATAAGTACAACTAGATGGTTGAATTTCAATTATATTCTCAAATAATATTTATATATCATTGTAAAATATTTTATATTTATATTAACTTTCGGATTGCGAATATGTTTTCAATACATCGAAAATACTGAACGCAATGACTATTATTTAAAGTTTTACAAACCCGCATTTTAATCCAAACAGTTTTGTGTGTATAAATATATATATATATATATATATATATATATATATATATATATATATATATATATATATATATATATATATATATATATATATATATATTAAAGAAGTGACCGCATGTATGCTTGCAAAGTAAATATGCTTTTTACAAAAAGAGGTCTATGGGTTGCAAGTTTTCCACTTTAATGTGGAAAAAAGAAAACTTTTTGACAGAAATACTCACAAACATACACTAAGATATGCAGATGATTTTAATAACTTCTTTTATCGAGTACGTTGAGCTTTAAAACAATTTATATCGGGTGCTGATTTTTACATTTAGCTTAATTTATAATACTTGATACCATATATACCCTAACCTACCTGTACACAATCATCCACGTAAGTTTTTACTAGATATATTTTTTTAATATCTTAAGAGGAGGTCCACTAAAAAATAAACTGTCGTTAATATTTAAAAAGTGGGTTTTTTGTATTTGTAAAAATATATTATCATTGTTTTGGTTTTAATGTTTTATTTAAACCCGTGCATTATCGGAGAGAATGCAGGCTTGTGTCCAGTTTTCAGGCCGCCTATTCTAGTATAAAGGTCCAACGCACATCATTGTGACGGGTCGAAATACAGCCGATGCAGCTCTGTACCATAAAGTGACTTGCTCAAATCGATGTGATTATAGCTCTGTATGTATTTATGTAAAATCGATATAAACTCATGTTATTTCACAAATACATTATTTACAAATAGAGCTACGCCATGGACTGGCGACGAGTACTTCTGCTTGTCACTAAGTTGATTCTTATAAATCATTTTCTTATTAAAATTAAAAAAACTTCTTTTGAAAAATTACGACTTTGAAATAGTTTTTGTTAAATGATTTAGATTAAATTAACTACCCCTACACTTTTCTACAATGTATTTGATATTTATTAAGTTACGAGTAAGCTTTGTAAATAACTAATTTTAAAGATCTGGATGAGTAAAAACGCAAACTAAGTGAATATTGATTAATCTTTGACGAGCGACATGTTTGAAGGTCAAACGCTCCCCGGAGGTCGTCTGGATGCCACGAGGCTTCCGGTCCATCGGCCACTCGGCAGCTGTCCGGTGACGTCACCCGGAAAGCCTCCATTCAAATGTCCGACATAACCCCAGCGCACCCGGGCGTGCTCGAGGGCTGACTCTCCCTTGTCGCACAGAGGCCGCGAAGGATTTTCTTTGTTTACACGGATAGGTCGATGTTAGATTCACGATTATTTTTTAAATTTTGCATTGATGTGAAGATATATTTCATATATATATACTGCTTGTTATATCATATATTGATATTATCATGTTTGTAAGTGCTTTAGAATAATAAAAAAAACTATATTATACTCTTTGCAGTTCTTTGCTTATAACGCTCGCTTGTCGGGAGCGCATACGTGTTTAAAGTTTTTTTTTTAATCAGTCAATGATTTTAAACTAAGTCCCTTCAATTCAAGTCTTTATGTTATTAATGTTGCCTCTCCACAGGTGACAGGTTTTAAATTTTACACATTTTAGCATCAAATATGAGTTACCGAATGGTAGGAAGATTATGATTCTTTTTATTTGTAACTGCTTTGGCTTTTCAAAAACCTTTGTGTAGGTCTAAAAAGCCCTCACATTTACAAATGACCGACAATTACCGAGTCACTTAGTTGGTCATATTTCTCGTTTAAGTATTTCTATTTTTTCAATTGCTACATCAAACTGATCCCAGACACAGTAGTACTTGACTAAGAGCATCTAGTACTCTTTTGTTGGCTTGGCTTACTTGTAACTTCTTACTTTTACACAATGATACGGTTTTCACAGTGAAAAAATATACAAAGCGACTGGTAGGCATGTATTTAACATTTACCTGACAAAAAATACTAAGGGAAATTCAAATATAATATTTTTCAGTTAAAGCATTTTTTACCGTTGTTCCCAGTTCTTATTTTTTGACACGACTCTTTCACTTACTCGCCAGGCTGGCACCTTCAAGCAGAGTGAGATTTCGTAAACTATTTCCAAATGAACAAATGACAAAGTCTCAGAAGTTGTTCCTGACTAATCGGACATTGTATACAATCACCATTTTTAACCATTCGATCCAATCCGATTCGAATTTATGTTTTTGGAAGTGATTTTTGTTTTAATGATAATTTGAGTATGCAGCAGGGATGTTTCGACTCCTTTGGGGTAGTTTCAGTCACTGGCTATTAGTTCCTATAAATAGAGTTTTTACTCAGCTATGGTCTTTAATAGTTTAATGGTATGTGTTTGAATCGCAATAAGAATTCCGCCATATTAATGCGAGGGTGATTTCGTGCTTTGATGTGTGTGCTATATATTGTACATAAAAAAAATTATTGTTAAGAGCTGTGTTATTTGTAACCTCGCGAAAGAAAAACATCTGTCGCTTTCATAACTTTCTTAAGACCTCATTACTTGAACATTACGCGATTCTTACTTTCTCCTCTATTTCCAGCATAATGCGCATATTGTGTTTTTTTTCTCACCAGGGGTATTTTCCAGCGCTTTGACGGGAACGATTGAATTGATGGATGTTGCCGGGGCTGAGAAGGGATGGTTTCTTCCTCTCCCTCTCCGAGGGTCTGACATTGTTAGTCGGATATAATAGTCTCTGCAAACAGATGACTTGTAGAGCCCTCGTTAGGGGCCCTGGTGCTTTTGTATGAAACAGGTTCATTTTTTCGCTGTAAAGAGGCAACGTGGAGAGTCACAGTTCTTTTTAGTAATATAAAATACCAGCCAATGACTTTTGAAATCAACCTTAATATTGATAAACAAATGCTGAAAATAAAAGAGAGACATGCTTGTAAAATAAAAATCAGATTGAAATCTGTAAATTTTTCAGTTTTAATTAATCTCCGGAAGTACCTTCAGTACTTAGAACAATACATGGAAATTATTAAGATTCTAAGCATAACATATTTGAACAACTGCGCTTAGTAAAAATGGCCGCAAAAGCCTACGAATATATCTTATTGTGCATTTTTATTAAAAAACGATTTATTTAAATTCTTATAATTATGCGGTTTCATTATATTAATAACATACAAGCTTAATTTGTGCTACTTGTTACTAAGCAATACATATGAATAGTCAAATGATTTAGATATTACAATAAAATTTACGCATCAATGCTCACAAATTGGAACTATCATAATCTCCATTCTATTTGGTCGTTAGTGTTCGTAGTTTTATTATTTTTCAAAATAAAAATAAAAATGTGGAATTCAAGCAGTAATTAGGCTATTTTCAGTGATATCTATTAAATGTACAATCTTTGTGATTATTACGGTATACTTAGTAAATTAGAATTTATGCTCTTATTTGAATGCTAGTGCCTACCTGATAATATATTGTATAAACGAAGATATAACAAAATCACCACGGAGAGTACTGTAATTTTTTTGATGCAAAAAGAGCTAATTCGTCGTATTTGCAACAAATTTTTATATGGCTTTAAAACGAGAAGAAAATATTGTTTCGATATTTTTTGTTTTTTATACATATTTGATGAAGGAAAATTTCTTTCTCTATATATATTTAGGTATTTTAAAATTTTTGTTTTTGTTCTCCCAAAAAATGACCAAGGTTGATCAACACGATTTCAACATGGTGAAACACAGATCCTGAATATGATAAATATATAGTGGTTTGCTTTTCCAGCGGACCAGTACCACAAGCATCCCGAGGAGCAAGAGGAGCCGCAGGTCGGGCAGAGCCAGTCCATGGCGATGGTGCTGGGGGCGCTGGTCGCGGCGGCTCTGCTCATCCTGCTGGCCATCATCAGCGCCTCCGCCGTGGTCGTCTGCCGGCGCCGCGGCTCGGGCGGCTGCGGGGCCAGCAAGCGGCAGTCACTGTGAGCTGGACCACTTTATATCCACTACGACATACGCTTGTTCCAATATCAAGTCATTCAAGCATGCTAGAGATCAAGATTTACTAATATAATTAGGCACATTAGTTCACACATAAAAGAAATTCTCAGAAAAATATCATCATGATTTGTGTGGGATTTGAACCCACATACCCAGGCTTACATGGCCGGTGTATAGAATTTTTAAAAATTGTTAAAAATTCTCGATTAATGGATGTGGTTCGTTAGTACAATGGTCAATACACCGGCCATGTAAGCCTGGGAATGTGGGTTCAAATGCCACACAAATCACGATGATATTTTTCTGAGAATTTTTATAATTTTCTTCTATGTGTGAACTAATGTGCCTAATTATATTAGTAAATAATATAAAACCTGTAATAGGTAATAAATACGCATTTGATTGTCGTTCAATCCAAAAATAGATATACATAGAGATCAAGATGTTAAATTTATTTTCCCTATAAAGGATCGATTCTTTATAGTTTTTCTAATGACTAATATTAGTTGTACAGTAATACCCCGCTTTACGCGACCCCGTTATGCGCGGTTTCACTATGACGCGAATTTGAAATTTCGCGTTAAAATGCCTCGCATTACGCGAATTTATTATTTAAGAATGTGTTAAGAAATTCAATATTTTTGACAGAGAGTACTAGGTGGAATTCTATTTTAATATTTTTGAACAAAATACTTGAGTGATTTTCCACATGTTCGTTTTTATTTGTGACCGGTTTCGCCAACCTTTCACGTTAGCATTATCAAACAGAGTAAAATTTTATATATACTAGTAATAAGCAATTAGGTAAACAATTGTTAGAGGGAGAGGTTGTTGAAAAGGTAGGCGAAACCGGTCACAAATAAAAACGTACATGTGGAAAATCACTCAAGTATTTTATTCAAAAATATTATAAGAATGTGTAATAACATAATTTAGTCATTGACTTCTCTTAACAATTAAAAACAGCGTTGGGTGCTATGAACGTAAAAAAAACGTACCCTAAAGACAATAGATGTATTTTTCAGTAAAAATAACATGTAATGCTGCATAAAGTGTTCTTAGAATTAAAGTGATTGATTAAATGATTCGAATTTTCTTGTATTAAGTTTTGACTATGTATGTATGTTTAATCGTAAACCCCGATATACGCGATTTTCAATTAACGCGATTTTTTCCGGAACGTATCCCTCGCGTAAAGCTGGGTATTAATTAATGTACAACATTAAAAAAAAAATAGTTTGTGTATTTGTAAGCTAATGTCAAATTTCAAAATGTAACTGATATTTTTTATTTTACATTCTGAACTTAGCAAGTGAAGTTCCTACGAATACGCTCGAGTTTATTTAAATTTAACAATTTTTTTTTGGTACTTATAATATTTATCACAAATCAAACTAATGTTCTCTTTGTAATTTCCTAAACACTTATTTTTTATAGCAATTGAGAAGGATCGTTTAACATCGTAAAAGATAGCGGTTTTGTTTTTTACAGTCGCTCCCACGTCTTGCCAATCCCCACGCCCTCGTCCAAGTCTTCTTTCACGTCCTCTTCAGGGATTATTTTGCCGCCTACGTTTGTGTCTACTTCCGTGTTCAAATAAACTCTCAATGTCTAAGTCAACGTGTAATCGATCCTATCAATACTGTATTAAATAATATACTTGAGTTCTGTTTGAATATCAAAACTCCAACGCACTATTACAATAAGAAATATCTGAATTCCCTAAAAATTACATTATTTGAGGAATGCAAAAAACTAGCTTTAATTGATGATTGAAATAAGGTCAATTTAGTAAACAACACAGATTTAAAAAAACGAAGAAGTTAATTAAAGTAGCTAATAACCAATGAATTAAATATTTTTATAGAAATGCATTTTACCCGAACAGGTGTATTTCAAGGTGGCAAAACATCGTAATTGCGATTGATTTACACATGAAACAAATAATTTTTTATAAACGATTCTTCCTGTCGATTTATTTATGAATCGTTGATCTGAAATATTTTATAAAAAAAAACATTTTTCACCACCAGAAGGTGTCTAAATTCTTACGTTAATTGAAAATAAAGGCGAACGCAGTGAACGGCAAACGTACACACATGTTTCATTTACTTTCGCTAATGGATCTTGGGTTATTATTGCCATTGTTCGGCTGAGCTTTGCGTACGTCATCCGCGAGCGGTTCGGCTAGTCATGGGCTAGAGCGGGACAGCGGCGCGTTATTGCTGTTCTCTGTCACTCATCCACTTCATTAATCACACTCCGATGAATCATCATTTTGATCGCTGTTGAATAACGTTGTACCACACTGATAATATTGTAATTTTGGACTAGAATGGGTGCCTTGAATGGCGGGAATTGTCTGCGATATTAATGGTTCGGCAAATTCATAATATAAAAATATTAATATTTAATGGTTTACCACAAAGTAACACTTGTTTGATACTTATAATACTTCATATAAGCCTAAAAAATGGTTAATAATAGTATTCAATATTTTTGGCAGAGAGAACTCGGTGGAATTCCATTTATTTTACTAAAATCGCAAAAGTTTTTATTTATAAGAAGTCAGCAATTTCATAATTAAAAAATGCCAAATACGTTTCGAGAGTGAATTTTTACAAATTTGAAGTGTAATGAATTTTATTGAATGACAGTGAATATCTTAAATGACCTCGCCATTACATAACTATAAATTTTGTCTTATTTTCCTATAGTCGGCACGTTTTATTTTGTAATTGAGAACCATGTTAATCCGGGTTCGTTACATGTCTCCCATTTAAATTTAAGAAAAAGCTGATATGAACTTATGTAAATTTTCTGCGCTCTTTTATATTAAACAAAGTAAATTCTAAAGACCTACTAACCAGTATACAGTTGCAATTGATTTCTTTTTTTATTTTTGTGTCCCTTGATCTTATTGAGCTCTTTAGTATAAATATTTTTTGTTTTGACTATCCGGGTTTTGATGTTTTCAATTAATATTGTTATCAATTTTAAAACGTGCCAAAAGCCAAATACCAAAATAAAAAGTAATAAAATTTACTTGTCTGATTACAGAAACGGACCTTCAATGTATGGCCAGGCCGAAGATGAAAGTGGTTTCGGAAGTCACTTTGGTTCTCCCAATGTTATGATTCGACCTTGTGCTGATATCAGAAGAGACGGGAGAAGAACATCGAGAGCTCTATCTGCATTGGCAGTGATGCAAGAAGATGCGCTCATGTCTCAAAGCCTCGGTACCATAGGGCAAGAAGATGAAGACATCGCTCTGAATCTTCTCGCTCCGAGACTTAGCTCCCCGAGCATCAGGGTACCGTCTCCTCAGATCGGAGTGAATGGGGAATACGCATCCATTCAAAACCTGGACATGCATCCACAAGACATGGCAATATACTCACAGATAAATAGAGCAAACATAAATAATATGAATCCATATGCACCGGGAATGCAGCAACCTGGATACGTGATACAATATCAAGGAATCAATCCAAACATTGCAGACGGCGGAACACTCTGCAGAGGCATGCTGATGAACCAAGAATATAGACCTGATCTAGGGGCAGTTTACCACAGTAATCAAGGTATAAACACACATATCCCAGAAAGTGGAACGCTTCGAAGGGAGATGGTTCTGAACCCTGAGTATAGAACAGAGATGGGGTCTGGATATCAGATGAACCCGAGGCTGTCAGACGCGGAGTATCAAAGTATGCTGATACAAGCTGCAATGATGAGAGAAGTTTCTTATGATTATAGAAGAGCTTCAACGAGTACAGGCCATATTTTGCAACCTCTGCTGGTGCATCCCAATATGCAAAACATGATGTCACCGTTGAGGGTTGCCTGTGGGGCGCAGGGGTTGGACGTTGTGAGGATGGTAGATCAGAACTCGACGGCTAGTTCGAGTCCTCAGATTGCCAATGTTGGAGTCAATACAAACGATTTGATGGTAGGAGAACCAGCCGGGCAGAACCAGCTAAGAGATAATCTCATACCAAATGGGTTTGTTACAGAAACAGTTACTAGCGCAGCAGTTTCTTTCAATACTCCTAGTGGGGATGAAGCTAAAGAAGAAGATGCTGGAACTGATGTTAGATTTAATTCAACCAGTAAGTAATAAACAAATTTTAAAAAACACATTTGGTTTGGATTATAATATTATGAAAACCTAGTTTAGTACTGACGTGTGAAACTTATTCAGAGCTTGTATTATTAATGAAATTCACGAATAGAATCGTTCACTGCTGGATGGTGATTATATGGTGATGGTGACTGTTAATTGACGAAACTTCTATGTAGATGTTCGTATATATACGTTAAATTGACTACCATCTAATATTCTCAACCTATATTGAAAAATAAATAGCCTGACCACATGATAAAAACAAATGTCACAATTTCATTTAGGAAAGAAAAATTAATTTTTAAGATCATGTAATCATCAGCCACGATGTTTAAAACTATTGTTTTATTCCAGAACCTGACCTGCTGATTTCACAATGAAGAAATTCAAGGGGGTGTTTTTTGGTGAAATTTATGTTTTTGGTCAGTTGTAAACGAGTGCAGAAGTCCTGATCAACAATAATTTTCCTGAAAATCAATGAAAAAATGTGAAATTTCAAAATGTGTCTGAATATTCAACCATAATAAGATGACGTTTTTGTATATTTTGTTGGCTATATTTTGTTTTTTTTTTTATTCCAGATTAATAACATAATTATTAAAATACTTCTTTTTGGCCTGAGAGGAATCAAAATTAACTTGTTATTGTATGTCCCCTAGGGTCAAATAAAAATTTATGTTAAAATGAAGATTATTATTTTAAACAATGTTTAAAATGGATTCCTTTACTGGTTTCAAAACATATTAGAAATAAAATTAATTTACTGTCACTTTCAAAATGATTTAAATATCATTTATATATATTTTTTTCTGTTTATTAAGAATCTTTTTATAAATAGTTGACCAAAGAATCTATAGTCAATAGATTAGTTTAAATTAAAGTTATTTTTTAATATTTATATAAAAATACGAAAACACCTTTAACAGTATTAAAATATTAAAAAAACAGGTGCCTTAAATACACATAAATATAAACATCTTACCTTTATAAATTAATTAGCAGGTAAAAAAAAAATTATTCATTTACCAAACAGCGTTTTATTTTAGGGTTCTCTATTTTTTTTGAATAAGGTCTTTTTTAAGCCGATCAATTCAAGGTTTTTGAATTGAAAAAGAGCTCTCATTGACACATTATTATATCTATACATTCTACCATTTGGTGCGTGTATATTTATAAAGTTTTAAATAATTAATATTTATAATTATATAATATATAAAGTATTAATGATTTAAAATAAATAAATTAAGGGAAAACTACACTTGGTACAATTAATGTATAGAATTTAAGTTCATAAAAATACATTTGAATGCTAAACTATTTTCGTATATCTTTTCTATGTATAAGAAGGACAGAAGTATTTTTACTGATGATGTAAGAATTGTGTGTCTTTAAATAGTCGATTAAATTGATATTTGTATCAATTACTTTGTATCGATATACTTATCGATATTTATATTTTGTTTTTTAAAAATAAAACTCTATTCTTAAAATTAGATTGCAAAATACATATTCTAATGAAAGGTTTATTATTTGAAATGGTGCTTATAATCTTAAAAGAAATTTCTTTGTGTAACGGGCTATAAAATCAAGCTTTATTTTATTCACTTGCGATAGCAATATAAAAAAAATATTTATGACATTTCAAGGTCGTATATAATTGAACTATTTTTTTTATTGATCGAATGTATCCATAAAAAATCTTATAATTCAATAAATAATAACATTAAAATCAATACATATTTTATTATCTGTTGATTGGCTTTCACTTTTTGTAGCTATAAAAATTATTTTAAAAAAATTAAGTTATATATTAAAATTGATGTGTTTCAAATTTATAAATTAATTTTACCTGTGTTTAGTTTCTCCTCAAAGCTCGTAGTACAAATAAATTATGTTTTATGTTTAAAATAAAGCAATGTCATTTTGTAATGCAGTGCATATGGAGCGGGACGTTCTACCTGTGGATTTGAGCAATCAGTCCATTTGTTTTAAAGACGTTTGAGGTATTTTCAGATATACCAGGACATTGGCTATTTGACAATTTGTAGTCATGTGGTAAGAACAAACACTTGTCGACCACGGATTTTTAGATTTGAATCAATGGTTTTGTGAAGTTTTTGAAATTCAGTTAAACGAACAAATGTCTCTGAACTAAAAGTAAAAAAAAAACCTCTCTGATACATGTTTTTTGTAAAATTTCTGCATATAACTAGGTGAATTCCAAAGATTGTGTAACTAGTTAAGAGCTATCATGGCCTCAGAGTGCTTCCAACTATTTGGCCCCATGAATCTTTTTGCCTTTGAAGAGTAAATAAGTATCAAAATGTCTCTGATATCTGATTAAAAATTTAGAAAAATAATCTCATTTCAAAACGAAATCCTCATGACTTCAGTGATATGAATATGTTGTTTTTAAATGTCCTTATAAATAGATATACTTTAATTAAAATAAACATATATTCGTTTATTTTTCATACAATTTTTTGGGAACCTAATTAGATATTTTATAGTAGGTATATTAGTATTTGTAATTTAGTCATAATGTGTACATTAAATAAATATATAGACGTGTTCCTTTGCTTATATTTTACATGATGAAATGTAGTTATCTGAACGTTACCTCATATACTTAAGTCAAAGTAGTTTTAAATACTTGTATAAGCATAATTTTTATTTTTCAATATTTTTTAAATTTATTTTCAAATCTAAACGTAAAGAAAATATTTAAGAATCTATGAATAAAATTTAATAAGCTATGTAAACAATGCCATTTTGTATTCAAGAATTACGTGAATTTACCAAAAACACGTTATAAAAATAAAATTAATAAATATCAAGGTAATTTGAATGAACTATGGCGTTAAAATGTATTTTTTTAATAAAATAAAAAAGAATAACAAAGCCAAATAGTTTATTATTACTTTTTATTGAATATAAATCATTTATAACTTGTCATGTTTCAGTGCGTAGCGCGCTCCGAGCACGCGCCCATGCCAAAAATAACATTTATTTTTTGATGAACAATTTGTTTCGATACATGCAACAACGATAAAAATTTTCTTCGATCAAACTTCAAAGACGTGTCTTCTTACATTAGCTTGAAATTAACATGTCGATGGGAATCAAACCGGAAGCTTCTTGATTAAGAGTCAGCGTTTTAACTACTGTGCCAACTCACCAGTAATTGTTTCCCTACATTGTGATATTTTCAATCATTTTTCTTTATTACTTATATTTCTTAGTGAAGATTTTCGGATTTTAATATTACCCACAGCGCTTATTTATAAATTTAATACAAAAAATAAAATAAAAAACATTAAATTTAAATCGATAAAAAGAAAATCCCCCAAGTTGAAAAGATATCAGATGTCAAACTCGATTTCATCCCTTAAAATGGGAGCTAGTAACAAGTGCTCCGCCCGCAGACCTACCCTCATTTTTATTTCCACCATTGCGTATCCAAGATGGCCGTCTCATCCCTTATCTCCTTCATTTGCAGCCCCCGGAGCATCAATTGCAACATAAAATTACAGATCAGACCTCCGCGAGCTCCGGGCGCATTGGACTGGAAGCATCACGCTGGGCCGGTTGGGCGCCGGGGGATTATTCGGCGCCGCCTTTTGGCGCGGATGAAATTTGAGCATTTATTATTAATAGTTTTAAACAGAATAATAATAAATCTTTTATTCCATATTAAAATATTTATAATTATCATTACCAAGTCGTTAAAAACCTACCTACCTTACAAACTTACCGTTTCGGCTATGGTTTCTGGTGTCATCTCCATTTGGTCGTTAGACTCACGTTTATTTGTATTGACAAATTTTATTTTTTTACTGCAACCATTTTCAAGTTGTTATAGATAAGAAGTTTCAGAAGTTATTTATCAAGATGTACTATTTGGTACCATATGAATGCAGCACGATCTATTATGTTGTTGAACCTTTGTAATACAGCAGTTTCAATCTTTCTGACAAATATAACTTAATAACAACTTAAAAATAATTAAATGAAACTATTGAACTTAACTATTTTATTTCAGATATTTGTGCTCACTTTATTATTTAAAGCATGGTTATTTTAAATAAACTTCATTATTTATGAAGTTTTTGTAAAAAAGTAAAAATCCACATGTTAGGATTAACAAATAACGATGTGACTGCATATCCAAGAAAAAATTGTTTTGAAGCAAATATATAAACAAGTTTTAAGATTTACTTGTAAATCATTTATGTATGGCGCCAAAACATCTTTTGAAGCAATGAGAATTACCATCCCCAAAGAAGATTGTACTAACTAGTATCACCCAAGTGGCGATTTCCGATGGGATATTAGAAAGGATGCACTTTGCGACCATAGGTCTCGCCCTCCACGATGTCGTCTATAAAAAGCGAAGTGTGTGAGTGTTTTATGATCGAATAATATTTATTTCCATGGTGGTTTGCTCTCTTTATACAAGAGACGTAAATCAAACATAAAGTTAGCATACATTTTCAAGAAGGCAGAGAAAAATTACTTTTATTATTAACAAATATATCCAAAAGCACTTACTCACACACACACACACACATATATATATTTACTATGCAATATATTAATGAAAGATGCAACAGTAAGTATTTTACATATATATTTTGTTTGATTTTCTTTAAATAAAAAATTGCAGAAAGTAACAAATCTTGTTGAGTAAGTTGACACCAACGGAAATTGAGCAAAACAAAGTCATATCGGTCCCCTAGGGGTCGCTTCCTGAAACCCTAGAAGGTTGCGTTACGATCGCAGGCCTCTCGAGTGGCCAAGGGTTGACTTATCTCCGAAGTAGAGCCTCGGATAGCCCCGATCGCCGGCTGTACTGACTACACCCGAACCGCCTGGATCTAAGAACACAACAACGCAAAAAAGCCTCCACCGACCATACACTTGAAACTAAAATTCAATCTTATGCCAAAATAAAAAATTATTTTCATTTTGAACACGTAACACAATTTTAAAATAACTATATTTGATAAAAAACAAAAAAAACATTAACTGGGATATTAGAGCTAATATTGGATAGTGATTGATAGCTTTAAAAATAATCAATATTTTTGACATGAGAGTACACGGTGGAATATATTTTAATATTTAAAATATAATAAAATACTTGAGTGACGTTTCCACATCTCAATTTTTATTGGTGACCGGTTTCACCAGACTCTCAAACTCAGTTTGATAATCACAAATAAAAATTAACACGTGGAAAAATCACTCAAGGATTTTATTATATTGAAAAATGATATAGTACATAAAAACCAAGTTTCATTTTTGATGTTCAAAGTAAATAAAATATATTTTCTTCTCGTATTTGTTCAAAACTGTGGTTTGAAATGTTTTTCGTAAGCTTAAATTTTAGTTTTGTTTGATTATTATGATTATTTAATTGTTATTTGTATTCATCAATACAAACTCGCAATGCATAATAGTCAAAATGTTCTCGGTTTTCTGTACGCATGCAAAATATCAAATAAAATCAATATATTATACAATTAATGGAACACAATAAAAATATAATAAAATGTTTATATCTCAATTGCATTGTTTTTTTTAATTTTAAATAAATACATAATGTGGCACAGTTTAACCACCAATGACATACTTAAACTATTTTTTTTAAACTCTTTCAGTTGTTAATAAAAAAAATTGATTAACATATATTTTTTATAAACAGTTCATTTCTACAATAGTTTTTTAACGTTTTTCTTTGCTGACATTGGCAGACATCTTGTTGGTTTTCTATGGCTTATTTATCGTAACGCCGTTGATTTCACTGATCACTGATTCCCGAACTGCCGGCCTTATGGGGTGATTTCTCCTGCCTGGATTGATTTCAGGTTCCACAACGGCGAATAAAAAAGAGAGAGATGACAATCTTTATTTTAAATTCGATTTAGAACCCCAGCTCCACGATTAAATCCCCCATTTTGAGGGGACCAACCAATTTCACTGCCTATTTACTTATTGGTAATTTATTGGGTTAAAATGAAATGTAAAAAGGGCGTATTTAAATACCCACGCCGGATTTGCTTTATTTATAATATTTTGATTGCGTAGAATACATAGAACTTTTTTTTTTATTTCTCCCGAAAGCTTCTTTTCTACAGAATTATCAATGTGATAGATTAAAAATATCCGTTCCGAAAGTATTAAATTTTGGTCCCGGCAACTCACATTCACACGATATTCTTTTCTGTTGCAGATACAATCTTTTTTCTTCATGCTATATGCAAGTATTCGAATAAAACTATTTCGTAGGGGCTCTCGAATGCTCTCTCTGATAAATATGACCATCCTGCAGTTCAGAAAAAGGGTGTAAATATTTTGGAAAAAAACCTGAAAAAAAAGAGTTTGGGTGAGAGTCGTTATGGGGTACCTTTCTACCGCATTACATAATTTTAAGCGTTGTTTTGAGTCAATCAAAAGATTTAAGGAATTTTCATTCCTTAAAATAAAACGTTGTGGCTATTTTGTAAAATATGTATTTAAAAGCGAATTTATTTTTATTATTTATTTAAATTTTTCTGATGATTTAAAAACGAAGATATGTAAAAAAAAATAAGTTATAATTAGCTATTTTAAAACTTATACAATATATTTACTATTACTGCAAGAATCAAATATACGAAAAAATATTCTTACTATCTCTGACGAACTTTTTAAAAGAAAAAAAAATCTATATTTTATTTGATAATTTCTACACTTTATGAATAAGTAATAAAAACTATCGTCGAATATGTTACTTATGTAAAATCATATATCGAGCAACTTTAAATAAACCATTAGCATTGATAACAGACAACTATTTCATTTTTAATAAAACATTTATACTTTAAGCAATACAAAACCCCACCCCTTCGATAATTCCAAAATATTAAAAGCTTCCGTAAACTTAAAAGCCACCCCCAAAATCTGCAGACGAAAGCTTTAAAATTTACAACCCTAGTCCCTTGCAAGTTTCACACATCCCAAAATAATTTATTTGCCTGAATTCAAATTCAAAACTTCATCCCTCTTTGAGATAACACGAATTTCGGCTTTTTTGGAAATAACTTACATCCGTGTCATAAAATAATTTTGAAAGTTTCTTAAAATATGACATGTCTAGACGTTGGGGTTTTAGAATATACTTATATTTGATCTTTGTGAAGAAAAAAAAGCCTTATAATGTTCTACCTCGTCTATTCACCAAAAATTATGATGCTGAGGCTTACTTTAGACCTATTGTAAAACTTAAAACCGGTGTATTTGAACGATTCGATTTCACGAAGTTGCAACAACCAGAATACGTTTGAAGGATCTAATACGGAATCCCTGTTTTTATCGATACAATAAAACTTAACTATTTTCAAATATTATATTTAAGTAATGGATTTACACGTTTATTGGATTGAACTCATTATCCACAAATAAATTTGTTCACTCTGATATTAAAATCCCTTCACGTCACTGTTATTTTTTTATCACCAAAATTGTGCTAAATAACTAAACATTACCTGACTATTGCAAAGGTCGTTGGCATGACATAAAATTATATATCGTGACATTATAATAAAATTGCAATGCTTGCCACAAAAACAAGTAATAATAATTATATTGATTTATAATAAAACTTATAATTAAAATTTTATTATTTATTTAGAATATCTCACGACTAAACTAATTTTACACTAGCATTATTTTTAACGATATATTGTTGATATATTTCTAAACTTGTCGCATGACTGAACCTTCGGCTACAGCTCTATATGTTTTCTTTTAAATTACATTAATTGTTTCATTGCCTTATGCTGAGCATGCATAGTTCACGCTCACGAGATGAGTAACTGTTTAGTCCTGGAAACAATAAAAGGAAAAGACAATAAAACCTTTTTAAACCTGAAGCTCTTTGATTTACGAGGTTTTTTTTACAAATAACCAGTGTATGAAAAAAGTTAATTCTGGAGACTTAATAAACCAGACAGCAAGAATTGCGTCGGAGTACTTTTACCTATTTATTTGTAACCTACTAAATGAGCACCTGTCCATTTTTGTACACCATTTGGATTTCTTCCTATCTTCTTACTATCCTGTCGACTTCGTTCGACACGACAGGGAGATCCATGTTTATTTATTTTATATAAACAATGCCGTAAAAACCGAAATGGTATAATCAGTCCAAAGTTGTACAGCATTATAAAAATCAGCAATTATTACAACGCAAGTAGTACGATCTCCGTCATATTTGTTTTTAGAAAACTATTTTGTTACAAAACAAACAATGGGAGAACGTTAACACTGTCGCTTACAGATCCCGGGAGTACCTGCGCAGCCTGCTTGGGGATGCATGAGAACCCCAGCTTCTGAGACTGAAGGCAACTAACTTTATCATAATAAGGCTTTATAAAATATTTAGCAACCCCGTGCGGATCGCTAGCCTTCCATTGCGCTAAGCATACCACCACTAAATGGTAGCACGACGGGCGCACAGAATACATTACCTCAAGACTATTTTAATACAATTAATTTTCTTTTCAAAAATACGTCAAACAATTATTGATTACAAAAAAAAGTTTTAATACCTTTTGCTTTTCGTTTCTGTATTTGAAATCATTGACAATATTAAATGTTTATTTTTAGTTTCGCTGAGTTACACTTACTAATAAAACCTTGCTCACAAAATAACACCCTATTACATTATAAATCAAACAAAGTCATTAAAACTAAGCCTTTTAATTGGCGTTAAGAGATAACACGTCATTTTAAACTTCAAGCTCTAAAAACGGTACTTGTTCAATAGCATGACAAACAAATTAAAAAAATGTATTTTTTAAATTTATGTCAATAATAACTAACGGCCAAAACAAAAATATATATTTCTTTTAAATTTATTAATAACATTAGAGAACTTTATAAAAAAAACACCGAATCGGCCGACTTTCAAGCACCATTTAAACAAAGGAATTTTTGAAAAACGCTTTGGCCCATAATCTATCAAAAAGTGCGTTCTTTGTATCCTTTGAAAAGGACGTCAAATACTTTTCTAGATTTCAATGATTTGTAAATCCTTCGAGACTAGCTTGCGTTCTAATAATTTATGGAATTGTATTCCTTTATTCACTATAATTTTTAAATTTAAAAAATATATATATTTAATATAAATATATGGTTGAAAAAGTGAGCAGTCATTTGACGGTAGTAATCTATTTGAAAAAAAAATAACACAGAATAGAAAATTTGCCATATATTAAAACTATATATATATAAACGAAGGTCCTGGTTTAATAATATATGTTTGTCTTTTTAACAAACACGATAGAAATACTCGGTTCTTAGTTATTGTGTAATTTTATTTCATACTTAATCTATGATTTTTATTTTAAAAAAGGTAACTCTTTCGACCCTTGAAGATAATTACAGACTTATTTATAAGTAGCTTATTGAGAACTCATGAAATTAAAGATTAAAAAAAATAACTTATATATTGTGTTTGTTCTACTTTTCGCAAATAATATTATTTTTTAGGTGTAAAGCAGCGTCAAATTGTGATTGTACTTTCATCATTTTTGCACTACCAAAGATTAAAATTTATGAAAATTGATACGTTTACGACAGCAAAAAAATCTGCAAACAATGAATTCAAATTCATCACTGTTTCGTGTCATTATTTCAGCAATAAAAATATTGAACAACAAACTATTATCTGAGTCATACACGTGTAAAAAAATCATAAAAATAAATGTAAAACCTTTTATTACTCAATTTATCTTGAAATCAAATAAAAAATACACTGGCATAAAATAAAGTCATTAAAGAAACTGATATAAAATATATTTTTTTAACTTCTGTAAATATCTCGTTGACATCATCAGTCGATACAGGTATTTTACAATCAGCTTTTGGTAAATGTGTTAATTTTTTTCCGTTCTCAGGTATAGTGCTGCGTTGTCTTGACCATGACTATTTAACGCTTGAAGACGAAAAACGCAACGCAGCACAGAATCCGAGATCGGGAAAAATCCTGCTTACGATGCTAAATACACAAAGTTAACGTTATTTTATTTGACACGTATGCACATGTAATATTTAACTCTTCGAATTCACCCCCAAAAATATGGCATATTCAAATTTTTCGATGGCCGCTGTCTCAGCGCGCTCCATCACTTTGTTAGCGGGGAAATTGATTGATTACCATCGCCGTCACGGAGAATAATGGGCCAAAAAATATCCGCCGGCGGGTGATGGATCTGAATCAAAATATTTGTTCACCCTCGCAGACGTGTCAGCTAACAAGTGACTAACTTTACAAGGCAGGGGGGGCCGCACCCCTTCGAGAGGCCTTCGGTCGCTCGAGTTGGCTCACAAGTCTAATGTCAACTCTCAGGAAATTTCAAGTTGAGTGTTTTTTTTTTTATTTTTATTTAATTGAGAAATATCATCACGATAGCAGAAGAATAACCGAACTACATCAGGCAAATCAGTAAAAAAAAGAATTTCAAATTTTAATTGTACCCTAGCAAAAGCTTTAATGCTTTTGTGGATAGTTTTTTTTTAAATAATCTTGAAAATCCAAAAAAAAATACTCGAAAGGTTTTAGTGTACGAGTTGGCTCACAAGGCTTCAACCGATGTCCTCTTTACAGAATTTCAATTAAATTGTTTTTTCGAATAGGAGCTCCCATTGAAAATGGAAATAATTGATTTTTTTTTTAAAAGTCGTCATCTTGAAATCAACATGAGTAAAAATTATCACTGTGTCTATATATATATATATATATATATATATATACGCAAAATTACGATTACGAACATATACGAAATAATATTTATAAATTTTGGAATAAACTAAATGTTTAGATTTACTAACTTTTGTGCCCAATACAGTTTTTCATTAAAAAGGGGTGTTAAGTACGGTTTTAATTGCTTTGTGGTATTTTGTGTTTAAAAATATATTTTCTTTTGAGTAAGCTTGAGGATGGCTCTATTCGGTAAAAATCTTTACGTTCTAAGCTGTGTGCATACGTAACACTTAGTTTTATATGAAGCTATTGAATGGAGTCCGAATCAATAAAAAAAAATGCTTTATAAAACACTTACAAAATAAATAAGAATGGAATAAGTATTCATCAATGAAATACTATTATTTACTTGAGAGAAGATCGTTGGACCCTCGATATGTTCAAATAGGTTATTGCATTGACTAAAGATCCCGAATTTAATTTCCCCCCTTTTTAAGCAATAATACTTACTTCTCATAACATATTTTCAAAACACGATGAGAGTCATTGAATAAATATGATATATTGAAGCATCATTCGTGCAGAGGCATCAATTTCTTAAAACATTCCTTCTGGTACCTCTCGGGGATGGTCGGGGTAAGATTTTTTAGGGGTGGCTTTCGCCAGGAAGAGTTTTGAATAATGATGGCAGACGTTCTGTCAGCAGCAGGGATGACACCATTAAGCATTGAAGTTTCTTGCCCCCGTGAAAATTTTTCATCCACTCTAATGTCCCGATAAGAAGAACTGATGCTAGGGAGGTATAGTTTGATAATGCGAATAAAATAATTAAATTAATTTTGAAATATGTTGTTTGTACATCTATTTGAAATATAATTTTATCTATCCAAATCTATTTAAAAATAATTATTTACCTTGAGTTGATTCCAAGTTTCTGTATTACAAATGAAATTGTAGCTTAGTAACAGCGGCTCAGTCAGCTGGAGCTCCCGGCCAGGATGGTCATCAAGGTGTGAATTCAAATCCAGTCGGTGTTATAAAAAATATTTGGGTTTTATTTTATCATTTTATGCGTAAATAAATCACCTTTAGATTGTAAAAAAAATAAGCTGTATAGATGAAAATTGCAGATTTATTAAATATATATAGTATAAACCATCGGAAGGGTGTACTAATTTTATTTTACTAAATGGATGCAGAGCACCAAAAACTCAACAATTTTTTTTATATTTCATTAAATAATATTTAATTTACATGTTTATGAAGGCTTCGCATTAATTAAATAATGATTAGATGATCAAGTATTTAGAAGCCAATTAATATGCTTGCATTTATCGAAAGTTAAAAAATATTTTAACTTAGAAAAAAAGTAATTTTTCAAAACATTATAATGGATTTTAAAATAATATCAAAATCGTCAATCTTTAGGAAACTGAGTTGATTGTTTTGTTCTGAAATAAAATAGGAATTTATAATTTTTTTAAATAATTTTAAACTTTATCATGTGAATTCTAAATTTCATTGTAAGATTCAAGGTTGCAGAACCCATCAGGTGTATTATCAGGTGCATCTGGTTACCACGGGGGCATATTCTTGGAAGAGATACGTCATGATGCCATCTGTAGCCCGAGGTCATCGAAATTACGCAGAGGAGATAAAAAGCCTGTCCTTTAGAAAGTCAGAGTTCTTGCACCTTAACTGAAAAACATGAAAAACTGCTAATCTCGCTGGAGACATAGTGACGATTCTCTCGTGCCAATGAATACTGGCATTACCTTCAAGTTTTTCAATCGGTTATTGATTTATCAACACAGCAGTGAATTTCTCGGGTGGACGCCCAATTAATCGATTGATAGTCAAATTCTAGAAGGTGATGGAGAAAACGAGGCGAGGAATACTATTGTCGAATACGTACTGCTTATGGTGTGCTCTCCAGACCTACGGCCTGGATCGAGCACAGTGCCGTTAAAATGGTTATAAAATTACTTATGTAAACCATGATATTGTATTATCATTACGAGTCTACTCAGTAAAATGTTATTAAACTCTCTTTATCAAATAATAAGCAGACTTGCTCCGTGTGAGAGAGTAACTGAAAACAAGCTTTATACAAACCGAGAATTTCACGACTCATTGAATAAAATCTTAGAATTTTTCGTTTCCAAAATTTGCGTGTCGAAAAATAAAATATTTTAGAACAATTGTTGAAATCTGGCTCTCCGTTGACTTGTGTACAAGCTCATAAAAAACTGCCAATTCATAAACTGCACCTTAGAAACATGCCACCCGGACGCGTGGCTTCGAGGTGAACATAATTTTTAAGGAACTTCCACAATAAATTCCAAATTTTATTTTAAAACTGATTTTACTTGCATTTTTTCCTTCCATAAATAAAATCGAATAGTTCAATATCAATAAACGTTTTCATTATTTTTCATAAACAATAATCCTCGATTATCTAAATAAAAAATATGAAACACAAAAGTGGGATTAAAGCATACAAAAATTACATTTCCCAGTGTATCGAAATATTCGTCTTCGTTTCAGAATCTGTTTAATCCTCGGTTAAGCAGCTAGATTTGTACTTCAGCTGTGCGAGTATCAGGAGAGCACGAGGAGACAGCAGTTCCAGAGACGGCTGTAAAGCCGCGTCCCCCGCGTTAGCCCCGCCCTCGGCTCTGTGGCGTGACGCCTCGCGCCGCTGCCCGGGGAGCACGCGCGAGGAGGTATCCGGCACTCCGCGTCCCGCTCTCGGTGATACGCGCGCGGCCGAGCTCCCCGGCTCCGGGAAAGCTACCTCCTCGCCTCCCTGAGCTCCCGGTAGCGCGGCGGCGCCAAACCATTTGACGGAGCTCCTTCTGACGGAGCTCCGCTCTATCCGACCTGCATTCACATTTATTTGTAAATCTTGAAAGCAAAACTGTAATAAATAGTAAAAGAAAACACGAAATAACCTTTGCATTGTATATGCGCTCCGGGTGAAATCGCGTCCCTGACTATTTTACGGACTTTTAATGGCTGCGGTACAATACTCCACTGCAGTTTCGCCCATTGCGCGTGGTCGATCGAAACACCGGGAAAATTACGAATGGGAAAACTTTATATCTCTTCTGCGATCATCCGCTCCCGATACTCTTTCGACTCCGAGCCATTTGACGGACATCCGAAAGCGGTAGTTCGCGCACGAAATATATATTGATTTCGGGGAAGAAACTAAACATCTCCTGTGTATTTCTGTGTTCCGAATAAAAGACAGACGTCGAAACGTCGAAGCGTTAAAAAGGATGGAATGGCTGGCTATTTGCAATAAACTCGATTTTCATTCGGAAAATATTTGCTGCTATTGTATGCTACTGTGCTCAAACACTTCCTCTTATTTCGTGAGCTCCTGATTCATAAAACCGACTCGTCGACGACCGGCGAGTGGCCGGCAAATGCGCACTCGCTCTCTAGGTAGAAGAGGGGGAGCGCGCCGACGCAATACATGTAAAATGCAATTCTCTTCGCATTTCATGCGCTCCGGGTTGCGAAGCGATGCCAAAACACCGAGCGATTTCAGAGAATCACGCGCGCGACGTGTTGCTTGCATGCAGAAAAATCAACACCCTGTCTTATGCGCTCGGAGGAAAGATTTAGTGCCGAACCATTTGACGGGCTCAAGAACAGGCACGGTAGTCGCCGGCAAATCGCTTGGGACTTGACATCACTGAGTTGGGGTTCCTCAGCAGATTCAAATATGTTTTTGGACCTTTTGACCAATGCATATAGAATATTTTACCACTATTTAAACAATGTTTTAATATATCTAATCAAGGTATAAGTGAAACTGCTTTGTCATTCATATGTGTGATATAATAATTTTATTTAATACAACGGAATAACAAATATATTGCACTGAACAAACATTAGCCGATTTATTTATTACATCAATATATTGAATTTCAATTGAACAACAAAAAATAAAACTAAAAATAAGGGAAAAATTATGGGTTAAAAGTTGCAGAAGTTCCGCGAAGTGTATAAGGCCGCCTTGAAATAGGCTTCTTGGGAGTGGGCTTGCGCGGTGTTACTGAACGCCGTGTTGTTGCGGTTGATTCTGAAGATTGATGGCACTCATCGTCGGTTAGGTAATAGTCCACCTCGTAGTATCCTGAAGTTGTCGTACTAGTTGATAATGTGGATGTTAAAGTTGTAGGTGACGGGGTCGTAGAGGTTGTAGGTGGTGTTGACGGTGTCGCGGTTTGGGTATCCACCACTGTTGATGTGGGAGTGGTTGAGGGTGTGGGTGGTGGTGAGGTCGTATGAAAATCAACGATCATTGGCGTAGAAGATATAGATACCGTGGTTGATGGTGGTGGTGTCGAGGTCTCAAAATCTTCCGTCGATGGTGGAGAAGATGTTGTCAATGGATGTGTAGTTGGCGTCGAGGTCGTATGAAAATCAATTATTAGTGGCGTAGTAGATATAGATGACGTGGTTGGCGGTGGTGGTGTCAATGGATGTGTAGTTGGCGTCGAGGTCGTATGAAAATCAATTATTAGTGGCGTAGTAGATATAGATGACGTGGTTGGCGGTGGTGGTGTCAATGGATGTGTAGTTGGCGTCGAGGTCGTGTGAAAATCAATGATTAGTGGCGTAGAAGATATAGATGACGTGGTTGGTGGTGGTGGTGTCGAGGTCTCAAAATCTTTCGTCGATGATGGAGAAGATGTTGTATGAAAATCAACGATCATTGGCGTAGAAGATATAGATACCGTGGTTGGTGGTGGTGATGTCGAGGTCTCAAAATCTTCCGTCGATGGTGGAGAAGATGTTATCAATGGGTGTGTTGTTGGCGTCGAGGTCGTGTGAAAATCAATGATTAGTGGCGTAGAAGATATAGTTGACGTGTCGTCACAAATATCTCCAGTTATGTTGTAATATCCTTCATCGTAAGATATCTCTGTTGGAACGGATTCTGTGCTTGATTTTGCCGTGGTTCTTTTCGAACAAACTCCAAAGACTTCAATCTAAATTATTTAAACGAATTATTAATATTAAAACTACCAAACACTTTAAAAATATAACTGCAATCAATGTCACATTATTTAAAACTTATTGTTTTATTTACGTATGCACTAAAAGCGAACAGAAAAGAGGAAAAAAATATATTTTCCTAGGTAACTTCAACGTATTTTTTTTTATTTTACTGAGTTAGTTATATCAATTGATGGAGTCTTAAAAAACATAAAATTTATAAATTGAATATAAGTATTCCTGATTTGTTTTAAAAAATTGCTATACTTACATCAAAAATCATATTGCCTTGTAGTGTAACGCGCAACGGACCCCCGTCTCCAAGAACTTTATCTTGAGGATTATAGGTGATTTTATATTCCCCTCGTGGTTTAAATGTAATCCGTGTTATTTTGCACCCAGGCTTAGGTCTGAACATAATAGAAGTCTAAAAATTATTTAAGATCTATATTTTGCATGATGAAATATGGGCAATAAAAATGTTAACACACACATAATATATGTAAATATATTGACAGCTGCAGCTGGGTGTATTGGAGGTGGTAGTTTTAATTCAAAACCATACAGTCTTTCTTCACCATTTTCTTTTCCTCCGATGGTAACAGTATTATCTACTTTATTTTCCACACTTAGGCATGATGTAGTTGCAAGCATAACTGCAAAAAATATTTTAATTCCATTGAAAATAAATCTCCTCGCCTCAAGCAAAACAGATACATGAGTACTCTGAGGTGTCCTGTTAATAAAAGCGGAGAATTTAAAAAAAATGTTTTCTCATTTTATCAAAAAGATATGTATTATTTTTAATAAAATACTATTGTGATTTTTCCACGTGTTTTGATTTAATATTAACCGGTTTCGTCAACCATTTACGTTAGAATTATCAAACAAATATTGATAATGCCAACGTTAAAGGTAAGTGAAATCGGTCAATACATGTGGAAAAATCACAAAAATATTTAAATTTAAGTATTAAAATGGAATAGCACCAAGTATCAAAAATATTGAATATCAAAAAAAAAGTTTTCTGCCCTATCTAGGCATCATCTTACTAAATTGTATGTTTTTATTTACTTACAACTTCAAACTAACTGATATATAATACGAATAAAGTGAAGTTAACAACAAGATAATAATAAAACATATTTTTATTTTATAAAGTATTTTCCATATACCTTCAGATTTACTATTTGATAAATAAGTAATCAATCTTTTACACAGAGTACTTGGTGGAATTCCATTTTGATATTTGAAATAAAAAGAGTTATTTTTCCACATGTAAATTTTTATTGCTGACCGGTTTCGCCAACCATTCACGTTGGCATTATCAAACTGAGTGGTCAACAAAAAAGTACCGTGTGTATGTGGAAAAATCACTCAAGTATTTGTTTAAAATATTTGATTGACAAAGTTGAGAATATGTTTTGTGCTATTTTACAAAATAGATAGATATACCAATAAAAATTCAATCTGTTAATAAATACTTAAACATTCTCATACAAGAATACAAGCTGTAACTTGCAATACACTTCTTTTTTATTCACCAGGAAACGATTTAATTATTTACGTCGAGGTTCAAATATCCTGATGAAGAATTCTGTAAATTCGTTAAATAAATCAATAAAATTACACTTCTATCTTCTTCGTCAAGTGCCTCTCCTTAGAGGAGGTTGGCGACAATTTCACTGAGCATATACTCATGCTGAGCCAGTGTTCATGGTTTTCTAAGGGGAAAATATTATAGTGGGTCGCCGGGTCCTTCTACACTGCAGTTTTATATTGGAAGGAAAAGTCTGCGTATTGCTACTGCCCAATAACATTATTTTATAATCCTTTCCTCACAAAGCTATAGACACTTCTATAGAAAATCAAATTTAAATAAACCTATTTTTAATAAAAATATATTATCAGAAACAACAAATATTTACCAGTTAAATCAAACATAAATAGCATTAAATGTAAATACGTACAAGAGTATATATTTTATGACAATAACATAAGTTGTATCTGAAAGATTGGATTTTTATTGTAAAATTTAATTTAATATTTAAAACTTAATTAAGTTCACCAGCAAGTTGATTTTAATTTAATTCAACAGTTAATTATTTTTAAAACTTGATCGCAAAGCACACGACGAAAAAAAAATTTAACACACTTTATACAATATAAATTACATTGACGTTACATTCAAATTTATTCATAGCTGTCATATGTCCACTTTTGATAAAGATAAGGATTAGGAAAATGCGCATCGGGGTAGCAAAGAATAGGAGCAGGGCGGGAAGAACACAGGAGACAGGTTCTCCAGGAGATTTTGCATGCCCCTGGGATGACCATTCATTGTTTATCAAGTTAACATGGCGTGTTTAAAGAACTCACCAGAGTAATTTGCTTTCTCAGAGCCCCTTAGATAAACCATATTTGTTCAAATTAAAATAAATATAAAAAAGTTACTCACGATATAATAGAATTGTTAAATGCGTCAAAGAAAATGATTTCTTCATCGTCAGTCTAGAAAACGAAGTGGGTGAAAAACCTCCTTTCAGCATATCTGAGCTGAATGTCTCCCGCTCGTGAAGTGGACATCAATAGTAAACAAATGTATAAAGAGTCTCTATTTATTTATTGACGATACTATTCGTGACAAAATATTTACATTAAGAAAAATTTATTGCCTATTAACTATAGTTGTGGTTATATTTATTTTATAAAAGTAATCTTGTGTTTATTTTGGTGAAATCAAGTAAAACGCAATACATCGCATTGAAATCGGCAGTTTTCAAAATTCCTTGCCAATCACGGGACTTGGAGTTTGCATATGATGAAAAAAATATGTTTGATATACACTCTCTCTGGGCTTGTGCATTTTGTGGTTTTCCTTCACACAAAAAATAATGCCTAAAACAAACAAAGGCGTAGTTGGTAAGAAAAATTAAGTATAAGAATACTTAATTTTGACTTAAAGGAGGAATAGGAATCACGTCAATGCCAATGTCTCACAATCCATGCACTCCGGGTTGCGAAGCGATGCCAAAACACAGAGTGATAAAGAGAATACGATGATACTAAAGTGCGTTGCTTACATGTAGAGAACTTAATACCTCCTATGCTCTATGCTCTCCGGGGAAGAATGTGCCGTCGATCGGTTTGACGAGTTCGGGAGCAGGGTCGGTAGTCGCTTGGGACTTGACAGCACTGAGTTGGGGTTCCTCAGCAGATTCAGATATGTTTATTGACATTTTAAGGCAGTTGCTTCTAGCCTTTTAATTGCCTCTGGTGTCCAACCGGACACCACAGTCAGTCCATTACCTGGCGAAATCGTGTCATTTAATTAATTTAATTGTCACTTTATTTTTCTATGTCGAAAAAATTTTTTTTTACAGAGTATTGAGAAAACTATAAATTATATTTACCAATTTTTTATCATTTAATTTACGTCCATTTTTAGGGTAAAATTAAATCTTGAAGATGTTGAAAAATTGGATAAAATGACGGCTTTTCAAAAACAAAGTTTGTTAAAGATTTTTTTTTTTTAATTTTAAAATTTATAAGACGCACATAGTTTATATTTAATCTTTCAATTCCAATTGAAAAAAAGACTTTTAAATGTTTAGGATTTTTGGAAAATGTACCGGACGAATCTCCAAATTCCTACACTTCAACCGTAAAAACACATATTTATCATATTAATAGTAAATTTATAAGAAATAAAAATATAATGTGTTCGGAAGAAGGGATGTATAAAACTTTTTGAACTTAAATATTTTTGATTGGTGCAGTCGATTTTTCGCAAAACGGACCAGAAAATGATCAAAAAAACTCGATTATGGGACCTAGACCCTTAACCAATGCATATAGAATATTCTAAAACCACTACATATTTAAAAAATGTTTCAATATGTCCAATAAAGGTGTAAATGAAACTGCTTGTCATTCATATGTGTGATATAATCATTTTATTTAGTACAACCGAATAAAAAATATATTGCACTGAACAAACACTAGTCTGTTTATTTATAACATCGATAATTTGAATTTCAAATAAACAACAAAAAATACAAAGAAATATAAGGAAAATTTTATGGGTTGAAAGTTGCTGAAGTTCCGCGCAGTGTATACGGCCGCCATGAATATGGCTTCTTAGAAATGGGGCTGCGCGGTGCTTTTGTAGTTGTAGGTGAAGGGGTCGTTGAGGTTGTAGGTGATGGTGATATAGAAACCGTGGGTGGTGGTAGTGTTGTCGATTCCGATATAAAATCATATAGTGTACCGCCAAAGTTCTCTGGCGTAGAAGATATAGATTCCGTGGGTAGTGGTGTTGTCGATTCCGATATAAAATCATATAGTGTACCGCCAAAGTTCTCTGGCGTAGAAGATATAGATTCCGTGGGTAGTGGTGTTGTCGATTCCGATATAAAATCATATAGTGTACCGCCAAAGTTCTCTGGCGTAGAAGATATAGATTCCGTGGGTAGTGGTGTTGTCGATTCCGATATAAAATCATATAGTGTACCGCCAAAGTTCTCTGGCGTAGAAGATATAGATTCCGTGGGTAGTGGTAGTGTTGTCGATTCCGATATAAAATCATATAGTGTACCGCCAAAGTTCTCTGGCGTAGAAGATATAGATTCCGTGGGTAGTGGTAGTGTTGTCGATTCCGATATAAAATCATATAGCGTACCGCCAAAGTTTTCTGGCGTAGAAGATATAGATTCCGAGGTTGACGGTAGTGGTTTATAGGTCGATTGAAAATCAACGATCTCTGGCGTAGAAGATATAGATTCCGTGGTTGGTGGTAATGGTGTCGAGGTCTCAAAATATTCTACTGAACGCCGTGTTGTTGCGGTTGATTCTGAAGATTGATGGCATTCATCGTCGGTTATGTAATAGTCCACCTCGTAATATCCTGAAGTTGTCGTACTACTTGATAATGTGGATGTTAATGTTGAAGGTGAAGGGGTCGTTGAGGTTGTGGGTGGTGGTGATGGTGTCGCAGTTTGAGTATCTACTACTGTCGATGACGGAGTGGTTGAGGGTGTGTGTGTGGGTGGTGGGGATGGTGTCGCGGTTTGGGTATCTACTACTGTCGATGACGGAGTGGTTGAGGGTGTGGGTGTGGGTGGTGGGGATGGTGTCGCGGTTTGGGTATCTACTACTGTCGATGACGGAGTGGTTGAGGGTGTGGGTGTGGGTGGTGGGGATGGTGTCGCGGTTTGGGTATCTACTACTGTCGATGACGGAGTGGCTGAAGGTGTGGGTGTGGGTGGTGGGGATGGTGTCGCGGTTTGGGTATCTACTACTGTCGATGACGGAGTGGCTGAAGGTGTGGGTGTGGGTGGTGGGGATGGTGTCGCGGTTTGGGTATCTACTACTGTCGATGACGGAGTGGTTGAGGGTGTGGGTGTGGGTGGTGGGGATGGTGTCGCGGTTTGGGTATCTACTACTGTCGATGACGGAGTGGTTGAAGGTGTGGGTGTGGGTGGTGGGGATGGTGTCGCGGTTTGGGTATCTACTACTGTCGATGACGGAGTGGTTGAGGGTGTGGGTGTGGGTGGTGGGGATGGCGTCGCAGTTTGGGTATCTACTACTGTTGATGTAGGAGTTGTTGAGGGTGTAGTCGACGATGATGTCGGGGTTTCACTTATCCATATTGTCGGAGTTGTCGGTGTTGTCGGAGTTTTGGTATCCGCAATCGTGGGTGTTGAAGTTATTTTGTGCGTCGATGATGATGATGTTGTATCTGTCGACGACGTTGTTATATCACATATGTCTTGAGTTTCATAATAATCTGTATCATAATATTCTAATGTTGTTATTTTGGTTGTTCTTAATTCTTGTGTTGAAGTTGTAGGAGAAGCTGTGGTTGTAGAAGAGGTTGTAAATATATCTACTATTGCCACTGGTGATGTCGTAGTGCTTTCGCTGTCCATGGTGGATGTGGCTGTAATAGTTGTGGCATTGTCTGGAGAGCTTGCTGGCGTTCGAGGTGTAGTTTTTTTAGTTTTTATGGGAACTACGAATACTTCAATCTAAATAAATAATTATTATGATTAATACTATAATTTCGTAATTCTTTTATTAGTCAATATTATATAACGGTCTTAGATATATCTACTGTGAATGATTTACTCACTGAATGATCTTAACATGTGTTCTATGGCCAATTATATTATAATATATAATATTGAGGCTAGTTTAAAAAACATATTTGAATTAATTTTTCATATGTCATAAATAGGATTTTCATGTTTATAAGTAAATTTATATCATATTTCAAGCGTTGTTTCTGTGTCATAATAAGCAATGTTTTCAATTTGATAAAAATTATGTACTAACATATTCAGGCAGAGTAAAGTCAAATTCACCCATTTTATGATATCACAACGAAGGATATTCAAAATATTTATCAGGTAATGATTTATGTTTCTGTGATTAAGCACATTTTTTCATACATTGAAAACAATTAAAGAAAACTCTCAGAAAATATCATCGTGACTTGTGAGGGATTCGAACCCACATCCCCAAGCTTTCATGGCCGGTGCATTTATCCAACTATGCTAACGAGCCACTGCAATTTAGTGAGAATTTTTAATAATCATAATCTACATATGAACCAATATGCCCAGGCTAATCAATATTTAATGATTTGCAAACACTGGACTTTTTAATTAAAGTAACAAGTGAAGCATTTTAATATCCAAATCTGGTTTATTATTATTTTTAAAATCTATTGATGTTTAGCCGAGACGCGCACCATTCAATTATATTAATTTTAGATTAATGTCAATCAGAATGCGTTTTTATTTACCCATGCAGGTATTAGTATGTTTATGTGATTAAGCACATTTTTTCATACATTGAAAACAATTAAAGAAAACTGAGAGTTTTCTTTAATTGTTTTCAATGTATGAAAAAATGTGCTTAATCACATAAACATACTAATACCTGCATGGGTAAATAAAAACGCATTCTGATTGACATTAATCTAAAATTAATATGATTTATGTTTCTTCATTCGCATGAAGATGCATACTCAGCGTGTTGAAAAAACTAATCGTGCCATAGAATAAAAAGCGGGATCATCACTAAAAGATTATATTAATAATAATAATACGAAGTAATTCCTGGAAGTGCAAATTTTTAAAAAAAATTGTTGATTTGAAATTGGAAACTTCTGATATTCTGGAGATACTACAGAATAAAATTAAAAATTGAATTATTTTTTACCACATATAAGTAAGTGTTTTTCTTTTCATCGAATTGGCAGTAAGTACCTGAAGGTTTTACTTTAGAGGAATGAGCTAAGGAAGAGTTTCAAAAGCCGCATTTCCATATTTGTTGTTTAAATGGGCAGTTTTGCAAACTGAATAAGTCTGTAGTGTATAAAGAACATATATCAAAATGTTAAGATGCAATCTCAACCCTCTAAAATCGTGTCATGGAAATCGTTCATAAAAAAACCAGACTAACAAAGCCTCTTATGGGTGAAAAAAGTCACCGCTCCCGTAAAAAAATTTCAATGGTTTATAAATAAGATATTCAAAAAATCAGATACTTATAAGATATTAATAAAAATTAATCGTTATCATAACCCATAACAAAATGGTTTACTCATGAGACCTTACAAATTAAACAAGAAATTGTTGTTTTTGTTTAAAAATGTGTTTTATAGTCACTGGGGTAGATTTGGACACAGATTTGATACCAAAAACCTATTTTTGATTAAAAAATCGACGAAATCTCTTGGCGAATAATTATCTCAAGTATTATTTATAAAAAATTACCAATCATATTTTTTATTCTAAAAATCGATGGTTGAAATAATAGGTGGTTTTCATCTATTAAGAAAATTATTAAAAATATTTGAACCTCATGGAAAAATATTTTCAATTTACTCACGTCGTAGGCTGTGTCCTTGTCTTGTCTGGTGATGGTTATATTTCCTCCTTTCCCTCCGATGATCTTGCCAATATATGTGTAGAAGAAGAAGTAGTTACCTCTGGATTTCATGCGAATTCGGCTGATTGTGTACCCTTTCGGAGATATTATTGGTATAGCCTAAAATATTTGATCAATCATTTGTGTCAAAAAATCAACGAAAACACCCAACATAAATAAGTGTAGGAGAGTAATTTGAAAAACTAAAAAAAAATGCATTGAATGTTTTTTGATGACTTGTATAAGCTGTACAAATAAGTTTTCAAGGATTTCAAGAGATCACGTTACTAGTATTAAATCATATAGTTGCAATTGACTTCATTTTATAACCCTACCATAAGACTTTATTTTTCATTATGTGTCATTTCGCTGATGTGGAAACAACATAGATTTTGTGTGCTCCGAATATATCAACTTTTGTGCCAACAAAACACAATTTGCGGGAATGCTTACTTTTCTGCTTTCATTTGAAGAAAAGTGCAGCTGAAGGCCATCGAATGCTGCAAAAAGCTTACGGAAAACATGCTTCATCGATTTTCATGTGTAAATTTTGGTATAAACGTTTTAGAGGTGGTGGCCGGTCAAAACATACCTTGAAACGTTGAAATGGGAATTTCTACCCCACCCACTATATAGCCCAGATATTGTTTCTTCCGACTACTATTTGTTTTTGTCGATGACGCAGGCTCTTAAGGGTCAGTACTTCCGCTTATTTGAAGAAGTCCAAAATTGGATTGAATCATGGATTGCATCAAAAGACACATCGGTTTTTCGAGATGGTATCCGAAAATTGCCAGAAAGATGAGGAAATATAGTGGCTAGCGATGGACAATACTTTGAAAAATGAACTTGTAACAATTTGTTCACAATAAATCGTCAAACTTGAAAATAAATCCTTGAAAACTTATTTGTGCAGCAAATAAAAAATATTCCGATAAAATTATTTTATTTAATTCTTGGTATTTTTTTATAATATAAAATAAATAATATAAAATTATCAAAAAAGGCGCAATGACGGTGACGTTTAATACGTTTTTATACCTGCCAGGTTGTATAACTGTATGAAGGAATCTTTATTTCAAAAGTTATTAGTATGGTTAAAAAAATCAATTACTTGGAAGAGATTACTTACTGGGCTTGGATACCACACGTTGCCTTGGGCCGTAAGCGTGACCACGAACAAGGGCAGCGCCATCTCTCCATCTTTCTTTATTCCAATAGTTTCCTCATGATATTCCTCAACACAGAGACTCAGTGTAGAAATAAGCAATACTGCGACAAAAAAAAAAGAAAAACTAATATACGTCATTCAAATACATATTTATACTTTATGCAGTCCCTCAGGTCTCGAAAGCAGTCCCAAAGTTCAAAGTTGAAAAGAAAACTTATCAATACTCTAAAAAAAACTATCTAGGTCAAAAATAATATATCTAAAAACATTTAAAAAATAGAGCCAAGGTAAGATTATTTTCTTTTAATTGTCGCATAAAACACAGATTAAATTTAATAATGTAATGATGACAAATTTAATAAAAAATGCACAACTGTTAATCTTTAAGTTTAAATTGAAATGAAAACAAGCCAGTTTTCAGAACGCAGGCTTTTTGTTGTATCTGTACATTAATGGCAAATGTTGACATGTCATGCTCGATAAAGCTACAAGTACGCCCCAATCGCTTGCAGTTTACTACATAAAATCAATAATTATAAGACGTATAAAAAAATCTACGCCTGTCGGCAGCTTTAAATGTTGGTGTGTAAATCCGTTTAAATAAATTTAAAATCAACTATGAAAAACAACTCACAGCATAGAAGAATTGTAATATTCATCGTTGGTAGGTTCTATCAGGGGTCTCGGTCAAGGAAGGCAGTTGGTACAAATGATTTACTGATACTATTTAAAATTAAGTGTCACCTGCTAGTGGAAAAAAAACACTGAAAGACAAATATTTAGTGTGTTTGGAATTTTTATAAGAAAAATACTGTTGTCGTGATAACGATTAGGTAGTTAATAGTTAAATAATAACTTTTATAACTTTCTCGGAATGATTAAAATATATGTATTATGTAAGTATCCTTTTAGTTGATATTTTTTTTTAAATACATGGCGTTGAGGCCCGAAATACCAATTAAAAGTCTCAGGCACTAATGCTGGTAAAGCAATAAGCAATAAATTAAATTAAATTTATAAAAATACAAACTGTCAACTATTTGTAAATATTGCTTACATAAAGGTGAATTCTGGAAGCGAATTATGCCAAGATCAGTCGCCGTTGAACAAAATCCTTAAAAATTGTCCCAATATGGAAACCGAAACGTAAGACTCGAATCTTTAAATAGTATAAAATTCAAGAAATCATATCACCTAAAAACAACGACTATCGAAACGTATGAATATGAAGAGAATACATTAGACGTCACCGAGACTTAGCAACAGCGATGGGCGGCATCCACTAAATAGCGCTGGGCGCGACGGCTCATCTTGGATATCTGCTCGTGGATCTCGCGGCGCCACAGCCAGGTCACCTACAGGGTGACCCAACTCCTCATGGAAAACGATTGCTTCGGCAGCTACCTTGAGAAGTACGGCCAACCTGTCCACGCAAGCGGCCTACTGTGCGACGACTACAGCGAAGACGCGGAGCACGCCCTCTTCAACTACGGGACGACCGAGGAGGAGCAATGGCGACACCGGATCAGTCATGGCATCGACTGGCATAAGAAGGAAAAGGAATCACGCCAATGATTATGTCCCGTATTCCATGCACCTGGGTTGCGAAGCGATGCTAAAACACCAAGCGATTTAGAGAATACGATGATACTACAGTGATTTGCTTACATGTAGAAAACTCAATGCCTCCTACGGTTTTATAGTCTCAGGGGAAAATTATGACGTCAAACCGTTTAACGAGCTCGGGAATAGGGCCGGTAGTCGCAGGCAAATCGCTTGGGACTTGAATTGATTGACAATGGGTAGCTTGCCTGTAACTGACCACGGAGAGTGTGGGGGCAGCTCCACCCTAGAGCATGGCGGGGAGGCGCAGGGCCTTCTCGCCTCTCGTACCCGCCGAGTTTCACGAACACGTGCTATCACTGAGCGGGGTTCCTCAGCAGATTCAGAGATGTTTTTTGATCTTTTTATTAATGCATAAAGAATATTATGTTTTAATAATATGTTTTAATATGTCCAATCAAGGTGTAAGTGAAACTGCTTTGTCATATGTGTGATATAATAATTTTATTTAATACAACCGAAAAACAATAATATTGAACTGGACAAACACTAGCCTGTTTATGTATCACATCAAAATATTTAATTTCTAATGAACAACAAAAAATACAACTAAATATAAGGGAAAAATTATGGGTTGAAAGTTGCAGAAGTTCCGCGAAGTGTATAAGGCCGCCTTGAAATTGGCTTCTTGGGAGTGGGCTTGCGCGGTGTTACTAAACGCCGTGTTGTTGCTGTTGATTCTGAAGATTGATGGCATTCATCGTCGGTTATGTAATAGTCCACCTCGTAGTATCCTGAAGTTGTCGTACTAGTTGATAATGTGGATGTAGAAGTTGTAGGTGAGGGGGACGTTGAGGGTGTGGGTGTGGGTGGTGGGGATGGTGTCGCGGTTTGGGTATCTACTACTGTCGATGACGGAGTGGTTGAAGGTGTGGGTGTGGGTGGTGGGGATGGTGTCGCGGTTTGGGTATCTACTACTGTCGATGACGGAGTGGTTGAAGGTGTGGGTGTGGGTGGTGGGGATGGTGTCGCGGTTTGGGTATCTACTACTGTCGATGTCGGAGTGGTTGAGGGTGTGTGTGTGGGTGGTGGGGATGGAGTCGCGGTTTGGGTATCTACTACTGTCGATGACGGAGTGGTTGAAGGTGTGGGTGTGGGTGGTGGGGATGGTGTCGCGGTTTGGGTATCTACTACTGTCGATGTCGGAGTGGTTGAGGGTGTGTGTGTGGGTGGTGGGGATGGAGTCGCGGTTTGGGTATCTACTACTGTCGATGACGGAGTGGTTGAAGGTGTGGGTGTGGGTGGTGGGGATGGTGTCGCGGTTTGGGTATCTACTACTGTCGATGACGGAGTGGTTGAAGGTGTGGGTGTGGGTGGTGGGGATGGTGTCGCGGTTTGGGTATCTACTACTGTCGATAACGGAGTGGTTGAGGGTGTGGGTGTGGGTGGTGGGGATGGTGTCGCGGTTTGGGTATCTACTACTGTCGATGACGGAGTGGTTGAAGGTGTGGGTGTGGGTGGTGGGGATGGTGTCGCGGTTTGGGTATCTACTACTGTCGATGTAGGAGTTGTTAAGGGGATTGTCGATGATGATGTCGGGATTTCACTTATCCATATTGTCGGAGTTGTCGGTTTTGTCGATGTTTTGGTATCCGCAATCGTGGGTGTTGAAGTTATTTTGTGCGTCGATGATGATGATGTTGTATCTGTCGACGACGTTGTTATATCACATATGTCTAGAGTTTCATAATAATCTGTATCATAATATTCTAATGTTGTTATTTTGGTTGTTCTTAATTCTTGTGTTGAAGTTGTAGGAGAAGGTGTGGTTGAAGAAGAGGTTGTCCACGGTGAGGTTGTAAATGAATCTACTATTACCAGTGGTGATGTCGTTGTATAGGTATACGAAGTACTTGTGGTGGACACTGGTTTTTCTGTAGAACCTGACGGCGTAGAACTAGTGTCTCTGTCCATGGTGGATGTGGCTGCATTAGCTGAGGCATTTTCCGGAGAGCTCGCTGGCGGTCGAGGTGTAGTTTTTTTACTTGGTTCAGTTGATTTTTTTGGCGGGGTAGTTTTTATTGGAACTACGAATACTTCAAACTAAATAAAAAATATTTTGATTATCACTACAATTTCATTATTTTTTTATTTTATTTGTATCTACTGTGAAAGATTTACTCACTTTATGATCCTATTGACATTTCTTATATGGGTAATAATATGTATTTTATTTGGGTTAGTTCATAATATATATTAAAAATAATTTTTCATATGCTAAAAATATGATTTTGAGTTTATAAGTTAATTTATATTAGATTACATGCGTTGTATTTGTGTCGTAATAAACAATGTTTCTCGATTTGGTAAAAATTATGTACTAACATATTCAGGCAGAGTAATATAAATTTTTTCGCATTTTACGTTATTACAACGAAGAATATTAAAATAACTGTCAGGAAAGATTTGTGTTTCTTTATTTATTAAGATGCATGCTCAGCATGTTGAAAAAACTAATCGCGCCAAAGAATAAAAAGTGGGATCATCACTAAAGGATTCTTTAAATTAAAATATCCTTTTAATTAAAATGTTGATTTGAAACGGGTAACATTTGATATTCTGGTGATAATATAGAATTTAATGAAATGTGAGTTTATTCTTACCACAAATAATTTTGTATTTTCTTTTCATTGAATAGGCAGGAACTCCTGCTGAAGGTATTATTTTAGAGGAATGAGCTTAGGAAGAGTTTCAAAAACCGCTCGGGTTTCTTTACATGCTAATGTTTTTTTCTAATTTTTGATAATGCTATTCTAATATTAATCAATGGCCGCTATTGTGATTTTCATATTTGTTGTTTAAATGTGCAGTATTGCAAATTGAAACAGTCTGTAGTATATAAAGTAGATCAAAATGTTTAGATGCAACTTCAACCTTACCTAACCTAACCCTCTAAAATCGTGTAACGGATATCGTTCATAAAATAACCGGACAAACAAAGTTTCTTATGGGTGAAAAAAGCATCTTTTCCCGTAAAAAATGTCAATGGTTTATAATTAAGATACTCAAAAAATCAGATACTCTCTAAAATCAATAAATAAGATATTAATAAAATTTCATCTTTATCATAACGCGTAACAAAAAGGTTTACTCATCAAACTATAAAAATAAAACAATAAAAATGTTGTTTTTGTTAGAATATGTGTTTGATAGTCACTGGGGTCGATTTGAACACAGATTTGGTACAAAAACCCGTGGGGTCAAATCTCACCCGTGTCACTATTTTTAGATTAAAAAATCGACGAAGTTTCTCGGCGAATAATTATCTCATGTATTATTTATAAAAAATCACCAATCATATTTTTTTATTCTAATAAAAAATCATAGTAGATTTAAAAAAGTGATTTTCAACACATTGTTACAATGGTTTTCACCTATTAAGAAAATTATTAAAAATGTTTACTTGAAAATTATAAAGAAAGGTTAAATTATAATACAAAAATAAAATTTTCCTGTTTGAAAAATATATTCAATTTACTCACGTCGTAGATTGTTTCCTTGTCTTGTCTTAAGATGCCTATATTTATTTTTTTCTCTCCGATGATCTTTCCTACAATTATGTAGTTGACAGGGTACTTTCCTCTGGGTTTAATGTGAATGCGGCTGATTGTGTACCCTTCCGGACATATTATTGGTATTGTAAGCTGAAATATTTAAACAACATTTTCGTAAAAAAAATTAATGAAAACTGTCAAATTAAAAAAAAGAAGAAGAGTAATGTAAATTTTAATCGAGTTGAATTTGAATGACTCGATACCCTAGTAAAATTATTAAAAAAGGCGCAAATGCGGTGATGTTTTAAATCGTTTTTATGGCCGGCAGGATGTATAATTGTATGAAGGAATTTTTGCATATATTTATTTCAGAAGCAACCATTAAAACAATGCAGTTATTACTAAAGTCAAAAAATCAATTACTTGGAAGAGATTAATAGGTGCATCCAGAGGAGGCAGAGGCTTGTCAAGGGGCGGAAGTAAGATCACGAATGGGGGCAGCGGTGTCTCTCCATCATCCCTTTTTCCAATCGTAACATCACGATATTCTTCAACACATAGACTCAGTGTACAGATAAGCAATACTGCGACAATGAAAAAGGAAAACATGTTGTATCGGACGTCAGCTAAGCGTTTTTGACGCTGGCCTCACGACGGTGGACTACTGCCTTTTTTATGTTCCCACCGGCACGTTGGCAGCATTGTGGCTAACTTCATGAACCATATTGTTACTATCTTCATGTGCAATAAATGACAGTTAGAGTCAGATACGAATACAAAACGTTGGCGGTTTAAGTTAACCTCTCCCTTCCCGGCACACATCCAAATCCCCATCAATTACAGTCTTTGTGCCAGAAAAGTGTGGTACAAGTGGTCCTTCGAAACGGATGAGAGTCAGTGTTTGATTTGGATGTGGAAAGTGATGTTTCGGTGTTTTACACGTGGTAAAACGACCGAAAGTGTGTCGTGTTAAAGTCTGAACCGCGGAAATCACGGCCTTACAACCCGTGATTTAAGAAGCATTTGCGAGCGTAAGATTTATAAAGATGCCGACCACCCGCTCCGGCGTAAATGTCGCCGCGAAGGACAGAGCTGGGTCCGATTCGGGAAGTATGTCGTCCCGAAACTCCAATCGGACAGCGGCAGATAATACGCTAAGACAGATGCGCCGCGAGATAGAGGAAGCACAGCGTGTAGCGCGTGAGATGGAGGCCCGGTATAGTGTTCTGGTAGCCAACACTGCCGCACAGACAGCCGCCAGAGAGAGGCTCGCCGAAAGTGCCGCCGCGACCGGACCGAGCGCCAGCCCCGCTAGGGCCGCGCTGACGTCACCTCACAGACACACGGAGAGAATTCACTCGGACGACCCGCATCGTCAAACCGCGGCATGGGTTTCCCAGCAAGACAACCCTCTTGCTCGGATGATGACCGCCGTCACTGATGTAATGCGGCAATTCTCTGACTCCCAAAATCCGAGACAGGATACAGCGAGAGCGTATCCGGGAACGTCGCCTCTGCACCGTACAGCAGAAGAGCCGGCGATCGAGTTCCCTATGTCATCGCCACTGCACCGGACAGCAGACAAGCCGGCGATGATGTATGTCCGATCGGACTCGGCGGCGAGAGTGTCGTCGCCGCCCCACCACATTCCTGCCTACCCCGACTCAAGGGGAATGAGGCAGATGGAGGCCTCCACGGCGAGGCAGTCCAGCATCAAGGTCGCAGGTAACCTGAACGACCCCGAGCGAGTCGATGATCGCCACAAGGATGGCCGACAGGGTGGCCGACACGATGGCCGACAAGGTGGCCGACAAGATGATGGCCGACAGGAGGATGGCCGACATGATGGCCGACATGATGGCCGCGGGGATCGCCGCCAGGATGGCGCGATGCACAACGGGGAGCCGCCGCATGGGCCCTTCCCAGCTGCGAAGGCAGCGCGAGGCGTCCCTTCGTCGCTTGAACTTGCGAGTCGGGAAGCGTCTCACACCGGGGAGCCGCCGCATGGGCCCTTCCCAGCTGCAATGGCAGCGCGAGGCGTCCCTTCGTCGCATGAACTTGCGAGTCGGGAAGCGTCTCACCCCGGGGAGCCGCCGCATGGGCCCTTCCCAGCTGCGATGGCAGCGCGAGGCGTCCCTTCGTCGCTTGAACTTGCGAGTCGGGAAGCGTCTCACACCGGGGAGCCGCCGCATGGGCCCTTCCCAGCTGCGATGGCAGCGCGAGGCGTCCCTTCGTCGCATGAACTTGCGAGTCGGGAAGCGTCTCACCCCGGGGAGCCGCCGCATGGGCCCTTCCCAGCTGCGATGGCAGCGCGAGGCGTCCCTTCGTCGCATGAACTTGCGAGTCGGGAAGCGTCTCACCCCGGGGAGCCGCCGCATGGGCCCTTCCCAGCTGCGATGGCAGCGCGAGGCGTCCCTTCGTCGCTTGGAGTTGCGAGTCGGGAAGCGCCTCACAACGGGGAGCCGTCACCTGGGCCCCTCCCAGCTGCGATGGCAGCTCGCGACGTCCCGCCGCCGACAGGACTGGCGGAGCGGGACGCGCCCTCCGACGATGCCGCGCCTGCCAGGGAGCCGCCGAGTGCGCCTCCGCTGGCCGCGCTGGCAGCTCGCGACGTCCCGCCGCCGACAGGACTGGCGGATCGGGACGCGCCCTTCGTTGATGCCGCGCCTGCCAGGGAGCCGCCGAGTGCGCCTCCGCTGGCCGCGCTGGCAGCTCGCGACGTCCCGCCGCCGACAGGACTGGCGGATCGGGACGCGCCCTTCGACGATGCCGCGCCTGCCAGGGAGCCGCCGAGTGCGCCTCCGCTGGCCGCGCTGGCAGCTCGCGACGTCCCGCCGCCGACAGGACTGGCGGATCGGGACGCGCCCTTCGTTGATGCCGCGCCTGCCAGGGAGCCGCCGATTGCGCCTCCGCTGGCCGCGCTCGCATCCCGCGACGTCCCGCCGCCGACAGGACTGGCGGATCGGGACGCGCCCTTCGACGATGCCGCGCCTGCCAGGGAGCCGCCGAGTGCGCCTCCGCTGGCCGCGCTGGCAGCTCGCGACGTCCCGCCGCCGACAGGACTGGCGGATCGGGACGCGCCCTTCGTTGATGCCGCGCCTGCCAGGGAGCCGCCGATTGCGCCTCCGCTGGCCGCGCTCGCATCCCGCGACGTCCCGCCGCCGACAGGACTGGCGGATCGGGACGCGCCCTTCGACGATGCCGCGCCTGCCAGGGAGCCGCCGAGTGCGCCTCCGCTGGCCGCGCTGGCAGCTCGCGACGTCCCGCCGCCGACAGGACTGGCGGATCGGGACGCGCCCTTCGTTGATGCCGCGCCTGCCAGGGAGCCGCCGATTGCGCCTCCGCTGGCCGCGCTCGCATCCCGCGACGTCCCGCCGCCGACAGGACTGGCGGATCGGGACGCGCCCTTCGACGATGCCGCGCCTGCCAGGGAGCCGCCGAGTGCGCCTCCGCTGGCCGCGCTGGCAGCTCGCGACGTCCCGCTGCCGACAGGACTGGCGGATCGGGACGCGCCCTTCGTCGATGCCGCGCCTGCCAGGGAGACGCCGATTGCGCCTCCGCTGGCCGCGCTCGCATCCCGCGACGTCCCGCCGCCGACAGGACTGGCGGAGCGGGACGCGCCCTCCATCGATGCCGCGCCTGCCAGGGAGCCGCCGAGTGCGCCTCCGCTGGCCGCGCTGGCAGCCCGCGATGTCCCTTCGCCGCTTAAACTTGCGGGTCAAGACGCGCCCACCAGGAAGCCGCCGCCCCGGCCGCCCGACGCTACTCGTCGCCGCCCCGGCCGCCCCAGCCGCTCGACGCTACTCGCCGCCGCCCCGATGCCCTCGCCGCCGCCCAGGCCGCCCGACGCCATCGTCGCTCCACCGCCGTCTTCGTCGCCTCCGTCTACGCCAAGCCCGACGCTCGCCCGCACATCCGCCGACGCCGGAAAAACGGACAGCCGACGTGGATCAGGAGTATGGCAGAGCCCTACTGGGGGAGTGTATCGGACGTCAGCTAAGCGTTTTTGACACTGGCCTCACGACGGTGGACTACTGCCTTTTTTATGTTCCCACCGGCACGTTGGCAGCATTGTGGCTAACTTCATGAACCATATTGTTACTATCTTCATGTGCAATAAATGACAGTTAGAGTCAGATACGAATACAAAACGTTGGCGGTTTAAGTTAACCTCTCCCTTCCCGGCACACATCCAAATCCCCATCAATTACAGTCTTTGTGCCAGAAAAGTCTGGTACACATGTTATACGCATTCAAATACATATATATACTTTATGCATTTTTTAAGTTCTCACGTTAAAAATGCGAATAATATTTAGGTATCAGAATGGACGCAGTGTCACTGCTATGCAAATCGAGGAAAGGGCTCAGACCCTCAGGTCTCAAAAGCAGTCCCAAAGTTCAAAGTGGAAAACAAAATTTTTCAATATTTTAAAGAAAAAAATACTGATTAAAATTAATATAAATAAAAACATTTTAAAAATAGTGCCAAGTTATGTTTATTTTCATTTAATCGTTGCATAAAAAGAACATCAAATTTAATAAAATCATGATGACAAACTAAAAACAAATTAACTACCGTTACATTAAAAGAGTATTAAATAACAGTTTTTTGATAAATATGGACTATCTTTATGTTTAAATTGAAATGAATACAACCCAGTTTTCAGAACGCAGGCTATTTGTTGTATCTGTACATTAATGGCAAATGTTGACATATTTTGAATAAAAATACTGCGATTCCTGCGACGCCACTTACATTGGCCAAACAGGTAGATCCTTCAACACAAGGACCAAAGACCACATAAGAGGATGGAAAAAGGGAGATGAGACATCTACCTTCGGCCTCCACCTCTCGGATAATAAGCACGACTTTAACCAGAACTCCAACCTCAAAATTTTGCATATTAACAATAAAGGCACAAAACTCGATCGCCAAGAGATTTTAGAGATCAATCGCATAAAAGATAACACACCGGAGCACCTGCTTAATGACCAGGTTATTTTCAATAAATCTCCATTATTATTCCCTATTGCTAAATCACATCTTTAAAAAAACATTTACTGTGCATAAACCTATTATTTACAGATAAACACACTACAGGACAAACCCCAACTCAGGATAACTGCTGCTACACCCCAAAGCCACTACTTTAATTACCCCATTAACACAAAAATTTGCAATTATATAGAATCCTCCACTTGTCAGGCACATTAAAATCACATTAGCCCTTACCACCTGACAATCATTCTCTCTCTTTCCAACAACCTCTCCCTCTAACAATTGTTTACCTAATTGCTTAGTATTATATAAAATCTCACTCTGTTTGATAATGCCAACGTGAAAGGTTGGCGAAACCGGTCACTAATAAAAACAAAAATGTGGAAAATCACTCAAGTATTTTTATTCAAAATATTAAAATGGAATTCCACCAAGTACTCTCTGTCAAAAATATTGAATTTCTTAGATGTTGACATGTCATGGTCGATAAAGCTACAGGTACGCCCCAATCGCTTGCAGTTTACTACATAAAACCGATAATTATAAGACGTATAAAAAAATCTACGCCTGTCGGCAGCTTTAAATGTTGGTGTGTAAATCCGTTTCAATAAATTTAAAATCAACTATGAAAAACAACTCACAGCATAGAAGAATTGTAATATTCATCGTTGGTAGGTTCTATCAGGGGTCTCGGTCAAGGAAGGCAGTTGGTACAAATGCTCTACTGATACTATTTGAAATTAAGTGTCGCCTGCTAGTGGAAAAAAAAACATTAAAAAGAATTAGACAAATATTTAGTGTGTTTGGAATTTTTATAAGAAAGATACTGTTGTCGTGATAACGATTAGGTAGTTAATAGTTAAATAATAACTTTTATAACTTTCTCGGAATGAATAAAATATATGTATTATGTAAGTACCCTTTTACTTGATAATTTTTTTAAAATACATGGCGTTGAGGCCCGAAATACCAATTAAAAGTCTCAGGCACTAATGCTGGTAAAGCAATAATCAACAAATTAAATTAAATTTTTAAAAATACAAACTGTCTACTATTTGTAAATATTGTTTACTAAAAGGTGAATTCTGAAAGTGAATCATGCTCGGATCAGTCGCCGTTGAACAAAATCCATAAATATTGTCCCAATATGGAAACCGAAACGTAAGACTCGAATCCTTAAACAGTATAAAATTCAAGAAATTATGTCACCAAAAAACAACGACTATCGAAACGTACGAATATAAAGAGTATACATTAGATCTAATGGCTGTAGAACGCTTAAAAGATCTTCGAGGCGAGACGACAGAAGGAGGATCTTGTCGTTCTCAGGACCAGCACGAGAGCAGACGTCGATGCAACAGCGATGGGCAACATCGGATGGTTCATCTTGGAAATCCGCTCGTAGATCTCGCGACGCCACGGCCAGGCCACATACAGGGTTACCCAACTCCTCATGGGAAACGACTGCTTCAGCATCTACCTTGAGAGGTACAGCCAACCTGTCCACGCAAGCTGCCCACTATGCGACGACTACAGCGAAGACGCGGAGCACGCCCTCTCGAGCATGGCGGGGAGGCGCAGGGCCTTCTTGCCTCTCGTACCCGCCGAGTTTCGCGAAGACATGCCATCACTTAGGTGGGGTTCCTCAGCAGATTCAGATATGTTTATTGACCTTTTTATCAATGCATAAAGAATATTCAAAAAAATGTTTTATTATGTCCAATCAAGGTGTAAGTAAAACTGCTTTGTCATTCATATGTGTAATATAATAATTTTATTTAATACAACAGAATATCAAATAAATTGAACTTAACAAACATTAGCCTATTTATTTATTACATCAATGATTTGAATTTAAAATGAAAAACAAAAAATACAACAAAATACAAGGAAAACATTATGGGTTGAAAGTTGCAAAAGTTCCGCGAAGTGTATACGGCCGCCTTGAAATTGGCTTCTTGGGAGTGGGCTTGCGCGGTGTTACTGAACGCCGTGTTGTTGCGGTTGATTCTGAAGATTGATGGCACTCATCGTCGGTTATGTAATAGTCCACCTCGTAATATCCTGAAGTTGTCGTACTACTTGATAATATGGATGTTAATGTTGAAGGTGAAGGGGTCGTTGAGGTTGTGGGTGGTGGTGATGGTGTCGCAGTTTGAGTATCTACTACTGTCGATGACGGAGTGGGTGTAGATGGTGGGGATGGTGTCGCGGTTTGGGTATCTACTACTGTCGATGACGGAGTGGGTGTGGGTGGTGGGGATGGTGTCGCGGTTTGGGTATCTACTACTGTCGATGACGGAGTGGGTGTAGGTGGTGGGGATGGTGTCGCGGTTTGGGTATCTACTACTGTCGATGACTGAGTGGGTGTGGGTGGTGGGGATGGTGTCGCGGTTTGGGTATCTACTACTGTCGATGACGGAGTGGGTGTAGGTGGTGGGGATGGTGTCGCGGTTTGGGTATCTACTACTGTCGATGACGGAGTGGGTGTAGGTGGTGGGGATGGTGTCGCGGTTTGGGTATCTACTACTGTCGATGACGGAGTGGGTGTAGGTGGTGGGGATGGTGTCGCGGTTTGGGTATCTACTACTGTCGATGACGGAGTGGTTGAGGGTGTGGGTGTAGGTGGTGGGGATGGTGTCGCGGTTTGGGTATCTACTACTGTCGATGACGGAGTGGGTGTGGGTGGTGGGGATGGTGTCGCGGTTTGGGTATCTACTACTGTCGATGACGGAGTGGGTGTAGGTGGTGGGGATGGTGTCGCGGTTTGGGTATCTACTACTGTCGATGACGGAGTGGGTGTAGGTGGTGGGGATGGTGTCGCGGTTTGGGTATCTACTACTGTCGATGACGGAGTGGGTGTGGGTGGTGGGGATGGTGTCGCGGTTTGGGTATCTACTACTGTCGATGACGGAGTGGTTGAGGGTGTGGGTGTAGGTGGTGGGGATGGTGTCGCGGTTTGGGTATCTACTACTGTCGATGACGGAGTGGTTGAGGGTGTGGGTGTGGGTGGTGGGGATGGTGTCGCGGTTTGGGTATCTACTACTGTCGATGTAGGAGTTGTTGAGGGTGTAGTCGACGATGATGTCGGGGTTTCACTTATCCATATTGTCGGAGTTGTCGGTGTTGTCGGAGTTTTGGTATCCGCAATCGTGGGTGTTGAAGTTATTTTGTGCGTCGATGATGATGATGTTGTTATATCACATATGTCTTGAGTTTCATAATAATCTGTATCATAATATTCTGATGTTGTTATTTTGGTTGTTCTTAATTCTTGTGTTGAAGTTGTAGGAGAAGGTGTGGTTGAAGAAGAGGTTGTCCACGGTGAGGTTGTAAATGAATCTACTATTACCAGTGGTGATGTTGTTGTATAGGCATACGAAGTTCTTGTGGTGGATACTGGTTTTTCTGTAGAACCTGACGGCGTAGAACTGGTGTCTCTGGCCATGGTGGATGTGGCTGACATAGTTGAGTTATAGTCTGGAGAGCTCGTTGGCGTTTGAGATGTAGATGTTTTTGGCGTGGTAGTTTTTATGCGAACTACGAATACTTCAACCTAAATAAATAATAATAATTATTAATTCTATTATTTCGTAATTCTTTTATTAGTCAATATTATATATCGCACTAAGATATATCCACTGTGAATGATTTACTCACTTATTGATCTTATTAACATCTGTTCTATGGCCTAAAATAATATAATATATAATATTGAGGTTAGTTTAAAAAATATGTTTGAAATAATTTTTATACGTCAAAAATAGGATTTTCAATTTTATAAGTAAATTTATATCAGATCTCAAGCGTTGTATCTGTGTCATAATGTTTCTCAATTTGGTATAAATTAAGTACTAACATATTCAGGCAGAGTAAAGTAAAATTCACGTATTTATCACAACGAAGGATATTTAAAATATTTATCAGGAAATGCATGCACTTCATTCGCATGAAGATGCATACCCAGCGTGTTGAAAAAACTTACCGCGCCATAGAATAAAAAGCGAGATCGTCACTAAAAGATTATATTAATAATAATAATCTGAAGGAATTCCAGGAAGTGCAAAATTTTTTAAAGAAAATGTTGATTTGAAATGGGAAACTTCTAATATTCTGGAGATACTACAGAATGAAATGAAAAGTAAATTATTTTTAACCACAAATAAGTTAGTGTTTTTCTTTTCATCGAATTGGCAGTGCCTGAAGGTTTTACTTTAGAGGAATGAGCTAAGGAAGTGTTTCAAAAGCCGCTCGGATTTCACACTAAATCATTCCATGCTAATGTTTTTTACTAATTTTTGAAAAACAATGTTTAATACATTTGATCATGATGATTTTTGGTAATTAACGTTTTCATCTTTCAAAGGCTATTCTAATGTTAATCAGTGGCCGCTATTGTGATTTTCATATTTGTTGTTTAAATGTGTAGTATTGCAAATTGAAACAGTCTGTAGTGTATAAAGTATGTCATAATATTTAGTTGCAATTTTATCGTGTAACGGAAATCGTTCAAAAAAAAGTCTCATATGGGTAAAAAAAAAACTACCGTTCCCGTGAAAAATGCCATTGGCTTATAAATAAGGTTTTCAATATATCAGATATTCAAAATAGATAAATTAGATCTTTATGTCTATTTTGTGGATTGAACGTCAATCAAGTGCGTTTTAATTATATTACTTACTAATATGATTAGACACATTTTTTTTTCACACTTTGAAAATGATTTCAAAGATACTCTCAGAGAAATATAATCGTGATTTGTGTAGGATTCGAACCTACTTCCTCAAGTTTACATGGCTGGTGCACTAACCCTCATTTTCAAAGTATGAAAAAAAAAATGTCCCTTATCATATTAGTAAATTAGATAGTAATAAAATTTTATCTTTATGTGACGTAACAAATTGGTTTTCATGCCAAACTATAAAAATAAAACAAGAAATTGTTGTTTATTGTTAGAAAATGTGTTTTAAAGTCACTGGGATTGATTTGGATACAGCTTTGTTACCAAAACCCACGAGGTGTAGGGTCAAATCTTACCCGTGTCACTATTTTTCGATTCAAAAATCGACAAAGTTTCTTGGCGAGTAATTATCTCAAGAATTATTTTTAAAAAATCACCAATCAGATTTTTTTTATTCTTAATAATGTCAGTTTAATGAATCTGAATATATCGATCATTTAAAATAATATTTAATAAAATAATAATTAGATAGGTAAAATAAAAAAAATCATAATACATAAAAAAAAGTGTTTTTCAATACTTTGTTACGTTGGTTTTCACCTGTTTTGTTTAATTTTTCAATTGTTATAAATGTTTGAACCTCTTTGAAAAATATATTGAATTTACTCACGTCGAAGATTGTAACCATGTTCACGTGTTCGAAGATTAATATATTTCCACTTTTCTCTCCAATGAGCTTGACTACATATCCGTAGTCGGCGTGGTAGTTTCCTCTTGGTTTTATGTGAATACGGCTGATTACGTACCCTTCCGGACATACTATTGGTGTTGGCTAAAATATTTGATCAATAATTTCAGTAAAAAAATCATATAAATTAGTCAAATTTTAAAAAAATGTGTAGGAGTAATTTGAAAAACTAAAAAAATTGCAGTGAATGCTTTATTGTAGATTTGCAAAAAAATGTTTCAAAAGAATTGATGTTTGTTTCTTGATAGTTGTTCTTAACTTATTTAATTAAATTCTTGTGATTATTTTTATAATCAAATTGAACTCGATAATCTAGTAATGATGTCAAAAAAGGAGCAAAGATATATAACTAGGTATGTAGGAATCTTTGTATTTATTTATTTCAGAAACAACCATTACAACAACGCAGTTATTAATAAGGTCAGAAAAATCAATTACTTCAAAGAGATTACTTACTGGAGTCGGAGCATTACTAAGGACTCGACGCGTTACCACAAACGGGGGCAGCGCTATCTCTCCGTCTACCTTTTTTCCAATAGTTTCATCATTACCTTCTTTTGCGCAGAGACTCAGTGTAGAAATAAGCAATACTGTGACAATAAAAAAGAAGAACATATTATAGGGCATTCATATACATATTTATACTTTATACATTTTTTAAGTTATCAAGTTAAAAAATGCGAAATAATATTAAGGGATCAGAATGGACGCAGTATCACTGCTACGCAAATCGAGGAAAGAGTTAAGTCCTTCAGGTCTTGTAAGCAGTCCCATAGCTCAAATTAGAAAATAAAACTTTTCAAAACACTAGAGATAAGAATCAAGGTTAAAAATTATATAAATAAAAACATTTGAAAAATAGAGCCAAGTTGAGTTAGATTTCTTTTAATTGTTGCATACAAAGAATATAAAATATCTAATATATATAATAGCCATTGTGTGTATGTATGTATGTTTCGATTTTTGGTTTTCTATAGAATATCTTAAAAGATACAACGCTGATTTTTTGCACATAAGTTAAGTAAATTTTTCCGCAGCTATGTGCCGAATTTCAAGACGATAGGATAATATTTTCATTCATAAACTATAAAATATGCTTTAGCGAGTTTCAATATGTACGAATTATATGATTCAGTTCTTCACCGCGAGAATTTCAAATTTAGAACTTTTACAAAAAAATACATTTCCAGTTTGTCAGTTTGACACAAGTGCCATCTCTATTTTTTTTATCGAAATTGCATTAGAAATTATGAACCACATCATTAAGGCAGTTGCTCCCAGCCATTTAATTGCCTCTGGTCAGTCAGTGCATTACCTGGCGAAATCGTGTCATTTAATTAATTTAATTGTCACTTTATTTTGCTATATTGAAAGTTGATTTTTTTACACAGTATTGAAAAAACTATAAATTATATTTATCTAATTTTTATTATTTAATTAACGTCCATTTTTAGGGTAAAATAAAATCTTAAATATGTTGAAAAATTGGTTAAAATGACGACTTTTCAAAACCAAAGTTTGTTAAAGATTTTTTTTTTAAATTTTAAAATTAATAAGACGCACATGGTTTATATTTAATCTTTTAATTCCAATTGAAAAAAAGGCTTTTAAATGTTTAGGATTCTTGGAAAATGTACCAGACGAATCTCCAAATTCCTACATTTTAATCGGAAAAACACATATTTATCATATTAATAGTATATTTATAAGAAATAAAAATATATTGTGTTCAGAAGAAGGGATGTACCAAACTTTTTACATTTAAATCTTATTGATTGGTGCAGTCGATTTTTCACAAAACGGACTAGAAAATGATAAAAAAAAACTCGATTATGGGACCTAGACCCTTAATAACTCAAAATAACACCGTCTACGCACAGAAAACGTAATTCAACAAGAATTTCACAATTGAACGTGATAAAGACTGCATCAAATAAAGAACAGTGCAGTGAAAAGTGATGCGTTGTTTGTGACACGAAATGTGACATAAATGTCAAGCAATGAGTTGGAAAGAAAACGTGAGCAGCGTCTTCTTAAAATTCGAGTACGCGCATCGACCTCAAGACAAAAAGAAACTGATGCACAGCGAACGCTGCGTTTGTCTTCGGATTAATTAGTGTGACCTGTCGATTCTGCAATGCTTTACATTATCAAGCAGAAAACCCATCAGATGGAAAGTTCAACGATTATTATCACAAAGGTAAAGTGAAACTACCAGCAAGGCCTATTTCCCCAGTATATTTAAAGGATATTTATAATTGAAATTTCAAGAGAAAAATAAGATCATACAATAACAGTATATCTTCTGCATCAATGGGAGCTAAATTAACAGTGGGCCACTCTGCTTCAAAGTTCAAGGCCAAGTATATCACAGAACTTCATCCAACTGATGGTACAAAATGAAAGCAATTATTCATCTTATTATGTTCAAACACCATTGCATCGTTCATCGAATGCGCGTCATTCTTTGACGGGATACATTTCTAGTATTAAAATAATGATGACAAATTAAAAATAAAATTTTCATAACTTTAACATTAAAAGAGGGTGAAACATGTGTTTTTTTTTTTTCACAAATATCGACTATCCTTAAGTTAAAAACGTAGGCTTTTTGTTGTATCTGTACACTATATGGCAAATGCTGCCATGTCATGCTCGATAAAACTACAGGTGCGCCTTGCTCCCAATCGCTTGCAGTTTACTACATGAAATCGATAATTATAAGATGTATAACAAAAATTAATATCAACTATGAAAAAAAAACTCACAGCATAGAAGAATTGTAATATTCATCGTTGATAGGTTCTATCAGGGGTCTCGGTCAAGGAAGGCAGTTGGTACAAATGATTTACTGATACTATTTAAAATTAAGTGTCACCTGTTAGTGGAAAAAAACATTTTAAAAAATAGACAAATATTTAGTGTGTTTGGAATTTTTATAAGAAAAATACTGTTGTCGTGATAACGATTAAGCAGTTAAAAGTTAAATCATATATTTTATAACTTTCTCGGAATAATTAAAATATATGCATTATTTAAGTACCCCTTTAGATGATAAAATTATTTTAAATTACATTGCGTTGAGGCCCGTGACTATCAATTCATAGGCTTTGGGCACGAATCCCGATAAAGCAATGAACAATAAAGTGAAATAATTTGAAAGAAAATACAACCTGTCGATTATTTGTAAATATTATTTACAAAAAGGTGCATTCTGGAAGTAAATCATGGTCAGAATAGTCGCCGTTGAACAAAATCTTTAAAGAAACCGAAACGTCGGACTCAAAACATCAAACAGCTCAACATCCAAGAAATCATATCACCTTAAAACAACGACTATCGAGTACGAATATCGTACGAATATACCTATTTTAGTGCATAATCATTTTTGTCAGACTGCGCTGACTTAATCTTTTGCACCAAATGAACGATCGAAAGCCGGAGATGCAGGTGTTGTACAACAATTCTAAAGAACGTCGGAATGCGGAAAGACTTAAGATGAGATAACTAGATGCTTATGTGATTAAGCATATTTTTTCACACATTGAAAACGATTAAAGAAAACTCTCAGAAAATATCATCGTGACTTGTGAGGGATTTATCCTCACAAGTCACGATGATATTTTCTGAGAGTTTTCTTTAATCGTTTTCAATGTGTGAAAAAATATGCTTAATCACATAAACATACTAATACCTGCATGGGTAAATAAATACGCATCCTGATTAACATTAATCCAACTTAATATAAATAACTAGATGCTGTGATGATTGATCACCAGGTTGACGAAATGCACGAGGATACTGCGCTGAGCAGGTATGGAAGACGAATGTGCATGGAATAGGTCAGGACCTTCAACAGATTGTGATGCCAGCGATGATAATGCTTAGAGTCAATAGTTGGTGTGCTTCATCAAATATAATAAATTATTTAAATAACCAACATTATCAGAAACGAAACGTAAAGAAAACAACAAAACGTCAAATTTTAGGAATGAATGGAGATTCTTTCAGTGGCATTCATTATTTGAATTGTAACAATGAATGACGACAAATTCTCGTCAATTACGTCAAAATTTTTCAGTACCTGACATAATCACGAAGCAACATTGTATATGAAGCATGTATATCCGCATAGTTTATTCTGACCGGAAGCGCAAAAGTTCCGAAATGGGCTTTTTCGTTTCTGAAACATCACTGAAAAAACAATCTGCATGTTATGTGGGATAAAAGCCTCAGACCAAAAACCCTTATCAAGGACTACCCAAAGTCAATTTACCTATCAATATGTGTCCAGAGATATCCAAGCGAGCCCACTCACAGCAAGGGTGAATAATGGAGGGTGTTCGTGTACTATATCCTAGGCCATGAAATTGTATTTGTAATAATAGTTACGCAAAAAATATACGTCAAAATTACAGGTGGCTTATAAGAAAGCAGAATCTTTCCAAAATCCTCGAACATATACATTGTTTTTTTAATTGTACGTGCCGCTGTTTATCGATCTAATTTAAAGATACATATATAATCAAAAAAATTGATTGACATAAGCTGGTCCCGCCCAACCCTTAGCCCGCCCAATGGAAGAACAGGGACGCAAGGATTGCTCTCATAAAATTTTGTTATCTGTGGAAAGAGAATACCCTTCGAGAGGAGAGTGGGCCAAGCAAAACCGCGGTGACGAGAGGACATTTAAATTCGCTATGTGTGGTATCAATGTTGGGATAAAGTGTATCGTTTCCCCGGCTTTGAGACTGTTATTGCTTCGGTTTCAGTTTGGCTAAATAACATAAAATTATATTATTTGGAAATAAATTTATTCTATCTGCGCTAAAAAGCTGTAGGCATCTGTATATAAAGGTGTTCCAAAATTAACGCAAGATTTGTATTTGTCACCATTTTTGCAGTAAAGTTTTGGGAACACCAGCTGACAGTTTAGGGTTAGTAAAAATGGAGTGTTACACGATAGAAAAACGTGTATTCATTATTGAACAATATTTCAAAAATAATATAAGCTTGGCAGCCTTTTAAAACTTTACTGCAAAAATGGCGACAAATTCAAATCTTGCGTAATTTTGGGACGCCCTTTATATATATAGGGTGTCCCAAAATTAACATACATATATATGTATATATTATATATAAAATGGACATAAAAATGTTTCATAAACATGTATACTTGAATACTGGATACCATTCGCTGAAAATAATATGTTTTATTAATGCAATAATGACTTTTTCATAAATAAAGTCAAAATATTGTTTACCCTTAAGTTAGACCGCATTCAAAATATTCCGGAATATATCATTCGTAATATCCACTTATCGTATTTTTTGTATTTTCTTTTTCATGCCATTTTTCCTGCATTATTTATTTTTATCTTCTATATCCAAACATCAGATAGAAAATCCTGCAATAAAACCAAACAGAGGAGCAGAAAAGACTACACTGGAATATTTTACTGAGCAATGTTGCTTTTTCATCTTTACCTGTTACACTCACGAAATAAAATTATTTTGAATACAATATATAACTAACAGCTTTACACTTCTACATCAAAATATTTTTGACTTGACATTTAATTTTAAAAAACTTCTTACCCGTAAAATATTTTGAGAAAATTGAGTCTTACCATTGTCCTCTGTAGGAGTATTAGATTGCAAAAGAAAAAAATGTAAAAGTAAGCAGTGTTAAGCAACTAGAACTAATGTTATTTTCAAGCAATTTTTATATAGAAGAATTCAAAAGAATCTGTATCAGCGAGAGTTTATTTTTTTATTTTAAGGGTATGGAAACTATTCGTTTCATAATGTGTGCAAGGCTAGATTGTAAGTACAGTCAAACCTCGACTTACGAGTATCTCGGCTTGCTTGTGTTTTGCAAGACGATTTATTTTCTCAATGAATTGTAATTTGATATATGAGTAATGTCTCGCAAAATGAGTAATATCGATAAAGCCCGGAAAGGTTATAATGTTTGAATGTTAAGATTTGGTAATAGTGATTTTTTTCGGTTAAATACATATCAATAAAAAGTAATAAATGTTATGTTGTAAAGTAAAAATTGTCGTTACTGTATTTGAAGGTTCAAATATTATGGTTAGAAAACAAAATCTTTTGTATGAGAATTTTTATGACTGTATTATGTCAAGGTTGAAATACTAACTGTTTTATAGTAAAGCAAATAATGGTGCAAAATTAAGATTAAAAGAAAACTGATATATTCACAACGTGTTAATACTTTTTATGAATAGAAAATTAAGAACTCTTGTGCTTTTGTAATAAATTAATCAGCCCTTCGTGTAGATATATGAATTATTCTTAGTACTAAATAATATTTGGGATTGAGGAATAATAATTTATTTTATACTTTAACTTTCCTGAAACCATCTCATAATTATGTAAACCGAAAGTTGGGACCGGTCGACTCGAATCTTTATCGAACAAACAGAAAGATGAAAAAAGTTTGGCTCGAGTCGCAGCAGAGAATCGTGAGCCTCTCTTTGCCTTCTCTGAGGGAGCGTATCCCAAATTTAGCTTTATGTTTTCAAAAGAAAAAAAGTATTTCATATTACTGTCTATTAAATATTGAGTAAAAACCATTTAAATATTTTTGAGTAAAATACTTGAGTGATGAAATCATTTTCAATGTGTGAAAAAATGTACCTTATCATGTTAGTAAGTAATATAAACCTTTATAGGTAATTAAAACGCACTTGATTGACGTTCAATCCACAAAATAGACATACATAATATATCTAATATTTTAGACAAATAATGCTCCATTTTAATATTTTTACAAAACAGTATTTCTTGTTTATTTTTCCAAGCCAAAGGTTTTTACAGCACTCGCGTAAATAAATCTAAGTTGAATGTTTGCAACGTTTGTGTATTTTTATTTTAAAAATGTGTATAAATGTGAGTATTTCAATAAATCTGATATTGCGTTTCTATAATTTGACTGTCATTCTATTCGACCGCTGTTTAAAATACCATACCTTAAAATGATCTAGTGACAAATGTAATAAAGAAAATATTCAAATAAGTTCATATTGTGTAAACAATCTCTATGAACGTTTTCGTCGTGGTTAAGAAATGTTTCAAACAAGACTATCACATAAAGACCACAGTCGCCTGAAAATACATCTCCGACTTGCGCTCTTACTACTGCGACCAGGGAATGCCATTCTTTCAAAGAGTTATAACATCATTATTAAAGAGTTTTTTTCTTATAACGAAATTCCTGCGCTAACAAACCATTCTGCGTTATACAGGGTGTATGAGAGACTGCACGATGTACCTTTATTAAAATCCAAACAAAGAAATCTCCACAACCCTCTCTGCGTCAAAACAAATTTTCCGGCAATTTTTTTCGTCGTAATTTTTCTGGGGCTGTTTGTACGTAAATGCTATAAATATGCATTTTGAAATATAATGCTGAGGGTTAATTTTGCATTTTAGAAATATACCAATTTATATTTTTACGGAGTTCAATAAAAAAACCAAAACAATTGCAAGCACATCAATATTTAAATATTTATCAGAGGCGTGCAGCAAGTGCAGTGCAGTTGTTCAAGTAATGAAAAATGAGACAAATAATTTAACCAAACTACTTATTCAATGATTAATATTATGAATTCTGCTACAACAGATAAGATTTTTTTATGATAAATTAGTAAAGAAACGAGTGTAAATATTTCGATCACTGTGCAGATTCAGCATTGCCGTATTCCAAGATGCATTCAATATAAAAGTTTTGCCACATTGGTAGATTTATTTTTTGAATTTCCTTTGAAAACTCCGCAAAGTTTCAGCTTGCACGCCCTGAATAATGATCAGATATCGTCTTAATAACCGCGCTGCTTGTAAATAATGGCTGGATCCCACCAGAAATTAAATTACGTCAACCAACTTTACACGGAGATTCTTCCGTTTTTCATTCCACCAGCAGAAAGTATTCTCCTTCAGATTATCTGTCCGCTGAGTCCAAAAGCACACAACTTCGCATGAACATGGGACTGGTAAAAAGAGACTCACCTAGCTAGAGCCACTGGCTAGCTAAGTGTTTGGTAAAAACTAAAGTAAAATTTCCATATTTACAGTGTTCTGAACCCAAAAGTAATCAAGCAAGCGTTTTATTTGCTATAATATATTTGAACAACGAATATGATAAGTAAATGAAAAGAAGATTACTTGAAGTTGTCTTCAAAAGAAAAAAGCGCACATAAACAAAAATTATCGCTACCTCCCAGCCATATGTTGCTATATTTATTGATATAATATATATTGATCTCATAGAGCTTATTTATTGTTGAGGTGAGGCCTAAATTAGCTTTGAATATATACATTTATTATTATTATATATAATTTGTTTAGTTATAGTATAAAATATAAGCAATATTTAGTTCTCAGATGTTTACATATTACTATTTATATACCTGAAAAACAGTTCATGTTTTTATTGTACATTAAACGGTGACACATTTGGTGAATGATTTTTATATAAGCTATTGTTTTCATATTTTTAAATGATTTGGTCGTTGTCTTGTTACCAACAGCCTAAGGTTACCTTGTTAGCTTTGAAAATATAATAATTTAGTAATTTCTGAAGTTTTCAGATAAAAACATTGATAAAAATATTTTAATATTATAAATCAAGACTCACAAACTGTTTTCATAAATATATTAGGCATTCTGATTCGAGAGGTGATAATGAGGCGTGTCTACGTATTACAATTATTTATGTCAAATTTATGTGTAATATATTTTTCTTTAATACTTGTTATGTCAAAGGTATTAAAAGTACTAAAAAATAAAGTCCACTCGATTACATATTTATCTTATATACACTTTTTGCATTTGCAATACATAGCGAATTATGTCTATAATCAATATTTTTGACAGGGAGTACTCGGTAGAATTCCATTTTAATATTTTAAATAAAATACTTAACCGTATCGTGAAAGATTGGCGAAACCGATCACCGTGGAAACACGTGGAAGAATATCTAATATATTTTATTTAATATAACTATATCATATTGTAAAATTAACGACATTTTCGTGCAAATATCGCTTTAAAAAAATATTGGTTTTAATGATTAAATAAAATATAATGCTATACAATCCGGCGCACGATATTTAAAATACCTGCAAAATCACGATTTTGAATTTCCGTTTAATAGCTGTCCCGTGTATGTCGAGTACAAAGTTTATATTCACAATCAACATAATAAACCAAATGCCATTAAGTTTTAATATTTAAAATTACAAGTAAAATAGTTTAGTGATTTTTCCACATATAGACTTTTATTGGTGACCGGTTTCGCCAACCTTTTATTTAACCAAATAAAAATCTATATGTGGAAAAATCACTAAACTATTTTACTTATTATTTAAAATATTAAAATGGATTTTACCGAGTACTCTCTATCAAAAATATTAAATTTCTATTGGTAAACATGATAAAACAAAATTGATAAATTAAATTGTTGTCTGATAAAATCCTCTAAAAGTATTTATTATAAACCAGAAAATACAAAATAATATTGGAAAATTATAGAAAAAGATTATAATTGCATAAGAAGTATATGTGCAGGCGCATAAAGCTATGTGATTTATTTGGAAAAATGCGCATTACTATAAAAAATGTGTATACAATATTTTTAACTGCAATTTTCACTATCTGACTAAATTGATAGCTGGTGAAACCTTTTTATTTGTAGATCAATGAAAAAAAAAATTGGAACCTTACATAAAATATACTTTATTTTCCAATGTAGATTTTTTGTAATAGTAAAATTTTGTTCAACGCTAAATCTGATGCAAAAAATAAAAAAAAATGACAATTAAAAATGTATAGCTTTTAAATTGTCATTTTTTGTTCCGCTCTAAAAATGTCGATTTAATAGTTAATTTGATAGAAGTTAAAGCTATATTTTATATTGTTTTCAGAATAATTTTTTAGCATGTAGTTTTTTCAAGAAATATGTATATCTAGAGTCTACGGTTCTGACCTCTATTCTATAGCCCAATCCAATAGTAAAACAGACGTGCCAGCATTCGTGACTTCAGAGTCGTGTGTCGCCAAACAATCCCAGCTTTGTTTGTGAGCAATCCGATCATAAATCAACTGACTGCTTGCGGCCCGCGGTCGGCTGGAAGTCCGGATTATTGCAGAGGCCTAATCCGTGTGCACACCTGCCTTGGATGATGCAAATCGTACCGCAACTCAAAATGGCGGGGGTCTTCAACCAATGGTACTCAAATTCCATTCGATAAATTATCATAGAATCACATCTCTACTCCTGCAAATTTACAAAACATTATAGAAATCGGGTGTGAAACGGTTGTACGTTGTTGTATAGTTGCAATATTAAAACATAAAAATTAAATTGTGTTTTATTAGAGTTTTTAGAGGCGGAGTGCCGCGCTTCTGGCCGATGGTTTGGCCCGGTAATCAAGGGGGAAATTTGACTTAAAAAATCATATGAAATAGAACATATTCAGAATATAATAAATTTTATAAAATCAACAATGTGTCGTTGATAAGATGTGTTTAAAGTAAGCGTTTCTGTAGACGAGTCGTTGTAAATATTAGTGTTGTATTTAAAATGTCAGCATACGAGAAGAAGTTGTTCCATATAGTGTGAATTATTAATATTATGTTGGATTAATGTCAATCAGATTGCGTTTTTATTTACCCATGCAGGTATTAGTAGTATGTTTATGTGATTAAGCACATTTTTTCACACATTGAAAACGATTAAAGAAAACTCTCAGAAAATATCATCGTGACTTGTGTGGGATTCGAACCCACATCCCCAAGCTTTCATGGCCGGTGCATTTTATTATGATATTTTCTGAGATATTTTGATATTTTATGATATTTTCTGAGAGTTTTCTTTAATCGTTTTCAATGTGTGAAAAAATGTGCTTAATCACATAAACATACTACTAATACCTGCATGGGTAAATAAAAACGCATTCTGATTGACATTAATCCAACTTAATATAATTGAATGGTGCGCGTCTCGGCTAAACATCAATAGATTTTAAAAATAATAATAACCAAATTTGGATATAAAAATGCTTCACTTGTTACTTTAATTAAAAAGTCCAGTGTTTGCAAATCATTAAATATTGATTAGCCCGAGCATATTGGTTCATATGTAGAATATGATTATTAAAAATTCTCACTAAATTGCAGTGGCTCGTTAGCATAGTTGGATAAATGCACCGGCCATGAAAGCTTGGGGATGTGGGTTCGAATCCCACACAAGTCACGATGATATTTTCTGAGAGTTTTCTTTAATCGTTTTCAATGTGTGAAAAAATGTGCTTAATCACATATTAATATTATATCTTACATCTTGCATTGATTTTATTTTACTTACTTAAAATTTTATAGGCTGATTTGAAAAGAAAATACTTTTAAAATTCGTACATAAAATAGTACTTGTTTATAAAGAACTTTTTTCATCAAACGCTTTAAACATTCATCCTTGCTGTCCTATATGAGCGCTCTAACTTTTTTGATAAACTGAATGTCTTCCTCTTTTTTCAAATCAACATCTTGGTTTTCAAATGTAGCTTGGAAATTTCTGGTAAAATGAATCCATATAAACACTCTCGGAATCAGATTTACCTTACTAATAATAAATTAAAACACGAAGGTTTACTTAGTCCTTTTATCTATTAGTGGGGGTTTTAACCAAGGGAAGTCTTTAAGAGTGAATCTTTTTCAATATATTTTTTAAGTATGTCGCCAGAAACATGATATTACTGTTTTATCAAGAGCGATGAAGCTTCCTTGGCTATTTGATTCGTATATATTGCATAATTTAAAGCTTTTTGTGCTGAATTCGATTATATCCCGCTCGCAAAATATCCCTAAAAATTAATCAAATTATAATTTCTTCACAATATTTTGAGGTTGGGTCTTTACCCAAACCTGGCCATCGCGATTTGATGTTTCAATACTTTCGACTTACGTTTGTGTAAATTTATAAAATTTGGATGTCTCTCGCTTGCAAGATAAGTAAAAAAGACACAGTTTAATCATTACTGAGAAGGAATGATTTTTTCGTAGTATACTCTCTTAATTTTTAGCGTGGCATCTTTAATGTGGTACAAAATAATAACGCTGATCTGTAATGTAGCGGCCGTTACAAACGGCTTGCCGATAACAAAACCGTTACACCCAAACGACTCGGGGGGTGACATTTAAAGTCACTTTTACGAGGGAGACATTAAAGTTTTTGTTTGCTTTATCGGCTCTGACACTGCGAGATACGCACGGGCCTGTCTGCTTTAATTGTTTGATTAATTGCTTACAATTTTGTATTTTTTATGCCCCCGATTTGTTAATGTTACGGTCTCTGATAGCGCTTGCCCGAATTGGATACCGACCATCTCGTAGTTTAGCGGTTGGCGTGCTTGCCTCTTAACCGTGAAGTCCCGGGTCTGAATCCGAGTGATTTTTATTTACATTAGATTAATAACTTTAAACGGAATAAAATTATTTTTTTAAACACAAGAAGACTTTTTGGGTGTTTTCATAGTCGTTTTAAACAGCTTATTTATGAAAATAAAATATGGTTTTTATATTTGCGATGTAACAGCAGTCTTAACTACGAAAATATCATTGTTTATTTTTATTGTCAATAATTATTTGTAATTTCAATTCTAAAATTAGATTCCCTCCTTTTCCCTACTTTTACTATCAAAGTATTAGATTAATCTCCATAAACTTTTTTTAGACAAACGAAATACAGTTAAAGACAAGAAAAGTTATTCAGAATGAAACAAAGCAGAAGGTTCATTCATTATTAAAGAGATATAACTGCATCAGTCCTTTTATGAATATATGCAACCATTACAAATAATTGTAAGTCATTTTATCTAAATACGACGGTTTATTACATGTATGAAGATTTTTGGTGGTTTATAAATACAGAATTCTTTGGTGTTACGCCACGTTTATTTTTTAAATTTCAATGCTTCGGTTCATGCATTGGGACCATTGTTAGGAATACAAAATTTATTACACGTGAAATAGTGGTCGTTAGTGATGATTTGGGCGCTCCATCCTGAGAACCATTTGATAGACCCTCAGAAGCGAGAGCATTTCTCAGAGTAAGCGTAGATCCAGCAACCGAGCGGTTTCAAGCCTCAAGCCATTGTCTTTGTTGATGTTGCCAGTGAGTTTAAAAATGCAATTGCCTCCATGACTAGACGAGTTTTTTTTCTCTTGGTCAACAGGGCTACCCACAAGCTCACATGCGTTTGAAACTTTGTTGACGATATTTTGTGAAGTGATTGTATTACGTATGGTGCGGGTTAATCTAGGAATTTCAACTGATAGACATCACGAGTCTGTTACTGAAAAGCGAAACATTAGTAAAGAAAAACTCGTTTCTACAACCAATTTACATATTTTATAATCTATGTTCACTCATGTAGGGGAAATGAGTATTACAAATTAAACCGGGGTGCCGTGAAAAGGCAGACTACCGCACTAACGCCGGCTTTATGCGACAAACCTTTCAGGAGCGAGCCGCGCGGGGCTGGGGTACAATGAAAAGCTCTCCTGGTATTGAATTTTACTTTGTAGTTTCCCGGAGCCTCCCTGCGGATCGCGAACAGGTTTTTTTTTGAGGATTTTAATCTGCTTTTCGAGCAATTGAACAATTTTGTTTTTATTTTTCATATCAGCTTCATCGGCTGATTTTAAAAAAAAATTATTTCAGTGAATTTCCTCAAAAAAAAATTAAAAGTCTTTTCAATTGTAGACTATCTATTATCATTAAAAATATAAATATTACAAATATGTATATATAAATATTTCATTTAAGTATATGGTCTGCTTACTCTAATTAAAGGTAAACATTGAAGAGCAGAAACACAATTTCCGATAGAGCCCAATCTATAGATAGTCAATATTCATAAGACGCGGGTACCTCGGTGAATGGCCAGCCATATAACCAAATGGTCAGTGAAGGTTGTATGGGTTAGGGTAGGTTGGATATTTTTTCCAAATGACCGAAAAGGGATGTTCCGCGCTGTGAACGACAGAGAGCGCACCTGGAAGAGAAATTGAAAACCTCGCCGGAGGGCGGGTTTTTTTGCCTATTTATTGGCAGAATTTTCTTTTGCTCTGCTAACACAAGTGAATCAGTTGTTTATTTTTAGTTTTTTCTACCTTTTGAAATCAATGTATGTACTTTTGTTTTTAATATTTAATTAAATACTAATATGATTAGGCATATTTTTTCACATATTGAAATTGATTTAAAGAAACTCTTAGAAAAATATCATCGTGACTTGTGTAGGATCCTACACAAGTCATAATTATAAGTCCTAATCATATTAGCAAGTAATATAAGCCTGTAAAGGTAATTAAAACGCACTTGATTGGCGTTTAATTCACGAAATAGACATATTTAATTATATCTTGAAAATAGTACATGTTAATAATTTTAGTATTTTTATGATTTTATTTATTTAACAAGTAGTTCCGAATAGACTATTTGTTGTTTGAAGAGTTGAATAAATATTGAAATAAAACAATTTTTATAATACTAACAGTTAAATTAGAGAGCAATAGGTTTTGTCATAAAATATGATTAACGGTCGAAGTCCCACACTCGAGTTTTTTGATCATTTTCTGGTCCGTTTTGCGAAAAATCGACTGCACCAATAAAAAAAAATTAAATTCAAAAAGTTAGATACATCCTTCTTCTTTTATTTCTTGTAAATTTACTTTTAATATGATAAATATGTGTTTTTCCGATTGAAGTGTAGGAATTTGGAAATTCGTCATGTCCCTGTTTAAAGAGTCCTAAACATTTAAAAGTATTTTTTTTAATTGGAATTGAAAGATTAAATATAAACCCTGAGTGATATATTATTTTAAAAATTAAAAAAAAAAAAACTTTAACAAACTTTGGTTTTTAAAAGTCTTCATTTTATCAAATTTTTCAACATCTTCAAGATTTTATTTTACCCTGAAAATGGACGTTAATTAAATAATAAAAAATAGATAAATATAATTTATAGTTTTTTCAATACTTTAAAAAAAAAATTAAGTGACAATTAAATTAATTAAATGATACGATTTTGCCAGGTAAAACGGTCCTTTTTTTGTAGCAGATGGGGGATGGACACCAAGCAAGGTTAGGTAGCTAGACCCTTAAGTATTGAAAAAATATTTGAAAAAGAGACTATTAGGTAGTGTAGCGATATTAAAATGCATATCGATTACTGTGGCACTGTATCTTGATGAGTTTATTGTAACATAGATGTGAGCGCATACAAAATGGATTTCCAACCCAGCGGCGGGGTTGAAGAATGGGGGAAGGGGAGTCCATCCCGGGGATGATTTGCAAAAGCAATCAACGCGTCATTACGCACTGGTGTCACATAAATACTCAATGGCGTACTGTGAACAAATACGCTAGTATATAATTGAGCTTAAAATATTTTGTTTTTTATATTCGAAATGTGTTAATTGTTCTTCAATCAAACAAGAGTGCGCATTTGCTTGTTTTAGAGATACATTAATAAAATTAACAATATTATAAATTTAAAAAGATTCACTGAGCTCTAGAAGATGTATTATTTTATAGTAATTAAATTCTTCAATTTAATTTAATATGTTACTAATTCATTTTTTTGTCTTTTTTATTAAGTTTTATTTTTATTTAATTTTTTAGAACGACTCTATAAATTGTTATTATTTTATATATTTCTATACACGGGAAAGGTTGTTACTAACTGGTGTAAATGAAGTTCATATTACTTCTATTGAAAAAATACCAAAGACTATAAAAGTCAAGTTTATGTATTACGACACGAAATTCAAGTTACTCGGGTTCAAGTACTAGTCCTGGAATTTTCAGGACTTTATAGACTACTTTAAACATATATCTCAAATAAAATAATTTTTCCTATTTTACTGGTCCTCCCTGTCTCGATTACCACAGAACACCAATCAGAGACTCGGCTGTCACGTGGGCTCGCAGGTCGCACACAACTCGTGACATTATTGTTTATAACTGACGGTATTTTTAGGCGAACTCAAATTGCATTGAATATATTTCTTAAAGATAACACGATCTTATATTTACAACTAGAACTGTCAATCAGTTTTTATGAATACACGATTTGAAGAGCACAATAAAAGATACATATTTTTTATACTTATGAAAGTTATTTTTTATATTACAATATAAAAATGGTATTTTGAAAACACTTTTATGAAAAGTTTTAAATGATATCGCTACTCATGCAAGAATAAAAATCTGCACGTGAATTGATCCTAACTTCAAGTTAAAGATTACTGTTGAACATTTAATGTCTTTTTTCAATTTCCTTAAAATCAAATACGGCTTCATTGTTCAATGAAAAAGAAAACCCTTTTAAAATAATATATTCTCTAATATAGTTTTTCAGTTAAGTCATCGAAACAACGCAAATAGTGGACAAGCAATATGCTTGGCCGAATTTCCCACCTGGCTTGCTCACCTGTTTCTCATCTTTCTGCTACTTATTCTTTTAAGTTGTGTTGTTTAAGACTCATGAATATCTACCACTTGCGGGATAAAAAAAAACAAGTCTAAATATATTTTATTATTTTAAAATTAATTTAATTATGAGTTTTAATCCATGCGAATGTTGTCACATTTGTTCTGACAACAATTCACACAAAACAGGGTTTTAATAGGACGAAACTCAAAATTTGATGACGTAATGAAAACAGCTGGAACAAAGGATTCGTTTAGCTGGGTGGGTTGCCTTAATACAACCCCATTGTATGTATTTTGTATTAATAATGACCTGTAAATTATGTGTGGTTTACAATAATTGGATTGATATGTCATAATTTTAGGAATTTCAATACAATATTTAATTAAACAGTAAAAAAATAAATAATAATCCATTATTTATATTTATGTCGTAAATTAAAAGGGTAAGCATGATATAATTTCAAATAAATCAAAATGAAACTGAGTTTATGTATTATATAGCTATAGCTATATATAGCTATATTTTAATTTAAATATTTTTGGCTCTTTTGCATTGAAATAATGCAGTATTAAACTATGAGTTTATAATAAATTTGATTTTTTCTTTACGGTTCTCAATTAGCAATGTTTTTAAAAGAAATTGTTTAAAAAAAATACTTCCGTCTCGTACAGTGACAAAATAATAAAAATCACCCATTGTTTCATATATTTGATAACACAAATGCTTATTATTAGATCTATTAATTTCTTACCAAAACAATCTTCATCTATATACTGCAAGAATAAATTATAAATTGCAAGGAGCGCCGAGAACAATTATGAACCACTTCTGGGACAGACAGCCGGTAGTCCTTGCTCCTTGCTTCCCACTTTTCCAGGCTTTGGCTATGAATATATTGCTGCAAGCAGGATCATCTACAGTACCATTGGTGCAAAAATTTGCACGATGAGATTTGAACAATTACATATTTTCGATTCATTGTACAATTACAACGATGAAATAAAAAAACTTAAAATACAGATTTATTTTATATATTTTTACAAAAAAAAGTTTTCACGTGTTATTTTTTCATATGGTTTGGTACCTCTGCACATTTTTGTGCACTTAATATACACATATGAAGGAAAGGTCCAGATCTTTTACAAATATTTAATATTAATATAAGTATAATGTTTTATACAAACAGGGTGTAAGTACAATTTTTAAAAATATTTAATACGAGTATTATCGAGAATAATAAAACGCAAAAAGCATGGCTACAGAATGTAGATTTCTATTTGGAAAGTTTATAATGACACTTGTTACGCAGTTTAAAGTGAGGTCGTGAAGCGTCGAAACGACATTTATATCTCGACGTAATATTACAGTTAAATGAAAATCATAAAAAAACACTTTAAATTACTGAGTGTATTTTAGGCACATAGTTAATTTATTGTTTCTATTGTTTTTAAATATATATTTTTTTCTTATTGTTAAATTATTTTTATTATTTACTTATTTTTCATTATGATTTCATCTTATTTCTTATGATATGTTATCCTCATAGGAGACGTGGTAACCACAGGACTACGAGTTTTATCTTGATTATAATTATATGGTTAAATAACATCAAATAATATTTCAAACATGATTTTTGACAAGTATACGAGGCGGCGTGTTATCAAAAATATTAACGCGATTTTTCAGCATTTTAATGGGACGTCCATTATCTTTAAGCCCGTACCTATCAGCCCCGGGGCTCACATTGTGCCCGAGCTTTGAGTGGGGGTAGCTTTTATGTTCCGATAACACTTTAATTGTCAAATGAAAAGCTTAAGTACCGTCAAAAGCTTCGAGTCATCAGAACGAGCCAAGTTCGAAGATAGATGTACCGGGGCGCTCTGCGCTGATCGCGAGCTTTTTACAATCTCGTAAAAGCACAGCTTTTTATGTTTTCGCAGCTCTGTAATGTGACAATGTTGATTTTTATTATTATGATTTGGAATATCAAATAGAAGGAGTAGTAGTATTAAGAGAGAATCATTAAATTCCAGTGCCATACGGTCATCATGGAATGTATATAAAATAGCAGTTACGCCATTGTCCCTTTTTATTATTTTTTTTTATCGTTCTGTGCAATTTGTTGCTTTATCATATGAGCATATTTTATTTCTCACGTATTTAATAAAAAAAAATACTTAAGGTGAAATCTTTAATGTTGTGGCACTTGAAATAATAACAGCGTATCCTTTTGCACGGGTGTACTAAAAATCGTTATCGTGCTATGAAATAGAGTTTTTCAATTATTTAGTTGAAAATTGACTCCGAGTGCAATTGAAAAAAAAAGCGCAAAGAGAAAAAAATACGCAGCAAGGATCTTAAACGTTTTCCGCCGGTGGAATATATATTATGTTATGACTTGGGGATGGAGAGATGATCAGATTTATAATGACATTATTTATTTAAATTTTAGACTTTAAGAGAGATCGAGGTCTCAACGTTTTTAGAAAAAATCTTCCTAGATACTATTTTTTGAAAACAAACTTCGTAAAACAAAACATCATTTTTTATTATTTAATTTGAATTTATTAATCTTAATTTTTTATAACACATTCAAAAAACTTTCTCTCCCAATTTAGATCTGTCAATTATTGTATGTTTTTTTTTGTGCAAATTAAAATAAATGTCTATAGGCATTTTTTGAGTTCTTTTAATCAAAACTTAATTTTATGTTCCATATTAGAGTACTTTTAAACTAATTTAACTTGCCTATTCTATTATAATGTATAATTTATTCAATTCAAGATTCAGGGGCGTATTCTTACTCTTTGAAACTACCAAGGACGAGTTTTATCTTAAATGGCAAACATCAATCGGAAAAACACGTGTCGACAATATTATAAGTCAAATTTAAAAAGTAAAATATTTTTAAGCTTTAAAATAATAATGTATCCGACTTTGTGTATTCAGATAATTTTTATTATAATGGTACCTTTTCTGCTGTGCGTGTTTCATATTGCATTTTTGACAAAAAACACTCTACGCGAGGAGCGTAACATTCAATATTAATTAACATGCAACTGATAAAAAAACAATTACATGTAACTTCTGCTATCTAATCTAATTTTCTTACCTTACGCTAGTAATTTATATATTTTTTTTATATATAATAAAGTACTACAGTATATATTTCTCTTTGATTAATTTATTTACGACTCGAGACACATAACAGATCATGAAATATCTTTTGTGACAATAACTATCAGAACGACCGGCACAATGCCTATTTCATTCTCAATGCCCTGGCATTTCATCCCCCACCAGAACCGCCGCTGGGGATGTTTTCACAAACAGAATTGGATATTATGGGGGGCGGGGGTTTGTTTAGAATAGCCTATACAGCAGCGAAGCCTCCGATGTGAGCCTGAAACTCAATACCGCTTCCCGGAAACTGGGTTCTATAATTAAGGCGCGTGTACATACAACGATCCGCGTATTATTTATTTACGTATTAATTCAATACGGTTTTTTATTGATTTTCTATAATTGAAACTAGTTGTTGTTTCTAAAAAAACACGAGAGCATTATAAATGGCTCGTATTTTTATGTTTCCTAACCGGAGAAACTGAAGCTCAAATAATTGCACAGTATATATAAAACAATATCCATTTATGATGTATATGTACACTATTTTCTCCTTTAGAAAACCATGAATATTGGCACAGCATGAGTATATGCTCAGTGAAATGTTCTCCAATCTTCTCTGAGGAGAGGCACTCGATGAAGAAGATATGTATACAGACAAAAAACGAGACTCTGGGTTTGGTGTTTGGTGGTTTTTTTCCTTCTCGTTTCATGCGTGTTTATAGAAATATTATATCGAATGTAATTAAAATTTACGCATCCTAGCGAGGATAATTCGGAGATAATCTTTCACTTTGTAAGTAATACTTCGGCCTCCTCGAGCAGCCGCGCCGCTCTCCGCCAGGCCTTTGTGAATGATAATGGAGTAATATACAGGTTGAGTGAACTCAATTTGGGCATGGAAGCCAATGTATGACGGTCTTGAGGATATTAACCAACTACCCCGTATTCGAAATAATATATATGCTTTAAGTAATTTTAATATAAAATGGTTTTAATGCGTACAGAATAAGCCATTTTGTGGTTCCGCGGTTACTATATCTGCTTACAGCTGAAATGTTATAGATATTTCGCGGTTGGCATATCTTCTGAAGGCTAAAGGTTTATCTATTGACGCATGAAACCAGTTTAAAATATAAAATTTAAATTAATCCAAGACCTTCAAGATTGTTTTTAACACAGTACGTGACTATATATTTAATAATTATATGAATTAACAAACAACTTGAGGCGCCATAACATCTAATAAAACCAATGTACAAATACATAGTTAAGTCCATGTATAAAAAGTGTTTGGCATTTAATTTGTTGCGTAAAAAGCGCCCCTCTCGCGGAATTTTCTCAGCTCCAGATGCCCAGTACTATCGGCGTGTACGCGGCCCATCATCCAGCAGAGGACCCCGGCTACATAAGTGTTGGCGACACGCTTCCAGGGGCGCCGCATGACGACGCACGGACTTGTCGGATTCAGGGAGCGGAGCCCTGCATTTTACGTATGACCGGAGCGCGGTAGGGTTGTCCATTTTGTATTTTTCATTTTCACTAATCATATTTCAATAATTGATTTAGGCACGAAACAACTATAAAAATCTAAATTAAAAAAAAATTCAAGACTAAGGTGTTTTTTTCTCGATATTTCATATTAATCCTCAAACATCATATTTTTACTGTAGGTGGGGTAGGTTACACTGATAGCAGTATAATTTGATTTATTGTGACTTAAGCTTAGCTAAAAAACACATTTTAGGTCTTCATTTTGAGTCAAAGACCGTTTATCTTGTTTGCCGTAGTTAGGTTTTACAAATTGAGCTGGAGACATATAAATAAAAAGTCAGCATCACTACAATTTTATCATAGTAGACGGCCTAGAGAAAACGATGTAGACGGGCATGCGGTTGAAAGTATTATATTAAAAAACCTGTTTGACTTTGTCCGACTTGAAAGATTTTTCATTATTATCTATATCGGAAAAACTGTTTAAAATTGTAATCAAATTTTAAAATCCTGATAAACTTTCACGTTCATCTGGATTTGATAAGAAAGCGTGCGAATTCTTAAAACCACGCAGCTGTTTTAAATAAGTCTGTATTTTATATTGAACTGACTTTTTAACTCCAAAATAATTTGTAAACGTATTTTAAATTGAATTTAATAAAAAAAAACACGTGAAGTGATTCGGCAGCCCTGGGCGGTACTAAAGCACCACCCGAGTCGACCCTGGGCGCTGATAATTATCCTTTTTTCCCTAAAACCACGCCATTTATTCTCTCTCTCACACAGATTAAAGTATCCCCTGTAAATAATACCATCCCCTTCTAGTATTATTTAATTACATAACTAATGACATTACTTAATTTCGTTCCGAGCTACTTAACTAAATAAAATTATTATTATGTAAGGTAACTGTTTTTTTTCAATCATACTTATATTTTTATAATTCATGTAAATTAATGTAATAATACAAGGCTTACCTGCGATCTATTTTAATACAAAACATAACATCATGATCACAGTTTTTTGACATATTAAATTATTTTTTATTAACAGATTTATAAAAAAGTATTTTTATCAAAAATATGTTCACCAGGGAGACATCAAATTGACTCTTGACTCTGACGTCACAAGAGCCAAGTTCCTTTTATTATTTGCTTGCAATTCACAATACGAATTTAAATATAAAAGAAGGAAAAAAACAATACGTCTTTTTCTATAACTTTCCAACATTAATTGGTACCGTAATATAAATGTCACACCTAATTTCATAAATTCTCAATCAACAATAATATTAATTAAAGGTTTAAGGCCAATAATACTGTTTAAGTTTTCTTTTTTATTTCTCGAACGAGTCAAATAAAAAAAATAATTTAAGTATTAATAAATGTTTTCATTTTTTAAATAAACGATTTCATTACTAGTTTTTAGTCACCTAATGAATATTCATTAGTATTGCTTATATAGATTTTTAGGAAACAATAATATTTGTGAATTGTATGAATTATTTGATTTATCGTAATTTTTTAGAAATCTTATAAATGAAACATATAAATCCTTACAAATGGATTACGATTTATAATTTTTTTTATAAATATTAGAATTTCTGAAATTATTAAATAGAATTTGAAAAGTATTAAGAGCAGACAAAAAAAGGAAAATGCTTCATAAACCACAGTAATTATTACAGCAAATCTCTTTAGGAGTCGGCCTTTTTGAAGGGAGGAGGCCAGAAGACAAACAACTTCCATTGATCCGAACAGAACAATGATTTACTCTCTCTGCTCTCGGCGCACAAAGCTGGGGGGGCCGTGAAATAAAGATGTTTTGTAATTAACTACTGAGTTATCCATTCAGAACCGAGGAAATACATCTTAAATACCGGCAGTTAAGTGCTATATTCCCCCGCCGGTGTGAGAGCGATTCCCGGGCCTCGGCGGCTCGCCTGCACGCGACTTTCATCTCTGTTGCCATGGTTTAGAAAACGTGCTTTAGTATGAAGGCTTTGAGGTCGATGGGACCTTTGAGACGATGGTTGTTTACTCAGTTCACGTCTTTCGGTATTGGGAGCTAGTAACAACTTTCAACGCCACATAAATTCTTGATGGGCTACGAGACATCTGCGCCGATTTATTATATATACACACACACACACTCACACAATATATATATATATATATATATATATATATATATATATATATATATATATATATATATAATAATTGATATTATGTATTTTCAACATTACTTTCTTTAGCGATAAAATAATTATGACTGACAGGTTTTAATTAAAATTTGAATAAATGAAATATTTCATCTGATTATAATTGATGACACAACAAATATCCAGTTTTTCTAGTTGTATCAAAAACATCTTTTAGTGATATATTACTTAATTAGTATTTAGGATTTATGGTAACTTATGTAATTTAGTGTCGAAAATATTTAATATATTTTGTGATTTAAGAAATAATTATATAGGATCTGTTGTTTTTTTAAATTGAGAATTACGGATACAAGTTAAAGACACGATATCTCTTGCATTTACAATAGTTGTTAGATTAATATCAAAATTTATTTGAATGAAATGAAATAAAATTGACGAAGCATTAAAATGCGAAGGAGGATACTGAAAAGTCTTTCATATTTATGAAAGCATATATTTTATATCTTTTCTGAAATAGATTCCCTTAAACGCATACAAGATGGGATTTAAAAATATGCACTATTTTCAATCTGCAAGATATCTCAAATTTATTATTAGTAAATATACCCTAAATAATCAATATTTTTGACAGAGTACTTGGCGGAATTCCATTTTAATATTTAAAATATTTTCCCACTTGCTATTTTTTATTGGTGACCAGTTTCGCTAACCTTTCACGTTGGCATTACCAGTTTGATAGTGCCAACGTGAAAGGTTGGCGAAAAAGATCACTAATAAATATATCCTGTTAGTTAAGATTTATTGTTTTTTTGATCATACTTATAATTAGATGGTTTTTGTGTCATGGGATTCTTTTAGTTTATGCTAAATGTAATATTGATACTATTGCCACAGTGCACATGAAAATAAGAAAAACATTATATTCAACAGATGCTTTGTTACTGGGTGTTTTAGAAATTTTCCATTTTTATTGATTTGAAAAAAAAACAAATCAATCACTTACGATGGCTTCAGTGACGGGATCAAATTTTTTATAAAAACCATCGACCATACTTAATGCCAAAGCAGTAACGACGGTCGAAAAACTTCCATTAATAAAATGATTACAAATAAAAAGCTTTGTGTAAAAATAAATATAAAACTTAAATGCATTCTATGATTCAAAACTGTATACAACATGCAATGCTTTCAAAAATGAATATCAATGATCGATAATAGTAAATAAAATAGTTTTATTATTCAAGTATCGGCGCATTAGTCTAGAAATGCATCGACGCTGGACGCGATCTGCTGCACTTCCGACTGAGACATCGATACACCCCTGCCCGCCCTGCCCTGCCCTGCCCCTGCCCCCCCTTGCCCTGCCCCGCCCCCCCTGCCCCCGCCTTGCCCCGCTGCACTCAGTAATGCATGCAGGCCGCGCGTGCACACTGCTTGCCTGTAGAGGCGATGAAGATGTATGCGTGGGGCTGACGAGTGGCGCAGGCGTTGGTGCAGCTTAATAATTTAATTCAAATTAAAAAAAAATATATAATTAAAAAAAATGTTTCCCGAGATCCAGTTATAAAAGATGGCGGTTTTAATTATAGTATTATAGAAAATCACGCGTATAATATATTTGCACTCAGCATCGTTTTACAAAAAGCGATGGTTAATATATTTGTTTTTATTAAAAATATACATTTTTTTAAGCTTTTGTATAAATTTATATTTTATTTCTTAGTAAAATATATATTTATAGAACTGTGCTAGAAAAAATATTGAATTGACATATTTAATTTTGATATATTTAATATCAAACGTCATTTTCAATTTGTTCACAAAAATATTTATTCGAGATTTTTTATTATTACATGTGTCTTTTGGATTGAAGCTATTTGGGCGATTAACATGAAATCTTGATAGTCTGTAAATAAATTTCAAATTTCTTACATTTACCTTAAAAAATGTCAATAGCTATAAAGAGTGTATTATAAACTAATCGTAACGTATATTTTTGTTCCATTCAATAAATAAAAAAGTCATTTTGTAAATAAATTCCCAGGCTAATAGCTTTAGTCAGCCATATATACATATTGAGATCATCTGGTTTTGAGACGTAATGGGATATCTAAGAAATACAGGTTCTAATTTTAGCGTCTAGAAAATTTATGAATTTTACACTTAAATGTGCCATAAATCAAAGATGCATAAATAATAAAAATGTGCCTTTCTGTCGAATTGATAATACGGTTTTAGAACTGCAACAAATGGAACGGTAATAACGACAACCTAACGACGGGCTTTTGAAATTTTAGCCTTATAATACAAACAGAAAGTTAATAAATAACAATTAAATTCTCTTTTGCAGTCCAGCTACGCCACTGGATCGCCACAAAATGCAGTGCAACCCGGAATTAGGGAACATTTATCGATTTATGGACTCGCTGCGTTGAGAGAATTTATCCGCTTTCTGTATCCAGAACTCCATGGTCTGTTATGAAACATTATCACTGCCCTGTTCTCTATGGCCGCTATGGAGTATCGGGTTTCCATGGCAACCCTTGTGGGATGGCTTTCAGTGATCTATCTTTTAAATTAACATTTACTGGATTGGGTAAAATACTAACGAATTTACTCTTAATTTAAGGCCCGCGGGGAGCTGCTAAAGCGCCATCTAGTAATCATTTTTTTATTGATTTTGGTAAGTTTGTTACTTTTTACACAGATGCCACTTTACGAAGTACATCGATTTGTCTATGAAAATCCCACTTATTTTTAAATTAAATGAGAAATTTAGATTTTTCACATATATAACTATATTATCACAAATACCAAGAAACAATTCAAGTTAGGTAAAACTTTTAACAAGGGAACTTTTATCAATGAAACAACCAAAATCAGAAGATTGATCGTTATTTTATATAGTTTTTTTTATAAACAGAAAGATCATCTAAAACCGCAGAGGAGATAACTATATTTTGATATTTTAATTGAAAATTTTTGATTTGAAAATTCATTACCGATTTTGCTGTCGCGGTTGGTTTCGATGGGAAAAAAATTCTAAACACTTTTTTTTAAAGATATTTAAAGGTTATGATTTATATCAAAAGCTAGTCGCAAGTGAGCACCTGTGCTCTCTGTTGAAACACGAGGCTGTCTTAGAAGTATACAATACGTAAAATATATGTTAGTATATTTGACTGCATGCCACTGAGATGCACATCGCCCAAGTAAACGTTAGTTGTTCTTGTTTCTAGGAAGGCTATTTTTTTAGTTTAACGACCCTCTGCAGCTGTTATAAATCATATGCTACACGGAATTCTACATCGAGAAATGAATTTAGTGTTTTATAGGTGATTAAAAATATGTAGGTACACGTTCATCTTCAATATTATATCTCTTCGGAGAAAATAGAAAACAAATACCTTTGATTTATTACAACTCTGTTGGTTTACTTATCTTTTTCTCTGATTTATTTATGACTAAATATTTCACATGGCTTAAAAAAACATGATAGAGAAACATAAATTATCACAGATACGAGTGGAAACGCGGTAGTCAGCATGGAAATTTGCCGATCAAGACGTTTCGGATTGATTCCAGAAGAAATAATTTTTTTTTTCGATTTTGTTCAAATCTATCTATTATAATACTCTTTTTGACAAGTTATCTGTGATTTTCTTACCTGTGATAAGACAAATGTCGGGATCTTATCAAGCTGAGCACAGCCGCGGCTGCTCTTGATTACTACCAACCGCTTCCCTATAAGCCTCTTACCTAGCTACCTCCTACTTTTACAAAATAATGAAGTTATAAACTCTTCATGTAGATTACCGACACACCAACACAACTCTAAGATAGATCTAGAAAAAAAATTGTTAAATGCAAGTGTGCAACCGATGCATTTATGATAAATATTAAATGGAAGTCTTATTTATAGTATATATATTTATATACCCATTTAATAAGACAAGTGGCAAATAAATATAAGATTTCTTGACACAATAAGCACAAGAGTGCAACAGCGAACTGGTTTTAATGATAATAAAGATCGCTGAACCACTTCGATGCATGAGAGGAGACCGGATCTTGTTATGATTATTATTTTAGAAGGAATTTCAGAAACTCGTATATCAAACACCAAACGGCAGCTCCTGTTTTATGTTAACCTATTATTCTGTTTGCTGTTCCAAAAATTGACTGGAACTATATCTTGAGTTACCCAATTAGCAGGCGGTTTAAACAATAACATTTAGATGTAACATACCGCCAGTGTATGAAAAAAAACTTGAGTTTTTACAAAATTCCTATGAACACTTGCAACATGGCAATCCAGATGCTGGCTTTCGTGTTGATGGCTTGGAAAGATTTTAGAAATATTTATACACTAATGATGTAAAGTGCGATCCACGACAGCCATATTTAATTTGCAATAATCCAAAACAAAAAAAAACAACTTAAATATATAAATAATAAAACTCTGTTAATTTAAAAACCATCTTGAAAAATTGCCCGGCGCAGAACCTAAAGCCTAATGGTTACAGACAAGCGTGCATGTTACTGTACCATAGAGCGATTTTTGAACTAAATATAACTATTTGGTGTGCTGAAGTTAAGTCACCCCTGTTTTCAATATGGGTAGGTTCCTAAAACTAGAAGAGATCTGAACATAAATGATGAGCTGACGAAAGGCAGAGCTGGCACGGGAACAGCGATTGATCAGAATTATTTTCGTTCGGTTTATACTCGCATTATTTACCTCACTGCACCAGGCCGTGGAGTCCTGGAATTTAATAAACATACATCTTTAGATAATGTACAGATTAGCCACCCACTTATTTGTATAAATTTCTGTATGTGTGTGTAGGTGTAGGTGTATGTGTGTACTAAGAGTCTGAACGTCGGCTTTTAGGATAAGAGATTAGTCAAAGGAGGACAATACGCATATTAGTTTTTGGATAAATCAATAAACACACAGCCCATCCAGTTTGGGAAAGTAATAAATAAAATATCAATTTGATATTCGGTCGCCCCCGAGGAGCGGCATTGTGCGCCGCGGCAGACAATAACATAATGGATTTCTAATAAATGGCCGCGCTCAGAAATAAATCAGAAAGTAAAGAAACTTAAGGCGGACTTAAACTAAAACATGTCAAACTTTGCCGAAACACAATAATTTAGGAGAGTGCTTTGTTTCAGTCCTCGAGCGGACGACAATGGCGTATTCATCGCCATTAACCCAGCTAAGCCGGTCGCCAAGACTTAAGTCTGCTCACGATAATGACATTACACTACTCCAGTGACGTGCAGTGCGCTTAAAAAAAATTAAATCATGTTAACCTATTCTTAAAAAAATATCACATATTAAATTTTCTTCAGATGATTAAATAGGCTAAAAACACTGAGATTTATTTTTTATTAAGACTTTATTGACGGTCCGCTACTGTATCAAGTATAGTGCTATGAATAGCCATTACAAAAATACAAGAAACTGGATGTCACGTGTGAAGTATTATTTGCAGCGTTAAAAGTGTACAATTGTAAATGTAAAGAATTGACACCACGAGGCTAGCGAGCTATTTTATTTGCGTTAATATAACAATGTTAGAACTATTTTCTTTTTCCGTTTACAGATTATATCATAAGTTTTATACTCAGCGTATAAAATTAACATTTACGATCCAGGTAGTGTTTCGAATCCATGTTTTAAATACCTCAACAATAATTCTTCTGCTACGCGCCTGGAAAGCAGTTCAAACAAGTCCATAATACAGAGTCCATAAATAATTTAATGGCTTCCCATCTCAACACTCTAGTATTCACAGCATATTCTTTTTAATTTCTGACAAAGTCGTAAATACCGGCGTGTTCTCAGTAAATCAAACTGCATGGGATACAATCACAAATATGATGCATAGTGGAATGACTCCAGCCAGCAGTTTCACGACTCCCGATTAACTCAACGAAGATGAGCAGACACTATTTAGGAAATCGATTCACACATGAAACTTTCGAATTATAAAACATGAAATTTTTCGAATTATATTTATTCTCACCTCTACTGATATCATTATCACTACATCAATCAATTACCGTCGAGTCACAGGTTCGTTACTCAAAAACGAGGTTAATATAGACATATGGGTTCAAATTTAATCTAATTATAATTTTTTTATAAGTTCAGACTCTAATATCTTACTTGAACAAAAATTATCTCATTCATATTTATTACAGTCTTATTTATCGTAGACTTATATTTAAGGAAACCTCTACTTTAGAGAAAACACTCAGGATATTTGCAAAAAAATTGACAATCCTTAAATTATACATTATTTTGTATTCTACTTTCACATCCTTGTCATACACTCCACGTTTTCAGATTAACTTATCTTTGGTGTCTTCTGTTTGTGGAATAAAACAAGTAAAATAAACTTTAACATGTAAACATTTTATAATATGACAATAAGTTATGTATTTTGTATATATTATTTTAGCTATTCTTCCAATATAAGTATTAAGATATAAAAAATATCTTGATATTTCTTGGTGTATGTGAAGCTTAGAGTATGTCCTTCTGACGAGTGTACTAACTTAACATCCCTGAATGTTAAACGAATCAAGTTTTGATTAAAGCAAACAGGCTGTTAATGTTCGGCTTGATTTACTGTCACAAGACCGGTAGCGTATAAAAACACCCGTTATGACGTAACACACATACCTCCATGAATCAAATAACAGAGTTTCCCTCTAATTGCGGCGCAAAGCTAATTGCAGGTGTATTCAAATTGTGACACCTGTTTTTTATATAGTTGGAGTGCTTTTAACAGAGACGTATATTAATTATATTTATGACACAACAGACTACATCAACCGGTTTCACTAAGGATATGTGTCTCTTTTATTTGTTCAATAACTATTACAAATTGTCTGATGCTTGAACATATTAGATCGACATGTTGTTAAAATATTTACTGTATGAAATTATACAAAGTGCGGGAGTTCAATTACATTGGGACGGAAATCGAACTGGAGATACCTCAATCAAAAATCAAAGTTTAACAGCTGACAAGCTCAGTTTTTAATTAAACACATATTCGTTTCACTGTAACTATATTGACGTAATGAAAATGAGAGCGCCAGCTTAAGAGATATTTTTTTTAAAAATTTTAATAAATAGTATTGCGTAAAATGTATTTACAAGACCCAGATCGTCATTTCATATAAAATTCTACAAAGCATGCTTAATTTTTGGCATCCGAAGTGATTTTTTTGTTTTCAAACATAATTTATAATGGCGCTGTTTTTCGTACGATCAATTTTAAAATAAAATATTTGAGCAATCACACTTTTTGTACGACAGTCAATAATTTCTTACAAATTAATATACCAATATATTTTTATGCAAAAACGGTATTTACTAAGAGCTAATTTGGGTGTTTCATAACATCATTTCAGTGAAATATCAATTTGCGCCAAGACGACAGAGATCTCCCAGACCCTGACAGTTGGTGTTGAAGTCCCCTTGATGCTGGAGTGTCGGCTCGTCCCGGAGACGATGTTTTGACTATTCCCAGCACAAACAACAATCCAGATGTAAAGCTCTGACGGTAAACAATTCTCTATTTTGGGAGTATTTTTGTAATTACGATGCTAGAACGCGGCGTCTTGTATCTATTGTGTAAGAAAATCCTGTACAATTTAAATGTTACTTTGAAATCAATGTGAGCTACACACTAGTTGAATATATTCGAAATCTTGATTAACAAATAAACAAAAAAAATCACTGTTAAAATTTTGATTTGTTGTGACGCTACAACCTAGTAAAAACTACTCATCTTATTGGGAATTAATCAAACTTGCTTGGAGATGTGCGCAGCAAAATGTATCTCGAGGTGGTTTGGTCATAAACACTAAACGATTTATACTTAACATGTATTTCAGATCTCAAAAGATGTCTCCAATATCGGAGCAACCTTAGTAACGAGAAGAAACGCGGGATAAAACCCAATAATCAGCAAGATTCAATAAAAAAAACAGCCATCAAAACCTACAGAAATATTTATCCCATTCTTTCATATGCGACCTTAGACTCTTGCAGAGGGTAGTTTAATGGTCTCCTCATTAAAATATCTGAGTTAGAAGACTTTTTGTTCGAGATGTCTTATGAAACTACGCAAATGCCACTCTGGTATAATATACTCAACAATAAGTAGTTAGGTACTAGCAGTCACGACATGAAAAAAAATAGTAGGTTATAACGATAATAGTTAGCATATTTCTCATATTATCACATTGAAGGTTACAGTGTTCGGAGATGGTAACATAGGTTTATGGGGTCTAAATCTCGTCAGAATTTAATTCTTTTGACATCTATCGGCCGACAACAATGGTGGCGATCATAATAAACGTTACTGGGTTTAAACTCTCGGTAATAAAATGGGATTTTATTGACGACTACCGAGTCCGAGTTGGCCAGCGCTTCTCAAAATGTACTTAGAATATAAGGTCTTCTCCTTTTTGATGGTGATTTTTAATCGTGGATTATTTAAACGCAGGTTTTGAGGGCCTTTGTGACTAAATGTGAAGAAAAAAACTTATGTTTCTGGTACTTATCAAAGTTTTGTTCATTTTCCAAGGTGTAGGTTATGAACAGTCGCCTTAATCGGCGAGCATTTTTATATTCATATTTTAAACAAAATACTTGAGTGTTTTTTCCACATGTTGATTATTTTTATATTATTATTATACATTAACTTGTGGAAGAATCACTTAAAAATTTCAATCAAAATATAAAAATGGACTTCCACCAAGTACTCCCTGTCAAAAATATTGATCATTATTATATTATTTGAAATCGAAAAAGTAGACAAAATAATAAAATATAAATAATTAATAATTGCAGCAACCCTGCTCCAGTTGGATCAGACAAAAAATATTCATCCATAACCGGAGCCTTTATTAGCGTCCGTCTCTCTCGTCGCTTTATTCTCTCGTTTTTATTTTATAAAAAAAGATTTTTGAATCACTGCACTAAAGTAATTTGTTACGTTGGAATGTACTGAGTCGAATTATTCTTCTACCACGAGGATAAGAAACATCTTAAATTATTAAAATTAAATATTAACGGTCGGGAGACATATCATCCGAGGTAATATAATTAAAACGTGTAAGACTATTAAGAGTGAAGAAGCAAGTACATAGCTGTGGTTATTTTATTTCGGCTAATCGATATTATTGATGTGGATTTTTTTTCTATTTACTTTTAGTATTTTTACGATATAGGGTGTGTACAATATATCGTATATTATATAGGGTATTCTTTTCTTTGAATTTTCTTCAGAAGATTTATTAAATGTGTCATATAAAGGTGGCACTGGCTGCTAGCTGGAAATCAGTCGATCCATGTTTTAAATGAAATACAATAGAAATATTTTGCTTCGTTTTGGACACCAATAAAAAATATAGCAAATACTGTTTACTGCCAACGCTGACTGCGAGGCGTTATTAACATCATGATATCGTTATTTCAATAAACACGGATTACCTGCAAGAAATACTCTTAGTATTGTGAATAAATAAAAAAAATAGCTCTTTAACAAATCAATAAATTTTGATAATGATTAAGTACTTTTTTGATAATTTAAAATTCTTGCTTAGTACCAGTGATTCGTTGGTATAATAGGTAATGCACCGGCCATTTAAGCTTGGGGATGTGGGTTCAAATCCCACACAAATCACGATGATATTTTTCTAAGTGTTTCTTTAATCAATTTTCAATATTTGATAAAATGTACTTAATCATTATGAATCAATCAAACCTGTATAGGCAAAATCGTACTTCCTGTCAGACGGTCTTCACAAGAATCAATAATATACAATAATTTTTAATTTCAAAAGTTTTTTTTTAAATAGTATTAACTGTTGTTGATAAATAAAAGGTAGTCGTTCGGTATTTAGAAACATACTGACCACGTTCCCGTGCTTTTATTTCTATTATCCATATTGACTGCAAGAATCCATCATAACAATAACTGTTAAAAAGATTGATGGCGTCTCGGGGCTTACACGCTTTTGCGCTTAGCACAATGGCCGAGTCGTCACGTCGCAGTGCTCCACACGCGCCTCGCAGGGCTCCAGTCCCCGCAGGCCACTCTGACCTTTACGAACCCGCGCAGAGGTGTCAGGAATGCAGTACAGATAAAGATATGCGTGATAATCCGCGTGTCGTTATTGTGACAATACATCTGTGATGAGTTTGTGATAATTTTTTTTAAATTAGGTATTGTATGGACTGCTTTTCGTGAGTGCCGAGCGAGATTGGTGATTCATCGTTTCGGCTTCGGTACTAGAGCGGTTTAAAAGGAATGAAACGGGATCATGCAGAGTTGGGGTAAGATCAGTGTGCCTCTTAAATTTGACGCATCTGCTTTCTTTTGTAAAAATGACAAGTCGATTTGAGGTTCTAAAGTTTGCTGTTGTCGACAAAGTAAAAACTTGACTGACGATATTGTAATTTTTTCTGTTTCACCAAATTTTTTCAAGAGTATCTGTTTAAACGACTAATAAATTCATAATGATTAAGTACATTTTTTAAATTACTGAAAATTGATTAAAGAAACTCTTAGAAAAATATCATCGTGATTTGTGTGGGATTTGAACCCACATCTCCAAGCTTACATGGCTGGTGCATTACCAATTATACCAACGAATCACTTGTACTAAGCACGAATTTATACAATCATATCCTATAAGTGAAACAACGTTCTTATTATGCCAATTATATATTGTGTGACTTGCAATACAAATCACGATGATATTTTTCTAAGAGCTTCTTTAATCAATTTTCAATAATTGAAAAAATGTACTAAATCATTATCATATTTTTTTTTTTATTTTTTTTTTTATATTGAATTTCTTAAATCATTATCAATCAATAAAACCTGTAAAGGCAAAATCGTACTTTCTGTGAGACGGTCTACACAAAAAATCAATAATAATGACTAATAAATTCATTTGTCATATCTGTTAGTATCGAAAATTTACGCTCAATCAAACAAAATCATAAGGCCAAAGCGTTCACTGATGAGTAATACCAAAATCTTGTTGGCTCATCGGTAAATCTTTAAATAAGGATTAATGTCAATACAATTAAAGCTACTTTTTAAAAATACCACAATAAATATAAAAAAGTAAAAGAGCTCTCGATAGTGACGACAACATAAATGAAAACATATTTACCTTGTACTATATCATACAACATAATAATTCCTTATCAAATAAGCCATGTATTTAATAATGATAATTATTTTTAATTTATTAATAATAATAAAATTTTATATTGATGATAATTCAAGACTGTGGATTTTTTAAAGTATATAATAACTTTAGATATTTTATTATATTATCATTATTAAACTTGGGTTGTATTTTTATCCTTCATGATTGAATATAATAATCATTCGTATAAGTTCAGCTCCTTTGTATTGGAATGATGTTTAGAGATTTCGTGGACCTATTTCATACGAAGAAAGATCCTTTTAGAGTTCTTCCATTGACACAAATCCAAAGTTGTGGGCAAAACAGGATTTGAACAAGTACCCTGTAATCCCGTACGTGTCTTTTATCTATTATGTTTCTACCGAAAATAGAGTAGACACAAAGTAACATAATGCAGTAAGTTTAAATCTATAAACATGTGAGATTCAGATAAACACTTCTATGAAACGCCCACCTAAGTTTTCATACGCAAGCTTTCTTAGAATGTATAATATTACACGCGCATGGAAAAATAATTGAAATTCTTCTTAGATAAGTGTTCGACAACCTCAGTATCTTTTATTTGATTTGATATTTTCCGTTAATTGCTGAAAATATAATACATTCATAATTCATCAAGACCCGCAATATTTTTTGGCATTCTTGGCAAGTGAAACAATCAAGAGTGTCTCGGTAAACGAAAATTATATTTATCTAATGGAACAAGATCGCTGTAGACTTTTTAATCTACTCATAAGTATAAGTATTTTACTAAGATTGTATTAATTTGAAAATTATTTACTTTATCGATAAATAAAGCTTACATTTGTCATCTATTTTAATATATTTTATAATTAAACAAAATAGCTTTAATTATTATGTAATAAATATGTTTCTCAGCAGAATACAAAAAGTGTTATTAAAACAGTTTTCCAATAAAGCTTTAAATGTCGGATTATTACCAAATGCGTATGAAATGTTACATTGGTTTTAATGAGCGAATACTGGTTTATATTCTCGCTTTGTGAGTAAAAAATAATATGCTACGAAGCCACGACAGCTTGATTGTACAAAGTTCAAATCCACATACCATGTTTGTATCATGTGAGTAAAATTAAATTTCATAAAAAATATCGTTAAAATTATCGTTTAATTTTTAAATGATCAATAAATATAATTTTTTTTCTTTTATTTCTATAATAATTAAAGGTTTTTGATTTCTGGTTAACATAAAATTAACTACTGTTCGATTTCAAGAATATTTTTATCTACGTGGGATGTTCTTTTGATAAAAAAAAGTATAGCCGGAAATATGTAAAGCTTACATTTAAAGTTCGATTTAAGTTTTTTCGAACCCCATAGGTGAATAATTTAATTTCTCAACGATTTAAAATAGATCACGTTTTATGAAATTAGATTTTTAGAGTTTTTATTGATAATATTAAATAAAGCGAGCGTTGGGTTTTTTTGGAAAAAGAAAAAAGAAAAAAATATATACACATATTTATTTAGATATATAATTAAAAGGGGTTGATTAGAATTTTTTTTAACACATAAATATTTATTATTTGAATTGAATAAACCGACCGAAAAAATAGCAAATTGCTAGGACCATACGATAAGAGCTCTTTTGTTATAATAACGATGAAAAAAAATTGTTTATATAAATGAGCGAATATTTCGAAAGCATGTAAAGAGCAAGTAAAGAAAAACAAATTGCGATTTTTTATATAAATAATCACTCCCGTCAAATGGACTCTAAATTCTTTATACGTCTCGTCTGCACACTGATTTGATAAAAATACCTGAGCGAGGTTTGCGATTCTAATCATGCCATTTACTCAGGTAAACGTCTCGCCGGTGACAATACGTCATTTGTAACTGCAAGCCACTCCAGATTATGATTATATCTTAAATATAAATAAAATTAGGCAGGGCCGAACCGAGGTGGTTTCAAAAATAAACCATAGAATGATTAAACTAAAAAGGAATGATACACAGTGAGCTTTGTTTGAGTTTATTGGATTTATTTTAAGCAACCGATTCTTTCGTAAAGCTAAAAAATAACCTTAAATGATTTGAAGTCTGAAGTATAAGCAAGTGCAGAATCGACACACCTACTTATCCTATATAATATATGTGACTTCTTAACATGTGTGATTTGATATGCGTCTAAGTCTTATTGTGTCAAGTAAATTTTTTTAACGTCGATTTAACTTGACAAAAACGAAATTGAATGAAGTTTAATAATAATAATCGGTGGCTAGTTAAATTCTGTTTAAATAAATCAATATAACCCATCTTCAAAGAGAAGGCCGACCCGCAGTGACGCGGAATTTCTGTGATTTCCCTTTATACAACATGGCAAATGCCGGATCACATCAAGTCGGATCCAACCTCTATTTAACCTAAATGCTATTTACTGTTTACCTACTTGTGGAATCCCAAACGGTCTTCTACTCTCGCACAGTAGCATGGTTGCAGATCTCAGTTTGTATGTTTCTTATTTATTGAGTTATTTTACACGTATACATATATCTTTGCATTTAAAAAAAAAATTCAAACTGTAAAGTTATATTTAACACGTTTCTTAATAAAGGAAAACAAAATAATAACAGTATTTCTATGAAAAAGAGACATTTCCAAAGCGTGAGATTTGGATGTCTCGAAACCCCTCTTTGATTGCTGCTTTATTGCTCGCAATCTCGCTAATGAAGATTACAAAAGAATGAGTGCATTAGTTTTGGGCATAATAGAAAAAAAGAGATGGCACGAATAATGTTTCGTCTCTAATGTGGTTTTACAGATAAACGTCGAAGTTTTGATGTTCCCGCATAATTTGTGTGGGAATTTCTTTCGACATGAGATATTGTCTCTCGCTGTTGCTAAGAACATGTCGGAGGAGTAGCCAACATATCTGTGAACTTCTCATTGTTCGGAGTGGAAGTGACAGCTATTTTTGTATCGGCTTTCAAAAGTGTTGGGTTTCGCTGTAGCTACAAATGCCACTGCGGTTGCTAGGCATCTCTATTTATAACTTTTAACTGTAATATTGGCTGTTTTAAACAAAATAATGTTTTTAAACTTAAAAAGCTAGTTTTGTATAAAATAATAAGCATAGTATGTTTTTGGAACTGAAATGGTTAATTGAGAATTAGTTCATCGTTGCAAGTGTAAATTGATTAATTAATTTTCTGTAGTAAATGTAATTGCAGAGTGCTAGAAAATGAACCAGCGTTAATTGTATTGGTATTGTCTACACCCAAACTTGAAATGTTATGTAATAGTTATTTTTTTTCATTATTAACACTAAACCATATTTTTGATATAGCCTAAATAGTTAGACGTCGCCTGCGGGTCCGCTCCTAAATAATTTACCCCAACACCAGGCGAAGGTTGGTCCAGACTTCAGCTTATCGAGAAATCTTCAAATTTCCCAGCAAGACCATAGAAATACTAAATAAATTATCTTCAATATGTATTAAGTGTGTAAAACTATACCTAAATCTAGATATAGTCAAATTACACGCAGATTATTTTAATTTGGAAAACGTATCGGTGTGACACTATGTTTTTTAGTATAATGGTATGTTTCGTCCTTATAATTCCGATGGTTCTGGTCTTGAACTACAACCATTTTCAGAAATTTAGAATAATTATTTATAATCCCTAAAAATGGCTTCAGTACTGAGAATAAAATGAAATACGGCATTGTACCCAACCACGCACTATTTACAGTTGCGAGCTCTGTGTGGGGTGGCATACTCGAGTTCGGGGTGCAAGGGGTCCGCCGTGCAGGCACAGCGTAAGCCCGGCAGCGCAGGTTATCGCCGGATCTCCGGAGATCAGATGCTGCGTGAGCAGGGCCACTTCTGCTTGTGAACCCTATTGAATATATTGAAACGGCTTAGCTGGGTTATGCCCTAACAAGGCGCGGCATATCCCAGCAATGTCGTGACTGGATGCATTCAAAAATAAATAATATGCATGAAATATCATTAAAACAATCGGACAAGTACTTAACGGGAATGAATTAATTAATTTTATGAAAACAGCTTTAATTGATTTCACATTAAATCAATCAACAGATACTTATAACTGTTTTTTTTTTAAATAAAAATCGGTGGCGTGTTGTGGGTTTTTAACATGAGTATATATTTTAATAATAATAAATTTTTGTGAATATTTTATTTTTTTAAATCTTAATTTTTATTCCGTAAAAATAAACGTAAATTTAAAAATTAACCAAAATACGTATTTTAAAAAATAAGTAGTCATTATTAGCGAATTTAAATAATTCGAATTTTTAATGGTCATATGAAATGCATGCAATTTAAAGTTAAAAAAAAATGAAAACATAAGACATCCCAAATTAAATAGAATAATATTTAAATAAATCCGTTTTTATTAACTTTAATTAATGTTGAGTGATTAAAAAAAATCACAAACATAAGTTTATTATGGTTACATTATGTACTTACATTAATCACGGCTTTATTAAATTTTTGAAACCAGTCATTTGTATAACTTTACGTTACGTTTGCAAAACAAGGCTGATAACGGTATTCAAACTCTATGAAAAAGTCTAGAATTACTGCAAGTTACTCATATTTGTCTTGCAAAAACTAATTAAACTAAATGTGTTGCGTCAAATCCTACATTAGGATTTTTGAGGTTAGATGACGTGTGACTTATATTGTGTTATGGCTCATTATTGTTTTCTACAGATATCAGCTTTTTCTATGAATGAAAGAGAACTCAGGTGAACGGTCGCACCTGTCCTGTTCCAACCGCATTCCTGGCCGTGTGACTGGGTGACATGTCTAGTGTTTTCATTTACCTTTTTTTTGTCCGTGCACCCGTTGGGGACACTCAGTTTTTTGCCTCCGTGTATAATCATTTCAAATTTGTGTGTTTTTTTAAATCTGAACGCCTAGATGAGGTGCTTTTTAGAGATGCCGCTATTATGTCTAATATCATGAAACGGTTGGTTAGTTACACGTAATGCTTCGGTCTCTTTTGCTAGAGTTTTAGACGTGCCATTTTATTATTATTATGTTATTACATGTTTATATTCAAAATAAGAAAAAAACGATTGATAAGTTTTATTAAAAAACCCAAAAATATTTTTTTTCTCAAATGTGTTTTCAGGTTGGGTTATGTTTTTTATTACCATATTAAAAAACCAAACGTAGGAAGATAGTGACTTTGTCGCAACTTTGTTTGAAATGTGGGAGACTTGCGTGTCCCAAAATATAAATGTGTTTCCGTGTCCTCGGCATTATCATTTTGTCCCATGGTTTATAACGAGTTAAGATTTCGCCATGGAGCTTGCAGTAATCTGCACAAACAAGTATCTACATTATAGCGTATTTCAAATAGTCTTCTTTAAAAAAATATACAAAGAGTTTTTAGAAAATATAAAAAAAAAATGGGCCACAAAAACTGATCTCGTATAGTTTTTGGATAATTTATACAAGTAGATTGACCGCCTCGTGGGGTTTCGGGTTCGAATTCAGGTGAGTTTTTATTTTTTTATTAATATTATAAAATATCTTACTCTTATCTTAAATTAAACTACGGTTAAAATTCAATAAAACTTTTCATAAAAATAAATTATATGATGGTTTTTATTCTTTCTTGCCAGACATGCACAGTGGGCAGGGTTAAAAGCCCCGTGTACTTGCAACTCATTGGGGTACCCGATACCCATTATTTCTGTCACTTTCTCTAATCGGCCGCTCATAATGGGCGAGTCGCTTGACAGAATGAGATTGATAATTTCCATGCATGCTTGGGGTAAAAAAAGGGTTGGTTTTTTTTCGTTTCCCACAACTCAAGTGGCATTCATGTTACTCAAAAGACCAGTTAAATACTAATTTAAAAAGCATTAAAATATCTTAAGTCATTACTGGAAGTTTTAAGACTTTTTACAAATTTGTAAGTGTGTAGAAAACGGAAGCTTTCTCAAAATGAAAAATATATTTTAGATATTGTGAACGACACGATAGCCAAGAAATACATTGAACATTTTAAAGAGATTTTATAATGATTGGCACATTGATATTGATAAAATAAGCAAGAGAGTACGATTTGAAAATCTCGTTTAATCCATATCTTAAACGTTAGTATTTTTTAACATTTTTCTAGCGTAGCGTCATATTTTACATTGACTTAAAATCGCCCAAGCCATCATAACATATTATCTCAATAATCTAGTTTTTTAACGTGCACTGAGCAATCATCACCAAAAACATCCTAACGACGTAAAATTCAATTTTCTCACATAAATTCTATGTTATTCAAACTTAAATTATATGTTATAGTCAAACCAGACATATGCCTGTATTTAAAATTTTATTTTCAACAAAGGACATAAATTAGAGCGAATTCGCATTCTGCGCATTATTCAATAAAACAGTTGTTGTTTTTCAATATTTTTCAAAAAACTCAATCGTTTTGATTGAAACTAAAAAACCCTCTCGTATACACACACACACATATACGAGTATATACATACATACACACATAGTAAGTTTTGGGGTATTCTTGATCAATGAAAAGTGGATAATTTCAAGTTCAAAAAATGGTTTATTCAATGTTTAGTCGCTCGCTGGGCACACAATTTTGCCATATCTCTGGCAATACATGAATATCGTGAGGATAAATCGACGCGTCCTTGGACAGAAACCATTCGTCCAACCAATTTTCCATTTCTTCAAAATTGGTCAAGTGTAGCCTAGCCAGACCATGCGCCATCGACCGGACCAAGTAATAGTCGAAAGGGGCCAAGTCTATTGAATACGATGGAAGTACGATACTTCAATATCATTCGATTCTTCAATATCTCGTGTCCCATTCTGGCCGTTTTTCAAGCAATGCATGGTTCAAATTGGTCAGTTGTTGTCGGTAGCGATGTCCATCGACAGTTTTGCCCGGTTTCAGCAGCTCATAGTACACGATTTCTTCTGGTTCCTCTAAACGCAGAGCATTGTCTTCTTTCCGAAACAATTTTTCGACTGTGCCGTCGATGATGGTGGTGCTTCGCCAGATGAAAGCTACGATTTTTTGCGTTTGGGATTCTCGACACACACATACACACACACACACACATATATATATATATATATATATGTGTGTGTGTGTGTGTGTGTGTGTGTGTGTGTGTGTCCTTTGAAGGGCTTGCAGCAGTCGGGCGCGGGGGTGTCCGCAGGCTGGGTGTGCTTTTTGTCAATCGGTAAAAAACATTACCCCGCCGCGTGGGCGCAGATGGGAAAAAATGCTAAAGGATGTTTGTTTAGAAGTTCGAGGATTCTCCGTATTGCTTACACATAGATACATTTGATATATTGAAACTAGTTTGAGAAATGCCTTAACCTAAGCCGTAACGACGACTTTTTTAACTGTATCAAAAATGCTTGAATACATAAAAAAAAAATTTAAGCGCTCATTTCTTAAATATTTATTAATTCAAAATAGTTCTTGTCCTCAACTCGTGAAATAAAGTTTATTTTGTTTGACATAAATTTCGGTTCGATTTCCCAATATGTGTAACATCGCCCAATGTGTCATCTCATGGTTTATATTCCGTACACTGATAACAAAAGCAAATCACTCGATTATAATAGGTTTACCATTAAACAATTAAAGTTAAATTAGTTTCCATGAGGAAAGACCTCACCCGTTACTGCGGTTTAATTATTCATGTAAATCCATTTGATTAACAATCACATACGAAATTTACGTTCACAAAAATCAGTGCCTCATTAAGGCTTCATAGGTTAGAATTAAGATGCCACTTAAGGCAGATTTGTTTTGTATTACCCCCCTTTATCTTTGGCTGTAAGACAAAACTGTTGGAGGTATCATACCAAGAAGAGGTAGTTTTTTTTATTGTTTTCTTTAATAAAAAAAAAAAATATCGCTAAAACCTAAATGCAAAATAAGTACTAAAAGAAAAATCTTTATATTTAGAAGAATTGCAATAAAATGAATTCATTTTTATTAAAATTTATCGTTTTAATGATTAAAGAAAACTTAAGATATTCAAGCTTCAAATATATCTGTTGCATGTATTCTGTATAAAATTTGATGGTTTCACCATGAATATTATAATTAGTAGATTTTTGGGTGTTATGCTGCAATCCAGTTGATATTTTCGACGTTTTGCTCCTAGAACTAAAGCCACCTACTGAAAATGTCAAATAATCCTTGTTTCTGGACTAAAATTAGAACTGACAACGTTCACGACCATACAAAAATTTTAATTTCCATGATTGTCAAAACCTACCAAAATATTTAATAATGTATATCGCTTAAATATTTCAGGGCCGTTGGAAATTTCAACTGAAAATGCAGCATAACGCCCAAGCGCATTGAAAGATCAACGTTTGTCAAAACCTACTAACGTATTTGATAGTTCTCATTGTTAAATAATTTTAAAAATTCCACGTGTGCATACCTCCATGGACTGTAGTTCCTCCGCATTTGAACACGGATCCTGCCCGAAGCAAAAACAACATTAAGGGAGGCCCGCTCCGGTCGGCAACAATTAATTACAGATTTATGATACTAGCTTCATTTACGAATGCCCTTAATGAATTGGAGTAATTAAATGAAGAGGTTGATGTTTGAGAGCAGTATTTTTTTTTGACAAATTGAACTGTTTGTGCTCCTAAATTGAAAAATATGGATATGCCTTAAAATGTTATTTGGAAGTGGTTGATAAGTCCATTGAGCTTTCCATATAGCATTATTATTTAATAAATAATTTCATTTTAATATTATTAAAACGAATTAAAGAGCATCTTTGATTGTGAGCGCTTTCGCCTTTTAATGACTTTGGGTATTCAATCTGAAGAAGCTCTTAGACGACGAAAGCGTTCACTATATAAATATTTTCATTTTTCCCAAAGCTGTGGTATTTTTCAGTCTTTTGATTTGATCTATTTTTCTTTGAGTGTTCAATAATATCTTTGAGATTTCAGTTGAATCTAATTGACTCTTTGAGGTTTATATACATTTCTATGAGTGTTAACGTATAAGTTATATTTTATTTAAATCCAGTTATTTTGATAGACTTTTCATTAGTAGTATACATATTAGTTACTGTTCATTAAAATCTCATAAGCTGGATATGTTTTTCGTTGAGTGTTCACGTGTTAGTAATACTTCTATAGAATCTAGATGGCTTCTTGAGGTTTATCTCAAAACCCGGACGGCTCCTGCAGTCGGAGAGGACTAATCTTCCAGCCCTGGCGGGACCGCGCTGGAGGCAGCGGACTGGAACTGACGGAGCTGGTGTCCGTCTGTGATGATGGAAGGCTCTAAGCTTGCCTCAGGGTCGGGTTCTCATATACATTCAATGTCGTGTATTTTTTTACATATCATATAGTCATTACTGATAAAGGTAGCTTCAAATATATACAGAGTAATTCCAAATGTGTGTCCTTGCGTAAGCTGGGTCTTATTATCCCTCCAGATATCGTGTACTTTTATGAAAATATTTATTTAAGTTATCACTAAAATATATATGTATTTTTTTATATATATATAAAATGCGTGTGTTTTGAATTTATAAATTATTTCTTTAATCATCATAATTTCAAAATATTTACCATTGATGAATTTAAATGTATTTATTCAACAAAACATTAGAATGCACTATCAGGGGGCCAAATCCCACAAAGCCCTGCGAATAAAACAAAGCGTATAAATAATCATCCTGCCGGTTCAACCCCCGCCCTCAGTCTGATCTCTCTCATTAACCATCTGAGCTAATCCCCACAAGAATTGATTCCTCCACCCCCTCCCCTAGCCGCGGCCCGTAGTCCTTAACGTGAAGATAGGGTTACCACGTGAAGGACACATACATATATCCCCCATTTTGACCTTTTTTATCTACACGGATGTATGTATTGGAATCTCCGGAAGAATTTGTTTCTCTTTGTACTTGATCTATAAAATAGATACCTCACTGAAAACATTTTATTTTAAATTTGCTATATTATTTTCAAGTAGTGTGGAGTTAAAATATGAACTGTGATTCTTAATATGGGTAGTGTTTTTTTTTTTAAATACTTCATGTTATACTTTAAAATTAATTTTATAAACAACGCATATAAACGAATAAATTGATAGTATAAAATAATATAATACATGAAAAATATATTCTATTTTAAGTTGCTTTTACTGTACCTGTTTTATATAGTTTTTATTATACTCATATAAACTCAATAATAACAAATACAATTTTACATAGTTTTCACCTTACGTGTATGAACCAAATAATATTCCCAGTACCAAAATAGATTATCACAAGTTTTAACCTCATTAACATCAAACCGAAAATAGTTACACCCGTCAAGTTGGCTCGTACCAGTCAAACTTTATGAAAAAATAATTGACTGTACGATTATAAAAACAGTTTATAAAAAAGAGACCACCAGAATTCTTATGTAACATTGCAAGCATTATTTATTCAGTTAATCAAAAATTTCCAAAAACGAAAGCGCTGATAAAGATGATGTAAGGTATATTATTTGGTTTATCATTTTTGGTTATAATGAGAATCATTACAAATTAAACCAGTTAAGATCCTTATAGTTTGCTGCAACTTCAGAGTCGGAATAGAAGAGAGTAATTCCAATAGCGACTAAGCCACTCCGATCGAAGGTACGGTCACAAAATACAGTCAGTTAAATTTATTCTGCTGTAGAAACATTTATAATATTGTATGATTTGTTAAAATTTAGATAAATAATTTAGAAAACAAAAAAAAATTATATTATCAGAATTGCTAGAGTTTGAACTCTAAAACTCTAAGCAAGCAATTGCTTGCACTTGCAAATAAATCGCAATCTCCTAATTTATGAGCTATTTGAATCTGCTACTTTGATATGGAATATATTAAATTAAATCAGCCTGTCGTGATCGGAAAGCTCTTAGTTTTGAGTAGTGCGACCCTGCTTTGGTCAGGGGAGGTCCATAACGTGGCAGAGAAGTAATCCCTCAGAGATGTGCGCTGTTACAGAACCGCAATTATTCAGACGCTTAGGTTTTTCAGGGATTCAGGACCACAAGGTCAGTGCACGAGCCTAGAGGGAGGGGGGTGTGGGCGAATTGACGTTAAAGTTTTAATTTCGCGATTTGTCAAACTCAAATGCTGTTTTTGGGCTAGTATTAGATTTGTTCTATTCTTTAGTCGAAAAATTATTTAAAATTATTATCACGAGATAAATAATATTATGGTGACTTTGATGTCATTTTCACATTTTGATGACGTGTTTTATTTATTCGACTTTGGGTATTGAGTTAAAAGTTCATTTCAAATTATAATTTTTTTATTAAAAAGTGAGATATTCTTTTTTAATGGACTGAAAAATATATCAATACGTTTTTAAAAAATAATTTGATAAAAAAATTGCACATCCTATTGAAAATCCTTCGACTTTTTTTCAGACAGAGCTTAGATCACTTTGAAAAAAATGGGAATGTTATATTAAACGTACATATTAAACGTCTAAAAAATAGTAGAAAAAGTCTTGTCATTATATTTTTATTAACGCATTCATGAAAATAAAAATATTTTCTTTAAAAAATATTTATGATTTTTTCTTTCGAGTCATTTTTAGTTTTTTAATATATATATATTAATACAACTCAAATAAAAATCTGATAAAATGCGTTAATGCTGTAAAAGAAAATAAGCCGCACAAACTTTTTCTTCAAATATTTCATTTATTTAAACATGCGTTTACTCAAGAATAAATCTTAGAAAGTTTTTAATGTCTTTAATATGATCATTCAATTGCAATTAACTTCTTTTTAATAGTGATGAAATTCAAAAACCTCACACAAAATGTCATTAGATCCGATAGCAGGGATTAACAAAGAAGACAGCATGTCCGCCGCACTCACGCATTCCGAACTTCCTACGTTATTTCTTCCAAATTCTAATCAGATGCCGCGCATGACAGCTTAATTAAAAGTTAGCCGAGGTATCAGTGCGCCCCGCTCTCCCCGAACCAATATAAGTCTACCTGCGTATCATTAGAGGTAATTAAACATCGGTAACCGTCGGGAGGAGCGGCACTTTTGATACATCTTCTGGACAAATGAGGCCTTAAGAACTGCGATATGATTCCGGATTATATTCATGAGAAACTGTGACGAATGTGAGCATTTATATTACCAAATTCTTAATGCATGGCTTTTTATAAAACATTGAATACTTATCTAGTAAACTGCAATAAGACTTTTATTTGAATCATATATATCAAACCATAAAAATTTATAATAAAATCATTGGAATATTAATATAAGTGTCATACAAAAACAAGAACCAACAAGCTTGCTTGTTTGAAATAAAATAATTTCGATCACAACTTTATCACATATTATATTTTTCGAGTGATTGAATAAATAAAGTAATTCAATTGTTATTTATTGAGTGATGCTTAAAAATACAAATAATATAGATGAAAACTTGCATTTATTGCCGGGGTAAATTTCTATTTAGAAATATGTTCGTGAACTTTAAGTTATTTTGCTTATGTTGTCACTAGAGTCAAACCATAAAATATTAGCAAAGATACTTTTTAATAAACCCAAGTTAACGAAATTTCAAATCTTATGTACATCTGACGTCTAATTTTAAATTTTATAAATTAAATTTTGTATTATCACGGTATGTTTAAAAAAAAAAATTTTTTAATTGAATGTAATTTTATTGTAAATGCGCATCATAATAATGATTATTGTGGTAAAAATAAAAAATGTTTAGAAAAAAAATTGTTTCGGTTTGTTTTCACAGGTTAGTCTGCAAGGTGTCCGAGGCCTGTCTGTTGCCATAAAAGCGAATTCGGCCAATAACAATACTGACTGCTCTCTGGCTCCGTCGGTCGGCTCCTCGGTCTAATGACATTAAAGCACCGGTCACGGAATGTCGCATTGCTGGGCGCAGTCAATAGCGCAGAGTGCATTCACAAGCTTGTCTTACATAATTCAACTTATTCTTCAAAATATATGAAAAATAAAAAATATATATCCTACTAAATATATACTATAATAGCTTTGATCACTGTGCATTATTTATATTCCATTTTGTTTCATACCTTCAAAATTAAATTGAAAATGCAAAAATATATTAAAATTTACTTTTCCTACTATTATCATATATTTATTTTAAAAAATCCCCATATTTTATCTCTTATTTTTTATTTACTAAACGTGTCTTAACGTCATATATTAGTCATGTTTTGTTATTTAAAACAGTTGAAATCATAAAATTATATTATTTTTTCAAAACATCTGTGTTCAGCTAGCTTTCAAGTGGCAAAAGTTCATAGTCAAAGATTAGCAGGGGAACAATGTCAATTTATGCTTATAATATTACTAAGGTTAGAAAATATTACAGCACTTTATAAATAAAAAAACAGCACGTGTACAGCAGTTTTTATATTTGGCTTTTACTTGAACAAAATGCTTTCAGTTGTTCTATGAAGAATTACTTCAAATGCTACCCTCTAATAACTAAATTATGGTTGGAAATGATTGAAGAGAAAAATATGGAAAGCCGACACAGGCTCTTTGCTAGGTGTAGTTTCCACTTTATTTAGGTTAATGAAACAACTTTTTATGCAGTCATATGTAAACTCTCACACTACTTGCAAAAAATATAAGATTTTATAAATAAAATACGAGTGATTTTATAATAAAATGTATTTTATTATAAAACTTAATGAAAACAACTAGACAAAATGAATTCAAAGACATTGGGTTCAGTTCTAGCCACATAAGAGTTTTCTACCAAACTTGATGTATCAATTTGACAAAAAATATACGAATTAGTAGTAAAATTCATAGTAATTTAAGAATTATTCTAAATATCTTTATTTTGTGGATTGAACGTCAATCAAGTGCGTTTTATATACTTTTACAGGCTTATATTACTTACTAATATGATTAGGCATATTTTTTCACATATTAAAAATGATTCAATGAAACTCTCAGTGCTTGCAAATCACTAAATATTGATTGGCCTGGGCACATTGGTTCGTGTGTAGATTATGATTGTTAAAAATTCTCGAATTAACAGAGGTGACTCGTTAGTACAAGGGTCAGTTCACCGGCTATGCAAGCTTGGAGATGTAGGTTCGAATCCTACACTTGTGTAATAAAAATATCATCGTGACTTGTCACGATGATATTTTTATCATTTTCAATATGTGAAAAAATATGCCTAATCATATTAGTAAATTAACTTAAACATGAGAACTAAAAATAAAGCGGATCTTGTAACTCAAAAGAATTGTATAAATATAATTTTTTTTTAAAATTATAACCTAATTTGAGATAAAAATAACTTTATTACGAATTTTCAATGATTGAATCTCGTATATGTTAAAATAAAAAAAAATCCACTCGAATGTAATTTTTTTAAAGCAAATCGAAATTTATACAAAACCGCGTAAAAAATATAAATGTTTGAAAAAATCCCTGATATCTGAAAGAAAATACAATTTGTCTTGCAAGCAAAACAACTTTGAATAAATATCGGAAAAAATCTACAATATCATATAAATTACGCAATTCGGCAACGCGGCGAACCCTCGCAGGGAATCCTTTTTGTTTTTTCTTGAAACGACGGTAATCTGATGCAAGCGCTCTAAGTTAAATAGATGCCGGGGGAGGCGCCTCTCTCCCTCACCCCCGTGGCGATTTAGTGGTGGCGGAGAGGGATGGCGATACGCCCCAGGACGGAAAGCCTTTTTCGATCTGCATATCATTTGCAAATTTAGTTAGAAATTTTTCGCTCACGCTCAGCGAGCAGTCTGGCCGAACGCGCCCGCAGAAATTAACCCGTGTTATTCTATACTATAAAACACCTAATTTTTATCAATGGTGAATATTGAATATTTAAAAATTACGCTATTTAACCCATACAAGTCCATCGTGCAAATAACATGTTTTTAACCACGACAGACGGGTTTTATTTGTAATTCTGGAATTGCTACAAAGTTACAACAATATTAGTATCTGTACACTTTTGCCTTTTAAGGGATTTTTATACAAATAAAACGATGGCATAAATAAAATAAAAATTGCGACACAAATGGGACATTTATAAAAAAAATTTCGCACACACATATAACGACTTAAATTCACAATTATTTACAGTGCCACATTGGCTTCATTTGACAAAGCTTGTTAGCTTTTTAGGTTTAGGCTCAATATAAAGAAAATCTGATTTGAATCTTTCGAGATACGATCTATATGTCCATTTAGTGGGTTACCAATATATCATTTGTCTATTTCTTTCAGATACATACATATTTGATTTAACATAAAGCAATTCTATGATCTTAACAGTAAACTCTGCTTGTGCTTATTCTAAATTAACCAGGTTAGAATAACTTTGGAAATTAAATTAAGTGCTTACTTAAAACGCAAACAGGTGTTTGTGTGATTAAAATGTCTCAATTTTTTTCAAAAGTTCTTTAAATATTTTTATAAAGTTCTCAAATAATATTTAATTGTTTAATAAAAGGAGTTCTCTAGAAATATTTACTTAATGATGCTCAAAGTAATTTAAATTCCATTTTTTTTCTTAAAATATTAGATATTCAGTATGAAAGAGAAAGAAGTCACGACCCTCGACTATAAATCTGTACGGGAAGACAAAATAAAAACATTTTTTACGCGTGTTCTGCATTCATATGGCGCGACTGCATCCGCTTTGTTCCCAGCAATTGTGATATCCTCTGCTAGAAGTGCACCCCTTTCGGCGATTAATGACGAGACATGGCGTTCGTTAGGCGGAAACAAAGCCTCCCCGCGCAGCCTGCACGACGTGAAACCTGAAACATGAAACACGGATCGTCTTTTTTCCATGCAGATACTCTTCTATCTGATACAGTCACCCTATTCGCTTCCCGCCCCCTATTGAGAACCTTTCGTCAGCTTTGTTTTTTTGCTACAGGGTCGGTCTATTTTCAAAATGGAGAAAGCTTGCTACTTGGGTCAGGTTACTTGTAACAATGGTTATTTTATAATTTATGAAAATCAGATAGTGTATAAAAAAATAAAAACATATATGTTACACGATTCCTAAATATTATCAAACTTGTCGATTTTAACTATATAGGTTTAATTTGTAGTTCACATTAACATAATTTTTTTTCCTGGTATGATCACATTTACATAAAACCATAAACGATTTATTTTGATAAAATGGATATAAATAAATAGAAGTAAACCATAAATACGAACTCGATGATCAATTTAATATTATTTCAGCATTGAGGAATTTTTCAATACTTTTCATATTAATGTTTCAGTACTTCTTATGAAGATTACTAAACAAAATTGTTTAATAATCTTCTAATCACTAATTATCATATTTTTTATTTACCGTATATGATTTTTTAAAAATGACAATTATGACAAATTAACTGTCCAGAAAACTACAAACTGTAATTTTCAACTTTTCAGAGTTTCCTCAGACTCACCAAAAAAGTTATAAGAGGGTCAGAGTACTTACAAAATTGTGGAATAATCAGGACAAAAAACGTTATAAATATTGTTGACTTAAATTTATTTTATGATATTAAAAATAATCGAATTAAAACCATTTTAAGTCCACGCGGTGAATTTTTTATTTTCGTATATAAACTAACCGCGATGCATCTTCACACTACAAAAAATTATTTTTTTGAAATTCTAAAAGGCAACATATTTTTTCATTTAAAATCAATGATTGTTTGAGATTATCCAACGACATTATACCTCACTGGATTCGGTAAAAATAAATAGAAAATCTCATACGAAGTTTATTCTATAAAAATCAACCTTTTGTTGAAAAATTACGGTTTTCTGTAGACTTCGAGACGCTATTATGTGTTGAAAAAAATAATTCTAGCTTTTATTTGTCTCACGTCCCGCAGCCTCCTGCCCCCTCAGTCGTTATGATATTTTTTGTCCATTTCTACTGCAGCTGATGTAATTTGACACATTCCACGTTTTTTTATTACTAATACGTATACATGTCAAGTTGACCTAGAGAAAATTGCTCCATACAAGTACCTTTGTGTTATACCATCGAATTCAAAAAAATATATAAAAATGGACGATTCGTGAGTAATGAATAAAGTGTATTATTATTATTAGTATCACGGATGAAAACTTGTCATGGTGTTATAAAAGCGCATCATTTATACATAGTAATAAATAGTGTGAAAACCGATAAAAAGTCTTTTATTGTACATGTATCTTATTATAACAAATTATTTGTAAATGCACGATTAATATATTATACATGTAGTTTAATATTTTTATAAAAATGTACGCTTTATATGTTGTACAATTAAAATGTACACTCGTGATGTTGTACAAGCTGTGGAAATGTAATGTCCTTTTGTAAAACAATTTGTATATGTACGAGTAAGTCTCAATAAAAAATTGAAATAACAGAAAACTCGTCATTGGTTTATACATTCTCTAACAATAAGTCAAATTTTCAATTCCGATTGAAATTGACAAGAAAAACCAGAAACTGCTTTTAATATGACGATACAAACATTGTACGCAATATGAGTCGTTCCAGAATATAAATATATAAAAATAAGAGTTTAGTATTGTGTTAACGTTATGAGGAGATCGGAACCACCCTGTAAACTCGTATATCTTATAAACAAGGGAGTGCTGAAAGCGTTGAATCACATGTAGGGTTGTTATTTGGTATTCGATTCTGGAAAGTTGCCAAGCAGTCCCATAACAGGTGGCAGTATGTACTTCCCCTGCGATGTTCCGCGACTTCTCTAGCTCGTCGATCTAAATTCCGTAAGATTGATGCTCTCAAATTGTTTTTATAGATATTCAACCGCCGCTGTCTGTGACATTAAACTTGAACGATGCGACTACATTAAGTGTCCACTTTATTTTTATAGCAGTTTGAAAATAGTTTTCTTCAACCCTCAGGAGCAGCTGTGGGGTTAATGTACTACCCCGCTGCATAGAATATTGATAATGGAGAATTATTTCTATGCTGTTCTATTTATTTTTTGTAGGACCGATTTTTTCTCAGGTACATGTAAACCTAAAACTGGATTTTAAATACTTATTATATTATTAATCCGGTCTGAGTACTGGGGCCAACTTTTTACTACTCCTAAACATGTAAATAGCAAAAACACGGAACATTAACCAAAAAATAAGTGTAAGTGAAAAAATCGAAATTTCAAAAAACTAAGCCAATATCATTATGATTTTAGCTAAGAATTACTGTATTAGACGTATTTTTGATTAGTTCAAATAATAATAAATTAATTAATTATAATACAGACTTTCAAGAACCAGGACAGAAACGTCGAAGTTTTAAAAAAGAAACGTGGCATAACACCTAAGAACGCAGTATTTATATCAACGAACATATTTAGAGTTTCTTTAAAAATATAAATAGTTTTACTTGTTTAGATGCTTGAATAAACAATAAACGTAGACGTTGTACGTCTTTTAGTCAAAATTACACTATTTAATCCACTCAAAAACGTAAACGCAAATCATGAACGTTCTTCGTTTAAGAACCCTAGTTGTAAAGTTTCTAACATCAATGACATCTTAAAATCCAACAGACCTTTTATCCGCGGGTACGGATGTCCCGGAAATCTCTATACAGCTTACTCAAAATTGCATTGGAGTGCAGTGAAAGTTTGTCCTGATGCCGCCGAGTTGCAATAAAAGAAGCCATGGCTCTGAGCCGTAATGAAATCGTAATCCAGTCCGCGTCCTGCGACTTTACGTTCCTCCGTCGAGCAACTTGCGATGGCCTGCAACAAATAACAAAGCAAATCACTTCGTTTCTCACATCTATCGTACTTATATAATACAACGCGTTTTAAAGTGATTGATTCTCTTGTGAAATGACTTGAATAAATTATAGCTATTGTAGACAATAAGTCATTTCTGATTGCAGATCACAAGTCAAGATTATGATTCCATCTTCAATATAAATCAAATTCAGCAGGCCAAAACTAAAGTAACTCAACATAAACACAATACAATAAAAATGAGTGCAGTTGTAAAATTTGAGATTTTAGATTTATTTTTATGAAATCGATTTACTGGTAAATAGACTTGAAAAGTGTATTTTGTACTCACATGAAACAATAAGTGATTTATGATTTAAAATAGTTATAAATTCTGATTTTATCCCAAATATAAATCAAATGTAAAATTTGAGTCCATGCTTAAGTTGTAGATTCATTTTTAAGTTATCCATTTACTCGTAAAACGACCAAAAAATATTTGTAAAACATCCAGCTGTTTTAATTATAATCTTTTTTAGGTATTCAAGCCATTTGCATTGATAAATGACTTGAATGTGTGACAGTAAGTCATTTTTAATTGCGAGCCAGTCTAGATTATGATTCTTTCTTAAATGTAAGTCAAATTCAGCAGGTCAGAGATAGAGCGGTTAAATTAATAAAATGCAATTGAATAGTATAATAAATAAATTGGTTAGATTCGAGCCCGGGTGAAGCAAAATGATATATTAATTAATTTTAAGAAAATTATTAAAATTTAAGACGAAGAGAAAATATTTAAATTGTTTATTCAAGATCTTAAAACATACCTTTACGCTATCACGGTCCGTTGCTCTAACCAATTCAACTACTGTGGTTGCACTGCAATTTAACAAGAATTTAAATGTTATATGCAAGTTTGGAACCAAAGACCTTGTTTTTGATGGATAAACATGTGTATCTGGAAGTGAGCGCACCTCTTCGAACATGCGTAAAGTTTTAAGAATAAAGCCATGGTCTGTATTAATAAAAATGAAAATCCGGATACGAAACGAATGTTGCAATGGTAATAAACGTTTTCATTATAGATGTGAAATAACTCAGCTTAAAGCTAAAGAAAAAACAACTAGAAGTGTAAATATATTAAATTGGATTAATGTTAATCAGGATGCGTATTTATTTACCCATGCAGGTATTAGTATGTTTATGTGATTAAGCATATTTTTTCACACATTGAAAACGATTAAAGAAAACTCTCAGAAAATATCATCGTGACTTGTGAGGGATTCGAACCCACATCCCCAAGCTTTCATGGCTGGTGCATTTATCCAACTATGCTAACGAGCCACTGCAATTTAGTGAGAATTTTTAATAATCATAATCTACATATGAACCAATATGCCCAGGCTAATCAATATTTAATGATTTGCAAACACTGGACTTAATTAAAGTAACAAGTGAAGCATTTTTATATCCAAATATGGTTATTATTATTTTTAAAATCTATTGATGTTTAGCCGAGACGCGCACCATTCTATTTATATTAAATTGGATTAATGTTAATCAGGATGCGTATTTATTTACCCATGCAGGTATTAGTATGTTTATGTGATTAAGCATATTTTTTCACATTGAAAACGATTAAAGAAAACTCTCAGAAAATATCATCGTGACTTGTGAGGGATTCGAACCCACATCCCCAAGCTTTCATGGCTGGTGCATTTATCCAACTATGCTAACGAGCCACTGCAATTTAGTGAGAATTTTTAATAATCATAATCTACATATGAACCAATATGCCCAGGCTAATCAATATTTAATGATTTGCAAACACTGGACTTAATTAAAGTAACAAGTGAAGCATTTTTATATCCAAATATGGTTATTATTATTTTTAAAATCTATTGATGTTTAGCCGAGACGCGCACCATTCTATTTATATTAAATTGGATTAATGTTAATCAGGATGCGTATTTATTTACCCATGCAGGTATTAGTATGTTTATGTGATTAAGCATATTTTTTCACACATTGAAAACGATTAAAGAAAACTCTCAGAAAATATCATCGTGACTTGTGAGGGATTCGAACCCACATCCCCAAGCTTTCATGGCTGGTGCATTTATCCAACTATGCTAACGAGCCACTGCAATTTAGTGAGAATTTTTAATAATCATAATCTACATATGAACCAATATGCCCAGGCTAATCAATATTTAATGATTTGCAAACACTGGACTTAATTAAAGTAACAAGTGAAGCATTTTTATATCCAAATATGGTTATTATTATTTTTAAAATCTATTGATGTTTAGCCGAGACACGCACCATTCTATTTATATTAAATTGGATTAATGTTAATCAGGATGCGTATTTATTTACCCATGCAGGTATTAGTATGTTTATGTGATTAAGCATAAATTTTCTGAGAGTTTTCTTTAATCGTTTTCAATGTGTGAAAAAATATGCTTAATCACATAAACATACTAATACCTGCATGGGTAAATAAATACGCATCCTGATTAACATTAATCCAATTTAATATAAATAGAATGGTGCGCGTCTCGGCTAAACATCAATAGATTTTAAAAATAATAATAACCATATTTGGATATAAAAATGCTTCACTTGTTACTTTAATTAAGTCCAGTGTTTGCAAATCATTAAATATTGATTAGCCTGGGCATATTGGTTCATATGTAGATTATGATTATTAAAAATTCTCACTAAATTGCAGTGGCTCGTTAGCATAGTTGGATAAATGCACCAGCCATGAAAGCTTGGGGATGTGGGTTCGAATCCCTCACAAGTCACGATGATATTTTCTGAGAGTTTTCTTTAATCGTTTTCAATGTGTGAAAAAATATGCTTAATCACATAAACATACTAATACCTGCATGGGTAAATAAATACGCATCCTGATTAACATTAATCCAATTTAATATAAATAGAATGGTGCGCGTCTCGGCTAAACATCAATAGATTTTAAAAATAATAATAACCATATTTGGATATAAAAATGCTTCACTTGTTACTTTAATTAAGTCCAGTGTTTGCAAATCATTAAATATTGATTAGCCTGGGCATATTGGTTCATATGTAGATTATGATTATTAAAAATTCTCACTAAATTGCAGTGGCTCGTTAGCATAGTTGGATAAATGCACCAGCCATGAAAGCTTGGGGATGTGGGTTCGAATCCCTCACAAGTCACGATGATATTTTCTGAGAGTTTTCTTTAATCGTTTTCAATGTGTGAAAAAATATGCTTAATCACATAAACATACTAATACCTGCATGGGTAAATAAATACGCATCCTGATTAACATTAATCCAATTTAATATAAATAGAATGGTGCGCGTCTCGGCTAAACATCAATAGATTTTAAAAATAATAATAACCATATTTGGATATAAAAATGCTTCACTTGTTACTTTAATTAAGTCCAGTGTTTGCAAATCATTAAATATTGATTAGCCTGGGCATATTGGTTCATATGTAGATTATGATTATTAAAAATTCTCACTAAATTGCAGTGGCTCGTTAGCATAGTTGGATAAATGCACCAGCCATGAAAGCTTGGGGATGTGGGTTCGAATCCCTCACAAGTCACGATGATATTTTCTGAGAGTTTTCTTTAATCGTTTTCAATGTGAAAAAATATGCTTAATCACATAAACATACTAATACCTGCATGGGTAAATAAATACGCATCCTGATTAACATTAATCCAATTTAATATAAATAGAATGGTGCGCGTCTCGGCTAAACATCAATAGATTTTAAAAATAATAATAACCATATTTGGATATAAAAATGCTTCACTTGTTACTTTAATTAAGTCCAGTGTTTGCAAATCATTAAATATTGATTAGCCTGGGCATATTGGTTCATATGTAGATTATGATTATTAAAAATTCTCACTAAATTGCAGTGGCTCGTTAGCATAGTTGGATAAATGCACCAGCCATGAAAGCTTGGGGATGTGGGTTCGAATCCCTCACAAGTCACGATGATATTTTCTGAGAGTTTTCTTTAATCGTTTTCAATGTGTGAAAAAATATGCTTAATCACATAAACATACTAATACCTGCATGGGTAAATAAATACGCATCCTGATTAACATTAATCCAATTTAATATAAATAGAATGGTGCGCGTCTCGGCTAAACATCAATAGATTTTAAAAATAATAATAACCATATTTGGATATAAAAATGCTTCACTTGTTACTTTAATTAAGTCCAGTGTTTGCAAATCATTAAATATTGATTAGCCTGGGCATATTGGTTCATATGTAGATTATGATTATTAAAAATTCTCACTAAATTGCAGTGGCTCGTTAGCATAGTTGGATAAATGCACCAGCCATGAAAGCTTGGGGATGTGGGTTCGAATCCCTCACAAGTCACGATGATATTTTCTGAGAGTTTTCTTTAATCGTTTTCAATGTGTGAAAAAATATGCTTAATCACATAAACATACTAATACCTGCATGGGTAAATAAATACGCATCCTGATTAACATTAATCCAATTTAATATAAATAGAATGGTGCGCGTCTCGGCTAAACATCAATAGATTTTAAAAATAATAATAACCATATTTGGATATAAAAATGCTTCACTTGTTACTTTAATTAAGTCCAGTGTTTGCAAATCATTAAATATTGATTAGCCTGGGCATATTGGTTCATATGTAGATTATGATTATTAAAAATTCTCACTAAATTGCAGTGGCTCGTTAGCATAGTTGGATAAATGCACCAGCCATGAAAGCTTGGGGATGTGGGTTCGAATCCCTCACAAGTCACGATGATATTTTCTGAGAGTTTTCTTTAATCGTTTTCAATGTGTGAAAAAATATGCTTAATCACATAGAAGTGTAAAATAATACTTTGCAATATATTGTCAAAAATAAAATGTAGAAATTAGGGTTTATTTTTACGGAGAAAATTGAGCTATGGCTGTTTACATGAACTTTAGAGCGCCGCTGTGGTCAGAATATCAAAAATTGGGCAATGCTCAGCAATTTAGATAATTGGATAATATATTGCAAAACAAGTTGTAGTTTAATGTTTGGCATAATGGAAAATGTCGGCCTTTGCGAAAGTTTTAACGCTTGTCCTGGACATTAACTAAATTTGCAGAAAGCATTGAATTTGGAAATTATTTTAAAATACGTTTTATAACAAAAATTACCAGATGAAATTGTCATGTAAACGACGGAAGCTCAGATATTTACAAAATTGCAATGATATTCAATTTCATAGAATACATATATAAAAATATATATATATATATATATATATATATATATATATATATATATATATATATATATATAGTGTGTCCAAAGAGAGTATCAGGTATTTGTTAGTTCAGTAAAACAAAAACTACTAGTAAATCAAGTTTTTTTTTTATTGTTGATTATAAGAATACAAAATGGAAATTATTTTTAAAAAGTAATGTTATCCAAATGGTGACCGTTACGCTGCTGGCACTCTTCTTATCTGAAACGAAGATTGCTGACACATAGCCCTCGATATTGCTGCCATTTCTGACCTGATGTTTTGTTTCAATTCCGTTAGGTTTATCAAATTATTCTCATCAACCCTAATTTTAGCATTCAAAATAGTCAAGAGGGCTAAGGTCGGTTCTTCTGGGAGGCCAGTTGATGTTACCTCTACGTGAAATGACCTCATTAGGGAATAATCGTGAACAGCTTCAATTGATTGATTGGATGTGTGGCAAGTGGCTTCGTCTTGTTGGAACCACGTTCTTGAGTTGAAACCTTAAAACTCCTGCAACTCTGGGCCCAAAAATTTTCGCAGCATATCGCAATAACGGTCACTATTCACATTCACCCGATACTTTTTTTGGACACCCTATTTATATTATGAAAACTTCATAGTTAATATAGTGTATATAAATATATATATATGAAAATGTAAAGATTTTTTTTTTCTAAAAGTGATTATAATTAAGGCTTCGTGTGTTTGTTACATTAAATTTTAATATCGGTGTTTGTCATAACCCCCCAGCCATCCGCGCGCGGAGGGCCTGACAAACGAGCCCGCCGATGCAACGGATGCACTTCTGTAATGACGCTGTAATTTCAGTAAATTATTGTGTATCCGACGGAAGTCGAACCCAAAACCCACGGGACTCCCGTCATTATTTACCATTCACACGGTGGGGAGCGCTGGGTTGCGGTACTGACACCTCCGATCATCATCCCATCATTTATGGCGTTGATTTGAATAATGACTAAGCTATCATTTTTGAAGTGTACTTTAGTTGAGCCTCAACTGTAGTTTTGTGAATAAATATATTTATTTCTTCATTTTTATCGTTCCGATAAGAATATGGTTTTCTTGACTATTTAAATATTTACAATGTACCAAAAAATAGCTCCTCATTTATAACACTTACTTGTTTTAATGAATTTCAATATTTAAACTACCAGTTATTTAGCATGCTTAATATAATTAAAAATTAAGATACAACAAGCAAATAAAACGTGTATTCTCAAAACGAAACATTTCTTTGTCGAAAATAAATATTTTTACTAATTTGAATCATAAAGGCATAAACTATTCATTCTCTTAAAACTCGTCCATGTAAATATTTCTGAAAATAATAATTGAAGCAGACAAAAGTCCAGAGAGAACCCTCCCAGTTGCTTTGCAGAATCAAAGGCATTCATTTTGTATTTAAAAACAGCCCTCCATAGAAGAAAAATGCCGGAGGCTGTGATTACAGGGACAATGGATGAAAACTGCAAAAAAATACTTGAAGAATATTCACAATACAGAGTGGATAGAAAGACAAATATTTTCCCTCGAATGCCCACTTGTTTTTCGTATTTGTGTGAAAAAATCTTTTATTAGAATGCTTTGTGAAAGAAAATTATCCTTTCTGTGATTGATTAAAGTGTTTTTATGTTTAAATTGCAAAACAAAATATTTTTGATCTTAGGCAAAGATATTTTTATACTGCACTCAACTTTTGCATTATTGTTTGATATATATTTAAAAAAATATGTGTGTACATATTTTTTTTGGGAAATAGAAGCATTCAAACCATTCCAGGTAAGGTTTTTGAAACTTGGTGTTAAGTGGATTCAAAATGATTTGTCTTTAATCAGAGCGCTCATGTTCCCGGTACAAAGGAAGGTGCGCTCGCGGGGAGGCAGGCGAAGTCGTTAAACCCGCTGCTGGATAATGGGGCGCTGTCAAAGCGCCTCGGTACTAAGTAAGCAATTTGAGACTCAAGATCTCTTTCTTACGGATACTTCACCATTAAGATGCGCTGATATACTGTTGTGAGACCATCTGCGGAGGTATTCAACGTTTAGATACAGCTTTAAAACTTAATCCTCAATTTGCGAGACAAAACTTCACTCTTTAAAAATAAACTGCACTGATATTTGCGAGACCATATGTAGAGGAATACTTCAGTGAGATGAAACTTAGAACCTAGATCAGTTACTTGAGACTCAAATATTTATCCTATGAACTATATTTCTTTCTAATAGGTTTATTATTGTTAATATGCGCTGAGATTCAGTGAAGTGATTTGTTTACGGAGATAGAGATATAATACAATATAGAAATATAGTAAAAGTAAGCAAATTGAGACTGAAAACATTATCGAACGACTGCTTCATATTTCTTTTGATATTTTCTATGTTGAAATATACGTTGTCTATGTATATCAATGTATTGTATTGCTAATAGCAGAAAAAAACAGTAAATATATCACAAAACATTGAGCGAAAAAACTAAGTGCATGTGCAGATATGACAGGCCCCTGCAAAAAAATATCAAGTTTTAACGGTGAGTGTATACTTCTATTTTATAATCGCTATAAAGCAGAGTTCACAACTAATATCTTTGGAATATTGTATACAACACTGAGTTTTAGTTCTTTATTCCAGCGACCAATTATTTGCAACGATTTTCCAATGGGGAATGTTCAAAGAACCTGTCTGGGGTAAGATACTGCTAAGTGGCAAGTGGACGTCTGATTTATGCGGCCAGTAAATATTAAGAGGAAAGTGTTTTGTAATGCATATCTTCCGCGACTTCCTTCCACCGTTACTATCCCATTCACTCTGCTGTTTTATTTATGAGAGGTCAATTTTATTCATAAATAATAGCAGGATTCCCTTGCGATAATCGGATGGAAAGAAATTAATTTTAATAATCGTGCATTTATCGTTATTTCTGGAGTTCAGGTTGGCTAATTAGCGAGACAATAGATATATGTATATATTTTTTTGATTTGTTTTTTTTCAACATTTTGTATTGACCATACTGAAATTGGCATAAGCCAAAAAACGCACGTTTGGAATTTATCTGTAAAACAGGGAAAAAAGGAGAACCCAATCCAACACCTTCATGGCTTTGTAGAGTACCGGTCTGTGATAGCTGTAAAGGTATGGGGTCGTTTTCGTCGTTTCTTGGGTATATAGTTTGACTAAGTATCATATTAAAAATACTTAAATTGAGATTAAATTCTTGTAAGCATTTGTGGTAGCGCTTGTTATTTTATTTTTTGACGGTGCGGTGCATAAGCGGTTTAGTGGTCTAGACGGAGAACAACATTCCTAATTTACTCTGAAAAGGAAAAGTGACACCAGGAAGTGAGTGTGTGAAAGCTCTACTGCAATTCACAAAGGGTACGAAGAAGGCGGTCTCTAAAATTGTCCATATTTTAGGGGTTGCTTTGGGAGTGTTTGTCACCGAGTACTCTTTCCGTCACACTGAAGGCCTTAAGCCTGTAAGAATGCAAGCAATATGCACCCTTATTAAAAAAAAATCTTCACTACCAAACACTGTTTTTGAAGTACCTCCACGGAACATATTATTATTTAATTTTGTTTTTAAATAAACATAGTCTTTTTTTTCCATCTATAAAGAAACACGTATTTCTGTGCCTATTTGGACCATTTTTAAGGATTTGAAATCAAAATTACTAAGATGGCCCCAGTACCAGGACCAAAACCTAACCTAACCTACAAGAATATTTTATATTCCCTAGGTTAGTTATAAATTTAATATATTTTTAAAATAAATCAACGATTTTTTTGTTTTCATAGACCACACGCCAATATAAAAAGAATATTAAAATGAGGACTATTTGGAGGTAGGAGGAGGTGATCAATTGTTAAAAAAACTTGACACACTATTAATATTGTACAATATTTATTTAGATTTATTTGGTTTTTAATAATTGAGCAGTCAAAGGTGGTATTTAATTACATTTTATAGAAGTTCACAGCAGGTTGGAACAGATTGTTCGACTCTTTGATTTTGTATTAGCGAATCAGCTTTCTACCAGATAGTTACATTAACCACGGGATAAGGCTCGGCTTCGGAATGCTCCGGGATGAGGCCGACGCACGGGAATTACTTTATAGTTCTGGTTAATCCCCGATTACCTATTGGCTGTAGTAAAGCGCACCGAAGCGTTAACTTAACTTGTGAATACCGTGCCTGGCTGGAATATTACCTGCCGATTAATATGAAGAATATATGGAAATAGACCATAAAAGTTCTCTTTGGTCAATATTATATTGAAAAAAGATTAAAATTAGGTTTACCTTGTTTATGGATGCTGTGGTGTGTTAAATTTTGAATTTTTCGACGTATCGGTTTCGGTACTGAAATGTCTGAAAATAGTCTTAGTACAAGGATCAAAATAATCTGAAGACATCAGCTACCAATACCAACGCACACAATAAGATAAAAACTAGTTTTATTTTTATCTATTTCTGGCCTAACCTAACCTAAACTATTCATACAATTCCAAGTGATTTATGATACGATAAGTACTTTTTCTTTGTTTATAACTTTTTTTTATTATTTATTATTTAAACTAAGTATGTTGTAGTGTAGTAAAAATATCAAAACCTAGAGAATATTTCAAGAGCGGGTTTTGTGATTCCTCTTCTTGTGATTCTCAAATACGATTGAATTTAAAAATAAATAGAGAAAGCCTTTATAAATTAATGGTTTTTACAATAAATAATAGTAAATCATCCGTTATTCACATTTGCCATCGAAACTTGGAGTATTTTTTTGAAACGAATATGATTACACAAAAAACAAAGAATGAGAAATTGACCGCTTCAGTGGAGACAGCGGCTTCGCCGTGAAGGAGCCCACTCATATAAGAGAGACGCTCGAAGAAGACAAAAAATCGTTTTGCAAGTAAAAAAAATCAATTCATCGGTTGGGTTAGGTTAAGTTGGGTGTAAGGTTTGGTTGTCTGACGCCTCCTGAGGGTAGCTGAAGGGTGCAAACAAGCAGGGGCTGTGAGGACCAGCCCCCATCGCGAGGGGAAGGAAGAGATATGTCACGCGTCAAAGTAATAAGAATGACGAAATGCACAGACAAAGGCGCAGCCTCAAATACCTTAATCAATTGTTCAAATGTAATTTTATTTATCAGAAAATATTTAATTTTTTTTAAAATAATTTGTTTTCGAAACAAATTTTTGAAGACTGCAATTTTGTAAGCTTAATTTTTGTCATTTAAATAAAAATTGCTTGCGTTCCGACTGTGGGGTCTCATTAAAAACAACACTTTTTAATGTTTTATTAAAAATATTATTTTAGTATTATGCACCAAAGCATTGATGAAAATACCGAATTCTCGAAAAAATACAATTTCTCGATATATTTCCATTACCGGGACCGAAACATTGGAACATTAAAAACGAAAAATGTGACATATCGCCGAGGGCATCAAATTTAAAAAAAATAACAAAAAAGTGACATTTAGATGTTGATTTTGTTTATTAATAATCTAGAGCGGGTTTTGCAAGTCGTTGTATATTAAAAAAATACATTTGCTCTGCTGTACGGTCTATTTGTCATTTGGATTTATTATGAAAAAAAAAGCGGCAACCAGGCCTGTCCGCACAGTCGGCCTCTTCGCGGCGCGCTGAAGAGCTACTGTTTTTTTTGCCACAGTTTTTGTGACGTCACGATAGGCCATTGTATTTAATGGTTCTCGATGATGAGTGACTCCGACGATATATTTTGATGTGTCGTCCTATACCTACTCCACAGGTGGAGTGCTGCTGGGTGGGTGCTCGGTGTATCGTGGGTGACGAGGAGTGGTCTCGACGACTCTTTGTTGGGTGATATTTACTTTGAGCTAAAAATGCGCAAAATTTCCAACAATTAAATCATAATATTCCGGCAGATAAATAACTCAATTTAGTTAATACTTTAGCGTGGTGCGCGCATGGCACTGTGATCAACCAACATTGCATTTGCAGTGTTTTGGTCCCAATATCATCTTTAGAGACATACATTTGTATGTCTCTAAAATAATCTAGCAGCGAATAACAAATTATAATTTTTCATAACGTTACTTGTACTCAATCAGGTACAGGGGGAGAAAAATTATCCCCTCAGATATGGTGCAAATCAAAGTCGAGTTCTTGGGAACAGTTTATAAGCATCGCGGGCTTGCAACTTCATTAAGGCGTCGCGCACAAGTGGGCCGCGAGTCAGTCGGGGCCCGCGGGTCGCGCGCGAGCACCCCTGTCGACACCTCTCGCGGTACTGGTCTGGGTACGCGCCCCACTTCCGGATCCGGGATTGTTCGGGGAAGGCAATTCCCAGACAGGGGATGCGACGATTAAAACGGCTCTCATAGACCAACTTGCCGACCGCTGGAGTGGATGTAATTTGAATATCCGTATTGCGAGTAAGTCAGTCGCCGCTGGACCGCTGCACCGGAGGGTCGGGGATCGAGATTAAGTGCAGCTCATCAATCTATTTCCTATTTCCTATTTATATTTTAAACTTTTCTTTTTATTCATTATTTTCACTGTCGACATATATTAAAAATTACTATTATGATTAGGCACATGAGTTCACACATAGAAGATGATTAAAGAAATTCTCAGAAAAATATCATAGTGATTAGTTTGTGAACTAATATGCCTAATCATATTAGTAATAATATAATAAACCCGTAATGGGTAATAAATACGCATCTAATTGACGTTCAATCCAAAAAATAAACATATATATTAAAAACTTTATTTTATTTAAATTGAATCGAGATTTATAAATAACCTAGCTTATTTCATGATAACACTAATTATTAAAATCATATTAATATTTTAAATAATAGTTAAAATACTTGAGTGATTTTTCCACATATAAATTTTTATTGATGACCGGTCTCGCCAACCTTTCACATTGGCATTATCAAACTCTGTTTGGTATTCCACCGGATTCCATTGATCGGAATTCCACCAAGTACTCTTTGTCAAAAATACTGAATTTCTAAAATCATATTACTTTACATAAAGGTTTTTGCATTGTACAATTTTTTTATTAATGATATGAATTAAATTTTTAAAATTTCTTTACATTCAGTTTATTTTATTCCACATTTTAACAAAACATCAGTTTTGTTCTGCATCTGATGATGAGTAAGTCTTTTGGTTGAAACTAGTCATGCATAAATGTTAAAATAAACTCAACGTGAAGAAGATATAAAAAGTTATTTCATATCATTAATAAAAAAATGGATCTTCACCAAACAAATGCCTTGTCTCTCAACAAGCACAATTTTTTATTTTATAAAATATATTTTAAATTATTTTATTGTATTGAAAAAAAAAACTTAGTTATTTGCTCATTTGTAAATAATTCATAAAATATCTCTTTGCTTGAAGATGTCAACTAACGAAGGGGACAAAACTTATCGCGTAATCAAATTGAATATTTATTTTAAATAAAAAACCCATTCAGTAATAATTTCAGTATAATGTTGAATGTTACACATTTAAGATTTGATTATGCAGGAGATCATTACCATATTAACCTAAATCAATAAGAAACATGTACCAGAATCATCAAGATGGTCTTTGTTGGTTCTAAGTTTCAAAGAAACTAACTTTGGCAGAATAATACTAAAATACGTCTACTAAGAAATCTCGTTTGGTTATCTCAAACACACAATACGCACTGCTGAGTGTTTTCGAAGAAAGCAACATTGCCCAGAATACGGGAACTATAACTATAAGAAACTTATTTCGGACTTTTTTCATCCTTAACAATAAAAGTATTTACAATTTTTAGGAAACCACACACGGAATGACGAGAAAATCCTAAAAGAGATTTTTTTCGCAATTCTGGTGGGATAAGAATCCCAATTCTTTGCAGTCATCACAGCCTGGTACTTTAGAAAATTGAACTATAGTGCTGTTGTACCTGAGTGAAAAATTTACTCGTTGAATGCAACTAGGTGTGTGAAAAAACTTTTCTGGGATTTTTCTTGTCGTTTCATGTATGAATCGATTACTAAATATACAATAAATCTGTAAATAACATTTTTTAATATAACCACAGGAAAATATTATTTTTTTGCTGATTATTTGATAATCCTTAAATCCTTGATATTTATTTTGAAAATAAACCGTATGCACCCGTTACTTTAATGTTGTAAAAAAAGTAAATAACCAAATGTCGAGGAAATATTTACTGCAAGCTTCTAGCTATTAGGGTTATCATTTTTGTTGCCTAATTGTAGAGTCTTAAATAATTAAATCAGTCTGAATTGGAAACACTTATCTTACTTAGTAAAATACAAGTGTATTTTTTGTATCTTGTGTTTTTACTTAATTTCTTGGGTCATCATTTTAAATTTTATTATAATTTATTTACGTATTTTCATCACACGTATTTTTTTTCTAATGAAGTTGCTTGATCTGGGGTTAAATGGCTCATTATAATATCAACAAAAACATTGTTGTCAATGGGTTTGGGTGTTTATAGCTCAATGCAGATTTCCAGGCCATCGAGCCCAGTTTCAGAAACAGTGATTTTCTGAAATGACATCCCGACTGGAACATGTCGCCCGCGAGCCTACAATCGCATTAGGAGTCAATTTGGCTTGAACGAGCAGAAACATCAGCCATAGGCGGTCTATTCAATGATCGACACATATTTCAGGCGAATTTGATTACAAACCTGATGCAATTTGTCGCAAACAAGACGCGCCCGAGGCTGAGCCGTGACACGGGGGTTGAATTAAAGGGTGCGTTATAATTATACAGCTATTTCGGAGGTGGCAAAGATGCAGTAAACATTTGAATATTTTTATTAATATGTAAATAGGTTTTTGTCATTAAAAATACTTGATTGATGGATGTTACGCCTGGGGTTTTTATCCTTCTTAATGATCCAACTTTTCGGTTTTTGTATTGGAGCAATAGTATGATGGATGTCCGTGAGGGTAAAATAGTAGTTAAAAATAATACTTACAAACAATGAGTAATTGATAAAACTGTGAATTAAAGATTAATAAAAAATTTTTTTTGAAAGTTGGCAAAATACGAAAAACCTAATAGAAAAAATAGGATGGAAATTACATGCAACAAAAAAATATAATCTAGACATCTAGAGGTGCATGCACGCTTAAAATATTGAAATGCGGAATATAGCATTTTTTTTCATTATATTAATGAAATAAATATTTTAATTTATTCTTTAAATGTATTATAAATATGTAACTGGGTAAAAAAATACATTCACAAATATATATGACGTGTGGGTTCTAATAACACATGAATCTACTCACTGTGTTTTTCGGCTGATTATATTTGTATGCATCGGGCGATATTACTCATATTTATTTTCAAATATTAAAATTGAGTTTTTATCCGAATCGATCTATGTTTGTTTTTCAGTTAATTTCAGCATAAAATTGCGTCCAGCGAACGAATGCAGATCGGCCAATTTCAGATATTAGCCTGGCAATCGCAATATTTCACGCTTTACAAATTTTTCATTACAGCATTCGAGCGAAAATAAAATACTACGGCGGATCATAAATATTATTTAAAAATAACTGGAGCGGGTATCGATCCGCCATTCGTCAGCTGTCGGCAGAATGACGCGGCCAGAATGTCGGCCGCCGCGTTTTCAGTCAATTTTGACGATATGACCCGTCAAATAAACGTCTACCGATGCTGACTAAGTTCTGACGTCACGTCGGGTAGACAATTTTTTTTTTCGTAAATAGGTTACGTTACGTATAAAAGTACGAACCCCGCTCGCCGGAATCGGGCGAGTCTGCAACGGACCTGAGCGGATTTTTAAAATTTGTTTATCTTTTTTTTTTATGCTACTGCAAGGGCAAAGATTATCTTAAAATATTTTGTATATTTGTTTTTTTTTTTTACTCAAACACGATAGCGAAACGATAGACTCGTGTGGCTTCCTGTGTGTCTTCCGACAGACAAATCGAGACATGAGTTAGATCCAAACTTTGCTTGCAATATTTCGTTTAATTCTTCTTCATCAAGTGCTTCTCCTTAGAGGAGGTTGGGGACCATTTCACTGAGCATATACTCATGCTGAACCAGTGTTCATGGTTTTCTAAGGGGAAAATAGTGCAGTGGGTTCCCGGGTCTTTCTACACCGCATTTTTGTATTGGAAGGAAAAGTCTGCGTATTGCTGCTGCCCAATATCATTATTATCAATCCTTTCCTTACAAAGATCTGATACTCTTTATGCAGCATGCTACAGAGACAATATCGTTTTATTCAATACTCGTATATTAATATGCCATTTACCGACAATACATTTCGCCAATATTTGAGTCGCTCGTCTCCATTATCGATTTATTCTGCTGCAAAGCAAACAGCGTAGAGAATTATTACATATCAAATACTATATGATTTATCTGATACACATCCAACACAATAAAGCCCTGAGAACACAGAAACATTTTGCACCCTGAGTGAGTATAAAGGATCGGCAATGGAGTAGTGGACTTGAAATGACTGTGGAGGGATGTGCTCTAGAAGTATCTTGTCGAGGTGAGGATGCTCCTGCTATTGTTTTTGCAGTTTGCTGCAAAAGGAATATCAGATCTAAGCGCCAGAGCTTTGTAATGAAAGGATTATATATTAGGTGCGCCACTAAGTTTCGGGATATCATACATAGATGGCGCTAACAACACATGCAGTCGATATACATGTCTAAACTTGTGTTTTATTATAGTTAGGACATCTGTCAACAATAAGCAGACATTATATTAACTCATATTGCAACGCAATAATTTTTTAACAATAAAGATGTCGAGTTTTGTGCCAAGAAAACAGCATTTGCGGGAAGCTTTGTTTTTCTGATGTAACTTGTAAAAAATGCAGCTGAGGCTCTTAGTTGGTTTGAGGAGGCCTTCGGCAAACATGCACCATTAAAAACTACCTGTGGAAATTGGTTTAAACGCTTCAGAAGTGGCGATTTCGACACTGAAGACCAAAAACAACTGAGGACACCGATCTCCAAGTTTTATTGGATGAAGATGATAAACAAACACAACATCAACTTGCTAAGGCATCAAACATGACTCTCCGAGGTATTATCAAACGTTTACAGGCCATGGGAAAAAATCAAAGGGAAGAGTAACGGGTGCCGCATGAGATGACTGAGAGACTTCAGAGTTTCGGTCCAAAGACGCGTCGTTTTATCGTCACGATATTCGTGTATTGCCAGAGAGATGGCAAAGATATGTAGCCAGCGAGGGGCGATACTTCGAACAAACCATTTTATGTATTTTTTTCAAATTTACTATTTTACATTGATCAAAAAAAAAAAACCGAAACTAAGTGGCGCACATGCGAGAGAGGTCGAATAAGTACTAAGCCTACAAAATAAAAACGAAAATTTTGGAAAAGTGGCGATTTATTTCCAAAATAGTCTCCTTTTAGCTCGATACACTTGACCCAGCGATGCTCCAACTTCTTTAACCCATCTGAAAAATACGTTTTCACGAGGTCTGCAAAGTAGGCTTCCGTGGCGGCGATGACCTCCTCATTCGACTTAAATTTCTGCCCGGCGAGTGACTTTTTCAAGTTTGGAAACAAAAAAAAAAAAACAAACCTGGAGAACACGGTGGATGGCGGAGCAGTTCGTAGTGCAATTCGATTATTTGGCCGTGGCGACGGCGGCGTGTGAGCCGGTGCGTTGTCATGGTGGAAGAATCGAATCAGCTCGATAATTCGGCATAGTAGGCTTTTCCAGGTAGTCAATGTAGATCACACCTTGTGAATCCCAGAAAACGGTGGCCATCACCTTTCCGGCCGATAGGACAGTCTTCGCCTTCTTCGGAGCACGTTCGCCGGGTGAAGTCCACTGTTTCGACTGTTCCTTGGTCTTTGGTGTGTACCAGTGGATAATTGTATCGTTGTCATGGTGAAAAAATACTTTTTTCTTCGCCAAATGGGGGCCGTTTTTTCTGCAATTCGGCGTCGAATTGTATAGTCATATTTTCCCCTTAGAAAACTAGAACACTAATTCAGTATATATTGATGCTCAGTGGGATGGTCGCCAGCCTCCTCCGAGGAGAGGCGCCCGCTGAAGAAGAAGCACTGGTGTAGTGTGTGAGAGTGGGCTGGCGGGGAGAGCGCGCGCCGCGTCAGTCCGCGCTGCGCCGCGCCGCTCGACGGTCGTCCCCGCCGCCCGTTCTCCCCGCGGCCGCCCGAGTCCGCGCTCAGAGCCGCCGCGATCTCGGGAGATTCCCTCCGCAGCAGCCGGATCCGAACGGAAGCCACCCCCGACTGTCGTGAAAAAAATAAAACGAGTTCTCCGAAAATTCCCCGAAACGCCGCGATCCGTCGCTTTCGCGTATTCAAATTTCAAATTACGTGTGGTTGATTTTTGAGCAAACTTGTTTTTGTTCCGGACGATTGTGATTCCTTCGAGTGCGGTTTTTCTCGGTGGAAATTTGACAAAACTGGCGTTCAATGTCATATTTTTGATTCGCCGGCGGGACTAGCCGAGGTGACAAAAAATACGAGACCGATCGAGCGTGACCGCTGTCGATTCTGGAAAACGAGAAGATTGACGCGAAATCGGAGATTCGGTAAATTGTTGTTATTTAAGCGGTAACGAGAAAAAAACAGCCGTGTCGTTGTGATTTATTGTGAGAAACCTCCGGTTGAATCTCAATTATTTTGATTAATACTTATCGAATCGTGAATTTAATTAAAAACCGTAAAAAACAGAATTCGAAATAGTGACATCGTTTTTTTTTGTAATCGTAAGTTATCGTGAACAAGTTTATTTTAATAATTACAGGTATTTAAGGCTACCTTGACACACGCTTAATTTATAATTAACACACCTGTGTTGTGCAACCGACAGCTTACTTGGATAATAGCTGATCGTGAGTTGAAAATCAAAGGTGGAAATAAAAGCTTAAATTGTGTTAACTATATTAATACTACGAGCTTCTCCCGCAGAAACATCTGCTAATTTATGCTCATTGTATAAGTTGATAAAGGAGATTATAAGGTAAGAACGAAATAATTTGTATTACTTGTAAGAAGTATGGGGAAGATGAAAACTCTAAGGGAAGGTTATAATTGAGTCTCGGGATGAAGGATGAGCCTTAAAAGATGAAGGGTGAAGATATTAAGTAAGATTATATTTACCGAGTTATTTCATTTATTTAATTGTAAATATGTCTATAAATTGAACAATAGTGGTATTATAATATTTCAGGATTGAGTTACGTATCGAAAAATAGCTTTTTACTATGTATATTTTCTTATAATTCCATCATACAATCATACATCGTACACTACTACATTATTTCTATTCAAAATACAAAAATGTACTTGTGTAAAATTATTTGAGAAAAAAACATAGAGAGTTATGTCTAAATGCTTCACGGAATTAATTTTTCCAACAATGAAAATAAACGAATTCCCAATAAACAACGTTGATTAAAATAAAAAAAATCTGTAAGATTGTAGTAGATAACGTAAAAGATTTTTGTTTATAATTTTGTACAAAATACTTTAAATAATGCTTAGTCTAAGTTCTACATTGATGAAAAAATATGGTGTAATACATGTGGTATTAAGCGCTTGGTGCTGTTTTTATGAAAGTTTTTTGGGCTCGTGACGCAACACCATTGAGAACTGTCGGGTTCCACCTTAGGCTTAAAAGTAACAAATTATTTCCTTAAAAAAAACCCCCTATAAAACTTTCCTACTGTCAGAAATCTCGCAATTTGGAAAAGTGTAACTAATCATATCATTATCGAAATAATAGAAAAATAAATCCAAAGAAGATCGTTTTATAAAATGCTTGAAAGCGTGGTTTCACCACAAACTTTCAAGCTAACACTTTTCCCACAATTTTAAAGTCTTACACAATTTAATTTGATTCGACTAATTTTGTCACCTGAAGTATTTAAAGAAAAAGGTTATTTTATCGAACGCATTCGCACAGTGATTTTAAGGAGGTCACATCAAAGTATAATTTTACACTTCCAGTGTTCTAGAATAAATACCCGCCTCTATTTTGCTAACTTGTGTGAATTTTAATTTTGTAATGGATCTACAACGTACTATTATATTATAATGTATTAAGTTGATCGAGTCACTAAGAAACAACCGAGGAGATCTTCAATAGCGATAGACATGCAGATATCTTGTTTCAATACTTATGGTTTGAATTAATTTAAATATTTATCGTAGTACATGAATTAAACATCTAACTTTGTATATTTAAAACGAAAAATCATCATTGATTTTAAAATTAGTTATCGCATTTCTACTTAAGGTTTTTATTTCGACTGCTTTAGTTACCGATCAAAGATGGCGTTGGTGGTCAGCACAACTGAATTTCGTTGAAAAAATGTCGTATTATCTTCAAATTTATAGATTTGTATTACCTTATCTAATGCAAAATTGTAAAATTAAATGCCGAAGTTCTTCGGCGAACCAAATAATCGACTCAATAGTGTTAGAAAAGAATTTTCATTCGATGCACACTTAATCTACGTAATTTTTTAAACCGAGTATACTGTACGATATTTCATATAAGCCCACTTTTTTAAACCACTCAGTTTTGTACATTTGCAATATTCCGTACTATATTTGTGCGATGAGAAAATTATCGAAAATTCGATGATATTTTCGTCGTTTGCGTGTGAATATATAATAATGTTTTCATAAAAACCTCATAATAGCCCTATGATAAGTTGTACGAACACTTCAATCCCTGGACAATCTTAAAATGGCGAGAAAAACACTCTAGAAACAGAAAAAAAGTCTCGGCCAAGAAGTTGAATTTATAAATAAGCTTATTGCAACGAATTCGAAATAAAATCAATAATAAAGCAAATATTTTTTTGTTTTATAAAATGTATTTTATTTATTCTTTCTTTTAAATTTTACTTAAAATATCACAAAGGTTCGTTAGATGTATTTTTAAAATATGATACTATAGATAATTTTACGTTAAGGTCCGTAAATCCATAAAACTGTCTTTCATTTTACGAAGTCATCTATTGTCTATATAAAATACATGTCGCCTATTGTGTTTGGTCAAATGTAAACATTTTTTAAAGACACCGTAAAAAATATTGGTAAAAGTATTTTAACCTGATTTATAAGTGTGGTATTACCTCAAATGTCAGTATTTAAAAATATATAAATATACACTTAACATTTTTTTATTGATAAATAAATAGTTCATACATTTTATTTATATTTGTCACAAAAACTACTAAAATAATAAATAGTTCTATTTGCACAAGGCTCGTCCTAACTTTTTTATTGCTTTTCTTACATATTTTTTAACATATTGATTCATTTTGTGATTTAAGATATTTTGACCATAAAAATAAGTAATAATATAAGGACGTTTATTGAATTAACTAAAGTAAATAAGTTTTTTAAAAGCTTGTTTAAGAGTTCATTAAGCTTTAATTGTTTGCGATGAGATAATTTAAAAACATTATTTTGAGCAATGAAGAACCTCGCTGTGTTTGATAATCAAAAGCAAAGGGAAGAATGAAAGAACACAAAAAAATCGAGTTGCGTAGAATTAACGATCCGACTCAAGGAACTAAGTCACAATGAAATTAAAGAAATAAAATTCATCTCACTCAGGAACCAAGATTAATCATTATTGGATTTTCATTTTAATGTCAAGGTGATCAAATACACGTCTCACGGAAAATCTATTATTTTTTTGCTATTGGTAGGAAAATGTTTGTAGAGTGTATTGTTTAGTGGTATTTGACTGTATAAAAATAAAGGCTAACAAAGACTTCTAAAATTTTCCACAGGAACAGTGAGATCTTTTTTACTATTCAATGTTTGACGATGTCTTTACAGGGCATAAAAACCATTTCAAAGAAAGATCTTGAATATTTTTGTGTTGTTTGCTTATTTTTATTTAACACTATTGTAAGTATTGCAAAAAAAAAATTGATGTATATCGACAGAACAATGGAAAAATATTATTTTCTTTAAGATGTGTCTCTTTTATTAAACAGTCAAAACGCTAAAACAGAATATTGTAATTTAATATAATTATTTTAAACAATGTTTTTGAATAAACACTATGTTAACATTCGTTTTCTATGATGCGTGAGGTGATTATAATGGCGATTGTTAAAATTCTATAAAATAATAATGCTGGAAAAAATAAATAATAACCATAATTTTAAGCTTAAGTAATTATCAAACTTATTTAAACTGCAATGAAATAATTTTTTTCCAATTTACTTACTTGTAGCACTTCATATTCAAAGGGCTTTGACAGACTGAGAAACTCTAGAAAGATGAAAGCACTCAATGTAACAAAATACTTAGTAAAATTCCAACCACGTATAAATAATTTAAAACTTGAGTGATTTTTCCACATTTTAATTTATAATTGGTGACCGGTTTTGCCGACCTATGGCTGGCAGACCTGGTCACCAATAAAAAAATAACACGTGGAAAAATCACGCCAGTATTTTATTTAAAGTATTAAAATGGAATTCCAACAAGTACTCTCTGTCAAAAATATTGAATATTTAACCACGTTTGTTAATATTTTTGTCACGCAGTTTTTCAAAAACAGGATGTAAAGGTGCGTTTGTATGATACTTCTTTAAAGTGGCCGACATGTAGGAGCAACGTTAAGAATCACACTTTATCACAATGAAAGCATATGGCGTATATGATATTTATATGCCTGAATATTTCATTTGCCTGCCAGCATGTATCATATTTTTTCTGCGCGAGAACAACAAAGACCAAAACAAGGAATTCTTGCGTTTGTACGTCTGAGAGAAAATACATTTCGTGAAATATTTGTTTATATCTTCAGCGCTCTCCCGATTCCCGCATCCCGCACCTCCAAAAGGATGGACGATCCTGAACATGCTTCAAGACATTCCAAAACACCATCTTCTATTCATATCATTTCGAGATAACTGAAGTATTCAATCGGACAACCTTTTTTCCTATAAATTATCAAAGGACAAGAATATACCAAATGTAAAGTAATCGATAGTCTTTTTTAACAAATGAAATGTTGTTCTAAATCGTTGAACAAAAAAAATATCCCACAAAAATACATTACACTTAATACAGTTTTTTTCATTTTTTAATAAAAAACAACGAGAAAATTAATATTGTAATTAATTTTGTAAATGAAACATTTATTAACACAATCAAATATTTGCATTTATATATGGTGTTTAATTTTATTACAAGTAATGTTTAATTATCCATTTAATCAATTTTGGTTCAATGTGAATTAGACGTAAATTTGTATGATTTCAAACGAATCTTTTATAAAGTATGATTTTTGGTTAAATACTAGTCAGATAAAAAATAAGCCCAGGTTAACCATACATAATGTTTAACATTTTCAAAAGTAGACATGTACAATGATATATTATATTTGAGAAAATTTACGTTAGGGAATTCCATGAGTTTCAAAATCTTTTTTTTAATTAGACACATATGCTCACGACAATAATAATTTTAGTTTCAACGTTATATGCAACGCTTTCAAATATTTAAAAAACTTTTTACCGAATGAAACAACGCAAAAAATCAACCAATCTACTAGGAGATTACAATCAGCACGATCGTAATCTTTAAGCCATTTTACTATTCATATTAATAATTAAATATATTCATTAAAATACTCCTCGTAGTTTTGAAATAAATTCATAAAATAGAGCAATTATGATATTTAAAAAAATAATTCGTTTTACCAGAATTCAACCTTACACCGCAGCCTTCATACAAGAGGGGTGCATAAATTATCACTATAGACAAATCCAAATTCTTTGCCAATAAACACCGCGTGTCCGATTTTAAAATTGAATTTGCAAATTCCGCAAGCCCGTCAATCTGTGGTGCGCACCGCGTGCAGGCAGCTGGGGCTCCCCCGGGGCCGGAAACACCCTGCAGGTCCTTAGCTGCTGCGAAATTGGATCCTTGCGGAAATTCGAATCATCTTTTGCTTTGCTTTAATGGAAGACATTCTGTTTGGTTAGCATTTTTCTTTTTCTCCAGTACTTAAATATTTAAATACATATTTCATGCCTTCATGCTTCATGTTTTGCTTACGAGGTTTTAAAATAATTTAATGAAATGCTTTTGCTTGAGAGCAAATTATTGAAACAATTAAAAAATCACGATATAAATTGTTTATGTATGTTATATAAACAAATATACATAACTATAATCTGCATAACTAAAAAAAATTTGGTAAAATATAAAAAAAAGGAAAAACACACATCAATTAGATATGAACACTTCTTGTTTTTAAAAACATGTTTTTTTATCGTAATTTTTATTGATACATGGCAACACACTGTAAGATTGTATAAAAAATAATTTAAATAAAATACTTTAGTGGCGTTAATTTTTATCGGTGACCGGTTTCTCGGGTGACCAATTTTTATAGGTGACCGGTGACTGAATTTGATAATTTGAAATTGTTATTTTCATTATAATAAGCAAAAGCCAAATGGTTTACGAGCAGGTTAAATGGTTTACGAATATTAACATAGTTTATGTGATTAAGCACATTTTTTCACACATTGAAAACGATTAAAGAAAACTCTCAGAAAATATCATCGTGACTTGTGTGGGATTCGAACCCACATCCCCAAGCTTTCATGGCCGGTGCATTTATCCAACTATGCTAACGAGCCACTGCAATTTAGTGAGAATTTTTAATAATCATATTCTACATATGAACCAATATGCTCGGTAATCATATAACATAGTCTTTGAATTTTCCAATTCGTGCGAAAATAATATATTGTCTTATTGGAAAAGCATTGATTGGATAATGCCAGAAAAAAAGCAGAGTACATGTACGAAAGTATTGATAAAATACAGATTTAAATTTAATACTATACTACTAAAATACTTTTGACATACAGGCTTTAGCAGTTATTAATCGGTGAAGGCCAGTTTTTTGATGCAATGATGCAATTGTCGTATTGTAAATATATATTGAATAATTTCACAAAAAAAATATAACAATAACCTCCGAAAATGATGATTCCTCATTCTTATTTTTTTTATACATTTTATACAACTACAATACTTTTGCAAGTAAGTTTTGAGCAGTAAATATCCAGCGACAGCCGGTATTTTGCCTGCGATAATACTATATTGTCATATTGGAAACATTAGTTTGGTAATTCCGCAAAAAATATAAAAAAATAAATGTACGAAAGTAATCATTCTTTATTCCCAATACATCATAAAAGGTTATCGTATAAACCGGAAACAGGCGTTTTTATCTCAAAAATAGCTACGAAAATCGTCGAAACGAAAAGGCGCAACCGGAAGACAGAATTCATTTGCAATAAAAATCATATGCGTGCGACCAAAGAATAAATTTCCCAGTATCGACACGGGAGTTCTCGCATAATTTTAAGAAAAAAAACTTCCCAAGGAATATTCCGGCTGTCGTGCTCGAGGGCAGTGCGGGTCGCGCCACCCTCTAGGAACGCCCGGCCGACAGTTTGGGAGCCGCTGAGCTCTTCTGATGTGAATTTTTTTTTGCTCCACGCACGCTATGATTTTTAGGTGAAATATTTGTGTTTTGGGGATGTAAATGTTGTTTTTATGAAAATAATATTTTTATAATCATATTCCATATACTAAGAAAGAGATAAATGTAATTCACATCGTTTATGATAACTGAATAATAATATCTGTGGCTACTTATTACTCTATTTATTGGTTGACTCAATATGCTCTAAATTTTTGGAAACATAATTTGATCCGATAATACAAGTTCGATACTTGCGATATTGTAGGGCCTGTGATCTCAAAATATTATTTACATATTTTATTTGGCCCAGTGCAAATATTCAGGTTATGAAATTCATGTAACCAAATAACACATTATAGTAGAATTTCCCGTTCCCTTTGCTTATCACGTCACAGGGATTATGCCACGTGGGCGCGTATCGATGTACCTGCACGTGGAATTTCCTACTGTAAATTGAGGCACCCCTCTCCCCGTGGCTCCGGTGCTGCCTTCCCCCTTCTTCCAACCCCTACCGAAGCCTCCACCCCGCAGTATGTATATACTGCCGTCAAGGTTTGATATCGTCGTATCTGAAAAAAGAAGTATTGGCTGAAAAATGTAGGTTGTAAACAATAAAGTACTGAAACTAACGTGAGATGAAATTTTTTAACTGTAAGAGCTTTTGTCTTTTGAGAGTATTTTTTTTAAAAATTCCTCTACTTTGGCATTCATTGGCCATGTATCGGCCATTCGTGTTTTTAGAAAAATCAAAATATTTCATAAGCTGATATCGCAAGAATCGAATCATTGTATAGTACTCTTTTAATATCGAATATTTTTTTGTAGAGGCAATAAATCTGCCAGGTTCCTTATAGAAGCACTTATTTTATGAATTCAATAAGTGCAAGTCAGTCTCAGTGGCGGGCAGTCGCGCGGTTCCAGTGGCGGCCCCAGACAAAGTTTTGAGATAAATCCTGGCGTGTCAATTGCATTCAGCGTCTTTCACTTCTGCTTCTCTGAGACGGCGCCACTGGCTGACAAGCGCCTCGGGCTCACGAAAAATGAATCCTTGATAGTGGATTGATATTGTATTATTAAAGAAAAAATATAAGAATTTAGATTTTAGATAGACATTACAATTGAGATTCATAAATTAATCTTAATTTAAAAAGTTAATTGTTGTGGTTGCTGTAACAACTTCTGCATTTATAAAACAAAAAATATGTTAAAAGTATATATTTTCACTTACTTTTATGTCTTTTTTGTGATGGAAACCAACGAAATTGGCAGTAATAGTAATATAATATATCGATTGTTTGTCGTAATGATAAAACAGAAAAAAATAAAAAATACTCATTTATTTATCATATATTTTTGAATACTCTTATGCGGGGTAGGTACAAACCCTTTCATAAAATTGAAACCTTCAGCCGAGTCCTTCGAACCAATCATTTTTCTTGTCGATCGTATACTTTTTGAACACCTGGTTCTTTTATAGTGATAGAAATATTATGTATATTTTGTTTTATAACATAAGCTGTGTAAAGGCAATAAAAATGCATGCTAAAAAAAATGTCTTCGAGAATTTTTATATTTTCTAGGAGAACTTGAAACATTTCAATGTAATTAAACATTAAAGTTTATATAAACTAAACTAAAATAACTTTTTTTTTATTCATAACATGAAAAATTATCTTCGATCAATTTGGAATCGGAATGAGCCGACTTCGTGATTCGTCTGTCCTGGAAGGCACTTTTCGATTAAAAGCCTTCGTTCTAACCACCGAGCTAGCAAGCCATCTAGATAACTGAATTATTAAAAAGTGCACTTTTTAAAATGATTTACGTATTGTATGATCTTCGCAGAAAACTGGTTCAGACGATGGAGAGACCTGACTTTTAATGCATACTCTAAGCATTTAAACTATATAATTATCTTGTCTCGATCTAAATTGTCTTGAGCAGCAAATGTGGAATAATTCCTTTAGGAAGTATAAACTTACGTAGCTTCGTCCCGCTGCTGCGTGTTCTATTCAGCCAGGGACAATGGAGAGTTAACTTCTCCTTGGAATGGTTTATGAATTATGTACATTGTCTATTAGGAATTTTAAACAAGCTGCTGTACGAGTGTCATAAAATACGTATTCTTATTGCAATGATATAAGTACTTGAATATATTTAAATTAATTGATCGTTAATTAATGAACAAAATGCATAAAAAAATATATGATTCCATTCGACAAATACAAGAGTTTTCGACTAACCTGAAACAGGCATGAGTCCGATAACATCGGTTAAGGACTCACCTGACAGGATGGGAATGGAACTGGAATCATGATGAGAATGAGTCCGCGATCTAACCACTGACCTTCAATCATTATTTCTGTTTTATATACTTCAGATAAAAAGTAAAGAAGGGAGCTTAGAGGGTGAAGCCAACAAAATAACATTTATATATATAATGATAAAAGTAGCTTTGTATTTTGTCTTCACTTTGTGTTTATTATTATAATTTTTTTTTTTGGATAACTAGTTTCGACCAAATAGACTAGGTCATCATCAGATGCATAACTAAACTGTCTGTTTAGTTATGCATCTGATGATGACCTAGTCTATTTGGTCGAAACTAGTCATGCAAAAAAAAAAAATAATAATAATAAACTCAAAGTGAAGACAAAATAAAAAGCTACATTTATCATTATAATAATGGATCTTCACCAATAAAATGCCTTGTCCCTCAACAAAATAACATTTATTTAAAATTTTAAGTTTATATAAACTGCGCGTCTCTAAATACAATCTCACATTTTTGGTAAAATATTGTGAGAAACAGGTGATTTTTCAAATGTTAGTGATCGATAGATATGTTGATTGTGTTAATATAAAAAAACAAGAGCTTTTATGTAATGGACATGTTTGACATAAATCCGTAGTTTTTAAAAATAAGGTGAGACTATATATTTATATATATATAAAGGCGTTCATATTAAAAATTAAAAGGTATTCTTTAAGACAGTAAAACATTCATTATGATATATATTTATTAATTATATTTCAACACAACTTTTCTAAAAACTAGATTAGTTAATTAAATAATATATCTATGCGTTTTATTTTTTACTGCTCTAAAAAATGTTTTAGCTTTTTTTTCTAACTTGTCTCCTTCTATCTTAATCAGAACTACAATATACAAATAAATAAAAATACTTGCGATGCTTGTTAAATATTTAATCATCACTAAAAGTAATGCTTTTCATTGAATAACTACACTCTAGGCTTGTTACCTAACTAATGCGTGCTTGGTAAAGATTTAATTTCCAAAAAAATCCTTATCCTGACTACTGAAAATTAGTCCCCTAAATATAAACACTACACAACCTATCCTCGCACGGAGCCCCTTCAATATCAACAATATTTCAAAACCCACAAACCCCCACATTCCGTTCGTCACGATACAATCAATAACTAAAGAGCGACTTCGAATAAAAAATATTTTCTATTTCATTACGTGAATTTCCCGCAGAACCGTTCATTTCGTATGGGGTCGGACTACACGCCATACGTGTGTGTACAATTGGCATAGGAAATAATTAACTATGGCTTTATACGAACGCTTCGAACCGCCTCGATACGATCTGAAAACAAGCCCCGTACAAGCCGCAGGAACAAATACGATGATTTGTGGCTTAATATCACGACGCTCTTTCTCACGTGGACTTTACAACGTATAGAAAAAACGTAGTAAATATATTTGTGGTTTTTATTTACAGAGTGTTATCTGCTCAAATCATATCTTTGACTCCCCCATTCGTACTAAAAATACAATATCAATAGAATCATGATTGACTTGATTTTTAAGCAACAAGCTTTTGTCTGTTTTTTGGATTGAACGTCAATCAAGTGCGTATTTATTACCCATTACGGGTTTATTATATTATTACTAATATGATAAGCCACATTAGATCACACATAGAAGATGATTAAAGAAATTCTCAGAAAAATATCGATGTGGTTCGTTAGTACAATGATTAGTACACCGGCCATGTAAGCCTGGGGATGTGGGTTTAAATCCCACACAAATCACGATGACATTTTTCTGAGAATTTTTTTAATCATCTTCTATGTGTGAACTAATGTGCCTAATCATATTAGTAACAACAAGCTTTTGTTGGCATATTAATTTAGAGAATAATAATGCTTAAAACATTTATTTTAATACTTCGAGATATAAATATTAAACATACGAGGTTTTATAACTGTCTTTATTCTTATTTAATCGTTGAAAAATAGATGTATGTATAAAAGGTTGAATTTACCTCTGAAACTTATAGTTTCAACAGCACGCTTTTGATATAATAATTTACTATAAATTTATTAAGGTACGTTTTTAAATGACTACATGTTATTTAAATGCTGAAAAAAACTATAGAAATATATAAAATATGAGATAAATCTATCAGGATCTATTAAGAATGATCACTCTAACATTATGACACAGCATATCTATTTAATTCGAAATCAATTTTTTTAATAACGAGATTCTTTTTCGTATCTTTTTTATTGTATTCCTGAAATGGAGATATTTTTTCCAAATATATAAAAAATAATAAGCTTGCAACATAATGAAGTGGTTAAAAATCGATTAACAAAAAAAACTATCGATTCATTCGTGAAAGACTAGATTTTTATAGATAATTATTACCGATAAATATATTATCTACTTACTGGAGTATCATTAAAAAGCGTTCCATTAAAAACCGATTAATACCACTATACTTATTATGTATATATTTTACAATATGGGAATAGACGGGAATTGGGTATTTTTAGCCTAAAAATATAAGCCATCAATGCAATAATGTATTTATAAACGCATTGCAAGTCATTGATTATAACTTCATTTTCCTCATCAATAAGCGGCGATCTTTTTAGAGATTCTACTTTTGCCTTTATTGAAATTCGGTTTTTGCCCTCAGGGTAACTTTAAATATTTTATTTTACTTTGTATGGTCGTGTTCTTAAAAAAACTTATCTTATGCAGGTCATTAATAATCATATATTTATTACCATTTGATACCAAAGGTTTTTTATTTTGCCGTTTATAGCGTGTTTGAAGGAGTACACTTAAATATCAATGGTAATACATATTCATTTCTATAAAATTATTTCATGTCGTTTTATGCGTGAATCGACCATATAAATATTTTTAAAAACTGCTTTGATTGCTAGGCTTTTCAGTTATTTGGTTCATGATCCCTGAAACAGACAGTTAATTCGCAAATGGCTCGTGTAGTTAACCGATAACAAGAGTGACGGGCTTTACTAATAATTTGGAACACGTTGTTACAATAATGTTCGAACAGTGAAGTTAACGCGACTTTAACTACCGCTAAATTTACTAGAGAATGATGGAGATCCGTGATAATTATACAGAACGGGTGAAACCCATTATGGGTCGATATGTGTGTACAGGGTTTCCAATTACAACTACCGGATGTCGCTTTTTATAATATTTATTAAATATTTACACAAAAGAAAAGATTAAAAACTAAGCAAATTAGATTAATATACTAATATAACAGTTCCGTTTTTCTAGAGCGCAGCGGTTTCTAAAAAAGAATTCCATATGGGTTTTTTAAGGTTTTAGGGTTAAAATTACATCGACGGTGTTAATAACAATTTTAATAATTCTATATTGTTGTAATATGCTTTGAATATCCAGGTTATCGATTTACTTTTAAACGATGAGAAATATAATTTTAAAAGTTTCATTAAAAAAAAAAAAAATAATTTTGTCATTCATCGCCTATCTATATTAGGAGTGATTTTTAAATACCAAAAAAATATCATGTACGTTATATTTAAATAATTACAAGTATGAATTCTTAAACAGCTTATATATTACAAAATAAATTATTTGTATTGGCAGTTGTTTTCTAAATTAAATATTCAATACAAACCGATGTTTACAGATTTGTCAATTTCACGTAAAACGCTATAATTTCCTAAATTATAATATATCGTGATTCACCGCCGTTCTTAGTTAGCAACCACCCTGTCAGGTATATTGATAGGGTGGATAGTAATCGCCGCCCTTTATCAGCAACCCTCTGAATATTAATAGTGAGAAATCGATACCGCGCATGGAAATGCAAAAACCACCCTCGCGTCTTGGAATTCGATTGTATTTTTAAATTCAGTGGCATTTCAGCATTTACTTCAACCAAGCGGGCAAAACGAAGGATGAAAGCGAATCGCATGGGGGCTGTTGTAACATATTTTTATTTATTTTCTTCACTTATCGCCGCTATAGCTGAAATTACTGAAATATGACGTGATGAACATTTAAGCAATAATTAAATTATTCGATGCAATCATAGATTTTCCCATCTGTGATTTTTTCGGATGGCTAGGAGAATACGACTGTTTTATATAAGGTATCCAAACAGCGTATCGAGTATTTGTTAGTTCAGTAAAACAAAAACTACTAGTAATCAATTTTTTTTTTTTATTGTTGATTATAATAATACAAAATGAAAAATTATTTCTAAAAGATGATTTTATCCAAATGGTGACCGTTACGCTGCTAGCACTCCCCTAATCTGGAACAAATATTGCTGATAACACGCTGACACATAGCCCTCGATATTGCTGCCATTTATGACCTGACGTTTTGTTTCAATTCCGTTGGGTTCGTCGGATTATTTAAAGGTATCCCCATACGAAATAGTCAAGAGGGCTAAGGTCGGGGTTTCTGGGAGGCCAGTTGATGTTACCTCTACGTGAAATGGCCTTATTAGGGAATAATACGTTAACAGCTTCAATTGATAGATTGGATGTATTGCAAGTGGTCTCGTCTTATTGGAACCACGTTCTTGAGTTGAAACCATGAAATTCCACAAAACCACAAAATTTTTCGCAGCATATCGCAATAACGGTCACTGTTCACATTCACACGATACTGTATTTGGACACCCGTTAGTAACCGTTTTATTGCAAAAATAAAGTTTAACATAATATTTGTAAATATATCTGTAACTTATGAAAAATGAGAGTTTCTCATTTTATCAGAGAACAGGCCCGAAAGGAAGTTTTTAATCACTTACACAAATTTATTTCTAAGTGCTAACTTATATTTCAAATACCAAGTATTGTGACAGTTTATGTTTTTGACTTCATATTTAAATAAATAAATTATTTAAACATTTTAAAGTGAATGGATGTAAAAAAAATTGGCGATGTATATTTATAATTTAGTTTCATATTTGTTAGACAGCTGTCAATAAATTTCCTTTTAACACATTGTGATCAATCATATGATGTAAAAGCTTTTAAAAAAAATTGCAATATTTTTATGCATTAATAATATTTACCTTTTTATACCCCCACGTCCTAATTCAATTTATATAAACTGAAAAATGATTGACAAAAATATGTCTTTCTTAAAAATAAAAAGAAGAATTTCTAGCATTTTAAACAATAAGCCCTCAACAAAAAGATATATCTAATGATGTTGATCAATTTGACTCTCTTTAAAACGGGTGAATTAAATATTGTAAAGTTTTTATTCGGGGAACATTCGGTACCATAATTCGCCTCATCATCTCTTTTGAAATGTTGAGGCGTGTTATGACTTGTCATTTTAAGCAATAGAAATATAATTGCAAATATAGAGTACGTCAGCATGTCAAAGGCTTGACATTTTCTAGTGGGTTTTCACAAGGCCGATAGCATATAGGTATGAATCCAAAAGCCATTTGGGCCTCGCAGGTATGGCCTGAAAAGCCAGCCTTCACACGCACGGAGACCTGAATACCTGCCGCTAACGACCCAGGAGCTAACGAGTTAAACATGCCTACCTGCGAAGACTTACCGGGCGCCCAATAATGCTGGGAGCTCATTGGCAGTGGCGTGCGGTCCACGGAAGCAAAAAAAGAGTGCATTGTCTTCAAAATCTGTCTAATTTCAAAAACCTTCGATAGGAAGGTATACACAAGTTCCCCGGCGCGCAAATTTGGTGGTGGAGGAACGTTTCCGTTTACCTTTTTTTTCCACCCCAAGACCTTATCACAAACAAGGAAAATATGCTCGTCAAAGAAGAAATTAAAACTCTCTAACTTCTAGGTAACATTTACAGAAAGGATGCATCAAATCAAAAACTGCTCGACTGACTGCTCACTTAAAGAGGTGCGCTTGCTCTAGAGTGCCATGTATGATTTATCTCTGAGCGATGCGCTCATATCCTACTAAACAGGTAATGTAGATGGTCTCAGTACCTGATCCGAATACTATGGCTTTTAAGACACCATGTATACATATTAAATACACGTGTTTCTATCGTTTTAGTGATACAGCATTTTTTGTCTCCTACCTCGTGTCACTCATGCTCTCGGTTGCTATGCAAGTAAACAAACGAACCCTATCGTCACTTCTTAACACACCAAATACTTGTATTATACAGTTTCGAGTAGTCATTACAGATAAACAGCCACACTATAACGAGACCCATAAAATACACGTGGTGTCTCTTTTATAGAACTGCCACAAACATTGTTGAAACGTCAATTAATGCGGCATGTTAATTCAATATTTAATACATTCGCATACTTGCGTCTAATTTTTATAAGTATGTATTGAACGAGAAGAGATTTATATTACTTAATGCAACAACCGAAGAACAGACTAAAAATCAATAAAATATTTTTTTATTTCAAACATGCTTTGAATCTTCATAAAATACTCATTCGTTATGGCCGGTAGTAAAACATATTTTAAAAGACAATCTCGCAAAAATATTCAGAGATTTTTCATGTGAATAGCTTACTAATGAGCATGAATATAAAGTCGAAATGAATAAACTACTGAACGCAATAGCTATGGAAGTGGGGGTTCGAATCCCACCTGCTTTCTATAAATATTTCAAATATTTTTCTCTTCGTTTTATTCGAGAACTGGTTACCTTAGAACATTTTGTTTATTATTAAGATTATTGGTATTACTTATTTAATTAATGCGGGTAGAGATGCTCGGTATTGCCAAGATTCTGAGGTGCACGCTTTAGTGGGTAAGGAATTCCAAAGACGCCCCTCTCTCATGTCGACAGTGTCGCGTTCCCAGAACATTCTGTGATCCCGTTTGAGATTAGATCACCCCCGTGACGACCTACTGATGCTCGTACGCAATTACCATGACCGCCCTTCTATTGGTTGATGGGGTAAACTTATATACATGTGATCTCCCCCATTTTTTTCTGCCTAATTTTAATGCTTATCACGATATCATATTAATTATCTTTATTACAATTTTTAATGATAAATTAAATATATTTTTTTGGAAATTTTTATAAAAATAATAATTTATTTTATAAAAGTAAAAATCATTTTACAGCAAAAAAAATATGCCACCAACCATGAGACTTCAAGAAAGCGCATTTTCAAAATATTTACAAATTTTTTTTTGTTTCAGCAGATATTTAAAAAAAAAAAAAGAGTAGTCATTTGCAATCCAAAGGAAGCTTCAGCTAAAAAACACTGCTTCTTTGCAGCAAAGTATCTGCTACTTTGGTGAAGAATACACATAAGAACTTGATTTATATTTTACTTTAAAAGGAACATCACTTCTTAACAGTTAGTGAGCCATACCAATTCTTTTGTATGCAGAGATATTTTGATTCAAATACTTTATCTTGAATTCTGTAAACAGGCAAGGCAGCATTCGCTCGGTCCTAATGTGCATTAAATTTCCATTTGTCTTGCGTCAAAAATGAAGGCTCAAATTTAAATTCAAATATAAAGTTTGAGTTGTTGATTCTTTGTTCAATAACAAAGAAAGATTACTTTATTTTAAAAATTATATTTCAATAATATGATTTTTTTTAATCAGTATGAAAATATCTCATACCATGTGTATTGTATTTGAACTATCTTATTATAAGCATATTTTCAACATTTTTTAATCTTTATTACTTATTGAATGTTTCCACATATTATTATGCCATAACTATAAAGATTGTATTATAATTAAATAAAACCGTTAAAATGGATGTAAAACGTTCATAAATCATTAGAAACGAGTTTAATATATATTTAATAACATAAGTAATTATTTCTAGACTCGATAAGATGCACTTAAATGTTCTTTTCAGATTAACGACTGATAGTATTGCCGTGCGGCCGGAAGTATTAATTTGTAAAAGCAGCGCGTGTAGAATGGGTTTCTTGGTTTATTATTTATCTGAATGTGAAATCTCACTCATGGAATTAGCATCGATATTATATTTTTGATCAGAAAATTAGACGAAGGAATGTTTCTACGCTTGGCATGTTTAGATGATAACAATTTTATTACTATGGCATATATCATTTCTTTATTTTTGAGAATTACATAAAAAAAATCTATTTGACTGGATTCTTATAAATTTTAGAAAAATTAATACAGAAACGAAGAGTTTTCATCAGTTTTCATTAAATTAATAGAAAAAGTCATATTTTGTAATCTAAGAAACTTATATCATAAAGAAATTGTTATTATGGTATGTTTATCCATTTTTTTTAAATGTGGCAGTTATTGGCACAAATTCTTGAGCTTTGGTAATATATAATATTCAGAAATATGAAAGTAATCTGTAGTTTTATTTCCAAGGTGTCATATCTCATCTCATATGTCTGGCTATTAGCATGAGCTAAGAAGTATCGTGTATATATCATACCTCATTTTCATATAAACTGTATACTGAGATTTACTACATTTAGCTGCCTATTTACATGTTGAAATGTTTATTTTTATTCAAACCATTTTGGGCAAGTTGATTTTTCAGATAATTTCCGAATTATTCATAAATCACAAACGAAATTTCAAACGCCGGCTATTCCCTCTGCTCGAGCCACTTGAAATTCAAAGAAGTTGCAAAATCCGTGCGACGTGAAATTCCACATAAAAACCAGTTTAATGATGTGTTTTAATTTTTCACTTACATAAGTATATTTATTAAACGAAACGGCCATCAATTTATCTACGTAGTATAAAAAATATATACAAATTATTAATTATATTAACAACATTCATTTAATCATTATTAAATAGAAACCAGCATTCATTTTTCTAAACATAAAAAACATCGGCAGCTGGGTATAATTCTTTCTAGAAATTCTCAAATACATACGAAAAACGATGGAAACTTTTTTCAATTATTTGAAATGAGATTTCAGATGAGCTCAAAACCTACTCCTCTTGAATATCCGTTTTGCTCGCCATGATTATTTCCTTGAAAGAGGATTTTACATCGTATATAGAGACATAGATAGATATTTGCTTACGGTTCAAGATGTGGTATGTGTCATATATGTTCGAATTTACATCGCTTCATAAGAGTAAAACTATTTTTTTAAAACTATATATCTTCTTATGGGTGTTTAAGGATATTTTTAATAATACTTACTTAGTTAGCACCACTTATCGCTTTGATGCTACCGAACTCTGCACTCTATTCCTGAGTATAAAGCTTGAATCATAATATGTAATTGTGTGACTGAAGCACCTACGCTGGACAAGAATTTTAATACTTAATATATATTTTTTTGTTTTTGTGTTATGAGTGAATTACCAACTCAAAAATACACTGTAATTACAATTATTATGCCTGATAAATACATACATATTTATTTATCTTTTAAATAATATACATTTGTTTGTTTTCCAACTTTTATATTTTGTAGATTACCGGTTTTGCCAACTTATAACGTTGAAATTTTCGATTGAAAATGTCAAAAGATTGGAAAAAATCGGTCCTCTACAAAATAAAAATGTGGGAAAATTACAAAGCAGTTTATTTAAGAATTAATGATAATAATAATAATCAGATCTCTTTTACATTGTGTAAAATATTTTTTTTAATTTTTGATTTCAGAGTCTTATTACACTGATCACTCCCTTTCTTAGGTAGCCATATATAATTATTGTAATTTGAAGTTTTTATTTATTACACGCCACAAATAAATTATTGTTTACAGTGCCACTATGTGCACGTTTTTATTATTTCTAAAATTACGACGGCCTCAGGTGCTGAATAGGCGTTTTTTGATACTTATTTATTATTTAGTGGAATTTCTTCCGTTTTTGCTGCCTAGTAAGTTTCAAATCTTTGTTTTTACATAATTTATCCAAAGTGGAAAAAACCCGTTTTTTTCAGCAAACATCTGATTAACCTTTGCGAACAAACGAGACTTACAAATACCCCATATTTAAGATGAATAAAAAAATTAAAGAAAAAAAAAAATATATACACAAGATAATAAACCGTTTTAATGTTATTTAGATTAGAAATTATTCGTCGATGGATTGTTATAATAATCAAACATTGTTATTTGCTCATTGTAATAATCAATCGATGAAAATACTACTGAAAAGTTTCAACTAAAAAAATGTATGGATTGAAAATAAAGCGTATTGTTTTTAAAGGACAGAAAATGTGGAATTCGTATAAATATTTTTAAATATTTGTATTGAAGATGTCCCCGGTACCGGCACCGCAACGTCAGAAGATACGAATCACTAGAAATACTAAAATTTTCACATTAAAATGCCTGCCAAAACCTACGTGGACATTTATGAATTACAACTATTCAACTGGCCATAATAGTTTAATTGGGTACAGAATACCCCGACTGGTAGTCGCGAGAGCGCGCAGTTTTGTTAAAACAGGTTTGGCTTCTCCGACGACCATGACAAGGTCGTTTCTCGGACGGTCAATCGAATATTTATATTTCTAGCGCGAGGTATATTCTTCTCGAGCAAACCGAGGCGAGCGATCGGCTTTAATTACGCGGCGTATCCTCGACAGGAACGATGATCGTTAAATATTTATTAAAATAAACAGGCAGGTACTTCGCCGCCACCGGCGGGTGCTAAAGTGTTGTTTTTATAGGAGATTTCAACAATTAATCAACTTTTATGTGGAAATGATAATAGGCTGTGTAACGGCGTGAGGCTTCGATGATTTTATAATCATTGATATATTGAGATGCTTGCCTTATAACGAATCGAATTCCATATCCATAAGTTTATGCCAATATGTAGATGTTTGCAATATATTACTCAAATATTTTTAATGCAAGCAAAACTAAAACATTTAATGAGAAAAGCAAATGTTTGATCATTTTATAGGTAATATCTGTGATTATATATTATTTATCATTATAGGCGATAATTATATGTCAATTGCCTCCAAAATTATTTATAAATATTATAAATAATGCTAATGAATAGTCGAATGTTGTAAATAGCCTTTGTATTGACAAAAATATAAAAAAAGAAGATTCATTGTATATTGATAGATAGATTTTTAGGTTGTTTATTGTACACTTGAATACATTAAGAACATAAGACCTCTTTTAAGAAGTAATAAAAGATACAAAATGTTATTATCGATATGAATTGCATGTTTTTGATGAGATTTTTTCCTTATAATTAATTTATATTTAAATTTTTAAGTCAATGTACTTTAACGCGCTAAATCTTCTTCTTCTGTTGCCTCTCCTCATAGGAGGTTGGTGACCATTTTCTCAAACATATCCCTATCCTGGGACAGTCTCACCAATCTCGAGCCACTGGCGCAAATTTTGCATCCAGGTGAACTTGTTTTTTCCAATCAGCTGGAGGATGCCATACTTATTGTTACGAAAAATATGGCCAAAATTGGAGAACTTTCGCTTTTTTACTAACGTTAAGAGTTCCCTTTCTTTGCGAATTCCGTGCAAGACTCTTTCATTTGTGACGCGGTCAACCCATGGTATCTGAAGGATTCTTCTATAGTATCTTCGCATAGTAGCTGTCTTGAGTGTCCAGGCTTCGACTCCACAAATGAGAACTGAGACGATATTTGGTGAATCTTCAGCGAGATTTCAGGGTTACATCTCTTGAGCAACCAAATCGAAACTGAATTGGAATCAAACTGCAAGAACAAAAACAGACATAGGACTAAGCAAAACGAGCAGAGTCAGACAAGGATGCATCCTGTCTCCGATGTAATTTAACCTTTACTCTGAAGCAATTTTTAATGAGGCCCTTGACGATTGTGAAATCGGCATTATAATAAATGGTAAGCAGCCACGCGCTAAATACTAAACAACAAATTAAGCAATAAAAAAAATTAGCACCGACATTTATAGTTACAAATTGGCGTATCGCACAAGAAAATCACGGAAAAAAAAACACACAATACAAATATTCCCGCGGCACAGAGAACCTCCCGAATTAGGCGCGAGTTAGAACCGTCATTCCAGATTCAATTATCGGAACGCATCACTTCCGTTACGGCATTTAAACGGTGGAGCGTATCGCGGGGCAGCCGGAAGTGGCGTGACCGGGGCGGGGGGGAGGGGGCGGGGGCGGGGGGAGGGGGCGCGGGGCGAGGGGGTCGTAAACCCTTCGCGCGCTATCTGCGGCCCAGATACGCGCCACGGAAATGGTTATTCTGAAAAGTGATGGAACCTCGGCCCCGGGCTAGTTCCTTATAGTCTTAAAGGCAAATAAATGGCCGCGAAGTCTGCAAGATATAAAATAGGGGCTGAAACTAGCAACCTCTTGAACCTTTTTTTTCTGAAGGGTTGTAAGTGCGAATTATACTTATTAACTTAAGTCTCATCTTTTAATATGTGAATAACAACTCAAAGAATGTTCATACAATATACCTGTATGGGTGAAAAACGTGAATTTATCTTTTCCTAAGAAATCCCTATCATATTTATGCTATGGTTGTGACGATGTTTTTTTGTTGTTGATAAGAACGCTTTCGTTTACCTATATTTTAAATATATCTTCAATCTACTCATTATATGATATACGCAGTGAATTTCTTGTAAATGTACGCAATTGGAGTTTTTTTTAAAAAATATTTTGAAGATTATCTCTGAGATAAAAATCAAAATTGTTTAGATGAAACAAATAAAATTGAGTTTAAATCCTAAACTATTTTTTAAAAATAAGTTTACATGCGTTTAAAAAGGTTTTCAAAGCAGTATTCACAAAATAAGCGTATTATAAATGAACATAAAAAAGTGTTTAATATATAAATAATCAACAAAACAATTGTTATTTTAACTAGCACTAGAAAAATTATTTGCTGCGAACCACAGTTTGACCGGTCCTGCTCCAAAGATAAAAGTTTTTTCGCTTGCATGGGGTTTGTTTCTAAAGGTTGTATTTATTTTTATTCAGGAATAAAACGTTGTTAAGGACCTCGATGATATCTTTTGTTTTGTAATGTGCTACACTAAACAAGTGCGTTGTTTTCACGACATAAATGTTACACGTTCTGTAATATCTGCCAAACACATCCGCTAACATAAATGATTCAAATCTAATTAAACTTGCTCAATATATAATACAGCTTCATTAAATCGATTTTATCTGTCTTTATATTATATTACCGAAAATCACAGTGGATTTTTGTAATTTCAAGCATTGTTTTTACTTGTGACGTATAAAATTTATAACGTTCTAAATAAACCACAGTTTTTTAGCCATCTGGCATTGTCTAACTGAAAAGATCATTAGATGCTTGTAAAAATAAGTCAACCAAGTTTAAGTAACAAAGATGTTACTTGGTGTCATCAGAAATATTGCCATGAATAATTTTGTAGCAGATCGATATAAATGAGATCATACTTTTTCAATTATACAGTGATATTCACTTGATTTCTTTGAGATCTATCCAAAAAAGTTGTATTGTAGAGGATGTATTTAGAAGTTGTTTTGGTGACATATCCGTTTTGAAACACAGTGTATTAAACGAATGTAGTGCTGGATTTAGGAAATAAATGGTGAAGACTAAGTGATTACCCTAAACAAAACTGTCACCGCCGTTTACAGCTACCATAAATACGTAACTTTATATCTGCTGCCTTTCCTGACGTATCTGGTTTTAGTGATTAAAATCTCAAAAACAAGATAATAAAATACACCTAATTCCGGGGAGTGATCGCGCTGACTTGGAAAAACCAGTGTGGCACGAAGCACGTTATTTTTTGCTGAAAATAAAATGGTTATTATTCAGAGTCACAGCCGATGGATCCTTGTTATTGCTTTAAAATTACGTGTTCACATGTGATAATGACTATTGTTTTTTTTATTTTTTATTTTGCAGTATCAAATATTCCTCTGAGACTTTGAATACAATATCTTATTTCACTTTTCAATGAAATTGATAATTCATAAATAAGGAAATATTGATGCATGTCATGTGATTTATGGCAACTAAGATTGGCCATATATAACGTGGAACAAAAACCAGGCCTCGTCTGTTGACAGCGCCACCAGGTAAAAAATTTTAAATTAATGAAACAAAAATAATTTTATATAAACAAACCAAATCACAAAACAATAAAACAATAAGAAATTGAATAAAAATTTGATAACAAGTTAAAATCTCCAATCACTGTCACAAGAGCTGTTTTCCACTTTTTGATAGAAATTCATCTAACCCAAGAAGAAGGTGTAAAAAGAGACTTGATTTAATTTTACTGACCGCTGGAAAGAGTGTCGTTTGGTTGATAAATCAGCAACTCGTCTATTCAAAGAAGTCCATATCGAAGATCGGATCTTCGCCATTTTATTGCTGTTTTGCATAATTCGACAGAAATCTACCTGACCCAGGAGAAAAAGTATTAAGAGAGGTATGATGTTAATTTTACTGACTGCTGGGAAGAATGTCGTTTTGTTAATTATACAACACGTTTAACAGGAAGCGGCGCAATAGAAAATGTTTGCCTTTATTATACAATACATTAATTTGTAAAATATTATACAACCGCAGGTATCGCGTATTATTAGAGATGTATAAAGCTTTTAAAAAACATAATTAAGTCTGTCTTTACACAATCTCGAAAACACGAGACGTTAATGAATATTAATTAAAAACAATCTCGGGGCGCAGTTTGTCAAATTGCTTAAACTTTCTTAACGTCACAACGTACTTTAAGCTTGATATTAAATGTATGGTTATTAAAATTTTAATCGTGATAGCAAAACTGAGAGATTTCATAGAGTTTTTTTACGTTTAAAAAGGTAATTTGAGAGTTCGTGATAAATTAATGATTTCAGGTAAAAACATATAACGGTGTCCCGTTAATATTTATGTTAATTAAAAATCAACCTTCTTAGAAATGTACATTTTTTATTAAAAAATTAAACTTCTAAAGTATCAAAGTTTATGGTGTAAACACTTATAAAATGGTTAATTTATAAAAAATTATTTAAGAAAAAATATTTAGTGGCTCTTTTAAATAAATTTGTATCTTATTCAGTGATTAGCATTTTATACCATTTGAAAAAAATTATAAAATTTCTAAAGGTGCCGAAAAGTTACTATTTATAACGAAAAAATAATGGCAAGGTGTGCTCACATTTAGCTGTCAATTCATCTTAAAGCTTATTGAATCAAAAATTTACGCTCAGGGGCTCTCGAGTATAAAATATTCAGGGCGCATCTGAGGATGGCTCCGTTATATGCGAAAACACCGCCTAATGTCACAGACGCAACAACGTGCTCCGCAAAGATTAAAGGCTCGGGCGGGACACGCAGCCGACGAAAGCAAGAAATAACCCGAAGCGTATCGATTTCCGTTTATAAACCGATTTACACGGGGCTAGTTCGGAGACATTAGCGGCCGTCGCAGAGTCGTTATTAAAAAGGTGTTCATGTCCCGCGCATCGCCAGGTAGAGCCGAAGGTCGTTAAGGGTTTCAGCTTCCGCAAGTATCCACACAAAATAGTTTTTAACAAACATGGATAACCCAATAGCCATGAGATTTCATTTAAAAGCAAATGCAATCAAAAATTATATAAATGATCTTAGTCTCTGCTTAGTCTATTCGTGATTTGAGCATAGAATTTTTACAAATTAGACCAGTCTGCTAGGTCAATTATTTGTTTACCATTTAAGCACGTTTTTTATGGTTTTTTAGGTGTAAAAAACACTCAAACTAAAAAAATTCCATCCTACTTTGATTGATTTGTGAATTTCTTTTAGAAAATATAATCGCTCAAGGTTCTCCCACCAGAATTCAAATATCAACAAATATCAAATTACTCTTTTTTTATTAATTTGGTATTTTGAATGAATTATTTATTTATGACCAAATAGTATGGTTTTTTAATTATTATGTATAGGGTATATTTGTAAATTAAATTTAAAAAAACTTTATCTTTTCAGTATTCATGCGAGACACTCGGTGAACTCTTTCGCTAATATTAACATAACGCAAAAAACTGAAATGATTAGAATTGACTGATATAGTATGCCTAAAGAGCAAACTTTTTGATTAATGGATTGGCCTTTATTCTTAATATATGAGTGTTCCGACAGTTCAGTAATAAACAAGCATTCCATCAATATGAAAGTCGCCAGAGTTCTATGCTATCAATATAAAACAGGGGAGATACTGACGGAAACAATTTCAACTTACAACAATTACTAAGGGTAGTAATTACAAATGTGTGCGCTTGTTCATACATTTATCAAAACATCCCCACGGCTGCCGGTGGAGCCTCGGCTTCGGGGTGGGCTTACAATAATTGCCTGTCTTATTTCGAATAAATAATTGTTTTTTAATGAGCTTCGTATACACAATGTACTGCGTGGAAATCCCAAAACCACATTTTACAGAAACAAATATTTAAAAAAAAAATGCGTTCAAACGTAGGTTGTGAGGAAATGATTAAAAAACGAATATTCAACATTTTATAATAAAATGCAAATTTATAAGTTTACAACAGAAATAATATTATAAAATTTATTTCATGAAAGTAAAATATTAATATTTAGATAATATGATAACGTAAAGACCAGTAAAGAATATGTGAAAAGGCAAATAATTTCCGGTTAGTTGCAGGTGTATCCGTGTTGTCATACATTAAATTTTTTCCTTTTTCTTGAATTAGGAAATATAAAATGTTCTTTTATTATTTAAAATTGTTGAAAAAATTATCATTTAACCTAGATTTGAATTCGAGAGATTCTTCATCGCTAGATTGTTTAAAATCTAATAAACTCTGATTGAAAAATAATAATTTGTTAAACTAATAATTTATGATTAGACAAAATAATATGTTTTTTTGTATATTTAAATTTATTTTTAATTATCCCGGTTCACCGTGTAGTAAAACGTATGATGACAAATTGATTATTGAAAAAATAATAAAAACATATATTTAAATTAACTTTAACATGAACTGTTCAAGCAGTAATCATCATTAAAACAAAGTTTACGCCCGTCACAAATTTAGAAGTAATTATTAACTCTTTATACCGTTAAAATAATAACAAATTGCTGTCTTGATTACTCTCGATAAAACCAGTAATTTTTTAGTTTATATAAACATGAATCAAAATTCACCATTTCTTAGAAAGTCACATAAAGCACCATTATAGCCGTGATTAAAATAGCATTTTACCAAAATAATCAACTGAGATAAAATATATATAACATATATATAAAACACGCATAAAATGGTAAAATATTTTTTCGTTATAATAGATATGTTGCAACATTTCAGTCGACAAATCTGCAATTGAGTTGTTCATTTAGTATGAAAAAAAATAACCTTTTAAATCATTAAATTATTTATGAACACACATATAATATATAAATATATCGAAAAGTGAGATGAGCGTTTTTAATATTTGGCAGCTTGTAATAACAATTAAGTATTTTTCTAACATTTTTCTTACTCTTTTTTTTACAAAAGCGTCTTCGATAATCTCAACTATTGTAGCCGTTTTTTAAAATTAGTTTCTGCTTTTCTGATTAGCAGCTTTGCAGCATTTGCTTGACACATTTCGCGTTACCAGTCTGCAAGCTCTGCAAGTGGTTGGACAGGTTTTTGTATTTATATTCACACGTCAAATTAGCTGCTTAATCATTCTTATATTATAGATATTTTAGGACCGGTTGTAAAGCACATGACATCAATTATATAATTATGTTTGTATCATTCACTCATGTGATTATTTTAACATTAAACAGTATGTGATTGCAGGAGTTTTGTGAAGCAGTAGATACGTTAATGTTAAAAATACGTTATTCTTACTTTAAAAAATACTTGTAACCTAAATTAATTATTTAAATATTTGATTTGGTTTTTAACCTGTGAAAACCGATTACAATAGTATTATCTACGATTTTTATATTTTTCTGATTGATTATACGAGTATATATCTTATTAAAAAAAATCAACTTATTAACAGAAATAACTTTGGATCAAGTTAATCAACGAAAAGTAAAGAAATAAATAGCATTGCTGAGAGGTTTTATTAGTTTTTAGACATAAAACAACTTTACATAATAAAAGTGAAGCTACCACATTAGGCAAGCGTGGCAGGTTTTTCCAGGTGCTCTTTCTACTAAATTATGCAGTCATAAAGTAATGTTTACGACGATATCACCGGCGACCTGCACCTTAATATCCTAAATGCTCAGATTTTAAAATATACAATATTTTTAGTATTACGCGTTTGATTCATTTTTAATGTAATGATTTTTTTCCCAAAATTATAAAAAAGCCATTGTTAATAAAAGAAACAGTTAGTTTAAAAAATATTATTTCTTAAAATTTCTGCTTATTAAGATCTAAAAATCAGAAACAGCATGAAAAACATGCAATTTATAAAACAACTCAAAAAGCTGTTAATTTTTAGAACCAATAAAAAATGGCTAACCCATATTAAAACAAATCTATTTATGTTAATGTCGTATTAAATTTCATATTGAAATTAATATTTAAAAAAATATAAAAATATATTGATGAAATAAAACGAATGTATTTGATTTGAGTTTTTAAATTTAATCAATAATTCATTGTAAATAAATCAAGTTCTAGTAATGAAATATTATTCTCGATTTTTTAACAAATCTGAAAACTACCAAAATTCAAGGTAGAATAATTGAATTTTCTACAAGGACAATGTTTGTCCCAAGAATAATTTTAGTTTATTAGTAACTTCGTTTCTTATTGAATTAAGAAATTCTATGAAATGCTTAATTTATTTTTTAAATAAACAATTGCCTGCTTTTGATAAAAAAAACAACAGTTAACGTTAAGATATTTTTATTATTATATTTACAATAAATGTAGTTAAATATGTTGAAAAACTCTTTAACACGTTTGTACCAACAGGGTGAAATTAAGAAAATAAGTTTTTCGCACTTCGAATTCCGCGCACTGTAAAATGTAAAATATTCACCGATCCAAAAAAATAAAGTAAATATTAATGAGAAAATTAACATTTAGATTTCGGAGGGGGCCTGGGAGGAGTAAAGGATCCGGGGGGGATCCACCTGGGACCAGGGTCGGCCGATGTATTCTTGGGGCCCATAAATCTGAGCTCGTCATCGGAAACTTGCCGAGTCCTACCCTGTTCTGCGATAAATCTTAAAATACAACCCTGGATTTTTACTTGGGGTGGAAAAGCAACCTTGATTTTTTAAAAATAATATTTTTTTAACAGTATGATCAAATTCTTCTCAAAAAGCGTCTTTCTACAAAAGGTTATTATTTTGTAGTATTTATAACTCATAATTTTTGTGTATTTTACAATTTGTAAACAGTCAAAATAATTTTAAATATTCAGTTAATGTTTTAACATAAACAAAATAAAATGGTTTTAAAAACGTTCTCCTCAATAATAGTAATTATCCGCATTATATATATTACAACAGTACCTTACAATTTTTATTTAAAATAATAAATCAAAATGAATGAAATTTAATAATGATACTGAACAGTAAACTGACAGTTGTAATATTTTTGAATACTTGAGTGATTTTCCACATGTTTGTTTTTTTTATTTGTGACCGGTTTCGCCAACTTTTCACGTCGGCATTATCAAACTAAGTCACTCTAAGAACTAATCTCATAATACTGATCTACTACTAAGAACACTCAGTTTGATAATGCCAACGTTAAAGATTGGCGAAACCGGTCACAAATAAAAAACGAATATGTGGAAAATCCCTCAAGTATTTTATTCAAAAATATTAAAATATAACTGTTGATTTAAGTATTAAACACATGAGAGTTAACAACTAAGTTGAAATAATATATTTTTTTATATATAACAAATCGCAACATGCGAAATCAGAAAAATCACTGATAAAAAAATCTTACAAAATTGACGCAGTAAATATAATTATGTTTATAACTTGAGTTTATAAAAATTTAATAATAATCATCGGTTACTCGTTTTATATATTTTAAATGTGATAAATTAGCGGATGAAAGGCAACCCCGGGCCCAAGGGTGGCGTTAACGTCAGTGAGTTTTTTCCCCGAGTTCGAGGGTTAAGTATTGCCTTACGAGACTAATTTGTTTCGTATTGTTGTTCCTTAGCCCGAGATGAAGTTGTGAAAAACTTATTCGCGGAATTTAAGCAAAATTTTAGCATTTTTCAGGGAAATTTATTTTCAGCATAAATATTTACTTTATAATTTTTTGTTGGTCTTGAAAATTAAATTGCTGTAGAATTTTTAAGACAGGCTTGATTAATTTTGTAATCTTCTCGAATATTGTTTTATATATTTTAATTTTGATAAAATATTAGTTTAATTTCCTATTTATAATAGTTAAAAGGAAGTTTTGAGATTTTAAAATTTATTTTTTATTTAAGTAAAACCGCTTTCAATTCTTTAATATGAATTTGGTTAGGAAATATTTTTTTTGCTGAAAGTAATCAACAAACTTACTTTAAAACCCATGGTTATATCTTTTAGACCACAAATTTAATACCAAAATGAGGATTAATTATTAAAATACATGTATCCATGGCAGACTTGTTTGGTCTGTGGAAGGTCTTTTTTAAATCCAGGGGTCTGATGAAGTCCTTGAATGGTGAAAGCGCTAAAAATATAAAGGGCAAGAGTTGCTCTTCTATTTGGTTACTCATATTGCCTTATTATGTTAGATTATTTAACAAAGCAATTGTTAGGTAAAAATGCTACCAGCTAAGAACTTTTTTTATCTTTTAGACATTTGAATGAAATCATTTTGATATGGAGTATTACAAATCAACCCAATCTGTCGTGTTTGTTGATCGTTTTTATATAAGAGTTTTTAAATACATTTTATTTTGATAAAGAGCTGTATTCACTCAATCTTTCATACATGATCGTTTCGTTATAATTTGTGCTTTTAAGTTAAAACAAACAGAAATACTGTGAATATCTCGTTTATGCAAATATTTTTATAAAATGACTGCATTATAGCTAAAACTGGTTTTTATGTGAGAAATAAAAATTTATTGTTATTTCTGAGTACAAATTATTAAATATTTATTGACCGTTGCTACATTGTGCAATGCGACATGGTCAATAAATATATTATAAAGAACCATTAAGCAGTCTAAATCCATTATTTTCCGTATATTTTGCGTATATTTTTTTACAAAACATTTATAACAATGTTGATTCAGTTTTATTATCTGTAGTTATGTATATCTTTTAGGCTTACATTTATATTTGTTTTCAATAAAATGATTTGAAAATTTTAAATAAAACTATAGGGATGACTAAAATTTATATTATTTATATACCTATAATTATTAAACATTTGATAAATTTGCAATCTATATTTTAAAATAATTTTAAGTAAACATTGAGTTTAGTCAAAAATCAAATACACTCACAAACATGTATGTTTGTTATTTCCTTCCTAATTGGTTATACACGTTTAATGCACAAAAATGCATTATGTAATTAATTTCGTGTTCTAAATTAAAAGCTTTTTTATATCGAGAATCAAACATATCGTTATATGTGGGAACCGTACTGAAAGTGAGTTTTTTTAGTTTTAAATGTAAATTTATTAATAACTTTGAAATTATCTAGTAATTGTATGTATGAGTCGGACCTCGCTGCTAACGAGAGCTGCATATCTCAAAGCAGCAGGAATGCAATTCCACCAAGGAATAAACTCGCTGTCTCTCTTTAATCTCCAGACAATGGAGGTCTGCTGCAATCTCTCGAGCGAGAGAAGCACCTGCAAAAAACTTACTTCTCGTATTTAAAACTCCCGGTTAACTGCATCCTCTGCCGTGACAGGGTTGGCACAAATCAACGAAATTGAAAAAAAAAAGATAATCAAGTTATCTAACACCAATTTTTATTTTTCATGATTATTAACTATAGCGAAAATAAGCAAATATTTATCAACGCAAAAAAATATTAAATATTTTTGACAGATTGAACTAAAAAGACAAAATTTAGATATTTCAATGTTATTTTAAATTTAATATTTTTTTAAAACATTAATTAGCATAAACAGAAAGCATTTTTTAAACGGGAACATATTTTTTTAAAAGTAAAAAGTGTTTTAAAAATTAACAATTTTATCTTCTAACAACCTTAAAAAAGACAACTCCACTTATCAGTCAATCAAATATGTAATAAATAAGTCATATGTGTTTAAATATTAATTAAATTTTATTGAAAACGCAATAAATAAAAAAGAAATCAGTAAACAGAAAGCGAGCGCAAACTTTGAGCTGAACACCTGGGAATGAGCGCATTTCTCCGAGCGAGCGTAGATTAGTAAGCTCAAATCCCTTGAGCTCGAGATAACCTCGGTCCCGGAGCTGAAACGTAGTGAAGCACAACCAAAATCAGAGCGATTTCAACCACGTTCTTATTATCATTTTTTTCATTGCGTCACTCATTATTAAATGTATCTGCCAAAGTAAAAACAGTTAAATAAAAAATAAACGCGTATCCATTCTAACACTGAAAGCAACTCCACATTACGTAATAAAGATGTTCTTTGATTCTGTTACGGACGCCGCTGTATACAGGAATACCCGCGGAATTAGCTTTGGATCAACCCAGCTCCTATCGGGCCATGGAGTGATGAGAAGTTATCTCCGCAGGTTCCACTTGACGAGCGACGACACATGTCCTTGTGATGATATTACTCCACAAACAGTGATCCACCTTGTGGGTTCATGCCCCATCTTTGGTCTTCAGAGACACCAACTGGAGAGCCAATGCCGACAGGAGGGCCTGTGCCTGGATGACCTGAAGTCAGTGGCGAGACACCCACAGTTGATGAAGTCACTGGATGATTTCTTGAAGTGTGTCATCGGAACCATAAAGAAGACAAACCAGGGGGTGTAGCTTCAGTCACTCCCATATATAGCACAGTTTCGATTGACTAGTTTGGAAAGTTTCCCCAAATTGTGATGACAAACAAACTTGTACATAACAAGCAAGGTACCAAACCTATTAAAAAAAGATATATTCCACATTACCCTGGCACAAGCTGCGTTCTTCAAGCGAGGCGGGTTTGAGTTATAAATTTAGGATTAACTGAAATCGCTATTTTCAGTAAGCCTGCTTTGTTTTTCAGGTCAACGAAACAGTTATTTTCCTCACAGCAATTTTTCGTTTTAAATTGATCACTGAGAATTTTTATCTCGCGCTATATATATAGACTAGAAGTTCTAACCGCCGCGCCGCCAGTTCATTCTGATAATAAAACAAAGTCGATCTATGCATTTTTATGTTAATTTAATACTTATTTTATTGATACGGTGATTAAGTTTCTTGGGTGTAAAGCTGCTTGAAATTTCCAGAAAAACATTAAAAATTTAATCGTATTTGTCTTGAAAAGTATCTTGCATTTGCATTTTTTACTGAAAAGTCATTCGTTATGGGTATATTATTAAATAAACGTGCTTTTTATATATATTATTTGGAATCAATTTGTTATTTAAATTAAACATAAAAAAGCATCGGGAACTAGCCGCGCTTATGATAGAACAATAACACATTTTTAGAAGTATAAGGAGTCCAAAAAGAGTATCGGGTGAATGTAAATAGTGACCGATATTGAGATATGCTTTGAAAATTTTTGGGCCCAGAGTTGCAGGAGTTTCAAGGTTTCAACTCAAGAACGTGGTTCCAACAAGTCACTTACCATATATCCAATCAATCAATTGAAGCTGTTAACGAAATATTCCCGAATAAGGTCATTAACGTGGAGGCAACATCAACTGGCCTTCCAGAAGCCCCGACCTTAGCCCTCTTGACTAGTTCGTATGGGAATACCTTAAAAGTAGGGTTTATGAGAATAATCCAACGAACCTAACGGCTTTGAAACAAAACATCAGGTCAGAAATGGCACCAATATCGAGAACTATGTGTCAGCGTGTTATCAGCAATCTTCGTTCCAGATTAGAAGAGTGCCAGCAGCGGATAACATTATATTTTTGAAATAATTTTCTATTTTGTATTCTTATAAACAACAATTAAAAAGTACTTGATTACTAGTAGTTTTTGTTTTATTGAACTAACAAATACCCGATACTCTCTTTGGACACACTTATGAGGTTGAATGTCAGCAGCTTACATCAAGGCTATAAATTATAGATAATTTTTAAGAAAAAGAAAGAAACTGTTGTGTTCATTATAAAATATTTTAAGAGGAGCAAAGTGCATCGATAATACCAAGTTCCCAAATTTTTTGCTGCTTAATTTTTAATTTGCAAGTAAAAGTTAGTAGGCTTCAAGAGTTGACTAAATTGTAAAAATATTTAAAATTATACCGGAGTAAATCTGGCCGCAGATTAGAATAATGACGCTTAAAAATGTATGGCGCAGGCCGCTCTCCCCTACAGGCACCAACAGCGATATGACTCGTGCAACCTCTTCAAACTTTTAATAAAGTGTTCAAATTTATTTTTTACTGCCCGAGCGAGAGGGGAGATGCCGCGAATGAGACGCGGCGAGAACCCTCTTTGCAGAATTACTCTTGAGTTTATTAACTTCTGTGTTTTGAGAAATATTTTTATTTTTACAAGTGTTAGTACCTTGTAAAATTAGTAGAGAATAAAATATAATTCTTAGAGTACATAGTTCCAAAATTATAAAAAAAATTATAAACATTTCTTACAAATTTATTATTGAAGGAATAATGTCACGAGTCTCCTTCAAATACTGAAATCCTTAGAGAGACACTTCATGAACTTTGCTGGAAATCTACAAGCGCCAACCACAATCTTGAATTTAAAAAAAAGTAAATTAATTTCTTCAAAAAAGAGATTTTTATTGCAATAACAATTTTTTAAGCAGTTAAAATGTTGCTACAGTTTTATTATGTATGAGAAAACCGCGGATCTTACGAAAAAGTATTTATTACATTTTATGGACTTCCGGTAAATTATATACACCTTACTTATAAAATAAGTAAAAACAAATTACCATAAAAAAGGTTTTGTTTCAATATTTCCAGGAAGAGTCGGTATCTTAAATACAAGGAAAATAATCCAGATAAATAAACATTGATCAAAATTAGAAATCAATTTAATCAGCAAAATGTATTACGGCATTTTCAGGAAATGTAATGAACATTGAATAATTTAAAACAATCAGGAAATATTCGTTATTTTATGAATTCACGATATATAAAATAATGAACAATACAGAAATCAGGTAGCTTTTCTGGCGGTGGAAACTCACACAGGGTGAAAATTACAACAATAAACCTGCCGAAAAGAAAAGTAAAGTACCTGTTTCAATTCCTCCCGCTTTTCTCAATAGATACTTTATGGGAATGTGCTGTTTTGGGGACGTGATTATTTTATTTGTATTTAACAATATTTTTTATTTCTTAAATATTTTTTTTTGTAATTTAATTAATTATTACTATAGATTAAGCAAAATATTAATTCTGATTCATACAAAAACCTTAATTGTCTTATCTATGATTTCTACTAATAATAGTGTCGTTTCGTCAGCGGTGCTTGTCTTTTGTTCATTTAGAATATAAGTCATTTTCCATGTGAATACTTTTAATTTAATATATTATTGCATGTTAATCCAAACAGGTTTGTTGTGTAAACTACTTTTAGGAATCGATTCACCTGCAAAACGAAAAAAAAAACAGTTTCCATACCACCATAAAGGTCCAGTGCTCTATTTATTGAAATATAGATCTATGTTAGTTCAATTGGCAGTATTAACTGGAGGGGGTATATGTTTTCACTCGTTTGAAAATTATTATTTTCGTTGTTCATGTTAGAATTGATAAACTTTAAAATGTCAAATTATAAATTTAATAGTCAAAAAAGAAAATTATAAATTCTAAGAGATTTTCTATTTTAAATTAAAACTAACAAGAGGCTCTAGTTTAAAAACTAAGTTTATTAATGGCCTAATATAAAAATAGCAAAATATGGTTTTATGATTTAATTTAAATTTAATACATACCGTTTGGTGGTTGGACCATTGATTATTATTCAAATATATATTTTCTATGCGATATTTTCCGGTAATCTATTCGCATATGAAACGACGGGAATAATCTTATCTTTTTTGCGTCACAACTGAAAAATTGTTTCTTAAAGATCTTTTGTATGGAAGAAGGAACAAAGGGTGCTTTCCGCCTTCTGATTGCAACTTTAAGTCGGCGATTTTCAAAGTATTTCACCTGAGAAACATTTGCTTCCCTAACATTAGCCTAACCGCAATAAATTACACACTTTTAAGTCGAGATATCTTTGCTCCACGCCTCACCGACCGCCAAGTTTCGACGGCTCTCTAGGAAATACTTCACCCGGAAAAATTAATTCTGAAGAAGCACCCCTTAACACCCTGCTGAACCCCTCCTCTCAGCCTACCCTTAATACGGACCAAAACCTCCGCTGTTATACTGCGCTAAGGGCTGATAGAATATCAACATCTTATTAATAGCCTGTGAACCTTGCTTTTGAACATTTTGATACATAATCGACCATTGAAATTTTAATACAAACTTAAAATTAAGACGATTTAAATTAAGATACATCGTTGTTTATTTTAGTTTTTCACCGAGAAACGACGCACTACACCAATAAAGATAAAATTGCAAAAGCCAAAAGGGATATTTAGCTTTTTTAAAAATCTAAGAATAACAAATTTTGATGTTGTAATAATTTTTGACATTTTATTAGATAAAAGTTGTTATTATTACTAAATACGAGAAGAATGGATACGAGAGAACGATTGTTTGTACTTGCAGGTGTTTTTATTTTACTAAGGCTTCATCGGAATTCACGAGTCTAAGGAAAGCCTTTTATGCAACGAAGAGCTCACAAATAGAAAAAAACGATATTTTCTAGCAATTATTCTATTTGTATTTATTTTTTTCTTTTAGAATGATTAACAAAAATATAAAAAAACCGATTGTTATCTTCTAGCCATTAGTATTTTCGAATATGTATTTAAAGACAAAAGCACTGACAAATAAAATTTATTGTAATATCTTAGCCATTTTTTATTCATAATCGTTAAACTATAGAATTTTACAAGTTCACAAATAAAAAGCATTAAATTTTTTAGAATATTTTATTTTGTAATTCATATTGCCTTTTTTGTCGTAATTAAAGTCGTTTTTTCGATTTACCTTCTGATTTTAGTTTTTCTATAAAATAACAGCGTAATGGGATTTTCCTTCGAGTAGAGAGTAGTTTTTTTCTCGGAGTGCGAATTCACATTCGCGGCTCCGGCGAGCACGTGACGCTAAGTAACCCTATTTCTCCGGAAGACGCGAATAACGCAGCCCACCCGAAACAGCAAAGTTCAAAGAAACCCCACGACGGGGTGGGCACTAACAAGTGACATAAAAAGAAGAGAAAAGAGAAACACATTTGAATAATGAATGTAGTCATAAAGCGCACCGGGCCTCACCTGCCTCACCTGCCTCACCTGCCGCCCCTGCCCGCCCCCGCCCCGAGGGAGGCTCGCTGAAAACATGGAATTAAGAATTATAATGCCCGAGAATGATGATGATAATTTCACTTTAGTTTATAACGAACTTCTCAAAATTATAAAAATAACTTAACAACGCAAAGTTTGCATTTTTTTCTTAAAATAGCAGTAAACATTGCAAATCAATTAAGTGTTATCATAGGCACTTTTAATTAAATGTAAAAAGATGTATGTTACCCAGTCTAGAAATATTACAAAATGTTAAGTAAATCACGAAAAACTTGATAATAGACATGACACGGCTTCAAATTCAAATAGCTTAGACCTGGAATTGCAGTATGAAATTCCAAACACATTATTCAATTAGATGGTTTTAATGCATTTTCTGATAATAAGATTAAAAAAAGTAAAGAGAACAAACTCCACGAGGAATATTATTCAAAAATATATCAATTCACTCCGCACAATTTGCGTGTAAGAAAAAAAATTGCTTCTTTAAAACTTTTTTAAAACTTTATTAACACCTTAATTAAATTTATTTTATTTTATAAGTACCCATTTTATGAATTAGTTTAAGCCTCTATTCTTCATTTAAACTTATACTTTTTCCTGAAATAGTGATAGTGATCAGGTTCTTATAATTAAATAAAAATAATCGGATTTAAATGTAATTTTATAAATCAAGTTTTCTATGTTATTAAACATTCTATTTGTCTACAGTTAAAATATTTACTTTGATATAATTAAAAGAAAAAAATCAAAGAGTACAAGCGCGTTGAAATATACATTTTTGTGTGCGTTTTATTCCACAAAACATAACATTAAAAGATCTTTCTAAATTTATTGTGCAGTCATACGCATTATCTTATGAAATAAAATATGTTTTAATTTATGAAAGAACAGATTCCTCGCCGCGTTGAGTATTTTTCATATTTTTTTATTTACACCTATTGCCCATCAAAGTACATTTCCACAAAAGGAAAAACCCCTAACGGCATTTTCTTTATAATAACACATATAAACCCTTATTCAAAGGTACATGAAAAGTGCGGCCGTGGCGAACACATTCAGCTCGAGACGTTTCCTCTGCCCGCTCTCTTGGAAAAAGGTGAAACATCGAAATTCATACAAACTCTCCTTTAGAATATAAATAATAAGAAATATATATTTTATTTATGCCATTTTATTTTATAACACTCCCGCGCGGAAAACCCCGACGTGGAAGTCTTATTCTTGTTTTATGTTAAATTACATCTTTTTTACGATACAGAGACGATAGGCTTTGCATAGGATCGTTCCACTGTCTCGTTTTCGATAGAAAATATTCAATATATTGATGTGTAACCGCGTATATCTTAACTTGATAAAAAACCAAGTTCATAAATATGAATATGAAGTCGTACGTTTTCAAGGCGGGTTTTCTCCAATTCTTTGTGATATCAATGATATCGGGGTAAGGCTCATGAGAAAATCGCAGATAAATTTCTCAGTATAAAATTTATCAAAAAACATTAGATGGAGCTGTGAGTGTTCTTCCGATTCTTGATGATATCAATTTGTATGCTCTGAGTGGTGGATTTGGAAACGTTGAACAACTCTTTGATTTCTTATGAATCATATCAATGTTTTGAAATTTTCCTTTGTCGGTAGAATGACTATTTAAGTAAAAAAACTATTTTTGCCAATAATTACAATTTGTTTATTAATCTGTACCATGATATTTTTTAAAAATATTTTCAATATTTCTCGGTGAATTGCTATTGTTATGTTTACTGTTGAAATGTTTTAAACGTTGCGAAGTGATTAAGTTCTATTGTACGTGCGTTTTTTTTCAGGAAACTAAAATAATTGGTATTTCCTATATGTAAACATCGAAATCAAGATACTTGCACGTCTTTCTTCAATATACTCTCATGTATTGTCAATATAATTTTTCAGTAAACTTAACATTTGAACAATTTACTCAATGATAAATGACATATTTACCAAAACTCAAAATTTCAACATGATATATATTACAGTATGTGATTTTTTACCAGAAAATTATACATGCAATTTAAAAAAATATAATAGTTATTTTATAAAAAGATTTTCTGGTGATAAGTTTATTCGAAATAGCAATTGCGCGGCCAGATTTGACGTTTGCTTTGATGTGTTTTACATGTCAATTTCTACTACTTTTATTTTCACAAAGGTGTCAAAGAGAAATGTTTTGTTAAAAGATTGTTTGGCGGTGAATATATTAACAAAAACTACACCGTGACGTCATTGCATGCTGACCAATACAAATATGTACATCTTTAGTAAAAGTAACTTTACAAAAGAGCACAAACCCCTTTTACTATTCCAAACAGTGGGAAAGAAAAAAAGTATCAATTACCGAGACACTTCCAACTGAGCAACGTGAAACGTCGGCTGGAATCCAATATTGAGGGCACATCGGCTGTAAGCGGAGGCCGACACGCGCCGTGACACCTCTGGCATCTCTGATATCGGCCACCGAGTTACTGTCCCCCTGTGCGCCCGCAGGTGCGAGGTGATGGAGTGATTGGCCTAATAACGGAAATAATAAAACACGAAAGTGTTCCCATGACACTTCCTATCGATTATTCCGACGTTTCAGTCCCGGTATCGAAAAATTGAGGCGTTTGAAATGTGGCTGTATAGAAGAATTATTATGATACCACGGGTTGACCGCGTCACAAATCAAAGAGTCTTGCATAGTGAAGCGAAAGGTCTTCTATTTTGATCACATTATCGTAGCAATACATATGGCAACCCCCAGCTGATTGTCCAAGGAAAAATCGAAAGGGAAAAGGGCATTGGAAGGAAGTTCACGTGGATGCAGAATTTGAAAGTGCAGCCGGATTAGTGAGACTGGCCAAGGATAGAGACACGATCGAGGAAATGGATACCAACTCCCCATGCGAAGAGGCAACAGAAGTAGAAGAATGTCCTGGTACTGGTGCCATTTTCAAGGATTTGAAATTGATGGCTTCATATGACAAAAAATCTTTGTTTTTATCATAATATTTAATTTGTTACCGAACTCAAAACATTGAAGGGTAGATCCTATCACTACATATTCAGAAATGTTTGTTATCAGTGGAAAGGCACTCCATTTACTTTATTCGTTTAAAGTTCCCATTCGTAGGCTTTTTGAATTATAAACAGATACCGTATAGTATTGTCACCAGAGCCAGTAACTGCCCACACACTGTTTTTTCCGAGAAAAGATAAGATGTATTGCTAAATAAAATTTATTGAACTTTTATTCAAACATGAATAAATCATATTTACTTTCTTTATTTTTATCTGCATTGGAACAGCGACTTGCAAAGTCATGGTTCGTGGAACAGCCTGTTCCGGGATTTGACTGCTTCACGAAATGCTGAAAGCTGTCAAAACAGGTAAAAATTATCGAATCATAAATGTAAAAAAAAAATTCAGCTTTATCTGAATGTTATGCATATTTTTAGCACCTTCCGAATTTTTCAACGATTATGTTAAAGTTTAAACTTGCATAATTTTAAACATATCATTTTGATTGATTTATAGTTTCATTGAACCAATATTTATAAAAAATATAAAAATACGATACGATCTAAGGTCAAAAAGGTTTTTTTTTGCGAGGGCGATGGTAGTGATATGCGTTAGAAAGTATTTTGTCTAAGAAGCGTCATCGTGGGTATATATTCTTGAAAAAAAACTAGTACTGTATTCACTGGACAAGTGCGATTGTATAAAAGAACTATTGCGAGGACTAGTATGTCCCAAGCAATACAAGGGGATTTTTATGATCGATTGCCGTCCTACGCAAATTCGACAATTTGTTTATAGTATCCAGATAATTAATATTCTATTTTAGCTATACGTAATATTGAAGAGAAATTAAAAACTATCCATTTTACTTTGTAAAACAATCGACTATAGAAAATCGATTTAAACAATTTTTTTTTAACTATTAAGCCTATTCGAATATGAAATAAAAAAATAATTATTTTGTAGTTATAATTTTATTTTAAGAAACAAGGTGTCATAAATCTAAATCAACGCAGTTTAATATGTTCACTGTGCGAATAAATAACTAATTTCGCAGAGATAATTTATCGTTTATTTTTACTATATTAAAAAAATATTCAGACGTCAGAACTTGATTTTTTTATTGTTATTTCATATTCACGTTATTTTTATAAAGAAGTCTGCTTTATTCCGGCATTTTAGTTTAAAAAAAAATTTTGCGTCGAATTAATAAAAAATCTTTTTAGTTGATTTTTTTTACTTTTAACAATTCTCAAATAACTTTTTAACACTCTAATCAGTTTTAAATTTTTAACTATATATTTTTTTGCATCTTATTTTTCCCTCCCCAAAATTATCAATATTTTCTCTGGGTTTACTATAATTAGTAAGTATGTATAAATAAATTTGAATTTTCCCCGATATGATGAAATTAATTTAATATATAAAAATATTTTTATGATTTACTTTTATTAAATATATTTTAAATTCGGTAAGAGACGATCGGTTTTGGTTTTATTCTTTTTTTAGTCAATTTTTGATTGTTTGAGATTTAAATTTTTTCCATCACTTTGATTATTCACAACAGTTAATAATATAAAAGAATGTCCTATTGAAGAAAATAATTTATTTGTTACGCGATTTATGGGTTTTATTCATTATAAAATGAATTATGTATGTTGCTATTGTATTTATTTACATTATTAACTATAATCCAACATTATTTATATACTTTTCATATAAAATTTTATTCTAGCTCTTCTAGGCGTAAAAAATATTAACATGTGTTAAAAATGTATATTTAAACTTAATTTCTCAACGTTTATTTAAGAGTTCTTAAACATAATATGAACATAAAACAAAATTATTTACAAAGTGTGACTAAAATCAAATTTATATTTTTATTATTATTGTAATAACATATTTATGAAGATGTTTTTACCTGATACTGTTTTTTCTTAAAAAAATAATTAAAATTTATCTACGCAAAACTTAAAAGTCTTTCCTTATTAAATAATCAATAAGGTGTATGGTTTAAAAACTCTTTTATGCAAGTTAACTGTAACTTTTTGTGTATGCAAATAATAATACTCAAGAAAAAAGCAGTGTAATTGATTTTAAATTAAACCAAATAACAATTTTCAGTATCATGTTATTAAATGGGGTTTATCCACATCGGTAACTCAATCACTTTTCTATTTAATTCAGAAAATTTCTACAAGAATGACTTGTAGTCCATTCCGTATTGTTTTCACGGCAATTAAGTAACATTGGCTTTCGTTTCACCCTCATTATCTCCGAGGGAGCAGCAACCCCAGAATGTGTGGCAAAAACAGAATCTTCTCGTAAAATGCTCAAGCACCCTTCATTACCGACATAATGCTCGCGAAATTATATTAAACGACCAATTTTCGTTATAGCCCCTTCGGTGGAAAGAGACACCCTGCCGGGATCTCGCTTTCGAAATGCTATTTTAATTTCATCCGTTTTATTACTAAATAAATAAATTAGAATTACCGAACCCGATTTGGCATTGCCAATTTCCTCATTTGCGGCTCTGTAATAAAAATCTTTTACAACAGACAATCTCGTTCCTGCTATGATATCAATGTGTAATCTTTAAGTGGTGGTCTTTAAAATTTCAGGTGCTTTTGGCTTTTCATAAAATATATCGCTATCATGTCATGAAATTCTGTTTGTTTGATGCAATGGTGAATATTTGATTTAATGTTTTATGCTATAGTATGTAAAAAGTATCTATATTATAAACAACAAATTAAGGTCTTTGTTAGTTGATGAAAGATAGAAGAATTATAAAAGGCAATTTAAAAACATAAGCACGACCTAAACTTGAGACCCTTCAGAATAAAGGCATCTCTCACGTTTTTTAAACCGCGATATGTAATTCACAAATTGGATAAGTGAAACATGTGTTTCAATTATAAAATATTTGATTATATATGTTTGAATGTGTATTATTCATTGTACTTAAAATATTTTTTTTTGTTCCAGGTTTGTGCGACATCTTTTGTAACTTTATTCCTTTAAAAGTAAGTAAATTTACATTTTTGAATTTTTTATTATCATACATATTGTTTCATGCTTTTAATTTAATTAAATAAACAATGCGATTTACCAATAGTTTTCTTAAAAATGTAAAAATACCAATTTAGAAATGAATCAAAACTATTAATTTTAATTTATGCAATTTTAATTAGATAATCGATATTCAAAGATGAATAATAATAAATATTTTTTTAATTTTATGTTGCAAATGATATTTTTATCCATTAAATAAACGTTATTGAGAAATACGATACGACGAATTGTTTAAATTAACAATAAAAAAATTGTAATCGTTAAAATTTCCTGCTAAAATTTTTCTATTGAAATATTTAAATCCCGCTGTTTTATACTATCATGGCCAGAAATCTGTTTCGACTTGAGAAACGTTTTGAACTGCATTCAGAAGATTCCCTCAAAAGGCGAATCTACTCTTTATTAAATAGTCTTTTTGATCATTGGTGTTAAATTGTTACGTTGAATATTTTTAAACTGTCTATTTTATAATACTCTTTTTAACGTTTCATATATTTGGTTAAAATGTAAAAAAAATATATTTCGACATTGAGAAATCGGTTATGTTTTTATTTTTATAAATATAAACAGCTGCATTTTTAAAATAACACATGCGTAACTTTTTTCGTATTTAATAGGTTTTAAATTTGATGACCCACAAATGTGTCCAATAAATCCCGAAAAAACTTTGAATTTTATACGCAGTTACATCCGGATACATGAGAAAGACATATTTATGTAAAGCAGGTGTTTTGGAATACCTGTCGATAAGGAAAGTTTTAATTAACCCATTAGAGCTCGCGAGGCTGCCGGTGTAGCTGAAGATATTTTTTATCACCTGTTTAATAATGATACAAAGTGACATTCGCTTGGGTTTTTCAGATAAGCTTCTAGAAATCATGCAATGTTTGATTTTAATTAACCTTTTAATTGGTGACCTCTGATATACGTTTAGATAACTGAAGTTTGTACCAGTTAAATTAACATTTTCTTGTGAACTGTCGTTATGTGGACATCCAATTTTAGTTAAATGCTAAAAAAACATTGTTTACGTTACATTCAATAAACTAAAAAACGAAGCACAGACATCTTTTGTATTATCAATTAACTTATAACCGAATTTCATAATTTTTGGGGAAATTATCGATCACTTATTATAAATAGGCTTAAAGATTATTTTATCAGACGAAATATCTCTTAATGTTTTAGTAAAAAATGAAGATTTAATTCAAAAACCTGCTTTTTATTTCTATTTAATCTGCTTTTAATAAAAAATCAATTCATTTTTATTTCAATCACGTATTTTTAATGACAACACTGAGTAGTAAGGTACGGATGCAAGTTTCGGGTTATTATTGAACTTATTTTCTTAGGTGTTAAGCCGTGTCTAGTATAAACGTATACTTTCAAGTTTTCTTAGAGTTTCAACAGAAACTACAGCCCAAACTTGAAGTCAGCTTAGTAACCAAACTTACGCGTTCTTGGAGAGATGCGCTTGTCGATGCTACTCATGAGACTTAACCTCGGAGTAACCCGAAACGACCCTAACAGAGACGTGTTACTTTGTTAATCTTGCATTGATATTAAAAAAAAAAAAGAAGCAAAATTTGAATACGTTTCTTTATTTCATAATATTTTAAATAGGCCTTTAAAAATAGTACTCTTTAAATCAATTAACCAGAAACATTTATATTCACAGGCGGGTTTCATGTACTTGCACTGAGAATTGATTATTGATTACTAGATGGCTTATAAGTACGTACTATTATACTTCATTATAACCAATAGTTAGAATATCTTTCATGTACCCAATGCCATTACAGCAATTATGTATGCAAATTTAGTATTCGATAGCACGAATTGAATACACTTAGCGACCACTTAGAATTCAATTAAAATAACTGCAAAAAAAAAACAACGCAAATGAGCTCTAACGTTCAATTTTGCTTTTTGTAAATATATTCAAAGATTCAGGGTGAATATAAGATAAAAAGTTTATTTTATTATGAAGACGCTTTTTTAATACCTTAAATCTATTAAGATTTTAGAAGTAATGCAATCACACAGTTTTTTTGTTACAAATGCTAAAATTAATTGCTTAAATAAATAAAATATTATATGAAAGATTACCAAGATTATAGGTTTTTCTATCGTTTTAGAGAATATAGAGAATTTCAGAATTGTAATTTTTTTCTACTGTTCAAGTAGAGAAAGTTAAAAAAAAAGGTTAAAAAACGTACAATGCCTCGTGTTGATAGTAATGAAAATTTTCTTTGAAATGTAGTAATGTATTGAAAAAATACATCTTTTTTTATATTTCTTCCTTCTTCGTTTGTTGTGAATGATTATTGTTTTTTTTTTTTAAATATTATCTTATTTCTTGTTTTAACTTGAACTATCCTAACCAGGTTAGATTTGTTGTGTTGAATAAATGCGTATGCTTATATAATTATCGATATCTCCCATAAGTTTGAATGTATGTGTACGGCTGGACCGATGGACACACAAATAGGCTGAAATTAAGTATTCGTTTTTTTCTCTGAAGTATTTTACTGGAATTCAACCGAGCACATTGTGTCAGAATATAAATAATTAAAAAACACGTAAGCACGCCAATTCAGCATGCTTGATAAGTGAGGATTGCTATCTGGATAGACGAACATATGTGAGACGGTTGCGGCGGTGCCTTTGGCGGGTCTGACGTCACGGCTGATCATTTCTCTGGCACAAACCTCTCCGTGACCGCAGTCCCGCATCAATCCACGTCCGGGGAATGGATTCGGTAAGTCTGATCAGACGAGTGTCGGATGAAGCCCGATCGCTTACGAAACCATAATAAATTCCTAAATTCTCTAAGGTGACCTTTGTTTATTTACTTCGAGTTAAATCCGTTGGAACACAGAGCCTCCATTAGAATGAAACGACGCTGGGAATTGATGTTCACTTTATAAAGGTTTGAATAATGTGAAAAACAAAGAGACACTATCTCTTTTATCTATTTTTTTAAATTGATATAAATAAATCTTGCTATTTCATCACATTATTGTGACAAATGTAAATTTAAAAGTATTATTATTTTCAAATAGTAAATAAGAACAAAATTTTGCATAAATCGAAACTCGATACGACTAACAAATCTACTAATAACATTGTTTGACAATCTATTTCTTCTTCCTCAGATGAGGTTGGCAACCATTTCACTGAGCATATACTCATACTGAACCAGTGTTCATGGTTTCGTAAGGGGAAAATAGTGTAGTGGGTCCCTGGGTCCTTTTCATTTATAACCACAGTTTTATATTGGTAGGAAATGTCTGCGTATTGCTGCTGCCTAATAGAATTATTACATAATCCTTTCCTTAAAAATTTCTGGCGTTAAGATCTGATACTCTTTCTGCAGCAAGTTACAGAAAAATTATCAGGAGCTCCCACCTCGACAGGGTACTTCCAGAACACATCCCTCCACAATCATTCCAAGTCCACTACTCCATTACCGATCTTTCACACATGCTCAAGGCACAAAATGGCAGCCATGCATAAGCAACAGAATGGGAAGAGAGACAACCTATATATGTGCCTTCAATTGCAAGTTCACTGAGAAACATGTATATTTATACCAATTCAATTCTTAAGATTTCAATAGGAACAACATTCATATTACACGAAGTCATTAAAGTAATTTAAAAAAAATGCAATTTACATCAAACGAGCAGTCCAGTTTTCAATTCCGCTCTAAATCTATTTATTGTTTTAAACAGAAGACTTTGCAGTATTTTGCTGCTTGCTTTAGTTTTAAACGCCAACTTTCGAGAAAACAAAGTTTCAAACATCAGGAGCTCAATTATTTGTGAGATTTCATGAAATGCAAGATTTGATATAACGAGTACTTTTGAGATTTAACGGCGTAGTTCAAATATTAATTGTTATTAAAAATAGTATTTGTAGATTCATAAATGTTTATGCAATTTTTAAAACTTGTTTAAAACCATGCCTTTTTTTTTATATCACTGATACTTCAAAACAATACGCTATTTTAATGGTAATAATAAATAAGGTATTCGATATGCGACCGTGGCCTCTCAATCGCGTTTAGGGGGCATCAGACCCACGACAGCTATCTAAATGTATCTTGAATAATCATTAATAATGGGTTACGTATAAATAAAACATGCCCATGATTAGGGATGGGAGAGAGAAACAGCTAAATTCAATTAGCAGGTGGTTTAGCGGCTGTTTTAAATTACTCTCATAGGTGTCGAGAAGCAGATTCCTTTTGGTATATATTTCAATTATTTGGTTCATTTTAGATCCAGTATTTTCAGTATCATTAGATAGCTGTTTCAAATGCTGTTAGTTAGTCGAAATGAAGAAAAGTGGGTGTGTTTGTCACCTTGATAATGATTTTAAAATGAAATTTAAATTTAACACCACTTAGAGATTAAGTTTCTTGGGTCTCATACAAAGAGAATTTTCAAAAAAAGTTGCGAATTTAAAAAAAAGCGAAAACGAAAATAAATGGGTTGGTTTTCTTTCTTAATCGTTCAGCCGCTTTAAGTTTTTTTTAATTGATAACAAACATTTTTAATCCGGGATAATTTATAAAAAAAATTAATATATTTGTTAACTGTTTGATATGTTCGAGAATAACAGTTTTGTAGTGTTTCACACTCATGTAACAGCTTCGTCTTCTGTTTCTATTTTATTGACCCATCATTATTAACGAGTACCTGGGCGGTGCGCTTCGGCGTCTGCCAGAATCACGTGGGTAATACTACATTACCTAACGCTCTGAATGAAATTGGGATCGTATCTAATTTACTATATTGTCTCTCTTATTGATTCACCTGTGCCTGTTTATTGTTTGATCTTACGGGCAAAATCAAATTGAATTCCAATGGGAGAACCAAAGAGGTCAAATCATAAAGTTTGTCTAATGAAATTGTTCCGAGAAGCCTTTGAATAAAATCATACTTTTACTTCGTATTTTTGAGCTCTGATTTATTTTTATATACGTAAAAAAATAAACAAAATCGTAACTCTGAACATCTGGGCGCTATCTATAAGATCATGATTTTTAATACTGGAGAAGAAGACAGCAAATACGATTTTCCAAATAGTTAGGAGGTCACAAGCATTTTGCATCAAGGGTTATTTGAGATTTGCAAGGCAAAAGCGCTTAATCATTACTGATTGTTATATCCTAGATATTTGCCGACTTATATTTGTTTTTTTATAACAGAAAATAAGAAATTGGACAAGTTTGTCATTTTAAAAGTTTTTCTACCGAATTCACGTTTTCAAATATATTTCGTATAATATAATTTTTTTTTAATTTAAAATGAAAATATCTCCTCGTAATTTCATGATTTTCGTTATTTCATATAATTGGTATTCAATAATAATTATATTAAATTATCAAATGAAGCGACGAGACGCAGTCACGACTGCTGACGTCAGCAGGTGCTCTGCGGTCTTGCCTGGGGCACGATGGACCAGCACACCTGTCTGAATGGGCCGTGACAGATCAGGACAAGACACGTGCTGTTTAGTATTACAAGTGTAATGATAGAGGACTCAATGATTTAGTACCTTATTTACTGATTAAATCTGAATATCAACTTTTTTCTAATAAATAATAAATCACCTGAGAATATGAACTTATACTTAAGAGGTATGTACAAAATATGCCAATCACGTTAGTATATATGTATTATTCAATGGTAAATTGTAATTGAATTTCAGAAAAATGTTAATTCTATGTATATTGACGCATGTAAAGAATTATATTTTAAATATAAAAAATGCTAGTATTTTTGCTGTTATCGTAGTAACGGCTTTTGCTTGTGATTGATGGTTACACGTTCTTATGGCATGCTGGCTCAGTGGTTTGAGTATCGAACCTTAACCCTGAGTTCGTAGGTCATAATCCTTGCTGAGGCGAGCGGATCCCGTACAGATGTTATTAGGCAAGTGCTTCAGACATTTAGCTATTTTAACGATAGTAAATATATATATATATATATATATATATATATATATATATATATATATATATATGTGTGTGTGTGTATGTATTGTTTAGGTAAACTCATTATTTATTGCTCAGTATTAAGAATGTTGTTTGTACCTCGGAAAAAATAACAAATATTGACCTTTGAACGGAATCTCAAATATAACTTAATGGATGCCTACTTTTATTAGTGTTTTATGGGGAAGTTCGTTAACCGCTCGAACCGAAGCAGGCTCGCATAAAATTAATATTCAATTAATCGTAAAATCAAATATTCCCGTAATAGGAGACTTCCCTTTTAATTTTTCTGTCTCTAAATTTTGATTTTTTTCAATAACCTTTGAGCCTAGGTTTGAAAAACACTTTTTCTGAATTTTTTTTTAGATGAGATTAAACTGATTATTTTTTAAATATTTGATAAAACTTTGATGTTTTTATATGTAAATCCATAACTTTTGGTAATTTACTTTACACGTTAGTATGAAAATAAAAATGATAGACATTCAAAAGTTTTATATGGATTTAAATCAAAATCTTACTTTAATCCCGGTATAAGAGCCATCCTAGGAGTTAGAATCAGCCGAAAAACTTGTAACCGATATAAATTTGTTTTAAAAGAGAAATTATCAGTCAAATATAATGTAATTGTATCGAACTCAAACTATTATTACCTAACTATATATTTAATTAATTGACTTATTTCAAACAAACAACTTGTTTTGAGGTAGTTAGTTATATGTTAAATGTTTTTGAACTATTTTGAATGCTAAAGAGTTATCCTGAAATTGGATCCACACATTCAAATAATTGTTTAGATTTTTGTTCAGTTACAGTAGCAGAGTTGTTAAATCGGCTCAAGTATTGGGGTTTGACACCCGTCGGAGTAGGTGTATGTTTGTATCCAATATGTGTTTCAAATAATGTTTTTGTAGTTTCATCTAAAAATCAGTATCCTCAATATTATTCACACAATATTTTATGTAAAAAATATGAATTTATTAATACTCATTTCATTACTTGTATTTTTGCTTTTCAAACATATATGGGAATGCCAATGATTTCTTGGTAATGTTTTAAGAAACGCAGGTGGTTTGTTACTGTTCAGAAGTTCAAAGGCCAAAATAAATATTAAAATGTATTATAAATCTTTGGCGGGCAGTTTTATTTTATTAAACTACTATTTTATACAAGTTGTATCCAAACTCATTGTATATGTATATTGAATCTAGTAATTTAGAACAGTTGATTGTATTTTAAATGTGATGAAATTTCTGAATCAGCGATTAAATGTCTCATATCTCAAAATATTTAGGAATCATTTTCAATAATAAATTTAATTTGACATTTTTTTTTGATAAGAGCTATTTCATTTTTCTAATAAGACTACAATTTGAGCTTTATTTAAATATTATTTTTTTAATTGTAAATTTAATCATAAATGTATTCATCTGAAAAAAAAATGTTTTAAGTACAAATGTAAGTACAAAAATGGTATACTTCATGTCGTAAAAAAAAATTAAATTAAAAAATAAACTATTCATATTCAATATAAGCCAGTTAAGCATGCGAAAATAATTCAGCGAGTTTCTATCTCTATTGTACATTGTATTGAAACAAGTATTCTTTAATAATTTGGATTTTATTTTGAAGATTAATCAGAGATAGCTCTAAATGAGGAACATTATAAAAATCTTGCAAGTATTTTTTTTTATTTCTGGGGTCAAGTGATGACATTAGTTCCAAAAGGTTGTAAATCAATCACGATCCTATCGACAGATAAGAGCAGAGGCTATTAGAAAATGTTCAGATAATTAATAAAATGATGAATAGTATATTTTTTACATCAACACGAATCACCGATTTCTTAAAAGCTAATATTATTATAAATCATTACGCTTCTTTTCAATTAAAAACAGCAACAATATATATATATATATATATATATATATATATATATATATATATATATATATCTTGATTACTTTTTTTTTTCATTGAATATATTGTTTGATGTAGCATTATAAAGTTAATTTTTTTATGTGCAGATAAACAGCCACTGCCTGCAAAATAAAATAAACATTTTTTTTAACTGTTTATATTTATATTTTAATGATGTATGATTTATTTTTACTGTTAATGAAAATATCGTTTTTTTTAAAGAACTACTTTTTCAACTTTTTGTAATGAGATAAAATTGTACGTCTCATCAGAAGTATAATTCAATAACTTTTTTAGTGTTGTGTAACCCATTTGACATTTTATGTATTTATATATATATATATATATATATATATATATATATATATAAATATATCTGAATGATTTTTGATACATAAATCCAAACGCAACTATAAAGTTAACGTGTATAATTAAATTATATATGGCATGTCATGGATCAACCGATCTGTGAAACCACGGCGTGACCTTGAACTTTTTACCCGAAGAACTGTCAAGGTCAGTGATTCTGCCAGCTGAGGCTCTCGTAAAAGAGCGTTTTGCTGGAAATCCTACCTGCTGAGGTCGGACACGCGAGCAGCAGATATAAATGGGACTGACTTAATTTGTATAAATTACCAAGATGAATGCGCAGCTGAAATGTATAAATGTAATTTTTCAGCTTTTTCTTTAAAATGAACTGAAAATGTTTCAAATTTAATCTATTAACCGTCAAATCCTGATATTTTATTATGTTTCACAACTCTATAAAGCAATTTGTAATTATTAAAATATTTTTAGAAACACGCATAGATAAAATATTTTTCATAAAACCTGTTAAACCTAGTTAAAAATTTTTTTGTCTAAAAAAGAAATTCTAAATAACTTGTATTATTTTAAATAAAAAATAACATTTAAAGTTTATTCACCTTAATCTCATATAGTTAAGTATAGAATCAGTATTTTATTCAATCCTTAAAACTGTTATTTTAATTGTTAGACAATTCTGAAAGTGGGTAAACACGTAAACAAAAATTAAGGTATTATATTTAATTTATATACTGGTTAAATCTACTGGAACTTTTAAACACATATATATTTCAACACTTTATTTTCCAGACTATGCTTTAAAAATTATAACAATAAAATATAAATATCGCATTATATATCCTGGATCCCAGTATTTTTTTATCAATAACTTGCGAACACACTTACAATCAATCTGTTGTACACTTTTATCAATATACTTTAAGTAAAAAAATTTAAATGTCGTAAGCTACTTTTAAGGTTACAAGAAATGCCGAAAGCGATTTATCGATCTACAATTAGCATATTATAAAGAAAGAAATGTCTTGATATTCAAATCATAAATCTTGTATTCAGGGCCTCGCGCCATTCATACCCGCAGTAATAACACGAGAACTCGATATCGGAAGTCCGGCCGCCCGTACAACTTATACGGAGCGACCCCCCGCTGACAACCTTTCAGGAAATCAAGGCTTCTGCGAAAACCTGAAATATATCATTTTAAAACTATGCAGTTAAGATCGGCGCTCGTGGACTTTCAGCAAATTTCATTGAATATCTTACTACGCATCAATGGAGACTGGCAACTTCATCGCTTGAGAAATCACTCACACATTTAATTTAAAGTATTAAAATGAAATTCCACCAAGTACTCTGAGCCAAAAATATTTAAAATATCATAGTACAAAACTTGCGGCCTTTTTTTGGCTTGTGTAGAGCAGATGAGTGGAGATAATGTGAGTATTACAATTATGTGAAAGGTTGTGAGGGTTGATAATTATCTGAAGATACCAAAATATATGTTTTGTTTCCATAGTACAGATTAGTAAAAAATACATAGTTTTATAAAAGTAATTCATTTTTATAATACAGTCGGGAAGCTGTTGATTCTTTAATAATATAAAATCTATGGATTGTTTTATAGATAAGTACAGTACATTTTATGAAGCCTTTGAAAGTATTCGAAAATAAAACATATTATATTTTAAATATTTTTATTTTAATATGGAGTAATTCAAATCAATACAGTCTATTGTGGATAAATAAACTACCCGTGACATTGTAAATTAAGCACAACAGTTTCTGTTTACAAAAGTTACAAACCGGTGACTTCTGCTTTTCTTTCCCCTGCAGCCCCGATCCTGAAGGATAAGTGTAGTTAGAAAACTTTTTATTAAGATTATCAGAGCTTTATCTTTTCCGCTCGTTAAGCTAACTCTTAACTTAAGATATTTGTATTAAATAAAGAGCTTAGCTTACCTAATGTTTCCAGGAATATTTCATGTTTGGATTGCTTAAAAATGATAGTCTCTTCTATCGGACTGTTACCCAATGTGTATCTTAAATCAAAGTGTTTCATTTAATTTATGTATTATTCTACCCATTAAAACATATTTGCCTACTCAAGATTAAATCTTATTAATATGAATTCATTTACGACAGACTAGTTAAGATTGTAAAATTTCATATTTTTTCAATAAAAGCAAAAGGCCTTATATTAATCAAATAAATACACAAGCACGGGACATACATAGGCACAACAAAAATGTCGTATTCCCCTCACCATTCGGGTATTCATATTTGGTGTATTTATAGCATTATTTATGTCTTTATTTGGATTATAGAGGACAAACCGTTCACTACAGTAATTTTGGCACATGTGTTCGATGCCTATATAATTATATGAAGATTTATAGAGACGGTTCTATTTTACATTTGATTGAATTATGATTCTATCTTGACTGTTTTGTCGTAATAATTTATTCAATACTGCTTCAATCAACATAATGGGAGATGTTTCTTGAGTTTAAGTACTTAAATTATTTTTGGGGTACCAGAATTTGAAATATATGAAATTCATACATATATAAATAGGTTTATGGCAAAAAGATTTCAATTTATCTTGTTTTTGAACACTCGGTTCTTTTAAAGCTCCTTCAAATATGTTTTCAGTGAGAATAATTACGAAAGGCCAAATGAACTTTTATTGTGATTATTTAAGTCTTTCTAGAACTTTGTAAATTTGATCTCACGTAGACATGAATAGTAAAAGAATACACAAATAAAATTTGTTATTTTTTTATCCATTCGGTTATTTGTTGTTGAAATAAGGAATACTATAAATAAAATCAGTTTGAGATGAACGTATAAAACATGGGAAAACACCGCTCATAGTATTTTCAGCTGTGAACTTTATCGCCGGCCGTAGTGCCTCTTCCCAGAGTAGGGGTGAGGCGAGGTTGGGGATGGAGTTGAAACAACACGAGAGATCCCATAAAACCCGTACAGCACACATCACTGAAAACGTGAACCTTTTGAGAAGGCTTCGTCCAAATACACGGACTCGCCGTTTGAACATTAAAAATTATGAGCACCGATATGTGCTCACCTATCTAGGTTTGTCCCAGTTAGGTGCTACCTTTTCGCGTAAAACTGGTTTGGTTATACTGGATATTCTTGAACAGGTATTTTCACTGATTACCCACCTTTATTGTTTCTAACCTGCTTGCTTTGAACAAGCAAATATCCGTTTTAGGGCAAACGATTCTCACCTGAAACGACGAGTAATATCTTTGCATCTGCACTGTTAAATTTTTTTCAATCTTGTTGTCCTTTGTAATTATCTTGAACGTGGCGTAATAAATTATATATCTGCTTATAGAAAAACATGGATCAAAAAATACTATACGACTTCTTGTTATGTCATTTCCAGAGTATTAACATATTACTCAAAATAACTTTCCCCATCAAAGTGCAAATCAAAAAATATGATATTTTGAATAAAAATACTTGAGTGATTTTCCACAAGTTCATTTTTATTTGAGACCGGTATTGCTAACCTTTCACGTTGGCATTATCAAACAGAGGTTGGCAAAACCGGTCACAAATAAAAACGAACATGTGGAATATCACTCAAGTATTTTATTCAAAATATTAAAAGAAATCAGAGATTATTAAAATGAAGAACTCGGAGATTATTAAAATGGAATTCCACCAAGTACTCTCAATCGCAAAAAATATGACTCAATCGATGGCGTCATTTTAGCGTATAATATATTACATAATTTCTAGATTATCAGAGTAGTTATCTAGAGGGACACAACCCTTGATCCATGAAGAATATTTTTATCTAGCTGAGTATTTAAGCTCAGAGATTATTACCGAACAAAATAAATAATTAATGTCGAATTAAAAGCAAGCAATGTTAAATATGTCACGCTTTTACGATATGCGATTCATTCGTCAAGGTTGACATCCAGAAAAAGCACAACCCTCAATTGAACCATAATACAGCAGAGTATTTATTGTATTTCCGCGATGATGACCGCACTCAAATCAAATAATTATTGTTCCTAAAAAACTGGGTATATTCCATAATCGATATCCTATAAATCAGCTGCAAATATAATTTTGCGGTCTTAAACCTGAATTTGCGTCTATTCATCAAGAAAATGGCCGTGATTGTGAGGTTTTTATGGCCGTCGGTCGCCAAGACCCAATTATTTTGGAGCATCAATCGATAAATCATCAGCGATGTGGGAGGCCTCATTAAAACCAAAGTGTACAGCGGAATCATCAGTTCTGAACGGTGCTTTAAAATATCGATAATGCTTTTCTATTATTTTTCACAAAATACCCCGACTTGTAAAATTCACTATGTCATCACAAAAAGGGGATGTTTTTAAGCGAATCACTTATTTTATTTCTGAACTCAACTTTACCTAAAAGACACCATTCTGCAAATAACTACGCTAAATTTAATTTCACTTAATCATACCTACCGAGATACCAATTAACTAACAAATAAGATACGTTTTTGTTAAAGAAGATGTCGTATATTTAGGTGCTCAGTTTTAAAAGATGTCTTTATTAGGCGTGAAGTCGTCTTTTAGTATTAGGGACAAAAGACAGCTTCAAGCTGAAGACACTCATTTAAAAAAAAGATATCTACGAAAGAGTGGTTTATTTATTAAATTCAATATTTAAACAACAAATATGAAAAGTATTTTTATTCAATGAAATAATATAAAATATTTATTCTCTAAATAATAACTTATGAAAATGTAGAAAATCAAAAAGCTGAAACTCAAATTACATTTTCAATTTTAGAAACAAGAAAAGTGCGTTCTTTCTATTCATAAATAATATTCAAGTGACCGACATTTATTTATATATCAAAAATATGATGACCATTCTTCCGGTCGGATTTCCGGGACAATGGATGGGACGCCATGACGCAGGGGCGGTTGGACATCGTGAAAGTTTTACGAGGAATAGCGAGGTTTATGGACAACGCCGCCAACCCTCGCACATGGGGATTACCCAAACCTGCACCTGAAATTTGATGAAATAAAATTATATGCATTTGGTTACCATCTGATATTTCAATATGTTTTTGGTACAAGCGACATGGATAGTAAAATATTAATTTAATTAACAAAACACATACTACGTGATGGATAGGAAAATAAATATAGTGTAAAACAAGAATTTACTTTCAAAAAATATTTTTAAAACACAAAAAATACTGATATAAATTAACTAATGACGCGACTCCGTTAAATATAAAAACTTATCAAAAATAAAAATTGATTAAATATGTAAGTTACTTTTTTTAAATTCAAAATAACGAATACAAAGAAAATTTCATTCTACAAAAACTATCAAAATTGATGAATAAGATGCAAATAGAAAAATAATGGGGATCTACATTAAAAAAAAATTGTGCCAATTTTTATAGAAAGCGTACCAAAAATAAAAAAATCATATATAATTTTGTAAAAACAGATTACATATTTATATTTTATAGTATTATTATAAAGTAATTGTTCATCAAAATGCACGTTTAGCCTGTGTAAAGAATTTTTACTTTTTTAGAGAAAAATCAGTTTCAGAATAAGTATTGTATAATTTTTTTTTTGTTGATATATTTAAAAACCAGCAAAAACATTAATTTTTCTTAAATATACGAAAAAATCCAAATCATTACAACTAAGCGTTCAGATAACGTTTTAAATTTTCAGACAACCCCATCAATTCCATCTTTGATAAATAAAGCTTTGTTTTGTTATGTAACTACGTTTAAAAATCGATAAATCTTTCAATTACAAGATGTAAAAATGGATATGGAATATTTTAATGAATGGTGGACTTAGGATCTCGATTAAAATGGTGATTATTGGTTGAACAAGGAACTCCGCGGAATATAATACCCGCAGCGCGTGCAGGAGCCATGTTATTGAAATCATGATTTTCCGTAATCCAAATTCGGAAACTCAAACATCGCCCGTTGACAGAGCCGACCGGTATTTAAGGTTTACCTGTATATCAAATTATAACATCATTTATTATATAATTTGTGTAGAATAACAGAACTTATAATTTAGATTATTTTGATAATTCAGTACATATTTACTAGTTTACTGTGCCGTCTCTTATTCCGTTTGCTAGCGCGCTAACTTGACTTCATAAATGCAACCAGTTTTTTTTTTTATTTTATAAAATTGCATGATCTTAAATTCGAATACATATTTGAAGCAAATTTTTAGCTTATATATATAACTGTTTTAATAGTGGCACGTGTTTTGTAAGAGGCACAAATAGTGCGTTTTGTTTCTATTTGATGATATCAGGTAGGTATCGATTCAGTAAATATCTGTTGAATCAAGTGAAAGTAAAATTATAAAATAGCTTTACGTTAAAATAATTTTTCACCTTTAAATAATAACTACTGTTTTCTAGATATTGGTATCGGATCACGATGCTGGCTTTATTTGAATTTATTATTGGGGTTATATAGCCAGCAAAAACATTGTCTGAAGATAAACATAATAGCGTAATCGTATTCAAACCTTAAATAAAAATATTTTTTTATAATTGTATTTTTATATATAAATGAACCATTAACCAAGTCGGTGGTTTTTATTTTATAAACTAGAGTATGAAATAGGCCGATTTATAAAATAGATTTTTTTAAAATAAATAATTTATAAGCCTATTAACATACAGAAGTCAAAATTTTAATTTCTCTTTTAACATAATAATATATTTATAACAATGTATACCGTAAGTCTCAAAATCCTTCAAAGTTTGATAGCTGCTGAGGGATGGGGTAAATGAGGTTTTCTCGTGCCAGAATTACAACTCCGGTGTGGAGTTTTACATAGGGAAATTAGCGATGGCCGATAAGGGTGGTTTCAACGAATAAGGAAGGGGTTGTTTCCTGGGATTTTTCGGTACTTATAATGCGCGGCGTATATAGTTTGTCATTGAGTTATGTAATAAATTGCTGGCGTTGTCTTGTTACATTGTAATTTATTAATATTTTCAATTTTCTGACGCCGGAAAATTCAAAGTAATGAATAAATATCAGCCTTAATATAAAAATCATCATAATAGATTTATTTGAGATTGCGCTAACTTTTGCTTTAGTAGGTTTTTGAATTTTTTTGATATTTTATTTGTTATTTAAAAAAAAACCATATTTTACATTTGATAATTAATTTTTATATCAAATGTTTGAAGTTATATTTGAAAATAGGTAAAGTTTGTTAAGGCTCGATTAAGATTGAATATAATTTTCCAATACGGTTATTTTAGCTCATTCAGGTAGTTTTTTGTTAGCGTATTACATAATTATAAAGATCTTTTAAAATCAAATATGAAAAAAATGTTAATACATACGGTGGAGTTTTTAAATTTAAGCCATTAGGTTATAAACACATCTCCATAAGATTTTATTTTAAAATCTGCATCGTATAATTAACACGTAGCTTAGTGGGTAAGAAACATCAAAATGTAACAATGTTGGTTAGTTTGATTGCTACGGAATTACTTTTGTCAGTCATTTCATGTTTCAATTTACATTTAAAACTTCCTAAGTCTCTTTGCGCAATAACACTACTTAAATTTCGTATTTTTAAAATATTAAATAAAGTCACTTCTAATAATCATCCACAAAGCGTTCTCTAGCGACGTCGAAGCGAAATTTCGTATTTTCATAATTATCATTAAAATATTCCGTTTAAATTCAACGAAATAAATCAAGGATAATTAATGTATTTAAATAGCATCGATAAATATTTATTTATGATAGAGTTCCATTACTCGCTAAGCCTCTTGAATTATACAGCAAAAACCATAAGAGAATATCTCATTAATATTCCTAGGCATGTCTGCCAGGGTATACCTACACTATTATTTTGTATACAGAAGTACATATTAAACCAACATTTTTAATACTTTAATTAATTAAATTTAAATTAACTATCTCACGCAAACATTAGCTATCATATATATTTGCATAGTCAAAGTAAACAGCTGGGTGAAATATACATATACGCTAATATATGCTTCATAATTTGTATTACTATTGTATGGCGTATTGTATTAAATTATGATAGAGATTATAAGTACGTTTTAGGTACTGGGGGTAAAAAATAAAATAAAAATTTCATGTTTCACTTACAGTAGCGTGCCGTGAAAATGCTGAAAGACAAGTCCATGAGCTCAAAACTCAAAACTAAAGCTCAAAACTAAAGCTAATGACCCAAACATGCTTAACTTGTACTCACCTTTAAGATTTATAATAATTTAAATAGCCCCTTAATATGCTATTAACTGCCATTATCAATAAATAATTCAAGTGGGATGACAAAATAGTATGCTCAGGAAGCATATTTATTTTTCAACAGTCTAATAAAATATTTCACGTTGACATTATCAAACTGAATCAACAAACAAACACTCAGTTTGATAATGCCATCGTGAAAGGTTGGCAAAAATGATGAACCTATTGCAAGTAAGTTTCTAAAACAATCTCTTATATATTTTTTCTTTGCCTGGTTTTGATTCGAAGATTCAAACCTTTTTACTCTAGCCCACAAGGGTGTGAAGGTTCGAATCTCTCCTGTGACCCATTAAAATTTCCAAATATTTTTTTATTACTTTAGTATATGCGAAGCGTGAAGCTAAAATACATTTCTTAAGGTACTTTTCCCGAGAAATCGATGAAATGGTTCGGTTATATTTCGTATCACTTGATTTCTGAAATTCGATAAAACGAGCGAACCAAAATTTATTTTGTGTCTTCACCAGGAGACTTAGATACTATTGCATCTCATTTATAATACATATGTTTATAACACGTTTTGATTTACGATTTTAATTCTCGATTATAAATAAAACGAAAATTGTCAAATGGAAATGGTACCAAATTGCGACAACAATGAGTGATAGATATACATTTCACCTGTTTTCGAATAAAAATTTGGCTTTTTAAAGTAAATCGACTGCTTTAGACGTATTCACTTTATGAATGATATAAAAATCTATAAAGTAACTGTCAAAAGCGCAACAATTAATAAAATAATATTTTATCAATAATTAATGTCAAAGTTATGAAAATCTAGTCAAATTAAACAATGATTACTAAGCTGTCAAATGCATCACACTGATTTTATCAATCGTTCATTTATTATGCAGTGATTAATTAAAGTATTATCAGTTCACAATTGCCAAAAGTTTGATCTGAATTGCAGATCACTTATCATAGAAAAACCAATATATTAAATTTATGGGATATATTTAACACCTAGAAAAATCGTTTTTTTTAAATTTTATATTGTTTTTGAGAGAGTTTTAAATACTTTCGTAATCGTGTAAGTAAGTTTCCATTTATTCTCTTGTTTAATCCCAATAACATGGAAAATAAAATAATATCTATTAAGATAATAATTAGCAATGGTTTTTGTAAAATTCAACTTAAGCTGGTAAAAATAAAAAAAACTCCACATTTATTCTACAATTATGAATACTTAAACACCAAGAGGATTAAAGTCATTTTTTGCAAGCGTTTTCACTTTAAAGTGCTAACAAACCCAAAAAATATTATCTTCTAACCATTTCACTATTTATGTTTGTTTTCGGTATATGAAGCATTACAAATTCTACTAGGTTGTAGTGGTTATGAAAAAAATATATTATGTTTATCAAGTTTTGTTCGAGTTTTTAAAAATTCTGATTATTTAGTTTATAACTTTATATGAAATCTCTCTTTAAATTGACTTAAGATAAAAATTACGTTCGCGCTGGGTATTTTTCAGGAATTCCTATTTTATAAATCAGAACCAAGCGAAAGGTGAGTCTGTAACGTTTGTTTGTAAATTGTTTAATAATTTTCTATTCTCTGGTGTTTATTTTTGCGGGAACGCTTCAGTTATACAAAATTTCCAGTAATTAAAGGGAAGTACAAGTTATTATTTTACCGTGAAATTATTTTCCCCAAAATTAATATTGGATAAAATATTTTACCCTGGTGAAATCGTTCGCTTCAAAGAATGGAAAATATAAATAACATATCAGAATAAAAACATTTAAAAATACACATGATAACAAAATGCTAAATAAATATATATTTAAAAAGTATTGAAATATAATTTCAAAATACCTGTGTTCATTACAAGGCAGAGTTTTTTTATATTTGTATTTTATCTTTGTCTACAAGTGCTTCTCCTCAGAGTAGCTAGGTGATCATCATATCAAATATAGGTTTATCTTGGCTCTGTCTTATTAAACACAATTAATTTTCAACCATATTAATTCTCAAATACTGAAGACTCGAAGAATGTAATAGAAAATTGATTACTTTTATTGTTATTAACGAAAGGAAGCACGTTTGCGGGCTAATGAAGGTAATCGATGCTCAAACAGGTAACTTACCTGCATTAGCCAACGCCAGCAAATTGGCAACCTCACGCACGTGGGGTTCAATGAACAGACCTGTAAAGCCTACATCGCAAATCGGAAGTTAAGAACCAAAACTAAATTTAAAAAAATCAAGTACAGAATATATCAAAATATTTTAATTTTACACAATATTTCAAACGCGTACATATATGAATCTAAGAGAAAAATATCTTCGTAATTTTTTTCCCAATACATGGGTAATTTTTCTTAACGAAATTATTGCAAATCGATTATGTTAATCACAAAAGATCTACTCACAATAATAATCTTTTTTAATTACATATAATATCCCGAAAAACCCTAATTTATAAGAACACATGAACTTAATTTGTAATTTTATGATAATGTGAGGTCTCGTGTCCGGATTCTGGAGACATCATAAATGAAACGCAGCAGATTGCAAGCACAGTATTTACTTACTCAAAAATTTAAGGTCATTATAAAAATTATTTATGTTAAGAACATGTTGTATACAGTAAATTCTAGAATCATATGCTGCATTTCTTTTATAAAGTTCCGACGTTTTGGTTTTGGTACCAAGACCATCTTTAGGGATTTGAATATCAAATCAATTACAAACCTCGAAAACCAAGCGTATGAACTTTAAAATAAAAATGTAACATAACAGACAAGAACGTATTATTTATTATAATTCTGGTCGTCAAAAGATACGAACACTCTAATAAAGTACTGTTTGTGTGTGATCTGATTATTTTAACGCTTAGAAAAGTTTATATGAAGCATATGTATTGGAGATTAAATATTGGATTTTATTAAAACAATCTTAAATCTTTCATCTGATAAAATATTCATAAGTATATTGAAGTGATAAAAAATCAATCCATATTTAATCAATTAAAGTATAGAAAAAAAAACAATATTGTGCAGTAAAACCTTACTGCCGATACTTACAATAAAAAGCAATAAACCTCCGTGCACTTTTGATTGATTAAAAAGATACGGGAATCGAATCCCAATGCAGACACGTTGACAAGTTTTCAACATTTTGAACTCACGAGAGAGCGATCATGCGGACTTACGGCAGGTGTCATTAATTATTACAGGTGCAGTAGTCTACCTGAGCAATCAGCGGGTCTGACCGGAGCTGACCGCCCGCAGTTAACGGACCGTAACTTTAAACCAAATGGCCTTTTAGGATGTTAATGATCAGAAGAAACTTAGTTCAGAATAAAAGTCTGCTTTTGAAAAAGCTTAATAATTTATCATTATAGAAAGTCGCAATATGCTACCTGCAGGTAAAAGCGAGCCGACGGAGCAAAAGCAATCAATTGAGTTGCTCTTAAACAACTAATAAAGCAGCATCGATTTATGTTCATTTACTAAATTTTTTAATTTTTCTCTTAGAAAAAGAAATGTATTTTTTTCCCGTTTCAGTTCATAATTAAATTGATGCTATTTGTAACTTTTAAAAAAGCATCGTGTTCTCTATCGACGACAACCAAAACTATAGGTGAAACCAATCCTTTAAATATAATATAATCATACTACATGCATTTGCAGAAAACAAAAAATGTACATAGCATTTCCGACGAATTTGTCACCTTTTTAAATTTTTTGACATACTTAAAGGAAGTAAAGATAGTGATGGATCTATACTTAATTAACCACGCCAATTTTATCAAAGATATTTAATATGTTCGATTTCGGATTGGTTTGCATTGTTTGGCGGTGTTTTTGATTGATTTAATCGTATGATTGTTGTGGTCCGTCAATTACTGTCGGTGATCATCGAGTACAGGCACCTTTCACCTGTAATCAGTTATCACAAGCGGGTCGGGCACTCCAGCCCGAGGATTGCAATAGCGCGGCTGTGTGTGTTTATAGCGCACTTTTCGCGGTTGCAATTCACGGAGTTCATTACTCGAGCTTCCGCCGTTTAAAATACTCTGTAAAGTGCAGCTGATGCACTTAAGTTTAATGCAATTATTGATTGTAGATATAGAACTGGAATTCAATAGTAAAAGGGTTGACTTTTTATAGTTTATTTGATTCCTTATTTACCCAAATATATATTGAACTTATATCTAGTGTATTATAATATTTAAGTAGTCAAACATATAAATAAAAATAAACAAATATTTTTATTCAAATAAAATGACATGTTATGCTCAATTTACTGTATGTAAAAACACATTCGCGTTAATTTATTTTCCACAGCCGAATGGTAATGTATTATATATAAAACAAACCCGAGAATAGTAAAGCCAATGTAGCTCCTCCACTCGGAAAGGTACAAGAAAGGCTTCAACCCTTCTCAACGGAACCCACCCTCAGGGCAACTACCCCCGTTTTGTTTCAACTTCCACCCACTGTGTTATTACAATAACACTCCACAAGATCTGTTATTTCATGCTTCATAGTTGGCAATCAGTTGTTACAAAACTATTTGCTATTTTTATATGAAAAATAAAACTAATATATAACCTTCAATTTTTTTTACTTTGGTAGCTATTTGAGTTTATTATTGTCTGCCATAATATTTAACTTCTATAGAATGATCATTAATAAAATAAACAAATATTTCAATTTCAGTGGGGAGGTTATGAGTAATTACAGAGAACTTGATTAGAAAAAAAAATAATAACTACACATGCATGCGTATCTAACACAGAACTCTGTATTTAATTGGAAATATTACATTGATACTCAAAATAATAATAGTGTTATTCACTCATGCATAAATTATCATTCAAAATTACGGGTTATTATTCATCATAACATTAGAAAGGTAATTGAATTTAAACCCTTACAACAATAATTGGTTTCATACCCCAAAAAATACAAACACAATAGTTTGAAATCAACCTCTCAGTAGTCTTTACCGTCACTTTCAATTCTATTACTGTTAAAAAAAATTTGAGAAGGAAAATAATTTAGATTTTTTATCAGGATAAGAAATAAATAAGTTTACGTATTTTGGTACAAGTTAACAAAAAAAAAATAATTCAAACATTATAAGAATTCAATCAACAGAACTCTCAATTTAATAGATACATTTTTATTCTAAATCTTATAATATAATTTATTAATTATATTGAAATTCTATTAATCTTAACCACCGAGTTAATTTATAATAAAATCAAGCAAAACTAAAAAAAAAAAACTAATCATTTTATTGTATTTATGCCACGAAATATACGTTTAATATGTAATAAAAATATTATAGCGCTTATGATTGAGTATACCACTATTGTAACCAATTTATAATAATATTTTTAAGTGTTAATATTTTTTAAAATATTTATCAAAATAACACATATAAAAAACTAAAAAATAATAATAAACGCAATATTTTAAAAAATAATCAATAAAAATGTAATAGCTCGTAGTACATGCCATTAAAAGATGATCATGTAAAACCTAATATTACCAAGAACTCACTGAGTTGATCTATTATGCTAAAAAAATGCACACATTCTCAGAGTCAGGCGGTATAATTTATATTGTAAATTATATATTCAAATTCAACTTTACACATTTTAATAAAATATTAATTTTAATGAGAATAAATCGTATAGAGGCTTAAACAGAATGACGATAAAGAATCCCGGAAGGTAACATGGGAAAAGCATTTTAATTTAGAACAGAAAAAAAAGTTGCTTTTGAGAGTGTTTTTTTTATTAAGTACAATAATCTATAAAGTTAAAGCAAATGCTAAAGAATTGGACGTTTTTTTATTTTATCTTTCTTTGGTATAGTTATAGACATAAAATATAAATTTAAGATGAATGTTTTATTTTTGTATCAAAAAGTAGGTTTTTTTTATTAGTGGTAAAAAAAGGAAAAAAAAGCTTTCACTGTAAAAAATATATAAAAAGTATATAAAAATAGCCTAACGGCTAATATAGGAAATTAATTCATAAAACATTATTTTTTATGACAGTTTTTGCCTTCATTCGGAGATTCTCTTGAAGGATGGGAGTGATCATGAATAATAATTGATCGTGATCTAATTAGTTATTTGAATATTCACAATTATTTTAATATGGAGTTTTGCAAACTAACCCAATCGTGTCTCAGTCGTGAATTTGAAAATGTTTTAAAAAACTACTTGCTTTAACTTATATTTGAACCAACAGTCCTTTCCCGACAATATCTCATTTTGCAAGAAAAAATATCGAACAAATTATTGAAAATATAAAACGAAAAGGAACACGAGTTTTCTTGTAAAACATCGATAAAACAATTTGAAAAACACATTACAAAGATGATTTACTGGAAACTTCAAAAAATATATATTTTCTAAGGCCTCCCACCGCGTGTTCACTATTAACCATGATTATTATTTCACTACGGGTCTAATCAACCCCTAGAGTATGACAGCCCTAAAAAAAGGCATTAATTTAGGCTAGGAGCACAGTGCTTGATTCGGCTGTCGTTTCGGGTCACGCCACCCTTCGCCGTACAACTCGTGTGCTTAATGAAATAGTGCCTCGGACGGCAGAGCTACGATGTCGGTATATATTATTTCGCTTCTGATAAACACAAGATTAAATTTCAATGTCATGTAATTTCTACTTAATTAAGCCTATTATTCATATGTTACGACAGAGAACGAATCAATATTTAGATTGTATGTTTTCACATGCTGGTATGTTGACCTTTAAATATCGTTACGATTCTAGAAATTTTTGGTTAATTTTAGTAGCTACTGCCTACTAGCCTTATTGAGGCCTTGTTTGTCAAATAAATATTAGAAGGCAATTGAACTTTAACAAGCCAGTCAAACGAAAACGTTATATAAGGTATCGTGGGTGTTCCACTTAATCGCGAAGCATAGTTTTTAGCAAAAATAACTCGATCAATCTCTCATATTTATTATTTATTTCACGTTAATTAACTTGATATAAAACCCTATTATTTGTCTGATTTTTTAAATTATTACGCGTGCTAAGAATATTTTCTAATTCAAATGTAAAAACCGTCTTTTGGTACAGTGCTTAGCTAGCGAAGTGACTTCATAATTTGGGTTCTGTGTTTTAGTTATAAATTTACAGGTTTACAACTATTGACTTGCGGAATTTGATTTACTGTATTTTAGGTAAGGTTATTATTTTACCCTTATTATAATGATGAACCAACTGTTACTATGTAAATATACTATCAATGAAATTGATTGTGATTAATTTTTGAAATACACGCTTGAATTGATATTTTTTAGTACAACTTTTGTTCCGATATAAAATTTAATTTTATCAATAAATTGGTAAAACGTCCCTTGGTATCCTTTTTATTCACAAACGTCATGTCTCGCTAAATATAATAAATGGTAATGGTAAAAATGGTAAAATATAAATGTTGAAAATTTAAACCACACGTAATGGTGAATTTTAGAAATGAGTCGCTCAGTAGTCTTCGAAATTGCGTAAAGTGGGGTAGAAAGTCTAAAATTCAGTGTGTTGTGAGAATATATTTGTGCTGTATCCGGTAGCGCTGGACCTACCCCTATGACGTCATCCCCACACCACCCTTAGAAAGAAACACCTAGCGTGAAATTACTTCTGGGGAGAGCCGACAAGATGGACGAACCGGCACAGTGTGGCACCAAGATAAATTAATTAGTTTTCTAGTATTTTGTTGACTAATTAAGCGGTGCCCAACACATGGCTATGACTGAGATATTTATTATTTATATTATGATATATAAATGTGATTGTGCTTGTAAAAAAAAGGATCCATTTTTTGATAAATCTAATTTAACAATTAAAGTATATTTTTGTACTCTAAAATAAAATATAAATTAAATATCATTAAAGAAACAAAATTTTGCGTCAACTTATACCAGGAATTCCACTCGAAAAACATATTTCAGTAAATAGAGGAATGTTTTTATATACAACCAATTCATATTTCTAACTTTTTACAGACCTTGTACCTAAAAAAAACCACACAGTAAAATACTCGGCCTGAAAAATAAATCAATTATTCTATAAATAAAGATAACTGCTTTTAAATCGCCGCTGAGGTGTTTCTTGGAACTAAAGTTTCGTCTTTGTAAACAGAAAAAGGTCGAAAGGAATCTCTCACCTGGCGATAAATTAGTTTTCTATGCAAATTTTTTGTAAAAAAAAACGAGAATTATTTCAGCATTACCAGTTCGAAAAAATCGTTTGAAGTTCAAGAAAAAAAAGATAAGTTCCGAGAACTAATTTCGGTTCAAGCGTTCTATAACAAGAAGGTGAGGCTTTATCATTCATGAGATTAAATATGACATTTTTTATTTTAAATATGTATCAAAGTACAGGTTTCGATACACGCATGTATGTTTAATTCTAATTTTAATCAAAGGGAAAACAAAAATATATAGGGAAACTAGTATTATTCCATCAATCATTTACGTTAAATTTTAAAGTCTTTGTAATATATGATTTCAATCGATGCATATTATTATTGAAAATAATTAAGTTTAAATTAAAAACATCAATCATTTGTTGTTTTTATTAATAATCTACGGTAGACGACTTACTGAAACTTTGTACAGTGTTCTCAAAATACAAAATCTAATATAATCATAGAACGGATATTCTCTTATAAATTAGGTTTTACATAATTTCAACAGTCAAAATTAAAGTTGATGTATAAACTAACTATTTATATATTTTAAAAAATCAGTAATGTTTGAAAGAAAGAACATTAGTATTTTTTGTATTAAATTAAAGTTAAAGGCACATTTTTATAAAATTAAACGGTTGTTATTTTTTACTGTTTTTTGTAAAGATATCCTTTGGTAACATTTTTGTTGAAAAAATTTACTCAAAATCTCATTTACTCGGTAAAACTTATCAAAAATATCTACAAACCCTCGTTTTAAATAACTAATATTAATAAATAATTATGAATATTTTATAACAGGGCTTACTCTCTGAAAGCTGTTGTTACTAATGACTTTACAGGTATTCCGGAGTAATCTCTTTTTAATTTCAATATTTGTTACGGAACTATGGAATTATCATAGTTAAAAATAATTATGTAAGTCTACAGGGAATCGTAAAATTCTGTGCGTTCATGTTTTATTGATCCAGTGAGCTACCCTTGCGTAGAGGACTTAAAAACGCGGGCAGGTAATAATTTTTATTATGTAATGCTTAAGCAGGGTATTATGCCAGCATAAATAATGCGAGTTGAAAATAGGGTAAAGTTAGAATTTTGGCCATTCTTTAAAAGTTCTACATCAAGCCAAGGCCTAACAAATGTAGGAATTTAACTACATTCAAAATTAACTCTATTATCTGTTGTTTCGTTGCTTATTTCTCAACGGTCTTAATTATAAAGCAATATCAAAAGTCAATTACAAACGTTTTCATTTATTTAGCGAGTTCGTATATCTATAAATAATTGTTTTGCATAAACATAAATAATACAAACCGATTGAAAAGATTTCTAAATTTTTCACTGAATCAGGAACTTTCTGTTTTGACTAAATAAACCAATGACATACAAATATGATAAATTGAAAATCGCATAACTAATTTCAGATATTTTTTTTATATTTGAAAACAAAAAGAAAAAAATAAATTAAGAATTATTTGAAAATTGATAGTTTAAAACTCTATTAATAATAACCCAAAAAATATATTAAAACTGTATCTTTTTAGAGATTTTTATAAAAAAATTGATTGGGTTAGGTTAGGTTAGGATAATTTTATTTTGAAAATGCCCATCTCTACAATATAGTTTTTTTATACGTAAGTTTAATCATGTAATGGTTAAAAAAAAAACAGTTTTATTAGAAAAGTGGAAAATTCAGAAGAAAATAAGTTTTTTTAAGAGAGAACTGCTCTTAATCTATAAATAAAACCTCAATTGTATTGGCTTTATTGAATCGTTTTATCTTTCCCATTTTTACAACTGAGTTTCTAATCCACATATAAAAATTCATATTCACCGTTGCAAGGGTTTGCTTTTTTTTGAATAGGCATTCAAACATGAAAAATAACATCTTTGGTAAAAAGGCGAAAAGAATCAGAAGAGAATAAGTATTTATAAAGCCAGAGTGGCTCGTAATCGGCGAGGCTTCGGGGCTCGCGCAGGTGCAAGGTGAGATTGAAGTTTTTAAGTTTACTTTATGGCTCGTTATTTTGCTAGATTTTGGAAAAGCGCCACTCCCAGGCTTCGATGCTTCGAATTTTGTTTTTACTTGTTTTTGTATTGTGTAAGTTTTCTGAGTCGTTTAATAGAATGTCGCTTTGCAAGAATACGTTTTTACAACAGTGTTGCGGTTTCGAACGGGAATAAAAGTTTATGATATCAAAAAATCGTTTTGTATGCCTGCTGTAGAATAAATAAAACGATGCACTGATGTGTGATTTTGAATTTTTTATAGTCTGCGTGTTACAAGCAGTATCTTTTCCAAATAAGATACATTAACGGTCTAAATTTAAATAAGTTATATGTACATATTTTTGATTATGATGGGTCCCCCGGTAACATGCGATTTCGTCTTCAAAATCTTCCATGGATGTTTTCAGATGTAAGCGATCAACAATTCGATTTAGTGTCATATATATAGTCTTGTGATTATCTATTTAAGAGTTCGGAAAATTTAAACAAAAAAAAACAAAGTAATTTTCTTGAAATTAGTTTCATAACGAAAGCCGATGCGTTAAAACAGTTTAAAACTAAACAGTTTTAATACCTTCAATACATAATTAACTTTTTATTGTTTAACTGTCTTATATAGTTGCAGAATCATTGAAAAAAATCACACTCTAATATAACTATGTTAATAAAAATATGTTATATATCATCAATTCATGAACTATTCAATGATACTAGTACAAAAAAAAATCTATTTTTTTAACTCTTTATTAAAACTGAAGGACGAAATAACTGAACCACCAAATAATCAACTTGAAATTTACATGGTGACGTGGCAAATTTTAAGAGACTAGTTTAAATGCCGGAAATACGAGAAGGCTTCTATCCAGCATGCGATTGACAGCATCCGTATTGATGAAGATCAGTATATATCTTTTAAAAATAAAATAGTACGCGTGTGCAAGAAATATTTTTTTGCTGATAAGTTTAGTGACCACTTATCTTAGATTACCATTCCCTGGTATAAGAGAGCGGAGTGAGTTTTATTACTGAACAAAAAATAGAATGAGCATTGTTTAACGTTTGCAAAAAATTACACGGGTATATAATTAAGTCATGAATTATAATGTGAAATTGGTTTACCATAACGTTGTAAGTTTTTTTTTGCCTTAGAAACATAATCGTAATATTTTAATCTTATCTTTTTAAAGAATCAGATTGATTCGTTACATCGGTTTCGAGTATCATGACCGACGGACCCATTGGTTAATTATTTATTTTTTAGTAATCCACATTTTTCACTCATGCAGGTTTTTATGTGTGCAATATGATTTGGGAAAGTAAATTCACATTTAAAATGAGGAGAAAAGCTTTAAATCTAGTTTTAAGACTCCAGCGCTTAACTTTTCAACAGATATTATTTTCTCAAAGCTTCGTATTTGTACACAGGCAATACTTAATTGTTTAACAATAAATTTGAGCTGTATTCCAGAGCTCATCGGTTTACAAATAAATTTATTAAAGTGAGGAAAATTTCGATTTAAAATAAATTAACAAAAAATATACTTATTGACATAATTATGATATTTTCTTTATCTTGAAAAACTGATGAAAAAATTATACTTTAATTTATTTATAAAATGCATAACTAATTGGCTTGGTTTTTGTCTTTCAAAGAGACGAAGGAGCTCTATCGGTGCGATACTCCAGTTATTCGGTTACTTATATTTTATTTTGTGTTCTTTTTGGGATTTCAGTTTTATTATTACTATTTTATCACAAATCGCTTGAAGTAACTCAAACTAGAGTTTTAATAGAATAATACATAATAACGACATCAAAAATATCTCAGAATGAATAACGAATTTTGATTCTGAAAAAAATACACTTTCTAATGGCTCTCTTGAAACAAACCAGTTCTTTTCTATAAAGTTACGTAAGAGTAAACACCCGTACTACCAAGGAGCAGTGGGGGTGTTAGAGAAGATCTACCCTGCAAGGTATTTGTACTGTTTGGAGAATTGGCTTACAGACAAAAGACTGGCAGATTGAATCTGGTTGTGCGGAGAGCGAAGTCTCGGCCGGATACTTCTGTTTGCCGGATACTTTAGCCTAGTTTAAACCGTCGCCACCATAACTAACAATCTTGGCTTATCTACTCCTAGATAGGGGATTCTTGAGCTGCTTAAATCACTACCAGGGAGTGTAAGTTTTTGGGAATTAATACTTTTGACTCGATAGGCGAGTGGTTAGATAGTTTATTTTTGATCGACTGTCTTTTGCAAGACTTACTTTAAGGTGAATCCTAAACTGTTTGCCAAATGCGATTTTTGTTTTTCACGTGTCAATACAATTGTTTCAAAATAAATAATAGTATGATTAAGGCCACTTTTTCACACATTGAAAAAGATGAAAGAACTCGAATATTCGCACCCACATCCCCAAGCTTACATGGTCGGTGCATTTTCCAATTATGTTGATATATACCTGTATAGGTTAATAAATATGCACTTGATCGACGTTCAATCCACAAAATAGACATATATAAAATAAATAATATCAATGTACATACATCTGATTATTAAATATAAGCAATATTAGTCCTTTATACCAATAATCTTTAATTGCGCGTCATCTAAATTTATTAATCCAAAGCGAGTTATGCAATTTATTGATAAATAGAAAAATATAATATTTCCGCTAGAAATCTGTTCGGTTATTACTATGATTATCAAATAAACTTCTTTCAGAATTAAGGCTTTCTGTTATATTTCCGCCCAATATCAATAAAACTCTGTCATAAAACACAGCCCCTTCTGGGAGTCCAGTATTTATGTACTGCAGAATTCCTCAAGACATTATTGTAAGTCTCACCCAATAACCCTCGGCTGGGCGAGCTCGGCTGGTGGACAAGTCTTTTGACTCCCCTGAAAATAATGGGCGCTACTCTACTGCCGGCCACGCGGAGTCGCAGGCTGTATGATGGATGACCGCAGTTTGCGGCAAAACCGGCAAAATACGACACGGAACCATAAAATAAATAAAATGTTTAGTATTAATGTCAGCATTTGTCTTGTTAAGTGTGTTTAAAAACATACTTGTTTTGTTTAAGGGTCATTGATTACGAGACTTCAAAAAAAAAGATTAATACGTTTCTTTTACACAACAAATATGAGCAGCCAGTTAGCTAGGCAATTATGATCAATGTTTTTTTTTATTATGTTGTTAAAATATACAGTATTATAAAGTCAGCGAGTCAGTCTATCTTGAGTTGTACTTCGATGTGTACATAATTTTGAAATAGCTTTTTTAAGATATTTTTATTCGTTTTGTGTATTAAAATTTAAGTTAATTTAATATAACATTTTAATAGTGTTTTTTTAATATTTTTATTTCAACCAAAAAAAAAAGATTTTTTAATTCGTATTTCAAGTAAATTAAGAAATAAAAAACATCAACGCCATTAGTCTTTTATTTATAAAACAAGAAAGATTTTTTTAAAATCTGCCAAGGTTACAATTTTATGGTTTAAAAGGGAAATTTAAGGGTCTTAAAAGAAAAGCCGAATATTTTAAAAATCATCAGTGGTGTATATAAACAATGACTTGTGAAAATTAAATGCGTAATTAATATCAAAATTTAAACAAAAACACGTAAAACAATACCTTAGTTCTCATTTAAAATAAGAAAAATACTACTTAATTACTCATCCTTATTTCATTAAACAGGTATAATCAATAATTATTTCAGGAACTTAGTGTCACAAACAATTATTTGGAATACATATTTTTTACCCGAAAAAGTAATGTTTTAAAAAACACATTTCTTGGTTTAAAAATATTATTTAAAATTACTAAATAAAACCAATAATTTTTTATAATAAAATACACTTTTAACAATTGATAGAAGTCATTTTAAAACATAATTCTATTAAAATGAATTAAATAGTTTTTCACTGTATTTATTTTTATGTTTGGTCTATTAGTATATTATATATATTTATTAGTAAAATATTTCAAAACATGTCTTTATTTTAAACGTGTGGCGTGAAAGTGTTCCTGACTTTAAAAAGTTTGAATTACAATATTATTGCACAGTAAATGAGGACATATATAGATAATTCAAAAAAATCATAAATGCGCACTTCTCCACAGTCAAGGCTTTTTGGCTTTTATCTAAAAAAGAAATTACGATTTTTCTAATAATTTATTTTGTCATTTTGATCAATTTGCATACACAACAAACCTGTATTGATAAAAAATGTGCAATCTTAGGCAAAAAAAATACCGACACAAAGGATCAACGTAAGAAAATAAGGGCAAACATGATCATTCGATGTATAAACAGGTAATTTTATTACTTTTAAAAGGTGAAAAAAATTGTTCGCATACAATTTTTAATTTAACAACACATGATTTACCACATATCGTGTTACAACCACGGCCCGGCATCATAAATAAGGATTCCACGTTATAAAACAACGGCAAAAAATACAAATTTATCGCGTCAATAAAACAATATATTCCTAGCATTTTATAAAAAGCTCATTTCGCACGGTTCTGCGGTATAATATTTGTTCTAAAAAATCCGACAAGTGTTCATTTTACCATTATTTACTGGAAAATTAAAATTCCCAGAATGTTGATTCAAAAAAGAATTTTATTCACACGAACCATATTCCCGCCTAGAGCAAACATTTGCCCAAGCTATCAACCCCTAAGCCACTTCAGGCGCGCGCAGGCGCCGAGCCTTTCAAGGAAAACCACCCCCAAACCTGCCGACCCCCGAATTTCTACCTGAAATTGGTCGTGGATTTATAGCCTATCTTTTTATCTGCAAGAATACCGACTCGGTTTGCCTTTAAAAAGCGCACCGATATGTGGAAATATGTGTTTGTTCAAACGCGTTTATTTTGCGATATTTACTAAGGTTCCATTATGGCTGTAAAAGCAGTTGTTTTTTGTTGTATTTTTGTCGATAAATTAAAATGGAATAAATCATGCTTTATATACGATGCTAAAAAAATATATTTACAGGTCATACGATCTTTTATAAGTATCCATTTACCGCTGAAAAAAAAGTGTTAAAATTCAATATACGTGGTATATTTACAGTTAAATAATATTATATGATGACTAACCGAATCTAGAAACATTTAAAAAAATAACAGTGATATTTATTTTTGACGCGACTAGTTCACAAACAAACAATCTGAGGTTTCGTAAACTTATGCATCGATTGTCAGAATTAATTTAAATGGTCAATGAGCCCAATATTTCTAATTGTTTGTGACTCAATGCAATTTTTTTATCGGTTCTATACAGATATGTCTATTTTGTGGATTGAACGTCAATCAAGTGTCTTTTACTTACCTTTACAAGCTTATATTACTTACATATATACTTACTAATCCTACACAAGTCACGATGATACTTATATGAGAGTTTCTTTCATTTTCAATATGTGAAAAAAATATGCCTAATCATATTAGTAAGGTTTTATACAGTGCAAATGAGTCTACATTTTTCAAAGAGATTTCAGTTTAAATAATAATTAATATATCCAATTAATTATCTAATACGAAAATTTTCATTAAAGACTCGTAAATATTGTCTAGATTGTCAATATTTTCAAGAATTTTTTTGTTTGAATTTTTTCTTTAGTGGATATAAGAACTAACACATTTTTATGTTGTAGATTAAGTCCAACAAAAGTTGGAAATATTAAGTAATTTGTATAATTCACAATCCATTTATTTATCAAAAGACAGAATATAACAAAAGGCAAACTGTGATTTCCTTTCGGCTACAATATGTATCGATTTTCAGAATATGTGAAAGTTTTTCGAAGCTTTTTATACTAGCAATGAAATATTAACGTTACTTTACAGTTTTGGGATGGTTTTATAGACTTTTATTTTATTTGAAAGTTCCTTTTCAGTTTCCGCTCCCCTTCAATACCTGGCTGTATTGTTGTCCTGATATTCAGTATAACAAATATTGGTTTTCAATCCACTGATGGATGATTGCTTTCCTTCCTACCGTGAATTTTAAACATAATCAAACAAAAATCTTAAAAATTTAAGCTTCTTTTTTAAATATCCTTGAAGATCTTTGTGTGTTTCAACGAAATTTAAAAACAGTGGAAATTGACAGTTTTTTTATTAAAACTTAAGGTAGCATTTTATAAAACATTGTTTAACATATCTATGGCGGGTTTTGAAATCAAATTTTAATTAACGTATTACTTTTTATTTGAAGAGAAAATTTGAACAACCAAATTGCTATGAGATGACGACTTTTTGCTAAGATGAACGATTTTTCGCATTAATTTAAAAATAATTTTTTATAATTTGTTTATACTAACAATGTTCAAGCCTAGAAAAAATATCCAAAGCAAGAAGTGTGTGTGTGTGTATGTTTAATTTTTTGGTTCTCTATAGAATATCTTAAAAGATGCAATGCTGATTTTTTGCACGTAAGTTCAGTAAGTTTTTCCGCAGTTATGTGCCGAATTTCAAGACGATAGGATAATATTTTCATTCATAAACTAATTTAATAAAACTAAAAAATATGCTTTAGCGAGTTTCAATATGAACGAATTATATGATTCTGTTGTTCACCGCGAGAATTTCAAATTTAGAACTATTACAAAAAAAACAAATTTTGATGATTCTTAGAAATTTCCAGTTTATGTCAGTTTGACACAAGTACCATCTTTATTTTTTCATCGAAATTGCATTAGAAATTATTAACTACATTATTAATAAATCAAAATGCCTCCTAAAAAAATAACACCGTCTACGTTATTTTATTTAAAGAAAAATCTGTTTCACACTTGCATATAACGACTCAAACACTTGCTGAGCGTGTGCTGGGACTTCGCATACTTCTCAAAAAAGTTATTGATGATTATTTTTGTCATTTAATATTTGAATCATTTACCTGAAAACACATTGAACACACAATTGAATCTGACTGGATAAAAATCTGTATTTATTGAATATTTAATATCAATCATTGGTATTACAAATTATTGCGGTTACAGTATGTTATTTGAATATAATATAAACCAAGAAGCACCTCCTTTTTTATTGCGTGTCAAATATAATTATTTTGGTTTATTTTTTGCTTTTATATTATTTATCACGAGTCACGAGTATAAATATTTATGGTGCAATTAGTAAAACACTAAATGGTGTTTGCTTTCGCGTGCAATACAAAATAACTGAAGTGCGTTACATTTTGGCCTCTAAACTTATTCAATTTGTTTAAATGTTTTTATTATATTTGAATATACTCAATTTTTTTTTATGCTAACACGTATTCGAAAAATACATAATTTTTTATAAATATATATCTTGTGTAAAGCGAAAACGTAAAAACAACAAAATTATTTTTCTTACGATATAAGCCAACGTATTTTATTCGTGGACTTCAAAACATTATTAAATTATACACCATTGCTAAAGCTGACATAAAATTTGAAGAATCGTACATAATGAAGTATAATTCAATGTAGAGACTAAACCTTGAAAACAAATTATTGTATAGGGTAACATTTCACGGCCTTACATAATCATCTCTTTTGACATTGCGTGGGGTTGACAAAAAACCTTTCCGTGTTTTTTGAAAACAACTGTCATCCGCAATGAACATAAAACAATATGTCTCCCAACACAAAAAACTCAGCCTTTCTGTACATAATTATTTCCACCACAATGTATTCAGATGATCAGAGGGATTATCTCGCGTGGCTAAAGTAAAAAGATACGCTCTGTGAACAATTCAACAATTTTCAGTTTTAATTTACTTTAAATAATTGCATGGATAAACAGCTCTTTAATTTAATCTATTCTCTAAATTCACATAATACCAACATTCGATGAAACCTAAAAAATATATGTGAATTATTTTAAGTAAATTAATATAAATATTCTCAAAATCAGGAAGTACTTTCTGGTTATTTAAAGATTAAATCAAACTTCTAACTCAAAAGATGCGTTGGACATATAAATCCGTAGCACTGAAATATGTAAATACTTATTATTGAACCATAGAACTAATAATTAAATGATTCCAAATGTATCCACAGTACTTTTGTGCTATTAAAAACGATAGTATTAAATTCAATTACATTGAATCTATAAAAAAGTTCATCTTAAATATACATTTTCTTCAGGTGCCTCTCCTCGGAGAGGGTCGGTGACCATTTCAAAGAACATATGTTTATCCGGGTCCTGAATAAACTAAAATATTTCATTTGTAAAAATTATTATCATATGATAGTATTTGGTTGTTTTAAAGGGGAACTTTCCAAGGTGAAGCGAGGATGTCTGTTCGTTATTTTTTTGTACATGGTTTTTATGAAAAAGTTAGACGGCGATATCGATCTCACCGGAAATTAAAGCGAGTCCTAAAAAGTATTTTATTTAGGCTAACCTTTTAAGTAGGAAATTATATATACATCTAAAGTTTTAGTTTCATAAAACAGGTTTTTTAAAGCTTTTGGTAATATTTAAAGCTTCCAAGGTTCTAAATATTTCTTTTAACGTTTTATAAAACATGAAACGCAAAAAAATTAAATGAAGTAATCATATTACCTCATTGTATTGTGACCTTTGAAATGACACCAATTTCAACGATATGTCTTAAAAACGCCGGAATGTAATATGTACGTGTATTTTTAAATAATAAATATTAATAACTAAATAGTAATGAGATTACAAGCATGTTTGTTTATAAGCGCTTTCGCTTTTCAGTTAAGAAAGCCTTAAAAGCCAAAGCGGTCACTTTAAAAAAATATCGTTTTCACTCGGCTTATTTAATTGAACCAGTTTGTCAAGTGAATTCATGAACTATTTTAGCAGTTGTTTGAAAAGAACCAATGTTTCAATTTTTTTATTCACAAATTTGTCGTTCTTCAAGTTTTGTTTTGATAAGCTAAAAAACTTAAAATATTTTCAAGTTTGTTTATTTTATTTGATAATAGCTAGTTAAAAAATGCGAGTTTTGTTTTTATAATTTTTTTCTGTGACATGTCAGCTGTTAGCAAAAGCTTACATTGATTTTTTTACGATAAACGTTTTTTATTTTGACGCACGCAAAGCCATACATGTTAATATATGTACTTACAAAGTTAAAATGAAACTTACGTTGAACGTTTATCTACCTTTTAATAAATAAAATAATAGGTTTTTTATCTCCTTATAGACATTATTTTTGTTTGCGATATCAAAAATATCAGGGGTATAAATTTGTACAAATAAAAATCCTAACTTCTTTGCAATGCATTTGACAATTGACATGCCTGGCAAATAATTATTCAAGTTTTTTTTTCATTTTTAATTTTTTATAAAAAGTACTTACTACTATAAAAAAAAAACCTTTTTTGTTTGAAATATAACATTTTAAACATAATTGCATTAAATTAATAAACATAAAATCAAACAGCTCTCACAGCAACTAAAATGTCTCAGATTTTTAAGCTGTTTGGGTATTGGTTTATAGTAATCAATAGTTGAATTACTTTTGAAGATTAAGTAATTGAGTATATGGTTTATTATTAATTTAATTAAATAAAATATTTTTCTATTAATACAAGCAAAAATACATTTTTGCGAAAAATACCGTCACTCAGTATGTTTTGTTCTCTTTGTGGTCAATAGATGGCAGTAATTTTGCGACCACTTCCTCCATTTCCGTTTCAGAGATTGTCTACTTACGCATGACATGCCTCACTTTTTACAGAGCCTTCTGTTGGCGCCGGAAATTCGCAGGCTTTCACGGGCACTGACCTGCCGGATAAGGTCAATTGAAAGAATCACAAACGTAAATAACCTTACTCAAGAGTTTGACATCAGAAGGTACTAGACAATAAAATAAATAAAAAAAACTTTTACTCTTTGTTATTACAAGCTTTTTCATCAATAAATATTTTTTGTAGATTTATTTTATGAACACTTTATTTATGCACCTATATTAGCCTGAACTTCTATCCGATTATTATTGTACCCTGATAAATTATGGTTTTCTCACGCAGGCAACAAACTTACGAACCTGCCATTCAGGGTTTATAGTGTATCATCAGGAGTGTAAAAGCTTAAAGTATTTTAAAATATAAACTTGACAACATCCTTGATATACGTTTTTCCATATGTTTTGGAATCAAAGAGATTTTTATTATTTAGAAGGCTTGTGTGAGCCTGGGTTTGAAAAATATTTAAAGCAGTTAAAAGTCAATTACTGATCTGTAAGCTTACTCTGTTTTGATATAAGATACGAATGTTGCGATACTATCAGACGTTCTCAAGTTTTGAAAAGAGTTAAATATATATTTTCTAATTTAGCGCGTTAGATAATATTTGATAACTTTATCAAAAGTGGCGTTTCACGTGATTTAATTTCAGCGAGAAACAAAAACCGATAAGCCTTTGATTAAAAAAAAACGATAAAAATATTTAAACGGCTAATCTACTCGTCATAAATAGACCGCACAATTTCACAGCTGACCGAAAAAGAGATAGCGATTCGTTTTTATTCATTGCTTTCTAAGTATCTGATGTTTTATTTATTTTTTACTATAATTGTCTTGAGTGAAGTAAAAAATAAATGGGACCTAAAACCTTTTTTTTTTTACAGTCAAAAGTGTATTTATATGTAATACACATATATATGAATACTTACATAAATTTATATCACATAATATATATATAAACAAATACATATATATGGAAAATTATTTCTTTTCGCATACATATGTAGAAAACTTTAATTCTGCGGATTTTGCCATGCCTGAAAGAACGTATACAGTATAGGGAGTCCTCTTCCTACCCTTCAGGTCCTGTTGTTGCTCACATCTCGCATCCCTAGAGGGTACTTTCTCATCTCCAGCATCACATTCTCACGATATCTCGCGTGTGTACTGAAATAATAAATATAATAATAATAATAATAACAATAAGCAGGGAGAGTGACGGGAATTCCGGAACGACCTGCTGGGGGAGGTTAATGTTTTAATCGGGGATGCTCTGAATATGAAAGTATAAGATTTTGAACATTATACCGTTAGCTCCTCATCATCATCATCATCACCTTCCTAGAGCTAATACGTTGATGATCCTTCAATGGCTCTATTAGAGGATGAGATCTTGCCGGGAGCAGTCCCAATCTTATATCCATTGTGATTCAACATAAAATTTCATTTTATATTTAGCTTTCGAACAAAATTTACTGTGGCATCTTCCATATTACAAAAATCATGATCTTTTCAATTTCTTTAGAGTTGACTATTTTGTATTGTAATAATGTGTGTTGGTACAAACAGTCTGATATAAATATTAATAGTAGAGCACAGTACTTAATAAAGCATAAACGTTTCGAACTTAATTGTAAATACTTTCAACCAGATGTGTGCTTGTGATGTTATATTTATTATCCTATTTTTTTTTAATTACATACCGTTAACTGTTCCATCGTTCAACAACATATTAAGACCGTTTATTTTAAACAAAGCTTTGTTATTCCAGTAATAATAAATATAATTATATTTTTATGACGTTTTCACATCGTGATGACAACGAATTAAAATAAAAAATTAATACGAGCAGTTATTTGCTAATCACGAAATTTAAATTATTATCATACATTACCAGTTAAATTCAAAATAAACACGGCAAACGTGTTTTAAGCACTGCTCAACAAAAACATTACGAATAAAATTTATCTCACCCCAGCTGAAATATTTAATACCAACCCCTATTCAGCAGCACCTACCACAGAATATATATACACCTCCCTTGCAGCCACTCCGAGGGTGAATTCCTCCACAACTCTGTCATCCTCTATTTACATATCGTATTAAAATATATACCAGTTTTTACCCTTGCAAATATAAAATTTATTTGAAAATTTTTGTTTTAAACATTTATAAGAAATATATTTTTATTTAACAAATTTATTTTTATCAATGTGTTATGCTGCAATAAAATAATTAGTAATATAACAAACTATTTTCCATTTATATTATTGAATAAAATACATGAGTGATTTTCTACATGTTCGTTTTTATTTGTGACCGGTTTCGCACAACCTTTCACGTTGGCATTATCAAACAAACTCTGTTATTATTATTAGTATTGTATTCAAAAATATAAAAATTGAATTTCACCAAGTAGTTACTGTCAACAATATTGAATTTCTTGTAGATATATTTTCTCATGGCAGCATCGAGTAAGTCTTAGTTTGCCATTTTTTTCAGATGTTGTATATTGTTTTTTAAAAATATTTTTTTTTCAAAAATGCACGAGAAAGTATTGATAATTTTTGTTGTTATAAATATTTTTTTTTACTCCCCCACCGGCTCCAGGGTTGGCAGAATGAGGACGAAGGGGGTCGGGGGCGGACGCCGCCCTCTCATAAACCGCCGTAATCACTGGCATTTATTCGTAACTGCGTTGCCAAATATTTTTTTAAGTAACTCTCTAGACAAACACACCGCCCGGGGGTGTATTAGCGGGGATGTATTTCAGATAAACAGGATTTCCCCGGCACTCACTACTTCCGCTGAACAAACGTTCAGCGATGCTTTGAAGAAAATTATGTCTTCTTCCAAGGGTTGGTACTACGTTTCATAAATATAGATACGAGCAAACATTTTATGGTAGTAACAATACATTCTCCGAATTTATTAAGCATAAATATTGTTTTAACACCAGGTAATAGGTTTTTTCTCTTGAAAACCATACAATATATTTATATGATATATATTTATATATATATAAATAAATAATTAAACCACCAGTTTGTATCCTGATTGATTCGATTTGAGTGTTATGCCCTGATTCTCCCTTCCTATCGTCTCCGAGCACATACACTTTGTGGGCGTTTTAAATAAACGCATACAAAAATTAAATGTTTGAAGAGAGTATGGATTTCAAACCTTTAAATCGCATTTCACGTATTTTAACCACGGTAGTCATTTCGGTACATCTTTATATCAACGGTCAGAATTTTTTGCGTGCATTAATCTGACCAATAAGGTCAGTGAAAGTAGAGCGTCGTCTTATTATTATAAAATAATTATTATAAAAGTATTTGATATGTTACGGTTAGGTTATGTACGATGAGGTTGTGTGACATTGGACCCCGAGCTCGGATATCTTGCAAAAAGCCACTTTGAAATTCGCCCGCCCGGTAATCAAACACGGAGATCCTAATTAGCATTTGAATAATCACTTGATTCTCAGGTGACTTTTACACCAAGAGGTAAACCGCTTTCACAAACACACCGACTTACTATGCTTTGAATACATTATGAATTCGTTTATTAAAATAAGTCAGCATGTGTAATACTATAATTTTAAATACAATAAATTATTCTTCATTTGCGTCATTTTTAATTTTTAAATAATATTTAAGTTTAAATTTACGAGTAAAAAGTAACGGATGAAAAATAATAAGTTGAAATAATTTAAAACAGGACGGATTTCATAGGATACTTTAGATACAAAGATTATTTTCAAACATATACTTCGTGACAACCATTCAAACTTTATAATATATATCCTTTTAATCAATTTTTAGTTTTAATGATAAAAACCACATCATTTTTTAAATTTTCCCTATTTTCTCGTTAGTTAAAAAAAATTATGTTTTAGGAGCACACTCAGCGTATTTTACTATGAAAATTATTTATTACCGAAACAAATTAACTCTTGACAATATCTGCAAGCATCCCCCTTCACACCCTATAAACCTATTTTTATGAAACCAGGCTTGGAATAAAAATCACGGAATCGTGCATCAAGATTAACTGAATCCAGTTCCTGAAAACACACCTTTTTACACAGATTCTTCTTTTTATAGTCCAGAACATGATTCGCTTAGGAACGTAATGGCTCGAAACAACTTGTGCGCTTAAATTTCACTTAGGAATATTACGTTATAAAAGTGTTTTCATCCAGTGGGCGAAACGTTTGGCGGTAATTTTGACTCTGCATACCGACTATTCGAAACAAATAAAGCTTAAAATACAAATATATTCACTATAATAATTAAAATACAGATAAATTTCTACATGATATCATTCGCGATGACTTGTTTTGTTATAACATAGATTTCTTTGTAAGGATTCACACTTTGAATTTACATATTTTCCGACCAATATTTTCACTACCTAAAATATGCATAATTTTACTATGATTATATTTATTATTTAATTAAAAAAAATCAAATTGGTATGAAAAAGCGTAGATATCAAATATTATTATGATGGCAGATGATTTCGCACCCGGCGTCAGAGGCTGTATTTTCGCGAGCCGTGAGTCACGTGGTCGGCATGATTTATACGGCGGCTGGCCGGTACATATTAATAACTTACCTTTGATTCCAGTCCCTTGATTTATACCGGTTTGTTTCTTCCCCCCTCCAACACCACGGCTCGCTCGCAATGCTCGAGCAGCTGAACAACTGAACGCCGAACAATACCCAGCATCGTAATTAGTATGTGCTCTTGATGGAGATTTATGACAATTTCGCCTACTTAGCAGTAGTGCATTGGAATATCTTAATTTTATTACTGTCTTAATAAATAAATATATATATAGGGTGTCCAAAAAGAGTATCGGGTCATTGCAATCGAGACCGTTATTGCAATATACTGCGAAAATTTTTGGGCCCAGATTTGCAGGAATTTCGAGGTTTCAACTCAAGAACATGGTTCCAATAACCATACATCCAATCAATCAATTGAAGCTGTTAACGAATTATTCCCTAATAAGGTCATTTCACGTAGAGGTTACATCAACTGGCCTCCCAGAAGCCCCGACCTTACCCCTCTTGACCTTACTCCTTACCCCTCCCTATATGGGGATACCTTAAAAGTATGGTTTATGAGAATAATCCGACGAACCTAACGGAATTGAAACAAAACATCAGGTCAGAAATGGCAGCTATATCGAGGGCTATGTGTCAGCGTCTTATCAGCAATCTTTGTTCCAGATTAGAAGAGTGCCAGCAGCGTAACGGTCACCATTTGGATAACATCATCTTTTTGAAATAATTTTCCATTTTGTATTCTTATAAGCAACAATAAAAAAAAACTCAATTAATAGAAGTTTTTGTTTTACTGAACTGACAAATACCCGATACTCTCTTTGGACACACTGTATATGTAAATATATTTATAATCATCGCAAGATCATTGCCTTCTGTCTAGTAGTAAGCTTGAACTTATTCAATGAAATAACGGTATGAATATTATATGTGATAGTTTATTATTCAAATATGTTGGTTGGTTTTGGCAGGCGATGTTTTTAAAAATTTAGCGATTTTGGATATAATGCTGACAAAAACATAAAACATCATCATATAATTTTAGAATATAGAAAATTTCGTTGAATTAACGATTAATCATCAGTACACAATTGATTTTAATGTATTCTTCTGAATTCTGGTTTTTATCATATGACATGAGTGGGATTCAAACCTTCACCTTCACGATCATGGTGGCTTGTTACTTTCTATTTCCTGAGTTGTAATGACCGTAGATGTGTGGTTTTGGATTCCGTTTGTAGCAAAAAAGGAATTTGATGATTTTTCTCGTCGTCACGTATGTAAATCGATACCCTAAAAACACATTTAACGTTTTTTTCTATTTTTAGCCACGCTGAGCACTTAATATGTCAACATTCAGTGTTTTTGATTAGTGCATGTAAAATTTTGCCAAAACTAAAGGTTTTTATTGCCACTTCATATTCAGTGCTACTTTATGTAGGACACGCAATTTCCAACTCTATTACACTTTTTTTTATTTCCCTTCTAAGAACCTTTGATGTATATTTACAACCCTTTCATTAGGGCATTACATAATTTTAAGATTATGTTTAATTTAATTTATTGCGTCATATTTTCTAATATCCCAATTTACCGGGAATAAATGTATTTAAATACATGCCAAAATTTTTAATAAAAAATATATAAAATTTAAAAGTAACTCTTAAAAAATTTAACGATGGGAAATATTTATTAAATAATTGTATTTATATATTTTTTTATTTTGAAAGAAAATCGAAGATCTATTTTTATATTTTATCGTTTGTAACATATAATAACAAGCTATAACTAACAATATAAGCAGCCCACGATACCTATTAAAACATTGTTTATTGTTATTTTGCAATTTTTTTGAATAACTGACGGATTTTAATATTACATTTAATATAAGGAGCCATTGATTTATGCCACATTAATTTAATTTGTATTTTTTTGATCACAAATCATGTATTATATTTGAAAAAAATTCGTTCAAAAATATTCATAAATATTTACAACAGCTAAAAGTAGTTTCTTTAATCTTCTAAAGATGGACATTTTTCTTTATATTTATCCCACTCGAAAAGCGTAGGTGCTCACAACTACAAATGATCATAGTCCTTTCGGTTTTCTATTTATATTTTTTTGTAGTTGAAGCAAATCATTATAAATATACTCGAAGCATTGAAAATATTCGTAAAATTTGTGAAATTTTGTGATAAGTAAAATACGATTTTTCCTGGTATTATTTTCACATTTAACATGTCTTCCAAATTGCGACAAAACATCCGAAAAACAGAGAACGACTCTCCAGGCTGTTGTTCAGATGTCGCATCAATATTCCAACTGATGAGGCTTCTCCATAAATAAAACATCCCCCGAAGCCCGAGGGTGACTGGCCGAGGGGGGTGGGCGCCCTTAAGGATGCACGGGACTCCTCGAGCTCCGCCGGCCGACCTGATGATGGAGAAACCGTACTTTCGCCCCGGCCAGGAGGTCCTCCGTCTCGCGGCTCCTGCATAAATGAAGACAGATGGCGAGAAAGGCTGGCAGATCTCGTCGCGTGGTGAAGTCGTCTCCATAACTGGTTACGACTCGCGCTCTTTCTTTATAAAGTCCTTGCTGGTTTTATTATTTGGATTATGCTCGGGTGTCCTTTTCTGTGATTTACGAGCGCGACTTCGCATATTCATTTTCAAAACAAAAGCGAGAGCGAAAAACGAAAGTTTTTGTTTCTTCCCACATACGAGGTGCTGAAAACTTTTTTCACCTTTGCACACGGTAGACATAAAAGTAGTCCTAGCTTTTAACAAACAAAAGTAAATTTAAGTAATATTTAATTTTAAAACTAGGATAAACCCAAGTAGTTCTTGCATTTATGAAATTGACTAACATTAGATAAGTAAAAGTGTACTTTGCCTGGGAAGGCTTTTCCCGTGACGTGTTACAAGTTTGAATAGCTAGATGATCGGAAAGTTTCCACCATTTTCAGTACTTTTGTCCATTAAGGACTTTTTCAGAACCAAGTTGAGCCCCCGAAAACCGAGGGTGCTGATTTTTTCGAAATAATTGTTATCTTCTGTTCGCATTTTTCAATTTGTTGTAGATAACAATTTATGCGCGAGATTTGATGGCAATGAATCTACACAATTGAATTGAAAATAAATAATTTATGAACAATAAACATTGTGTTATGTTTGTTTATATGAAGGCAATAAATTTTTATAGTATTCCAATGGTTCTAAATTGTTAATGTTGCAAATTTAATAAAATGTTATATGAGAAAACTAAGATCAATGGTTCCCTGCTTTTATAGTGATTCTAGAGGTTATTTTAAATTCGTTTCAGGTGCGGTTTCATGCAAATATAAATCAATTAAGTTATTATACCTGTAACTAAAATTTACCTTGTAAACTTGAGAGAAATTGGATTTTTTGTCACGATTTTAAATTATCTACTCTGTTAAAACTAATGGCAAAAATAACTTTGATATAAAATATTTGTGAGCTTTATTGTATCTTGAAAATTTAAACGGAGCTCATTTTGTTTATCAATACACATATATAAGTTCATTTGCAACCGTGTAGTTTTTTAGTATTAAAATTGACAGTTATATAGAATATAAAAAAAGAATCTAAAATTAAATTTAAATATATGTTTACTTTTTTTGGTTTTTGGTCCTAGGTCCCATAATCGAGTTTTATCGATTTATTTATAGTTCGTTTTGCAAAAAATTCACTGCACCAATCAAAAAAATTTAAATGCAAAAAGTTTGATACATCCCTTCTTCCGAACAGAATATATTTTTATTTCTTATAAATTTACTATTAATATGATAAATATGTGTTTTTCCGATTAAAGTGTAGGAATTTGGAGATTCGTCATAGAGTGTCCAAGAGTCCTAAACATTTAAAAGTCTTTTTTTCAATTGGAATTAAAAGATTAAATGTAAACACTGCGATATATTATTTTGAAAATTAAAAAAAAAAAAATCTTTAACAAACTATGGTTTTGAAAAGTCATCATTTTATCCAATTTATCAACATCTTCAAGATTTTATTTTACCCTAAAAATGGACGTTTATAAGATAATAAAAAATAGATAAATATAATTTATAGTTTTTTCAATACTATGTAAAAAAATCAGCTTTTGGTTTTGAAAAATAAAGTGACAATTAAATTAATTAAATGACACGATTTCGCCAGGTAATGGACTGGTGCCGGTTGGACACCAGAGGCTATTAAAAGGCTGGAAGCAACTGCCTTAGCGGTTTTTGTTTATTTTCGAATCAAATTTAGGTGATGCTTACTGTTTAACGTAAATTTTAGTGGAACTTCAAACAGCCTACTCAGGTTGTCAGTGTCAATTTGCCAGTGTATTCGGGGCCTTCTGTTCGGCCGCCGCTCCGGCTAATAGATTGCGGTAGGCGCCGGCGTCAGAGGGTGCGCTATCGTGACGTCACCGAAGGCGCAATCAACCCCCGCCTCGAACACAGGACCCCTTGCTCACAAGGGATGCAGGTAGCGATACGGCCCCTTTGGTCGTGTCAAGCGCATTGTATGGCAAATGGGTACGAGCGGGTCGGGTTACAAGCAAAGCAGGGGGCGGTGACTCGAATAGATTGTTGCTAATTCCTCTGTAATTTGAATTACAACAATATCTACGGATAATTCTGTTTCTAATTTTTCACGTTATATAATTTTCACATGCAAAAATAAACGCTCGATTCAACATATAAACTTGCGATTCGAGTGATGGTAAAAAATAAATACCCTAAAATATCTTTAGATGATGGAGGATAAGGTATTATCGAATAATATCTTTGAATAATGCCGAATATATTTTTATAATTTTTAAAACTACACGTTTCCAAACAAATGTAGTTGCTCAAAAGTCAGTCACTGTTTTTATAGTTGTTTAAAAAATAAATATTATTTTTAGAGAAATTTTTGTAACCCTGAAGATAAATGAAAATTTAATTGGCTAGGAGAATTGTATTTTTTGAAAGTATAAAAGTTGAAGTACAAACCAAAACGTTTGTAATTTCCAAGCCTAATCGTATTTATTGTTAAAATATAAAGTACTATACAGTTTATCGTACCCTTGACTCCACTTAATATAGTTTTATAACTAGATGAGTTATCTCAAAAATATTTCATAACATATGATTTTAAAACGTATACGCGAATTAATTACGCCACACGTCACAACCTCAAAGGCCTTCGATAAAATTCAACCGGAAACGCGAATAATCTAGATTTGAGAAATCCGAAGTTTCCAGAACACAACACACACCCCCACAAGTAATCCGGCGAGTCGCGACTCTAAATTCTCTATCCAATTTAAGTTCCCTTACAATCTGATTCAACAATTTCACAAATGATTTGTCCCCACCTGGATTCCCGATCATTATTTTCTTGGAAATGTTACCGCGCGAATATTTCAATTAACCGCCAGGTAAAACGTGCGGTTCTTAGCCGTTACTAACTCACCTGGAATCTAGCCTTTAAATTGAAATGCCGAAGCAAAACACTTGCGAAATTTAGCAATTTACTTTAGCGAACGACTTCGTTGGTGTTCTCTTTTTCATAGTATTGTTGTAGAACTGTGAAATTACCTTGTAATTCTTTAATAGAAACAATTACATGCTCGGAATGAACCCAATTTTTATTTTATTAATAAATTATTTTGTTCACATAACGTTTTGACGTCGAGATTGAATCGAATTAACTATAGAAAGATTGGAAGTCAACGGTATGTTATTGAGAAATCGACTAACCAATAATTAAAAATTTATTGTGGAATTTTCAGATAATTCTTATCATTTTACGTGAGAAGTAACAATCTTTCAATTCAATACAATTATACTGCAATACGCTTTTATAGGTAAAAGTGAGTATTTAATCAACTATTTTTTTAAACCAGACATGAAGTTATACTTAAATATTTTATCAAAATCAAATCTATTGCAATAATTGGGAACACGTGAAAAGGAACAAATATGAAATGTTAATAAAAATTTTTTTTGACTTTAGTCGAAAACTTACCAAAGGCTTACCAAAGCCGTCATTATTACCCCAGTTTGGGATTCATCTGTTTTAAAAAGTATCAAGTCTAAAAAAAATTTGCCATGAAAAACGATCAAAAATCCATCATTTTATCATATATTACTGAAATATGATCGTAAATAGTTTGAGTATTAATTTAAAAATCATTTTATGATCGGTTATCTAGTAAAAAAACAAAATTATATAAAATAATAAAAATAGAAACCTTCAAAAATGTCGTATTGTTGGTAATTAAGCCCCGTCAATTCTTGTAAACATGTCTGACCTTTTGGATCTAGACCAGAAGCTTATAATATATTGCAAAACAAAAAAAACAAAAAATAAGAAAGTGTAAAGCTACTCACAAAATTTTTCAACAACCCCTTCATGGGAGGGTGATCGAAAAGAACATGAAATTAGTCGATAAGACAAAAAGCCAATTGCCGGGAGGCTTTACTCCTCTCCCTAATTCATCTACGAACAGCCTCCGTACGTGAGCGGCATGGATGCTTTATGGACTTCCGGCATAACAGTAAATCCGTGAAACGATGCGGTCACACAAGGGGCGGGGGTGGGACGATGGACATAAGATTTGTATGGCCTCTTATTTGATATATTTTTTTATATTCTTGAACACATAGGGATATTTTTAGAAGTCTTTGTCGGAGTTTAGTTCGCAATTTTTCGTTTTTGTTATATAATAGAAGCACTTTTTATAATTTTTCTCAGAAGATTTTATTTTGTTTTTTTAATACATTTTACTATGTTAACTGAAAAGATTTTTAATTAATCTGATCAACAAAAATTTAGGGCTATTAGTTAAAACTTGACAAAATACAAAGGAGTTGGAAGTGGCTACAAGTAATCCCGGTAGTGTCCGACTTGTCGTGTTTTTATTTTTTTTCTTTTCGCGTATACTTTTTATTAGCATAAAAGAACTCGTTGGATAATAAAATGTCACTTTTACACATTTTATATTATTGGAATTATAATTATAATAGGCAATTTCGTAATTTCAAAAGTTATTTCTAATATTCGCTATATCGCCATATGTCCTTTGTCCAAGCGAACATTGGTGAAATTGCGTTTCAGAACAATATTTTAGACACTCAATGCTAGTGAGATTTGCACACTACTGGTCCAAAACAACAATAAGGCTGCAAACACCACTCAGAGAATAATTTGAGACCTTTTACTTAAAATTTTTTAATGGTTTAAGTGTTAAGTTATCAAAGCAATCGGTTGAATTTGAAATAAATAGAAGTATGCGGATGACCTAGAATACTTCAGGTTAATCCCATTTTTCTGAATAATGCGCCAAACCACAAACGGACCTGATCGGGTTTTTACCTATAGTGACTTCTAAATAATGCACGACTATGTGCTATAAAATGTAATCAACAAGAATAAAAATGTTTCTCACCTCCTAACACAGTAATTTGCGGTCACAACTATTGTAATCATGTAAAGATAATAACCCAATAAAGTTCTAGTTTAATATTCAATCAAATAATATTATTACCTAACATTTTTTAGAAACTACATTTTATCTTGATATGTTCACATGCATTGAAGGTTATTTTTTTTATCAATAGTCGGTTCTTGAGTAAAATGTGACACGTGTCTCTGTTTTTTGATGATCTAATATAATGAAATATTAGTCGATAAACGAATATCAGCGCACCTTTCCGAGCGATCGTAGAGTCGGCACGCAAATGGTTTCAGTCTGAAGCCATTATATCTGTTGGTGTTGTAAGGAAGTTTAAAAATGTATATTATCTCTTTGACTAAACAAGAGGGATTATATAATTTAATGCAAACCAAGGCGTAAAGGCAAAGAAGCATTGAATATTTTTAATTGCCAAAGAGCTTCTGTTGTTACTGACGAAAATCAATTAGTCTCTTTGACTGCAAGGTTGACTTATCTGTATACAGCTAAGTACTGCAATTTATAATATGAAAAATTTTACAGATTTTTGTTGCTGTTTAACATATGATTCCAAATATTTCTTATGCAAAACATATTATTGCAATCAATTTGAGTGTTAAAATATTTTTTTGTTTTGTTTCAGGACTTGGTGCGCAGTTAATATATGTTAAATTCATTCATTCGTAAAATCTAAGTGTTTTCATGAAACGAGTGTTCGGTTAGGTCGAGTTCGAGTCAGTGTACCTTCGTTACTTGTTATGATCGTGAGGTTAAGTGGTGTCGCCGCGATGGTGTCTCCGAGGAAGGCTGTGCTGCTCGTGGTGCTGTTGGTGGCTGCTGCTGCAGTCCAGGGGTACGTGGAGACCGACGACTTCATCAGCGACCTAGATAAACCAAGTGAGTACCGTTTTAAGCAAGTTGAATTAATTCTCTCTACACTCATTTTTCCTCAAAAAATTACACAAAAATCACTCATCCTCTGAAAGCTCCAAAAAGCGTTCAAAGAGCTTTGGCGGTCCTATGCCTTGAAAAAGTCCGAGTGGTCGAAAGTTTTCCACATTTGTATACACATTAATGATTTCGTCAACTTATCATCATTTTAAATATTTGCAGGAGATATTCACAATAGATGTTCAAGGCGGGTTTAAACCCGTGTCAATCTAGCGCGCTAGCTACTGCAGTATGAGGTGCTAAAAATATTTTTTGAATAGCTACTTTTTTACTGCGAATAATTTAATACAGATGCTTACTAATCACCGGATCTCGGTGTTGAAACCGACTCATTAATCGTGAATTTCTTGAATATTTAAATAGTTTTGCTAACGATCAATCTGTCTACACAATTAGTTCCAAAAAATATCAAATTGTATTAAAAAAATATATTTAAAATACAAATTTTTAATTTATTATATATGTTTCATACGTGTTTTTTTTTTATACAGTAATATTATTTTTGAAAGCGATTTGTTTCCTCGCAGTTTATGCTGGCAATAGTAGTGGGTCATAAAATAAAACAGTGTTAGAATTGTTTAATATCCTTCATCACTCAAATAAAAAAACTGAGCTAAAATAAAACTTGTTTTTACGCAAGCGAGGCGTGGTAGCAAATTTTTAAAATGATCGCAGAAATCTGCGGCTGAAACGCATCGGCGTTTTTTCGGCTAGAGAATGATCGCAGGGACTATACAAGTTGTAATGTTCTTTGGTTTGGTGACTGCTCATTCCGACATCGTCATTCAAAATGAATCCAACTCACGGCGTGGCGTGCCACAGCGGAGTTATCGGCCTTCTTGCAGCCAACAATGAAAGTTATTAATTCATTTTGCCCAAAGAAACTTTGAAAAATATTCTAGAAGACGTTATACAAAAACTGACCAATTGCAGACTACACGGAGAAACCACGGTTTTTTTTCATAAAAAAAATTATTCAGATTTTACGATGCATCAAAGAAAATTTAAAAAACCAAATGGTGATCGTATTTCATAATAGTTTTAAAGACTTTATCCTTAAAAAGCCAAAACAACACAAACGATAATAAGCGGAAGCTTCTCTTTCTTTGCCAATTTAAAGAGTGTTATAAATTACACGAGTCTGTTTGTTAAAAAAAACAACCTAAACGTATTTTAACTTTTATGCAGGTAAAAATAATAAATGGAAGGTTTATATGTCAAATAAACAGCACTTGTGAACAAAAAAATTATTTTTGTAAGAATAAAATCAATCCGGACCGATATCTATAAAATCTAAAGGCTTACCCATTGTGCTCCGAAATTGCAGTTCAAACTGAAAATAATCCTTCAGGAAATTCTGTGGGGTGTAATTCTGTCGCAGCAAAGCAAGGCATGAAAAATGGAATTACTTACATAACAATACGACGAGCCTTCCTGAAAAGTCATCTCTTTAAACGATTCCAACCCCAGGGAGGTTTCGGGGGATGAACGGAAGCCTTTTCTACCACCCGAGCAATATTTTTGACAAAAATACAACCAGATAACGTCGGAGAATCCTTTCTAACTTGACAATCAAGTTTTTTGTATTTTTTCTTCTGCGATTGGATTCTAACTTATAGAATTGAGATTTTTATTCATTGCATCGTTTTCGTTTTTTTTTTTAAAAAACATCTTTGAGCTTAAAGAAAGATTCTACAACCTTTATTTTTACAAAAGAATATTACAGTAGCTAATAGCAGTTGGTTTACTGATTTTGGCAGTCATATTTATTTGACTTCTTTTCTTAGATTTTATGTCATGTAATTTATTAAATATAATTTTAAACCTTCTTCTCACTGTTATCAGAGATGATATATCACAGTTAAGGACTTTTTAATTTACAATTTAACTCTCCCCAGAGAGGTAATTTTTTCAAGTCTCTGTAAAAAGCTGTAGTTATCTTAAATTTGTGTAAAACTGTGGTCCACGACAAACAAGTTCAATTTATTTTTCTCTTCATTAAAACAAAAAGTATAAACATATTTTGGATAAGTTAAATACAGATCATTTTTAGATATCAATAATTTTTATTGGAATGATTTTAAAATGCTTGATAAACAAACATAATCATGCAAAAAAAAATAAATTATTATATGACCAGTTAAACATTCATATTTGAAAAAACAGCGATTATTTTTAATCAAACCTTGGACCAAATATATTTTTTTGAATAACACTAACAGTAAAAATGCGCCACCACAGTTGGATTACGTGGCTTTGAATGTGTTTCAAAAAACATTTGAGGATGAGTAGTGCTGAATAATAAGTAAATTCATTGCGCCAATTTTATTCCGTTAACCTCAAAACTACCAATATTTAAACCTGTGTTAATGTTAACCCTTAACTGCATGATTTTTTATTTAATAACACTTGTAACTACAACATTTAACAATACTATCAAACTCATGAATACAGTTTTATTACCGTAATTGAAATGAAAAAAAAATACGGCACAATTCTTAGTAACGGAGTATTTCTTACAGCCATGAAAACTAACCAAGATTTTGATTAACACTGTACTATATTTTATAGTTAAACATTCAATATTTTATATATTTGATAAAAAATAAATAATAAAAATTGCTTATAAAAATGAGTGAATCCTGCAATAATATATCCAGATTTGATATATTTGATAGAATATATCTCCAAATATGTGCCCCGACAGTCGCCTCGGCGCAGCACAGCCTTCCACGTTTCCCCTGTGAACGAGTAGTGACCCATTTCTCGAGAATTCTATTATAAACGAACAGATTCCGAGGCTTTTTTCATGCAAGGCTTTACATGCAGGTAGAGGGGTTCCGTTTATAACTATAACATAATCACAAGGTAACCCGAATAAAAATTGCAGACAGTTTTGAAACTATTACTGAAATGGTTAATATTTTTTCATGGGTTGTTTTTTTCCAACTGAAATTTAAGGAAGCAATTTATTTTGTAAAATATGTTGGATAATATTTTACTAAGACGCTTCAAATATTGATTTCATTTTATGCTGAAAACATCGTGCTCTTTTTGGGCTTACCTGAAAAATATAGTAATCTGCTTTATAGTTAATCAGTACATTCAACTTCGACCCACGAAAAAAGTAACAAATAATAAGAAATATAAATCATTTAAATCCTATGTATTCAACTAAAGCATTTATTATATTGTTCAAAAACTCAATGTAACATCACTTTATTCATTTCAATAAATAAATCATAAAAATATAATTAAACAAATTTGTTGTTTAGGTGCTTGATAAATATAGGTGTGGACAGAAAATATCAAGCAGTTTAAATCTAAAAAAAATGATGAATGAATGACATATTAATTACAGCGATAACATAAACACCTGGTGTCAGGTGGTAACTTGACACTTAGAGAATATAACCTTACCTAGCTCAACCAAAACCAAATAAATTTTTTCATTAAGATATCTGGTGGATGGATCGTGCAGTATTTACTACAGCCAAATATATTCCGGACGGGGTGGTAGCTAAAACGGCGTTTCTCGGGTCAATAAATCTCGCGAGTCTTTTTTACCCCTAAGAAAATATCGACAAAAAATATGAGAATTCCCCGGCACTTCTGTTAGATCTCATAAATCTGTGTTTATACACGTCGCCGCTCGCTCTATTGTTTCCGCGGAGCGTGAACAATAAACCCCTTTGCTGAATAAATAAACTGTCGTAAGAGCAGAAACCACTTTGGGAATAATTGCTATTGGCCATCAAAAAACTGAGCCAGTATGGATTTATATTTAATACAAAATGTTTTGAGGCAATCGATTCACGCGTGAAACGACTAAAAAAATCACGATACCGTTAAAGTTGAACATATACCACCGTAGTAGTCGCAGAACGGTGCAAATTTTACGTAACTGATGGTTTAATGGGTTTATTCAATTATACATGTATTTAAAAGAAAAAATTAAAATGAATAGATTTTAAATATTTAATTATAATTTATTTCTCCATGTTGAATTTTCATAAAATAATAAAGCTTATAAAACCCTACTATTTTTATGTAACGTAAAAACCTCTCACTTCAAACATATATATATATTTACAGTAATACTCCGCTTTACGCAACCCCGTTATGCGCGGTTTCACTATAACGCGAATTTCAAATTTCGCGTTAAAATGCCTCGCATTACGCAAATTTCTTATTTTAAGAATGTGTGCGAACATGATGTAGTCATTGATTTCTCTTAACAATTAAAAACAGCGTTGGGTGTTATGAACGTATTTTACAAGAGCGTAAAAGAAACGCTACCCAAAAGACAAAAGATGTATTTTTCAGTAAAAATAACATGTAATACTGCATAAAGTGTTCTTAGAATTAAAGTGATTGATTGAAATGATTCGTATTTTTTTTGTTTTAAGTTTTGAGTAGGTATGTATGTTTAATCGTAAACCCCGTTATACACGAATTTCACTAAACGCGATTTTTTCCGGAACGTATCCCTCTCGTAAAGCGGGGTATTACTGTATATATATATATATATATTTATATACATATATTGTTAAATTCTTTTATATTACCATGTAAACTATGTAATAATTTAATGGTTAGCGATGAAAATAATATGCTTTTGTTCCTCTTAAGGCTCCAGTGTTTTCTCTTAATAATATAGAAGCAATGGAGTGGGTTGAATCTGTGCAGAGAATCGACGCAAAAACACGAAAAAGCCAAGTGGCTTATTCTGTTCAGAAACATAATATTAGTCGTAGAGTTACTATCTAAACGTAATTAGGGGTAAGTAAACACCCTCTGCTAGTGTTGTTTGCTCTTTCGATTGCGGGGGAGTGAGAGGGATGGCGATGAGTTAGCGCATCGTATACACTGGCAGTTGCTTTATGTAAGAAAATTTTTCTTTTTTGTTTTATTTTTTTAATGAAGTATTTGTGCAGTAATTATCCAAAAAAAGTTGAATACTTAAAATACATTAACTTGTTTAAAATTAGGAGGAATAATTGTGCAATCTTATTTATAATGCTTAAATTTGGCATTAACAAATTTTCTATGTAAACATGAGAAATATAGATTCTTAACTTTAGAATGTATGATTTATTTTTTAATTTTAATAAAATATTTTCCGGATAATTGTTTGTCAGTTGTAACTAAAATATTATAAGAATGCTATAATACAAGTATAATTAATTAATTCAAAAGTTTTTTTTATTCAGCTAAATAAGTAAATTATCAAAAATAACATTCAAGGAGAAATAATATTGCGATTCACACAAAATATAAAAACTGCAACTTTTAACTGTTAAAACTTTTTTACGGCCTTTTTTAATTTGAGTTAAGAGGAGAGTACTCAATGTACTCTGCCGCCTTACATAATTATGTACTACATTACTGCGTTCAGAGAAGTGTTCATCGTTTGCATCCCCGCCCCAGCCTCGGGAATGGAAGGCTTTCGGAGAGATGTGAAATTTGTAAACGCCAACAGATGGCAACAGTTTATTTACAGTTTAAATCGTTTCCGGCTGAAGGAACTGGCAAGGGATGATGGAGAAAAATGCCTTTAGAAAGGATTGTTAACCGAAATTTTAAAGAAGCTTCCTATTTTTAATTTCGAAGCATTTTTTAAACCACCCTGTCTGCTGTCTTTAAAGGAACGTGCAAAATTAAATGTATCTCAAAATACCCTTTTTTAGGTTGTTTTTTTTAATCTTTTTGACCCAGTTAACAAGGTTATTTACTAACTGCCGGTCCTTCGTCTACTTGTCCTTACCCTTTTAAGTATGATAAATCGACTATTTGACTAAATTAATCTAAACATATACACTTTTAGAAGTATGAATCAATTAATATAATCAACATATATATATTTATAAAATATAATATACGTAATAGCGCGCGCCCAGGCCTGTTTTGAAGCTTCTCGTTGGCGTTATCCCCTAATTAGGCACAATTCATCACAGTCACTCCGCGCCGACCCTGGTCAGTGCAAAACAGCTGGCCGGGCGGGGCGGCGCGTGAATTTTTAAAACATTTGTAATATTAAAGCAGAGGTAAATTATTTAATAAAATACCAGTAAGGTTCCCCCTGTATAATTCCTGCCGAGTTTAAAATATATTGCGCGGCAGTGAAATTATGAAATATTTAAATTATAACATTCGCGCTTAGGCGAGTGAGATTTTTAGCTAAATTCGTAATTACTGAAATTATTGTTTGAGCTGCCGCAATTATTTTCAATTGAACACAGGCCGTGCCAAAACTGAACAAAGTATTTAAATAATATTAAAACTCAATCTTGACATTAGTAGGAGCGAACCTATGCTTTAATAAAAAAACATATTTCTGCAATGCATAATGTTAACTGGGTAATTATTTTGTCATTTTGAACACAATAACAGAACCGCATTCATATATAAAGGAAAATAATAAATACAAACAACGAAATTCAATGATTAATTTATTTTTAAATCAATGACAATCTATTTACATAGGTGGAAATCAAGTTTTCAATCCATTGAATATTTTGTTTATTAAATATTTCCATTTTTTTCAATTTGTAAATCATCATAATGTGATGAAACAATATACTATATTGTTTTGTGTTTTTGGAGTCAACAAAATTTGTTTGTTTGCTTTTAATATGATTTAATTGCATTATTGTGAAGAAACGCGCGTTTGTAATACTTTTTATACAAGAACACGCACAATCATAGCTTTATGAAGCGTTATTTATATTACTTCTTATTATTTTTTGATAGAAAGCAAAAGAACAATAACCAAAACAAGGCTGTGTTTAGATCTGACAGATTTATGGTGATAGTATTTTTTTGTATTTAAAATAATATACTTGAGTGATTTTTGTGTTTAGTTTTAAGGGTTTATTTTTATTGGTGAACGGACTTTTCAATATCAATGTTTTCTTAAATTCACATATGCAATCAACTGTTGAGTTGAGTGCATATGTGAATTTTAGAAAACAAATAATTAATGAAGATGAATCGGCAAACATTGTTAGACAAATCACTTGAGGTGTCCCTTAAAATAATTATTTTTAGTTCACCTGCGGAGTAAATAGATAACTATAGTTTTTTTGAATGAATTTCAAGAAAAAAGATTTTCATTTGACTAACAGGACTGCCTTTGAATTTGGTCTTACAACAATGAATGTTTTGCTGATTTTGCCATCTTCCTCGCAGAGCACCTGTCTGGAGTGTTACTAGATCCGTCTCATATATCATTTTCAGTTATTTAAACGACCTAAAGTAAATTTAATAATACTTTTTTCTACCATGAAAAAATATAAACAGATTTCATGATATGTTTAATTTTATATATTATAAATATCAACAAAATAATATATGGGTGTTAGTAAAGTATTTACAATTATATTGAGCGCTCTCTTAACTTGAAATGAATAATTTAATGTTATTGTAATGCGAAACATCAACAAAGGTCTTAAAAGTGTAAATGCACCCTAAGGCGTGAATATAACCGCACACAGGAAACAAAAACTGAAATGGGGAAAACGAGAAACCCCCAAACGAGAACATAGAATTCTCCGATACAAAAAACGCCTCGGCCAAGATCAACAGCCTCCTCCGCTTCACTTCCGGTTAGCACATGGGGTGTTTTTTTTTTCAGGAAGGAAATATATTGGCGCTTAGAGAGTAATTTCTAGACTTAGGGGATGATTCTACGTTTTTGGCGCTGGTCGTTTTTTTTCTAGGCGTTTTTTTGGCAAAATGAGAAATAAAATATTAAGAAGCTTATGTACGTAGGGATGATGGAAAAACCTTTGCCACAAATTTTCCGAAATGTTTTATACGGGTGCGAAATTGAAAATAATTTTTTTTATTTTACACCACATTTTACAAGCACAAATAGTTACACAAAAAATTTAACTTAATCATTACATTATCTTAATATTTATTGAACAAATAAATAAATATGTTGTTTACGTAAATGGCGGTGAATTTCCCTTATTATTCGGAAAAAATGATTTTATTGAATTTTAATTAACTGCGTTGATTTGAAATAAGTAAAAGTTAATTCCTTGAATGCTCAATAAACGATGCAAAAGTATCACTAATCGGAAGTTAGCGTGGTTAATAAGAAAAACATAGATTTATTTTACCAAATGATATAATGAAGAAATTTGACGATAAAATACAATTTTTAAAAATAATAGGACTAGGTGATGAGTAAATCGATAAATATAATGGGATTTTAGCAGATCAAACACGATTTTCTATCGTCAATCACCTCTTCTGTAAGTCATGCCAACACGTGGGAAATGGCGATATCGCAAAGTTTGCAATTCTCACGTGCGCTTAGTTCTACAGACTTAACTTACCCTTTGCGTTTTTTCCTGAAAATATTTTCCAAATATTAGCCTTTATGAAATATGCCAATATTTGACAGGTAAATTTACTACGGAGAAGAAAATAGTCTTTACTGCACTAGATGATATTATTCCTATGTCAACATTGAAATTTATTTGAAATAATAAGAAATCAAAAATATAAATATTTTTAACATGTATTCAAATTCAATTGATTTGAAAAATAATTACAATAATGTAGTGCTTTGAAAGTTTTTATTTACTCTTTAGTTAAAAATGTTGTCAAATTTTTTTTTTAACTTGATACAAAAGCTAGAAAGAGAATGCTGAAACCTGTAGAGTAAATAGTCCCGGGAGTAAACAACAGTTAGTTTACTTACTTATTCAATACTGAATGCAGCCTCCCGTACAACAAACTGTTGAACTAACTTATCATACTGCTTTTGAAAAGTCTTTTGAAATTTAAATGTGCCAAATAAAAAGCCTTGCGCTATATTTTTCAAAAACAGTTCTATGTAATTTATTGAAAACGTACCAAGATATACACAGAAACTTTAAAAACTCTTATGATATTCATAAAAATAATTAGTATATTTATAACTGTAATGAAAAAAAAAAAAAACGCTTCATTATCATTTTCAAAGCACGCCTTGCATAACACCGATATAACATTTAAGCACTGGTTTAATTTTATGCAGGCCATATCAGTTGAACACAACCCCCTGCACCTCCCTTATTTCGAAACTTATTAAATATTCCGGAATCCTCGCGCGCCTTGCCCTGTGGGGCTCTCGAGCCTGGAAGTTTACCGCTGGATCGAGGCCCCTCGTATGCAGAGAAGTCTTAATAATTTTATTACAATGTGTCGCGTAACGAGTCGGGAGCGATAAATCCGAGCGCAGAACTATTGGATTGCCTGTTGTAAGTTAATTTTGCGGAAACGCAACTTGTATCCTTTTATGACGCAGCTTCTTACTTACTTCTGGTTTGAACTGGAGTGTTTCAAAAGTCATAATATTACATTTAAGTACGCCGTAAATCCAATTATATATAAAATAATATATATTACTGCCTAAAAACATCGAGCATGATTTATTGCTTTATGTCTCTAACACTCATAATATATATTGCGAATGGTTATTATTGAAATTTTTAAATATAGCTTACACACTAATTACTTTCCTGGATTGTAAATATTCTTTATTAAAGAGTTTTGGTCAATAAGTGTTTTTAATTTAAATTAGTTTTTTTAATAAATTTTTAATAAAATCCACGCTAAATATTATATAAATTATAATTTTAAATAACTTAAGTAAATGTGTGACTAGGACTTAAAAACTGAATTTTTATTTTTTATTACGGTACTTTTCAGTTTTACAGCACTTAATATTATCAACAATGGCCGTCGTTGCGGGGCTGAAAACTTCACGGCGTCATAAACTAAATTCACAAAAATAAATGCAAAGTCTTGGGAAATCCTCGCAAGTGTAAACCCTTTTTGCGGGAACTTCTCGCTCACATTTATTAGGTTTTATATCAGACCGGGGAAAACTGCAGACCGCCTGGTTAGTCATTATGCAGGCAACGGTCTGGGATAGTAAACTGCTAGGGAATTTTAGCAAAAAAGTTAGTTTACAGATTTATAATCAAAAATAAGTTATTTTATAGTTATTTCATCAAAACACAGTAAATAAACAGAAAAGTCACCAATAAATGATATAATACTGGGGTCTTTTTAACAGAATTTCTATTAAGAAAAAACACGTGTCACATGTGAATTTTATTTATAAAAATCATATTGTTAACACAAGTTACCTGTTGATGGAATTTTTTTTTTTTAATCGAGTAGACAAAGTATTCAATAAATAATTTGTTTCTATCATCCTATCGTTCTAACGTTCCTATAAATCTATATATTTGATAACAAATATTTAAGTTACCAATTTAAAAAAAAAAAAAAAAAACATAATTCTCACACGTTTTTTTCAACAATAAATCGTTCAAGGTAGTTCATACAGCCCGACTAGTGAGTTATTGAATCTTAAATGAAATATATATCAAACGGCCCATAGTGTTGTCACAGTTACACAGTGTTCTTAAACCTAAGTAATGGCGTGATATGACAGAAGTTAGCTCCGTTTGGGGACTTTTTCAGGCAGTAGCATAATCTGCCAGTTTTCAGGAGTCGCTGTTAAAGTTCCAGTTAGCCCTGTAGCTCCGCACTCTGGATTAGCATGTAGTTAATTGCCCCTTAACGCTTAACTGCCGCTTAACTTGCAGATAAAATACAGCCTAGAGAGAACCCTTTAAACAAGGGTTACCATCATAATATGAAAAACTGCAAAGAACTGGAGGACAAGTTGCTATATGGCAACATAAATTTAAAAAAATTTATCAACCCTCATTAAAACAAGATTTTCCTTCATATTTAAGTTATGGTTATTTTGTTTCTATATAAGTTACATGAATTTTCGTATTATATCTATTTTTTGTATAATAATGATCCAAGTGTAAATGAAAAATCACATGCCATGGTTTCTACAGTATTTTTTTAAAAAATCTCAAATAATATTTTGCACATTTTGTTTGTGAACGTGCGCTTTCAACAGCGTTATTGAAAAATAAATATACGCGTGAAAGTATTATCGGAGTAAAGTGAGTATGATCTAGTATACTAAATGATAATGGATGCATTTCACATTATTTGGAATTTGTAATATATTCTTGGTACTCGTATTACGTATATGTCCATTACGGTTGTAAAATAGTTATTAATTAATTTAAGTACGATTGTCGAATCCATAGGAAAGGAAAAGCAAGGCTAAAATCCTTTAAACTTGAAAATAAACAAAATGTATTTATGTGCTGGATAAGCTTAATAAAAATAATTATTAGCTTTTTTATAATATAAATTTTCTAAACCTGCTTTATATTGAATTTATTTGTTTGTTGGTATTGAATATGTATACAATATTTCATCTTTGTTTTAAAATAAATAATTTGTTTTCGCTTAGACATAAAAGAACCATTTTGCGGTTTTTATATTTTTATAAGAATATTATATTAATAATTTTATAAATGAATATAAATAATAAATTCATACTTTTTATCAAAACTACGAAAAAATCAATAGGTTTTTCTCAGTATATGCTCTAAATGCTTATGTATTTTGAAATATTAATTTTTAAATGCATCAAAGTTGATTGATATGAAAATCATATTTAAATTGAATATTAAATACTACTTTATTTCAAGATTGCGATTGATTATATTTATAAAAAATATAACAAAGACCTCTTAAGTATTGATTTGTTTTCTGTTAAACAATTAAAAAATAAATTATTATTCTTCAATTCAAGTAAACTGGGATATAGTTATTAGAGCCCGTACACGGATATTTTGTAATTGAATTTTTTTATTTTGTTTAGTCATATAATTAAAAGACATTCACTAAATGACTGACTTTTTCAAGTAGACTTATATTTGAGGATTGATTTTATTATTTAGTTGATAATTCTATAAACAATTAAAATAAACGTTATATAAAAAAGTTCTATTCAATTATCATGAAGTAAACACAACTAATTTTACACGTAAACCTGCTTTTGTTGAACTTTTAAACGATACTTTAGTTTTGAAAAATCGGACTTGTTAAAGATTCAACTGGGGGTTTACATACAATGTTAATCAAGTCGCTACACCATTGCTTACCAATTACAAAATCCCAGGTTTGAATACGATTGAACTTTCCAAGACTAAAATCTCAGATGCAGGTTTTCACTGGTATTTGATAGCCGAAAAAGACCAAACCAAAAGCAAATTTAGTAGTCAAATAATGCTTTAATACATACTGCTTGTTTGCTTACCAATAGCGGCTTTCTTTTTTTTAATTCATTTGTTAATTCATTAAAGCATTTATGATTTTCCTAGCCCTCGCATGAGAGGCAGCAAGGAGGACCTCGTGTGCTGAGCCCCTCTGCGTCGCCTCTTAAGCGATCGTGAGCATTATCGTGTATAGTTTGAGTTCGGAAGACGACGTAAAGTTTCAATGTCAGAACTCTGGGAGTACTCGTGTCAATAGTAAAGTTTTATGACGTTTGCACTCGAGTCGCTTAATTCACTTAAACTAGCCGAGTTAAGACGTTATGCCCGCGCTATTCCACGTCTTCATTCTCCTCGACGCAGAAGTCGCGATCCCCTGAGAATCACTTGGTTTACTTTTTAGCAGAGAGCCAAGTTGAATCATGACTGACAATATTTAAATTAATTTCCCCAAAACGATTATAAGTAATATGTTTTATTTTTAAATTTATATATGAAGGACATTAGTTGGATTTAAACGCAAATCCTCCAGAAGTTGTGACCTAACGGTATATTTAATTTAACAATGAAAATTCAATTGACCGCCTTTTTACTATAACTGAATGCGAGTTTAAATTGGCACAAACGAATGTGAAGCTGATTCACTCAGTAATTAGATTTTAAAATATTTTAAATATTGTTTCCTCTTTGATTAAAGATTAATATGATTTTTTTTCAAAACGACAACGAAAATTCTATAAACATATTAAGTTGAACACAGCTACAATTATTTATGAAGACGGTCTGATTGCGGTCTTCTTATATTACCGTGTGCATGGTTATGCTCTTAGATTATCTCAACCTGGTTGTATTTACACATTTAAAGTAATACAAATTATAATAGAAACACTGCAATTTCTTTATTATTATTAGGTAATTTAAAAATACATTAGTTATTGTTAAAATATTCTTTGCGAGATTTCTTGTAAGGCACATCTGGTGTGGAATTACACAATCAGCACGGTACAAATCTACAACACGATTTACAGAAGTTTACATAAGTGTAAAAATATTCCGTAATAAGTATAAGCGCAACTCACTATTCTGCACTTTGCTGAAGATTTCCGTAATAAATGAGTTTTTAAAGGAACAGCACGGCCGGCGTCTTTCAGCACCGGCCGGCGTCTTTCAGCGCCGGCCTGTCTAGAAATGTGCTGAATCACCCCAGGGAGGAAGCCCGTATTCTCAATCATGCCGATTTGTTATTATGATATCTACATTGGCATGAATAATCGTTGTGACTGATATAGCAGACTGTTTTATGCACAAATAATTATTATAAATAATTTATTAATACAAATCGAAATAGCTGCATATGAATCATAAGCTTTTAACCTGGATTTGTGTTAAGTGATAAAACCTTGTTGTTAATCAAATAAATCTAGTAATGTTATACTTCATATTTATAAAATAAATTCTGATTGCCATAAAGTGGGAGATATCGATAATTTTTCGCTTTTCAAGGACATCTGAGATTCTAAGAACTCTGAGGAAGTCCTCTAAAGGCGGAAGTACTCTGAAAAAAAAAAAAATTTTTACTTGCTGCTTGGTAGTTCATGTTTGCTGCAGGAATAAATAATAATAAACCCATACGCGATCAAAAAGCATTGTATGATAACCTAAACGTTTATATTGATTAATTTTTTTGACTCTTCATTATTTTTAATTGTAATGTTATATTAATATCATTTGGAATCATTCAATAACCGCAAAAAAATTAATAAAAACGCACCCTTGCTGTTTTATAAAAAACTACTCGGTAGAATTTCATTTTGACATTTTTAAATAAAAAAATATTTTTGTGATGTTCCACATTTTTGTTTTTATTAGTGACTTGGTTTAAAAATGCTAATAAGATAGGTTGGTTAAACAGGTCACAAATTAAAACATAAACTTTGAAAATAATTTTTATTTGAAAGTATTAAAATATTGTAATATAAAATATTGTAATTGTATGTAATGTTAATCATTTTGATAATTTAACAAGAAAATGTATTTTTCCACTGAATTACATTGACTTTAGAGTAGCTTCTTCCGAATCGCGAAGTTTGAAGAAGTACGGCACGCTCGGGAGCGAGTGTTGCCAGACACTTTATTTAAATTCGCAATTTCTTTTTAAATTCTTCTGATTGGAAACGAGCGGGAGAGAGAGCTCATTCCTATTCCAGTCTCGAGTAATTAAGAATAAGTAAAACAAAGTACTTATAAAAAAAAACGCCGGGCGAATACAGATATACATTAATTTTCTTCCTCGTCATATAAAAAAACTTTCTTTTTATCAGAAGACAAAGAGCGTCGCGGGGAGGAGGGGGGGGGGTGAAATCAAAAAGTTTCGTACATTTAATGTGGAAGCCTTTTCGTAAATACATTTTGGATTCTTCATCGGAAAAGTAGAGATGCCTCCGTAACGGAATACCTGCGGTCCTGAAGCGGCCGCCCCCGGAAGCGAGAGCCCTCTAAATTGAGCCTTAACTGCGTATTTATTTATGAGGCTGTGCAGCGTGGCCTCCCCGGGGCGGTCTCTGCGACTTCTTTTTAATTTAATTTTTTGAAGAAGGCGGACAGTTAATAGTATCACCAATGAGCGCCCTGAGAGAATATTTTAAGTTAATAAAATGTGCATTTTGTAGCAAGCTTGAAAGAAAAATATTTTTATGTATTTTTAAAAACAAAACTCATCTATCTTCTAAGTTTATAATTAATTAGATTAACATACTACTTTACAATATATTGACATACAATTAACATCAGAATATTTGCTAGCAACTACCATTTTCTGATATTGCATATTTTTGTTTTGAGCGCTTTCGCCTTCTGATGGGTTCTTTAAATAAGCTTAAATAAGACTTTCAACGGCTTATTTATACCAAAATATTTAATGATCCTAATGAAAACGTGTAAAAAATGATTGACTAGACTAGAGTTTGAATTCACGCAAAGCTCGTACTGGATTCAAATTCCACTCGTGCACCCAAATATTTTTATAATATTGTATAAAATATATAATGCATTTTTAAATAACTTCATTAATCATTTGTAATAAAAAACATTTTTTAAATTTTATATTAATTTGATACAAGGATGATAAATAAAGACAACATTTTTAAAATCACAGCAAAACTAAGAAAAGTACCTCCAATTTGAAAGCTCTTATATTTTGGATTCATCAAATCTGACTCAACTTATTGGAGCACCTGGCCGCAAAAGCCTTCAAGGTGCGGATTTGAACCCACTGGTGTCGTGAAAAAAATATATCAACAGTTTTCTCGTCGTTTCGCGAGTGAATCGACAGCATAAAAGCTCACATCCAAGAAAGGGATTCTCTTTGCGAATGCTTCTTTAACTCGCGGAGTATTTGAAGTTGTATTTGATTTTTTGTTTCAAAATAAAAGTTTCAAATTAGTTACTGACGTCTCGAGGAGCCGAGCTCTGCAGATTATTTGACTTTTGTTGTGATTTTTCTTGTTTTTGAATAATTTCAAAACGAAGCCCGCTTGATATTCCAGCATGGCGAAAATTACAAACACTTCAATACTCTTCTTATGTTCTTAGGCCCCACTTCATTAACGTTTCTACTTTGAAAACTCAATTTGTTTTACAAAGCATTTGGTTTAATACCTACGAAATATTATTCAATAACTTTTTTTAAATATACACAGAAAAAGTAAATTTTGTTATAACAGTATATTTCATTTTATGGGGCATAAATTATTACTAGAAAATTAAATTATATTTTGAATATATTATAAATTAATTACTACTGTTTAAAAATAAAAAAAATATGCGGATGGCCAGTTTTTTATCACAAGTTTTATTCCATAAAAATTGGGTTTTTTTCCAACTATCGAAACAGCATTTTTAAACAAATATCAAGTTCAATTTACAAATGAAACGACGAGAAATATCTTTGAGATTTTTCACGATCTAGGTGAGAGCTCACACGACCCGGAGATTATTATTAAATCAAATACTATGCCACGGAAATAATTCAAAAAAATTCTCGTTGTTTTGAGTGTGATTGGAGTACCGTTTAATTAATAGCAAATAATATTGTTTATTGTTTCAGATTAACATTAACATTTCTGAGTAACTGGTGAAACAAAATTAAAATAAATATTTTACTAATAATATTGCATCAGTGTTGTTTAAGAACACTTCCTCTTGTAAAATAACTTTGATATTTCAATTTTTTTTTCTTTAGGAAAGATTTGTGACCTTGAAGATATCCGACCTGTAATAAATTGTGTTGTTTATGTTGATTGAAATCTTGTTAATAAAAAAATATATTTTCTATGAAAAAATAATGAATAGAAGACTTGCACAATAGCACATAAAAAGTAAGTTTTCGATTGGGTCTTCACGTTTACTTCTGACAAGCGAATACCAAACTGATGTAACAAGCCTGACACCTGTTTCAGTCCGGTCAGTGAAGCTCTGATCTGTGTTTTTATTAAAGTGAAGCTAAAAGTGTACCTCCCGGACGGGAACACTCTGTTCTCAGATACGGATTTAGTGTCGGTAAAACAAATGTAGTGTTGTATAATCGATGCCCCATTTTCCGCGCCGCCGCCTCGCGTCCTTAGAAATGCCCCCCGAGCGCCTCCGCCCCGGCCCCCCCATGGCCCCCCTGCTCCCTCCCATGGCCCCCCTGCTCCCCCCCATGGCCCCCCTGCTCCCCCCCATGGCCCCCCTGCTCTCCCCCCACGGCCCCCTGTTCCCCGCCGCTTCCTTTGTCCGGCACGGGAACTTTATGATTTACTGCAAGAATTAAATTACTGGGAATACGTTCCATCGCCCCCCGTCAGTACAGGGTTAGATCAAAAAATTATCATACCTCTTAAAGATTTTTTTCATAAAAATGCGTGGGCCCGGTCTTAAGGAAATTATTTTTAATGTGCTGAATGTAAATTCTCCGTTGTCTGAATTTTTCATTATTTTTTCGAAGGGTTTGTTATATTTGTTAACGGAACAATAAATAAAATATGTTATATGTTTTACCAGGATCTTTTATTAATTTGATGATTAACTATTAATATTACTCCAGGAGCTCTAACTGCTAATTTATGAAATTTTTTTTTGTGTTTTCCAGCCAATGAATCTGTTATCATTTCTGTCATTCGTAAAGTCTAGACATAAAATACATATTTTTTTTCCTTTTTAGAAACATTACTTCAAAAAGTTGATTCCTCATCGGAGGTGTCATTGTGATGGTTTTTAATTTTAATCATAAATAAATAAAAAAATTCCCATCCCGGGCCTTACCAGCGATTTTCACCTTCCACAGCACCCGCACTTGCCTTAAGTCATATCTCGCTGACTAATTATATGTAAGTTTCACAGTTATGGGAGTCACGTGACCACTGCTATGTTATTTTTCTCGTTTTAACCTACCAAAAGAAATATAATATTCTTACCACATACGTGATAGAGCATGTTTTAAATTTAAAATTTTTAGGTTTTTAAAAAAGTCTGATAGCCAAAATTATACTATTGATGGTCCAGGCACTTCATTAATGTTTACAAAATTAATTATACATGTAAAGTAACAGAAAAACTTCTCGCATTGACGATAATTGCGTTATGACTTATAAAATATATATCTTTAAATATTTTTTAGTAGTAAAGAAATAAAAATATTCACGCACTTGATTTTGCTGCCTTAACTGAAAATATTCACACACTAATAAATAAGTACTTGTGAATTACCATAGCTTATTAGGTTATTATTATTACTATACTTGAAAAAAATACAGGTAAATCTTGTAGTATAATGATAGGTAAGCAAGAATTTTACTTACACTGCGGTATAAACCGATAATTTCTTTTGAGATATTATATTTTCCTACAAATTGAACGATCAAAACTAAAAAAATTATTTCAGTCGTATTTTCCGTGTATTATTTTAGACATAACAACTGTTACATATTTCAGAGGCTGATTCAAGCCCACGAAAATTCGTCGTCAGAGGGTATTAGGTAACTTTTATGTGTTTGAATAATAACCTGCGTGGGGAAGCTAATTAAGCTGTATTTTATATTTTTTGTTCTTAACAATACGGGTGAATTAAATTTGCAAATTACAATTTACTTTCCTGGTACGTGTAATGAGTAAATAACTCAGTAACTTCAGCTGAATGTTATCAAACCACCTGAACTATCATGTACGTATTATTCATAGAACAAATTTAATTGTGATATGGTTCAAAACATAATGGATGAATGGAATCTAACCTTCATAATTTTATGGAAGAATAATGTGATACTGTTTATTATTTATTTGAAATTTTTAAAATACGTTTTTTAAGTTTTAAATATTTGTGTAATGCATGTTTCTTGATTTCCAGTATAAAAAGAGGTAAATGCTGGAATCGTATTCACTTAGAATCATTCATAATTGTCTCTGATTACTACTTATAATATTTATCCCCTTTTTCTCTCATTGTTGACTATACACTCACAGATTACCTAAATATCCATGACTTAATTCTAACAGGAAGCCAATAAAATAAAAAAAGTTTTCATTAAACTTATTTTTGTAACAATTGAAAGCCTGTTAGGATGTTTTAATTACTCAGTCAGAAAAGTAGGCGAAAATGGTCACTAATAAAATAATCACGAGCAAAAATCACTCATATTATTCAAATAACATTAATTTTATATTGGATTTTATTAATAGAAAATTATATTATCAAAATAATTCTTTAATGTTTAAAGCTGCTTAATAACAAAGAGTTGTGCAAAGTAAAATCTACGTCAAGAGTTTCTGATTTCAACCTTAAGCGTATAATTATAGTATGTATATGTTCGTGCTATTCATAAATGAAAGGTGTAATTAATATGAGGGATGGGATTATATTATGATTCCTGAAATTCGTTTCAAAGAAACTTCATATGTTTTCAAATTAAAAGTTTGAGTATTTACAAGCAGGATATTGAATGAAATATGTAGTTGAAATACATGCGGTTGAGGCATAGTTGTAATGTCATTTTTGGTGGCATTGAGAATAAGATTATATTATTTCGACCAAGAAGAAATTAGGTTTTTGGTGTTTTTTCAGATTACCTTTTATATTCAACGTTTTGGCATCCGAAATAAATTTCATTTATTATTCATAAAAATCAATTTTTGCTATGAGTCTACAAGACAAGACTAACACACAGGATAGAATATGATTTCTCTCAGAACAAATTTCAAAGTTTCTCAATTTAGATTTTTGCTCAAATCTCGTATTTTTTCAACAAAAAATATAGTTTTCACTGCGGGTATTTGTTTTATTAAACATAAATTTAAAAGGCGATCGTGTGACGTCATTAACGGTTATTTCAGTTTATATTTTCAGTCCGTAAATCATGTTTTATTACTTCATAAACATAACGAGTATTCAAGAAGATCTTTTTCGCGGGAATCTATCCTATATCGAAAACCGTTCTCGTGGTTTGTCAGCTAATGGGGAGCTCCAAAATTTATCGGTATTAATTTGGGTACGTCGAAAGGTCCACCCTGAATCCCAGTTTTGTTATTTATATCATGGATATTAAAAATTATCGGATTTTTATTAATACGCATATGAAAATATGAATGTGGGCTGCTGAAAAATGTGGTGAAATTGTCCTGAAAAATTTATTGCACTTTAAACAAACGCAAAAACTCTCAAAGTTTATGCAAAAATTAGTTTTGTCACCTGCATTTTATTTAAATTTATATAATAGAGCTGAACATATTTTTTTTAAATTTATGATACAAAAATAAAAAAAGTCAAGAATTAAAGAAAAGTGTATATTTTTCTATATTTATTTTATGAACGGCAGACATCAAAACTTATGTAAACCAAAACTTTATTTAAACCAAAAATTCCAACTTAAATAAGGAAATCGCAAAAAGCCTACATCAGAGAGTCTCGTTTTAAAAGATTTTTGTTATTTTTAATTGTTTTGAAAATTGTTTACTTTAAAAAAGAATTTAATAAAGTAAATAATTGACAAAAGTCGGTTAAGTCAATTCTAAATGTTTCCTTTGTTAAACAAAATATTTTTTTATTGGTGTGCTAGATTTTTATTCAAAATATTGTTTGCAGGTTTGTAATTAACTTGTTTTCAATATTTTCTTAAATAATTAAGAAGCAAAATTTGCAGGAAAAGTTACTTCTTCCGTCTGGACCTGAATTATAAAATTTTGAATCAACGTAAAAGTACGAATACTTAAAAGAAAAAGCCCCTCTAAACAATGGCTGGAAACTCAACTCAACATTTTAATGGCGTGTTTACAGAGAGTCTCTCGAATAAAAACAGGTATCACGTTGATGAAGAGAAAATTAAAAAAACTCTTTTATACCTGCGCCTAACGAAATAAATTAAAAATATAATGAATTGTATATATTTTGTTGTTGACGAATATTTACGAGATGAAAAATGATAAAAGAATGTTTTATTATAAAAGATGAAAAATATATTAGAATTTAAGATACGAGGGTATTGTCATCAAAGCAGTGAATCGTAAATCAAGGAGCCTCTCGATAAAATATTACTGAAGATACTATTATTCATGATGATTTTTTAATCTGACACGCTTTTTTTAGCATGTTGGCTCAGTGGTAAGACTATTGACTAATAATCGAAAGGTTTCTGGTTCGTTCAATGTTCTGGCAGGTAAATTCTAACTCATTTTACACAATATATATATATATATGAAAAAAAATGGTTTAAATTCCCACTTATGTACAATACGAGTATTTACAAATAATAAAAAAGTAAAAAGCAGCATCACGCTAAAGGCTGAAATAGGCTGTATACGTGCGAGTTAAGGCTTCTCTAAGGTCACGTGCAAGTAGAAAGAGGCTGCGTTTCCGGTGTAATTCAGACATTTCCTTGATGAGACATCCTGTCCGGCTGACCTATATCTTACGTAATACATTTCTTTCACCTAAATACAACCCCTATATTTTATATACTTGCACTCACCTAAATTAGGATGTATAAATAAAATCCAAAAAATAAAAAAAATTGGATAAGTAATTCCAGATGAATGATGCATATTTTAGAGCTCAATTTTTTCACATGAATTTTAAAAGTTGAATTTTTCAGTAAATACTTTAAGCTTTTGCTATGTCTTTAAAAGATATTAGGCTAGGACGATACAAAAATTGAAAATTTTGAATGTTTCTACTATCAATTCAGTATGTATGGCAAATATTATGTGTTTTAAAAAACTGTTTTTTTATAACTGAGATCACAAGTGTTTTATATTTATATATATTACAAAACAAGTATTTACAAGAGTACTTGAAAACTACAAGAGAAGCAAAATGCTCTCGAAAAATTTGAAGTATGAAGCATTTCGTAAAATAATTAAATATTACACACAATAATTGATTTCCAGTAAAGTTCATTTTTTTAATCACTTAATACTTTATTGTGTTTGATTGTTTATTTTATCAAACCAATTAGGCAGTCGTTTTTCTAGAATAATTTTAGGATTTTACGGGCATCTCGCTGCGTAGTGATTTGAGTATTTTCAATGCTTTAAATTTCAAGTTGAGGAATGTGTAAATTTTATTATTAATTTTGTATTTTTTTTTTAAATTTCATATGTTATTGATTCTACCGTACCACTCACAGGTCACCCCTGAGCAGTGCAAGGAACTGCATTGAATGCAGTACTTAACGCGGAGGCGTGCCTTGCAGCTGCGGTGTGGTCGAAAAACTTGGTTTGCTCATTACATCGCTCAGTGGCTGTCTTGGGGAAGTTGCGCCGACACCACCAGGAGTTGAGAAGCACTGGAGGGCGCAGCCTCGAATGTGTTGCCGTGGGCGTAAATAGACTCACAGTATAGCCACTGAATTATTTGTGCCCCGGCCTGTTCGTCTAGCGTGGCTTTTTACATGCATTATTGAGATTGTAATTGTTTGCTTTTATAAACCAAATACAGTGGTTAATAATACACAATTCATGGGTATTATGCCACGTTTCATTGTAAGATATTATTTATTTTTATCGTTCACTCTTTATGAGGTGGAATATTTTGATATATTATTTTATTATTGTTAAGTAAACACTTGTCTAGAATCGATACAGTAGTTCTAATCAACTAAGTCTTGTAGGGGGTATCTGAATGTTGCAACGGGTTTGTTGTTTTTCCTTAAGCGAATATCTCCCTCTGACAATCATCAGTTTATTTGTGGGGTGGAGGGAGGGCCTCGATGAATACCGAGCGAGGCTCGGGGCGGTTTTTGTTTTTCCGGTTTCTATATTAAGGGTTCGTGTAATTGGATGGTTAACTTTTGGGATCGCACCTCCATCGATGAGAGCCTACTTTTTGTGAGGGGTAGGTCCAATGATTGGATGGAAAACAATATATACAGCGTTTGCAATGTTGACTATTTGTTTTTAGTTGTATTAAAATTTTAAATCTCTCATAGCTTTCGATGATCATTTCGAGTTAATAGTATTTTAATATATGTATTTTTTTTGTAGGTTTAAAGGAAACCAAAGCTATGTGCAATACTGGTATTCTTCAACTTTCTTGTAAACAGGAAGCCGAGCCAAACTGAATAATACAACTGCGGGCTATGATTGCTTCAGATTTTTTGGTTCTTTAAAACCATCCACTCGTTTACAATAATGTATTTAATCAGAGTTTTTATTTTTCCCGCTAGTGATATAGACATAAAACAAAATGTATGACTATTTTTGGATTGAACGTCAATGTGCCTAATAATATTATTAAATAAAACAAAATCACATTTTGCAAATCTTTGGTACTGTACTCGTTAGAAATAAGAGCTAGATACTCAAATTATTATTTTTCCCATAAGAATACTAAATATTTAAGGCTTTTACTTATTTAGGAATAAATTTTGTTTATTTTAAAGGCCTTTTGCGGGGATGTTATAAACTTTTTGTTAAAACAAGTGTGTTTAACATTTCTTCCATTTTTAACATGATATCAAATAAATTTATAAATAAATGGCAGTCACTCTATTAATGAAAACTATAAAAATTAAGCATGTCAATCTCTATTCAAAAATTTTCACTGAAATAAACCGACAACAAATCAACATATAATTAATAAACAGAATTGCAACTTTTTTGTTTTTAATTTTTTAATTTCTACAATAATATATTCAATACACCTCTGAGTCAGTTGAATGGTACTACACACTATACTAAGATAAAAATTATATTTTTTCGTTCTTGTGATGCTATAAGAACCATTTTCAAGGGTTCCTGAATTGGGTCTCAATATCGCAACTGAAACGTCGGAAGACATGGCTTGCAAAGCCAACGAACATATTTACCTGAAATTTGTTTTAATTGAAAATTGACCTGTATTAACCATCCACGATCAGCGCAGTTGCAAAGTATATACATTGTCTTTATTGTAGCAACAAAAGTGGAGCGGCCTTCCTCGAGGGGCGTTTAGTATGCGGGCCCGACCCGCGGAATCCCGCGCGGTACATTTATCAATATTCTCCCAAGAACCTCTCGCGCCCTTCCCTAGGCTCGAATCTCACACCCGGGAATTCACGGAGAACACTCCTGGAGATTCGTGATCATTGAAAAGTATGGCTGTGTTGTTACGTTGGATGGATGTTTATTACTGCTTTGCTCTGGATTACATCCTGGTTAATGATATTAACAACATTTCATTTACGTTGATATATCCAGTGTGTCCAGAGAGAGAATCGGGTATTTGTTAGTTCAGTAAAACAAAATCTACGCCTAATAAAGTATTCTTTTATTGATGATTATAAGTATAGAAAATGGAAAATTATTTTTAAATGATGATGTTATCCAAATGGTGACCGTTACGCTGCTGGAACTCTTCTAATCTGAAACGAAGATTGCAGATAGCACGCTGACACATAGCCCTCTATATTGCTGCCATTTCTGACCTGATGTTTTGTTTCAATTTTGTAAGGTTCGTCGGATTATTCTCATAAACCCTTTTTTTAAGGTATCCCCATACGAAATAGTTAAGAGGGCTAGGGTCAGGACTTCTGGGAGGCCAGTTGATGTTACCTCTACGTGAAATGACTTTATGAGGGAATAATTCGTTAACAGCTTCAATTGAATGATTGGATGTATGGCAAGTGCCGTCTTGTTGGAACCACGTTTTTGAGTTAAAATCTTGAAACTCCTGCAACTCTGGCCCCAAAAATTTTTCGCAGCATATCGCAATAACTGTCACTATTCACATTCACTCGATACTCTTTTTGGATACCCTGTATATATATATATATATATATATATATGAGATATTGTTTCCTAGGTATTTTTCATTGTGATTTATGTGCACCACAACAGTTGATTTACCACCCCGTGCTCTTGTAGCTAGTACGTTTTCTTTTCAGGTTCAAATCTAGAGCTCAAACAAATAAATTTTAAGATGTCTTTAGGTTCAAATACAAAGGAAAACTCTATGATATTACGTTTTTAAAATGATTGTTTCGTAGAAAAAATTCACGGGAAATGTTAATTTAGACAAAGCTACGATTTCAAATTAAATTAGTTTTTATTTTTTTGCTTATTTTTTTTGTGTTTTTACCCCAAAATATAATTTGAAGAAAGGAAATCTTAAGATTGAATCTCTTACTCGAAGACTGGTACTTAACTGAGCTTAATTAACGTAGAAATAGTGTCTATTTCAAAATAATTAAAAATATTTTTATTTATTACTTGAATAAAAGTGGTTCGTTTCGAGAAATGGACTATGAATATTTATTTGTTATTATAAAATACATATTATACCATTTCAATAAATATCTTAATTTAAACATTATAAATCCAAAAATCGTAAAATTTAAATTTTTTATTCCTTTAAATGTGTCATATCAGTAAAATACCTATTATACTCATCATAAATATTTTTGAATTCTACTTTAAACTGCTAGAACCGACAACTGAACGGTAACAGACCAATAACGTCCTGTTTTGCGTTATTTGCTTAGGCAAACTTCAAAAAAGCACCAAAAAAACCGGACGCATTGGATAACTACAAATTGCTTTTCAATCGAGTGTATCCAAATTTATAAAAAACCAACCTATCATATTGTTTTTAAAGTTCACTCTTGTTATTTTTTACTCAATACCTTTTATAGTATACTTGTTTATTATTTCTTTAAAATTATTCTACCATAAACTTGAAATAATTTTAGAATAACATTTTGGTACAAATATATATTTAAGTCATTGAACTTTGATAACAACAAAATATAACAAGGAGATTACAATCATGTTTGCTTTTGAGCGTATTTGCATTTCGAGAGATCTTCAGACTTTTGAAAAATTATCGTAATCTTCATTGCTGGATTAGGAAGCATTCTAAGTTTGTCGCGATTAAGAAATAGTATGATAAAATGTATCCTTATTCAACAAAACAAAGTTTCACTGTAACTTTAACACGTAACTAAGTATTTGAATATTCCGTATGAATATTAGGGATGCTCGTATCCGGGGGTGCATCCAGAGGTTATGATTCCGCAGTGTTTAAGGTTCTCCCTGGCCAGCTCCGCGGAGGGTTGTAAAATACTGGCAACAAAGTGGCGGAGAACCCATCATGGCTATTAATGGGAGCACTTACTGCATCCCCGACCCCATGGCTGCGAGTGCATAAAAACTCCCCGTCAGCGGACAACATTGTGTGCACATCCAAATGAGGCTTTTTGAAAATGTGTAGAAATACATTTTTTTTTAACTCCCTGTTTTATTTTTCTGCGTGATTTTAATATTAAAAAAGGCATCATAAGTTTTATCATCGGCTTAATTTGATAAAACATTTAATTTATTAATTAAACGCCCAAAGAGCAATTATCATTTTGTTCAAAGAATAATCTAATTTGGTTTTTTTTTTTGTTTCAGGTAAGTTTTTTCATCTTTGATTTCTACGCCATAAAACTGGGAAACTGCAAGTAAGTAAAATAATATATATAATAAGAGTATTTATTATTTAAATATCGATTATAGTGACTGTTTACAAAATTGAATTCTCAGTAATATGATTAGGCACATTACTTCACACATATAAGATGATTTAAGAAACTCTCAGAAGAATATCATCGTGATTTGTGTGGGATTTGAACCCACGTCCCCAGGCTTACATGGGCGGTGAACTGACCCTTGTACTAACGAATCACATTCATTCATCGAGAATATTTAACAATCATACTCTACATATGAACCAATGTGCCCAGGCCAACCAATATTTGAAGTAATGTGTCTTATCAAATTAGTAATAATATAATAAGCCCGTAATGGATAATGAATACGCACTTGATTGACGTTCAATCCAAAAAATAGACATTAAATTGAATTTCATAAATATATAAAACAGAAAAGATAAGTTTTGTATTTTATCATTGATAACAATCTATCGACAAAATATCAAATTTAAATTCAACAAAAATGAAAATATTTGATTTGAAGAAACATTATAAAACTCAAATAGTTTTGGCTCAAATATTTTGATACCAACTGCGCTATTATAAGCAAACATATCCAAGCAAAAGAACAAATATCATATTTTATTTAAAAAATGCCAAAAACTTCTTATTCAGAATAAAATATTTATCCTATTGTGTTGGCAATATAACAAACTTATTAAACAAACAAAAAAACCTCTTGAAAAACTTAATTATAAATTTTGATGTTTAAAGTTGTAGCTCTATGAAAAAACAAAACATATTTTAAACGTCATCTGGTATAAACATTTAATAGTTTACCTAAAAATCATAAGTATGCGTCATTGAGAACTTACAATTAAATGGGAATTCGTTAACGAACTTATACCTTTTTACTTTAATTTTTTTACTGACAGTTAAAAATGTTAATAACGTAAACTTTTGTATATAAACTTATTAATTGACGTAGATTGAAAAAAAAAAAAACAAACTTTAGAAAGCATTCTAAAGAAATTTTAGGTTGATATGTCTTTGGAATTCACTTCGGAAAATCATAGAAATACTTTGCTTGAGAAAAAATCTAGAAATCGTTTTTTTCTTTTCAAAACCATGAAATAACTTGTAGTTTTTGCAGACTCAGAATAAAACTAAAAAGTTTATTATTTTTAGGGTTTGAACTCAAAATTAAACGACTTGTAAGAAAGCGTGCTTCTCATTGCACCACAAGGCTGTGGTGTTATTTTACTGGATTATAATCGGCCGCTATTAACGCGGGCACTAAGCCAGGGCCTCCTCGCTTCGGCATTCCTTTTAGCTTAAATCATAAACTTTCACAATAAAGATATCCAACGCCTCTTTTTAACCGAGAGCTTTCAGCGAAGACTATCAAAAAGTTTCGCATTAAAAACTAAATTGAGCTTTTAATTTCAAGTGCCTTTAAAGAATGTATTACACCGAAGGAATCCTTGTTCAGTTTTCACGAAAAAAATAGGATTTTCCACGGAAAGCTTCGCTTGATTTATTTTCAGCCGGCTTTTGAAATGCGAGGAAAAATTGTCTGTAGATATTTTTAACTGATTTATTAATAAATATTGTGCTCTTTGTATTTTTTTGTACTGCTGAACAAGAAATAATATATATATAATCTGCGTAATACAGCTTTATTTATTTAATGTTTTTGGGAGCTATGTGAAGATCTTGACATTGTGCTTATTTCATAACTGTTTGATATAACCTTTCCACGAAAAACTGGTTTATTTGAAAGTATTTATATTCATATGTAATGAAATTGAACGAACAGCTTGATAAATTCTTAAACAATTAAGAAAGTAGGCGCTATTTAATATAATTACATTAATTCTGATATTTAATTTATATTTGAATATCTTTATATAAATAACACAAAATATTACAAAAAACAAACATTATAAATTAATTTATTAAGTGACATGACGATAAATTTTTCTGAAAATGTTTTCGATGGAGGTTTGTCTTGAATAAAAGATTTTTTCATCGTTACGTGGGGCTTTATCATATTTATAATTGTATCAAATTTGTAACTTACATTTAAATATCATCTTTTGTTTTTTAAATCTTACTGTGTATAATTATTTAAAAAATAATACGAAGTTGCACAACTTTATTAATTTTGAGGAATAATCACTTTCAATAATAAAACGTTTTAGTTCTATAGTATGTTAGTATTTGTTAATTAAGTTTGAATATGCCATTAAAAAAAATATGCTTTCTCATCCATGGTACATTTGACAGATTGTTAGAAGTAATTCACTTTGATTAGCCGGTAGAAGATCAGCGCTAGCTGTTTTCATAATATATGATTTTCTCAACCTTCCTCATATTAAGAACTAGTAATAAATATTTAATATAATAAATTAATTATCTCGTAACCCTTCGGAGTTGGCGAGATAACCTCAGAAAGTTTGCACTAAAATTTGAATAACGCAGATTTGATAGCGATCTGAATTAAACTGGGGTTAAGATTACCCTTTGTTCCTAATGGTTAAACTCCTGTTAAATAATAATAATTATGACTGGCCTAAAGATCCATTAGATATGGGGTAGACACACTCTTGGGCAATTTGTACTACTTGGAGTTTAATACTAGAGAGTAAGTCGAGGGTTATCGTAACAGAAGAATAGTGAAGGAGCAGATATATTGTGTTTCCTTAAGATCAAATATATCTTACCTTAAGACCTTAAGTATTTAAAAATAAAAAATTCATTGAAATATAGTGCGGATCTACCCCAATGAGAACAATAATCGCTACTTATTTAATTGAAATCGATGTTCCTACCTAACGGATATACGTAATTACTGATTTAGTATTTTTTTATTAAAGCAGTTATTTTTTTATAAATTATTTACATTTTATAATATATGGTAATACTAAAAAAATAAATGTAATGTTTTCAACTGTCCTTTTTTTAGGTATTTGAATAGAGTGGACATATTTATCATACAGGGTAGCTGAAAAAAATATTAATTTCTTGATCAATTGATTAGTATTTTATTTTTAAAAAAAACTGTCCCCCATTCTAAGCTTTCTGTGTCAGTGTAACCCTATCACACCCGGAAAGCGCCGGGTAGGTTTAACTCTCTTGCGAAGCTCTCTGGACTTACATTAATTTATTTTCTCACTCTTGTTGTTTTGATAAATTGTAATTTCGATTCAGCATTTAGGGTTATTGTAGGCGTTGAAACTGTTTGTTCTCTCCGTTCAACAAGATTTATTTATGAAATTATTGTGTATAATATTCTACAGGGTATTATTTTTGGGACTTCAACGGAAAATAAGAACCACTGAGTTCATAAAGGATTTGACTAGATACACCATTATTATAATTTTAATCAATCCAATCACAAACACTATGGCGAATTTTGAAATGTGTGACTCTCATTAGTTGCTTTTTCAATTATGTATTTACATTTCAACATAAGTTTTTTGATATTTTTCTCTTAGTATGTTTCCTCTAAAAGTGACATTATATTTTTTCAATAATTGTCTAAAAATTGTTAAAAACCATCACATATGTGGTAAATTTGTATTACAAAATGTATTATTTTCAAAAATTGGTATAAACGAAATATTTACGTGAATATCTGAAAACTACCAAAAAACTACACAGCTCTTGAAAATCAAGGTAGTAAATGCCTAAGAAATACGGTCGAAACGATTATTCACCGTTTTTAACAAAAAAAAATTGCACAACGTTTGACTTTTAGCAAAATTTAAAAAAATACTTATTGAGAATAAAAATCATTATATATGTTACGGATAAGAAACACGATTTAACGATAAGATAAATATAAATACTTTTACAATCAAGTAGTCAGCACAGCTAAGTAATGAATGAAAATATCATTTAAAAAATCTCTTTTATTTTTTTATGATTTTACACTAAACAACAAAGAGCCAATCATCTCAGATATTGTCGCATGTATTCTTTTCAATCCAAATATTTATGGATGAAAAATTATTTCAAGTCTATTTTAATATTAAAAATTAGAAGATCCTTTTTCCACTGCCCCAGGAGTCGCAGGCACTGTCCTCTGAACAGATATAATTGTGAAATTATGTACCCGTAAATGGCTTCGAGTCCAGAACGAAACTTTAGCACGTCGTGTGTGGGGGTTGTTAGGGGTTGTTAATCATAGACTGATCACCAAATCATTACCCAGCGATACCGGACATCGCCCTTATTACTCGGCAATTATAACCCGCTCCCTCGGACCACTCCCCCCTCCCCCGGGACCGTAAGGGTAGTGATATAACGTGGCATACAATTTACATATATGTTTATTATCTTTCGTGGTTTGCATTAATTATTTTCTCTATTCCATGCTTATTTTTGGTTTTGCTGTTCACGTGGTTTTTTGTTAATTTTGATTATGTATTTGAGGTTATAGTTTTTTTTCCTTTGAGCGTATAGATTATAGTTAATGTATTACTTTAAATCAGGGGTTCCCAAAGTGGTCCCTACGGACCCCAAGGGGTCTCTGGGATCATGCAGGGGGTCCCTGAACAACGTCAGGGGGTCCGCGCAAGGTTTAATATAAAGTAAAAAAATTGTGACAAATATTTTTACTAATATGGAAGTTAAAATAAATAAGAATGAATAAATTATTAGTGATTTTTACGTCCTAAGTAAAATATAAATAGAGACAGGTGCAAAAAAATACAATTAATAACAGGCATCGCGGTGAGTCAGGTAGGTTAATACAGGAACGCAATAGAGTCGATACTTGCACCAACTAGTCTATAATATGAATTTATGTAGTTTTTCAGGTAAGTATTGACTACGAAAAGGGGTCTGTTGGCAAGTTTTGACTATGAAAGGGGGTCCGTAGGCAAGTTTTGACCATGAAAGGGGGTCCGTGGGCAAGTTTTGACTTGAAAAGGGGTCCGTGGCCCAAAAGAGTTTGGGAACCCCTGATTTAAATAAATTAAGCTCATTTTCTTAAAACTAATAGCTTTATTACCGATAGCTCTAATACTGAGATCAAAACTTTAGTGTGAGACTAACATACATAGAACTACTCGAAAATTGCAAGCACATCCAATCTTTTTTAATTTATTTGATACTCCAGATGAATAAATACTTTCAGTCTTCTTATTAACCTGAATAAGTACACAATGCTTAAAATAAAGAAATTATTTAAGTGAAATAAATTGTTGATCCATTTCAACGGGTTTATTTTTATAAACCTAACCAATAATAATCAAAACAAAAAATATCACAAAAAAACTTACGTATTGGAAAAAATAATAAACATCGATGTTATTTACAAAATAAAAACCCATTTATAAATAACCGAAGCATTTCGGGTGCGGCGGAATAAGGGAAGTAAAAAGGTGCAAACCGGAATCTCAACATTATTTGAAAATGGATATAATTTTCAAATTACTAGCAAAAGTATATTAACCAAGTAGAAAAACGAGCTAGCCCTAAATAAAATTGCCATAAAAACAATTCAATTAGAAAAAAAACATAACATATTGTTGCTGAGATTGGTGGCTTAGTGAATGGCTTAGAACGTTGATTCACGAACAGGAAGACTCGTAATGAAAGAGGAAAGTCTGAGTAATGTTATAAGGTTTAGGCATGTTTAAATATAATAGATGGAAATATTTAATAATATCTCAGGTATCAATACAAAATAATTTGAAAATCTCTTGTATCCTAAAACATTGTAAATGTATATTTATCAACATTGGAAATATATATTATTTATTAAAATAATATTAATATATATTTACTATTATTAGAAGAAAATAAATTAGATATTTTTTCAATAGGCATTTGTTTAAAATAAAAAGTATTTTTCTTCTCATTATAGAAGACTAATGCGTGTCCAAGAAACATGTTTATTTCATTATACTTTTTATTTATAACAAACGAGCTCTGCCAAAAAGTCAAGAGATAGATACAAATCTTTTGCAATTCATTTTTAATTTATTTAAATTTCTTGGGTACTTATTAAGCTAAGAAAAACATATTTGATAAGTAAATAAGGAAGAAAACTTATTTTTAAATTATTGTTTTTATTTTTGCGTGTATAAATTTTAACTTATATATGTTAGTAGAACACAGTTCTTAAGAGCATAACACTTTAAAGAATCATTTAAGTTTCTGTCTTGTATTGGCCAGTAAGTGTTATTTGATGCTTTTTTTATGTACGGACTTTACAAATAATAATTTTAAACGCTTTTGTTTTTTTATGATAAAATTGAATGACATAATTACTCAAAATATTGGTCATAGCAGTTTATTGATTCCTCTACAATGCAAAAGAGCTTTCGTTGCTTCAGTGATAAATATATGTTGTATTGTTAACTATATGGGATTTTTTATGGCATTTAACTAAGACATATATTTTACGTATGTCTATTTTTTGGATTGAACGTCAATCAGATGCGTATTTATTACCCATTACGGGTTTTTTATTATATTATTACTAATATGATTAGGCACACATAGAAGATGATTAAAGAAATTCTCAGAAAAATATCATCAAATCACTAAATATTGGTTGGCCTGGGCACATTGGTTCATATGTAGAGTATGATTGTTAAAAATTCTCGATTAATGAATGTGATTCGTTAGTACAAGGGTCAGTACACCGGCCATGTAAGCCTGGGGATGTGGGTTCAAATCCCACACAAATCACGATGATATTTCTCTGAGAATTTCTTTGATCATCTTCTATGTGTGAACTAATGTGCCTAATCATATTAGTAATAATACATATATTTTAATTATTTGATACGTGTTTTTATTACAATTTTTCTTCATTGACATTAGGCATTGAAAATAATATTTAAATCAGATAAAAAGTATGCAAACTATACTTCGTTTTCTAAAAAGAATCCTTAGTGCAAATCGAAAGTTGCGTTTTAATGTAAAATTGTAGAAATGAATGTAGAATTTTTTATTAGTTACACGGTTTGGAATTGAAATAAAATGTAATTAGGGGTTCCTTTTGCTCGTAATAATAACTTACCCGACAAAGCATCATATTCGTTATCCACCACTTATGAAGCGTCCCCGTCCGTTGTCTCGTGCGTAGTTACCCCAGCAGGTAGTTGGGCCCGGGGATGGGAGGCTGCGGTTGAGGGTACGTTTTGTTTGCTATTTACTCAAAAAGGGTCGGAGTTTGCTCGGGCCGCTAATATCCATGTTAATATGTGATTTCAGATTTCCCGCCGCGGTCGCTGTTAATTGTTTGGTCAGATGTTTGCTGTGCGAGCATCGGTAGAGCTCCATCGAAGAAACGGTGTTTATTTATGATATTATACTGTGTTTGCGATCTAATATGAAGCGAATTAAAGTTTATTTAATACAGAGTGTATAGGCTGCTTTATCTCAGCCCTGTGTATTTTTGACGTCGGAATTAATTGGCCCTCTTCGTAGTAATGTGTAATTTTATTGCTTTCCTTTATGAAACCTTTGATTAGGTATAAATTTTTCATAATAATGCTACAATGAGTGAACTTTAAGGGGTTAAAATATAATAATACAAATTGTTAAGTTAAAACTCCCCAAATTCTTTCTGTAAAATATATTAAATATAAGGTATTAATATCTTGCTTAGGAGTCAAATCAGTTTTTTCTGTCCCTTCCTTTGAAAAAGTGTACATTATATTCATTCGGTTTTATATTTAAGCTTTAATGTTACCTATCCGCAACAATATCTTTCAGGTTTTACTTTTGAAATGATAGCGAGATGCGTGATTATTCTACATATGTGAGTTTTTCTCCAATTATCGATGACCTTAGTTCATTTTAAAAAATTATTATTATATAGTTTTAACATAAAAAAGATACACCTGGAAATTGTCCAAATAAAAATGGATATTAATTTCAAAGAGTCAAGAAAACCTTTAGTAGTAGTAACATTGAAAATTCGACACCCTAAATATTTTTATGTACAGTTTTAAATAAGAATAGCAGAAATAATCAATAAGAAAGTAACAATTTCTAATTATCCAAATGTCACTATATAAAATGCTGGCTTTTAAGGGTATTTTAGACTCAAAAGTTACACATTGAAGACATGTAAATTTTATCACAAACATATAAAGTTAAAACTAAGTAATAATCTAGCCTAGCATGGTTTGCGGTCTGTGAATTTATTACATCTAAACAAAATTATTACTTTGCCTAGTAATTAACTTATGACTGCAAAATTGTTAGGTAATTTCACTAATGACAGGCTGTCTTTGGTGCGTCAGACGACAGCTGAATTTATTCGTCGAAAGATCATTTCGCCCTTTAGAGCCCTGTGTAATTACCGAATCAACTGCCCCTATGTGTTAAATGTTAAAGTTTGAAAGTTTAACGTTGTTAATGTATCATAATAAATATCGATTTTTACTTGGTAGTTGCCACGCCGAATGACGTAAACTTCCAAGACTTCTATATTATTAATGTCACCCAGCCAAACGAGAATAAATCAATTGAAAACCTATTTAAGCAAGTCCACGCTTATGACATTGCATTCAAAGCAATTGGTATGTTTATGTATATAAAATAGATTCTTCGTTAAGTTGCTGTTATCTCTAAAATTAAAAAAAAAAGATCTAAAATTTTATCAAATAGAAAAGGTGAAATAGTTCAATTAATATTACATATATTTCTACATAATTTGATGGTCCATTATTTACAACCTAGCCGTGAGAATATATAATTGATCGAATCAATAACTTATTCGGTCGCAGCTAGAATTCCATGTAGGTTTTCTCCATACGCAACGTAATTTATACGATTTTATCGAGGGATATAATTTTACCGACAATCAATATCAATTTTCCTTACAAATAATAAATAAATGTTATATAAGTTACTGTGTTAACACTGTATGATTATTTACAAGTTACTAACATACGAATTATTAAGTTTATTTCCTACTTGTGATACGGTATATTATAATCATTAAATAATTTATTTTTTAATACAAACGTTTGTCAGAATTAGAGGATTAAAACAACATACACTTAAAACCCAAAACCGCTTTATTGTATACTGATTAACACCGAAATTAAAGATGTCACGTAATCAATTTTTATCTTAAACAGCTGCCCTTCAAAAAGGTAGAGAGCCTTTATTCATATTTGATAACTTACGAATTTTCGGGGCTATTATATATTTTTAACTGTATTAAAATGATTTAAGGGCACAGACTTAATTCAGTAAACCTCATCTAATAGAATTTTAGTCTATTGAGATCAAAAACATAAAAATATTGGACCGAAATTTGGTTAAGTATGAAAATGAATTATACTCTCTTTTTTAAATTGATTAATTATTGATTATTTTGCGTGTCAGAATCGAGAGTCCGACGCTCAATTTGCACATCTAACAAGCGAGTCTTTTTACCTGACTTTACCCCAATTTGTAATTTTACCCTGCTCTCCCCCGTACGCATCACTCAGGCTGTTGCCTCGTACGAAACTAAGTGTAAATTGAACATAGATTAAAGCAGAAGGGGAGAGCGCGGGTAATGACCCCGCTGAGGCAACTGCGGCTAAAACATTGCTCTTTGATTTGTGAAATATTAATTAAATAAATTATTCAATATATAATTTATAACACAATTTATTGTAAAATATAAACAAATTCAAAATACATATGATTTTAAAAACGTCGTCAATTATCAGCAAGATTAAGTGCTGGTTGCTAAATGCAAGCAACTCCGTTACTCATGTGTCATCGGGTAACCTATTAGCAGCAAACTCATCTTACATCTTTAATTTAAAATAAATAATTTGTAAATAACAAAATTTTAATTTGTAAATTTGTAAATACATCGGCCGTGACCTTCGAGACAGTAAATGTTTTTATTTGATTACAGATAATAAATATTTATTGGCCCGCGTTATAAAAATAATGTTAAAATTTTTGATAACAAAGTTAATGATGGCGATTTCCAATAAAAAAAAGTTTCCTAAACATTTTATTGGAAATTTTCTTTTGTCCTTCATTTCATGACTCCAATAAAACTTGAAATGAGATAATCTCCGTCTTAAATATGTTTGCTGAAATAAAAAAAATCCAAGTCCCTAAAGACCCGCTGCTAAAAATACAACACAACTAAAAAAAAGTTCCCAACTTTTTTCAACAAACCGCAATCTTCTTCCGGATTTTTAAAAAACAACCTCGTTTCCCCATAAGCCACCCCTCCCACTGCGGAGAGCCTCCCCCCCCTCCAACCCCCCATAACACAAAATATGAACCAACAAAAATCGCTTTATATGGAAATAAATCAAATATTTTGTAAGCATTACTTATAGGCATTTAGAAGCGCTGTGAGGGATTCGCTTTTTGGGGCAGAAAGTTCTCTTGTTGGCTTTGGAGATTATGTCGATAATGTGTCTTAAGACTTACAGAACGACCGAAAAATAAAAAGAAATACTAACCAAAAAATACTTCACTATTCAAGAAAACTGAAAAAAAAACTTTCCGGGTCAATAACTAAAAAAAGAATAAACTTTTTAGTAGTCTTATTTGTGAACTCTCAGCATATTGTCAAACCGTATAATCTGAATAAATTTAATAGTTAAGTAAAACTCAACATTAAATATTTACAAAAAAACACAAATTCTATACATTTATTGAATAATTGTTTTTATATTATCTTACGTTATATTTTCATAAGTCATTGCTCTCTGACTTCATGAAATTTATCTTGACTTTATTTAATTGTAAATATTATTTTAGTCTTAGAATAACTCATTGGTTATTAAAAACAATTATTGTTATTTTAATACCTGATATTGAATAAATAGCCTACAGAAAACTTAACACGACTTGAAACGATAAATATTGTTTTATTTTCTTAACAATTGAGAGAGATCCAAGATAATAAACCAGGACGAGCCCGTAACCTTATAGTCGGCAAAAAACCGTTGTGAGCGACGTCAAAAACTGTCTAAAGAATGTTTAATTTTTACGCTTACAAAACAAACCTTTGTTTTTCTTTAAATAACTCTCAACTCCAATCACTAAAATTTACTCTTTGTTATAGCTATACAGTTGAAGTTGGCACTTGTGGACATTCAGAAAAGTTCACAGATGACACGTGCACAACTTGTACTTGCTGCCACTTGCGGCATCATATCATAAAGGTTGACGAAAATCAGACTACTGGGAGTAGTGTGAGCATGGCAATTGTGTCGAGAAGTCCTTTAAACGCGTTCTGAAAGTTACAAGCTGTTGCAACTTCATTAATTTCAAAGTGCCGATCTCTAAATCATATGTCTTGATGATCAATCTGTCAGTTAAAATGTTGGTTAATTTACAAATAGTAGATTGATCAAATTAATCTTATGCGTGTGATTTTTATGATAAATTATTTTTAATAACAACTTTCTTTCTCCGTTTAATTTTTTCTTGAAATATTATATAGTGGATAGAATCTTGTCAGTTCTATAGAACATAGAATAAAATGCTACCCAATTCTGTTCAGAGGAGAGTGGGAGACTCTGGTGGTAAATTTTTGATTTCTAATCAAAGTTTGGATTGTTTTATTGTTCTTGCGTCCCGTTTTCATTTGTTCCCCTCTAAGTTTGAAACTGAATTTTCTCGCGTCGGTTTTTTTCCAAGTACCCAAGCCGTTTGTTTATTGACCGGGACTTCCATAAGTGTCAACATGAGCTGGGGGTATTATTATAAAGCCTTGGAATTCGATCTTATTCTTCTTTCAATATGTAATTATTTTTCTTTATTTTACACAAATAAACCACTGAATATTATACACATACGAAAACAATCAGATACGTAAACTACCCTTCTTAAAATAAAGAGAGGTTATATATTTCAAACTTATTCGTGTTTATTATTGTGCGAACTCTCTAATCGGTATATTATTTTATGAATGTACCTCCACAAAAACTTTATCACTTTATCACAATGTGCAAATTTAAAAAAATACTTATTGTATTTTAATATGAAGTACAAAAATACTCGTATTAGTTTTTTTTTAACAGTGTATTAAGTAATTTTTCAAAAAAATTATTTACTAATTATTGGTCTTAATAAATATATTACGAATAGTTTTTCGCTGGGTAAGGAATAGTCTTATATAAGGTCTCTCATTACAATTATAGAACCTTTTAGGGTACAGTCGGCATCGAGTGCGAGCGTTGAGGGAACTCTGTGTTTGTCGGACGGAGGTTCTGTTGATCCAGAGAGGGTAAAGCACCGTTCATTATATCGAAACGAAATATCGCCTGGACTCAGATATAACATAATGACAGACGCCGTATCGCTTTACGATAATACAGCCTGGCACTATGGAAGGAGCACTATGCCGCGTCGTTAGGCCGATGGACGGTAATTGAACCGAAGCTCTGAAGCGATACCTTTTCAGAATAACATTTTTATATCTTTATTCCACGAGCGGGAGACATTTTATATCAGATCGTGTGAGAGCGAGGAATCCTTAGCACACTATTATGCTTATGAAACTGTGTTCGGTGAAAATACAGGTAGACAAGCAGATTTATGCTCTATGTGTCTACAAAGCTAATAATAATAATTTTTTGGGTAAAAAACATAGAAAAGATACGAATTGTTTTTAATAATAAAGAATGAGAACTTATAATTTAAATTTTTTCAAGTTTTAATTTTTTATTTATTTTGATACAAATAATCAATAACGATTTTTTTATTAAGTTTATATTTTTTTTAATATTTAAAATCTTTATTATTGAGGTCTAGAATAACATACTGATAATATAGTCAAAAGTTATTAAACGTTGTTGCTCTATTCAAATTCAAATTATCTATAAGTTACTGTAATAATAACAAAACCACAAGGCAAATGTTTAACACTGATGTTTTATATTCAACGCACCACCTACATATACAAGTTTTGTATTCCACAATACCTCGTTATTTTTATTGAGGTTTGAGAAATATTAACATAAGGTCTTAATGTAAATCCATATATCTACACTGATAGTAAACTTCTAATATATTCAAAAACATATTTACCATAGAACAAAACTAACACTATTTGATCAAATACATAAAAAAGCAAGACATCTTAAAAGTCTTTCAATATAGGCAATGTGGGTTTTTAGTTTATCTTGTAGTGATGGGCATTAACGGGCAAACACGATCGATTATTCAATTCTTCACAAAAGCCGATTCGTTATAACAAACAGATTTTAATCGTATAAACGAAAAAATAATTAGTATAATAGTTAATAATTAAAATATTTTTTATACGTAATGTATTTGAAAAAAGAGGTAATATAAATCATACATAATATTCGAAGAAAAATCGATTAAAGCTTATGATTTTATTTAAAAAATAAAAATTGAGAACTCTTTTGCACTTTGTTAATTTAATAAAAATACTTTGATATTTTAATTAAAATGTTGACAAAGCCGGTCACCTATAAATAGCTAGAGATGGAAAAAATTTTTTTTTTAAAATAGCAAAATGATATTCCACCAAGAACTTTCATCAAAAATATTGAATATTAAAAAAAAGTCAATATTTATAAAAAATGACATAAAATAATCCAAGCGATATTTCTATGAGTTTTAACCATTAACATCTCCTTTGAATCTAGTCCGTGGCAAGTAAGGTTACTTTTCAACTGGAGGGAAGAGGGTTTGAGGCCGGCGCTGTCCGCGTGTGCACTTTCCGGTGATTGTGTTATCAACCCTCTTCAAGGGGATGAAAGTTCATGACAAGCCGTCATGCTTCCCCATTAGCAAATTACGCAAAAATTTCAAGTGTAGCGCACAATTTCTATTTCAGCGCAAAGGATGATTCAGCCGTGATAGTTGGAAAGAGTGCAAAGTAGAAATGTCCCAAAAATCAAATAGAATTGTAGAATGACTAGAAGGTTGCGTTATGAATTTTATGTTAATGGTCAGTTAAATAGCGTTTTTAGGTATTGTCACGTAAGATTTGTAAAAAGTTGCGATTATCAGTTCAATGTGACTGTCGTATTCCATCACAGGTCGCATCTACGCCTCTGATAAGATCAGTGCTTCAAGAATACTGAAATAAAGACATGTCCTCGTGGGATGACAATATCACTAGAAACACTTTGATTAAGCTGATGATTTTTTTATAAAATTTCAGCTCACATAAGGTTTCGACATCAAAATTTTAGACGATTTATTTGTATAGGGGAACCTCCAAGAAGTTGTATATATTGGCTATCTGGTGGATTTAAGACCAATCAAAGATGTAATGGGTTTTTTTTTACAATTTTAAAATAAAGTAGTATTATAAATAGGCAATTAAAATAATGAATTTTGTATTTCTAGATAACCTTAAAAACGAAACAAAAAGGCAATTAACATCAGACAAGCTTAGTAAATTCTAACGAATATTTATTGAGATAATTTTCTATTCTTTCTGTAGTTTTAATTTTTAATCTAGAAAAGAGGATCGAATTAAAAAACAATTTCGCAAAGTAATCTTTTAGAATATTCTCAGCTAAAATTTATCAAGTATACACTTCAGAGGAACGGTTCAAAGTTAGTTCAAGAAAACCGGGCATTCCGAGTCAATCATCGCAAGTATGAAGTCAAATTTCTCGCCAGATAGGCGGGTGGCTTTAAAGGAAGCGGTTTTCATACCCCCATATACATAAAAGGGAGAATTCCAAACTTTTCCCTAAAAAGATACCAGACCATTCGTCTCGGCGAGTATTACGTAGGCTTATTTACTGGCAAAGTACTGATATACACCCTGTACAAAAATTATTATATCTCAAATACACAGGCTCTAAACCCAATTGCCATAATCTAAATATACCGTCAAAAATATTGCCTTATAATATTTTTATGATGTATATTTTTAAGTGTATGGTTTATCGTATTAAATGGTGGAATGTCAAATCGACGAAGCAATCCACTAAATCAAACTTGGATTTTATTTTATTTTCAGTTCTCTTAGATTGCAATTAACTTTTGATTTATATTGTTTACACTCCTTTTGAAGTTACGATTAAAAATAAAAGCTCACTACAGCGTCTTGTCCGATAATTATCTTATATGTTTAAAAAAAAGTATTTATTTTTGAATTGAATAAAATATCAGTCGTAGAAGGCTCAATCGTGAGCATGGGTGACTTTGATTTTTCAGTTATTAATAAGGCGAATATGATCGTTCAATGCTTGTGAAATTGGAATTTTATGAAACCTTGTTTACTGCAAATATATAAATAAATTACCGGTTTAAAACTGAGTATCAAACGTAACACAAAAGTATTTTATTTTAAATATTAAAATGGAATTCTACCACGTACTCTCTGTCAAAAATATTGAATTTAGATATGTATATATGATAAAGCACATTTTTTCACACATTGAAAATGATTTCAATGAACTCTCAGAAAAATATCATTGTGACTTGTGTAGCATCCTACACAAGTCACGATGATATTTTTCTGAGAGTTTCTTTGAAATCATTTTCAATGTGTGAAAAAATGTTCCTAATCATATGAGTAAGTAATATAAGCCTGTAAAGGTAATTAAAACGCACTTGATTGACGTTCAATCAACACAATATAAATATATTTGAAGCGATAAAAAACATCTTTATATAGTTGAAAATTGAGCTTACATTTGTTTCAATATTTATTTTACCTGACACTTCTAGTCTGAGTTTTCAATGTTTTTAGTATAAAAAAAATGTAAAAAATTTAATTTTAAGGCATGTAGTATAACAGGTTATAAAAGTTTTGTATTTTATCTGTTACGCGAGTTTCGAAAAACCTTAAACACGCCGTACCTCCCCGCAGCAGCCTGATGCTGGAACAAGTTTCTCGCTGATTAGCTTGCAGGTTGCAGGTGGCGGGGGTAGGGGGTAGTAGGGGGTAGGGGTATGGGGTCGGTGGTAGGGGGTCGGGGGTAGTGTTGGGGGTCACGCGGGGCTCGGGGACTGCGCTCGGCGCTGCGGGCGACACGAGGTGCATCTGCGCATGGCGTGCGCGAGCAATATAAAAGTATTCGTTTTAAAGTTTTACTTATTCAGTGAGCGTTTACTTCGAAATGAAATATGATATTACCGTTTTACGGTTTGCAGAAAACGTAAAGACGCTGAAAATTTACCAGTTTAATCTTTGACCCGAAAAGGAACTTATTTGACTCCATCACAGTTTGAGTAAAAAATGCGTTCGAAAAAAAATTAAACGTTTCAAAACTTACTCTCACCAAAAATTTTTTTAAAAATTTTATTTCAAAATAGTAAAGTTGAATATTCATTTACATTTGGTGCAAACAAATTTAAACGGCAAACCAATTTTGGAATGCTAAACATCATCAGAAAAAAGGTCTACAAAAGACTCAGAACTCATTCTGTACTATTATTTCAATTACTGTAGCATTTGCTACTCAAAGGTTATGATTTGAACGCATCTTGAAACCACAAAAAATTCAATAAGAAATTTTTTTTTTCATGGAAACAACTGTGATATTTATTGTAGAAATCAATAAATTTAAAAATTTATTTGCGAACTTTACAGTAACATGTGTTTTCAGGTTGGTTTTTAAAGCTTTTATTTTATGGTTTTACTAGATAAAATAACAAATACCAACTTGATAATGATTAAGTACATTTTTTCAAATATTGATAATCGATTAAAGAAACTCAAATATCATCGTGATATTTAAGCTTACATGGCCGGTGCATTACCAATTATACCAACGAATCACTAGTACTAGGCAAGAATCATATCCTATAAATGAAACAACGTACTTAGTATGCCAATTCAATATTGTGTGATTTGAGTTTCTTTAATCAATTTTCAGTATTTGAAAATATGTACTTAATCATTATCAATCAATCAAATCTGCATACGCAAAATCGTACTTCCTGTGAGACGGTCTTCACAAAAATCAATAATATAAATACCAACTTTTTATGAAATCTACCACAGCGAAACTTTTTTAATATTGTATGAATGTTACCAGCTTAGCGATAGCATAAAATTTATTTGAAATTAACAAATAAAGCGGAAAGAACAGACGTTTCAGCGGCCATATGGAGGCACTCTGTAAGGGCACGTCCCCGGAGCGCAATAACGCTGCACTTCCGGAGTACGTGACGCTTTTTACATTTCAATTGTAAAGTCGATGACCGTTGCACTTTCCGTGCGAACAACACGGCCTTAACGAAGTCGCAAAAGCACATATAATCCGAAACTATACCACCGGAAAACTTAGGAGAGGCAACCATCGCGGCATTTCTGTTCAAACGAACTTTTGAATTCACCTGTAAACTTTTTTAATATGTGATCGTGTATTTAAATGCACCCTTAAAGTATAATAACAAAAATTTCAAATTAATTGCTAGAAGATGACACCATTATTAAAACAAGCACTGCTTTCACTTCATGCCTTCCCAAATCTGATGAAGTCCTTGTGAGAAGAAAGTGTTTTCCTGAAAAATGATTCAACTAAGTTCATTTGGTTTTTATAAATGTTTACCTTTTAAATTAGTTCGTGTATTTAAAAAAATCTTTACAAACTTTTTTTACAAAATAAAATTTTTATGACATAATTTTTTTTGCATTTATTGTTGTGGCATAGCAAACATATTCTGACTCAATTAATTAATTATTTTCTGTATTTAATAAATACGCCTAGCAAAATGGATAGGACGTCGTAAAATCATTTTAAAGTGAGCATTTTCGCCTTATAAGGGTTTCATCTGACATAAAAACCGAAAAGCACTCGTTTCATGAATTATATCTATTTCTCCAAGCCATTCAGATTATACTATCTATTTAATTTGATTTTTAATTATTTGAAACGTTTTTTAATTAATATCATATATAAAATAAACATAATCTTTATCTTTATAACTAATATTTGAAAAGATGCTTTACGGCAAAATAAAGTTAGGTATTTAAAATCATGTTATATATAAAATAACCAATTAATTTAAATAAAATGCTTTGCATATTTATATCTCAAAATCTGAATGTTATAGGTGTGCGAACTAATTAACTTGAATCTCCATTTTATGATCGTCCATTTCCGCCACGCGACAGGAAGCGACCGAGGCCTTTTTTCGTGTCATGGCAAATATTTGAATTAAATACAGATTCCGCTGAAACTCCGCGGCCGTATCAATCCAAATGGGAAAAAAAACCGACTCCAGACGAGCAGAACGTTCGTCTGATAAAACCTGCAAGTCTGCTCATTTATAATAAATTACGTTTACCACGTCCGATGTCCACTCTGCTAATTAATGACGTCACAGATAGCAAAGGCTAAGTTTTGACCTGACAGATTTGGAACGGCGCTTTTCTTGTCGGTGTGAATTTTTTTCTATGTGTACCTTTGTTTTTTGGCAAGAACGTATTTGCCCTGTAAAAGTTCACAGGATTATCAGTTTTATTATGGATTGGTTTAACGTAGAAAGGCAAACTTTCTTGGGTTCATTGTATATCAGGCAATTAAGAAAGCTCACTTTAATCAGTATCAAAACTATGTGGATAGTGTCAGGCCATAGCCTGAGGTACATGTTCAAATACCACATAAGTTATGAAAATATATTTTTTTTTCTTGTCAGTGCTTGTCGGTTATTAGTTTTTAAGACTATTAAGATTATTTGTATAATATGGTAAAACCAAAATATTGCTTGTTGAAAGTATTTTATAACTCTACTGTTGTAATAAAATTATGATTTCAATTAAAACTTTGTTCATGAAAGTCAAAATTCAACGCACTTCCTATTGGAATCTTACACCTTAGCTCATAAAATCTGATTCATGTTCTCTTATCACATGAGCTAAATTATGCGCTATTTTTCTGATTGATAACTATGTTTCAGGTGGAAATATTGAAAATAGGAAACGATAAACTTTATATTCATTAATGAAATCACGCCTTTTTTGTTTGCCAAATTTTTGAAGCAATGAGTTATGCATTTGGGTTTGATACTTTTTTGTTTTAGGTACATAGTTAAAATATAGAAATTAATCATATATATTAAATAAGCTTAAATTGTTTTATAAAAAATCATGTGTGATTTATTTTTAATTTATAAATAATTGAATAACGGTTATACTATAACGATGATGGATAAGTAAGAAGAAAAAAATGTAAATTAACGAATTTTATAGTTAATAAATAAAATCATACGTTTTCAAAAACTATAAATTATTGATTGATAATAATTTTTTTGAAAGTTTATTTGGTTATTATTTAGATCGTTCTGGAATTTCATTTTCTATTTTAAAAGGTGTTTTTATACAAAAAAGAGGTGTAGTAGTACCAAAATTCTGAAAACTAAACAATATTTGTACAATTTATGCTTCTTCCGGGTCTCTGTATGCAAACAATTAATATTTTTACTGTAAGCTCTATATTCAATTATAAGTTACAAGAGAAAACTTGATAGTGTAGCAGAGTAGACTGTTTACATATGATATTCTGCGCAGCCTTGCAAGCACTTTCCAGAAACTTCTACTGAGTTCGCGAATATTCCTTGAAAATTTTCTAGTCGTCTAATGATTGAAATTTTTTTCGTAATGTCTTATACACACAAAAACTATTCATATTTTCTTTAAACACTGATCTATGGTTTAAATGCTTTAATTAAAATTCTATACATATTAAAGAAAGAGACAAATATTTTTAATTTACTTTTTAGGACAAATGTGTACATCAGATTAATCGGTTGCATCGTATACCTATGCAATCATTTGAATTTTGTCGTTAAGGCCAGTACCAGGTATAAGCAAAGTACCAGGTGCAAAAGATAGGAGGTTAGGACTCTATTATGTCTAGAAAAAAAATCGATGATGTCTTTGAATGCTTTCAATAGCTAACCCACCCCCTCTCTCGCGACTTCTTATTCCTACTGAGTGGTGTGATTATGGAATTCTTATTCAGACTATCCCAGGAAGGACTTCTGCTGCTCGTGGAATAGAAATTAATGATTTTTTTTTAATATTATGTGAGTTTTTAAAATGACGGACAAGACATTTGATTGGTGAAGATCTATTATTATAATGATAAAAGTACCTTTGTATTTTGTCTTTACTTTGAGTTTACTAGTTTCGACCAAGTAGACTAGGTCATCATCAGATGCATAACTAAATATGCATCTGATGATGACCTAGTCTATTTGGTCGAAACTAGTAATGTAAAAAAAATTTATAAACTAAAAGTGAAGACAAAATACAAAGGTACTTTTATCCGTATAATATATATAATGTGTAATGTTTTTTTTTTTAATGTAATCAGATGAATTCTTTTCGAGAGTCGTTTCATGTATAAATCTATTATTGATGAAGATTTATTTACGCATCGGGATGCAGTGCTTATTATGTTCAATGTGGGGTTCTCGATGCATTCTGATTTGTTACTTTATCTTGGATTTCTCTTTATCGCAAAAAAACCGCTCTCAAGTGTTTCGTTGGCTATCTAATTCAATCTATCCCATTTTCGTTAACATATATTGTGCCGCTTTCAAAAAAAAAAAAACGCATTAAAATGTAAAAATAAAACCCATGAGTTTTGCGTTACACATTTTATTAGAAGTCCTTTTTAGATCAATCAAAATTAAGCCGAGGCCGACGTCCCTCGGCCGTCCCGCTCGCGCGCGCGCCCCGGCAAGTGCTGGAGCGGGACGCCGCTCTGCCGCAATGCACCTGAAGTTGGCGCGGATAGGCCCGGGGCCGCTCGACTTTGAAATTGGAACGTTTGTCTTATTTCAGCGGGATGTTTTCACCCCCGGACAGCGGCACCCGGTCACCCCCGGACACCCCCGGACACCCGAACGCTGCGGGGCGCTTTGTTTGCTGAAAAGTCATTTGATTAAAAACACTCAGTAATGTGCTTCAGATTTAATGCGCTTAAGCCAATAACTATTATTATTGATAATAAGTACATTTACATATGTCGATTATTTTATTGAACGTCAATCAGATGCGTATTTATACCCATTACGGGTTTATTATATTATTACTAATATGATTAGTTCACACATATAAGATGATTTAAAGAAACTCTTTTAAACTCTTCTAAATTTTTTTATTGACAAAAATACTATTATAGTACTAAAATATGAACTAATGTGCCTAATCATATTAGAAATAATATAATATACCCGTAATGGGTAATAAATACGCATCTGATTGACGTCCAATCCAAAAAATAAGACATACGTATATGATGGTGCGCGTCTTGGCTAAATTAATAGATTTTAAAATTAATATCCAGATGGGACTAAAATCGCTTCACTTGTTACTTTGTTCAAAAAGTCCAGTGCTTGCAAATCACTAAATATTGGTTGGCCTGGGCACATTGGTTCATATGTAGAGTATGATTGTTAAAAATTCTCAATAAACGAAAGTGATTCGTTAGTACAAGGTTTAGTACACCAGCCATGTAAGCCAGGGGATGTGGGTTCAAATTCGACACAAATCACGATGATACTTTTCTGAGAGTTTCTTTAACAAATTTCAATATTTAAAAAAAATGTACTTAATCATTATCAATCAATAAAACCGGTATAGGCAAAATCGTACTTCTTGTGAGACGGTCTTCACAAAAAATCAATAATATAATGATTATTAAACCTTCATTTTTCAACCGGGCAAATCTCTCGCATACACTATATGTTTAAGTAGTAACTTTGTCTCTCCGCTCTCTGCATTATGTTGCTTGCGCATGGCTACCATTCTGTACCCTTATCGGTAATGGGGTAGTGGACTTGTAATGATTGTGGAAGGATGTGCTCTGAAAGGACCTTGTCTAGGTACTGCGGAAGTATCAGATCTAAACGCCAGACCTTTTTAAGGAAAGAATTATATAATAATTCTATTGGGCAGCAGCAATACGCAGACTTTTCCTACCAATATAAAATGCGGTTACAAATAAGAAAGACACAGGAACCCACTATACTATTTTCCCCTTAGAAAACCATGAACACTGGTTCAGCATGAGTATATACTCACTAAAAAGGTCGCCAACCTTCTCTGAAGAGAAATACATGATGAAAAAGTAATTTTGTACCATATATAAACCCAAAAGATGTGAGAGTAAACAAAGTATATTTTTGATCGTACTTATTTTAACAAACCTATATATTATGATTAACCATCGATTCATTTAAATCCCTTGTCTGATGTAGGAATTTTTTTTAAACTAATTTCAATACTCATTTAATATATAAAACAGGATACACGGGTTTTAACAAATCATCACTCCAATTCATTTTCACCTGATATCGTGTTGATATAAAAAATCTCCAACGGATGAAACGATATAAAAAACAGTACGAAAGGATATGAACCCGTAGCTCAGTGCTTTTTTCAATCAAGCTACAGTGGCATAATATCTGTGCGAAAGTTGTTTTAAGGTTTTATTCGAGATAAATTTAAGAAATAAATCAACAACGTTTGTCGTCGTCTGATATTTAACTCGATTTAAAAGTATAATTTTTAAAATAGTTTTTTTAATGTACAATACTCGAAGCAAAAAAACGTGTAAAGCCAGCGATCTTATTTTCAAATGTGAACAATTTTTCCTTTAAAGGGCTTTGTTAGACTGAAATGATTCTGAAAGCCAGAATTCGTGATCTCCTTGCCGGTTAGTTATTGTACATTGTATTTTATTTAAAATTTAGCCTGCCATGGATACGATGCTTTACATAATATAACATTTAAACATGTTTGTAGTAGAGAAAGGTTCTGTGAATCTTGGCTCAAATCCTATTCCAGACTTGCAGTATAAGCTGAAATGCAGTAAAGGTAAATTGATTCTATAACTTTTGGATTAGTGTCCGCCACTGCAACTAGAAAGCTTATGCAGTTTTGAAATAAATAATATGTTTATAGATTTATAAAAAAATTAAAGGAATTTTATTCAAACAATAAAAGAGAATAAAAATCAAGCCTATTTATTTTATACGATTAATTTTGTTTTTATTAAAAATTATTTATTATATACGAATGGTTTAAATTTAAATATATTTAATATAGGTCTAAACTAATAAAATTAAAAAAAACTAGTTTTATTGTAAGTTTTTGAAAAGTAAGCGATACGTATTGTAAAAAAATCTCAATGTTATTTTTTTACTCAACATAAGTAAACCTTGTCTTCTAGCTCAACAGGGTGGCAGAAACTCCGGCGAAAATGCATCTAATCCCGAATTTACAACCCTTATATTAATTACACGCTTCAGACCGTCACTTAAGTGGCACGTCACGCCTCCAGCCGGGGTGGGTTGTAGTTCAAGCCCCGGTTGTACGAGTGTGTAGAGGAAAGTGTCGCAAGGGTGCACGCGACAGCTATCGCCTCGGGCGATAAGCCTGAAGGCTCTATCGGCAAAGGGGTGTCGGATCTGACTTTTTCGTGTAAGAAATAAATTGGTAATGAATACAATTTTCTGGAACCACTACTCTACAAGCGTGCATAACACACGCTTTCGTGTGTTTATGGCTGACTTTTCCATTTGAGACAGTGTGTTTAATAAACTGAACGAGTTTAAATAATATAGATAAATTAATTAAAATTCACGTAAATATCTTTAGTAAAATTGGCCTTAGTTTTGTTATTTCTTAATTTATTTAAAACACTTGATTTCCTATTCAAGTTCTTTCCTGAAAAATATTTAAAAAATTGTAAAATTTCAAATAATATTATATAATCTAAAAATTAAAAATAACGTAATATTTTTCCATACCATAATGTATAATGAACGTTGAATATAAAAATATTCAAGAAAATATTAATTACTTATTGTTTCTTTTCTATAATTAAAAAAAATACGTCAAATTTAAAAGTCATATAAATTCTTCAGAAACCAAAGGGGAGACTTTTATCTGCAGTGGATTGACATTGATTGATGAACGGAATGATGATGCTGAATAAACAAAACTTAATCTACATATTTAAATGCATAGCAATGATTAAACTCGAATGCATTCTTATACTGTATTTTTTAAAGAGAAATGCTTATTAATTGTTTCCTTAATACTCACAATATTTCAAAGTCCGCTTTTCTGACCCTCTGCTTGAAAATCTGTACATATTTAAACAGTTGTCCCCGATACGATCTGCCCGATATGGTCGACAAGAAATTGAAAGTTCGGAGTGTGCTTTTTCTCCTCGAAAAGTCCATGCTAAGGCATTATCATAATATGGTTACGTAAAAGGCGTGTGAAGTATGAATAGCATGAATTCTAATCGTGAATTCATAGTTTTTTGTAGATGGTATTATAAGATATGCTTTGTCATGGGATTTATTTAAATTGAGCGCTATAACACTATGTAAGTTCTATTTCTATCTCAATCATTGTCATTATCACTTATGATCTAGGTTATATTTAATATGGCTAAAATATGATATCTTACGCTTTTTTATAACGTTAGTTCTCTTTTTTGCATATTTTAAGTACAAGTATAGTCTAAACTGTAGCAAAAAAGTGAAACGGCTTTTCTGAAGAATTTTATTACTAAAACATTTATTACTGCACAGTTAATAATTTTGACTTTGAATATTGTGGCTCCGGAAAATGTAGTACAAATATTTATAACCCTAACAGTGTTAGAACAGGGAATTAAATTCTTTCCAACACCAACAGATTAATACAAAATCCAAATATTTCCTTTGTGCATCATTTTCTGGTTCCGACCCCCGCAGAGATCGAGCATGGATTAACACCCCCGCGCTGAGTAAAGTATCTCGGGGAGAAATGCTAATTAATCAAACTTTAGCATTATGAAGTTATTATTTTTATATTTGCTGGCCAACCCTCCATTTTCAATTAAGGGATGGAGGCGCTTCCAGTGGAAGCTTCCGAAGGCTTATCGAATTAAAAGTTTCATGATGATTAAGACCTAATGCCGATTTTTTGGCTCCGAAAGTATTGAATGGGTATTGCTCGCACAAAGCTCAACTCCATGTGGATATTCTTAAACATTTTCTAAAAATATTTTTTTAAAGTTAATTTCATTAAGCAAAAAATTTTTGCTACTAAATCTTACGAATGTTTGAATATAAGATCTTTACTTCACAAAAAAAAGATTTTCAACTTAAGAAATACGAAAAAAATTATTTATTTATATATATTTTTTATCCTGTATTATCCAAAAAGAATCAGCGATAACCGATTATTTTAAGCTATTAAAATTAATTGCTACTACATTCACATCAATTTGTCTTTGTCATTATACCTAGACCGATTGATAAATTTGTAATATCCTATATTTAAACATCAAACACGAATAGGCAAGACAATTAATTATGTTTTGAGTGCTTTCGGCTTTCGTACTCTAAAATTTAAGACTATTCTACAAAAGGCCTTGAATGAAGAAATCGTTTATTAAAAACAACCATCACAATAATCTAGTCACTTTGCTTTTAATTTTTGTGTCGATTTACTATGTTATCAGAAAAAAATATTGTTTAAAAATTTGTAAATCTGATTTGAATCTGAATCCAATTTAGCTATTTTTTGAGATGCCCAAAATTCATCTTTTCTTCCTGCAAGCCGCACAAACCACACATCTCCACTTACTATATATATATATATATATATATTTAAACTATAAATTTACTATAAATTTAGTATATATATATATATATATATAAATACTAAATTTTAATAATAACAAACATCCTGATAGCCACATTATACCTATACATTTAATTATTAGTACATTTTTAATTTTACCTCACTTGTAAAATAAATCTGCCAATATATTCAACGTTTGGTTGATATTAATTTTTTGTAAAATAAACGAAATAATTACGTTAATTAAAATAAATCTAGTTATATTGAGCGTTCCTTGGATTTCGAAGGCAATTTTATATATTTGTAATTCTCAGATAATCTTGAGATTAATTTTAAAGGCAAAAGTTAGAACGGAAACGTTGCTAAGTATCAACAGATTATCATGTAATTGGGACTTTGGGATTATTGTGTTTCTACAAAAAGTATCCCGTGAATTATAAATACAGGTAACTTTTTCGAAACAAAAAAAATCAATATCATTTAAGTCTGCTTACCTAAGAGTTAAATTTTTAAATTAATTTTTTTACATGAAATTGTCAATGACCAAACCAAAGCAGGCGTGATAAAAATAATTGATTTTACACGCAAATATTTTATATGTTCGTAAAATTTCAATGTAGCCAAATGATTAACTTGACAGCATTTTTCATGTAATTTGTGGTATATTTTTTTATACGAAAAAATCCAAGAGAAAACATGTCGTCTTAAGATATGGATATTTTTGGTCACAACTTTTAACCATGATTCTCATTGTATATTTGAAGAATTTTTATGTATAATATTCTATATATTTTAAAAGGAAATAAAGTTATGTGATTTTTTCCCGTTATCTTTGTTAACATAAAAATAATAATCTGTTTGTTGAGTCTGAGCTGCGAGGGGAAAATAAAGTTAACTAACACATGGAAGCAACAAGAAAACATTTAAAAACCTCTAGAGTTCACCTTGCTTCGTTTATAAAAACCGATTTGATAGAATTCCACTCTACGAGAACCAAACCCAAATCTTGCGGTTGACAAACAAGGGTACGAGGCACTGAACAAAAAGCGGTTAATAAGTTCCTAAATTATTAGAATTGTAATGAGAACATTAAGCTTTAAGAGTATTAAATTAATTTGTTAAGGGAAGTTTCAACATAAATTACATAATTAAAATTTATTTTCTCTCCCTTGAGAACAATTAGTAATAAAAATAGTGTAGCACTATAATGATAACAGCATATTAAGGCTCGTATCGATTTTTGTAGTCGCTTTGTTTTTTATATCATAAGGGAGTGTCGACTGACCTTTTGGGGTGGTATTATAATTAAAAACGTGAAAAAGAAACAGGGACTTCCTGAAAAAAATGAAACATTACTTAAGATAATGAATAAGTTTTATTAATTATGTCATTTTAAAAAATGCCCTACAAAAAAATGTTGTTTATTATAGATATTTCTGTAAAATAAAAATATATTTATTTATTAGTTATTTATTTAATCGTTGGTTAAGAGTTACCGGTAATTTTTATTTGTGAGCACTTTCGGTCTAAAAAAGCCTTTGAAAGTCTAAAGCACTGGTTCCCAAAGTGTTTAATATCGACCTCCAGGGGTCGATTCCGCCCTGCAAGGGGTCGAAGACAGCGAAAAATTAAATTGGGGGTCCATGAACTTTAAATGGGGGTCTTCGAGAGTGGATCCCATTTAAGCAGGTCATCACCAAAATTTAGGCATTCCGTAAATGTCATAATGCACCGAACACAGATTGTACCAATGTACTTTATGACGAATTGAATTCGTTATAATACCAACCTTTCACGTTGGCATTTCAAGTACTTTATTCCATTTAAGATATTAAAATGGAATCCCACCAAGTACTCTATGTCAAAAATATTGATTTTCTTATTGTTATAATATTAGCATTTTGTGTGTTTTTAATTAATAAAGGTATAAATAACTTTACACGTATCAAATCCACTGTAAACCCTATGAAAGTGAGTTGTTCTATAAAAGATGTCAAAAATATGTTTGAAGTTGATGAATTTGTAAAAAAATCAATATTAGCAAGGTAGGGGGTCCATGAAAAACAGGAAATCTCGACAAGGGGTCTACGGGACAAAATAGTTTGGGAGCCTATGGTCTGAAGGTATTATTATTGTATTGTTTTTTTTGTATTTCAATTTCTTGCAAATATATGTATTAAATTTTGTTGCACAACATGTTATATTGTAGAAAACCCTGCCAGGCCCGCACAGTGGGCGGTTCACCGTCGCTTGCTTAATTTAACCATCGCGTGTCGGGTGTTCCGTTGACATTCCCGCACTCGTGGGGTTATTCGAGTGCAATTAAGTTGTTGCAGAACCGTACCAAGATTTACAGTAATTCCTAAGAGGCGAGTCAACCGGCGCCACTGTCTTTCTAATAATTCTGCGGCGGTGCCTTCGTGTGCGCGGAATGTAAAAAAAAAGAAATATTGAGAGAATTTATTAACTTTGTGAATTTTTTAGTCACGCACCTAGGAGCAATTTGTCTACAGAAAGTCCTAATTTTTAATTTTATCCTTTTTTGGACTGGAAATGTTAAAAATAGGTAGTACATTAAATTAAAGCGAAATTAAGAACGGGCCAGAATATTTTCACATTAACCTATATGTGACATATTTTACAGTAACATAACCTATTTTCCTGTTTAATCTGAAAAATCCTTGATATTTAAATCATGTTGTAGGTTATAGTTATTACTTTGAAAAAAAAATTGATATTATAAAGTTGTTTTTCCCAAGAACACTCACCCTCTATTAATTTTATATAAGAGCCTAAATACAAAATTGGGCAATCAGTAAATGGGATATTCTTAATTCAGCTTAGAAAATTAAGTTGTGTAGTTGCAAAACCCGCTCTAAAAATATTTCGTTCTTTAAAATAGATCGTCAAAAACTAACCGTGAATATTTTGAATATTTTCATATAACCTCAATCCTGAAACAGAATTGCAATTGGATTCAATCAGATTATTAAAATTAAAATAAAAAACAATATAAATTTTTTTAATGATCCCATAAATACTTTTGTTAAAAAAGAAGAGAAAATCACATAATTATTCAAAAATATCAATTTGATTGTAAAGTTCATTAAAAACAATTAATCAAAATTAAAAACAACAATTAAATATAATATAATGTTTTTAATAATTTTCTGAAAGTCTGGAAATTTTAACACATCTCTGTGTACCGTTTTAATTATAGGATCAATTTTGTTAAAAGTATCTGATACCCAATAACTAATACATTTTCATTTTAAATTAAAATTAATAATACAGTTGATAAACTCAACCGTGTAATAATGGGATTTGTTAACGCGAATTAAATTCTGTTTGTCGGTTGAGTTTATTTGCTATTTTTAAATAAATACAATTAAAATAATGAACACTTTGTTTTTATTTAATGAATTCAAATTACACTATATATTTTAGCCTTTACCAAAATTTGATAGTATATATATATTTTATTATAAATATATTTGAAAATTATGATGGCCTGTGTTAGTATTATTAGTGTTTTTTTGTTGTAATGCCACATGTTTTGGACTGTTTTGGATGTTTTGTAGTAAATTACAAAATATTCTAAGGTATAAATTCTCTCTATAATTTCATGTGATCCCAAAATGGCGGTAAGGTTTTTATTTTAATCTTGATAGTCTAATCTATGGATGTATTCTAATCTGTCATACGTCGGGCAAAAAATCTCATATAATGACGTGGCTGAACGTCTAAGAAAAAAATACATAAATGATGTATTGCACCATTCGTTCGTAAGATATATGTATAAACGAATCATAGGGTAGCTTACTCCCGCGACCGCTGGGGAGGGTTCACTGAGGGTTGCTTATTAGTTAATCAGGAACTTCTCTAACTCCCGTCGAGAATAGTTCTTTGTGCTTTCCAAGTTTTTCGCAAAACAGAAGCTATCGCGTAACTTTGGTAATTTTAGTTAAATTGATTGAGAAACTATAATGGATTTCCCCTTCGAATGAATCAAAGGTTGTTTTTTTTTGTTCTGATTTCTTTTCCTTAGTTACAAACGTATTCTACCTTTAAGGATCACTGCTTGGGCCGCGTTTTTCAGGAAATGGTTTTTTCTCAAAGTTTATTTTTAATAAATATTATTAAATAACTTGTAGACTTAGTAGTACGAAATTGATAATGTTTTCAGTTTTAGACTGTTTTTAGAATGACTGGAAAGATTTTATTTTATTTTATAGATAATGCTCACATATTAATCAAATTTGGGGCTATGCATTCTCCATAATAATTTTTGATTCATAAGTTCTCATTTAGAGTATTATCTATGCTATTTTGAAGAACTTATTTTTAACATATTATGGCTTTGAACTAAAATATTACTTAATGTTTCACTAAATTAGTGACAAATTATGTACATATATCGCCAAAGTACTTGCTCATTGGATGTTCTATTTTTGTTAGAATTCCTCTTAAGCCGTTCATTAAGTAATGGCATAAACTCAAAATATCGTTATGAAATTCCTGTGCAGCATAACAAAGTTTTATTGCAAATCCACAAAGACCCTATCCTAGTTCAATTTTCATAGTTATTTGAAACAACAGAAATTGCTGCGCTGATGGAAAACTTTTACTGTTTTTGACATGCCGCGAACATAAGAAGTGGTTTTACTAGAAAATAAAATCGTTTTCAGCGTCAAAAGTTTGAATTTGAATCAATGCTCATCAACCTTTCCGACGTATTCATGAAGGCTTACTTGGATGCCCTCAACTGCCTAACTGGTGGTTCTATAAATTTATAAACATAATTTTTATTGCATGCTATACGCCATGCGTTGTTATAATAATCAAATTATCAATAATATATGAATTTAAAAAAAAAAATTTCTTACTGAAATATGAGGGACTCTTGGTATTATTACTTTCTAATGAGGTTTCTTTTGTTTCAGGTAAGTGACCTTTCACCTTTGACCTCTACATAGTTGCCGCGTTCATAGTAAGTGTAAACATTTTATGTACACTCGAAGGCCATAAAAAGGAATCCTTTCATTTTCATTTTGTCGACAGCCGCTCGAGAGTTTTTCGACATGACCATTCAGAGACTCGAACGCACTAAAACGAGTTTTCAACGCATTCTATGCATTTTTGACGTAAACACATTTTCCTCTTTATTTCATAATATATTTAATTTGAAAATTTATAAAATATATTATCATCGATTCTGAAGTGTTCCGTGAAGATATATTTACACAGATATATCTGATCTTTTATAAAATTGCTACATTATATTCATAACACACTGGTTATACTCAATATACATACATTAACAGCAAAATGATTTAGAGATAGAGGCATGAACGTTTTAGTTCAGTTTTTTTGTGTAGTTTTGAGACTATTTCAGATGGTTTTCGGTTAAAAGATTTTATTAATGTAATATTTTAAGTTATATTAGAGTTTCTACGAGAAAAAAAGCTAGTGAAAACATCATTTCTGGGATTTTCTTATAATAAGTAAACACATGACAAAGCTGCTTCTATGTGCATGCTTACGCATAGTACTCTTGCTGTGTGCTTTGTTGATATTTCAGATTTATTTTTTAGATAATTATACAGCTTAGATATTTAAAGCTAACAAACATAAAATAAATTATACGTGAGCATAAAAAAACTCCAAAAATATTGCTACCATTTTATTTTAGTTTATCCAATTTTTTGCATTAAAATTGGTTTCTTACTTATCTGTCTTGAAATTAAATATTATATCATATTTTTGATGATGAGCTAGGTTAGGTTAGGTTAAAAAAAAATTAGTTCACAAACTTAAAGTTACACGACATTTATCAAATTATAAAGAAAGCCTCCGATAAAATTAACGATATCTTTTTGAAGTACACACGTCGACTTTGAGAAACCTGGTGTGGCCAAAACATAAGTAAATTGCTTACAAGCTGAAAAGTTGTCCAGATGGCGGTCGCGTGACTGCGGAGATGTCGTCTCGGCCGGAAGTCGTGCGTCAGCTCCAGCGCCGCGCGGTCATCGCCGGACGGAGCGACCCGGCGGAAGTGCCGGCGGGGCGGGATCCGACACTGAAATATGCGCGCCGAGGGTTGTTCGGGGACACCCTCGTTGAGATGATAAGCGAAGTTATTTGCTTTCGCGTATCGCTATCTTAAACACCCTCTCACTCTTTTAATGTGATTCGTGCTAAAAAAAAAAATTATACGGTAATACCCTGCTTTACGCGAGAGTAAAAAAATCGCGTTTAGTTAAATTCGGTTATATCGAGGTTTATGATTAAACATACATACACAGTCAAAACTTAATACAAAAATTACGAATCATTTAAATTAAAGGTTCCCAAAGTGGTCAATATCGACCCCCAGGTCGATTCCACCCTGCAAGGGGACGATGACAGCGAAAAATTTAACTGTAAATGGGGGTCAACGAGAGTGGATCCAATTTAAGCAGTTCATTACCAAAATACCACAGTGAAAAAATCAGAAGTAATACTACAAGAAGAACTGATCGAAATAAGCACTAATGAAGAACTGAAAATGCAGTTTAGAAAGGGATGTCAGCAGTTTTGGCTTCATATAGACATACCTGCTATTTATCCTGCATTGTGGACTATCGCAAGAAGGTTTTTGGTAGCTTTGCCATCTTTATTCCTCGTAAAAAGGTGTTTCAGTGCGGTTGCCATTCTTATTACAAAAAATAAATAAATTGGAAATCACTGGGCGAGGAGATTTAAAGTTAAATCTGACTTATTTGAAGCCAAATATTTTCAATATGCTATCAAAGCATCAGACCTATCCCTCCCATTAAAAGTATTGATTTTTTTAGTGAATGTTACTATATATGCATTTTGTGTGGTTTTATTTTATAAAGGTATACAGTAAAACATCGATATAACGGACCCCTGCTTAACGGATTTCGGATATAACGGACAAAAAATCCGGTCAAATGTAAAAATTCAATATTCGCAAGACATGGGGTCTACTATAAACAGGAATACTCGTCAAGGGGTCGACGGGACAAAAAGTTTAGTAACCTCTGATTTAAATCAATCACTTTAATTATAAAAACACTTTACGCAGTATTACATGCTATTTTTACATCTATTGTCTTTTGGGTAGCGTTTCCTTTACGTTCTTGTAAAATACGTTAATAACACCCATCGCTGTTTTCAATCTACTTTAATATTATATTTAAAATTTTAATTAAATCCAACACCAACAATTTTAAAATTTGCACTTTTATATATATTTTTTCCAAATATCCAAAAAATTTAAACTCACAAATTGAAAAGCATTTCGAGATGTATGAGAATAAATTGGAAAAACGGTTGGTAATTTAAATCATGTCCAGCCAATCAGCGCCCGCGAGCTTCCCGCCGCGCTCCATTACGATTCATGCATTGTTCCTGCAAAGCGGACGTCAAATTGGTATCTCGTTACAGTTTATTTTATCGGGGCGATACAAAGTGAGGAGTTAATGTCTTTTTCATTGTAAGCTTTGTTCAAGAGCCTCCCCCCCCTGAGCACTCCACTGGCGCCAGAAGGCTCACGACTATTTTTGATTATTTGCTTGAAGTTCTGACTTTCGAGTGGGGTACTTGAATTACAGTAATACCCCGCTTTACGCGAGGGATACGTACCGAAAAAAATCGCGTTAAGTGAAATTCGCATATATTGGGGTTTACATACATAGTCAAAATTAATACAAAAAAGTACGAATCATTTGAATCAATCACTTTAATTCTAAGAACACTTTATGCAGTATTGCATGTTATTTTTACTGAAAAATACATCTATTGTCTTGTGGGTAGCGTTTCTTTTACATTCTTGAAAAATATTTTCATAACACCCAACGCTGTTTTCAATTGCTAAGAGAAGTCAATTACTGTATTATGTTCATACTCATTCTTAAATAAGAAATTCGCGTAATGCGAGGCATTTTAACGCGAAATTTGAAATTCGCGTTATAGGGGAACCGCGCATAACGGGGTCGCGTAAAGCGAGGTATTACTGTATTGGGTTTTTTTTTTTAGAACTTTGTTTCCCAACTTTATCTTTTGCCTAAAGGTACGTTTAAACCATATAATACGTTTATTCTTGTTCTTAACAAAATATCCAAAATTTCAATAAATATACAGCTTTTGAATCCAGAGTAAGAAAATATTATAAAATAATTTAACTTAAATTTTGGAAATTGAACCTAACCGACTTTTCCCAATAAGAACTGTTAAAATTCTGTTGAATCGAAAAAAACAAGTCTTAAAAAATATGTATAACTTCAGTAATATTATTTTATTTACATTATAAGTTTTTTTTATTTACACAAATAAAATGAGAAAAAAATTTTTAACCCACACGCTGTATTTAAAAAACCATTTTAGTATTTTTACTTGTTTGTCTTAAAAAAAGATGTTAAAAAACACGGCTAAATTTTAAAATACACGCAATAAGCAGTAAAAAACCCTATTATCAGAATACTATATCATCAAAATAATATACACGAATATTTAAATGTAAGAAAAAAAGGGCCATAAATTTGGTAGGCACATTAAGCACATACAAAAACTTACAGGCAGATTAAATTATTAATAAATTAAAAAAGGACCGTGTTGAATCTCAACGACGAAGGCACCTCACAAAAGGATATTTTCAGAAATTCTGAAACACACCCTCTTCCTCCCCTAAAAGCTAATTATTTTTTCATTATCCCTCTAGCGCAGGAGCGCCCAACCTGCTGGGGAAGAGACGTACAAGGATTAAATATACGCCTTTTAGAAAAAATAGTAGACGATTTGAAATTTATTTAACAAATTACAGTTGTTATGTATGAATATTGCAAATTTAATATTTAGACATCTGCTTCTTTGATCATGTTTCAAAAAAACTTGAGCTAAAAACAACTGTTATCTAAACCTTTTCTGTTAAAATGTATCAATGATTTATAAAGCAAGTGTTTTTTTGGCTTTATAAATCATTTTGACCACTAAAATATTATACAAATGTTAATTAACCAAAACCTTTAAATTTAAAAAAAATCCGCTGCAAGGATAAAAATAATTAAGCTGCAATATTCGTATTTGGTTTTACTCTCGTGCGATGTTCCCAACCCCTACCCTCGTAAGAAGGTTGCATGGTTACGAAACATATTTTACAGGCCGCATTAATTACAAGGGATGGTTTTTAACATTTTGTTAAACAAATTGTTTCACAGACTAGCTGGCGATAACTGAATTTTCCAACCCCCGAATCCCTTAACATAAATTTGTTAAAAATTTTATTGCCAAGCCTGGTAGAATATATTTGAGGTGAAATTATGGATTTCGGCGGTTTCTTTATTATCCGCGTTCAAACAACATATTTTATAAATTGCTATTTTAATATACATATATCTTTATAAAATTTATAATTACCAATGTATTCGATATATTTTACATTTTACGGATTAAAATCGAAAGTATAATTCGGCTTCTTCAACGAAAAAGCACGTATTCTAACAAAACCAAAATTTACTTTTAAATATTTATTTATGTACAATTATTCTATGAAATATTATATATATAATATTAATGACTCCTTGTTACTTGTACTCGCATATGAATTAAATAATTTATCTTTGTACATCAAAATATATACCTTTTTTTATATTTACTGATTGAGCAAAGCTGTATTGATACTCAATTTATAAATGAATATTGGTACCGTTTTTCACATATGTTTACAATACATTCTGTATTATTTTAAACATTTATTGATTGATGAAATGGCTTTGTAGATCTTGGTTGATTTGAATTTGTATCCATAATTTCAAAAGTGCCGTGTTTCCAGACATGCTTGAGCCCACTATCTTATTTAAATCGTTAAATATACTATATAGTGTTCAAGTTTGATATTTTTAAATGTTATTTATTTGAATAATATTTTTGACGATATCAACAATTTGACCGGAGATAGTAATATAAGTTTTTTTATCTATTCAATACAACTATACATTCAACAATTCTCAGTTACTTTGAAATATAGACATTTCAGAGACAAACGTTTCTTGGTTGTGACGTATTCTTCGTCTACGACATACTTCTTTTTATATATTTTTTGTAGAGAGAAAACACTTTTTCATAAAAATATCTATTTAATTTGAACACATGAAATAAGTAAAGACTTTCTGCTTTTTTTAAAAAAAATATGCGTAATATTCATTTTAAAAAGTATAAAAACCACGTCGACTTTTTAGCATTTTATTTTTATAAAATTTATTTGATCATCAATAAACATCCTTCTTCATATCTAGCAAGATTTTAAAATAAGGCATTACGTTTTAGAAGGGGAAGGTTTCCATCAACCATTGAATAATTTAAATACTTTAATTTCATATTTGTATCGTATTTGATAAACGGCTAAAAGTATTCAAATATTATCTCAAAGCATCTATTATTAATTCATTTTAATAAAACAAAATAATGTTTTTATCATATGGGATATAATATAATATCAAGCACTCACTTTTCAATGAGAAATACTACAAAGCCTAAAAGAAATTACATTCAAGCTATGACGATTTGATAGATTATGATTAAGTACAAGAAACTCTCAGAAAAATATCATCGTGATTTGTGTGGGATTCGAACCAACATCCCTAAGTTTACATGGCTGGTGTATTACAAATTATACCAACGAATCACTAAGTACTTAGCAAGAATTTTTAACAATCATATCCTATAAGTGAAACAACGTACTTATTATGCCAATGAAATATTTTTCTGAGAGTTTCTTTAATCATTTTAAAAATGTACTTAATCATTATCAATCAATAAAAAACCTGTATAGGCAAAATCGTACTTTCTGTGAAACGGTCTTCACAAAAATCATTAAGACAATTTGATAATTTTAACTAAACTGAAATAACAGTAATATTGTTTAGGGGTGGGTGGTCATTGTTTTCTGTAATACACTTGCACCCTCATTCGACTAAGTGGCTGGTCGGGGCGGTGCACGTATACCGAGGCGGGGGTTGTTGGTTGGACAAATGAGGTAATTTTTTACCGGTAAGATCATCTTACTGCGGACGTCCCCAGCCACGCATGCGCTCGTAAGGCGACCCGCTGCGCAGGGTGGAGGCGAATCATCCCCCTTATTCGAGTACCACTTTTGAACTCAGATATTATATTTTATTTTATACAGACAAAACAAACAATCGACGTTCATTCAAATGGCAAAAAAATACATTATTCATCAAGCAAATAATTTATTTGGATGACAAACAAAGCAATCGGTATATGAAAAAATATTATGCTTCTTCAATTTTACGAGCTATATTTCAAATATTGTTTTAGGAACTTTCTATAATATAAATAGTGATTATTGCAGGTAATAAATATGATTTTTCAGTTTAATTAAAAATATTTTAAAATAAATCATAACTCTCAAGATCTAGCCTCAATTTCATTGGAGTGAATTAGAAAGTTTATATCTTATAATTTATACAGTAATTTTATAAATAAATAATAGTATTGCTATAAATGACTTGATGTCTGTGATGTTCTATATAGCCTTTAAATTTGAATTCCTCAAGCTCTCTATGCTTTCATGAAAATAATAGCTCGGCTGAAAATGGACTTAGTCGTGAAAAGCACCGCGATTGTTTTGGCCGAATGTACGTTACATAGGAGGCGCGCAAATGTGAAATGAAATATTTACGATAATACAAGCACGGCCAGGGCATACTACCCCAACGAATACTACCCCAACGCATACTACCTCAACGCATACTACCCCAACAAATATTCTGAACTCGACACCGTATAATTCAAGAAGTGCTATGTGAGAAGTCACATACTTTCTATCTGCAAAATAGGCTATGTCTAGTACCGCATATGAACTTGTATGTCATTGGCCTGGCCAATACTTTATTATATGTTTTAAGTAGATAAATTTACAAAAATATGGATATCGCATAAATCAAGAAATATTAATTGAAAGTGATACAGTCGTATTTACCATCGTACTTGACTGTTTTCGTTTATGTAGTAACAATCACATTTCATTTGTGACTTGGTCAATATTTAATTATATAAACATATTGTACGAGTCAAGAAATCTTTGTTAAATTATATCTATCTACCCATTAACCAAAATGATACGCTACACTAGTGGTCCCCAACCTTATGCCCGTCGACCGTTTACGTGTGCCCGCCGATATGCAATTAGATAAAAAAATATTTAAATAAAATAATCGAAACAAATATATATCGCAATATATTCAAAATAATAATTCTTTCCAGAAAATCATATATAAGCCTTTTGAAATGGCATCTAATGGGTGTAGTTTGGTTTGTCTTCGTCTGTGAAGTCTGTCTGAAAAGATGCTGAATAAATATAAACATCGTCATAATTTTCAAAATAATAATTCTTAAATTCATTGTATCAATCAGATGAGGACTTTTGGAATATAGTTAACATAAACAAATTTTCATTCTTGTAAAGAGCAGCATACAAAATTGAATCGTTTTTCGGTTCTGCGAATCATTCCTTTTATCAATGATATTAAATCAAAGTACAGATGAAAAAATTGATGATTTTAAAAATAAGCCAATAAAGACATTAAAATTAAAGTCCTCATTAACTTAGCCTGGACCCTAACTGTTATTTTTCGAATTCTTTCCTGTTGTTTGCAATTTTTTGCTATATATGTACATTTTAAAGTTGTTACGAAAAATAATAATTCGTTGCATTTTCGCACCAATTTGACCCAATAACCAGAGTTTGTATGCTTTTATTTACTACTTATTATTTATTTTACATTAAAATTTAATCAATCTTTTTATATTTTATAATTATATTTTTGGAATTAAATATTATTTGTGCATTGCTTGTATTATTGACTATGTCCAACAATAAATATACCTTGAAAAAATATAAGGTGCCCGTCACCCGACCGGCATTCTAGAATATGCTCTTGGGTTAAAAAAGGTTGGGGACCCTTGCCCTACACTTTCACTATTATGTCATTCATCTGGTCAAAAATTGATGATTTATCATTAGTGCAAAAGCTAACCTAAACATAGATAAAGTTTATACGTTACTTGTGTCGGGACGTGTTATATGAAAAGTCACATACAAGTTTCTGCAATCTATTTTATGTTCAGTCATAAAATTATTCTTTTGTGTGTTGTCTCGCTTAGTATTCAATATATGGCGATGTTTCATATAAATATAGATAAACATAGAAATCGTTTCCGTATCAACTAAGATGTTTTTAATGCCTGCAAACTAGGCTTTGTGTAGTCATAGAATAAAATGGTTTCGTTATTAATTGAATCTTGATAGGTGCAATCTCATTTTAAAATAAACATTTTTAAATATTGATGTTTTGATCTAAAATAGGTCAAAATATTATTTGAATTGATACCAACAAGCCTGTAAAATATATTATGTCTGGTAACGCAATTACTGTTGTCGGTTTTGCTAATATTTAATGATATGGCAACATTTCAAATAAAATAAACTTATACTAATTACACTTTGTAGTGACAATCTAATATGTCATTTTGATTGTAATTAGAATATATTTGGTTAATTTTCATTAGGTTTCGTTAATTATCTGTATAGTATTGAATCTTTAAATGCGTATTGGACGAGTTATTATTATATATTTTTTTTAATATTGAAAAACCAGCAACTTAAAGATTTAAAAAAGGTCTGTAATAATCAATTGTAGTTTACAAATCAAACAAATCACCTAAAAGTATAAGAAACATATTATAAATATATACACACAAAACAACCACTACATTATGAAAATGCTACTTCCTTGGTTTCTTTTAATAGACATTAATTGGATTCTAAATAACATTATCTTGGAAACAGTAGAAATTTAATTAAAAAAACACCCTCATATGTACAGGGTATGATACTTTAATGAAGATATACTAATATGGCTTTACAGTGTAACATACGCACCATGTCATATACTTCTGTGTAAAACCTCCGAACTCAATACGTACGCTAACTGTGAATACAACGAGGAATTCTTGTTAATGCTTTTTTTTATGATTTAATTATTATAATTAACAGAATTTGAATAAATATAAACGTATTATGAAGATATTTTTTTAATATGCATTTTTGATAAAACTTTCCCACAACTTTTTTGTGTTAATATTTATGTGTCTGTAATAGATACACATATTAATTTAAGTTATAATATAGGGTTTGCATTTTTCACCGGGAGACTAAGCATATTATTATTTTCATTGTATTTCAGTTGAAGTGCCGTTACGGAAATCACCCTGTAGCAACCGCAGATCCTTGTCATACTTTTTACCAACCAGTACACGAACTCCGGCCGAGGCTTCAAAAATAATAAAGCAACCCACACACGGGCGCCTTCACGCACCCTCACGTGACCACTTTACAGTGCGCCACGTGACCTGCCCCCTCCCCACCCCGCCACCCCCGACTGATTCAATTTGTCAAATTAACACCAGACTTCTTATCTGTGTAGCACCGCAGCAGGGGGCAGGGGCGGCACAGCAGCGAGACACGCTGCGCAAAAAACCCATGGACCGAAATTCACTGTCACAACCTTCTATTCCTCATATCTACAACCTTTTTAAGCCCTACCTGTAATTTCCCGCCTACTGTCACTCCACTTGACCTGTTAACACACTAAAGGTGGGGCGGGTACTAGTACCCGTTCCGCGAACTACTGCCTGAAGGCGGGGCGCATATTAAAGTGTTTACTCTAAAAGCGGCAGAAGGTCATTTTATTCATTAAGTTTTCAGATCGAAACGTTTGTTTAGGACTCGTCAATTTTACTTCTACCAATACTGTCCAGTGATTCTGAACAAAGTGACAATGAAGAAGTGGAGTGGTCAGAGAATGATAAAGGACAATGTGGTGTTGTTGTGATGCCAAGTAATCCGCAAAGTGTGTATGAAGTGGTTCAACTTTTTATAGGAAACGATTTATTTGACTACTTGCAAATCAAAGAGTGAATAGACTAGATTTCGCACGTGCAATTTTACACTAATTTTGTCCGCTTCGCACATCAGTTTGGTCAATTTGCTACCCGCCTAAAGTGTGTTTTAACCGAGCGGGACGTATAAATACGTCCAACGTAAACAATATCTGAAACGGGTAGGACGTATGAATACGTCCTTGAAATATATGTTGCGCCCTGAAAAGACATATGCGTAGATAAATCTCTTTTATCATGGAAAGGGAATTTATCTAAAAAACAATATATATCTACAAAAAGAGCTAGATTTGGAATGAAAGCAATCTGTATACGTACAAAATAGAATCGGTCGACACGTCCTAGTGATAGAGTACGGTTAACAGGTTAAACATATGACTTAAACTTATAGTCTCAAAGGCAAACTTTAACAAATGATTTTCTTATTTTATATGAACACGTCAATAGCAGTGGCATGCGATGAGTCCAAAATCATGGAAAGAAATTTTTCGCCCTGGGTATCAATGATTCCATCAAACCCCCCAAATATTTTTTAATACCACCATAAGTTGTTAAAGAAAAATATTTAACACTCAATCATTGTATTTTCGTCGTGAATGTCTTTATCTCGTTACTGCGTTGCAGTTAAATTATTGCGGCAGGTTTATTCGGGGTAGTAAACTATTTGTCCACATAATTTGAAGGTAGTTGTTCTCCCTCGCGTGTCGGCAGAAGGCTCGCTTTTCCCGCGGCGGGAGATAAGGGATGATATTTCGAGGGTGGGACTTTGTAAGTCATGGGACGTGTGATGCGAATGAAAAAGTCTTGCGCATTGTATCATACGCGGTACGAGGCTGCGTCAGCGGAGGCGTGTAATGGGAATAGTTGCGAGATGGAGATATATCAGGAAAAATACATTGAATGCTTTCATTGTGCAAACATGATTTTTTCTGTTCAAAATATGTTTGTTATGGAAATAATCTGCTTTCTTTACACTTTAAATGTACTTTCTTTCATATTTCAAAATTTCATGGATATGATAATTTGAAAAAACGGTATTTGCATGTACAAGACACAAAAATTATTTTAAAACCAAAATTTTTCTAATTTATGAAATGCTGAAGTTCTTGGAGGTATCAACCTTTTTTTAATGAATTTAGTATAGATTACAATTTAATTTTATTAAGAGTCAATTTCTTAAAAAATATTTTAAATACGCAAATTTATGTGAAAATTCTATCTTATTTTGCCTCAAGATGTTTTCAGGTTTTTATTCAAAAAATAATATAAAATCAACTAACGCATAATTCCGCATTTTTTAAAGATTTTTACAGCACATAAGTCCAGAGAGGTTAAGAACACCAAACTCGAATAGCCATGGAATTGGTTGTTTGTATGTGTTTTTTTAATATTGATGATTAGAAATTAATGGGGTATTAACATCACAATCAATAACTTTGATTAAATAAAAATTAAATTAGGATTAATTTTTTTTTCCTAATAAAACCTTTAATTTTCACCTCAACAGATTTTTTGTAAAAACAATATTGAGTCAATCAGTTCACACATAAAACGATGAGAAATTTTATTTTATTTGTTGTCATTGTGTAAATTGATTATCTGAATTAATAAACCCGATCAAAACATGGCAAAAGATATTGTTTGCACCTTGTATAACGTAGGTTGTTAAAAAATAACAAAAAAATACACGGATGCAGCAGCGACCCACGCCTCCGTTTCTGAAACGACTTCATTTTTCACTTATTTTCTGCTCAAACAAGAGCTCCCGTTACAATGTAAATTCAAAGAAAAATTTAAATGGCACCAGTTTTTCCGTACAAATATAAAACGACTTTCCGCGGCCATTTTCCGCCATTACTTCGCTGGCGTTCTCAATGTTATTACATTCCAGCCCAACCGTCCCTTACAATTCTTTGAGGCCCTTTGAAATCTCGCGTATTAAATTTAACAGCACATCGCAGGTGTGGAGTTTTGTTTTTTTGTCGACATTTTTAATGAATTCGTAGAATGTGTGTTTCTGTCCGCGTCGTAGTTTATTCATGCAAAGTGTTGCGCGAGCCACCTCTGAATAATGACACGTAGCATTCTATGCAAACCTTTAGTATTCAATTGAAAGTAATGTACACTTGCATAAATATTTTATTTCAAAATAACTGTTAAAATGGTCACTTAAAATGTGTTGATTATTGTTCTATTACCAACAAATACAACGTGTCAATGTAAACATACACTTATTATAAATAAGTCTGAAAAGTCCCTCTTCTGAAAATTGTACTTAACAATGTAAGAAAGTAGGAGTAGTAGTAGGAACTGATTTTTTTTTATACATTAACATTAAAAGCTATTCCTGCTCTTCGAGGTGTTTTTAAACACAAAATGCTTTCACCGCCTCAGTGAAAGTTTTTAGTAGTTGTATGTATAGTATATAATATATGGGAATGCAGTGAATACACTTTATTTAACAAAAATTGATAGCTCCTGAATTCACGTTTAAAGATCATGCTTACCTATTTCTGATACATGTTATTACTTGGAACATATTCAATTAAAATAAATACAGTACAAACTTGCTAAATTGTAAGGGGCAAACAATAACAGTAATTATATTTACAATTAAATGTGGCCAGTAATTGAATTCCACGTACAGACCGTGGCACCCGAACTGAAGGCATTTTTTCAGCGGCGAGGCCTTAGGCAAGCCTGTAATTGACTTCACGTGGCGTGCGTCACGAGATGCACGTGAGGGAGGTTTCTGACCAAAGGTTGAGAATTCCAGCAAATACCAAAAGACGAATGACTCCGTAGCGCATAACTAAGATTATTACACTCTTATGCGTCAAAAAATATGCCCCAAATATTCAATACAATGTGAAGATTTTCATGGCATCCAAAATACGTATTTAAATTATTGCAGATTTGTTGCATGAGAATATTTAAATTATACCAAGTAAAACACAAAAAAACAATGTATTTTAATAGAAATGGTGATTTTAGAATATTAACGGGAACTAAAAGTTGTAAAAAAATTATTTGCCCAAACAAATGTGCTACAATTTTTAGAGAGAACTTTTTAATTAATAATTTAAAAATCAACTTTTATCATGTTTAGTATCACACATTTAATTGATAAAAAGTATATATTTGTCTCAATTTTACACAGTAGGTACAGAGATAAAAGTTCTCGCAATATTTTAACGGTAATTTTCCAAAAAGTTTTAATTCGAAAAGTTTTATTGGAAACGTAATTTCTTGACTACATTTTGAGTGCGTCAGTTTTGCGAGTGTTCTTTCATTTTTTATCCCAATCAATAGGAATTAAAAACAAACTTATACGTGTTTCGTAAAGAAAAGAAATAAACAGTGGAAAATATCACTGAATATCTCTTTTCATACGTTGCAACAAAAATTTGCCATGGGCAAAGAAAAAACAGAGTACGAAGATATATTATTTTTAACGTACATTTTTTAATCACAAAATTCTAATAAATTAATAAAACAGACATAAATTATTTTACTGTCTTAAATTCAATAAATATAACCACAATATTTTTTTTTTAATCTGTTCGTCAAAATCCTATTAATTTTAATTTGAAAATTCTTACAAAAAAATTAACGAAATTCCATATTTAATATTGTATACATATAACGATTGTAGATGGAGGAGTTTAAAACTTAGCTTTAAAAATATTTTTCATTCAATAGACCACCATTTTACGAAGCGGAAAGTTGCAAGGAATACTTTATTTTTCCGTGCCAATAAATAATATTTCCATACTGTAAAATGTTGTAATTACCCAGACATGCCAACTCATGTTCCAAAAACATAAATGTGTTTCCCTCGTTTGACTTATTTCTTTAAAAGCGGAATTTCTCGCAAAGTTTACATTATTATTTTTTATCAGATGGTAGAAATGCAGAATTGTTTCGAAACGAACTGGTTTTTAAATGAAATGTTTTAACTTACATATTAAATATTTATGTTTAATGTAATGTTATCGTGTCAGAAATGACTGATGCGGGGTTAAAAATAGCTTTACGTTGTAACTTTTGCCACGATGAAAGACATTTTTAGATCTCGTCTTAATTGTCAATGGTCAGAATTATGAATTATTTAAATTTGCATTATTCACCCGAATGGGTCTTTTATGGATTCAATATCTTTTTAGAATCTTGATCCACAGATTAAGCGATGAGAATCAGAATCAAAACTTACCTGTCGTGAAATAAAACATTGGAGATTTTCTCGTTTTAAAATGACTAATAATTACTTTCAACTATATTTAAAATTCACATAATTACCCATACAGGTCAATAGCGAATTCTTAATTATTTTCATAGATCGATGTATATACCTGAAATGATAAAAGAACTCCTCAAAAATTTGGGATACTATCCTAAATTTATGAAGAAATATAAGTTCAAGAATTTCACCGTTGTTAAATTGATATTTTAACTCATATTGATTTATTATGGCCTAATTATTCTTCAACACTTCGGAATCAAAATAATCAACAGTCAAAATATATAATTTTATTGATTATTAACGCTGTTTAATTACTAGTTTTAATTATCAAACATTTATTAAAATAGTCTAGTAAGTAAATATAAGAAAACTCAGTTGTTTAACATTAACTTCTTTAAATTTCCGTTTCTATAATAAAAACCTGGAACTTCATTTTGCTTCAATGGTTTTGCAACTTGGTGATGTGTTATTTTCAATTCATAGAAATCACTGTCAGGAATAATATTCTACTTTGAATTTCTCGTCATTTTTGCGCTCCACTAAGCAGTTTGTAGCTTTTGAATTTAATTGCAATGCAGCTTTCATATTTTGCAATAATATTATTGAGAGATCACTGAAGTGAAACTCTAGTCTCGAGGTACAGATCCATAGCGTATGTCTGCTTTTTAAATTGTTATTTCTAAGAATAAGTTTACTGGAATTTTTATCGGAATTTAATATGAAAAATAAATTTACTTACATAGCTTTAATTAACATGTTTTTTTGTGAAAATGCAGCATTTGGTTGATTTAAATATATTTTTTAAAAATATTTAAATTTCGTTTGTCAATTTTAATATACTATGGCTGTTTGACTTCTTTATAAAGCAGCATTTGGTAAACAATAAGCAAAGTAATTTTGTATTTCAAATGGAGCTTAAAAGAATTTGAAATTTATTTTCTATAATATATTAAGTTTAATGGGCACGATTTGAGTGCTTGATTTTTAAAACGTGACAGATAACTTATGACCTCACTAAATAAAAGCAAGTGAGTTTTATAAAAAAAAAACCCGCTAAATGAAGGTTTATTTGAAGCGCTCAAGTGTTTTAATATTTCGTTTCATTTCGACGCAAGTACCAATTACGAAGTAATTTTTAACTTTGATAAACGTTCCCGAATCCTCCCGCAAGGCAAATTTACTAAGCCTGAATATAAGAGTATAAAAAATGTAAAGTAATTATTCACATGTTCCACTCTTAAATTGAGCTCGTAATGTAACAAAAAAAGGATAAAAACATAGTACACACACATATATACAAATATATATATATATATTGAATACTATCTATTTTTACAGAGAATACAAGATACAAATTTATAAAAAATATATATTTATATTATTTCTTCGACTTTACGTTCTTTTTGGTGTCATAAATACTGCAAAATAAATACTTAAAAAATTATACAATATACTATACTGGTGTGTATAAAAAAAAAAGTACAAATGAAATTTCAAAAAATTTTACTACAAAGTAAATAATCTTACTGAAAAAAAGTTTTATCAATTGAAAGCAAATATTTTTTCTCAAACACATACTCTAGCTAAGGTAAATAGTGAAATCTACAAAGTAGGGAGAGGTAAAAGCTCATCCATGCGGTGATTCATTATTATCCTACCAATGAAGCTCAGATGAACAGGATTCTGGCAATACTCTTATTTTTTGTGTTTTGCTTAGAAAGTGATCTATAGTTTGCAGCTGCGAAAACATATTTTTACTCTTATTTTTCGCATACAGAAACATTTACATTTTTTTGTGTGTTAGCAAAAAAAATTGAGTATATTGAGAAAGCAATAGTTTTATATTTTAAATAATTATACACCTTTCACTTAGAAGGCTCTTTTTCAAATGTAAAAATGAATAAATTTGTATTTTTTTTGGAATAATATAAATTTTATGAATTCAAAACGTATCTTATTATTTTTTTAATTTTCAAATGATAATGTCTCATAAAGGTAAGCTTTTATATTACTTTTATAAATTGAATGACATTTTAATATTTTAAAAAAAAATTACGGGAAACTTCCTAGCGTTTTTGTAGTTTGCTTCCTTTTCAATTTTTTGCTCTCCTTCTTTTTTATCGCACCTGACTCGACCGCATTTTTACCAGTCGGCCAATTGACCTTCCTTGCACTTGCACAGGAATGCGCTCCGCCCCTTTTATTTCACCCCTTGAAACATACACCCCCGAGAGAGTGCACTGCCTCTCAGCTGATATTGCATGCCTGGCTGAAAATATACGTTGAGGGTGCTCTTTTCAGTATTATGAAACATGTGCGCTTTTTAAGATTGATTTATATTTAAAATATACTTCATGATTTCAAACATGTTTACACATTAATTAATGATTAAAATACTTGTTTAAAAAATTTAATTTAATGATAAATTAATATGTTTAAACTTATTAAGAAACGTCTTTATTCATATGCACTGTGTTTTTGACATTTCGGTATAGATATTGGAGGCTGAAGAAGGTACAAGTACCGGGACTGAAACATCGGAAGGGTCAACACACAATGAAACAAATAAATTTTAAAGTGAACTCGGACACTTTGCCGGCACTGCACGGAGTCTTGCGGAGAGAAGCTTCTCGTGAAATGAAATCCAGTATTGTGAGACTTCGGGCGAGTAGTTCAACTCCAATCAAGGCGGGCCTCGCCGAGTGTTTGCCCGGGAAGTGTCAATACGGCAGCAGTGAACTTGCCCATTGATAACTTGATGCATATTAAATCTGAGGAATAGATCCACTTGAGACGCCATCTCAAATATATTTTGATTCAAAATACTGGGTCTGTGTATACATAACATATTTTATTTAAATTGGTAAGTTTCCATTTCGAACAAAACAATGCACTAAAACCGCATTTAAGTCTAAAACATATCGGGAATCATTGCAAGATGGCGGCTACACGAGGCACGTGCCTGTTGAGTCGACCGGCTCGGCTGCTAATAAATCAACATCAAGTAAAAACAATAAGCCATAAATCTATTTCCTCTAGCATAATTCCCGCAATATCGCCCCCCAGCCTTTGGAAGCTGAGACTCTGGATTTGCGGAAAGTTGAAAAATGTGGAAAACCGGGAAGGGCAAGCGCCGTGAATCACGCTCCTTGACTCCCCGGGATAGATACGTCTGATGATACTGTAGGTTTCTGAAATATACTTGACCATGAACTAAATCAGATGCCAACTGCTCAGTACTGTTTAAAAATGTCTGCGTTGCATGTCTATGAGCATAAATTGTACAATCTGTATATGAATTGTATTGTATATGGCAATAACGCTATCTACTGCTTCACTCAGTTTTATTATTCATGTATATGATCAGCCAGCAAACAAAAACATGTACGAAATGGAGAGTCCGTTCAAAGACTGTGTAATGATTTTATAAATATTATCTAACCTAAAAAATAAACAAGAATAACCAAATTGTAAAAAAATCTAGGGGTAGTTAAAAGCTTATCTACGACAAATAAGCTTAATTTGTAATATAACATACTTAAACATCAATTGTGAATATGGAAATGACCAATAGAAAAAAAATATTTTTGTTGATGAATGCTTTAAATTTGCATGCGAAACCGTATGGAAATTGTAGTAAATAATTTCTAATCTGAACTTTTCAACAGTCAGTACGCTGTTATTTTTATTTGCTATGCAAATGGAAACAATTGCGGCTCTTTTTAAATTGCTTTGTTTTCACATATTTTTCTTACATTATCTTTGAAGCAAAACGTGCAAAATTCTAACTACCCGTCTTTAAAAAAACCACTAAAAAACAAACAGCATATATCGATATCGTTGATATGTAGAATATTTTTAATTTTTAAGGATAAATAAACTATTTTATACAACTTATTTCACAAATAAAGTTGTGAGTTTTTAAAAGTAAAAAACAACAAAGCAGAAAATAATTTTCTACCCAATAGCGCAGACGCAAAAAAGGCACGAGCGAGTCAACAATAACTGTCGCAAAAGAATAAAAAAAAACCAAACATTTTCTCGGAAGCGTTTTTATTTTTACTGCTCCCGCCCAGACAGCGGGGGTTTCTTTATTTTTCCTGTAAATTTGTGAACTCTGATACTAAATGAGATTCGTCGTGCGCTTTTTTCACAAGTCCGCTAGCAATCGAGCAATCCGGGCTTAGTTATTATATTTCGAGTCTGCGCCGTCCACGCCTGCACTAAAAATGGAGAAGCTCCTTTGGGTTGTTGTTTTGTACTCAGACATTTTTATTAGTAACTTTGCGAGCACAGATAGTTTTTTTTTTTTTGAATATTTATTTTCCATATAACACACAAAAAATATCCTTAATAGTCGCATTGATATATTATATTTATGGTGGTTTTGTGATTTCATTTTTTTTTTTAATTCTCAATGCCTGTTGGCATTTTTTTGCTCAGTTGTTAAATATTTATATACGAAAAATAGCAAAACCTAAAATAAAGAAATATAACTGGAAAATAGCACCCCTGAGTTGAAAAGTTCAGGAAGACCGTATTTCAGGCGAGGCTTCCAAAACACAGCAGTCATACGAATGCTTAACATATTGTCGATCTGCAAGGCTTCGACGGACTACTTGTGATTCCAGGGGCGCCGGGGCGGGCCAGTATGACGGATGGCAGTGGCGGACGTGGGGAATGAATCCCGCCAGATACAGCGGCGGGCTATTCCTCAGCCCGATAAGGGACGGCGGCAAGAAGCGCCCGAGGAACCTACTCCATAATCTCTGCTTGATTTGTGTGCGCTTCTTATGTGCTGCAATTTATTTTATTGATTCTGCTTCCGAGGCTAAACTGCTTATCGAATCTCATTCATACGAATTATACAGTTATGTAGATATGTATACATACACACACACACACACGCACACACACACATATATATATATATATATATATATATATATATATATATAGAATAACCCTATTGTATTGACTTTATGATTAATTTAAAAAATAACAATCAAAACACTAAAAATTGCAATTTCTATTTAATTCAAATCTTGCCTTAATTTTGGAACACCTTTATATATATATATATGTGTTTATTTTTAAATAAAATAAAAAATTATGAAATTATACAGATTAAGAATATAACATTCAAAATCATATTTATTATATATTATTTGAATGCACGGCAGATGTGAGAGGCTTATCAATCCAGACTGCATTGCGATTGAATTTGCTGCTTGCTTACTTGCTTCATTATTTTGACTGTTTACACTTTTATAATACAGTAATACCCCGCTTTACGCGAGGGATACGTTCCGGAAAAAATCGCGTTAAGCGAAATTCGCGTATCACTTAAATTCTAAGAACACTTAATGCAGTATTATATTATTACTAATATGATTAGGCACATTAGTTCATATATAGAAGATGATTTAAAGAAACTTTTTTCTGAGAGTTTCTTTAAAATAATCTTCTATATATGAACTAATGTGCCTAATCATATTAGTAATAATATAATAAACCCGTAATGGGTAATAAATACGCATCTGATTCACCGACCTATAAAATAGATATGCAGTATTATATGTCGTTTTTACTAAAAAATACATCCATTGTCTTTTGGGTAGCGTTTCTTTTACGTTCTTGTAAAATACGTTCATAACACCAACGCTGTTTTTAATTGTTAAGTGAAGTCAATGACTACATTATGTTCATACACATTCTTCAATAAGAAATTTGCGTAATGCGAAGCATTTTAACGCGAAATTTTAAACTCGCGTTATAGTGAAACCGCGCATAACGGGGTAGCGTAAAGCGGGGTTTTACTGTAGTGAGTTTAACTAATGTGAAATAAAATAATACATTGGAGTATAAAACTATAACATTATATTTTTATTTTATTTTCAAGTATTTAAAATAAGCATCTCTCTGAAAATATACAGCAACCCCGATTTAACGTCGTTTGAAGAAACATGAATCAGAAATATAATCGCTTGCGTACTTTAGCAAGAGTTATTTGAAAGCTTCGAAAGACCGGCGATGAATACAAACTACCCTTATATTGACTTTGTCTCTGGGGTGGTAATTCAAATATTGCGGTGTGTGGCCTACCTGCGGTATGACTCAGGGGCGGTTTCTCATGTGGAGGGGTTAAAACTTTCACCCCTGTGCAAGTTTTCTGCACCGCCAAGCAAGCGAGCTGCACACTGAAGCCTTATCGCAGCTCTAACCACCCTCTTAAACAAAATATCGCGAAATTGAGTTATTCACGGGCGATAAATGTTCTAAACTGTGAAATTTACATCTGCTGGAAGTATTTGAATAAAATAACGCCGGATCACCTTTATGCAGTAAATCATCAAATTGATTAAAATATAGTAACAGCCGGGATACTCTTTTTTGATATTCATGGAATTGTTAAATCTCCTTTCAGTGTTACGTTTAAAATTGTATTTTTTTTATATTTAATCTAAAATTACATGACTTTCATTTATAATATTTGCAAAATTTAAAAAAATTCCTTTTTGTATGACGGTGTGTATCATAAAATTATAAATTTTAGTAAATCGTCATTAAAATTATATTATTTTTATTCTTTTCCCATTTCTTCTGTATAAAGAAATAATAATAACAATTTAACCCTTTGTTGACTAGTTAGTTAGAAAACACGTAGTTGTTATCTCAAAAACTTATTCAGCGAGAAATGAGAATATAATAAAACAATAAAATATTACCCTCCTTCCACCCTTGTCGCATATCTCCGTCCCTGTCCGCAGAGCCGCACTGGGATTTATACCCTAGGAAGCAGGGCTGCCACAGCTTCCCTTCCTTGACCGTTTGCCAGTAGCAACCCCTAGCGAGCCTTACCCGCCCGATAAGCCTCTCGCACCCTTGGCACCAGATACGAGGGTAAGGAGACATCTCCTGGGAGACGGAGATTTTAGAACGACATTGCTATAGATAACAAAGTCACGGAAATCATTTTAATAGTTGGCCATTGAGGAGATTACTACTTTTTTGTTTATGTTTAATTTTCATGATAAATCGACAGCAATAGTTTGTGAACGTTCTCGCCTTTTAAGAATCTGAAAAAATCCTTGAAATGCTATAAAATATTCACTTAAATAAATTTATGTTATCTCACAGTGACTAGGTCCTAGACCTAGTCAATTAAATTTGTAATTTTCATATTGAATATTACAAATTTATCTAGCTTGTCGTCGATATATAAATCGATATTTAAAAAAAAAGTTGATTTAAAAACATTGAAGATTTGTAAGTAGACATGAATATAATAATTATTTAGTTGAATTGCTTAGAACAGTACAACAAAAATCAATGGCTTAATGTCTAATAGATGAGATTATTTTTGTTTATGATCACTTTCGTTCATAAACAAATATATTGGTAAATTAAAAAAATATCCGTAATGACATTCCTTTACGGTTTTATTTTGATATTACCCATTTTTCCAGTGTGTCTGGTTGGCATTTTCAGGCTTATATATCTTCTATACTTCATTAATCGGATATAATTATTACATATAACTAATTTATAAATTATAACATAAACTTAAATTTAACTAAACATTTTAGTGCCTTAACTATATATATATATATATATATATATATATATATATATATATATATATATATATATATATATATATATATATATATGAGTATACGTTTGTGTATTTGTAAAACACATTTTTCAATAAATATCAAACTTCCGTGAAGTATTTTTAATAAAAGCGGTGTTATTTTCACAAAAGAATGCCCAAAATTGCTGTTACTACTTTCAGAATTAAAAACAGCTAAATATTTGGGATTTTCCTATACGGGAAAATACAAAAATGGTTATGTCATAGAATGCCGTTTTGCTGCGGAACCGTGATGGGGGTTGTAGAATTCTGGGACAGGACGGGGGCGCACGAATAAAAACAGCCGGAGTGCAGTGCCGATAAGGGTGATTAATAGCCTCGTGCCAAATTTATTTAAGAAGTCACATTTATTAGCACTCTTAGCGCTTCAGGAAGTGACTGAAACAAAATCAATGATTAATAATAAATATTTTCAAGATTTGCAGTTTTCATACATACGGAAAAATTGTTTTACTAAATGGTTTTGAATAATTGATACACACTGTAACGACGTAATTTTTTTAAATAAATTTATGAATTTTACAGTCGATTATATGTTTGAATCAAAGAATAATTAACTTTTTATCGCAGGCTATATGTGATTTTTCTATATGCAAAAAGCGCTGCGTACTGGAAATGTATAAGTCGTAAATAACAGTAAATGCCTCTGAAAGTTTCATTCAATGCAGCGTTTTAAAGTTGTTAAGTTGTGTGTTTTAGACTTCACGTTTTTATATAATTGTTTAAAAAATATAATTTACTTAATATTATAATTATATTTATAGAATTTTGCGTGTTGTTACACGCATTTAAAAAAACTATTTAAGGCATACATTTGATTATAACAGACAAACCCCCTGTAACGTCAATAATCCGTACCGTTTTATATAAAAAATTGTGTCACATTTAACCCAAAAAGATATAAATACATATAAATCTCTTTTTATCGAATTTAAAAGTCGTTTAAAGAAAATTAAAAACAATTAATGAAATAAACTTCACAAATGATAACGAAAAACAGTTGATGGAATATTGTTTTAATGGTGCTATATGAGTACTGCGTTATGGGAATTGTTTACACTTCAATCTTTGAGTTATATATGTATACAGTGGTATAAGTGTACCGCGTTATAAGAAGGGAAGCTGACTTGGCTATTACAAAAATCTACAATGATTTCAAATACATTATTTTTTAGGAATATATATATATAAATAAAAAAAATTCTTTTGTTAAGCTTTTATGTTACGAGTACAATACAATTTAATTTAGTCTTTTTTTATGAAAAAATGTCGACAAAAAGGTCAAAACAGCCCTAGCGTGACACTCGATCTCGTGTCTCACGTAGTTTGCGGGCCGCGTGAAAGCCTTGAAGACCACGTGTGTGGTTCCCCTGCGATCTCACACGTGACCAGGTGGGATATTCCTAGCCTGGGCACGTGCAATAGCTTCTCAACTCAATAAGGTATCCATTAGTTGCATATCCGACGGGACATACGATGTATTTAATAAAAATTAATTGTAACTAACCTATGGACATGAATTTTTCATAATTTTTTGTGTTATTTTGTGAGTAATTTAACAATCGTGATAAGCCTAGTTTACTGGATAAATATTTGTGACTTGCAAGCATTCTTGGCTTTATTATAGAACCAATCTGAGAGTCAGCAAAAAAAATTGACACAACCTAATGATTGTTATTTATAGAAATACAATAAAACGCTTATATATATATATATATATATATATACATATATATATATATATATATATATATATATATATATATATATATATATATATATATATATATATATATATATATATATATATATATATATATATATGTTAGCTGGTAGACTGAGTGGTTAGACTGTAGACTTTAAAACCAGGGGTCAACGGGTTGATTCTCTTCTTAAAAGGTGAATTCCAAACTGATGTTTTAGGCTGCCCCCAAATTGTCAAAATAAAAATAAAAAAAACATATTTAAGATTTCATGGGTTTTTTTTCAATATGCGATTTCTTTATGTATATATACACGATATTTTTACAATGAGAAAGATATTTCTATAAATCTTTTTTTTTCCAAGAAGGTTAACAGTTTATCTCAAATGTAGTACAGACCGAGACATCGTATATTTAACCTAACCTAACCTAACCTGACCCTCTCGGCCGCGATCTGTCACAGAGACATCACAGACAGGTACATTTTCATAAAAACGCTTAGAGTTTCTCAAAATAAATTAAATGACCCAAACAGATTTGAAGTAAGTTCATTGACTAAATAATTTTATTATTTATATAAAAATTTCATCAAAGAAAAAGAGACTCTTTTTTAAAGCCCAATAATTTCACATTACACACACATATTAAAATATCTCTATTCTTCTCCTTTGAACAAAAAAATGATTTATTCCTTAAAAATATAATAAAAATAATGTTATATTAAAATCATATTAAAGCTGTTTTATATTTGGTAAATTGTCATGTATATGTTTAATATTTTAAAAGTGAGCTAAATTATAAATAAACAAGATAGATAGGTTTCCTCTGGTGTTTATTTTAAAAGTGAGGTGCAGCTACAGGTATAACAAAATAAACAATCTGCATAGTTTTAAACAATGTTTTGGGAATTCAAAATATAACAATAACCATTTTATCAAAAAAAAATCAAAACCATTCATTAAAACAAAAAACTAGCAGAATCAGCGCATTCAGTAACACTAACAATGTTCTGGAATCAAGTCAAAATCTAAAAGTTACCAAATAACGATTAAAAATAAAAACTAATGGAGTTTTCTCTAGAATTTATTCTAAAAAATAAAATGAATGGCTTAAGGCTTGAGCGAAAAATTCCGTACAATAAAATCGATGGCTCTGAGAGGGTTAACAATTTGTCACAAATGGGAAAGGTGGCCTCCCAAAGGTGCAGCTCGGGACGCCGGGACGCAATGGTCCCATTCGAACGTCTGGTCACCCTGGCCCGGCTATCAAAAACACTTGCTCCGGTCCTCTCCCAGGAGACGCACCGAGAGGGGTGACGTATGAATTTATACCCTGAACGCTAAGCACTGGATACAGAGGCTTTGTTTAATTATTATTATGAATTCATGTGGCCGTGTTATTAATTGCTACAGATAAAGTACAATCCTGTTGTTCACCAATTGTAATGATGCATTTTTTAAATTGAAAATTAACGATTGTGTTGATTTTGATCCTTGAGCTGCACCAAGTTTTTGGTACTCTAACATTTTGCCCCCCCGTCCTAAGACCCTTTTCAGGAATTTTCAATATGATTGTCCCATCATGGGGACCGAAACGTCGGAGTACAAAGAAATTAATGCAGTTCAACACCCAAAAATCCAAATCAACTACCAAAATCTAAACCTACAACCATATCTATTGATTAATCTTTTTATAAAAAATATGTTTAAATGGCTTCGAATGAGCGTTTTTGGTTTTCAAAGTCATTTTCAGATTCAATTTGAAAAATATTCATAAAAATCCAAAATATAAAACTTCCAAAGAAGCCTTTAAAAAGCGAGAGCACTTGAAAAACATACGTTTTTGAACTTTGATTTAAGATGTCAACCAAGAATGTTGGAAAAACTAGTAGTATCAAAAAATATTAAAAATACTTATTGACATGATGACAAATTATAAAATGCAATCATTTCATGAGTATCGGATGTTGATTTTCAGTAAGCCAACGGACCAGTTTAAACGTAGAAAAACCATTTATACGGATCTTTCCTTATCAAAAATAAAATTTGTCACTCCCTCAGTCGCTTCAACAGCCTACAACCCTTCGCGAGGTCGGAGGGGTGTGTTTGGGGTAAGAAAATATATGCTCCTTGTGCATTTGATACTTAAGAGGGTAATTTTTTTTAGAAGAATATTTTTAAATTTATTCAATAGCATTAAAATCTTACACACAATCTAGATTCTTAATTTTTTTTAATATCAAAACAAAAATTAAACATTTAACTATGAATAAACTAATAGAATAGTTCTTTAAATTTATAAATAATACTTCAAATAAATATACACAAATAACTGGTATAATATGTTATACTTAATATGATAACAACAAATATAAATATCCAAATGGTAAGGTAATAAAATTTTTTTGGGAGTATTTTTGCATTGAAAAAATTTTTGAAGGGAAAAATACTTATAAATAAACATGCTTATATTTTTTAAAGCAATTTACGATTTAAGCTTGTTTAATGCGGTGATAAAATTTCATTGGTTTTTTAATAATATTTACGGGATCATTTTCCACTAACTGGACATAATTATTTGTAAATAAATAAAATTGTAAAGAACGCAAACCTTAAAACCAAATATAGATAAATGTAGATTTATTTCTAATCTTAAATTATTATTAGGATATTTGTTCACCAATCACAGTGCGGGTTTTGCCAGGGTACGTCTTTCGTTTTCGACCTCCCTCCCGTCATGGCAATAACTCAAACATAAACGATGCCTTATTCTGGACGCACTTTGCTTATTTCCCAACCCCTGCAAGCCAGCACGTACGGCATACACAACCCTCGGACATACCGACCCTTAGGAGATGTATTTAAATATATTTTGAAATATCTGAAGTGCTGTTGGTTTTTATTCATGTTCGATGCTTTGGGATTTTTGCATTTATATTTATGGGAATTTTTGAAAAGGATTTGCTAACTTTAAATTGATTCGTTTTTACTAAGGTTGCGGTAAAAAGACAAATTTTTGGTGTGTCTTGATAACACATTTGTGGTTTTTATGAATCAAAATATTTGTATTTTATTTATCTGTATTTTAAATCAATCAAAAATACCCAAGTCTATGTTTATAAACCACATTACTCTGCAACCTTGGAAGTATGAGATAAGCAGGTTTAGTAATCGAATCTGGATCCGGTACTTTTCTAACGTAGTTAGAGAAATCCTTAAAAAAACAAGAATTGAATGATGTAGATACTTTTACACTCTCAAAAATTCAAAACTTTGTTTCAAACATATTTATATCACCGAACCACAAGATGCCTTAAATAAATAAAATGAACCTGTCGATTATTGCTCTTTGTCTATTTTTCTTTTTTGATAAAACTTTGAAATTAAAAAATTCAAAAAGAGCTTATCAGTCAAGGTAAATAAATATCATTTCAAAACTCACTTTCTTTTATTTTATAAAAATTATTGATTTTAAAACAGGAAGTCAGATTTTATGCAGGGTTTTCAATCTCAAAATATATGTTCCCCTAAGGAGTGACATCAAATATCACATATCGATTCACAGCCTCTTAACTGCATACATATACTTCGATTTTCACGGTTTGTTCCCCTCTTAGGGAGTTAGGCCACTTATGCAACCCCAGCAAGATGGATCCGACATCACATCTGCATTGCACCCCCTTCTACAACCCCTTTTGCTCTGCCATTAGCCTTCCAGCTTGAAAATGTGTTGTAAAGCGTATCTTGAATGATACGCCATTTTACACGTGTAATGATTTACATCAATATGGCAACAAGTAGCAGAGAAAATAAATGAAAAAATTACTTTGTGGTTGTATTTTTCTATTTCTGTTAGAAACGTTAATTTGAGCAAATATTTATGTTTTTAAAAAATTATTTTGATTCGAATATAATACATATGTCGATTTTTTTATTAAACGTCAATCAGATGCGTATTTATTACCCATTACGGGTTTATTATATTATCAGGTTATCAGGTTTATTATAAATCATCTTCTATATATGAACTAATGTGCCCAATCATATTTGTAATAATCGAATATAATATTTAACATTGTAAGATTACCTCTTACTTCTAAATTAAACAATCTTGATTAAAAATTTATAATTTATATTCCATATTTTTATTTACTGTAAAAAATGCACACCCAAATCGTTTGATCATAGTTTAAAATATTTAGTATAAACATTCGTTTTCTCTAAAAAAATAAATAATTCATACGGGTGTTTTAGAAAGAAACGCTTATATTATATTTTCATGAGGAAGTTCATAAAAAAATATTGTTACCTTTAGCATATTTATCCAAAGGTTTTGCTTTATGTCCACTAAAAAGTTCATTTAAAATTCAATTTATAAGAAAATATTTCTTACGACATAAAAAATACCATACGAATACGGGGCCGAGTCTTTGCTATCTCACCGTAGGATTTGGCCGCAGCTTTGTGTGGTTAATAAACATAAAGTAAATAAAATAAACTTTGTAGGTTTCACTTTCCGTACCCTAACTTTCAATGTCCGCCATAAAAGAAAAATGCATGCTCATATAAAGTCTAATTTGATATAGAGTCTCCATATTATCCTTCCGTGCCCCTAAAAAACCTCAATCAAATTAAAAAGGTATATAATATTTATTATATGGAAGGGACATTATTATTTTCTGCTACCAATCATTTTGCTAATAAATAATAGTAATGGATATAATAAAATAAATAAAAGGTTATTTTAGCATCAAACAGAAACGAATTTCAGCTGATATTTATTCCGAGACATTTATATTTGTAAATATATAGGAATATCAAAAAAATAAACACTTCTCTTGGTTTTATCGACTTTTGAAATTGCGTATCAAACACAAAACATTAAATGAACACGGTCTTTAATTATTATATTATTTAAGATATTTTTTATCGTACATTCATAAAGAGAATTTTATGTAAATTATATCAAAGTGATTTGTTTGTAAGTATGTATGCTAACAAAAAATAAACCAATAAACGTATATAAATTACTCGACGATATAGCCAAAGTTAAAACACAAATTTTTAAATTTATGTTCAGAAACAAAGTTGATTGACCTGCTTTATTATTATTATATTATAAGAAAACAAAATTTAAATAATGAAAAACAATACAGTTTACAAACACAGTTTTGTGGGTACCATGGACCTTCAATATTTTGTAACAGGACAAACAGTAAAAACAAACATATGATTTCTAAGAAAATAAAAAATAAACCATTTATATCAAAAATTATAAATATGTATAGAAAATTTCATATATTTGCCAAAATATCGAAAACATCCTTTCCGCGAATGGGACCAGACAGAGGCAAAGGGTGAGTTTGTACCTTAACAAATTCAATCGCGAAACCGTCGGGGTTGGTTTTTCGGAGAGCCTCCAGTACTTACATATCTACCCCTAGTAATAAAGTAAATCAACATTTTTTGTAGCCGTTTACTTTTTACGGGTGCCTAAGCCAGGCGTAAAAGGTTTCACCGCCGCCACCCCCGCACCCTTGCCTGCGACCAGCCTCGATCGGGTTATTCATGAGCCATTCGCAGGGCCATTAAAGCCTTAAGAATATTTTATGACGTTTGAATATTTCCGCCCTATACAAGTGAGTATGCAGTTTTTTTGTATCGATTTATCATTTATAAAATACTACCAACAAATTCTTTGTAATGCTTTTACATTATAAATATACACACACACACATACACACACACATATATATAAGTATATATATATGAATATAAAAGCATCTATAAATTTTATTTTAGAAAAATAGGGATTTTTGAGGAAAAAAATAATTGTATATCGTTTTCATTTAGATAAGTGTTTTATAATTCTTTGAAAAAATGGTTATATTTTAGGTCAATATTTAATACAAAGAGCCTTTACGATAAGAAATGCTATTTTCCACTGATGTTTTGATGGGTATTTTTATAGAGTAAAAATCAGATCAATACTTATTTCATCGAAGAAATGGTTTCAAGATTTAAAACATTCTTTCAGAATAAATACTATTATAACTTTTGGAAAAAAAATACATGTTATTTTCATTGAGCATGTATTGCTATTATTATAAAAACTACTGTTTGCGTGAATATAATTTTTTTTTTGACTGCAGAAACTTTCATCGAAATAATATTTTTTTTAAAGGTAAATAATTCCGATGGCATTGTAGCTTGCCACCGGCCAACAAGTAAAATACAATCCACTATTTTTATTGACGCAAACACATCGCGAGACCTTCATCCACAACAGTATTTACTTCTGGCCAACATAACGGCAAAAAAATCTTGAAAAGAAGGGCACAAAGACGGGGTTGAAATCGGTTTGGCGGGGTAACCACTATTTACCCTCCCGCCGGGCTGTGTCAACACGCCTTGCAAGGGTGTCGCGGGAGGCTCGCATGCACGGGAGGTTCAGAGCTAAAAATTCTATTAAAAACCTTTATTTGTCTTCAATAAAGTTTTCCGTGCATATTTACCCCTTCAATACCCTGATTTCAGCGCATTTAAGCGCATTTCTTTATTTGCGCGTAAATAAAACGAGTACTATATTTTGTTTTTTTTTTTTTTAATTTTTGTTTCTTAATTACTCAATGATTTGAATATTTCAAACCCATGAATATCCTTAAAATAATTCAATAAACCAAACTCGTAAAAAAAAAGAGTTTGCTAAGCATTGAAGTAAATTTAATTTACTTTTTAAGTTCATGGCTTTAGTCACTGTGCACGTGTATTTTTTAAACGAATCTTAAAAATTTGATACAATGACATAAATGATTCCTCTTAACACGCTTTTCGACGAGATTCCTGACTTATATAACATTAAAATATTATACATCCCAAATAATTTAAATGACTTGTATCTATGACGCATAATTTAGAGTAATAAAAACAATTGTTTTCACACTACAACAAAAATCTATACAAAGTGTTCTCGTACCAATATTTATATAAAATTTAAGTTTTATGGGTTATTTGCATAACAGTCAACATAAATAGGTTTATGGCTATTTTCTCCACATACTGAACACCTTGTGAATGTGGCAGTAGGAGTCTTTTCAATGAATCCTTTGAGGGATCGCGCCCTGCAGTTACGTTGCCGAACCTACGAGATGTTTGAAGGTGATAAAAATATATTTACCTGAAACGTGTGCAAACAGTAAATCGCTTATACAAAATCAATATGTTTTTTCATGTTATACTGAGCTACACCGTAGAACGAAAAAAAGGGAAAAAAATTATAATCTGACTGCCGGAAAAGTAAGACAGTTTTTGAAATAAATAAAAATCATTTTTGCGTTAATCAAGATTGAACGGTAAGAAGTCAATTTAAAGGGAGGTCATGCATTGAGTTTAGAAAATACGAAATAATTTTATCCTGAATTTGTACTGTGTTATTTGGTGTCATGGTTTTTTGAATAGTTTTATTGTGGGAATAATAAAATTCATGAGTTTTATTTTATTATTGATAATTATATAAGATCGATTTTTGGGTGTTATATCGTGTATTTAATCGTCAGGTAGAATAAAAAGTTCATCTCGCCAAGGAGAAAATCGTGTTTTTCATATTTTCAAATGTGTAACCTTACAAGCAAATATCTCTGATAAGTTAGTAAGTCTGTGCGTTTGCTCGGGCTGTTGCAGTAAGCAGTTTATTATTCCTCTCTCCCCTAGCGATACTGCTATGCGAAATATAATTATGTGAGATATATGGAAATTATTCTAATTGTTAATTAAAAACAGCAAAACCATAATTTACTATGAAAATTATATTTTGAATTCTCTGGCTACATAACGTATTTATACAGATATATTATAATAAACTATGATACGCCCGTTCGACTGTTTATTCGTATTTAAATAATTATTCAATACCGGTGATCCGGAATATTGGTTTATAAAACAAAGTCCTGGGAGGAAAAATAAATTTAAAATATACACTCTGCCCGCTGATGTGTCGCAATAAGATAAGTTTTATTTTAGCTCTTAAAGTTTTATTTAACACAAAAAAGATATTGTATATTATTTAATTATTGTTACAATTATATTATTAAATTCACAGTAAAAAAGTATTTATTTCTTAAATATGAAAAAGGTAATTTTTTGATTAAAAAGAATTTATAGCTTTAAACTAAAATTAAAAGAACTTTGTTTTGATTAAACAAAATTGTTCGTAAGATAAATATTTTTTTTATTAAAATTTATAATTACCAAAAAATTCACTGCCTAAAAAATTTAAATATTATTATTATGAAGGAAAACAGCTCTCTACTATTTTGAATCGGTCAAAGAAACTTAATCTTACCTTACACGCTGGTTTGAAAATAATTAATATTTAGTGTTTGTATTTATAATCGAGAAAATTAAGGTTTATTTGCTCTATAGAGGCATCGATAGACTTAAACTAAAACATGGTGAAGCCTTTTTTCATAAATACTCAACTCTTATTCTATTGTCCAAGTAAAAATATTATATGAGGAATTTTGAAGTATGTGGATTTATTTGATTAAGTATTGCAAAACGAATATCCTTTCACTAAAAGTCTCATAAAATATCTTTGTTACTTATGTTTTGAAAATATAAAAACAATATTAATATAATATTAAGAAGGTCTCTTTGATATTTTTTGTAACTTCCTTTACTTGTTAATAATCTTTTTTTTTTGCAATACATTGCACACAAATATATTATTAAATTCTCTTGCATTATATACATATTAATTATTAGATTATTGATTGAATTGAAAAAGCAAGACGCGCTTGCAAACATGATAGAGCAAAGTAAACCAAGAGGGTAACCAAACCTTTCTGCCCCATGAGGATGAAATAAGACATCAAATACAGCTTTCACTCTCGCTAATCAACCGGGATATTAACAAAAGGTTATTCACCGAAAATTCCGCAATAATTTCCATTTTCAACAAACGCACAATAATGGGTTACCTGAGGGATGGTTAACCTGAGGGTGGGTTTGAGGCTTTGACGTGCGTTGGTAGCAGACCGAGGTTCGAGCCTTATTCGGCTGTGCTAATATTATACACGGAATCTCAGTAACTGAAAGCTTTTATGAGGCATTCTGTAACGCTCGTGCGGTAGCTTTGAAAATGCGATGTGTGGAGTTTGCGTTAATTATATATAATTAATGTTGATACTAGTAAAATATTATTTTTCCATTGTGATCTTTTGCTGAGTTAAACTCTATTTTTTGATAGAAATCCTTTTGATTTCCATTAAAATTGAAAACATACTTTACATATTTTACTAGTATCGGATGTTAATAGTTATAGGGGGCTGAATTATTATCTTTATTTATATCATTAAATTTCATACATATTTAATGAAAAGATCAGTCAAGTTTGATTTTCACGTGTGAGAATTTTTTCTAATATACGATAAAAATGTAAGTGCTTTAAATTTGATGTATGCGGTTTTTTAAAATCAATACGTTCATGAGCTTATGATAGTATATATTTAGGCTTAAATTAAAAGTCATTATTATTAAGTTCTTACAATGCAAGATTCACTTAAATGATGGTCTTATTTTATTCGATACATTTATAACTGGTTTAAATTTTACGTAACAGCATTTATATGGTATGGATAATTTATTTTATGATTATGTTTAACATTTTGTGAAATATTTGATGAATACTGGAATTCTCTTATATTTTATGATTTAAGGTGCTTAGAATGTAATACATCAGTGCCGTGAGAAATAAAGCATGTTTATTCCACTTCTACAAAAAGTCGATACAAACCTTGATATCCGACTAGAAACTGTGATAGGATATTTATTAAGAGACATAAAAATAAGATTATCTAAGGAAATGGGGTGCACCAATACTCTGAGTTTAATAGGCCGCAAGCAAAAAGGTTGGTAAATGGGCCAAAAAAAATGGTCACAGACATTTTGGATATATCCTGCATGATGCATCTCCAGCATTTGCCTCGCTTATGATTTTAAAAAGATCAAAGAAATTAAAAAATATTACAGTTTTTACAAAATTTATATTTGTCTATAGTAAATATATTACCAGGAACGCTGTCTTCTCTCACATTTATCAGAAAATTTACATACACCTTCCAAGTGATCATGTGAAAAGAAAACAAAAGTATATAATGAATTTAATCACAAGACTGGTTCTTATTAAAAAAAAAATATCTATCACAGATAGCTTTATAGCTAGAAGATTAAAAAATCATTGTTTGTTGTGGGCATTTTTACCTTTGAGGACGAAAATAAGAGACATAATTTGTCTAATTTGTTAGTATTTTGAATAAAAATACTTGAGTGATTTTCCACATTTTTGTTTTTATTAGTGACCGGTTTCGCCAACCTTTCACGTTGGCATTATCAAACAGAGTGAGATTCTATATAATACTAAGCAATTAGGTAAACAATTGTTAGAGGGAGAGGTTGTTGTTAGAAAGAGAGAGAATGATTGTCAGGTGGTAAGGGCTAATGTGATTTTAATGTACCTGACAAGTGGAGGATTCTATATAATTGCAAATTTTTGTGTTAATGGGGTAATTATCTAAAGTAGTGGCTTTGAGGTGTAGCAGCAGTTATTCTGAGTTGGGGTTTGTCCTGTAGTGTGTTTATCTGTAAATAATAGGTTTATGCACAGTAAATGTTTTTTTAAAAAAGTGTGATTTAGCAATAGGGAATAATAATGGAGACTTATTGAAAATAACCTGGTCGTTAAGCAGGTGCTCCGGTGCGTTATCTTTTATGCGATTGATCTCTAAAATCTCTTAAAATCTAAAATCTCTCTTTTCCACTCACTCATACACCGGCTATGTATGGTCCCCTTAGATGAAAATAACTTCAATACGGAACTTAAAATCATACTGAAATTAGCCACTAACAACGGATATAACCCTTCAACCATTCTTAAAATGTTATCGAAAAAACAAAAAACTATTTTTGTCGATATGATCTCTAAATTGTCCAAAAGCGATAGAAATAATATAAATAAAAAATGGGTTAAAATCCCATTCTTCAGCGAGACTTGCGAAAAATACGGTAAACTCCTTTCTAGATCATGCAGGGTCTCATATTACAATAATATGTCCCTAGCAAAAATTCTTATCAATAATAAAGATAAGAATGATAAATTCAGTAACAGTGGCATTTATAAACTCAACTGCGATTCCTGCGACGCCACTTACATTGGCCAAACAGGTAGATCCTTCAACACAAGGACCAAAGACCACATAAGAGGATGGAAAAAGGGAGATGAGACATCTACGTTCGGCCTCCACCTCTCGGATAATAAGCACGACTTTAACCAGAACTCCAACCTCAAAATTTTGCATATTAACAATAAAGGCACAAAACTCGATCGCCAAGAGATTTTAGAGATCAATCGCATAAAAGATAACGCACCGGAGCACCTGCTTAACGACCAGGTTATTTTCAATAAGTCTCCATTATTATTCCCTATTGCTAAATCACATCTTTAAAAAAACATTTACTGTGCATAAACCTATTATTTACAGATAAACACACTACAGGACAAACCCCAACTCAGAATAACTGCTGCTACACCTCAAAGTCACTACTTTAGATAATTACCCCATTAACACAAAAATTTGCAATTATATAGAATCCTCCACTTGTCAGGTACATTAAAATCACATTAGCCCTTACCACCTGACAATCATTCTCTCTCTTTCTAACAACAACCTCTCCCTCTAACAATTGTTTACCTAATTGCTTAGTATTATATAGAATCTCACTCTGTTTGATAATGCCAACGTGAAAGGTTGGCGAAACCGGTCACTAATAAAAACAAAAATGTGGAAAATCACTCAAGTATTTTTATTCAAAATATTAAAATGGAATTCCACCAAGTACTCTCTGTCAAAAATATTGAATTTCTTAATTTGTTAGTCTTTTAAGAACCGCAAGAACTTTCCTATCTATTGAGTTTATTTATTTCTTACAGTTCGATCATAATTTTACTTTATATAAAAAAAAGAGTTATTTTCAAATATAAAAAGAAAGTCTATAATTTAGTTGCATTTTATGTGGCGAAAAACTGAACAGTGAAATAAGTTCATAAAGGCCCTTTAGATTTAAATCTGGCTTTACGACTCGAATTAAAATAAAAACCCAATAATTCTGGCGGTGGTTATTGTCGATTACCCTAAGTATCAGAGCCTTTGATGGTTTTCAGCGCAACTTAGAACCCATAAAGAAGGCTTCATGGTAATTCAAAAAGGGTCACGATGGTAAACACCATTATGCCCCTCGGAGGGTATGTCCGCACCCTCGGAGCTTGTAAAAAGATCTATTTCACAATGTCCAGGATGTATTGAATACGATTTGAGAGGCGCTGAGGTTGAAAAATTTGGAGCAAGAGCATAAAAAATTCTTTTTATTTAAAAAAACATTACAAATTGAATAAAAAATATGTGTATTTTACTGATGTATACAGAACATTTATACACAAGCATTTATAGTTTTTATTTTAACTTTAACATAAGAACAAGTATAATATTACTTAAATGTATCAATAGACTAAAGTAAATTAATGTTTTAATTCCCGATTGTTTTATCAAAATTAACTAATACGTAAATTACAAGTTTAATTGTTAGGTTGAAATTATGATACACGAATAAAGCTACTTGAATATTTACCCATAAACAATATCTAGATGTTCTTTTAAGAAAAAATTCCGATGCTGAAATGTTTATTTTCAAATATTTAATTTATTATTTCTTAACTCTCAATTACACAACAAATGGCTTTTTTATTTGAAATCATAAGATTTTTCAATTTTACTTTCTGCTCCAGCTAATACCGATTCATCGTCCGTCGAATTGTTTATGTTCTTGCATAAAATCTTTTTTTTACAAGGGTAAACAAACAAAACATTAAGTTATAAAAAAAACGCTGTAAAGTAACCAACGAAATTTGTGCTTTTGAAATCGAAACAATTTTTACGAGATTGTTATAAATATAAAAATGTAACGTCGATGCTCAAGACAGTGGAACACGCCTACGTAACAAGTAAAATTCAATCGACCGTAAAAAAAAACTTTTAGTCTTAAGGGTAGTGGTCGAAGATTTCAGTTAGTATAAATTTTACATCCAAAATATCAGAAAACAGTAGTTCGAAATCATATATGCCAAAAATATAGATATTTGTATTTGTCGGTTTTGGCAGCCATTACGTTTGAATAATTTTACTGTGCATTTTTATTTAAAATTTAAGACGTTTTGGTTACTTTAAAATTCCTGAAGATAAATTGAATACTTTGTTCTTCTTGTCCTTTCACCTTTGTCTTATGGCCTCTCCTTCTTGCGGCGGAGTGCGGTTTTCGACTCTTCGTTTTCAGATAATCTGAGCTCGTACGTCTCCCGCTCGTGTAACTGAGATAAAAAAAATTAAGAAGGGTAGCGTAAAAAAACGCCATACATTCTGGCCTTTAAAAAACTTCAAGTACCTGTGCTACTTACTTGCCTCTTCGGTTTACGAGCAATCAAACTTTCATGTTTCGTGTTTCATTGATAAATACACCCGGCAGCCAGTGCTGGTAAAGAATCATTTATTCAATGTACACTCGCGGCGTAACTCCGAATAGATCTTTTTTTGATGACTTTGTTACGAGTAAGTGAGTAGCTCTTACTGCAGATTTACGATTATGGAAAAACTAAGAAAACTAAGCATAATGAGGTCATTTGGGTGTTCCGCGCGGGGTTCGCATAAAAAGACGCTAAAATTGAGATAAAAAGTCCTGAAAGACACCCCCGAACGCACTTGCTCCGTCTGTCGCGTTCTATTTTATTATATGTGTTTTTTTTTCGGGGATTCAGATGAATATGTTTCACACAAAAACCGATGTCGTATCGTACGACCAGTATATCAGTTCCTATGTCTTCATAAAAGCCATTCGAGTCGATCTCTCGCAAAAAAGTGAATAATATTTCAGGGAACATGTTTCGTACGGGATCGGTGTGTTACAAGTTTTCACATATTTTATCCGTTTAAAAGTTATAAATACGGCTTTGAGATAAAAATAATTATATAAAACCAATATTTTGAAAATAAAATCCCTATAGATGGTTCCAGCACAGAAATCAAAACTTCTGAGTACTGAGTACATACCTCAAAATCAAATAATTTAAATAACAACACAATATAAAAAAACCTACAAATCCTTAAATGTATATTTCGATGTTTAAATTAATTTTGTTTTATATCTTTTTGTGCTAGGATTGTCAGTTCTTCAATCTACTGGTTTTCTAGATATTATTAAATTATAGCTAGATAATCAATTCTTCTAATGCATAAACAAACATTCTGATATCATAGTACAGTGTAAACCAATTTACATGCCCCAATTCCCGAGGAATCACAAACATGTCACTTTTAAAATAACGATCGTAATCTTCTTCATTTAATTATTGTCTCTAATGTCGTTATACAAATTATCTGCAATTAAGTCGTATTACAATTACGCAGTAAATATCTGATATCAACTCAGATTAAGTAACAATCCATGGTAATTACCATCGATTAATATAATTCTGCCTTACACTAAGTTTGTAATCACACTAGTAATTAAGGCTGTATTGAGTAATTGGTGACGTATGATGATAAAACTTTCCTTGGTTAATAAGTATACTCCCAGAAATAATCAAACTAATCTGAATACAATGTTAATGAAGTTTTCTAGTATAGTCTAAAACAATGGCTTTTAGGCAACTAATTCCATCGAACAAAAAAGCTGTAAATATTTTAATGAAAATTTAAAACGTTTTATCATTGATTTTATATGAAAATAAATACATTTAACCTTAAATTTTTCCAAAAATATTTTTAATGTTAAAGGAATCATTAAAACGGTAATTATTCAAATGTCACCTAGTTTTAAAGCCTCCAAAGTGTAATTAAATTCTTCATTCATTTTTCCAGACAAAAATTCCATCCATGAAAATATTAATTATAATCATAAATAAAGAAAGGCAGGGTTAAGTCCGTTTGTATGGGGTGTTGACAGGGGGATGCAATTTAAAGGTTATTTACGTGTCTGGAACCTTTTTTAATCACTTTAGGATGTGCATTAATTCACCCCCTAAATATGAATACTTAGTTTTCGTAACTACGGGAAGGCAGACTTTACAGGAGAACAGTTTTTGATTGTATTCCAAATTATAAAATAATAGGCATTGAATTATTTTGCTCATTTGAATATAAATTTGGTATCGGGATATACTTTTTAAATAAATTCACCTCTAACAATGTTTTATAAAATGATTAGAAAAAAAAACAAATTTTAAGAAGATTTAAAATTTATATATGAAGTATTTAAAAAAAAGCATTTTTTAATTTCTTTAAAAAATTAAATTCGGTTCAAAAAAAGTTAAAAAATGTAAAAACTTAAAAAATTAGAAAAAAAAAATTTTGTTTACTGGTACTAAAAAAATCTACAGATGTGGTTGGATAGAAAAAGGGCGCCTTGTCCTAAGATAGGCCAAGAAGTTTGTCCCCCTGACCCCAATGAAGGCTGACCTTCAGGTGGGGATGACCCGAAGCCCTTGCTAATGATACAGTGTTTTTGTCATTTCCGCTCACAGGAAGCCGGATGCTTCAGAGCCCCTTTTGTTTCGTACGCGGAGCTCGAGAGCCTTCCAGTATCGCTGAGGGTCAAAACATTATGAGGCTGTATATAAAAAAAAACACCTTTCATATTAACTTATTATCTAATAACTAAACAAATCTCTCGGTCATACCACACATACAAAAGCTTTTATAATTGAGAGCGGAAATACCACGACTTGCATATTTAGAAAGCAGACTTAGTTTTTATACAGAATGTTTGAATGACTATAAATTTTATCAATTCAAGCGAAGGTCGATAATCAAAATTTGTATACAAAAATAGGAAATTAAAAGTAATGGAGGTAAATAAGGAAGCGGTTAGAAACAGTTGGAGCTTGCTGCAATGCTGTTTAGTAAAAAATATAAAATAAAGCTCTTAAAAATAGGATTTTTACTTTTTATAATTTTCAACTTTTTAGATCAGTGACAACTTATTAAAAATAAAAAATACTTTGCTTTATGTATTTCGTGGTCGTTAACCAAGAATTCTAACTACTTGATGACGCGGCGACATGTACTCATTGTTTCATTTGGCTAAAAATATATGTTCTATTTTAAACAGACTGATAATCTGAAATACGACTCGTAGCACTGCGACTTATCGGATTTCATATTTCGGAATATTGCTTGTCGTACTCTTGTTTTGTCACTTGGTCAAAAATATTTGGTATATTCAAAACAGTCTTAAATTCTGAAACACAGCTCGTCGTGCTCTGGTACAGTGCGACCAACAAGTCTCTCGTAACTCACGTAGTATCTCGTATCAGTAGTTACCATTAAGTCGTTATGGAAATGGCAAGCTATTATGGTGCCGCTGTATCTGTATGAGTGCGGACCGTCTGACAAACTCCCTGCCGGATAAGGACAACTGAGAAAGTCTTATCAATTTTCTTAAAACAAATGGCTCCGTTCATGAACTGATAATTTTATTTATGTACTTCCCGTGTTCATATAATGAAAATAAAGCCTTTGACATAGACGTATTTCATTCAAAATTAAAAGGTTTTAGAAACTGCAAAGATAATTTTCAAGAAAGCTTTCGCGTTGAAACATTAAAAAAATAAGCAAACTATATAAACAAGTAGTTATACTTATATTAAATTTTATAAATAAAGCTGCTAAAATAACGATTATATTACGTCAAAATAATTTTAAAAAATGTCTAAATGTTATACACAAGATTAGGTTCGAACATTACCTTGGTCAATAAATTATTTTCTGTATTTTAAATCTGGATTCAAAGCCGTAAAAAAATAAAATGCTGAAAAATCTGGGAACAAGTCATCAGAGCCGCAATAAAATAAAAAGCAACATGAGCGTCGGAGCAAATAAAAAAAACACTCCCTTACATTAGCCGCGGCAGATTCCTCCCCTCGGCAGATAAGGAGGCTTTGGGGGTAGTGGAAGGCTCTTGATTTCCACCCCATAAACCATACCACTTCCGGCAAATGTCCTGTGAATTTATACCAGAGAATACAATACCCAGTATGTACCTGATAGCCATGGCATTGTGGCCCAGTGGACTGGATCCGAGAAAATAAATAAGCACAATGGGATTATTGTGTTTCATTCATAACAAAAATAGAAATATTTTCGTCATCTTTATTTTTGCTGAGATTTTGTTAGAATTTGAGAATCCTTTCCTGTACGGTTTTGCCAGACACGTATATGATGGTTTACCAAGTGAAAGGTCATAATTAATGCGACTATTATAGCTCACTAGTCGTGTACGATGTACAGACACAAAAATAATTTTCAACATCACGAAAGACTGGTTTTATTAAATACTCCATATTTAAGCAATAAATATAAACAGCCTAGGAGATTACGAACATATATGTTTATGAGTATTTTCCCTTCTCAAGGGTTAAAATTCTTTGAAAGTTGGAAGTATTATTAAATATATTCATTATCTCTTAACTAATTGGCTTTCGCATGCCAATTACTTGTTATTCCATTTAATTTTCCATTATTATTAGCTTGATTAAAATAATTTCGATATATAAAAACTCATCTACATCAAACCACACTTCTTTGTAAACAGCCTCCGAAGTCTCCAGTAAGCCTTTCAAAAAAATCACATTCAAAGCTAAAAACAATATTATCCAATTAAATTTAGTTTCCGATTTTTCAATGATTATTTAAAAATATTATTAAATAAATCTGATTTATTTTTAATGCAAACTAAGCAAGTAAAATATTAAAATAATCTATTCACACCTGAACATATTGAAATTTTTTTTATGAAAATAATGATTTCGGTAGAAGATATAGATTCTGATCAAATATTAATAAATATTACATATTTGTGGTTTAATGAATGAATTGATTATCTAAATATTGTATTCGGTATTTGTTGAACATGTTTATGTTTATGAATATATAGATAATATCTAATGTATAGGTAGAGGATACGCCAGATTACAATTCAAGCAGATCTCATGCAGAGAAGCTCATCTCCCGAGAGGATTCTTTAAAGAAAATAAAACGTCTCCAGCCACCGTCATAACACAAAAGGGTTTTATTCCAGACAGTCCTTTTAGGTTCAGTCAGCCTAAACATCGGAACTGCGTACAAGGATCCCATTTTCAAGCGGCGCTCAGGGCTGGCCCAAAGCTTCACGGATATTTTGTTTCCATTAGTGATTTCACGGAGCCGAGTAAGGGACCGTTATCCGCGTGGCCATCCTTGCGTGCGATTCCGTATGAGACAAGACCGACGATACGTACAGTCCTTGGTTTCTTTTTTTTTTTAAAAAAGGAAGAATATTTAATTTTTATTAATTCTGCACGTACCTGGGAAGGGTGTTTCATTTAAATATATTAGTAATGTAATAAATTACTCAAATATTTATAATTTATAATAATAGGAAAAAAATCTCAAATAAAGATTGAAATACCAAGTGTTTATTAATATCAAAAATAAATTAAACTGACTTTTATTTTATTTCGCGCAACATTATACTAATTAAAGATAAATTTTCATTCATTGATAATTTATGAAGATTCAATTAAATTAACACAGCGTTTTATTAAATTTGTATATGCATTTGTATAATTAACCATACTTTTAATTTTTTTAATTGCTGTAGTATATATTTGAATAACTTTGATAAAAAATATTGATCAATATTGAAAACATACTTATGAAATTTTTTGTAGTTTTTATTATTTAAAAAAAAATCATAATAACCTTATTTGCATTTTGTATCTTTTGTCAAATGAGTATTAAAATGAATTTGAATCTACCAAAAGAGTACACAACTGACTAAATTCATCACATATGAATATTTTTTTCGTTATATTAACCACAGGATAGCGCTATGTTAAATTAAATAATTTATTTCACGGGTGACATATTTAAATCCAAATAATTTAAACGAATCTAAAAATGAAAAGTATTTAATTTACCAGTACAGGTGACCGCAAGCAAGAGATAAAAGATAAACACGAGTTTAATGCAATTAAAAGCAATTGCAGCTGTGTCAGCTCTTGATCTCTCCTTTAATAACCTTAATAAGCACAGTACATCACAAGAAGGGTTCATTTAAATTTGAAGGCTTATCAGTTTTATTAGTAATAAAAAAAGGACTTTGATAAACCCTCGAATGTTTAAAACGCTTTTAAATATAAATATATTCAAATCTTTATTCGAGTAATTTATTTGTTGTTTATGTATTGATTATTTTTGTTGAAAATTTACCTTTAGAAATAGAAGTGAGGCTTTGGCTGTAAAATCGTCGCACCAATTCCCAATACGCAGATATCCCTTTATGTACGTCTATAGCGGTGCTTTGCGCCTGTTATGTGCTCTGTATTTTTATATTCATACATTTCATGAAGGCTTCGATGTGTCTATGGAACAATCAGTGGGGGAGAAGTTCCTAAGTGGGGTAGGCGGAAATTAAATAAGGCACTTCCACATTCAACTCCCATAATGCGAAAGAAAATACAGAAAATTTATATACCGACTAAAGCCTATTTAGTAATATAGATAAAACGGAATTTTCCAATTGGGCAAACTAACATAAGCTTTATTATAAACCTACGGGATTATTATGTTAATTGATCAGGTTTCAAGTACGCTGAATCATTTATATAAGAATAGTATTTTTATAATAAAATCATACATTGAATTTGATTTCCAGTTTTTTTGAAAATATTTTAAATGTAGCAAAATAAATATTGGTTTAAAAACCAAGTTTTCAAAACTACCAACTGCTGCTCAACCGCCGACTAAGTGCAAGTTGTTGTAAACATTAGGAGCAAGATAATAAACAAATGCATCGATTCTGTGCCCTCGAGATGTTTGTTTTCGTGTTTTTGTACACAAAATGGCTGCCGGCTGCAGGATGCTGTGATTGTTTTTGTTTGTTATTCTTCAGATACTCATAACACTGGGGGTAACTATGCTCTTGGCGATGTACGAATCAAAGAGTAAAATATATTTCAACGTATAAACTAACTTAATACATATCTTAACTTTAAGGCTTTAAACTGAACTTATAGGCGCATCCAGCTGCCTTATATTTACAAACAAGCAATTCGGCAGCTCAGTGTGTCGCGAAAGTCAAGTAGTTCTAGGATGCCTCTGTAATCCGCTGTATTTCTTAGCTCGACTACGCATTCACTCCTCGCAGCAAACAGAAAGCACACAATCCGCTTACCTCCGGTAGACACTTCTAGAGGTAGCTACTCTTGTGATGCCTTCACACTTTTATTCATGCACTTCAATATTTCACACGAAGAATACCACAATTTTCTAAAATTTAATTTATTTTAAATAAATCATGTAAAGACATAATTATGCCCAAATGTCTCACGAGATATTTCACTGATAAAATTATACATTAAGAAAAATTGAATCTTGATTATTGATACTGCGTTTTCTATAGAATAAAATATAAAAATGAACCAATATTACATTACTCCACCAAACTTTTGTAAGTAAAGTGACAAAAGTTAAATAGTTTTTCTAAAACTGCTACAAAATTTTACTCCAGGTAACTTAATTCAATTTTATTGAATTTTTAGACTTCTACTGTACACTCTCAATGAAGAGGAATACGGACTGGTTTTATATTCAACTCAGGAGACGCTCCACAGTCACAGGCTCTTAAGATGTGCAATGCAATATAAAAGGACGCAAAAGTACATACACACACACACATATATATATATATATATATATATATATATATATATATATATATATATATATATATATATCAATTCTCGGTTGTTTTCAAAATATTTAGTTAGATGAATGCTACAGGATCAATTTTACTTATCATTGTTTAAACGTTTTCACAGAGTTGTTTAACAAAATATTTTTTTAATATTATTAAGTAGAATTTATAAAACAATTAAAATAAAGATGTAAGCAATACATACAATTCTTCATTACTTTTCTAATATCAATTCCACAGTAAAAAAAAAGCGAACAAAAAAAACTACAGCCACGAAGCCGTTACGCCTTCACAAAGGCTGGGTTATTATAATTGGCCAAGGCTTCGTTTCGTATTTCATATCAATTAGCTCCACTCTCTTCAATCGAGTTACGATTTCGGCAACTCCCTAATGCTCGTAAAAAAAACTTCCCGAGAAATAACTCCGCGCGAAGGGAATCACGAGAACAGCCCCCGCCGGAGAGCCTCCGCATCCATCCCTTGTATTTCCGCACGCACGCGACCCCAGCGCAGTACTCAGTGCCAACACTTACACCCCGGCCAACACGCAACCCCGGCTTGATGAATCAATATAATATGTTCTGATTCGGCGTTGGGGAGGTTGTGAGTTTCTATCGTTTGTGTGAAACTGCACCACCGAAAATACGCGAATGATGCGTGAATATTAAAAAAATATATCTTAATGATAAAAGTACTTTTGTATTTTTGTCTTCACTTGGTGGCACTGGGTCATCATCAGATGCATAAATAAACTGTTTAGTTATGCATCTGATGATGACCCACTGTTTTGGGTTAGGTTAGTAACTCCAAGTAAAGACAAAAATACAAAGGTACTTTTATCATTATAATAATGGATCTTCACGTATCAAATGCCTTGTCCCTCAACAAGATTAAAAATATATATTGAGAAATTCAATATTTTTGACGGAGAGTACTTGATGGAATTCCATTTTAATATTTTTGAGTAAAATACTTGAGCGTTTTTCCACATGTCCGTTTTTAGGCCACTACTTTAGATAATTACCCCGTTAATATAAAAACATTTGTTCACAAAAATTTGCAATTATATAGAATCCTCCACTTGTCAGGTACATTTAAATCACATTAGCCCTTTCCACCTGACAATCACTATCGCTCTTTCCAACAACCTCTCCCTCTAACAATTGTTTAACTAATTGATTATTATTATATAAAATCTCACTGTGTTTGATAATGCCAACGTGAAAGGTTAGCGAAACCGGTCAGGTTAGCGATAAAATATTGAATTTCTTAAACATAACGATGAAGATTTTTTCAATAGTTATTTTATCTTCTTATATCATTCTCCTGAATTTGTTTGAATCTCTGATGAGGAAGGAGATAAGGATCATATTTGTTTATAAGCGCTCTCGATTTTCATAAGCTTCTTCAAAAACTCTAAGATAAGACTAGACCCTTTATAAATAAAAAGATTCGAATATGAAATCATAAAAAATGATTTTCTTGCAACTTATGTTTGTCAAGTCTATCACACAAGTTAGTGTAAACTCAATGAAAGCTTATAATCCTACATATATTTTTAAATTATATAAAGCTTAGACTGAAAAATAAATTCTGCTTAACTCATTCTATAAGGCTTTACAGGATATCCCTGTAATTTATTCGCACTAGAGCGAATTAAGGTCCCCGTACCAAGAGACGGTAATTTAACTAAAAATCTACGCAAGCTTTAAACGATGCGGTTTTGTTCAAATAAAACTGATTTTATGTGCCCCGTAGACTAGAAAGTTACACGTGAAATGCACGTATTCAGCCTTTCTGCTAAATGCTTAGCAAAATAGAAAGGAATAAATTTTCAGATGTGAACATAGACAAGTTTTTGCGGCAAAAAAAAACAGATTCGGATGGTGTTCATGTGAAACCTTTTCACATAAAAAATAATATTAAGTATTCTTAATTTTTAGAAACCATAGACATAATCCTGGTTTTTGACAAAAATCTACAAAAAGATGTATTATAATGTGTAGACTTCTCACAAGACTTACAACCTGCTCTTCCTTACAATTCATTGTAGCAAGCCGGAAGCTACTCTGGCTGGACACTGCTGCTTGCTATTCATCCCTCGCGCGCCACCCCGCCCACCCTTAACGCTCCTATTACTGCAGAGCACCCCCTTGATATCCAAGAGCGGCCCCTTGACCATCTTGATTATCCTCAGTAAGAAGCAGATGCCTTCTCCCGTGCGGATGTGTTGACACGTGTATTACCGGCTATCAACGTGTACGAAATAGAAATACTGCCTTTATATGATACTATCAAGTTTTATAAAAATTTTAAATGCGTTTGATATATTGTATATAAAATATTGAAATATTATTAAAAAATATAAATATTTTATCGTATAGTAATAGATTTTACAGAAATTTCTTATCAATTATTGAAATCGCCTCAATAATTTTTTTAATGTAATCTAAGGTTTCGGTAGCCTTTTTGACTGGATGACCTCGGAATTTTTGATGTTTGAAACAGTTAAAATACTTTTTTACATATACAATTAGGATTCTACATATAAAAAATAAATTCACTGTCTCGCATGGCGTCATTACTTTTCACTATCTTCTTTCTAACCCCTTTAGTTTTCAGGCCGGCACGAACTTCCCCGTTAATTAGAATCGAAGCCTTTTTTTACTATAGAAACACTTTTCGTCTTTGGCATTGGTTCTTGTACACTTTAGATTTCTCTCAGCTCTGTACTTTGTCTTTTAATGCGCATTTTATGATTTCGTAAAATTGTTCTGAAAAACCAAGTCCGTTGAGGTTTTTTTTAATTTTTTTGGTGTCTCAGTTTATAAAATTGATAAGTCTTTTTTTTTTAAATAACTCCAGTACAGGAGCTCAAATATAGGAAGACAGTAGAAATATTGGTATAAGACAAGACTAAGCTTATCTGTGTCAAAAAACGAAAGAAACCATGGCATAGCACAGCACTCAAGGCATATCTGAATTCATTTTTATCGAAAAACTAACAAAACCTTGGCGTAACGTATCAATCAAACCACATATTTTTATTTACGTCAAAAACCCACGAAGACCTAATATAATACGCAAAATATAACATTATTTATTTCTGATGAAAAACCACCAAAACCTTGACGGAATACATCCAAGGCATAAATTTACTGAATGTTAAGCACAACTTTATCTAGGCATATATATCTTGTCATCTGAATCGATTACCTCAAACGTACAAATAATTCAAAAAATTTCCAAATAATCCTTTGAATAATTTCAGAATTTATATTTGAAATAGTATTAACCAAAGGATTTTCGGTCAATTAATACCCTTTTTAAGGTATTAATTGACCGAAATTCATGATACAATATCAGGACACCGCAATCCCACTGCTGGAGACAAGGCGAGCCGTTGCATTACAAGTTGCCCAGATGGAGTGCCTGCAGAGGCGACACATCCGGCGGAGTACATAATGCGACATCCTATTTAGATCCCGACAGAGCGCCGAAACCGCGAGCTCGGTCGGCGCTTCAGGATGTATCAGGGGGTTGCGGCATGCCTGCACCCCATCGAGGGGCATGGGAATGGATCTCGAAGGTTTATTGGCTTGATTTAATCATACTTGTGGTGCCTATATTGTAGATATAAAATAAAATATTAGAAACATGCCCAATTTCGAGAGTGGCATAAATTTAAAAAACAACACATATATTTGATGAATTGAGATTGAAAAAAAATACAGTCTTATTAAATTATTTTTAAATTTGAACTTGATCAATTTCTTCGCGAGGAAATATATTAATTTATTGCCAATGTTCATAGTAGTGAAACCTGCATGCACCTGCATTTCGTGGATGCGGACGTGTACGCGTATTTTAGAAAAAGAGCAATATCGGTCGGTGATTCGATTCTTGTTTTTCGAAGTCGAAAAAAAAAGTCGAAGTCAATGTTGAAGAAATTTATGTCGAATGCCACGGAGTCCTACTTGCAGACCTCGAAAAAACGTATTTTTCAGATGGGTTAAAGAAGTTGGAGCATCGCTGGGTGAAGTGTATCGAGCTAAAATGAGACTATTTTGAGAAATAAATCTTCACTTTTCCAAATTTTCGTTTTTCTTTTGTAGGCTAAGTATTTATCGGACCGCCCTCGTGTATTGGCTAATTAGGTCGCGGTCTGTCTCAATCTTCACCCATAAATCAACAAGAACTGGATGTTGCAGGCTATGCCAAACGTTCAAGTAATTTTTCAAAGCGCTCGCTCCATCCAGCAATATCGTTTATTAATTGTCAATCATTACACAATCTACCATTATAACCAGCCCTTAGAATATATTTTTATTTTCCTCCCCTGAAAGTTTGCAGATTCAGAGTAAACAAGAGAGCGAGGTTCCCAGAAGCCGTCGCTCCTCTGTGCAAATCAATGAACAAACTCTGTACACAAATTGGCCCAAAACTCGTCTTTTCTCAACCCGGGAAGGCACCACAAAGGCCGGCCCGCCAATCTCACCGCAGAATATTCAATGTCAATTCCACAAACAAATTACAGCTGCGAAGAAATTTAAAATTTAATTGAGAAGTCTTGTTAATTTATTTGAATGGGTGCCGAGAGCTCTGGGCGGCCGCTTTGGGAATCCCCGGGCAGGGCTGCCTCGTTATCTCATGGGGCTATATTATTATATTATTTTTAACAATTAGCTAATCAAATACTTATAATACGTAGATTTTGATAGTGGTGTTATGCTGCTTGAGTTTTTGACTCCCCCAACGTTTCGGTCATCTTTTCATCTTCAGTAAGAGATGGCCAATTAAAATTATCTTAAAGCAAACCCGTTTTATAAACTAGAGATTGATGATTTGAAAAACGGAAATAAATTTTCGTGATTGATAAGGCTTATTTGATTTAAATCAATGAATAAAACTGCATACTGGTTTATTCTACTTGTTTAGGCATTCGCAAGAGTAATCGCAGATCGAGCTTTTTTTCGTTTTTTATTTATTTTTCTAATATATATAATACAAAGGCTCGGATTGTGTATAATCGGTGCCCCTGTATGTACGCGACGAGACATTTCATACTTATTCGAGGCGACAGGACTGCGGGCCTCTTGAAGTTTTTCTGTTTCAAAGTAAATAAAAATTCATGACTCGACGTGGAATGTACACTTTGTCACTGTTTATTGTGAGCGGCTGTGGAAGGGTTTCGCAAGCAGAGTGAATTTTTGATTATCAAAGTTTGAAAAATACGATCTTGTTTTGTGGGCGAATTCACAAAACAATGCTCACGCCATTGACTTGCATATTTTAAGACACTCAACGGCCATGTTGGATCGAGAAATTTGAATTTTTATTGCTTTTAACTTGGAAAATAACTACATTTTCTTGGTGTCGCTTTCTAAAGTTATATTTTTTAAATGCGCGTTAAATATAAAATAAAAGAGTTAAAGTCATATAAAATAAAGCAATACATACATATTTATTAAAAATATCGTTTTATCAAAAATGCTTGAGTTAAAAAAAATTATTAAAATATATTAATGATATATCTTTTAACCGGTACATTTTTACGTATCATGAAAAAGTAATTCCCAATTATAATTCCCAAGTCCTAAATTATTTATCTAATCCTGTACAGTAATGTGATGTCGCTATATTGATTAACTCAGGCATAAATTCTTCTAACTTTAAAAAACAAAAAAATGTGACTTGTCTAAAAATAATAATTAAAAACTGAAGAATTTTGTCGAAATACACGCACAAGGCTGTAAAACATCGTGATGCGTATAAATGAGCGTTTTAAAGCCGCAGTGTTACGTTTAATGAGTGTATTGAAAATTTACTTAATCACGTAATGAATCAATCAAAGTCACACTTAGACCAAATTTTATGGATTTGAAATATAAAAACTTTTATTCCTTATAATCCGGCATTTTCAGGGAAACCATTATTGAATTAAGTTCCCATCGTCCATTCTCGTCTTCTTATCCCGGAACCTTGGGTCCTTGCCATCAATCGTCTCAGCAGCAGACCGGAGCAGAGGAACTATCGGCGATCTCCGTAATGGAGGCAGGGACCCGCGACACTCCAGACCTTTGAAGGTCTAATCCAAAAGTACTTTTCAAAATAAACTAATCAACTGTTAAAACAAATTTTGAGGTTTTTTCAGTATAAACAAAATAATTGTGTGGTTGCAACTTTGTGTAGGATGTAGGATGGGATAGGAATAAGACAAAAGATCAATGAATATTAAAGGTTTTTTTATAAATCTGCATTTTTATCATAACTGATTTGTTGTGCATATAATATTTAAATAAATAATTTTCAAATAAAACAGCTAAGCTGGATGCGATAACTGAATAAAAGAAGAGATTTCTTATCTAACGAACATTTGATTATTGTGATAAAATATTTAATATGGAATAAAAATCTGTTAATCGCGCCTAAATTCAATTAAAACTTAATTTCAACGATTTATTTAATAATGTTTTAATTACAATAAAGGTTATAACACTAGAAAACGAAATTGAAATAATACAAAATTTAATAAACGTTTATAGACTTGTGACATGCCTTAAAAAGAAAACAAGTTGACAAGAATTTTTAATAACGCATATTTTGTATGTATTTATAAAGAAATGAAGAAATTTGTTCTTATTCGAGTATTATTAAATTATGTTTAAAGTTTTCTGAAAACATGAATGAGATTTTTTCACCAGCTTTTTTTGGACTTTTTGCTCTTAATCAGTTCAGAGTGAACTATCATCCTTTACAGTGTAAGCATTTTATCCTTTCCGTGTAGAAAGAGGCTTTTCACTCTTCGGCCACTCCATCATAATGTTTACAAGAAATAAAATTTAATTAAACCAATCAAATTGTCCCACTAAATAGAAACGCATTTACGTTCTAGTATGAAGGCTGTGGACTTACGTAATCTCCGTTTTAAAGAGAATTGGATACATAAAATTTGTATAAAAAAAAACTGTACAATTATTGATGCGTTAATAAATATTTAATAGTAATTAAACTTAACGATTGAGTCAAACTGTATGCCCTTACAAGGCGTGTTTTTATTGTTTCATTAATAAAATTGTTTTATTTATATTAATAATGTGCCATACAAATATAGTTCCAAGTCATTAAATAATAAGTTGACCAATACGTCTAATATTATTGAATAATCAGATATTCCATATAATTACTATTTAAAATAACTATCTCCATTGGGGCAGTTCCAGACACCGTTGTTAAATTACACTTATTTTAATAATTATAATTAATATAACATGTGAAATTCATATCTACATGGTGGAATGAAATATGTGATACGGTTATTCACCTAGCCCACGCTATGCAATTCACGAATTGGTCACAGGCTCCGACCATTATGGGAGAGAATAATGAATTTCGGAGAAGTGGGCGCATATAGTATTAGATAACGGTCTGGAGTAAACTAAAGCTTATGTAAAAGTTGTTTTATTGGAGCTTTTAAAAACGGTTTTGTTAGTATTTATGTCTCGAGAATAACTTACATTAGCGACAAGTCAGTGTGATTTAGATCACGACTTCATGCCTGTTTATTTTATTACCTCTCAATAAAGGCAATCTTCTAGAGCTGTTTCTTACATTAAGTAACAGTTCAACGAACCAAAATACTAGGTATTATTGCATGTTTGTTTTCAAGAAAATTCCTAAAATAATAATAAGGCTATTTAAGGGCGAATGAAGAATAATCCCTCAAAAAAATTTCACCGTGTTTGAAAATTCATTTATAAATATTTTACTTTTGGTGTGTCATGTGTGAAAAGATTCAATAAATTTTCCATGGACAACCAATCTCTGTAGGCGAAAAAATTTGATTGATTAAAATAATTATTGGTTTAATATGTCTTATTGAATAAGATGAATTACTTTACTTGTGTTACTTTAAAAAAATACACATTTAAATGAAATAATAAAACCCCTGATTCTTCGTTTCATATTTTATTAGAAGTCTGTTTGAGATCGATCAAAACAAAGCCTGTGTGGCTGAAAAGTGCAAGTTTATTTTATATTTTTAATATTACTCATAAGTCTATTTATTAATTTAAAAAATACTCCTGCTTGTCACAATATTCAACACAGCTGTGATTTAACTCTTAACTAATATCTAATGATGTCACATTTCCAATTGGCTTACGACATAATCCGTGGGATGGTTTTTATTGGTGTGTCTAACTATTGATGCTCCCCCGGCACGGGATCGAGCGGCTCCGCGTCATCGTGATTTTAATGACGCCGTCATTATTCAAATGATATTACACAATGTGTAATTACCAGGTGTTGTAGTAATTTATTCCGTCCCGAACTGGAGTTGCGTCGCTCCGGGGTCGTTAGCGGTGGTCTTGTAGACATGATTTGTTTATAATGATCACTTCTTTATTTAAGAGATATCTTTAATAATAATGACTTAACTCAACGCTGTTTTTTTGCGATTCCGGAATTCCTTGCAACTATTAAATGTCAAATTTATTTTTGTCTAGCGCCCACGCAAAGTCGTTTTTTTCTGCTACAATTGATTGAGACATTTTTACAAAGCATTATTTTAAAATATTAATTGAATCTGCATTTTTTTATTGTGCCGTATTGTTTGTACAGTATATTTTTAGGTTATAAATGCATGCATGAAATGATGAAAACTTTTTTCGAGATAGTTGGAATTCAAACCCACATGGCCATCAAAGCCCAGTATTTTAGTAATTTAAACTTTGTTATTGTACGTGAATTTGAAACATTATCTTTGGGTTCGTAGCAAAAGATAGACATTTAAATAAGCGGTTTTAAAATGCAATTAGAGGCAGTTGTAGTTGTGTCTGTCTGACTTATTTTGCTTTTAATAAACCGTGGACTTTTTCTTAAAAGCTTAAAATCCAAGCACATTCAAAGAAGAAGAAAAAAGTCTTTTTCGGTTTTTAAGTGAAGGATACCCTTAGATCTTTACTTCACGATTCTAGATTCTTTATATCAAAAACAAACCTTTTCGTAAGCCAGTTTTTGATGCACTGATATGCTCTCACCACACTCCACTCCAAAAAGCTTGACCACAAGAGGGTTGATAATTTCTCGTATACCTTTGATGTTCTCCTTAAAGGTAGGATTTAACAGTTCTTAAAAAAATACTTAACATAAATCATTTTGGGGATGTTGTGTAGTCCTATTAATTTTACAAGTACTACGCTTTTGGGTGATGTACCACTGTTTTTTTAAGTTCCGGCAATTTGTTTTTATTTATATTTTGATTTCTGAAAATGCTCCCAGTTCAGGGACTGAAACGTCGGAATACCCATAACAACAGTGATTTTGATAGCTATCATTATTGGATACATTGCTCAATATTTTGTACAATTTTTTATAGTTACAAAAAACAAAAAAGAAAAATTTCTGCAGATTAGTTTACAATGTAAATAATAAAAATTCAAAATCACATGATTCAATAATTACGACATTTTTATTTGCTAGCGCTTTTGCCTTTCGAAGGTTTTAACAATATGATATAATCACAAATTAAAGAGTCGCTATCTCTTAGCGAGCTTTCAAAATAAATTCAATAATAATTTTTTTTATCTTCCAGCCATTGGAACTTTTTTTTAATAAATTAACCCGCAATTTTTAGTTAATTTATTGCTTGTAACATTCTATTTTTTTCTTATTTCAGGTAAGTGGATTCAATTTGGTGGAAAAAAACCTCAGCAATGAATGAAAAAAAATACGACATGCTGGTAAGATTTTATTGATATACAATTTTTTACAAAACCGTGTGGCTAGGAAAATACGTTATGTTAAAATTTAATTTAAAAAAATTCAAAATGTCATAATTTTCTAACCAATGAGCTATTCATATCTGTTGTTTAAAGAAGTAGGTGTGTTAAATAAATAATAGCTTTTTTGGCGTATTTTATGTTAATTTATGAAACTTTCAATTAAGTCGCCACGCTCAAATAAAGAAATTAAAAACACTAATTAAGACATTAATCTGAATGCTATCAAAAAAATATAATTTGAATAACGTCACATGAGAGATGGTATCTTGTTCCCATTTATAAAAAGCAATAGTTTTTTTTAAGCATTACGTAATTAGTATCTCGTGCAAAAGTTAAGTTTCTATTTTAACTCAGCTATAAAGGTGCGTCTAAACCCAAGCAAACAACAGGTAATAAAGGTATATATTAAATAAAAATATTTATTTTTAAATGTTATGTTTTCTAAAAATGGGGAAGAAGACGTACCAATAAAAATAATTTAATTGATTTTGATACTTAAAAATGGATTACACGTTTACATTTTATATTATTTACAACATAACGGATTTTTGGTAGATTAGGTATTTGGGTCCACAAAAGTCTGACATTGTCAAACAGTTAATTTTTATATGCTTATAAATATTCAAATTTGGTTAATTTATAAGTTTTTATTATAATATAAATGATCGTTTAAAATTAAATTTTCAACAGGAATAAATATAATAAAACATTAAAAAAAAATAAGGTAATAAAAACCAAACGAGTTCAATTATAAAAGCATACCAAGAAAGGTTTTATTTCAGTTAACAAGAAAGTAAAAACATTTTGGGAATTTAAGCTATTTTATCAAATAATTATAAAGTGGATTCAAGATTTTATTTAAATTGACCTCACCGCATGTAGCAATTAGGAAAAATTAGCATAAGCCTCGTGACAGGATCTTGTTTTGACACACAAGATCAAGTTTTTTTATAAGCTTTGTAAATAAGGCTGTACATTGCTTTTTTTTTTTTTTCGTTGACATAAACCTTTGCAATTAGCTTACGTTGTTGAAATTGAGTTATACTTTCTAAGCAATATTTGATCGTGAATAATAAATAATACGGGCTGGTTTTATATATACAACAAATACGACCGGCCAAATTGTAAGATTTCAATTATTTATATTTGTGGGCGTTTATACCTTTTAGGGGCTTCTTCAAACTGGCAACAAGAAGACTTTCAGCTGCAAAAATAATATTATACCTGCTATTTTAGGATAATAAAAGTGGATATTTAACAGTTTTTTTAATTGATCTTGACATGATTGCATACCTTCATTTGTACGTTGTTAAGGTTGTAAAGTTTTGTATGAAATCATAATGTTTTAAAACCTAAGAGTGATAAATTTTTTTTTATTTTCGTAAATTCATACTTATTTTTGAATATTCAGAATAAAATATACACAATAGAAATATGCTTTAAATTGTAAATTATTTATTCTATAATTCTGTCATCTACTTTGGGGAGTCTAAAGCGTCAAATTATCAAAAAAGTATGTATGAAGTCTACGTTAAAAAATAATGACAATTTAATAAATATTTGCTTGTCTACGTTACCGCACAGTTTTGCTAAGCCATTAGCCATATATTTAGAAACTCAATGTAGAGTCGTCATCTTTTTGATACAATAGGAAATACATTACCTTTTATAAAAGTAAACATTTCGAATTCTTGAATAAATAAAAAGCAGTTACATATGAAGCAAATGTTAATCCAGGACATATACTTTTCACTGTAACGTGTAACCATGTAATCATGGCTACAACAACCCATACATTTCGTGACTGTAATTTTCATTAAAAATTTATGAGATTTAATCGATAAATTTGTACTTTTGTCACCGAGTGGAGCCGAGGCGAAGCCGGCAATAAATCAGACCGTAACAGATCGATCCCGTCTCGAAAGCAGCCCTGGCGTGCTGGCTGCTATTTTAATCGATGTCCCATTAACCCAACTACGCGTGGCGCAGGGTTGAAACTAAGTCGATCGACGCAAAGCCCCGACAAATAACTTCCCAGACAATAAATAATCGATTTTGAAAATTAAATTTGTATTTTTGAGTAAAATACTTGAGTGATTTTCCACATGTTCGTTTTTATTTGTGACCGGTTTCGCCAACCTTTCACGTTGGCATTATCAAACGGAGTGGCATTATCACTCTGTTTGATAATTTACTCAAAAATATTAAATTGGAATTCCACCAAGTACTCTCTGTCAAAAATATTGAATTTCTTAATTAAAGTTGTCTTTAACTCACAGAAATCGCACTAATCATAAAAGTTGAACAACAAAAAAATTGTAATAGTACCCGATTTACTTTAAAGGCACTAGATTGAGCTTAAATGGTATTTTCAATTTTATTTTATAGTATTTTTTATGAAATCGTCAATTTCATAACATCAATAAGTCTAACTAATGAATAGAACCTTTCGGCGAAGTTTTGACGTATTATTTACTATTTTAATTTTTGACAAAGAGTGGAATTTCATTTTAATATTTTAAATGAAATACTTGAGTGATTATTCCACAGGTTAATTTTTATTGGTGACCGGTTTCGCCAACCTTTCACGTTGGCATTATTATACTGAGTGAGAATTTATATTAGGATTATCCCAACATAGAAGGACTGCTGCTACACCCCAAAATACCACTGAAATTAATCACTTTCACAAATATAAAAGCGTTTGTTTTGTATAGAAATGTTCACAAAAATTAGCAATTATATAGAATCCTCCATTTGTCAGGTACATTAAACTCACATTACTCTTAAATTGCCCCTTACCACCTGACAATCATTCTCTCTCTTTCAAACAACCTCTCCCTTTTACAATTGTTTACTTAATTGCTTGTTATTATTATTGGTTAAAGTTACTTTCTGTCTTAATTTGTCTTATTGACTGTAGTAAAATTTGTAACATAGTGTAATTCTAAAAACAATGGATGCTAAATTCATTAACACAAACATTTTTGCTAATATTTACTATATATAATATACGTCGGTGGTAACCTCTAATTAAAAGCACTTTATTTTTTAATTTATTTTTGCGCTAGTCCATATTTTTTTGTTCAATTTATGAAATAAAATAAAATCGAATGACACATTAATATCAATTAATCGATTTGTCTAGAATCTTCCTACGCCCTGAGTGTCATTAAGTTTAAACGTACTTGTTTTAAATTATGTTAAAAAAAACTAGACCGTTTAGTTTTCTATTGAATATCAAATATGGACAGGTAGGTGGTACCTGTTTTAGTTTAATCCGTAGTAAATTTAAAGGATTAAATTAGTATTATTTAAAATGATTTGTAACTCATTAATTTATTGGAACAAACTGCTGACTTGATTATGCAATTTTTTTAAACGTTTTTTTCTTTTTTATTATTACTATGACGCAAATGCAGGCTTGTTAAAATATTATTTAATACAAATCACTGTGGTTTGTTTGAGACTATTGATTGATGTAAATATTTTTATTTGTATATTTTTTCTAATGAAAACATGTTTTCCAAAATTTTTCAAAACGAATAACTTACATTAAAAATTATCACTATTGCCCTCAATTTTTTTTATTTACTACGAACAAGTAATAATTGTGGATTTTTTTTTTATTATTATAATTTTTTGTCTTATGGATGAGCGGTATTATTTTGAATAAAAATGATAATTTTAATGAAAGGTCTAAATTTTCAACAATTTTGACAAGAACTTTCAGAACAAAAAAAATGGTACAATAAAAGTTTCTCTGTATAAAAAAGCTTAAGCCTAAAGGGAGATCTCAAAGGAATATTTCAATCTAGCCTGTCGCTGCTGAAGGGCCTCGGGATGCGAGGATCTGTCACGGGGGGTTGTTTGTCTCTTTCATACTGTGTCTTACTGTCTTCTTCCAACTAAGTTTGCTGACGTCAGAACCTTTTTCGCTTACCAGCTCTTCAATTAGCGAGAAACATATTTTGACATAAAACAATTCTTAAATTATTTACAAGTACTTGACAAAAACATAACCATATATATATATATATATATATATATATATATATATATATATATATATATATATATATATATATATATATATATATATATATACAATGGAAACAAATTTTGAAATTGGATAATATATAGTAAAACATTAAATTTTTACTATAACTTTTTCAAGATAAGTTAAATCTATGTCCTTTTGAGTGGTGAAAAAGGTTTTAACAAATTAAAAAAAATATTTTTGAGTAAAATACTAGAATGATTTTCCACATGTTCGTTTTTATTTGTGACCGATTTCGCCAACCTTTCACGTTTGCAATTTATAGTTATAGTAAAAAAAAAACCTTTAGATAATTACCCCGTTAATATAAAAACATTTGTTCACAAAAATTTGCAATTATACAGAATCCTCCACTTGTCAGGCACATTAAAATCACATTAGCCCTTACCACCTGATAATCATTCTCTCTATTTCCAACGACCTCTCCCTCTAACAATTGTTTACCTAATTGATTATTATTAAATAAAATCTCACTCTTTTTGATAATGCCAACGGGAAAAGTTGGCGAAACCGGTCACAAATAAAAACAAACATGTGGAGAATCACTCAAGTATTTTACTCAAAAATATTAAAATGGAATGCCACCAAGTACTCTCTGTCAAAAATATTGAGTTTCTTTAAGTAAAAACTGTTTTTAAACTTTAATTTTCAATGTTGGTTTTAAGGCGTTCTTACAATCTTCTAACAACGAAATAATAATGAAATATTGAAATTTCAGTCTCATTGTTATTATAACGAAATTTTAAAATAAGTCTACAGCTTATTCGTTGTAAATTACTTAAAACTGAAACGAAAATATTTTCCCGGAAGTCTGCGATTCAGATCTGCAAGTGTCCTTTGAAAATAATAAGCGCCAGCCCCTGACGGCGAGGATGGTGGGCGTGAAATGGGGGCGAGGGTGGTTGTGGAGGAGGGTGGCTTTTTCAGCATTATTCTTTTTAAATTTGATTGATGACCGGCCTTCACGGACGCCCTTAATGATGTGTCTTATAAAGGGACGAGTTGAATCTGCATCTTCTAACGAGACGACCCTGTCCAAGTCGACAGCTTAAATAAAAAAATATATATTATTAAATGCACAACGAATTAATTTTTTGAACCGTGCTTGCCTCACGTTTTTACTTTTTTACGTATAGTTTTTTTTATTTTTATTACTATCACACCTGTTTTGAAGCTTGTTCGGTGCGCAGTTCTCCACATTTAATCAACAAATAGGAAACCCAAACAGGTAGAAAATAACGACAATGTCTGCCTCTTAAGAGCTTCTTCAGGTTGAAGTCTTTAGTTCGTTACATACAAAAATGTTACATTCCAGCAATTTAATTAAACATATTTCTTGTATTAAAATTATTATTTAAATCTAAAAATGTGCATAACCATACTAAAAATTAAATGTCCTTAGAGAGTAGACATAAAAAATATTTGGCTATTTCTATATTCTGCTTAAAAAGTCTTTGTCCTTTAATTATTAAACGCCTTACATTTTTAGTGAATATCACTAAAAAAAACAGATTTTTTTTAATTTGATACAAATAATAAATTTTACAGGTTTTTTCAAAATTATCATTACATTTCCTGGCTTTTAACCTAGACCTCCATGATTAGTAACAAATTCATCAGTCTCAGACGTTTCTGTGTATTAATAAATTCCCTGTATAGTTTTATAAAATATACTTACAATGCCTGACAATGTACTCATCGAAAATATAATTGTGATCATGAAAGATTTTCCTGGATTCGTAATAGACTTCTTACTTCACATAGATTATAAAATAAACTTAACAAAATAAATAACACTGTAGTTAAACTGAAATTTGACACAAATATGAAATAATGCTAGGATTAAAATACTTTATTAGTTTTTGATGTGCAATTTGAATTGGAAAGGCTTTATACATCTGCGGTAATCTTAAAATATATTCTGTAAATAAAAATCAAATATTTTTCAGAATTGTATACAACCTACTTGGTATAGAACAAAAATTTGTTGAGTCATTATGTAACAAAATCTCAGTAGTTTGTATTGGCAGTATAAATAAACCATAACATAGCTCGACGTGATTCCGACTAAAGCCGTCTCACTTTGTGAATGAGTGAACCGTTTACACTAAGTGAGATTTACCTCAGGCATAAAAACTCGTTTTAATCTGATATTAGTAGCAAGTAAGGTTGAGTGAATAGAAGTTTTTTTGAAATGTGGTCTGTCTCTTAGGAATGCCGGCGTAACGGTGTTGTGATATAAATGGAATTTAATATTATATATTTTTTGTACTGTTACTTATGATGTTTTACTCCATTTTTTTAACCAATTTAATGCAATATGTATGTAAAGACCTTATTTAATGCTTCGTAGAATTTTTATTTTTCTAAATTTATATGATGCATAATTGCTCCAGGAAAAAAAAGAAATTTAACAGCTTTGCTACCTCCAAAAAAAATATATCACAGACAACTCCATTTTTGAGATAGAAAATGAATCTAAACGGCCAGGAGATTACAATCACGTCTCTGTGTGAGTGATTTTTATTTTAATACAAAGTCATGTTTTGCTTTTTGGCTGCAGAATATTAATAAATTTTTAGAAAACTTTGATGAAGTTTGATCTGTGAAATTATTACATACCATTCAATGTTAATTCATAGAATATTATACTCGATTTTAAAAAACTACTACATAAAGTTACTATTATATTTATGTATGCTCTTTCCTAAAAGAATTTGTTTTAAACAGAAATCTTGAAACTATCACAATTGAATTATTTAAAAAAAAAAAGGAAAGTATTTTTGACTAATAATAGTTGCTCCGAGGTTTATAATTTATATGGCGAACAATATTTGTATTGAATTATTAATACCAGCATCTTCATACGCCCCGCTGCGCCATTAGCTATTTAGAATGGATATACGTGGGCTGAAGTTATTCTATAAAAAGTACATGTATCTGATATTCGAGCTAATGTGACATATTTTTATGGCAATGTGCAACAGACCATAACGCAAGATGTATTGAAATCGAAGCCTACGTTGGAGCACCAAGCTGTTAAATATAATATAAACATATCAGCATCATGTATCAGGTATTACGGTTGCTTACAGATCCCAAAACCTTATTTGGGTTTTATACTTATGGAATCCGAATACTGTTATTGAAATAAAGTAAATTTAACGAAAATCTTTTCTTTACTCACAGATTTGAAAACAGTGCGAAAATTATCTATTTTATGTGTAATTGGTTTAAACTTACCTATACTGTCAAAAAAAAGTAGTTAGTTACAACTAAAATTTTTTTTTTAGTAATAACTAGCGGATAGCGTCCTTTTTTGTATTTTTTACTTTATGCCATAAAAACACCTTAAATTAAATGACGATATTGGCAAATTGTAAATTGGTAGCAAGTTGTGTCACTGCATGTCTAACCGGCTTAAGAGAAAATTATTTTTGATTCTTATAATTATTATTAAATTTATTTTTTGTTAATTATTCAATTAAATAACTTTTTCAATACCATCGTGTTTGGATTGAAAGCACAGGTTTTGCTTTTCTTAATACTGCTTCGATTATCGGCGGTATTTCTCTGCCATGTCTTATTTTTTAAGGAATGTATAAATTTAGGTGTTACGCAATTCAAACTTTTGAGAAAATTCTCACACTAATCATTGTCTGCTAATTTAAAAGCCATTAGACACGGAATTATATGGCGATCGGGTACTTTGGGCCCAGCACTCTGCGAAAATGGCTCGAAGATTATGGCCTAAATACGACTTTTTTTACAATGGGATTCTAACATTAATTCTATCGTTTTTATATAGCATATGGTTTGCATTTCATGAATATTAATTAATTTGTGTCTATATGTTAATAAATAATTCATCATATATACACAAGGCCGAGTAAAAAATATTTAATTTCATTAACATTATTCAAGGCAATCGATTCACGTTTAAAGCAATAAGAAAAATCGTCAAAAAATAAAGGTATATGAGTGGTGAAAAAAATAAAATATATGATACCCCCCTTTTATTAAAAAGACAAAATTTAATTATTCTCTCAAAATCTTAAGAATAATAATTAAGATTTTGCAACAACTTTACAAATATCTGATAAACTTGTATTTCCGTTAATAAATATTTTGGTAGGCTCTTTGATTTGAATAATGTAACTGATTAAATAAAAAGTTTTTGAGAAAAATATTATGCTTTATTAAACTCATTATATTTAAAAAACTAAGAGTGGTATTCGCAACCTAATAACACATATGGTCCTACTTATAGCTTACATTATAATTGTCCACGTTTGAACCGCATGTATTGGGATTTAAGTACTCTTAGTTATTTTTTAATGTCTGACCCCAGACACGGTGTGATCACATATTATTAAATTTAAAAAAAATTGAATGATAATAATTTATCTAGTGCCAGCATCCTGTTGTGTATAATCAACAAAATAATTATATTTTACTCAGAAACTCGAATCAAATCGGACGCTGAGTAATATGTTTTATTTATAATAATGATCCGATTACGTCATGCTTCAACTTCGTTTTAAAAAAATAAAATATTTTTTATATATTAAGTGACTTAAAGACAAATTAATAAGAAAATAATTTATCGTTTTATAAGTGTGGAATTGAAAAATAATTGTACATGTAATAATGTGGAATCACAACATACTTAATTTCATTGGTTAAACACAATATGCTTGTATATTTACCTAATTGTAATAATATGCTCATTTTATTCAAACATATGATCGATCTTCTTTGTAATATAGATTTTTTATTCGATTGTAAAAAAACTATCTTCTCATTTTGATACGACCATTCCGGTATAATTAATATTGCTATCAATGTCGTTCTTACAAACAGAAAATAGCAAAAAATTCGCAAAGATATCTCAAATAAATTTTATTCAGCCCTCTCACGAAAAACAACTCGGTTGAATAAATACTCGCCAAGATTTCGTAGATTCCATCACATGATATCATCCTTTATATTAACTACCCTAATAAATTAATTGCGAACCGTCTATATCCGTGGCTACAGCCTAATCGCCCGACTTAGCAAAATATTTATCTCCCTGAGTAGGCGATTTGTTATAAGTATGTAGCAAAGAGAGCCTTCGGAGTTGGAAATGAAAATAATTTTGGGTTCTTTTTATTTTAAGAATGTTTTTATATGATCAAACGCAAACCATAATGCATGCACCTCTCTTACTTGGTTTGTTATGTGTTAATTGTATCTATAAATAAAATGTCTTGTGTTTTATTTAAAAGTATTTTACTTAATTTATTGATAGAAATTATTAAATATTTATAGGTTTTTCAAAAAAAAAAAGAAAAGATATCTGTCATTGTTTAGTACACCAAACACTGTTGACAAATAAAATTGTTCATTATAAAAATATATATAGCAGCAAATATGAATCTAAAATGCATGCAGTACAATATTTATTCATTATAATTTGGACAAAACGAATTGAAAAATAATTATGTAACAGCAAGGCATCTTGAATAATAAAAAATATGTGTTTTATATATTTTTATTTAAATTTCCATTTAAAAGAAAATTAAATTACGATACTTAAAGGCCATATAAAAATTGATTTCGTTCGTCCAAAAAAAAATTCTTTCGAAGGTTTAGTCCTCAACATAAACATAGTCTGGTATAATTTAAAAAATATATATATATATTAGGGTGTCCCTTATATGACCAAAAAAATTTTTTTTTCAAATTTCGAAATGCATACCCTCTACATTTTTTACTAATGCTATAAGATACTCAAATATAAAATTTCATCTTTCTAGAAAAATTGCAACTAGTGCCGACCGAGCTTCAAAGTTTAGTAAAAAACGTGTTTTGTCTTGATATTTCGGTCTGGTATAAAATCATTATAAATGCAATAAATTAAGTGAATAATAGTAAAAATTCAATTAAATGAACATTAATCTTTAATCAAAAACATAAAGTAATAACAATCAGTCAGGGTAACTTTTTTATAGAGTTGTTTTTTTACAGTCCGGATACAATTTTCTATGTTCCTGGACACAGCGCAGCAAGAACTGTTTTTGTTCTTCTTCAGCCGCGATAAGTCCGTTAAAATCTTGCATCATTTTAACAGCCCTTTCAGCAGTATCATTCACAACCCTCAAATAACTTATTTTTCTTTTAGCTTCCACAAAAGCACTATTATTATTCCAAGAAGATACATCTTCCTTTAGAAAACTGTCGTCGATCTGGAGTCGTGATAAAAATTGTTTGCTCTTTTCCGATACGAAATCATCCAGTGTTTTACAAACATTAGCAAACATCTTGTAGAGTCTTTTTGTCCTTCGCAGTTATTCTGCATTGTGACTGAAGTAAACACATTTTTAAAGAATAGATCGCTCTCGCCATCCAGCGTGCCTGATGCATGGCTCCGGGGGGGCTTAGTTTTAATTTTTCCTCTGTGTCTCCTCCCAAAAATATTACGCACAGTTCGACCAATTTGCGGTAGTCATCTCTTACATAACCTTTGTCTAATTCTGTCTTATAAAATATTAAAAAAGCTTGAATGTCTGTCTCGGCAACACGTTGTTTTACGAAATTAAGAGATGGTTCAATGTTACTAGCGTCGATGTTTTTCCAATTTTCTCTGAACTTTTTAAACATTGGAGTATCTGGGCTACTAGTAATTTACTTAATTTTGCTTTCAAAGACAGCTTTTAGGACCAATTCATAAACATGATGACGACAGACGAGCAGCAATTCTCTTCCTAAAGTTTCTCCAAAATTGCACAAGCTCCATTGAAATGGCCAGTATTGAAAGCTGTTGTGTCGCAGCACATTATTTGTACTTTATCGTGAAGGTTCTAGTCAAAGAGAGCTGTTGAGACAGCCTTAGCTTGATGTTTTTCAGAAGAATGTTCTAGTTTTGGCACTGCAAGAAGCTGTTCCTTATCGTCAAACGAAGCAATAACTGGCAAGCGTTCTTCTTTAGAACTTCGTACATCTAACCCGGATAATAGTTTTCCATCCCAATGGACTGTGACTACGTCGGGTACATTTCTTCCAAAGAAGTCAGATTTTATTGCTTCTGCCCTTGATTTTCTAGTTTCAGCAGCTAGTGGTTATCTTTGTCTTACAACCCTTTCCTCTTCTTCCAATCGTCGTTGTTTAGATCTATCTTCTTTTTCCGCCAATTTTTTATCAACACCACCTAAGCATCCTGGTCGATCTGGCTCTCTCTGTTTCATTAAAAATAATTTATCTTACTCTATTTTCATTCTCTCAAAAGCATCAGCATGTGCAATATCAAACAAATTATCAAGATCAATTTTGAAATTGTTCTCACGGCTCTTGAACGTAACCTGAGTTTTCTTACAATTTTTTGCATCTCTCTCCAAACATGATATAAATCAACAATTTTCTTCACGCAGTTAGGAAATGCCCCTGTTGGAATTCTTGCTTTTTCCCAATATATGATGCACTCCCTAATCACAAGATTTGCACTTTCACTAACAGTCAGTTTAACCTCAAGAATATTGTAAAATAGGACCGAGGGAATTTGTCGAGTAGATGGTAATTTTGCACCATTTATTTGATATCTAGGCAAACCGATAAGGAAATTATTTTGTTTATCACTCCGTAATTCCACCGACATGTTAACGCACTAAACAATGGAGCACTACTAATCTCAAAAATCACGTATGAAATGACAAATAAAACATGCAGTTACAAGTCACAGCGCAGTACTTACGCAACTTGTATGGACAAGTTAAAATCGCAAGTCGGCACGGGTTACCTTTTATAAATCGAACTAATATTTTTTTCTAGACAATATAGGGTTATTACTAAATTTTTAAGAAGGTATGCGTAAAAAAATATTGAACTTGAATTTTAAGGGACACCCTAATATATATATTAAAACATTATGTATTTATCTGATAACTCAACACATATAAAATAAAATATGAATTATTGATTATTATTCATAACGCTTTTTTATATCGTCGGTAGTTCTCTTTCTTTGTGCATTCTGTCCAAAAATCTCTCATTTGTCCCAGGGTTAAAATATTTTCAGTGAAATGGTCACCAACCGCCCCTGATGGGAAGCACCTGAAGAAGAATATTATGATTGAAAAAACTCAGAGTAGATTATTTATAAAAAATAACAGCAATCTATAATGATTCCTGACAGAATATTGCAACACAAATAAAAGTATTGACAGTTACAAATGAGTACCTCTTTTAAATCAATAAAATTATTACATTTTTTATAAATAAAATATTTTCAAGTAGTAATATCAAGGTTGCTTGCTTCTGAAAATCGCTTAAGAATGACATAAATATTTATCTCGTCGGATGGCTTTTATTGTTATGAAACACATGTCAGATTTTTGTGAAACGCTATTTATAAGTAATAATAATATAATAAAGATTAATTTCCAGGAAGACCTTTAAGTCGGACAGATTAATCGCTTTAAACATTTAACTGTATTTTCTACGCTCACTTCAATGAGACGCCAGATATAGTTAATTTATGGTTCCCATGGCAGTGGGCGGTCGATCATGTTTGCGCTAAATACTTATGGAAAACATATAAATAACGACTTAAGGTTCATTATTATGCAAATATGAGAAGCTCATATATTTAAAACATATTCGATATATTTGTAAAAATCAGATACTTATTATATTTTTCGACTTCCTATTTTAACATAGTATTGTGTGAGATTTCTTATTCAGAATATATGATAAATGCTTTCTGCTTTTTCACATATCCTAAGAATTTATTTAAGAAAGTCAATAATATTTTTATTCGTTTACTGTTAAAATTACCTCAATTTAACTAGTTTTGGAATAGTATAAAATAATACAAAATCATATGAAATGTATTAAAACTTGTTTTAATAGCTAAACGCCCCAAAACCTGTCATAATTTTGTTTTAAATTGTTATTTAATGCTGCAGTTTATAATTGTTATAAGTATGACTTGTATTATTTATTATATAATACTTTATTAAGAAGTAAAAACAACATACTTGGATTCGTGTTAATTGGATTATGAATGATAAATTCCTAAAAAGTAGCTAACTGTTCATTGATTTTTATAAATATTTTGTTAACTGTTCAGTTATATATGCCCATATGTTTAAACTGATCGTTTGTCTACACGATTGTTATTCGTAGATTTGCAGCTTTATCATGTACTCACTCTCGGAGTATCGTGGAATACAGAGAAGGGGTGTTTTGTGAGGGTGGTAATCACCCTCCTCCCCGTACATACAATCGTTTGTGACGTAAAGGCGGTACGCACGGTCCGTATGTGCGCTATAAACGGCCTTAATGATTGCAATAGGCCGCCCACAGGTACAAGCAGGCATTGCTGAACAACTCTCTGTGAGACAGGCACTGCAAAAATGTATGATTGAAAATGTATTTTAAGAAAAAGATTATTTTATGAAACGACGAAAAAAAAAACAGTGAGCAAACAAACATGCACTTATACGTTTTTAAAAAAGACATTTAAAGAACGATTTAAATTTTTGACCAGTTACAATTGATAAAGCACCGTTGAAATTCGGGTTTGAATATCACCAGTGTCACAAAAATATTTTATTGAATTTTTCTTGTAATGTCCTGTGTGGATCAGATATCTGAAAATAATTCACCTGTGGTTCATGTCACCTGTGGTTCTTGAAAAAAATTGCTAAGGCTACAATATCATTTCAGTGCAACGAAGCTCTTATTTTCTGTTCACAATCCGTCACAAATTTCTACATTCTAAGTCATGCGAGGTCTTTGTTCCTCCTCATGGTTACAATTTTAATGTTACTAGATTATAGGGCGGGCCGCATCCAGCTCGCGGGCCGCCGTTTACGACCCCTGCTTTAATCAAATTGACTACGCCTGTTACCTCAAGTACGGCTTTATTTGCACGCTTTGTAATGAGACGTAATACTGACTATGGATGGCGGCGCTCTGAACAGGATGTACTCTGCATCAGGGGTCCTAAACCTGGACGAGAACACATATTTTTATTTAATTTTAAAGCGATGACATGTTTTCGCATGATATCATCAGACAGGATGATCAGTGGGAAGAATGGTATTATATTTATTTTTAAAATAATACAGTTTTTTAAGAACATTAAAAAATTATTTAGGAATTTTTTGCACTTGTATTATGTAACTATATACCATCCGGTTAAACGCGAGTTCAAATCAACGTGTAGTTATGCATTTTTAAATATTGATTTTCTAACTTGCCTAGGTTTTCACTCGTGACATTTTCAGTTTTGCTAGGTTATACAGGTGAAAGACTATAGGTCAAGTAAATCGACAGAATACATGTAGACATGTGAACAGTTAACCTCCTCGCACGTTGTATGTGTAAGTGTAGCCCAAATCCCTATTATATACTATATATAATGTCAAAACACGATAAAAATAAATGGTTTTTATAAATAGTGATTTAGATCAATATGTAATTAAGGTTAATATTTTTTGAGAATAGAAATTGATTGTTTATAAGATCTTTGAAGTTTATTCAAACATTGTAACTTAAAAAATACAACATGCTCCCGTTGGTTAGAAAATTTTCAACACGAAAGGAAGCACAATCAAATTTTATTTTTAAAAATTCAAATAAAACAGTTAAAAATATTTTAAACACTGTTCAAAATGTAATAAAGCATTATATTGCACAAATAAAAAACATCATATTTTAATTCATCCCTTTTGTTTTCTTTGTGTGTGTATATATATTAGTGGTAGTTGCATTATTAGTACAAAAATTAACCTTAAATTTTTATATACGTAATTTTAAACTTCATTGAGAACTTTAAAACATTTTTTAATGGATAGTACCGTAATGTTTGAAACCCCGGTTAGAAAAGCAATAATATGGATCACGTACAAAGTTGGAAACTATCTGCGGTATCAGATTCTGCAAGCGATCTCGCGCTGTTAATGATCACGCTGTATACAGATTAAAATATAATCATTTTTGTATAAAAATCAGTTTATCTACTTTCTATTTTTTTATATTTGACTTAATCTAAATTTGATTGTAATATTTTATTGATTTATTTTAGTACAATCACAAAATCTAACCTGCGCCTTGCTTATATAAAGAGAATTTCACTATCATTAGTTAACTAACGTATTTTGAATTCAGCTCAAACCTTTTCCGGTTCCTTTCCATTCATAAAACAAATTAATCACGACCGCTATTTAAATCCGATCGCAGCCTTTGACGGGCAGAAATACAAACAGAGTTGAATAAAAACTTATATAAATAATCATCAATCAAAATCTCCTGACAAGATACTTGCGGGTTTCTGAGACGACTGCTCTGATCGAGGCTGTGTTTATTCCAACAAATCAACAAATATAATCTTCTAATAATTGTATTACACTGTATAAATAAGAATAAATACGTTCACATATATTTTTTAAAATACTGACTGACTTTTCGTAATATAAATAAATATCAGTTATTGAAATAGCTGAAAAATATGATACAAAACTAAACGTGTGTATTTATATTATATATGAAATAGCTAAAATAAATTAATGAATTTCTCATTATCACTTAATGAAATATAGAGTTTATTATAGAATACCAAGTTGCATGATTAATAATTTGCTACACGTGACATGAATTATACAGCTATTTTAGAATTTAATAATTCAATATTATCATTAAATATTTTGGTGTGTTCTGTCTCCTACTTTAGGAATAGCTGAGAAAATCACCGAAGCTATAATTTTGTACGCTCATTATATTTAATAGAGACGGGATTTCATTTAATATTTTTAGGATCTACGCATTGGTGTTTTATACACAAAATAAATTTAAAAGCGATTCTAATTGCAGAAAATAATATTTTTTACTATGTTTACTTATTCCTCGTATTCTCTGGCCTTAGTGAATTATCAAGAATCTGTGACGTTTCATTCGTACTTTGTTTTTCACACGCAAGTATTTTTTAGGTAAACACTTTGGAGCTCATACCTCGAGTGGTTTTAAGATGCCTGACTAAAATAATAACATTTAAGTGTATTCGGCAATAAAACGTACTTTAAACAGCGTAAATGAAGAGCGAAATTACTGAGTGGCCTTTAAGAACAAACAGTCTTGATGACTCGGCTCTTAAGATATTGAGTGAACGGGACACTACGAATATAAAGGTCAATTCAGTATCAATGTTTATGCACGTCTTAGCTGAACGAGGCTTTTTTAAAGATAATAATTAAGGTAAGGTTAGAAAAAAAATTCAATAAAAAATATAAGGTTGTTTTTTTACAAAATTTTGGTAAACGTTTATTGAAGTTTTTTTAATTAAATTTATTCTTCTCCTCAATTTAGCAAAACCAAATATTGTTAATTTAACAATATGACTGAATCACTTCATTGCTCGTTGGTTTTTTGTTTAATGTGCATAAATTACTTGAAAGAATACATTCAAAAATAGGTTGAATTATATTTTATAAGCCAAATAGCTAGGAAACCAGTTATCTGTGAGAACTTAACTGAGTACGTACTCCTATTAAAAGCAATCCCACTCAAAAATTAAAAAAATCGTAATCCATTAGACATTTGGTTTCACACATTTTTTTCATAAATACAACTTATTTCATTAAAAGTACAAAGATAATTTAAGTACTACTTGATTTGAAAGCAAGATGTAGGTACAATTTCGTAATATATTTGTCTATCTTATATGAAATTTGAACCCACGCGTAATGAAATAGGAAGCTTAACACGTTATTAATTGATGAGATACCGTTCAGCCATTTATGGACATCATTGTATTATTTCTCTTCTTGCGTAGGGTTTGTTATCAGAAATATACATCCTTTATGGTATACAAAAGATTGCAACACCTCTGCTAACAAGTCCTGAACTACACAAGGCGAGCTTACTACTTCGGGTCTGAGTTACCATACGTTTTAAATAGACACTGACACATTTCAATGGTTTATCAAATATTCAATTGTAATTATTGGTTGAGCAATAGTTATAACACAAATATTCATTTATCCCACATGAGCTGTTTTTAAAGTATTATTATGTCAAGAATACGTGTGACCCACAGATATTTATCTCGAAAAAATGTGTATCGGCTCCGTACTTGCGTATAATAATTCAATTTTTTTCTCAGTTGCACTTCTGCAGTTTGGAATCCAAACTTAGACGATTTCTTTTATCAAATCTTAAACATTTTACGAATAAAGCCTACAACATCCCAATAGTATTTTTTCTATTAGCATGGAATTCATGGCATTGAATCAATGATTAATGCCTTCAATCTAATTTTATTCATGTTTAGATTGAAATAAGAAATAGTGTATCTTGAATTTGACATAGGAATCCTTGGTTTATATTGCATTATTACCAAATGTTATTACTATAAATTAAAAACCTTGGTTTTAGTGTTGGCTATTTGCAAGTGGTGATTACATTTCATGCAAATTGGTTCAGTCACAAAAAAACTTATAATATATATATATATATCATAACATACAAGAATATAAATTCTGGATGAATCAAATAATTTTTTTAATATAATATCTGACATTCTAGAATAGTATTCTAATAAAAAATAACACCAGGCTAAAGAAAAACCATTTTGAATATTTTTCATAAAAGAATAAAAGCTTTGTGATAATAATATATTTTTTAGTTCACATTAACACATTGTTCAAAAAACTACTTAAAAAGTTTTTTTTTCAATTTATTTTCTATTTTTGAGTAAAATACTTGAGTTATTTTCCACATGTTCACACATTTCCAAGCAGATCTGTTTGATAATGCCAACGTGAAAGATTGGCAAAACCGGTCACAAATAAAAACGTACACGTGTAAAATCACACAAGTATTTTAAATATTCAAATGGAATACCACCAAGTACTCTCTGTCAAAAATATTGAATTTCACAATTTATTTTCTGACAATTTCAAGGTCACACTATTTCTGCCCGGAACATACCGAAGTGAAATAAGGCTAGACCAAAATAACAGCCTCCCACCCCGCAAGCAGAGCGAGTGCCGGCAAGAGCCCTCGGCGTGATGGATCGACAGCATCCGTCAGGAAACGGGAGCGGAGGCGAGTTCGTTTGCTCAGCAAGCCGGCGTTTTGTATGCAGTCACGGCCGGCTGACTCCGTGAAATGTCGTGACACGATCGCGGCATTTGCATCGCGCCGAACTACCGCCCCGTGATTTATCGATGTTTTGAGTTTTTTCGTTTTTGAATTGAGGATTGTGAAATATTATCCAAAATTAGCAAGCTATCAATTAACGTGATTAATTCTCCATATAATTAACATAATTAATTGTGTTAATTGCTTTATTAATTAATTGGAAGCATCAGAGAGAAATTGATTTATCCTAATTCATTTTTAACTAAATAAATATTTTTTTTGTCTTTAAAACTATCACACACAAAAGACAAAATTAGGTCCTCGGAATTCAAAATACAATTACACTTCAGTGATAAATACTTTTAAGCAACGTTTCATCTGTAAAAAAGCGTAATTCTGACAGATTTTCACAATAACGTCTATTCCTTTGTGATAACACTTCATCTATACAAAAGCGTAATTTCGACAGATTTACACCATCAAGTCACTCACATCCGTCTAGCCTATTTTTTCCCTGTAATGATTCCGGCTCCGCATTCTCCGGCTTCTTATTTTGCCGTGTCACGGCCCAGCAGCCCGCAAAAAAGACTTAACGATCCGAAATTAGGCGTCATCCTTCTATTGCATTAAGTCAAGATCGGAATATCCGCCGGGAGGGCCTCGCCTGATGAGGACGTGTCTCGGTCGCGTGAGGTAATTTCTCGGAAGGCTCGCAAAAAGAGGTTGAGAATTTAGCTACTTCATTATGTTACAGGTGAATACGAAGTTGACTACCTTAAATAAATTTAATACCACTTTTTGAATTATATGATAATCACAGGTGTTTCTTGAATAAAAAACACTTTACGTAATCGATTTACTCGTGAAACGACGACAAGTACTTTTATGGCTTTCACGACCCAGAATTCTTTGATTTTGTTACTGAGCGTACATATTTAACAAGATGATGTATTTTTTGGTGAAATATTTGAGGATTTAGTCCCGGTCAAACGTCAAAAATTTAAATACAAAATTACAAAGCTTTACAATGACTTAAAAGTCTCCAAATTTGATTATAAAACAAAATTTCAATAATGATAATATGACTTATACAGTTATTTTTGCCTCTTTAAAAGCCGGAGAATTTCAGCAAAATTCTGAAATGAGTTGGCTTATAAATACGTTTGATCATTACACCCTTGCGAATCATATCATTGAAAGTATATTTTATTTCTAATGAAAAATGATTCGTCGATTTAACGTTGAAATCGCACTTTCGTAATGTATTTAGTATAAATAATAAAATACTGCAAAACTCTATTCACACTGATGATATATTATGCTTGCGTTTAATAAAATCTAATTGAAATTTTATAACTCTTGAATGACGAGTCTATAATTTTACGTTAGAATCAATTTCACACCACAATCAAATATGTTAATATTTTTTATACAAAGTTCAATTGGATAAAAATAATCATCAAACAATTACATCGATCAAAAAAAAGTATTAATTTCCACAAACAAATCAATCAGATCTATAAGTCGAGATATTAATTTGTTCTCAACCACCAATCATGTGCTCGAAAATCACTTCGAACATCGATCAACACAGCTTCGCTGTATGGACAGATACGTATTATGGCCGAATGTAGCCTGTCCGATGATGAACCCGCAGCCAATATCCACATTGCGTCATACCTCACTTATGTCTCACCAACAAGAAATTATACTGGTCTCTTAGAAATGCGGCATAGGATGTTCATACACGACAAAAAAACAGTGTTATAATGCAGGTGTGTTAAAAAAAACCAGTTAATTTGCTAAACCAGGCATCAAATATGAGATGACTCACTGTCTGCATTTAAGTTTTAAAAATTTTGAAAGTTTCGTAGAATAAAGAATTGAGTCATAAGCATTCGACTTTTTTAGGATAATTTACAAAAAAACGTTTATTTGAATAAAATCAATATAATTTGTAGTTTTCATAAACTGTTAAAGTAAAAGCATATTATAAAAAAAAACCAAAATAGTATTGTAAATTCTTTTAACACTTTTCAAAGATATCAAAATATATTTTATCTAACCTAACCTAACCCAAGCTAACCAGTCATTAACTATTCAAATATTGAGAAACTGCATTTTTAATGCAAATTTTAAAATAACGATAAAATAAAAGATATCCAATTGAATTATTAAAAAAAAAAAAATTAACATGAAAAAAATGTAATAATTTATTTTATCATATATTTAAACTTCAATTACATTAATTTTACATTACGCTTAAGTTATGATAATAATAACGTCCCGTTCATTAAATATAAGACGGTCACCTTTCTAAAGTGCATTCACACCTGGGCCTATTAAATCAAACCTCCATAATAACACACCTGTGTAAGTGTACCATACCAGATATGTTTGCATTTACCTGTGAATATTTAATTATAGTGTAGTTAGAAAGTGTGTAATTTTTCTGTACCGCCACAAATATTCCCTACAGTTATCTCATAACAAGCCTTCGTTTATGAAGATCGTTTTTTATAGTTTACATAAAATATCTTCTGAAAATTTTATAATCACTACTTAGTTTTATTAATAACCTTCCTATTGGATTGATGGGTTGAACAAAGAAAAATTTGCTATAATTTTTTTACAAAACTTATAGGCATCGCTTTCGCTTTCCACAGCCCTACTTCACCATAAATAAAAAATCTTCTAGATATTTAGCTATTATATATGTTGTTGTAAATTGAAAAATAACCACTTCTTATTTTCGATCAACCGCCGCGAAATTATGCTTTTTTTCTCGTAACTTCTTGATGTCGACATATTCTGTAAACATCTAGAAAATCGTAAGATCCAATTTTATTATGCATATAAAACTATTTGTAACTGTAAATAAATACAGGTTGATATAAATAACGATAACAAATTATAATAACATCACACATGGTTGTGAATATGGCAAGTTTTATGAATCTTCTTAAACAATTATGTTGGATGGGTTAATTATAACAGAGTTAATATTTACCTATCTAATTAAATTCTTGGCAAATTTTAAATGCAACACAAAATGTAGATTTAAAGTTTCAATAAAATATACTTACTATTTGTTTCTGGTTTACTTATATTCATTATTTAAACACAAATAAAATGATTTTGGTGTACGAAGATTCATTTATTTTTGTGTTAGTATTTTATCTCACAATATTCGATAATTTATAACAATATGAAAGAAAATAATGTTTTACTAGTGAAGTCTGTTATAAAATTATACTCAATGTTTATAATCTTGATTATTAGTGTTAAATTATTTGTATTTGCAAAATAGATATTCTTAATTATTGATTTGCTCATGAATTAATGACATAAACTTTCGAAAAATACAACATACTTTCAAGACAAAAATCCTCGAATCTTTTTTTTTTCGATTTTTTTCATTTTTTGTGTAAATGAGCTACCCAAAGAACATGTAATTTAATATGTTTATAAAATCGTTTTTGAATAATCCCATAAAGCCTGCGCCTAATCTAAAAACAACAGATTATACACCCCCATTAGTGCCCCGAGTGGGTGCTTCGGGAATCTGAAAACCACTGATCACGGGCCTTCCATTATTTAACAGGTAGATCAATTGGCCACGGAGCTCCTCACACCTCACCTGAGATTTTTAAAGTACTCCAACCCACGAACATTTCGTGATTTACTTTATGAATTTCCCTTTTTTATATAATTGATTTCGATATAAAAAAAACCTCACGTGTTGTGTACTAAGCATGAAATCTAACACTGATAATAAAAGTAAAAACAAACGGTCAACAAATCACAATAAATTAAAGTGTTTCGTTAATATTGATTACGCTAAAGAAATTGTCTTGTAGGAATAGTATTACGGATAAACAACTATTTGGAAATTAATTAGTACCTCATTAAAATATAAAAAAAATTATTTCTATAAATTCTTATATTCTATAAAGTCTTGAAAGCGGTGCAAACGTATAGTAAAGCACATTTTTTTACCACCTTCAAAAAAATCTAATAGTTTAAAGCATTTCATCGTCCAACACGTGTGCGTTTTACGTAAAAACCACTTTAATTATCATATTTTATAAAACCGATATTAATTTATATCTTTTGTCAGTTTTTCATTAATAGTTGGCCGCTGTGTAAGAGAAAGACGACAGCATCAGTGAAAGCCATTAAAACTAAAATAGGTACCTTCGGCGGAGGAAGTTCGTCGTAAATAAACTGAAGCCTTCGCTCTTCAGCATTAAAGGCTTTGATAACGCGGCCGGAAATTGACTTCCATTCAGTATCATAATAAATAAACTACCTTATCATCTACATAAAACTTCATCTCATGGCATGAAATTTTAAAATCTCTACCAAAAGAGACAGGTTTTAACGGAATGCGTATAACTTTAATCTGACGATGTTTTTGCAACGAAGTGTATATTAAAATTACACAAAAAAATCAATAAAACTTAAAGCAACATATGAAAGTTATCTGAAAATAAAGTTAAACAAATATTATATTTTTTATTTAAAATATTAACATAAATTTCCATAACCCATCAACGGTCAGTTCAATATTATCTTACATCATCAAACTGATTTTTTATGTGTTTATTTAAAAACATAGTTTTTGCTATATTTTTCAAAAATAAACTATTTGTATTTCGAAATACAAAGAAATCAAAAATAATTTTGCATGTTTTTTTTTAAGTAATATACATTGAGTGTATTTTACAACCAACAATTGATAAAATAAACTCAATAATTTATAACTAATGAATACTTGAAAACGCAATTAATTTTGATTTTAATTCAAACTATTTTTAAATGACTGATGTCTAGCAAAAAACAAAAAAGCTATTGCAAATAAAGTGCTTAAAATATATAGAATATGTGAACTTGTTTTCTTAGCGGTCTAGAAGTAACTCTGCGTTTTCTTTTTATATGACATCATAGGCTTAGAAGCAAGCAAGAATATTAAATTTATTTTGTATCCAAACAAACTGTATAATGTCAAAATTTAACCCCACTCTACCCCTTCATAATACTTTTACACATAGGCATTGATGTTTTCTCCTGTTATAAATTTATACAACCTCTGGAAGCGAGAGGGCAAAGCGTCTGGAGTCGACAGCCCAAGAGGGCCGTAATAATTCTGAACCACTTTCTAACGATATTAGACCTAAGTATTTAGTTATCTCTTACTTACGAGCTGGGAATATAATAATCTCACCACGGCGTTTGATAGATCTCGTTTCTATACAGGATTTATGATATGTTATTGACAAGATAAAGGCGCAAAGCGCCCGCACGTCAGGATCCGTGCTGGGAATTTTTCATATTCTCTATTGTCATGCTGATACGTTCATTATCTTATAAAGGTTACTCAAAAGTAACACGCCCATTAATTATTATTTGCTCGAAAATAAAATATGAATATTTAAAATACAGCATTGTAAACTATACATTTTCATTATATTTGCTGAGCTTCGTTAAATAAATTTACCTAATAAAAAACACAAAGGAAATGTGGATTTTAAAACATCGATTTTGACAATGATTTTAAAATTGATAAGTCCCATACTATTGGAGTTAAAAATATCAATTATTGATTGAGCCATTGGGCCTAATTCTTGTTTGCAGTAAAATATTTTAATTACTGAGGCATAAACAAGATTCAAAACAACGTCTCAAGAAGTAAATTAGAAGAGTTTTTCGTCGTTGTATATGTTGCTATTAATTGTTGGTGAATTATTCGATTGATTTTCTATAAAATTGATCAAGTACAACGAGTCACTTTTTTTGGAGATTAGTTTGTGTTTGTATTATCTTTGACGGTGACATTAATAAAATTAAAACCAGCGGTTTGAATACAAATGAGCTAATTTTATTGGGGAAGAAATCTATATCAGTTTCATGAAAAAGTAGCAGGGCCCCAATAAAAGCGACAGGTAACAAAGTAATAGAAAATTTAAAATACCAAAATGTTATTTATATAACAATGCAGTCAAAAACCTTATATGCCCCAAATTAATTTTATTAAAGACCGCGTTGATAATAAATAAGCGTGTTTATTTAATAAAAGGTAAGGTTGGGTCCCTATTGTTTTTATCGGCTGGTGAAGGGTAGTTTGATGTAGAAGCCAGTGGTTTGAATGCCGCGTGCGGCATGCGGTATTATAACGTTGCGTAACATGATTTTGCATAAGCATTATGAATGTTGTATTATTTCACAAAGAAAAACATGACTTTGCATAATTCGATTTCCATATAATTTTACCTCTGCAACCATTTTATTTTTCAGGTAATCTGTTTACACTACGCGTGTTTTTTTTATGAAGCTTAATATTTTGAAGGGTTTAATGTTTCAACGTTTTTTTATATTGTATTTATTATATGTTTACTGCGAAATGTATTTTAAAAATGAATTACGTAGCTTTTTTCAAAATTCATATATTTTTAAAGTAATTTATTCAAATGTAAATCGAAAATAAAACCCCATCTTTTTAAACAACAGTTGATATTCTTGTCTGGCTTTCTTAGTATTTGGCATAACTTATTTTTTTTTTACTTACTTTTACAAGAAAAATATTTATTTATTAAAGGAATAACAGTTCCAAAATTGATCATAATGATATGATTGATGAAAAAATATAGTTCGATAGACATCGGTTTATTCCTCACTCTTGTATTAAAAATATATATATATATATTACGTCGTTTAATGCATAAGTAGATTATCTTGATTGAAACATTTAATTTTAAATGACGACAACGGATTTTTTTTACCTATAAACAGGAATGTTATTTAATATAATCAAGTAATTTTTTAGAAATATTGTGATATATACATAATTTTTTATTCTTTTCATATCTATTCTTTTTTATGTAGTATTTAATATCTTACTTTTTATCAAATTTGATTTGGTATCTTCGTTTGTATAAATATATTAACTGAAATTACTTTCGAATGAAATAGTTTTACTTATTATTTTGGTACGCAATAATAAAACTCTAACTTATTTTTTTTAATTTTAAAGTATGTTTGTAGGAATAATAATCAGGTTAATGAAATATTTTATTCTTATGGTGTAATGCTTTGTTTTTTCATGAGTTTTTCATTGTATGTGGTTTAACGAATTGCGCGTTTTGATGGTCATTCAAATATCATAATAACGACTAAACATGATTTTGAATTCCTGAAAATGACCTCAGTACCAGGATTGAAATGTCGGAAGATTTCAAGTATTACACATCACATCGTCCATTTATGAAGTAATTTAATTTTATATTTTTATTTTAATAATAGCTTTTCACAGAAGGTATGATTTACGAGTATTTAAAATTTATTCCAAGGTAATCTGAAAATAATCGATTGCTGGCACGGGCCGCCTCTGGTAGACTCGTATTTCAGATAGGCGTGCGAATTAAGAATTAATAAATAAAGGATCTTACTTTATTAAAAAACGTATCTCTTCTCCGTTGAGTTGAAAATTTAATAAATGTTTTATTTTATGAAAAGAACCCTGGCTCTCTGAATATTTCACAATTTTCCTTCATTACCATTTATAGGCAACAACTTAAGGGCGAGTGCCCCCGGCACTTTTCTACCTTCCTACTTTATTTAAATTATCCACAGTCTCTGGGAAAACTTCGATTTGGAAAAAATAATCGCAGTCTTCTCGGTTTTTAGAATGAAAAAAAGTTGTTTTTTTATTTCAAATTTTTCATTTCACAACAAAAACTTGACCCACCTAAGTTACCAGTATGATTTGACTTTGATGTTAATAACCATACAGAATCAATACATTTTTATTTTTTTTGTGTCTTTATACATTTTAAGCGAAAAATTACCCGATGTAAATATAAATATACTTTAATTACATAATTTTAAAAATAAATTATTTAAATTAATTAAAATATCTGATTCAGAAAACCATACATTTTACCCACGATAGACTGATTTAATTTTTAGAACTCCATTTTAAAATATTAAATTTCAATTACTATAATAAATGGGTGAAATATCACTGTCGTTTTTTCTATTCCTGAGCGTTTTCGTCATTCTAAAATTATCTAAATCCAGTATGGAGTATTTCTTGAAAAGCTGAAGCAAACCGAAACGACCACATTAAGTAATGCACAATTGTTGGGTGTTTTTATACAAAATAATTTTTCATGTTTTCATAGCCATAAAAAAGTCGTCTTACTTCAGTAAAATAATTTAAAATTAAAATAAAATAATTATATAAGTTTGGAAGCAATAAAATAATAATAATCAGTGAAATATAATTTAAACAAATCTAATTCAGGTTTAAAAAAAAAAAAAAAAATTAGAATCACATAATTTTTATTACGCTGTTAGAATACGCTTTCAGTTTTATTTATCACTTGTGCACATATTAAAATACCATCTCTTACGTACACACAACAGCTGCATCGGCTGCACATAACGAACAGTTATAAATTCCCAACCTTTTAATTTCAGTGAAACTGTTTCGGAGGATGTTTTGAAAACACGAAGTACTAAGCACTTGCAAGTCCATCTCTGTAAATAAGTAAACGAGACTGAAGACCGCGCGTCCATTGAAGTATTAGCTCTAAGGACTCCACATTTCTCTTCCACTAAGGCAGCAAAGATCATTAAGTGGGACTTCAGAAGGAGAAACCTTTTAAGGATTTGCTGGAGTAAGCCAAAATTAATATTTTAAAACATTTTTCAAGCCACCATGGATTCATTTGCAAAAAAAAGATTTCCTTAAGAGCTTTTCTGTGTTACCTTTAAAACAGCGAAATAATACTTATTAATTGAGTTACTTTAAATGGTACAAAAAAATTGCCATAACAGATTTGTAAACATTATTAAAAACTTATATGAATTTAATTCCTATTTTAGACTTCAAACATGTATAATTCAAGGAAAATTGTCATATTTAAAAACTCAATATTTTTGACAGAGAATACTTGGTGGAATTCCATTTTAATATTTTTGAATAAAATACTTGAGTGATTTTCCACATTTTCGTTTTTATCGAAACCGGTCACTAATAAAAACGAAAATGTGGAAAATTACTCAAGTATTTTATTCAAAAATATTATAATTTTTAAGTCGTTTCAGAAGAGCTTTAAAACATAAAGATCAAAACTTACTATGAAAACAAATTTACGTGTCGTATATTTGTTAATCTATAATATAAATCTAAAGTATTGACATATCAAATCGTATGCAGTCAGTCAAACAGGCAACACTAAAAACTGAAAGTATTATAATAAAAATACATAAATTCCTGATTTAAAAATAAATTCTATATACATTTATTTCATAAATATCTTGTTTACTTATAGCGTCATAAATAACAAGTGTGCAGAAATATTTAGATATTTTTCAAGAGGATTATCGCTCATAAAGACTCTCTGGGGGCACGAGGCCCCAATCGCCCAGATCAGTCCACTTTTATCACCCCAAGTTTATATCTGCGATCGGGAATTTGACCCCGGCAATAAAATAAAGTGATCCTCCCCCGGAGAGCCGGCGAGTCCAATACATATTTGATTTAATCCTCTCACGACACCAATCTGGAGCTCTTCAATTAGGGAGGTTTTTACCACCCCGAGGTCTTTATATATTTTATTATTTACCAAGCTTAATAGTTTACTATGCTGAAATTTATGGCTGCAGTCAAATGTCTTTCAACCACTATTCATTTATGGCAGTGCTTAAAATTTATTTTTCTGAATTAAGTCACTACCAAATATATTTCTTTTTTTTCATTATATTAATTGTTTCTCTTTGGAGATGATTTTCATTATTTAGCTAGATAAGTTTCTTCTATATACTATATATACACGCGTGCACGCATACTGTACAATAAAGATTCAATGTTAATCAAAAATGAGGACTCGAAATCTTTATTAGGTCTGCGATTTCTTCCAACGGAACATTAATTTGTCGTTTGACACGAAAATCCAATTATTTATTACTAATTGAGTCCACCGAGCCGTGCCTAACATTGAGATGAATTGCCCTAATGAAAAATCTATAGCCCAATAACGAAACTTATTAATTTTCATGTATATATATAATATTATATATTTACAATGAAAATAACAAATATTTCGTGAAGAAACTCTTCCTGGCTTATACCAGGTGATTATTTTTTGTACACTGTCACACTGATCGCCTAACAAATAATCCAGCATTATTCCTTCCCTCAGGGATAATCAATCATGGCCCGCTTACTTTTTTGGGCCACCGTGTCGGTAACAACTGTATTAGATTCGACTTCGGCCTCCAGGGGTGGCGAAGCGTGGCTCGCGGCCATAGTATAGATTTTTCAGTACGTAATTAATCCTAACTCAAAGCCAGATGCTTTACTTTTGACGAGACATTTCAAACAAAACCTTGAGCTCATACACAATCAGAAATTATGATTAAAGATAGCGTTAGTATTGCTTATATCACGATCGGAAAAAAAAACATTTTAGTAATTTAGACTTTGTTTTTTTGTTGTTCTGCGTTATATATATATAAATATTTTACCAGAATTTTGAATTGTGTTGCGTTTTCGTGTACATTTTGCGTTTCTGGAGGTAAGTCTTTATTGTGCAATATAATGATACCGGCGGGCCGCAGTTGGCAGAGTAAGGGCACCTTCGGTTCGGCATTGGCTCGATCGACATTTTGGATTGATGTGTCACCACAAAAGTGGAGCTAGACTATCGTACGATCAAATGGTATTTTATAATTCATGAAAGCATCTATCATGCGGTAATCAGTCCTGTTCCATGGTGAAAGTAATTATTTTGTCAATGGTTGAGTACGTTCAGAAACTTCCCCGGATAATCAATAGTTCTTAAATAATAGATTTACGTGCTATCACAAAGGAAAAATAAAATTTATAACGCAGATGAATTGGTTAGTATTTTGAATATTTTACGGTGTTGTTTTATGTTTCCGACGTTTTGGTCCGGTTTATTAAAATACTTGAAGATGACTCCATTCCCAAGACTGAAACATCGACACTTTCTAACACCAAAGAATCCAGCAATACTAAACCACATATTTACCTTAACTCGCCCATTTTTTTCCTTCACTTTGTTTTGAGGTTCATTCGAAATGCTTTATACATTTAAATTTACTTTAAATGATAAATTTTATAAGACTATTTATATCGGGGTTGTTTTATCTTCAAGCCTCAGTGTTATTCTGCCGTTTGGTTATTAAGTTTACAATAACGAGCGGCATTTCGTATCACGTCACATGCCGTCATCCAATTTCAAGCTGCGTCCTGTTATGCAAAATAATCACTTGGATAGTGTTACAAGCACGCAAAAGTTTCCCTGGTATTATTTTATTAATTACTGTGAAATACCATCGACTAGATAAATTCTTTCCCGGGACGGACCGATTTACTTTGTTATACTGCATATCTAAACAAAAAATACGTACACCCAAATACGTACCTCAAAGGATTGAGGGATTTTTCAGTCTGATGGAGTCCTTGAAAAGTTAAAATATATAAACTATCAAATATATTGTTATAATAAGAAATGAATAAGATATAATTTTTATCACATTTTTTAATTTAAAATAAAATGTACAGACACAACATCAGCCTAAAATTATGTTTAGTGCAATTAGTAATGGACATGTTTAAATATATCATATTTTTTTAAAATGCGTCGGGTTATTTTATCACAAGAGAAAAATGATAACTAAATATTTGATTATTAAATATTTTTAATAGGGTGGAATTTCATTTCAATATTATTTTAAAAAATATATTTTTTTATAGTATGCTTAAATAAATTTGACTAGATGTGTCTATCGATTAAGTAAACATATATATTATAATAAAAACAAGGAGCTCACATTTAAAGACATTTTAATAAAATATATGTTTAACATATGATATATAAATATTATTTATATACAAATGACAGTGACCTCATAACCGAGATTACCTTGGCAGGACCAGCTTTTCAATTCAGCTTTTGCAAGCCTCATGACCAATTAAATATGATAAATTATAAAGCATTGTTTTATATAAGAAAACGAACAAGAAATGACAATTTAACATTTATATTCATCTTTATAATGTATTTCTTTATTAACGAAATGTATTGAAAATAAATAACAAGATATCATTCAAATTAAAGTCGTGAGTTATGATTAAGCATATTGTAAGAATTACGTCATTCTTTTATATGATCCAATCAATGAATCAAATCAATTGATACAAAGATATTAGTAAAAAATGTGTATCATTTGATACAATCTCATTATTATTTTTTTTTGTGATATATTTATATATTTATTACACAGCAATAAAATTTTAAAATAAAACATCTTAGTTTTGTTTTAACAGGTATCTTAAGAGCTTCATTGCAGATCGACTACCTGAAATTGATTTTAGTTATTGGATACTTGCGTTTTTTTTTAAATTATATAAAAGCAATGCTTTTTGTATCAATGTTTATGCATACCTGTATGAAAAGACTTTTTTATTTTTTTTGTTTTATCCTAATGCATTTAAGACTATTTCTATTGATCGGACACAAAAAATGTTCAACATTTATCTTTGATTATTCAATTAAGGATTAGCAAAAAGTGAAAGAGTATCACAATACAATATTTTATACTTAATTTTTCATTGTTTATCAAATCATTCAAATAATTGAACATCATAATCATCCAAGTGAAAATGATAAATCCATTTATGAAGTTGAAATAATCTCTGACTGAAGACACGGACTCTACCTGACTCTCTTTTTTTTATAGCCTTCACTTTTATTTAAATTAATGTACTTTTTTATACAACAGAAGCTTGTTTAATGGTACAAAACAGAAATTGTGTTTTCTAAGTGATTTAACATAATTTCTCATATTGTAGAAACAAAAGAACAAAATACTTTTAGCGATTTTTTTGCTTCCCTTATTTTATATTCTGTATTGTCTTACGCCAGAAATCCTATAAAGAATGACGGATTCTTGAGAGGGAAAAAATATGTTTACGCAATGACGTAAAATTAAATTTATATGAAATTACTAGGAACTTTTTCAAAGAAAATGAACAAAACAATTTTGTTTTTTAATGTAAATTATTTTACAAGATAAAACAGCAACAGTCCTCCTAAGAATACATTCTTGGAAAAATCATTTCAAATGATAACATGCGATTTATACGCAAGGATTCGTTTCTTTCATTTTTATACATAACATAATATAAAGTTGATTTAAATAAATAATTCAATTTATTTTTGAAAAAAAAAAAAATTATTCAATTTAAACTTGTGTTGTATATAAATAAAAGGTTTCAACGTTTTATTTTCTTCCTAATGTATGTAATGGTTTAACATGTAGTTAAATATAAACTTTAATTTATAATAAGTATCAATGCAAGTAATGATACTATTTCATAGCAAAATATTTGATATTTTTTATTCAGTTTGAAAAGAAATTTTAAATGTTCAAATACATTTTTTTTCATTTAAAAGATACCTTTTTGGACATATGTGCTCATTTTATATGTTTGAAAGGAAAAATCTTAAATACTTTGCGAATTAATTATTTCGTACTTTATTTAATAAAATAAACTAAACATTTGTTTTTGTTTCAGGTAAGTTTACAAAAATGCAGAAAACAGCAAGTTGAGCGATATAACAGATAACAGGTATTCTGCAACTTTTCAAACTTTAAGAGCTTTTACCACCCCATCGACCTTAGCGGCGCCAATCATGCAAAATAGTTTTCAGATAAAATTATATCTATAGCCATTGACAAAAAACGTAACTTTCAGAATTCAAAAATATTATTATTTTCGCATTTGTTTAAAATAAATATTTTATCTATTTCTGAAATACAAAAATAAAAATATATTGTGCTGTCTATCACAAAAAATATCACTTTGAGAAACAAATACTTTTTTTTAACGGTGCTGTCTTACGATGAGATATATATTTTTATGCCTGCTTACACAGTATGATCGTTATGTATGTATGTATTACACAGTATGGCGTTATATCATTGCAGCCAAGGGCTCCTACGGATAATCAATAGTAGTTTTCTTGTATTACTTAAAACACAACTTTTTGCTTTTCTCTCTATTATATGAAAACAAATCATCCATTGTATAACAATAAAATTTTCAGGCCAGATTCACATCGATAGCAATGTCTTTTTGAAGAAAAATCTCGAACCGGTGACCTGTTGCTCTAAAAGTCGATTTTCAGCATCGCGACTACGGAAGAGACCCCCATAAATTCTGTTGCAGCCATAAATTCAGAGATATCATATTTCGGGGCGACACACCCTTTCTTAATCTGGAGGCACCGCTTACAACAGAATAAGAGTTTAGAAAAAATATCCCTGGGGAGGAAAAAATATTAAATGTTATCCTCCCCTTTGTGCCTCAGCGAACCTGAACGTCAATTAATGGATTGATTTAATACCCTCAGTTAGATTCCTATCATTGCTTAGTATTTTTACTATTATTATTGTTGAGCCTAGCACTTAACCAGTAAAGAAATCATTTTTACTTGCTAAAACATCGAAAAATGTTTTCGTTCTTTATTTTAGAAGACGTTTCTATTTTAATGTTTAATCACCAATATAATTTCATTTATAAAATCTAAAATATTCTAACTGCTAATAAATAAATCTATATTTAAGTCCGATTAATTTTTAGTTAAGAAATTTAACACTTGTACACTACAGATAAAAAAATCCCAGTTTTTCTTGTACTTTATGCATGAATACATATAAATACAAAGTGATCAATGTAGACCTGTAAGGGTGATAAGTGCAGATTTTATAAGCATTTAATAATTTAAAGGGATGACAACTTCGGGAGGTTTTCCTCTGCAACAGACATGTTCAAGGAATTTAAGCCAACTGGTTGAGATAAGTATCGGCATTGCGTGTTATGAGAGAAACAAACTTTTCCTGACGAGGGTATTATCAAACTTTTTGAGACTTGGGTATAATAATATTATTGTTTAAGGATATCCAGTTCAATTTTAAATAGAAATCGCGTTAAATCTAGTAAATTTTTCAACTGGGTGATAATTTTCCTTTTTTTTACAATAAAAATAACTACATATTTTCTACCACAAATATCATTAGCTAATGGCAAAAAAGCCGATTTTTTTTTATCTGTGCACCTAATCTATTAAATACTAATTGAGAATATGTTTAACCTATTTGTTTTATAGCAATTTATTATTTATACGTATAGAAAATTGCGTTTTAATTGTATTGAGAAAAATATCACAGCTGGTTTTGATGCTCATAAGTAGAAATAATTTAATCTAAACTATGCAAAACAAAAAAAAATAAAATTTTGTTTTACCATATATTATAAAATCTAGTTTATAATTTAACTTTTGCACGAATCTTTAAAGCTATATTTTTGACTTCTTAGATCTAACACGTCGATTTATGGCGTCTTTGATAAAACCGCTCTTTTCCAAATTTTATTGCATTTCAATATAACGTAAATATAATATATTATAATGCAGAAATTTATGCTATAAAATTAATGGATATATCATATTTTATTTATATAATGATAATATTATTCGTTCCTCGCATGTAAAATATGACAGTTTGGCGGAAAGCACTCGGCATATAGACAGATTAATCTTCGGCAAGGTCGTGTGAACCAAAACGTCTGGATTTGCATTCAAATCACTAATAAAACCTAACAAAATGTATCTCGGCGAGGTATGCTCAAATCTTTATTACGACTGACGTATTTACTTCTGTCCGTTACATAAAACTACCAAGATTGTGGCATATCGAACAAACTAACCAAAAATCTAGCTGTGCAGTAAAATTATTTGTAAAAAAAGATTCGGTAGTCCTTATGCTACTAAGAAAAACTTACTTGGGAAAAATTACTAAAAATGGAAAAAATTATTATTTCCCAAAAGACGATAAATAAACTTTACTTTCACTTTCACAACTTCCAGTAAGTTTTTAACTACTGTGATAGTGAACTTGTGTAGCTGATGTATAAAATTTTGACAAATATTTTTGTGAATGTGTTTCCTTTAAAAATAAAATTTTCTGAGAGAGTAAATAATGCAAAAAAAATGTCACCCATAAAAAACTGGTTTATGTTGTAATACTACCCATACGTAATTTTTTAATGAAAATCAAACTTAAATAGTATTCATTAAATTTTTTTTTAATGAATACTATTTAACTGTTACCTTTCAGGATTCAAGTCTATTGGATAAATTTATAAATATTTGAAACGAATATTTTAAAACCTATCATGACTTTGGCATGCAATGACAGCTTGATTTGCCTGAACCCAAAAAAAATTTGTAAACTGAATTTAGGCATATCGACACTTGCAGGAGTTATTATTTTGATAAGTCCACAAAAACGAGGTGCATTGATTTTATACTTAAAAAATAATGATTAATAATCTCATTACGTTGCATTTCCTTTGTAGTTCAATTGACAAGAGCACCGGGCCGCGATTTTTGTGAGTGGGTCTGTCCACTTTTTTTTTTCTTTTAATGTTTTTCCGTCGTTTCTATCAAAAAACATTCAAGGGCAAATAATTGATATTTTATAAAAAAATCACATTATTTGTTTTTGATTTTTCATTATTAAATATATGTTTAAAAATCATTTTATAATATATTTTGTAGCTTTTCATTTTATGTGGCAGAAATAACATTGCGTATAAACGACTGTCAGTCTATCACGCGTAATTTTGAAATTAATTTTATATGGACCACAAGGACTTGAGCGGTTTTTTTTATGTTACCGTGGTTTATTGCCTCTTGGATTATGTAGGACGGCTTTAAGTGGATTAGTCCATCATTGATGTTCAAATTGAAGATGTTATTCAGATACATATAATTTGGGGCCTATCTGACATGCGAATGACCAAATATATGATTGATGGCACAAGTTGGTAATTATTTGATTGGTTTTAAACTATATATGCGCAGAATCTGATATTTCGACATGACGTAATTTTAAATAAATATTGATTTATAACTGTCTAGGAACCATATATTTAATTATAGTTTCAAACTACCTACGATCTAAATTATATATAAGAAGTTGGGTCAGCCTTAAAATCGTGTATCTCAATTTAATTTTAACAGTTGTTATTTATCTAAAAGCATCTTAATGATGTTTGTGAATGCTAGCAGTACAGTAGTGAACAACAAAAAAAGGTTTTGAATTTTTGGTCAACTTATTATTATACAAATCCGGAAGTACGGGATCTCCAATATCATTTGAATTAATCACTTTTATTCTTAGAACACTTTATGCAATATTACATGTTATTTTAACTGAAAAATACATCTATTGTCTTTTGGGTAGCGTTCCTTTTACGTTCTTGCAAAATACGTTCATAACACCCAACGCTGTTTTTAATTGTTATGAGAAGTCAATGACTACATTATGTTCATACATATTCTTAAAATAAGAAATTCGCGTAATGCGAGGCATTTTATCGCGAAATTTGAAATTCGCGTTATAGTGAAACCGCGCATAACGGGGTCGCGTAAAGCGTGGTATTACTGTAATTTAATTTCATGTTTGAAAGCCTTGATTTTTGAATTTATCAAATTTATTATTAATAACTTTAAATAAAATAATGCGTTGCGGCGGTAATAACTCAGCGTGAGTAGTCATGCCATCCGCGATCGTATCTCTCCTCGGGCAAACGAATTGTAAAAAAATACAAATTGCCTCGCCCGCGGCCATTAATAAATTAGCGGACAAATATAAATCCCGTCGTTCACATTGATATGTCGCTGTACCGTGTCGGGTAAACATAGCAATAAATATTCGAATAACTTATTTTACCAACATGCATGCAAATCCATAGTTTGTTTATTTATTTTAAACTGTTTGCAATTATATGAGTGTAATTGCAGTTTGTTAGGAATTAATAAATAAAACAGAAATATCTACGCATACTCTTAAGGGTCTAGGTCCCAGTAATCGAGTATTTTTGATCATTTTCTAGTCCGTTTTGCGAAAAATCCACTTCACCAATCAAAAAAATTTAAATGTTAAAAGTTTGATACATGCCTTCTTCCGAACAGAATATATTTTTAATTCTTATAAATTTACTGTTAATATGATAAATATGTGTTTTTCCGATTGATGTGTAGGAATTTGGAGATTCGTCATATCCCTTTTCCAAGAGTCCTAAACATTTAAAAGTCTGTTTTAAAATTGTAATTAAAAGATTAAGTGTAAACACTGTGCGATATATTATTTTAAAAAATAAAAAATCTTTAAGAAACTTTGGTTTTGAAAAGTCGTCATTTTATCCAATTTTTCAACACCTTCATGATTTTATTTTACCCTAAAAATGGACGTTAATTAAATAATAAAAAGAAGATATATATAATTTATAGTTTTTTCAATATTCTGTAAAAAAATCAACTTTCGACATAGAAAAATAAAGTGACAATTAAATTAATTAAATGACACGATTTCGCCAGGTAATGGTCCAACCGGACACCAGAGGCAATTAAAAGGCTAGAAGCAACTGCCTTAGTGAAATCGAAGAGCTATTTTCACAAACTTCCGGTCAAGAATATACAATAAATTATTTATTAATAAAACATTCTTATTTATGTTTATTGTATATATATATAATTTAATGAAATTTTCTGAGATTCGAACACTCATGCCGGGTAAATTATTCCGTACTTTTGATTAACGTGTTTATTTCTTCTTAGTTACAGTAAAAACGCTGCTCAAATAGAACTCTGAGGGTCCAAATTCTATTGGTGTCGTAATAAAATATTTGTTTTCATGTGTGAATCGATAAGCTAAGTGTTTTAAATAGAATATTTTCCCTTTTGCATTGCTCTTTTTTTTATCATAAAAAAATAACGTTGCAAAAGATAATTGATTCGTTAGGAAGTCAACGATGTTGATTTTTCCTTCACAAGACAGCTTACTCAGGCGTCTGTATGGGCCGGTCAAACAGAACATTCAGCGTTTAGTTTACACAAGTTGTCGGATGCGAGAGTTTGGATATTTTATGTAACAAGTAGAACATATTAAAATATTTTTTTAAATACTAGAGCATGTAAGACGTGCGAATAGATGTATTTTGAGTCGATGCAATGATACTTGCAATGCAATTATGCAATGATGATGATGAAATATAGAAATACACCTTCTATAAAAACAACCAACATGAAAAGGCATACGACAAATATATTAAGATATACTTTATTTGTAAGTCCTTTTGCCTTTTAAGACTTCAAATAGACTTGAAACTCTTAAAAGGCAAATACGAGTATTACAAATTCACAAGTATTTCGTAAATACCTGCAGTAAAATTATTTTAATTTATTTGTTTTAAAGCTCTAACTGCATCCTATAAATTGCTTTAGATTTATCCCCGATGATAATGAACAATAAATAATTTTAAGGTCAACGATGAATACATAAAACGTAAGAAACAACCATGGGTTTATTTTTAACAAAAACTCTAAGAGTCAAATCTACACCTATAGACTATTGTAACTGACAACTCATAGTCTTTCAACAACCTAATCTTTAGTTTTATTGAGTACAAGATACGTGTATCTGTATAAGTTTCTTTTATGAAAATTCTATTCAATACTTATTGAAATCTCTTACTTAAGATTATATTAAAGTACTTTGAATAAAATAAACTATTAAATACAGATATTGGCAAAATAACTCTAACAATTTTGGTTTCAGGAAAAATAAGTTAAATAAGCTGTCATTCACAAATATTCCATTGATAAGGAAATAGACGTATAAAAGAGTTGATATTAATTTACATAATATAAATTACAGGGGAGTCTTAATAAGAGTTGAAAGCAGCGCTAACCTTCAACCCCAAAAAGATCACAGGGGATGTTTTATATCAAGTATAATTGTAACAGATGACAGGGACAAGCATTTCGAATAAATTTGGCTTTTTTCAAAGTGTTGCGAATTAATTGTCATTTGCATGTTTTATTCCCTTTAATGGGATGCCGGCTCGCAGGCTACGACCTTTAGTAATGAAGGACGAGGGCGGGTTCGACCTGGAAAGGTTTCATTTTGCATCGTTACCCGGGAATACGAAAAAACTCTTTAAAAAGGTCAAAACGCACGCGACGGCAGTTCTAGCAAAGTAAAGGTAAGAACATGTTATAGGATAGACGTCTTATATAAACTATAACAAGCTTTAACAAATTAATCGTTTCTTATTATAAAATAATTCCGTATTTTAAACCTATGCAAGTTTATTGTGTAAATTAAATGTATTTCAGCTATCAGTTCACGCATCAACCAAAAAAATTAGTCCTTGGAGTCGAATCTAGAAATATTTTTCTAGAAATTAGGAACTTCGGGTTTACGCTTTCAAATGACGATTGAAATTCAGTGCGATGAGTCCAAGCGAGCAGATTTGCTTACTGAATATAAATGAGTCCAATAAATCACGTAAATTACTTATGACACAATAAATATCATGAAAAATATTACAACAATTGTATTCTATACCATTTTAGCATATAGAAAAAAACAACCAAAAATTTGTATACTTAAAAAAATTAGGCCAAACAATGCTTAATTGCTTGTATGAACTGGATACCGTAGATATATATATATATATATATATATATGTGTGTGTGTGTATATACACATGGTTTGAGTATCCGCAGAGCTTAAATTTAATTCAATTAATAACGCAATATAATTTTCCGGGTTCATTCCCGGTACGAAGCCACGTCCTCGGCTCGGAGAACTCCGGTAGAGATCAAGGAGACCCGCTGATTACACGAGGGTTCAGCAACTTACCTGCCAGGAACTGCTTTAGCTTGACTATTAACTTACATTTACATTATAACATTTGCACCCCTATTCCTGTTACATCCTGGACCGCTGCTAGGGATAGGTCTAAACCCGAAGGCGTCAATCACTGTGTTTAAAGTTCTCACGTGATAAATGTACCATCTTTTAATAAATGGGGTTGCTTCACTAGATTTTTTTGAAAATCAATTTAAATTTGCTGTATTATTTTTATGAAGAAGGTTTTGTATGTTAATGATTAAGAACCTTTGCGGGCATTTTATCTCATTTATTAATAAAAATATATAGTCTGAAAAAAAATGGTTATTTTTATACATCTAATGTCTAGGTTGTTGAGTTAGTGCTATAAGTATTGACTACTTATTTGGGAGGTTTCTGGTTTAATTCTCATCTTAGCAAACCGAAGCATATAATATGAGTCACCCTTTTTTTAGTTTGATAAAATATGGTTTATATTGACATCAAATGTGTCGGTTAATTGTATTAAAATAAATTTGGTGGACAGTAATCAAAGAATCTCGCTTAGAAATAAGTCAATATATAGTTTTAATTGCATTTAATTTTTTGTATACATAAATTAATAATTTAGATATTTATTCACTTAAACGTGTTCAAACACAACACAAACCAATATTCTCATTAAATAAATAGTTAACATAAAAGCAATTAAGGAGAATAGATACGCTGGTTTATTTTCAGGTGGTTAATCTGTGGAGCGCAGGAAAGGATTTCCTAGTTCCCTTTGAAAGCTTCTCTCAAAAGCTTGATTGAGGCATTATCTAGTTTGATCGTTATTCCCAGGGCGAGGTAGTCATCGTATCATTTCAAAAGCTCTACAATAAGCACACCTCGGAGTGTGGGTATTCACTCTTACAATGGGAGAGCTGGGGCTCGAGACTTAGAGGTGCAATTAGCTCTCACTGATAACGAAAGGGATCCTCAAATTTAACAAAATATAATTATTGATTTAAAGTTGTGTCAATATTTTGAATATGTTGATAATATTTATATATAAAGCTTTTTTTTATACATTACATTTTTTACCACAAATTTAAACAAATATCTCAGTATAGTTTTGATTCGGCTCTTGCAAAAAAAACTTCTTTCACAACAGAAAGCACAACCCCTTTCGAAACGAAATCGCATCGCCAAGCACTATAGTAATAAGCCCGAAACAACAGCCGTCAATAATCCACCCTTTTCAGTTCTAACTTCCCTTAAGCGTATTCCAATTTATTTCACGATCCGAAACCAACCCCGGCGACCTACATTCCTACACTCGCTGCGCTGAAATTCTGACTACCTTCATGGAGAATTCGCCAACTATTCCGATAGTTAGTAGCTTTTGGCTCGTACGCGCCGATGGATTTCACGTCTTGAAGATTATGTTATAATTACAGCAAAGCTTTGATCTTAGCTTTTACATGTGTGTACTGATGTATCATAAATATTTAAAATAATAATGAGATATGTTCTAAGCAAATGTATATTTTACATTTGAAGACCGTTTGCAAAGCTTTGGACGTTTGTTATGCTAATATTATTCCTTATCAAACATTTGCTTAAAATTCTCATCATATACTCAAAAATGGCCTTATTTATAAAAGGATTATTCTTTTTCACAGTTTGTTATAGTCAAGGTTATGGATTCTGTTTTTTTTTTTTGATACTAAAGGTGTGCAAGATTGAATTGTTTAAAAAAATATTTTGTTTTGTCTGCGTGAATTTTCATATCCAGTAAAGTCATAAACAATTTCAAGATATTTTTACAAAAACTTACAAATAACTTAATCTATCAATCACTATGCTCACAGATGGTTAAACAGGTTCCTAACATAAAGTTACTTTTAAAATCTTTTTGACCTTTGCAACTAAGCAATAAATCTACAGTTATACTTCCATTTAAATCAGCTATACATTTGTTTGCTAGCGAGAGTTTTTGCCTTTCAATGCCTTCTTTAAAATAGCCTAAACAAGCCATAAGAAGTTAAAAATGATAGCTATTTTCTAACTTCTTGGTTATTTGTTGTTTAAATACATTTTTTTCAAATTATTTTCTTTTAATGAATTTCGTAGTATATAGGTATTACATATATAAATTTGAATAATATTTTAAATCTTGCGTAATTTAACATTAAAATTTTAATTCCTAAGACATCATTATTAAATTTACAGAGCCCTTGACCCTTAAAAAACTGCGTAGTATCATATGAAAAATATACGTTGTTATTACATTCTTGGGTGATATAATAATGGGAATCGTTTCAAAGGAACCACACATTGAGCAGATCTTTTTAAAAATATTTCATTATATTCGACTTGATAGATTCTCTAATGATTTAAAAATGTGAAGAATATACATTCTACGCATTTAAAGTGATTTTTTTAAAACTATAATGATTTGCTAAAAAAAACTTCTTTTTTTCTAATTCCAAAGTTCAATATATTTCAACTGAATAAAAGTAGATGGCGTATAATCAGTTCATAGAATAGGATGTTTAGATGTTTTTACATAATATTCAAAATTGATTTTAGATATTTCTCAAATAGGTCTTACCTATCCACGTAAAAATAAAATTAAAAAAGTCTTTACAAACCTGTTTTGAATGCACGGGGGTCGTGGGTGCCCGGGGGCTGAGGCAGTGTTCCCTAATGAACTCATTAGTTTGTATCAGCCCCGGGCCGCTGAAAGGGGCTGCAGTAGAGCCTCCCACCCCATCTCCTTGAAAGCCTTTTCATCCCTCACGACTTGGAGGCGGAGAGACTTGTGATCTGGATTCCCCTGAATATCTTGGCTTGTATTGAGGTTTTGTTAGAAGATCTAATAGGCAGGTACGGAAATAGGTTAACGTTTGTTGGGTCTAAAAGAAGGTGTTGAAATTTTCAGCACATTTACATTTACACTTTCTTTTCGTAAAAAAATATATTAGGAAAAACAAACCGAAATTTAAAAGTAGGCTTCTTTTTTATACAAAAAAAACATTCACCGGAATAATTATCTAGTAAAACCTAAATTTTTTGTATAAAGGTAGGCAAGTAAACTCAATGGATAATTAGTTGACTCTACATCAAGAAGTTCCCAATTCCCTGACATGTGGTTTCATGTTCATTTATTTAGGTCTATTTCAACTTAATCACAAACATTTAGCTATCTATTATTTTTTAATGTTATTTAATTCATCAATGTACCATGCCGTAATCCTCGAAGTTAAATGTTAAGCACAGCTTTTGACAATCTATTTGGAAAAATAATTCCTATATAAACGGCAATTTAAATTACAATCTAGATACTTTTTGAGCTTTAATTGGTAAAATAAAGATATCTTACAATTAAATACACGATTTGGAAGCTAGATCTATACATTAAATTTAAAATTACTTAATATAGAAAATATTCTTAACTTTTTTCACACGCATTATTTGATAATTAAAAAATATAAAAAATGTTTTTTTTTATAGAAACATTTTAAAAAAATCATATAATGTGTATTTTTCCTTGCTGGAATGTAAAGTGTTTTATTATTTTACAGTTTTTTGTTCAACGCCTCTTACCATGCCAAGTTTTTTTTCTGGGCTTACAGTGAGTTGTATGTTTTAATTGAGCAAGTGCTTAGAATTTTGTTTGCCTATTAAAACTTGTTTTATTTATTATTGGTGTATTGATAAATATTGTATTTTATTAATACATACATTGTATGTGTACGTTTTCGTTTTTCAATCAACTAAAAGAAACATAAACACGAAAATTATTAATTTTACTGTATCCGACAAGAAAACGTTTTTATGAATACAATTTTTCAAACAATTCAAGTCATGTCTCCGATTCTCCACGAAATAAAATGTAGGCCATGACGTCACACAACCCCGCACCAGCATACATTGACTTATAATATTTTATTTCATAGGTTTGTGAGGTATTTTTCCATTGCCTTGTGAGTAAATCGAAGCTTTTATTGCAAAAGAATACTTTATGCAGAATTGGAAATTTCAATAATTTCTCTTGAATGTGAAGTAAAATTCAATCGGTTATATTAGACGCTTCACAATAAAGTATTGATTCTGTCCTTTGAATTGAATGGTGAAAATATTATCCTTAGAACCATTTATTTGTTTTATTGTTTATTGTGACTAATCATAGTAGAAACAAGTAATACTTTAATTGATATTTTAAATGAATTTTTTTAATTTAACCATTGATTTTTATATTATTTTCTTCTAATTCAATTTCATTAATCGTCCACAGAGGTCGAATATGTACGCAATATTTAGTTTATTGATTGACAAAAATAATCTTCACATTTTTTTACAACCGGGGATCTCTGATTAAAGCTATGATCAAACCACTGGGCTTATGACCGCACATTGTTACAAATTAAATAAAAAAAAAAAAATTTCAAACCTAAGTCTCGTATATGACAAAGATAACATTAAATCAATCTAATTCTTCAGTAATCACCAATTTCACTAACCACCCTATTTAATCAATTTAAAATACCCAACCTACCCTACAACAATTGAGGTCCGGTCACTTGGCCATAAAAGACAAGATCGCGAGTCCGGCTCCTCGATTACCCTCCCAGGTCACAGAACAGAATCCATTTAGACGATCTTTTCTCTCGATACGTTCCTAGTAAAGTACCTATCGTCTCTCGTCCATTCCCTGGCTACGGGACGCGAGCAGATCCGGATCAAGGATGGAGCATACACTGACCTGATAAAAGAAAACAATAAAAAAGGTTATAACTTCTCAAAAATGTCCAGGAAATAAGCTTTTTTTTTTAAAGATCAAAGAGTTTAAATTTAAAAAAAGTGTGCTTGCATCATTTGCAAGAACGCCTGTATCGCTTAGTTTTAAAAGAAAAACCTTTATTTTTCTTGTCACGACTCTGAGCACCTGCCTGTATTGCCAAGAAAGGTTGTCATATGTAACACACATGAAACTTGCATTTTTCCCCTGCCTTGTTCAGAGTGAGCGTCATCCACCATGACACGCGCATCACATTTCTCTAGGTTCACATTTTATAAGAACCCCCATAATTTCTACCATGAAACTGGTTCACTGGTTCGTTTTGGTGCATTTTTCCTGCTGTCAGCCTGAGTCGTCCTCGAAGGGCATCTTCGCAGCGAGGCTCGATTGAGCCGCCCTTTCCTCGGGAAATGAATTATTAACAGAGCCTCCCGGGCCGCACTATTTCTCAATTTGTCCGCAGCTCTCGGCCGGGCTAACTGCGAAATATCGCCCATTTCATTCTTGCATTGTCAACCCCGGATGGATTAATATTTCTTTTTATTAATCGAGAACGCTCAATGAATTGAAATAAACATTTATTTATTTAAAAGATTATTTTAAAAAAAAATGAAAAACATACTGTACGACACCTGTCAGCACAAGTCGTCTTTGATAAAATCGAAAAACGTGTAAATTCAATTATATCGGTTTAATAAATTGTTCGTGTAATATTCTATGTAATAAGAAATTTAATCATAAAATCACTTCTCCAGCATATTTTTAATTTATGTGTTAACGAAAACCACAAAGCACATTAAAAAAAAAAATTAAATTGAAGAAAACACAGTACAACTGAAATCTCTTAATTTATACCACTTTATTTGAATACGGTCATATTACAACATTTGAATTTTTTAAATTTATTTGTAATTGCATTTGTATAAGTAATGCACCAAATTAAAATTTATAATCAGAAAGGCTTTTGTAATTAGTTTTATATTTATGCAAGTTCTGAAATGACGCCGCCTCTGGTATAAATAAGCAGGGTATGAAATTTAAATAAAAATAAGATATCTGACGACGGCGTCTTCGGCGTCGGAGAAAAACTGGGAAGCACTCTAGAATGTATGCAAATATTTGCAAGCTTTTTTGAATAAACTTTTAATTTCATATACATATTTTGCTTTTGAAAAGTCCTGTTCAGGGAAGAGCTATTTTTGCTCACTTACCAGCTGAGTATTCAGGCTTATGTTTAAAATAATCGGATTATTTTCAGGACTACGTTTCCTATTCTTGTATTTGTTTCAGTCTATTTATATTTAATTTTATATAAATCACGTAAATATTATTTTCATTCCCTTAAAAATAATCTATTAATAGAAAAAAACATTGCTTGTAACGATACTTATCTAAAATTTACTAATTTTTCCTATGTACGAGTATATAGTTTTTTGATAAGGCAAGGTTGGTTCAGGTTAGATGATTTTTTGATTTTTTTTTCTTTTATTTTTTATTATTATTTTTCTATTATTTTTCTTATCAATCAGCACGCTCTTTATATTTGTCATGTTTTTATTTTAATTTGCTTAGCAATTCTGAGGATCCAAAACTTCGTAAGTATTCTACCCCCGCAGCCTGCACAGACCGGTTCATCCCTTGGAAATTCATTAAATTTTTCTTTCGCGGGGCATGCGCCCTTTGCCTTTCGTGTTATGTTTCAGATTTGAATTCAAACACGGAAAAGTTAATTTCTTAAGTAACGTTTGAACTGTTCGTGCTCTAAATTCGAAGGTTCTGGAGTCTTACGTACTCTGTCCCGTTAATTGATGTATTTTGATTCCAGGAATTACAATGCATAACAGTTGATCCACAAATGGAATGAAAAGAAAAATCTTGGAAATAAAATCAGAGGAATAATATATATAAACACACCTCTATGGCTTATCTATCTTGGTTTATTTTTACTATCCCTTTATAAATAAATTTATTGCAATAAACCAGAACTAGTGATAAGCGATGGTTTATTAATAATCATTGATATATTTGATACGAAAAAAAGAAATATAACAAACACCATTAGCACCAATAACATTTTTTTCAAAAGTAAAGTAGATAGGCAAATAAATTATTTTTAATTTGAAAACTATATTGCAACAGCTGTTTATCATATCAATTATCAATCATAAAAAAAATACCATTCACTTGCCATTGTTAATTGATTTATTCGTGATTGTTTAATAAAATAATAAGTTCTTCTCTGCATTTTTCTAAAATTCAGCGCTTGCTTAATTGCTAAATTTAATTTTTTTTAAGTAAATGAATATCAATAATCCAAATCTCATAAATATTTATGTTTCTAGGGTATTGAGCTGCTTCAAGTTTTCAGTCTTCCGACATTTCGATCCTAGTGGGAAGATTTTAAGAAACAATTTCATAGAATATCAACGACTACCAAAACTAAACGGCTGCTTAAACATACTTAATTTAAATCACAATCACTCAAGTTTATAGTTGTAATAAACTTATATTGTACCATACACCGCGATTACAATAAAGTTGAGGGAGAGACTACCATATATGGGGTATATGCCATAACAAACGGCAGTTCCAATGATTTGGCAGGTCAGTGTACAGCCTGCGCGGATATAACATCCACGTGACGCGGAGTCTAATGAACTTAGGGGTTGATTATGTATTCGCAAAAGTTGTATACTAATTCAGTTTAAATTGTTCACTTTACTTTAGTATTTTTATTGCGTACTTATTGAATTGTTCAAGCGGATTTCAATACACGCGAAATGGTTTTGTACATTTCGCCTCTTTGAAACAAAATTTTACTGTAAATTATTTATTTTGCGAGTTCTGGTTTTTGACGGCGGGTTTTATATGTTAACCTAATTAAATTATGTTCTCAATGGTGTTTTGTCACGTATTTTCAGTTACGAATTTATTTCGTTTTCTGAAAATTCCTCCGGTACTAAATCCGAAACGTCGGATGACCATCGTTTTTTTTACGTTATTTAACACACAATCCAGGATTTTTTACAGGTTTGATTCTCTAGCATAGAAATAGCATCGGCTTTTTTTGGATATTAAATATTGTGATTCTAGGATCAATATCAATATTGTAAAACATAATTTAAAAAGTGTCAAATACCTATCAAAAAGAGTATCATGATACAAACTAACAAGGCTACGTTTCAAGAATATTTTTATTGCTTATAAATATTAAAATAAGTTGACACATAAAAAAGGAGTATAAAAATCATCTATTTACCCTGAAATGTTTATTGTATTTTCAATCATTGCAATTTAAATAACATGCAGTTTTTGAAAATACTATAAATATTTCAGGATAAATCGTTGATTTTTTATACTCCTTTTTATGGTAAGTCAACAAATATTAATCATTAAAATTAGAAATAGAACAATATGACATAATTTATAATCACCAAAAAATTACTTAAAACAAATTTCAACAACAAACTTACAATTTTACCTATACAGGTTTAATTGATTGATAATGATTAAGAACATTTTTTTAAATATTGAAAATTGATTAAAGAAACTCTTAGAAAAATATATCAACGTGATTTGTGCGGGATTCGAACCCACATCCCCTCGCTTACATGGCAGGTGCATTACCAACTATGCTAACCAACCACTAGTACTAGACAAGAATTTTTAATAATCATATCCTATAAATGAAACAATGTTCTTACTATGCCTAATTAAATATTGTGTGACTTGCAATACTAGACTTTTGACACAAAGTACTGAGTGAAGCATTTTAAATCCAATCTGGATATTAGTCTATTTAATTATGTCAATACACGTACTTGTTAAATTTATTATTGGTTTTTTGTGAAGACCATCTCACAGGAAGTACGATTTTACCTATACAGGTTTAATTGATTGATAATGATTAAGAACATTTTTTTAAATATTGAAAATTGATTAAAGAAACTCTTAGAAAAATATATCAACGTGATTTGTGCGGGATTCGAACCCACATCCCCTCGCTTACATGGCAGGTGCATTACCAACTATGCTAACCAATCACTAGTACTAGACAAGAATTTTTAATAATCATATCCTATAAATGAAACAATGTTCTTACTATGCCTAATTAAATATTGTGTGACTTGCAATACTAGACTTTTGACACAAAGTACTGAGTGAAGCATTTTAAATCCAATCTGGATATTAGTCTATTTAATTATGTCAATACACGTACTTGTTAAATTTATTATTGGTTTTTTGTGAAGACCATCTCACAGGAAGTACGATTTGTGTACGATGTGTACGATGTGTATTGACATAATTAAATAGACTAATATCCAGATTGGATTTAAAATGCTTCACTCAGTACTTTGTGTCAAAAGTCTAGTATTGCAAGTCACACAATATTTAATTAGGCATAGTAAGAACATTGTTTCATTTATAGGATATGATTATTAAAAATTCTTGTCTAGTACTAGTGATTGGTTAGCATAGTTGGTAATGCACCTGCCATGTAAGCGAGGGGATGTGGGTTCGAATCCCGCACAAATCACGTTGATATATTTTTCTAAGAGTTTCTTTAATCAATTTTCAATATTTAAAAAAAATGTTCTTAATCATTATCAAACTTACAAAGTTTATTTAACGTGTATATTTTAATAAGGTCATTGTTTCAATATAATAAACAGCCAAACATGTTAAATATACTGACAAAATTGCAACACTCATTATGGATAATGCATGAGTAATACACTAAAATCTCTAGTGTTATTTTTAGTGTACGATACATAATCTGAGCGCACACATCTCTTGTTTTATATTTGTAATTATTGTTAATGGCACCAATAATTAAAATAGCATCGCTTTTGAGTCTCACAAAAGCTGTAAACATTTGACGGCGTCCCGCTTTGGATTTCGGATTATTTGGACTATATATCTACGTAGTTAATCTTTGAATTTCAATTCGGGCCATCTCGGAAGGCTTGGCAGATTAATATCTCGCGTCCTGATACCATCTGTGCTTTGTCGAGCTTCATTACCGCTTACAGTTATATTCTCTAAGTCAGCGCATTCCAATCTGTGTTTCGCGAAATTCCCGAGCCCTTAAAATTCAAATTCATCTCAAAAAGTCAGCAATAACGTGGAATGAAAAACTGTGGATATATCCAAAGCTATCGTATCTACTCGAATATGAAATCGGTAATATCTAGATATTTTTATAATTAAATAATAATCGTGAGAGTAATTCAATATCTACCTCAATATCAAATCAACAAAATCTGGTTGTTGTAATTAGAGAATAAAAACGACGTGAATATTTTTATGTACATATAATCCAAAGCTATCTTGTCGATTCGAATATCAAGTCAACAATATCATGATATAGTTATTTCAGAATACAACTACGCGACAATATACAAACAACCCAAAGCTTCCTTATCCAATCGAATATCAAATCAACAATATCTGGTTGTTGTTATTACAGAATAATAACAACGCCAATTTCATTGAACACATATAATTTAATAAAAAAAAGCAGATATCTTATCTGCTCGAATATCGAATTGTTATTATCAGAATATTTCTATCGAAACACACACAAATTTATTTTATGTATTATATTTGAATATAAAAGCGAAACCTATCACAAAGCAAATATCTTGTTCGCTCAAATATTGAGTTGAATAATATTAATATAACTGAAAAACGAATATATATTTATATACCGACGCAATTGAATTAAAATTATTTATTAAATACAACAGCAGCGGAAATTTTTTATTACTTTTGGTTCGAGCCTAGAGAAGTTTGGGGATTTCTCCAACCAGGACCACCCTTCAGTGCTCTCTTGGTACAGAGGGTTGACACAACAGCTGGCGTTCTAGAAAGATCAGCGAGATTTTACAAACTTTCGCTGAACATCAACGTTATCACAATCATAATCCATGCATTCAAACTTGCGAGATGATACAGTTTAGAGCTACGTTTTAATCAAAGTACTTTGAACAAATTCAAATTATTATCAGAATTATATTTCAAACACTCAGGGTAATACAAACTTGATATATGATACAGTAATACTCCCCGTTATTCCCGAATTTCTTATTTTAAGAATGTTTATGAATATAATGTATTCATTGACTTCTCTTAACAATTAAAACGACGTATTTTACAAGAACGTAAAAGAAACGCTACCCAAAAGACAATAGATGTATTTTTCAGTAAAAATAACATGTAATACTACATAAAGTGTTCTCAGAATTAAAATAATTCGTATTAAGTTTTGACTATGTATGTATGTTTAATCGTAAACCCCGATATACGCGAATTTCACTTAACGCGATTTTTTCCGGAACGTATCCCTCGCGTAAAGCGGGGTATTACTGTACAATTATATTTTTTTGTTTTAGGTAAGTGAATGAAAAATACATGCACCAATATAAGAGACGCATTTAGTACCGACTTTTGTAAGTACGTTTTAAATAAAACAAAGAAAGTTGCAAACAAACACTGCTTTGTGACTCGTGGGTCGTTGTTGTTTTCATTGATCCAAAGATTGTAAACTACGCTTAAGTACTGTTTTGCATCAACAACTCTATAGTTTATGAAACGTTCTTGCATTTTTCGATGCATTATTAATGCGGGACTCTGTGGCAGGGGTCGAATCGTATGAATTCAAAGCAGTACTGAAGTTTCTTCCCTACATAATTTATGTTGTCAACATAAAATTACTAGGCATAACGTACAACACACGTTCTCGGTTATATTCAAATGTATTTTAGATATTTTTCTATCAGCGTTGGAATATTATTTTCTTTGCAATTTTGTGTTATTGGCTCAGACGTGCGTGCTGCTCAAACTCCGAAGGGAAGCCATCCTTACGTGCACCGCTGTTTATTTATACCAGACCTACACTCATCTGTATAGTTTATAGTGTGTAATATTGTATTCCAGCCCTCCCCGAAAGGTTGTTATGACAGGGAGGGCGTAGAATAGAAAAAAAAACCAACCTACAAAGATTTCTTTATAAAGAAACCTTTTCACAATTCATTGAAAATAAACATGTGATACTTTATGTCTTCTCCGATAATTTTTGCACTCAGGCGTTTATTTATATCACATAACAATGATTGATAAACAACTGGCTAAGATATTATGAACATTTTTGTATGCGAGAGTTTATTTGACGAATCGAGAATATTAATATTGATTATTGAATAACAAAGGATTCCTGTTGATTAAAATGTGACGCGAAATGGGACCATGCACTTTCCATACTTTTATTTTAATAATTTGTTCTGATGTGTGGTTATTTGAACAAAGAGTATTACAACTCAATCGTATTGCAAAAGCGTTCGTATTTTTTCAGCAGATTGTCATTCTTTCAGGGTAGAATGGGGTCACGCTCCGGTTGGAAATCGTCCGTTCTTATCGATAAAATTGCAATTCTGACTATCATCTCTGGTTCGTGACCTGCTGCGGTTATACGGATATTTGGAGAGATTCCCATAGTTACTTTCCTATTATCGCTTGCAAATCTTACGTTAGCTATATCGAAGCCTACGGTTGGAAAAAAAGGCTGTGAGTAATCGGCCAATCTATCATTGTTAAGAATATACTGGAATGATTGATCAGAGAGTTGTAATGTAGGATGCGATATTTAGCAAGTCTTTTGTCTCTGCGTTGTCGGATTGAATATTTTTACCCAAATGGTTCATTCTGCCCCTTGTTTTGGTGTGCAGTAAAAAGAGGCTCTTAGAATTGTGTTTTGTTATACTTTATGATGTTTCAAAGAAACATAAATCAAACGTAGATTCATTGTTCAAACTGAGAGCATTGAATCTGAATTAATAAAGAAACAGTGATTATTTTTTTTGTATAAAAACTGAATGGATCCGCTATGGAAAACAAATATTTTCATATTTTCTTCCATGGAAATACAATTTATGTTGATCTCTTTATTTTTTTCACAAATTTATTTAAAAGGTATATTTTATACTGTGTGTCTTTTAAACTCGTGTAATATTTTTCAACGAAACCTTGTATTTGTATAAAAGTACTACGTCTGAGTCAAAGTTAAGTAAATATTTTTAGTAGAAAATCAAATTCTATATCACAGCTAGTAATATAATAAATAAATTACAAAATTTTCAATTTCGTACACATAAGAAAACACCTTAGCGCGGAAAACGCCAAGTGGAGCAACATGAATAAAACATAACAACCTCTGATAAAAACAAAATATTGTAATTCAGGTGCGTGTGTTCATATTAAAATAACACTAAAAAGTAAATACGTTACAAATTCGGCGTCGAGGTTATCAAGTTATGGTGTTATTTCACAAAATAGGCCATCGTTTTACAGGAGATATCCGGCCTCGTTCCTGCGGTCGCCCAAACCTGTATGGGGAATCCCCTCAAATTATGGGGCGATAAAATTACCCAGATATCGGTTTCCTTACGAAGGTGCCAGTACTGCTGAGGTTCGGCGCTGAAAGCTTGGCGCACCAGATCTGGCGCATCCAATATCAATTTGATGCTACCAATCAGAAACTTTATGATTTTCGGCGAATTTTCTATACAAATGTGATTTTCGTCTTACTTGACATTCATGGTTAAAATTTAGTTAATTTGGACTATCGTACGTTACCAAAGCTTATTGCTTTACAATCAAATGAATTTCAAGATTTTACAAAAATAAATACTTTTATAGTACTAACTGAAACTTAAATTTAAAAAAAAATACTGACGATACATTCAACAATCGATTTGCCTAAAAATTATGCGCCGAAACATTTCAACGGCATTGGCTGCGCCAAACTGGTCCCGCGCCGCCGCCACCTGAAAAGACGTGTGAAGCCCGGGGAGGAAGGAAATTGGAACTTAATCATAAAAAAGGGCAGCTAATACATGAACATAATCGAGAGCGCCGGCAAGATTAGTCCCGAGCCGCTCGCTCAGAATTCAAGCGGAATTTATTTTACGGATGTCCTATTAGGAGTGATATCACGATTTGGGGGCGATTCGTAACGAAAATACAAAAATACTGTTGCTTTCCACGCAGCCTCTTCGTGTTTCAGGGGCTTGAACAAAGCTTTAGGGCGCTTCGGCTTCATAAGCTATATGAGAGTCTAACTTTAATTTAGAATATTGTTTCACAATTAGACTTATTCGGCATTGTCATTTACAGGGTTTGTTTCATTTATTATACGTTGGTATGACTATTTATACGGAACTAATTAAAATATCATACAATGATATGTAAAACAAGAATATATTAAAGAAATCAGGCCCGTCTCAAAATCAGCTCTGCCAAGGATTAATTGTATGAATATACTGCTCTTTATTGCAAGGTTTGCATTTTTTATGTGCACATATTTCGTAATAATATGAGCTCAGCACTTCAATTTTCAGTATTTTTTGTATTCAAAATTATTACAACATTGATTTAAACTGAAACTTAAATTCACGTGCTTTTTTGTGTTGATTGAATATCAGATATTTTATTTAATCATCTTTCGTATTCAGCGCTACTATTCTCAGGAGACACTATCGATGTCGATCATATATTTTTTCCAGACTGGTATAATTCATATTAGATACTTTTACTTCTAATTATATTTAAAGTTTCTTTTAAACGCGGATATTTCTATAACATGTACCCAAAATAAAAAAACCATAAATTTTCATCAGATAAATTTATAAATACACTTACTGTCAGACCTCACGTTACCATTATTTTTATTGCATAGTTTTCGCGAAAGGTGCAAGATTTAATTCTTCGGAGCATGCAATAAAAAAGAAAATTGACTGTTCAACATATACTGGGAACTATTAAAAGAATATAGCCGTGATATTTTCACACATGACTGAATAAGGGCGGCGGGCAATATTTTCACACATGATTGACTTCTTAACAACTCACAATAAAATGCATAATTGAGTGTCGTGATAATTTCAAGCTTAACCGACAAGACTTAAACCTTTTGCAGCTAGCCGCCTTTAGAGACTCTGGTTTTGAACTGGCCAGAGTTTAACGGTTTTATTCCGTGCTTGTATCGCGTACGAAGTCATTTCAGCGTTTTATTTTCGGAATAGATTTATTCGAAAAACACGATGTTAAAGCCGTTATAATTATGTAAATATCACCTCCCGTGCAATAACGATAAAACTCTCCGTTAAAACGGCGTGTTTTTTCGGGTAATTCCGTGTTTTACCTTGCATCGAAATAATAATGCCAACATACCGGCAATTAGAATATATCACTATGCTTTTTATTAACATTGGTGTGTTATTTTACATTCAGGATACTTTGGTCCCTTTTGTATGTTTTTGGTGTCATTAGCCTGTTCCTGAAATAAAAAATATACTGTTCAAAACAGCGCACAAGATACCAACAAAATACTTGCAATACATGAATTGGCTTGATAACCAAACAGTCCTAGTGTTAGAGGTTTCTAGTTCGATCCTCTCCCCAAAATATCAATTTCAAACTAATGCAATAAGTCTCACGTTTGTTTTAGTTTTGTCGAAGATGACTTGAACTGAAATTGCATGTGTTAATACGAATTGTTTTTTTACTAATATAAGACACATTTTTTCATACATTGAAAATGATTTCATTTTCATAAAATGAAATCATTTTCAATGTATGAAAAAATGTGCCTAATCATATAAGTAAGTAATATAAGCGTGTAAAGGTAATTAAAACGCACTTGATTGACGTTCAATCCACAAAATAGACAATTGTTTTATTGGAATTTTTGAACGCCTAAACAGTTTTTTATTTAACAAAGAATTAAAGAACACACTTTTTCTATATATTACCAAGCTATCAAGAAAAATGTAACTCCCGTATTTCATTTCATAAGAAAAAAAAATGACACTGCGGTGTTCATTTATCTCGGCCTGGGTAAAAAAAATGAGAAAAACAGTCAAAAAGTTCAAGTACAGCGAGATTCACGAGTCCAAATAATGACACCGGCGCACCGCCGCTAAAGCGACGCTGGCGCAAAACGTCACCGACGTATATAAGCCCCCGCATGCGTACTTCGCTTCAACAAGCACAAAAGTTTTACGCAGCGTTTCGAAATGCCGGCGTGGCAGAAGATATGTCGTTGCGTTATTATAAGTACTTGTTATTTGTATAAATAATAAACCCTCATACAGCGCGATGCTTCGAAGAGACTCGCACAATAACTACAATCGTCCATCACCGGCGGTCAACTGGCATCAGCGAAAAAATAATACGAAAAAGCACAAACGTTTCGCGCAGCGTTTCAAAATGGCGGCGTGACGTCAGAGTGATTAATGACGGACGGCATTATCTATCATTCATTCATATTTGCCTAAGTGCCCGGAGGGACGGGCGCCCGCGCCGCCTTAGCGGGCTTAGCGGCCAGCTGATGTGTTTCCATTACACCCAAATATACTTATTGAAAAATATCGTAATTATACTGTGCATACTACATGTGCAATTATAGTTTTTTTTATAATTTATCGAAAGTACTATGCTCAAGAGATATAACCCTGCAACCTCGCTGGAGATTCACCTAATGTTATTTCGTCTCAGTTCTCATTTATGGAGTCGAAGTTTGGACACTCTAGACCGGTGGTCCCCAAACCTGTGTCCGCAGGTGCCATGGCACCCGCCGACCATTTTACGTGTGCCCGCTACTGTGCGACTACGATAAAAAAATATCTGAGTTTAAAAATATACTGCACCAATAAGCAATTTCTCAAGCAAATGAAGTGCTTCAGCTGCATTTTTTAAGTTAAGGTAGATAAGCAAAGCATCCCGCAAATGCTGTTTTTTTGGCACAAAACTTGACATCTTTATTGTTAGAAAAAATATTATTGCGTTGCGTGTTGGTATTATGACTGCTTATTGTTGACAGATGTCTCTATAAAAAAACACAAGTTTAGACATGTCTGTGTGAAAACCAAAAACTTGATAGCGCACCTAGAAAAAATAAATGGTGCCCGTCGCCCGATCGGCATTCTAGAATGTGCTCTTGGTGCAAAAAGGTTGGGGACCCCTGCTCTAGACAGCTACTATGCGAAAAAATTGAGACGGCAGAAATATGGCATTCTTTGCAAGACTCTTTCATTTGTGATGCGGTCAACCCGTGGTATCTTAAGGCTAAGAGAGTGAACTATTGACGTTGGTAAATAATCAAAAGGTCTCCTATTTTAGCCACATGTTTCGTTACAATAAGTATAGCATCCTCCAGCTGCTTGTCAAAAAAAAATCGAAAGAAAAAGGGGCGTTGCGCCAGTGACTAGAGATCGGAAGTGCAGCCGGATCGGTGAGACTGACCCAGGATAGGGATATGTTTTAGGAAATGGTCACCAACCTCCTATGAAGATAGGCAACAGAAGAAGAAATCATTTATCGACATAGGCTGCACACACTCACGCGCCCATTTATATATTTATTCAAGTGAGTGTGTGTATTACTTCTTCGACGTATCAGAAATAACGGCGAACAGATAAAGCCCAAATCTAATGCGGCTTTAGAGCTAACCTCTCCCATTTATATTTTGCATACACGGGCTGGAGCGACTCGCTCGTTGCTCGATATTAGATTCAATCCACGACTCTCTGATTACAAACCTATCGACCTACCCAGCGTGAATACAGAGTCGCCAAGGTGTACACTTATTGTAGATTCAAACGAGGTAAGCACTAATGGAATTGACATTGCACGGACTATCACTTGAGTAAATTTGATCTGAATAAATCAAGCATTGAATCAAGCGATAAAACGCAACTAAATTTTTTATAAGAATACATCGAATTTATAAAATCATATATAAGTAGATTTTGACATGTTTGTAAGTCAAACATATTTTAAGTTATTAAAAATATCTTATTTCTAGAAAGCATAGAAATTAATCATTCTTTATAATTCACAGCACTATGGTACATAATTTAGCATTTTGCATGCATTTTGCTGTTGTATATGCGAATTCGGCTACATAATATTAAACTTCGTTTGAAAACCTTATGATGCAGTTGTCGGTGGATTTCTTGTATAGAAAGCAAATGTGGAAGACGTACAAAACCATATATAGCAGCTATTGCTTCTTAATACTCACTAAAATGTTTAGTATTTTTCCAAATTGTTTTTATTTGATGCTATTAGTTTCGACAACATGCTTGGTTGGAATCTTCAGGCAAATGAGAATATTCTGCCTTTGATGCCTACTGAGCACATTGTCGAATATAGTAGCTCCAAATAAAATAAAACTTGACTTAACTAAAATATTAAAATATGAGTTAACTACGTGCTTTCTGTTAAAATTATTAAATATTCTTCCAAAACTCCTTGCGACCTATTTTCTATTTTCTCACGCTTTCATGGGACTTTTTATATAGATTAAATTATATTAAATAAAAGTTATCAAATTTATATTTTTAATAACGTAAAGTTTAATATTATGAGTGTTTAAAAAGGCAGGTAGTTATTATTGCATTATAGACTACGGCCAGTGATAATCCGCGTAATCCCCTTAAGGTGTTGTGAGGCTTCCTGTAAAATCTGAACTCGTTCGTCTCTGGGGTATTCCGAAGAAGATTCTCCAGCGCCGAGAAGCCAACATAAAAGTTACGATTCAAGCAACTCCAAAGTCACGAAATGGCTTCCTTCTAAAAAAATATTAAAAGTATGATATAAATGGGTGTACACAGGCACGACAGACAACTGTAAGTACCACATAATGTTCATAAAATATAATCAAAATAATATTTAATATAATTACTTAAAAGTGCGTCAAACAGTTGGGAGTGTGGGAACATATATTTTTCTCAGTCCAGCAATAATATTGTTTATGTTGTTATATCCATGAAATGTATTTGATTTGTGATTATTCTTCTACCGGTGATATTTTGCTCTTACTTTTATTTAAAAAAAAATTTGACCGTGAATTTTTTTTTATTATAACCTGTAAGCTCATAATATTTCAATATTGAATTAACTAAACAGGTTTACATACAATTTTTTTTTAAAGTATTATGCTAGTGTTAAATAATTAATATTTTGAATTCGGCGCTTAGGATAGTTTGACAAATATAGTACGATGTATTTGATTAATTACTCTTAATAGTCGTGAGCTTTTCAAATGCCTGCTGAGTCGTGATGTTTAGTTTGAGTTGCTGTACGTAACGATGTTTCAAATTAAAAATATTCGTGATCTGATTAAATAAAATGGATTATTTATAATAAGCATCATCATCCATATTAATAATAGATAAACTCACTACAAGATCAGGGACGATCTGAAATAATTAGCGCTTGTACTAACGTTTGTAATTATTCATGTATACGAGTACTTTCAAATATTTTCAGGTAAGTACCTGTACCGCTTGGCAATAATCGTAGTAAAAGAAAAGTCGACTGGTTACAGCTTTGTTTACATTGTTACAAATTCGAAAAGAATTTATATGCTTTTTATAATGTCTTTCTGTAGCACACTTTAAAACTTATTTTGAATATCATTAAGTTCAGACAAAAACTTTAAATTGCTCACAATTACAAAATACCATAAATGAATTTCAAAGTATTTTTTTTATATTACTTTGAATAAATTGATAAAAATTAGTTAACAAAAAGTGATAGTTAAAAAGTGATACTTAAAAAGTTTGTGATAAGGTGGGAGAAGACTAAATATTCTCGTATGTAGGCCAAGTTCCAAAGACAACATAACCCTATAATTGTTACAAAGACGGCGGGAGTCCCAAGCGCCCCCATTAGGTAGTTGTGTTTCACAACACCAACCCTGTCCAATGACAAATTACACGAGGATAATACGTCTTACTACCCCCGGAGATCAGGCGCTTTAGGGTTACCGACACATCAACAACCGACAACGGTTGCATAACTACCACATCTACATCATAACTCATCATGATTACAAATTAGAATGCATATTTATACTTTATATACTAGTGATGGGAATAATCGAATGTTGAACGAATGTACTGTGATCGGTAAAATCAACTAAATAAATGTATATCTGAACGGATAACTATAATTTGTTAAGCAGTATTTTTTAGATAATGTTTTTGCTTCAGTCACACTTAATTCAATAAATTGATAGAATAGCTCTTATTAAGTCATTAAAGACATTTTTTTATTTTTACTAGACATTAAAGAACATAATTTTAAATGAGTTTAAATATTTCATGATTAAAAAAAACCTTTGAAAATACTTAAATCAATTTAAAAAAAAAATAAAGAAAATTTATTACTTTAATTCTTACAAAAATACTAAGTTCTTTTATATAAAAAATAATAACTCGAACATATGTATGCTTCTGAAACCCTGAGTCCATCCCGGCCCTCAAGAAGGTACTTCTCACCCCCGGCATGTTTGGGGTTTCTTGCGAATAAGATAGATTCATTCAACCAGAGACAGCTTATGCAAATACTTACAATTATTAAAAATAGATTAATCGATATAATATAAATATAATTATTAATTCAAAACATACGTTTTACTGAGTATGTGTACTAACCCGGATCAATAAAATATTTCTAGGTTATAATATTCAAATTAACTGCACTTGACTTTTTAACGATTACTCCACCGACAAGATAACAATTTTTAAAATATTAGTTATTTCAAAGAGCTTTGGTAATATTTTTATTTAACAAAAAATTAAATTAAAAGATTAACAATAGTTCATAGGATTATGTTTTATATACGATATGTGGCTGTCCCCTGATACTGCGCGCAGGTTGCGAGGCTTACAGTGTGTAACTTTGGTGGTAGTGTACATGTATATTTATTTTTTGTTATTGAGTTTATGCAATGAAAACATATGTTTTCAAACCTCTTTTTTGCACATATTTATTAATAATTAAAATAAAATTATTAATTTTAACTTTCGGAACTTGTAAAGTCAAAGTCAAGTAGGCTCCCGTAAGTTTAGTTTTTATTAGAAAAACTATTGAGTGTTTAAGCAAAAGTTGTCATATATGGAATTTATTTTTTATTTTTTGATAATTCAATTATTTTTACTTGCTCATATTCGATGACACCATTCCATGATAATCTGGGGGCTCATTTTTTATCTCAGAGTTCTCCAGAGCCGAGCACTCGAAGCCCCGCCCCGGGCCGCCGTACGTCCCGGGCCCCATTACGATGTCTGTCTGGGCCGAGGCTGTGTTGTTTTAATATTTATTGTCTCCCTGTACTACTTCTTATTTCCCTATCCGCACGTGTATCTATATTATTTACGTTTCCTTTTTATAAAATAAACACACCCCGGCCCGGGGCGATGTATATTTTGTTTTGTTTGAAAATAAAGACGAAGTTGTATCAATAACTACGATATTATTCATGTATCATATATTCATTGCTTCGTATTTTTTTAGGCAAAAATACAACCAAATTGTATCCCATAAAACTAAATTCCAAAATAAGGAAATTCTCAGACACGATATATATATATATATATATATATATATATATATATATATATATATCTTCTTCATCAAGCGTTTCTCCTCAGAGGAGGTTGGCGACCACTTCACCGAGCATATACTCATGCTGAGTCAGTGTTCATGGTTTTCCGAGGGGATAATAGTGTCGTGGGTCCCCGGGTCCTTCTACACCGTTGTTTTATATTGGAAGGAAGAGTCTGCGTATTGCTACTACCTAATAGAATTATTATATATCACAAAGCTCTAACGTTTAGATTTGATACTTCTTTTGCAGCAAGCTACAAAAACAATAGCAGGATCTCCACCACGTACTTCCAGATAACATCACTCCCTTACCGATCATTTACATACGCTCAGGGAACAGAATGGCAGCCATGCACAAGCAACAAAATGGAAAGAACCAGGAGGATATATATTATATATATACATATGCATTAATATTATTATGAATATACAGGATTTTAAGGTAGACTTTTTTAATGGTACGAGAAAAATTGATATCCCATTGTACTGCTCCAACAATTACACAAAAAGAACCTTGCGAGATTTTGACGGCATAGTGTTGACATATTCGGTTCGTGACAGGGTGCAGCATAGACGATATGTTTATTTAACCATTTTGTCAAGAAATAGTATTATTTTTGATAGTTTAAAATATGAGGTTAAATGTTCAGCATCGTGCTTGGGATCACCCTGTATATAGATGCCTCTCCGGGTTCCGCTCCTGCCTGCGCCGTGGCCAGGTCAGCTCGCGCAATAACATTTATCCCTGCAAAGTGAAAGCCTCGCTGCCGAGCACCCTGTACTTACCGGGCGCACTAATACCCTTGTGCTCTCCCTGTTGTCTCACTTGTGTTGCCGGGAATTAGATTTACACTCCAGGTGGACTCCGGAATTGCGCACTCCTGCGAGACAGCGGTTCGCTAAAATCAACTGAAAATTCTACGTACGTACAAAACAATGCAGCTTAGATTATAAATATATATATATATATATATATATATATATATATATATATATATATATATATATATATACGCAATTCAAGATAAATAATATTAGACAGTTCAAATGCCTGATTTGTTTACTTGGTGTTTATACTATTGATTGATAAGTCTCCGATTCGATCCTCGTTCCGGCAGGTGAATCGAAACTGTCTTAGTTTAAGTTTGGTCTAAACCATAGGTTTCCAAAGTGGTCAATATCAACCTCCATGGGTCGATTCCGCCCTGCAAGGGACGATGACAGCGAAAAATGAAATCGGAGGTCCACTATCTGTAAATGGGGGTCTACAAGAGTGGATCCCATGGGCCATGTTGGCAACAATATTTTCGACGATATGCACGTTGAGTTAACACAACTGAACGACTATTTTCAATGTATAGCGTCACTATTTCGGCGTGTTGTTTCAGTGTAAAGTATGTTTAAAATTGTACTAAATTATTGTTTCAAAACATGTTTACCTAATTCAATCGGTTGATAAATGTAAAAGCTATTCAATGTTTACAAAACGAGATAAAATATGGCGCATCCTGTATATCAGATGTCAAAAATATGTTTGAAGTTGATGAATTTTATAAAAATTCAATATTAGCAAGGCTACGAAAAACAGGAAAACTCGACAAGGGGTCGACGGGACAAAATAGTTTGGGAATCTATGGTCTAAACGATTTGTATTTTCACTGCAGGTGTCGTTATAAAATTCAAAAAAATAATACTTATTGTTTGTAAGCAATAGCAGTAGAGTCTGTTGATAACTTCAATTGTGTAATAATACCAATGTTACGCTGAGTATTGTTTTCCACAATATGCTTTTAATGATTTATTAACATCCAAAATGTAGTCATCGGCTTATTTTTTTACGTATTACAAGTTATTGGGTAATGTTTTTGCTCTGGTAAATTACTCTTAAGCCTAATACAATGTTAGTAGTTTTGCAATTATTAACATGTCACGTTTTCAAATCTATACATTTGACATTAACAAATATGGTGGATTCAATTTGATAAAATTGGCAAACAGATTAATGTAATAAACATTGTCGTAATTATATTTTTTTCAGCCATTGCATGTAAAAAAGAAAACAATTCATATCAAACATTTATCGTAGGACGAAATTCTTCTTATCAAATCTTCAATATAAAAACGGGCATTTTGAAGGTATGTCCCTGTTTTGCGGGTGGCTGATGTTCCCGCGTAAGCCTGATTTGTACCCCGAGGGCTAAAAAGGGTTGAACACTATCATCCCCAGCGCATTCCGTAAATAAAACGCATTCATCCCCGTGTATTGCCTATCACATCCGACGAACAGAGCGCCAGGGGTGGTTATCATATTCTACGCGGCATAAAGGTTTTGTATGGATTCAATAAAATTATAGAACCCAAGAAACTCTTCAGAAATAAACCGATTAACTTAAATATTACATATTTGATAACCTGCTTTCAAAGGCTTATTTAGTTACTTTAATGTTTATCGATTAGCGGTTTACAGTCGCTCATTGTACGAGTAACTGTTGAATTTATAATACAAATCATTTTACAGTATTTTTAAAAGATATACGTTTTTTTTATCAAATGTAGCTTCTGAAGTCGTAAATTAATGTTTTTATCCTGAAGATTTATAAGGGATTTTGTTTATGCACAGATGAAGATTTCCGATTTCTTAAATATTTTATTATATTTAATAGCTAAAACATAAGAAATCAATATTTTTGATTGAGAGTACTTGGTGGAATTCTATGTAAAATTTAATTTATACTTATAACGTTTTCACAGTTTGTCATTTTTTAAAAAAATCAAATAAAATCATTAAACAGTTTTAACAGAACTGTTTTCAATAAAATAATCATATAACAGTTGAATTTAAAAATTAATTTACGAAATACACATTTCAATAAGTAAATTGTACTTTTAAATAATCAAATGAATATTCAAACGCTAATGGATAGTGAAAATATTAAAAAAATATTTATCGTCATTGTATTGTTTTTTTTTTTTTTTGAATTCCATTAAATTTTTAAATAAAAAAAGTATGGAGTTTTTGAACAAATAAAATTAAAACCTCCGCTGCTGACGTCTACAAACCACTCTCATCCATATGTGCAGTCTATTTTGAAGCCTTTAAACTTTACGAGGTACTCATATCGCGTTATCACAGTTTTATTTCTGCATTGTTTCCATCCACCCTTCAGTCCCTGTTTTAAGAACGACGATGGCATCAAATATGGCGCAATCAGACCGCGTAAACTGGGGGCTGAAATGACTTTGGAGACGAGGGTCAACAGAATGCAGTCGGCTTGAGTTTTTATGATGTCGGGTTTTTCCCTCTTTTTCCATCCCCTATTTTTTAGTGCTTCAGACTATTGCGCTGTTTTAAAACGGTTAAAATGCAACATAAAGTCCAAAAGACTGCAATGAAATGTTTATTAAGCAACTCCATAGAAGAGATACAATTCAAGATTATGTTTTATGGTTTAGAATTAAAAATACCGTAAAAATTTTAAGTACGCTGCGCTCTTATAGAATAATCAACGCCATTATGTTTTCTTGTAAATTTAATAATAACAAAATAAATACTAAAGCAATTTAAAAAAAGCATGTAGTAATATTATTTAAATTTCTTTTAAATAAAGTGCCATTAGATTACTTCAAACCTTGGTGAAATATATGCTTGAGATGTTTTTTTTATTTTTTAATCGAAATCTCCAGTTTTAAAAGAAAAGTTAACTGTTAATAATAATCATACTGTTTTATTGCATCATTATATGTTTTAAATTTTTTTGTTTATAATCTAATAAGAAGATTGCAACTTTCGTTATATCTATTAAAGTAATTTATCAGCCGTCTAGCTTTACATAGATGTATTATACTAGACTACTAGACATATCTGCAATTTACCACTGTTGATTCGTACAAGTTGATCTCCTTCACCATTTTTTGGAGCCTCCATGTGTAAAAAATATTTGTCCAGATTGTTTAAGCATGGATGCCTTCGAGTAGTAATGTAAAATAAACTGCTTTAAATTTGCATTTCTAACATCTAAAATGCGGAGAATACCACATCAGCACCACAAAAACTCTGTTTTAATAATTTTCATATTTAATTTTAATATTAGTTAGAAAAAGAAACGCATTCCATGCGTATGTATTATGTATATGTAAAGTATATTTGGTCTTTATATATTCAATTGAAATAAATCATTTTTTTTTATATGGAGGCTTTGTCAATTTTTTTAGCTACCCCTTAGTATTACGTTATTGTTAACGTATAACAGAAAAAGCAATGTCATTAAATTTAACACCCACTGTAATCAATTTAATTTAATATGAAACCTTTTGAAATCACCTGTATATCTTAATATTTATTTAAAATTACATATATTTTTATCATTATATTCTTGCTTCTCCCTAAGATTCGAAACCTTGTTAGTAATTTTAGAAAACCGACTCGGATAACGAATGACCGTAAACCACGACATGTCAAATTATTAATTTTCATATTTCTATAGCGGCCGCCGATATTCATAATTTATCTCTCGGGCCAGGTGAGGCGAAAAAACCTGAAAACCCTCAATTTCTGTAGCAAATTATTCAAAACCCGTGACATTTGGATACGACCCGCATTCAGAGAGATCGATTAATATTTACGGCGGGTCTTACTCGATATCAAGATTTATTCTCCAATAAATTAAGCATTATTTATGAGTCGAACTTGTTACAATACAATAATATTTGTTAAAACGCAGAATACGCCATAGCCCCTGGCTTACGGTGGCTGATTTATTTACCACGATATAGGTTATCATTATTTAGTAATTAATGTTCAAAGATACGTCTTTTTACCCACATAACAAATAAACATGTCTTTTTTTTTCAAAACTTAAATATCTTCAATAATAATTACTGTTGATTATACATAAGATCTCAATTTCGCACAGGCTTGTTTATTTTAAAACTAATTTCATGTATTGAATATTTATGATTATTTTTAAATACGCCTCAAAAAAATTTCTTGATTTAAAAAAAATTATAATCAAATCACACACGAAGCAAGGAAAAATGTGTTTTATTAGATCTTGATATATCAGAGTACTGGGATACGATAACCATGGAGATGTTGGTTCGATATCCAATATTGTCATAAGAATATATCCAAGGGTTTTCGCCGTCTTCACATGTGTGCAAACTCAAATAAATCATTGAATAATATAAGGCTTTACTTTTAGCAAAACAAACAAATTTAAAAAAATATATTTAATCAAGGCGTATAGTTTATATATAGTAAAATTAAGTTATAATTTAATGGCGAAAACAATTTTCACACTGTGAGGTAAAATATTCGACATGAATAACCTTTCAGATATTGATCTGAACCAGAGATTAATATTTTCAGAGAAATATTTTCAAATTGACAATCAAGAGCCTTTAAACTGTCATCAACTGTCAGCATCAGCAGAAACTAGCTAAAAAAATTTATTAATGAAAAAAATTCTGACCGCAGAGGTCATAGACTGGAAGAGGTCATAAAGAACACCAATAACGGGGGTATTTGAAAATTAACGTGTCTTTTTAATTTATTTATGAAACATGAAATAACTGAATTTGTAGTTCAATATTACTAAACAAAGTTTTGAATTGCGTATGTAGACTTGTAGATCCATGACAGACTATGGAAGAAAAACCGTTTAACTAAAACCCCTGTTTTTCGCAGATTTTCTGTAAATATCCTTTATATTATATTTCAAATTTTAGAGAAATATCAAAGTGAGCTTACCAAAAATGACTTCCTACTGCTTACCTCCCTTTATTTTCCCTTGAAATCTATTACTCTTGCCGTGTTCTCAGAAAAAATATTTTTTGAACTTCCAATTACACAGTAAATCAAAATATTGAGAGTAAGTTCTACTAAAATTACTGAAATATCATAGTATTCAAAAGATCTGCATGAAATTGGAAATCTTTATACAAAATTAAACACATGACAACTTTTTCTTCAAGTTCATTTGAAGAATCTATCTTAAGTAATTTAAAAATATGCAAAAAAATATATAACCAAGGAAACACAGTACACTACCAGTATGTGTAATAACCTGGATAATTCAACTTCATTAATATAGAAAAGTTCCTGTTTTTCCACAACATCCTCGCATCCTTTAAAACGAGATACAACGGAAGCCTTGCCACGACATCAAAGAGAATCCAAAAGTAATATAATTTAATGAAATCAAATATCCAGTGTGACGACGAGATACTCACTGTTTAGGGGAATTCCCTTATAGAATGCTAAGCGTGCCTGGAAGAGAGCGACACACCCTTGCGCAGCCTGCAGGCGCGCCAACTATGTGCCTTTCTCGAGAAATTACTTAAAGAGTTCACCCTCACGAGCACACGTAACCCATTATAAAGTTACTACCAAATAATATAGCTTACTAAGCATATGTAAATAAATATTTGTTCTAAGAAGACAATGTATTTTTTTGTTGTTGTGTCCAAAAAAAGTATCGGGTTATTGCAATCGGGACCGTTATTGCGATATGCTGCAAAAATTTTTGGGCCCAGAGTTGCAGCAATTTCAAGGTTTCAACTCAAAAACGTGGTTCCAACAAGACGGGACCACTTGCCATATGTCCAATATATCAATTGAAGCTGTTAACGAATTTTTCTCTAATAAAGTCATTTCACGTAGAGGTAATATTAACTGGCCTCCCAGAAGCCCCGACCTTAGGCCTCTTGACTATTTCGTATGGAGATACCTTAAAAATAGGGTTTATGAAAATAATCCGACGAACCTAACGGAATTGAAACAAAACATCAGGTCAGAAATGGCAGCAATATCGAAGGCTATATGTCAGCGTGTTATCAGCAATCTTCGTTTCAGATTAAAAGAGTGCCAGCAGCGTAATGGTCACCATTCGGATAACATCATTTTTTAAAAATAATTTTCCATTTTGTATTCTTATAATCAACAATAAAAAAATACTTGATTACTAGTAGTTTTTGTTTTACTGAACTAAAAAATACCTGATAATCTCTATGGACACTCTATATCTACTGTAGTGCCACATCTAAATTCGAATTGTTTCCGACAAAAACAGAAATAGGCATGACCCCAATAACATCAGTTTGGAATTCACCTGTTAACATAAAGAGCAAACCGGAGATCCCTCGATCAAGAAAATAAGGTCCAACCACCGAGTCAACAAGCCAATTGGCTTATTTTAAACACAGTTTAGTTCTGATTAGAGAGCACGGCATTCACGCATTTAAATCAAGCCCTTAAAAATGTTAAGCTCCCCAAATCTCTCCCTTTTACATAATTGTTCGAATGAAACTTAAAAAGCCCGGAATAACGGCGTCTACTTGAGTACTTTTTTTCGCTCTTCGTTTTTCCCTCCTCCGCAGAAGAGAAGATTTATGACTTTAAAAATAGTTGGGGAGGCTCGCAAGGCATTCCTCGTACGTACAACCACTATTATACAGGGTACACACTCGCCGACCACAATAATAACTCAGCATCCAAGTGATGCTGAAAACTACCCTGAATAGCGCTTCAGTAATGTTGCAGGAATTTTTTCTTGATGTAATAGCACTAATTTCTCACATTAGTTTAATGATATGATAATGAAAATATTGTTCAACAAAACAATTAACTCAAATATATATTTTTTTAAATCCTTACAAGTACTCATAACACTGTTGGTATCTCCAGAAGTTTTATGACATTAAAAAATATCAGGGAGAATTTCGAGGCAATACTTGTATCTTCTAACATTGATATAAAGACTACATACTCGTCAACCTCAATATTTAAGTACTGCTAAAATCTACTCTTATCTTAATTATTCTTAAGAACAAAAAAGTGTTTGACAAACTTGAAGTAACAAATGACCAGGTGATCAAATCTAATCCAATTTAAAGACATGACCTAAAAATATACTTCTAACACATGCAATAATTCTTTAAAAAAATAGTCTCGCTTTAAGTGTTTATAAAAGCTGTGTTAAAATAAATTTAAATGTTTTTATGTTCCCCACATAAACATGAATTTGCATAAACATTGTGCGAGAATTTGAAAAAAATAGTTTTTTAAACAATTTAATAAATTTTTTGTGTTAAATTAATCTTTACGTATGCATAAATTCATTTGTCAAACCCTTAAAAACTTCTTTCAACTAACCGAGAACAGCCCCTCGAGTATACAAATTTTAGCGGAAAAATGTTTGCCATTTTTTAATTTTTTTTGTTCCTTGCAACACTTACTTGGCAAGGAAACACAACAAGGTGCGAAGCCTGGCAATACTCCTACGTGTTTTTCTACTAACTACTTTTAAAAGTTTTACCGTAAACCGAGTTCTTTGGATGTATGGTTAACACGTTACCGACAAACACCTGCTTCTTACCCGTATGAATATTCCAAATAATTATTTTGACTACGGAAAGCCAAATAGACATCAAACATATATATATTTTTAAATATCCAGTAAAAGGCTTGAAATTTATAACAGTTATATTTTAGAAAACGCAGAACTCAAGTAAACAGATTGATATCGAAAAATTATATAATAATTTCACGTTTCAAAAAATCAATTTATTTCAAATCTTTTGGGGTGTAGTTTCGCAACTCATTGAAGAAAAAAATATATATATATATATAAAAGAGTTGATTGATCCGTATTATTTTTCGATACCCAAGGAAAATATTCAAAATAAATCTTTTTAAACGAAAATTTTATAATCAGATCAATCAAAGTTGATAATCAAACCACGGCTGCTTTTGATTCTTTGAAATTTGGTAAAAATATTTTTTTTATTTAATCTATGATTAAAAAAATAAACATATATTTACTATGTAAACAAACAAGATCCCAAAAACCTTGAAGATCATCCGAGTACGGAGATCGAAACGTCGAAGTTCCGAAAACATGAAGAAGAAAGAATCATAATCAACTCATAACGACGACTGGCAAGATCTACAAATTTACCAATAAAATCTAGAAAACATAAAAAGTTTACAGTGTTTGTAAAAATTCCACGAAAACGTTTATTTGAAAAAAAATTTAAAACATTAACGGGTTAAATCTTATCAAAGGAGCTTAAACTAACCGCCAGTTAAAACCGCCGGTTATTTTAGCCGGGAATGCCCCGGAGAAGAAAGTGCCAAGTCCCAAGAGCAATTAGTTATTTTTGCTTGCAACTTTTAGGGGTGATTAAAAAGATAATGGGTCGTTATCTTTAGGGGTAATATTACTGAAAACAAAGTTGAAACTCTTGTACGAATTTGTCACACTTCTTCCACTAACTCTGATCTCCCTGGAAGATAAAAACAACTCGGACTGCGAACATAATCATATTCTTTAAGCTACTTTTATGAATTTGGCTTTTAAGTTTTAGTATATAAATGAAACTTACAATCTTTTTGACTAAACTTTTAAGCGTGCGTAGTTTAATTTTTTTATAATAATAATATTTTTTTGTATTTTTGTATGGTTTGACAGCCGTTGTTAGAATTGCTTAGTAAGTAAATAATGCGTTTTATTTTCAGTACCGGGAATAACGCAGCATACTACCCAAAAAGCAATCGTGGTATAATAAACAGTAATGTAGTAATGACAATGCTTGAAAAAATATTCCGTAAATTTGTTTGCTATTATGATTTATGAAATTCAAAAAACGCTAATTTTCATACATCTGAACTATGTCATTTTAACAATTGTAATGACACATCCATTATTCAAATGACACATTCACAAACCCTGCGACGTCGCACTTTTCCGCTAATAAACCAATTAAAAGGATGTTACATCTAATGGACACATGAAAAATACCCTTATGTTACCCCATTTAAAATAAACACTGGTCTTAATAATACTAATACAACCTTCTCTCTTCCACTGGAAGGGCAGAAGCGGAAGAACCTCCATTGGTTAGTAATTAAGGCTTCAGAGATAATACTATTGAGGCTCTATTATTAAAGGAGAGCTGAGAAAGCTGCTCCTTCATCTTTGAATAATTGGACAGATCCTACGATATGTTAATATTAGATCTATTTTTTAAAAGTAATTACGTCTTGTTTAGCCACAAAGACGATCAGAATCGTGTATATGCTTTTTAATCAAGCAACAAATGTGAAAAGTCGATATTTAGGAGATGAAAAGTGTAATCACTCATAAACAAAAATGATCTTAAATATAGAGTGGAATAAATTTAACTACTAAGTCAAGCATATTTTTTGTGTTTTAAATATAATAAAATACTTGAGTGATTTTTCCACATATTAACTTTATTGGTGACTGGTTTCTCCAACCTTTCACGTTGGCATTATGAGTACTTTCAGTTTGATATCAAACGAAAATGCCAACGTAAAAAGTTGGCGAAACCTGGTCCGCAATAAAAATTAATATGTGGAAAAATCACTAAAGTATTATATTTTATATAAAATATTCAAATGGAACTCCACCAAATACTCTCTGTCAAAAATATTTCTTATTTAAATAGTAAAAAATAAATAAATATTGTCTTTGAAACTTTACATTGAACATCCTGGTCTATAAATATAAACTCATGCAGTTGTGTGTGTTATTTTGTATGTGTTGGATTCCGCGAACAAGATATCAATTTTGCATGAACAGGTTTACGTCCAAGATGAATTAAAATTGCAATTAAGAAATTGCCGTGTAAGATACATAACAAGAAGAACGAGTCCACTAGCAAGTCATCTTAGCAATAATTACTTTATACGCATTCATATATTTAGAATTACATCTCGTTATTCTTGTAGAGGTAGATTATTTAAATTATAGTGCATGTAAATATAAATATTCATTTTTTGTTATATTTGTTTTTGCTCAACTGTATCTCCTGGTTGGAAATTATAACCGACTTAAGGATCAGATAACCAAATTATTTCAAATGATGCCTCTTATTGAATAAAGCCGGTTGAATACCGAATTAATACTATACACATAAAAAAGCATACTTTGAATTTGAACCCCATCCTCTTGCTTTTCGCATCATGGTGACATTTTCCATACAAGTTTTTTAAGTACTTGAATAATATCAATATAAATTAAAATGTTAATTAAAAATCAATGCATTGCCTTAAATTTAAAATTATGCACTTAATAACTAAATAATTTTTATTCATTTTTTGTGCATATTAAAATTACTTTATTAATAGATTGTTATTAAAAAAATATATTAAACGCGATCAGCCCATCGATATTTGGTTGGGATAGATTAAAAGTGGCGGGTATTTATTGTTTTTCACCAATAAATAGGTGTAATGGTTCCCTATACGAAAACAAAGCCACAGTTGTCCCATACAATAAAAATATAATAAAACTACTACTAGGGCTTTATAACATTGTTCGTAGATTTTGTATTTATTATAATCAAAACAAAAAATGAGTTTCTTAAATAATCATAACAACTTTGTTTTAATTTGAATAAATATTTTAGATATTTAATTGTAAGTCTAATTCTTTGAATTAAATTTCTAAAATATGATAAAAATTACCTAGAATTCAAAGCGATTCTGAATACTTTAGTACAATCAGGTAAGATCTGAAGTGGAATTCGTTCACAGCTAAATGTAAAAAATAGGGTGACCAAAAAATATATTAAAAACAGAGGATATATTTGTTTACAACCGCAAAAATATAAAATATCAATGTGTGATTGATCAATCTCAAAAAGTTTGTTTCTGAGGGAATGTTTATGTGGGTTAACTCTTGGTTCTGATAAGAAAAATATTTACAGTGAAAAGTACTTCTAATAGTAGTTTATTTAAAATATGTATGTTATTTGTGAAAACTCAATAATATTTTTTCGATATACAAAGATTTAAATTGTTTTTAATTTTTTTTAAATATTAAAAATTCATTCGTAAGTGAAAAAAGACACGAACCGGAAATCCAATTTATTTTATTGTTTATTATTTAATATTTGTTTTTGAATTTCTTAAATGTGTAAACATAAACTAATATAAACTACTTTGTATTGCGTGTATTACTCTCGTGTTTTTAGATTAAATAGATAATTGTGTTGTTTATTTTTCATTATAAAAATTATACTCCAATTCAAAACTGTAAAAACATATGTGTTGTTAATAGAGCACTTTTTCTAGTATTTTTTTTTAATTCAATATTTGAGCCATACTCATAATTATAAAAAAAGAACATACGGTACTCAAAGTACTTCCACCATATTTATTGAGGGAAATATTTCAAATAATATTTTATCTTTTGGTTACCCTGTGCTCACCTGGCGAATAAAAAGATTAAATATCTCGATAGATCCCGGTGAGATCTTTACCGGCAAATAAAATCGCATTACAATAAAATCGTAATAAAGAGAATTATCCCTCGTTCCTCCATTGTGCCTCATTCTGCCGCGTCTCCAGGCAAATAAGCCGATCTCATGAATTTGTGACTCCAGAATGTGACGAACCGGATATGTTAATATATTTGAAATTAAACGAAATTACAATTTAAATACGTCCATTCCTCGATTTTGTGCGGTTTTTTCATATATATATATATATATATGTGTGTGTGTGTGTGTATACTAATAAGTTTAAAAAATTATATATAACTCTCTAAATGCGCATAATACCTGATCGTATTAGCCAATGGCCGCTTGTGCTTCAAAAATAATTTTTCAATGATTTTTCTTGTCATTTCATGTGTAATGTAATAAAATTATTGATGTATTTGCATTTAAGATGGCGGATACAAAAACAGACTGAATCATGAAGAGGTAATTCAAATTATCTGAAATCTCAAGGTTTATAGTACTCTTGTTTAAACTACCACAAAGCTGTTGCTTTTAAATATTTTGTTTACGTTTAAGTACCATATAATAAATATTCAAATTAATATTTTACATTGTTTTAGATAATTATTGAATTCAAATATGAAATATTCGTTAGGTTTGTTATATTCGTTTTGAGGTAACTTAAAATAAATTCTCATTCGAAGCACGTAGGCTTCGATATTAATTACATTTACTGGCGAGAAGTTAATTAAAAACTCACTTTTTTCATAAACATCTGACGTTTTCTATTTGCGGGTGTGTGTTTTTTTATCATTTGTCTATATTTTTAATCGGATTGGTTAAATATCGTGGTTTAATCATGTTTGAAGCTGCATTTCGTAATATTGAATTATCTTAAAAACCCAGAAAACCCACTAGGTAGACCATTATAAAAACATAAAATATTCTATGGGTATACTAATAATAAAAAATATATATGAAATTTTTTTTTTAACAATTAAATGAGTTTTTGGCTGTTTATTTACTTTTGATCGAATACCATTTGTTTTTTACATATTATTTAAATAAGTTTAATAAAATTTTAACCAATAAAACATCCTTTATTTAATCAAGGAATTTTTTTTATAAATTTGTTAAGTCAATAGCACCCGATATTGATACTTATACTCCGATTTAAAAAAAAAATATTTATATTTTAAATTAAAACAAAACAAAGTTTAAAATTAACTATATTTACAGAAACGCACATATGTAGGCCGCGTCTGCATCAATAAAAAAATACTGGTAATATGACCCTTAAAATAAAATAGAATATCTCACTCTAACAAAGCTTTTTTAATAATAAAGACGTCTGATTAAATTCGAAAATTTATTTATTCGCAGAAAATAGACAAAGTTCAAGTAGTTTTATTCAAATGTGCTCCTGGGTTTTGGCAGCTTGTGTTATAAGACGATCTCCGGATTTCTTGGACGTTGAGGTTCGTATTTACCGACGTTTTTGTCCTATATAAATATATATATATATATATATATATATATTTATTTATATATAGAGAATGTCCAAAGAGAGCATCAAGTATTTTATAGTTCATTAAAACAAAAACTACTAGCAATCAAGTTTTTTTTTATATTGTTGATTATAAGAATACAAAATGGAAAATTATTTTAAAGAAATAATGTTATCCAAATGGAGACCGTTACGCTGCTGGCACTCTTATAATCTGGATCAAAGATTGCTGATAACACGCTGACACATAGCCCTCGATATTGCTGCCATTTCTGACCTGATGTTTTGTTTCAATTCCATTAGGTTCGTCGGATTATTCTCATAAACCCTACTTTTAAGGTATCCCCATACGAAATAGTCAAGAGGGGTAAGGTCGGGGCTTCTGCGAGGCTAGTTGATGTTACCTGTACGTGAAATGACTTTATTAGGGAATAATTCGCTAACAGCTTCAATTGGTTGATTGGATGTATGTCAAATGGCTTCGTCTTGTTGGAACCACGTTTTTGAGCTGAAAGCTTGAAATTGCTGCAACTCTGGGCCCAAAAATTTTCACAGCATATCGCAATATCGGGTCACTATTCACATTCACCCGATACTCTTATTGGACACCCTGTATATATATATATGCATATATTTATTTATGAATCTATATGAGGTGTCTAAAATTGTGTTGACCTTATGAGCAGCACATTAAAACTTAGATTACTAGAAGCCAGAACAGGTGAGCTTATTACCTGGGTAGTCATGTGATTTCCAACTCACCTGGCTCGCGGATGCGGTACTTGAGTATCATTGCGAATTCCCCACTCGGTAGCGAGGACCGGCGACTATCAAGTTCTGCCAATAAGCGCTCGAATTTCTCGTGAACTGTTGATGCTTGCCCAACACACGGCACCAATTCCCAGAACCAATACCGAAGTGAGCATTACTTGCGACAACATGACCTCGGCTCGCCATCGCTGAAATGTGCATATTCCCTGCAACTTCTAGGAACTACTTGCATTTATGCTAATCAACATGAACACACCGTGTATTCGCGTAAAACGCATTTTTAGAAGTATATTCTATATGTTGCTTATACCTTAAATCTTGTTATTAGCATTGAACATTTTTAAGTAGCTTGAATTGATTGATTCACACATAAAACGACAAGAGAAATCTTCTCACGACTCAGGTGGGTTACAAACGCCTCCGCGGTTATCGAAGTACAACAATCTCTGCCAACTGATCTAGTGTGACCCTGTTCTAGCTGTACACCTAAAAAAATATTAAATTATTTTAACATACTCAATATACAAATTAAATTTTTATAGAAAAATTCTAAAGACAAACTATTTGGAATTTTAAATATTTACACTTCAAATTTTAATCTTCACTTACACAGCTGAATCAACGTAAACAAGAAATTAATGATGCCATAGACAGCTTCATACTATTATAATGCGGAAAATGGCGAACGTAGACTATGACGTTAGTTATGCAAGGTTTACGCAGACCTGGTTTAGCATATGACTATGCATATCACAGGTGGTGTCGTACGTAAAATTCTCAAATATGCCTATTACTATTTAAAGATGTTTGTATGGTATTGGAATAAGGAATACAAGGGAAACTCAGTGTTTTTAAAAGCGGTTATCTTAACGAACGAACAAACATATGAAAAATAATTATTTATTATTAACATTAACAAGAGCAGCTTCTTTCAAGTGAAGTAAAAATACATCAATTTTCAAAGTTAACCTACAGCTATAAATAATAAAGTAATGAAATGTTCAGATAAAATATATTTTTTTTTAATATTTGTTATAAAAGTGTAAATGGAATAGAAATTAGAGCGAAGAATATAATATGTAGCCCATCATGTTAAAATATTAAGTTAAGAAAAACAAATTAGAGAAATCAACGAAATCATAGCATTTTAAAAAAAAATACTATTTTAAAACACGAGAAACATTAGAATAATATTTTATATATTTCTTTTAAGAAATATAGAAAACAATGTTATAATTGATCTATCACAACAAAATGCTTTTATTTGTAAGTCCGATATTTTTTTTTGCGAATAGTTTGGTTTTAAAATTCACTAAAGTAAGTAGTCTTGACATTTGACCAGTAAAGTTCTCAACTCTCGCCGTGCTCTTAGTTTATGACCGGGCAATATTGGCCCGAACACCTCGCATCGAGTCCACAGTTGACCGCGGCGGGCCGGGGCCGTGCCGGGGTCGTGCCGGGGTCGTGCCGGGGTCACGCAGCTCAATCAGGGCCGATCGCCAATAAACGAGAAACTGTCCATTGGGTCGGAGCCGACGTGATTGGACCCCGAAGCCGCGTTTGGAGGGGTGGTTTTCGTGATTATTTCAGGTGGGATCAATTATGTACAAGTTGGTTTACAACCTCTTGGTACTTTTTTGCTGACCATGAGATCCCGTATTCAGATGAGAGTGAAATTAGAATTTTCAACTTTTCGCTTTGTTCAAAATTAAAATGACATTTTAAATTTAAAAAAGTTTCTGAAAAACAACATAATTGTGACATTGAAAACATATCAACCAAAAAAAAAAAACCTAATGCTTATTTTTGTTTTCTTAGTATTTACCACGTATGTTTATATGCTTTATGTTGAGACTTATTTTAAAATGTCATGAGTTTTACAACATCATTTGAAATTAGTCTGGCCTTAGGAATAAAAACATTTCAGTGTCAACAATCCTATTTTTCAGCTTTACACTTCTTAAAAAAAAATGGTAATATTCCAAAAAAATTTCGTGAGCGACAGATTTACAGTATTTTTTGATACCCTCTTAGCAATTTCATTAATAAAATAGAAATCAAACAATTTCGTCATATATTTTTAATTATTTGTGATTACTAATCTATTAAGAAAAATGTTAAACATTAAAGTTCAGAGAGAATCCTAAAATTTCATTACTTTGCATTTTTGTATTTTGATTTTTGATACACCGTGTATAGACACAAAGTAGGTTTGTTTTGAGATATTTTTTGCATAAATCATTATTATAAAATATTCAAACTATATTAGTAAGAAAACACTTAAATTAACTGATATATATATATATAATATTTATTTCTAACCTTTACCACCAACGAATATAAAAAAATTGAATCCTGTTAATAAAACAAAAGTTTAATAGACAATAAATTTTTGAACAAGCGATAAACAATCATTGTTAACATTTCAACAATATGTTAAAACTTAAACGTGTGCTTCCTTAATATATATTTAAATAAATTTTTAAAAAACTAATGCAAAATTAGGGAAATTTCTCAACCGAATACTCGGCAACGTGTTGAGACACCCACGTATTTTATTTAAATGAAGATTCCAACAGGTCGTTTCCAAAGGTCAAATGTGTACGGCGTATCTTAGAGCCACATCTTGGATGTCTGTTTTTTTTTTTTTTTACAAATTGTATACTTATTGAACATTTGCTAATTGCGAATCATAAAATGAACTATTGTGAACGCTAAAATGTGAGCAAAGATCAAAAATTGAAAATGAAGAAATTCCAACAAACATCTAAGCAATATCCAATGAAAACTTTTTTAGACACATCTTAATTAAATGGTTGAAATTCGGAATAATTAAATTATTCAATCATTTCAAATTCTTCGTATCAACAATAACAACCTATAAATTCTATGCAACAATAAATCTATATGAGTCTGTTTAATAAGTGGGATCACTTAAAACTCAAGGAAGAGATGTTTATTTTTATTAAAACTTGATTATCATCCCTGGTTTACTCGCAATTAGTTAATAGTATCCCTTTATTTTGGATAGGCATAAGTAAATAACAGCCATTCGGTTGTCAACTGTGTCGCAACGTGTAAATAAAAGTTAAGATAATATAAAAAAAAAAAAAATTAATGAATTATCATTTTATATTATAGTTTTCTAGGACATAATTTTTTGTCGATTACGATAAGCGTCAGTTTAGTGATAATGTATTAGGTATGAGGAAATCGTATTAAGCTTCGTAACTTTTTATACTAAAATACAACTCAAGTTAAAATAAATTTATCTACCATATACAATTTTAAATGCAAGGTGTGAAATAAACATATTTAATTATTTTTGTATAATTACTGAATATTGGAGGCCGCAAGCGTGGGTAACTAGTGTGTAAATGGATTTCTGTTCATATTATTTCTAATTATCTTTTGTCAGATTTTAAAAGACTGGTCAAAAAAATATATAGTTTATAAGCTGTCTATGCAAAATGACCTCGTGTTCACAAATGGAAGACGTTCAAGGCAACTAAACCTGGAAAAAAATGCTTACACCATACATATCTATTAATTTATCAGGCTGCAAAGAGAAGAAGCAGGTTAGCACATGGTTTGAAGCAATCAGAGACAAGTACGGTTGTTTCCGGTGATTTACGTCTCCGGCATTTCTGTCATTATCTTTAATGCAAAAAAGAATCCAAATCAAATAGTATAATACCATCTGAAGGAAAATACTTACTAACTTAATCTTACGTGGAACTCTGTTAATAGTTTTAAGTTTATTTCCAAACCACGAGACCACGAAACAATATAACCAATAGTATATAAAAACATTGTATTGCGCCTTAAAAGAAAAAAATATTTGTATTTGATACCATTATCTCCATCCATTTTATATACTTAAACATAAATCACAGCCTCAGTTAAAATATAAAAGTGAACAAACCTGGCAATTCGTTTCTTCTTGTCCGAAGTTAATGTCAGCCACTCTCCCTTACATCACCGTATAAAATAAATTGCGGTTTTCTTATTTATTGCATCTGAAATTAAACACAAACACACACACACACACACACACATAAATATATATATATATATATATATATATATATATATATATATATATACATATATACTTGATCTAATACATCTAAGTTTATGTTTCATATGATTGGTGGATACGTATATAAAAATAATAAATATAAATATCGAGTTTTTTATTTATCGTATTTGTAATCGAGATTCGACACGTCGACCGATATTTTCGGTGTAATTAGCATTTTATTTTGATTAAACTAATTTAAACGTCTTAATTTTGATTTTCATGGTATTTATGGTTTCCTGTTAATGGAATTTTTATTGAAGTTTAGAATCAGGAATTTCCAGATATACTGCTATGCCCATGCTGTGATTTTTTTTTGATTTATGATATGATATAAATATATAATGGATTTAAAATGTTCAGAGTGTTATTAGTTTTTAGATAAAACAAGAATATAGTAATATTTGCATAGACCATAATATTTTAGTCACACCTGAAGCCAAATCTTCAAGTTCCCAGTAAGATTTGAACCTCCTGCTGTTGGCACCTTAATTATTTTGAGCACCATGCTCTTTTAACCGAAGGTAAATTCGAAAAGCTATCCACATTTCTGATACTTATGTACCATTGCTAGATAATTATATCAAACAAAAAAAATATCTTAGAATACAAATGTAGGTAAAAAAATATTCAGTTTATATTTACCGGACATTTATTCCCTTGGTACTTCTGTTCAATCTATTTTAAGAAAATCTGATGATTTTGATTTCTGGATGTTGAGCTGCTTAAAATTTACTTTTAAGGTTTCTCACAAGATAGGTTCTCTAACTTTAACTTCGAGACATTTTAAACCCGGGACTGGTTTTGGATTACAAGTTCGCTAGTCAAGGAAATAACAGTTATAAAAAATGACAGTATTTGGTTTGCGATAAAATACAATTATCAAAACAATTTGATAAAACGTAATAAGAATTATGCATGGCTCATTAATAATGAAGTATTTTTCACTCCAAAACGGCCGCTTCCTGTTCCACCGAAGCACAATAATTATAAAATCGGCTTCGGGCTGTGATTTTTTTAATAATAATATTCGTATTTTTGATGACTATATCTGTCTTGCATTGTTTAAAATTTTTAACGATATTATCTGCCTACGGCCATGCGGCGTTTGACGCATCATTCACGGAGATAAATCAGGAGACGAACAAAAGCTAATTTACGACGGAGGCATTTGATATACGACTTTCAAATTTGCATAATTCCTTAAAAAAGACAATAATAACTAGTATTTTTTTAATAACAAAGTAATTAAAAATAACACCTGTGCGTGATTTATTGGATACAATTCGGTGTAGGCAGAGGTAGTAATTTGTTTCTAAACACGTCAATTTGATTGTAAGTATTGATTGTGGGTACAATATACAATAGGTGGTAAACAAAGAGAATATGTTAAGTTTAACAAGGAAAATCATAGAATTATAGTTAAATATGTATTGACAAGTTATCACAACAAAAATTAAATAAGTGATTAATTTTAAAGCAAGTCTGTTTCAAAACGATATTTTTTTTTAATCTTACCGTATGTATTCTTTATTCGTTAATCTGATCCCATAGAATCACCTTTGTTATATCATGATGATATAAACACTTATCACATAAAAACATACCTGAAAAGATTATTTAAAGAAATTTTTATATGATTAGTAATAAGAGTTTGGTGAGTACAATTCACGAGTTAAAATTAAAAAGTGATGTTTACAAGGGTGATAAAAGTCACTAAAGTCTTATTTATGAATCAGTGTGATAACAATGAAAAATTTATAAAAATTAATTTTATTTTTAATACAATATTATTTAACACTTTTTGATAAAAATAAGTACAATGAAATCAATATTATATTCGTAAAAATATTAATCATTTAAAAGGATTGGAAAAAATAGTACCTAATGGTTTTTGATACTACTGCTGTTCATTTTTGAGACAAAATAAGCTTATTTATATATATTTTCAAAAAAGCACTGCTTTCTAACCGTTATTAAACCAGCAGGAATAAATTATATAAGAAATAAAAAATAGTATTGGAAAAACTTTAATTTGATTTTAAAAAACTATATATTGAATGCCTTCACCGTACGCCACTGGCAACAAACATCGAGTCAAGTATATTTATGTTAATACATCACAATTTCATCCTATACCTTGTTATATAATGGTGGGCATTGTAATGCGGCATGAAACGCATTACACTGCACGTATTTTACATAATATGGAAGCATTTACAAATGTCATTACCTGCGGTCGAAGAGGATGGAAGGCATCGTACTTCTCGTACTATCGGGGCGTTATGGAAATGATATTTCTCACATTATTGTACCATTAGAGCTGTTAAAAGAACCGTCCTGCATTCTTCCCTCGTAAAAAAACGTATAGAGATTATTTGGAATGAGATAATAAATTACCAACGCGTATATAATGACTCTCAATTTAGATAGTGATTTCCTTTATGCAAGTGCCGGTTTATTGTTTGTAATTTATAACACGACATCTAGACAAGATGTTAACGCGCTACATCGTATTTGAATACAACATATATACATTTTTTTTTCTTCAATTATTTAAGGCCGTAAAAGAAGGTGTAAGAAGGTAAATAACAAGCTTGTGAATATCTTTAAATTAAACATTTTATCATTTAATCCCCTCAATGACCAAACAAATTTCCAAAATCTTAAAAAAATGCATGACTTTCTAACCACTTTACCTTACAAAGTTATCTCAGTTTAAACATATCACAACCGTCATATCAAAATAATAACAAATATGAATCGCTAAAACGCTTGAAAATTGGCTTATTTTTTATTTGTGTGCACTTTTGCGTCTCAAGGGATTCATCAAGTAATTTAAAAGAAAACATTTAACGCCATATATGCCGATAATTTTATGCTTATTAAAATGCAGAAGTAGTCTCAAAAAAATTTTTTTTTTCTGGCTTTTCATAGTTGTTGTTGAAATATGAAGGCATACGAATTGAACCAGGTTAAATGAAATTAATACCTTAAAATTTACATCAAATTTTAAGTAACTCAGGTTTCTGTTTTGCAATAAAAATTCATGTCAAATAAGCAAAGGCCATATTTAAGTATCTCTGAGGTAACCCTCGACACGTAGGACGTCGGAACGTATTAACGTTTCAAAAAGTCAGTAAGAATTATTGTTATTTCATAAATCAATGAAACTACGCATCAAGTTTACACACTCGCCCGCGTGCCACAATATTTTGGCTTAAATTATAAAATAATATTGTAAAATATTCAGATGAATATTCAAATTGAAAACGTAACCTGGGACAAACAAATTTCTATAGTCGAGAATGTCGGCTCGCTTTAAAAGCGTAAAATTCACGGTGTTTTTTTCATTAGCCTCCTTGCGACCGGTTCGTAAGGGCAAATGTCGAAATAATCATTTTAATTTGTTGTATTGCTATTAAAAATAAATAAAATACCTAAATAATCACGTGTATATTTGCCCTTTTCGATGATGTAATTGTTTTTGAAAAGATTTTGTAATTATTCAAATAAATTTGAATTAATTTCGTATCAGGTTTTTTTACTGATTAGTAATTATATTACTTTTGAATTAATAAAATTACTGAAAAATATGAATAGCCTAATTCGTTTCAATTTCGTAGTTATTTTATCAAGAGCTATTCGAATAAAAATTTTTAATGGTATATATGTTAAAATATATTGGCGACCCAGTTCAATTAAACTACAAGGTTTTTATGATTTAATTCATTTTTTTAATTGTGAATATTAACGCCTATTAAAAACTATTTCAAAATCGCTCACAACTAAAAATTCTGCTATTTCTTAGACAATATATACTTGTTTAAATATGAAATAAAAAAATAAGGAGAGTCTGAGTAGGATTATAATATAAGCTTATTTGTATTAATGTAATATTTTTATTTTACCATTCCCAGATGCAAAATTTGGATTTTATTGAATGGGTAGTGTAATTATCCGTGGATATTTAATAATGGATCTATAAATATAATTATAAATATATATATATATATATATATATATATATATATATATATATATATATATATATATATATATATATATATAAATATTTGAAAGAAGTAAAGAAAAGGATTTTTTAAATCACCATAAATAATTCCGATATATGCAAAAATACATAGAATTTAAAAAAAAAACTCGTTTCATATCTCCCGCCAGATTTCTGGTAAATTTACGATATCAGGTATTGAAAACAAATCAACGCTTGAAGTTCCATTTATTAATAAAAATAAAAATAAACATATATCACTAATTAACTATTAATTTTATCTTCGTACAAAACTATCTCGTGATTTGGAATCAATAAATTCAGATAAGTTACACGAAAACATTGTGAAAGATGTGTTTTTAATGACTTGATATTTACGCACAGATATACTGTAAAAAATTATTGATGAAGTAATTTTATAGATGTTTTTATTTTTTTTCAAAAATGTAATGTCCATTAAAAATTTTCACAGCTCTGCCGTAACCTCCCTGAATCGAATGGATGAATAATCGACCTTTGCTATTTACTTAGGGGTACTTTTCTATTCCAAGGGTGTGGGTGAGATAAAATGCCAGCTATCGGCTTTATAATCATTTATTAAGCAACCATGGCGAGTTTAATCCTCGATCAATAAAGTGGCACTGCATGAGTTCGAATTCGCTATCATGAAAAAACTTTTCGATAATTTTTCTGGGAATCTTATGAATTGACCTATTTTCTCAAAATTGTATACACAGTAAACTTTTTTGGTTGAAGAGTATTAATATAGTATATTCAAATCAATATTAATTGTTTTATTTTTAATTATGATTTATTTTTCTCTGCAGATATATTATATTTAGATGAAGGGTAGTAAACATTTCTGGCGTCTTGGGTTTTTTTCGTCGTTAAATCTTTTTTAGTTTCTGAACCTCAGAACTGGTAATATCTAAACTAACAATAAAACTCAGCTTTGTAAAGTTTCTTCCAAATATCGCCAACTTTTATTAGCATTTGTATGCGATGCAGAATTTCACGATTGAAGATGTCAAGGGCTTAATATAATGTAAAAAATATATGTATAATAAATCAGATTCTAATAGGAAAGGTCAATGTAAAAATTTATAGTATTATTGTGCATGAAAAAATTAGTTTTGCTCTACAACCGTATAGAATATAAATTAAGATTTAAACAAATATCAATATTTTTTATGTGTTATAATAAAAAAGACGTCTACGATATATTTAGCGTTTATTTAAAAGAAAATAAAGTGTTTAAAATAAAATTTTGTACATTTGATATTTGTCCGTCATCTTATGTTATTTTTTATGTTTCAATATACCAAGAAACAGCCCAAATTAGGTGAGGTACAATGATTGATGGTAAAGAAAATAAATATATAGTTAAACACCTTTCCATTGCGATAAGTAATATTAACAGACAGTTTTTATTTTAAAAATATGATGTAAACATTATAATTTTACAGACCCACATGTAGATCTCGACAACCTTTAGATTAGCAAAGATCTTTCATATATTTTTTGATATACTACTATATTTCACATAGTGTAAATAATCTTTTGCATGTGTTTTGAAATAAAATTTTATAATAAATCACTCGACGATTAAATCATCACAAACTATTGTACAATTTTCTATAGATATACCGCACCACGAAAATTTAATAAAAATAATCTATCATTCTGTGTAAGGTGATGGAGCAATCTAAAAAATTGTTATTATTAATAATTAAATGAAGTAATGGAGCTATCTCGTTCCAAGGCATATTAAACATCGTTTTTTAAACATGCTTTCAGTAGAGTAAATATAAGGACTCACGACATTTACTTGCGTCTTTAAATAGCGTATAAAATAATTTAAAAAAATATATGATTGTCACAAAGAGAATTTGAAATATCGTGTATATCATAGTGCGACTAATAATTGTATAAAATCCAGAGCTGCGTGAGGCTGTATCGAATGAGAGACTTCTCGTCACGGATGATTAATTAATTCAAGTCCAGATTTTCCAGAAGTTTCTGTCACCCTGTATATTAATTGGCCTCTCGGTAATTGCCCGCCGCCCCGGGCCCGAGAAAGTTAAATATTTTGTGTTTAGCGTCGATGCCTCAATAATAATTTATCGAGCTGCTCCGGGCTTTTGACAGCCAAATCGTAAAAATCAACGCATTTTAATGTATTTTTTAGCAACCTACATAATTTCTTATGAAATATATTCTCCTTTAAATCCCATAATTTAATATATAAAGCTCCTTGTTGTATGTGCATTTGAACCTGTATATCACACTTGTATGAAAACTGCATTATTATGTCAAAATAATATAGGTACTAAAAAAGCGATTTCAGGAGATCAAAGATTATTTCGGTTTTATTCGACTTTTTACATTTCTCATATTTGAAAGCATTAAATCAAAACCAAATAAGATTATTTTTTTGAACTGATATTCCGCTATTCTTACTTTTGTCGAAAATATTGAATATACTTAAGCTTATCTATATTTTCAAAGTATTTTTCTGTAAAACTCCAATCCATGAGCGTATCATTTTAAGCCTTGTATGTATTATAATATGTAAGTCAGTCACTAAAAACTGATTTATACTTGAAAGTCCGAAACGACAGATGGCATGACAAATTTTGTAATCTCCTACCCGTTTGGCTATTCACACTAGATGTTTAATTCGATAAAGTTTGATGAATAATACGTTTTTGAATATCTAAACTAAAAACATTAAATTCTTTTAATTTCTGTTTTATGGTACTGCATAATCAACACTAATCTGTTGAAAACTCATCAGTATTCTAATAAGGTTGTTCTTTTTCTCATTACAGGTAAGTGGCTGTAACCTCTGACCCAATAGACTAAGAGGACGACCTTCTCAGCGCAGACAAATGCATCATCTGTCATTGCTGTAAAACTGCTGATGATGACCAGCCATTTGCGAATTCAAGTAATCAAACTTAATTACATCAGCAAAGTTTTGAAATGTCAGTTACGTAGATTAGAAAGGACTAAATTAACGTGAATCATTATATAATACTAAAAATATATTCATAATTAACAAAGTCTCTATTAATCTTTTTATTACCATCCTAGATTTATTTTCAAATTCTGTTACTACATGGATTTGATTGCAAAAACGAATTATAAAAAATACCTAATTTAAGACAGTATTTAATTCATAGTAAGAAATAACTGATACATATCTGATGTCTCCTATAAAAATTAATGGATCATTTAAATTATTATCTTCTCATAAAATCGGTACTACCATAGCAAAAATTATTTGCCATTGAGAGTTTTGTAGCCTTTTTGAGAATAATGCCACTTAGACGCAGATTTTCGGTGATATTGCAATAAACAAAAAACTAATAAAAATAGGTACATCAGTTTCGAACTTAAGTGTTTAAATCCTGATTCATATTCAGTTACAGTGGCGCAGTAGCTCAATTGGCAAGACCACCGAGTCGCGGTGGCTGCGGAGGAGTAAATTGAATGTAAAAAATTTCTCGTCTTTTTAAACAAAAATATATAATACCAAATGTCTTAAAAAATACGATAATTTATGTTAGTAATCACTTTTTTGGATAATATAAAAAAATTATTCCTGGAAAAAGCGCTCACAACCTTAATTAATATGATTCTTGAAATTTAGCTAATTATATCTTTGATATAAAAAAATCTTAGCAAAAACATGGAAAATTTATTTGCCTTAAAAACTTACTTAAATCTCAAAATATGTTATTTTAATTTAAAGAACTATACTTTTACCAATGGTTAAACCTAAGTTAAAACATTATCAATAGCAACCCATCCAATATTTCATTTTGAAGATTGTATTGACATAATAGGGGACCCCATACTGCTCGGCTATATCTTTGGACATCACAAAAAAATATCTTCTCCGGCGCTGTCATAACAGAGATTACGAACATTCCTACATAAAAATTCTATTATTTTAATGAAAAAATTGATTAATTTTGACCGCACAGTGGGGAGTATTGCTTTTTATATGAAACAAAAGTTTATTGTTTTTTTTAAACATATCATGGGATTAAAAGGTCGCCGATAAAATACAACATCTTTAGTATAATGAAAAGATTATTGAAAATAAACAGCGTGTATGATGTTAAGTAATTAATTAAGCATGTTAAACATTACTTCTTTTTTTGTGAAATACTATACAGTATAAATATATCGTTATAGTATTTCACACGTGTCCCAGTTTTAAAATAGCAGAAAAAAATATATTCTCATATCATACGCAACAAAATTCGTTTGATAATGACAACGTGAAAGCTTGGCGAAACCGGTCACTAATAAAACTTTATATGTGGAAAAATCACATTACTTTTTTTTTTTTCATAAAAATTAAATAAATATATCTCAACGATTTTAAGCTTTATTGTGTTGTGTCATACTGCCGGCCCTGGCCTTAGAAATAACCGAGTTGCTCGATGTTTCTCGTCTTAATTCAATTTCTTATGCAATTACCATAAAGAACACACTAATGGAGGTATTCTGTATCTTACAACGACTCTTTCTCGGTCTCGAATCTCCCGGTTGTAAAATATAAATTAAAAACACTTTTTCGTTTGTGTTACAAGCATTTATTATTAGTGCGTAGAGATACACTGTGTGCTTAGTATTTTATATCTTGATTATACACTATATATCAAAGTCTTGATATTTTCTTAACAGACAGACCTTAAATCACAGCTGAGCAAAATCCATTTGCTTTGGGGATGTTTTGTAGTCATAATTCTTTTTTAATTTAATTTGTTCGGTTTTTTTTTTGCAGGGAAATCATTTTATTGAATATTCCTATTATTATTTAAAAGTGTAGCACGTTTCAAAATATTGTAACACTGAATTAAAATATAAAAAAGTATTCGAATATGTGTTTATACTATAAAAATATGATTATACAAGAAGATTTTTTTATATCTTTTTCGATAGTCATATTTGTTGTTTATATGAAATAAAACAAATTGAACTTGTCTGTAGTCGAGAAAAAAGTCAGATTTACATTTGATAAACCATATAAAAAATATTTTTTTTTCCTTCTTCTTAATCTATATTTGAAAGAAAACGCGTCTCTTGTGTGTATACACGCTTTATAATATACGAATTTGAATAAAAAGGCACTAAATAACACGCCCTATTTATCCAGAGGGAAAATCATCTCTCTAAAGCGAAAAAAGCAACAGCCTTCGGGATTAATCGGTGAAAAAAAGCCTTAAATCGTAAACTCTTGATAACAAGCCGATGTCTGGTGGGAGCATCTTAATACAACGAGCAGGGTTAAGATGAATTCATCGCTATGAAATTCATCGATATTTTTTATTTAATTTAAAAAAGATTGATTCCAAAACGAATGCAATGAAATCCAGGGATGAGTATTAACATCCAAATAAAAAAAATAGTTCTTATAAAAGTTTTTTATTATTTGTGATTTTTTCTATGAGCAAATAAACTTTTACAGTATTGTGAGTTTTTTGATAATTTTTACACATGAAAGGCCAAAAAGTATAATTTTTTTTTCGTAAAACAGGTAGAATATAAACCCATATACAACAAATATCTATTGTGTATAGACCAGTCAATTTTTTTAAATTTAATTTTTCTAAAAGTTATTCGATAAACTTTTCTACGCACCGATTCGAACATCCGAGCTCTCTAGAACAAGCCAATGCTTGTTGGAAGCATCTTCATACTGGCAACATCCATCATCCCCCTGCCCTCCCTCACCCCCGCCGCCTCATCTCTCACTTCCGGCCTGCGAAGTAGCACATCCGGTGTAAAACCTCCCCGCTGAAATGTACCGCGTGACGTAATTCAACACGCAGCGAGGGGTTAAATAGACCGCGGCGCTATTTTTTTTGGTTAAAACAACTACATTATATACTATGCTCAATTCAAGTAGTATAAATAAAATATACTGTCAATGCAAACTCAATGTTTTATTATGCAAAATTAAAACTACAAAGAATCATTATCAGCGGTTTTTAATCCACATAAATAGTTATAGTTTTAATATATTTTTTAAAAATGTTTACAAATGAATTAACAGCAAAAATCCTTAAAAATTTACATTGTGATATAATATGTATTCTAAAATATGTATGTAAGTTACACACTTATATAAAACGATTAAAATTCTTGTTCAATCACAAAAACACGACGGTAGGAGAAACTTAGTTGATAGGCCGAAAACACCAACGAGTTTGGATTCAAATCCTATTCATTTTTTTGTAATAGATTTTAAGACACAATGACGAAAAACATCCTCTATAATAAATTTCATGACACCAGTAGAATTTAAACTTACACCTCCACGGTTATTGCACTCAGGTGCTCAAACATTTTAGGCTTTATGTTTAATATATTTTAAATTTTGTATGTGCACCCAGGCTTATTCGTTTCTACGCCCCTAGAGATAGACAAGACGCTAGGAGATACGATAAGTTGGCTAAATTGACTACTAAATGAGAATTTATATTGAAATGAGGGTTACACGGGTGGGCTGGGAGTTCGTCCATAAAGGGTTATGGGTGACACGGAGCGACATTGATTCACCCTGCGATAGTAATGTATGCGATTTATTAAATGATAAAAACACGAGAGAAGCCAACGAAAAATCGGATTGTCTTGTATCTGATAAATTACCCAATCTAAGAACACTCATACATTATCTCAACTTTTTTAATAAACTATATATATATATATCTTTTAACAACGAAAGTGAATAGACATGCGGATAGAAGATTACAATCATTCTATTTGGTGAGCATTTTCGCCTTTCCTGTGAGCGCTTACAAGCAATAATAATACAAATCTCCTCGTCAATTTCATATTAAATGAATGCATCTTCATAATAATTGTTGCTATTTTGAATTAAAACAAATCTGTTGAGCAAATTACGGTTGTGCTAAGTGATTACTGATTTTTTTTTAAGTCCGTAAATCACCTGCAATTTTAAAAAAAGTTAAAACATATTGGTAGTGTTTTATAAATAAATATTTTTTATTCTCAATGTTTTTATGTTTTAAACTCTTGAATTAAAAACTGCAAATGTCAAATATAATAGAAGCAACAGAACTTGACTTTAAGTGTGTCTCATGAGGTATGATTTTAAAAAATATTGAACTTTTCAGTGACGGCCGACTTGTCAAAAAATACTTTCTACCGCATTAAGCGATCGCTCTTCAACAGCCATTTATTTAATAAATAAAAATAAACTGAAAAAAGACGCTACGAACTTAATCACGGGGAGAAACTCTTTCACTCGAGAACTTTTGAACAATGTCCAGATATCTCGGGTTATTATGGTTTGTTTCCGAACCCATCCAATTTGATAAGGGGTGATCAGAAAGGGTGGCGGGCTCAATTAGTCTATGAATATTCATGGTGCAGGGGGCGGCTGCGGGGGGTCGCCGGGGCTGTTTTTCGGGGGTTCAGGGTGGAATTTCAAATTAAAATTTCCGTTTGATTCAATTAGGACCGCGTGCCGCCTCGCGGGTCCGGGACGAAACTCGGTTAAAAATTTTGAGTTTCGCGCTCGAGTTTTGGGTTTTGGTGGTTCCCGGAAGCGTGGGCGGACCCACGGCCGGTGTGGCTTTTGAAGTGAAAGCAATGCGGTTTCAGGTGAAAATTGAAGCTTGAACGTTCAAAAGGAAATTACGTTTAATAGAGGTTCAAATTTTTAAACAATATTACGCAAACTGAGTTCCTGTACTGATAAACGATATAATCCGATATAAATCCACCGGCCATGTGAGCTTGGGGATGTGGGTTCAAATCCCACACAAATCACGATATTTTTCTGAGAGTTTCTTTAATCAATTTTCAATATTTGAAAAAATGCACTTAATCATTATTCAATCAATAAAACCTGTATAGGCAAAATCGTACTTCCTGTGAAACGGTCTACACAAAAAAATCAATAATAGATATGAATCCCTTGTTTTCTTTCAATGATATTCTGAATATCGTATTTTCAGATTGATTTAATTTCAACTTGAAACATATTTTACTGAGAATTTCGTATAATTTGTAGAATTAGGTCTGCGCTTGTTAGTTTAATCTTTTTCCTGAAATGTATAGTTCAAATTTAGTACTGAAATTCCACTTACTATTAAAAAACCATTAAAATATGTCGCATAAAAAACACCTAATGTTATACATTAATAAATAATATACTCTTAATCTTATAAATTAATAGTCTGTAATAAAAAGTGCCTTAATTAGTTTTGTATTTTCAAAACAATAGGATTTTTTTTTTTACAATTTCAAATATAATTTCATTTCAATTCAAACATAAATTAACAATAATTCAAATAGACAACATAGATATTATATATTGCTTCTAGTGTTTGTAATGAATTTTTAAAAAGTGCAAATAAATCATAAATCAAAAATGAAAAAATCATATTTTGATAAATGCTTAAAGACTTTGAAAAAAAATTAAAACATGCTTTAGTTCTTCAACAGTTGTTTTCATGAATCTTATTCTCAGATTAATAATATCTTAAAATCAACTTGTTAATATTTAATCTTTGTTTCAATTCTTTCAGGTCACCTATTAACTCCGCGAATCTACAATTAATTAATCACTTTCTTAGTCGTCGCGAGACAATTTAAGAAATATGCAAGTGTTATTAATGATTGCATTTAATTGCTTGAATTAACGCTTCAGGAATTTAAATTAATCCAGGCTGAAGTATAATTAACACTTATAATGCTTTCTTATTATTTAATTTATTCACTGTCTCAAAATTCACTGAAAATTCAACTTATGGCACAACAAATTTGGATAGCTAAATGGCGAGAAGATTGTGATTTTTCTAAAGTGAGAATTTTTGCCATTCACGCCTTTAGTCAAACTCTGAAGTCCTTCAATGTTCATATTCAATTTTTTTTTAAATACGGTGTATAATAAATTAAACTAGTCTGTCTTAAAATACTCTGCAATGTTATTTTGGATCGAATTGCATAGTTTCGTCACAATTTATTTGGTAATATTTGAAAAATAACTTTCTGTATAAAATCTAAGTGTATTTTAAAATTAAGTAAGAAAATCATCTTATTTCAGAAATATATGATAATATAAAATCGCATTGATATCGGCAAGCAAGCGTCTTTTTATGACAATGGCTTTCAGATCGACCGTATCGATTTCCTCACATTTACTACGACAATCTCATTTATTAAAAATTATTTCAAATGCTAAGTGACATAAATATAAATACTTTATTTCAGTGAAGGCTTAAGAATTTCTAGATCTTTACCACACGGCCTGATGAAACCCTAATAGTACAAAAGCGCTTACAATTAAATTCAAACATATCGTCATCAACACAGCAAGTTGGCTTTTTGCATATTTTGCTGAAATTTAAAATGTTACAAATGAAACTAGTATATCAAGGATATTTCGATGCTAATTTGGTAACTTGAACAGTTACATTACCAATAATAATTATATGAAGCCGCTTTATTCAGATCCGAGCGAGACAAAGGGCCTACCCTAAAGGGTCAAAAAAAGCCTGGGCAGGCTTAAAAAAATGTTCCACCAGGTAATTTAGGAACAATTAGCTTTAATTAGAGGGGTCCGGAGGGTATTTTTTAGCCAAGTGCCATTTTTTCGTGTTTTGTGGTCACCCTAGAGGCTGGGCAGGGCGGCCGAAAATACTTGCGCGGGGCTTGTTAGGGAATTAACGGCCCGGTTTTATCACTTTTTTATGCTTTTATTTAGATGAACGAGTGGCTCTACTGCGTTCTGTTCAATTTTTATGCTGTGAACGGAGACCTGCATAGTAATTCGAGATATTTTTTTTTTATGCACGCTGGGTGACTTTCTTTTTATAAGGATTGAATATACTTAGAGATTGATTTGTGTTTGCTGAAAATTTTCTTGTAAACTATAGTTTACTACTGAGTGTTTTATCACTTCAATTTGTAATTTGCATGCATTATATGTTTTTTTAATTATATATAAACTATTTTTTTATAACTCACACATAAACATCTTTCGTTTTTTTTATAAACATTCATATATTTTAAATTAACTGGTTCAATCAATCGTTGATCATTCTCAAAGAATCTGGGCGTGAGACTTGCAGAGATTGTTTTCCCCGCGAGCATCCAGTTAGTTAAAAGCAGCGTAAACATCCTGACGGCTCGCCGTTGTCTTCGCAATTGCTTTTTACACAATTAAAACACAAAAAATACCCTGCCCAATTAGCAGCCGATACCGTTAGAAGCTCTGGACGAGGATCCGCGCAGCTCTCGGCCCATTCATTAGCACCAATTAGCGACGATCGGCTGTCGAAGCTACGATCGGAATGCACAGCTTTTTCTTACATCACGGACAGGGACTCAAGACAAGGTGCCTTATTATTTATGCAAATTACTCTTTTTTAATAAAATCGGCCACATAATATAAGTCATTAGTTATAAACAAAATAACACAGAGTTGTATAAATATAATAGGTCTATTCCTTAAAAACCTGAATTTTTTTTAGGAGATTTGAGCGTTTATTTAAGAAAATCTTGTACAATTCTGTTATTCAAAGTATTGTCCATCAGAAGTTACATTTCCTCATCTTTCTGGCAGTTTGTAGATGCCATCCCAAAAAAACCGGTCATGTTTTGAATCAAAGATCGAATCGACCCAATTTTTGATGCCTTGGACGGAAGTGAAGCGTATTCCGGAAAGTTCATTCTGCATCGACCGAAGCAAAAGGTAGTCAGAAGGTGCCAAGTCTGGACTATAAAGTGGGTGAGGCAGATTTTCCCACCCGCTATTTTCCAAATAGTTTTTAACGGGTTGAGCAACATGTGGCCGACCATTGTCATTTTGGAAAATCAATGTCTCGTGTCTGGTCTCCCATTCTGGCCGTTTTTCCTTCAATGCTCTCTTCTAACGAATCAGATGTTGTTGTCTCGAGGAGCATTTTCAGACTATTGTCTCTCGGGTTCAACTCGTATGGCACCCAATTTCCTTGCTTCAGGATGAATCCCAATGCTTTTGGGCGCTTGGAAATGGGTGTTTGAGTCAATCACAATGATTCTGCAAGTTTTTTTATGTTTGACAGGAGTCTTGATCGAGAAATGCTTCTAGTTCTTCATCTTCAAACTTTTTCGGCTGTCCAGGTCGTTTTTGTCATTGATGTCAAAATTGCTACTTTTAAAGCGTTAAAACCTCTCAAAACACTGTGTTTTTGCAAGAAAGTGTTTGAATACAATCCCACGAGCAAACGATGGCTTTCGGCTGCAGTTTTCTTAGCAAAAAAAGGATCTTCCCGCAAATGCTATTTTTTCTCCATATTTCAAAATTTTCCATGATTGAAAAAATATGATGCGCACAATTAAATCAAACATTGTTGGCTGATTTTGACAGCTTACAAATAGAGCTTCAAAATGACATATATATATCAATGATTTACAAAAGTGTTGGCATCTAGAGTCAAATTCCGGTTTTTAAGGTATAGACCCAATACTAAAATATGTATATTTGAAAGGTCAAGTTTTGATATCAAGAACCAAGGACCCTGCCTTATGTCTTAAACAAAGAAAAAAAGTGGTATCATGCCTCTTAGTTAAAAAAATTAACCATATTCCGGATTAGCCCTGCGTACACTGCATACTGATATATATATACTAAATATTAATATATTTGACAGAGAGTACTTACAGAACAAAATACTATCCTTCAATAAAATTGACCATGCAAAATGAAACAGAAATTCTAAAGAAGCTCTTAATCTTCCAACCATTATTTTTCTATATTTGTTATTTTAATAAGATTTTTTACTAGATATGTATGATATGAGTCAAAATAAATGTTTTTTGGAATGCATCACATTTATGTACCTGCTCCAATGTGTTCTTCTATTTATAGAGATTTCTGAAAGGCAATTATTTTTTTGTATTTCAATATTTTTTGTTTCAAACCCACCCTATTATAAAAAGAGACTACAGATAAAATAAAGAATAAATTATTAAAAAAAAAAAAGCAGGACGAGAATTAGAAGAAGTATTTTCAGTTCTAGTACTGTATTTGGTTGTTTAGCCATCCAGTTTTCTCAAGAGTAGCGAGATTAGTTCGAAGGGCCTATCAGTTTCGAAGTGCTCCCCGCAACACCTCCGCTGAAACTTCTTCCGCGGCGCCGAATAAATCATGCCGCAAACACAATAAAACAAACATCTCTTAGAGGGACAAATTCAAATTTAACTTAAACAGGGTCCGTATCTCGCAAACAGGGCAATTTAATTCCGCTGAAAAGCCTTCGTATCTGCAGCGCCTGTAATAACAACGCAGCCTCCAATTTCCAGCTGATAAGGCTTCTCCTTTGTCCCCCTCCTATTTACTTTTCCACTAAGATACTTTATTTATATTCCGTGAGAGAAACGAGGACTGGAATGAAATAAAATAACACGGGGCGGACGGAGGCTCGACAGATGTGGGCGCTCAATTTTTATTGAATAATTTTGTAAGCCAAAAACAATGAAGCCATTTCTACCATAGACACATTTGTATTATGTGAAATATTTTTACTGTATCATCTGATACGTGGTAATTTTTTCATTTGTAGAATCACCTTCTCTGTTAAAAGTATAATGTTAGATATTTTCAATAATTTGCTTTAATGTGGATCTTTTGGGTTTTTGATTTTGCTTTAGCTGAAAGCTTAGCAAATGGCATGTACGTCTAATTTCATCACTTAAATTTTTGATTACTAATCGTTTTTCATAAATCATTGTATTATTTAAAATAAAGAGTTTCTGAAAAACACAAATATAAAATACACCCATTATAATACATTTTTTTAAAGTAAACTAGACTCTGATGGAAATACATTTATTTAACAATTTACAGATACATATACGTTACTAATGGATCCTAAATCAAAGCTTAAACATTATTCATGACTAATAAACATTATCATTGGATACGTTTTAAGTAAAGGACTCGCCTTGAGAGATCTCAGAGCCGATAGACTGAGATTGCCTGAGGGATTCTGGGTAAATTTGTCGCTCTGAGAATTTCTTAAGATCACAACGACAAAAATAAGTTATTTAACTCTTCGCATTATTTTATCGTAATATTTAAAACACTTTTTTTACGAAATAAAGCATTATTATGTAGCATAAATGTGAAAATCTTAAAAATGTTGGCAGTCTTTGTTATTTAGCACTCGGTTATTACGTTATTAAGCTGCGTTTTTTATATTCATTTTTTCCAAGTTCTTGCCCCAGTATTGGCAATATTTTTACTAAAGCATAGTTGCTTGAACACAAATTGTAAACTAATTTAATAATTATGCAACTAATTTATTCAAACAATTTATTAAAATGGCAATGGCACCAATGGTATTTAGAATGCGTTAAATTGGCACCATCAAAGGTGGGGTCGGGTTATGTTGGGTTACCAAATCTCTGGAATGCACGCGAGTGCCAGCACCCTGGGGATGGAGAATGCTTGCGGCTAGTCTGACCTGCTGGGGAAGTGGTGTGAAGGACGCATTCATGAAGTTCCTGAAGTGGACAAAGTGGACAGCATCATCCGAACTCCCATCGAAAATTAATCTAAACTGATTATTTTTAACGGCACTGGAAAGCTTTGTTTACAAAGTTCATAATTCTATGAGTATATATTTTTTTTATACTTACATTTGAAATGACGAGAAAATTCTTTGAAATATTTTCGTGACACCGGTGGTATTCAAACCCGCACCCGCGTGGCTAAATTAGTGTCTGAAAGGTACAATATTTCATAAGTGAATCAAATATCTAAATGCCATTAAGTTCATATCTTTATTTGAAAATGCATTTTGTTAGAAAATTACTACAGAAATTCAAGTTTAATCATTTCTTTCTGTGACCTCTCCTTATAGTAGGTTGGTGACCATTTCCTCGAACATATCCTTATTCTGGGCCAGTCTCACCAATCCGGCTGCACTTCCAATTCCGCATCCACGTGAACTTTCTTCTTTCAATGGCTATTTTACTTTTGACAATCAGCTGGAGAATGCCATACATATTGTAACGAAAACTTCGCATAGTAGTTGTCTTGAGTGTCCAAGATTTTTCATTCTGTTCGCTATATGTGGAAGGCTCTTTCATTTGTGACGCGGTCAATCCATGGTATCTTAAGGATTCTCCTATACAGCCACGTTTCAGCCGCCTCGATTCTGTCTTACGTGTCCAAGCTTCGACTCCATAAAAGAGAACTGTGATGACTTAATATTAAGTGATTTCAGGGCTTCAAGTTTAATAATATATACAACACTTTTTCATGAAATAAATCGAGTCAATATAACAATTAGCATAAATCGTCGAAATAATTATAACGAAATTGTTTCATAGGCTTGGTAATTAAACTAATGTAATTTTCTCCGAAGGCACGTTACATGGAATATTCAGAATTCAAATCCCGTTAATAGGAGGCACTTACCCGCACCGCACAGCTATCTACCCCCCGGGTCAGATCATATCGTGGCCGCGCCGCCCCTGGAGTCGCCCGGGATCCCAGCCTACGCAAACTATGTGCTGGAATTGACTGTTCGCAACAATCGTGGACTTGATACAACCCCTCCCAACTGACAGACGGGTCGGAGAGGTGAAAACTGAAAAGTTCGCACGACAAGTTTTACATGAACATTATGTGAGGTGTCCCAAAATCAACGCAAGATTTGTATTTGTCGCCATTTTTGCAGTGACGTTTTAAGTCCGAAAGATTATTTTTTAGTCCGTTTTGCGAAAAATCCACTCCACCAATCAAAAAGTTTAATACATCCCTTCTTCCGAACACAATATATTTTTATTTCTTATAAATTTACTATTAATATGATAAATATGTGTTTTTCCCATTGAAGTGTAGGAATTTGGAGATACGTCCGGTACATTTTCCAAGAATCCTAAACATTTAAAAGTATTTTTTCAATTGGAATTAAAAGATTAAATATATACCATGTGAAAAAAAAAAAAAAATCTTTAACAAACTTTGGTTTTGAAAAGTCGTCATTTTATCCAATTTTTTAACATCTTCAAGATTTCATTTGACCCTGAAAATGGACGTTAATTATATAATAAAAATAGATAAATATAATTTATAGTTTTTTCAATACTCTGTAAAACTTTAAATCAACTTTCGATATAGAAAAATAAAGTGACAATTAAATTAATTAAATGACATGATTTCGCCAGGTAATGGACTGCCTCTGGTGTCCAACCGGACACCAGAGGCAATTAAAAGGCTGGGAGCAACTGCCTTAAAAGGCTGCCAAGCTTTCATTATTTTTGAAATATTGTTCAATAATGAAGACACGTTGTTCTATCGTGTAAAGCTTCATTTTTACTAACCCTAAACTGTTAGTTGGTGTTCCCAAAACTTTACTGCAAAAATGGCGACAAATTCAAATCTTACGTTCATTTTGGGACACCTTTATAAACAAAAACTGAAAAGTATGAAAAATTTGCCTGCCTTGTGTTTCAGGACTTGCATGCTTACCATTTATGCTTAGTTTTGTAGTAATAAATTTGCTAATATTGTGTTTTCATATAAAAGAATAGGATGCTTTCTTGCCGACTGTAAGATTTAGACGTCTGGTAGACAGTTTCATTCTTTACCCTTCTTGACCAATGCGAGGCTGATTTCACCTTAAAATCAGTGTGTCAATTATACTTATCCACATATTTACTAATGATATCAATTAGTATTGGCTTAATTAAATAGACTTTAAAAATAATAATATCCAGATCGGATGTAAATGCTTCACTCAGTACTTTGTGTAGTACTGCAAGTCACACAGTATTTAATTGGCATAATAAGTACGTAGTTTCATTTATAGGATATGATTGTTAAAAATACTTGCTTAGTACTAGTGATCCGTTGGTATAATTGGTAATGCACCGGCCATGTAAGCTTGGGGGTGTGGGTTCAAATCCCACACAAATCAGGATGATACTTTTTTAAGAGTTTCTTTAATCAATTTTCAATGTTTGAAAAAATGTACTTAATCATTACCTTAAAATATTACACAAAATAATGACGCTAAATAAATGTTCCTCATTCTTGAGTGCTGTGTTGGGTTGTATTTTGTATAGATTTGGTCCAGGCACTGGAACTATCTTCGGGGATATGCCGCACCATACCCAAAACAAATAATCAAATAGCATGTGCCGAAATCTACAAATACATTTAATAACGTTGAGCTATGTTTCTTTTTCTACGGCTAGAATGGATAAAAACACCCTGTTTTTGAACAACAAAAAACCAAAGATTCCAGCTATTATTTTTTCAATCACCACGTCGCAGCCTTTAAAATGTCGGGCCGCGTGGGCACGATTTATTTGCACCGCACTAAACTATGTTGAAAAACGTACTCTCATTGTCAAAAAAATTCCCGTTCATCCCTCTCGCGGAAAACCCTTTTCCCCGTTAGGTCCGTGATGGATGTGGCGCTGGGAAAATAAATTTTTATTCCGGTTATTCCGACGCACGTCCGAATGCGAACCAACCCTATGTTTTATATTAAAAATGGAGCTCGAGCAAGATTTGCTCGAAAATCAATAACTTTTAATTGAAACAAAAACTCAAACAGGGAGTCCCGAAAGTAGAGGTTTTTAAACTGAATATATAAAACTCGACACGCCGGACCGCATTTATTTCGATGATTACAAGTATTTTTTTCATTTGAAAATTTTATTCAAAAAAATCAGAAATGCATATTTTGATTTTGGCGTTTAAAATGAGGCAAATTTTATCTTATCGAAGCCTCACGACCTGAAATCTAATACATTCACTTATTCACTATGAAATTCCAGGTAACCGTAACACCGGTCATTCACATCGTTTCATTTGTGAATCGATTTACTGAATATTCTATAAAGTCTAACTACCATATAAGTCTTAACAATACTTTATGTTAATCATTTGCGCTTTTTTTTATATTTTATATTATATCGTAGCAGCCTCGTTGCTGTGTGTGGTCGGCGACATGAAGCGATCTGTTCATCCGGAGTCACCCGAGTTTGGCCAATTGATTAGGGCGGATATATCAGTGCCATATTCTCGATTGAAAAATGTTTGGACTCGGCGCGTTCTCGTATTTCAGCGTCCAATTTGCAGCAGACGGACCGATAATCGTTCAAGCTCCGTCCACGTGCATGCTAGCTAGCATGCTTGTAGCTGATTGCAAAAAATCTTGCTATGAATATTTATAGTGAGAAAACACCGTTGATTTGTTTGCTTTATCTAATTTCCCTAATTAATTAATTGCTTAAATAAAATTTTAAAGTCTCGCCTAAAAATAATCACTATTGAGAGACGACTTTATCACAAACCTAACCCTTCCATTCGCAGCAAAAAAAAAAAATTAAGTAAATAAAAAATAATAAATCAAATTAAGATGCCGTTAATAATTTTAATATTAATATTTTAAATAAAATACTTTATATTGGTGACCGGTTTCAACAATCTTTCATTTTATTTTAAATATTCAAATGGAATTTCACCAAGTACTCTCTATCAAAATATTGATTATTTTAATTTTAATATTGAAATATTTATTACTAAAATAAAATACTACATGGGGGTGAATAATAACAAATAATGAGATCATTGAAGAAATATAATCGATTATCTCTTACCGCAGAATTAAATAATATTTTAAAGAATTTCAAAAAAAAATGTTATATTAACAAACTCCTTAAATAATTAAGTTGTAATTGAATGCATTTTATTAGATTTTTTTTTAAATGAGAAGATTTACGGCTAACTGCCATATATAATTTTTTATCAAACTTTTACAGTCTAATAATGTTTATGAAATATATGAATTTTGCTTAAGAATGTCCATCAGCATTAAATTAAATAAAAATGTCGATTATTTGATTAATAAAATGTAGATTTCGTTTAGGCGTAATTTCGTGCCTGTTTTGGCAGTAATAAATCGTTTGAAATAAATTCCACTCGAAAATCCGAATGTTCCTGAAAAGCACACAACGAAACAACCGAATTACTTTGCTAAGACAATAAACACATCGCAATATCCACTTCAAAGAAATCAAATCAAGCGCTCACACGAATCGCTCGCATTCGAGCTCGAGGCAGTGTAAACACACAGCCTCGAGTCATTCTCGGGAATCATATAAACCAACGAATGACGTAAGGATGATGAAACGAAACATTAAATTATTTATCAACTCAACTCGAAATACATTCATCGTTCATACTGACGTCTCAAAAACCGTAAATTGAATAATTGCTTCATTCTTCGGCGTTTCAGTTCCTGGCAATCATATATATTTAAACGATCAAAATATGTAAAAATAATAAAACGTAAAACTATATTATTTATCTTATCAAGTCGGAGTACGTTAATCGCTATACTGACGTGTGTAAATTGTATTTTAGCTTGATTCATTAGCGCTCCATTCTTGGGAATCACTTAAACATTTAAACGGATGACGTAAAAATCATAAAACGAAACTTTATAATTTGTATCATCATCGCTCATACTGACATTTAAAAAGATTTGATTGTATTTCAGCATAATAATTTAAAAAGCTTGAAACGTTTTAATTGTGTTCATAATGTTTTATTAGATTGTATAAAAAATTTATTTAACTATATATGTGTATGTAAAATGCAATGAGACAAATTGAGTCTTATAGAATGACACAAATGAAGTCTTATAGAATATAATTATTGTTATTATTTAGAATGCTAGAATTTTATGTTGAAATTTAACGTATAATAAATTAAATAAAAATATATTTCATACCATTTATGCTTAAAACGTACTTTTATTTAACAGGCAGTTTATATAGATATTGATGAATTTAAACCTTTTGATAGTGGTTATACATTACTTAATTTAGTATTAAAAAAACAACTTTTAATAAAAGGTAAATAATATATAATATTTTTAATGTATTTTTTGTTTATTTTATACATATTTTGATGACAAAACGCCATAAAAATATAAAATAATCAATTTGTAAAAAAATATTTATATCTATTGTCGGCATTTAAAAATAAATTACCAAAACCATTTTTTATTCTGAAAAATTAATAATTTAAGATTTAATCAATAGTTATGTAAACATTCAATGAAGTTTATATAATTTTGATTAAAAACCTATCACGCTAGTGACTAGCATTCGAGGTCTAAGCGATGTAAGCTCTGCACAAGTCCTACCCGTCACATTTCCGGCAAACTACACGAATGACAGGATGACGCGGGGTGAAGCGGAATGACGCGTAGTACAGAGAATTTGGAAAATGGCTTTGCAAAAAGCGCTCCGAGGATTCAACCAGATTTTTAAAAACATAATGTTCCATCAGCGAGCTTTGTCTCTTAGGGGATGAGGGTGCGTCATAACAAACCTTTGGGGGTGCCTCTTCTTTACGGGTCTCGTGATGATGAAATTTTACATTTTTTATATAATTAAATATCGGTTTATTGGGTAAGCGCTTAAATTGATGCCTTATGATCGTGAAATCCCTGTATCCGCATTGGTAGGCGAATTTCAAGCTCACTCTTATTTGCTTTGGTATTAATATAAAATAATTGTCCATAAAATATCTTGTACATTTTTTTTTTATTGATATATATTTTTAAATAAATATATTATTTATTTAATGGTAAACGTTTGAACCAATTATATAAATGATATTTATCACATTATATACAAGAAAATTTAAGATATGCTGATTTAAATTTCAGTGAAAACAAAACCACATAAAATGTAAGTGGAATGTCAAAACCCAAAAAAAATTAAAACAAATATTCCTTAATTCAGACCTTGCCCCAGAACTGCACACTTGTCATGCAAACGCGCTTACTAATATATTTAAGGCAGCTTTGTTGCAATTTAGTACAAATCCATGTTAAATAAGACTTATGATGACACAAAAAAATAAACATTTTTGTGTTATGGCTGAATTTGCATTAATTTATGAACTAAATAAGTTTATATGCTCACAGTAAAATATCATTTTATTTAGTCCCAAATAATATATCGAATCCATAGTCGGTGATTTATTTATCTCATATTATCTGGCTGCGATGTATTATTTTTCTCTTGTTCTTCAAAATGGCTGAGTCTTCACAAAATGCCAGCCCGATTATTCTTCCCTGACAATCGCCAAATAGGATGACGGCTGGAATAAGCGATTAGGTTATTGGATACGCCGAGAGAGTGAGGGAAAGCAAAACCTGAGTGCTTTTAGGGTTAAACTGACAATCAAAGTTTGTGTACCGCCGATATTAGCAGATACTATTTACATTTGTAACTGTAAACACACACAAACAAAAAAATACAAACATGTGTGTGTACGTGTTTATTTTAAATTGACCTATTTTTTTTTTTAAATTTAACTATATATTTAAAAAACAAAACAACCAATATGAGTTGAATAGTTGATACACTATAAAATAATGATGATGGTAACAATATCTCTCATTCGAAATAATACAATTCAATTTCAAACATATGAATATTCAAAGCAAAATTCAACATTATATATTTTTACAAATATCATGCATGAATACAACATCTAATAACGCATATGAATAATAAGGATAACCTGAAACGTTGCTACAAATGTTTCACAAAAAAGCTGGTCAATCGTGATGGAACTATTAGCGTCTACTTGTAAACCCACCCCGGGTGTATTTTTTATAATAATACAATATTTTTTCAAAGGGCGGAAAATACGTAAATATAAATAAGTCCGAAGCGGGACCCGACCCAAAGGCATCCTCAGGAATTATTCCTTCCATCTCGCTGGTTCAGGTCACCGTGTTTATATAAACTATCAAGTATGGACGCATTTGGTTTTTATATTATTTGCCCAGCCCCCACTTCAGGAGTTTCTCGAGTAATAAAAAGCTGCGTAAGGGATAAAAGGTTTCGTTTTCGTTACAGATTTAAATTGTTTCACTATATTTAGACTTCTTGTCGTTATGATACAAGCCTTGTGTTGTTAAAATATTGAATATTATTTATTTAGTTGAAAAATAGAAACATAAAGTTTACGGACTAAATATCTTGAACTGTATCTTTAGAGTAATTGTTGTTTAGAATTCGTGGTACTTGATAAACACAAAAAGAATAAAATATACAACCTTAAATTTACTTGGAAATGAAATCGGTAACAATATATCAATTTTCTGTGATTCCATTAGTTAAAGCCTTTGCGAGATGATCCCAGTACGGGGGCCGAAATTTAGAAGTAATATATACTCTGAGCACCACAAAACTTAAGAGATTGGATCATGTCTTAGCAGTATCAAGTATAAATCCGATTTAAAACTAATGCAAATTCAGCGGAAATCCGCGATGGGAGGCCAAGAGGTCCCACTTTGCGGATTTTTCTGGTATTTTCTGGCCTTCCTTTGTTCCGCTGCGGGTCCTTGTGAGCTGCGACTTGGTCTCTTTGATGAAAGGAGGCTGAGGACAAGGAGATGGAGGGCGAGGCTTGCTGGACTGAGACGCCAGGCATGTATGAATATTTTATTATATTGTGAGGTAAACATGGGGGCATTCCGCTCTATTTTTTACATTAGAGTTTCTAACATTCGAGCGTAAATAAATCTATGAAGAAAAAACATAAAAGAAAATACTATTTTTCTCGAATAATAATAGTAGTAATACCTTAAAATATAATATTATATTTGTAAATAATACTGCTGTAAAATCTTGAAAAATTTTGATAACGAAAATGGCAAGGTATTTAATGCGACAGTTTTTATAGTTTTTTCGTCTCTCATGGCCTTTATCAGATAATTTTTAAAAAAAGTTGCATGGATCACCATGTAACGATTTTTTAACCGAGAAATTTAGAGATAGTTTAACGGAGCATCTCAAAGGTGATTTTTAAACGTTTCATCTTGTACTTAATGTTGTAAATAAAAATGGAGGAAATATTAAATACAAAGAAAAAGAAAATAAAGAGTAGGAGAAGAGTTAAAGAAGTAGTAAAAATTCACATTGTTGCAACTTCTCCAGTCGCCAGTTTGTACCATTCTATTTCTCAGATTTTTAATCACTTCAACTAACTGCAGACAAAGATACAAAAACACCCAAAAATAATTTGAATAAATAATTTTTAAAAAATCGTGTTTCAATAGTAAAGATTATGTAAAATAAGGTCTTTTTATTTTTACTGTTATATATTCAAATTATTTTAAATCGGTGTTACCGAAAGACAACAACACGTTTTGCACTTAAACTGGATCGAAAAATGATTTTCAATCTCACCTGGCAGGAGGCCGTGGGGTGAACGGGGTGAGTGGGGTGAGTAGGTGTGCCTCGGGTGATGATCCCCTCACTTCCGGCGGCTGTTGGAACCTCATTTCCGAGTAGAGCCTCTGTCAATAGATACAGTACACACGCAAGGGTTTGAGGCAACTGCCTTCAAACACTCTGCCGAATAATCCAGTAGAAGAATTTTATAAGATAAAAATTAATTAAAAAAAAAAAAATTATCTTTTCTTGATAAATTAAATTTATTCGTAGGTTTCTTCGAGATAAGAACCGCATTCTTTTAATAAATAGTTCTAACACTTAATATATTTTTTTAAAAACAATGAATTAGTCATTACATGTGAGTTATTCAAATAATCAATCAATCTTAGAAAGTTCACAATGATATTAATTCAAGATTATACTTGAAATAATGATTACGAAAATCAAGTAAATGTATTCAAACTTTAAAAATATTAGGCTTTTTTTTTTAATAATTCACGAAATTTACTACGTTTCTAAAAGGCTTTCATAAATGTACGTCAAATTCACTGTGACAAAATGGTTATTATCAAATGCTAATCAACACCTCAATAGAAGCATCCCTTAGTAAAAATAGCTAGTCATTCTTAGAATGCGTGGAAGAAAATGTGAAATTCAAAAAATAAATTCAGGCGTCCTTTTCAAAGGCTTTGCAAGCTAACATGAATATATTATATTTCCGGTATAATGTCTCGGGTAGGCTTCGAGAAGGCTTCGCTGTTATTGGTACGTGATCACCAGGAGGCGTCGGAGGCATCCCGGAGCTGGAAAGAGGCTTTATTTGCACCCTCGGAGCGCCGGCACGACTGCGAATTTGCGAAATTACGCCGAGACAAATGTGGTTGATATTTTAGTTCCTGGCAACACCACTATAGAAGCGATGACTTTTATTTCAAGTATTTTACGACAGTGATTTTCATTAAATTAAGAAAATTTGTTTAGATAATACAAGTTTTTGTATTCATCGCACTTGTTTATTTATGCAAGGTAGCGGAGTTATAAATTTTAAGGTAATTTTATTTAAACAAATTATATTAACGCTTATTATTAAATAAACAAATAACCCACATTACACTGTTGTAATGTTCAAAACTCCATATTATATTACAAAAAAAAAATTAAAAGCAAAAACGCTCATAAACATAAAACGATCTTAGCCATTTGGCTAGGATAAAGCATTGAAAGTAAGTTTTATAATTTATAGTAAATAGCTACAATTTAAATTAGCTTAAAACTAGTTTTATAAGAGAATAAATTTTATCTCTTTTATAGCCGTGCTGTTAATACAAACATAAAACAATAAATCATTTATAAAATTCAAATATAAATAAATAGCACTTCGTGAATATTCAAAAATGAACAAATGCAAAGTAACTAAAAAATAATTTTTTTTTTTTTATATTTAGCTGCTTTTTGCATATGAACCGCACGCCACTGCTTTTTGGACTTTTGAATAGTTTCAAAAACTTTTTTTAATCCGCTTTTTTCGAGAAAGCTCACAATGAGGCATACTGCCTGTCCGTTGAGAACAAACAAACAACCCAGAATACCCCTGAAAGGTCAGTCGTCGACCTCGCGCCATTTCCATAACAGAGGACATGGCATATAAAAACAGTTTCAGTCTTATTGTTCGTCGGAGACCGTTGGCCGACCTGCGCCATCCCAGTTGTGGGGGTTCGAGTCCCTGTAAATTTGGATTTCCTAATATTGAAATGTTTAAAAATAAAGAGATCATTTTATTTAAAATCAGAAAACACTCCTACAGCAAGTTTAGAATCTCTCAAAAATAAACCACTAATTGTTTCCAGATGAATCTTCAAAACCACAATGTAAATTGAATCTTGTTCATGAATAAATCCGGTCCACAAAAGTCAATAGCAGATAGATTGCAGCGACTGTATCATCCGAGCCATCCCTCACCGAGATAAGGGCTGCTGGATGGGGTTGGGGGCGGAGGCGGTCGACAGCCGCCCTCCGAGACCGCGTTTTATCTGCCCGAACGCCCGTCCGACAGGAATCTCCGAGCACACAGATGGATATTACGGCATCAGGAATTTATATGATATTTTATACGCCAGGACCTGATATTGAGGCTTGGAACTTACGGTCAGTGGAGAAGCTAAGTATTTTACGTCCTTATATACGGGTTTCACTTTGCATGCTAAGAGAAGAACTGCTAAAAGTTAGAGCATAAATATTTAGGGAGTTGAAACTAAATAATTTTTTTTTTCGTTATTTAGAAAGATATATGTCTGAAACAATCACCTAATTAAATCTCAAGGCAATATGCAATTATAATAAACAAATTAAAACTAACTGTGCGCCTTATCTTTATGTTTCCTGTGTTAATGCAGTTTTACCAATAAACGTATGCATGGAACCTCAGCTGCAATAAAAACAAGTCATTGTTATCTTGAATAATTTAATGGTAAAATTATTTTTAGTTAATAATAGATTAAATCCAACAATATACCTGCAGTAAATTGATATATCACCAAAAAAACAGGTATAATTTCTTTTATGTACGAAATATTTTTTTTGGTTATATATAGAAAACTTATAGCAACTCAACACCAAAAAAACAAAATCAAAACCTAAGAACATACAATTGCTGTTGCAGTTATTAATATGTACTTTACAAATAATTTCATAGCTTTTAAGGAATAAATGAAAATGAATAGTCTGATTTTGTACTACATCGTCTACTTGAGGTCGCCGATTTAGTCCACGCCCTGGCTCGAGCTTTGCAGTTAAGTTAAAAACGATTTGAACTGAATTGCAGTAAATCATTTTATAAACAATCAAAACTCAACCAAAGTAAATAATTGCTTCAACTACTCGTCAGTATTTTATTAGAATGAGTCGTATTCGAGTAATTACATTATTTGATACATAAATACGTTCCCGGAATCCTCAAATTAATAACAGTAATTAAAAGTAAAGTGCAATTATCTTGCACGCTCTGCCGTTGCACTCTCCTGTTGATTTTAATTGAGGCGGAATTATCATATTCAAACAAATTCTAGACAGGTATAATTGGACGGTAAACAGCTACCTGTTTTACAAACGGAACCAAAGTGCTCACATTGTATGAAGAGCACGAGATTGAGTTTGGCCTTTACTATAAAAATATTATCTTTCTATATTTAATACACGGAAGATTTGATTTACTTGTTGGATATCATATTTATTATATTATTAAAAAAGACCGTCATGAAGCTTTCTTAATAAAACTAGAAGATAAATTGAAAAACTAGAATAGACTGGTTGAGTATTCAAAGCTTCATATTTACACAACAGCTATAAATAACCAAATAGATCTTTAACTGCCAACCAATATTCTAATTGACAAATTTATTATCAACACATCTATTGATATATTAATTTCATATGTGTATCGATTTCATAATTAAGTATTGTTTACTACATAATATACCACTATGGATAACAAGTATAGATTGTTAGATCGTGGTCAGGGGATAAATCGCATATGTCAATAAATAAATAATAAACATGCTACATCTGACGTAAACTATTTTTTTTTCAAAGTACAAAAACTTAATAACCGTATCCGACAGCCGTAAAAAAAACATTTTAATACGATTTTAACAATTAACAGAATGGGCCAGGTTGTAAATTTTAATTATTTCTGGTAATCTCATTTCCGGTTACTGCGGGGGGCTTCAAACGCCGGACCGGCGCCCTTTTGCATTACTTGAGGTTTCGGTTTGATTGTTTTATTATCATACGGGATCCGGTTTTTTACCGCGACGACACCGTGACGCGCCCCCAGCGTGCAACCTTTTAAATTTTCTGAGAATATCTGTGACTATTACTTGATTTTAAATAAATCCGTATTAGGGCAGTTGGGGAGCACACCGCTAGTTTTCAGCACCCAAAGCCTCAAACTAAAACAATTCTCTAAAAATAGTTTGAATATGGATTTGATAACAAAAAAAAATACAGGATTGAAACAAAGCTAGAAAAAATACTTCGAATTTCGTTGATAAACCAAGTTCCAATCCACAGTAGATTTTTCAAAGTTTTATTGAAACATGTATGAAGTAAATGAAGTGAGTTTATTATTTGACGCGGTGTGTCTACACTATTGACCAGAAAACCTTTACTTTAGAAGGGTTCATTCAGGAGTATGGTTCTTAAATGCATATTGTAATGACGGTAAGCAAACTATGAAACTCTGGTCGTTTGGGCGAGTCCATTCCATGCAGCCGGCGCTTCAGCTGAGTCGTCAGAGGCGTGTGGGCTTATTTCTATTAAAATATATAATTATAAATTAAACTTAATTTTAACAGTTTTTCATTTAAATTAATTCGAGCTCTTTTTTTCATAATATATACATTTCAATGCATAAAAAAATATATAAATAATACATTTTTATATAAAACTTCACTAAAACAAAATGACGCATAGGTTTTGTTTTTCGAGTGTCAAACCTTCACGAGTCTTCTAGCCCTTCATCAAGCAGCGGATAGGCATGTTCTGATGTGTTAGTGATACCTTTAAAAATAATGTCTTGCCAGGCGTTACAGGTAACACTCTCACATAAAGAACACTGATCCAGTCTATTGTGTTAAAATATATCCATTACTTATGTATGTACCCACTTTGTATTCTTTATGTAACTTGTTAAAAAAAAAAAAGGCAATGCGATACGCCACAGAGTACAAGGTAAAAATAAAAATGCTTGAGACTCCTTGGAGTATTTCAAATTATGCTGATGGGGTCCGATAGGAATCGAGGACCCTGGCTGGGGTATGGGGACTTGCGAGCTCACACGAACCCCAAAGGCAGACGAGTACGGCGGACAATGATATCTGGGATCTGTCTAATGTGGCTTACGCTGTGAATCATGTAGGTAATATGCCACGTGGTTATTGTTGCGTTTTGTGTTTACTCCGTGAGCGAGAGACATTCGTGCGCAGATAATCTGAGCGAACAGACTAAAAGCTCAATAGAAAAGGAGGTTAAGCAAGCAGTTTCGACATAACACAGGCTTGATACCTTTTTAGAATTCGCTTTGTTTCATATGTAAAAACTCAAATTTTGTCGATTGTTAAAAAAAAAAAAAAAAACACGGGTAATGTAGGTCATTTATTATAAAAAGTAATATTTCACCACTAAACCTTTTTTACAAGTACAATACTGAAAATATTTTGGCTTTTACAAAAAACCTGTTTTAGATATTCAAAAAATTAAATATTTAAAGTACCAACAGTATTTTTTTTAAATTTTATTTAAGTTACGCCCTTAAGGTGTTATATGTATTATATGTGAGAGAATCTTTAATCAAATTTTTTTATATTTACATAACATATTTTAAAACAATGCAAACAAAGAGTCCAATTCTAAATCGAAATAAAGTTCAAATATATTTACATAACCACTTTTTTTTAATAACATTTTGACATAATTAGCTTTTTAACCTACAGTTTTGAAACCCTTCAATTAAATAACCACCTAAATTATAAAACTACGCGTAAAACCGGACAAAAAACAACAGTTCATTTAAATAGGTTTAATTTGTAATTTTACATGAAATTACTTTTTTTTTAGTCTTTGTTTCAAAAAAATATTTTTTTTTTTTATTATGTCATACATACATTTTTATAAATAAAATATTCAAAGATTTAATTTAAAATTGAGCTTTGACTTACTCGGCGTGGCAGCTCGCCACTGACAATGGGTCTTCCTACGTTTAACACGGAGCCTCCGTAAAGACAAAAATGAACAATCGACAGCCTTTGTGCCTCTCGAAGCCTCACCTTTGAAACACTTTTTGTTGTACGAAGTGAAAAGAATAATCTATTAACTCTTAACTCGCTGTAAGTACTACGAGGTATTCCATATACAAGAACACTAAAATTTACGTTCTAAACGTATATTAAATATAAATAGTCGATTCACATATAAAACCAGGTAAATAACTTTCGATTTTCTTCCCATATTAAAAAGATCAACTAACAATAATTATTCATAAGACTTGCATTGTTTAACCAATGAATTGTGTACTACAGTGGTATTTAAACCAACACGTCAATGCTAAACAACCTTCTTACTATTTACAAACGAGTGAATAGAAATCACTTTGATTTGGAAGTCAGGCTAATTAAATGATCATTAAACGATAAACTTAATTTACATATTAGTAAATTTTTAAAACACTCTTAAACATGAAAAAACCACAAAATGCTATTTGTAATATTGTTAAATCTAAATATGTATCAAATTGAACAAGACCACAATAGTGAAAATATTTTTTAAAAAGGTTAGGTGTTTTATTCAAGCATTTAATTTTTTTATTGTTTAAATTAAGTTTATTTTCTTATAACAGAATAACGAATTTTAAATGTACTTTTGTAGGTTTCTGATTGTTTTTTAATGATTTTCAACACGCGCAAAAGAACGAAAGAATATTAAATGTTTATTAATTTAATCTTTTTTAGAAATAAATGCCAATTTTTTATTGTTTGCTTAAATGAAGTAGTATTGCGTTTGTGTTTGAAAGAGGTCAATTGATATACAAGCATACGAGATTATTATTTAAGAGATTTTTTAGATTTAAATGGTAAAATTTAATATTTCTCTAAGCGTGTTGAAAAAAAAGTTCTATATTATGACTTCACATCTATTTTATTTTTTATTTGAAACCATCTCTTTAATTTGGAACTGATGTACAGAGTTTTTTCTAGCTCAATTACAGTGGATCAGTAGATCAATTGGTGAGAGCGCTATTACACGATAGTTGTGAAGGTATACGATTAAAGCGCTCTACAAAAAAGAAATATCGTCATTTCATGTGTGAATCGAAAAGTTTTAACACAACTTACCCATATACAATAATTTTATTAAAATTATATATAATAATAGTATTTGGGTATAAATTGTGTTCATTTGGCTTTCTATTAAAATTATTTGGAAAATTTATTAAGTCTCTATTCTTATTTCTAATCGGTAAAATAAATTTATTTACATAGCGTACTAAGTTAAATTACCTAATAAGAAACACAATTCGTGGAATCGTGCTTTCATTCCGATTTATCATCTGAATTTATTGTTTTAAATTTGAACAGAGTAGTATATCTTACGGGCGTACTTTATTCTCTATTTTATCTAAATCTCTAGTTTTTAAGTTATTGAGTATGTAAATGAATGGGAAGCATATGTATGGGCATGTATACTTGGAGATTTATTATAGTTGATAAACCAGAACTTTAATAAATCATATAACCTTAAAGAGTTATCTGTTTTACCAATTCTCTTCTTCGTATACATATAGTAAAAATATAAAATTTATTTAAAACCATAATTGAGAATTCTAGATATTGCTGTACAAAAGAAATATTTGGTTTTTCATATTAGAACATTCAATAATATTAATTCTAGGAGTTTATTAACTTATTTTTTGAAGGGAAGTTTAAAGTATAGTTTTGTTTTCCAGACTTCAAAAAGACACGAACAGTGTCAATATATTCATCTTTGACCAAAGTGAAATAAGCAATCGTAATCTAAAAACAAACCACTCAGCCAAAACCCAGCCAATTAAAAAACATAAGCATTAAACACAATACTTTTTTTTAATTGTAAAAAATTAAACGTATTTAAATATTTGACTTGGGTATATTTACTTCTTTATCATATATACCTCACATTTTACTACCATGCCAGCATTCCACCGTCATGATTGGTGAGCTTTGATTACAGAAGCTCGCATTTTACTATTTTTCCATCATTCCACTATCATGATTGGTGAGCTTTGATTTCAGAAGCTCGCATTTTACTATTTTTCCATCATCCTACTATTACAATTTGTGAGCATTGATATCAGAAGCTCGCGTTTTTATTCCTTGCCATCATCCCATAATTATGATTGGTGAGCTTTGAATTCCGAAGCTCACATTTTTCTACCATGCCATCATCCCAATGTCCTGATTGGTGAGCTTTGAATTCAGAAGCTCATATTTTACAATTCTGCCATCATCCCACTATCATGATTGGTAAGCTTTGTATCTGGAAGCAAACTCATCTAAAATATTATTCGTATTTAATTTTGTATTGATCGCGAACAATGATTTTGATGTGAAATTTTTTATTAATTGAGAATACTTAGAATACCTCAGCTTCGTCCTCTTCTAAGACGGGAACTCAAGTTGATTAATAATCCTGTGCTAATTAATATTTCCAATTACGTCTTGTTTGCAGAAAATTCGATTGCTATGGGGGTTTGATTTGCGATGAAATCGATATGTATATATAAATATAATATTAGCACAATCGGACTTTGAGAATTATATTTCATTCTTGGAAAATTTGCTTTGTGTATTATTAAAATTGTTTTAGTCATTTACAAGAAAAGTTAAAAGATTAATGGCAACTTCAATTTACTCGTTCAAATTTAGATATTTTAATTCGACTATGACATAACTGCCATTGTCTATGGCCACAACTCTAGATACTGTTTTCTTTAGCCAAAAATTAAGACCATTTTTATAATCTGACAAGTCACTAGTCACTGTTATTCGTGGCCACATCCATAGGCATCGTACTCTATGGCTACATCCGCCAATCTTGAACATGTATGTTTTATTAATAAAAGTTTTTTCATGACTTGTAAGGATATTTTTCATTAGTTATTTAGAAATATTTGTTGATACCATTAATCACAGGTAAAAAAAAATATTATCCTCGCAACTGTACAGTGAATATCTAGCAAAAAAACCTATTGAATTCATAAAGTATGTGTCTGATCTAATATGATATTTCTTATCAAACACTAAGTTTCAATTTAAAAAATTGTAATCATTAATTACGATTTCGATTTTTGACACTAAAAAGCCTAATTTATTTTTTTATATTACGTGTTTTGTGTTTTTTCATGTAAGAAATATAAAGAGTATTGATTAATTATACATATAAAATTACACGTATCGATATAATTTATAGCCATGCTTTATTTACAATCAATAAATAAATATTGCTAAAGCTTAGTATCCATAATAGATATTTAAACAAGATATTGTATCTACAACCATTTAAATAACTATATAAATATGAATTCGTGTTATCAATTACTATTCTCTCAAAAACAGGGTGAATCAAATTCCACAACATAAAATTATAACTTATTATTAATTAATAAAAAAATTAGTAACATTTGTAATAAAATGAGTTTTTAGGTCCGCGATAGGCGATTCGTTTATAAATTCAGGTTGAAAGTTTAGTAAATTTGAATCCCTAATGAATGTATAATTTTTAAATATAAGTAGTAAAAAAGTACATATTTAACAATTTTTTTTTTTTTAATAAGTCGCATATATATTTTATTAAGAAATATTTATTAGTTACTCAGAATAGACATTCAAAATTTCCTACCTACAAAGATTTGTAAAATATCCAGTAAAATATTTATTTATCTTTTCTTTAAAATCTTGCTGTGTGAAGCTGAATTACCTGTTAGCAGTGTTAATTCCGCTATAAGTTCGATTATTATCAGTATATTGACACATAGTCATACCTAAAACCAGAGTTTAATCAATCGATATTATCAAGTCGTGATATTTTTTTTATTGATTGTAAATAGCGCAAAGGCGTGGCTGAGAATAGATTTATAGTTCAACACGTTCTATTAAATTTAATTTATGACTTCGAACCGAGAAACGCTAGGCTAGAGTCATGTACAATTTGTACTACTGACAAAGCAGGACTGTTTTTGCTTGATTTATATCTATGGCATTACAAATAATCCTTATCAATAAAACAAATAAACCTGATCAAATATTTGGCAAATTTATTACAGAATTTTCGTAAGACTGGAAAAAAGTTCATATATATTATGGATAACAAAAGTCGAGAGTCGAGTTGAAATGCAATCAAACAGTGGAATTATTAATGACAATTTTTTTTTTTATTATAACTTTCATATACGTATATCGTGCAGCCAATTTGGTGAGACTTGCCCAGGATAGGTATATGTTTGAGAAAATGGTCACCAACCTCCTATAAGGAGAGCCATCAGTAGAAAAATATATATATAATAATAAAACATATACATAAATATGAAATCATATGAGTAAATCCCAAATAATAATCAAAGTACTAATTAAATTAAAAAGAACTATTATTTTCCTTTTTTTTAAATTTTTCTGATCCTTAGCGCACGAAGCACGTGCAAGAGACATCTCTTCATTATTTGTTCAAAAAGTAATCATTTCTCACCTGCAAGAATTGCAAAACCTTATTTACGTCACTCACCAACCCTCATGCCACTTCATCCCACAAAACTCACCCTGCCATGTTCATCCCCCGCTAATGTGGCCTGTAATAGCCACAAGAATCCATTAGCCCAGCTGTGTGGAAACTGCAATGCTAGGGGTAGTTATATTTGTAGAACCTTCTGGAAAGCTGGCACATCCACGAGCTACAAGTATTTGAAAATGGACAGAAGCTCTCCTTGTGTACTTCTTCGGAAAGGATCTTGTCTAAGATGGCGATTAGTTGTTGTAATTGGTTTCGATGAAAATAAATTAAGTTTCAGTTAAATCAATATAAAAATGACCGTAGGAAAAATATATTATAAAAAACTTATCATTGTAGAAATTTATAATTAAAACTCAAACAACATTTTAAGTTTAATTATTTGACAAAACCTTTTCCAATTAAACTAACTCTTGTTTCTTTTTATAATTAAAAACGAAAATACTTTTCTTTTACTGTATTTTAATTTCAAATAATTTTACTCCCTACGATGGAAAATAACATTTCAGAAAAAGTAAATAAAAATGAAAATATAGATTGTTAAGGATAAGGATACTTGAGTGATTTTTCCACATGTTAATTCAACCTCACGTTGGCAATATTAAACGGAGTGATAATTTATAAAATAACAATTAATTAAGTAAACAATTGTTAAAGGGAAAGGTTGTAAGAGAGAGAGAGAGAATGATTGTCAGGTGGTTAGGTGTAAAATATAAATTCTCATAATGCTCAGTTTGATAATGCCAACGTTAAAGATTGGTGAAACCGGTTACCAAAAAAAATTTTTTTTTTTATGTATATAAAATATTAAAATTGATTCTACCAAGTACTCCCTGTCAAAAATTTTGATTTATTAGATATTTGATATACCTGATTTTCTAACCAAAACAAAATGCAGTTAAGGGTCTTGCTACCTAACCTTGCTTGGTGTCCATCCCCCGTCTGATACAAAAAAAGGACCGTTCTTTGCATTTGCTTAAGGCCTTTTTGCATTTAAATTTTTTTATTTGGTGCAGTCGATTTTGTCGACCAGAAAATGATAAAAAAAAACTCGAATATGGAACATAGACCCTTAAATAGCAGCGTGTTTTCAATAACTCGAAATTTAATCGCGTTATAATTAAGAGCAGATAAAACAGAGCTCCGTTTTAATACCAAGCCGTTTAGCTCGGGGCGGATTGCATAAATCCCGGCGCAATAGTGCAGCGGGCCGGGGCATCCCCGGTGCATTCCAGACGCCCGGCTGACTTTAATGGCGCCATTCCGCCGATATGACGTCAGATAGGAAGCCCCGACCGCCCCGCGAGATATACAGTCGCTGAAGCCACTGCTTCCAGCCACTCTGAAACCATTCCTGGCTGCTTCTGCAGCTGCGCTCAGCTGCTCTCCCCGCCAGATTGACCGTGATACCACTCTTCAGGAAAACACACTTAACGCTGCTTTTGCGCTTTTTGCGAGTGAGCTTTGCGAGTCGTTCGCTCGGTTGCGCCGCTACACAACTATACAGTTTCCACCCATTCTCCCTGCCTTACACATTATTAAGAAATTCATATATGCTGCGACCTAAGTCACACATTGCAAGCCCCAAAACCTGCACGCAGAACGACCGCAGACCACGAGCTTTTGAAATCAAAGCTCACCAATCATGATAGTGAGATGATGGAATAATAGTAAAATGCGAGCTTTTGAAATCAAAGCTCACCAATCATAAAAGTGAGATGATGGAATAATAGTAAAATGCGAGCTTCTGAAATCAAAGCTCATAATGGTGGAATGCTGGAAAGGTAGAATATTGTGAGGTGTATAAGATAGTGAAGTAAATATAGCCAGGTCAAATATTTAAATACGTTTATTTTTTTACAATTCAATACAATAGTCTGAAATACAAAACTGTTATTTATACTTCTCCTCAAAAACAGACCGCAAACCTAACTATTGTAAATCTAACAAATAAAAATAAATGAATCATGTAAATAATTTTTTATTTTTTATTTTAGGTGAATTAAGTTTGCTGTTGGGTATTGTACTGCTTTAAATTTTGAACTTTCCTACATTTTGTTACCGGTACTGGAGATTCAGGTTCAACATGAAACGCAGTACATCCTACGAACACAATTTTAGTGGTATCTAATTTAATTTCATCATCACATGAGTAAAATCAAATAAAAAAAAAACACCGATTTGTATAAGAAGCTACTTGTGTGCATCTTCGAATGTTGTTTCAGTCCATCCCTCACGAAATAAAGTATGGGTACATTGTGGGACCCCCATACATCCTTGTCTACCAGTGCCGTCTCTGGTAGTAATTTACGCCCGCGCTGTTTATAAAGGACTAAAGCGTTTAGCGAGCTGTCTGGGCTCGCAGTTGTGCTGATTTCGTGCCCCAAGTGGAAGAGGGCAACTTAAATAAATATTTGAAAAACTTTACCCTAAATTATGAATAATCAATACCAAACAAACACCCAAAAACAAAATTCAACCTATTAACTTTTTGCCTAGTCAAACCTGCCTGTCTTAAAGTTTTTAGCATTTTTGATCTCCAACATATCTACAATATTTCTAATCATTGTAGATATAACATACTTCTATTATTACTATAGTCATTGTTAATCACAAAATATACATTTTTATTGGTGGACACTTTTTATTATATTCCTTACAGTGTAAATGTATTTTCTTTTCTTTAATAACATATTTGTTTTTTTTTGTTACAGGTAAGTCTTCAGCAAAAATATAAATCTGAAATCAGAAAAAGTAAGACTGCAGAATTACTTAAGGTAAAAAATAATATGATTTTATTTTTTTTTATCATCAAAAATAAAGTAATGCTTTGTCTGTGCTAAAAATCTTGAATAATAGTTATCTAATTGGTCATAAAACTTCGCGTACATGAATTCGACCAATATGTTCAGAGCATATTGGGAATTTTATTTACACTAAAATGTCCAAATATAGTGCAAGTCGACTAACCGTATGCAGAATTGCAATATAATTTATAGATTTGTGGTTACTTCTCATAGATATCTCGTGGCCAAGCTACATTCTACTAGAAGTAGTTCACAGTTCATGGCTTCTTAGTGAATTCCATGGAGTCACCCCATCTTTACAGATACTATAATTGTTCTTAGTTGGGGCCGGGTGTGATTGATGTATCAATAGGACCCTTAATACAGTCTTGTTGCATCTGACAGCCGAAAAAACATCTGCTGATAAATACATATATCCCTCCTTGTACGTTTATTGTTTACTTTCCTTGTACGCACTTTTACCCCTCGGAACTACCCTTGTAAGTTTGTAAGGGCTTATAATATTATTTTTTTTAATTTTTTGCTTAAATGATTTGTTTTGTTTGACTCGTATTGCAAAAGAATAATATTATGAGTGTTGGTTTAAGATCACTCGATATTTATCCTAATACATTTTTTTTATAATAAACTATACGTCAAATATTTTTTAAAATTTAAACGTATATGTTAACTTTAAAATTTGATTAAAAAATAAATATCGATTAAAAAATATACTAATGTGTTGTTTCAGAATATATAGCTTTGATTATTTTTAAAAAATCGACGATTTAAAATGACATATTTTAAGAATGTATACATAAAAAACAGCATAAGAATACCTTTATTTACTACTTGGCTGACATAAAAAAAAATTCATCCCTTACACACTTGCAGACCCTCATCGTTCGCACGTTTCGTCCCTCGAAGCCCACAGTGGGTGCGGCAGAGCTCAGGACGCACGTTTCTCACAATAATTAATTACCAACGCCAGTGCTTTTCAACACTCACACTCTTCAAGATCCTGTATATATTACGTTAATTTAATTCGACATTATAAAAACAAGTGTTTGGGAACAGAGAAATACCATATGTATATATAAAATAATCATTATTCTTAAAAAGTGAACTCAAATCAGCAAAACGCTTTTTGTCTGACCAATGCTCATTTAGACAGTAATTTTAGAATTACAACTCCTTTTCGTTGATAATTATCATTAAAATATCGAATCAAATCATCTTCAGCCAAATTAAAACAGGTGTGAGCCTAGTTACAGTATTTAAAGATTCACCTGCCAAGGTGGGGATCAAACTGCACTTTACCTGCAGTTTGAGAGCCACTGTGGCAGACAACAAAAGGGTGCGCGCATCGTGACGTCATCGCATCCTTCATCCTTTTTCCAGGTAATTGAAGGGCCGGCAGTAATTTTAATTAATGAGACTCTGGCAGGTGAAGTGCTATGTAATTAACGCCGGATTTATCTCGCCAGGAGATCTATTCAAATTTACAACGCGGGCTGGCGCACACCGCCGACAAACAAACAGCTAGGAGCTGATTGCTATTCAATAGTTACGATATTTATCTTGGTATTAAACTATTTTTTTATTTGCCTACAAACATGAAAAATATATTATATATAGATTTAAAATAGTTAGTAAATATAATTAAAAATATGTTTAATACTTGAGTGGATACATAAGATTCTAAAATATATTTAATACAATTTTTTGTTGGGTTAATATGAATGCATTTTAATACTCTTTTCACAATCATAATGCTGTTGATAGTAAATATTTTTTTTAAATTTAACCTTTTTATTGAAAATTACTCTGAATAGTTAACACGTACTTAGGTTTCAGCGACTGTCCTGAAATAATGATTTTTTTAAATTAATTCTGTTTATATCTTTCACAGTACAATTTAATGTTTGGATTTAGCTTTAATTTAATCATTGGTTTAAAATAGAAAGACAGATTTTACAATTAAGGATTTTATATATCACTTAACTAATCAAAAGCTGTGTGATTTTAATAATTATATTGTTGATTTAGTAATTATTATAAGCGTCAATAAACAATTAGCTAATTTATAGCTGCTCACAATTTTGTACACTTTTGGAATTATGTTTTTATAAAGTCTAATTGTATAATTAATTTAATAAAAAAATATTTCATATCAAAAGCTATTCCGTCTGTATTTTTTGCTTTGAATTAAAACAGTAGCATTAATGTTTTTATTTTTTTTGTTTTCCTGAAATATGTTTTATATTTGATGGGCTCTCTTTGTATTCAAGGGATGCTTTTTTCCGGATCACTTGGGGATTAACCTATCAGCATTTTCATCTACACGGGCGCAACAAATTGTTCACGATTTTTTTATCATCCCATAAAGGATCGTTTATCCGAGCAATTATATTTAAAATTCATAATAAATATGTTAAATTATTTTAAGGTTTTTTTTGTCAATATTTTAATAATACAATAAACTGTATTTACAATAGTAGATCCATTATTGAAGCAATTAAATATATGCAGAATATTAAAATATTTATAAGTACATTGACTTTCTTGTTTTGGATATTAACAAAATTAAGTAATAAAAGTACGATATTAATAGCAAATAGTACTACCCAAATAGCTTTGAATTAACGAATGTATTTTTTACAATTTAAAAAGTAGTTTTTGTGTGTCTCTTGTCATCTAAACTTTATTTTTTTTTAATTAAAGTTTTTTTTATTTAAATGAAAAACTTTATACAACTAATATTAACAGCCGAAAGCTTGGAAACTAGGATAATTTTTGTTCATTTTATTTTTTTGGCCTTTTAAGTGTTTCTTCAGACTTAATGCTTTAAAATGATATAATATCGTGATTTTACAAATAAAAACGATTATCATATTTTCTGCCGTATTATGGAGTGTGACAAAGTTTAACCAGTCTGATATGATTTTTTGAATGAAAAATATTTATATCTCAGACTAATTATGAAATGCTCCTATTTCAGACATAGTGGAAACAGGATTATCTTTAATTTCTTCTTTTTTTTTCCGCTCGTAGCCTTCTAACTTTGCCTCATATCTTAGATAAAAAGTCAGAACTAAGGTGTCTCACGTTTTAGTAATAAATCAAATAAGCAGTTTTACGTTCATAACAAACAGTAAATACAATATAGAACAATATTAAATTCGTGAATATAATAGAAATTAAATCAGAAATATATAAAGACGTTCAAATAAAACAAAATATTTGACGATGTATTGAGAATTATTCCTAAACTATACGATCTTCATCACCCAATTGAGTAATTATCAGACAAAAATGCCTGATAGGTTATTTGATCATTCGGCATAAAATTTATGTAATAAATCTGTTTAAGGCCAAACATATTTACTAAGTAAAATTTAAGAATATCGATTATTAATAACAATTGCAAGTAAAATAAATGCCTAGGTAATTATTATTATCATAGGTAAAGAACGGAAGGTGTGTTGAATGGGCGGAATTTCACATTGTTGTATTAATTTGGTTGAACAAGCTACCTGTGTTGACAGCGTTTGTTTCAATAAAGAACCAAATCCCTGGATATTATTCCATAAACAATATAGCATAATTAAGATTTGCTATACTTATGTAGTTCCCAACATAAATAGACAAGCTCTTCCCTATCCTTCTGTCTAACATACATCGTATTAATCTCAGTAGTAACAGACTCGGAGGTACTGGTATTTACGGAGGTATTTTAATACACAGGATGTTTACAATGTGCGTCTTTTTTTGACATTGTATGGTAGATTTTATCGTGATTTATTATTTTTGAAATAGTTTTTGATGCCTTTTGAGAAAATTAATTGATTATGCTATAATAAGCTTTCATGAAAGCAAAGCAGATGATGTTCACACACTAAAACGTGTCTTTGTATTTCAAATCATACATTTATTATTAACAAAGTTATTTTTAATATCACCGATACTATTTCTATTTGATGATTGATGCATAAGCATTGATATATAAATATCAATATTTTCATTATACTTATATCAAACAACACATGTAATATCATGACAATATCATTCTCTTGAATAAAATACTTGAGTGATTTTCCACATGTTCGTTTTTATTTGTGACCGATTTAGCTAACCTTTCACGTTGGCATTATCAAACAGAGTGAGATTTTATATAATAATAAGCAATTAGATAAACAATTGTTAGAGAGAGAGGTTGTTGTAAAGAGAGAGAGTGATTGTCAGGTGGTAAGGGGTAATGTGATTTCAATGTACCTGACAAGTGGAGGATTCAATATTTGCAAATTTAAAATGTTGAATATTAAAATGGATTGATAATGATTAAGTACATTTTTTCAAATATTGAAATATGATTAAAGAAACTCTCAGAAAAATATCATCGAGATTTGAGTGGTATTCGGACCCACATCCCCAAGCTTACATGGCCAGTGTATTACCAATTATAGAAACGAATCACTAGGTACTTGGCAAGAATTTTTTAACAATCATATCCTTTAAGTGAAACAACGTACTAATTATGCCAATTGAATATTGTGTGACTTGCAATACTAGACTTAAGCATTTTTCAATATTTGAAAAAATGTACTTAATCATTATCAATCAATAGAAAACCTGTATGGGCAAAATCGTACTTCCTGTGAGATGTTCACAAAAGTCAATAATATATTAAAATGGAATTCCACCAAGTACACTCTGTCAAAAATATTAATGATATATATAATTTTCAGTAACAACGGTGTCATATGACGTCACGCTCAACACGCTGCCATACTATTGCACTCTCTCTACACATGATAGCCTTTCGCGGGCATCAAACAATACGTGGCACACATAAGCCGTAACGGATATGGGTTTCGTTATATCGCGTTTGTAACGGCGCTGCTTCCCCCGTGCAGGAAGTGCCTGTCAGAGCCCAGCCCCGGGCGGCACGTGTCCGAGCTAGATAAGGCTTTGATTGCGAGTCTGTAGGACAAGGATACATCCTCCTCTCTTCTCGTGATGGAGACTGGATGAATTTTGCTCATACTCATCCGACTGTGAAAAGTATCATTACGTGAACAATAATTATTTAGTACAAGCAACACAAAAAAAACTTTTACGGAAATTATTTTATTTTTTACGGATAACATCAAGTCGGAATCTAAAATGTAATTTTTTTGTTTAGAATAACATTAATTTGACCCACATAATTTTTTTTTGGAAACTATTATTTAATTTAAATAGATTTTTCATTTTTACACAATACTTTTGACTTCATTTAAAATACAAGGTTTTCATTGTTAAACTGAATTTTAATGAAGTAAAAATATTATATTACCAATGATACTTATAAAATATTTATTAAATATGTAAAATTTTTAGCTTAGGAAAATTTGACTAAAATATAAACTTCCTTTAAAGCCAAAATCTAAAATTATTTTTCGACACTCAAATATTGAACTTTAGATCTTATAATAATTAATAAAATATATAACAAGCCATAAATATATCTTTTTAGGTGATTAAATCACAAATTGTTAAAAACTGTTATTTTTTATATACAAAATATAAAAAAAAAACTATAAATATTAATTTATTTAATTGTCATATCATGTAAAGTTCTACTATGGAGATACGATTAAATAACATAAGTTGTTAATAACAAAGGTTTTAAAAATATATAAGCTTATTGAAATTTATATATTTAGATTTTCCAGTATGCAAAGTGACGCGACACAATAATATTGTTTTGTTATGATAAAGTGAATCGACGGGTAGAAATGTCAAAGGTTAAATAAACAAGAAATGGCATCTACTTATTAAGACACGAAACCCCAATACAGTCAAACTATTATTTTCAAAGTAATATCTTGTTAGATAGATAGGAAACATGGTTTTAGATCTCACCTGTGTCATGAAAAAAACTTCGAGGATTTTTCCTGTCGTCTGTGTGGATCAATAACTTGAAAGCATATTGAATATTAAAAATGTAGATTTAGAAAAATAATCATAGATTTAAATATATTTTATGTTTGGTAAATAGCTGTGTTAACCACTAGACCTCGAAGCTGTTCGTATGTATGATCAGCTCACTAATATTACATCTGCTAATGTTTTTCGTAGGATTTAATCTAGTATCGAACCTTGCTGGGGCGAATGTTTTCTTCGAGCTGAGCTCTTATTTCTGAGAAGTAATTTGTTTCAGATGGGTTTTTGTAAGATGGATAGAGATCGATTTCAGTTATTGAAAAATTATATTTTTCTCTTTGGATTTTCTCGCGTTTAATCATTTTAAGATATACAATATCTCCCCAAACGGTATTACCTCTATTTGGTGTAACAGAATTATTTGTAAAATATGATCATAACAAAAAAATAATCATATTTTGTAAAACGATCACTTTTGCCTAGGTTGTATATTGTGCCATAACATTTATCTTATGATATAATGCGGTATAAGATAATTAATTTATTGTGATGATATCAAAATTATTGACGAGAGTTAAACATATAAACAAAGTAATAACAGATTCAACTCTATTTATTTCAACAAATAAGCCAAAAAAAGTTACAGTATTATTTTGCTACTATTTGATATTTATTTTATCAAAGAAAACATTATCTAATTTTTTTAGACTTTTAACGAACAAAAAGTAAGAAAATAAATACAAAAAAAAAAATTAGAAAAATAAAAAAAGTAATAAGGCAAAATACTTTGAAACAAGCAGAGTTCGATCACTGTACTTCAAAAATTTATAGCAAGTTTATTTAAAAACAATGGTGTACATGAATAGGCTTTTAAATCGGGTAAACTGAAGATGTTTAAAATTTAATATTGATACAATTTTTAAAGTTGTGAGACTGATTAACTTCATTAAGCGTAGAAAACAAAAAATTGAAAATTTTTATGATGGAGCAAGGTATTTGTCAAGCATAACATAAATACGTTTCCTAATTCGTTTTGCCTAATTTATAAAAATTTATAGATAAAAAACTGTTGAAGAAATTTAAACAATAAAAAAACCTATTAAAAACAAAACAAATTAAATAAAATGCTAATAAGTATACATTAGCGTCCACTAATTCTCTATAATTATCATATATTTTGGAAACAACATAAGAAAACAATTAGCTTTCTAACAACGGAGAGGTAATTAAATTTGGATGCTTTACAATGGTTTCTAAATGAAGTACTTATGTACCATGTGAAGATTCATTGCTTTTATCTATTTTTTTAAGTACATTATTTTTACTCAGACCCAATCTGAAAGCTACTAATTATAGTCACCTTTTAACAGGTGGGGAAATAGCAAATAATATTTTATAGAAGTACACTAGATGAATCTTATCAAATATTTTTTTAAGGAAAGCAAATTAAAAGGCATTTTATTATTTAGTAACACAATCATTATACTAAAAAATCAATTCACGACATTTTTATCAAGATACCTTAAAATGATTGGTTACTTGAATTTATTCGCATACAATATATAATTTATACATGTAACCGACTTTTGTAATATTCAGTTATTTGTTGTATAAATAAAAAATATTACTTAATACATGAAATTATTTTTCTTCTTTGCATTGGATGAAGGTATTTCAAGTATTTTTGTTTTTTTTCATTTACTGTTGATATTTTTACTACTAACACGTAAATATATACGCAAGAAAAAAATGTTCCAATGTAAAATGGACAGAAGATATAAATAAAAGTCACTATAGTGTATCATGTATTAATTTTTCTTAGAATTTTGTTCATTAACTCATGAATTTTTTTTTATTTAATTTTAAATGAATCCATAAAATAAATATTATAAATTTCAAATACGGTTTATTATCAACATAGCATGCTTTAAAAAAAACCCACAAACTTGGTAATATCTTTCAGAATACACAATAAGTTTTAAATTAACATAAATAGATACGTGTAATATATATATATTATAAAATGAGATTTAACTTCGTATATTCAGTTTAATCCGGGGCTTGAGATATCCTTGAGCCCTCCGCCACGTGATACAGAATCATGTATAATCCAGTTAATGCATCTTGACAGAATTCAGGAAGGACAGGACCTGGGTATGGAGCACACCTTCCTGTCGACAGATATCGATTCAGTTTATGGCCAGGTATACAGGGTGTCACTTAAAAAGAGTCATTAATACATACAAACTAGTTTTGCAGTTTAAAAATGAGCATGCACTAATTCTAAAATCTCAGTTTTTTTAGCGTCTTAAAGAGTAAACCTCTAATTTCTGCAGAGTAATAATAATAAAACCGAACTATTGTAAATAAACAAAGACGGTATGAATAAAAAAAAAAATTATCAAACTCTCAATAGGTACCTTCAAAAACTTTAATATATGTTTGTAGTTTTTGACAGTCGTTGTTATTGGATGATTTGTTTTTTTTAGGTGTTGGTCTCCTTAAAGTTTTAAACCCTTTATCATCCTTTATCAGCAAATTCCCGAGATGGTCCTAGCACGGAGCCGGAAACGTCAGATGGCTGAAAACTTCGAACAACTTAACACCTAAGAAACCAAATTGTCTTTATACGTCGACTTTACATACAACTAAAACTAAATTATCCTTAAATACAAGCTTAATTTTTGATACCTGTACTAATCTTTCATTCTAATATATACGTGTGTACACATTAATGCTTTACAAGTTGCCACATAACATTGAAACTTTAAGCCGGAGCTGTCAAAATTGTATTATCAATGCTGGCAACTCATTCCCCGGAGAGCTCTACCCCCACAAGTGACAGCAACCCAGATAAATACTGAATTACACGTAAATAAATGTTTCGATGAAAATAAAGCGTTATGAAGAAATAACTTTGAATACGTTGTAATTCAATAGTTTTGGGATTTCTTGGGCTTTAAGCTACGCTCTGCTTAATTTCTTCGGGTGATTTGGTACTGTAGCAATTTTAAAGGGTTTTTTATTTAACACAAACAACTACACAGCACAATATATTTTTCAATTAATTTAAAAACCATTTAATAATAATTGGTGAGTACAAAATTACTGGACTACAGCCCGTTCGTACTATTTAGAAATTGATGTTCAACACTTTCATTCCGACGAGAATCTCCCATCGTATAAAATTAATTATAAATGGGTTATCTTCAACACCATCTGAAGATAGATAAAACAACATGAACAATATTTTAATTAATATTATGACGTATAACCTGCACTTAACAGAGTGGTTTGACATGTTCACACAAACTCAGGGACTTTAAACCTTTCATAGTGGATAGAAATATTTAAAAAATAAGAGCACCGTTTTGAATTATCAGTTCAAATATAAAAAAATATTTATTATTAGATTTTAATTGCTTCTATCGCTCATCAATTATTTTTTTTGTAATTTTAATAATTTTACTAGAAACCCAAATAAAGTTGCATGAAAATAGATTTTTTTTTAATGCTTTCAATCAAGAACCAATTACCAATAGTGGTGTAGGAATATTCCAGTTTATTTACGAGCTCAGGAACCTTCGTTCGAACTACTCCTAGTGATAATCCAGATTGTTACACTAATCGCATACAAGCGGAACAAACCTCAGGTGTAGGCGCCTTTCATCCCGCATCAGTCACGTCTGCGGCTCACGAATTAAAAATTAATTAGCTCTTTGTTAAAACCAAAACGTGCGGTGGATGTAGTCTGTTCGGAATATTAATGCTGAAACAGTGCTTAGCTTTAATTCGTTTATTCTATATAAACTAAATAAATATAGTATACAGGTTGGCTTGCGGACATATAACGCTTCACGCATGTGAATTCAAAACTGGTGTAAAAAATCTCACGTTTGTTCCGGTTTTGTCGAAATTTACAATTAGATAAATTTTTATATAATTTTTCAAAAATACGTGCATTTGCAAATGATAACAGGAGATGTTAGTGGATTCAGCCATGACAGACATTTTTTTGAACACCAACTTGATAAATTAAGATTTATTTACTATTTTAAACTATTTAAGTATTTTACGTAATATTAGTTGAAGGTAGTAGTATAGAATCCTCGATTAGTAACATTAAACTCACTGTCTTTTTAAATTACTTTTGACAGTAATTGCCTCTATTTATTTTTAACACTCTGTCATCAGTGGAATTCCATTTTAATATTTTAAATATATTACTCGAATAATTTTTCCACGTGTTATTTTTATTGGTGACGGGTTTCACCAACTTTTCTAGTTACAATAAAAATTAACATGTAGAATAATCACTCAAGTATTTTATTTAAAATAAAATTCCTAAAAAGTTAACGAAACCTCACTCTGCTTGAAAATGCCAACCTAGCATTAGACAAATCGAAACGTTAAATATTATATTATATTATATGTTTATTTTGAACAGACTTTTTTGTAGTTTCATCACCTTAGTCAAAGCGGGATTCCGCTTTATCGGCCTAAGCGATTGGAGTGTAGAAGACTGCATTCAATAAGAACCTGTCCCACTTGCGATCGCGACGCCTTCAAACTTTAAATTATTCTAAATATTTAAATTTAAATTCAAGAAGACATTCCTCTGGAAAACTATCCGACCCCAAACACCTGAAACTCTCAACAACCCTCGCACAACCGCGAAACTTTAAAATTGTAAAGCGCGACAAACCAACCCACAAACCCTATTTAAGCACGCTTTACATAGCCAGGGTTGTCGTATATGCCAGAGGATTTAAAAAAGTTAAATACAAATACAAAACATTCAAATGAAAGGTATTCTCACACGTAAAAAAATTGGCTATGTTTTTCTGAATCATTTGATTAATATAATACAAAATTACAATATCCTAAATATTTTATTAACTAACAATATTTCAATTAATGATTAGTTGTTAATAAAATATAGTAAATAAAATTATTTTTTTATTCATCAATGATGGTTTTTATGTCATTTCTAAATTTCGCATGTACAATTACTGTTCTTAAAAATAAAATAAAAACATTCATTTGCATTTTAAATGTAATTTTCTAAACATTTCTTTACGTTGTGAATAGAAACATAAATTCATATTCTCTCTTTTTTGATTGACTGTTTTTCAAAGTAAGTAAATTGTTTTCTAAATAAAAGAGAAACATTACACGTAAAAAGGAGGAGGTTATTTTTAATATTTTTTTGTTGATATAACTATTGACGAATATAGCTGCTGTAGAATCTAAATTCTTTGACAGCTTTTTTCCTTGCAGAGTTGTCTGGCTAGTCTAATCGCTCAAATTATCTGAACTTGAATATCACTTACTTGCATATTTCATATAAAAAATATACATTGAAAAAATGTATATGCTATTGTAAAAATACAAAAAAAATCTCTTAAATGTAAATAATTTTCTCAATCATTAACTGACAAAATAATGAACATTGGTTTGACGCAAAAGGTATCTTGATAGTACAAATGCATCACTTACAATTGAAAATAATAACATACTATTAAATGATTAAAAATAAAATAATAAAATATTATTTTTTCTCTACTCTTCTTTCTATTTACTAAAAAATCACTTTAATATTTTTGAATAAAATACTCGAGTGATTTTTCACATGTTCGTTTTTATTAGTGACCGGTTTCGCCAACCTATCACTTTGCCATTATCAAACAGAGTGAGATTTTATATAATAATAAGCAATTAGGTAAACAATTGTTAAAGGGAACAAACATTTGTTCACAAAAAATTGCAATTATATAGAATCCTCCACTTGTCAGATACATTAAAATCTTATTACCCCTTACCACCTGACAATCACTCTCTCTCTTTACAACAACCTCTCCCTCTAACAATTGTTTACCTAATTGCTTATTATTATATAAAATCTCACTCTGTTTGATATTGCCACCGTGAAAGAATGGCAAAACCGGTCACAAATAAAAAATGAACATGTGGAAAATCACTCAAGTATTTTACTCAAAAATATCAAAATGGAATTTCACCAAGTACTCTCGGTCAAAAATATTGAATTTTCTTAAAAATTCTCTTCTGAACAATTTAAACTGTTTTTCCCCTTTATGCTTTTATTCCCAATTATGTGTCATATTGACCATTAAAATATAAAAATTTCTTTGAATGTTCCTTGGGTGTTTTGACGTGACCATGCCCTGCCCGTGCCCGCTCCTCCGGCCGCTCGAGGCAGGCCCACACATCACCTGGTGTATTCAATCTAACTCGGAACAGCTTGATAAATGACTCGGGCTCACGATTAGGCACTTTGTTACTCCACCAGCCGGCAGGTATCTCCCGCCCCCTCTCCCCCTCCCAACATGGCGCCGCCCGCCATTTTGGAAATCTACGCAGGTAGCGTAAACGAAGTGTGTGAAAGAATGCGGTTTTCAATTTTGCATGAAAACGAGGCGGAACGGTCTATGAAGAATAGCAGACCTTTTTCGGTTTAAGTAATGTTGAAATTATGTTTCGGGTTTTCGGTTCATACATTTTTATTTTTAATAAATCAAAGCCTATTTACTGAAAATAATTGGCTTGACATGTAAACTGTAAAATATAACCAACTTAACATTAAAAAATACTTTATTTCACTGGGTACAAAGGGAAGTGCTAAAATTATAACTGGTTGAACACTGCCGCTTTCGCTTTGAATTGCTTTTAAACTGCTTATTTGTATATATTTATTTCTCTTTTAACTTATAATTACATTTTTAAGTGTTTATTTTACTAAATTTTGAATATAGAAAAAACTTTACAGCAATTTAACAACAAGCAAAACAAAACACGAATGCAACGGTTTAGCTAAAAGTTTAAATATGCTAAAAACTATCAAACATTTAAGATACTTCAAAAGTATTTTTCATACATTAAATTACTCAATTTTCTTACTAAAAACGAATCAGTATTTTTATGTTTTAATTTATGTCATCAATAAAATACTTTTAATGTTATTTTTATTTCTTTTGTATAAGAAAATTTGCATAAAAAATTATATAATATAATTTTAGACTTCGTGTATATTATTATGTTACCTGATTAATAATTGCATATCCCGCAAAGAATCTGACCTATAACAGTACATTTTAAAAATTTGATTTTTAAACATTCCCAAAAATTACTTACACATGAAGAAGCTCAATTTAATTAGCATTTGTTATCCTTGAAAAATAAAAACATAAATAAGAAAAAAAACTGCATAATTCTTCTGGAAACTAGTAATTCTGCAAGTTCCTTCCTCGGAGTGCTGCATCTTCAGAACAAAACAAATGAAGCGAGAAACAAAAAGCAAACGACGCCGAGGGAGGCGCACTCTTTTGTTTCCGCTGCGGCTTTCTTAACTCGAGGCTCTTATGGTGAAATGTGAACTCTGATGCGGTCAGATCAAGACCTCCCTCTTAAGATATGTGCTCCCGTTGAAGACAAAAGTTTTGATGTAATGTAGTGATTTACTCATTTTTACTACTGGGCAAATGTAAATAAGTTTGCTTGTGATCGATTCGCACATAAAACTAGATTTTTTCAGATGATTTCTTGTTGTTAATCAATGATCATTAAATAAAGTATACAATGAGAGAAAAACTTGAGTTATAATTTTTTTTTTTTTTAATAGAAAAATATTTGTCAGATTTTTTATGATTTTGTTTAACATATTTTCTTTCATTAATCATTAAAATAAACTAACCTTTTTCAATTAGACTCATTGCTTGGAACACTAAAATAATTCTGAAAGAGTACAAACATTTGAAATTCTTGGTTGTATTGTGAAAAAATGATGCACATATTAAAATCATTCATCGTCATTGAATTAACACTTTTATAATATTAAGAAGGCAAGTACTCATTTTTTTTAAACAAAATTATTATGTCTCAATATTACATCCAGAATTTGATTTATAAAATTTAATTGAATGAAAAAAGCATGTTCTACATTTTCTACATATTGCCAACTTTTAAATATTATTTTAGCTGGATTTTAAATTTAACTCTTTAGTGTATCAACAATCACATTCATTTAAACAACACAAAGATCTTAATGTTATATGAAGAATTATTCATATTTTTTATGCTTTAAATAAAAGAATTACAAATTAAATCAAATAAAAATCTTGCGTCCGTTTTTCATTATTTTTTTTTTGTATTGGAATAAATTTTATAAAAAACACTTATATTTGTTTTTATTTTATGCAAATGTATTCCGTACGGCGTGGACTCCGTGACATTATTCGAAAAAAAAAACGATACTTAATTTAATTACCAATAAAAATAAATTTTATGACTCCCTAGCTAGATAAGACACAAATTAAATTACCTGCAAGTTCATAAACAAGTAACAGGTTGTAAATTTCCATAAAAATTAATAGTAAATATTGTGTTTATTGTTGAAAAGACGGTGAGAAATAATGGTTTTCATTTGCAACGGATTTAGAGTTTTTGCTTTTTGTTAAGTTTAAAAGTGCTAAGTAAATATAAAACTCTTATATGGCAGTCATTTAAAAAGGCTATAAGAATAATTTTCAAAAAAACTCAGCTATTTTATTTAAGTAAAAAGCAATGCTGAAGTATTTTCTTTATTGAATATTAACATTATTATAGATGCAAATAATCACTTTCTTTTGTATTTTTTGAAAATATTTTATTACTCTTTCAGGTGGATTGCTAAAAAGTGACTATTATCAAGAACATAAATTTTTCTTTATTTTTGGGTGTTGTGCAGCGTTGTTTTTTAAGTCTTCAGGCGTCGGTCCCGGCACTGGAGCCTTCTTAAGAAATTTAAATGGTCAGTAAATAGTCATAAAAACACACATTTTACACATAAAAAACTGTATTGTATACACAATTACATCTTAATTAATATTTTTTTATATAAGTTTCTATTGGTGTGTATCTCAAGCACAAGCATTATCTATATATATAAAACACAAAAAAATGTTTGTGGATCCGTTATAGGCTTTAAAACCATCCAACCGATTTGCTTCAAACGGGTTTCATTTGAAAGGAAATAATACGAAGGTGGTTTTAGACTACTAAAACAATGCATTAGGCACATTCGGTCCATTTATTTTCCATACAAAAATTTTCAACATATTTAAAGTCGATATCGTTACTCGCAAAAAACCTCAAGTTCGCGCATAATACGGACTTTCAAAACTAAAACACAGATCTGTCATTCAAAACAGAGAGTTTTATCATTTGTGGTTATCAAAAATATATATATATATATATATATATATATATATCAAAAAGTGCCACCAAAAAGAGCTGTAATTGGAAGATATACAGCAGATGCGAAACTGCCGGACAACGTGAAGTGCGTTTGGAGTCAAAAAGGTTGAGAAAGCAACAGTCAAGAGCAGTAGAAACATCAGAAAAACATGAAGCACGTCTATAACAAGTTCGAATCAGAGATACTATAGCAAGAGCTGCTGAAACTCTTCAACAGCATGAAAACAGCGTAGTAGCACACGCCGGATATCCGCTAGTATACTCGTAGTATATTAACCATTCCAATAAGCTTCGACCTTATCATACAAGAGAAAACTCACCAAAAATCAAAACATATCATTAAAACGACAGCAGAAAATTTCATATAAATGACAGTCAAAACCTGCGAACACATTCACACTTTTGTTTCTAGACTCTGATGAAAGTACAATTCGTAACGTTCAAAAATCACGTTATTTTTACGTGTATTTACGACGTTCTTAATAATTCAGACAGCAACGTGTATAGACAGATATTGCAAGGCGTTCGTTACAAGCCCGTACAGCCAAGTACCGAATAAAATACAATAGTATAGAGGGGATACTCGCCGTAACGCGCGGTAGGCCGGATCTTTACGATACGTCGTAAAACCCATTTATGACCGCTCAATCAATATGTCGTCGAGCCGGGTCGCGGCAGTTTGTAAGAATTTGATGACGGCGGCATCTTTCATATAAAATAAACTAATGAATGTCGTCTGTAACGATTGTCGTTTACCCGTGATTTGAGACCTACGAATTAATTTGTTGACTTACTGCTTTTTTACGGGAAATCACTCTGATCGGATGTGCGTTTTGTGTGTCACTATAAAATAATTGTTACACAAAAAAAAAAAATTATTCATGCCTTCCGCATGATCAAGTAATGAAAATAAACATATTTACTTAAAAAAAAAGCTGATGAAAATATTTTTATGAATTTTTAAAAAGCCTATAAAATACACCATGTCAAAGTTAATAGATCGTATCAAATGATTTAAAACTTTTTTTATCTCGCATTAACTTCGCCCTTTCCATTTCCTCCCCCAAACTTTTTAAAACTCTGTTTAACTACTTTTATTTTTTCATTGCATTAGCCTACTTATTAACCAAAGTTCAGAATATATTGTTGAACATGGCGTATAACGTTCTAACTGAATAAAATCGACTTGTATCATAGTACAATTACGCTAATTTTTATATCCTTAAAATTTGTACTGTCCAAAATATTTTGAATGCTTAAAGTGTTGATAAAAAATAAATATATTTATTTGATTTGAAATCAAGGTTTTCTATCGTTGATTAGGATTAAAGGTTTGGCAAACTCATCAACAATTGATCAACGCCTAAATTCAAACCGCAATAGTTTCAGAGGTTGTTTTTACGAAATCTATGCATCCTGAAGGTTGCCGTTTCAATGAGGGTCGCTTGTACGTACTTGGGGTCAAAATCACACCCAACTACCCCACCAGTAATCGAATGTAACCCTTAACGGGGTCGGGCCAGCAGCCTCGTGACCCTTTATCAAGCACACAGGACACCTGTAAAGTCGGCTTATGCTTGCGCACCTGCCCGTGATTACAACTGAATTCGCCTGAGAAACCGATGCGTGTAAGAACCGTTAATTCATTTTATATTTAAAAATGTAAGTACAATATTACGCCTTCAATAATCAGTTTACATGAGAAAAAAAAAATTATAAATGTTTTAAATCAACAGTACGAAATATGTGTTGAAATAGACGTCGAAGAAAATGTAAAACTACTATGCATTTGTTTGATTGACTGTTTAAATTAAAAAAATATATAAAAATATATTTCCATGCTTTTAAGTGCTGTATATAATTATATGAGACCGATTTTAATAAAACGTTTGATTAAGTTTAATCATGGAAAATAGCGTTATTAATAAACAATAACAAATTTAAATATTTTTCAAACCGTTTCAGCCAAAGGACTTATATATCAATCATTTTTATGAATCATGAACTCAATTTATTGCTAACCTAAATTTCCCATATATTTTATTGACATTCCACGTATTTTTCATTTAAAAGTAGGAATTTTATTTAAATTTATGAATATTATATCAAATATTTGTAATTTTCCAGCCATTTGACTATTCAAATCGTACTGATTCAATCGTAAATACATAATGATGTGTTTTTATTTTAATTATTGTGTAATATTTTAAAATAATAATCCATTTTCTATTAAACTAAATCTCCGATGCACAAAAAATAACAAATCTCAAATAAATTTGTTTTTTTTTATATAAAAAAGAGCTTTGAAATATAATACGTCAAATATAATTTTACTAAATAATACCGAAATTCTGAGTACATAAGGTTTTTTGAGAGTTATATAGAATCTTTGAAACAAAAAATATTATTTTACGTGATAGATATTTTTTACACAAGTAAAAAATATCCGAAGGTATCAAATGTGAATTCTTTGTAACTAATATAATACACTGAGAGTTCGCAGTAATATCTGTATGATATTCGATTCAATGATATTTCAAAACAGAGTATCGATTCGGACAAAATACTATTGCTGTACCCAAATCGAATTATAGAAATCCAAATCTCTTTGTAAAAAAATTCTATAAAAAGTTTTATTAGGAATCCGCATTAGAAACAAGATAAAAATTATTGGAAATTTATTGTTACTATATTTCTGTTACCAACTAAATTCCGCAGATTCATAAATACGCTTTCTTTAATTAAAGTGGATTGATTAAATGTGATTTATAAACTTTTTAATCAGAATTAACATTAAATACTGGTCGGTATGTAAATTGTAGCTTTCACGGTATTTTGATGGCTGGATGGTCTAAAATAAATTCAATCGAATAATCTGACGAGCGGCTTCACCTGTCCGAGGCAATTGACTTGTTTTTTTGAACTTATAAAGACCTATTCATCGGGAACAGGTGTCGAACTGCGCAATATGCATTCAAAATAAAGCCGTATAAAATAAATGTTATGCAAAAGACTATAATTATAAATATTTATATCCATTGATTTGAAGATTTTTATTATCTCTGTATACTAAGAGCAACATTATTTATTACGGAATTATTTTAGTACAAAATATACGCAAAATATTTGAAACGCATATGCTTTTGTGAAGTTTGATTTAAATGGAATTTTAAGGAAATTAGGCTGTCAAATGAACAGAACGTATTCACATATTTGCACAGCGAAAAGTTATCCTTATGTAAAACGAAATATTTTCTCCAGTATTTTTTGTACATTAATGTAAAACTATGTATACACTCGAAAATTATTTTTTATACATTTGACATACAAGTGTGAATAATTCTTGCACAATAGCACAATATCTTTCGATGCTCTCAATAAAAGCAAAGTATAGAAATCAATGCTATAGATTTGAGGACGCAAGCAATTCATTCTCGTTTCCAATAGATATAAATCAACAAACGAAGTACACCCGAAGAAAGACGGAAAAAGGTGAAAGTGCTACCCGCCACGCCGAGGCACGAGTCCTTGTTGTCAAATGCAACATATACCGCGGCGTATAAAAATAAACATAAAACACATCGCCACTGAATCGTATCTCCCCATCCATTTTTGATTTCCATCAAATACGAACGGCCCCGGAGCCATTGTGGGGCGCAACCCTTCCAGCTCCTCTTTCACGTCGCCGGCAAGATTGACGCCAGAATGGGAATATTTACTGAGAAAACTCTTCATTTGTCCGCGCCCTCCGTCATTCTCATGGAAATCGCCGCTGCCGGTCCGCGCCCAGAGCCTCCGGTGTATTCTCCTTGCTTTCTGAATTTTGTTTATTATTTTACAAAAGACGGCTAGCTTTTGAATTTATTTATTATTGCTAAACATCGGATCTACCAACACACACACACATGTATATATAGATCTGATGATAACTTGGGGTGATAAAAGTGGACTGATCTGGGCGATTGGGGCCTCGTGCCTCCAGAGAGTCTTTATGAGCGATAATCCTCTTGAATAATAGCTAAATATTTCTGCATACTTGTTATTTATGACGTTTTAAGTAAATATATAAATATATATATATATATATATATATATATATATATATATATATATATATATATATATATATATGTATATATATATATATATATATATATATATATGTGTGTTAATATTTTTATGTAAAATACTTGAGTGATTATTTGATAGTGCCAACGTGAAAAGTTGGCGAAACCGATCACAAAGAAAAACGAACTTGTGGAAAATCACTCATGTATTTTACTCAAAAATATTAAAATGGAATTCCACCAAGTACTCTCTGTCAAAAATATTGAATATATATGTTACTATGAGCTTAAAATCAAGATAAAACATTATGCTCACTGCATAAAAAAAATATAATTATTACTCTTGTTGAGGGACAAGGCATTTGATTGGTGAAGATCCATTTTTTTTATAATGATAAAGGTAACTTTGTATTCTTTCTTCACTTTGAGTTTATTATATTTTTTGCATGACTAGTTTTGACCAACAGACATGGTCATCATCAGATACATAACTAAGCTTACAGCTACTAACCAAACAGTTTAGCTATGCATCTGATGATGACCAAGTCTGTAGGTCGAATATAGTCATGCAAAAAATATAATAAACTCAAAGTGAAGAATGAATACAAAGTTTCCTTTATCATTATATATAAATATTACCACGAGTGTATTACATATCATTTATTTCGTAATTCCTATTTTTGCAAAAATCAGTTTTGCAGGTCATCATTTTTTTTTAACTGAAGTAGATTCAGCAGATCTCTTTGAATAAGATAAACCTTGAATATATTTAAATATAACTTCATTACCCTTGCATGTGTCTATAAAGCTTTACAGCGTCTTTGCGCTCAATAGCATGGTATGATGTGTTACTATCGAGCCTGTGTGTGCTGCCCATCAGTGTTTCCTCGCTGGGCGCCACGCGACCCCCGTCACTCAGTGATTAGGGTGGCGTACCTGTGTTTGCAATCGCGGGGGCACGGGGCGCGGGGCAGGTCGCCGCTAGTTTGGCCCCCACACGCTTTATAATTGATGATATTGGGCCCACAGCTACCAGCTGCCTGCTGGACGTCTAATTGGCGTATATCGGGAAATCCATCTCTACATGTAGCCGGAGAAATCTGTCAAAGAATATTTTAATAAATTTAGGAGAAATCCATTCCAAAAAAACAGTATAAAACAGTATTTTTTTTAAACCGACCAGTTCAATTGTTCCAGCTTAAATTCAGCTTTTAAATATTAAAAAGGCAAATTTATGAAACGAATCGTTCCAGGATTAACCGCAGTTTCTTCTCAGTGCTTTTAATTGCTTGCTCATCTGCTTCTTTTATTTTGAAATCGTACTTTTATAGAGCAATTTTGCTATTCATTTCTCGTTCTCAGATTAAGCATGAAAGATTTTCTGCTCATGGAATAAAAATTATTTTTAAAATGATATATGATGAACTTATCAGAGCATGAGGGTTTGTTTTCCACGGTCTCTGGCTTTATGAATGACGGCTGTGTTGTCGGTAAAGGGATTATATACAAGGGTTGTGGTGTTTTAGGTATCACAGAATGCGGCTGAGACTACCTCTGACATCACCTGTCTCGCGACCCTTCTTTATAGAATTATACTTCGTACATCGAACCCCACTAAAATATTTCACATATAACAAAGATTTACATTTATAATTAAATTATTTATATACCTTGTGAAAAATTCAGAATCTTTGATTGGAAAGTTGCCACAAAAGTTTTGTGCAAACTCTCGCACGACAAACCGTATTTTTAAGCCCAGCTCTATTCATATATTCGAAAAATTTGCAAAATATTATCCTTTGAGTGAGGAGCCACACGAGACAGCGCATGTAAATGCGTGTACATATAAAAGTATCACAAGAGAATTTTGTCTGCCTTTGTACAATATCAGACATATGAATTTCCGTACGGAGGTAATATATTATCCAATTTTTCCATACAACCTAATAATATACGCTGGAACAACTTAGGTTTTACCGTAATATGGTATTTTATCAGATACAATACTCTGCCTGCGTAATATACTTAGTTTAAATTCTAGTCTTGACTTTTAAAACCGTAGACCAGGGTTTTTAAAATAGTGTAACGCGATTTGAGATATCAAAACATATAACAAATGTAGGCCAAATTTAATTTATCATACAATATCCATTGCTAGAAAATTAACGGTTGGCTTACTGCCTCAGCGGTTAGATCATAGACTCTTGATAGTCAAGTCAAGGTAGGTGAGTTAATGGTTAAAAATTATAATCTTCCCTTAATAGATTATTGCAAATAAGTTATATAAAAAAAAAAGTTCAGAGCAAGCCTAGCAATGTGATGACTCTAACAGTTTATCTTTCATAAGAAACCCCACCCCAACTTGTTAGCTGCCGGGCAGGCTGGAAGGAACTTTCAGCAGAGGCAGGGATGGGCGTCCCGATGCCTGAAAATTTGCTATGTAAATATGATTCATAAAACTATTGAGTCCGTGAGCGAGGCCGCCGGGGAAAGGACAACATTTATTTAATGTATTGCATCGAATATTCATGACGCGAGATACTTTATCCCTTTTGTCTAGGAAGGAGATATATAGAGCGAGTATAAATATTCAGCCGAATTTAAAGTAGGGATGATTTTAGGACGGCGTAAGGCTGTCTTTGAAAATAGGGGAAAACTCATAACGGCCATTGTGAAACTGCCGGTTTTTGGATAATTAGTAATAAAGATTTAATGTTATAAAAATATGCGTTCGAGGGTTTTCGAAAGCGTTGGTATTTTGTTACATTTGAATTTTCGACGTTTTGGTCTCGAAACTGGAGCCATCTTCAGGAACGATTCTCTAATACAATAATAATAATTAATATTAATTTAATACTTTCATGGTCCTATGTTTTTTTTATAATTTGTGTGTTGATCAAAAATATTATAAAAAAGATATCAATTAACTTTAAATGAGGTAAATGTATAAAATATTTTTCAGAGTATTGTTTACAAAAATCATATAAATATTAATATATTATTGCAGAAAAATTAAAAGAAGCTCTTAAAAAGTTTAAACGCTCAGAAACACAATGATCTGAATTTTCTAGCCATTTAAATTTGATATTTGTTACCAATGAAATACATATGAAATATTACAAATTTAACTCGTATGTAGTAATCAAACTAAATTAATCAGATTTAATTTTTAATAATGAGCCATATCATATAAGCATAAATTCTGGAATAAAATAACTTAAGGTTATATTTCTAACGAAAACATAAAAAATATGAACTGTCTAACAGTAAAGAATGTGCCCTGAAAGATCATATGAATTTCTAAGATGATTTCAGTTTTTTTTCTTAGAATTGTTTCTTCGGATTCCTTTTTATGTCAAATATAATTCAAAAGAATAAACAATGCGTATAAATATATAAATTATAACTTCCGATTTGCCTTTTGTTGTTTTCTTTTATCGACAAATATTTATGTTTATCGTAAATTTATTGGAATATTGATTCATTCCGCTGGAAAATAATAAAAATATTAATGTATTCCGTCATAAATGTAAATGCTGAAACCGTAAACTATGTCATAAATATGTAAAATGAATAGATAAATTATATAATAATAAATAAAATAATGTGTCATTGTAATATATTACTAGCACTTGGCATTAAAAACTGTTCAACAATAAATTGCTTGATTTTGACAATCACGTACTTTTGCTAAAACGGCAATACTTAAATACTAATATTAGATATTCATACTTAATAATGAATTATTTATGAAATGTTTTAATTTTTTTCAAGGTTATAATGGATAAATTTTTATTATAATTGCATTTCTATAAAAAGAGATATTTATATAACTTGGGTGATATTTTGAAAATTGGGTACGTCTGTGACGATGGTTTTTTGCTGTTATATAAAAATGAATATTTGGTTGGATTAACTGTATATTATTGACATGAATTTTGGTGCGTATGTTGTATATCTATTTATTAAAAATAAACGTTTTATATTGACCGTTTAACATGGAAAAGAGATAAGTTTTTCTAATAACGTTTAACACTTATTTTAGGAAAACTGCTTCCAAACCCTTTTTTAAAATATTAACACTACGCGAAATGTCAAAACCCAAAATAATTTTAAAATAACTGATATTGCTTTATTACTGAATCAACAAAAATTTATCAGTATTTATTTTCAATAATTGAAAATTTCATTATGACTTTCGCATTTTAAAGGCTTCGCCGGGATTGTAATATCCTAGCCATTTGGCAATTCGTATTTTATTTTAATATTGAGTATTTTAAAATCAACAACCCTGTTATTGATAATATTTATATTACTATAAATGTTTTTGAGAGAATGTTCTATGCGGAATCCCACTATAATATTTCTTGGTAAAAAAATATTATTAGTATTTTTACAACTTTTTTGTAAAAACGCGGACATGAGCTAGATAAGAGCTATTTTATTTTAGTACAAAAATTATTTGGCAAGAATATCATAATTTAACTCTCAAAGCAGTATTTGATACCATGCTTTCAAGGTTCGAGTGAAAAATCAAAGCAAAAACATCAAGGACTCTTCGTCTTACAGTAAACCTAAAAAATATACTGAAAATAATCAATTTCAAAAGACGTCAGGCACGTACAACAATCACCACTCTCCACACAAAAGTCCGGCGCCGAACGTAAAAAAACCGCGCCGATGCATGTGAAGTGAGAGAGGACGCGGCGCTCTCGGCAATCGATCAAGCACCCCTGGCTGGACCGCGGGCCGCTCTTCACTACCCCTGCCCAGGTCTACCCTCAGCATCGCAAACACACTGTTTGCTTCAGGCAACTGACTTCAGTTGCTCGAACACTTGAGTTGGATCCATTCACTCTATTTGATCAAGCAATATATAAGTTTGTAAGGATTCTAAATTTCTACGTAAAATAAATCAACTGTTACCATTTTTTTTTTCAGAAAATTATCTTTTTTTATTTAAGAGCATCGTCATACCTTTACACTTTCATGAAACTGTTAAGAGTCTTGCTACCTAACCTTGCTTGGTGTCCATCCCCCGTCTGCCATAAAAAAAGGACCGTTTTACCTGGCGAAATCGTGTCATTTAATTAATTTAATTGTCACTTTATTTATCTATGTCACAAATTGAATTTTTCAGAGTATTAAAAAAAGTATAATTTATATTTATCTATTTTTTATTTTTTTATTTACGTCCATTTTCAGGGTAAAATAAAACCTGAAAGATGTTGAAAAATTTGATAAAATGACGACTTTTCACAACCAAAGTTTGTTAAAGATTTTTTTTTTTAAATTTTTTAAATAATAAAACTCACAGGGTTTATATTTAATCTCTTAATTCCAATTGAAAAAAAGACTTTTAAATGTTTAGGACTCTTAGAACAGGGAATCTCCAAATTTCTACACTTCAATCGGAAAAACATATTTATCATATTAAAAGTAAATTTACAAGAATTGAAAAAATATTCTGTTCGAAAGTATCTATCTTTTTGCATTAAAATTTTTTTGATTGGTGCAGTCGATTTTTCGCAAAACGGACCAGAAAATGACCAAAAAAACTCGAGTATGGGACTAAGGTCCTTAACAAACCAAAATTAAAAATAAAAAACAAACAAATCAAGTCGGGAACCGAATCGTCGGAATATGAAACAAAATAAGCTCTCAAGGTCATAACAAAGGTTTTATTTGTTTGGAAACATTTATGAAGAAAATATTACAATGAAAAAATCTATTGAAAATTGTTATATCAAGTTTTTTGGGTGTATTTTTGCCATTGATGTGAGTCCGGCCACGAGTGTCCGCAGTTGAAGATGTCCCACTCTCGTTGTTTGCTTGTCGCCGTGGCGTGACGTGAGGCTGGCTGTACCGCGAGTCTCCGGTCTCCTTTGTGTGATGCTCCTATCTTCGGCAAGTTTTTATTGCTGCCAGTTTTCTGTACTTCTTTTTGTTCTGATATCCCCGTGAGTGGAGATCTTCAGGGACTCTACGGACAAAAACTCCACCGCGATTCTTGGAGAGATCATTATCGATATTATTTGAAAGCAAAACGGACTGAGATTTTCACATTAACGTTTCACATTAACAAATGACAATTTAATACTACATAATAAAAAAAACAAGCCTGAAAAGTAAAAAAAAATTTTTAAAAAACTACTTTAGAAAATGACATCCTTCTTTTTTTATCATATATCAAATTTTTGTCAAATAAAAAAACTTGTCGATTCTTAAAGTAAATAAAAACCGTTTTTTATTTTATTATTTGAATAACGAAAGAAAAGGTTGTGTAATCTACAGATAAAAAAAATATACTTAGGTAATTTTCAAATCTACACAAGATGTCTGATGTCTAAAAATTTAGTTCAAAAAGTAACTTAGCCTATCGTCAAAAATTAAATTGATTGAATGGTCCTAACATTAAAAAATCACATGTGCAGAACGCAACCTGAAGCTTTTGAGTTGAAAGTATAAAAATGGAGAGCTTTCCCCCGCCGGGTGTCTGTGACATCCTGCAGGGAGGCTCCAGCGCGCAGAATGGCCGGAACCGGAAGTGGCGCCACCGCTGTGAAGCCTTTTAGACGCCCTTTTGTTCCCGGACTCTAAAAAATGCAATCGGCGATTTTTGCAGCTCCACCGCGGAGCCACTTTAGGGTTTTTACTGCCACTGCGCTCGGGGTGCTTGGATAAAGAAACCTTATTTTTAATGAAATAAGTAGGCAATTATTTTAAAGAGTTCTTCATTCTTTTGTTATAATTTTTTCCAGTAATTGCTAAATGTTAAAATCCTTAAGAAATCAAAATTTATCTGTCTCCCATAGTGCATATTTTTTAAAACAAAACCATAATTTAAATAGAAATCACTTGGCAAAATAAACTAACAGAACTAAGTCCTACGTACCTAGGCTTTATTGGACACTATTTATGGGCTTGTATACAAATTATCTAATTAATGTCGTTAATATTTTCAATATTCCACGATAGTAAATATATTTTTTAAATATAATAATTTGTATTTTCAATAAAAAATTGTTGAGCTGTTTCTCTTATTTTTAAAATATATTTTATTTTAACTTTTAATTTATGAAATTCGAAGATCGGTCGAATGGTCTGATTCATACTAATTTCATTATTAAATACATTTATATATATTTTAAGTGTACCAAATTTTTGTACGTATTTATGAAATTATACTAATGAAAATATATAAATCTTGTTTTTTTTTTTTCTTAATCAAGATATAATGAGAATTCCTCTTCTAACACGCACAAAAACAATAAAGTTGGAATTCAGCTGAACCCTCGTGTACTTCCATCCCCTTTCTGTCCACTTTTCCACCCTCAGATCTCATCAGGCTGGTCCTCCAGTGGAGGCTTCGCTCAAATATTGTCCCTCCACAGAACCTGCAGTGTTTGCACCCTTCACGACTACCACGGCATATTTGCACGAATAGGGGTAGATTACGCTTTTGTTTATTGGAGTTTTTAAGGGTTTTTATGATATGTGCTACTTTGTTTATTAAATATTTCCTTAAATTGTATTTTTGTAGATCATTCTGAGTCAGGGTAATCAGTGTACTAATTTTTTCAAAAATAAATGAGCAAACTTCGACTGTAAAAATTTTTTTTTGTAGTAAAGACGAAATCGTGATTTAAAAAAAGGATATTTGATAATGATTAGTTATGAAATTATTGAGAGTGGTGTATGCTATCATCGTCTTTATCATAATATTGGAGTGAAAAACAGGAACACAACGCTCTCCGGTGACAGTTGAAAGGCCTTAAAAAATAGCCTGGGGTGGCTTTTCTTAGTCCGATACATCAAGCAAGACTTTTTTTTAAATTCTTAAATACATTGCTTAAAAGTTTATATACAAACATTTGTCCAACTTAAAGAGACAATTTCAGCTAAATCCACAATAAAGCGAGATGAAACCCGAGCATCGACTCGCGGAGCACATAACGCAATTTGTATGGAGTTATGCCTTCGCTCCGGCCCTGCCAGCCTTGCTCCTGGGCGTCTGCTATAATTTCTGCTCCTGGAATGCAATTAGTCCGCAAACCGGCGGTCCAATTCACCCCCTGCTGCGGCTCTGTGTTGTATTTTGTAGAATGCATATTTTTCAGGAAGGTACGTTTTGTACCCTGTCATTTTATTAGACTTTGCAGTGTTTTTAGTGAAACAAATGAATTTTTGATATACATAAACAAACGTACTGCCCGATTGCTTAGTGCGGGTTGCGATACAAAAGTGGTGTAAATAGAGAGCAGGAAATTTTGAGTTACTATTATGCTATAGTTATGTTTTATTGATAATGATTAAGTAAATTTTTTCAAATATTTAAAATTGATTAAAGAAACTCTCAGATAAATATCGTTGTGATTTGTGTGAGATTTGAAGCTGTAAGCCCTATGTAAGCTTGGGGATGAGAGTATCTTTAATCAATTTTTAATATTTTAAAAAATGTACTTAATCATTATCAATCAATAAAACCTGTTTAGGCAAAATCGTACTTCCTGTGAGACGGTCTTCACAAAAATCAATAATTTATGTTTTTTTATTTCTTGTAACAACTTTATTTGAGTGTACTTTTTTGTTTTGTGCGTTTCTTTCTTCCATTTTTTTGTTAAAATCAAACCAACTTTCGACATGTGTTTTATGTATTATATTTTAAATTTTTTTTTGCATCTTGTATATTTTATATTGTTTAAAATTAACTTTTTTATGCTACAAACATACAAGTCAATTTTATAAATAAAATTACATGTATTACATTATTATTTTTAAAATAGAAAAAATATTTATTCAAAGTAATAAACATGGTTATCCATTCCTTTTATAACAAAAATAAGAGAAGATACCATATAAAGTTTTATTCAGAGATGAGTACTTAGTGCATAACAATTAAAAAAAGGAATAGTTCAAATTTATAATAAGTATTCAAAGTTTACGTTTATTAAAAATATATACAAAAATTATAAAAGTGGTTACAAAAAAATATATATAATTTAATTTTATGCAATAACATTACGAAAAAAAATAATTTCAAAAGCTTTGGTGCTGTTTTTTTTTTTTTAATAAATAATGCTTAGAAGATGTAATATATATATTTATTGATAAAATTCATAGTTTGTTAGTAGAATTAATATGGCGTCGCTCTGTAGTTTTCTCACTCAGCAGGGGATGGCGTTTTGATGTTTACCTTTAACCCCTTGATTAAATGACAGAAAAGGTTTTCTATCCTTTAGCGTCAGGCCTTGTTGTAAAGTCGAATAAAACAAAAACTAAATTTGTTTCAAACATGAGACTATTCTATTTCTTGTGTATCTAGTCAAAAAACATCGAATTAATTCAAAATTGCGATAAATTATTGTTGAAACACTTCATGCACATGTTTTATCATCCCATATTAAATACAATAAAAGCCAGTTGCAGCCCCTGAATCTTATCTTCTCTTAATGCGTTATACTTGTAGCATTTGATATTCACTGTTCTCACATAAATTTTCAGTTAAGAGCTAAGTTATTTAGAGTTTTCTGTTTTCAGCATAATTTAATTTCACTGCGAAAACAAAACAATATATAAATAAAAACTTAAAATTTATTAAAAGATTTGAATGTTTCAATTTATATACTTGGTAATTTATTTCATCAATCTTTATATTCGTATATATATAACAAGAGAAATGTCCATAATCAATGTCATTTAAAATTTTAAATGATGTATCAAATTTCAAATGCTTACAAGTATGTTAGGTCAATAAGATATTTTAAAATACTTATTAAAATATTTTTTTCGTAAGCTATCGTTAAATGGTAATAAAAATGTAAAAACAGAAATATTCGTTGAAAGCTATAAAACTATAAAATTTATACAAACGACTGACGGGCATCAGCTGAAAAATATCAAGAGTATTGCAATAACACCTGTTCAATTTATTTTGAATACTAGTTTATTATCTTGAAACATCAACTTTGGAAAAATTAATATAATAGATTGTAAATATATAAATTAAATTCATTATCATAACTTAAATTTTTAACCAAACTGCAATTAAACAAACGCATTGCCTTGCGATGTATTGAGTCTATAACTGTAACAAACATTCAAGATATACTCGTACATTTATCTTTTTATCATTAATACATTCATGTTTTTTTTTTGTTCTAGGTAAGGAAATTTAACTAACGAACACATAAAAAAAATAGGTAAGTTTACACAAAAATATAATATTGAGTATGTTTGTGTATAATCATCTCCAACAACAAAAACAATAGTTAAAACATTATAACATTTAACTTTAAATTCCATGCACTTCCACCCCGCTCTTTTCTGCGAATCAACTGGCTCCTTTAGGGCATCCCTTAGCACTTCGGGTCCAAATAATTGGTTCAGCACTCGAAACCGAAGCAAAACAAGACAACTGATCATCCCAAGTTGGATTGATAAGTTTGCGAGTCACGAATTTACGAATTCGTCCGGAGATCTTGTCTCAGTCCGGGACTCTTGGCGCGGCTTGAGAATTCCTTGTCTAAAGATAATTAAAGCGCAGGGGTGTCCTAAGCCCCAACTAGGGTTTTATGCACCCTTTAATAGTAGGGGAAATTAGAGAACATCTGTCTTATGCAGGACGTTTGCTAATGCAGCCTTGCTGAAACGCCTGAGTTAAAAACAAATGTTGTTTTATTATTAAACATAAAAGCAGTAGAACTATTAAATTAAAAATTAAGCTCAGCCAAAGCTTACTCGTGAGCGCACTCTTGAAATTTAAAACCAATAAGAAAACATCCGCTTTATACAGAGGCATTGGCCCATACAGGCTTGCTGAAAACGAAGGCTGTATTATTACTCAACGCAAAATTATTAAATTTTAGTATATAAAAAGAACGCGTACTTAATATTTTATACCATCACAGTGACCTTTGAATAATTAACAACACGTCTCTGAATAAGTTGCACATCACAAATAAAAAAGAAGGTAGACAAGCCTATGTCAGTATTCAGAGTTAATTATGACTTGCTTGATAATCTCGCTTGGTGAAATTTAATACACATAAATTCAATATTTTTGACAGAGAGTCTTTGGTGGAAATACTTGAGTGATTTTTCCTCATATATGTTGAAAAATCGCTCAAGTATTTTACTTATTATTTAAAATGTTAACACATAAACGATAGCACAACAAAATCTGCAACGATGCGCTACATTAAATCTGTAGGCGTTTTCATAAAATTACTGACAAAAGCGACATGTCAAAATATTATTAGTGCATGTTTTCTTTGATTCGGATCTTATCTGACCGTTTGGAACCACTTTCTTATATTAATATTAATGTGCCATCTTACTCTTCAAAAATACTATGGTTATCCCTCTTAAAGGTGTCAGAACACTTATGCCCAAAATAACCTTTGAGTAATATTATTTTGTAGCCGAATTTTTGGTGCCAATTTTAAATCATCATGTGGCAACCCTAATTTTGCATGGGTCCAAATTAACTTGAATCAATTGGAAAATATTCGTTTATAAATATTTTCCTGCAATACAAGGGTATTACCTTTTTTTCAAGTCACAAGCTTCGTTGGTTTTGGGAAAATTTTACTTTAAATTTAAGCTCATCAGACCGAAGCTAATTCACAAAATGTGCTATCAAGTGAATTCTTAAAATAAGTACAAGTTTTCGCACTTCTAACCTTTGTTTATTCATTTGAGAAAAATCTTCTCTTGGGTGTTTTAATTTCATTGTTTTACTTTGATACTAATGCTGTGCTTTTTTATTTAAAGAATTACTCGAAGCATTTTTAATTACAACTCTTTTGTGCTAATTTATATTAATATTTAATTGTTGTGAAAACAATCTATTTTTTACCCTTTAATTTTACATATGGATATACTCTCAACAAATATGCTGGATTATCACTCTTTTTAAGTTATTATCAATAAATATTTTGAGAATTATTCAAAATGTTCAAAATTTATAAAATGACCAAAAAATAAATTAAGTTTATATTTATTGTGACTAATACAATCAACCTTAAATAATAGACTTGTATTTATTTTATAAGTTTCTTAGTTTCTATTTAAAATGGTATCTGAATAATCAATGTGACATATAATATAATGAGTCAATTTTTGTTTTTTCACTGCCCATAAACTTATGTTTTATGCTTCTATAAGTTTGCTCAGTATTGTTTATTTAGGAGACGATATCAACTATTCTATTCCCATTAATTGTAGTAAGGTTAGCAATTATAACTCAAATTATATAATATTCTCAATTATCTCTTAATTCCTAAATACCCACTTCATAAACATTGTTTTTAAAAAAACTATTCATTATTTTTATACTATGCGACCCAGCGAATTAAAATGTGCCAATTAACCACAGTATTATACAAGCATTTAAATTTTTCAAAATATAATAAAAATTGTTTTTTTTATTTAAAAATAAACCTACTTAAGATATGTAAAAATAAGTGTTGTGCTCAGAATTCTTCGAGTGGTAATTTTGTAGCTCAGCGTTTTCAGCGCGGTATTTTTTCAGTTTTTTTTCCAAAGACATCCTTAGCACCGAATACAGAGTTTTCAGTACTCGTAATGACATAAATATATTTACATACGAGGCGCCCCGTGTGACGTCATCTTATTAAAATGAAATTCAAATCTAAATAACCAGGCGCATATTCCGTATTTAAACCAGTTCCCATTCGCACGACACACTCCGTACGGCGGGGCTTACACCTAAGCCCTGGGAATGTGACAATGTGCTGAGACCATCTGAGCTCGAATATGAGCTGTAAAAATACCAGCTGAGATCCAGTGACGTCATCGCCCCGTGAGCGCAGCTGCTGGGAATATACAGAGAGGAGTATCCGCGACAGCTTTTCCCGCAGTAGAAACTAAGTGCACGCCGCTTCATCAGACCTCTATAGGTTTATTTTACAGGTTTTTTCAACTAGAAAATGATTTTTTTTTTTAAATTATAATTTGTTTTAATAAATTTGCTTTTGTTACTCTAGGTTGTAGAGGGATTTGCTCTGGAAGTACCATGTTGAGGTAAGGGTTCTCCTGCTATTGTTTCTGTAGCTTGCTGCAGAAGTAGTATCAGATCTAAACTCCACAGCTTTGTAATGAAATGATTATATTATAATGCTATTAGTCAGCAGCAATACGCAGACTTTCCCTTCCAATATAAAAGTACGGTGTAGAAGAACCCGTGGACCCACCACACTATTTTCCTTATAGAAAACCATGAACACTAGCTAAGCATGAGTATATGTTCAGTAAAATGGATCCTCTCAAAGCTTTTTGAAAGGATCAAACAAGATAAATTTTAATATTCCTATTTTTAAAATTAATCGAAAAATAAAAATATATTTAACCAATTTATATCAGTGCACTTCAATAACTGCCACAATTACTGACAAAAACTTAATTTCATCCCCGCACGAGCCCCCGGTGGAATTTAATATGGGGCGCCGCGCACTCACGCCCCCGGCGCCCCATTAGCGCGCAAGGCCCAGGCGGAGGCTGCTCGCGGAGGCTGCTCGGGGGGGCTGCTCAAGGGGGTTAATGAGATATTCATTGTTACTGGTGTGAAGTAAAAAATACACCTCGCTTCGTATATACCAACCCGAGGACATGCGGTCCAGTGGCCCAGTGGCTAGCACTCCTGCACTCCTGCACCCCGGACTGAAATAAGGATAAGGCTTTTTTATCAGTCCTTAATAAACTACATCAAATATATATTTGAGGGTATAAAATAATTATATATTTTATACTCTCAAATTTATTTACTTATTGATAATGATTAAGTACATTATTTCAAATATTGAAAATTGATTAAAGAAACTCTTATTGTAAAACTCTCATTTGTATGAAAATATCATCAATATTTAAAAAAAAATGTATATTATCAATCAATAAAACCTGTATAGTACTAAAATCGTACTTCCTGTGAGACGGTCTTCACAAAAAATCAATAATTTATTTATTTATTTTATATTTTATTTTATTTTATAATACCCGGGTTAAATTTGTGACTTTGGCGATAAATATATTTTCGTACATTTTTATATAGCTTTTCAATATATATTTTCTAATTTTTTACACTTCTTCGTTAAGTTCCTCTCCTCGACCATTTCATTGAGAATATACTTATGCTGAGCCAGTGCTCATGGTTTTCTAATGGGAAAATGTTGTAGTGGGTCCCCGGGTCCTTCTACATGATGCGCCATATTTTATGTTTGTATGTGAATAATAAATAACTTTTTAAAAAATGCAATCGATTTCTATAAATGAGGTATTTAAAAGTATTTAAAAGGTAAAAGTCTGCGTATTACTGTTGCCCAATAGCATTATTATACAATCCTTTCCTTACAAAGCTCTGGCGTTTAGATCTGATACTTCTTCTGCAGCAAGCTAAAGAAACAATAGCAGAAACCCCCCCACGTACTTCCAGAGCACATCCCTCCACAATCATTCCAAGTCCACTACTCCATTACTGATCTTTTACACAGGCATGGGGTACAGGATGGCAGTTATGCACAAGCAACAGAATAGGGAGATCGGGGAGGAATTTTTACACAACTACAAAATTTATGAAAACATCACAACCGCATTCGTTTCCAAACGCTTTCGCAAATTATATAACTTCACTTCTCAATAAAATTATCTCAGCTTGCGTATCTCTCTCTCACTTGAAAACCAAATATTAAAAAAATATGTATTTAATATCAACCCGACAACATCAATCAACTAAAATAAAAATAAACAAATTTCGATACTTCAGTCCTCCACTTACGTCGCCTTTCAGGTCGATCCACATAAATCTTAGCTTTTTTGTAATTCACTTCGCGAGAAAATAACCACAACACAAAAAAAAATAAAAATGACTCAAAAAGGCAATCTATCGTATGCATCGACGTGCTGTTCATTTTTTATATGGAGTGTTTGTATTTTTTACACTCGCATACTTTATTATCATTACTTCTGACGAGTCATGACGCCTTGATTTGTGGCTTCGATATTTTTGGCAATTTAATATTGGCGATGAAACTGCACATATTTAAAGAAAAATAAAAACAATTTCAGAAATAATATTTCACAAGTTGTAAAATGTATTTTGCATAATATTTTTTATTTCTTATATGTAAATTTTGCATTTTTTTAGATAATTTACAAAACATGTTTGTTATTTGATATTACAACTACTATTCAAATTTGCACTTCAAAATAACGACCATTTCACAGGACTTTTATAATTCTATATGCAATACCTGATTTTAGGTATTCTAGTGATTTTTGTATTTGCTTGCCAACCAAGAATTTCTCCATTTTAATTTATGTGAAAAATATAATTTTTAAATCTAGTACTATTTTTAAAAAAAATATTTTCCTCGCAGAAATAGTAATTCTCGACAGTAAAAAAATTATTGAAATGCATTCGTTATTAGAACTTCATTAGAAAGTAAAAATTGTTTTATTTGAAATGCTCTGTACTTGAACAATAAATTATAAATATTATTACTTGTATGATTAGGCACATTAGTAATGTAATGGGTAATAAATATACACTTGATTGACATACATAAATAATAAATAGTCGTCTCTTTTGAGTTCGTGACGCCCTCCAAAGAGAATAGGACCCACTATTGAAAATGATCCTCGTCCCCAGGAATTTCGCTATTTAGATTTTTTGATAAGTGGATAGGTATTATTCGTGCTTGAGTGTCTTCAACATGCGGATTAATTTGAAATTAAAACATCAGCAACAGTACAAAAACCAATTAATCTAAAAGTGATTCCCACTTCAGTCATGAATTTGTTTGGCGTAATAATATCTTCAAGAGGTCGTAAGTGGCTGCTCTGAGCAGGTTATGAGTTTTCTACCCTAATAACACACGCTTCAAATATAAATATATCTCCCAGGCCGCATCTCGCGAAGGCTCACCGGCGATTATTGCAAATTTGCAACGTTTACGCTGCTAAGGAAAGGGCGCGCCGGGGACGTAATAATCAACCGATAACAACCTCCTGCAAACACCTTGCAGCGGTGATCTCCCCGCCACAGCCTTATTTCAGTCCCTCGTACGCAGCTACAAGAAGACTAAAAAAATCCTCTCTGTGTATTTTTTATAAGCAAAATACGCCTTGAATAAAATAAAGGTAGAATATATAAAATTATGAGCCATTTCTTAGATTCTTTTAGGGTGCTAGTAGGCTGCTGGTTTCTTATTGAATATTTAAACAAGCTTGTTGTGATATCAGTTTTAAGCTAACACATGAAGCACAGAAAAATATCGGTTGATGTTTGAATCCGCAACTTGGCAAAAGCGATATTATTTTAAAAACACTCAATGAATTTTCAGTGTGAGTGTACTTTATTTTATAATTTAACAAAATACCTCTTGAATAAATGTTTGATACATGATATGATAGGAAATTTTCGAAAAATTATTCAGGGACTCGGTTGGAATGTAAACCCACGTAACGCTACGTGCTATGGTGAAGTGCTGATTAAAACCATATTTTTTAGAGAAATAATTGGAATTTGAACCCAAGCCTCACTAGTGTATTTTTATAAGCATATTCAGCAAATACTTCAGCTTTAAAAGCAAATGTTTTAGCTTAAAAAGATTTATAAAAATTACATTATTGAGATAGTTGAAATACATAAAAGTATGTAAATTTTTATCCATAAAAACTTTTCCTGGATAAAGGCCTTGCGTCCTATGTTTTATATACTTTACACCTGTGACTAAAAAATATATCTAAATATTTTAAATAAAATACTAATTTTTTTGGTGACCTGTTTCGCACACCATTCACGTCGGCATTATCAAACTGAGCTTGAACAAAAATTTCTATCGTGCAAAGTATTGTTAAAAGTTTTTCTGGTGATCTTGGGATATCTTTGGAACTATGCAGCGCAGTGGTTCGTGTTATCTAAAGGTCATCCCGGTACTGAGAACGTCTTTAGGGTATCCTACATGGTGGTTCTAGTACCGGGACCGAAACTTTTGATTGCACAGACCCATGATCTACCAACGACAACAGCCAAAAGCTAAGAACATAATTTTTTTTTCAGATATCTTTGAAATATATCGCCTTTAATAAATTCGCCGAATCGCTTGATAAATGTATTTTTAGTGAACTTCGCTCTATCCCGGTGCGAGATCGGTTTTCAGGCCTATCATTAAAATAATAAACGCGACGTACTTATCGGCAGGGATCTGAAATACGCCGGCAGGTATACAGCAAACGTATAACCCGTCTCATTATTTACCTTTGAAAGGATGCGCGGGGGAAAGGACCGGCCGGCCAAATGAAGCCTTTGTGAGGGACCTTCGCCGATCGGACGTGTCCTCCGACTGAAAGGGAGGTTCTATCGCCGTTTTTAATCTACAGCGTTCAAAGTTTTTGCCCGCCTTAATTTCCTGACTTGAGAAAAGTTGCGGGGGTTGTGAATGCTCCCTGAAGTGCGCCCCGAGAGTCGGACTGTCTGTCTCCCACTTGGCGGTTTAATTAAGAGAAGGTCTTCCTTTTCGATGTTAATATAATCCTTTAGGTACTTTTTTCGGGATCTTGTTATTAAATGTTGCGTAGGTCTTTTTGAGTGCTATTAATTTGAAATTCCGTTTTTGTATTTTATTTCAAGTGTTTGGAATAATCCATTTATTTATAAATTCAAGTATTTGTTTTATTCTGGTAAATTGGAGTAATCGTAAAAAAACAAAGTTCAATAAAACTTAGCGTTACATTACAAATATAAATAACCTAATAATTGAATTTCAAATATCAAACCAATACTATAGTTTTGACAAGTGATGAAAACAATGTTATCAATAAAACATGATACTACGCTTAAAAATATACCTCGGAAAAATGAATATAAGCTGAAATCCATTAATTGAAAAACATTACAGTTTGGATAATTGGGGTTACCATTTTCAAACATTTTAATCATCCGTCACAAAGCGTTAGTTAGATTTAAAAAAAAATTACATACAAATACATTAAATGAACCTTCACAAAGTGACAGCCGCAAAATACTATCAGATATTTTGCAATGCTATTTTTTAAACAGTTATTTTTTACCGGACTTGAATGCGATTTTATCTTCAATAAAAATCACGCGATCAAATCTTCTGAATGCTTAATGTATTTTTTTATTGCCTGTGTGTAAAAAAGTATAAACTGAAAGTTGAAATATGAGTACAAGTAACCTTGAAAACCATAAAGTAGGTGGCCGAGACGTTTATTTAAATATTTAAATTATTATCATAAATGCAATAATCAAAAAATATTATGCATTTAATAATTTTAAAAACATGTAACGTGTTGTTTTTTCTTGACGCCTCTAGTTGTCTTTATAGCATCTCATTCAAATAATTTTAATTAGTGTAATTTATATGATTTGATAGTCTAAACAACAATCAAAACAAATTAGGGATATCATATGTCATATAGACGACCTGGCAGCATGTCTAAAACTTCTTTGTTGATTAGTTATATTGAAATAAAACTAACTTTTATGTAATTTACGTAAAAAAAATTCATACAATAAAGTGTGATGTATTTTTATTTTTGTCAAAGCGGCCAGTAAAAATTTTACAGATGTCTCACTTAAAGAAGTTTTAATAAAATAAAAACAATATAAAAAGATTTTTGTCCCGAAGATTTAAAAAATGCTTTATCTTAATATAATTACATCATTGACATATCATAAAAATATAAGGAATTGATAATTCATAATTTGGCTTGGTTCAAAAAGGAAATCTTTTTGAAATGTTATTTTGACAATTAGTCATTTATAAAAAATTTAAAAAACTAATTGCTCTTCACGGATTTGAAGCCGTGTTTCCACAGGTATCAAGAAAACGTGATCATGCCTTATTTCTGCCAGTTAATTTTTTTTTATTTCTATCTTGACTTGTAACCGAAAACTAATTGTGTCATTCCCGCTAAAGGCGGGTGCAGTTAAAAGTAATTAATTCTTATCAAGAGTACTAATTAAGAAAACAATTTTTTGTGCTTTTAAAGACCTATTAAATTTATTTTAATAAAAATAAATAGCACCTAAAACTATTATGCTTTTAAATAATGGTTTTTCTATGGAGTTTTATTTAAACTTTTCTGTCAAAAATATAGGGTATGAGATATAAAATTGAGATATATTCTGTGCTGTGTTATCGTGAGCAATTACAGACGGGAACTTCCCGACATATGTGAGGCTTCTCTTGCGCCGGGGGCAGTTAATATTTTATGGCGGGGCATTTAGAGGGTGAAGGCACAGACAACTTTTTACGCGATATCTCCTGAAAGAAGAGTTGGAAAACGCGAAGATAGCAAATAATCTGAAAACTTTAATGTTCTTCAGAAACTCCGAAGCTTTCTATAAGTGTTATGTATATTGACGTCGGGGCTCGGGCGCTCTATGCGGGAATGCATGCAGAACTTTCAAATACTATCAATATATACAGGGTATTTCAAAACTCAAAGTATCACCTTACTACAATAGCTGAGAGAATGTCAGAAGTGAACAATTCGTTTGAACTATAGAACAAAGCACGCTTTAATTTTTTTACAGTATTTTATGCAACAAATCTTAATTGAAAGAAAGATCAAAATAAAGCAGTTTTGATCATGGTTAACCATACTTAGTCAAATTTGCATTATGACCCATGCTGAAGCAGGGTTTACCATGTTGAACCTCAATAAGTCAACATTGCAGTTATTACCACTTTAAATCGTGTTAACCCTTGCTTTAAGTCAACGCGATCGAATGAAAAGAGTATTTTTTTGTCAATAGCCTCTTTAAACCAAAAAATTACCAAATAATATTCAATTATGTATTCTAATAAAAAACACATTTGAATTTCCAATTAACATTTTATGATTATTCCAATAAAACGATTTTCTTTTGTTAAATGAACATATTGATTTATATTTTATGACTATATATAATATTTATACGATTCGTGTTAAAATTAACAATGAAGATGTTACATTCTTGATCATATTTCTACCTGAATATGCAAATTTGACATCCCATATAAATCAATATTCAAATTCAGCTACCTGTAAAGAAGGGCTTCTCAGGTAGCGTTGTCTCTCAAAAAGAACTACATCTTAATACAAATTATAGCAATATATCAACTGATTTATCTGAAAGATAATATCATTTTGGTGCATTCAAATTCTGCATGTGATAATTTGTATGCAAATTATGCATTTAATAGAAATATATGAATATGATTTATATTCATATTATTATCTTTGATACTCAAGACATTTGAGATAAGTCTTTACCCATTTGATTTTTTATTTATAAATTGTTAACCAAAGAACCATAGAAATAACCATATTTGCAATCCAAACAAATAAGGTACACGTTACTTTAAAAGATTCCTTATTTTTATTTAGTTATAAAAGGCTAAACTATGTAAATTAAACGTAAGAAAATTTAATTTAACCTGAATTTTTTTTATAATGAAACGCCACACTTCTTGTTGGCTTATAATAAATTGATCAACGTAGAAATCAGCAAACAGGCGTAATGATAATATTTTTACGTCGCCACCATGATCGCAAACAATACAAACTCAAAATTCACAACGCGCCAACAAACCTAAGCGAAATATCAAAAATCGGAGGTCTCATCTCGAGCATTCCTGTATCAAGGATTCCCCCGGCGTGCGACTTAACCCTCGGAAGACCGCGGGGTCTCGGGGACCCGCCAGGCCTGTTAACCTCTCCGGGGCCGGGGCCGGGCGCCGGACGTGAGCGCACTCGGTATTAGGAGGAAAAAATCGCTCGTCCTCGGGGTCCTGACGCGAGGGAAGGACTCGGAGGCTTCGGCGCTGGAATTCTTCAGTGCGGGAATGTGACGGGATTTTCAGAAAAAATCATTTCTGCTTCATGGTCGTTGGAAAAAAATTATTTATAGACAATATTTTTGTAGGGATTTTTTTTAATATTTAATTTATTTATTTGTAATTTTTTTAAATTAATGGTTATATCACATCAATTTATTTAAACTAAATTGATTAAATGTAGTTTTTACAAAATTGTCGAAAATGAATACTTTGATACGGTTGTAATTTCAACGTTTAATGGAATTACTTTAGTAATCAATATTTTTGATAAAGTACTTGGAAGAGTTCCATTTTAATATTGTAAATAAAATAAAAAATGTGTATGATTGGCGTAATCACTAGAAAATAAGGATTATTTTGTTTTGTTAATGTTTGTGTCTTCAGACTTAACTAGATTTCTTTCTTCTCGTTTAGGCTTTTAACAATTGTTGTACAAAGCAAAAAATCATAAATCAGTATACAATGCGTATAAAATTTAATAAAAAAAAGTCTTTAATGAAGAGAATCAAAAAAATAACGGTGGAATATAAATTGTTGCATACATCTATATTATGTCTTTTACAAAATTCAATTTATAACGCCACATCTATTTAAAAAAAATTGCTTAGATTGCTACGATCTTTGGTCAACGATTTGTGTGGGATCTACGATCCCACACAAATCGCGATGATATTTTTCTGAGAGTTTCTTTAAATCATCTTCTATATATGAACCAATGTGCCTAATCATATTAGTAATTACTCAACTTGGTTAAAAATATAATCGTAAAGAAATGTTCAATAATTTTGAGATACTTCAAAACTATATCGCATCGTATCAAAGAGACCAAAAGGTTTATATTATTATGGCTAAGGGTGAGCAGATCTGGTTTTCGGACGATGCAATGGATTTTATTTCTCGTCGAATTTACGTCTGATATCTATGAAAAGGTCCCCAGCCGGTCGGATTAGTATCAATGATTTAGCCGCGGCGTGTAAAAGGTTAAGCCAACATATATTTTTTCTGCGGATTGTCATTAATTTAACACGTGTTTAATTGACTTCTCCGGGGACCGCGGCCGTGCAAAGGTTAAATAAACGATTCATTCAAAAAAATTTAACCAATTTTTTTAGAAACATATTATGCATTGAAAAAAAAATATTCGCAGCGTAATTAATGTTCAATATGTTTAAGTAAACAGTAGTTTATTTGAGTAACGGTCTAAAAAATTAAATTCATAATACTTATTAATCGCGGCCATGTACAGTGAATTCGTTGTTTTTCTGTTGTTAGTTATAAAACAAAACTCTGAAACTCTAAATATTTTGAGGACCCCGCAAAAGGCACGATAAGTATTTTAAAGAGGCTTTAAAGGCTTTAAATCTTGTTTACTTAATAATATTTAGCAAGAACCTTTAAATGTATTTTGCTCTTGAGAGGTCTGGATAGTAAGTAAGGATTCCAAAAGATGATCAAACTGTGACGAATCGGTTAGAAATATCTTTGTTTACTGAAATATATTTATATCATGTATGTATCGACAAAAACCTAATAAATATTTATGTAAAGTTAACCACTGATTTACACGCAATTTTAACACAGAAAAAGATGATATTATTCGTTTTTGTTATTAAGTCGCCTCAAGTGTTATTCAAAGGGTTCTTTTAATAATCAATTTTGCCGTGCAAATTATATTTCAAATATAAGTGTTCAATTTCACATCCCTTGACATTTGAATGAAGCCATCATCCCTCCAGCCCGCCCTTCCCTTGAGACTTTGTCTAACGCGTGACGCAACCACCCCGTATCATGGACCAGATCGGGACATTTAATTCACTTTCAGCTGAGGTCACCAGGGTCTTACGGTCAGTCTGGAGGCTTTTAATGCTTGCCTGCGTTTATAAAATGAAAAAAAACTTCTTTAATAAAAAACATCTCTGACTTCTTATAGTCAGCTCTTTGTTCAATTATATGATGTATAAGTTTTAAATGGACCAAAAAAAACATTTTTATTCATAAAATATATATTTATCCTAAAAGGTAAGGCTATTATTTATAAGTTCTTTTATTTGACGGTTGACCTCTAATACTGACAATCTCTTTAAAAGGCTTTTAATCTCACGACCACAGGTAATTATTAAACTAATGGCTATTATTTTAAGAATCCAAAATAGTTTATTGAGTAAAAAACATCGAATAAATTGATTTTTAGTGTAATACCTGTTGTTTTTAATTCATTCGTTTTTGAGTATCAATATTAAAATAGAATTCCACCAAGGACTCTCTGTCGAAAATATTGATTACTATTAGAAATAAGATCAAACTGTAATGAATAATTAAGAGGTTTAAATAATTATTCATACGTGAAACACTTATATCAAAATTAAAATAGTTCATATAGCAAGTAATGCCTTTAGGCAAAACCTTCAAATTTTAGACTATTAAATTATTTATTTAATGTCGGTGTTATAACAGAAGCATGACAATTCAATTTTGAAACCACGGCCATTTTTCACGCACTCCTTTGTTGAATTCAAATCGTAAGAAATTATTTTCTATTGTTGTTTTTAAAATATATCCAATATCAATATTATTTTAACGGAGGCAGTTTTTTTTCTTTTTCTAATAACATTGATTTTTTTCTTGCTGAGACTATAGACATTTTAACTTTGTTGTAGAATGTATTATATACTTTCAAAACACTGTTATTGTTAGATTATTCGTCTTTTTATTTATAATCGAAAGTGTATATTTTAGTACAAAATGGTTGTTTTTTGTATACGGTGATATTTTTAAAAAGTAGAAAATTTTGATAATACTCGTATAGCTGTTATGGCTTAATTGGCAAAAAGCATCGATCCGTTATGGTCGTAGAAGTGTGGGTTCAAATTCCACCAGTGTTTCAAAAAAAATAGTGTGAATAAATAACCTTAAATATCAAATTACTTACGATAAATAAACGCCAGCCTTCATAAAAAGTTCTTAAATTTTACCCGGTAGCTAAATAAAAAAAACATTTACACATTATGAAAAAACTAGGTTTAAATAATTTATCAAAGATTATTTTATAAAAATAATCAATAATTTTTAAAAACCTATAGATATTTAGTGATTTAATGTGTATTTTCATAGAAACACTCAATGGCGAAAGGAATTTTTATCAATGTTTATTTATGAACACAAAGTTTTAATTGCTTAGACGGATTTTCACAGAAGAGTGCTTTTGTTCATATTCTAATGACCATGAAAATGTGAAAATCTAAAATAAATTATTGTGTTTAGCATATAATAAAAATTTCACTTTCCATTAATCTAATTTTGAGGTAAAAGAAAATAAATGACGCTTTGTATGTAGTCAAGAATTTTTCGCCGCTAAAACAAACCGAGGGGGAGAGGGGAAATGGAAAAAGCTCCTAGCTGGAAGCTCGTGGCAGAATCCACACAGTAAGATCACAAGAAAGAATTAATCACAGTCACCTAGTTGGCCCGGCACTCTGAACAAAGCCTTTGGAAGCCGCCTGTAAGCTCAATCTACTGAAACGAAAAAGCTCGATTGGTGCTTTCGACGCCTAACAACTGAAAGCTTTGTATACCACGCGGCCCGCACCGAATTAATCAGAAGTCGTTACAACAATCGACTGCTTTACTGTGACTTCCATACTAAAGGAATTCAGAAACTGCATTTGTTCCAATATGTTTTATTACAACCAAAGGTGTCTTACTCAATATATTATTAATACAATAAAATTAAAAAATTGGAGAACGCAACAAATTCAAGCATCTCAACACCCAAGAAACCCAATTTTATAAAAAAAAAACTCCTGCCAAAGCCTAAGATCATGCGTTTATTACTTTAACGTATGTTATTAAAAAATTATCTAATTTTTGCAAAAAGTATGTAAATTCAATACGTGTTTTAAATAAAGAGAAAATAAAAAAACAAGATCTGATTAAATCTAGCACATCTCGCTCTATTTCGGAGGCACTTCTCGAATTTACTTACAAACAGGGTGGGCCCTGGCCAGGGTGGCGGTTCCAGCAGACGCCGCCCTGACAGATGACCACAGCCGCCCAATCTTCTTAAAAAACACCCCAACTGCGAGTCTCATCAACCTGACAGACAAGGGTGCACAGATAATTAATTGCTCTCGTCCGCACGAACTTGTTGAAAATTGCAACGAGATTTTCAGCAAATTGAAATTTTTATTTATATATTTTTTTAAAATCTGCGTCTACAAAGTAGTTGTTTTGCAGGTTGTATTATCATTCAAGTGACGGCTTTTTTCTTACAATACTTCAACACTGAAAGTAAAGATTTAACGCTTGGACCAGGTATCTATTTTTTATCGATATTTGTAAAAAAAAAATATATATTTAATTAATTAAATGTCAACTTACAGTGTATTTTGATAATTGTAGACAAATTATAAAATATGTAAGATTTTTCCATTTTTTTTTCTATTTAATTCTACATTTATACAGTTATTTAAATATCACAAAACAATGTGATGAGATATTTTTTTAAACATGTTTTTAAACACACGTTTATTTACTGCATTTACACCATTTGTATCTGCTTGGTAGACCAGTTCAAAAAATGTACACATGTTACTGTTTAATAAAAAAAATATATATTTGGGTAGTAAAATATTTTTTTTGAAATCATAAAGTGTTTTTCATACGTGTAAACATAGGAAACTCAATTAGTTTTTAAATTTTTAATAAGATATTTGTTGACCTAGCAATAATGAAATAATATTTGTATATAATAATAAATAAATTATTTATATTATATTAATAATCATGCACCAGGAGCTATTTTATTCATCGGCCCTAGTTCCTGTCTTTTTAACGCCATTGTCCTTTTGGCAGTACACAAATAAATTCACGCCTTTTTCGCCCTTGGGGCACCCTCCGGAAGGGTCACAATTCTCCAGCGCCCCAACCCCTGCAATTGCCTGGAATTCTAATTATTATTGATATAAAATTCTAGACCGGTCTGATTGTCACAAAAGGGTGGTTTTTCGTTTAATTGTGTTTGGTTTGTAGAATTCGTTTTAGGCATTCTTTGGTAATTTTATTTTTCAGACTCCCCTTCTCATCAAAATTAATTAAATAAGTGAAATATTTATAATGTGATTCGTCTCGTCTTTCAGTTTTATATGCTGATCGATAAAATAATATTGATTGACGCAGTGATGAATGCAGCCTTATATTAATATGCAATATTACTCATTTATGTACACAATAAACATCCATACATTAAAATATATAAAGAGCTTGTTCCTTGATTTTGAAATTGTGGATTATTAGTACACTTTTACGTTATATATTAACGACGAGACCTTGTTGATAAAAAAAACCGGCCCATCGCAACTCAAAGGGACCTCAGTGATTCCACTCAGTGGACCACTGTAGCTTTCCAAGTATGTCACATTTGCAAGTTATCAGATGTATATTTATTAAATTAGAATTAGTTGAAGCTTGCAAAGTTTAGATTCGAATCCAACGAGCCTCGATGGTTACTGATTTCATAGTTTCTTGGATATTAGGCTGCTTAGTGTTATCAGACCCAGTGCTGGATTTAACACTCAAGAAATCATATTGTAACGTAATAGTGAAAAATTCAGAAAATAATTTCTAGATGTATTCAATGATATCCAGTTTCAGAGAGCACCAAAAACGAACTGCAATAAAAGCATTTCAGCAGGGTTGGCCGGTTTCAAAGGCTACGGGTCCGCTTCAGAGGAGGAGGGCGATATCGACCGGCGCGCCATACCATCCCTGAAACTCTTCATTGTTTCCCGACGAAGCCTGCGTTTGTAGCAGGCTTTTGATAGGCATCGGGAGCTGCGGATGAATTGCCTCGATTCTCTCCGACCGTTTATCCGGCCAGCATTCAAAGGCCAAAGTTAATTACGTGAACGAGAGACGGCCTGCGCGTATGTGTGTATATAATTTAATGTACGTGCGGCCGCTTTTGGGGGATCTTTGATTCGGGGGCGGATTTTTGTCTCATTGAAACGCCACGAAATGGCCCGTCACGTGGCTTTTGTAGTTTCATCCCTTTTTTGCTTTCTTTGGTTTGATTAATCAACAGTTTCTCGACGACTGTGTCTGCTGGTTTGCTTTGATGGAGAGATGCTATAAATAAAACTGAATCAGTGACCAATTTTAATGCAAATACAATAAATATGGCTAAAAATATTTAGTAATGTTTACAATAGAATAGAAACAGGAAAAAACCAGTTACAAGAAATAATTTAAAAATTCAATAAATGATTAAAATTTTCTTATTTAAGCTTAATTTTTCATAACTTAAATAATTCTATTTAAAATTTTATATCTCTATTATGCTTTCTGCGTAAAAGTTATTTAAAATAGTATCGAACTCCAAAAGTTTTTATATATGTATCTAACTCCGTTGATAATACTGCCTATCCTACCCTTTCAGTAAATAAGTCTATTAACATTAGTTCACATATAATATTGTATCAATTTCAAACAGCAGTCACTTTCTAAATCCCATATTGAAACATTAGGCCTTGCGAGTTCTTCAAAAGCTCCCTTATTTTGCACGTTCAGTAAACAACCGACACATTTTTACCTTTTATATGCCGCCGGAGCAGCGCCCATTCAGCATGAAATATCGGAAAGCCTTCGAATAGAACCTAACCCGTGAAAGGAAACAATAGGGGGGTAAATGAACCGATCGCCGATCGTTTAATTTAGGGGTGGAATGCGGAACCTTCGGATTGCCGGGGGTCGGCACAACTCACCTGAGAATGGGCGGATTGTGAAATGTACTGAAAAATACAATGTCCAGTAAATGTTTTTTTGGGATTAAATTTTTGTTTATTTTATTTGAAATCATAAATATCTCAACTCGATTTGAAGTAAAATCAATGATTGTTCAACAAATTTTTGGTATGAAAAAATTGTGTGGTGGTAATTTTTTTTTTTCTCCCCACATCTTATATGTACGAGGGCGGTCCGATAAGTACTTAGCCTCACTTCCCGATGGTGCTAGTATCGCAAGAGAGATTTACTATCGTTTAGTACATTCTCGTAGACGGCTACTGTTAAAATTTCAGCCGAATCGGCTATAACTGAAATAATAAATGGCATAGTTGAGACATTCTTGTACATTTATTTAATCAAATAAGTTGAAAAAATACGAATCATCGTCTAAAATATTAATGTTTTTTTAATATTTTCTGAATTGTTTCAAAAGATTATTTTATTTGAAAAAATTACCTTTATGAAATATCAGTTAAAGCTTCCAAACATAACAATCCCCTTTGTACTAAGCTCAAAATGAATTCAAACAATACTATTTGATATGGGCTTAGTTTATTCATTTCGACAACAGTTATTTATTGGATTCTGTTGTTTGTCTCATATTCAATACTCGTGGATATTTCAGAATATTCAGTTATCTATTTCAACCCCTTTAAATAAATGTAAACATACAAAAGAATACTCAATGTTTTAATGTATTACCATTAAACACAATAAAAGAATCTTTTCTGAGCGAAATATAATATTTACTGGCTTAAAGTTAATTATGTTATCAAAAAAAAACAAAACATCTCATAATATAAATGTTTTGTGTCTAACCTTCCTACTTATTTTTCGGAGAATTATATATTTCCCAAGTCTTCTTGAGAAGAATGTAAAATTAAGCCTTAAAGACACCATAAGTTATTCAATGGTTTTTGAATATTTTTATAAACAATTTTTAATTATTTCAGAGTTGTTATACAGCAGTAATAACACATTAGGAACAGTAAAGATTGAAAATAAAATCAATTAAGGAGTGAAAAGCAGAATCTATTCAGTTAACGTAACAAGGCATGGTAAATAGCAGGTCATTTTGGTTTCCATCAACAATTAAGAAGGAATCGCTTTGCATTCAAAGGCTTTACGAATCACCCCTAAGCGAGCTTGGCCTTCCTGTGATTGTGTTCTTCGTTTCATCCCCCGCGTTGTTTTGATTAGCGGACTTTTGAATTAACTCCTAATAATAATTCGACCCACTTCCCTTTCAAACGAGTCGGTTTCATTTAATTGCTTGAAATTAAATTATTTCTATTGGAGAAACAAACAAATTTAAGGAATACCATGAATTTATTACAATTTCGTATTAAATATTATTTTGTTATTGTTTAATCTTTAGAGATAAATTTAGTTTTCAAGTTTAGCTATATATATAATAATTATATAATTCTTTATAAATATCATTTTTAACTTAATTTAAAGATGTCAGTTCAAAAATCTAAGACATTTTTAAGCGTTAGTGGAATGATTTAAAAGGCACAATGTAAAGACTATTTCAGTCATAAAATCTGTTTCAAACATTGTACAGAGAAATATTCCGGAAATATATTTTTTAACCATTCGGTTTTCGGGAAATCAATATTTTAACTTACTTTAAGAAAAAAAACTACTAGAAATTTGAAAAGTTAAATATTTATTTCTTACACCAATGGATATTTTTGAACAATTAAATGGTTTAGGTTTTACCTTACCATATAATTACCCTTACCTTAGGTATAAAAGTTTAATAATAAAATTATAAACCTGTTTGGGTTTGAAGATTTGAATTAAAAAAACACAAAAAATTACAAATAGTCATTCAAGAAAAGTGTTGTTTCTCATCATTAGCTATGCTGGGATAATTGTGACTTTCATAAATGAAATATTGAAATAACAAAAGTCTAACGGCTCCTTTTGTTTTACCTAACAACAAAACTATCCCAACATTGATTTACATATTTTCCTCAAGCGTTCATCCTTCTTTCAGCAAAATTTATACAATAACTTGAGAGTAGTTTATCCTTTGATATTAAATTTGAAACAACGCCGTGTGTGAAATATTGTCGATAAAGAACTTTGCGCTAGAGCCTCCCAGGTACGAACTTTAAAACACGTTTTGTATTAAAAATCATAGAAATAATTATTGCATAAATAAATCTAGTGGTTTTCGGGAGCCATTAAATGAATAAAAAAATGAAGATAGCTCTGTTGTTTTGTAAAGCATAATCAACATATAGAAAAATATTTATTGGTTTTTGTGATATTTCAATTCCTGAATAAACCAACCTGTATATATTATAATAAAAGACTAAAATAGATATTTCCTGTGTTAGAAAGTAACAGATTTATCAAAGCTTTAAGTAGAGGATAAAAAGCATTTTAAAACGTATAATTGTTTCTGTTTGGTAAAACCTAGTCATTATTCTTATCACCTTCTCTTTTAAAAAGTTTTATAAAAATAATCTTGCATTTAAAAAACACATAAGATTTAAAATGTTTATACCTAAATAAGTCTTCTTTTGTGAAATACTGTAAACAATAAAAAAAATATTTACATGGGAAAAATGTTTTCAAAGTAGCTACCTTTGTTTAACTTTTAACTGTTGATCTGAAAAACAATTCTAGTTTTTTTTTTTTAAATCATTTGTTGTATCGTTTTCGATAAAATTTATAACTAAAAAAATATATAATAAGTTTTCTTTAAAATAAAAACAAATAATACATTTTACCTCAAAATTTCCAGGTACATAATTTTTAATTTTTATTTTAAAATGTAAAACAGCTACCACGAAATGAAATATTGAAATCAAGAACTAAAATTTTCTTGTGCCTAATATTTTATTACGATCAATATGTCAGAGAAAAAAATATATATACTTTTGAAAAATTTTCTCGTATAGACGAAAGCAAAACGAAAATCTACTCCATAAGTCAATCTTACCTTCAATATATGAATATGCAGTGTTTCTAGCATAAAAAATGAATGTGGACAAACAAAATGACCTGGTAAGGGTTGAAATCACCCCCCTTTTCTTAGAGTGACACTAAATTCTTTGAAATAATAAAAAATAACACTACAAGTCACTGAGTTATATTTGTAGACAAATTATATATATATATATATATATATATATTTGTTGTTTTATTTATTTGACCGTTTATTAGTTACCAAAAGTCCTCATCTTGTCAGGTCACTATTAAACTGTTAAACCACCTCTTTTTTAATTAAGTCGAAAACAGATTCGCAAGCAGAAATATATATTTTATTTTTTTTACAATTATTTTATGACCTTGTATTCATTATGTATATATTTTTACATCTACTGTTTGCCAAATGCACCAATATTGCATTCTACTGAAAATATGTGTATACTACATGGTAACCCTAGCAGACTCAAAAATAGCCCCTTGTTAGATCGGGCTGGACGGGTTGCCTCGTAATTCATTTATAGAGGCTGGGTATGTTTTACCTTTACGTTTTCGTATGCAAGTTTTAACCTAAGACCTTTCAGGGGTTTTGGGGTTGAGCTGTAAACCTCTGGTTCGATTAGTGTTATCTATCGAATTCAGCTGCTTCTTTAAATTTGATTTACATCTGAAAGATTGGAATTTTCAGTTGATCAACCATTGATACAATTAAATTGTGAAACACTTTATTGGTTGTAGTAATTTTTTTATTTTTGTTAATGTGATAAAATAATGATTTTTAAAAGCGATTTCGATCTGTAGAGAAGTTCCAATAATCAAAAGAGTTAGATATATTTTAGTAGATTAGCTACATAAAACTACATTAAATGAACATTAGACTAATCTTGGCGTAAGCTTGAGGCTTCAGGCAGAGAACAGGCTGCCCCGGGCAATACTCAGGCTGGAGGAATCTTTTCTGAAAATAATCCCTAAGTGTATGTGACATCGGACAACCCTCGTCTGCCGAAATGTCGACACAGGGATCCTGAGGGTGGCTCAGGGGTGGTTTTCTCAGATAAATTAAATTTGCCTCGGCTTTTTGTGCAGATCTATTCAGTAGTATTAAATTCTTATTGTCTTTTCCTTGAGGATATCAACGTCAGGTTTTGAATTCGTCTCTTAATTTATAAGACAAGGCGATACGTAAAAACAAAATTGTTACTTTCTTCCAGACATTATATACTATATAAACCCATTCAGGCACATATATAAATATATCTGTTTTTTTGTGTGAGTATTTACACACACGTATATATATAGACATATAATAAAAAGCATACTTTAGTAGAAAATAAAATCTACTTTAAATTATTTTAAACAAGTATCGGCCAATACTTTAAAATATTGTTTTGGCTTTAAAAACTCAAAAACATTATTTTAAAACATAAAACGATTTCTATGAATATGTCATAAATAAAAATATAATATCACAAGTAATATAAAAGTATATTTGGAATAACTTATATTTTTCCTTTGATGTGTATAACACATTTTGTTTTCTTAAAGAATTTTATTATCAGAATAATAAGAGTATGTATCAAAACCCTTAAGGCTATGTTGTAAAAAGCAGAAGGTGCCACTATTACTGTGAAAAATTCTCTGAAAAACGTATAAAATATGAAATTCGCCCTTAGCCTTAAATTGCTTTAAAAAACTTTACTTCTACCCCAGCCGGTTCTTAACTTGTAAGAAAATATTTTAAAGAGATTTAATTTAATACAAAAATGATGAACTCCGCTTGAGTGTTATTTAAAATAACATTGTAATACTTTAATATAATTAAATTCCTTGTAAAATTACTAGAAAAAGCTTTACTTTGTGTTTTATTTTATAATATCTTGTAAAATTGATTATAAATTGATGATACACTTGCAAGAGTTGAATAGACTTTTTATTGAGTTTTTTTAAAAGAGTAAATGCGTCGAAGTTCTTAAAAAAATATTAAATATTACCAAATATTCAATTATTTTATCTTAACATAATCTAAGTTTACAATATATAAGAAAAGAGTCATGTATTTTATGAGACAAAAGTAATGTTTTATCGTGCAATATATCAGTTTATTTGATTACACTTGAAACAAGCCTTAAATATAGAGTTCAATAAATTTTTGTATACTCAAACTTAAGTTTTTGAGATCTTTCTCTTATCTTCAACTCATAATACTTCAAAGATATTAAGTTAGATATTTTCTCCATAGTTAGTATACTGCAGATAATGAATTCATAGACCACTCAAATCTTGCAAAATCAGAGAAGAGAATATACAAGTGTAAATTAAGCAAGTGTAAATGGATAGAAACCAAAGATGCTAAAACAAAGTTATTAAATAAGGACAGTGGGTTTTATTTTACTACTTTTTTAAAAATTAAGTTAGATAAGAATTATACTTCTGTTTCTGCTATTAAAATACAATGACCACATTTTCCAGTTTTGCATCAAGTAGATTTATTGTGTGACGAGGTAATACTTATACGTACGCAATTTCCTGTAAAATTTCAATGCAATTTATTAAAACTGAAAAATCTCATGTTAAAAATCCTAGAAATCAAAGCATTTAACTTTTCGTCTTGAAGAGAGCTAGGCTGATCCAATGGTTGTCATACATAGCTTTAATATTATTCTCATAGTAAAAAGACAGTTATATTTTATGACGATTAAAATTTAGGATTTTCAGTATGTTTTATGCTTTTAAAAAAGCTACAGATTCAAAATACACGACATTCAGTCTTACCTTTTCAGTTTGTGTCATTGACCAGGTGTGAGTTTCACGACCGGCCTCTGCAAACGGGCCGGCATTTTTAAAGAAGCAACTGAACAAAAGCTCCCATTCAGATGAACTTTCAATAATCGGCCTCGTTAAGCTCTCCTCGGGCTGTAAAGGCGTTGCGCCGCGATGGAGCTTGTAAAGCTCTCGAAACCGTTAAAACTAACAAGACTTAACTTAGGCTTAGCGACGTCGGGAACGATTGCGACGAATTTATTGTCCCCCAAATTAACGGCAGTTTTACTTGTCGCCCTTTTGTGGGCGCGCTCGCCATTGTCGCGGACACAAAAGATATTTTGACAAAATATAATAAATGGTTCGTCTTTAAAGGCTTTTTTATTTTGAATATAGGTGGGCATTGTGAGGCCCGCTGTCACAGCGCGCAGCCGACTTTGAATATAATCAGTATGATTTTTTTAAGAATAGTTATAAATCAGGTTAATGATATTTTTGCAATAACATTTCTCCCCTCACTCACCCTACTTGTAGGTACACCTAATAAAATTGCTTCATAAAGCTCTGAAAAATTGTACGTAAGTATTTTTTCCGTCTATTCGTTATAAAATATTGAGTTCTATTAAAATGAAAAATTATTCGACGAGTTCGCTGTTAAAGCATTGTTTACTTTTTACTCAGCTTTATATTTGATGATTAAGTGGTTTCTCGGGTATTTAAATGCTAGGCGTTTTCTATTCTCTGACGTTTCGATTCTGATTAAGAACTTCAGGAATGTCTGACAGTCTCAGTACCGAGACCGAAACGTTAATAGTCAAAAAACATTGTGCAGTTTATCACCCAAAAAACCAAAGATTTAGACTACATAAACTTAATTTACGCATACTCTTATTTAAAGTCTCCTTTGTTAAATTTGTTTTGAGTTCAAAAATACCAATACAAGACATCAACGTAAAAATAAAATAAAATAATTATAAACCAATAATTCAATACTTTTTGAGTATGTTTTTAGCAAAATAGAATGACCATTTTTTTAATTAGTAAAAAGATAACCTTGAAGGACGCGTGTCATTTAAGTTTTTTTTTTCTCTTTTGCAATATGTGTAATAGTAACCAAAAACATGGTTTGTTCTTATAGAACTAACATACTTTCGTTAAAAATCATTGTAATGGTTCCATAATAACGTTTTCTTATTGCAACACGAAAGCTTGGGAAATAAACTTCATCAAGATCCAGTCAGCGATAAAAAGTATTAATAATGTTAAATATTCTAAATATATATGTGAAACTATTGATTATTAAGAATGAAAACAATCTTAATAACCATACTGTCCGTGTCTGTTAAAGTTATAAATATATGTTTTTATGACTTCTTGTTTCCACTCTTTAAGAATCCCTTCTTACACACATCACCATAAACCAATCCCGTTTAACTTTTACTGTTGTTTTTTTAACTACCACTGTGCCATTAAAAATAACAACTATTTAAATTTCTCAAAACACATCTGTGTCGTTTATTAGTTAGTAAACAAGATTACTTGCTGTTTATATGCATCCGAGCTTGAATTCGGTTTCATACATTTTTATTTAAAAAAACATTTATAAACGCTTTTTTCTCGGATGCTGAACCGCGACTTTTGTTATTTTCAAGTGTGATTCATCTCCATTTCTATCTTTACACTCACATAAAACATGAGTAAAATGTATTTAATGCTCTATGAGTACTTTCAAGCAGACGCCTTTACAGTGTAGCTTAAAAAACAACAACAGCATTCAAAAACCCAGCCATTCCACAATACATCACAAACCAACCCCCGACCATTAAAAGATCATTCTCCACCTCCGCCATTTAATTCCCACCCCCTGGAGCACCTCTCGCTTTCATTACCGCTGACCGCCACTCTTCCATCTCATTTCCATCCCTCCACCTCCCTCCCCGCATTTAACACATCATTTAACTGCTATCTGACTTAATCCCCGGCCGGCGCATTCCCCGCCCAACTATTTCGGGCCGATTTAATTGCCTAGGTATATCTTTAACGGGCGCCAGCGCAGCCTAACCTGGCCGAGACTGACCCGCCGTAATTAAGGCGCCCTCTTACTGAAGTGGACTCTTGGACTGCTGCTCGAATACAAAACACCCCCGGGAAAAGTGAGCCCTGAAACCCCCTTGACAATATAAACAAGCGATTCCTCACTGTCACTCCTCAGAGGAGGCTTGTGACCATCTTACCGAAAAAACTGTTAATGCGTGTATTGGTTCTCAGAGTCCTTGCTATTGCTATAAAATACTTTTACATTGAAAGAAGAAGGTATAACGCTGAGCTCTGATTTGTACGAGGATGCCAAAAGATGGCAGACTGCACCGGATTGGTCTGCACAGTTTGGAAGATCGAAAGCCTCCGAAGAGGGGGTGATGCAGTAAAATAAAAAACCAGGTTGTTAAGGTGGCGTGATAGAAGACTGGCGTGCTTTGGACGAGATGAACTCTGGGATGACAGGGATATTTAGCACATTTGTTTCAAGCCCACCTGAAAATGTAATTTGCTTAGAAAGAAAATAGTTTTAAAATAAACGGCACAATCATTACTTACAATAAAAATAGCCATAGCGTTTCTTTAGTGTCAATTTTCGGCAACCTTTTACGTTGGCATTATCAAACATAGTAAGGATTTTTAAATAACATGCAAGTAAGTAAACAATTGTTAAAAAGAGTGCTAGGCAGGCTAAAAAATAATTTGTCAAATAAAATGTATTCAAAAATAATTTGAGGGATTAAAATAATTAAAAAAAAAATTAAAACTGATTTTTTAAGTGTAATCTTGATTACGTTTTTCTTACTCTGTACATATAAGAACCACTGGACCCACTTTTTCACTCCCATAACTGCTATGCAAGATTAACCCAAAGCTACTAAGCTTGCAAATGCTCAGAAATACTTGTACATTTTTCCATTCCTTTGGCCGAGCTTACGGTGGAGCTTTAGGAACAGTTGATTCAGAACCGCGAATTTTAGGACGTTACGTCTTTGGTTTGATTAATAAAAAAATTACAAATATAATAAGCCGAGAAACGATTTTTGGTTTGTTTTCTTCAGTTCACAATAAAATAAAAATGTTTCTATTATAAGTTTGACTTATGTTATTTGTTGAAAACAATACTATTTTTTTATTAAAAGGTCTTCCGCTCTAAAAAAGCAAGTTTTCAAAGTTGGGGTCCATTTCAGATTAAAATGGATTTCATAACTATTGAAATCATGAATCGGTTTTTACTCAATGCATTTAAAGACCAAAAAGCTCTCATTGTTACAAAGAAAAAAAATTGCGGTTTTTTTTTAATAGATATTTTGTATGGAAATAAGCATCCTTTCAAATATTATATTTCTATTAGTTTTAAACAGATTAATTTTTTCTCATTATTATATCAGAACTTTATTTTTACAATATCATACAGTTTTTAAACGATATTTTCAACACTTTAACCTAAAACATTTTCTAGACTGTTGTTGTAAATAAAATAAATTACTAAAACTACTGCTGATGATTAATTGCGAAAGTTTTTACTTTGTTAAAGTCCATCATACGAAAATAGGTAAAAACAACGACGAACGAAGCTACTAAAAATTTTTCTGCTGTTCAAAGACTTCGTTTGGTTATATATAAAATTCTATTGCGTAATACTAAAAACTAGTGCTTATGGAATGTTTTAAACAAATGGAATCAATTCTTTCCCCAGATCATTTACCAATTTGACCAATCAGAGGGCCGCTCCACTCTCGTCCCGAAGAGCCCATTCTGACTTATTTAATGGATCCCACTCCGTTGGCTTAGCCGCAAAGTGCGCCGTGGATCATTGCCGATTATATTATTTAACATCTGCAAGGAATTATTAAGCCGTTATAATTTAAGACTTGGTTAACTGCCTTAGTTGGGGCGAGGTGTACATTAACACTTGCTTTGTAAGTTGTTTCCTGGAATGTAGGCTCTGCCCCCGCGGGGGTCCCCGGGCCCCCCGAGCCTCCCGCGCGAGCCGGGCCCGGAATTCGGGCGGTGCTTGAGATAGTCTATGGATATGAGACTGGGGAATGATTATGTCATCAAATTAGACTGCTTTATACCTGCGATATATCAAGGTACTAATTAAAACTGGGAACTTGTAAACAAGAAACAAATTGGGACGGCACTATTATGCGCGGCGAGGCAACACTTCAGGACTACACATAAAGTTCTGCTTCAGCTGAACAATGGCCGAGAACAAAGTCAAAACGTATTAAAACTGCTACAGTATGTGTACTTTGTACATAAATAAATTATTTACACAATTAATAGCTTTCGAAGTGTATGGCAGAGACCCGAAAAAATGAATTAGGCAAGTACTCAACTAAAGCTGTTAACATGAGAAATTTGCGATACTTTCGTTAAATCGAGGATAATCTTATAGAGCTGATTTGATTTCTTAGGTGCTTCTTACTAAAAGATGGTCCTAGCATGGGGACCGAAACGTTGAAAGCACATTTCTAAAGCAGCACACCACACAAGAAACCGAATCAAATCATATTAACGGCTGCTAAAGCCTATGAACATTGAGTTTTTATATGCTTTAATTGCACCGCTTTTGTGTATAATTATCATTTAAATCGTTTTATCCAATGAGTAATGTTCTCACATAAAGAATTTAAGTAAACCATCGTCCTGTGTCTCCTGTTATCTCCCTAATGCGGCATTGCATTAAGCATGCGTACGCCTACATTAAGAAAATTTCATTAGATTTCGTAGGGCAGTTAATGCCACCCAAGCGGTGCGCTGGGCTACCCTAATCCGGAGCCCTTTGTACACCCTGAAAAATTTACATTCGAATACAGGGAATTATGGAAACACTTGAGTACATTGGTCGGTCGTGGTATTTTTGTAATGGCTGTATTGGAAAAACCGCACTTTAGAAACCAGTGCCATTTATCTACAAAACTTTTACTTTTAAACATAAAAACAAACACTGGTAAACAATATTAAAAAAATGTTATTCCAAATACTGATTTTCATATTTATATACAAGAGTTATTTTTTTCCCATAAAAAGTAGTGTGTAACGTGTATTATTAGATAATTCATACTTAATTTATAAAATAGGCGCTGTACTACTGACTAAGATCCTGCCTAAAAATACATCCCAGTTTTTCAGGATATTGTTCTAATTTCAGGATTCCTTAAGATCCGGGAGCGGAAGTCGCAAAGGCATTTCGACAAAATGGCCCTTCTGTTCTGTGACGTATTTGAATGGAAGGAGTAATTAACAACGTCAAAGGAAAGTCTCGGCTAATGGAACGATCTCGATAATGAAAATTATGTAACAAGCTCCTAAATGAGATTAACAAACCTATAATATTATACTTACTTTTATTATTTATTTATTTTATCAAATATAAAAAAATGTATTAGAGGTAGCAATTTATGGTTTAATGCACTTCTTAAGTATGTAAGTATACGATTAAAAATAATTTAGTACACGTCTAATAAATTAATCTTTATGTTTATTCTCTCTCATGTATTTAAATTTTTTTGTTGAATAAAATAGCATCTCATAAAAATAACAGCTTCTGTCAGATTTTTCGACTCTGATAAAGGTTCTTACCTCTTTTAAAAATGTCGCCTGACCTAATTTCTACTTATTTTCTTCTTTTTCACTTCTACAAATCTCTTTTTATTATTTTTGGAGTTTTCATAAATAATTTATATCGTGCTCTGGAGATTTCCTTCTTAAGCAATGCTTTTAACTTTTTACGAAGAAATCCGTTGCACTTTAATACCTACAACGTGTTTCATGTCGCAATCGTTTTGTTACTCTCAAATAAAAATAACATTATTTAACTCAACGTATAGCATTTATAAAATATGTAATTGCAGACACATCGTATGTGAAAACGCATTTGACTTAATGATTAAGGTGTATTGTCTTTAAACTACATTTTTCTTTTCTTAGGAAGCTGCAAGCAAAAATAGCGAATAATGGTTTGAAATATTAAGTACTCATTATAACTGTGTGCAACTTGTTAACTTGTCTATCAAGATCGTAAATCGTAAGCTAGTACGAATATACGTTGCAAAATTCGCTGTTGAGGTTAAAGAAGCCCTTGAAAATATCAAAGCCTTACCATTAAAGGTATATATTTTTTTCCAAGCATTTTTCCTGTATATTTTTAAACAAATTGAACCAGTTCATAGTGAATGAAGTAAGGCGAATAAGGGAAAAGTATTGTGTGTAAATTTTATACCAATAAAATTACCTTTAAGATACACAGATTTATCTCCATCATAAAAGGCTATTATTATTTTTAAAAATCTCAGCCAACGAAGACCTTTCAGCCGCGCGGGATGTGGGAGGGTGTGAGGGTGGGACGATGGGAGGGTTGATTACATTTAATATTGCCGTTCCTGCTTAATTAATTTGACATTTTCAGTCGACCTAACATCTCGGTCGGAACTTTGCTGTGGAAACTGGAACTTCTCGGTTCTTAATTTGTTCCAGCCGCAGCCGTGTAAAATGTGTATAAATTAATCAAACTCCAAACTAAATAAATCATCTACCATATTTTTAGACCTGCCGACTAAGTACAGCGACGTTAACAGCTACATTTAATTTCTTTAAAGTCACAAAGTATTAATAATAATTTGAGATTTTACAAAACACAGCCCGAAACATTGTGCGTAAAAACTGGTACAGTATCAATTAAACCAAATCATAAACATTTTGACAAATACAATATCTGAATATATGAAATGACAATATTTTCAGATACACTATTTAAATGGCTTTAAGACATACATTTTCGGTTTGGGTACTAGTGGTATATTTAGTCATTTTTAAAAATCGCATGTCTTCAGAACCGACACATATATATTTGAGATGTTTAACGGTTATCCAAGTGGCTACCTACAATAAGTCTAATATATAATGCGTATCAGGTCGTAGAGAGTTAAGCTAGTATCCACAGACCCTAAGTAAAGCCTCCGCCCCCATCTCCGGGGGGTTGTATCAATTACAGCAGTTACCCCATTAGGGCTAACTTGGGAGCCCCTCTGGTCAAGCCGCCTTATGTTGCGAGGGGATTCTTGCGGACATTGATACGTGGGTACAAATTACACTGTATATATAATACGCTGTGCATAAAGTCGAAAACATATTTTTCAATAAATTATTATCATGTTGAGGGACAAGGCATTTGATTGGTGAAGATCCATTGTTATAATGATAAAAGTACCTTTGTATTGAGTCTTCACTTTGAGTTTATTATATTTTTTGCATGACTAGTTTCGACCAAATAGACTAGGTCATCATCAGATGCATAACTAAACTGACTGACATAACTGTTTAGTTATGCGTATGATGATGACCTTGTCAATTTGGTCGAAACTAGTCATGCAAAATATATATAAAACTCAAAGTGAAAACAAAATACAAAGTTACTTTTATCATTATAAAATTATTATCTTTTAAATATTACAATAAGCTATATTTTGATCACAAATATTTCATTCAGCTTTTAGAATAAACGATTTCAAATATTATTTTTGTTTGAAATCGTCAAGTATTATTTTATAATTTCTGTTTAATAATAATGTTTTTAAATGAGAATATTTAAAATTAAAATCCATCGGGCAGTGAGCTTTTTTAGGGCTTCTTGCCGCTATTGAGAAGCCCGTGTAAATTTAGGTTATGTTATGAGTTATTTTCAAAAATTCTCGTATTTCGATTTGAAATAAATGAATTTAATAATGCGTTTCTGCGATTTCCTTGGAACAATAAAAAAAGTCCTGAAAAAAAATTGATATCTATTTGAACTAGACAAAACATGAAAACTATCCTATTGATTTAAGTCGATTGATTACACTTTGTCGATTCTGTGGTTTTTTGGGTGTTAAGCTGTTTTCTGTCTTTCAACGTTTGACGTATTCAAAGTGCACTTAAGCAAGGATATAAAAAACTATAATCTTTGAAGTTGGTCCCTGAAACCTAGAGAAAACATCAAGCAGCTTAACACTAAAGAAACCACAAAATATTGAAGAAAAAAACGGCTGCTTAAGCCTATGAACATACCCATCGGTTAAACTTCATCCCATGGAATATATATTAAAACATCACAGAGTTTTCAAATAGCATAGTTTTATTTTTCTCGATAATAATTTTAAATATTTTTCATTCATAATTGTTTATTTTGTTAGAGATTATCAATTCACATACAAAACAATGGTTAAAATCCTTTTTTTTTTTAAATATAATTTTTCTTGTTGGATCGAGTGTGAATCGATTATATAAAAATAAAAAAAAATTGTCTTTGATGTAACGGAGCTTGCTTTAGTACAATTGTTATAGTACAAATATATATTTCAAAAGTTTTGAAAAATTTCGATGATTTTCTTAAACACAGCTGAAAGCATTTAAACTTTCAACTTTATTTTACAAAAATTGCTTACTTTTATATATTTTCAGGAAAACTCATTTAAATCGGACGCGTAGGCAGGTATTGTATATAAATAAAGTATAAATGAAGGTAGATCCAGAGTCGTCGATAAAAATCCCCTAGAAATCTACTTTAACTGGCGGGGGCTGAGGCGGAGGGGGCTTCTTTGTAAAAGTTTGTAAAAGTTCACGAAAATAACAAAAGTTCACAAAAGTGCCCCGGGCATAGAAGTTTGAGAAACGCTGCCGCCTTCTGCGTGGACTTTAACGAATAATTATTGTTAAACAAAACCACATTGAGAATAAAAGTAAAATATTATCCCATGGGTATTGTTCATAGTTGAAACTGAGTTTAATATATTTTTTTATGAAAAATACGATAGCACGTTATAATTTTTTAAAATTTTTACAAAAAATTTTGATATTAAAATTTTTGACGCACTTTGCAAATCATAATATTAAAAAGACATTATGAAAATTCTTCAACGACATGTTTTATGAATTTTTTTCTAAAAATAGACTCATTTTGTTATGCCATGGAATAGAAAATAAAAGGCTTGCCCGGTTTTGGAAAAATGTTCAAATGCCAATCACAACCCCTTTATTACCGCAGCATGAAGAAGAGGCGCAAAGGCTCGCAACTGGATCCGTTCAGCAGATAAGGGTTGATGCCGGAGGCTTCTCTTCGCGCCGCTCCCGAGGGGTCCCCTTGGCGTAATGTAGCACTCAAAATGCATTGTAGGAGGGAGGTGCGCCATGTGCAAAAATGAGATTTCTGTAAGTGGATATCATATGTTCGCGAACGTTCGATTACATTCGTTACAGTTTAAGTGTCTGACGCTTTTACAGGCACTGAATTGAACAAAAATGTCTGGAAGAATATCTAAAATAACGCTTTAAACCATAAGCACGGATAAAAAAAATATTGTATAATTCTATTTCGATTAAAACAGTTTATACTATTAGTTCAACTCATTTTCATTTGATGGTATCAGGTTTTTCAACATACGTGGTAAGAATCTTTACCAAGTGTTTATTTTTCTTGAAATATCACACTTTACAATTGTTAGTACACAAATTTGTTTAAATCTGCGATGCGAGCCATAGATATGACTGCAATACTTAATAGTAACAGTGTAGTAGTTTAATGTTCTGATTAATCTATTTATTATAAGGGAATAAACAGAAAGTAGTAATTTATTGTATTTATAGAAATGTGAGGCTTAACTATATTTGGATGATTATTTTTCAAAATTCTATGTTGATTTTATATTTTATTTTATTCCACAATAAGTCGAGACAATCCTCGGTCGCTGAACAGCAACTGACAGTTGCTAAGGGTGGTATTCGCCTACCCTCTTCACGACATGTTACCGCCACTCCTGTGGCCTGTCTCATTACCGGAGGGACTTTTCTCGGGGGAAAGAAGACTCTATCGCCGTCAAACTAACGTACGGGAAATAGAATATTTCAGAATGTTTGTATTTCTTTTGTAGACAGACATAAATAACGGGTTATGAATAAAATAATTTTTATTACAAAAAAGTTTTCTCGCAGCTTTAAATAAATACTAAGATGCCCGTAGAAGTATATATTATAATTTTTTTCTTTATCAATATTTTTAATGTTTTAAAGTTTTTGATTGATATGATCAAGTACATTTTTTCACATATTGAAAAATTATTAAAGAAACTCTCAGAAAAATATCATCATGACTTGTGCGGGATTCGAACCCGCATCCCCATGCTTACGTTGCTGGTGCATTTATTTTTTTTCTGAGAGTATTTTTATCATTTTTAAATATGAGAAAAAATGTACTAAATCATATCAGTAAAAAATAAAACCTGTATAGGGCAAAATCGTACTTACTGTGACGGTCTTCACAAAAAATTATTATATAGGATAAAGTTTATTTTCATTTTGTGCAAACTTTCAAAGCAAGGTACCTAGATAATAAAATATCTCAATTACAATTGAAAGAAGAAGCGACACATTATTTAGCATTTTTTTTTTTTTTTAATTTTGAATAAAATACTTGAGTGATTTTCCACATTTTCATTTTTATTAGTGACCGGTTTCGCCAACCTTTCACGTTGGCATTATCAAACTGAGTATTTTGACTGTTTCAACACTGTTTGATAATGCCAACGTGAAAGGTTGGCGAAACAGGTCACTAATAAAAACGAAAATGTGGAAAATCACTCAAGTATTTTATTCAAAAATATGAAAAATGGAATGCCACCAAGTACTCTCTGTCAAAAATATTGAACATCATTTAGCCCTACAAAAACAGCCTCCCCTGGCTCCGCCCCTGTAGTGTCGCGTGTAGAGTTTTTTTAATAATTTTTCAATATGTGAAAAAATGTACTCAATCATATCAGTAAAAAATAAGACTTGTATAGAGAAAAATCGTACTTACTGTGACGGTCTTCACAAAAAAGTATTACATAGGATAAAGTTTATTTTCATTTTATGCAAACTTTCAAAACAAGGTACCTAGATAACAAAATATCTCAATTACAATTGAAAGAAGAAGTGACACATTATTTAGCCTTACAAAAACAGCCTCCCCCGGCTCCGCCCCTGTAGTGTCGCGCAATCTACCCCCGCCAGTGTTTTTGCCTCTCCATATATGACGGTCTCCCGGAAGACCCGTTTTTCACCTCGGAAGCATTATGAAGGCATTCAGCGCGAGGGTCGCAGCCGTCACACTGTCAATTTTTCAGGCGTTTAGCTCAACATGAAATAAAAACAACCCGTTGTTATCCATTTGCAGGTTTTGTGAGTTTGTGATTGTTTTTGATATCGATACTTCATATCTTTTTTTTTAAACAAATATCTACAAGTTTGCCCAAATTTAAACAAGTTGAAAACCTTGAACGTGTTTAACTATTAATAATAAATTCAATATCGTTCGTTTAACATAGGAAATGTATATTAAGGCTTTTACCAACAAAAATTCATTTGTGTGGTTTCATCTATATATGTCTATTTTGTGGATTGAACGTCAATCAAGTGCGTTTTAATTACCTTTACAGGCTTATATTACTTACTAATATGACTAAGCACATTTTTTTCACAAATTGAAAATGATTTCAAAGAAACTCTCAGAAAAATATCATCGTGTGTGTGTAGGATTAGAACCTAATGATGTCCTAATAATGGTTTTATCTAAATATACATGTTTATTTTCTAAAGTAGATCATCAATGGCCGTAAAAAATTATGATATACTTGGTGTTTAATTAAGCCTTTTTATTCACACCTGATAAAAATTTACTAAATTTTTTTAAAAATAAAAATATTAAGAACACAATCACCCAAGGTAAGAGATGTAAATTTATTAAATAAATGGAATATTTAAAAAAACCTTTTAGTTTCGTAATTGTATTTTAATGTATATTTATCTCTGTTAAAACTTGTACTAAAATATATATTGAATTTACAATCGCAAAGAAAAAGTTATCCATTGCAATTTTCTGTTTTATTTAATTTTCAATTGTTATTTTTAAATTATTTCAGTTATACGAAACAATGACTAAAGCAAAGCCAACAAGGCCCAATCAACAAAACTATAGTTACTCGTCAGTACTTCTCAAACATGATTGACAATACTGCCTAAAGCCAAGTGATTACAAAAACTTGGCTTATTCTTCACAATAGAACTAATTACCATCCAAATGAAAATCGTTCGGCTAAAACAGACTCACTTATTGAAAAACTGTTTTATATTTCCACTAAACTTTAATGTCCAATTCACATTCCTCGCAAAAACCCTTAAAGGACCGACATCGAATTGAATTAACCAGTGGAGCCATTCAGCAAACATCTAATATACAATTCTGGTCCGGCTTAACCCTAAAGAGCCATTGAAACTATGGCCATAAAAAGTGTTCCATACAGCTGACCACCCCCATAAATTGGCGCCCTTAAGTCTTTCAGGGGCGTAAAGCCTCCGGGGGCAACTTGCAAATATACCCCGTGGATACGAGTACCTAGAACACGTACAATGCAGGTTTTGTAACGAGGGGTTATAATGTAGCCTGAGATGCTGGGGTTGTTTTGTAAAAATACTAACCTCGCAGAATTTATTCTGAAATAATGAAATATTTACTCAAATCAAGATATTAAATGAATCCACTGCATAAAAAACTATAATTATAAGAATATTTCTAACGCTGTATGGTTTTCGGTTGTCTTTAATATGATATACAGTAATACCCCGCTTTACGCGAGGGATACGTATATCGTGTTTTACGTTTAAATTTACATATATAGTCAAAACTTAATACAAAAAAATACGAATCATTTAAAATCTAAAAACACTTTATGCAGTATTACCATACGTGTTATTTTTAATGAAAAATACATCTATTGTCTTTTAGGCAGCGTTTATTTTACGTTCATAAAACCCAACGCTATTTTTTAATTGTTAAGTGAAGTCAATTACTACATTATGTTCATACACACTCTTAAAAATAAGAAAATCGCGTAATGCGAGGCATTTTAACCCGAAACTTGAAATTCGCGTTAAAGTGAAACTGCGCATAACGGGGTCTGGTAAAGTGGGGAATTACCGTACTTCATTAAAATTAAAGAGCATTATAGCATACAAAAATCTTTAAACAAAAAAATAAATATTTAAAAGTATAGGAAAGGCATAAATTATGAAAATTAAAAGTCACGAACCGTTTTAATAGTTTTCACATGAAGATATCTAAGTCAGGTTAAAAATTGAAGAAATCATAAAACCACTAATCAAATCTTGTTGAGGGACAAGGCATTTGATTGGTGAAGATCCATTATTATAATGAAGTACCTTTGTATTGAGTCTTCACTTTGAGTTTATTAAATTTTTTGCATTACTAGTTTCGACCAAATAGACTAGTGTCTATTTTTTGATTAACGTCAATCAGATGCGTATTTATTACCCATTACGGGTTTATAATATCATTATTAATATGATTAGGCACATTAGCCTTATCATATTAGTAATAACAAATAGACTTAGTCATCATCAGATGCAGTTTAGTTATGCATCTGATGATGACCTAGTCTATTTGGTCAAAACTAGTAATGATGCAAATTTAATTAACTCAAAGTGAAGACAAAATATTAAGGTACTTTTATCATTATATATACCATTTATCAAAATTTAAAATTTTCAGACATAATCCTGAAACATTTTCATTTCTGCTGGGGGTAAGTTCCAGCGGGCATTACGCAGGCCTCGCACCCCGATGAATGAGGACAATCGTCAACGGTAAATTCCACCCCCTAGGGTTGAGGGGTTTAAGTAGCCGCTTTGTTTCGGGGGGTTTTTCTGGCCGCTGCAGGCTAACCGCTTGCATTGTTCGGAATGTTTAACCCGAAACCCCCCCCCTCGGGATATTTTACCTTTATTGGGTGACGTGTGGGCATTTATATTCTGATATATTGTCCACTATAAATTGTACGAACAAAGCCTTCCGCTACGTACGATGACTGTGAATTGAGAAATACATCCTATTGCGTAATATAAATAACATGTCAAGGTCTCTTAGATCGGTTATTCATATATGTAATATTTGATATTGTCCCATTAAGTCAGTCAATATCAATCGCAAAGCACTGAAACAAGATAATTGATGCTTAATTAAAAGTATGAAATAGTTTTAACTGTCAGAGAAAACTCTGCTAACAATTTATGTTAACAAACATAATTGATCCGTACTTGCTATTTGAAACATGCTGTTAGGAAGACGTATTAAATGTGTTTTAAATATTTCACTACTATATTTACTTCACATTATCACATTTTTAGTGAAGTGTCAATAAATAATTTTCTTGTTATATTTTAACTACAAATTATTTATTAAAAACACACTTTCGATGCTGGGGTTTATTTACCATAACTTAAATAATTCTACATAAAACACTTACATAGGTGGCATAAATTCATGGCAGAAAACGTACCTCAATGTAAAACACCCCTGCGTTCCGAGTTACGTCGTCTTCAATTAACGTCACTCCGATTTAACGTTTTTTAATGGATAAGGCATTCGTGCCAGCTGATTTAATTTGCTTTGAGGGTGAGGCGTGTACAGTAAATGAAACCGTGTTGCTGCAAACTGCAAAACTAACCTCAAAACACAACTTAGATTTACTTACTTTCTAAAAAAATATGGTTCTTAGGGTATACTTCACAAATGGTTTAAGGCAGAAATTATTTATTTGAAATATTTTATACAGAAAAAAAATTCAGTTATATTATTAAAAAATCAAACATTACGTATATAACTAATATTTACTAAAACAAAATTTATTTCCATCAAATATATTAATATTTTCCTATTATTAAGGTATTAAAAAAACTACAATCTTTTTACTCCGAAGAAAATTTGTTTTGTTTTAAATTGAATCTACTTTTCATATGCTTGTCTTGCGAGTCTATCTTGACTTATGTATCGGTAACATCAAACATTTTTTGCGCCCACTTTGTAATAAATAAAATTACAAAAAATATTTACTCATTGTTAATATTTATTTATATTTTTAACAGATTACGGAAAATTTGTAAATGGATTTTTGTTTTATTAATAAAATACTGTGTTGTGCATGATTTTAAAGTAATTTTTGGGCTCAGAGTTGCAGGAATTTTAAGGTTTCAACTCAAGAACGTAGTTCAAACAATACGGGGCCACTTGCCATACATCCAATCAATCAGTTGAAGCTGTTAACGAATTATACCCAAATAAGGTCATTTCACGTAGAGGTAACATCAACTGGCCTTCCAGAAGCCCTGACCTTAGCCCTCTTGACTATTTCGTATGGGGATACCTTAAAAGTATGGTTTATGAGAATAATCCGACGAACCTAACGGAATTGAAACAAAACATCAGGTCATAAATGGCAGCGCAATATCGAGGGCTATGTGTCAGCGTGTTATCAGAAATCTTCGTTCCAGATCATCTTTTCGAAAAGATTATCCACTTTGTATTCTTATAATCAACAATAAAAAAACACTTGATTACTAGTAGTTTTTGTTTTGCTGAACTAACAAATACCCGATACTTTCTTTGGACATCCTGTATAACAAATGACCAGTAGAAAAATTATTGTTTGTGTGTGTTTCGCTTTTCAAGGGTTTCTTCAGACTTTACAAGCAAAAGCGGTTACAAACCATTGTGCCATTTGCATTTGTTTGCTGCGAATTTCGGCACTACATATCACGTTATTACCAAAACACGAGATAGCATTTTTAATTGTTAATTTGCATACATCGGCACGCTTCGCAGTAATCGCTGACGTCACGGTTTGATAAACGTTCGCGATAAAATAAGCGCAATGAATTTCGCATACGTCAAATTAGTAGCGAAACTATCGGATCTCGCATTATCCCGCAGGGGCGGGGCGTGGAGCCTCGCAGCTTTAAATAATGTCATCGCGCACCGTCCCTGCTGCAATTATTCATGTGATTACACCGACGATTATGCCTATTTGTCATCGCGATCCCTCCCGCGGAGCACTGCGTATCCCCGCCACTGGAACTTTACATACGAAAACTGTTTAATTTCCTACATATAATAACACCGTTCACAGATATGTATTATTACTGATATGATAAGGCACATTAGTTCACACATAGAAGATGATTAAAGAAATTCTCAGAAAAATATCATCGTGATTTGTGTGGGATTTGAACCCACATCCCCAGGCTAACATGGCCGGTGTACTGACCCTTGTACTAATCGAGAATTTTTATCAATCATACACTACATATGAACCAATGTGCCCAGGCCAACCAATATTTAGTGATTTGCAAGCACTGGACTTTTTATACAAAGTAACAAGTGAAGCAGTTTTAATCCTATCTGGATATTATTTTTAAATGTTGTAGATGTTCAATCCAATAAATAGACATACAGATATTTATTAATTTAAATATTTTTTTCGACTGAGCAACATTAATTTACTGACAATTTCAAGCCTGTTAGCCTTCTAAGCGTGGTGCAGAAGTAGGCATCGAAATGGGTCAATCTCAAATATTTTTTTATAAATATGTCAAATGGCCAATTATGGTAAACCAATGCGGTTTATAATTCAGTTGTTAAAGAACTGTGTCGCTGTAATTTTTACTGTAATTATAATATTTTAAATGTTAATGAAATGAACTTTCATTAAATATTACACGTGAAAACAACTAATTTTTATCAATAAACAATTAATCGATATGTTATTTTTTATGACAAATACCCCAACTATCGTTTGCACAGTGCAAAAGCAGACGTTGAAGCGAGTCCAACTCCAATAGCACGGCCTATTCAACACAGCCAATCAACCCTCTCACATCCTCATCAATAAATTACAGCCGTCGCAATATCAAAGCAAATAAATATGGAATACAGCCTCCGGTGACTGGCTGTAATTAGGGGCGCTCTGGCTGTACGTACTTCCTGGGGGGATTGTTTTTGCATCCCCTAAGCTTTCACACACATTTTTAACGTACTCTATAATTTTTTTTTATGAAAGTCTAAAATCCCATGAGTATAAATAAATTGCACTGCTGAAGTTTATGGCAAAGTGAGGATTATAACATATCAAAAAAAAGAGTTGAATAACATAGAAATATAGCTAGTCATTGCATTTATCTATCAAAAAATGCTGTCTGCGATGAACTTCCTTACTACATAACTTTATTTAAATAACCGCTAAAATTGTGAACCTTTACATTTGTGTCTGATATTTTATATTAAATGTCTAAACATGACATTAATAACTATCAAACCAAAATACACCAATAGTTAATTCTTCGTATTAACTGTGTTTTTTTTTTGTTTCAGGTAAGTGTACAGCTTTGCACCAAGTTTTCTCGTGTCGACGTAAGTATATGATACTAAATAAAATAAGATATAAAACATGGCATAAGAATGATACCGAAATAGAACAAGAATATTTTATTAGCTCGGAGCTAAGATCATTTAATATGCATTCGTAAATGTAACATATATTATGTAAAGTCCCATGTGGAAATATTTATAAAGTGATAAAAAATGTAACGTTATATCAAAGTTTAGTTGAAAATGTTGCACGTAATTAAAACACCAAGTAAAATTAATATGTATGAGTATAAATAATTTTTTTTTGTATGGCATGAAAAAGAATTGTCGGCAAGCTCTTTTTCATGTGAGGATTTTATCTTTATTAATGATCGTGTCACATTTAAGCGTAACACAATTCATCTCGTGAGGCTGTATTCTTCAGAGCAAGGCCTCATCGATCATTCACCTTCAAAATACGTTGACTGCACCACCTTCCTCTCCTAATAGCGGCAGTGTGCGATGCATCCGTTGTAATTAGGCTGCATAAGATATCGGTTGCCAAGTGACGGCGCCTTGTTCTTATCACACCTGGGGTATTCGAGACTTCTTCATCCATCATGGCTCGGGTAATTGTAACAGATCACCTGGATTAACCTTAGAAGCTCTAAGATAAATCTTAGGTAAATATTTATAAAAAAATTACAGCTTTGAAATCCTACTTGGAATCAATATACTAACAGCTTGATACTATGAGCTTGCATGCAACATTGAATATATTTAATTTATTCAAATATCATAATAAATACTTAAAAGCATTAAAGTTACAGTATTTCAATGAAGTTTTGTTACCAACTAAATTTAAATTTTTTTTTTAAATAGTAGTAAAATCATAAAGATACTGCATAAACATAATTAATACCCCGATTATAGGGTTTTTTTTATTTTATTTTATTTTGTCAATATTTTTTACTGTAATTTGATAAACTGAGCCGCTTTTGAATTTAAACAAATATAATATAATATCTCCGAATGCTATTAGTATAATTTTTTGCTTATATTTTATGCCTCTTCTACTTTGAAATAAAAGAGAACATGACATTCATTGGGTATATGATATTTTTATAAGCCTTTTTTTATTTGAGTATTATTTCTGTTGTGTTTACATTACATTTTTTTATATTGTTAATAGCATTGAAAAGGAAAGGGACGTAAAAAATACTCAACCCAATAAAATTCACATTGACTCTGAAGCTTTGCATAAAAAACTAGTACGATAAAATTAAATTAATTCTAGTACGCTCTCTCTAGCAATAAACTCGGTGAATTAACCCAGTCTAGACGTTTTATTCCCTGAAAAAACCATCCGAAGTCTTCGGAAAAATCCCATGCGCTGTTTACTTACAGGGAATAGAATAACTAGAAAAAAACACTTCCAAAATGCTGAGGGATATTGGCATGTATGGGTCGGCAAGATCGTGTTGGCGGGTGAGCGAGGGCGATAATCCTACTTAAATGAAAGTGTACACAATAAACATCAGAAATCAATGCAAGTAGATCATATTCATATTTTTTATAAATTCAATATTTTTGACAGAGAGTACTTGGTGGAATTCCATTTTAATATTTTTTTGAATAAAATACTTGAGCAATTTTCCACATGTTCGTTTTTTTATTTGTGACCAGTTTTGCCAACCTTTCACGTTGGCATTATCAAACAGAGTAAGATTTTATATAATAATAAGCAATTAGATAAACAATTGTTAGAGGGAGAGGTTGTTGGAAAGAGAGAGAGTGATTGTCAGGTGGTAAGAGCTAATATGATTTTAATGTACCTGACAAGTGGAGGATTCTATATAATTGCTAATTTTTGTGAACAAATGCTTTTTTTATATTTATGGGGTAATAATCTAATGTAGTGGTTTGAAGTGTAGCAGCAGTTATCCTGTGTTTGAAATGGTGTTTGTCCTGTAGTGAGTTTATATGTAAATAATAGGTTTTTGCGTAGTAAATGGTTTTTTTTAAATATGTGATTTAGCAATATGTTTTTTTTAACAAACAGCTAAAAAGATTTCAATGCTTCAAAAAATATATAAATATTTCTTATTTCACACACTCAAAAAAAAAATCTAATTCATCAAGATTTAACAAATCTTACCAGAATGACTGACTAAATTTCTTCACGTACTACCAAAAAATTATCGGAATTACTTACTTATTGAATTTTTTTACATAACTTGTCGAATTACTTTTCACATTGTAATTTTTTTTTTTAAATATACCCTAGTACCCTATTAAAGCCAGTTTATTTGGACAATCGGACCGAGTCGGTGTCCCGTCCAAGCCGCGGGCCTCACCACCCGCAAGCGCGGCCGTGGCGGCCTGTACTCCCCGGCGGCCCGCGTGTATTAGCAGCTATAATGCTATTCGAGGTAATCTCTGTAGGGAAAACTTTATTTTTTTCCAGCAATCGTTATTTTTTGTCGAAAAACATCTGGATAAGTAACGTGACGCACTAAATAAGGCTTTTATTCCGGCATCGATTCAAGGCTTTTGCGCTCGCGGAGGAACTATGCGATGCGGAGGGAGCGTTGGAAACTACTAAGTTAAGCAAAATATGCATTTTTTAAATCATTATATATTAACAAAATAAAATTCGATTCATGGTAATTAAATTCATCACATAACTAAAAGTATTTAGACTAAAAGGCAAAATCATTCTCAAACATACCTTAACCATTCAGCTATTTGTATTATCATAGATATACATTCAGAATTTTATGTAAATTATATGATTATTTTTAGTGCATATTCCTAATTTTTTTTATTGTTTATATGACCTAATCTTGAATATTTTTTAGAAGAAAATTATCTACATCATATTTCTTTATTTAGGAGCCATCAAACAAATACGTCGATCTTTTAAACGCCGTTACAAGATATGGCTACGTGGTTCATAGCTATCCAGTTAAGTGGATTTTAGTTAATGGAAAAGACTTTACTTTTTACCAGATATATTTTTGCACAACAGACGAATGAAGAAATATGATAATTACAATTATGTAAAAAGATTCTTCAACATACTCTGTGATTCTTCTAGTCTTTTGGCTCGAAGTACTCTTCAAACAAAATTCTATTTTTTTTCTTCTATACACTGTGTATATTGTTATCGATGGAGTTGTTAGGCACTGGAACCTAATATGTGATGTTTAAATACTTTTATTTTTAAAAATGCTTATAAGCAATAAAAGGTTTTTTTTTTTTAAATTCAGGTCATGTTCACGAATTGGAAATAAACTGTTTCCGCATTGGATAGTTTCTCCAAACTTGCGGGCGATTTCATTCGAAACGTTAATCCGCCAATAAATAACGAATGGACTATGAATGCCCGGAACAAATGGACGCGGAAAAAGATTTTATCTTGAAATAAAGAAAAATTATGTAATCCCCCGGGGCGCACCAGATTTACGGCCCCCCCGATTTGCATATAATGACGATTTTCATAATCGCGCCGACCCAGGGAGAAATTACGCGCTTCGGACCGGATTCATTGGGACATGAACAGTCAATTGTGACTTTATCGGACGCCAGATGTTTTGTCTATGTACATAAGTTGTACATTTTGCTTATTAATTGTGCTATCTACGCATATCTAGACGTATTGTTTAGTGACATATCGCGTATGTCAATGAGCATAGTGCAACCGACCAAAGCATATAAAAGTACGATTCGTTTCTCTGAGTCCGATTTCTTGTAAACTAGGCACAAGAAAAAGGCTTGGACGAAACCGACAATCAACCAGCAATAGAGAAACTGGCTGGTTTATTTTTGAAGTCCTTATCACTTATATAATGATTAGTTCCATAGTATTTTTAAGAGTTCAGATATTCATTAAATAATGCTCCAACTAGATATTTACGACATGTTTGCATTATATTGCCAACTTCTATAAAAATAGACTTTTCGAACCAAATAAATTGGGACGTGAAAAATCAGCAAAGATTATTTTTTTATATTACAGTGAAAAGAAGCAATTATTTGTAAACGTTTGTTAACAATGCTAAATTGAACTTTATTATCTTCATCTTCTGGTACCTCTCCTCATAGGAGGTTGGTGACTATTTCATCGAATATATTCTTATACTTGGCCAGTCTCACTGATTCGACCGTACTTCCAACTTCTACTTAGTATTATTATAAGTGATATAAATGACCAATTTTTTGTAAATACGACAATTTTGTGAAAACAAATAGATAACGGGGATAACACCCATAATTGTTTATGAAAATAAACACTTCTATTCCAGTCGTTTTTCTTTTGCTCAATGACATAAAAGTCACCGTTAAATAAAGAAAAAGTTGGTAGTTCATCTTAAAATTAATTATTTTGCACCACATATATAACACTTCTTCTGAACATATGCGTATTTTACTATGCCTTATGCCTAAAACCCAAGCGACCTGACAAAAAATAATATATTTAAAAATATTACCTCTTTCGAAACTTCGCTACATATTTTTACGGCGCGAATTTGTCCGCCGCTGGTGTTGCCATTATATTTAAAATAAAGCATATCATATTAAATATTATTCAAAGCCGAAGACTTTACTCGACGACACACTTTTTCAGTCTCCGCGAGATCGAGATTCATATTTCATACGACAAAGAACACGCATAAATATGTAAATGCTCCACATTATTTCCACCCGCCCAGTGCAGCCCTGCAAAGCGCCCTTAAGATATTCATGATTTTCGTAAATTCGAGCTTTTGAGAATATTACGTATTGGAATATAAGGTAGACTACAATGGCTGACATTAATCGCAGCCTGAATTCATCGCACGTAATTCATCGTCATACTATAAATTCGAACTTTCAGGGATGCTTCGTATTTTAGTGTGAAGTATTGAGAGGCTATAACAACAGACATTTATTGCACCTCAAACTCATCGCTTTTAATTTATTGATAGTATTTTAAATAAAACGAATAATAATATTTTATACCAGAATGATGGGTGTTAAAAGATTATAACGACTTACATTTACCGTGACCCAAATTCTTCACATTTATTGCATCGACAAACTTTATATGAACTTTTTTGCAGTGAAAAAGTCCTAAAAAGTAATCTTTTTGCATTTTGCCATTTATATTTTATGCCATTTTGATTTAATTTGCAGTAATAACATAGTTGTTACGAACTACATCCGTTTATTTTTTTAAGACTGTTTTTGATCCAATGCAATCAAACATGAAATCGCGGGTAAAGAGTTTGTCAACTCTCTTAGAATTTATAGAAAGTTACTAAAGCTTGACTATTTTTCTCAAAGTTACGATAACTCAACAAACTCCTAACTGACAAAACAAATAGTCTGAAGGTTTAATCGATTTTACTTAGAGTTCGACTACTTTTGTTGTATCATTCATTGCAATCGACAAATAAAACTATAAATAATATTTATATTCATAAAAATTGGATATGATTTGTGGCAATGTGTATTGCGATATAACGCCAATCTGTAAATCAAACTCACGAAAAGAGGGTGAAAAGTTCAGTTACGACAAGAACTGAACAGAGGGGTAAGATAAAGTAAGGTTAGTTTCTTGAATAAATAAGTTTACTTTTCATCCATCTCTAGGATATTGTGCAGGCTACCTTTTTTCAGGACATAATTTTTCTCCGCTTTAAAAATGAGAATAAAGAAATATTTGGAATAGGTGGTAAAAATGCAGCCCCTAAAAATCCACTTGTAATTTTTTTCATAAAAGTAAGGCTATTTACAAGTTAATTCCAATTTCATTGATTTGATGCTTATTTTGTTGTTTGAGCTATTTATACTTTTATTACAAGATTTATATCAATTTTTTTAGATTTATATTCTTGGAAAGAGAAGACATCACTCAGAAAATATGTCGAGATTTTTTCAGTTTCATTTTTTGAAGACTTCCGGATGTGATTAACACGTTTCGGTGAACTTTTCTTCATCCGGCGGGGGAAACCTGGGTCCCGCAGAATATTTTAACTTAATCTGCATGTTGACAACAATTTTAATATTGAGTTAGTAGGGGCGCGGGTTACTGTGCCCCGGGGGGGAGGAGTCGGGGGTTGATTAGCATTTTCAGGCCCGAGGACGATCTTTTGGATTATTCCTAAGTGAAAAGTAATACTGGAGGGTGCTTGAGTGATTTTTTATTGGGTCTACTCGGCCGTTTGCGTTTTGGCAATTCTCGTCAATTTCTGCTGTAGTTAGCTGTATTGACGTTTGAGATAATGATGTAACAACGACACATAAAAGTAAACGCGAAACAAATAAATATAAAAACAATATTAAGATCTTTTCTCATACGAAACGACAGAAGAAATTATTAGGTTATTTTTCACGACACCGTTAGGATTTGAACCCACGTACCCGTGGCTCTCGTGACCTGTGCCCGAAATACGTTTAAAATAATTTCTTCCACCAGATCTTGTTAACGTTTATAAATATTTGTAGTGGGCAGGAATGGATCTCTTCGGAGATCAAACCTGTGGTCTGACTGTACGATGTTGATAGGCTCCGATTTGCATGGCAACCTTCGTTAGAGAGGGGTTGCTACCACCTCTGATGCGGTTAGGCAGGACACCCCTAGCTGTCTGCAACCAGCCAGGGAGGTGACAGGTGCTGACACGTGACTCTCTCTCGAGACTGCTTAAGTAGAATCTTTATGTCAACATGCTTATAAATTCAAATATCTGAATATCTAAAATTTAAAGTCTTCTTCTCAACGATTCATAATTATTATACTTACCTTGTAAAAAAGTCAGTTCTTAAAGTAAAAAAAACTAAGCTTATATATCACATATCCAGGCTTGATATAATGGAAATAGAAATTTTCAACGTCAGAGAAGAATAAAGTAGAATTGAAAGCCACAATGAATCAACCATTAGATTCATATTTTTAAGTGACGAGAAAAATCATTAAAAAGTTTTTCGCGAATAGTAAAATCAGTAAGGCCACGATGCCACTATGATTGATGAGAGCACCTGGTCACGATAAAGTGGTATTATGGAAAAAAAATTGATGGATGTTTTTCGTTGTATTATTTGTGAATCGATTAGCTTATATTGTTGGATACATAATAATCTGTATGGGTGAAAAATGCGGCTGTGTCAAAAAAAAAGTTTATAATGACAAGCCATAAATAAAAAACCCACATGAAAATCATAATGAAAACTGCAGCGGACTTTGTTTTTCGAGGTTATCTTTGATTTATACGTAAAAATGCAAAAAAAAACATTTTTATCTATTTTTTTCATAAAAACTTCATTATTTAAAAAAAATATTTGCTAACGGAATTTCAAAGCTCAACGTGCAATTGTTTTGACCCCACATAACTCAGTAAATTTAAATACATTAAGAAATGATTTAATAATAAAAAAATTAATCATGCAAAATGTATATAAGAATAAATTACCAACGACAAATTGACTGTAAATTTTGTTAGCTGGAAGCTACCCTAACATGATTGGCAGTTGAGGGGATGTGTAAGTAAGTAAGACAAAAATCTTGCAGCCACAACAAGAGGGTGACATTGTAAAGAAGGAAAAAAAACTGGTCGTATAACAAGTGAGGTTAGGGGGTAACAAGTGAATTTTTATTGCTGTTATCTTTATAATATTTCATCCTTCACTGAAAAAGTAAGTGTGTTTTGAAAACATCCCCGTACTTCAAAAGCTCCCCTATTATTTACTACACGAGCCTTTAAGAGCTTACTCATATTTTTGTTTTGCCTTGTATTTCGTCCCAACTTATGTGGATAGGGAAGAAGAGAAAGTCATTATTTGTAACATAATACATTAATGGATAAATTTAATAATATTCAACTTAGTATTAAGATGTAATAAGTGTTGTATCCCGTTAAATATCTTACGGATTTTTTATAAGCAGGAAAACCTTATGCAAAAGTATAAAATCAGATATATTTGAAAAAAAGAGTTGTCATACAAGTATAAAAAAATTCGTTAATAATTTACAGCTTTAAATATCTAAAACACTTTTAAATAATCTTCATAGATATAAAAAAAATATTTCGTCAATCATAGCATTAAATACATATGAACTATATACATATATATATATATATATATATATATATATATATATATATATATATATATATATATATATATATATATTTTTTTTTTTTTTTTTTTTAATTTTGCATGCAATTTTCAACATAAAAATTTACTAAAATATCACTATTTATTTTGATATAATAACGAAACACATGCAAATAAATAAGTAAACTTATAATTATTGAATATTTTCAGATTGACATTCACAAAGCATTCGCCGCACCATTGACTGAATATTTTCTGATAGACTTTCATATAGCTTTCACCACACTTATACTAACTGAATATTTTCAAATTGACTTTCACATAGCTTTCACCATACTTATTTTAACAGAATATTTTCATTTAGACTTTTACATAGCTTTCACCGCACTTATATTGGCTGAATATTTTCTGATAGACTTTCACATAGCTTTCATGACACTTCAAGTATATTTTCACATTACTATCTACTCAATAATAACATATGTACTTTCACATATATTTCGCTATTCCTAATATGTTAAGATGGGTTTATATATTAAATCAGCCTTATACTATAAGATAGACATTAACAAAGATTTCACATTATTTGTATTTACCGAAAAGATAAATTATTGGTTTGAAAGAGAGTTCTGTTTTTTTTAAATTAAAAAATAAATTCAAGCTAAAAAGACAGAGCCCCTTAGAATGAAACATTTTTTTATAGAAAACTCCGCCTTTTCCTCCAAATAGGTAATGAGTGGTTCAATAATTTCATTGACAGGCATGAAAACGACCAATTAATTATAATATGCCATCGTTATTTCAAGACGATGATTTACATCAGCTTGCTCCCATCAGCTATCATCAGACCGACTCTGCGCACAATAGATGATGGACGCCTCGGTGAAGGAGGCCCGTCCTGTGCAGTGGCGGCGGGAAGTACACGTGCATACGTCAGATGTATTTAGATTTACTGTACACCTGACTAGGAGGGTGTATCTCGGAGATACAGGAGCCTCTTGTCGCAACTAACTGTGATGTGCGACTGGACAAGACGGATAGACTTGGTAATACATTAGATTTGCAATACATTAGAAAACCATGAACACTGGCTCAGCATGAGTATATGCTCAGCGAAATGTTTCCCCAACCTTTTGAGGAGAGGCACTTGGTGAAAAATAATTTTCAATATCTTTAATCAATATTCGAATCACTTGTCAAACAAGTATATACTTTGTAGCTTTCAATACATGAATCGAATCAGACAAATCTGAAAACCATTAAAAGAATGTATCGGTCCTCAGTGTTTTTATATTACGGTATATTTTATAGGCAAAAACTCGTTCACTAGTATAATCTTCAGTAGTAACTTTAACCACTGAGTTTCACTAACATTCAATGTATGTTTTAAAAAAATTAAATAAGACAATCAAAATCAACAAAATAATACTAGTGCAAAAATAGGATAGAGATGTATCACGTCAAAGTTAATAATAGACTTTAAATGGTTTGCTGGTTTTGCCAACGTTTCACGTTGGCATTATCAAATTGAGTCCCCGGAGAAACCGGTCTCCAATAAAAATTGAACATGTGGAAGAAGCACTCAAGTATTTTATTTTATTTAAAATGTTAAAATCGAATTCCACTCAGCATTCTCTGTCAAAAATATCGGTTATTTTAATAATATACATTGAAATTTAACAAGGGTTGTAATATTTATACGAATGTAAATCAATCGAATTGGTTCGGCAAAAGTATAAAGTATTCAAAATATAATTTCATGCCAGCTCTTTTTGCGAGGCGTTCGACTTCGCCGAGGGTGCTTTCCGCCATTGTAGCGGTATTAATTTTAATAACATCGTTTAAAGTCCAAACAGAATAAGCTCCGCTGCCGTCAGCCTCCGGGCGCTGGCAAACATCCCCGACTCCCGGTGAAGCCTCCAGACCGCTCCAACTCCAACAGCCCCGGAGACCTGAAACGAATTCCAACTTCAGGGGCTGTCGCCTGCCCGGGCCTGAGTCGGGCCTCCAGGGGCGCCTTCGTCTAATTGACAGCCAAACTCAGGACCGAGCGGTGTTTGCACATGCGACGCGAAGTGATCCTGGACAAACTGTTTATAAATTCCCCATTTTAGCCTTATCTAATATTACACCACATCTACATTGATTTATAATACTCCACGTTCAAAAAAACAATGATTGCTTAACGTCCAAACGACACGATCGTTTTTTTTTTAAGCGTTTTTGCAAAAGGGTCTAAGTCGTATACTCGAGTTTTTTTGATCAATTTCGGGTCCGTTTTGCGAGAAATCGACTGCACCAATTAAAAAAAAATAAATGCAATATGTTAAGGACATCCCTTCTTCCGAACAAAATATATTTTTATTTCTTGTAAATTTACTTTTGATATGATAAATATGTGTTTTTCCGATTAAAGTGTAGGAATTTGGAGATTCGTCATGTCCCTGTTCTAAGAGTCCTAAACATTTAAAAGTCTTGTCTTCAATTGTTAATTAATTTAAAAATTAAAAAAAAAAATCTTTAACAAACTTTGGTTATGAAAGTCATCATTTTATCCAATTTTTCAACATCTTCAAGATTTTATTTTACCCTGAAAATGGATGTCAATTAAATAATAAAAAATAGAAAATTATAATTTATAGTTTTTTCAATACTTTATAAAAAAAATCAATTTTCGACATAGAAAAATAAAGTGACAATTAAATTAATAAACTGACACGATTTCGCCAGGTAAAACGGTCCTTTTTAGTGGCAGACGGGGGATGGACACCAAGCAAGGTTAGGTAGCAAGACCCTTAAAACGTAAAAAAGCTCATAAACAAAAATATTCGCAGTCCAGTTGCTATTTGGCTATTCATATTTTGTACAACGTATTCAATAACAAACTGCATATTGTTATTTAATATTTTACTCGTACGTACTTTATCCCCACTTCCAGATGATATTTTATGTTTTTTTTAAATTGATAAATCTGCATGCGTGCATTTAAATCCACTTCTTACTATAATACTTGTAAGGTTTTAAGAGAATTTTCAAACTATGTGGATTGTTTCCCAAATATAAGCGCGTTATATAAATCGATGCTATCTAATACTGTATTCATTTGAATACAAACTGCTTCCTCGAGTTAAAAAAAATCGTTAAAACCATCACATGGTTTCTATGCCACAGAACTATGTTTCGTATTAGAAAGTTTAATTAAACAAACCTGGAACATGCCATCTAAATATGTTAAACATTTATTTCACAACATATTCTCAAGAAATAATCGAATTAGTAGGCAAAGAAACGCATTTCTTGGATTTTTTAACAATATCCAAGCGATTATGTACTTAGTAGGTTGATTAATTATTTTGTTTGAGATTTTAATAAGCCTGTTGGGTCACAGTAGAAACATTTTATTATTAAAGATTAGATGCATGTGCTATGATTAGAAATACTTTTCTCTGGTATGTTTTGTGGGCGAATACACGAAATACCAAAATAAACTGAGATCACATCGCTGGTCACTATATGAAAGTAAGCAGGCATCTTCCACATAAACAAGACAAAGTGATTGATAATGATTAAGTACATTGTTTCAAATATTGAAAATTGATTAAAAAAACTCTTAGAAAAATACCATCGTGATTTGTGTGGGATTTGAACCCACAATCCCAAGCTTACGTGGCCGGTGCATTACCAATTATACCAACGAATCACTAGTACTAAGCAAGAATTTTTAACAATCATATCCTATAAATGAAACAACGTACATATTATGCAAATTTAATATTGTGTGACTTGCAATACTAGACTTTTAACACAAAGTACTGAGTGAAGCATTTTAAATCCGATCTGGATATTATTATTTTTAAAGTCTATTTAATTAAGCCAATACACGCACTTGTCAAATATATTATTGATTTATGTGAAGACCGTCTCACAGGAAGTACGATTTTGCCTATCCAATCAAACCTGTATAGGCAAAATCGTACTTCCTGTGAAACGGTCTTCACACAAATCAATAATATAAAGACAAAGTGATTTTTAATTTTATCACAAAAAGTGATTTATTTAAATAAAAATTTCTAACCACGGATATATATATATTTTTTTGTTGACAAAAAAGACTTCTTATTTTTTTATACCGCAAACTTGAATCTCCTGTATCCCAAGAAAGTAGTATCAATAATAAATTATTCTCTCAGAAATGACACTCCGTGCTTTATCTCCGTGTAATGCGAGTTCCGTGTTCACCCGGAGACTCGGGCGGGCCTCCGTGCCAGTGCAGGCTATCTAATCGACCTGTTTCCGACTGCACTAATTCAATACATGCTATTTTTAGACTTCACAGTTGTAAGGTATCGATTTTTTGTCTGAAAATAACTGTCTTTCATCTGTCTGGGTGGTGCAGCTAGCTAGCGGGTTTATAAAAGCAACAAATATATAATATCCAAAGGTCTCAGAGAATGCATTTTTTTTCTGTGAATGCTTTCCCTATTCGATTTTAATCCCAAATCCTTCTAGCGTTTAGTGTTTTTGTGTAATAATATTCACTAATATGATTATTAAATATTATTACACAAAATATAATTGTGACCTGTGTAGGACCCTTCACAAGTCACGATGATATTTTTCTGAGAGTTTCTTTAAATCATTTTCAATATGTGAAAAAATATGCCTAATCATATTAATAAGCCTGTAAAGGTAATTAAAACGCACTTTATTGGCATTCAATCCACAAAATAAACATAGTATTTCTCATTATTATAGTTATTAAGCTTCATCATAACCGTATTTATTCAAAATAAAAATTTATTTCCTATATACAGTTACATTAAATTGTAAAATTATTTTCTGTGCGATAGTTTATTTTATGTATTATAGTGCCTTCTCGTATAAAATATTGCTTACAATATCTAAAATCGTATATTCGAAAGATCCCGTTATTTAGGTAAACCAAGATAGACAAAAACGGTGTTTTTGAAATAAACTTTCTTATTCGGCCCAAATAATTCGGTCAGTTTGCTCAATCCACATCAAAATAAATCTACCGCATTAAGTTATTGGGAATCTTACGACTGTTTGTATTTTAAAAAAATCTATAAAATCACTTGTGTATATACGGCCGGTGTCTAGGGTCACACATTACCACTGAGAAGAGGTAATAAAAAGTCTTGATCAAAACAAACTAAAATCATCGAAAAATCTTATTTCCCGTATAATTATACTTGGTTCAAAAATAAAACCAAGAACGCGACAGACAGTAGCTTTACTCAATTTTATATATATGTAGTTTTTTTTAATCAAATAAGATTTTTCCTAATGTTCGCATTATTTTTTGTTTTTTGCAATACAGAAGTACTTTAGAACTTACGAAAAACAATACTTGGGTTCTTGTTTTTATATTTTTATCCATAGGTTTTTTCAAAATATTTTGTACTTTGTTGAGATTTTCATTTTCGTTTTTCTGATATTCTACTTCGATATTGATACAATATTGAACGTACATGGATATGAGTGTTATTTTTGAACGAAGTAGACGAGTGATAACTAACCAGTAGAAATAAAAAATGCAGTTTAATTCATGTGACGGTAACCCGACCTCACCGAGGATTAAGATGTCTCTCACCTGCGGACGCGGGACAGGTAGGCGATAGTTTCGGTTACCTGGAGAATCCTCAGGCAGGTAATAAAGTGTAATGGAATCCAAGACCTCTGACTTCTTATGCAAGATGTATTATTTACTTAACAAATGATAAGACGTTCGATTTTAAAAGCAGCTTTTTCTGTACCTATACGACGCTACAAAAAAAATCTTAAATTTACTTGTTGTCGCTGCCACTTTTTGGATTAAAAAATATGTTTATTTAAGTACTTAATATACCAAGACTTGTTTTTGTATTACAATAACAATAACTGATAGTTATACATTGTTTGTTTATTAAAATATTTCAACTTTTAGCATAAAACGTAAATGCTTTGCCATTTTTTTGTGCTTTATTGATTTTTCTTTGTGATAAACCTGTTTTTTATCACACTCCTTAGAGTAGCTTCAAATTTTACAAAATATGAATAATAAATAATTCAGCATAACTAAGAAGCAAATGATTTTATTTGCTAGGCACAAATAAACGCAGGGACGCAAATTTTTAAGCGCCAAACACACAAAAGCCACAATCATCTTTCGGTAAAAAAATTTGAAGAAATCCGCCGCCCCGGCCTGTTCTGTTTTCCGAGAGCCTCGCATTCCTTCGGCAAACACATGTCAAATTCCGTCAAATTTGTCTGCCGGGGAAAAATGCTTTTCCTCACTGGCAAGACAGTCCTTCAGGCTGTCGGATTGACGGGCCGGATAATGGCGGCTGTCAGCACCGCGGCGGTGTTGCCAGACACGGACACAAGAAACCCTCCTTTTATTTACATTTCAAAAGACGTCTAAATACAATTAATATCAAAATGCTTTCAATGTATTTTTTTTTTTTTATAAATTCAATTGCTCGGTATTTCAAGCGTTGTTTACTGAATTTTTAAAAAATATTTCTTGATGTTTATTTTTATCAGATTTACGGATTGTGATTCAGTTTTGATTTCAACAAATATTTGACAATTGAACAGCTCTTTATTTATTTGATTGAATTTACTTGTTTGAAGGTATTCCAACCACAATTATCAAAGACATGTCAGTTAAATACTTCCATATGAAAATCCAAAGTCACGCTCATTTCATATTTAACCGCGTACAGGCTTTTGCAAAATATCAACACTGCCGCAATAAATAATACTTTTCAATTTTTTTGTTGTACGAATCGTCTATCTGAAGTCTATTCTACTTGCATGCAATTAATTTGTTAGTGATTCCGATGATTTTCTAATAAATAATTCCCAGTTCAATTCTGACCAGACACTGAACAGTAGACTGGTATAATATATTCCTCTGTACACACCTCAGCTGCCGCCTGTGGCAGATCCATGTCTCTCAGTGGTTATTTATTCAACAAATATTACACCTCTGAACCTGAAACAAAGGCTACTAATCAATAAGGAACTGTGTAAACTATATTTATTACCTATCGCTGGTTCTTTGCGCACTGCGCCGAACGAAACTCACCGAAACGAACTATAAATAAACTTAAACAAATTATCGGTGACTTTTTTCTATGTGAAAAAAAAACAAATTGCTATACAAATATACTGTGCATGTATCCATAATAGACTGGAAAACTTTTCAACACAGCACATTTAAATGAAAAATGTGAATAGGCTAACGCTTAGAATATAACGAACATTTTTATTGCGAGTGTTTTTGCCTTTCAAAGGCTTCATCAAATACTTACCAGCTATATATCTGGCGAAACTCTGGAAAGGCTGGAGTGTTGTTCATCAAATATTTATCATTTTCTTTATATTTGGCTGGTAATTTTTTTTTGTTTATTTTACGGGTAGGAGACATTCTAACCCAGATATTCTGAACGAAAAAAAAATACGATTAGAAGCTTGCATGTGAAAAAGCAGTCGAAAGCAAATAATATTCGAGTATGGTTTGATTCGCCTTTCACATAATTGTGCGACCATGTTATCTTTACTCAGATTATCTGAATTGAATATTTTGTCGAACAATATAATAAAAAATCAAGTCTCTAACAATATTACGTAATTTTAAAATGAATCTGGTGTGAAAGTTCTAGCATCACTTCTTGGAAGGTTTTATTTTTTCTTTAATTTGGTCCGTAATTACGTTGATTGCCTATCTCCCAGATCTTATCAAAATAAATGCGCCCCTTTCATGCCGAGGATTTGGCGTTCCTACCCCTGTAAAATGAACGGTTATTTCAGTCCTTATTATGAAAGCAAACCCGTTTAAAAAATAACGATGAAATTAATCACGGATTCTAATTGATTTCATTAAAATAATATAATTTATACTCATATTATAATTATTGTCTTAAAGAATTATAGGTAACATTGTTTGATTTTTATTTGTTACAGAGCGAATATTTTTACACAGTAAAAATAAGTGTTTGGTATTGTATATTTTTTTAATTCCTTGGTTGTATATGTGGTATTCAAGTTATATTGTTGTAATTTTTTTCAATTAATTACTCACCATGAAAACAATACTTTATAGGTGGTTATATGATATATTTAAAGAAAACCTTTTATTAAATAAAATATTACATAGGATACGAAAACTGATTATAACGTGTGTTGTATTATATGAAATTATAACTTTTCAAACAGATAACTATTTGCAAGCGTTTCAGCTTCATTTTTTTAAGTCTTTGAGAATTTCTTAGGATTTTTTATCAATAACAATGAAGCAACAATAATAATCATGAAAAATGATTTTTTTCATTGTTGTATGTGTTAATTGATAGTGGTAATATTTCGTATAATATAAACTAGTGCAGTTGTAAAATGCGGACTTTGAGTATGATTAGATTAGTTTTATTAGATTCCTAGTTGCTCAGTTCAATTTTCGTTATTCATATGGCGTCACTAATGCTACAACAACAATAAAGAAACTTGTCATTCGATGGTTACTGAAACAATAGGATTTACTATATATAGTTTCTCCGCGTGTTTTCAACACTACACAATTACTTAACTTTCAGGATAGATGTATTTATGAGATAGATTCGGTTTCCTTCTTTATTATTTTTCCCAGAAGACTCGGTGCGAAGTCCCGGCCCGGAGGGGCCCGAGGAACAGTATATTGTTCACACGAGTGGGCGCTCTCTAGGTATGAGATTTCGTCTTAATTAAAGACGAAGGCCCGGGTTACGAGTTGGGTAAGCAGGAGCATTCAGGATACTTCCTGGAATCGTCATGACGTCTTCACTAGAAGACTTCTCACGAATGGGGAGAAGGGAAGTCGTCTTATGTTACAATGCCTTATTCTATACACACAATAGCGAAACAACTGACTATTTCAAAACAATACACTGACGTCATTTTTAGGGCTTTGTGAAAATATGTTTGAAGCAAATTCTTTGTAAATAAATTTCGTTTAATAATATATACCTTAAGTTTCAATAAAATCGATACCCTTGTAAGAAATTCGTTACTCGTAAAAATTATTCAAATTATAAAATCTACTGTTAACTCAAACTTGACTGACTAAATTTTTTTTTTTAAAATAATGTAATTAATATATTTGATTTCAGTAAAATCGATAGTTTGTAAATGTATGGACCCTTTTGTGGATCCATTAGCTCGAAGTGTCTTCATATCTGTATAGACCTGATAATACTGGTCGGAACTTACCTGAACCTGGGGAGACCCGAACAACTCGATCCGGAATACTCTTAACTTTTCAATCAATTATTGAGAGCAAAACTGTGTTTCGGTTTTGTCTGCTTCAGACGGTTTGATTTATTTCACTAACGGAGGTGATAGAAAACAGAGACCTATTTTATTAGAAAACGTGTTGATAATTTACAAGTTTTCAATAAAGTTTTATGTTAATTGTAGGATTTCAGTGACAAATAATCAATTCATTATATACAGGTTGGCTATAAATGCAAATATAAATCTCCAGATAAAAAATATTAGTTAATGAATAAACAAAATAGTATATTTTTTAATAGTGTACTGAAGCCACTCATTGTCCAGAACAAGCAGTATTTTCAGTAAAGCAAACAACAAATACAGGCAGACTGCTACCGGACTGGACGCTGAGTTACATATTTGAATAATTTTTAATGTCCCCCATCGTTAGAGCTTCGCCGCGGCAGGGCTGCCACATGGCGCATAAATAGAGGACAACAAAACCAACGGCAGTGCAAACAAATTGTTACAGGTTATAAAGGAATATAGAATTTGGATATTTGAAGGGGAGAAAAGAGACTGAATTGTTGAGTCGGTTGGCCGGGTAAACGTATTCGTTGTATAAAGGCCTTTTCAGGCGTATTCTGACGGAGTCCATGGAAAAGCGCTTGTTTAAGATTCTAGTATTTTAATATATATATTTTTTGAGATATCACATATTTACTGTAGATATCGTAAACTCAAAAAACTTGTCATACTTTCTGAAAAAAAATACTGTGACCGGCTGCTTAGAAGGCATACAAATTCTTCCAAAAATTTTTACTCTACTATAGGAGAACGCCAAATCTCAAATCAGTATATGTACATATATAAATCTGCAGCTATCGCTCCGTTCATTATCATAGATCAGATTGTCCTCCGTCTGCTGTCCATGGGTCAACCCTAGTTTTCATTTGTGGAAGGGCGGAGTAGTGTCGGCTTGCAGCCATCCCCGCAACAACCCTCTCACGCACAGCCGGCCCTGAATAACGCTGCAATTTATACCCCACCATAGCGCACTGTTCTGTTTTTACGAAACGCAGGAGATGTGTCCTAAAGTGTGACCAATTTTTTATTAGTAATTATTTTACGCTCAGTTTCTAAAAAACAAACACAAACAAGCACGGAAAATAGAAGGTGTATACCTAAAAGTATTTCGTTTCATAATTATTATGTCAATATGCAGTGTGTCCAAAAAGAGTATCGGGTATTTGTTAATTCAGTAAAACAAAAACTACTAGTAATCAAGTATTTTTTTTTATTGTTGATTATAAAAATACAAAATGGAAAATTATTTTTAAAAAATGATGTTATCCAAATGGTGACCGTTACTACTAATCTGGAACGAAGATTGCTGATAACACGCTGACACATAGCCCTCGATATTGCTGCCATTTCTGACCTGATGTTTTGTTTCAATTCCGTTAGGTTCGTCGGATTATTCTCATAAACCATACTTTTAAGGTATCCCCATACGAAATAGTCAAGAGGGCTAAGGTCAGGGCTTCTGGGAGGCTGGTTGATGTTACCTCTACGTGAAATTCGTTAACAGCTTCAATTGATTAAATGTATGGCAAGTGTTGGAACCACGTTCTTGAGTTGAAACTTTGAAACTCCTGTAACTCTGGGCCCAAAAATGTTCGCAGCATATCGCAATAACGGTCACTAAAACAAATACCCGATACAGTTTTTGGACATAATATTTTAGTTAAATAAGTATAATAGTATAATAGTTAGTTAGTGATATTTTTAATTGTATGTGAGTTTGAGAAGTGAAATTATACATGTGAAAACTTGAAATTTCAGGGTTTCAAAAAAATGTTGACCACGTCTACTGAAAATGAAATCTACCCGCGCGAAGTGGGGACGAAATGCATGTTTCGAATTTGGGACACGAACTCACTGGTTTCGCGTTATTTTTATTTTTTAATAAAATTGTTATTCCCGATCGTAAAGAGTGATTCGGTGCGTCTGGCGCGTCGGTTACACTTTTCAATTTTAAATGAAATCACTGTTTCCGGTTTGCATTTTGCTTTTGGCGCCGGCATTGTAATTGTTGGGGCGGCTCCGACGTGATTGCGTCACATCTTTTATTCAATTGGCCGCGCCGGCTGCTGCGGGGATTCTCGCGAGCGGACATCGCGATAAAATGTGCCCGAATATTTACCTTAAAATATAATCTCTTATTGTGTGCAAAAAAATAAGTTTTATTCGGCTGGCTCACGAATTAATGTCGAGCTTTATTGCAAAAGCAAATATTTAAAAATTCATCATAAAAATGTAATAAATCATGGTATTGTAGCGTGATCGTTTTTTTTTACTGTGCTTAACACCATGCATGTGAAAAGAAATTTCAACTCAATAATAATGGGGCATGGGGCTTAATTCAGTTTATTCTATAATCAATACACTTTTTAAAGAAAGTTTAAATACAGTATAAAATTTCTGCAAACCAGTAATGCTTTTATATAAACCTCAGTCGACCACTATGAGTAAACTTTAATACAAATTTTTTTTTCTAAAAATTAATTAAAATAACCTTGCATTGTTCAAATCATAAATCGAGTCTACAAGATCAAACTTTAACCAACAACTCTGTTATTTTATTAGTTAAATTCGGTATCTGTAACGATGCACGGGATATCCGCAGCATGCTTGAATGTCGCATCATTAGAAGTATGATGGAGTGCCATTTCAAAATTGAAATTTTCAGCTTCAATGAAAGCCTCCGGGTAATTTTAAACGGACAAATTCATAAGTATTAAACGCTGACTCTTTTATTGAATCTATCAGTCAAATAAAGTCGAATTCGCTTGTATTCAGGATACTATTGGATGAAGAAAAAAAATTCTCATTTTACTGCTCAAAACTGAAAGCATTAATCTAATATAATGTAAATTTATCAATTATAATTATTAAAAAATGTTGGAAAAAATATTAACTCTAAAATGATTCATAATTATTCAAAAAAAAAAATATCTATATATAATATAAATATTTGTGGTTAAGTTTGAATTTTTATACATTTTTGGCTTATTGAATTGATAAGATTTTAAGGTTTTTCACAGTTCATTGAATTGTGAAAAACCAGTTCAATATTGAATTCATTTTGAACATATAACTTTTCAATATTTTAAAATTGACCTTAATTTTAAAGCATGTTAATATTTTTACTAAATATTGATTGGACCGTTGTTTACATTTTATTACTTCACAATATTAATTAAAACTTTGAATATCTGCCAAATGAGTGTTGACACTTTATGGAGTACAATGAGATAAGAGGCATCGATTTTGAAATAAATAAATAGCCTTTTAAAGTTTATGACATAAAATATTTCAAGGTTTATCTGAAAGTAAATACTAAATATTAAATAATAATTATCAGCTAATGTTTTTATTTAAAGTACATTTTTCATGGTAGAAAAAGTTGTACCTGTGCAAGTGTTATTAAGCCAAAAAAAATCCTGGAAGTATTTCAGGTGTAATTTACAGGAAGTCGACTCCTTAGTTAGCAAGGCATTGCATGGCACAATTTTCGGTCTGTAGGACTCATTATAATCCCATTTGGCACCCCTGGCGGCACGCGAGCGCCCCCAATCTCGCTTTACGACCCCCGAGACGGCTTAGCCGGTGTTTAGTACGGGTTTACAACCACTGGAGTGATAAACGGCTTCAAAAATGTTTATTAATGAAGTAGAAATGGATTAATTGTAATATATTTCACGCCAATCTCTTGAAAATAAATTACTGATTTTTTAAATTCTATGCGCTATATGCAGTAAACGCCCTTCAAACTATTGTTAAATTGCATTTTTTCCTGAAAATCAATTAAAAGAGACACGTCATGTATTATTTTATTCATCCAATTATAAGTAAACCGTGTGTTATTAAAATTTTATTGAATACCAATGATAATAACGAACCGCCTCAATTCGAAGTAGCAGATTATTGGGTATGCGGTTTTATTTGTTGTGAAGTGATAGGTTTATAAGGACAATTAATATTTTAAATGATTTAAAAAATAGAAAAAGTTTTGATTTAAACACTTCCTGGTGCATTTTTTTTATTTTTTTCTGCCCACAAGAAGGCAAATGATGGAGATCTACAAAACTGATTAAAACCTTCCTCACGACCTCACGTTTTAAGATTATCTGTGTATGAATGTTTTACGTTCGTGGAATACAAACAAAAAATAAAACAACATTTCTTTGTTTTCAAATAAGCTAGATGTTGCATTTTAACTAGCATTTAGATCCACGACAGACTGAATTATTCTTTATTATTATGTTCGCTATTACACAAGCAAATGAACGCTCTTTTTTGATGATTTAATATAATACTAAAACTGTTTTTTTCTTTGTTGTAGGTAAGAAAATGCTTTGAATACAACCAACAAAAAAATTTAAATGCAGATGATATTTGGGTGCTGAAGCAAAATGATTTGTCAGTAAGTTCTTATAATTAAATAAAAAAAATATATATATATATATATTGATTTTTATCAAAATTGTAAAATCATCTTGACTCCAACGTTTTCAGCACTGATCTCCCAAAACATTTTTGAAAAGCAACCCACACAATATACAAAATTGAAAACACGGTATCATAACAAATATACTTGTTGTTTTACAGTTTTTTTTCAAATCATAGTCATCGTCTGTGTTCATTCATTGCATATAGAAAATAAATAAAAAGGGTTTATAGTATTTTATTAAAAACTAAGATACTTTTTTAGAAAACACAAACTATTATATGTTTTCAAAGTGCATTTTTGAAAAATATGGACAAATATACAATGCCAAATGGTTAAATAATGTTGCCAAATGATCGTTTACTTCATGAAATTAGGGTATTTATATATTTTTTAATAATTCCCCAAAAATACAGTACTACTTTATTTTTCAAGCTACGTTAGCAGCGTCTCTAACTGTTTAGCTTCTAAATATCACTCAGCCTTTATTTGTGGGTATAATATTTAGTTAATCAATATAATCGAAAGCTCGCATGGTACCTGCAGAAGGTGGATTTGTTGATTAATATCTGCTTTGTGAGTATTGATATTCCTCAATATGAACACAAATGTTGATATTTGGCTGTTTACTTTATATCATTATATGAGCTTATTAGTTAAAACTGAACATTGGTTCGATCTATATTTAAAGAATCAGTTTTTATTATTTGTATCAAACAAAATATAATTAATAGAATTTAAATAATAATTTCTTTTAAATTTTACGATCCTAAATAATTTTGTACTTTGATAAAATAATAAACAACTTTTATTCGCAACAAGCTAAGCACATGAAAGCTTTGAAGTCATATAAAGTTAAGTCAAACTGATCTCTTTATCAGCATTATTTATTATGGTCCGTAAAACCTTAAGTATCTTCCTAAGCTTTTAATATTATAAGTATGTTTTATAAATAATCTTTTTTGATAATTATCTCGTATTTAGGCGGAGAATTTAAATTCATTACCGAAAGCTTCGATGAAAATTACACAATGACCTGAGCATATATTTAATACCTTCAGCATGAGCCGAACAGATTTTCAACTGAACTCTAAAACCAAACGCTATAACTCACTATTCCCTTGCAGTATCTTTTGTGGGGTTAGTTAATACTGCAGCTAAACAAGTGTGGTTCGAATCCTAGAGCGATAGTTCGGGCCTGCGTTCCCAACATGGCGTGGGGACGATGGCTTCATTACCCACCATGGGCGCTCGCGTGAAGTCGTTTCCGATTTATGGGGCAAAATTACATGTAAAATGTGTAATTCTACCCTGAGTCTGAAATTACTCCATTGATCCCACGTGAATGGCGCGGCTCGGACAACCCCGGCCTCGCTGCGACATGGCTTTATAGACTTCCCCTAAATGCCATGCCAAAACCTCTGAAATAACCTTCAATGGAAATTGCAGCCGATTCACTATTTGTACGCCATGCAGCGTTAAATAATGTGCGGTTATAAAACCTGCTGAAATCATTAAAGTTATTTTTCACTTATTAAATACAGTTTTTTTTGTGTTTATTACCTTGCGTTCTGAAAATGCGTTATTTCAAATGGGTTTAAAGTTTTTTTTCAACTAACTATATGTATTAATGATTTTTGGATTTTAATTTATTTAAATTTTTAAATAATAAATACTTACTAAATTTATAACGCTACTACTTAATAGTAAATGATTTCAATTTATTAGATTGAAAGCTAAAATGCTAAAAAAATACTTGTTGTTCCATTACTTATAATGTTAACTTTTAATTGAGACATCGGTGGTTTGTTCGAGATCCCAGTAAGTTAATTCCAAACTGATTTGATTGGGCCTGTTTAAGTTTGGTAGCAGACTATTCGTTTTGATATTGCATGTGTTGATACATATTGTGAAAAAAGGTTCAATACCATAGAAAAATTATTTTAACACAAGAGTGGATTGTAAGTGAATATTTTTACTTCCAGTAAATTATATTTTCAAATATTAAAATTACTGAAATCCAAGGCGTTTTGCCGAGCGTGGCTGACCTCTTCCTCCCTTCTCCTCCCAGCACCGCAAATCAGAACTCTGCGAGGAATGTGCAACGGGCATGCTTGCAACAGCATTATTATAAATTTAACCGATCACCGCTCAATAACTAAATAATACGGCTCAGAACAAAACGTCAGTTCCATAGCTGCAAATCGCAACTGGTTTTGGTTTATTCGTGAACAATCGTGACTTCATAAATACAGGCGACATGCCACAAATAATGGCCTATTGTTTCTACATTACCGACCCATTTTAATTTATTTTGATAAGAGATTAAGTTGTGAGTTTTTATAATATTATATTACTCTAGCTCATTATTTAAAGTAGTTTGATTATGCTGTTAGTCGGTCGATTGATAAACCTGTCACTTTTTTTTAATCGGATAGTATATTTTTAGTAAATAACACTCTAAATCCATATTCTAATTATCTTAACTAATTATCTAATTATCTAACTTATCACGCACATTTTTTTTAACTTGAATTTTAGAATATAATCCACGACAGATTGGTTTGGTTTTGAATAATTTTATACATAAAAATACTGACATGAATACCCATATGGCTAGAATACTACGAGCGTAAGTGTATACGTGAGTGATATTTGACTTCATACTAAGCTTGAAGAAGCTCTTGAAAAGAAAAAACGGTCACGTAATAAAATGTTTAAATCTTCTAGCCGCATAGCTGTTCAATTTATTTTTTTAACTTTTTTATCATGTTAAAATATTGTTTTAGTACTTTTAGTTTCATCATACTACATAATTCCAGCCTAATATAAAAAAATGATTGACCTTTCATTACTTTATCTTAATCTCTAAAAAAAACTTTCTTAAACATTTTTATTAAGGAAAACTCTTAATTTTTAGTACATAAAGCAGAATTCTGGGTATGTTTTTCATATAAAAACGTTGTTTACAAAAGGCGTGCTTGTTGTTATCACCATCACAATGGATTGACCAAAGCGGAAATACACAGGGTCTAGGTATCTTATTAGGGTTTCGATTTCCACTACTTCTTTTGTTCCGGCGTCCATACTGTCAGCGCTTCCGGTCTGCCAGCCGGAAGACCGGAAGGGAACTCTGAAAGACTGAGCCACTTTAGGGGGTGATACACCCTGAAATAAGGAAACACTCTCACTCCTGGCTGGACGTGCTGCTCTATAAGACGGGAGTTGAGATGAAAGGATTCTCAAAGTCATAAATAACAATATGAAAAACAATATACAGTGCATAAAAAAAACCAAAGGTAAAAATATAACACAGTCTGTTTACAAAGACTAAAATATCTACATATGTGTATTCTCTTAAACCTCTTCATCCATAACTCACTTACCAATAATGTATATAAAAAAATATGTGTTAAATAAAGTTCTTTGTTTTTGTGTGAGCTATACCGACTATAAAAAACATGTCTGGCATATTTCCGACTATTTACTTTGCCTATTTTATTACTACATATATTTCTACGTAAATTTTTTTTATGGATTTGCTTCCATTCTGTTTATTTGAATATAAATGCTAACATGACTAATAAAATTTAAACAGACCGGGTTTTATAAATAATATGAAGCGCAAAAATATATATATTATATATACTAAAAATATTTATATTATACTATGTAATATAAAATGTATAAATTTCAAATTTATATAAAACCAGCGCTTTTATTTAACCTGTCAGGTTCAATATTGATACGAATTTAAAATATCAACCAGACGCTAAAAAAAATACTATAACAATATCGAGCAAATGAATAAATATTGTTTTAAACACTTACGTCATCATTTTAATGTCTCTTGCGGGCCTTTACTATTTAAGTCTGGAAATTTTTGATTTGTGCTCGACAATAATAATAACAAAGGTAGGTAGTATTTGCAAATATCCCCAGCTGTTCCAGAACGTCTAATAATAATCCAACTAATAATCTTGATATCCTCAAAATTATGATATTGCACTGTGCCTGTTTTCTTTTAAGTAAAACGCGAAGAAATATAAATAACCTTACATCCAAGAAATTCCACTATTTTCAGTATAAAATGGCCTTTCTAGGGTTTAGTCACATCAAGTATTATAAAAAAGTTCTGACAGATCTAAGATGCAATATAAACTAAAAACAGTAGCGCTTTTATAACTAACCCACAGCTAAATGGTAACTTTCATTTATAGTCTAAATGCTAAGTACAACAAATTAAAGCAGTCCATCGAAAGGGCCAGAAAATAAAGTAAAACCTTTTTCATTATAAAATACTGACGCAAACGTTTAGTTCAAATATTGACGTGCTAAACACCAGCGTCTAAAAACATCGATGTTTTCGTTTCATTATACTAATTTTATTCTGGCCCAAACAAAAAGGCTTCGACCCCTCAACCCTTATATTTTAACGTTACTTACGCCGAAGATTTTTCCTCTCTTATAGTATTTGCTTTGTAATAAAACGGAATTCGAACCCTTTTGGCAAAATGCTGCGTTTATCATTTTTTTTCTATATGCCTTATTATTCAGCGGATCCTTTTTGGGAGTCAGTTGATATTAAAGAGGATGAAAAGTATTTATTTTAAATTTGCAATCAAGTTTTATTTAATTTAACGAGTCATATTTAAATTCTCATTACTCTAATTTTTAATTTATGTCAAAATGTATAAATTTACCCTTACAATATTTTTTGCACTCTACCACAACATGATTTGTATGAATGAAATATTAAGCATTACTTTAAACCATTCTTGGATTAACAATAATATCAAAAGAAAAAGGTTTTATATTCCTATAAGAACTTTTAAATACAAATTCATTAAATACGCAAACTTAAAAAATGGCAAGGGAATACGAAAATAATGTATTAATATTTTTTTGTTTCTATATGGAGTATTAAATATTGATCTGACTGCGTGAATTTGTAATAAAATTATTACAGGTAGAATAAAGGTAGATAGAAGACTAAAAAAAGAATTATCATGAAAAATCTTAAACGTAATGAATTCATGTTTTATATAAAAATCTTCAGCAGGAACTTTATTGATAATAATATAATCGAAAGAGTAAAATACAAATTGAGAAATATTACAAATTATATAATTTAATAATGATTAATTAGGTTATTAGTTTACAGGTCGAAAGATTATCATTTAAAGGCTTAGTTCGCCTTATCCTCAATGCGCTCTAATGGCGAAACAGGCCATAACTGAAAATATCTCTCCTAAAGGGGATGAAGGCTGGGGGAGTCTTGTTCCACCCTTCAGCTCTGTATTCTGTTTTCTCAGCACGATTATTAACAAAGAAGGCTTTTGCTTGGATCGATCTTTCGATTAAACATTTAAGAGGGGTTGTAATTATTTAAGTAATGTCTCTACTTAACCTGAATGTCGACTTAATAATAATATATATTGCAATTGTTTTGCTTTCGAGCAAAATATGCTTTAGTTGCTTGTATTTTATTATACAACTTTTTTTACTCAATAATTCCCCAGACATGTCAGCGTAATATATTTTTTCTCTTTTGTATTTTATTATCTAACAAATTTGAAACAATCAAAATAATGTATCGCTTCACAAGTTCATAGTTTCTAAATAATCGTGGTAGCAAATAGACTCCGAGTTGTTTTTAAATACAATAGTTTATAAAAAATATTATGTTTTCCGACTTCAACAAATACTCTTTGAGTTCTATAAATAGTGCTGTTTCTATTTACTTTTTTAGTAGTTGAGACTAATGAAGCTTAAGATGAATTTTACTTTTATCTCATGAATAATTGATAATTTATTACAAATGGAGTTGGTGGGCTTTGGTAACCATTGATCTTCGATAATTTTAGAAACTGTTAAGTGTTGAGCTACTTAATAGGATAGTAATTTTGTCGTCGGATACAAATATTTTTCATGGTGATTCCAAGAATGGATTCCATGGTGATTTCATGGTGACACCAGAACTGAAACATCGCAAAAAATACATTAAGAAGCTCTCCACCCGAAAATCCCAAAATCATCAAATTACATATCGTTAAAAAAAAAATCGAAAATTATTTAGTTTTACGCTGAAACGCCTCTGGCTAAAACAAAAACACTTTAAATTTAATGAATAATTTATTAATGTTTCCATTTGCTTCTAAACAGTCAGAGTGTAGAAGCTAAGCGTGAAATGTAATATTCTAAAACCATTCAGAGTACTCGGCGTAAAGCATTAGGGCCAATTAGCTAGCTGTGTCATACACGTCGCTCTGGCACATTATTTGTATGTAATTAGAGGGAATGCTCGAACGCCACACTGTATAATGCGCCCGTGCCTTTGGGTGCTTATGAAAAACTTGCTCTATCAGTAATACGATCCACTTGCGTAACATGCATTAAATATAATCATCTAGAATCTTAAGTATCTCGCATGTGAAATATATGCATTAAAAACATTTTTTTTTGGGTAATCGATTCACAGGTGAAATTTTGAGAAAAATCCTCCAATTTTTATTTGAAACGCAGGCGAAAATCAGATCCGCACTTTCGTGGTTATTGCGGTGAAATTAAAATAGAGGCTCTGTTAATGAACGAAATTCAGAAGAGTTCCACGCAAGTGTCAAAGTGATAAATATAGTTAGCTAAATAAATATATTTTGCTTATATTATTGAATGAACTAACAAATACTGGCAAATATTTTGATTCTGACTTCAGTTGGTTTTTTTTTAAATAACCATTGTATTTCTTTGTAAATCTCTCTATTTTTCACCAAAGAAAATTATAATAGCCAAATGGCTATGACATTAGGGCCTTTAATTGGATGGCAAAAAAAATTATTTAAGGTTGTTTTCATATGGCTATAAAACAATTCAATAACAAATTATATTTTATAAAAAAATCGAATTTTAATTACTATTCCATCGCATTGATTGTAAAACTTCATAAGCTTGTACATTTGTTTTCTTCTACAAATTTTCTAGTTCATTTACTTTTTTTATTTCTCAGGTGCATGTTAATTTACGAGGGTAATATAATTGTGAAAAAACACACAATAAGGGTAGCGTGACCGATCTGGACTCGATAAAAAATGCTTAACGCCTGCGTAATTACCCTCGCATCTGAGTCTTTGATCTACCAGTTAAGGGTTGTAATCTTGTAGAATTCTACCGGATACGATCTGGATTGGAATTTACATGAAATTGGAGGCAGCTCTTGCAGATTTGTATCGACAGTTGCTCTATTAGTGAGCAATTTACTTGCACAAATTATTAAAATGTCCCGTCGTAACTTCGTTTGCAATCTAGATTACCTGCGCCAAACTGGATTGCATAACATTCCGTGATTTTGGCTATATTTTTATTTGCTTTTATATAGGTTTCACCACTATAGAAATTTACACACAAAATATTGATAAAATATAGCCTTAGCAAAGTACTTTTTTTTTACAATAACACTAATATTTGAAATTGAATAAAGTAATCAAATGACCAGTATTTAAAAATATTTTGCTCAATTTGTTACATTCATATTTATAGAAGAAATAGATAATGAAGCATAAAATCTATTGACTATCCATTGCGTTATTTGAATATCAACTAAGTTTTAACAAACAATACAAATGCAAGTAGTTGCTAAGCAGATATTTTACACATTGAGAAGTACATTAATTACCAAACTAAAAATGTGACTGTATATAAATTTTCTAGTCGATGTATGTAAACGAGTATTATTTTTTTTTTTTTGTTAGATTAGGTGAGATATAAATTTTAATTTTTATACTTGGGTTGTCAGTCTTGTGTAGCCAATAATAGGTTACGTCTGGCAATGTTAAATCAGACGATGCCCGAGGCATCAAAACATTTCGAGAGGTCCGTACATCACCATGCTCTTTTAAAATGGTGTTTGCCTATTCCAACATGATACCATTGTTATATGAAACAGTTTGATATACAGTGTGATTTATTGAGATCTTATAACAATTATAATTGAACACGTGTTTAGTTAATAACTAGCCTTTTTCGTTCTTAATCCACGAGCGGAAAAAAATTAAAGTCAAATGATTTTAAAACATAGTCTATAACTCTACTATTTTATAAAAGATGAGGATAAAGAAAAGTGAGTAAGTATTAAGAGACAATTGCGACTGTGTCTGATTTATACGTATCGAGCATAAGGTTATTTACAAAAGTAACAATTACAAATAATTATATAGTATATTTTCAACTACAATCTAATTGGTCAGTTGTTAGCAAGCTTGACATTATAAATAAAAACAAAAAGTAGCCGAGATATCTATTTCTTACTAGAAAAGTGAGAGCTAAAATTGTAGACTTTTTTTAGATAACCTTCTAGTCCAGGTATGCTTTAGTTTTTAGTTATTTATATTTATATTGGTTCTTTAAATTTATATTTTTTCTAGTTGGCCTAATTGAATAAATTCAACGTTTACAGATGCATTTAATCTAACATGAGTTTGTTTTTTAGCTTTTGAAATTCAATCAATGGTTTCACCTTCACACGAACCGCCTCTGGCTAAATCTGTCTAGGAGGACTCACGACACCGTACCTGGTGTAGGTTAACTCGATTACAATTACATGGGACAGTGGCGGAGGTCTAGAACTTTTGGGGTTGGTTAAGTCTAAAATAAAATAAAGGTGAACTTTGAATCTAGACTACTACATGTGGGTTTATTATTATTTCATTATCCCGGAGGCCCATTGCTCCCTAGATTTAATTAATAAATAAAATTTAAAAAATTATACATATATATATATATATATATATATATATATATATATATATATATATATATATATATATATATATATATATATATATATATATATATATATATATATATATATATATATATTCAAGGTTTAATTAAAAACATGGGGTATCGTCAATACTTTTATCATAAATTAATGTGTCTATTAAAAACTGGTACAATTTATTTGATAATTTAAAATAATAACAGATGTGGTTTTTTAGGTAAAGATTTTTCCATATTTTTTCATTTTTTAAATGAATTTAATAAGCTCTGTTTTTGCCAAAAAAATATTCAAAAAAAGTTTAGGAATCGAGTTATTATAATAAAAAAATATTTGTACTATGATTTTTGTATAAAAAGATAAAATCAATTTGAAATGATGGGATATTCTATTTTTTTTTATTTGTTAAACTTTCATAGAATTCTTTTTTTATTTAATTAACTACAGGTTGAATTTTAATAACGCCAAGAGAAGGTATACTAAGTTCAGTTTATTTCTGCTATATTAATTTATTGTATATAATTTCCAAAATTTTGCGGCTAGATATTTCAAAAATTTAACACATTAGTGAGCTATCTTCTGGTTTATTATCCTACAACACTAAATATATAAATATTTATATAAGCATTACAATTAATTCATGGTGAGATATACCAGGTCAGGTTGAATTAGGTAAAGTAATTTTTTTCTAAATTTATTTTATAAAATTCTTCGGATATAAAAAAAAATAATTTATGTGTAACGTTAACACATTTTTGAGATATTCCCCGGTGTATGCTTAAATAATATTGATGTTATAGACTATATATAAAAATATATACCGACATCAACAATATGAATAACCGCATGGCTAACAGCCAATTATATTTTTTTTTATATGTAATATTACATACTATACCAGCTTGTCGTGGATACTCATAGTTATAGCTTTAAATACGACATTCACTTTTAGATAATCGCGCTCGAGTTTTCTGTTTCAATACAAAATAGCATCGCTTTTTCATCAGCCCAGGCGGGCTTTCTCACGGTCGAGTCACATAAATCTGTAAAAAAAATGGTCGTAATGTAAACATGAATTCATTTTGAGAACAACGGCTGTAATAAAGACTGGAGTACCTTGCGGCACGCCACGGCCTCAAGAAGTGATCGAAGCCTGGGGGTGAAGGTATCACATTAAATTGAGATTTCTCTTACGATTTCGCAAAGTTTTTATTATAAATGAATATAGAAGTTTAATATTTTTTTAAACCAGCAAAAATATTATAGTTAATTGTATAGTCCGGTTCATTTGTTTAAATCAAAATCACGATTGGTTATATTATGTATTTGATATAATTTTAAAAAATTTAACACATTATGCTTACGTCATTGTTAAGAATAAAAATATTGCACAGTATAGTTAAAGTGTGTAATTGAGTTATTATGTTTGTAATTTATCTATTCTAGAATCAGAACTAATTACATAATAAAAGTGAATTTTTATTTTTAATTTGCAAGTAAGAACATTAATAATTACTTAAAGAAAATTTTCTTTTAAATTATCTGTTATATAAAGAAATATTATTTACGTTATACCGTGACCTTTTGATAAAAAAAATCTTAACAAAAAAAACTTCGCTGGCAAAGTTCTCCGTTCGAAGAAAACTCCAATTAATGTAAATTAAGACGGAGTCCTTTTTTAAGTCTCTCTGCGCTATCGATTAATTATAAAATAGACGGATGAGTTCGATTTCCGGGCGAGAAGTTTTCCCTTAATTAAATAAGGAAGACTGAGCGGACGCCCCGAGGCCGATTACCTGTGTTTATTCTTCTCCACAATTTGTCGCCTCGGGTAATTTTTAATCGAATCGGCCATCAAAGACGATGTCTTCATCGTCTCTCATAATCTAAATGTAAATTTCTTTACGCTGCAATAAGAACTTGATTATACCCGGGAAGATCGAAAACATCGCGGCCTAGCTTCATATTGAGAATTAATTTTGAAAAAGCTCATTTTATTTTTCGCTCGTTTTATTAGGAAACTGATTATATCTTTTAAACCAAATTCCTTTATTTTATATGATTTAATGTTTACATACATATTTCTTAAAAACAATTTCATGGAGGCTACGATAATTTTTGTTTGTGAGTGCTTGTGGTTTTTTTTTAAATATTCTGAACAAACAACAACGATTCGATAATGTGTTTATAAAAATTTGTAAAAAAAGTGGTTTTAAATAAAAAGGCAGTAATTTTAGTGAAAATTATGAAAAAATCTATATTGGTATTTTTCTCAAATTTATTTAGGGTTATGACAAAAATTTACAATGATGAAAACTTTGAGTAAATTCTCGTATTTTGTATTCAATAGCTTTAAGATGCTTACTACTGCTTACTGCTATTATCTTTGCTACCTTGATTTACAAACATCTTGTTTCTAAATAATTTTAATTAAAATTTCAGTAGTGGAATAAATATCAAAAGCAATGTTATGAATTTTTAAGCTTCAAAATAATTCCCGTGAAATTTAAACACGTACAATACATATGCCAAACTATCAAATAAACGAAATATTACAGAAAGGCGAGCAAAATATTTATAAATCTTGAAAATAACTTTTGAATTTAATATTTTATAAAATTTAATCGAACTGACTTCGCCAAATCTCTTTGTTCAAAAATGAATTTTCAAGACAGGCCACGATATTTTCGACTATCCCACTTATTGTGTTTTATCTTTGAAGAGCTTTGTTTCAGATAGAAATTTCAAATTAGGTCTTCTGTAAATCTTTGCTTTAAATATATCGGAGGTACTTTCAATTTTATAATAATTAGAAATTTAAATTGTGTTTTAATTAAAATTCTATTGATATTATAATGGAAAAATCTCAATCTGACATAACGAACTCGAGGCTTTATTGAATTCATATCTAGGTGATTATTTTTTCAATAATTAAATTTGAATATTCACGAAGCTGTCATTTTCAAGTGTAAATAAATTATTCGTGTAACTAAAGATAAATTATTGATGAAATAAATTCATGAACAGATGAAAAAATTTAACTTTATGAATTGCTTACATTTGTCATTTTTTCCATTTTAATACAAGAATTCTGATTTTTTAAATACGACGTTTTATGTACATAAAAGTGGTCCTATGTTTAAAAAAATGTGAAAAACATTTATATATTCTCATTATTTTGGTGTTATGCTTCAATTTTCTTTGTTAATAATATTCCAACAACTCCGCCTCGGTACTAAGAATATTTTCAGGAACCAATCAAATTCCTGAAAATGATTCCTGTACCTGAACACCGAACAAAGTGAGTAGCATAACCTCAAGAGTTCATAATAACAACAACACTTGTTAAACGAATACCTCAAAACATATTCAGTAATAAAGATGAAAATATGGTCCCTATATGGAAGCTAAAATTAGAATTAAAGCTTCTACTTACTGAAAATTGTTTTAATGATGACGTTCAGAAGTCTCCATAACTTTTAAATGCCATATAGTTTAAAAACAATTTTTTTTACAATAAATACTTCGTTTTTGAATTGATAGAGATTATTAAGGGTCTTGCTATCTAACCTTGCTTAATGTCCATCCCCCGTCTGCCACAAAAAAGGACCGTTTTACCTGGCGAAATCGTGTCATTTAATTAATTTAATTGTCACTTTATTTTTCTATGTCGAAAGTTGATTTTTTTATAAAGTATTTAAAAAACTATAAATTATATATATCTATTTTTTATTATTTAATTTGAGTCCATTTTCAGGGTAAAATAAAATCTTAAACATGTTGAAAAATTGGATAAAATGACGACTTTTCAAAATCAGAGTCTGTTAAAGATTTTTTTTTTTTAATTTTTAAAATAATATATCGCACAAGGTTTATATTTTATCTTTTAATTCCAATTTAAAAAAAGACTTTTAAATGTTTAGGACTCTTAGAACAAGGACATGACGAATCTCCAAATTCCTACACTTCAATCGGAAAAACACATATCATATGAAAAGTAAATTTACAATAAATAAAAATATATTTTGTTCGGAAAAGGGGATGTATCAAACTTTTTGCATTTAAATTTCTTTGATTGGTGCAGTCGATTTTTCGCAAAACGTACCAGAAAATGATCAAATAAACTCGAGTATGGGACTTAGGCCTTTAACTTATGCATACATGAAACGACGCTTTCACAGTGATTGCAATATAAGATAAACACGCTTCATTTCTATTGAAAAGAGCAAAGATTCTTTCACAGTCTTTTCATTTCTAATTTCAGCCGATTAAACGACAAACTAGTTCCTTTTGCGTCGTTTCACTCGAGCAACTCATTAGAGTGACTGCGGAGTTAATCTAATATCTCTCTCGCCAACTTTGCGCTCGCTGTCGCCGCCGACCGATGGCGGAGTGGAAAAACAGACCGACTGCCACGGCGGCGTGATGTGCGCCAAGGAACAAATTAAAGGTTTTAATCCAATTTATTACTTGGAGTCATTTGAATTAGTAATTAAGCATCCCAAGTTGCTTCCTCTTCATTTATTGGTAAAAAAAACCACGCTGAAAACTCTGCCCACCACTTGTAGTTTCTTTACCTGCTGGCATTTTATATTCGTTATTATATACCCCAAGTCTATTTTTGCTATACTATGTAGATTGTACTTTGAGAAGCTCTTTCGTTATAAAATATATTTTTTTTTGTAAAATCCTAAGTTAATAATTTTTATAGACTTTTTAGAAAAATATATAAATTAGCAACTACTTGAGTGTCCAAATCGCTAAGGCTAGGTGAGCTAGTACTTACGTAAGTAAGTCTTGCAGAAATAATATGCAAGCGGGGTAGTTGTTATAGGGGCGTTTTCAGTGTTGCCACCCCACAGCTGGTTCTGTCTAGCTTCCCTTGCAGTCCTTGCAGGCGTCATGGTGCAGTGGTGCATCTTTTATCGCATTCTTACTGTCCAGGGATGCAATCAGGTTCTAGTCTTACAACAATAAAATACATTGAGAATGACTAAATGATAATTCTACTAAAACCACAGTATTGTATTTACACCGGGTCGGGCAATCGACTTACATTTTAATTTTCAATGAAAAATATTATGAAATATCAAACAGAGTTTATTTACAAAAAAATTGTTAAATTTCAAAAATATTAATTTAATTAGCAAAATTTTGTATTTAACGTGTTATAGTCAGTATTCAAATGCCATTATCCTTCAAACATAATTAGTATGGTTATAGCGTAACTTAAAAGAAAATATTTTGTAAATTATTTAAAACGACACATAAAATCCAAAGTTTCTAATAAAAACGACATAGTTATTTCGCGCTCGTGCTGAAAACAACTTCTTGTGTAATCTTGTGGAATATTAATTAATAAAACTAACGAATAAATTCAAATGAGGAATTCTCCGACGTTCTTTATTTGAATATTTAAAAATTCCTATCAAACTAAAAACAACATAATGTTATTTAAAACCTAAAAATAAAAATTACTATTCATTAATTCCGTAAGCATAATTTTTACTTTGTCTTGGTAAATACGTAATGAATCATAAATTTAAATTAAAAACCTTAACTTCTTGTATTATTATATTTTAAATACCATTATCATATCATTTCAATAAATTATTAATAATAAAAACAGGTTAAAACCCACACTTTACATGTATCTATTATTAGATCGAGTCTTAACAAACATCGAAACTGTATTTTTATTAAAAATATAAGCATACTTTTTATTTTATATTAAATAATTTATAGGTAAGAAGCTATGAGATTTTAAAAGTAATTGAAACACCTTAAGCTTTTACAACTTTTTTTTCTTCTAAATCCACGACATTTACCATAAACGTAGAACTTCAAATATTATTTTAATGAATAAATAAATCGTTGTCCGCCCCTGGACAATTTAACCAGAAGCGGGCATAGTTTTGAGAAGAAACCTGATTATAATGCTGAGTGCAGCTGCGGATTAGAGTCCTCCGCCTGCTGATGTGACACAGCGGCACTTCCTAGCGCAGCGGACTCTACTGCAATTTGTAAACGTCACTATTTTGCGGTGCTTAGTATACTTGTTATTCTTTTACTGTGGCTCTTGATAAATTAAACCATTTTTTAAACGAATTACTTCCATTATGTTTAAAAACATAAGCCTTTTTACTTAATCTTATCGTAAATTTCAATTTGAATGAAATTTTCGGATTATTTTAAAAGCTCTTTTTATACTTATATACCACTTTCAGAAGTATTTTTTTTACCTAAACGCTTTTAACTACAAATAAAAATCTCACTCTAATAACTCTGTAGTCTCATCTTAATTTAGGTATTTACTCGTATATAGCATTTCTTAAATAAACAAAGCTAAAATGAATGCCATTGACAAGTGATAATTTAGTTGTAACGTGCGAATGCAGTTTTAAGCTTTTGCGTAGAACTCTCTTGCAGCTAGTGATGTCTTAATATATCATAAACTTCAAACAAATAAAAATCGCATAACCGTGAAAAATTTTAATCAAATTCAATGCAAGGTTTTCAAATATTAACCATGAACTGATAATGATTAAGAAAATTGACTAAAGAAACTCAGAAAAATATCATCGAGATTTGTGTGGGATTTGAACCCACATCTCCAAGCTTACATGGCCAGTGTATTACCAATTATATAGCAAAGAATCATTGGTACTAAGCAAGAATTTTTAACTTTATAACGTACTCTTAATGCCAATTAAATTAAATAACGTTGTTTCACTTATAAGATATGATTGTTAAAAATTCTTACTTAGTACCAGTAATTCGTTGGTATAATTGGTAATTCACCGGCATTGTAAGCTTGGGGATGCGAGTTCAAATCCCACACAAATCACGATGATTTTCTGAGAGTTTCTTCAATCAATTTTCAATATTTGAAAAAATGTACTTAATCATTATCAATCAATAAAACCTGTATAGGCAAAATCGTACTTCCTGTGAGACGGTATCCATCATATATTAACCATGAAAACAATAATAATTTATCTGCGTTTTATGAAAGTATTTTCTTTTGAAACATAACAGATAAAAACACCGTAGGTGTGGAATTACAATCGCACAGCTGTCGCGAGGTAAAGTGTTCAATTTAAGTTTTACAATGGCAAGACAAGTTTTCCAGGGCCTCCCCGCCCTCCCCCGCTTGCCCTCCCCCGCTTGCAACGCGCACAACAGGAAGCACCCCCGGCCGAACTGCGCCGTATCTGATCGCAGGCCGGATATCCGGTGGAAGTTGGCTCTAGTTGCTCTTGTTTGACAACTGCCCGGCCACTCCGCGATCTGTTTGCGCGACTTGTTAAGACGGAGAGGCTGTATACACCACCGCCTGGGCGTATAGGGACGCAAGCAGCTCACACAGATAAACAAACACACAGCACGATCAAAGTCAATTAGGGCTCTTGAAAAAAGTACCATAGAAAAAATATTTTCTTAATAAAAATTTTATACCCTAAAAATACGTTTTAAAAATACTACTAATAACTACATCAATAGACTCAACAATCTCTTTTACAATAATATGTATTAACAGCCATACCTCAAATATAAAAAAATATTATTATATATGAATAGCTAATAAACACTTGAAATATAGTAACTTTTAGTATAAGATAACTTAAACTTCTAAATTAATTTCAATATTTTAAATTCTTCAAGTAATTTAACATAAAATTTTCATAAGTTTTTTTTAAATTTTATCAATTATTTTTTTTTTTATTTCTAGTAGATAAAGGTATATTTGTTGACTGATTTATTTGGTTGTCAGTCTGTGGACTCTTGGTCATGACAAACCCGATTTGATCACCGTCCTACAAATTTCATTCAGTTTGCTCGAAGATAGTTTATTTAATATTAACGTTTCGTTTGTTGATATAATACATATTGTTTTGAATATAAAAAATGTACTAATTAGAATAAAATATTTATTTAAAACTCATTTTCTTCTACATCAGTACAATTGATTATCATATTAAAAGACGAGAAATCCTCCAAAACTCTACAGCCTTCTCAACCTAACTCTATTATCAATTAAGCCACTGTGTTGCTGCAACTAAACGAAACGTTAGCATTTATAATTTTTCACGTCTTTTCATGTGTGAATCGATTACTTAAAAACATTAACTTTTTTGTCTTGTTAAGTATTTTATTTGTTGCGTTGACTTAATCGCAACTTTGTATTTATACAATTTCAAAAACAATAGTCAAATACACTTAGCAGCGATTGAAAAGGAAATTAGGCATGCCTTAACCCGAATAAAATAAAATTACGTAATTATACTTAAAGGTACGCAACAAAAGATAATTAAATCGAATAAAATTCCCGTTCGCGCTGTACAACGTCCTTTACAATATAATTAAAAAAGAGGCGAGCAAAACAAAACCACTTTCGGGCGACACTTTTTAAGCGGCCCCGTGACGTCGGGGACAAATAATAGAAGGAAAGCGGGAAAAGAAAGAAGTGGCCGGGAAAAGAAAGACAATGAATGGAAAAAGAGAAAATGGCGGAGTTCGCAAAGCGAGAAGAGATGCTAACCGATGTCGCGGCGCCAACTCTTGGGCCGCATTTCCCTCGGCACGACCAGCACTCTTAAAGGGATCCGCACTGAGAAGTGAGGATAATATATATATATATATATATAATATGTGTAAAAAAAAAAAATATATATATATATATATATATATATATATAGCTTCAGACTTTCAAATCTTTGACGATGGCCCCATTACGGCATCAAAACGTCATAATACTCATGTATATTTAGTTTCTTATAAAAACGACCACCAGTATTAATGAACGTACAGGTTCGGTATTTACGTCCCTTAGTCCATCCCTTGCCTTGTCTCCAGAAACTCTACCCCCGTAATGAACGCAGGGCTGATGCACTGAGACGGCCACTGCTAGCGGTTAATTACTTCAGGGAGTTAGGGAGATAAAGAATTATTGTTTGATTAGTTTGGGTCGCGCCTCACCTTTACTTGCTCTGCTTAGTTAGTCGCTTCTCCCTTTTTTAGGATTTACACTTAGACATATATTTTATATGTTTTCTTTAGACGTTTACAAATCAAACTTACTCGAGTTGTATAAAAGTAAAACAAAAATAAATAAAAAAAAACCAAATATTGATAAATCAAAGAGACAAATAAGTAGATATAAAGATCATTTGAGTGTCACAATAAAATCAATTGCGTTTAAAGTATTGTTTAAAAAAAATGTTATTAAATTCACATGATAAAACAGATGAATATAAGCTCATAAGTTGTAATAGATATAGAAAAAAAAAACTGTTTATATTTTAAGACGTAAATACTTGGTCTAAATAATTCGATACTTGTTGGCGAAGACCAAATGATTGTATCAAAAGTTTTTATTCATAACCAAGACCAATATTTTGCAAACTGTACTCTAAAATGTTTTTTTTTAAATTATAATAAATTGTTCATACATCGGCAAAAGAAATACACAAACGTGACGTACAAGTACAAATTATTGCAAAAAAGTAACCAAAAAATCGCTGAAATTGCACACATAAAAAAATTCAGATATAATAAATGACTGCCATAAAAGTGTGATCAATTGCGCCGTATAAATCATTTATAGACCACCCAAAGCTAATTCTGTAGTAAAAAATAGCACATAATATTATAATAAAGGAGGTACTTATTATACAAACGGTAATGTCTGTCACGGCACCAAATGTTATGATATAAATAATGTCTGTCCGCGTGTAGTGGGCCGATCGGTACATTATGCATGCCGACTGATCTATGTACTTATGAAATGTGTATTTACATAATGCTATGGTACATGGCGTCAGTTACACGACTTGAATACCGGGTGACTTGTATACATGTTACAGTGTTTTTGCAGCATATATATATTTATAATTAAAATTATATATATATCTATATAATTTTGAAAAATTTCCAAAATAAGAAAAATTTGTAATATTTAAAATATGTATATATACAATTTATTAATTATTTTTATAAATGAATATATGCATTTTTAAAAAATTCCAATTTTTAAAAAAAGGCACTAAACAGAGCTTTCAAAATATGTATGCTTGTATTTTGGGAAATGTAAGCTTTCAATGTCAAAGCTCTATTTTTTTAAAATTTGAGTTTGACTATGACACCAAAAGCTCATATTTGAGCATATATATTATTTAAATGTGAGCTTTGACATTGAAAGCTCGTTATTTTATAAAGTGAGCTTATAAAGTTAAAGCTCAATTTTTTTTAAATTTGAGCTTTGACTTTGAAAGCTCACACTTTCAAATTCGAGCTTCGACACCAAAAGCTCATATTTATTATTCAGATGTGAGCTTTGACATTGAAAGCTCGTTTTTAGAAAAATGTGAGCTTTCAGAGTTAAAGCTCATATCATAATATGAGTTTTAATTTTGAAAGCTCATATTTTTATTTAAGCCTAGACTTTCAATTATTTATATTTTTAAAAAATTTTAAAAAATAATTTTTTTTAAAAAATATTTTAAATTTTTTAAATTTTTAAATTTTTTCGAATTTTTAAAATTTTTCAGATTTTTAAAATTTTTATTGAAATTTCAATTGATCCTTTTCTACATAGATAATATAAAAATAATGATATACTAAACATAATTTCGACAGTTAGTTTTTAAATAGATGAATGCACAAATAATGTATTTTTTTAATACATTGGTTTGCACTACTTTTGCCATTATTAAATTAATATATTTTTTAAAAGTGTAATGCATCTCGCGGGCAGGAAAAATGTTCAATTGGCCACCCTTTCACCACACTATATAATGAAATTTTGTTTCAATGCATTAATGCTTTTAAAAGCAGTCTTATTTGTGAGATCATACAACGATAATTTATTATAATTGACTTTTTTATAACAAAACGACGAAAATAAAACGTGACGTACCTGAACCGACGTGCCAAATACAAATATAACTAGATATATAGTGACACTTGCAAAACCATACGAATTAATATTCCGTGTCTATTTTTGGATTGAACGTCAACCAAATGCGAATTTATTACCTATTACAGGTTACAGGGGATGTGGGTATTTATGAATTATGGAATGCGTATTTATTACCTATTACAGGGTACAGAGGATGTGGGTTTAAATCCCACACAAATCACGATGATATTTTTCTGAGAATTTCTTAAAATCATCTTCTATGTGTGTATTAATTACTAATTAATATTCCCAAATTAAAATAATTCGAAAAAGATTTTTAACAGAAGGTATGAATTCCATGTACATTATAATGAACACTGGATCTGAGGGGGTTAAACTCTATAGCTATCCAAAGCTTAATTTTAGTTGCTATACAAGTGAGTAGCTGAGTCACCCTGTATACGCTAATGCGTTACGTATCGCAGTCCCGACCTCGAGTCACGTTCATGGGGATATCTTTGGGGGAATCTGCCAGTCATTTGTGAGTCCGCTATCGTCACCTCCGAGCAGCCTCCGGCAGGCTCTGGCGCGAGGCTTCAGCGCGGCTTATCGCACGCGCGCCATCGAGCTGATGATTGCGCCTCTCGATACAAGATTTCAATTGGAATGATCGTGTATCGACAGTAATATAAATCGCTTGAATCGTTAACTCTCAAATCTTTCAAATATAATATATATATATATATATATATATATATATATATATATATATATATATATATATATATATATATGTATACAAAGTGACGATATTTGACAAGAGTAATAAAGCATTACTGACCCCTAAACATTTTTAAACATGCACATCAAATATTTCGATTAGTGAACGCTTTCACCTACCTTTCACGTTGGCATTATTAAACTGAGTATTTATATAATAATATGATGAGGCACATTTTTTTACACATGATTAAAGAAACGCTGATTGTTAAAAATTCTCGCTAAGTTGCAGTGGCTCGTTCATAATCGGATAAATGCACCGGCCATGCAAGCTTGGGGATGTGAGTTCGAATCTCACACAAGTCACGATGATATTTTTCTGATAGTTTCTTTAATAATTTTCAATGTGTGAATAAATGTGTCTAATCATATTAATATTAATATACCTGTGTAGGTAAATAAAAACGCACTTGATTGACGTTCAATCCACAATAACAAAAAATTGTTTAAGGGAGGGGATTAGTTGTAAAAGAAAGAGAACGGTGTAATGATTGTCAGGTGGTAAGGGATAATTTAAGAAATTCAATATTTTGACAGAAAATACTTGTTGGAATTCCATTTTAATGTTTTAAATGATAAGTAAAATGCGCCAACCTTTTATGTTGGCATTATCAAACAAATAATGGGAACGTGAAAGGTTGGCAAAACCGGTCACAAATAAAAATGTATATGTGGAAAAATCACTCAAGGATAAGAGTAATGTGAGTTTAATGTAGCTGAAAAATAAATTATTATATATTATTGCTATTTTATACAAACAAATGCTTTTATATTTGTGTAGTTTAGGGTGCAACGGCATTTTATAAAATTTCACTAAGTTTGATAATGCCAACGTGAAAGGTTGGCAAAACCAGTCTCCAATAAAAATTAACATGTAGAAAAATCTTTATAATATTGAAATGGAATTGCACCAAGTACTCTCTGTCAAAAATATTGATTTTTTTCAACACATTAAAGTAATGTTGTCCTATTTGTATACACCACTGCATTTAAAATTTTCACTTAATCCGTATGTACATATAGTAAGATTTAGTAAAAAAACTTATGTTATGATTACTTCTACGCCAAAATAGTTATTAGTTTCAAATAAAAAATGTATTATCAGACGTTTTTTAATGCCTTTACCAACACAAGTTGCATCCAAACAATTACACAATTCAGCAAACAAAAGATATTCTTACTCCTTGTTTTGGCGGCATGGCCGCTGTTTTCCCCAAAGGCTTATTGGTAATTAATTTTAATGAATAAGCATATCTCGCTGTTGCGAAATTGTTTCCTTAAAATATTTCATTGTTTATCTGAAATAGCTTCGAGCAAAATATCATTGAATGCAACCCACGCGGCTACTCACTACAAAGAAGGAATGATTAAATTATTATGAATGATTCGAAATCAATTCGGCTTAATGAAAAGTTTCTAGGCTGTTCACTTTTGGCGCTTTGTTATTTTAAATAGATGAATTTCAATAAAATGTTTATCGCACAATAGATTGTATTGTAACAGGTGAGAGGAAAAAAAACCCACGTAAGCGAAATCTAATACGGTGAGTTTCATACAAACGTTTGAATTAAAAATGTATGACAGCAGTGCGGGGAAATTGATATTTTAAATAGCACAAAAAATTGTTAATAGAGCTCACAACACTGATGCTACACTTTTTTAGTTCTCATTTTTTAATATAAATTTTAAACTAACCTTACTCGTGTATATGAAGTTCAATTTAGAGTGTGTATCATACAAAATTCTCTATATAAGTTTGCATGGCGTCGATGGAACTACATTAGATTAAAAAGCTTTTATATTAATGTCTATTAAAAATTATTATTTTACAACTGAATTGATTAAAAATACAAATATATTTACAGATTTTTCATTAAAATATTTACAAGACATAGTGATTTTGCAACTTTAATATTTTTATATTGTTTCTCACTCACTCACAAAACAGCTTGATGCAATGCATTGCATGTGTTTCATATACTGTAGTAATGTTTTTTTCATTGACATAATTTGCAAGATTGCTGTTTAATAATATATCAAAAAATAAAACAGTAATTAGGATAGATCTTTGATATCCACGTCCTCACTATAAAGACGGAAATCGACCATCAGCCTTAGACCATCGACCTCAGATACTATGAATAACCATTTTTTTTAAATGAACTGCGGTTTTTGAAACAAAACACAAATATCACCTTAAAAAAAATATATACATAATCTTTAAATAATTGACAAAAAAAATCAGTTTTTCGTTATGGGAGTTGCTTCGAGTTTTTAATATCCCGATTTACTCCAATCTCAGGCGAATTCCTTCACATCAGCGCGTCCAACGTAAAAGCTTTTGGGAAATTCTTATCTGAGCAGGTATTACAAAGATTTCACTAATTAATACGGGATTACCTGGGCCACGCCCAATTTTTAATCCGCAGAATAAGTCCAGAATGTCCAGATCCACCCTGAATAAGGGCTTTTTTAATAATATTTTTGATGGAATATATAATGGGGTTTTTCTTGTGAAGTATTTAACTATGCATTTAGCGTAATTTTTTTAAAATATCAAAATTTTCGTCATACTTTCTCTGAGAACAATATTTTTGGCAAAACCTTCTATAACCTGTTTTAATCAACGTAAGGTTTGAATTAAAATTTCAACATTCTATTACGAAACTGCAAATTTTATGGTTTACTGGTTATATTCACAAAAATATGAAATATAACTATAAAAACTGATGTTTTGAAGTCATAGTTATTAAGAAATTCGAAATCGTATTTTGACTGTGAATTTTTCTGTGTATATAAAAGTTAATAAAATATGCTAGATATTTACTTATATCTAGAATATTTCAGAATTATTTACTTTCGTACACACATTGCAATGCTCAGCATGTGTCGAAATAACTTATTTTAAAAGATTTAAATTTTCATCCCCTTTTTTGAGCACAACGTGCTTGCAATTTCTAGGACGCGGATACCCATGACTTATAATTATTTAGTACGTGACGAATCAAACAAACTCAATTACTATGGCACGACGTGGTTAGCAACGCCGTGGCTTTTTTTCCTTAATAAAACAAATTTTGTGTTCCTAAATAAGACGATATCAGAGAAGCGGCGGGCCTTTTCCCCAAGAAGAAGAAGCGAACGTGACAAATAAGCGGGCGTATATTTGCGTTTTCTCATATCACACTCGCGTGTGTCTACGCACTTTCTTAAGTGCGGGGTGTCGTCTCTAACCACTGGTTCCCAACCAAAGATCCGAAGAAACCCTAACCGGACAATTTTTTTTTTAAACTATTGTCTATTTCTCCTTATTTCAGTTATTATTTTTAGTCCAAAATCTGTATGCAATAATTTTGTAATCGATCAACATTATTTTTACAATTATCCCGTAAGAGTAAAACATAATTTTTTTTATATACTAATTATTTGCTTGAGTCTATTCTACCATTCTTATTTTTGTTGTTTTCAGTTAAAGACTCGTTTTTATTAAAAAAAAACAGTTTTTTTTTGTACATTAAAAATATTCAGATAAAACCTTCCTTTCTCCGGATACACCTTTTATCCTAATTTTTGATATTTATTTTTAACCTCTTTCAAGACACCGCCAATGTTACATTTTTTTTTATCCTGAATATACTTAACAATAACAATAAAAATATGTTCAAAATAGTATTTTTGCATGTTTGACATGAATAATAAATACGATGCATTAACTGTTTTTTTTTTTTTTAATAATAATAAAATATTATTAGGAGCAAAGTCGTTTATACTCGCTCACTGAGTTAAAAAAAACTTGCCATTTCGATAGTCATCAGATTGTTATTAAATAAACGACATTGAGTCCTTTCATCCAAAACCATTACAAGCATACATTTTAAATAATATTTTTTTAAAAAACACCCATACGCGACATATGCATACTTATATGAACACCTCTCATTTCACGAGCCACTAGCGCCACCTCTAAAAATGCCGGAGACGTCTGCGCTAGTGGAAGCCGCCTGGTGGCCTGGTGGCCTGGTGGGCTGGTGGCCTGACACCGGATAAGATGTATTGAAAATTGCAAGTACAGTGGCGCACGAGCCGTCCTCCAGCGGCGGTACGTGAGATTGCGATCGGCGCACAAATTGCTCGCGTGCTGATTGGTTGAGCGGCTATGCGGACCAGGGGTTCGCAACCATCGCTACAAAGGCTGTTGCAAATTTAATATTACTTCTTTATGTCATCATGTCCTTAGAATAAAATGCCCATTCGTTTGAATTAATAAAACCATAACCGAATAGTTTTTAATATTTCATCCAACGAACACAGCTTACGTCGGACACTATTTATATTGTCATCAATTCTCAATATTTCAACTAAAGCAATATATTAAGATTAAACATTCTCTGGTACTCAAATATTTCAATCGAATACCAGATAAATCTAAAAAATTGTTGATCTATAAAATAACTTCCAATAAATAATATAATAATAAATAATTTCCACGAAGCGAACAATTAAAAATCTAAATGAATCGAAAATGCAAGTATTCTATTATCCAGAGAAAATTACAAATACACGATCCATAGCGCTTTATCAAGCTTAGTCGCGATGAGCAGACAGTTAGAAGAAGTGAAAGTAAAAATGAACATTAGTAGCCAAATAGCTAGGAGATTAAAGAAGAGAATAGCTTGTAATCTTTTACTCGATTGGGTATTCATATTTATTGTTTTAACATGAATTATTACAAATTATACTAGTCATTCACAAATGTGAGTATTGCAATTATGCAAAAGAGCTTTCAAACATTCCTTGGGTATTGCAAGCTACTCGTCTCGGAGCACCGGTATCTGGATCTCACGATATGTCAGATTTAGGTGAGAGTTTTCTTTTTTCTATAAGAATATTTTTTAATTTCTTTTTATGGGATCATTTTTGCTTTTTAGATGACACTCGATTATTAATATCAAACAACTTGTAAATATTGTTCTTAAGTCATTTATCTTTATCTCTGTCAACATATAAGTTTTAACGGAAACAAACTTTCTGCGCATACCTACTCAGCTCTTGTAACTTTGTAAACATTGTAGTAATATTTAAAATTATCGCGATGTATACACCAAAAATCCTTTGAGAAAACATTATTTCCCCTGAAATCATAATAACTCTTCGAGTTTTACTTTGGAACGTTTCCCTAAACTTCTCTGTGACACGAACGTATCTTTATTTAGACAAGTTCGGTATATTCTTTGCAAGATTTATCAATCTCTAGCTAATATTTATGTATTAACTTTTCTCCAAGTTAGAAATCCAAAAATTAATTATAGCCTACGTACGTAGTTTCCAAGAAGCAAACTTAAACGCGAAAAAGTACCCGAAACCAAACAAACTCTGAACTAACTATAGAACAAGGCAGAGGCATATATCTGCACAATATTCAGTACGAATTATTATTCCGGGGGATAATGGACTACACCGGGGATTATATTTCCAAATTCGACTCCCATTTATCATAATACGATCGAGAGTAAAGTTTTTCTAACTTCGAACATCTCGCCACCGCTCATTGGTTCAAGTTCCATGATTCATTATCAGAAGAAGTTGTACCGGAGCGTTAGTATTCCGCGGGGACTCTGCCCAACTATAAACCATGTCCTTGAATACGGGACCGCATGCGTGCCCGCACGCCGAAGGTTTTTGAGGACTGATATAATCGATGAGCGCACACCTCGCTGTATTGCCGCCTGCTATGTTAATATTTAAAAGAACGCACGGAGGCATTATAACGAAATGAAATTTTTAAACTGAATAAACTGTTATACTTTCTATAAAGTTTTTTTTTTATTTTAAGTAGTTTGTGTTCAAAAGGTTAATGGCAATTTTTTTAACAAGACATAAAAGTAAAGAGCACTAAAATTACGCGCTTGCAAATCTTGATTTTGAATAAAATGGGTATAGGAAAGAGGTCACCATTTTTTTGTCCCAAAGACCTCATATAATTTTTTTTTTTAATTTTTCGTAAAGCCAATTCATTCATAATATTTCAAACATATTTTTGACAACAAACACATAGCTTGTCTCTTCTATAGGGTTCACTGCAAAGTGCACATGTCGTAAATTTAAAAGCAATCTAATCATAAGATCATTGTAACACAATTTTATCATATAAAGAGTGGCTTTTAATTAATTATTAAGGTTATTTATTAAAATTAAAAAAATAGAGAAGCAATCACTGTAAGGAACAATATGACACTGTCGTGGATCCCCATTTATGTGTCGTAAACCCCATGCAGGTCGGCTACACCACTTTGGGAATCTATGCTGTAATTTTCTAGTTGTTAACTTTTAAAAATAAATTTTGTATGTTTATTGGTGCTTTTACGTCTACGTGCAGTTTAATATACTTTAAGCATGTGACATCGATGTCCTCAGTGCATTACGAGCCTCCGTGAAGCGCGCGGCGCCGAGCAAGCGCCAACGAGCGGGAAGGGCCGTGGTATAAAAAACGCGATTAAGTAAATTACTTAATTTTTTATGCTTAACCGCCAATTTTCGCAGTCATTAAGCTAAAAGCGGGCATTTTCCCCTCTCGCTCCCGACGAGGAGCCGCGGGCTAGCAGGCTACGCGGCACTCTGCGGCCACTGAATGGCAAGAATTAAAGTTTTGTTCTCCGAATGAGAATTATTTCCACCTCGAAGTGGATTTGCGCCCAGCGATTTAATTCCGACATCCAGTGATTTTTTTTCAAATTCATTATCGAGATAACAAATACTTACTCAAATTTTTTTTTGTCAAAAACTTGCATTAGAAAATAGTAAGAACTTTGCATAGAAAATGAAATGTTATTAAAAAAAACCTTTATATTTATGTATTATTAAAAATATAAAATGAATCGATACCTTGCACCTGAGCCAATTTCCTGGCGACTCCCAGGATGACCAAGTTATGCAAAATAGATAACTCCGAAAGCACCAGCAGCGTAACTCGTGGCCAAAAGGCTCACATCCGGTGTTTTAAAGTTTTAATTTCAGCACCAAAGCGCCCCTTACACTGAAACCGCACTGAACTAGTCTGAACCCAACTAAATCTGCACACGTCTGCTTTTCAGAATATTACCTGGGCCATCTCAATTGCCCCCATCTGTTCATTTAGTAAAAGTTTATTCATCTTGTGAAACCTTGTTTGAACACAATTTTTTTTGTCGCTTTTATGGGTGAATCCACTACCCAAAAACGAATCGTTTAAAATACTTATTTATTTTTAAATTTACTTGTGCTTTTTTTATTTAAAGATTTAATCTTTGCATATTAACGTGAACAAACATTATTTTCTCCTCACAACCATTAAACAAAATAAACTTTTTTTTAAGATTTACAATCGCCCTTTACATAAACAATGAATCTGAAAGGTAATTCGTGACCGCGGCTTGTAAAAATGCTTAAACGTGTTTTTGTGAAATCTCCTTGATCGCTAAAAACACGAAATTTTAATTCCTTGGGCGTTGCTCTAAAATGATTTAACCAAAAAAAAACATAATAAAGTAATAAAATATGTGGCATATTTAACTTAAATTTTTAGTTGTGTACTTAGTAATGCTTTGTAATATAACTGTTTCCATGCACACCTCGTCATAGATGTATCTATTTTTTTTGTTGGCCCTGTGGTAAGACTGCTCTTCTACTGGTTTTTTTTTATTATTAAAAATAACAAGTCGTTATTGAGTACATAAACGTTATTGAATCTCTAAGGAATATTGCAAAATTATATGTTTATCTCGTATAATCTAGAACTCTCCAGACAAAGTCAAAGAGATATGATAAATCGTTTATACTTCAAATATTCAAAATTATCATTGAAATAATTTTAAAAAAAATGAGTAGACATTTGAACTTTGAATTTAGTTCAAAACGTTTTTTTAAATTTCCATTCACAAAGAGGAATTCACATTTCTGTTTCATTAAAATAAAATAAACATTTTCATTTATTTCAAACAAGCAGAGTACAGTGGCATTACAAAGTGACTCGTCTCTACTGTAACACGATTGTGGTGTAAAATACTTCCGCTACACCGGGCTTATTTGAATTGGATCTCCCAATAGCTGCGACCTCCCTTCCAACAACCAATCACAAGCACTCGTTTCAATCCACCCCTCAAACACTGCAACTGTGGTTCGCGTCGTCGGCCAATGATATCACGTCATGCAGTTCTTCCACAGATTCTCAACATATCAATCAAACTTTTGTTTTATTAAATAATAAAACACTTTTTACACGATTTTGTTAAATTGTGTTAAAAATGGTAAATTCACTTGTTTACCGACTATGGGATTACTGGTTTGTATTAAAATATCACTTGGTCTTAAATAAATATAAAAAATAATTAAAACTAATTTGTGTGTTATAGTCGAAACCTTAGCTTGAAAATTAAATAACATTTAAAAAAATAATAATATTACTTTTAGTATTAAAAAAGTTTACAAGATTTCTTAAATCTGCACAAACCTACCCGTACAAAAGCATTTTAATAATTTAGCCTTAAATGTTTTCTCTACCTGGATAGCGATTGGATTATAAAATTATACGAATACGTAGCTTTTGACTTAAATTTCGGCGTTTAAAACTATTTTCATGTGTTTGTCAAATTCCCGAAGATGGCTCCAGTACCAGCACTAAAACGTATTAGAGAAAAATGCGACACACGAACGCAGTACTTGCAGTATTGCAAATTATTTTTTAGTTAATAAAATTTAGTTGGTTTTTTGTAAAATATAATCTGTTTGTTTTTACACATGCCAAATTTGTAAAAAAAATACATTCAAATAAGCACAGTAGTCATGACGATGAGAAGCGCTGCTCATATTCGCCAAACTTGTGAACAGAGCGGCGCGGCCGGCGGGCGTCCAATTTAACGGGAATAATGCCACACTAATCCACTCCCGTCTTATTCCGTATGTAAATATATGCATTACCGCATGCAGGTACGCGGACCCCCGAGTGATTGCTCTCACCCCGCCGACCAGGTGTTCCCACCGAGCTGTGGATCTCGTATCTGTATCCCCAACCGCTAACAGCTGGCTACTTCAATAAATAGTTCTTAAAAATGCTGCGTCCTTGAATTTGACGCCGCATCTTGTCTTGGTTCTTGGAAATGACAGACTGAGTAAAAAATACTTAAATGTGTCAACAAAAAATGAAATACATATGATACTCGTAGTTAACTTAAAATGTTAATTTGTAACATGTTCATATATTCCCGCTGACGTGACATATACAAACGAGCTTAATAATCAAACGCGAGACTGACAGCTCTAAGTGCCCGACCTCACATGACGGCATTATGCTACGATCCGAATCATTATCCTGGCGGAGGCTCCGTGATGATGCAGGCCCGTGAGCGTGAGTGTGAGCGTGAGCGGTCAGTGATCACGGAGCTTCCCTAACGACCGGTCATCAGGATCACGAAGCCAAACAAACAGGGCCTGACAACTCAACTTATCGGATCGATCAGAATCGGCTGGGCTGATACACCGCGCTGCTTGTAATCAGCAATGTATTTGTGCATAATTTGTATTTATTTTTAAATATGACAAAATCTAGGAATTTTCTACTTTTTATATGTTGACGCAACTGATTTCTCCAACACCCTGGGTAAGCAGCTTCAATCAAAAAACGGGTGAAGTCTGCCTTAAGATACTGTCGAAAATACTTGTTACTATTGAAGTAACATAATCAAATACATATTTATAAGATTTTTAATATATTTCTTGAATTCATGGATTCTCTGAAAATTACAACGGGACTAAAACAAATCACAACACCAAAATAAAAACTTTTAATAATACTAACTGCCAAAACCTACGAATACATTTAACGATAAATATTAAGACGTGAAACAATCACTAATAAGTATGATAAAGGTGCCTTTGACTGAAATTGTGTTCAATCAATCGCTTGCTTAAAACGCCCACGTCCCGCCAACCCCTGCAGTTGAGGGGTAGTTAATTGACTTCTCATCAGGCTGTGTGAGTTGAAATAAGTCTCGCCAATGATAAAAAATCTGTTTTCAAGAATATATTTTTCTTGAGAACATTTTAAAATAAAATTCAATTCAATTTTATACCCTTCAAATTAAATGACAAAGTAAGATAGTATTTTTTTATGGTTACGTGGAAAACTAAATACAATGGCTAAACCGAATTACCGAGTTTGAGTTATCGCGTGAATTAGTGATATTTATTTAAATAATTAATTTGTTCCGTGTTTTAAGTATGTGGAAATAAATATTGTTTTTTTGTTGATTTACGATTATTTTTATTGCCCCAAACCATGCAATAACTGGGCATGTTATAAAAGGGTGCGATTTTTTTGTACTTTCCCTATTTTAATTTCATAATTACACTAACTAACAATCTTTGTATGTTAATCAGTATGATAGTATAATTATTTAGAATACTTCAATTAAAAAATATATCATATTTTATTGTTAACATGAATGTTGTGTTTTTGTTTTTATTATTGATCTGTTTTATTAGCATTATTATGGGTAATTTAAGTCTCAACAGCCCCTGTTAATTAATTTTGTATAATTGGCGATAATGTATTTATAGACGATTAAATATTTTTTTATTTGTACAACTTAATAATTATTAAATTCTTATAGATTGTATAATCGCATATGAGAAAATAAAAAGAACCCAAAAAAATACGAAAACACACACAATGAAACTTTTGTGTACAGTCTACTAATTTTGATTACTTTTTTTGATGCTATTCTCGTACGTCAGAAAATAACCAGCGCATGTTTCCAATTCTCTATCTTAGTTATTTTTTTAGCATTTTGCTTGATTATTTTATTGTTTTTTTTTATAAACTATTTAAATTGTGGTTTCCAATGCCTCTTAAAAATTATTACGTGCCTGTGATGGTCCGTCAAACAAAGTATGGCGCATCACGCAACGAGCGATTAGCGACCAAATATTTGTAGTGTACTCCGTCACGCCACTTCCCTAATTCGAATGGCCTTTTGTGAAATGCCAATTCGTTTTATTCTATCGGTCCCGACTGGACACGTCGACATGCATATGGACGACTCAAAATGTCAGGGGCCACATGCAGAGTGTACAAGACTGAAAAAAATGGGATGGTTTTGTGCATCGCATCGATATATCAACAAATACACTCAATTCCTCAATCTCTCAATCATAAACCATATACACAAACACGCTCTATTTTATGTTTAATTTCAAAAAATCATCGTGAAATGTAGAGTATATTTTTTTCATAAATCAATGGAAACACAATACCATTAAAAATTTCGAAAAACCTATATTAAACTAATACAAATTTATTTGGTGTAAAATAAGACTGCTTTAATTCGACTTGAAATCCGATACTGTATTATCAAATTTTTTAAACATTTCTTTAAAAAAAATAAGAAAACTCATTTAGTGATAATATTAATATACATTACTTTAAGTGATACTTAGCATCATTGATGAAATTAATACAGTCAGCTTATTGCTTCTAATAGTCGAGGTTCCGGCTCGAAGAACCATCTTAAGGCACTAAACAAAAATTAGGTACCACTTATTTCTCAATCAATTATTGAATCGTGAAAATATCGAGCCCTCTCCTATATATTTTGGCAGTGTAAGTAATTTTTGATATAAAATTATATCCCAATTAAGGAGATCCTTGAAAGCATCTTCAAAAAGAATATTTCGGGCGTTCTGAGAATGTTTTAATTGGAGATAAAGCGGCGATATTCCCGAAAACCACGCTCACGGAAATTCCAAGGATCGGTTGAGTACGAATTTTCAATTCCTGATCAATGAAAAACACACTAAAATTATAATTGTACGCCTACAAATTTTCCCAATTATTAATTATATTTTCAGCCAGAAATTTTTAATTCATCCTGATTTTGTTAATTAGTAGGGTTGGTACACGCGGCTCGCAGAATCACAAGAAAAACCTTCGTTATTTTGTAACAGTGTTGTAATATTGTTGTAAAATAATTAATTATATTGTTAATTTAAAAATGTTCAATAGACACGTATCGAGACAAATAAATAGCAGATCAATTATTGTAAGAGCTTTCATTGTCTCTGTAAAAAATATTCATTAGGTTAATAAAAAAATTTGGACAAAAATTAATTGGTGGAATTCCATTATAATATTTTAAAATATTAAAAAATGTATTAAGCTAGTTTTTATTTGAAGCTACTAGTTTCGCCAACATAAAAAAGAGCGCTTATATAAATTATGATGTATCTTATTTATTAAATTACCACCTTTGCTTATTTTCCTTTCATTGATTTTAATACATCACATTCATTCATTTTGTTTGATCGTATATCTAAAATTAAACTGAAATACTCCTTCACCAGATATAAGATAAATAAATTGAAATTTTAATTTTATTCATACCTTCAGATAAAATAAACACATGTTCAATTTGAATATTTTGCACATTGTTTTTTTAAATTATAATATTTAATTTTGGATGGAATTATAAAAAAAATTAGTATGAATGCTTTAAAGACAAGTATTTTTTTGATAAGATAAAATCATAATAATTGTGTTTACTAGAAAATCCTTGAAACACTAAGAATAAGCATTACTTAGTTCATTAATGCATTCCTTCTAAAATAGTACATCTATTTTCAGGAAGGGTAACTGGCAATCTATATGCCTCGGCTTTCAACAGGTGTCTATTAGTGCAACAGTCCACCTGACAAACTGACTGCGGATTTGCATCTTAGATGAGGTTAGATCGTCTCAGTTGGATGCCCTCAGCATCTCTTGTTATAGAATAATAGTCTTTGAGGTCCATACCCTCTGTGTTATTCAACTAACTCGATTCATTAATCGACATAATTTAGACAGAATCAAATTGTATTTTTTGAAAAACGTTTAGCAAAGGATGATATTTTAATAAATATGTAAAGCACTGACATATATTGATAATTAATATAATATTCTAAGTAATATAACAGTTTTTCTTAACGTGTGGTTTCATCTCTTAGAAAATTTACAATGAATTAAGGAAACCGTTTATGATTTCTTTTAAGATTGATTTTAGTACTGATTTCGAAATGTAAAAGACAATTTACTCTTTTGATAACATAAAACTAATAAAAGCTTTTTACTTGTTTCAGGTAAGTGACGATCGGAAGCAGGAGATGAAAAAAAATATTTCAAGTTTGAAAATCCATTTTATTTAGTAGGAATAAATAGCATGTACAGTGGGAATCGATAGATAGTAAAAACAATAACACAATTCCCGAAGAATTGTTTCCGGGAATATTAAATTCCTGTACCTAGACCAAAACTTCGAAACTATAAAATAGAAACCGCCCATAGCACCCGAGCACCTTAAAAACCGTTGCTATCTCTAACTTGTGAATTCAATTTTAAAAGAAGCTGAATATTGGAATATATCGAAACGCACATATCGAAATCAGCTGATTGGAATATTTCTAATAAAAAAAGTATAATTTGGCAAATCAGTCAGGCCGCGGCGAAACCGATACCGTGGAATGGCGAAAAAAATTATTGAAATTCGACACTCTGTATGCAAATCCGAATATATTTTTGCACACACTATGAATATTAAAAATAACAAAAACACAATAACTTCCCTCTTTGCAGTTCCCGGCTCTCCCGGCGTGGGAGGCCATTTTTAAAAATCAATCGGCCATGTTTTTATTTAGCGCGCTTAGAACGACAATAAAATTTCAAATTCGAAATCTGTCAATTTAAAATTGGATTTGAAAAAAAAACACCTTTGACTACGGAATGAATAGCAAACATCGGCTCGGCAAATATTTGATTGTATACGCTGACCTGCTGCAGTGTTTTGTTTGCTGTTGAATAAAGAGCAATCCCTGACAGAAAAACAATAATTCTCATTCGAGTTCTTCAAAGGTTTTTATTAAATCTACGTTTCAGTACTCTACTTATTATTAATAATTTTATGTAATATAGGGTGTCCAAAAAGAGTATCGGGTGAATGTGAATAGTGACCGTTATTGCGATATGCTGCAAAAAATTTTGTGCCCAGAGTTGTAGGAGTTTTAAGGTTTCAACTCAAGAACGTGGTTCCAACAAGACGGAACCACTTGTCATACATCCAATCAATCAATTGAAGCTGTTAACGAATTATTCCCTAATAAGGTCATTTCACGTAGAGGTAACATCAACTGGCCTCCCAGAAGCCCCGACTTTAGCCCTTTTGACTATTTCGTATGGGGATACCTTAAAAGTAGGTTTTATGAGAATAATCCGACAAACCTAAAAGAATTGAAACAAAACATCAGGTCAGAAATGGCAGCAATATAGAAGGCTATGTGTCAGCGTGTTATCAGCAATCTTCGTTCCAGTACCAGAAGCGTAACTGTCACCATGTGGATAAATTCATCTTTCTGAAATAATTTTACATTTTGTATTCTTATAATCAACAATTAAAAAAAAAGCATGATTACAAGTAGTTTTTGTTTTACTGAACTAACAAATACCCGATACTCTCTTCGGACACCCTGTATATACCGCACGACCTTATAATAACTACGTAGAAATGTCGACTACGTAGAAATGATTATAAAGCAATTAAATAAACGGTTTTAATCTTCGTTATAGTCACTTATCTAATATCACATATTATTTATTCAGCAGATTATCGATTTCGAACGATGATGCGTACTTATGCATGATTGCGTTAAGTGTTGAAGAATCCATCTTCCGAAGCTGAAGATTCCAGATGACGAATGACATGACTAACATATCACGACGCGGCTGATGAAAAGCACTCGTCTTCATATAAACTATTTGACCTTTAACAAACCTAAAATTCTTACGTAATTCATACTTGCAATACCGCAGATATATGTTTTATTTTGTAAAATAATATTTGTATTTTCACACAAAAAGAAACGTAAAATAATTCATTATATATTCATAGCATTATCATTGTTTTTCAATTAGACATTTTATTTTGAAATTCATCACATGTATTAATAATGTAATTCAAATGAATTTTATACACTATAATTACAGTACAATTAGTTTGAATTTTTGGATTATCAAAAATACCAAATAAATATTGTGACAATAAAGTGAAAAAAATTCATATTTAGTAGTTCCTTTAATTGAATTTATCTATCAATAAACACTAAAATTGTGTAAGCACAGGAAATGTAAAAAACATAATCTTCTTAAAAACTAAGCGAGTGTTGAAATTAAAACCACTTAATTAGCCAACAGCAGACTAATTTAAAAAAAAACATTTCGAAAATCTTTATGTTTAATTTTAACGTTTATGAAATATTTATTGCATTTTCTTTTCCTGAAAGAATAGTTTTAAGAAGGTGAAGTCCGCATAGATTTAGAGCCTGGAATTTTCTGAACTCCAGCCAATTCACTTTCAGTTTACTGCTGAAAAACCTTATACTGCACTGTGAATTTCAGATAAAATCTTTTTAGATGCATTTAAATTTATGAAAGTATGAATTTTCTACGTATTACTTATATATGTAATACAATATTTGTCATTCCGAAAATTACTTAACTACTTTAATAAAAAATATATCATTTTTATGATAAATATTAATTTATTTGTGTGCCGTGTATTCGTTACAAATATTGCAAAATGTAAAACAAAAAATTAAAAATACAAAAATAAAAACGACTTTTTACCAATAAAAATATGAATGAAATAATTGTAATAAATTTCTCAGAAAATTACTTCAGTGCATATCCAAACCAAAAGTTCCTTCTTTGATATTTTATACAAAAAATAATAATTTATACCTAGATTTAATTATAAATAAAAAAAAATCGTTGAATAGAACCTGTTTTTGCATTCCACATTTTATAAAATTAAGCACCAAAACTTTACGTTTTTCGTATAATCGTCAAAAAACAACCCCATGCAATTACTCTTAAATCAACAGAAGAAAATCAGCGATCGCAAAAAAGCTTAAAATAAAAACGGCAAAATTTTAATGGGAAATTTAGAAAATAGCATTCACATTCACTCAATATCTCAGTTTAATACCAAAATGTGTTGAGAATAGAATGCATTGTCTCACAACACATGGTCTTCCAGAAGCTTTCTGGAACCAAACTTTACAATGTGAACTTTGGAATAATGTAGAAATAAAAAACAATTTCTATGTAGTATTAAAAAATATAAACAAATACCATAAAACTTATTGTTGGTAAAATATTAGCTGTACAGGTATTTTATTATTTTTACCAATGTGTTAAGAATTTGTATCAGTAATCCAAGAAATAATATGAGCCTGAATTTCTTTATATTATGTGAGGTGAAGTTAAGTAAGGTTGTTAAAATGACTAAAATAGCTAGCTGATCTAATTTTTTATGTGTTTCAACAATAAGTCAAAGGGTTTCCTTTATTTATAACATCAGCATTAATGATGTATTAAAGACGTTTAAATCTAAAACTTACATATCTTCGCTTAATCAATAGGAACATCTTGTTTCAACACTTTTTCATCTGAGCTTTGAAATGTAAAACTATCTAACCGCTCGTCTTCTACCTCGTTTTCGTTCTTTACAGCAAATCATCCGAGAAAAGATATCTTTCTTGCGTTTTTTTTTACATGGTAACCCTAGTATCCACCCCCCGAGACGCGAGGGCTTCCGTTCGACCCCTGACCCACCCGCACCCCCAGATCAAATATTTCACCCGCAATTTTCGATTGTGATAGCAAATATACCTGTCCCCGGGGGAAGGAGGTCTCTTCTCGAGCGGAAAATCGCGACCAGGGTAGAAACCGCCCCGATTAATACTGAATATTAAATACTGAACCAAAGCCAAGTACCGCAGAAAGTTTTTAAGTATTATTTAAGAGGTAACTTCTCATGCATTTTTTTTTATCCGTATAACTCATGGGAAAACATGAATTATATTTATTTTTGGGTGCTTAATTATTTCTATAAATTGACTTAAAATTTATTTTTTTAAACGTTTTGCGAAACGATCATTTAAGGGCATTTTCAGTGTCATCATTATTCCCAAGCCATTTGACCATTAAATTTGTTGTTTTAATATGGAGTATTACAAATTGAATCAGTCAGTCATGAAATAAATCGTATTTCGTATCATGCTCACAAACTAAAATTATTTTAGAATTCTGCAGGTATTTCAATAACCGATAAACAATGCGGAAAACCTCAATGCTTTGTATTTTGATATCAATTATTTTCATTTAATTAAGTCGTATAATGAAATACAAAGCTTTTAAGCTCAATAGGTTTTAAAATTTGAAGCGTCATTTGATATATCTGAGTGGAACCCTTCTAAAAGCACGCCATGTTCAATCAACAATTAATGATCCGTGTTTTTTCTCCCTTCCTGAATTTTCAGGAAAATTAAAGAATGGAAAAAATGAAAGGTTCATTTTATTTTAGAAAAAAAATAACAAAACCATAATACAACAATACATTAAAAAATCATTATTTTTTATAATACATCTTACTGATCGAGCACAATAAATTGCTAGCCCAGTTTTATATTAACTTTTTAAAATAATAATTATCACTATTACTTTTGTGGCTTATAAATACAATATAACAAAATAAATGTCCTAAACCTATTGATGTTGATAACATATTATAGTATACCTTTGCTATATTCAATAGTTTAAATTGTCAATAATCATTCGAAATTATAACGTTTATTTCAATCAATCATGTATAATTTAAAAAGTAATAAATTTTATTATGTGCCGACAAACCAATTTCTTTTGATAAAAACACCTTTGATAATGCTTAGTAACTTGAATCAACTGCGTTATTTTTAGCACATTTATATGGGAAGTATTATAAATTATAAAAAATATACCATCAAATCTTTAAAAGTACTATGCGCAATAGATTGGGTTTTGTATTTTATATTGATTTCTTTAACAACCGTGATTTTATCGTTAATAGGCTGAAATCAGAGAAAATACAATATAAAGCAACAAAGCGTAACATATTTCTATAGTGTTAAAAACAAACATAGTAAAATAATTAAAAAAATTATTTCATAGAAAACTTTTAAAGTCGTCGAGGATCAAAATCAGTTCTTTATGAGAATAGCTGAAATATTTTTCCGCTGATGTGTATTTTTGGTATCATATATTCTGGGAATAAAATAAATCTTTTATTGCAGCAAGAGACCGCAAGTCGGCTAACTTTAGCTGCATCTAGTGTGCCGTCGCGGAAAATTGCATTTTTCGTAATATAAAAAAATATAAAAGATTTTCCTACGGTGACATTACCTAACAAAGTTTTTCACTTGTTTCCGGTCGGTCTTTGTGCCGGGAAGTAAGAATTTAATTCTGCTTTCCACTTGTTCAAATAAACATAACATAAAAATTCTGCATACTCAGTGCAAGTAGATTATTGTTCTTTAGGTCCAGAGATAAATAATAGAATATATTTAATATATAATTTATACCAAAAATACTCTGAGTAAAAAAAAATATTTCAATACTTAAAAATAAGTTTATTTTATTTCTGAAAATTTTAAAAATTACGCAAACTGAGTATCAATAGTTTTTTTCTTTCTATTTCTTGTGAATACTTTTGATAATAAGATTTACCTTGAATTTTATTATGTAACATAAAATACACAAAAACAACATTACTAAATTGTAGAGGGGTATTTTCTGTTTGTTTAAAAAACCTAAACAATTTTATCAATCAAATACAAAACAAACTATTTGTTTTAAAACAAACTAAAGAACAACCTTTAACCATGACTAAAAATACAACGTTCTGAAATATAATCAGAATGTACAACTTATTTTTGTTATGAAGATTTATTTTAACATTACATTTTTAAATTGTACGTATTTAAGTGACATTTCGTAGCATCCTTGGCTTTGGATGAAAACATAAATTTTTCTTCCGAGAAAGTGGATTTCCATTGAAATATATACACAAAGTATGAATTCCAAATCTATCAGTATCTACTTTGAACCGGCACTCGTAAAGTTCCAGATATATTGCAGCTATGACATAAATTTCATAGGAATCTTGCAGGGAAAATCTAAGCGCTCCAACCCGGAATTCAAAATCTAAATCGAGTAAATGTTTCAGCCTCTCAAATATATAATATGTTATTTATATATATATATATATTTTATATATACAATAAAAAATTATTTATAATGGTAATGGTATTTTTTTTATAAGACGTCATTGAATACATATTAGTAATCGAAAATGATTTTTTTTTTCTAAGAATGTGTCAAAAGGTTCTCAGTATTTCAATAAGGAAAAAATATATATTTAGCCATCAATGTTTAATTAAGCATCTGATGATGACCCAGTGTATTGGTTCGAAACTAGTAATGCAATAATTTTAATAAACTCAAAGTGAAGACTAAATACAAAGGTACTTTTATCATTATAATAATGGATCTTCACGAATCAAATCCCTCAAGAAGTATAGCCATGGAGTTTTGTTTTAATAGACTTATGATTTATTTACATTAAAATAATGGGATTTCCATAATAAAGTAAGCAATCACAGCTTTTAGTATTGATAAAAGTCTTTGATTGAAATCAAAGGAACTATTTAATTTAAAAGTACGTAGTCACTATATCCGACCGACTTCCTATTTTTCGGTAAGTTTACGCCTACGCCGCAGCATTGTGCCATCATAGCGGCTTTACAAAGGCTCCTGAGTCTCTCACCCCCTCCCCGCATTCCGAAGCTATGGGCTGAGAAATCCTTCGAGGCTTTCGAGGAAAAAATGAAAATCGTTGGAAGTATTTTATTGTAAAGGCTGGAACGAAGGTCGATATTTTATATATATAACAATACGATACCGTCCTCACAGCCTAGCGTTTTATACCGAAACAAGATATTTATTCTTAGGTATATTCTGACTTCACGTAAGTTTTTTTAGTATATTACTAGAAAAATATTATTTTATGAATGCTTATATTTTAATACATATATAACAAATTTTATACAAAAATACATTTTATACCTTTTTGAGTGTCCAAAAAAACTTGCCTTGAGATATCAAAAGTAAAATGCAACCACGACAATTTTTATTTTTATGCCTGGTTAAACTAAATTCGGTTAGATAAATTAAAAAAATATTTTGACTACTTTTAATAAATACGTTATTGACATGTGATATTTTTGAGTAATATACTTGAGTGATTTACCACATGTTCGTTTTTATTTGTGACGAATAAAAACGAACATTTGGAAAATCACTCAAGTATTTTACTCAAAAATATTAAAATGGAATTCCACCAAGTACTCTGTCAAAAATATTGAATTTCTTATTAACGTGTGGTTAATTTAGATTGAATAATATGCTTTACGTTTGCTTTTTATAAAGTCACAACACTGATTTGAAATTTCCTAATTAAATCAATAATATTATTATAAAAATATAGATTTATCTTTTTTATAAGTATAGATTTATCTTTTATAGTACTTAATTCAAAACAAAAAATATTTTTATGTAGGTATTTTTGATAATAGATATGATTTAAAACTATCCTAAAAGAAAAATGAGATTTTAAAAAGTTTGCTTACAAATGTTCTTATGTCCACAAATATTCTAATAATATTCCGAAAACTGCAATAATAAATAAAATATTAAAAATAAAGGTGAAATATACACGCCAAAGTTCGAGGAAGTGTTTATTTGATTTCGTTTAACCACACTGCAAAACAACCAAACACAGCCTTTACACAAACATATTTGCCCTGAAAATTGGTAACAAAAACAGTGCTGATCCCGGAGCTGTCCCGCGAAGGCTTCGAGCAAACACGCTAGTGGCAGGAAAACCTCAATTGACCTCCTGTTTTCAGGACGTAAGAACCGCAAAGTTTAAACGCCACCGACTGCAAGGGATGAAAATGTCTCGAGGATGAGAAACAAGAGCAGGGGTTACTAGTTTTTTTTGCGATATCAAAAATTGAATAAAGGCAATATATAAAAAAAAAATTATATATTTTTGCTAAGAATATAAGAGATATGCTCTTTATTGCTTTTCTATCGGTAATATAATAGATACATTGTTAATATTGAACCAAATATATCCTGTGTCCCAAAAAGCAATAAGTGATTAGTTTAAAAAACTCCACATAATTTTAAAAAAATGTTAAAAAACTCCACCAAGTAAATTCTAATATTTTAAATAAAGTACTTGAGTGATTTTCCTCAGTAACTCAGTCTTACTAAGTTTGATAGTGCCAACGAGAATGGTTGGCAAAACCGGTCACCAATAAAAAATCGCTTGTAATCATGTAAAATCTGTCAAATGTATTAAATATAATATTATATTTTTCTTGTGTAAGAAAATTAAACATCATGACATTACTCAACTCAGTGCGTGCTGATTAAGTAATTACTTGCTAATTTAATATATTTTTTTTTAAGTCTTCTATATACATGACAAATTCAACTCTTTTTTTTTATTGTTGTGTATAAAATTCTATAAAATTAAAAGGAAAAAATTTGCAAACTGCATTTGTGATTTGGTGACTTGTAATTGGGTTGCGCGCCCCAGAACGGGGGTGCCTCGGTGCAGTGGAAGGATGTAAGAAAATCCTGTAAAAACGTATTACATCGTTAGAGATTGCAAAAAAAAGGATAAAGGAATAACCCCATCGGGTGGGAGTCCCCATTGTTTCTTTTGTTCGGAGCTTTGTTGTGTATTTCCGTGCAGACTCTATGGAAGATGACATTTTCGATTTTGTCGCCCCATCTATTTTTATCTCAACACAACTACACAAGCCCCGTTACTGAAAGCAGGTTCTTTAGATAAAGTCTTCTTGTTTTGCATATTAACGAGTATATTATACTTTATATGTAAGTCAGATAATAGTAATTAAAAACTTGAAAGTAGTAAAAATATATTTACATGGTGAAATTCGTAAAAGGTGGCTCTCTCCTGATGGAGCCTCACTCAGATCTAAACGAATATATTTTATAAGCGTATTTTATAGCACTATCGCAAATTCCGTATACATATTAATTTTCTTCTTCTTTTGCATATTTTTCTTTGGACAATCAGCTGTAGTGGGCTTTCTTTGTTATATCTAAATAAAAATATGAGTTTTTTCACCATCATCGTGAGTTTTTTTTTTATTTTTGCGCATTCTGTGATACGGTCAAACCATATTATTTTAAGTGTTTTCCTTTAAAGCCATATTTTATATGTCTGTCTCAAGTCTCATAGCTATTTGGAAAATATTTTATTGAAAAATATTAAAATGTTGAATTTAAAATTTGCAGTTGAGATTTGTGGTTTTTTTTTTTTTACTTGAATGTTGTCAAGCGATACTTGATCCAGAAATATAAGGATAGAAACCACATAGAAACTACCCACAGCTTTGTCCACGACGACTCCAACCCCCTCTCCTAAACGGAGTCCCGTGCGGACTAACCGCATTGTTGTCTTTGTCCCACAAAAGACAAACACAGCGTGAAGTAAGCCTCAATAACAACTAATTTTATGAAGCTGCTCTCTGCGTGTGATCTCTCGTCTTTGTTATCAACAATACTCGTGCATGTGAAAAAACTTAGCCGGTATATAATCATAATTATGATATATTTAATACTCAACCTTTAAATACTTAATCTTCACGTATTTCACAATAGACTGGTTTAGTTTTAAGCAAGAAATATGATTGATCAAATGGCTGCAAAAATACGGACATTTTATATTATTCTATAGACTGAAACCTTTGAATAGCGAAAGCGGTCACTAGCAAAAATATTTGTAATACTTTTTTAGAATTTTCATATAAAATTGCATATAAACTTTTCTTTGGGGTTGTTTAAATTATATATAATGTCAACTTACCAAGTGTAGTCAAATAATTTGTTTACACAAAACACCTTTACACTTTTCAAATTAAGGTTACCTATTGAATAAAGTTCAACATATAAATTATATTTAACGCTAAAAATATATTATTTATTATCATCAAGTTAAAAACTTATACGATTTACTTTTTTATTATTTTAATTAACCAAATGGCTAAGACATGATAATTGTTTTCAATTGATAACGTCTACTATTCATTTGGCTATTCAGTTGTGTTGTGTAAATTATCTGAGGTATTGTGAATATGCATAAAATTATTTATTTTGTTTTATCTGTATTTTTAAAACGTAGATTAACTTCAAACATAAATTAATACATTAAATCGAATTCGTTGCTGATGAATTGCACAGAATAATATATATGCAACTTACCAGCTAGCCACGAAGCCAAAGTAGTGTAATCCTGGAGTATCCATTTCTCCAGAGAGACGTCTGGTCTTCAGCCAAAGTGGAGCATTAGAGAAGCTGGTACTTCATCAATCTCCCAGAGCACCGCCAGCTCAGACATCATCCGTCAGGCCGCGCTCTTAGCCCAACAGGAACAAGTGGAAATTCTGAGATATATCCTGAATGCATAGATATATTATGTTAAATTACAAATGGATACGGTGTAATGCATTTCTATTTAAAAACTTGAAGAGTTTAACTGATTCTGCCAAATAAAATTTTGCTTACCACAAAATTTATACTTGAATAATAAATGAACCCGCTTGCATCATTACTTGATTTTTTTTTCTTGCGTCATTTCTGCGCTTTTGTTTTCAGTATATGTCATATCGCTGAAGTGTATACAACATTTTTTTCTGAGCTCTCAACATGTCAACTTTTGTACCAACAAAACGCAATTTGCGGGAAGCTTTACTTTTCTGTTACTGTAAGAAAAAAACACATGAAAGTCACCGATTGCTGTGTGAAATTTATGGTGAACGTGCTCTATCGCAACAAACGTGTGAATACTGGTTTCAATGCTTTAAAAGTGGTGATTTCAATGTGGATGACAAAGAACATCCAGGCCAACCAAAAAAAAGATGAAGACGAAGATGAAGAATTAGAGGCATTGCTCGATTAAGACTTGTGTCAAAATCAAACAGAATTTGTAGAATCATTGGGAGTTGATCGAGCAACTCTCAAAATACACATACGTACGATAACGTACGATTTTTGATAGACGCATCTTTGCTAGTTTGTCAAAAGTAAACTAAGACAAAATGAATTATTTATTCGGCTCGTGGATATAATGCAGATTAAAATAATTTAATTAAATTCAAACATAATCTTTTACAAAAAGGCATTGCATTGAAAATGTGAAGTTGCGACGCGTCGTTGAAATAACAAGTAAGCGTCGCGACGCCATCGCCGGCGTCTACTGCAACTTTTAGATTGAAACTGAGGGTTTGTTATTCCTGACGGAGGCTTCCACGCCGCCTGAATTTTAAATCCTTCAGCCTTAAACGCCGCGCCCCTCGGCTCTCCTCGGCGTGCACTCGTATGATTAAAAACGTCAGCTGAAGTCATTGTTAAGCTGCACTAGATTGAACCAGCCATTTTCTGGAATTGGGTTTGATTTTTATTAAAACGCAAAAAAAACAATTCATACCCTAAAATCAAATAAATCCCTTTGCATAAAATCAATTTTATAAATGATGACGTTTGCAAAAGATATTTTTTTAATAGGCCGAGGCGTATAATAAAATAAAAATTATTCAAACATTTTGTATCAAGAGTCATATATTGTAACATTTTTACATTTACAAAAAAATATACTTTTGTATTAAAATTGTTTTTTTCCGTTTTATAATTTATTATTCAAGGGATTAATAAATATAAAAACCGGTATAAAAAATAAATTCCATTAAAGGGGGTGTAAAAAAACGTCCACAGTCCCGTCATCCCTTGTATAGAGTGTGAGAATTTTAAAAAGATTTATCCAAGCGGAGAAATTTAATTGGCTTACGATAAAGAATGCCGAGGATATAATGGGGTATGTGAGCTGGTGGAGGAGAAAAGGGGGTAAAGTAAAAAACCAGGGATGAATAATGAGCGGGAACTGAAAAAATAGCCGTGTTTGTTTGAGACGCTCCGATTTCTCGACAAACGAAATACTCCTAATTAGTCATTAGTTAAAGTTTTTTTAATATTATACTTATTAAAGAACTTTTGTTTGCGTTTTAGAGGATATTAATTATTTTAAATTCTATGATTTTGATATTCACTCTTTTAAAAAATATATTAATATATTAAAAATTTAACGATATTTCTCAAGGGTGATTTAAAATGTGCTCGTAGTTTTGTAAAAGCCGTTATTATTGAAAAAACTGTGTTCTCACCAATTTTACAAAAAAAATTTAGGTATTTAATATTTTTGACAGATAATATTCCAATTTAATATTTTTAATAAAATACTTTTGTGATTTTTCCACATGTTTAATTTTATTGGGGTCTGGTTTCGCCAATCTAACAAGTTAGCATGATCATTTAAAATACACGATGCCAACGTGAAAGGTTAACGATTAAATATTTTATTTACAATATGAATATTTTTTTACTTCTTTATATGTTATACACCACCAATTCAGCAATATAAAAAATCCATTTATATCAATACAATTTTTATAAGAAATATTAATATCGCTCTACTTGTAGAAACCGATTAGAGGGAAAAAAACCCTCTCGGAAGAAATTTTGCAAAAATATATATTTCCCATAACTGTCACAGTAAAATTTATTGCTTACTTGAGTGTGACTTGTCCGTGAGACTCTCGGAAACTTCGTCCATATCTTTTTTAGTGCCCCTGTGGTTATGAAAACGAAGGACGAGGAAAGTATTTTTGTCTATGACGCGAGGAAAAAATTTGCTGACCGCGGGAGGAGCGAAAAGATCTCGGACGGTGATAAAATGGTAAAAAAACTTGGCCTGTAAAAGGTGGTATAAAAAAGGGGTAAACAATTTGGAGACGGCATAATTTTTTCCATCGATCAGATGGCGGGATTTTTACTGCTTTCGTTCTAAATTTGGGTATGAAAGGTGAAATTGCGATATTCATTATATATTTTTTTCCTTTTTTGTAAGTTTTTTCATAAGAGTAAAAAGATTATTTGTGTTAAAATATAGTATCTCAACAATTTTAGAGGTACTTTTTAAAAGTTTTAGTAAATCAATTTCCATAAAGCATATTTTATGGTTTGCGATACTTTTGATTTTCATAAATTCGTATGAAGACAGATGTTTAAGTGTAATAATTATGTATTATATTTCATATTTTTAGTTTTGTCTAACATTAATAAATATTAGTATGCTTTGATAAAAACGTAGGTTTTATTTGTTTTTATAAAAAATTCAAAATAATAATAGAAATTAAAATACTTTAAAAAATATTTGTAGAAGCTCATTTTTATTTAATAAACTCCATACAGTAAAAAAAATTGTACTGCAAACCTTAAATCTACGGTGTACAAATTTTAAAACAAAAGTTCTATGAATGATGAATAAATGAGAAAACCAACTCCTTATAATTTTATTCTTAAAGAGTAAATTAAATTTAAAGGGTATGAATTAGAAAATAACTAGATTAAATGTCTTGTATTTTAAGGCTTTGACGTACATAAGTAAAACTAAAATTAAATAAATGATATTTATTATTTTCACTAATTATTATTTTTAATTAAAATACATTTTTTACAAACTAATAATAAAATAAAACCTAGTCTTTATTTTATAAAATTTACTTTTAACCTTCGACTTTCAGAATTTCACGCTGAAATTCATATTGTGCGACAAAACACATCGCTGAAAATACAATGCCAAGTAGCAGTTCCCAAGTCGCCTTGCGTTATAATAAAGACGAACTCATTTAAGAAGACTAAAATACTCATCCGCTACAATTGCTCTAGCAGGGGCTGCCAATTTCTGTTTATTTTTATTGTCTCGGACTTTTTTACATGCGAAATATTACACCTAAAAAAGTACTAATCTGAGCAACCCTGGAGAGTCATTTACCCTACGCAAGCTTTTACGTACAAAAAAAACATTCCCCCCCCCAAGCTGCTTTTCTTAGAAATCCGTCTTATTTATTTTAAATATTATTAACTAAACAGTTACAAAATTACACTCACATTGGAGATTCACAGGAGAAATGCGGCATAATACCTAAGAACGCAGCATTTGTAATCAATTACATAACTTACTAATTAATATAAAAACTTTATTTGATCTTGTTCAGCAAGCAGTCGATAATTAATGGCAAGCTAGATGGATAATCTGACTATAGTCCATAATTATTGAGTCATAAATATTTAATGTAACACAAAACGAAATTCAAAATGGCAGAAGTTGTCACGCACCACCGCGCTGAGGGTTGCCATCCCTCGAGTTTATTTACCCATTAATTTTGCCGAGGAGTTGCCAGTAGGCTAATAGTTGTTTTAGTTTTTGAACTGTTTTTAGAGAATGACGCTTTATATTTTAAACCTTGCATAAAAAATATATAATTTTATTTTATACAAAACAACGTGTATTTTTTTAATGTTTTATTCGTAAAAAAATTGATAAAACTTAAATCATAATTTTGCTAAGAACTGATCATGAAAACAACAATATTACGAATTTATATAAATTTACTCCATAATTTGGTTTGTAATAATAAATACACTTGACGAAAATCAAAAAATATAATTTGTATTTTCTACTGTAGTGGTTGAATTTCTAGTGTTTGAACGTAAATAAACATAAAATATTAGTAAAGCTAGCCAAGTAAAGTCCAATAAACAAGCTGTGTTTACGAGTTGAAATTGCTGGTGAACGTTACAAAAAAAATATTCATTCACGTAATGAATCATGTTACGAAAACTAATTTCACTTAACGCTCACTCCGCAAAAAGTCAGTAATGGATTCTTCCGAGGAGCCATAAAGAGTTGCGGCAGGGGCGGGCTCGGCGTGTGTAGACACCCTCGCATAATATCTGTTACGGTCGCGACGACTGGTGTAACCTTTGTGCCGGAGAGATGAGCGACGTGACTGCGCATATGTCACGGCTCCGAGCACTCCACCCTTCAGGGCAGCGGACACACCTTGGGGGTTGAAAAACCTGAAACACCGGCGATGTCATGTGATCTATCCTTAGTGATAATCATTTTAACAAATAACAATATTACTTACTAATATGATTAGGCATATTTTTTCACACATTGAAAATGATTTAAAGAAACAGTAAATAAAGATGTAGGTTCGAATCCTACACAAGTCACGATGATATTTTTCTGTGAGTTTCTTTGAATCATTTAAAAAATATGCCTAATCATATATGTAAGTAATATAAGCCTGTAAAAGTAATTGAAATGCACTAAGTTGACGTTCAATCCACAAAATAGACATAAATACGAGGGCGGTCCGATAATTACTTAACCTACAAAATAATAACGAAAATTTTAGAAAAGTGGCGATTTATTTCTCAATACACTTCACCCAGCGATGCTCCAACTTCTTTAACCCATCTGAAAAATACGTTTTTTCGAGATCTGCAAAGTAGGCCTCCGTGGTGGCAATGACCTCCTCATTCCCGGCGAGTGACTTTTTTATGTTTGGAAACAAAAAAAATCGCACGGGTCCAAATCTGGAGAATACGGTGGATGGGGGAGCAGTTCGTAGTGCAATTCGATTAATTTGTGGTGTGAGCCGGTGCGTTGTCATGGTGGAAGAGCACTTTTTTCTTCGCCAAATAGGCCCAGTTTTTCTGCAATTCGGCGTCGAATCGGCCCAATAATTCGGCATAGTAGAGCCCTGTGACCGTTTTGCCCTTCTCAAGGTAGTCAATGTAAATCACACCTAATTAATCCCAGAAAACGGTGGCCTTCACCTTTCCAGCAGATAGGACAGTCTTCGCCTTCTATGTTATAATTGCGCGTGTCTCGGCTTAATTAATAGATTTTAAAAATAATATCCAGATTCACTTGTTACTTTGGTTTAAAAGTCCAATGCTTGCAAATCGCTAAATATTGATTGGCCTGGACACATTGGTAAGTGTGTACATTATGATTGTTAATAATTCTCGATTAACAGAGGTGACTCGTTAGTACAAGGGTCAGTACACCGGCCATGTTAGCTTTGGAGATGTAGTACATAAGTCACGATGATATTTTTCTGAGAGTTTCTTTAAATCATTTAAAAAATATGCTTAATCATATAAGTTAGTAATATAAGCCTGTAAAGGTAATTAAAACGCATTTGATTGACGTTCAATCCACAAAATAGACATATAAAATTTTGTAAAAGATATTCTGTTTTTTTCAAAAAATTATATCATTGAATTTAGTGATTTTAAACGTTTTAATGACTATAAAGTCAGTAAAATTGTTTTTAGAACGAATCTTGATATTTAGTTGATATTTAATAGTATATATGTAACAAATTGGTTAAAAAATAAATAATTGTGAGTTTATTACATCGGCAGCGCACAGTATGTGCGTGTCTAGCTACAAATTTCTTTCAGTAGTACGTGGTGTGTTTCAAAAGTCCTCTCGTACGGACGGAGCGTTTTCCGTTTGTGAACACACTGACAGATGTTGCAAGCAGGTCGCAAGTCCGAGTCTGGGTTTGAGAGAAAATATGCCATAGCCAGACAGATAAACCTGAACTGGAAAGTTCTCTGTTACTTTTGGCTTGGAGACAGAAATGGTTTACTCAAACAAGCTCCACTTAAGGCTTGCCTTTTTTATATGTTTATTACACGAACGTGTAACGTCAATCATATAGATGTAGTGTCACAATACTTTGTTAGAGCTCAAAACAACTGAGGGGGGTGTCAATAAGCTGGCACATGCACGCTACAAATTTGAGCAGTATCCGACTTGCCAAGTCTTAAAATTTATCATGTATTAATGGTATAACAGAAAATAGGCACCATGATTAGTTTAAAAAATACAGCCAAGCAAATAAATGGTCCTCTTTTAACATTCAATGTGTAATTAATTCATCCTTTCGACCCGGTTGATAGTCAGAATATGATATTTTTCAGATTTCTATAGTGCAAACCCGTGACATTATTATACAAAAACAATTCAAACATTTGAAAATATTACATTTACAGACAATATTTATTATACACAATTAAATACATTTTTTTAAAGCTTTTGAAAATATTTTTATATTTGAATTAATTTGTTAATTTTTAAAAAAAATTAAAATAAAACGACTGAAACTTTACTCAACTTCAAAGGAAAATTTCGATGTCTAAAAAGAAACCCCATTAAATTTTGCAAACTAAATTAATTTATACATTAAATTTCTACTGTGGTTATTTATACAGTAACTGAACTTTAATATTAATAACAAAACCTAACCTAATCGAATATATACGACACACGTAAAATCTAAAAACAAAGAAGAGTGTCCAAAGCGATTCAAATATCTATTAAAGATCTCCAGTCTATAGGACAAAAGCTTTTAATAGACCGCTTCATTATGAATAGACAAGGGAATTAATTGACACCCGTAATGACATGGCCGTTGTTTGTTTGGTTGGTTGGTTGCTTGTTTGGTCTGTGGCCACTCGGAACACAGGCACTCAACTTACCTTCTTCCACACCGAGGCTTCCAAACTTCATCCGTGCTGCCAATTGAATAGCACAGAAATATTTTAATCAACACGATGCGAAAACTGCTCCATAAATACTTATTTTCATATATCGTAACAAATTCCGTTTTATTATCAACTTGCATGTCAATTTTGAATACTTGATACGCGATATATTTTCAATTAATATTTTATTTAAAAACTCTAAAACTCAATTTCAAAACCAATACTGGAGATATGTATTTTTTGGGGATAATCAAACATCTAATTTTTTTGGATATTTTTATTAAATTAATTTTCACTAAATATTTTATATACTTTTTTTATAAAAATTGTATTTCTTTGGTAATCATTCTCAACTTTATTGTTTCATTTATTTCATATCTCATTAGTATTTATATATATATATTTTATTGTATTTTTATTTTTTGTATAAATGGATATTCAGAAACATTCCATATTACTCGGAATAAACAAAGATGTTTAAAAAAAATTTCAAAATGAATCCAAATTATTCATTAAATTATAAAAATAAACCTTTTTTCACTGTTTTAAATTTAAAAAAAATATTAATTAAATCTCCAGCGAGTTTTGCTGTTTGGCGTACCGTTTGATCAAATAGCGTGATATTTAGATATAATTAACTCACCAGCTACTTAATCAATTTATTTGAAAATTATTATAATAACAACGATGATTTAATTTCTTTGAATTATAAATAAATTTGAATAGTTTCAAATGGGTTATTTTTTTATCTTTTTAACTATGAAAAATGTATTCCGCGTAACACCAATTTAAGAGCTCCCTCCTGCTTGAAACACAAGTCTCCACGTTGTCGTGTCTCATGATGGGCTGATTGCGTGCTCAGTCTCTATCCCCTGCTCCAACGGAAGTAGTGTGAGATAATAAATTAATTTTCTGTGAGTTGGCATCAGATGGGAGATAACGGCCAGCCGACGCTTTGCTCGGAGTGTAGACACCATTGCGTAACCGACGAACGGCAGGCTGAATTAATCCATAACTCATATTTCTATCACATATAGTATGCAAAAATACTCAAAAAAAAATCTGAACAAACACTTTATGGCTTGTAAAAATGTCTCAAATTAAAGTTGCAATACTCACATAAATTGATGCAACATTACACCCAAAAAATTATTATTATTTACTAAGGCTACAAGACACTTGCAAACACAACTTGTTTGAATATTAAGTAATCTCAAAACCTATTATTGAAACTAAGGAGTGCTATTGAAACACAGCAGTGGTTCTGCGAAACGAAAAAAACAAAGCCGTTTTTCTTCATTTGGTGAACTCCTGGCAGGGCAGTGTCCTGGAAACATTTGCATAGTATTAAACCCTCCCTTAAATGGAAAACCACCCTTGTAACCCTGCAGAGTCGCAGACGCAGATGAATAAGACAGCATCTCCGCTAAAAACGGAGAAGTTTGAAAAAAATAGAAGTGACCAGAAAATTTACAAGGTATCATAAACTTGCTGAGAAAATATGTTGATTATTCTCACTTTTGAGGTTTTGTTCGATCTTAACCCTGACAAGTAAATGTGAAGCTAGTGAATGTAGTTAAACGTTGTTTCTTCAAAAATCATTTGATATTGCATGCTTCGATACAAATTGGTTCTTTTTAATATAAAAATAACCAATGTAATATTTTATAAATAACATACTTAACAAATACCGCCAGTTCGTTTTTATGTATGAGGATTATTTTCGAACTTATTATGTGATAGTGAAATTAATCGAGAAAAAATATCACATTTTCCTAGAAGACCTTTGAGCCAGGGCGATGTCTCTTGGCAGGATGTATTCATTCGCTATCCCGATTATCAATTTTATATTCTAATATTTTTGGAGAAATGTTTGTTAAGAATTCCTCTCCCTCGACGAAGCGCTTTGAAAGCAAATTTGTTCAAACAAAAAATAATTTCAGTAATTCCATTCGCGGCGTAGAAATTTCTTTGAGTACCATTTTGCATAAACGAAGTAAAAATTGATTATATTTATAAATCTCCTAGATTACCTGCTCAGTTAAATCTAAAAAAAATCTCTTTCTAATATTAACAGTTTTTTAAAACGTGGGCTTATCTGTTTTTGGCGCAAATGGCGTTACGTAAATATAATTTGTGCCGTAATATATAAAATAAAATAAATCTACCGCATAATAGTAAATATATATGTTTGTATTTCGACAAAATACTACAAAACTCATAATTTATTATTGTTATTTCAAAATATTATATATAAAGTAGAATTTTTATGTCTTTGAATTGTATTTATAATTTTCATAAAAAAATATATTTTTTGTATTTAATATTACAATTGTAATATCATTAAAATTCAGTCTCACAGAAAATGTATATTTTTTTAATTTGGTGTATGTACTGTAGAAACAGAAAAACAGTGAATTCTCTTGAAATATTATCAATGTTTTTAAACTGCTTTTCTGCCTTCATCTTCAATTGCCTACCGACAGACAAAACTATTTTTTTTTATTTTACCAAAAAACATGTAGTACTTACTGAAATTAACTTCTGAAAAAAATGGTTACAAAATTTAATCTCCACATGAAGAAAATTCCCTAAACCATTTGTGTTTATTAAAGAGTACTCGCGGACCACACGAGCAGCTCTCAAAACAACACAGTGAAATAAATTCGTTACTTAAAACTTTGTAAAAATCCTTCGCGTCGCTGAATATCATATTACAAAATTATGTTATACAATGGGACATTTTTTTAACTCGTACGTGAGTAATCATCTACGTCAAGAGCACGGCGCATCTGACGACGGGACAATGTTGTGGAAAACTTTTTAGATTACTTCGTTTCGTATTCGAGGGCTGTTTTGTTTGACAAAAATATTACGGGCCCAAACAAAGGGACGCAAAAAACGGTGTAACGGCCTTTGGCTCAATTATTTGATAAAGAAAATGGAATTCAGCACTGAAAGGGGGCTATAGTCGTGCCGGGCGCAAAGAAACCTAACTTTGCTCTAAACTTTAAATAAATTTGTTTTACATACATGTCAAACATAGTTTCAAAAATGAAAAAGATTCCAATAATTTCTGAGTTGTATTTATAATTTTTTTACGGTTTTTTTCAGTTTGAATTATCTTTGAAATACTAATAAAGTATTTCAGGCTAAAAAGGGTGTTTAAAATTTTTATAAGAAAGGTTGTAAATAAATAAAATAAAAACAAAATAATAATTCGTGAATAACTAAAAACTAGCTTCTATACTATTTGTAGCATTCTTGTGATGTTCACGGGTAAAAAATACGGAAAAAATATTTTATTTTCCTTGTATACACAAATGTGAATATCTAAGTCATACATGACTGCACTTGCCTTTGAACCCAAGTTGCCTAGCTTTTAATGTCTTTGCTGTCCGTGACATACTGATGTGATTTGTTTAATGTGCAAAGTATTTACTTATAGGCATATTGTATTGCTATTTGTTTCCGTTCTTCATCCTCTCCCCTTCTCGCTAAACACAACAGGGTCCGTGTCATGAAATTTCCTAAATAAAACATGAATAAAATAAAACAACGGCCATTCGATAACACGTTTGCTTAATAAAATTTAAAAACCTTTTTCGAAAAAAGTAACGCAAAACGAAAGAAAACAGGTATTTTATATACAGTGTTCCCAAATGTATTTATGTTATTCTTCTATTGTATGTTGAGCTTTAATTCTCTAAGTGACTCCTTGAATTTTAAACAGTTTAAGTCCAGCAAGCAGCCTAGCACGTTAGCTTGTCGACCATAAGCTCACGAGCTCCAATCTGACATAATATATATTTTTATTTCATAATTTTGTATTGAAGTCCATTTGTTATAAATTATACTCGAATTAAGGCATTAATTTTTAAATCATAACATCAAAAAATATTACTTTTTTTTAACGTTGTACTTTCCGTCTCTCCACTCTCAAGAACTCCATGAGAATTAATTATTCAACTGTTTAAGAGAGTTTATATTCAAGTTAAATTTTTAATATAATATTAGTAATACTTACTTAGAAACCTTTACTCAATTTGACACAATTGTGGATATTCCACAAAAAAAATATTCTCTAAATATTTTATTTCAATTAAGAATGAGCACTTTTTTATGTAATATATTTTATTAAATATCAACAACAGACTGGTCTTATTAAAACATATTTTATATTTAAAAAAAAGATGCATCTAGGATATAACGAAAATTGTTGTATAAATTAAAGTTAAAATCGTTCACAAAAATAGTAATTATATACACACCTCTCCCTTTAACATAAAATATTATTGATTCCCACTCAGTTTGATAATTCCAACGCGAAAGGTTGGCTTAACAAGTCACCAATAAAAATTAGCATGTGGAAAAATCCCTCAAGTAATTTATTGAAAATATTGAAATAGAATTCCACCAAGTACTTTCTGTCAAAAATATTGATTTTTTAAGTAAAAATTATTCTTGGCAAGGCATTTGATTGGTGAAGATCCATTATTATAATGATAAAAGTACCTTTGTATTTTGTCTTCACTTTGAGCTTACTAGTTTCGACCAAATAGACTAGGTCATCATCAGATGCATATTAAGTTATGCATCTGATGATGACTTAGTCTATTTGGTCGAAACTAGTAATGCAAAAAAATTTAAAAAACTCAAAGTCAAGACAAAATACGAAGGTACTTTTATCATTATATAATAATAAAAATTATTGTTTTGTTCTAGTCGTTTGCTTGCTTGTATTTGTTGCAAAAATGTAACGTTAATAAATTTCTGAATGTGTATTCAAACGTGTGTCGTCACCAGTTCGCGACGTCATACGCTCTTCTCACCAGGGAAATCAGAGTCGATCCGAAGCTAAACTCAAACGGCAACGTTTACATACCTGAAACTTTTCAGTACGTACTTACAGTGTCTACTTTACAGCAGCCACCTTCTCGGAGCCTCGCTCATTACACTTGCCGGGTACGGAGCTCTGCCACGCAACTGCTCTATTTACTCAAATTGTATTCGCTAAAACTTGAACAACAAACTAACAAGCTATCCACAACCGACCGGTTTTATTTGTATTACTTGTTTATTTTTATTTAAATTTCCAAAAAAGTTTTCATGCTTTGGAGACAATTTTAAAAATTCTTGAGGCATACGTTTTTTTCATAATAAGGTAGAATATCTCGACATTACTTTTGCTGCTCATTTGCTTACAGAATCGTGTAGTAAACATACAAAAAAGACGTTTATAATAACACATATACGTATTTGTGTATTATGAAGCATATTTTATGTTTACATTAAAAATTCATCAAAAACAAAATAAATAAACGCAAAATGGCATTCGCTCAAAATTGACGTGAGTCTGTTACTGTGACATGGTACAATACAAACATTTTTGTTCTTTATGAAATTCGGTGCAAAGTTTTAATATTTTACGACACTTTCCGGATATTCGAGAGCGTGCTCGGCGCTCCTCTCCGCTGGGGGTGGTGCTCCAGCGGCTAAAGTGGCCTGGCGAGGGTTACGCACTCAAGCTTTATGCATTTTTGTTTTCTGAATTCGCGAACTTTGAGGTTAAGTATGATAAAGTGAGATAAAAGTAATATGCAATTTGAAACAACCGCAGTTTTGCTGTATTTTTAAAATTAATAAAATAGCCTTGCTAATTTTTTGTGTATTAAAGTAAACTTAAAACTTTTACCACCAATTTTGATATTTACGCAATATAAACTTTTTAATTCGTTTGTAAAAATCAGGTGCTAAGAAGATTCAGAACTACTTTATAATTCTACAACACATCTTTCATGCAACGCATTTGAGAATATTGATTTAATTGATTGAAACATATAATTTATCTGAATATTAAATTTCATAACTTACAATATTTACTGAGTTAGATTTTTTGTCTTAAAAAAACACATATACTTTGCAATGCCTTTAAAAAGTGGATAAAATCTAATGGCCCCAGTGAAAACTTTTAAAATTTTCTTTTAACTGTTTAGTCTTTTTCCGTGTTTTTATATTGAAAAAGTAGAATTTGAACACCTCTACAATTAGCAAATGCAAAATATTCACACAAATGTTGATATATTAGAGGCTATAAAACAACCGCATGACAGTTCCATTCAAAGTTTTACCGACAGTTTGTGGGCGCCTCGTCTGAAAGTGGGGGAGAGACTTGTAACCACTTACGAGGTAATTTATAGAAGGGAAATTTATATAATGCATTGGAGAAGTTTTTAGCTATTACTTAACTTTGAATAAGAATTTTTTCGTAATATTTTTGAAACATATCACAGAATCGGTATCCCTGTTTTTATCTATACCTAAAATTATAAAACAGAATTATTAAAAATATACAAATAAATTTCTATTCTTATTAGATTATTTTCATGATTTGATGAACATTTTTGTAATGTAACTTTAACGGTCTTATAATTGAAATTTATAATAAAACATAAAAAATAAACAGACTTTGATATATGTGAAATTATTTCACCGACTAGACGTGCAACTTTCAACATATATTTTTCGTTGTACTAAAGCCATACAAAATAAATTGTTTCGATAAAATTTTTGATTTAAAAGAAATATATAAATAAAATATTCATTTTACAATTTTAAAGCTTAGTGTCTTAAAACATTCAAAAGAAAAACTACAAAGGAAGTTAAGATATTTTTAAAATGCTTTCAACATTCTATTTAGATTTCTTGTACTTATCAATGAAAGATCAGATAATTTAAATCAACTTCACTCCTCAAAAATATATGATTCATTACTTATTTGCTAATTTTATTTTCTTGTTACTTTTCAGTTCCCATATCTGACGTGCAAGGTGTCTTGGGGAAGAAAGCTGCGTTGCCTTGTGACATAGAACCTCTGGATAGAGATGATGCTGTATCAATGGTGCTCTGGTTCAAGGAGTCTGACGGAGAACCTCTCTACAGGTAGGAAAGGCTGTGGCTTGTTTAAAACTACTTTAATTTTCAGTTACAATATTTACTATCAAAGCATAATCAAAATAATAAATTTGCATGACAAAAATTAAAATTGAACTACAGTGTAAATAGTAATAAAATTTGAAGTAAAAATATCGTATTTTTTGTAAATATTTTTAATAAAACTTGGCAATAAAATACGTAGAATAATTAGTAAAAAGTGTTCTGAAAGAATCAATACTTCCTTCTCAAATAATCCGATCACAAAAAATATTATTTGATATAAAAGTTTCTGTAAATTCTGAATGGAAATTTCTGTGAAAAGCTTAGAGATTCCTACTACGTTATTATATATTTTTTTGTATTATTTATTAAAGCGAAACCACAAAAAAATATCAAAAGTTCGCTACTTGTTAATCACCGTTGGTTGTCAGTTGTGTCGCAATGTGTGCAGCGTGCTTTACGTATCGTGAACGTATCACCGCTCTCCATAAAACAGACACCATTAACAATAATCATTACAGTCGCATAACAGTAATCGGATGAAGCTTCTTAGCATCAGATTTAATATCTCTCTGAGGGTTTGATAGTCCTTGCCTGCTCCAGCAATAACTCTCTTGACCCGGGCGCTCGCGGCTCCCGGAATACATAAAACAACCCTGGCGAGTGGATACTCCATACGGCCAGTCTGCGCCGCCCAATAAAATCAGAAAACCATTATCACCAACACCGCCCCCCGTGGCACCAACCCCCTCCCATTCTCACCCCACTATCCCTACACCAGGGGTTTTCTAATATTTTGCAAGGTAGTGTTTTCACAAGCCCCAAGCTTGATCTAGAAATATCGAAGATTTGAATTGGTTTGTTGATATGCGTTTTTTGACAATGACGTAATTGTACATGAAGTCACTGGATGGCTTCTTGAAGCATGTTATCGGAACCATAAAAAAGATAAACCAGGGGGTGTAGCTTCAGTCACTCCCATTTATAGATCAATTCGATCAACTAGTTTGGAAAGTTTCCCCAAATTGTGACGAAATACCTTGTATATAACAAGCAAGGTACCAAACCTATATATGAAAAAAAAAAAAAAAAAAAAAAAAATTGTAGACATCCTTTCATTTTAAAGCCTTCACTCAGTGATGTTTTCACTTACCTTAAGCTTAATATATAAAAATCATAAATTTGAATTTTTTTCTGTTTTTTTTATGTTTGAAGTTGAAATACAAAATATCAATGCTTTTATTTTTCCTCATAACGTTCAATAACCAAAGCTGTTTTACATATTTACAAACCGATTTATTACTAATATGATGAGGCACATTAGTTCACACATAGAAGAAGATGATTAAAGAAATTCTCAGAAAAATATCATCGTGATTTGTGTGGGATTTGAACCCACGTCCCCAGGTCGGTGTACTAACCCTTGTACTAACAAACCACATCTATTAATCGAGAATTTTTAACAATCATACTCTACATTGGTTGGCCCTAGGCACATTGGTTTATATGTAGAGTATGATTGTTAAAAATTCTCGATTAATGAATGTGGTTCGTTAGTACAAGGGTTAGTACACCGGCCATGAAAGCCTGGGGATGTGGGTTCAAATCCCACACAAATCACGATGATATTTTTCTGAGAATTTTTTTAATCATCTTCTTCTATGTGTGAACTAATGTGCCTAATCATATTAGTAATAATATAAACCTGTAATGGGTAATAAATAGACGTTACAATTTTACTATTTAACTTGACGTTACGTTGAATTATTATAAATTAATCTCTGAGTACAAAAAAAAAGTAAAAACTTCTTCGGGGTTGTTTTTTTATAAACATGTTGTAAAAATTTTTCTAATTATAATAATGTGATGTAATTTTTTTTGAAAACTATATTTTGACTCTAAATTTCTCTGATCATCGCGACACATCATGTAGGAATAACCCGAAAAATTACCAAGAGCCTCCCACCCCCGCGGGAGGTTCCATCCCCCGGGCCGGCACGTCCGACCCCTAATCGCCGGGAAGTAGTTTGTCCAGGCCCGGCGCAGGGGCGCATGATTTATGAAGAATTGATGCTAATAATTCAGCGATCTACCCTAGCTAAACTCGGCCTGAAACTTTTAATTTGCAGGTATTTCAGGAGATTATTAAATGCCATTTTTATTCGGAGGGAAGACGGGAATTCCAAGAATGGAAAATCTCTCAAAAACAGAGCTGAAAATATTTATTTTGTTTTTTTTACACAAAAACAAAATATTTTTGGGTAAATATAAGCTCATTTAGGCATTAACCGAACATTTAAGATTTAAAAAACACTTTGTGGAATTTTTTTATATCATCTCTTTAAAATTTTTAAAGACTTTTAGAGTTAAAAATATTAAAAAATGTTAGAATTTAATGCAAAAAACAAACGTCACTAAAAAGGGTAAATCAATAATATAAATACCATCTAATTATTATAAAAACAAACATACGGTAAGTATTGACATAAACCTAAATAAGTAGTTATTAGAAGAATTTTCTCATCGTTACTTTTGTAAATTAAAAACATTATAAAATACAATAATAAATAACTACAATTTTTTATAATAAATACAGGAAGTAAAACTGAGTGTGAGTGTTATATTTATATCGCGAAATATCACAAATTATTACAATATCACTCAGACGAATCAAACTAAATCAGCAACAGACGTACAATTTGATCTTCCGGCTGCATCTCCACTTCTTACAAATGCAATAAAAGTGCAACCACTTGCCAAGGCTCCTTGCCAAGCCGCTGCAGGCCTTGCCAAAAGTTAAATCAGACGATTACTACCCCATTGGAAGACTTTGGGTCCAATAGGTTCTGCGTATTGCTCTCTCCTTTATAGCTCTTGTTTATTATAGGGTTATTCATAGCTTTCTTTGCGAGCGCTTTTAGTACAAGAAGAGCTTTCACATTTCTATTTCAATAAAAGATATTCAATATTTTTAGTAGAGAGCACTTGATGGAATTCCATTTTGATATTTTAGATAACAATACATTTGTGGTTTTTGCACATTTTGTAAAAGCAAATATTAAGCCTCTTACATGCATTGAATTTCACGTTAATATAAGTGTGTGTATGTGTGTGTGTGTGTGTGTGTGTGTGTGTTAAGCTCAGCACTTTTCTTCATACTTGGTGGATAGAATTGGATTCATTACAGATTTAAAATACCCAATCATGTATCATTGTATTATTGATTTTGATAAAATTTCTAATAAACAAGAGTTGTTTCCTCATATATATATATATTTTTTTAGATATACTAAAATAATTCTTAGGAAAATGCACAAAGGCATACAACACAAAACAACTTAATTTCTGTATACAAAACTAGAAACACGGCACATGGTGTTCGTTTCCAAACATTACAAATCCCTTGAAATATCGCTTTTCATACCGCCAGCGATCACCAAGCAAATGTGACTCCTGCGCTGCAATTTCAACCTAACAAAATTTATTGGCCACCCCTGCCCCCTCGTCGTGTGCTCCCCTGAACTCTCAATTTTTGTCATTTCCAATGAAATATTAAGGTTTTAAATTTAAACATACCGTGAACTGATAATTTTTTTTTTTGATAATTAATAATTTATCAAGTTTCATTTAAGACATTTACAAAGTCATTTAACTAAACGACTTTTTGATACTGTTAAAATTGAATTACATTTTTAGAAAGCAAATAAGCTTATATCTTTTCATATATGAAATTTTTGGGCCCCTTGGTTGTCGTGAAAGTATATAAGTTACTTTAACAAGTGATGATGATTATTAATTTACCAAATAGTTTGGTTTGAAGCTGTTTGTGTGTTTTTTTTAAAAAAATATAATTTAGTGTATTTTTAGGAGTTCGTCTCTGTTTTATAATCTTAGCAAGCTTATCGCCGAACCCGTATTTGACGCTAAACCTCATGATCCATTACTACTGAATAAATGAAGTGCGAAGTATTGTTTAAGAAAGAATACTGAAGATTTTGAATTATATTACAACGTAACTACAAATTATTACAAAGCAAAAATCATGAAAAAGAATAACGCCATAAAAACTACACAAACCAACCCTCGACACATCGGGCTTCTACAGCTAAAGGGTTGTACATTTACCATCCACTTTACTTCCTCGTCATATAGTTTAACTGCACCCCCTGAACAAATAAAGAGCCTTTTTATTTGGGGCAGTTCTTTCCCCTGCACAGCTGGACGAGGTTTTATGTTCACTTTATTATTGCCAACGATCTGTATGTGCCTCTCCTCTGTACATGAAATTGCTAAATCTTTTTTAAATGGAAGAAAATCTTGAGAGATTTTTACGCGCTTTTGAGCTGTGCTAGCAATAATTGTACAACCTTTAATATTTTCACGAAGTTTAATAATAAAAAAAGGAAACAAGTAATTCTTAGATTTTTAATTTATATGTTAAACATTTTTTCGAAGATTTTATTCCTTCTTCGTCAAGTGCTTCTCTTCAGAGGAGGTTGGCGACGATTTCACTGAGCATATACTCGTGCTGAACTAGCGTTCATGGTTTTCTAAGGGGGAAATAGTGTAGTGGGATACCCGGGTCCTTCTACAACGCAGTTTTATATTGGAAGGAAAAGTCTGCGTATTATTGCTGCTTAATATAATCCTTTTCTTACAAAGCTCTAGCGTATAGATCTGATACTCATTCTGCTACAGAAACAAGTCCACCTCGACCAGAGCACATCCCTCCACAATCATTTCAAGTCCACTACTTCATTACTGATGCTTTACACACGCTCAGGGTACAGAATGGCAGTAGAGCGAGCGGGGAGGATTAGGATTTGAGATTTTAATCCAAATCCCAATATTTTTTTCATAACAATGACTGCTTAGCATTTGAACCCGTTAAGTAACTAAAGCAATACGATTGACCGAACAAGAAATCTCATAAACGTACTGCATTTTATTAATATTGTAACAATAAAAAAGATTTTTATTGTGTGTTTTCAAGAGAATTTCTTAGATAAAAAAAACTGTCACGCAATGCATTATTGTGTACGGGGTGCCGAGGGGCGTATAGCGTGGCGAGCATGGCGGGGCTGGCGCGCCGCGTGGGACGTAAATCACCCACGCAGGGGGCGCATGGCCGCCACGGCCATATTGTTACAGTATTGAAAAGAGATGCGTTATGGAGGCGGCATATTATGGATGTCGTAAATAATCATTTTAATATGCCATATCTAAATTTTTAATAAAAGCGGTAGTATGAGCATTGTGTAAAACAATCCACTTAATAGATCCGTGTACTCCACTCGTTTCAGAACATCGATCCATAGACTTCACGCGGGAACCTTCATCGGCTTAAGTATTCTTTCTTTTTATTTATCTATGTACACATATATATATATATATATATATATATATATATATATATATATATATATATACATATTTTGTGACTCCTAATCAAATTTCATATTAAACTGTTGTTTATCAAATTTTCAGCCAGAGTACATGAAATATACGTTTTTGAGTTTCTTTGTTTGTAAAGCGTAAGTAAATAGCTTGTATTGTTGTGTGTTTGTTTTATTCTATTGTGTAAATACACTTTTTTTATATTATTGTGTTTGCAAACTAAATAATACGGCTGAAAGCCATGGGACAATATATTCCGCTGCCACGTGTCCAGCCCGTCGGCTTCCGGAGCGGCATTGCTCTACCGGCCATAGGAAGCTGTTCTGCCTAGTAACCACTGCTACAAAATTAACCACACGACCATAATAATACAAACAACATTTTCAAATATCACAGCGCACAAGCAAACCGAAACGTGTCATACGAGGAACGATTTCCAGACCTGAAGGGTTGCGCCAGCGTGGACGTGGAAAAAATTAATGAATTTCAGTTTTAACTGTTTAAAAAATATCAACAATAAATTTGAGTTCTGGTATTCGAAACAATTTCTATACGATAAAATAATATTTAAAAACATTGCTTCGTCAAAATTTGTTAAGCTAGATTATTAATTATGTTTTTCTGGTGGTAAATTTTTTTAGTTAATTTTCGGTATTTTGTATAATCGACCCCAAAACAGCAAAACCTGCATCTGTTTTAAGTTTTAAAAACACTAATTATTATTAATAATGATTAGGTACATTTTTTAAAATATTGAAAATTGATTAAAGAATTTCTTATAGAAAATATAATCGTGATTTGTGTGGGATTTGAACTCACACCCCCAAACTTACATGGCCGGTGCATTGCCAATTATACTGGTACTTATTATGCCAATTGTATAGGCAAAATCTTACTTCCTGTGAGACGGTCTTCACAAAATCAAGTGCGTGTATTGGCTTAATTAAAAAGACTTTAAAAATAATAATATCCAGATCGGACTTAAATGCTTCACTCAGTACTTTGGGTTAAAATTCTAGTATTGCAAGTCACACAATATTTAATTGGCATAATAAGTTCGTTGTTTCACTTATAGGATATGATTGTTAAAAATTCTTGCTTAGTACAAGTGATTCGTTGGTATAATTGGTAATGCACCGGCCATGTAAGCTTGCGGATGTGGGTTCAAATCCCATACAAATCACGATGATATTTTTCTAAGAGTTTTTTTAATAAATTTTCAATATTTGAAAAAATGTACTTAATCATTATCAATCAATAAAACCTGTATAGGCAAAATCGTACTTCCTGTGAGACAGTCTTCACAAAAATCAATAATATACTAATTATTATGTTTTTATATAGCAAATTTTAATCATAAATACTCTATGTTTGTTAAAAAAAAATTAATTTTTTTTATATAACAGCCTTTCTATCAAAAGTCGCGAATTAATTCTTGTACTCAACATTGTATCGCAAGAGAATATTGCAATTTAGAAACATTATCCAAAAACACATTTTCCTAATTCTGGAATTAACCCCGACGTAACGCAGCAGCCGAGGCTGTTATCAAATTTAAAAATAATTTCCTCTGGCGGGATAACCAGTTCTCGGGGGAACTAAAAAAAACCTAATTCGATAATTTAATTTTCAAAGAAAACTTTAATCCAAAAGAGTGTTGCCAGGTTTTCTTTTTAAATAAACAACCACACCTCGGGAAAGTGCGCCGGCAACTTTGGCGTTCCGTTGCTGAGCTCGGTAACTTTCGGCAACTAAAATTACAATTACGGCCTTTGGAGCTTTTCGAAAAATTCCTAATTACTTGGGCTTGTGTTAACGCGTCAAAATTTCAATTCTCAGCGTCTTTCTTTGAAATATTTCGTGACGTAAGCAACAACAAAAAAAAAACATTTTTCAGGCTCGGCTGTAACGTTTGTGAAGCAGTACAGACGTAATTCAACAGATGATTAAAAACTTTGAAAGGTAAAAACATCTATTACGCCGTTATTTCGATTTAGCTTTTATTAAGTTTGTTTTAATTTAAGTTTGAGCAGTTTTAAATTATTATACATTGTTATTTATTATTTTAAATTTTATGTTTCATGTTTTCAGGGCATTGTAATTAAAGTCGAAAAAACTAACACCAGAATATATTCAAATTTTATAAACTGAATAAAATAGCATTTGGCTCTTAATTTTTCACTTTGAGAATATTAAAAACTTTATTATAATATATAATAAAAGTTAAACGATTAATTATAATTTTAGTTTGAAGATTTTAATTTAATAGTGATGAGTTTAAAAACATTTATAATTTTCTTGCTAGTTTATTTGGCATCATACACATTCACAATTTTTGTAAATTACAAATGATTTATTTAGTGATCATTTTTTTTAGTTTCTTGGTGACTTTTTATTTGATATATTTTTAACATTAAACAATTAAAGGCTTTTCAAGAACTTTCGCAAGTTCATGTCTGATACTCAAATCAAGTAAATTAGTATTGATATTGTACTAGAATATTTAAGAAGAACTTAAGGGTTGTACTTCAGACACTACCCGAGACAGCCCCTTATCTTGAGAAATGTTCTGACTACATCGAACCCAAAACCCTCAATGTAAGAAGTAGAAGTATTTTAAAGGTAATATTTTCCCCTCTAATTTGGTCGTCAAGATTTTGAATACGGAGCCAATTTAAAACTTACCGCATCAAAAGCAAATATTTTTATTATTTGGGTTTACCATAAGAAGATTAACTAATTACACGATGTTGAAGCGTAAATGTATTATCATTCAACAACTTAAAATAAATTCAATTAAATCTATTTTTATAAGTAATTTTTAACAGTAACAAATTTCACTTTAGTATTTTTTATATCATTATTCAAATACAAATAGATTTCAAAATTTTGGTTCAAGATTTTTTCAAAAATTAGGACAAAGTAAGATTTTCATATAAACATTTCTTAAAATGAAATGTTTATAATATAAACAATATTTTTTCAATATGCTTTACTTACGAGAAAACTAAGCAGAAATTGCTTTGTTTCATTATTTAAATATAAATTTTTACTTAATGCGTTCACATATTAATACAAACTTCACACATACAAAAAGCTCTAAAGCGTGATTACGAACAAAAAAAAAAGTCTTTAACAACTCGGCAAATCAAAAATATCTCGACTCTTCCCGTATAATCGATCAAAACTCAATTCCAAGAAGTTCGAGATGAAATCGCTTAATCTCATTTCATCCTGAAAATAAATTTTAATTTCCACTTTGATGACTTACATAAATTTTCTTCTTTTAATCCCCGCTGGCTGTCAATGGGGGGCTGCCCCCTCCTCGTCCCCTCCCCCCATGCCCCGGCTCCATGGATTAATGCCTCAATATTTGATGTGGGTTGCTCCAACTGGGTTCGATGCCGCTAGCACAGTAGCTAGGGACTCCGCCAAAGCCTGATTGCGTGAAAGCCTCTGATGCATTGTGTGCTATGTCAATCTAGAACTAAAAGGATTTTTTTTATTGTATATGAAATGAGATCGAACTGATGAACCAATACATTACATCTACGAACAACGTGCTTAATTTGTAACACTCAACATTTAAACAACGCATACGAATAACTAAAATTCTAGGAGATTAAAACTATTTATAATTATGAGCACTTTTGCTTTTTCAGTGCTTTTTCTGACTGGTAGTCTAACGATGAAGAAACTAAAATGAATCCCATGTAAGGCAAGAGCGCTCGTTAAAAAACGTTTCTCACTTTTTTGTTGTTTTAAGTAATCAATATTTTTGACAGAGAGTACATTAAAGTAAGAAAATACTTTAGTTATTAATTTTTACTTTAGTGACCAGTTTTGCAAAGCTTTCGTGGTTTCATTATAGACACGTTACTTTGTAACATAACAGCTTGTTTCAACATAAAGTTTAAAAAGCGTAAATATACTTGTTTTATTTTCGTTACGTTACGGTGAACCTATCAATTGTATTTCATTGTTTTATTCCCACAAAGTTACAGTTTACATTAAACTTAAAAACTGTAATTTTTTTGTCACCTTAATTCGTAATGTTTTAAGAAAATGCACATCCTTGTTGTATAATTATCATGCAGGTGTTTTTGGACTTTCCGTGGTAGCTATTAATATCATATCATATTTAAAGCTTTCAATTAATTATAATTATTAATTTAAAATATTTCAAATCAATAGCGCTTTGTTACATCAAAGGTAATTTATTCAAATTCAATCATCTCGTTAATATTAATTAACATTATAAAACGGTGAATTATTAATTTAGAAGACAAACATTGCCCGGAGAAAATACAGAATGCCAAAGATATTATTCATTACAGCTCTCTAAACAAGACCGCAAGAGATTCCTGGCTTCAACCGAAATGGAATTTTAAATATCGATTAATTAATTACAAAGAAACTAGACGGAATATGGGCGGGAGGGGTGGTTTAAGGCGTCGATAAACATCCCCATCCCCCGCCCGAGAAATGGAAGAAGTTACAGACTTCTTGTGAAATACTTGGGGATTGTTCGTCGCCATAATAGGGTAGTATTCGGGGATTATCTGTGAGAAACCTTCTCACTTGTTGGAAATATTAACTGGAGGAATTTCTAATGAACGGCTATATAAATAGGTGTGAATATTATTCTATGAATTAAAGCAAATATTTTTAATACTTGTCTCGTTTAACTACATGTACTTGTTAAATAATATTTTTTAACTATACATTTGTAAAACATATTTTATTGAATAACCATAAATGGGATATTTTTTGGGGAAAATAATACATCGATTTGATTTTGAGTTCTCAAAACATTTTTTTAAAAATGAATTGATGGAAAAAGTATTTCATCTAATTATTTTAATTAGATGTAATCGCAAATGTGAACTATTTAAGGTTTAAGTTTTTTGTTATATGGTGTATTCTTTTATCATAAGATTATTATACCTCTAACAAGGAGTAGTGGGACAAACGGAAACAGGATTTGACGTTGCATTAAAAGTTTGAAATTAAATACTCTTGTACCATTAGAGGTTAGTTTACAACCTTAGTGCTCTAAAGTGATTAGCATATAGGACGGTAGCTGCCCTCTCTAACAACAAATACGAATAGCAATATGGCTAGGAGATAACAGCGTTTTAAACTTTAATCTCTTAAAGTTTTAAAGCAAGCTTTAGTTTTATATTTCTATATTCCAGCAATGAAGGATATTAAAATTATTTTTGTAACACTTTGTTTTAAGATATATTTTAGGATTTCAAAAAATATTTTGACTGTCAAATTTTTTTTTTCATACTATAAAAACAAAACCATCTAGGTTGACGGACAATAAAAATTATTCAAAAATATCATTTTCTGATTACTTGTATTGATTAGCATTTATATTAAATATCTGACACAGCTACTTTCACTTCAGTTTATTTTGGAAACTAGATAATATTCTGTGTTTGCATCCTCCAAATCATCTTTATCAGGATAAAAGTTACGATAATTATTATTTGATTAACATTCATAACGCTGAAGTATTAATTAAACGAATAGCTCTGATACTTTATTTCAATATCATCAATTATTATTCAATAAAAATATTATCAAAAGCTGTCATTGTTAACATTTTCAGCTTTAATTGGCTTCTTTTCATTATAAATACAAATTTGCAGACATCAGTTTGTCGATCAGTCAATTTAAAATCATTGAACATGATTGAATAATTATAAAAAGCATCTTCCACTTCCCTTGGCAATGAAACTTTGATCAATAGATTCAATAGGCTTTTCAAATAATATGAAATTTTCTGAAAAATCCTTGAAATCTAACGGAAAATATTCCAAGATTCTGGTACAGATAAGTCTGGTGCTGAAAATTTTAATTAGGACTACCGATGATTTGATCATCAATTGAAAAGTATTATTTTCTATCACTTAATATATTTTTTCGAATTATAGCTTTTTTCGTTGGGCTTTTAAAAAAATCAAGTGTTTTTAATGTTGTTTGCGATAATTGGAATCCTAAAGAAAATATTAAATAAAAATATTGTTGATTTGTTAAAAAAAATTAGTTTTGTCGTCGTAAAGCGATGAATTCTTACGTTTCTCAACCTAACCAGTCTATCTTATATAATCACTACAATGCTGAAAATACCCACTAGGGATATTTTTTATCGTGTGGCATCACTATAAAGTTTCCGAAAACAACTACATTTCATATAAACAGTATAATTTACGTCCCGTCCCTGTAGATCAGTGCTTTGAGAATACTTTGAATTACAAAAAGGGCGATGAATTTCTAACGAAGCTCCCGACAAGCAAGCCACACACAACTTCTCGGCGACTGCCTCACTCGAATGATTCCATAAACTTGCCAAGTTTTATCGTTAAATTCTTAAACACTGCAAAAAGAGACTCTCGCCTCGACTGTCCCTGGACGAGTCAACGTTTTCCGCCGTCTTGGAAATTAACCGTAACGATGCTTGTGGTGACCAGGCCTAATGTGCTTATACAACATTTAACTGAAAAGAAAAATCCTTTTGATCAAGATTGTATTATAGTAATTACTCAATCGGTATTAAGCTTTTTTGCGCTTCTTGAATAAATATTTAGTTGTGTTGATAATGCGACCTCTAGAAACTGGTTCACTTATTTCAAAAGACCAAATGTTGCACGCGTATTCGAGGTGGTGCGCTTAATTATTATATTTAATATATACAGAACAAAATCAGAACCTTACAACAGTAAATAACTCAGATATCACCCATTTTATTGTCAGATATTACAATGTGTACATCTAAAATTAGCATAGTTTATAGATTTGGCCATCATTAGTTTATATATATTTTAAAAATTGTTATATTTCATTTAAACACCAAACTATTTTTTTCTTATAAGCGTGGTTGCCTCAGTGCTTCTATTCTCGAAGCAAGCAGCTAAACCCATTGTTTGCGTTTAAGATTTTTCGTGATAATATTTTAAATTTCCAACTATAAATTTAAAGTTTCACTGCGATTAACGCTTTTGTACACAGTGCCTGTAGAGGTTTTAATTAATTCTATACAAGTGAGATCAGCTGATTCTATTTCCATTGAACTATTCAATTTGCTCAACAGTATTTGATCTGAAAGCATTTAAGGCTTGAGAAACATCACCGATTATTTTTAAATAAAACGTTTTGATTGGTTTTAAAAGTTAGTTAAAAATTGTTTACAGGGAAAAAAGAAAATTAACAAGATTGACGAATTAAACTTATTTTCATATAATTATGACTTTACAAGTAAATAGTATTTATATGGTAAATAATTATTATATTAATGGTCTAAGTCCCATACTCGAGTTTTTTTATCATTTTCTGGTCCGTTTTGCGAAAAATCGACTGCACTAATCAAAAAAAATTAAATGCAAAAAGCTAGATACATCCCTTTTTTCGAAAAGAATTTTTTTTTTATTTCTTGTAAATTTACTTTTAATATGATAAATATGTGGTTTTCCGATTAAAGTGTAGGAATTTGGAGATTTGTCGTGTCCCTGTCCTAATAGTCTCAAACATTTAAAAGACTTTTTTTCAATTGGAATTAAAAAATTAAATATAAATCCTGTGCGATTTATTATTTTAAAAATAAAAATCTTTAACAAACTTTGGTTTTGAAAGTCGTCATTTTATCCAATTTTTCAACATCTTCAAGATTTTATTTTACCCTGAAAATGGACGTTAATTAAATAAAAAATAATAGATAAATATAATTTATAGTTTTTTCAATACTTTATAAAAAAATCAACTGTCGACATTGAAAAATAAAGTCACAATTAAATTAATTAAATGACACGATTTCGCCAGGTAAAACGGTCCTTTTTTATAGCAGACGGGGGATGGACAACAAACAAGGTTAGGTAGCAAGACCTTTAAGTATTTTTAGATAAAAATATCAGCATAATTGGTATAAATACGTTATTTTATATTACAAGTAATATTGAAGAACGCAGATATAAAAAGCGCGGTTTGTTTGCCATGTTGTTAATATTTATGCAAAAAAACAACTACTTAGTCATATGCTACTCTCTGATGTTCACAAAATAAATTTACAAAAACAAACCCTGCAGTTGTGACGATGCTCAGCTTCTTCTGAAGAGGGTGGAGTCCTCCACCAGCCCTGCGCGTGCAGGCTTACGGTCAGGCACGAGGGCCCCGAGAAGCTCTCCCTCGCCAGCAGCAAAGGGGCTCATTACCGCCTGTAGTACTGAGAAATGGTTTCTTTTTTGTCTTAACACGGCACGGAGAATCGTCGTTTTAAATAAAATCTTCTTTCTTTTGGATTATCACATCTTGAATCAAACAAAAAAAAGATTCATGTACACATATGTATATATATAGGGTGTCCAAAAAGAATATCGGGTGATTATGAATAGTGACCGTTATTGCGATATGCTGAGAAAGCTTTTAGGCCTAGAGTTGCAGGAGTTTCAAGGTTTCGACTCAAGAACGTGGTTCCAACAATACGGGGCCCCTTGCCATACATCCAATCAATCGATTGAAGCTGTTAACTATTCCTGTTAATTATTCCCTAATAAGGTCATTTCACGTAGAGGCCTCCTAGAAGCCCCGACCTTAGCCCTCTTGACTGTTTCGTATGGGGATACCTTATAAGTGGGGTTTATGAGAATAATCCGACGAACCTAACGGAATTGAAACAAAACATCAGGTCATAATTGACAGCAATATCGAGGGCTTTTGCTTAAAAGTTTCAAGCAGCAATAAAAATATTTTAAGTAGCATATGTGCAATTTCAAATAAATATCTCAAATGTTTTTATATGTTTGAAATCTCAATACATTATTTACCTATTTTATACTATACAAATAAAATAGGTTTGTTTATGTGATTGTGAGGTTAGGTTTGTTAGTGGCCACGCAGTACTCAATATTTAACCCTTTGTTTGCTTACTTGATTATGTGTTTGTAATATGAAAATATTAGGCGTTCAATAACTCTCAAGAGTTGTTCATCTATCTCGTAAAGCATAACATAGACAATGAATTCTTGTGATGTATAAAATATGAACTCTTTTATTAATTAAGTATAAACATGCACTATGTACTATTTTCATATTTATGCAAGTAAAATTAAAAAGGTTTGCATAGTTTTTAGTAATAATGTACAACTATGTATGCCAAGTATTTGAAGAATTTTCATAATGAACCGAGAAGCGCGGAGTCTTCAAGGAAATAAAAATAAACCGAATTTATTAAAAACTCAAAGTAAAATTGGTATCTAGTTTCACAGAAGAAAAGAATTAATATTTTCATAAAAAAATGAATAAACAAGTATCCGCTGAAACTTATATCTTAAATACAAGTTATTTACTCTTCGAGAGAAACAAAGCGGGCAAAAGAGAAATATTCCAATTAGACGTCATGGAAAAGAATCTTGAGAACTTGCTTCGAGTAGAAAAGTTCAAGCAGATATTTCCGTTTCCGTCTCGTGAATAAATAATAAAAACATCATCTAATTACCAGCATTGCATTACTTCTTTGTGCAATATCAAAATATCAAAGCATCGGTATGAAATTGAAACTCCGGTTTTTCAGGAATGGTTAGAGGTGTATTCAGTAGCATTTTATTTGACAATTTGTGTGGAAACATTAGTAAATAGGAACTTTCATTGATTTCTCTGAAATACTTATGAGCCTTATAACTTCAAATTGAGATTCAGATGTCAGGACAAAGACGAACCACATACCTTTCGCCTTGCAAATTAATGATCTAGTCACTGAGTCAACAAACCAATAGGTTACACGTGTATTTACTAATTTACTTAGTTAAAAATTGATGAACCAATCAATCGGTTTCTTATATAGAGATCTCACCGGTTTAAACACACTTGTGTCGAGCGCTAGAATCACGCAGTAAAATGTCATTTATTTTTATTTTTAGCATACAAATATATTTAAAAAACAAATAAGAGTAGCCGAATAGCTAGAAAATAGCGATGATTATATTCTGTCTGAAGAACTCGCTGTTTTTTAAATTAAATTTATACAAGTTAAACAAATTTGATGTAGACATAAATTTTGTAAATTTACACGCGCTTTGCAAAAGCCAAAATGTTTAATATATATTTTTGAAATCGTTTACTTTAAAGAACAGACGCTTTATTGTTTCACAAAAGTACTTCTAAGGAATACACTGTCAAAGAGACAAGCAGAAGTCTTTTATTGTAAACCAAGCAAGATTGCAAAAGTCGCCTGGTTGCCGAACAATAACAAGGGAGAATAATTTTCAGATAATCAAAAAGTAAGCGATACACAAGGGACTCTGAAAGGGGCGGATAAATCTCGGGACAGAGAAACGTTCATTAAAACTATTGTTTTTTTGAAGGAGTTGCTCTTGCCAGCGCCGGTCGGTAATTGGGAAAGTGGAATACTTCAGAACTCCGCCGGTCCTCTCCGGGGAAATGTTTCAGCTTTTTCAGTATATGGACGTTTTTCAGCAGGAAGCAAATAAACAATTCCGAGATTTATCACGACTTTGAGCGTTAAACAAATCAACATATTGTTTTTTTCTCAAGGCTTTGACAATATCAATAAACTAGTGATTTATTTAATCAATCACGAATAAAAGTATTGACAACATTATCCAAGAAAAGGTTACAGGTTATGTTAGCATATGAACGTTTTCCAACAAGAAGTAAATATTCTGGAGCAATACTTTTCATGAGTTTGAACGCTAACGAAATTACGGTATTGTTTTTATTTAAGGCTTTGACGATATCATCAAAACAAGGATTAATTCAATCAGCAACGTGTAAAAGTCTTTCTATCGATAAAGGGATTGAAAGCTTTCTCATGGAAAAGTATCAGGTTTCTTAAGTATATCAACATTTTTAAAACAAAACAAATACTCTGGAGAAAGATGTATTATAATTTTGAGTGTTAACCAAATCAACTTTTAGTTCTTCAAAAATAGTTCAATGATATAAATAAATTAGGGATTCGTTTAATCGTTCGGATCAAAATAAAATATTATTTATTAATTGAAAATATTTATCTTATTGCAGTTAAAATATTTCAGAATATAAGAGAATTTTTTCACACATTGAAAACGATTAAAGAAAACTCTCAGAAAATATCATCGTGACTTGTGTGGGATTCGAACCCAGATCCCCAAGCTTTCATGGCCGGTGCATTTATCCAACTATGCTAACGAGAAAATGTGCTTAATCACATAAACATACTAATACCTGCATGGGTAAATAAAAACGCATTCTGATTGACATTAATCCAACTTAATATAAATATAAGAGAAATAAAAAAGATGATAATATCAATAAATGGAATAATTGACTACATGAAAGCTTTACCTTTCACGTCTGTTTGAATAATCCTGCGGTTATATTTTATAATCAGTAGTTTACAAATAAACTTACACAATTAACGACTTTGACGATTTCAGGGATTTTTTCAATAATGTATCAAATTATAAAAATATTATTTTTAAAACTATAAGTCTCTTTTTTTATGTAAATTTATGATTTGAAAAGAATTAGAATGTGTTTTTATAATTTATAAAAAGATATACAAAAGAAAATTATACATGAAACTGAGCTTTTTTAATAAAACCTAAGGAGAATTTAATATTTCTACATAGCGTAGAAGTTCTGCTATGCAAAATATAAAAATCAACTTTTCTTCGGAGTGGGCGAGCAAACATGCGGTGGTGCAAAAAGACTCTAACTCAGGCTTCGAGGGCGCAGTTTGCATGGGGAAGGTTTGTTATCCCGACTCGGGCGAGGCGGTATTGTCTGACCACCCCCAGAGCCTTTTACCGCTACCGGAGATGCATTGGATGGAGACTTGAAATGCTCGCTTTGAGGGAAGCTCTTAGCTTTCTGTGTTTTTTGAGATAATAGCCAATTTCATGCACATTGAGCTGTCTAATATTTTTATTGTTACTAGTTTCCGGGATGATTGCTTACCGATGTTAACCTGGAATAAGATTTATCACAGGAGTAAATAAAAAATTATTTCACATACTTTGATGCTTCAACTAATCGTTTATTTTTTTTCCTCTGCGATAAAACGTAAACTAGCAAATATTAAGGCATTGTTTATATATTGCGTAAAATAACTTTGTACAGCACAGTATAAGTGATGTTCGTTCTTTGCGTCTTTTATTGGAATTTCGTGTATTTTATACAGAAAACATTTATTGCTAACGGTTTGAAACTTGCTTGAGACTGTTCAAATTTTCGCTCACTTAAGGATCACATCCCATCTGCATGAATATTGTTTGTTCTATGCTCTAACAGCTATTAACCAACGTTTGCCAGAGCGTCCGTTGAACAACATCCAACATAACCAAGTGATGTTTTATAAGCTCTAACTTTTCTTTACGTAAGCGGTATGTCGTATGCTTGCTGTGGTGAGCATAGCCATGTGAGCATTTTGCGGAAATAAAACATAAAGTGCAGAAAACAGCGAGTCTTCTACTCCCGCCGCTTTTATCTAGCGAATGACTTCTCTCGTCGTTTCGTTAACGTGCACATCGAGAATGATTTTTTTGCGTTTGTTGCTTTTGTTATTTTAGGTCGTCAATTGCGTTTTAAATAAGAACTGCTTTCATTCTTGTGAGCTTTTATCTCTGGAGAAAGGGTCTAGCTGTAAGGAAGCCGTCCCCACTATTTGTTAGGAATAAATAGAAAATAAACGATACATCGCAATATAGCAATACGAGTAGTCTGCAAATGTGGCCAGCAGCCGGCCGCCTCAAAGGCTTTTGTCTTTATAAGTCGCAGTCGGGGAAGAAGTCTCATGAATACAAATGGCTTCGTCCTCTCATCCCCCGTACCACGCGCGATAGACCACCCTTACCGCCTACCCCCGGCAAGTTTGCATGTAATCACGAAAATCCAGCGAATGCGACTCGGAAAAGTGCAACGATTCTGTTTACGAATTTCTGCGATTCTTCTACTAAAGATTTATTATATTAAAATAACATTTATACATTATATTACTTTATTTCTACTTCTAGTTCACACATAGAAGATGATTAAAGAAATTCTCAGAAAAATATCGTGATTTGTGTGGGATTAGAACCTCACATTTCATTTGATTAATGGATGTGGTTCGTTAGTACAATGGTCAGTACACCGGCCATGTAAGCCTGGCGATGTGGGTTCAAATCCCACACAAATCAGGATGATATTTTTCTGAGAATTTCTTTAATCATTTTCTATGTGTGAACTAATGTGCCTAATCATATTAGTAATAATATAATAAGCCCGTAATGGGTAATAAATACGCACTTGATTGACGTTCAATCCAAAAATAGACATTCTTATTTCTACTACTCGAGTTTTTTTTTTATTAAAATATAATATATAATAAAAAAAACACTAATTGTAAGGAAAAGATTATGTAATGCACTCTGCAGCACTACGCAGACTTTTCCTTCCAATATAAAACTGCGGTGTAGAAGGACACGAGGACCTACTACACTATTTTTCCCTTAAAAAACCATGGGCACTGACTCAGGATGAGTATATGCTCAGTGAAATGGTCGCCAACCTCCTCTGAAAACCACTTGAAGAAGAAGATACCAATTTCGATTACACGCCTATGAGTGCAACTCCATGTTTGTAGCGAGAAACTCTTGTCAAAAAACATATTGTATGCCATTCAAAACAATTTATTGCCACATAGCTTTAAACAAAAAAATAATCATCTAATTCTGTTTTCTTTCAGTTTCGACGTGCGAGGCCGACAGTTCTCCCAAGCAAAGCTGTGGTCGTCTCCAGGAGGCTTCGGGGCTCGCGCCTACTTCCGCGCTGCTGCAGCCCCCGCACAGCTCCTGCTGGACGACGTACGCGCTCAGGACGCGGGGGTGTACCGCTGCCGAGTGGACTTCCGGAACTCCCCCACACGCAACCTTAAAGTCAACTTCACCGTACTGAGTAAGTCATTTTTATGCACACCTATGAATTTTAACATCTACGAAGGTTTCGACAACTAAAGGCGGGGCGGATACTAGTACCCGTTTCACGGACTGCTGTCTAAACGCGGGGCGCGTATTAATACTTTTTTGAATGTGTTTACTCTAAAAGCGGCAGAAGGTCATTTTATTATTTAGTTTTACAGCTCGAAATGTTTGTTTAGGACTCGTCAACGTTACTTCTACCAATACTGTCCAGTGATTCTGAACTAAGTGACAATGAAGAAGTGGAGTGGTCAGAGAATGATAATCCTCCAATTATTGAACAATTTTTAGGACTAAGTGGTGTTGTTGTGATGCCAAGTTTTCCGCAAAATGTGTATGAAATGGTTCAACTTTTTATAGGAAACGATTTATTTGACTACATGCAAATCAAAGAATGTATAGACTAGATTTCACACGCGCAATTTTACGCGAATTTTGCCCGCTACTCAGTTAAGTCAATTTGGTTACCCGCTTAGAGTGTGTTATTAACACTAACACAATAGGTTTCTTAGTTATGTGCCCGAAGACATGTGACTAACACAACGCAGGGAACATTTGAAATATCTGAAGATGTCTCCATTATAGGACAACCGCGACGTAATGCAACACGAAAAAAATCATGAAATCATCCAACATTTCAATTTTAATGTTTGGTTTAAATATGGGATTTGAGCTAAAATTAATCCATATATTAAAATAAAGCCAACTTTGAGATTTGAGATGAAAATTATCACTCATAGACACAGTGTTTTTAGTCAATAATCGAACATTTTTTGTTAATAAAACAGTAAACGAGTTTTTAAACATCAGAAGAAATAAGTATCTGGCGTCTCCAAACCATAAATAATTGATGTTGAAAATAACCATAAATAAAAATAGCATAGCAAACAACCGGATTCATAATTGTGTACCAAATCCATATGAAATTGTTTGCTTATAAAAATTTTAATTAAAAAAAAAGTTCTAAGCCATAGAAATGCCGTTTTCAACGCTTTCAAAATCTGTTTATTTAAATTATTTTTTTAGCAGTAAGTTAACAATAAAAACAAAACAAATCAAACAAACGAATACTTTCGACGGCTTATTTACCCGAACGCTTCAAAAAAAAAATATTGAATACTTTAACATAAATAATATAAATATGTATATTTTACATCCTTTTGATCTCATCTGGCTGAAACCCTAATACTTCCCTGATTGAAATATTTCCTTACAAAGTCGAATTTTGGTGACATTGCCTGACTAAACATATTATTTATACATACCCAAAGCAGAAGGCTTCCTTTGAAAACAACCTTGGTGATCGCTTAAATCTTTTCTTCGTGAATTTCAAAGAATTTATACAAAGTAACACATTTTTTTTATACATTGTACCTGTTACGTTTGTGCTACTTTGTCGATAAAATGGGTGGATTTTATTTTTATTGATTCATATATTTTATTATAAGTTCGAATATCTGTTTTTTTTTAATTTTTTTACAACCTTTAGTGCTATAACAGGTGTCTTCGTGTCGTATGTACGAAAAATGCGGATTTATTTAATTTTTTATAATATTTCCATGGCAGATAAAACCACTTCTGTATGCAAAGTCAACTACGCATCTTAACTGCATTATGAGGATATTCCTCGTTAATGATAATAAAATGAGACAGCTTATTTATACCGGTTAACTTTTCACAAGGTATTACTGTTTAAAATTGCTAACGAGAGTTTATCACACGCTTCTATGAGCCGAGCGAAAAACATTTAATCAGTTAAAACCAGTTTGATGTGGTCGAGGGCTTTCGACTTTAAAATATAAAATAAAATAAAAAATTTCTATGTATTCTGTATATATTTTTTAATAATTTTATGCAATATCAATCCACTCGTGAAACGATGGAAAAATTCCAGAATTATTGTTTCACTTTCAGGGCAGGAACTCGCTTCGCTTCGTCTGTGAATCAATTGCCTTAAACAATTATTTATACAAAAGACTTGTGCCGGTTGAAAATAGAAATTTATTCAATATTTAATAATAAACATTGGATTAAATTTGACAAAATATCATAATCTTTCATAGTGTTTACACAATTTCAAATTTATATCCCAAATCATTTAATTTTACATAATCAAATGGTTGTTTTGTCTATTTTTGTTCAAGTTCGTTTATTTGTTGTGTATGTACTTTATTCGTATAATATTTCAATTTTTTTTGTTTAAATATTTTTTTAATATATTGGCATCTAAACGCAGTATAGCATGTAGTATAAATTACTCACACTGATAAAGATGTAAAAACACATAAAGTTGATCTCAATAACAGAACCAAAAAGAAGACACTACCAATAATAACGCCTGCCAATACCTACAAACATAATAAATTATATATTTTGTGTTGTTTAATACAACTAGTTTTGCTATCATGCAAAATGAGGAACATTTATTTTAGTTTTAAACAAAAATTTATTTGCATCGTGTAAATTACCAACTTTCATTGTATAATGCCTTGCATAGAATCGTTGAATATAGCAACTGTATACAATCCTCTATTATTCAGGAACACAAAACTGATTGGCCATTTGAATTACTCTTGACATCGTATAATCGTATCTCCCTCTGCACTTAACGAAATATGCTTGAAGATGCAAACTTAGCGTATCTGCAAAACTAGTCAAAAAACATAAAAAGTGGGCAGAACACTAAATATATTTTGAGGCTTAAAATATTATAATGGTATACCACCAAATGCTTTCCGTCAAGAATATTAAGTACATTAAATTCCCTAAAATTCGAAGCCCCGGTCTGACTGGCACCCTGTCCCGGGCCTGAGGGTGTGATCATTGAATATAAACGAAGGCAGAGAAGGAGGAGAAGGCGGCAGAGCCTCCGCCGAGCGGAGCCTCCGGCACTGTCGCGGGATAATTGACGAAAAAACACACCCAACGAAGAAGAAATGACGCCAATCTGAGTGTCAGCAAATTATAATTTACGCCCTCTCGAGGTGTTAAAAACGCAGACGGAATTTGCAATTTAGCGCTGTTTACTCGTGTAGTGGTGTGAATTTTTGCTTTAGGGTTTTAAAAAGTGATTGAAGGCTCTTTACAGTAAATTACGTGGTAACTGGATTCTTTGGTTGTTATTTTTTAGCGTTATACGGGATAACGGGGCTTGTTTGATATTTTATTTCTTCTCTAAAAAATATTTTTAATTTTGATAATGGTTTTCTTTATTTTAAAGAAACATAATCAGTTTAAAATATTAGGCACCATTTAGAAACTTCTTATGTTACTGGAATTATAATTCTCAGTTTCATACATTAAAAAAAAATATCAGTAAATACGACATATAATAAGCACTACGCGGAATATACTTCTCAAGGGAGTATAATACTACAATTGATTTTTTGGGTCAGTTATTTATTCAAACATTAATTTCAATTTACACACACATTAGAAATTTCTGATCTTTGACATTTGATGATCTTTGATATTCGCATCGATACCGCAAGATGCGCAGTTTTTGGAAATTCTGGAAGGCTTCTGTTTTCCTGAATCGACAATTATACATTCGAGTTTCTTTAATCAATTTTCAATATTTGAAAAAATGTACTTAATCATTATCAATCAATAAAACCTGTATAGGCAAAATCGTACTTTCTGTGAGACGGTCTTCACAAAAATCAATTATATAATTATACATTCGATACTAGTGTGGTAAATTTCTAGCTACTATCCTTATCATACACAAGTATGAAAAAAACCTGGATTTTTTTCGAATACAGATTAGCGACCCCATGACATGAAGAAAAAAATAAGAAACAATCCTTGTTAGAATTTTACCTTTATAAGCCTAAATCACCCCCTTTCTTTGTACCTTCAACGACTCCAGAGTGAAGGTTCTATGCAAAAACAATACACCAAACAGAAAAAGGACGCTTTGAGTATACTTTGCATTGCATGTCAGCTTTGAACATCTGTCATATACGTGTGTTTCACGTTGTTAGATCAGCTATGAGTCAAACATTGTTTTTACACACCCTGTAAAATCATGTAAATAATAATTCTGAAGGCTGTTAGTGGAGTTCCGCCGGAGGAGCTCCGCGGCCGCGACTCCCGGCTGAGTAATCACACCTGATACGGCATCAGCCCGAGGAGCCTCACAATCCATTATAAATATTCATCACGCGTGTGCGCCCGTTTTAAACTTACTAAGAACCTGAAAATCCTAGGACGCCTCCGAGTATCGCAGGTGTAATTTATCAAAATTTAGTGAGATAAGGTACGCGACACCGGGGAGCAGGGTGACGGCGCACCTGCAAGGGTTCTTGGGCTAATAAGGCGACTCGGTTTACAACATACACTGTAGTTTCCCCGCACCGAACGTAAATCTACTTAACTATCTATTCATTTCAGCTATATAAGCCGCCTTAATTGGTGCTGCTCACTTTGAATCACTTGGTCGCCTGCTACTAGCGCTTGCGATCTTCTATTCTCATGAAATTATATCGCTTAAATACAGTTATTAAAAACGGATCAAACTTTCGTAATAAACGTCAATCAATTTAACTACGAATTGATTTTTGCTATAGCAGTGATTGGATTTGTTCGATTGATTCTTTTTTTGTGAGCTCTTGTTCTCATTTGATAATATTTCGTAATACAATAATAATAAATCGCATCGATCATATTATATTTTTATGCTCACGGTAAACATAAATACTTCTTACCATAAAAGCTGCAATGAAAATTCTATATACTTTAAAGCACTCGCTTATCTGCTCTTTAATCGTGTTATTTCTTATTTTTATTGAAAATAGTCTTTTATAGACATAAATCAGATTATCTCAGAATTTTTCAGTAAAATAGATTCAATCGTTTTTTTCTAATTTTCAAAAAATAAATGTATTTTCTCGTGATCAAACTACATATTATTTTCACTATAACAAACCCAATTCCTGAATAGGTTTACCAAGAATCGCTTTCTAACCTGCTTTTTGTGTATATGAGTGACACTTCAAAGCAGTGTTACTTATCGATCAATTATTCTACGATTGGATTTCCCCCATTCTTCTCATTTTTTATTTTTATATTTGGTAAAACATTTCCAATGTTGTTTCTACTAACTTTGAATAGCAATAGAAAAATCATTCACGTTTTGCTTAAAAATGTATTTTTGTAATGACTTTTAAATACGAGAAGTTAATTTAGGGCGCATACCGTTTAAAAATCAAGGTATTGTGCAAACAACAGATACTTTAAATATTTCTATATATCAAAATTATATAAATGGACATTTGTAATTTTATATAATAATTTGTAAATTTTTACGTGGTTTTTAAAATATATTCGTATGAACGTACCGTTGATTTTATTTTTTTATTCTTAATGCTACGGATGCTCGAAGAGATGCGTGTTTCTAAAACACTGGATCTCGTAGTGGTGCGCTCGAATATAAATGATATTATGTTCCATGAAAATGGTTTAATTACGGGGAACGAAATGCCGGAAAACTCTTTCATCCATACTGGTGCAGCATATTGCTCCATTTTTTAACAGCGGCCGTCAAATCTCATGTCTCAGTTGTTTCGAGTTTTTATAAATAAGTGTCCCAGAAGTAAATGAATAAGGGTGTCCCCAGCGGCTGCCATACATCTTGTTAAAAACAGAGCGCGCGTGTAATTTCATCTACGAAGGGCGCCTCGTGGCGGACTTTCTGAAAATTCTGAATAATTTTAAAATAACTTTTCTTCGTTCTCACTTACGCGGCGATTCCAACCGCTGAGCTGGTATATTTAATCATAAAATTACCCGGAATTAACATCAAGTTATTTAAATTATTTTATTTGTTTTTGGATTATTTTCCCATTTGCGTGTATGTGATGAGCTCATTAAAAGGTTCGCAATTTACTTTGCATTTTTCTGTGTAATAGCAATTTTTATTCAAATATTTCAAACGAATTTGCATTATGTTTAAAAAGAAACGTATAAAATTACTTTATTTATATAAATAATAATTATTTTTGATGCTAATAATTAAGTATTCATCAGTATCTGAAAAAAATTCGATCAAATATATAATATTCATCAACAAGTGCCTCTCCTCAGAGGAGGCTGGCGACGATTTCACTAAGCATATACTCGTGCTAAGCCAGCGTTCGTGGTTTTCTAAGTGGAAAATAGTATAGTGGGTCCCTGGGACCTTCTTCACCGAAGTTTTATATTAGAAGGAAAAGTCTGCGTATTGCTAGTGCCCAAAAGCATTATTATAAACCCTTTCCTATCAAAGCTCAGGCGTTTAGATCTGATTCTCCTTCTGCAGCAGGGTAGAGAAACAATAGCAGAAGTCTCTCCACCTCGATATGGTACATCCAGAGCACATCCCTTAACAATCATTCCATGTTCACTACTCCATTACCGATCTTTTACACTCGCTCAGGGCACAGAATGGCAGCCATGCACAAGCAATAGAAATGGGAGAGTGGGGAGGGATATATATATATATATATATATATATATATATATATATATATATATATATATATATATATATATACCATATATATATAATCAAAATAATCAGTTCTTGGTTATCATCGCCTTCTCGTGGAGTAAAGTTAAAATAAAATATAACAGCAAATATACCTAATTGTATTAAAATGATTAAAATTATAACTGTTTACATATTAATAAACATGAACAAGCTACAGAAACAATATCACCTTGACCAGAGCACATTCCTCAACAATCATTCCAAGTCCACTACTCCATTACCGATCATTTACACACGCTACAGAATGGTAACCATGCACAAGCAACAGAATGGAGAGAGCGGAGAGGTAATAATATAATATACAGTGTGTCCAAAGAAAGTATCGGGTATTTGTTATCAAGTATTTTTTTTAATTGTTGATTATAAGAATACAAAATGGAAAATTATTTCGAAAAGATGATGTTATCCAAATGATGACCGTTATGCTGCTGGCACTCTTCTAATCTAGAACGATGATTGCTGATAACACGCTGACACATAGCCCTCGATATTGCTGCTATTAATGACCTGGTGTTTTGTTTCAATTCCGTTAGGTTCGTCGGATTATTCTCATAAACCCTATTTTTAAGTTATCCTCATACGAAACAGTCAAGAGGGCTAAGGTCGGGGCTTCTGGGAGGCCAGTTGATATTATGTTATATGAAATGACCTTATTGGGGAATAATTCGTTAACAGCTTCAATTGATTGATTGGATGTGTGTAAACCTTGAATCTCCTGCAACTCTGGGCCCAAAAATGTTCGAAGCATATCGCAATAACGGTCACTAAAACAAATACCCGATACTCTTTTTGGACACCCTATATAATATTAATGTCACTAAATAAACATTGAAGTTTGATTTCTACGTGCAGATATGCTACAGAGGTTAAGTAGGTTCACTGAATCCAGCAATTCCGGTACATCGTCCTGGCGGAGTAGTCTCGGGAGCTGCAGGTGATCAGCGGCAATCATCCGTCATTACTCTCCCCCTGCTCCTCAGCCGGCGCCTGCAGCCTCTCCGGGCGCTTCTGAGAAGGCTCGTTTGTGTGATCGTTACTTCCTAATGGGACAAGATGCCGCGGTTCTGTCTTTTCGCAGTTTGCGCTCTCTCAATTAACGCGAGCACCGTGCCTTCTCAGGGTCGTGCCAGCTGATCGAAGGTCCACCCGTCTCGGAGCACCGGCCGTAATTCACCGCATGGGTTATTCTAGACCAAAAATTCAACGCGCTACTCATATAGCAACATTACTGAAAACCGAACCATTAGCATTTTTATTGGCAGTGTCGGTGAAAAAAAATATACGCTAATGGGTTTTTATAAAAAAGGGTCGTTGCACTTGCACAATGCATTTAGGCGTTTGATACAATACAGCAGTCAATGGATTGCGTTGAAAAATTAAATTATTTGTAGCTGATGCCTGAGTTGTGTTGAACTAACTCAATTTATTTTACCGTTTTGACAGCCGTTGTTGTTTATAAATGCTATGTTTTGCTGCGTTTTTAGTTAAAATTTTGTATGTTTCGATCTCGGTATTGAGGTCTTTTTTAATTACAATCCCTTTACTGAATTCAGTGCTGGGACCTTAATAATGGAAGATACAACTAACAACACAGAATATCAATTTATAAATTGTATTTAAAACAATATCGGCCATCATAAAGTAATATCTAGAAGTATCTTTTTAAGTAAGAAATGGGAAGATTTATGCGATTTGTTTTTCCAGTGAATTGGGGCTTTTTAATTACGAGACGTGAAGATTAAGAAAATTTCCGCTTATCGCGAGCTCCTCGCCTTCAACGGATCATTTAATCGAATCATCATATCTGAATGGGGGAATGATGTGTTGCCGGTAAATTACCTAAGTTGTCAGGTTTGATGTCAAAAGTTTCCACCCCTCCCCGCGCAGGGTGCCTACCCTTGCGGAGTCACTCCACTCATGACTAATGCGTGGCCCCGTATAATATGGAAATGAGATGTCTGCTACGATTTTCTATGTGAAAAATTAATTCGAGTTATGATGAACTAGTGTTGTACCTAAAGCACTTAGCAATATACCAGAAAATATATTTGCTAAGTAAACACGTTTTTTACCCACTATATGTATATTTTTATAACAAGATTATGGAAACACTAATCATATTTTTATTTATCTGAACGACAAATATGATTGCCAAATTGCTGGGAGATAACATTTTTTTTAATTTGTGGGTGCATTCGCCTTCCAGCTAACCATTTGGCTACCCATATCTATTTTTTAAAATATAAAGAATCACAAATTAAAGCAGTCTGTCGTGAATTTAAGAATTACTCCTAGCACAAGATCCAAGGGGTAGCATAGCTTTAGGGGTGGAAAAGCGGCAGCGGGGGACTTATTACACATTCTCCACAGCCGAATCCTGTATCCATATTATGTATTTTATGGCTTTATATAATCCCAAGCCATTTTCGCAATCTGAACCCGCATTAAGCTCGCCTTTTGTCTTTCAGGGGGCATTTTTCATGCAGCAAGACAGCTTCCATTTACTTTTTCGGCATAAATTCGAACATAACTCATACAGATTTCAACTCTGTTACATTTAACGCGGGACAAATTTCTGTGTAAAGTTATTGCTGAAGCCACCATTATGAACTTGGCTATCTGAAGGTGTTAAAACTTTAAGGGTAGGTCTGCGAGCTGGTGTATAACACCTTGGGGCCTCGAGTTTTCAACCCTCCCCGGATTATTGAACGCGTTTTCTTCGCTGTGAAGTGATTTCAACAATGAATGAGGAATTCTGGTTCTATTGGTTCCGCTACCTTTAGGTACCCCCTTTACCTCAGAGAATAAACTCTTTTCAAAGCTTGATATTGTGTCATAAAACAAAATACTTCCTGTGATATGGACTAGATTTTATTCAGAGTATTACCTTTATTTATTTTGTTTTTGTATAGAACTTATTTTCATTGAAATTTGAGATAATATAAATAAAACGTATATACATAATATCACATAATAAAAATTCTATGATATTTATTTAATAGCTGTTTGTGTATAAAATGTAAATTTATAACACATTATTATTTTATAATAAATTAAATAAAAAATCATTAAATCAATCTTGCAAAGAGTACGGGTGTAAAAAATAAATTTCAATTAATATTTTAATATTAACAATCTCTCTCCAGAAATCAATTTTGGCAGTCGCAATTTTCACCATATACCAGTGGTGGCTCTTGTTCATTAAATAAAAATAAATATACGTTTATTTTGACTTTGCAAGACTTATATTTTAAATTCTAACAATTCCATGTTGCAGTGTAAGACTTCCTACGTCATAAATAAACCTAATTTTCTCATAATGGGACATCTCTTTAGTCTGTTTACATAATGTAAGGCTTGTGTTACAGCGTCTTGAATTATTTACATAATTTTGTTACAATGTGACTTCAGGCATACGTTATTTGCCGTGTTTTATTTATATGTGACTGCCCGAAGGCATCAGATAAATTGCCAGCAATTTATCTCATCTCATCCGGAAAGAGAAATTTAGATTTGTTGTTACACGTACCTGCTTTTTAAAAATAAATCAAGGAACCAGAATAAAAAACCTTGAGTATTAATGTACACTATTCTATACAAGTAGAAAACTGCAAGCAAAAATACAGACAAAAAAGCAGTAAAAAGCAATTTATCAATTCTTGCGTGCTTATTTTTATACAGATACAGAAAAACTGTAAAAAATGTATATACAGAAAAATCCTCAAAGCAGATGTTATTTTTTCGAATAGATTTATAAATTCCTATAAATTATTTAAGTTTCTATTAATCAAATTACTAACTTAATTCAAACAATTTCCAATATTTCTAGCGTTTGAGAAATACTCGAACTAATATTTTTTCAGCTAGTAAAATATTTTTGTAACGTTCCAGAAACTGTAAAACTTTAAGTAGAACAATGACAACAAGCGTTCCGAGATGTCGGCAGATTCAATTTCGCGAGTTGTAAGTCTGCGCCGCTTCCGGTTTCAGTCTTCTTCCTCTAAATATAAACATCATTACCGGAACTGAGAGCTGGAACAGTGCTGACGTATCATTCAGAGAATTAAGCAACATGCCTTCTTGAAGTTTCAGTTATTCCCGAACATTTAAGCACTTCTTACCGTTCTCGGTATTTTTAATTTAATTCAGTTGCAAGAAAAAAATATTTAAACCAAATTAAGCTCATGAAATCTCAAGTTTGAGAATGAGTGAAGCCATAATATATTCTAGTTCTATAAAAAAAACATCAGTTATCTCCAATGCCTAATAGAAAGAAGCCGCCTTGACGATAAAAACAATCCAAACTTTGAATGATGTTTTTTTTATATATATAATAAAAATATAAGATTTACATCTAAAAATGAATAAAACTACTATTATATAAACAATTATTCTGCGACAATTTGTATGTGAAGCAAATCTAAGTAATATAAAAAATATAATGAGTTTTTATATCTCCTAGCATCTTTTACTTATAACTTATTTTCAATTTGTGGTTTACGATTAAGGTTAGTTTTTGATAGGCAATAGATTTGAAATTTTTAGTTAACTTTTAACTACATGATTGAGGAGTTAGGGAATTGTGTGCTTATTTGTGGAAAAATAATGAAAATAATAATTTGTATATTTTTCATATGTTTTGTATGAAAAAACTGAGAAAAAAAAAACTGAAAATATTCATATCTCATCAAAAAAAAAACTAAATAATTTTAATTGATTATGAAAATAACTTACTTTGAAATTAAAAATATATTTTTGAAGTAGAAAAAAGATCTGCAATAATGTGTTCCAATAGTTTATACTTAAATCACGTTTTCGCTCATTTGCCAAAAGTTGGCGAATGTCATCTTCTAATACGGTTTGTGTCTATTCTAGAATTGTTAATGGTAAAAAGTTGATTAAAATTAATAAGACAGGTCACAAAACGAAACGGTTGATCCTATAAGTTTTTATGGGGTTCAAAAAAAAAAGGTTTTATGGTTTGTTACCGATCTGTCACTATATGCAGTTAATGCAAAAATATAAAATACGCTCTCAGACCGCAGGTTGAGAAGCGGCGCCTCAGAAGTAGAATAATAATTACAAGTGACAAAAATGAAACAAGTCGCCCTGTCAGCAGTTTCCGGGGGCATCGGGGATCATCAGTCGCGGGGATTTGGCAGGGGAGGCTCCACCGCCACCCCCGGCGTGGTCCTGGGGTAGCGAGATAAGACATGCCAGAGGCACATGGTAATTTATAATTTTTATTTACCCCTCGACTTTGCGCCGTCACTGGCGCCTTTGCTTAATTTCAAGTATGTGTAACGCTCCTGATAAATCGCCGTACTTAATGCGCTCACTGTATGCCATGCATCATCAGGTTAGTGCGAATTTTCTCGTGTGTTCTCAATCATAAAAGGTTCAAAAATCATCGTTACATTTTAAATCAAAAATTAATTAACAATTGTATAAAATAAAAAAAAAACTTTCAAATTTCTAAAACTGCTGTTCGTAAAAAAATTATTTGTAATAATATTCAACCTGATACCTTCGCTTTAGGATTTTTGTAAAATTTTTTGCTCTTAATTAAAGCAATATATTTTTAATTATCGGAATATAATATTCAAATAAAATTGAGCATTAAAATCTGATACTTTTTTAGAAAAAAAAAATTGTTCTCTACAATTAACATTACATAATTTACATCAAATATTCAGATTTGAATATTTTGTGTTCATTAAAAAAAAGAATTCATTATTATTTTATATTTCCATAAAAGAGCCATTGTTTTAAGCTTTTTGCTGAGCAAATCAATCAAATGTCCTTTTTAATACTGAAATAATTAGCAGTTCAAAAACTGCGTATTGAGGAAAATAAAATATGTTTACTTTCTTTTATGGAAATTTTTCTATTTTTGAGATTTAATGCGATTTTAATATAAATTTTTAATACGAAAATGATTAATTTATATATTTATTTACTGGTTTTTAGAATAGAGCATTTTTTCTGTGTTTTTGACCGCTGATCAATAGATCGTAAGGCACATGTCGATGGACTATATTACTTAATCCGTATGCACGTGTTACGATGTAAGTACAGTAATACCCCGCTTTACGCGACCCCGTTATGCGCGGTTTCACTATAACGCGAATTTCAATTTTCGCGTTAAAATGCCTCACATTACGCGAGTTTTTTATTTGTATGAACATAATGTATTCATTGACTTCTCTTAACAATTAAAAACAGCGTTGGGTGTTATGAACGTATTTTACAAGAACGTAAAAGAAACGCTAAAGTGTTCTCAGAATTAAAGTGATTGATTCAAATGATTCGTATTTTTTTGTATTAAGTTTTGACTATTTACGTATGTTTAATCGTAAACCGCGTTTAACGCAATTTTTTACGGAACGTATTCCTCGCGTACAGCGGGGTATTACTGTACTTGCAGGTAACAACCCCTACACTGGCATTATCAGATTCGATTTCAGATACAACTCTTCAGTTTTTTTCAAAAAATGAAATCTGTTCACGTGCTTATTAAAAAAAAATATTTCTCTAAGATTTTGCGGAGCAAGCCAATCACAAAACAATATTCAAATCTGTTGCTTCGGGCTTGTACCTGCCTCGCTCGGCTGATCCCGCACGCCCCGCAAACAATCCGCGAGCTTACTCCGCGACGTGACGTCATCCGCTTTGTTCTTTTTACCTTTTCCACTCCGGCTTCGCACCCACTCGTGGGATGCGTGAGGCGTTTAAGGGAATTAGGTGCCTCCTCGCTCTCTGCTCCCCCGCCCTCCTGAAGGAATGTTCCGCTTGGATTTCTTCCCGACCCTGAAGAACCCGAGTGTAATTTAATTTGCTTGACATTAAAATTGAATCGGGCTTACACGAAAATCTATTATAAAAACTAATGATAATTATCGAGTATCAACTTAATTATGTATAATATACAATGTGGTTTTGTAGCGGTGGGTACACATGCATGAATTAAACAATTCATTGATTCACCTGCACCAATCTTTGTGTCGTACAATTCGTCAGACTGCCTCATCAAAAACACTCGTAGGATCTCGAACAGATTCAGCTTTCCAAAATTTGACTGTTGTTAACGATGGAGCAGACTCCCCGTAAACAGAATCCAACTCAGCTTTGATTTCCGCATTGTTTTTCCTTTTCAAATGAAGGAACTTAGTAACCGAACGATACTCAATTTTAATTTTAATTTTTTACCAATCGCAAAAGACGCTTTATGTTTATGGCTGCCAAAACAAAACTAAATATTTTTTTTAGTTTTGTTTCTTAATATGTTATCTACAGCAATCTATACCGACTTTGTTCTACGGTAACGCCATTTATATATACCACAAACCGCCTACGTAACAATACGTATCCACGAATACTATATCCAATCACAGAACCAGTGACCACGTGTAATTCTATCTTGTAAATTATAAATAATATATCTCGAATACGTAATAATATTTTGCCGACCTTCTGATTTGGAACCACACCTGATTTCTGCAACCAAAACTCCACATCCACGGTTTCTTCAGGACATCAACATATACTACGGCGAAAGTTTCAGGAAATCGCTCCTTAATTGAAACGAAAAGATATATCCAACGTTTCCGGGCCTGAAGAACTGAGTGTAATTTAATTTGTTTGACATTAAAATTGAATCGGGCTTACACGAAAATCTATTATAAAACCATAGATAATTATTGAGGATTTACTAAATCCTACACCTATTAGGTATAATATATAATATGATCTCAAGTAATCGATCCTAAATTGAAACGAAAAGATATATCCATCGTTTCTTAGCCTGAAGTACTGAGTATAATTTATTTATGACATCAAACACAAACTTTATTATTTAAATATTTATTACATCCGCTCAGTTCACCTTTACGTGTTTATTGTGTATACCGTATGTTTTTATGTAATCAAACGTGATTTTTTTACGACACCTTTGTAGATACCGAAGTTTTGAATATCATTATATGTATCAAGCTAGTTTGATTACTAATCCGAATTTATTCAATATTTAATAATTATTTTTCAGATTATTAGGTTACTAAAACATTAACTTAAATTTTAACGAAAATGTATTATTTTATGTAGCAGTATAAATAGAATGTATATTATACGGTAAAACTCTTGATAAAATTGTAAAATAATCTATCCAATGTCAAATATGCCTATAAGTTAACCTAGAAAAACAATACCTTAACTATTACACTCGCTTAGCAACACTGCCAAGTTAAAGGACTCGTGATATAATCCAATGATTTTTTTCAGTTTTAATAAAAATTTGATCTACAACAGGTACAACAATGACTGTAAAATAGTTTTATTCAATTTCAGTACGATGCATATCTATTTTACTTCATTTATGTACATACTTAACAAAAAAAATTGAATATTCAAAATTTAAGCAGTTTGTGTGAATATTTTTTTTTCTTTTGTAATACAAAGAGTTATGTTCATTTTAATTATCAATGCGTTTTGAAATATTATAAAATTTTCTATGAAGTTTTTTTATCTCTTGTATTTTCAATGATGTATTATATACGGTAAATGTTTGCTCGTAGAGTTGCACTTATTGTAATTTAAAAAATAATAATATATTCTCAAGCTGGAGAATCCGGCAGCGGCCTGTACCCGACTCGTTGGGATAGTGCTTTATGATATTTACGTGATGGATGGATAAACTTTACGTCGGGGAGCGTTACGTTACCGTTAATTTTAAACGCTTTTCGTGTATCACGTAGTACGTGCTATTCAGAGGGGTTTCGTATAAAGCCAACGTGAAATTGGCTCGCCGTACGTGCCCCCTGAACGCCCTTTTATGATCTTTGTATTTACTGTGATTTACTTCGGCATTCCGTCCGTCTGCGCTCAAGTATCACTGTATACCATCCAAGAAAAAGTCTAATACTACTTAATATGTATTAATAAATTATTATAAAATTAATTCACACACGATACAACGAAAATATATTTTATGACAATTTCAATACATGTCTCTTTAAAAAATGTTATAAGTGATAAAACAAAAAAAATAGGCAGTTTTTTGTGATTAATTCATAAGTCAAATATTTTGTATAAGTATATATTTATTCAATATTTTAATAAACAAGTAAAATACTATAAATAAATAGTAATTGCATTATCAAACAGAGGAACTGTCTCTGTTTACAATGCCTACGTGAAAGGTTAGCAAAAATATTATAATGGAATTTCACCAAGTACTCTTTGTCAAAAATATTGTAATACGTAGATAACATAGGAAGTTTAATGTATTATAAGACTCCTTAAAATATATATAAAACAGTATTGTTTTTATTGTGTTGTATAAAATGTTCATAAATAAACACGCAATTTATTGAACAGCGGTTAATTTCAACTCCCCCCTCGCTGATATGAATTTTATTCGCAAGTAAAATCATCCGCGTTTTATTATATACGCCTGATATAATTTAAACATACCTGCGAGATACACTGGTCTTTACGGCACCACATTTAAAGCCTTCCATGGAGTATATACCCCAGGATCTGGAGCGGGAGACGCTCCTGTTCTGGTGCAGTGCCGCGAAAGCTCCGGAGAAAAAGTTCACGGAAGTTTTCCAAACACTTTTGGCTCGGGAGCGTATTTGGAAGTTGCGAAGTTCTGCCGATTTGAAAGAATTTATAAATGTAGTAAAGGGATGTTATTATTATTAGCGAATGGAAAAAGTAGGAAAAAGGAAAAAGTAACATAAATTTTTATTAGTTTCGCCAGATTTATTTAGGTCTAGACATTATTGGATTATGATTTTTTTTTTTGTTCGAACTATCGCAGAACCTTTTTTTTTTCAAGCGTTTTTGTTTAGATGGTTTGGAAACTGAAAATATATATTTTTTCAACATTCTTCTAATTGATCTTATATAAATTTAAATTGAATCAGGAGGCACATAAAAAAACTTTGCGTATTTAACACGAGCTGTACTCGCTTCAGTCAGTCTTTTGTATATTTATCCCAAACAGACTGATTTTCATTAGTTTGATAACCTAATAGCTATTATTGAGCTATTCTCATCTGTAAATTATAAGTTAAAACACAGCACAATGTATAAATTCTAATAACATCTGCTTCCGAAATCTACGAACACTATAACTACTTCTATGATTTATGAGACCATTATAACTACCTAATTCATAAACTTTCAAGCCACAAAAAATAACTTTTCCACCACATCTTTTTATCAAGCCATCAGGCTGACCAAAACCGAACCAGAATATCCAAATCAAACAACCATTTAGATAACCGAGTAGACATAGAGAATATCTCTTTCAATTTTATTATTTATGGTTTGCCTTTGTACGATAGCAATAAATAATAAACGTATCCACCTATCTTAATTTGAATGAAACATTTTCCTTCCCGGAGTTAGTGAGTCTCGGCCGGTTATATATATCACGTGACGGGCTGGAGTTCGGAATCGCGTATTTCATACATACAGGATCGATCGGCCTATAAATCTACCCCCACCGGACAATCCCACCACCCCTCGGGTCGGCTAAAATATTTATTATCCGCTTGTAAGATATATTATATAATTTCATCACTTTACATTCAAAGTGGATTTTAATTAAAATTTTAACATGTTCAAACACGGACCACGTGCAAACATTTTATGGAGTTTTTTTTTTAATTTTATTAAAAACACATGATATCGTGTTTGTGAAAAAAAGGAATATGATAGTTTGATACTTCAATATGTTCAATGAGCTTTTACATTTTCAGAAATAGGCGGTCAAAATTTTTTTTTATTTATTTTTTTATTATTTATAAAAGTTTAATGAGTCTAAGTGTATAAAAAAAAATATCTCTAGAGTTTTATTTAGAGAGAAATTTTACTTAATTATATTCAAAAAAAGGATATTGCTGTTACTATCACCTCTCTGAAGGTTTTTTTATTACAGATATGTGCAGCCTTATAAGTCGGGACAAAGACTCAAATATACTTACAACTGACTAAATGTTTAATTTTTAATTATATCATATAAACCAAATATTCCTAAAAGTAAAATAATTTTCGGTACTTTTATTTCTTTATTTAACTCTTGAATAGTAAAAACACGTAGACATTTAACATCTAAAAAGCGTATAATATATTTTTTTAAGTATTTAAAAAATAATTATTTAAATGTACAATAAATAAATATTTTCAAAATTACTTGAGGTTATCTTCGTGTCTTTATTTTAAATTATTTCGTTGAAAAAAAAAAAACATCTCCACGAATTCGTACTTCAGGCATGCGCGAGGGTTGATAGTGAATTCAATTCTGCGAATTTTGAAAGCTCGCTGCGCTAGTCACGCTTTTAATGAAGCCTCATTTGTTGGGTAACAACCTGTGACTGAAAAATTGTCATTACGGCTCACTTCATTTTCCTCCGCAAAATGAAAAACGCGAAAATATCTCCGCGGGAAATGGTGCAATGTGTTTAATAATGAACGAAAAAACTGCAAATAGGTCACCAGACACGAAATGCAACCGAAGCATTAAACTAATAAAGATAAGTCATTACTTATTAAAAAAAATATTTTTTATTTATTTAATTAACTTGGTGGTCGGACATTGACTCTTAAAAATAGATACATTTTAAACTGATGTAGTTCGCGGCGATGTCAAATATTTTAAGAATTTTTTATTTATTTTTAGTATTTTATACGTTAAACTTATAAAAATTCCAATGACATCAATGTGTGGCCTATTGCAAATAAAACACCCCACAGTGCTTGTGTCACTTATACACTTATAAGGTTTTAAACATACTTTCGTCCTCTTCAGCCCACTTCCCTTTTCCAAGAGTCAACATAAAACATACTTTTGCCAACCTACTTTGAGTTTTGAGGATCGTGACCTTTTTATCTGTATAAAGTCTAATTCCAAGAAATCCATCCCATATAACATGAATAAAGTAAGCACTTTCGTATTTTAAGGGTTTTATCGAAACATGATCTCGTTGACATATTATAAAACAAAATAAATTTTAAAATATAATTTATGTAGTGTAACTTTGTACATAATATCATGACGTGTTTGTTTATTCAGCCCACACCGGAATAAACTGTAATACTTCATATTTAAACAACAAATAATCCTTGAAAGGTAGAGCACGCAAACACAAAATGATCGTAATCTCCTAGCCACAGTGCTATTCATATTCGAATTTCGTTTATTCGTAAATAAGCACGTGGAAAAGGTAAGAGATTTTAAACATTTTTTAAATACATTATTTATTCAATAAATAGTATTGAAATTTGTATAAACGGCTAATTGCCATTAATTACTTAATTCTTGGGTCTTATGCCGCGTTTATGATCCAACAATAAAGCCATGTACAGATATCTATTTAAAGATGACCTCTGTACGGTGGTCGAAACTTCTAAGCTTTGAAAACGCAGCATAATACCCAAAAACAGAAAGCTTACAATAACAATAGTCGCCAAAATGAAATAAGAGAGGTTTTGAAATTCTCAAAAAAATATTTGGAATGATCCTAGAATGTTGATTCGGGGTTAAATATGTTTAATTGCTATTTTTGGGACAACAATGATTTTTTCCAAAAATTGACGAATGCGAAATGACCTGTTGGCCCGAAAATTAAAATGAAAACAAAAGTCTACACAAAGAGAGAAAATAAAAAAAAACTCTTCAGAATGAGTTATATAATTTGTTGGCAGATATACAAATTAAATCGGACCTTCTTTCATGAAATTTTTTATAAAGTTAAATTCATTTCCTCCCCAGCCCCGCGAGAGAAAGCTCCGCTCCCCTCTGCGTCAACAGCCTCGCAGCCTTCAATTTCTACTTTTTCTTATTAAAAATAATTTGAATCTACTGGTACCACTTCCCTCGCTCTCTCAGACCCGCGTTTCGCCGGCTAACATGACGTAACGGCTTGCCTGAGCCATAGCGACAAAATTGAGCGTCATACGTGCGTTGTAAATAACATGGATTCGGTTATTTTCAACATTGTTTCACTAGACAGGGTTTCAGTTACTTTCAATAACATTTTCTTTCATTACGACTTATTATTCTAAAACACCATTTGTATAATTGTATTTGTGAGACGGAAACATGAGTAAACATATCATTGGGTTAAAAATCTAGATTGGCATAATAAGTGCGTTGTTTCACTTATAAGATATGATTGATAATTCTTGCTTAGTACCAGTAATTCGTTGGTATAATTGGTAATGCACCGGCCATGTAAGCTTGGGGATGTGGGTTCAAATCCCACACAAATCACGGTGATATTTTTCTAAGAGTTTCTTTAATCAATTTTCAATATTTGAAAAAATTATCAATCTGTAAAAAATAACATGAGTTAACATAGTTACAAAACTGAGCGTTATACGTGCGTCGTTCATAGCACAGTTTCAGTTATCTTTCTTCTTCATCAAGTGCCTCTCCTCAGAGGAGGTTGACGATCATTTCACTGAGATACTCATGCTAAACCAGTGTTCAAAGTTTTCTAAGGGGAAAATAGTGAAATGGGTCCCCGGGTCCTTCTACATCGCAGTTTTATATTGGAAGGAAAAGCTTGCGTATTGCTGCTGCCCAATAGCGTGATTATATAATCCTATCTGATACTCCTTATGCAGCAAACTACAGAAAAAATAGCAGGACTCCCCCCCCCCCCCCCCCCCACGCACTTCCAGAGCACATCCTTCCACAAGCATTCCAAGTACACTACTCCCTTACCGATCCTTTACACACGCTCAGGACACAGAATGGCATTCCATGCTCAAGCAATGGAATGGAGAGAGCAGAGAATAAGTCTTTATTTTGTCATTGTTTTACTAGAAGAAATTTAATTTGCATTAAGTAGATTTTTTATCCAAAAGACAAAATATTTTTTTATTTCTGAATTTAATAAATAATTACATATACAGTAATATTCCGCATTACGCGAGGGATACGTTCCGGAAATAATCGCGTTAAGTGAAATTCGCGTATATCGGGGTTTACGATTAAACATACATACATAGTCAAAACTTAATAGAAAAAAATACGAATCATTTGAATCAATCACTTTGATTCTAAAAACTCTTTATGCAGTATTACATGTTATTTTTATTGAAAAATACATCTATTGTCTTTTGGGAAGCGTTTCTTTTGCGTTCTTGTAAAATACGTTCATAACACCCAACGCTGTTTTCAATTGCTAAGATAAGTCATTATGTTCATACACTTTCTTTAAATAAAAAATTCGCGTAATTCGAGGCATTTTAACGCGAAATTTGAAAATCGCGTTATAGTGAAACCGAGCATAACGGGGTCAATAACGTAACACAAAAAAACATAATGTCAAAAACGTTATTTTTAGAGACAAATTCACTCCACACAAGTTAGTTCATTTGAGGCGTTCATATATGATCTATGTGTATAGACATTTTATATACACCGGTTAAATTTGAAAAAAAAAAAAAACTAAAATTTTAATCATAAAAAAGCCGCTAATGGAAAAACAATGCGATATTCATAATGCCTGTTTAATTGCTTGCGGCAGTAATTGCGGCCTGTGTGAATAAGGCCTCCTCGGGCCGTGACGTCACAGCTCGAAGCGGGCCGAGTGAGCCTCGAGCCGAGCTCATTAGTTATTTACAGAGCCGAGGACGACTGGAGAAGGGCTGCACCGGCGCCCCGTGATATGCGCGGGTAATTACCAGCGCTGAGACTTTTTTTAAAAATCTTTCAAAACAAAAAGCGTAGCAATGGGAAAAAAATTTACACGACATTTGAAAAAAATTTTAAAAATTTCTAGCTAATATGATGAAGATGATTAAAAAAATCAATATCACCAACACCGCCCCCCGTGGCACCAACCCCCTTCCATTCTCACTCCAGAAATTTTCTAATATTTTGCAAGGTAGTATTTTCACTAGCCCCATGCTTGATATAGAAATATCGAAGATTTAAATTGGTTTGTTGATATGCGTTTTTTGACAATGACTTAATTGTAGGAAACCTTTTATGTGAAAGTCTTCACTCAGATATTATTACTTACATTAAACTGAATATATAAATATAATAGATTTGATACAAAATATCGATGCTTTTACTTTTACTTATATCAATAAAAATTTAAATAGGCTTCAATAACCAAACCTGTTTAATTAATTAATTACTAATATGATTAGGCACATTAGTTCACACATAGAAGATGATTAAAGGAATTCTCAGAAAAATATCATCGTGATTTGTGTGGGATTTGAATCCACATCCCCAGGCATACATGGCCGGTGTACTGACCACTGTACTAACGAACCACATCCATTAATCGAGAATTTTCAACTATCATACTCTACATATGAACCAATGTGCCTAGGCCAACCAATATTTAGTGATTTGCAAGCACTGGGTTTTTTTAATCAGGGTAACAAGTGAAGCGTTTTTTAATCCAATCTGGATATTATTGTTAAAATCCATTAATTTAGCTAAGACGCGCACCATCATATATGTATGTCTATTTATTTTTTTTTAACGTTCAATCCTAAAAATAAATTTTTAAAAAAATATATTTTTAAAATAATATATTTTTGGATTTATCTTCTTCTTAACATTTCCACCACTTCCTTGAACTTGCCTCTATCCTAGGCCGGTCTCACCATTTTTACAAAATTTATAAAAAAATAAACCATCTGAAAAATGAGACACAAACATATTTTTTAAAATACTATAAAACGTTCATACATATTCGAATATATTTGCTTTCCCAGCCTTAGCTTTAAATATAAAATAATAATGTCCATCGTAAAAAATATAAATAATAAATAGTGGATGTTTGTACATTATTTGTAAAGGATACGTATTATCTGTTTGCTTATAAATATTATACGTGAATTTCTACGAGAAAAAATAAAGATTGCGGTTGTACTTAATTTACGAAGAAAAAATATTATTTGTTTTTTTTTTTTTTCACAATATACTTAAATAATATTCGTGGAAAATATACCTGCGGTGAAGCTTATATTCAAATTTGACATGAAAAAACATATTCATAAAAATAACCTAACCAAAACCAAATATGTATTTCTTGTAAGTAGCAGTTATTTTAACTTTTTTGTAAAAATTGAATTAGTAAGCATCGTTTCAGCATTGCACATTAAAATAATTGCTAATGCAGATCTTTTGACTCCCGAGAGGAAAGCGAAGCCTTCTCGCGGAGGCGACTGCAGAAGCATCACAATAAGCGCCGGAAGACAGCGACAGCGGAATCACATCCGGGTCACTTGGCGGGCATTCGCTCGCGGTTCCGGCGGAAGGCTTCGCGGGAGAACCTCATCGCGAATTCCGGGAAACACGAGGGCCGGGGATTAGCCGCCGCACCGAGACCGACACCGCCCGAAATTTACCAATCGCAATTAGCCGAAAAGAAGAACACGACAATTTCACATGAAAACTATCGGAATATATAATTTATAAAGCACCCAAAAATATTTAATTTTTAATAACAGTTGCATAATTAGTAAATAAATGCATAATCTTTGCGGTTAAGGTTGCATCATTCGTATTTAGCAGTTTATTGAAACTGTTAAGCTACACGGTGTGACTATGTTATATCACAACAAAAATCGATAAACCTAGATTTTATGATTAAGTACATTTTTTCAAATATTCAGAAAAATATCACCTTGGTATTCGAAACCCACATCCCCAAGCTTACATGGCCGGTGCATTCCCAATTATACCAACGAGTCACTGGTACTTAGCGAGAATTTTTTTAACAATCATATCCTATAAGTGAACCAACGTACTTATTATGCCAATTGAATATTGTGTGACTTGCAATACTAGACTTTTAAACCGAAGTACTGAGTGAAGCATCTATTTAATCGAAGCGTCTATTTAATTTAGCCAATACACGTACCTGTTAAATATATTATTGATTTTTGGGAAGACCGTCTAACAGTAAGTACGATTTTGCCTATATAATAAAACCTGTTTAGGCAAAATCGTACTTACTGTGAGACGTTCTATATCATAGTTTCCCAAACTATTTTGTCCCGTCGACCCCTAGCCTGGCGAATATTGAATTTTTACAAATTCATCAACTTCAAACATATTTTTGACATCTTATATAGAACAACTCACTTTCATAGGATTTACTGTACAGTGGGCTTAAAAATGAAAAAGTTAAAATACATGTAAAGTTAATTATACCTTTATTAATTAAAAACACACAAAATGCAAATATAGTAAAATCAATATTTTTTACAGAGAATACTTGTTGGAATTCCATTTTAATATCTTAAATAGAATAAAATACATTAATTAAAAACATACAAAATACTTCTACGCTTCAGGGCTTCGATTTGTCACAAAGTTAATAGGTACAATCTGTGTTCGGCGCATTATGACATTTACGAAATGCCTAAATTTTGGTGATGACCTGCTTAAATGAGATCCACTCTCGTAGACCCCCATTTACAGTTCATGGACCCCCAATTTAATTTTTCGCTGTCATCGACCACTTTGGGAACCTCTGGTCTATATCAATAATATATAACAATATTCATTGCGTCTTCTGTAGATCAGATTTGAAAATCCTTCAAAATATAAAGGCGATTATATTTCAGCATTTTGCTCTCTATATATTGCCATAAAGATATCACTGGATATTCTTGGGTGTTATGCCGTATTTTTCATATCCTTGAAAACCCGAACAGAAACGTCAAAATAACACACACTAACACATTTCTTTATGAATCGCGAGTGGTAAACTAGGGGTGGTTAGGGGTAGCACCCGCCCCGCACACCTGAACATCTGCGACGCGGAGAGGCTTCCACACAACAGAAGGGTTGGAGGTTCGCAGCTAATCCCCGGCTTAGCGCGGCCGAGCGTGCAAATGTTGTATGAACAACAAAATAAAAAGTGGATAAAAGATTTTGCGATTCGGCGAAAAATCTTTGTGATGTCGGACTGGCTGGGGAGGGGTTAAACCCGGCGTACTTGTGTTGGTATGCCTCTACCAAATGTGGTTCAAACGGTCAGTGGGCATCCTTTTCCATCCAATGGGATTATTGATATTTCTTTTTAGCAACTCTGAGATAAGAAAATATATGTAAACTTTCATAAAAACAATTAAATCATTGGGAAAGATGTAATATATAATTTTTCTATTGCTTGTTCCTTGTAAAACAGACCGACAGCTGGTGGTCATATTATTTTTTTTAATTTAACGCTTTTTCGATATCTGTCCTATTACTATGTGTATATGAAGTATTTGTGCATTTTTAAGACAAAAGGTAATTTATGATTAAAAATTATATATTATTATCAATCGAAAAATGTAGTATTTTGTGTTATTCATATGAATCAATACAATTTGAAATAATTAAATAAAATTTAAATACTTTTATATAACTTAGTGCTTAAAAAATAGTACAAGCTGGTAATGTTTATTTTTTAATTTTCTTGTTTTCTAAAATCAAAATAAATTGTAATTAAAAACCTAATTGTAAATATTTTTTAAACTGTTCTGATACAAAAATTTATATTTTAATTTATGAAATATATCATCGCTGCATTTTTTTTTTAAATTCAATTTTTTTTAATATATCGTGACTTATAATTGTATTTTTTATATTTCCAAATAATATTATATTAATTAAGCCAAAAAAACGCCCAGTTTTTCATTTTTTAGAAATTGAGATGCTATTGAAGCTGATACCTAAAAATATATAATAGAACTTATTTGCCTATATTTTATCATTTTCCGTTAGATACTGAGTAACGGATTTTTTTGGCATTGTATATAAAAAATGTAATAATTGAATTCACACGAAAAAATCAGAATTGATAAAACTAGTAAAAAATATGAAAAAATATGTATAGTAGTCTTGAAGTACCACAAGGGTGAGAGGGTAGAAGGGGTGAGCCCGCGACGTGTGGCCTGACCAGTCATCGCTTAAGGCGCCGAATATAAACCCTTTTTTACGTGCAGGGAAGTCACGGCTAGGGATGGGAAACCATCACACACAATAAATTTTTAAATATTTAAATATCAAAGATTTATTTTTGATATATCGCGTAAGTCTAATTGTGCTAAGATTTTGTCATTCAAATTATATTGACTGATCATAAATTATTTAAAAAAAAAAACATTTAAATAATGTGCCTTTTTAAACTTGGCCATTTAAAAAAAAGGATTAAAATAAACCTTTTACTATAATATGCTTTAAAACTTATATTTTTTAAATATAAGTTGATGTATTTCATACTTTTTTCATTTAAATGTCAGTAGTATCCTTTATTTAAAAAATACAGCATGTAAATACATCGATTTAATCAAATACCCAATTTTTTAGAAAACTTTTTTTACATGAAATTTTTCTCGATTCATGTGTAAATGTTTAAAAAATAAAGCATGTAAATACATCGATTTAATCAAATACCCATTTTTTTCAAAAGCTTGTTTTTCATGAAATTTTTCTCGATTCATGTGAAAATCGATTGTTGAAACTTTTTTTTCATAATGTATAATTGTATAATAATAATGTAAATAGTTAAATTTTACGTTGCAATGAATTGTATAAAATCATTTATAATATAATAAAAAAATCTCTAATATCCATAAAAATGAACAAAATACATACAATGGATAAACAAAAAGCAAAAGCATTTATTGGAATATTTTTTTCATAGTATTGCCTAGGTTATAAAAAATGCAGTAATGACGCTTTCACTAATCTATAACGAGATCAAAATATTTCTAAAGAATCTGTTACTTGAATAGAGTCACGAAAGGTTAGCGTGGGTGACATTGTCACGGCAGGTCAGTACGTGCGTGAAAAAATAATATATTTTCACATCACTATGACAAAAGTTGCCAAAAGCCGCGTGTCCTTCAGCGGGCGTCAAATTTCTCGCTCTCTCCCGGCGGGTGCGAGGGAGACGGCGCGACGGGCCCGGCGGGCGGTGCGAGCGGGACGGAGCACGGTCAGCACAATAAGAGGGTCACAACTACATAATCTGCGTCCAACAAATATAAAGGACCATTTACATAAGTCGATTTAAGTTGAGTTTCGGAGTAAAATATATTCTTTATGTATGCTATGTGTATTCATACAATTGTGGTGGTTAAGGCAGTTGCTTCCAGCCTTTTGATTGCCTCTGGTGTCCAACCATTACTTGGCGAAATCGTGTCATTTAATTAATTTAATTGTCACTTCATTTTTATATGTCTAAAATTGATTTTTTTACAAAATATAGAAAAAACTATAAATTATATTTATCTATTTTTTTATTATTTGATTAACGTCCATTTTCAGGGTAAAATACAATCATGAAAATGTTGAAAAATTGGATAAAATGACGACTTTTAAATGCCAAAGTTTGTTAAAGATTTTTTTTTTTTAAATAATATTTTGCACAGTTTTTATATTTAACCTTTTAATTCCAATTTAAAAAAAGACTTTTGAATATTTAGGACTTTTGGAAAAGGGACATGACGAATCTCCAAATTCCTACACTTCAATCGGAATAACACATATTTATCATATTAATAGTAAATTTATAAGAAATAAAAATATATTTTATTCGGAAGAAGGGATGCATCAAACTTTTTTTGATTGGTGCAGTCGATTTTTAGCAAAACGGACTAGAAAATGATTATGGGACCTAAACCTTTAATACATCGATGAAAATGCATAAAAATGATAAAAGATAAAAATCATCTTCTTCGTCAAGTGCCTCTCCTCAGAGTTGGTTGGTGACCAATTTACTGAGCATACACTCATGTTTTTCTAAGGGGAAAATAGTGTAGTGGTTCTCCAGGTCCTTCTACACTGCAGTTTTATATTGGAAGGAAAAGTCTGGGTATTGCTGCTGCCCAATAGCATTATTGTACATATAATTCTTTGAGATCTTATACTCCTTCTGCAGCAAGCTACACCCCCACCTTATCAAGGTTCTTCCAAAACACATCCCTCCACTTAAACTAAGATGTGAATTTTGGTAACAATTACACTTAAATAGTCAACAAACTCTTATTTTATAAATAGTTTATTTTTTGGTACTTTCAGTCAAAAAAATCACATTTTTTAGGGTGTGCGCAGATTTTAGCAACAATTGTTATAATACGGTTTTAAGATCTTTTGGGTGGTTTGTGATTTTTCGACGTTTCAGTCCCAATGCTGGCACCATCATCGGAGATTTTAGTATCGTCAGAAGACACAAACCACTACATGGGTTTACACTTGAGGATTCAAAAATGATATTTATTAGTTTTTCATATTAAAAATATTTTCCAATCAAGAGATACTCGTAGTATTTTTTCAATTCGCTAAGGACATTTGTATGTACTCCTAGGAAAAAAAATATTTATTTCAGCTGTTCTAAAACATATGAAAACCCAGTAATTTGATATGTGAGTGAATGAATAGGCAAGAAAATGCTCTCAGGAAAGTTGAGACGTCACTTGTTTTTTCTACTTGGGCCTTTATTCCTATACAAATCTAAGTAACTAATGGAAGTTGTAATGTTGGGAAAGTAAATGCTTTTTTTATGTTTTGCTTTCGCAAATAACAAGCACAATTATGTAACATAAACTGAAATCAGAGAAATAATTAATTATTTCATTAAATATCACTGTTTGATAATCATTATGATGTGTTACTTCTTCTTTAGCATTAAAATCAAATAATTTTCCACTGTGAAGGATATCAAAATAATGAATTACTACCATACTATACATTTTTAAGATTTTTATATTTTGATTAATTTTTTAAGTGTTTTGAAACCAAAATAAATATAAAAATTGCTATATCCGTAAATAATAAAGCGTTTCAGCATGCTTCAGATGATGTACAGTTCTCTCACAGAAATACATTTGAATATCCTTAATAATGTCTTTCAGGGTTTCAGTACAGAATTAATTCCTCCGTGTACAGACTTGTGGTTAATTTGTTGTGCTTTGCCTTCTATTGTGATTTTTTGTTCATCTGAATACCATCTCTTTGGTCGATCGCTCCAGTTTCAGTGGTGCAGAAATCATTAGGGGTGGAATATCATTTGTTCAAAGAACACCAGAGACGTGGAATGTGTGAAGGAAAATTGTTTATTAATAATCTAAAAATTTTATATGATTTTTTCTAGTAAAGAATCCAGTGTGATTTTAGTGAATATTTTTCTTGTCACTCCGTTTAATAGTGTGCATACAATAAACATGTGTACGTAATAGATATGAACGAGTATATCAGGAATGTTTAACAATAACCTGCGCTTTTGTATAGTGTTGATTTAAGTCAAAGCTCTTCTTTGCTTCATTGACTTTTGCACTTACGCCAGACTAATTACACTGCAGTTTTTAGTAAGCGGGGCTCTGGAATAATGGCTTAGTGTAATCCAAGCAGACGTTCTATACATCCGAGCAGTCTATTCACTCAAATAAATTATTGATTACGAGTCGTGAAACTCCTACTTTACATATAAGTTATTTCCTTTAATTAAAAACATCGTATAAAAATTATTCGTTTAACATTTAAATTAAAAATTAACACCTTACGATATTTAGCTATAGCCATTTACTATTTACAAATATCTTATGTACATTAACTTATTTATATACATCTCTCAGATATACTCAAACACATTACATTATAATAATTTTTTTTTTTTTTTTCAATAATTTGAGGAAACCATAAATAATCAATATACTTTCTTAACCACAATTTTTCAAATACGACGCCAGTAAAAGTAGAGAGTGGTTTCTCCGTACAAAAAAGAAAATGTTTTCATTGAAATAGAAATAAGTATATTCCATTACTTCACTAAGAAAGGCGGCTTTCTCTACATAAAGAAATAGAATAAACTTTTATTTAAAAGGAAATTTCCATTTTTTTTATAATTTCCAAGTCATTTTCAAGTATTATTGCTATACATAAATACTTTAGCTATGAAATAATGTATTTACAGTAAAAAACTAAAAAAAAAACTCTTTAAAAAAATAATAAATGAATTTACAAACCAATTTTTTTACTAGGTTCTATCGATTCGTCCACAACGAATAAGAAAAAAAACCAAAAATATACGAAATTATCTTTTTTTTGAGAATTAAAAATTATTCAACTTGAGAATTCATATTCTGTCTTAAAATAAACTGAATAATATTAACTCAACGCGTATATTTGTAAGAAAATTTAATACTACTTGTCATAATTGTTGAAATGAGAACATTTCTATTCTCATCACATTTCGAGGAATTAAAAAGGACCCTTAAAAATCAGCACTAAAAAGAGAACATTCTTCCGGCAGTAAAAAGGACATAAATTCGTCAAAAAATTTAACAATAACTCCTTACAACTTTATAGTATCATTCCCTTGGGAAACGGTCGCGGAGCAAAAATACCAGAGAACACTCGCAACCCACCTAAAGACTTTTTTTTCTTTGTGCAACGAATGCGAAATGCTTACATATATATATATATATATTATTTTTTTTAATAAATATAAAAATTTATTAAGGGTCTTGCTACCTAACCTTGCTCGGTGTCCATCCCCCGTCTGCCACAAAAAAGGACCGTTTTACCTGGCGAAATCGTGTCATTTAATTAATTTAATTGTCACTTTATTTTTCTATGTTGAAAGCTGATTTTTTTAAATAGTATTGAAAAAACTATGAATTATATTTATCTTTTATTTATTTTTTAATTAACGTCCATTTTCAGGGTTAAATAAAATCTTGAAGATGTTGAAAAATTGGATAAAACGACGACTTTTCAAAACCAAAGTTTGTTAAATATATTTTTTTTTTAAATATTTAAAATAATAAATAATACAAGGTTTATATTTAATCTTTTAATTTCAATTGTAAAAAAGATTTTTAAATGTTTAGGACTCTTAGAACAGGGACATGACGAATTTCCAAATTCCTACACTTCAATCGGAAAAAACACATATTTATCATATTAAAAGTAAATTTACAAGAAATAAAAAAAATATTCTGTTCGGAAGAAGGGATGTATCAAACTTTTTGCATTGAAATTTTTTTGATTGGTGCTTTCGATTTTTCGCAAAACGGACCAGAAAATGATCAAAAAACTCGAGTACGGGACTTGGACTTCTAATATAATAATTATTTACCCTACAAATACGATTTACTTGTAATGTCATAATTATATGAAAATTTATTTAATTCGTTAATCTTGTTAAATATTACGGCCCTTTAGAAAAATTTAAGTTGTGTAGTGTTATCTATTGTTAAAAAATTATACGAATCATTGAAATTCATAAATAGGATATAATATTATTTCCACATTTCATTGACATTTATCTCGCCGCTTCTACAGCGTGTACAGGTTTAAGTGCATCTTCTGTCGCAGGCTGCACAGTGTGGAGACCACACTGTACACGTCCCGCACGTTCTGAGACTTCACTGGGCAATTTACACCCCCGCTTGGAAATAATTTATTCCACCCCAAACTAGAATGCACCCCGTCTTAATGCAAAGCACTGGAGCTATCCCAAGAGTGCATTTAATAATTAAGAATGTATTTAGTGCTGTATTAACTCATTTATAAAAAAATACTTCTATGATAACGATTTCTCTGTTTGCCTGTTTTGACTGCAAGTCTGTGGTAATACTGAGTGAGTTTTTATACTTTTAGTTGAGAGTGCGCAACGTGTATAATAATAATAAGAAGAAAACAAAAAAACACTGCATATTTTAAGTAACTTGCTATCTAGTCTATTCCTGTTATTTTCTATTCGCTTAGTAAGTAATGGGTGTCCAAAGAGAGTATCGGGTATTTGTTAGTACAGTAAAATAAAAACTATAAGTAATCAAGTATTTATTTTATTGTTGATTATAAGAATATAAAATGGAAAATTATTTCAAAAAGACGATGTTACGCTGCTGGCACTCTTCTAATCTGGAACGAAGATTGCTGATAACACGCTAACACATAGCCTTCGGTATTGCTGCCATTTCTGACCTGATGTTTTGTTTCAATTCCGTTAGGTTCGTCGGATTATTCTCACAAACCCTACTTTTAAGGTATCCCCATACGAAATAGTCAAGAGGGCTAAAGTTGGGGCTTCTGGGAGGCCAGTTGATGTTACCTCTACGTGAAATGACCTTTTTAGGGAATAATTCGTTAACAGCTTCAATTGATTGATTGGATGTATGGCAAGTAATATGTCTTGTTGGAACCACGTTTTTGAGTTAAAGCCTTGAACTTCCTGCAACTCTGGGCCCAAATTTTTTTGCAGTAACGGTCACTATTCACATTCAACCGATACTCTTTTTGGACACCCAAAATGCGGTGTCAACGCAAGTAGACATATGTTTTTTTTTTTAAATAGCAAGCAGGCTTCAGTGTGACCCACATATTTAAAAGCCACATTTCACACCGACGTGTGGCATTTCCCAACAATGGCATTGATGAGTGCCAGGGTGGGTGCGCAGCCCCGCACCAGCTGGCCGCGGTTCGGGGCGTTTCAGCTGGTCGTGCACCCCACAATTGCTGGCTTCGGATCAGCAAAACCGAAGCTAAATGCTCATTGCCAGTATTCATTAAGGCCCTTTTTTTGTAACATCCGCTTTTTTCACCCAAACAAGCTTATTGCACCAAAAAATTTTAGGGGCAATATTTCCCATATTAATATTAACCAAATGTGCGATTTATATCAGATATATATATATATATATACCGGTTTCTCCAACCTTTCACGTTGGCATTATCAAACTAATGGCAAAACCAATCTCAATCGATTATTTATATAAATATAGAGTAATTTGGATTTTCAATATTATGTTGCATTATAATTTGTATATTTCGGTTCAATTACTGCGACCATCTTCAAGAATTTAAGCCTTGTGAAGTCGTGTTTGTTTCTCCGATTTGATCGCACGTCATAAAACTTGCATTTTAATAAAAATAAGTATAAATGAGATAACAGCAGGAGGTTTTATTTCAAATAAAATTACAACACAGACAAACTTCACTAATTATACATATATATATATATATATATATATAATATATATATATATCTAAGCTCACCTATTTTAAATATCTTAAGATTTGCATTTATACTTATGAAATTATTATATCTTGGAAAACGGTCACATTTGCATAGAATAATTAAAATTTCTGTTCTACTATACTCGTAGATCTCCGGTGGTTTAGTCGAATGCATCACTAGGTCACGACAACCAAGGCGGGTGGATATAAATTCCACCTGTACGTTAACAAAAATTATTGAGCTATTTTTATTTGGAAATAGATGTTAATTTTTTTATATATTTTAAGACTTTTATGCAGTCGAAATCTTCCACCAAGATATTTCTAGTTGAAATGATATTACAGCGTCATTTCTTTCAGCCATTCTTCTCTATAGTTTAATAATTTAGCATCGTGTTTTTTTTACAAGTCCCTGTGAATGAATTCGTTTTTTTATGATTGCTTAAGAAAATGAGTGTTGCATTTGTACAACTGGTAGGGACCGCAATAAAACAAAAATAAAACACAGAGGTCTCAAAAAAAGAATCATTAAACAGAATTCCTTTTTTCTCGAGAAAACCAAATCATCAAAAACTGCCGCTGAGCCTCACTGCTGCATGAAGGCCTACCCTCTCGGCTGTAAACATTTTTATGGGCACTGAAACCCGAGAGGCATGAGTGAAATGTAAGTGAAACGATATGACGCTGTTACTCACTTGCATTAAGTAAAGACCTCTTCTTCATTTCCTGGGCCAGAGAACTTTCACCGATCGTAATTTATGGATCGTATTTCATCGAAACATTAATTTGAGGGGGTTGATTTGATGGTATCCTCTGACTACTTGTGCTTTCCCAGAGCTGAAATTCTACTAAAGCCTCAAAAATAAGTATTGACTCAACTGCACTTATTTCATGAGCAAGTGGTTGAAGTTTGCCGGCTGAAAAGGTCGTATAAATGAGCGATATATATATACAACTGTTTTAAATATAGATAGCTACAAAACAAGTATATAATTTTTGCTGTGGAACTTAGGGTTGTTTACTGAAGATAAGTATTATTTTTTGCTTATCTCACATCTTTGTTGCATTGTATTCGGTAAATTTCAGCAGCTGAAAAATTTAACTCGTTATTCTTGTTGAATGATTCATTCAGATCAAAAGTTAAAATAAATACGATTAGGACTTTAACAATGCTGTTGAATAATTCGGTGAAATACGACCAATGACTTTGGCGCAATGCTCTTGTGTGGTGACTTGCAATTAAATTGAATGAGGACTCAAACTGTTGCAACTGATAATCGACGAATTTGGGCCGATTAATTTGGCCCGTGGATCTTGTCGAATAAGTCATTTCCTTCGGGCAGGCTGGGATCATTCCAAGGCTTGCAATGGAACATCGAGCTGGGTACAAGCATCGTTTGCATTCCTAAGTCGAATTTTAATAGGGGAATTGAGTTTTACGTCCGACAGTAAAGTGTATCTATTTACTTTGCAATTTAAAGATATTCCGATTCGATAAAAAGCGCATAAAACCTTTGACGTTTACTGTTCAAAATTGAGATGTCGGGTGATAGCTTATTGCTTTTTAACCGGGTGAGTTTACTCACAATGTAACTAAAATAAATGTTTGTTATCTTCAAACTACAACTTAACATATATTTCGATCGCATTTTAATTGAATACCAAAAATCAACCGATTCTCTCGATATTCTTATCATTCTTATCATAGTCCGCGCTTATTAAGTTTTTGTCTTTTTTTTTCATTTTGTAACTGACAAACATTTTTATGTAACAAAAATGTAACACAAAGCTTCCATACCATGGCTATTTGTATTTCACACTGTAAATAAATTAATTCTACTGATAATTGTATAATTTGATAGATCCGCGTTTACTGCTCTTCAATTGGATGAATATACATACATTGAAATTAATTGTAATTATTTAACTACCAATAAAAAAATAATCAAATAACGTAAACCTTAAAAATAGCCTTTGTGATTATTTGATAATGAAATCAGTCATCTTCAAGGACTTAAATTCCAGGTTGAATTTCTAATTACAACCGTGGCCAAAAAAATAAATAAATAATCCACAATATTCTCATACGCGTATATAATATTTAAAATAAAAATCTATTGAAAAATCGGCAATCGTCGGTGGAATTTAAAATTTTAAGAGACACAAAGTAGAAAGCGCCCCCGGCGTCTCGACGCTGCTGAATCTCCATATTTACCGCGCTGCACGGGTTATCAAATACACCGGAAATCCTGAATTTGAACGGAAATTCAAAAACTAGGTTAGCGCCTTGTTCTGAGATACTTCTCGTAAATATTCAAATCTTTTTCAGCATTTTACCCCAAACCGTTTGGTGTAACATCGTTTAGTGGGAATAGCGTTTAAAATGAAATTCACCCACTGAAAAATGAAGTGTTTTAATAAACATACATTTTTAAACAATGGTCAAATATATATTATATATATAAATGTTAAGTTATGAATGTATTCATAAGAAAAACGTTGTTAAATATTTTTTTTCCCTAACCCAACAAGATGTATAAAGAGAACCCATAGCGCAAAAAATATATGCGCCTAATCAAAGAATCATAAGTTATAATGCTAATGATTGTTGCTATAAATACAATTTGTCCCTAGACCCGCAATAAGTATCTGTGAATAATACCGGTTTTACAAAATAAATATAACGGATATGTCGCGTCGTTTCGTCTGAAAAATGGATGAAAGCATTTCCTCGCAAGATTTTTGCCAATACCCAAAAAAGACGTCCTACCCCGGCATCCTTAATAAAGGTCCAAATGCTTGTTAGTCATTCATTAAATCATTTTCATCCCTTCGGTATTTAATCGGACGCACAATGAGGCGACCTCGCACCGACCCCCCGGGACCCCCGCCTCTCTCGGGTCAACCCCTACAGATCCATCCGGAGGGTCAGCCTATCTCTCCATACGCCTAACTAAACATCTTTCACACACACACACACACACACACACACTCATATATATATATATATATATATATATATATATATATATATATATATATATATATATATATATATATATATATATATATATATATATATATATATATACTCGTATATATATATACTATGCAGTACCCATTACATTTCATGTAGAATGTTTCCTTTTGTCGTATTTTTTTTTTTAATTTAATACAATAATCATGTGAACTTGGTGGAATTCCATTTTAATATTTTTGAGTAAAATACTTGAGTGATTTTCCACATGTCAGGTACATTAAAATCACATTAGCCCCTACCACCTGACAATCACTATCTCTCTCTTTCCAACAACCTCTCTCTCCAACAATTGTTTACCTAATTGCTTATTATTATATAAAATCTCACTCTGTTTGATAATGCCAAGGTTGGCGAAACCGGTCACAAATAAAAACGAACATGTGGAAAATCACTCAAGCATTTTACACAAAAATATTAATATTTTTACTCAACTTTAATATAAACACTGCCTCCGCTCGTCTGATACCAAACCGAGGACCTTTCATTAACACTCATTACCAGTTTTCTGGATTAACCAAGACCATCAAGATCATTTCTGAAAGTCAACGACTGCCAAACTCAACTACGCAGCTATAAACTTCGTAGCCATTTTCAGATGATGGTCCCATCACCGAAACTGATACGTTAAAAAATTCAAACCTTACAATAACGCCTGCCAAAATCAACAAACACACTGTTTTTTTTCAATTCGTAATGAGTATTTCTGCTTTAAACACACTAAATATCATTTGTTGAATGCATTCAGGGAATCTTCTGTTTGTTTTTTTTTTTTTTATGGAATACAGTATTGCAATACTCGGGCGTATTTTCTTAATGAACCCATAAATTGGCATAAATCCCATGGAAAAGTACCGCCCGTGCGCGATCCCGGGCTGAGTAAACAGCCGCCGCGCCGGGCGGAAAGTCAACAAGGTGATTCGAATCTTCGAGAATGTCAATACTCGGAAGATTTTATTTGAATACATCTGAATATGAAACGATGAGATCCCCGCGGCCTCCGAGAAGTTCATCTGAAACAACACGATATATTTATCGAAAGACACCGCGACAAGGCTGCGATTTTTATTAATTTTTTTGAGCGTCTCATTTAGGCACAGAATACTTATTTTAATTAAAAAAGTGATTTCGTGATAATGGTGTGTTGATACTATTTATCAAATATATTGAATTTATATAACGTCAATCAAGTGCGTTTAAATTACCTATACAGGTTTATATTACTTTATAATATGATTAGGCACATTTTTTCACATATTGAAAAAGATTTAAAGAAACTCTCAGAAAAATACCGTCGTAACTTGTGTAGGATCCTACACAAGTCACGATGATATTTTTCTGAGATTTTCTTTAAATAATTTTCAATGTGTGAAAAAATGTGCCTAATCATATTAGTGAATATTGAATCTACACGATACATACAAAAAATAGCTTGTTTTTAGAAACAATTTACAGTCGTATTCCTTGGTTTTTGTTATCTATTATATAATTTTGTTTCTTTCGCCGCAATCTTCTACAACTTCTATTGACATTTATGCATTCAAAAAAGTAATTATAACTTAATGTTATTTTTTGTACTAAAATGTTTAATATTGTAAGTTTTTACACGTATTAAATACCCATTTGATATAGAAATGAATCGTTTAATTGAAAGATGTCTTAACTTTATCATTAACACAGACCGGCAAGCAAAAAAAAACATGTGGAAAATTCACTAAAGAATCCCACCAAGTACTGAGAAAAATCTTCTATCCTAATTATGCTATTCCAAAACATCCTTAAAAATGCGTGTAGCTAATAGTTTACGTAATACAAACTAAAATAGTCATATGCCATGAATAAGTATTCATGCCTTAAATAAAGAAGTAAGCATAGAAGTAGCAATATAATAAGAAGTAAGCAAAGTAACTAATTGAGTCGAGTTATTTCAAGCGTCATAAAACTATTCAATTAACCTAACAGAATAACATAGCGAGCATATTGAAAAAAGTTTTAAAAAGTGCTGTTTTATTGAAAACGCGGAAAACAGGTTGAATTTTTCACATGCATGCAAAATGCTTACACCTTCGAAAAACAGCAAAAAAACTCCCGTCATAAACCGCTTTAGGTTTAATTAAAACATAATTGAGAGGTGTGCAGTTGGGGGTAGTTAAAAACCGGCAGAAACAAGCCCTTTTGGGAGAACGCATTTAGCAAAATACTTGTAAATCTACCATCCAAATTTCACTACCCCAATTTAATATCAACCTTTTGGCAGCACATCAAACCTCAGCTGAAGTTCAGTTGTTATATTCGTAAAGGTACGAAATATTTATACACATGCTACACGTGAAATTTTAAAACAAGCAAATTAGATTTTATTTTGCTGTATTTTTCCTGAAATAAAAATTTCTTAAAAATTTAACATCTGTTAATTTCTTCTATGAAACTACGAGCTTGTTCCAACATAATATATTTTTTTAAAGCACTGATATTCTTTCTGTAGGAAAATGGGTTCAATGTCCACTTACTGGATCTATCGTTAATTTTACATATTTTCCGGAGTTGAGTTTGAATTCGAGTCTTGTTGTTTAGTTTGGTTAATTGCGGGCAACTGATTTCAGGCGCACTTGATGGGGCTTGAAATACTTCAGTCGCGCACCCTCACGGCCCGGCTAATCATAGCGAGTAGGTAAACACATTCGTAGGGAAATATATCCAACCGATCCCGGGGGTGTTTTTTGTTAGGACAGAAATAGGCCATTCTCTCTCGCTGTAGGCCGTCGTATCCAAGTTTCACTTTCCAAAATAAACAAAATATGTATAGGTTAATGAAAATTACATAACTTTACAGTAACAGTATCTATAATAATAATATCCACTGTGTGTATGTATGTTTCATTTTTTGATTCTCTATAGAATATCTTAAAAGATACAACGCTGATTTTTTGCATGTAAGATCAGTAAATTTTTTCGCAGTGATATGCCGAATTTCAAGACGATAGGATAATATTTTCATTTATAAACTAATTTTAGTTTCAATATGTACGAATTGTAGGATTATATTGTTCACCGCGAGAATTTCAAAGCTTAGAAATTTCCAGTTTATGTCAGCTTGACGCAAGTACCAATTTTATTTTTTTATCGAAATTGCGTTAAAAATTATTATACACATCATTAATAACTCAAAATGCCTCGATTCTGCAATGCTTTACATTTTCAAGCAGAAAAACCATCAGATTGAAAGTTCTACGATTGCTGTCACAAAGGGACAGTGAGACTACCAGCAAGGCCTATTATCCCAGTATATTTAAAAGATATTATGTCAAATCCAGAAAATATTTATAATGTAAATTTCAAAAGAAAAATAAGATCATACAATAACAGTATATCTTTTGCATCAATGGGAGCTAAATTAGCAGGTCCAGTGGCAGGATCAGGGCCATTCTGTTTCAAAATTCAAGGCCAAATATATCAAAGAACTTTGCACCTTCATCCAACTGATGGTACAAAATGAAAGCAAATATTCATCTCATTGTCAGCCAAACATACGGTCAAACACTATTGCATTGTTCATCGAATACGTCATTCTGTGACGGGCAACATTTCTAGTTATTTAATAATGTTGATTATAAATATTAAGTTACATTTTGGAGTTTCTTTACTCAAACAATGCTCTTAATCATATCATAGATGTAATTCAATAATATTTTTTTAAAAAAAAATTAGTGATTTTTCCACGTGTTTAATTTTATTGGTAACGACTTTAGCCAACCTTTTACGTTGGCATTACTAAATATTCAGTTTGATATGTGGAAAATGTAGAAAAATCACTTAAGTATTTTATTTAAAATTTTAAAATGAAATTCCACGAAGTACTCTCTGTCAAAAATATTGATAAGATCTTATCCACTTTACATGAAATATTAATTTCATTTCAAAGTAAATAAAACTCTCTATCTTTCTAAAAACTGAATTATATAAATATGAATTATTACAAATTAAAACAGTCTTTCGTAGAAATATTACTTCATAAGTTATAAAATATATGAATTGAGAATTTACACTTTATCTACGCACAAATATTACACGCATCCTTTTTTTCCCTATCGCGATGATTTCATGAATAAAATATTTATTGTACCTTGAGAAGAACATTATCAGAGCAGTAACGTATAAAAAAAACCGTCACACATTACTCCGGAAGTCAAAATTTATCGTCGTAAATAAACTTATTTACATTTTATGGAAATACAATCCTGAAATATTTTATTGCTTTGCCATATTCGGCAATAAAAATATCAATTTCAACATTAACTAGACCGCCGAAAATACATCCAATAAAAAATAAAACTATTTTTAAAAATGTATTTGATTTTTTTTACTACGAGAATCCATTAATTAAATTTGTTATCCTCCGTATTTAAACAAAAAACATACAAAAAATCACGTAAAGCCTACAATCCTAGATTGCATCAGTCAGACGTTGGTTCGTTATTTATCTAAAAAAAAAAAAAGTTATGAATTGATAACATGCATAAGTGTTTTCAATAAAATATGTATACCAGTTGATATTGATTCGGTGATAAATATATTTGTTATTCTATAAATGAGTATTTATTATAATATCAATAGGACTAAAACACACCACCTTATTAGAATCTTGGTTTCGAGCGAGACTAACTGAGTTCTGAAATGTTTAAATATTTAACTTCGGGAACTTGTACTGTTTCTGCGCGATCCTTTATTTAATATAAAGAGACCCCCCAGCACAAACTTCAGCGCGATGCTCAACAATCCCTAACTTAAATTCAGTTTCAAATTGTTCCCGAGCACCTTTTCAGTTAAAAGTCATCGAATTTTACGTAAACCCACCAAAATTACTAAATAAAGTTTTCAGCACACGTGGAGGCCTCTAATCTACACTGAATAATCCGCATTATAGTTAAAAAATACCGCTTTCAATTTATTTTAACTATGCTTTACATACAAGACATTATTTTATTTACAATACAAGTAAAATTCAAACCACAATCTGACTATAAGTTAAATCTTTTTTTCACTGTAGCTCTGCGACTGCGGAATTTTCTCATATTTTTCGTTCAAATTTGATTTTTTAAATCTTCACTCAAACAGTTACAATAATTACAGTGTCTAGGAGAATTTTAAAAGTACAAATAATCTATTATTATTTTTGTATTCAATATTCGAGTTGTACTATACTAGCAATCCCATACATAAGTATTAAACCAAGTTCCAAAAACTCCGATTTACTTAAAAATATCCGTTTTATTATATTTATTGAATTCACAAATTAAATATTTTTGACAAAGAGTACTTGGTGAAATTCCATTTTAATATTTTTGAGTAAAATACTTGAGTGATTTTTCACATGTTCGTTTATATATGTGACCGATTTCGCCAACCTTTCACGATGGCATTATCAAACAGAGTGAGATTTTATATAATAATAAGCAATAAGGTAAACAATTGTTTGAGGGAGAGGTTGTTGGAAAGAGAGAGAGTGATTGGCAGGTGGTAAGGGCTAATGTGATTTTAATGTACCTGACAAGTGGAGGGTTCAAAAATATTATTGAATTCAATTATTTCAATTCACTTTTATATCGGTTTAGTATATAGCTGCAAATATTTTGGAAATATAAATTTTCAGGACCTTACAGCTGAATATTGGACGCAACATTTCATGCGATCAATACATCACAATATTGCACTGGGTATCCACGGTGGCCCGGCTGCAGCCCGACTGCAGTTTGCAGGAATTTATTTAACGCGAGTTTATGGCACGCTATATAACTTCCACTTCTTGATACACCGGTAAATCGTACAGTGAGGCAATATGTTAAACCAAATTAGCACGGCGCAATTGTATGCAATTCCACGGGGAACAGCGTTTTATCTGTGAATTTTTACTATAAAATATCTATACAAATATCCCTCACGCAAACGTAGCTCAGCGTACTTTGAAAATAATAATTTTGAAAAAATAATGTTTAAATATTTATAATGTATAGTTAAAAATATTTAAATGTGACATCGTGCCCAAATAAATCAAATCTTTGTTACACCAATCAAATCATAAAGGGTCTTTACTTGGGTCTTATGTATTTCAAATTTGATTACTCCATTGAAAAGTTGTATTTTGGTTTATTTCACGGTTTAATTTTATAAAAAATGACCATTTTTCTAATATTTAACTTTCTCATAAATAATAATAATATTATAGAATTTTAAACATTCGTAAATATGTTTAAAAAAATGTCGAAAAAGTCATAATCTAATGATTTTTAAAACAGTTAGAAATATAATGTATGTTTGATTTACAGTTTGCAAACCAAAATACAGTAAAACTAACTCACGCCTCAATCTAGCAATCAAAGTATAGTGAAAATGTGGCAAAACACATTGTGCTTCATGATTAATTCGGGCTTCATATTTTTTTAATCTCAATATTTTGAGTATACTTCTGTTACCCATCTTTACGGCTTTATCGAGTAATTATAAAAGTCCCATCAACTTTTCTTGAGATACACTTCCAAAAAAATACGCGTACCTTTGAAGCGCCGTCTTTATCTTTTTCAGGTTATCTCAGCTCCCGAGGCTGAAATAATAGATCTTTAAGATCTCCAGTTCGAATGGCAGAGATTTTTATTAATCCGAAATATATCTCCGAGGGTCGCAGGGGTCCGAAGCGCCCCGGGGGTAGAACTTTCCGACTCAAGACTTTCTCATTACTTGGGAATTCAACTTTTTACAGAGTCCTTATTTCAAACAGGAGGACGTGAAATTAAAAGATATTTTTTGAGTGTCTTTCGAATTTCGCGAATAGGCTTTATTTATTAAAATATTTTATGTCTGGAAAACATAAATCAGCTCTATTTTTATATTGCAATAAAAATATTTTTAAATAAAAAAAGTCATGTTTATAAGAATATTGAAAATAAATTATTTTCATTTAAAAATAGTAACTTTTTTATTATTGTTTGAACAATGTGTTCAAATAATATTAACTATATATCACGATAGACTGGTTAATCGCACGCATTCAAAGTTAAATGATTCAGTTCTAATTCCTACATTTGTGCATATATATTGGCTAATAATTGCTGCAATAAACTTAATGCACTGCCATAAAACTATTAATCAATTGTCGTGTTTGTACAAACCTCTATTATTATTACATTTATTGTTTGTCTGTTATGTAAATTTATTGCTTGATAATCCACGTTGAAAAAACTGAGCCAATAAGCTGTATTTCTATTATTTATTCATGTAATTAAATAGTGGTTATTTTGATTGGTAATTATTATACAGGATGATTCCAAACGTATTCCAAACCCCTGGTATTATTTTGGTCATTATTTTTGACACAGAGTATTTGATGGAGAGCTATATATAATATTTTAAAGAAAATAAATCACAAAAGAATTTTATTTAAAATATTTCAATAAATATACAATTGTATATTATATAAATTGATTTTCTGATTCCAATAACTTACAAATACTTTTTTCGTTCATTTTGATATTCTGTTTATGCTAATACTTTAAATATATATATTTACATTCAAAATTAGAAAAACATATACTTCACATGCTATTATTAACAAGATCCCATTTAATCAACTACAAAAACGTTTACATTTCAACGGTTTACGTAAAATGTTTTATTATAACATTTCATACACTTGTCTTGTATATTTCGCACTTGGATCGTAGAACGTATTTTATCGTCTTATAAAAAATATAAAAATAAATATCCATGTTTCGCAGCAAAATATTTCATTTTAAAAATATGCTTCTAGCGTAGGAAGATACGTATTCTATTTCATTATTAAATTTTATTTCAATCCATTCGCACATAACACTTACCAGATTCCATTTCACCCCCTAAAGAAATCTGCCGCAACCCTTAGACTCGCGTACAACCCGCAATGGTCTCGCATCTAACGCCTCGGCAGGCTCCATCACGCGGAAACTACAAGCAAACCTGGATTTCCTCCAACAAATGGCCATCATTTTTCTTCCTACCCTAATCTCATAAATGCGAAGCCTCCTCCTCGCGCGAGAATTATTCGATTATGTGCAAACCTCTAACCATAAGGGCTGAGGGATGATTGATCTAAGTTTTCCACCAATGCAACTGAGTTTTTTTAGAGAATCGACCCGACCATTCGCTACCTCATATATTATAATCAAGAATACTTGATATTCGTTCATTTTTGACAGCAAGGACGTGGTGAAGATTTTTATTCTTATATTATAAAATTAAACAACCATGGATTTAACATTTCAATTAAATTTGACCTGATTTAAATTGAAACAAAATACTTTTGATAAAATTCATGAGTGATATTTATAAATGAGATATTTTAATATACCAATTAATTTATAAAACGTGTACGTACCTACAGTCTAGCATCTGACAAAAACGATATATATAAAAGGTGTCCCAAAATTAACGCAAGATTTGAATTTGTCTCCATTTTTGCAATAAAGCTTTGGGAACACTTAATGACAGTTTAGGGTTAGTAAAAATGAAGCGTTACACGAAAAAACAACGTGTCTTTATTATTGAACAATATTTCAAAAATAATGAAAGCTTGGCACCCTTTGAAAACTGTACTGCAAAAATGGAGACAAATTCAAATCTTGCATTAATTTTGGGACAGCCTTTATTAATTTTTTTTTAGATACCGCTTCATCCTCAACAAAGTAGCAATTTGCCTACAAACATGAGCTCAGTTTTATGTGAAACTAGTGGAAAATTACCAAACTTATCCGTCCGTTATCGTCTTTCAATCTTCCCGAGCCTTCTGCACGTTTGCAGCTCCGCTTACTATAGAATAAGCGAGGCAACATTACGCAAGGGATGATTTGCAGATCACGCTGTTATAGGAAAATCCACCCCACTACGTAGGCATCTACTTTTTATAAAATGCTTTTATTATTATACTTTATTCTCCGAGATGAAGATAGCCTGAAGTCCATAACTACATTTTTGAATAGTAGGAAAGAAAAGGCAGGTAAGCAAAGACTTCAAAGCGATTCCTGCAGTGCCTCGTTTAATTCGACCCAGATACGAAAACGACAGCTTATGATCAGCAAGTAGTTAAAGTTTAACTAGTTAAAGTTTTCATGTCATTTGCTCAATTCACTAACTCTGAAATCACTTACTATTTTTTCCCATATTTTAACATCTTAACTGTTGCTTGCATAAAATATAAAAATAAGAATATTTTTTTATTAAAATTGAATGCATCTTGTCTGTTTACAATTATGATAGGCTGTGTTTTTTTTATTTTTTAAACTTTCTTTTGACAATTTATTTAATATCTTTGATAAGAGAGAATGTGCTATATTAATTTTAGATTAATGTTAATCAGGATGCGTATTTATTTACCCATGCAGGTATTAGTATGTTTATGTGATTAAGCATATTTTTTCACACATTGAAAACGATTAAAGAAAACTCTCAGAAAATATCATCGTGACTTGTGAGGGATTCGAACCCACATCCCCAAGCTTTCATGGCCGGTGCATTTATCCAACTATGCTAACGAGCCACTGCAATTTAGTGAGAATTTTTAATAATCATATTCTACATATGAACTAATATGCTCGGGCTAATCAATATTTAATGATTTGCAAACACTGGACTTTTTAATTAAAGTAACAAGTGAAGCATTTTTTTATATCCAAAGCTGGTTATTATTATTTTTAAAATCTATTGATGTTTAGCCGAGACGCGCACCATTCAATTATATTAATTTAAATAACATTAAATATTGATTAGCCCGAGCATATTAGTTCATATGTAGAATATGATTATTAAAAATTCTCACTAAATTGCAGTGGCTCGTTAGCATAGTTGGATAAATGCACCGGCCATGAAAGCTTGGGGATGTGGGTTCGAATCCCTCACAAGTCACGATGATATTTTCTGAGAGTTTTCTTTAATCGTTTTCAATGTGTGAAAAAATATGCTTAATCACATAAACATACTAATACCTGCATGGGTAAATAAATACGCATCCTGATTAACATTAATCTAAAATTAATATAATTGAATGGTGCGCGTCTCGGCTAAACATCAATAGATTTTAAAAATAATAATAACCAGCTTTGGATATAAAAATGCTTCACTTGTTACTTTAATTAAAAAGTCCAGTGTTTGCAAATCATTAAATATTGATTAGCCCGAGCATATTAGTTCATATGTAGAATATGATTATTAAAAATTCTCACTAAATTGCAGTGGCTCGTTAGCATAGTTGGATAAATGCACCGGCCATGAAAGCTTGGGGATGTGGGTTCGAATCCCTCACAAGTCACGATGATATTTTCTGAGAGTTTTCTTTAATCGTTTTCAATGTGTGAAAAAATATGCTTAATCACATAAACATACTAATACCTGCATGGGTAAATAAATACGCATCCTGATTAACATTAATCTAAAATTAATATAATTGAATGGTGCGCGTCTCGGCTAAACATCAATAGATTTTAAAAATAATAATAACCAGCTTTGGATATAAAAATGCTTCACTTGTTACTTTAATTAAAAAGTCCAGTGTTTGCAAATCATTAAATATTGATTAGCCCGAGCATATTAGTTCATATGTAGAATATGATTATTAAAAATTCTCACTAAATTGCAGTGGCTCGTTAGCATAGTTGGATAAATGCACCGGCCATGAAAGCTTGGGGATGTGGGTTCGAATCCCTCACAAGTCACGATGATATTTTCTGAGAGTTTTCTTTAATCGTTTTCAATGTGTGAAAAAATATGCTTAATCACATAGAGAATGTGCTATCAAGAATCTTACAAACGATATTTACGTAAATGAGTATATCCAAATAAGATTTTATTTTATCGTATAAGCGTTACATACAATGCATTCATAAACTTGATATTTTTTTTATACTACTTGTAAGAAATTTACAAATTTATGTTTTCAGAAATACCCAGAAACGAATTATGTTTTTTCGATCTGAACTATCTATATATTTACATTGAGTACTATTTAACCCTGGATTATACTTTTGCATAAGATAAAGCCTGTTTTCCTAACTTACATACGCCATCGGATATATCCACTGTAGTATCGAAATTTACACGAGTTACTCGTGTACCCACAATAGCCCCATTTTACTAAGTGACCATAAAACTAATCCTGGAATTTAATTTCCATGCCCGGATATCTGGTACTGTTAGTAAATTGGGGCTATTTTACGAGTCGTTTTGGTAATATTAGTATTTAAATGAAACAATTAGATTAGCTTTGTCAATATGAAACATGAATGGAGAGAATAAAATCATTTTCAGCCACATCAAAACAATATTTCCAATAAGTGTAATAAACTAAAATTAACATATTTAAATTAAACATTTGGGGACATTGCAGTGTTTGCAATCATCAACCTCAGAATTATGCCTCAGTCTGTACTTGAAAGTTGTCGTTTTGGTTTTTGGGTGGTTTCAACACATTTATTAAAATAAAACTAAGGTTTAAAATAAATAATGACTAAGAAACGGATTTAAATTATTTCAATCATGCATTAACAATTTGCCTTTAACGGTATAAAAAAAAAACTGATCATTTCTGGGTATTTGGTACACGCGAAATAAATTCGTCTTCAAATTTATCCGATATTTCCGAAAATCTTCAAGGGTTCATATTCTAAGTATTCAAAATTATTGACAGAGAGTACTTGGTAGAATTTATTTTTAACATGAATTTTGAATAAAATATTTTTGTGATTTTTCCGCATGTTAATTGATATTCTCTTGAATGTCTTTATAATTATTTTTTAATTAAAAATGTTGATTTAAATATTCAAATAAAGAGGCAAGTGTGTTGTCAGATCGATCGCTCTTTTTTGCAAATGTAACATCAAAGGTTTTTCCCAGAATAAATGGAAATTAATGTTAACATGTCTTGACAGTAGCGATAGGGTGGGCTTGTGTTCCTCCCTACATAATATATTTACGTATGTACACGTACGCAGCGAGAATTCCTTTTTTTTTTTTGAAAGAATGAATTTTTCCTCGGAATATGGAGCAACACCAGAATAAAATAATGTGACGAAATATTATTATCATGCGAAATGTTCGTGGAAATTTTACTCGTAGCGTGGTTTCAAATTAAATTTTAATATTTTGTTACTCAAAGATATTTTTCTGTGAAAATAATTGCCACCATACCGTCTCACGGTCCAGTTGTTAGTGGGATTGCTTGGGTAGAATGATAATCGCTTTCAGATTCATAGTTGGGAAAAAAACACTCATAAAGACAAAGTATGTTTAGTTTATATTTATACGATAAGGTAAATTTCATAAACTTACAACACCGAACACATCCACGTTTACTCAGAACTACTTTTTTATTTGCCTATAATTTGAAGACTACGACGCTAACAGAAAAGTGTAGTTGCGGACTTATTGTTTAGATTAGATTGAAACATAAAAAATCTTCTATATTATTGGTGGTATATGATCTCAAGTTGGACACGTCTCATATGCTGAGGTCTCACTTCGGTTGATATCTGTAGGGGAATATTCTACCTTCAGTTTTGATTTGTCATATCTGTCTCAACCAACTGAGAAATAAAAAAAACAATCCGATATTTATAATAAAAATTATTTATTGATGCTTTGCATGGACATCTTAGTATGGATGCAAAAAAATTCAAAATTATTATAATCGGTAAATATCAATAGACAAAAATACGCATTTTTATCATGAAAATATTAGCGCAAGACCCTTTTCAAAAACACAAAATAAATGTTTTAAATTCATAAAGTTTTCACAGAAAGCAAGCAGTCCATTATAATTGACACTTCTACTCTTCAACCCTCCACATTGTACCCGCCTAAACCCTCAAAGAGCATAATGACAAGCGGAGGTCTCGCAGACCCGCCGCCCTTCAGCGCCGCCCTCCGCGCCTGAAAACCCGCCGAGAAGTGAGACTCTTCAAGAGGCTGTCCCGGGAACAAACGCGGCAGTATTATTTATATATATTTTTTACAGTAGACCTCGTAAAATATATTAGACCATAAAATATATTTCAATTCACTTATTATATAGCTTGTAAAATTTTTTATGCCATAAATAGATTTTTTAAAAACATACAAAAAGTTGTAACCTAAACCTCTTGAATATTTGGTATTATTACTTATGCACATATTGAGAAAAAATTGACAACAGTTTCAATAAAATTGTGCCACATATAACTTGAATATTTAAAATGTTTTTAATGAGTTTGCTCTAAGTGCTTTTGATTAAAAAAAAAAACACAAAAATTATCAATATTTGAGTACTGGAAATTTTTTGTTGTTAAAATAACGTACTCTTTTCATTCGCTCTACTAATGAATTATTTATCTCAAAGTACACCTATGCTTTATAAGTGGAATATTTTATAAAATATTTTAGCTTTTTCTACTACTGGATGTTGCTGAACTAGGAGCTTTTTTTCTTCCTTCTCGGAGCAATTGTTTCCTTGAAAAAAAACTACACAATTTCGTGTTTTTTCTTACGAAGAGTTTTACATTTTAAAAATCATTAAATCGCACAGTATAATGCTGAACTCTTATTAAATAAGTTATTTAAAAAATGGTATTGTTAAATAAGACAATAAAATAAAATATAGAAAGAGAGTTATGAATAAGAGCCGAAATTGAAAAAGGAAAAAGGCTTCACATGCGTAGGGTTGGTTACTAAGCCTCGCGGTCCTGAAAAAAATATCCATCCGTTACTGAATTTATTTATTTCTTTATGCAAGGTTAAGGTAGATCCAACCCCCTCTGTATTGTTGCGTTCGCTGGAGGGTTGTGTGGGGTTGTTTTCCTTTTTTTTCATTGTTATATTCGCTTGCCGCTTGAAGCCTTCCGTCTCGCCTCGGGTAACTTTTTTCTGCTCCTGTTTTTATATTTCTTGTTAATTAATATTTTTATTTGTTTGTCTTGATTTATAATTATATTATCGTTGCAAAAATGTTGTTCGCAAACAAACAATAATTTAATGTCGTATTTAAAAATAATATATATAAATTGCTCAAGACAAATACTTTTCAGTACTTTTAATTGTTGAAATAATTATTATAGTTTGTTTGTCATTAGATCTATTTTTATATAGTGTTCTTTATTAATAATACGTTTGAAACCATTTATATATATATTTCGTAAAAAAAGTTGAAAATATAGTCGGATAATTGGCATAAAATAAAGCTAATACTTATAAACCTCATTGATTACTCTTATGGAATATTTTTGTACACGTATATCTGGAAAATATAAAAAAAATGTATTAAATAAGAAACGACGTGAAAATTTGGGAAAACCACTTTCGACACGTATATGATATTCAAACCAATAACTATAACGGCTTTGCAACTTGGCGCGGAATTCGTGCTACAACCGTGGCTTTGTATCAGAGTAGGAATTTTAATCGTTATGTACAAGTATGTATTTCCAATGTACCTAAGCTTGATAAACATTTTAATAAAATTCATTTTATTTCAAAAATTGTGTTATTATGTCAAATCGTATTTTGAGAAAATATTTTTTTTATAAAACCTCGATTGGATTAATTAAAAATATCTTGCGCAAGAATAAGCGATAATAACATTACAAATTCTAACTCTCTTGGTGATAATTTTTTCAAAAATTTCACGGATATGCTTTTTTGCATAATACTGAATTATCATGAAGAGTAAACTTGCGGCCATAAAACTGCATCCACCATCCCATTTCTCAGACAATACGAGCACCATGGCATGGATTATTCACAGTTAGTTCATCTTTATTCACAATGCACACCACTATCTTCTATCGCCGCCATGGGAGGTGGCACGAGCTGGCACCTGGTCCCGGCCGCCTCCGTAGCTCTCACGACCCCTATAGCTTCTCGGCCCCCATGGTTCCGACCGTCTACCCTTATTACATCCCATAAATCCGAATCCATTCACCTGTACTCGCCATGTCTTTTTTAGTCTCAATTTTATCGCAGTCGTGTGTCGTCCGACATAAATCAGACGCGGGTAGCTTTAATATTAAAAGACTCTCTCTCGCTCTTACAATAAGATCTCTCTTCTTCCCCGTAGCTTTGCCGTTCGTTTTTGTGAAATGTCTCTCTTTCTAGAGTTACGACCTTTTTACGTTCTTCCAGCTCGCTGACTTTGTTTAAAACTTCAAAATCAGTGTTATTTGATTTTATAAATAAAAGAAAAACATTGAATGTACTTGTTTTATGGCAGTGTTACATAAATATTTATTTTTGAAAGTGCAGACATAAACTACAAAATTCATTAATGTCACTTATAAATTCAAACAACCATTTGATGAAATAACACGCAGTATGCAAACAAATCAATATTTTTAAGAAAAACTCGGAAATAAATGCCTGTGTTGTGAAGGTTTTTTATGTTTTCCCTTTATATATGTCGAATACATAACAAATCAAAAATCCGATCGATTGGTTTTTGTCTCTTCTTATCACCTAGTTATTTGTATGAAATGCTTACAGCCTTTTATCATGATGAGCATGGTTTTCAATTTCAATTTCAAAAGATATAAACATTCATACTTCCCGATTGAATAGCGAAAATAAAATAAAAAAATAATTTCATCATTTGCTAAGGCTTCAATTTTATAATTTAATTGGTTATATGCACTTATAAAGTACTTGTTGTTTCAGCTATTCAAATAAATGTGATATTAACTAGAGAAATAAACGTTTTGTAAAAAAATAGATTACAAAACTGTTTAATTCGATTAATTTCAATGACATTTTTGTTAATTTTAATAAAATATTTCTTTTTATTTCATTAAAATAAATAAAGTGTGTGCAAGACGATTTTATAGTAAACTAGGATCGTGCATCTATCAGATGCAAATTTAGGATACGTTGTTTTTTTTCTTTGAAAGTAATTTCATTAAATCTCTCCAGTGGCCATGTTCTTTCCAACATGGCCGCCGTGAACGCAGCGGCTCGGCCATTAAAGCTGCTTACGATAGTTTAAAGCCGATTGCGTCCGAAGGTTTGCGATTATAGGTTAAAAATGGATGCCCGGCGCCGGGGCGGTCCTGGTCGCATTGCAAGGCACCCTAACCCTCTCCCCTGTAAGCCACAAATAAAAAAAACTTATATAAAATTTACAATGTAACACTTCTTTTTCTTTCTTATATCGATTATTGTTTTAGATAAACTGTGACTAAAATTATGAAATTAAGATCACCATACAATGTCATTTTTTATACTGGCTTAGTTGTCAAGCCGAGTCTTTAATAACCCATCAAACGCTTTGTCCCCGATTATGAAGCCAACGTCAATGAATCCGATGTTGTTCCGAAATAAACAAAATAACAACTCATCACGGAGGAAAATTTCGTTATGATGCGAGCAGAATACCCACGGCACGAAGACTCGCTCCTCCACTTTGATCATGCCATCAATCGGAAGACAAAACCTAATAGAGTAAATCCGTGGCATTCGATTGGGTACTTTGTTATCGAAGCCCGCACAATCCTTATAAATGATTCCGCCCAGCTCCTACACAGCTGGAATTTAGATTCGATACAAATAAATAAATAATCTTGCTTGGCCGAGCGCCGCGATACACGGCGCCATTACCCAGCGACCGATGATCAGTGGATCTCATCTCATCCAGCTCATCTGGACAACCCAGCGGTCTGGCATTGGATTTGAGTCTCTGTTACTATGTACTATATGAAGCTAAATTATACTGCGAAGATCTAATAGCTATAGCCACTTTCAAAGCGCGATAAAAAATTATAATTAATTTATAAAATATTTTTATAATCAGTTTCTTTGGTTGGCGCGACTTGCTTGAAGATGTTCCGAAAACTAGTCGCTTCAATAAATCAAAAGTGTGAACATCACTAAATACTTCGTTTAAATAAACGTGGATCCAATTACTTGAAATTCTGAGAATTCTTAAAAGGTAATCAATTGAAAAAAAAATGTATTTTTAAATATAAATAAAATTTTATATTTTGTTACTATTTTGACAAATTATCTGAGCACTCTTACTATATACGTCGATAAAAACAATATAAAATATATATCTTCTTCATCACGCTCAGAAGAGGTAGACGATCTTTTCACTAAGCATATACTCGTGCTGAGCCAGTGTTCGTGGTTTTCTAAGAGGAATATAGTGTAGTGGATCTTCAGGTACTTTATAATTTTACAATTAAAACAGTTGACATAATTTTTTTTTTTCAAGTACTGTACGTAAGTAGAGGAATCGTTTATAAACATTATTCAAATGATATTAGATATTTTGTGTGTGAACATCTTCACGGCATGAGTATCTTCGGCCTGGCGGGGGCGATCACTGGCGCCGTGTCCGCCCTAACACTTTGGCTAATGAAAACAGCAATTAGAGCAGCCCTGGGCGGGGAGGCTAATCCTGCTTGTGTACGGCTGCGGAGCCAGGAGCACATCCTGAATTAGCCCGAAACACACTACCAATATTAGACCTCGAGCTCTACGGAAATAAACGTTGGCACGGTGAGTTTTTTATCCGTTGTAATTTTTTTATTATTGGGTTCTTGGGTTTTTTTGCTTTCTTGGGACCCAATATAGATCAAAGATTCAAATAATTTTTAACTATCGGCGATTTACTCAAAAATACATAACTCAAAAGTATAATTTAAAAAATATACAAAAATTATCATTCAACAAGACATCATAACACATATATAGATTTTACAAATAATGAAATATTTTTTTCTGCAGTTTTAAGCAAACGTTGAGGGAAAAACATATTTTTATCGTTAATCTATGATTAACGAACAACAGTGGGAAAACAACGTCGCAAACACAAAAAAGCACATTTGAATTTCGATCCTATTAGAGACTTCATACTTTGTTTTCAAACCGCGTGCGACGCTTTATTTGGGCAGATGGGACCTTTTCAGGACAATAGGGAGCCTTTTTGTACCCTTAATCTACACCTCTTCACCCCCCCCCCCCCAGTACACCCTAAAAACCACCCTTCACAGAATGCGACGACTTCGTGCTGCTGATTCAGTCATAAATCATTTAAAAAATCAACGTTTTGAATTTCTTCAAAGTTGCCATTCAATAAATTTACTACGGTGGATATTTTTATTATAAGGGTTGTGTATTTTTTTAAAGTAGAGCAACTAAATTAATATGTATTATTTAAGAAATTTTAACAAGAATTCGTTTCTGAAATATAAATACTCTAGTATTTTATAAGGTTGTTTTCTTGTGTAAAAGCCTATTTTTCATTAGATTTAATGTTTGTCTGAAGTGTTATTAAAATCTAGAAAAAATAAATTGATTAAAACGTATGAAATAACAACAAAAAAATGTACATATTTTACCGGTGCTGACTTATTAAAATATTTTCGTGCTCAAGCACTTCACTGCTGATCTGGCGATGCTGAAAGTTCCCACCCCTATTTCCATCTCTTTTTCCGGACAATTGTAATCGCTTCCGGAACGAATCTCACTAATGCTGTTCGCAAACGGATACGAATAAGTTTTTAATGAGCGTTCCTCAAAACAAAATCCACTCCTAAAACACACTTAACACCGACGGTTATTTAATATTTTATAAATCTACATTTTTGCCCACGCGGGATAATCATATTCAAAATTGAAGTTATTTTTTTCACTTGCATACACTGATTCAAACTTTGCTTAGTAACTGAGCTTTTGTAGTTAATTAAGATACCTGTCGTAATAGGCGTGGACATTTTAATTGTCGTGGATAGACTTGTGCCTCGTAAAAAAACTGTAGAGATCAATAACCTAAAAAATATATTAGACAAGTAGACAAATATATCAAAGAATATGTTATAAATAAGCTTAAAGATAATCAGTTTTTATTTTCTTGTACAGTACTAAAATGATTTTTTTAAACACATTGGTCTCGTTTTAAAACCTGAGATCAATTCAACTATAAAATACTATTTTTTTTTTTGAAGACGAAAGTTTTTTAATAACGTATTTATGTTTTCATTATACTTCTGTATCATAAATATGTTAATGTCTTATTTGATACTCGAATAAATTTTCATCAAATTGCAGAAAAAATTGTCAGAAGCAATACGAAACGTGACCCAAAATAAAATGCCAACCAAGCTGAACGCGCAATCTCATTTTACACATTCTGCAATTATATTATATATATATATATATATATATAAATTGCAATCGTTTGTTTTTTTATATTATTAGGAAAAAAATAATTTAAACTTTGAGTGTGTAATTTGTTGGTTTGCGATACATTAAAAATATATCAAGTGGTTTATGTAACAATTTCATTTAACTTCAAAAGAGGAAAAATGTTTATCCTGAAAAATGATACTCAATTAGCCTTTCAAGTTTTCAGATCTCTAACATGTGTAACAATGGGAACGTCTAACAAGTAGCACAGGTGTAATGTACATATGTCCGCCCGCTTGTGTTACGCATCCCTCGTACGTCACACACCCCCACGGGAGGGTAGGCCGGAGGGCACAAAGACCTCTTGTCCGGGTCTTACTTAAAAGATTACCGTGAATAATGAAATATGGACGACCGGTCTCTGCCCCCGACCCACCCTCGTACGGAAGCTCGGTACAAACGGTTTAAGATTAAATATAATTTTCAGTACATAAGTATACGCACCAATTGATCTCATTGGCGATATCGAGGAATATGTAAAAAAATATTAAAAGCACATTTATCAAGTGTGAAAACGTATTAATTGCTAATATGATTAAGCATATTTTTTCACATATTGAAAATGATTCAAAGAAACTTTCATCATCGTGACTTGTGTAGGATACGAACCTACATCTCCGAGCTTACGTGGCCGGTGTACTGACCCTTGCACTAACGAGTCATCTCTGTTAATCGAGAATTTTAAACGGAGTATATGCCTGAGAAAATATATCCCTAATCATATTAGTAAGTAATATAAGCCTATAGAGGTAATTAAAACGCACTTGGTTTAACGCAAAACGTATTAAACGAAGGTGTTATTGCAATTAGACTTAACAGCGTGATACTACTTGCATTTCTATCCCTGTGAATTTCCAATTTTACGTAAAAGCATGCTCATATACTCCACATTCTTAGATTATCTGTCAATAAATATTTTTCGGTCCTTGTATAAGTAAAAAAAAATATTAACCCAAAACTTTTTTATGAGTTGTGAGTAAACAAGTAAAGTCGTTTTTGAGGCGTATCCAACCGCGAAAACGTTCTAATATGATATGCATAATTGAAAAATTGACAAGCGTACAGTTTCGAGTGTATTGAAATTCAGTTACGTGGTTCTGCCCCACCTGCCACGCCGGACAAAGGCGACATTCTTGCGGCCGCCCATTAGCGAGGCGCGTGCGGCTCGCGTGGCTGGCGGCTCCACAATGCGGAGTGCAGAAGAATGGGATCGATACGGCCGAGAGGCGCGTGACGTCACGGGACCGTGGAACCAACTTTACAACCTCCATACGACGAGCCTTATAAACTACAAAAAATACTCGCCTATAATCTAGATTATTCTTAAAATATAACACTGAAACTCAAGCAACTTTTTTTTAAATGACCTTCAGAGTTATTGGTGTTGTGCTGGATAGTGCTTTATGTCTGCCAAAAAACTCTTAAGATTGTGTTATTATTGTGTCTGTATAGAACAGTGCTTCTCAAAGTGGTCCCTATCATTCAGGGGGTTCTTAGAAAATTAAAATCGATTTGGGGGTCCCTGAAAAACGTCAGGGGATCCACGCAAGGTTTAATATAAAATAAAAAAATTGTGACATTTCTATTAATATGGAAGTTAAAATAAATAATAATGAATACATTATTAGCGATTTTTACGTCCTAAGTAAAATATAAATATAGACAGGTGCATAAAATACAAGTAATAACAGGCATCGCGGTGAGTCAAGCAGGTTTATACAGGAACGCAATAGAGTTGATACTTGCACCAACTAGTCTATAATATGAATTTATGTAGTTTTTCACCCAGGGTTTGTAGGCAAGTTTTAACTATGAAAGGGGGTCCGTAGGCAAGATTTGACTATGAAAGGGGGTCCGTGGGAAGGTTTGACCATGAAAGGGGGCCGTGGGCAAGTTTTGACTATGAAAAAGGGTCCGTGGGCTAAAAGAGTTTGAGAGCCACTGGTATAAAAGAATCCTTAAGATACTAAATAAAAGAGTCTTGCACAGAATGCACAAATAAAGGGAACTCTTAACGTTGGTAAAGAATCGTAAAGTCTCATAATACTCTCAAAATAGGTATGGCATCCTCCAGTTGATTGTCCAAGGAAAAATCGAAGGAAAAGAGGCATTGGAAGAAGGAAGTTCACGTGAATGCGGAGTTAGCGCCAGTGGCTGGAGATCGGATTGGTGAGACTAGCCCAGGATAGGGATATGTTCAAGAAAATGGTCACCAATTCCTTATGAAGAAAAGCAATAGAAGAAGAAAAACCAGCCATTGAGCTGCTTGGTGTTTTCTGTCTTCCATTGTTTTCGTCTGGTGCTGGGACTATCTTCAAAGAATGCCCAAAATACGTTATTACCTCAAAAATAAAATTTAAAAAACGTCATATGTGTTTATAGGGTTTACGAAGCCGTTTCAGTATTAAATAAATTGCTCGTTTGCAACCTTCAGTTCAATGTCTCCATTAATTCATCCCCAAGCAAATGAATCCATATAAATCAAGAATTTTCTTCGACGTGGGTGGATCCTCGCAGCCGCCCGCCGCGTCCATCTAAATGGATATCCTGGGGAACCACAAAGGGCTCGATTAAACAAATACAAAGAGCCTCATGGCTACAAGGGCGGACCCAATACGGTCACCAGCGCCGCCCTCAGCCCTTACCTCGGGGGATGTAAAACCGCTGCATTTCATCTTCAAAGGCTTCGTGCATCCCGTGAATATACACATTCTGTATTTAATGAATTCTGTTTCGTTCAAAAATACACATTTGATAATTATTCAATGATACACGCATCCAAAAGAAAATATTTTATTCCGATTAGTTTAGTTTCATATAATTGTTTCACTACTTGGCTTCAAACAGATAGTTTAAAATTTTTTGTAAAATATTAAAAATAACCCTTACGTCATTTATTTCGATCAAAAAATATGTTAACCTCTAGTCAGAGTCTTAGGTCTACCTGCTTTTTTTTTAATAAAAATATTTTTATTTATCAGTGTAAAGATATTATTTTGATCGAAACGTCTTCACTAGCAGCACATTGCATCTTAGTACAAAATCTGAGCATCTGGAACAATACAATCAAATAAACATCATTAGAACAAAACTAGGGGAGTGATATTACTCGTGAGTGAGCAGGAGAATCAAGGTCTTTCTATCATCTCCACCCCTTATTGTGTATTAAACGCTTATTCTAACAGATCCATCACAGATATAATGTACCTCGGCACAATAACTCCGCGTACAAGTCAGGCCAGATACCTAATTGCGCGGCGAGGCTTTCACTTACCCTGCAGCCCTCGGGGGTGGTTTCGCTGGCCGGGGGATGAACGAGGGTGCCACACTTATCGGCCACTGAGATTTACGAGGCTCTGGTCACTTGCCACCCCCGAGTATTGGAGGGCACAATGACCACCAGCCTAAGGGATGGCCATCTTGCAGGGGTTGATAGAAATAGATTCGGGTTTTATACAGTTACGTCTTATGTGGTTTTACGGTACACGTGTACAATGGCTTTACTTTTTGATACGATCGTCAATCAAAGCGATTAGAGGGAACAAAGCACTGGAAATCATGAAAATCAAACAAATTGAATATCTGTCCAATATAAACATGATAATATAATTTAATTAGTATTTTCAAATAAAGGCTTTGCGATTTTTTCCATTAATGAAAACAAATGGACGTACTAAACAAATACAGATTCCTAATAGAAACTACATTCCATTTTACAGAGGCTTCCCAGAAAAATATTTGGTATAAAGTTTATCTTTTTGGGATAATTTTAAAATTAAACTTATTTTTTTTATATCGATTATTATGCGAGTTTAATTGGATAAATTAAAGTATCCTGATGAAATATTTTTTCCTAAGTTTTAAATTAAATTCACAAGTCTTGAAACACTATTTCAAATCAATAATAAAATTCAGTTAAAACATAGACATCAAATTCATTTTTTAAATAAGAAATATTAATAAGACATTGACAAAAAAAATTTTTTTTTTATAATATCTCATTTCTAATTTATTTAACACTCAAATTAATGATATGGTGAAATTCTAAAAAAGATTTTACGCACAGTATAATAAAAGCGATTTTACTTATTAATGATAAATTGCATATTACATATTAACAACTAAATTTTATTTTAATTGAAACAAACAAAGTTATAAATTATGTGAACGCAAATGTGCGCCATTTTACCAGGAAAATGTTTTATGCAACAACAGTTTGTTTGAGGAAATTTAGTAAAATATTTTTAATTGGTTAAGTTTATTTAAATTAAAAATAGCATTTTCATAATCTCAAGTATTTATTCCACGGCGATGTTGTGAAATCCACCATATCGAGTTTTCTTAAGCTCCCGTTTAAGTTTTCCTAATATTATAATGAGAGACGCGAACTCCGAGAACTTATCGCGTCTTAGTATACTTGTTGTTCGCTACAAAGTTGAGTGATGTACTACGAGGGTGATGTTTGTTTTTAGAGAACACCGCACTGGCCGGCTTGCTCCCCGAGAACCTTAACACAACCGCTTTCAATAATACAGCGTCTGAAAACATTAATAATGCCAGTGTATCCCGCTGAAAAATGAACTGAAACTGAAAAAAAAAGTTAAATTTTTATATATTTATATATAAATTTAAGCTTTGTTTCTTTAAAAAAAAATTAACTCTAATTGGTGTTTTATGCATCAATGGTACTTTCAGGTTACATTACGTTCCATCAAAATCCTGAAAATGTATTTTAAAAGATAATATCATCACACAGTATCACGTATCCTGATAAAAGATCACATATCACATAAAAAGCGATGAATACCGCCATCAACGCCCTGGGTGGTTCAGTCCAGACGTTGTCCATTACGCGTACGTGGTCTGTCGTGTATGGACGGGGGAGGCTCGTGCGGGCGCAACCCCCGGGGCGGGGGCGCGGTCCACCCCTGGACACAAATTAATTCAGAGCTGGGACTGCCCGCTGGTCGAGCCCTAAATCACACTCCCCAAGTTCGAATCTGATGGTTTTTAATCTGCAATGTGCTTTTGAGTGATTGGAAACGTCGGAACTTTATTAATAAGCTGTTCCTAACGTGGATGCTAGAATTGAAAATTCTCCAAACCAATGAGTACACTCAAATAAATAATAGAGTCAAATATTAATTAAATGAATATTTTTGACATAATGTACAGGGTGGATGTGAATAGTGACCGTTATTGCGATATGCTGCGAAAATTTTTGGGGCTAGAATTTCAGGAGTTTCAAGGTTTCAACTCAAGAACGTGATTCCAACAAGACGGGACCACTTGTCATACATCTTCTCGAAATAATTTTCTATTTTGTATTCTTATAATCAACAATTAAAAAAAATACTTGATTACTAGTAGTTTTTGTTTAACTAAACTAACAAATACCCGATACTCTCTTTGGAGCATTGGTGGGGCTCGTTTAAAATTAAGAGCCAAAAGTTTTACCTCAAAATACATTCACCCACATATACATGTAGTATAAAGTAAAAAGGCTATACAGAATGCCAGTGAGTCCGTTCTCATCGTCGTATTGTTCTTGAGACATCTTCCTCAAAGGGAATACACTAAGACCGAGTCAGCCAGTATCAAAGAAAGGTCAAGATTTACGATTGTGCGTCCCTGTCTGTTCCACAGACGAGTGAGCTCAGGCTGCGAAAAGCTCTCGTGAAAGCTCCCGTACGGTTTACGATTTTCAGGCGTCACAACGCGGCGCTCTGCTTATGAAATGACTCGGGGGAACTAAAGAATGAGAAGCTTTTTACTAGTGAAATATGGGTTTTCCTTATTGATTTGCCGAAAAATTGAAATAGGTATTTTACGATTAAATATTTACTACTCAAACTTTATAAAAAAAATTTGAGTATACTGATATTTAATATATATGAAAACTAATATTTAATCATTTTAATTAACTTCAGTAATATATTGTTTCATAATGTCGACTTTTATACATAATGATTTTGAAAAAAAATATTCTAATAACTGTTGGCATGTATTTGGTCACAAAATTATATTATCAAAATTGATAACTTTTTTTTAGAATTGAATCAAGCTATTTTTAAAATATTCAATAATAATTTATTTGCACATATGGAATATCATCCGTTTTGTTTTAAATCGTCAAATTAATTTTATTTGCAAAATGCAAGTGTTTTATCATAATTTTGAACATAAGATTTTTATCATTATACTCATACTATTGTTACAATTGAGTTTTACAGATAAACAAAACATTAAGCATGTTAATGTCACTTTAATGGATTTACTATCAATTAAAATTCTCTGCCATTAATGTCAATCTACCGAGATAACCCGCAAGTTTGGAATAATGTGGTTTTCTTCATGACCTAGACTTTAATAATGTCAATAATTGTCAAAGCCGATGACATGGGTGTTGTGTGTATCCTTTGTCATTTATGTGTCGTGTTTATTGTTACCTGAAAGTCCCTTTTGTCAACGAAAATAACATAAAGACGTATCTACCGAACTTCTGAACATAACTCAATAACATGAGCCTATTATATAATTGTGTATTTAATGGTTTGAAAATTTCTTGTTAATCAATAACCTACTTACCAATAAAATATCAGTTTATATTTAGATAATATTTATTTGTATTTGTAAAGTAATAAAATATTTTTTAATAATATATCAAAATGGTAAAAATATGCCAATTATAATAAATATATTTGCTTTTTCTACACTTTTTGCAGCGCAATAATTTTTAACAGTCATTATATCAATTATTTTAAGTCATTTTCAGCTCAACAAGTGTAGAAAAAAATATAAAATAATTCTTTAGAGTTTTGTAATTTTTCGTTATTTAACAAAATATTTCAGCAAATGGAGGAGGATTCTGCTAAAGCCACTAATTAAAGAAGAAAGACATTTTCAATTACACAGCCTGAACAATGCGCCCTAAGCACTCGCCGGGACAAACGATCCTGAACGGCGTGCTCACAATGGCCATTCTCGAACCTGCGCAGCCCGACCAGTTCCTAACAAAACGTCACGACACTGGAGGCAGGCCCACAAAATATAAAAGGCTTTGGCGCATTGTTTACATATTTTATACATATTCTTTCAAACGTGTCCGTAGCTTTTGTCAGCCGTTATTATATTCATTTTGTTGATGTGTATTGTGCTGCATTTTAATTTAAAGTTTTTGGCGTTTCTATTCCGGTACTTAACCAATCATTTTCAAAGCCTTTTTTTATAATTTTCTGAAATACGACAAAATCATTGCATATATTATTTGCGCTATTTCTATAATATTTTTCATAGTTTTAAGGTATTATATGAAATAAAAAATTATCACCGAATATATATAACAACATTCTTTAATTATTATTATTATATATTTTTTTATCCAGATTTATTTTATTATTACTAATATGATTAGGCACATTAGTTCACACATAGAAGATGATTAGAGAAATTCTTAGAAAAATATCATATAACACCTCCAGGCTTACATGGCCGGTGTACTGATCATTGTACTAACGAACCACATTTTTATTACGCCATACAATCATACGCCTGGGGATGTGGGTTCAAATCCCACACAAATCACGATGATATTTTTCTGAGAATTTATTTAATCATCTTCTATGTGTGAACTAATGTGCCTAATCATATTAGTAACAATATAATAAACCCGTAATGGGTAATAAATACGCACTTGATTGACGTTCAATCCAAAAAATATACATATTTATTTTATTGTCAATAATCACATCTGATTTCTGATAGTTATTGCAATTCAGTTTTGTACAAAAAAATATATATTCTCAAAGTGCGCCACGGGCTGTTAGTCTCGTCGCCCCCGCCAAGCCCGCCCGATAGATCCCCAATAGACCACCGGAAGCCCACGCAGCTCAAAAGCAGCGCACCGGAAGCCCCGCCGCCCTGGAGGAGCTGCCGGCGCCGAGTATGACGCCGCCGCTAACTTAATATTTCCGCAGCAGAGACAAGCGAAGCTGCAGCAGCCCTTTGTGTGGGACCAGCAGGCTATTTCACTTACTAGAGTAGGTCCTGCGCCCCTGTGTGTCCCCTGTAAGACACACTTCTTCTAAAGCCTCTGTAAATTGAAGACCTTCTCAATTTTGTAACAGTGCTTCATTATGAAAAAAAAAACCAATTGAAAAACTTTGAATCACAGTACATGACAATATCTTAGTTAGTATGATACTGAAAAAAAACTTCTGAACCTATTCTTACATTTGTCAGTTAAAGAGCTTTTATGAATTACTTTGTTATGATCTCAGTGTTACTCTTTCACCGCCCTGAAAGAAGTTTCTGGTTAATATCCGACACGCCCTACTTGTATAAATCCTTCATTACCTCAGGCAGGTTACCTGCACAGATTAACCTTAATATCGTGCCGCCGAGCACCGAGGACTAACAGACACTACATCAAAAATTCAAAACCCTCAAACGCCAAATTAATATCGCGTCTGAGGCTCTGCTTTTATGAAAATATAATCAAGGTGATGATCGTCCCTCTCTCGACTGCAATAACAATTAGGCGTAATTAAAATTAAACAAGATGGCGACGCCGGTCTCCGCATCTTTAGCAGAATATCCGCTCTGCTAATATTAGTGTCAATTATTATCATTCGATACTTGCTAAATACACGCATATATCTCATATAGTCTTCTGGCTGCCATTCTGCACCCTACGCGTATATAAAGGATGGGTTATAATGGAGTAGTAGACTTTGAATTATTGTGAGGGATGTACTATTGTTTCTGTAGCTTGCTGCAGAAGGAGTATCAGATCTAAACTCCAGAGCTTTGTAAGAGAAGGATTATATAATAATGCTATTGGGTAGCAACAATACACAACTGCGGTGAGAAAATACTCGGAGACCCATTTCACTACTTTCCCCTTGAAAACCATGAACACTGACTTAATATGAGTATATGCTCAGTGAAATGGTCGCCAACCTTCTCTGAGGAGAGGCACACGATGAAGAAGATACCCAATTACTGAATCCTAGTACGTGATAGAAAATTGATGAAAATGTAATCGGGATATCATTCCATACCAAGCGCGCATGATACAATAGTTAATTATCAAATATTCAATAAACGCTCTAGATATTTATAACAGAAAGCTGCCTTTGTTGTAATTCCTGAAAAAAAAAGTAGCATTGAACGACAAACTGAAATTCATACCATCGGTACCGGAACGTTAAACGATAATTATTTCCTAAATGAAAAAAAAGATAAAAGCACCACCACGGCATAGTTTAAACGATTACGTTTAATGTGAGTGGAGAATTAAAAAACGATCAACAAACAAAAAAATATTAATTTGTTAGTGTTCCACGGCATGTAAAACAATTTACTCAATTTTGTTAAAAATATAAACCATGGCGTAAATCGCATATTTCCTATGTCGAAAAAGGGAAAACAGCAATACGGCGTAGTTTAAACGGTTTCCTTTAATGAAGGCGGAGAATTGAACTTGACGTACTTGATGAAGAAGATATATATATATATATACTAGGGCGGTCCGATAAGTACTTAGCCTCACCGCCCAATGGTACTAATATCGCAAGAGAGATTTACTATCGTATAGTACATTCTTGTAGACGGCTACTGTCTAGCTGAAACAGTAGGCATCTCAAAAGACCGCGTGGTGGTAGCCACCGTTTTCTGGGATTCACAAGGTGTGATCTACATTGACTACCTGGAGAAGGGCAACACGGTCACAGGACTCTACAATGCCGAATTATTGGGCCGATTTGACGCCGAATTGCAGAAAAAACGGCCCTATTTGGTCGAATTGCTCTACGAACTGCTCCCTCATCCACCGTATTCTCCAAATTTAGCCCCGTGCGATTTTTTTTGTTTCCAACTTGAAAATGTCACTCGCCGGGCAGACGTTTAAGTCGAATGAGGAGGCCTACTTTGCGGACCTCGATAAAACGTATTTTTCAGATGGGTCAAAGAAGTCAAGTGTATCGACCTCAAAGGAGACTATTTTGAGAAATAAACCGCAACTTTTCCAAAATTTTCGTTTTTCTTTTGTAGGCTAAGCACTTATCGGACCGCCCTCGTATATATATATATATATATATATATATATATATATATGTGTGTGTGTGTGTGTGTGTGTATGTGTGTGTGTGTATAAGGATCACACCGTAAACAGCAACATAAAAAGCAAACATTACACAAGCCTTAATACGGTATTGTGTGATGTTCGGAGGCTCCGGCGAGCGGTCCCCGGCGCCGCCCCGCAGATGAAGATATCCATAGGTTATTTACTCGGAGACTCCGGGCTATTATGCCGCACAATAATTTATAATAATGGCGACATTAACAGGGTGACCGGTACGTTGTTAATCCCGGCCGTCATTCGGGCCGGGACGTTTAATCTCTGCGCCGCGCGGAGCGTCCCCCCGAATAATTTATATTTATAACTTCATTATTGCTCTCACGATTATTTCTATCATCTTGGTTTATTTTGCTCGAAATTGTGAAGAGATTACGGCTTACATTCATTTGCCAAAATTACCGCATTTAAGTTGACGGATTATTACTGTGACCTCTTCTAAAGGTTTTTCAAAATTGTTGCGTCATTCGTTTTTTTTTTAATTTGTTGGCATATATTATAATGGGTGTCCAAACAAAGTATCAGGTATTTGTTAGTTCAGTAAAACTAAAACTACTAGTTGTCAAGTATTTTTTTATTGTTGATTATAAGAATACAAAATGGAAAATTATTTTGAAAAGATGATGTTATCCAAATGGTGACCGTTACGCTGCTGGCACTCTTCTAATCTGGAACAAAGATTGCTGATAACACGCTGTCACGTAGCTCTTGATATTGCTGCCATTTCTGACCTGATGTTTTGTTTCAATTCCGTTAGGTTCATCGGATTATTCTCATAAACCCTACTTTTAAAGTATTCCCATACGAAATAGTCAAGAGGGCTTAGGTCGGGGCTTCTGGGAGGCCAGTTGATGTTACCTCTACGTGAAATGAACTTATTAAGGAATAATTCGTTAGCAGCTTCAATTGATTGATTGGATGTATGACAAGTGGCCGCGTCTTGTTGGAACTACATTTTTGAGTTGAAACCTTAAAACTCCTGCAACTCTGGGCCCAAAAACTTTCGCAGCATATCGCAATAACGGTCAGTAAAACAAATACCCTATACACTTTTTGGACACTCTATATATACCATTTATATATTTATGTGACTCGCAGTTTGTCTTACCAAATAATTTATATTTATAACTTTGTTATTACTCCAACTCTTGGTTTATTTTGAATGAGATTATGGAAAGATTATTTGTGCCATTTATTCTAATAAAACAACCTTATCGGGGTTGAAGAATTTTCGTAGTTATTAATCGGTCACTGTGGGGCGGAAAATGACTGTTAAAGAAGATAAAAGATAAGACATACAGCTCTGTGTTTTTTTTAAATGTAATTTGTTGACTATTTGCTGATTATACTTTTGTAAAGCACGCAGAGTGTTTCATTTAAACCAAATGAAAGATAAATTATGCAGCAGCTTTATACTTGATTTCTGATGTACAAATTTTGATGATTGAACGGGAGTTGTTTAGTACAATAATTAATCGAGTAATCAATACATCATCTACAAATTGAAAATTTGATGCGTGTTTATAAATTTTAATTTAAAATTCTTTTATTGAGAGCATTTCAGCATTTCATCACCAACATTGTAGGTTTAGGCATATACAGTAATACTCTGCTTTACGCGAGGGATACGTTCCAGAAAAAGTCGCGTTAAACGCGGTTTACGATTAAACATACATAGTCAAAACTTAATTTTAAAAAAATACGAATCATTTGAATCAATCACTTTAATTCTAAGAACACTTTATGCAGTATTAAATGTTATTTTTACTGAAAAATACATCTATTGTCTTTTGGGTAGCGTTTCTTTTACGTTCTTGTAAAATACGTTCATAACACCCAACGCTGTTTTTTTAATTGTTAAGAGAAGTCAATGACTACATTATGTTCATACGCATTCTTAAAATAAAAAATTCGCGTAATGCAAGGCATTTTAACGCAAAATTTTAAATTCGCGTTATAGTGAAACAGGGTCGCGTAAAACGGGGTATTATAATTCAGCATATGAATAATTTTTTTATAATATAGCTGCTCAATAATATTCAAAAATAATACTGATACAAAAAAACCTTACGTTCGAATCGGAATGGAAAACAAGCCTTCGGCTATTTCAGTTTATTCACAATGGCAAATAATCCCCACAAAAAAGAGAGACTGCCGCCTGAAAATAGCAATAATTGCTCATAATCCCCGCATTAAGAATTTACGCCCGCCCGGGCCACGAGGCCGCCTCATATCTCATGCACGGATTAGAGCAAAGCTTCGCCACCGACTCGTTTCCGAATTCTCCTTCGATTGGGATTGCTCGGGAGCCTTTTGTGAAATCTCCCAAAGAGTACAAATAATCTACTCCATTCGCCAACCGCCGGGCTGCAATGCCTGTGATTCCAGCGAAAAAAAACAGATCCCAAGCGAACTGCCTCGTTCGATTTTTGGGTAATTTTTATAAATTTGGCTTTGTGTTTGTCTTTGCCTACTTTATATTCTGCAGTACTAGACAAATTTGTATTCTGCCTTAACTGTTTGCGGACCTTGACGACGGAGTCTGGAGGCTTTAAATTGATGAGTAGCCAAAAATCGATGTCTTCCAAGTGAGCTCTTTTTACATGAACGGATACAGCCTCCGCTAAGCAAACCTTCTTTATATATAAAACAAGATTGGGTTTTAAATTAAAAAAAGTTTGTATGATATTTAGTTTAATACACTCTAAAATGAATACAATATGTTTGAGGTTATCAATTTTTTTTTAATGTATCTTAAAATTGAATATAAGTTGAATTGGTTATATATTTTAAAGTAGAATGTTGTGCCAATAATATGTGTTGTATTGTTTCAGTTCCTCCTGGCAGGCCCGTGATCTACGATGGAAAGCGGCGCGACAGAACCAAGCTGATAGAGCCTTACAATGAGGGATCCGACGTGGTGCTCATCTGCGAGGTGGAAGGTGGTGAGTACCTGAAACTTTCTTACTGCATAATTAAATAAAAATACAAATTACTAAATGGCTCTTTCACCCACGATACCCTGTCTATCTATCACATTCGAACAACAAGTACCTAAAACCAAATGACTGGGAAGTGACGGGCGATTTTGTTTGTGAGTACTTACACCTTCCAAGGATTTCTTCAAACTCTAGAAATACCTCTGAAAGACAAAAGCTCTTACAAAAAAAAATCGGAAACTTCTAGCTATTTAACTATTCATACTTATTGTGATTATGTTCAAAAATATTTCAAAAATCAACATTATTTACTTTTAAATAACTGTGTTGGTAATTTCTACCAAAAACCTACATATTAAAAAAAAAAATCAGAAACTAATTTACGACTTTTTCTTAAACATGCGGCTTGTTTATCAGAATTTTCTTTGCCATTTGCTATTAGTTTTTTTTTCTAATGTATTTTAAAATATTTCATTTCTTAAAAAGGTTTTTACGATAAAAGTATGACTTAATATATCTTTTTTAAAAAAAACGTGTTCACGTGCCTACAATATAAAATTTACAATTTCGATATTTTAGTGTGTCAAAAATCATAATTAAAAAAAAACTAACTATCAGTATATTTTATATTTGAAATTTTCAATTAGAAAATTTTAGGAAATTTTGTAATAGGTATGCATATAAAATTTTAGCACACCGATAAATATCAATTGATGTATTATGACAATAAATTAACTGCTTTGTCATCGGAAGACATCTGTAATATCGATCTTCGGCCATAACAATGATACTTCCGCGATAAATCAAAGCTAATTGCCTATTGGCGGACTTCCAAGGTGCACGTCTCGGGTAGCGATGGCGACTAATCCAGCTTCTCCTGCCACCAGCCGCCTCACTCACCTGTATTATTAACGCATGGTACACGCACCCTACTTAATTAAGGATAAATATGGGTCAGGTGATAATTCACCCCAACTTAAACTTCTCATTACCTACCCTAACCTATCGCAGCCTCGTTTAACCCTAGTGACCTCTGACTAACCTAAGATAGCATGTATCCCTTCGGATCAAAGGGGTTAAGGCGATCGGGTATACGTCACCCGACCCTGTAAATTCGATTTATTTTTTTTAAATATTACTTTATGTAAAAAAAAATGTGACATACTATGTTGAGTTTTGAAAACTGAAACTAAGAACTTTCTTGTAACACACATAAAACCAATAATCTCTGTAAATATTTCTTTCGAATAGTATAAAATTCTGTTTGCAAATTCAAGCAACGAATTAAAGCTAAAAAAATATTGAGATTTAAATATTAGATTTTATCGTCAAACACGTTTTGCGCCAGCAAGCATATATTCTAAGTTTGAGTAAAAAAATAAAAACGCATTTCGTAAAAATAATATGTACCTTACCATATTACAAGGGACTTGTGATTTAATACACTCATAAGGTACCGGGTAGTAAACTTGAACGTAGACTGAATAAAATATCTAAAACACATTAAAGTTAGTCTAAGACTATTTATAATGTAGACATTAATTCGACTGTTCTCAAATTTTATTTCAGAAATTAAACACGTGTAATATATACCATTTAGGCGGGGCGTTAATGGTGAAAAAAACTGTTTCTCGCAATGTTTGAAGTCAATATAAATCCGGTATTATCTCCGGTGGCTCATTCATTTTGCTATGCTAAAAACTACGATAATTCCGAAGCGCACTCGTAAAACCGTCAAATTCCAGATACAAACAACCAAAAATCCATCAAAACCCGGCTTACGTCCGGCAAACTAAATTACTCAAAAATACTGCGACGGTCGGCTTCGAGCGGACAAAATGAACAAAAAACGCAGTCCCGACCGCGACATGGCGGCTATTATTACAGCGCACTCTAAAATCACAAAATCGAGACTGAGTTGCACTGAAAATTATGTGTATTGAACTTTTAACAAATTTATTTTATTTGATGCAGTTCTGTTTCACTAATATCACTCAATTAATACATTTAACTCAAGACTTAAGTACCGCGGCGCACAGTGTGCCGAAGGCATCTCGGCCTGCGCATATTTTTTTTATTCAGATATGAAACATCACGACCACGACATATCAGTTACACTATTGTCAATTTTATTATTACAGTTTTGCTTTTTGGTAATATCGCTAAAAAGCACGGTGTACTAGCAGCGTTTTATCTAAGGTTTACGCAAAAATGAAGTTGTCCAATAACAGAATTTTGTGGGTTATTGGGGCACAGTTTTAGGCCTTGACAGCGAAGATGCTATCTGTAAACCAAAGTTATGTTACATTGTAAATAAATCGTGATAAACTTGAAAAGTATGCAGTTTTCTCTTACTCGTTTCACTAAATAAATCAAAGCCAAGAATTTAATTATGCTGTGCACAGTATGAGGTTTGTTACTAAATAAAAAAGTCTTGCAGAAATGAATCCACCCGGCTACGACATATTGGTCGGTTTAATAGCGGACTGTAAAACCTACACGATCTAGTGATTTCGCAATATTTTGTAAAGGCCGTATCTCAAAAGCCACGGAATCATTTGAAAACCCAGACATAGTCAAACTTCAGCACATTATTTAAATTCATTTAAGCTATTAAAACTACTTTTTGTTTTATTTTATTTGCTGTTTAAGCGGAGATAAAATTAAATAATGAGATGAGCGCTTCCGGTTCAAAAACGCTTTTCAAACTTTGCCCATAAATACTATACGATAATAATAAAAAAATTAATACGCTACTCATGTATTTATTCTCTCGTAATAAAAATATCCATCACCCAAGTAATTCAGTTTCAACATAAGAATTCAATTCAGAATATACATGAATAAATGCAGCAAAAACACATCACCGGAAAAATATTCAAATACAAAAAAAAATGAAATCAAAGTCGAGTTCAATACAAAAGAATAACCTTTCGAATTAAGCCGGCAGAGCGGCGCGTTGCTGAGGCCGCAAATCCGTTGCTATGTTTGGCGTTGTTAGTTACTGTTTTTTTTTTCGTCCATTTCATATCACAATTGGCGCGGCCGGTGCAGAAATATTGTCCTCCTGCGCGGACAAAGCGAGCACTGTGCTGCGCTGGCCGGGCGGACCGTCGCCTGATAAAAAGCCTGTTCGGGTATCTCGCGCCCAGCGGCTTCCAACCTTCAAATTATAACCTAAATAATATCAAATTGAATAATATCACTTCTTCTTCTTCTGATGCCTCTCCTCATAGGAGATTGGTGACCATTTCCTCGGACATATCCCTTTTTTTCTTTCTTTTTTTTCTTGGGGCGGCATTTGCAACCCGCACCCAGGTTCGACCATGAGCATTTCACTGGGTTGCGGGAGCGTATCTTTTATTATTTTGCCTCCTTGAAGGCACGTGGAAAAAGAAAAAAACATTTACGTGTAGAAAAAACTCGGCTTCACATGTCCTTCAAGGACATTCTTCTCTTCCGCCTCCGCGGCGTGCTCCTTGTCCTCGTCTTCTTGGGTCCAGAAGAAGACGCTGTTCTTTGTTGCCCACTGGCACAAATTTTGCATCTACGTGGAATTCCTTCTTCCAATGCCCCTTTTCCTTCGATTTTGCCTTGGACAATCAGCTGAAGATTGCTATATTTATTGTTACGAAAAAACCTTCCGCTTCTTTACCAACGTCAAGATTTCCCATTCTTTACGCATTCTGTGCAAGACTCTACAATTTGCGCGTTCTAACGCCTCTCTAAACATTTGATTAAACCACATACTGTAATATACGGATGGGTATATTATTTTACGACGAAAAGTCACGGTCGGGGCTTGAATCGAAATAATTATTTCGAGGCTCTGTAACTAAAATAGAACTAAAAAAACTAATGGACCTGGTTGTTTGTTAAATATTTGTGACTTGCGAGCATTCTTGATTAAAAAATCAAAGTAAAAAATTCATATTTTCTGTACATTAGGAAATAATTATATTTCAGGTAAAATATCAACAAACAGAAAAATAAATAATATTACGCGAAAATATCGAAATTTATATAAAAATGTCAAAATAACGAATCCGTTTATTTAAAAAAAATCGTGATCGGATTGTTTCTAGACGTACTGAGTTTGAAATTGAAGCACTCTACGTTTAAAGTATCGAAGGGCGGCAACTGACGAAAATGTATAAATATTTATTTATCCTTCAACATTTCTTATTCAACTTACTTAAAATCACTTAAATAATATTTTGCCGTGGCCTATATATAGGTTGGGAGACGCTGGTGGGCACTGCACAGTGCCTCCGCTTGCATTTATTTGGATAATTTCTCGCTTTGACTAGCCCGGCTTTATTGCAGTTGGGGATGTTCTTTTCAGTGCACCCTGTATAACCTCCCCGGCCGGGTTTTAGGACACACCCTATAGGTTACGGTTGGGATTTATTCCATTTTTTATCTACCACTATCTGCAGTACTTTATTGAATTCTTGCAGTGCCACTTTCAGGAAAAAATGCATTTCTTTTTTCCTTCAAAAAAGTGTTTCCGTAACTGACTGTGATATACAGAGAGATAATTTAGATAAAAATATGTTTTAAGTTATAAACTTTACAGTTTAAGAAATAAATATTTTAACATTAAAATTTAGTTATTTTTATCAAAATATATAAATGGGTATTTTTTTAATTTTATTTTTTTAAGAATGGTTGAAAATGGTTGGTGAAACCTGCTTATTCTATAAAAAATTAAATAGCATGAATTTATAAATTACAATTTGCAAATTTCTAAAAAAAATCCGCTGAATATTTGTCTGTGCAAGCTGGATTTGGGTTTTTGCCTCTCGAGTTGATGTTTCGTTTTTTGCGTCTGAATTATTAGAACCATTCGTTTTCTTAACCAATGTAAATAGTTCTATGTTGAGTACAACTATAAAATATTTTTAAAAGCATCATATCTTATTTATCTAATGTGAATTATAAAATACCTTCAAATCCAAAGCAAAGAAAATCTATTTTATGGGGAAGGTACACTTTTTTGCAGGTATGTATGTAAAACAAGAAAAATGCCGAAAATTTTTAAATCTCACAAATAAATGCCGTCATTTTTTGTTACTGTTTGTTTGCCTGCTACTTTATTTGTGGTCTTCTACTCTTAGAGAGTGATAAATTTTAGCCTTTTTTTTTATAGACTAGCCCAAATGTTCACCTTTATCAATAACTGATATTTGATCATTTTATTGGCAATAATGTTCAATAAAACAGTCATGGGAAAAGTTAGCTATTGCCAATAATTAATAACATATTGTTTTTTTACCGTTCAACAAAGGATTCAAAACTGATTTAAAATAAGTTAGCTAACTTAAATTATTTTTTAAATAAATTGCATGATTGCAAGCTTACAATATTTCCACGATTATAAGGCATAAGCTTGGAGTGCACACTTGCAACCCGCACCCGGTCAGCTGACCGTTGTTTTTTTTTTCATACACATTCAAAATTTAATTTAAAATCCATGTTTGAGTTTTAAAAAAAATCCCCCAATTAATACAACAGACTAGAGACTCGAATTCCAAAAAACCCACAAACAATCACTTAGAGCCAGAACCGAGTCGCGAAATTCGACATTCGCCACACCCGCAGCAATCATGCCTCCGATTAAACCAGCGGCGGCGATAAAAAATGTGCGCAAAAAAAATGTACAGCAAAAAAGAATTACGAGCCGAATCGAAAATATAAAATTGAAAACCGCACCCCCTCCCCGCGGGCGCCCGATAAGTCCGCAAAGCAAATCGGCCATATTCAATACGCCGCCTCGATGTATGGACCACCCTGAGCCCTGCGACCCTCAACATGTGGCGCGCGGGGACCCGCCCTTCAGTATCAATCATTCCTAAATCATGAATATTCTTATTAAGGCACAGAATCTATCCGAGTATCCTTAAAACTGTATTCATATATTACTCTGTCCAGTTTGAAGCCCGGGACCTCTAGGGAAATTTTTACATTGGGATAAAGCTCGTTGAGTGTCATATATATATATATTTTTTTTTTTTTTTTTAGAACCGCATTAAATATACACATGGATATTTTCAGTAATTAATAAGCAGGCTTTATACTTCAATTCGAAAAAAAATTCACAACTTCGAATAATTTCTAACACGATGTTTGCTTTCATTATTGTGAAAATATGTTGTGTTTTTGGTAATATGGTTATTACTAATGTGGTAAGGCAGATTAGTTCACATATAGAAGATGATTATAGAAATTCTCAGAAAAATATCATCGTGATTTGTCTGGGATTTGAACCCACAACCTCAGGCTTACATGGCCGGTGTACTGACCCTTGTACTAACGAATAATACGCATCTGATTGACGTTCAATCCAAAAAATAGACATACGTAATATGATTAAGTACATTTTTTGAAATAATGAAAAATGATTAAATAAACTCTCAGAAAAATATCATCATGACTTGTGCGGGATTTGAACCCGCATCCCCAAGCTAACGTGGCTGGTACATTTAACCAATTGTGCTAACGAGCCGTCGGTACTTTACGTTGCGTTTACGGTACGTTGTTTCACATATCCCATATGTGAAACAACGTACCTATTATTATGCCAATTAAATATTGTGTGACTTGTGTTGACTTGAATCATTTTTTTAATATGTGAAAAAATGTTCTCAATCATATCAATCAAAAATAAAACCTGTATAAGCAAAATCGTACTTACTGTGACGGTCTTCACAAAAATCAATATATTTATGGTAATAGTTTTCAGAGATATAAAATATTGAGAAACTGTGCGTGTGCAATAATAAAAACACGGGCCGCACTATAAGTCACGGTCGCCATTTATTTTTCAGGCGATATTTCGTATTCATGGGGACCACCCCAGCGAGGGTTGTCGCAGTTTTTACAAGGGACACGCACCCTCTTTCATGTTTCAATAATTGCAATAATGTTAACCTGCAGATTTTTTTGTTTTTTTATCTCCAATTTGTAAACATCGAGTATTCGTTGTTTATTTTACACAACAATGTGGTAAAGTGACAATGTTGAATAAAAAATGAAATGTGTTTTTTGAAATGTTGTCATTTCTAGTTTTTTCAATTTAGAAATGAATGACTCTGAAACACAGTTTTCTGACACGACTTTTCTTGTAAATAGATACCACAACATTTAATATGGTTTTAGTATTTATCAATTTGTTGTCTTATAAACTCAGTCGACTTTTATGATATATGGTAGCAAAATTCAAAAAAATATTTGTATATACAGTTGGTTTTTTGTATGAGAAAAATATTAAACATTTAATGAACGATTTTATTTCAAATTTTATTTTCTAATACGAGTAAAATGAATTTATTGAGAGAAAAATATTCCATATCAAAATATACTTTTATTTCGAAAAACTTCTCATTAGTTTTCCGGATAAAATACACACGTTTTACGATAAACACTCGCAAATGAGAAACTAATTTATATTTCTATCGCAATGAATTATTTTTTTATATTATTCTAAGGAACAATTTTTTTTTCTTTTAGTCATTTTTAGCGATATATTTTTGCTGATTTTAAATATCATATAAAACTTATGATTTATTAAGAGTTGATATATTTAATGATGAACCCGTTTATTTTTATTACAAACAGAATATTATATAAGTTAATACGAGCGTTGCTGTAAAGTTAAACTGATGAATGAGAAATTCCCCGAACAGCGAAACACTATTATGCAGTTTTGAATTCATAAGTACAGAATTACCAACAAACGTTGGACATTTACAAATGAATGAAACAACAGCTGTTTATATTTGCATTTCAAAAGGAAAACACCGCGAAAGATTGACTCTGCCGCCGGACTAACTTCTGAAATGAAATTTGCTTTATTATTTTTACTCTCTGCGATCGCAGACAATACACCGCGACTTTTAATCTGAATTTTTAAATTCGTTTCTTCGGCAAACTGTGATTGCGAGACTTGCAGAAAACGGGCGAGCCAGACGATACTTTGTTTTATTTTTTAATACAAGGCTGTGTATTTCGAAAATTGCATGAAACTACTTAAAATTTTGATTTCAACCAAACAACTTGTCAACAAAATATTTATATGTATACATATAGTCTGTACTTGCTGTTTTGCAAGGAAACGCATATGTATGCCTAGTTATGCTTATACTCTTATTTTAATTAAGTTATGGTGGAAGAATTTTTTTAAATATAATACGTTGTATAGTAATAATGCAAATATTTTGATATACATCAATATTAAATTCGTTAAATCAATTAACCGGTTGGGTAGTTCTTCAACTTTAATTAGCCTGTCCCACGCTTCGGCGCGGAACTTCGAAGCAGTTTTCCGTGTCCTTGTAACCGATTCGATTCACTATTAGGGAAAAAATCCCGCAAACCTGAAACCCCTATTGACATTTGAAAGCCTCAAGATAGGCTTTAAAGCAAAATGAAATTGTGTATTTGAAATTGGAGCACATTCGAATAAGAATCGATATTCAAATCCGCAAAAAGGGCACCGAGCGAAAGCATAAATATATATAACACATACTGTAAGCTCCCTTACTGGAATCGTGCGCGTCCACCCACCCTTGCTCTACCCCAACCCACCCCCACTTCCACCCCCACCCCCACCCCCACCCCTACTCCACCCACCCCACACGGTACAGTAATTCAAATATATCGTTCCGAATTCAAAAAGCGCGCCCTTCGGAATCCGAATTTGTTTTGCGCGGAATCTATGGCCGCGGTGTTTATGGCGGCGGTGAAATTTTAATATTTTATTTGTGGCGTTCTTTATATGGGTCAGTGGACATCAAACCATCGGTCGCATCACCAACATAACAAGAAATGTAACCGAATGCGTACATAAAAATATATTATAATTCATAATAAAATTCTTAAGTATACATATTATATGTACACTAAACCGTTTTTATAATATAAGGCACAATTCAATTATTTTTATTTCCGGAAAGACCCCAGTACTGAGTACAAGGCACACCTAACCTAACCCAATACCGAGTATTTATAATAAAAACCCACGAACACACTTAACGAATCTTAAACACTTGTTCATATCCAGGAAGGACAACTTTTAGAGAAATCACCAAAAATAATATGAGCAAACCAAATGGAAAACAAGATAACTGATATTCATCAGTAAAACGTAATTTATGAAGGTTGTTTTTGCATTACAGAAATATTTTTTGACTCAAGTGAAAATATTTTAAAAAACTGCTAAGGAAAGGAGCCATGAAGCTTTGAGAAGCGCTGGAAGTCCTGATTTGTATCACAGATTTTATTGTTCTGGGAGTGCAGTGCCGCCATCCTTTATCAGCGCCGGCTTTAAAACATTGTCGTTGGGATTTTTCGTTTGTTTATTTTTATTCGCGATCTGAAGATACTGCCGGATTTGTATTCCTAAATAAAATTTTATCATTAATAACTCGCTGGAAGCCATAAATCTCGACAACCTTATAATACTCGTTATCTTCCAATTTCATTTCGTGCCCTATATTTTCGTTAATTTCCCGTAAATACAAAAGAATATACGCACATTATTTTTTATCTGTAACAATAATGTTAAAATTCATTTCAATAATAAAAAAAAAAACCTTGCAGCAGTGAAAAAATATTTGCAAAGCGAATGCTTTAATTCAGATTTTAATCGGGTAAAACTTTTTATTTTGGCAATGAAATAAAATTTTAACTTTTCTAAACTTTAATTTTTTTTATTACGACAAAGTGAATTCGGAGATGTTTCAAATAAACACAGCTGTAATTATATCTTGCCTCGTTTTATTTTTTGTTTACCTGCCTTTTAAAAATAATTGAGATGTATGACCATTTAAAGTGGTTTTATAATATCTTCCATATGAAAGTAAAACTACACAAATTTCAAGTTTTATAAGTTTAAAACGTTTCACATCCTTTTCTTTAAATTCTAAATGTACTAAACTTTGCGCATTTAATGAAAAAAACAATAAACTTCTGTTGTTTTTATACAAATAATAAACTCACAGATATTATTTCCACAGACGTTGAAATATAATTATTTTATAACTTACACGCATTCGTCTTACTTTATCATTTTCTATGTGAATGAATTTAAAGGGTTAATAAACATCAAAAAGAGTTATATAAATTTATTATTTGACACCAACAAAAAAGACAATAAATATCCATCCTAAAAATAACTTAGTCTGGAAGACTTAAAATCATATTGAAATGTTTAAAATGTTCATAAATTTATCACTGTTTACTTATTAAAACGCGTAATATTTTGTGCGAAACAGCCGGGGGAGTTTTTCTTAGAGCGAGTCTTAAAAACACATTTCATGAGGATTTATTCGTCCATTACAATATACATTAAACTCGCAATCAGAATTAATGTAATTAATGTAGCCAGGTTAGAAGTTGTTAGTTTTATGTGATGCGGTTTTGTTAATTATAAAAGATTGGTTTATTCCAACGGAGCTTAATTGTTGTGAAACTGAAGCTCTTGTGAACTCCTGACCTCAATTTTATAAACGGTAATGTTCAGGTAATTGTTATCTCACATGCATGTATCCACGACAAACTTATCTAAGAAGGAATTCTTTTTATTATAAAATATAAAACATAATGACTATAGAATAACAGACGATTAAGTAAACCTCTTTCTTCATATATATTAGAATAATATTGGAGGAATTTAATATATAAAGAATCGTATATTACACTGATATTTACAAGTAAAACCTCACAAGATAACAGATAAGAATGTAAGCAGGAAAGAAAAATATTTAATTTATAATATATATGATGAAAGATTTCATTAAAAATACATAAATGCTTGATTTTTTTTATTGAAATTTATTAAAAAAAAAAAACATTGCTTTCTTTTTTGAATAGATGGTTAATGATTTATGAGTAGATTGCTGAAGTGTGAAAACAATTTAATATTTCTAAAAATATTTAACGTTGCAACTTCAAGAGTTCAATTGTATTCGAAGTAAGAAAAATTAAAAAATATTCTGTACAAACTTTCAGACGCTTCAAATATTCACTCAAGTCAAAAAATACTTTGACATATTTTTTTTATATTCGAGTCAAACGATAATTAATTGCTTCAAAACTGTAGTAATGGAAGTTTATGACAACTTTTAACCTTCGGTCTTAACCTCGCCTAGCAGGCGGGACTAGTCTGGTTAAATTTGGATTACAGCTCCGTAAATTGTAAAAGATTATTACAACTCCACTTAAAGGCGAAAATGTCGTAAAGCTGGAATAATGGAGCTTTAGGTGACCCCTTGACCTTGGGCTTACCTGTCCAAGGTCACATCACAGCTCTCATAAAGTTATGGCAGGAGACCGCTTATATCTACAGGTGAAGTTTGCGAAACCGCGACTAATATAAGACAATTAATTATAATTCCTATCTTCATAAACTATGACATTATTACGAAAGTTAACTTATGATAGGCAGGTAGCGCGTATATTGTCTAACTTTCAAATTAACACGCAAGACAAACCAAAGCTCCTTCGTTTGTATGAATATTTTTAATTGTATTCGTAGGTTTTGGTTTGGTAGGTTTTTAATTGTATTCGTAAGTGTTGGGCTGCTTTTTCTTGGCGTTTGGGTTCCGGTAATGAAACCTTCTTTGAATATTTGTCACTGAAAAATCCCTGAAGACGGACTCAGTACCAGGACAGAACATTATAAATACTAAGAAAAGCGCAGGTATTGTACTCAAAAAACAGGTTTTATTTTTATTTTTGATATAAAAATAATTGTTTTATAGAAAAACTCTTAAACGAAAAATAAAGCTACTTGTCTTATAGTTTTATTTGTAATTGACTATCAAAATTTATTCATTGAAACTTGTTATAATAGTTTTTGTAATAAGTAATGAACGATTTTAGTGAAATAGGCTATATTTTACAAAAACTAAGCCACTCTCAAAGCACAAAATAAAATATATTGAAGATTATTTTTAACAAGCTAATTTCACAAAGTACAGCACCGACATCGCAGTACCTTCATTACAATAAATCTCAAAAGCACACGACAACCCTCGTACACAATCTGCAAAAAAGCCGATTCTGCCCTCATTAGGTAACTGCGTCCTGCAGGTGTATGCGGTGGTATGCGCCGGTGTAAGTGCAGCGTTATTATTTTAATGAACATTCCCTGCTAAATAATTCCGCGAATATTATTCACGTCTCTTGCAGAAAGTTTATGCCGGCGGTAAAACAGCGCAAAGTTGCTGGCGTACTTTGCAAAAACCTCGTTCCGCGAAGACTCAACACTTGCAACACCCACACGCCAAGATTCACAGCCATCGTCGAACATAATCTTGTTTGCTTAAATAATAACTATTCATCGTCAATATCCATTCACGAAGTTTTAACACTTGCAACCCCCACCTGCTAACATGTCTTAATAATAAAAATATGTCGTCAATATCATATTCCTCCCTTCCTTCGTCCGCTCACTTGTTAAGTGATAATAATTAATTCTCATCGTCAAATGTCCACTGACTTGTATACTCATCGTCAATGTCTAACTTTGTTAAGTTGCCAAAACACGAAATATTTTAAATATTTAAGATATATAGCGATAAATATTTATACTCATTTTGATCCGTTTGCCTTGTTTATAACCACATCAAATAGTTGTATCTAGCATTTCACAAAGGTTTTCGACATAGATAATCAATAAACGTTCTATTCATACTTTTGCTATGATAATTTTTTATTGCTTTTGATACTTACAATAAAATAAAAAAACTGCTTATAAATTTACGAATGCTTTGTCTGCAACTATCAATAGAAGAAGTGATGAAATTTCCTTTCTAAACATAGGGTTAGATGACTTTTACAGGCAGATAAGTGAAGAAAGGTTAGGTTATAGTTAAAAATAATTTTACTTAGTTTTTCTCTACACCAGAGGTGCAAGAGTTAAGAACCACGAAGGGAATATCTTTTCTACAACGGCCACTGGCCGCATAATTCTGTTGTTCGCGGGTGGCCTGTTCTGATATGGAACTCTACCGCCCCAATCTGCATATTATGCAAGTGCCCCGGCAATAGCTTCGGCGATGCATTTTACTGTGCTCTATAATAATTTTAAAAAAATATAATAAAACACACTAAAGGCAGGGCGGGTACTAGTACTCGTTTCGCGGACTACTGTTTAAAAGCGGGACGCATATTAATACCTTTTTGAATGTGTTTACTCTAAAAGCGGCAGAAGGTCATTTTACTCTTTAGGTTTACAACCCGTAATGTTTGTTTAGACTCGTCAACGTTACTTCTACCGATACTGTCCAGTGATTCAGAACAAAGTGATAATGAAGAAGTGGAGTGGTCAGTGAATGATAATCCTCCAATTATTGAACAATTTTTAGGACAAAGTGGTGTTGTTGTGATGCCAAGTAATCCGCAAAGTGTATATGAAGTGGTTCAACTTTTTATAGGAAACGATATATTTGACTTCATGCAAATCAATGAGTGTATACACTAGATTTCACAGTGTGTTAAGTTAACGCAGTATAATCTTAACAAGCAAGTGTGAATAGCGTATTATATACAAAGCGTTATATGCAAATGCAATCTAAAATAGCGTGTAGATTTATGGTAAGCAATGGTGAATGACTGCAGATGCAGCACGCGAGCGCCGGAGACGCCGGCCATGACGGCTCCTGCGAGGGAGCCTTGGCCAAAGCCTCCGAGAGAAACTTCGTCCTGCAGTGCTTCTCGTAAAGTGCTCGGCACAACGTCCCACCCCCACTCCCACCCCCACTCCCCACCCCTGAAGCTTTTTCAGTCGCCCTGTTTGTGACGTCATCGCAAATATTTATCCGAGTGAATTTTTAAACTTGTGTCAGGGTGTGATGCTGAGCGTGCCCTTACATCGGATATAATAAAAATATTATTTATAAATGACTTTTTATTTTTTATTGAATAAGATTAGAACCTTTTCATACAAACTGTCAATCATATAGTCACTTTCGGAGCGTCTCGATTCTGGTTCAGTATAATATAATTTATATTGCTTGCTCTGGACATGTGCAACTAAAAAATGTTTTGTTGTCGTAATAGGCACCTAGATTAGGTAAAATTGGTTATTTAATTTTCTTATATTTTAGACCGTTTCTTTATTTTTCGGCATTTTGGAGGTATACTAACAAAAGCTTAAAAATAATTAATGTTCTTTTGACCTGTTGGCTTAAAAGCATAATTGCGACTTAAGCGACAAGGTAATACAACGCAAAATGGTTAGATATAATTATCAGGTAATATGTTATAGTTTGAAATACGACATATATTAATGAATGAATATTAAGCATGGCTTACAGTGTCCTCGGGCGCCTTGCCTGGCCGCGCCCCTGCCAGTGTAAACTTTAAACCACCCCGTGTAAGCCGCCCTCGCTCTAGTGTATATGCACGTTGTGCAGGAACGTACTAAATACAGTATAAAAATATATTTGAAAAACCTTTTTATTTATATTCTATATAAAAATAATAATCAATACATTAAGATTTCAAAGAAACTCTCAGAAAAATATCATCGTGACTTGTGTAGGAATCGAACCTACTTACATGGCTGGTACACGAAAAAATGTTAGTAAGTAATATAAGCCTGTAAATGTAATTAAAACGCAATTGATTGACGTTTAATCCACAAAATATACATATAAATACATGAAGACATAAAAGTGAAATAAATTTCAACTGCAAAAACAAAAATATTACTTATTGTTAAAAAAGGAATTGTTTTAAGTAAAGTAATAAAATATGTTACGTTTATGAGCATTACCGAAATAATATCCGTTCATTCGACGATTATTGTTTAGTCTTCCGTTAATTTTTTTTTTTAATCTATATTATTGCAATATATTTATTTGGTGAGTTTGCACCCCTAACTTCAACCCTGCATCACAGTGAATGCCAGCATGATGCCAACATGCTCTCACAATACATTGTTTGACAGAAGCAGACTGGCATCAGCGCCAGAGGGTTGCATTTACAAATAAATTTGTTGACTTAGCGCCTCCTGCTTAATTCCAACCCCGGGGCTCTCGCTGGGAAGGCTTGTAGGGTGTCAGACAACCACAATGCCTGAAGATGCATTGTCTGCTCCAGCCTTCTCTTTACATATTTTTATTAAACTTGACTAATGGTAGTTTAGTGCTTTTACATATAACATATTTATCAAAACAATATTTAGGCATTCGAGTACAGGAAACTTTAATATTTTGAACCACTAATGTTATTATGACTAATTAAAAATATATATAAGGTTTTATTTTTTTATCTTTAATTGATTAATTTATTATCAATGATGGAGAAACATATTAAAAATATGAATCAATGCTCTAATACTGGTTCATACAAGTAGTCGAAATATTTTATAGTCGAACTCCAAAGACGTTACAAGCTTAATAAAGCCGCAATACTAATCTTACTATAATATATCATTAATTTAATATTTTTTATCGGTTTGTTTGGCTTTAAAAAATAAAATAGTCCGAAACGTTAGATTAAAAATTACGATATTAGCATACCCTAATATTATAAAGTTAAGTAGTTCTGAAAAATTATACAGTCAAAATTTTAAACGAAAACGAATTACTTGCGTATAAAAAATACAATAAAAAATAATTGCTATTTAAAACATTAGATTAGGTAGTTGGAATTTAAATTTAAATTCAGGTAAACGGAGCCTTTCAAAGAGCGGCTTTAAAAACTAAATCATCCCGGGGCCGTCTTTCAGGATCCTGAAATAGGTCACGAGACTCCAGCCTCGGCGCGAGCCAGGACACAACATAGTGTATTATTAAATTATGACTCTCCGACTGAAAGCAAGCACATTAGGATCTAACGAACTTGCCATGGTTTGGTTTAAAATTGGGGGCGCATCCTGAAGCCGAGGCACAGGGGTGGGCAGGGGAAACCAGGGGAAACCAGGGGCGGGTTCTCGGCCATGGCAGATAAAGATGTCCGAGTCTCCAAGCACAGGTTGGCTCTTTCAGGGGTAGTTGCGAACTAATTTCCCGACTGGCTCCAGTTCTGGTCCTGAGGAAAACTTTGAACAGTTTATATTTTTTAATATGTCGCTATTCGGTAAAACTTTGTTCTATAACTACTGCTACTCTTATTTTTGTCGAAGATAGTTTTGACTCATTATGGTTGTATTATTATTGTGGGCGAACATTATTGTTACTAATATGATTAGGCACATTAGTTCATATATAGAAGATGATTTAAAGAAACTCTCAGAAAAATATCATCGTGATTTGTGTGGGAGTTTCTTTAAATCAGATTCTATATATGAACGAATGTGCCTAATCATATTAGTAATAATATAATAAACCCGTAATGGGTAATAAATACGCATCTGATTGACCAATCCATAAATAGATATACGAACATTATTGATCGAAACTCAGATGCGTGATGAAAACATTTAATTCAATAACTGGGATTGCAATAAATAAGATTTTTAGGTAAAAAAGGTTAAGAAAAACAATGAACCTCGTTTAATAAAAATATCTAAAAATAAAAATATATTATTTGTGTATCATATATCTGGCATTCGTTTTGTATACAAATGGAAATCACGTTTCTTTTAGTGTTAATTTACTTCATACATTCAAAGCAAAGGATAATTTTTAATGCATATTTAAATCCGGCTGGAATTTCAATTTCCAAAGTCTTGATATTTACTAAACAACTACATTGATAACAAAGGACAAAAATAAAATCAGCGCAATTAGTTTTATCTTAAAATAATTAGTAAAATTATTTTTAACCATAATAAAAATGGAACAAAAACTCCGCGCAAAACACTTGATAAATGTCGTAAATTTTTTGAACGATTATATATATTTTATTTTTTGATAAACTAAAAACAAATATTTTGAATATTCAATAATCTCAAATTATATAATTACGTTGAAATATGTAATTTTTTAAGTTTTGGTGAACGTATTAAAAATTTTAATGAAGTAATATATTTTTAATTATTGGTTTTTGTGAAGACCATCTCACAGGAAGTACGATTTTACCTATACAGGTTTAATTGATTGATAATGATTAAGAACATTTTTTTAAATATTGAAAATTGATTAAAGAAACTCTTAGAAAAATATATCAACGTGATTTGTGCGGGATTCGAACCCACATCCCCTCGCTTACATGGCAGGTGCATTACCAACTATGCTAACCAATAACTAGTGATTGGTTAGCATAGTTGGTAATGCACCTGCCATGTAAGCGAGGGGATGTGGGTTCGAATCCCGCACAAATCACGTTGATATATTTTTCTAAGAGTTTCTTTAATCAATTTTCAATATTTAAAAAAATGTTCTTAATCATTATTAATATATTTTTTTCGTATTTTTCGATTTTGACCATTTTTTCGATATTGATGTTTTAAAAGTGCGACCCAACACCTATGAAAAAATATTAATGAGTATGTTTTGTTGTCCACAGGTGAGCCGCGTCCACAGGTGACCTGGTACCTGGAGAATACGGTGATCGACGACTCGTACGACCACCGTGACGATGGGTTGACGGTGAACAGCCTCACGTTCCCCAACGTTGGCCGGCAGCACCTCAACGCGCGACTCATCTGCCAGGCCACCAACACCCGCCTGGCCCCTCCCTCCACCAAGGTCCTCATCCTGGAAGTCAACCGTGAGTGCCCCCACACCTGTCCGCTTTCATTCCTAATACTTTGCATTCATACAATCACCTCAATCGTGTGTGAAACTTTTCACCTTGCATACAAAAAATATCAATACCCAAATGGCTAAGAAACTATGATCATATTTATTTTTTATTGCCTTTCAAGGTAAGGTTTTGATTATACAAGTTCTTTGAAAACAATTAACTGATATACAAAAAAAATATCAATAGCTGAGTGGCTAAGAGACTACTGTCATTTGATAAACTTAAAACACTGGTAGTAGAGTAACTACAAAGAATACCATAATATTTTTTTGTGAGTGCTTTTATATTTTTAGATTGCTTTTGATATAAAAATATCAAAATAAATCTCAAAATATCAAATACAGTGGATTTTTCGGACTACTTTAGAGAGAACTTTTAACGATCTATATGTTGACAAATTAAATACTAAGCAACATGTTAAATATTTTTGAAGTTATACACAAAAGCTTTTAGCTTTTTAACAGCAAACACGATGATAAAAAATCCAACTTTTCCGTTTCGAATTGACTACAGTGCAAAATAATGGCATTATTCAATATTGTATAAATAACTATCGACGAGTTTTAATGGCATTAACGTCCAATCAGCTATCGCTTTACGTAATATACGTGTGGGATTTTGATACGTTGTAAATTGAAACACGTTGAAATATGACGGAGCGAGTAATCGACTTTGCGATAAACTAAAACTTGTTATTGCTCTATGCTCTACTCGAGAGCGGTTTGCATTTCTGTGTTAATTATGTTTATAATTAAATGAACCTCGATCACCGAAGAAACTCAATTTCTCTGTGGCACAGAGATAAATACGACATACAATATTAAGATAATCGATTTATACGTGGATTGACGAGAAAAGTCTTCAACGCTAGAGACCAGGGGAACCCGATGGCCACAAACCTCGGTGCACAAAATCGTTTTATTATACACAAGTAGAATAATCACACTTTTTATACAAGTTATTTGTGTGTACAAATAACTTGTATGAGTTTAAAATGTACTATAGTGTAATCGCATATTTAATCATATTCAACGGTTACAAAAAGTATTACCAATTTTTTTTAACTGAAGTTTTTAGCAAATTATTTCTATCTTATATGTTACTGAAGAGGTCGTTGTTTTTTTTTTCAGTGAAGCCAATTTCAGTGACGATAATCACGAAGGAGAAGCAGGTGTCTGCAGACAGAAAGTACGAAGTGGAGTGCCGTACCACCGGCTCCAGGCCAGAGGCCACCGTCACCTGGTGGAAGGGAAGTCGCATGATCAAGAAGCCAGCTAAGAAGGTCAAATCATCACCCATTTTGTTTTTATCATCTTTGTCTACCGTGCATAGACGTAAAAACACTTTATTTATGGGTATTAATTGCAAATGCGACAATTGTTGGTTCTAGGTTATATATTATTTAAAAAAATTAAAAAGGGTTAAAGCTTTACTGTCGTTTAAATTTCTGAACAAAGTAAGGCCTATCGTGAGATTCGTAGACCGGCCAAGTCAACGATCCGACGCTCTGGTCCAAATACCAAAACCATTTTCAGAAATCCCTGTACCGGGATCTCATAAATTCTTGAAAATAACCGAAACGGGACTGAAAGATCGAAAATTTGAGAAAACACGCGTAATTGCAGCATTTCCCGCGAAAGCCACGACCGCATTTAAATATTTGATTTATTGTTTTTACAGTTCTCGGAGCCCAACAATCAGACCCTTAGCATGCTGTCCTTCACCCCCGCCATCGACGACGATGGTAAATACCTCACCTGCCGAGCCGAGAACCCGTCCATCCCCGACTCCGCCATCGAGGACAAGTGGCGTCTGGACGTACACTGTGAGTCAACACTTTAATGATTTCTTCAATTTTAAACTTTTAGTAGAAATCGATTGAGATAATTTATTTGATAATATGTAAATGGCGTTATAAGTAGTTAGAGTCAAGCGGTCCCCAAACCCTTGCCCCGTCGCGACAAACTATTTTTTGTAAATTCATTCGACCGTCGAGTCGACAGATTGATATACACCACAAAGAACAATTAAATTCAGTGCAATTAAAAAAACATTGTATTGCAATACATAACAAAGCAGTCTGCAAGGCACTGATCTAGTGGCTCCTGAGACAATGGGTTTTGGGATGGGGATGCCCCCTGACTCACCAGCTCATACTACACGAGGCCACTCAAGACTTCGTTTTTTTTGTATACGTTTTTTAATGGAGTGCTTCTTGATATTATCGAGGACATTAAAAAAGCCATTTTATTATTTTTTTTAAAATATCAACCACATTTCTACATTTTTTTTCCGTCAATTATCAATGTTTTTTCAATTGAAAACACATTCATTTTATTTCATTAGAAAAACTTAAACTAATTTAAATTCGTATCTACCATTATCAATATTGCACTAAATAGGTTTTGGCAGCCGTTATTATTAGATTCATTTCATTCTCAAAGCATGATCTTGTTACAAAACAAAAGGCACTTTTTTACTTGACTATGTAAAATTTCAATTAAATTATATAAAAACCTTAGATTGTTATTTCATTTAGTTGTTTTTGTTGAGAAATTTAAAATAATATATTCAAACAATTTTTGACAAAGTCAAGTATATTGGTTGATGGATTTCTATTGCTGACTTTAGTAATCATTTATAAACAGTTCGTCAACGTCAAGACTCCTTGTTGAATTTTTAAAAAATATCTTGCTATGTAAAATTCATTGCTAACCATGTTCCAGTGGGTAGCACACTCGGTTACCGACAATGAGATCCTTGATTCATGCGGAGCATTTATATTCAGTTTTTTGATTCAGTTCAATTAATTTATAAATGAAAACTAGAAAAAAAACTGTTTACCACAGATCTATCTAACAGGCAATGTCTAGCTATCTCTCCCTGTAAGACGGCTCTCAGTACTTACAGCGCGGGTCCAGCCAAGTTAAATGTGCGGTCAGATGTCCTAGTGGACACGTGACTAATATGTGGCACAATAGTATCCTGAATTTCTTAAAACTTAAGTAATTGGACCCCAAATTGGGTGCACGTAATGGCCGCCATCCATCCCCGGAGGTCCCTTAGTCCTCGGCGCCGCTTCACGCAATAACTTTGTTCGTTGCGGTCTAGATGGACCCTTCATAAAGTCAAGCGATATCTGCGCAATACTGGTTAATTCTGGGGGATTAGTGGAATTGCATACACCGGATTGTATTATCTTAACATAAATGGTTTTAGAAACCACAAATTTTATATGTTTTAAAGAAATTTCCATATTGAACTAATACTATATCATTTACAATTGTATCGTTGCTTCCGATTACAGTTGAAATATTTGCTGTCGTTTCATAGGTAAAATATTTACATAAATACAGAAGTAACACAATGCGTCGGAATAAAAAAAAACCTTAATATTACAAATGCATAAACACTACTAAAAATATTTTATTAAATTATTCATTATATTTATGCTACCTCAAGACAGTTTTATTTAAGTATTCAATCCAAAAAAACGTCAACAGTGTTATCTAATTTTAAATGTTTAGTTTTCATTATACTGTAGGTAAATTCAGTAAAAGGTATATTACTCTTATAAAGGTACAGGTGTAACACCTGAAAAAGGCTGTGTTAAATAATCCACTTAAATAGAAAAATTATCCTGCGTAAAAAGTACTCTTGGCGAGATCTACAAGCGCGGTGGAGGCTCGCAGGGTTGTAACGGCTAAGGTTTCAGGTAGCTCCAGTTTAACGAGATTTTTATGATGCCCGCTTAAGAAATAATAATTTTTAGGGGTGGTTTTTGAGTAACGGCTCGGGTAAGCCGGGACCAACTGCCTAGTAAAGCTTTGAAATATATCCACTCCCGACTTTGCCCTTTTATTCAAAGAAGAACCTGTTTGTAAGGGGGTTGATTATTTTAATTTTTTGTGAAAATTTTGGATTTTTAAGTGATGGCCGGATTCTAGGTATTATTTCACAATATATTTTCTCTCGAATAGATAGCTAGATTATTTTTTCCTCAGAGTAAAATTATGGTAAAAATAAAGCATTTTTCATATTCTGTGTGCAATAAAGTTTTGCACGCTTTAAAATTTATTATTTTAAAAAGTGTGAGATATGAGGTACTCAAGTTTTTTTTTATTTCAACTAACACAAAAATAATGCTGTTTATCAAATTCTATTTAGCAGTTTTCATTTGAAATACTTAAAATAAAAATATTAATTGTCGGCTTATAAGCCCACTCTGTTGTGTGAGTTTTCATTTCTCAGAGGCTTTTTCAGACTGAAGTATTCCTTTAATATTGAAAACGCTTATAAATAAAAATGCTGATAATTTCTAAAGCATTTAAGTATTCATATTTGTTGATAAATAAAATACGAAAGGTACTAGTGGGTCGCGGTTTAAGAATTTCCGAAGGCTATAAGTTTCTCTTCACATAAATTCCGCATAATTCCCTGAAGAGTTGGAATATCTTATATTTCTAGATACTTTCACAACTACTTCCTTTTTAGTTTGTCAGTTGCATTATATAAGCAAACTTTTGAAGTTTGGTTGTTATAAAATCGTTTGCTTGAAATTAAAATTCTTTAGAAGTTCCCAACAAAACCGAATACTTTTCAGAGATCACCTACTTTGTCTCTAAAGTCATATTCATGTTTTAGTTATTATATGGTAGCAAGGTCTAATGCAAGTTAATTTTTTAATATATAACTATTTTTTTAATGTTAGAAATTTAATTCAATATAATCTTTCAGGTGCAAGTACCTTACTGATTGTACTAGAGGTGGATGTAATTCAGTAGATATAATTCTATGGTCATTGGATCCTCGCACCCTGTCTTCATAGTAATCCCATTTAATGCAGAGTTATGCACGTGGCATGGTCCGAGCAACAACACGTGTATGCACTTTAAATTTTCTACTTAAAATACTTTTAAATATTTTTATTTATAATCTTATGACTATCTACCAAAAAAACTAATTGAATATCTGCAAGAAAAATTACATTTGTTTTCATATATTTAATTTATATTTTCATGTCCAGTATTACCACCTACACAAACAGGAAACGTTGACTTTGGAAAATAGCAAATGTATTTGGCTATTTAATAAAATATATAAATATAAAATGATAAAGTTATTTTTAAAAAAAACGGATTTTAAAATATCAAAAATATTTTTTATCCTTTTTTTAAAATCCGCTTTCATCAAAGAGAGAGCATTTTGTATTTATGCAAATATCAACGGGAGAGTTAATTTTAATATTTGGATTAAAATTGCAAATAATTACTTTTTAGAAAATTCAATGTTGATATAACTGTTTATTTATCATAAATTTTATAAAAATCTTTTAATATCCTCGTTTAAAATAAAACTATGTGAATTGGAGTACAAATTTACAATGGCATGAAAAGGTGGTGCAAATTAATTTCTTGAGTAAGTATCGCATTAAAATGCTAAGTTATAATTTATCTTTTAATAACCTGTTTTATAAAGTCACTTAAAAAAGCACACTATTAAATATTAAAATTTCTTTGTTTTAATTATAATTTTCAAATATTTATTAATGCATATTTTGGTTGTTATGTATTAACATTATTTTATGAAAAAAATATTATGTAATTATTTAGATAATTTTCATGTTTAAAATAATATAAAACAAAATCAAATAATCAATCAGAAATAAATAAATATTTTTTTAAATGAAAAGGTGATAAAATAAAAATCAATTTTTAGTATCGAAAAAAATATTATATTTAAGTAAATCACGTCTGAGTTTTTGCGATCTAAAAATATTGATAACAAATATCCAAATGGCTGTGAGACTACAGTTATATTTTTGTTTATCTCTGAAGAAGCTCGAAAGGCGAAGGCGACCATTTGAATTTCGTGTTTATTATTAAAATATGGAGTGTCACAAATTAAATCATCACTTCATGAAAACACAGATTTTCATCACGTTTTTTCCGCAGAAAATGCTCGAATCTCATTTAAGGTTTTGTTAGAATTAAAGGAATTTAATTCAGAATTGATCTTGACGAATTTACTGGCGCCGGTCCTGGATTATCCAAATTGATGGCTTGCGTGCTAATCCTGCTTTATGTAGCTGTGATTGAATATCCCACTTCGGCCCTGGAGCTCTCTCTGAAATATTATGTGTGCCAATGTTATTACATCTATATTATTTTTTTGGTGAAAAGACTTATTGTAGACAAGGACTATTTTTGCTGTTTTATTAGCCCGTTTTTTTAATTCTAAGAAATACACTTTTAATTTATACTGATAAAAACAGTACACAAATTTGTCACCATTTACTATGTCCAATAAAAATATCATACTCCAAATTTGTCACAACTATTTCTAAATTTTAATTTAGTACTATTTCTAAGCATAAAATAAAGCGATTTCACAGAATATTTTATTTTACTCAAAAATTTTAATTCCTGACAGTAAATTCTTTTCAGTTTTTGCTACCCTTCTGATCATGCGTTTATTTATTCCGGGATAATGTAAAATCAACAGTTTTATAACAACGTATATACGAAAATATAAAACGTTTTATATTTTCATATATAAGAAACCTCTATAAAAACTATTTACCAATACAACTAACACTGCCTTCAATTTTGGTAATAGAAAAACTATTTTTTTTCTAGCTGATCTCAACTACATTTATTCTGAGATAACCTACAACCAACAGTTATATATTATTTTGGCACTTTGTAAATAAATAGCTACAAGAACGAAAAAAAAATCTATTCACATCAATAAGAAACGTGTTCCAAAAAAAAAACTATATAATACAATTCACACAATATACATTTTCTGGTAATAAATTCCACGCAGCTCCTTCCACCCCGCAGACCGCGACTTCATTTATTTCAGGATAAAAACACTTCTAAATAATAAAAAAAAAGACCACCCTCTCGCAGCCGTATGACCGGCAACACAATGGAAATTTATGACGGAGTATTATGGTTGCTGGCATTAGTGCATCCATCTAGCAGCGCTTTCTCAAACCGGGGCTCATAAATACCAGGTTGCTGAGGAGTCTGCTGAGGAGCAGCCCCAAACTCGGGGGCGCGGAATACCACCCCCGCACCCCCATTTCTCAAAAAAAATTTACTCGGCTGTAAAAAAATTATTGGATTTGTTGGATTTTTGTATTTAATACTTTTGTTGAAACAAAACAAAATTATGCACAAATGTGTATTTTGAATTATCAAATGTTGATGTGATAGAAAAATCATATTATTTTAAACATTATTCTAATGTTAAAAAAATATTATTTGAAACGTTTATTTTTATTGCAACACATGCTTTGGAGCAACTGCTGAGTATGGCATATTTTATTTTTTTATTCCGCTTTTTTTAAATAATAAATAAACTAAACAGTTTTGGAGCCACTGAAAACGAAGCAGAGAAGCCTTTTTCCTCAGGTCTAGGTGAATCATTCCGCACGGTAAATTACCAGAGACGCCGCTTTATGTGTTTTTAATATCCCGTAGTGGAAGTGGTCGGCAACTTGCCATGCTAAAATATGGCTTGTTATTATTTCAATGTTGTAAAACAATATTTAAAACTGTGCCGCCGCTGCTCGGCATGCTTTATGACTTGACTGGTGGCGGGGCGTAAAGTATGGCGAAAACGGCCTTTAAGTACGCCCCTGGATGTTTATACTGCAATAAAAATTATTGTAAATAACCTAGCGCCAAATAAATCTTAGGTATATCAAATGTTTGCAAAAGAGTGCAGAATAAAGTATTGAAAACCTCTTTGTATGCCATATGACTTACTTCACTTTTTTACAGGAATAAATGTCAAATTTTGTGATTGACCTTCGTTGCCTTTATTTATAGATTTCATATATTCAATATTAAATTAATGATTTGACCATATGATTCTTTCAAATAAGTTTCATGCATGATTTAAAACACATTCAAATAAAAAAAATCGCCGAACCGGTTTAATTCGCCGAAATCTGATACGTACCCCCTTAAGCATTACTTTTATTTTGTACTTCAGCAAAGTTTCGAATTTCATTAGGCGCTATCAGCCCCCGAGCGGCCTCACCCCGGCCAAAAGCCTCCCCCAACCCCCAGACACGCGATTGGCCATCACCGGGGAGTGTCCTTTTAACCTAATTGGCTGGATTTTCTTTAATTTTGAAAATGTAATGAGAGTGAAACCTTTAAAGTTCCATTATAACTTGTCATAATAATTCAATCGATACGTATTTTGAATACAATATAACTTAACCATTACTTTTTTTTTCCCTACTGTGTATCCTCAATAATAAGAATCGAGATTATACGTTGATGCTATTATTTTTATCTTTATTCCACGAGACTGCTATCATTCTACTTAATGAAAGCAGAAGGCCGCAAACGATGAAGAAGGAATGGAGGAAAAGTTACTGTTTACACAAAAAAATTAAGAACTTGCATTTTTTATTGTAAATAATCTATTTTATAATTCAATCAAATAATCCAACAAAGGTAAGATTGAGATAAAACAAAACTTTTTATTTTATAAATACGCACAATATGAAATATTGAAAATCAGAAATATTGAACTGCGGAGGGTTCCAACTTACTAAGTTTATAATCCTATTAATAATTCATAATACGACCTCCCCGATCTTTCAATCCAGACAAACGCAGGCTGGCTTTAAGGACTTCAATCGGCATAATGACGAGCAAACTGCTCGGAGTTTCTAAGCAGGTAAGATCTCAGGAAGTCGCAACTCCCGAAGTATTAAACATTATACTAGATTCCCGAACTAGGTTCGCAGCTCCGGACGGCTTATGCTACGTCGTATGAGATTTGATACAACTTGCAGGCGAAGTTATTAACATACTGCTTTTGGAAACGTCTTAATGTGTAGAGAAGCAGACGCTAAATGTGTTTATGCGGCTAATCTCTCTCTTTCACTCTTTCTCTGCTTCTCTTTGCGTTGTTTATTTTATTTAACTCACCGCTGAAATAAAACTTTACAGTGGTTTGTAATTGAACAGATTTTTCAATCAGACGACGGCTTCGGACTGAAAGCCTCGGACCGAAAGATGCGCTCATTGTAGTCACAGTGGAATTAATCGCAGAGGGGTGCGAACTGTTTGCATTTGATTTCATTGAAAATGGGCACAGTGCCTAAAACGAAACTTAAAAAAATCAAAATTGAAAAAATATAATATAAAAAAAATAATTTTGTGTTTTTTGTTACTGAATTAAAGTTTAATGAATTCTGAAAAATATCGTTGTGATATTTTCAAATTTAATTCAATTTGATAAGGATTTGCAGAATGATTTTGAATTGTTTTAAAAGGCAAGTCTACCGCTATTCTGATCGCACGCTTAGTTTTAATTATTCGGCATTTTTAATTACATTTTCAACACAACCTTGTAGTGTCACCCTTGAGAGGACGGGGTTGGTTCATAATTTCGAATGTAACGCGCGTCTCGGCGCCGCGAGGGTGCTCCATGGGGATGCTCCAGGGGGGTGCTCCATGGGGGTGCTTCATGGGGCTGCTTCATGGGGGTGCCCCACCCCGACGCCCGGTGACATCTAGCGGCGGGTAGGGAACCTCCCTCGGCGATTATATCGGCCAACCTCATTAGGGGCTTTTTAATTTCTCCCCCGCCCCTCGCCGCCCTTATAGACCCACCCCTACACCCAATTCAAGTTTATTTTACCCGCTTTGAAGAGGCACTACTCGGAAATTTATTCCGAGGGAAAATAAATTATTACTTTTCAAAAAATCTTTGCTTTTTCATTCATTTTAAATTTTATACTTGGAATGAAATGTTTAATTGTTTTTACGAGAACGCCCAGTTGAATAAAGATATTTTTATATAATATAAGGTAAACTCAAATTTATTGAACATGTATAAAACTTTGCAAAATGTGATTGGAAAATTTAATAATATTATATTAATAACTTTTATGTTTTTTACAAATATAAAGCTATCAATTAAAATACAATTAAGACAAATTATGTTTATTTATTTAAACACTGCGTTACTGCCAAAAAGTAAATGACTGCTATTAGAAATAAAAACTGTTACAAGAAATAAAATATAAATATTACTTTTTTTGGCTTTGGCCACATTCATACATTTTATGGCCGGGGATTTTTAGTATTATTGTTTTGTACAATCACAAAAATAAATTACGAGCAGAAATGTTCAAATTTGATTTTATGTCAGCTATATATATATTTATGCAAACGGATATTTTGAAAAAATTACAAGGGCAAACGATTTTTACCAAAAAATTCTTAAATGCTGTGGCTACAGTAATAGAAAAAATATAAACTTTTCTTGCGCACCACATCTTGAAATTTACTGGAGGTAAGATTTCTACCAGTAAGATGATTAGATTTAAGCTATATTTTAATAAATATTATAAAAGATTTTTTTTATTAAACCAAAATACATCATAACGAAAAACAAAATTTCTCTCGCATACCACATTTTTATATTTGCTAAGGCTGGAATTTAATAGAAAAATAACGGATAGATACAGGCTGGCATCTACTTTATTTTAATAAATAAAATGGAATAAATTTTTTTTATAATTTATAAAAGCTTTTAACAAAAAAAAATATATTCCCACACACCATGTTTTGAAATCCGCTATGGGTGAAATTTCTCGCATTCGCATAAAACTAAAATAGATTTAAACGCAAAGTAATATATTTCTTTCGCGCACCACATCTTGAGATTCGCTGGGGTGGAATTACCCAGAAAGACGGATAGATACAAGCTGGCATCTCCTTTACCTTGAGAAATAAAAAGAAGGCAACGAAAAGAAGGCATTTAATCCTTTCCATCACCAGCGGGACATCCAAACTTTCACAATTATCATACCTCTCGCCATGACTGATGTTCTCTTGGCCCATTTTATTTTGTTTTTTTTTTTTTTTTTTCTTTTATACCTTTTTGAAACTTTCTAATTTAAAAATGTAATTACTTGAAAGAACCTGGCGTACAATTGACGGCGTACTGTTTTTTAATTGTATGAAACTCTGCGACTAGCGCACGCTTGCTAGGATTAAAGAATTTTCCCGAAAATGTCAAATATTTTTTGACGCAGATTTTTTTTTTAGTAATTCGTGAAATTAAATTAATTTTATGATAAAACATAAGAAACTAGATTCATAAAGAGTCTTTTTGTAAAACGGCAGATTAGGTTTTTAATTTTTTTCTCTTTAGATCCAGTATGAGAAATAAAAAAAGATAGAACAGGCATCGGAAAGGAAGAGCAACAATCACTCACATCTGCTGAAGAACGTTAAGCCTTAAACTGTTTTTATATTAATATAAGAGGCTTAAAATTAATAATCTGAAAAACAAAAATTGTCAGTTGTTTATTTTACATTTATAATTTATGTAAATAAGTTATTTGATTCATATCTCTGCTTTTGGATCAGAAGTTTGTCAATCAAGATATTTGTTGTTTTATATATAAATTAATACAAGGTGTAGTGAGATCTTATCAAACGTTTCAATTTTAGTCATTTCTAAAATAAATAAATTTGCTATTGCTATCTAGATAAAATGAAATAAATGTATAAATTATTTTTATATTATAGATTTTTGACATGTTTATTTTTTCATGTAAATATGCATATTCACACAATTTATAGTAATTTTTATTTTGTTTTGAAATACATGAGAATAAGACGTTATTGAAAATGTCGTTTCAAAACTTAATTTTCTATGCAGATAATTGGAGAAGGCCGTCATCCAGCAGTGGATAATTTGCATTTAAAGTATGGTACAAATCTTAAAATTTTCTTTAACGCGTTGTAGTAAAATCTGTACATTTCATATAGGAGGCGTAAAAATATACATTACCAAAATATTAACGACCCGGCGGTTAGTTAAATTTGATGAATTGTTTACGCCAAAAATCATGTTGTTTATAACATACAAAAATTGTATGATAACGTTATTATTATATTTACAAAATGCTTCTGGAATATTCGCTGGGGTATTATTAGGTTGGAAAACAGATGTTCAAATTCTACTTCAACAAAATTGTCCGCCTCAGGGCGCCGTCAACAAAAAAAAATAACAGAAATTATAAATTACAAAATGATTTTTATTTGATGTGTTTTTAAAATTTCAGGCTTTTATTCTAGCAGATAAGAGTTTTTTTGTTGTTTCAAAAACCCTGCCTAATTCCTGTCAGTTATATTCTTAAGTTAGAACTTAACGTAAACCCCGAAAGCTATGAACTTCTATTACAAAAAAATAAATACGTGAAATGTGTTTTTTTTTATTTTCCCAAATACGATACGAGACATTAATTATTTAAATACAAAAAAGCAGTTTATCTGCAATTAATGCTATCAAAGTGAAATTGTGCCTATTGTGAGGTTTAAAATTAAAAAAATATTTTTAGTTTTAAATAGACTTTCTATTTATTATTTTTATACATATTCACTGATTTTCTGTTTACGTATTTTCAATTGAGATATCACCATCGGATGAAAACTTTCTCAAACTTATTACAAATTGTTTTTAATTAAATTATCTACATGCCTAAATATATAAGTAGTCTTCTAGACTACTTATATATTTATGTATTATATATGTGAACTGAAGTCGATGAAGTAGCTTAATGTACTTAAAAATCATGTATATGTCAACAGTCGAGTAAGCATCGGTATTCTTCATCAATGATATTCTATCTCTCGGAGATGGGAAAAACAAACAATCCATCTGTCCTAAAAAAACAGGAAACTGGATCCAAAATGGCGTCGAAATCGGAGGGAAACATCTGCAAAGATAATTTGAAATTCGAATTAGTCTCTCTCGAGTGCCAAAATAAAAATACCGGGGGTTGATTCAGATCCTTGCGCCACCAATGGGGATGGAAATTGATTGGTTTCTTTTTTAAGGGTGCAAATTTATTTGGGCGATTATTGGGTAGGTTGACGCTCAATCTGAAATTTATCTTTAAATATATTTCGCGTTGAGCTGTTTATTAAACGAGGAAGTTAATAAAAACCCTTAAAAAATATCTTGAGTTATTTTATTTACTTTTCTAATGAACATGCTTTCGAATTTAAATGTACGAAGTATCAATGTTTGCTAAATTTTCATACTACTTGATTTTAGTATTTTAAAAAAATTGGTCTAACGTTAAAATATATATATTATTAACATTTTCACGTCAACTACTTATGTTTATGCTTATTAAATTTTTATATGTGGTACGGTGATGCAGTACTAAAGATTTAAATTGTAATTATTTATCATTTCTGATAATATATTCTTTAAAATTTGACCATGGTTTACTGGTTGAATTTGTAATAGAAGTCTTCATTTATCTTTTAAAAATTAACTATTCACGGTAATGGATTCTTTAGACTATCGCTTGCTTCTGCGCATTTAAGGAGTCACATCAAGGTCACATATTGAAGATGTGTAGCAAAAATAATGTGTAAAAATATTCTTTATTGAGAAACATGTTTGTATTATACCTTTCAGATATGCCACAAGTGACAATCAAGATGGGCTCCAGCCTCAACCCCAACGACATCAAGGAAGGGGATGATGTCTACTTCGAGTGCAATGTCAAAGCCAACCCCAAGGCTTACAGACTTGCCTGGTTCCACAACGTAAGTAAAACATTTTCTCGTATTACTTCTTTTTCAGCTTAACACTTCCTGCCTCGGATAAATGATTTCTAATGTATTTTTCTTACTGCGATTAAAGATTAAAACAAAACTCAGCGTATTTACAACAATAATATTTTATTCCTCAATATTCATATTCAATAAATCCCTGCTTTTTTAAGTATTAAATCAATTTTTTTTTGCTACACTTTGCTTTCATATTATAGCAAATCGAAGACAAATAAAATGATCAGAATATGTTTATCAGAAATTAAATAAGCAAATATTTGCATCGCACGTGTTTTACAGTTAACCTGCATAACAAACTGCATCCTATCAGACTAATGGATACCTGGGGATCCACTGAGGGATCCATGCTGTAAACGGTGGCGTCTTATCGCAATAACGAGGCGAGGCACCGCTGCCGCCAAGGTCGGAGCAGAGGTCATAACCAGGGCCCGCGGGATCCTGCGAGACGCCAGCACCAGAGTGCTGCTTGCTTATTTACGAGGATTAATTGGCAGCTCGCTTGGGAGAAAGCATCAGCTGCTTATACAGGCGGCTCAAAACTTATAACTCCCAATATTTAAAAAAAAATACTTGAGTGATTTTTAAAAATGTTAATTTTTATTGGTGACCGGTTTCGCCAACCTTTCACGTCGGCATTATCAAACTGAGTATAAATCTTAAAATGGAATTCCGCCGAGTACTCTCTGTCAAAAATATTTCCTACAGAAAATCATCGTTGATTTCGTAGTTATATTTGAACCGTTCCGTATAAACTTGATTTGTTAAAAAAAAATTTAAGTGCGTTCATTTAATCTTTAATCTATAAAATAAGCAAACTCTAGCAATTTCCATAAAAACATTTTTTTTATTTGCATTTTTTGATAATTTTTCCTGTTGCGATATCCAAGAAATAGCCGATATTTATTTTAAACAAAAAATTTAACTATTCATATTTCTCATAACCTTAGTTTCTATTTTACTCGTTCTGTTTATTATATAATATCCCGAGCACATAAAAAAATTAATAACACATCAATTAATTTTTACATATTCCTTATTTGTTTTAAACAAGAAGTATACAGATGGATAGCAATTATTTTGACTCTACCTGTATGCATTGATACTGACGTCATGAGTGACGATGAATGTGTCAGACACCTGGGGTTATTTATGTTTGCAAACAGTCGTTATCACCAACATTAGGAGTATTTTTTATACTTAAATAGCAAAACGGCTAAGATATTATGACCATTTTTGTTAGTGAGCACATTCGCCATTCGAGAAATTGTTGACAAATAAAAATTATCGTAATTACCTTGCCATTCAGTTTTTCATTTTGGTTAATACAAGTTTTTGTAAAAGAAACGTTTTAACGCTCCAGTTAAACGTATAATGTAAACATTCAGCGAGGATATTAGTATTGTTTTCAACTTCTGCAAATTAATGCGAGTGAAGAGCTACGGAGCTCCAAGTGGAACGGCAATTCAATCAAGTCGGGGGTCTCGTCCGAGGCAGCCGCGGTGGGGCTGGTCCGGGCAAACAGGCTTGCAGCTTGTGGCCGGCCAGACAGGGCCCTGAAGGGATGATCGCAGCCTCCCCCCTGCCTGAGTTCATCACACGATTGGTCGCAGGGTGCTTAATGCAGACCCTGTTTTGGTAATCATACACAACACGGTGTTTATCACATTAATCACATGAAGAAATGACTCAGGAATCAGTATTGATATGCTTAGCCTGATTTTTTTATTCTTCGTTCTCGGATGGCGTACTATGGCATATTCTTGTAAAATACATATTTATAGCTTAATGAATATTTTAAAAATACACGATCGCAAAAAATATTAATTGCTAGCTTTTTGTGGACTTCACTGTTCTTCTGGGATTACTATTGGGGGTGACTATTCCACTGAGCATATACTTATACTGAGCCAGTGTTTATAGTTTTCTAATGGGAAAATAGTGTTATAGACCGCAGTTTTATATTGGAAAGAAAAGTCTACGTATTCCTGCTGCCTAATATAATCCTTTTCTTAAAAAACTCTAGCGTTTAGATCTGATACTCATTCTGCAGCAGGCTACAGAAACAATAGCAGGAGTCCCCCACGTACTTCCAGAGCACATCCCTCCACAGTTATTCCAAGTGCACAACTCCATTGCTGATCCTTCACACACGCTCAGGGTAGCAGAATGGCAGCCATGCACAAGCAATAGAATGGGGAGAGCGGGGAGGATATATATATACAAATATATCTGGACAGCTACAAATTCGGGGATCTTCACCACACGCCGAATCTCTGTCCCGAAACCGAAGCGTCCCGAGGTGGAGTCCCTGACGGGCCAGGCCAGGGAGAGCCCTGACCGCCCGCCGGAGTTCTCCGTCTTGTCAGCAATGGGCGAGCCGAATAGCAGAGTCGGATAGCAGAACCAGATAGTGGGGCCGGATAGCAGGGCCGGATAGCGGGGCCGACACGTCTCGCTGGGAAGACCGCAAATGCTCACTCGATACGGGGTAGCGCCGGCTTAAATTACTCCGCCTGTCCTGTCGCGATCAATTAGACGTCTTCGTGAACCGAAGCAGAATTACCACTGTCGCTAATTTATTTACTAACGAAATTCTATATAAACATAGCAAATGCTATTTCTTTCGCAAATAAATAAATCATTTTTTTTTTAAACAAATAAAATTTTAAAACAATGCTCTAAAAGACAAACGTCATCTAGTCAGTCTAAACCATAGGTTCCCAAACTATTTTGTCTCGTCGACCCCTTGGCGAGTTTTCCTGTTTCGTAGACCCCTGCCTTGCTTATATTCAACTTTTGCAAATTCATCATCTTCAAAAATATTTTTGACATATGATATACAGGGTGCGCCATATTTTATGTCGGTATGTAAACATTGAATAACTATTTTTTTATGTAAGAAGGTTGACAACTGCATTGAAACCCTTCTCCATGTGCTATCAAAAACCTTATTGCGATAGTCCATAATGCAGGATTAACAGCATTATTATGTAAGTACATAGGTTCAATCTGTGTTCAATTATGACATTTACGGAATGCCTAAATTTTAGTGATGACCTGCTTAAATGGTTTCCACTCTCGTAGACCCCCATTTACCAGAACCCAAATAAAAATAGGAGTTTTATAAAAAAAAAACGGTGTAAATTTGGCGTATAACGGCGTCAATCATCGTCTAGTTTGTCGCAGGATATTACTCCGCCATGTTTAAGGCGCCATGTTCTAACGCAATTACGTCCCCGCGGCGAGCCGAGCACGCGCTGCAAGAGGAGAGGTGGAGGGAGAAGACTCGCTGTTGCTTGCACTTTATGGTCTCCTCGCTAGCTCGCACGGCTGTGCTCACGGCGAACTTACAACGTAACACTTACGAACTGAAAACATAGGGTTTATAAAGCATAACTTCCTTAAGTTACACGTTGCTTAACAGACACTTCAAAAAACTTGCTAAATAACTGTTTAACGTGTACGGTATTACGGAAAACGATAAAAAAAAAAATTCAGACTTCATCTTCTTTATCAAGTGTTTTTCCTCAAAGGAGATTGGCGATGGTGTCATTGAGCATATACTCGTGCTGAACCAGCATTCATGGTTTTCAATCAATTTATCATTTACGGGTCTCACGACCAAACTCTCAAACATACTACAATAGTTAATCCAATGGAAAATTAATAATTTTGACGCAAATTATGTTTTAAAAGAAGTATTTTTCATCGCATTTAAGTCAGCTGATCGACTCATAGTGGACTATTATAAAGCATGGTTGCTTCTAGGGCTTATAAGGCAACACCTCCATCGCTTGTATTGAACCACACATCAGGCAGAGCATTCAATTCAATGCCTTTGTATAAATCTTCTTTATCAAGTGCCTCTCTTCAGCGGAGGTTGGCGACTATTTCACTAATCATATACTGATGTTGAGCCAGTGTTTATGGTTTTTTTAGGGGAAATAGTGTTATGGGTCCCCAGGGCCTTCTACACCGTAGTTTTATATTGGAAGGAAAAGTCTGCGTATTGTTGCTGCCCAATAAATCCTTTCCTCACAAAACTCTGGTGTTTAGATCGAATACTCTTTCTGCAGCAAGCTACAGAAACAATAGCAGGAGTCCCTCTACGTACTTCCAGAGCACATCCCTCCACAATTATTCCAATTCCACTGCTCCATTTCCGATCCTTTACATATGCTCAGGGCACAGAATGGCAGCCACGCGCATGCAACAGAATAGGGAGAGCGGGGAGATTAAATACACATAATAAGATTTATTTTATTACCATGAATAAAAAGTTTTTGAGACAAGTAGTATTAATCCTTCATCACACGAATATTGTGACAAATCTTCGTAATCATGCAAAAAAAATATATTTTTTTTAAATTATTAATTCAATTAATTAGATATGTCTATTTTTTTATTTAACGTCAATCAGATGCGTATTTATTACCCATTACGGGTTTATTAAAATAATATCCAGATGGGACTAAAATCGCTAAATATTGGTTGGCCTGGGCACATTGGTTCATATGTAGAGTATGATTGTTAAAAATTCTCGATAAACGGAAGTGATTCGTTAGTACGAGGGTCAGTACACCGGCCATGTAAGCCAAGGGATGTGGGTTCAAATCCCACACAAATCACGATGATATTTTTCTGAGAGTTTCTTTAAATAATTTTCTATGTATGAACTAATGTGCCTAATCATATTAGTAATAATATCAATTAATTAGATCAAATTTCGTACGCATTATCATATTATAGTCCCATGTAGTGTTTTTGTGCACAGTTTGAACGCGACACTAATGTAAGACGGTGTACTCGCCGCCTCCCCCGGCGACAAGGCTCCCCTCCCCGGCGGCGACAACCCCCCCCAGGCTCCCCTTTGTCTCCGGAGACGGTGACTTAATCATGTTTGTTCTCGTGTTCGCATATTAAATTACAATAAGAAATTCTTGGTACGCAAAAACGTGGTGAATATTCGACTTGTGCTCGCGCCCATTCCCGGCGCAGGGTTTGTGAGACTTTTTGTATATTGTGAAATTTTAATATAACACAATACACAAAAATTAGTCTCTTTCTTTTTAAAAGCATAAAAAATAAGACTCATTAGTTAAGTAAATACATCGTATTTCGGTTGTTATATTATACCAACTTATACAATATTAAAACAAAAGCTGTACCAAAAATTCAATCTCTCGGATATGTATTCAATTTTGAATTTTTTGAGATAGTACAATTTTTGAAATATAGTATACATTTACAAATACTGAAATTCTCCCACAGCGACAACATTGCGGTAATATCGCGTTATATCTTTTGCATAATAAATAAATAAATAACGTCAAAAAAGCGTCCGCCAGCGACTTTTTGCCAGATGAGCTGTGAACGCATCCATCCGTCTCGGCTCCCTGAAATATCTCTTTTTTCTCTGCAACTGAAATAGACAAATAACCCTGAAGGGTTGCAATGGAATGAACACAGGTTCTTGCATATATTTCCGTGAAAGCCAAAGCTTCGTAGGTTTAGAATACCATTTCATTCCATAAAAGTTGACTCTGTTTATTATTTCACATATATGGTTATTTTTATTAATGACTCCAAAGTTTTTGCCCCGGTACTGGGGACTATCTTCAAAAAGATCGTCGGATCACTGAAAAAACCTACTTATATATTTATGATATATAAATCTGTCTCATTTAATAACATAGTTTATTTGTTGTCATAATAATGCAAGAAGCAAAATCTTGTAATAATTTTTAAGGATTTTTTTATTGCAGAGTGCCATTATTAGTTTGGCAGAGTATTTAAGTTCTGCAGACCGATTTACATGCAACTTTATTGCAACCGAATTGCCTATTATTTGCTCCCCCGACCCCGACCCGTGTTCCTGAACACCTGGCGTGTCGCACAGGTTCACAATCCGACCCGCGAATATCACACGATAACTTTTTATGATCAATAATTCTTTTATTTCGTCAAATATAACTCCACACTGCAGCTGCAGTCACTCATGAGTAAATCGAGACTTTTTAAACCTTGATTTAACTTTCTTGAAACTTCTTATTTAAAGCATGTTATGTACAAATACCTGGGACCATCTTCGGAAATTTGTGTAACATTCAATCATAAAACTTCAATCATCTCAAAACCCAAGAAACCAAGCCAAAATTTGGTTTCTTGGTTGTTGAGTTGCTTGAATTTTTCTGTTTCCGACGTTTCGATTTCAACTTCGGGGATTTATAAAACATACACATGCATTTAAGCTCAGTCAAAAAAATATTTAGATTTCTTTGAATAAACAGTTTTATTGATAGTTATTTATTATACAAAATTTATACCAAAATTCATGGAATATCTCTGTCTTATTACGCGCACGATCTTTAGACATCAGTGAAATCTTTGATTTATTTTTACATATACGAATACACATGCTTTTTTTATACATAAAAATATTTTTTTAAATACTTATCTTACTTATCTTGTTTTGTAAATTTATACTGAATTCTTGAGGTATCTCTGCTGTGTTTGTTCTAGTGTATTTATATGCTCACGGTCTTTAGAATCTAAGGCTCGCAGTGGGCGGGCGGACAGGGGAGCGGTCATTGTGGCATTCCTAAGTGCAGCAAGAAGTGGCTGCAACACAAATCTTGCAAACAAAGTGGACTTGCATCGGCGGACGGGCACAATGCGAGCGCGACACTGAGCTATCCACCCCGGCGGGGCGTCTCTCGGATCAGCAGCGGTATTTACTGCTTCCTCGGACGAGGCTGCTCGGGAAGACACCGGGGGTTGGAAATTATAAAGTATTCTAAAATATATTATATTTAACGCATATATTAAAAAAAATTCTAGTCTTCCTATTGGCAAGGCAATGTAAAAATCAAAAAATAATACATTGATCTTAAGTTACTTACAACCACCGAACAATCAAAATGGGAAAAAAAACAATAAAAAGTTAGTCAATTTTTATTTAGTGTAATATTAAGATGACAAAATAACAAATAGGGGCTAAAACATCGTAAATTAAAAGTGGCATGTAGTATGGTAAAAAGACCTACTAGTTTATATAAATGTTCAATGCAAAAATCTATTGTTTTATGACTGATTAACGAGGATAAAAATAAACATGGATACATATAAATGTATGAATGTGTCTTGCAATTTTTAACATAAATACTTATAAAAATTGACTAAAACTTGACACGTGAAAAAAAGCTTTTTATAATAAGGTTGCAGGTTTAAAATTTTTATCAGACATGTAAAAATATCAATAATAAATATATACATACAAAATTTAAAAAATTAAGAATACAGTATTTTGCATATATTATATTTACCAAGAGGCACGGTTATATTTTTTCTTCTGTGTTGTGTATTTACGGCAAGATCCCGTGATAAACCTATTAATGTATTTACAATTCATTGTCATTGCGACAATACAATAACACGCAAGAGCAAACGCTCCTAATACAATGTTGTATTCTAAAACAACACTGCGAGTGTTCGCGAGCCATAAGTCGTCTTCTTGGATTAGTTGCCGCTTTTCCGGGGCTCGGTGCATTCCTGGAGACATTCTGCCCGGCCAGGCAGGAAGGCCCCACCCGGTGCGCCCAGGTGGGTGGATATTAATGCAGGTAATTGGCCTGCGGTCTCCCGTCCAGAATAATACAGGTGGACGGCTGTCTATGGCTGTACTTACCTGCGAATAGATTATTGCGGTGGAGCCAGTAACGTCCGACGGTTGGTATCGGGGATGTGTGTGTGTTTGAGGACTAACCTTATGGCTCTAGGGCACTGGTTCCCAAAGTAGTCAATATCGACCCCCAGAAGTCGATTTTTTTCTGCAAGGGGTTGATGATAGCAAAAAGTTAAAATTGGGGGTCCACGAACTGTAACCATTTAAGCAGGTCATCGCCAAAATTTAGGCACTCGGTAAATGTTATAATTGAACACAGATTGAACCTATGTACATACATAATAATGCTGTTGATCCTGCATTATGTACTATCGCAAAAAAGTTTTTGGTAGCTTTTCTATCTCCATACCACATGGAGAAGGGTTTCAATGCAGTTGTCAACCTTCTTAATAAATAGTTATTCAATGTTTACATACCGACATAAAATATGGCGCACCCTGTATATCAGATGTCAAAAAATATGTTTGATGATGATGAATTTGCAAAAATTCAATATAAGCAAGGCAGGGGTCTACGAAAAATGGGAAAACTCGACAAGGGGTCGACGGGACAAGATAGTTTGGGAACCTATGCTCTAGGGCCACATTCGCAAATATGAGCAGTCGAACAGCTGTAATACTTATTTATAGTATTATAAAGCAGCTGGTTTTGCCGACAATCAATATTGGCGTCAGAAATAAACTAAGTACATTCCTTAAACAAATATATAAACATGCGGCTATGAAAACCCATATTTATATTTTCAGGCTTGCTTTACTTTGAATCAGGATTGGGAAAATATTGACTAGGGCAAAGTAAAACTTATATGGAGTAGAACTCCTCCGTGACAGATAAAATTATATCAACTTGCGGCGCGTCTCCCGGTATATTTATGTTTGAGAGTTGTAGAATTTCGTTTATTCTTTGCATATTTGTCTTCTCATCGCTCCAAGTGCCGCTTGCGCTGTAGCCACACAGCATTAGAGCTCCAGAGATGTATTCACGTCAAACAAAACCTTTAATTGAGAGAGAAATTAAAATATCTTGTGCGTACTTAACACGTATTCAAAACGTTATCTCTGCAGACCCTAAAATATTTATTTTTTTGCGTATTGTTTGATTTGATTTTATCAAATAAAAACGAGCTTAAGTTTGGGGTATTCACATTTGTTGTATTGAAAAAATATTTAATAATAAACTGTCACAAATTTTACTGGATGCGGCCCTGCTTCAGCCAAACAAACAGCTGTGAGGTGCAACCGCCGCATTCATAAACGACGCCTTATTATAAAATATAGCTGCCTCGCGCCGACAGGCTCATCCCGCTCTGTGCAAAGCAATAACTTCTAAATTCACAAAATGATATGCACGAACAAAGTATGAAGCAGAAATAATCATATATACATATAATTAAAAATATTTTTTGTTAAAAATTATTTCAACACATATTTCGTGGATTTAGTCTAATTTCAGTTGAAATGCTTCTAAAATTATTGAAATATAAAACGTTCCAGTAAGCCACTTATGTAGATTCTGAAATTCTTAAGTGATGATGCTCTCGCTAGAATATACAACATTATATAAACCTCCTTCGCGGAGTACTTAAAGCTCTCCGAAGGCTTTGGTAGGCTTTGTGTACCAAAGTACATAACTGGGTACGTACTGCGCCGCCCCACCCCCTCAGAAGAAATACAACATAATGCCTAAAATATCACTAAGCTGCTTTTCTTGCTCTCCTTTCATAATAAAACTTTACCTAATATAGCATATATATTTTATGCGAAGAACTTTTAATTTCATTTAATCTGAGGTGTAATGTTTAATCTAACCTATCCTAACCTAACTAACCAAAATTAATTTTAATTTCATTTAATCGTATGTGTAACTTTTCACCGAAGCTAACTTAGATAAAACATATATAATAATCATCAAATACATTTAATCATAAGTGAATTTTTTCTGGAACATTTTATGCTATTAGATTAAAAGTTATTGGGTTGGAAGGATGACAAAATCTACTCACAAATATTTATTATAAATGTCTTTGAGTATATATAATAATTTATTTGAATACACGATTTTATACGTATGTACGTATTGAACACATTGATTATCATCATTCATCGTAATCACAGTTTTAGAACTTGCAAGTGGTAGAAAAAAGTTGGTTTAGTTTTTCCCACGTTTCAGTCTCTGTTCAGAGACCGTCTTCAAGATTTTCTAAAAATCTTATACATGGATTGATTGCTCTTTAAATGAATCGATTGGAAAATAACCCCCAAACATATGTATTACACTTCTAGATACAGCCTTTTCACTCGCGAAAACGTACGAACATATCTAACAACAATGTTTAATATTCAGTATATACATAGCAAATATTTTATAAGCCACTATCGCAAAAAGTTACACATCACCAAGCAGAATGATGGAAGCAATTCTCTGTACAAAGAGGCTGTGCCGGCGTTTGCGTGACGTGCCGTGATAACAGACGGTCGCTTGTCACGCGGCGTCTTTAATAACGTATGAAAGTGCAGAGAAGTGCACACAAAAATATACACCCTGTGTTGGGAAACAATTTCTCGACTTGCTGCACTTTGAGGGAGATTCAAGTCTAATAATACACACGTTGTATATTATAATATTCTCGGGGCGTTGAGTTGCAAAACACGCTCTGGGAGGATCTCTTATATTTTGCAAAGTATTTTTTTCTATATTTGGCGACACGCTCTGCTTTCTAAAACCGACACTCGGTTGGATTTGTGTAAAAATGCAGGTTGAATTTTGTTTAAAATCATTAAAAAAAAAAAAATTATATTATTAGAGCCGGTTTTACAAATCAACTGCATATTTATTGGTAAAGTATTATATCACTACATCACTACTCTTTTCCAACCCACCATTCGATGAGAGCAATCAATATGTTTTTATTACTTACCATAAAATATTCTCATGTATGTTATTCCATATAATCAAAAGATAGAATGACAATATAAGAGTTTTGTTTTAATGAAACTGCGTTGAAATGGACAATAATTCACGATTACGTAGTAAGTCCCGACTATTTAAAAATACAATGGTAAATTTACTTTTCGAGCTCTGGACAATCAAAAAGCTGCAGATTATTTTGATGTTTGTGTGGAGATAAGAACTAATAAGTCCAAAAATGGTCAAAATGGGTCAAGTATTCTATTTGCATTGAAGGTTTTATTTATTGTATTTGCTAATGGAAAAATAAAATGATTTATTCCACATAAAGATAAAACCAATTGAATATATAAATAACTTTAGTAAGCGATTTCATTATTTGTATTTATATCAATGCTTCCTGATACTATAGATTTAATGTGTTTATATAAAAAAAATAACGAATTAGATAAATATTACTTGGTGTTATGCGCTATGCTGATTTGATATGTTTACGTGTTTGGTACTCTCCAGTGCTGTCGCTTAATAAATCAACGCGACTGAACACTCAAGAAACCGATCTCATTAGCGACGGCTGCCAAAATCTGCAAACACAAATATATAAGCCCCGGATCACCGAGACATAAATAACACGGAGAGGCCACATCTCACGAAAGAATACCGAACAAACTAAAGTATTCGCAGAGCGGTAACTAGCGTAGCCCGTGGTTAGTTGGTTCGCTGTAAGCCGCATAATTAGGCTGTGATTAAGACGGAGTTTGGGTAAAGTTGGATGTTTTTGCCCAGCGGCGCAGATAACGCTTGTTTAAGCTGACAAGGTCAGTCCTGGGGTGCTGCAGCCTCCCGTCTCCGCGAAAGCCTCCTCCAGGACTCCAGGACTCCCTGGGACCCCACCTGAAAATAATAAACTAAATATTTTCACATAAAAAAAATATTACTGGCGTTGGTGCAGTTGGTATTGTTGATGGCGATGGTTGTGTTGGTGTTGGTAGTATGGTGTTTATTATGGTGACTATGACGATGTTGATCGATCAAGTGTGAAGCGCTGATAGATTTTGATGGTGCTGATGACAATGGTGTAAATCAGAGGCTCCTCGACCCCCGATTTAATGTTTATATTTGACCGGATTTTTTGTCCGTTATATCCGAAATCTGTTAAACAGGGGTCCGTTGTATCGAGGTTTTGCTGTATACCTTTATAAATAAAAACACACAAAATGCAAATACAGTAACATTCACTAAAAAAATCAATGCTTTTAATGGGAGGGATGGGTCTGATGCTTTGATAGCAAATTTTCAATATTTGGCTTCAAATAAGTCAGATTTAACTTTAAATCTCCTCGCTCAGTGATTTCCAATCTATATCTTTTTTGTAAGAAGAATAGCAACCGCACTGAAACCTCTTTCCACGGGGAATGAAAATGGTAAAGCTATCAAAAACCTTCTTTTGATAGTCCATAATGCAGGATAAATAGCAGGCATGTCTCTCTGAAGCCAAAATTGCTGATATCCTTTTCTAAACTGCACCTTCAGTTCTTCATTAGTGCTTATTTCGATCAGTTCTTCTTGTAGTATGACTTCCGATTCTTCAATGTTACCGTACGGATTGATAATCCACTGTGGTATATTGGTGATGACCTGCTTAAATGGGATCTACTCTCGTAGACCCCCATTTAGTTCATGGACACCCAATTTGATTTTTTGCTGTCATCGACCACTTTGGGACCCTAAGGTGTAAATATATTGATTCATCAAACTACGTAACATAAACAACATACTGGCTATTTTTTAATAAATAAAAAATTACCCCTTCCCCTAAATATTTCAACATTTTCAAAAATTAAAATCAAAAATACATGATATGTTAAAACAACGTTTATAAATTTCAGTTTAATAATATCCGGTTAACATAGCACAGAAGAGATTAAATCACGAAATGAATCAAACCGTCTTAAATTGCGATTCCTGATCTATGGATGTTTAAAAATCCGCGCTCGGATTGGTCGGATTCAAATTGTTCCAGCTTCAAAGGAACTTTGAGTAGTTCCTTTTTAAAAAACTTCATCTCAGAGCAATTAAAGACGCCATTTTATCTCCAACCCCCCGCACAGGGGAGGCTGCTGGGGGGGCATTAATATTTCATGAAATAGTTTGTTAAACATTTATCCCTCGCCAAATATTTCTATTGATAGAGCAATTGAGAAACTCTCCAAAAGAAAATTACTTTTTTTTTCTCGAATAAAAAACCAATTCTTGTAACTAACGTAATATTTTGTAAGTTTTATTTTTAATGCGATCGGTTTTCTCAAATTACTCGACTGCCGTCTCCCGATGCTATAATTTTAAATTAATTAGATACTTGGTTACCAATACTATTTTTAAGTGACCCAACGCTTTGGTTCCGGTGAAGTAAATTTGACTGAAATCGACTCGAAAATAGCCGATATTTTCAGATGATGCTCCCAATATCTAAAGTGAAACGTTCAAATAATAATAAAAAAAAACAAAAACAAAAACACGGCATAACACCTTAAAACCAAGTATTTCTATAACACTTAAATTTGATGGGTTGAAAATTGTTTCGCAATTTTAATTCTAAACTTTATAGGTAGCATGATTGTATATAATGCAAAAAAAAATCCTTGTGTAATCAATTGGTTTTAATGGATTTTATATAATTACACGCGACAGTGTATATAATTTTTCAATGTTAAAATTTACGCCATAAAACGATATTTTCTATTTTATTTTTTTTTACCACAGATGAACAAAGTTACGATATAAAGAAGAAGCGTCTGGGGAAGTTTATCGTTATTGATTGTTCCGCTTCGTCATATTAGGAATGAGATCTCGAGCAGTAAACAACTATATGGAAATTTCCAAAGGCAGGGTTGCAATGTTTTGGAAATATTCCAAATTTAGTAAATTAGTTTAGCCTTTATAAGACTATCTCTTATAATTCAGAGAAGTTATTTAAGTAGTTTAAAACCGTCTTGTAGTTGTGTTGCTAGTATTCTTGCTTGCCAGGTCTCTTAATAAGTCTTAGTAATAAACCATTCAAGAATAATCATGTTTAATTTCAAGTTCTTTGTAGTTTCCCTGTTTAAAATAAATAAAACTTTGAGAATGTACCAAGCCAGACAAATATTTTGTTTCGACCTTACATGCGAATTAATTTTTCATATTGCTGCCTTAAATTTTTTTTTTTTTTAATTGATTAAAAAGAGCAATATAACATCATAGACTGATTGCATTAAACATGAATAGCCAAATGGCCAAGAGATTACAAGTCAAAGGTACTTTTCTGAAAATCATCTAAAAAGCGAAAACGCACACAAACAAAAATATTCGTATTCTCTCAGTAACTTTGCTGTATATGTTTACAATGCAAATTCTATCGGAATTATTTCCGAATAGTTTCAACTACTTGCTTAAATGCTGTTATAGACTTTTTGTGCTTAGTTTATTCGAGATTGAAAATAAAAAAAATTGAGATATTCTTCTTGTCTTGCGTAATTCATGGGTTTCGAAGCGCGGAGTATACTCGGCGTCACGAGAAATCGGAAAACATCATTATAGCACTCGTAAAACAAACGGCATCAGAATATCATTAGGGGATCTTTGTTTTCTGTAAGTTGGGTGCTTCTCGCTTTACTGTCGCGGCCTTCGGGCGACTGTAATTTTCATAAATCCGCTATGGCGCCGTCCTCCTGAAACATCCCCGCACGCAGCCTGAGAGCCCCCTGGAACTTTTTTATATGTTTATTTACCGAGACCTGTTTTCCGCAGGGTTTGTTTAACCTGCTAAGAAAGCCGGGGAATAACGCTGATTACGAAAATTAAGTTAGGTTTTCTCGCAACCGAACCGGCGAAGTCTAAGGAATTCAACTTGGTAACAGGAGTTCTTGTTACTTTTTTTCTCCGGGTGTATAAATCGACGCTGCAATCAGAATAGTAACGTAGTATACTTTAACTTTTAACTATTTAGGTGTAGTTTTCTCGTGCGTAACAAATATTGATTCATTCGTCCGTAAATCTGCGCTTAGCAAAAAAATTATGAATTGCAACATATGAACAAATGATAATGTATGATTAGGCATATTTTTTCACATATTGAAAATGATTTTTAAAGAAACTCTCAGAAGAATATCATCGTGACTTGTGTAGGATTTGAATCTACATTTCCAAGTTTACATGGCCGGTGTACTGACTCTTGTACTAACGAGTCACCTCTGTTAATCGAGAATTTTTAACAATCATAGTCTACACACGAACCAATGTGTCCAGGCCAATCAATATATTTTATATTAGTAAGTAATAAAAGCCTGTAAAGGTAATTAAAACGCACTTGATTGACGTTCAAATCACAAAATAGACATATAAAGGATAATGTATCAAGCCAAAAAAAAAACTTTTTACTCCTTGCCTTTTTTTGCAGTCTCTTTCCCTGGTAGAATAGCGAGGGTATAACAACCAATTTTATTTCTAGTTTTACTGTTATGTATACTATGGTGGATATACTATCGCCCATTGGGCTATTCATTCGATGAATTGTCATTCAGAGAAATGAAAAGGCTCACTAACAAATTGTCAATACAACGCGAATTAGTGGACGGCCGGCGTGTGGTCGCGGCGTGGCTGGGGAGTGTTTCAGATAGACCCTCCACAGGTCTATCCGAAAGACCCTGCAACTCACTATATATTCTACTGAAAATAAAAATAACGCGCATGCTGTGAATATTCATAGTTTTTCTCGCGTTTAATTGAACAGCGTAAAAATGGGAAGCCAATGCAAAATTTTGAAATAAATGTATTAGTAAAAAATTTATCTACAAATAACTAGGTAAACCGAAACCAGACAAACCACTTTAGGTTTTAAGTCCTTGACCAAAAAATTAAAATATAAGGTCATTTTTGGCTTTTTCTGTTTATCGGAGTTTACCATTCGTAGATATTATGTTAAAAACCATAAAACTATCATGTTTAATTTTTAGATTCTTTTTTATGTTTTTGATTCACATTTAAAACAACGAAAAAATACTTTGTTTTTTAAATACAGGTGACAAAAAAAACAGGTAAAACTCTCACTTTCGCGGCTATTGTGACGTGGTGTCGTATCCAATTCAACCACAGAGACGCTAGAACAAAGAAAAAAATTTATCATTAGCATTCTTGAATTTATTATTAAACGAATACAGCATTTGGTCTTGTGAAAACGTATTAATGCTTTTAATGTGTAGTTAACATATCAACCCTACTTATAACTCTTAAAAGTTTTTACATATTGTTCTTGTTATTTATTGTGTGAATCGATGATTTATAAACATTTAAAATATTGAATAATGATCATTGGTTTTCCTGGGTTTTTTTCTACAAATTAAATTATTCCAGAAATATATATGCATGTAGCTCAAAATTAAAATCATTAAAAACGAAAGCGTGTATTTCGTTCGACCTGTATCTGCCAATAATCGGTGGGACTCCAGTGCGCCGTGTTCAATTACCACCGGCCGGCTGAAAACGCAAAAAGAACACGGAAGAACAAAAAACAATCCGCCCACCCCGCAGCGCGTCTGGGCGGCTGCACCCCTCGGGGGTGGTGGTTAAAACACTTTTGAATTTCAAACAAATTGCTTTGTGTGTTGCACTGATAAAATCCACGAGATACGCCTCAATTCTTTTATAAAAAAAATATTTTTTTAAAATCTTGACCCGTGGACCCACTACACTATTTTCCCCTTAGAAAAACCATAAACACTGCCTCAGCATGAGTATAATATATGCTCAGTGAAATGGTCGCCAACCTCCTCTGAGGAGAGGCACTTGCTAAAGAAGACATCATATCTGCAATAGTGGAGTTTTATATGTAATATATGCAATAATGGTTTATGTTATATAACAGGTTTTTTGGACTTACTGTTGCTATTACTATTTCAAAATCTCAAAAAACATATTTACTGGTTGGGCTAGGTTAAACATATCTTAAACATATCAAAAAAAATATTGTTTCTTATCTTTATACAAAAATTATTTTTGCATGTGTATTATTTCAATATTTTAAATAAAATACGTAAGAGATTTTTCGACATGTTAATTTTTATTGATGACCGGTTTCGCCAACCTTTCACATTGGCATTATCAAACTGAGAATTTATACAATAACAACCAATTGAGTAAACAATCGTTAAAGGGAGAGAAGTATGATATTCAGGTGGCAAGGGGTTATTTAAAATTAATGTGAATTTAATGTACCTGCCAAATGGAGGATTCTATAACATTGCTATATTTGTGAACGATTCTATACAAAACTAGCAACTAGCTTTATTGCTTATATGCTGTTATTTTAATCAACACCCAAGGTGATTTTAGGCACATCAGTGTGACGTGTGTCTCGATATTTTGTCAGTAAATGTATTTCCCCGAGTTCGGAGAAATTTTAGCGTGTATCGATGAGTTTAAACAGTTTTGAATTTGAAACGAATTGCTTTGCGGTGCTCCGCGCACGGCGGACAGTTTAACGAGAACTGATTTGTAAATCAAAATGGCGAGAGGACTCGCCGGACGCGACAAAGTCCCGTGGAAATGACCCGCTTGCAATGTGCAGGTGTGAAAGGGACCAATACGTAACACCTTTGCACTGTTTCTGACTCTGAAATGGAATTTTTGTGCCTTCAAATTCGTCAGTTTCGTACAGATTAATAAAAATTCACTGTGTTATTCAAAACTGATATTGCGAGCAAGCTTAAATAAACGGAAAATTTCCTGTCTTTTTTGTGATTAACATTTAAATTTTAAAGCATGAAATTAATGAGTGAGTATTTGTTATACTGTCAATGTGCACAAGCAATAACAAATTTAATATTTTTGGGCAAAAGTGATTTTCCACATGTTCGAAACCGGTCACAAATAAAAACGAACATGTGGAAAATCACTCAAGTATTTTACCCAAAAATATTAAAATGCAATTCCACCAAGTACTCTCTGTCAAAAATATTAAATTTCTTAATAGCAAATTGTTCAATTTTTCAAAACCATCAAATATCTTGATATATTTATAATGAACCGACTTGTTGCCCTGTAAAAACCAAAGATTTATATTATATATATAAATAATGTAAGATTTAGCCCTATTGAACAAATGTCAGCGGCCGATAAACCGCTAGAATGCTTTTTCTGCTAATATTTGATTAATTTTCATAATTATATTTACATACTTCAATTTTATTATTTGTTTTGAATAACTATATTCTGTGAGTTTATAAGCTAATATAGTATAACAGATACCCTCACTATTTTCCTCCTAAGCTCGTGTTGCACTGTCTATTACAACAAACTAACCAGCCAACTGTCTCTACTAACTACATAAATTGTAATTTGGTAGCCTTATTGAGGCATTATCAAACTCTATAATGCTATTATGTCCGTCTACATGACTTCCAAAACAGCTTTGGACTAATATTCTAGAAGCGCAAAACCACTCTGGTTTACGTTATATTTACTTTGCCTTGTACATCGCAAAATGTTTTAACAATTATTTATTCATTAAAAAAAATATAAATAGTAGAAGAGCATCAGAGTTAAAAAGCAATTATTTGTCAGAAATTCGGTGGTGGAGTTATTTTTTACGGTAATTTTGAATGAAAATTTTTCATCCATTTTAAAGTCTCCTGTAACATGGGTTAAATTTATTTACAACAACCACCAAAACGAGTGAACATACTCAACTTAATAAGTTTTCTATTTTTATATAAAAGCATACACAAAAACAAATCAATTCTATTTCAAAATGAATATATCATTTAAAATACTGTTAGCTTGATTAGAAAAATGCATCGGACTACGATAGCCGATGAGATATGGGTTCGAACTTTATCTGCGTCATCAAAAATATTTTTTAAACCTTTCTCGAAGTTTCTTTACCTTATTACCTTTTATTATAAAAATTAAATTAATATAATATAAACGCAAACCTCCTTTGCAGTGTGCAACCTTTCCAGGTGAGATTGATCGATGAACCCGTGCAGGTATTGGACAAAAGTTACGTTGTGTTTCTTCAGAAGTAATGCAATTTATTTGATCGACATTATTGAAGTTCCAGGACACTTTTATATAAATCAATCTTATAGAAATTGAACAGCTGCAGGTGATATCTGTTTTTCTGTACAAATAATAAATGTATTGCTCCATCGGTAATTCAGAAGATTTGTTGGATTTTATTTATTAATTTGAAAAGTATCAACTTTTATATTCTACAATTATTACAACAGGCAAATATTTTCGGATCACTTGCTTCATAAAGCAATTTATCTCATCTAATTTTAAAGCGGATTGCAAAGCTTTACATGCAGATTTTAGGCCTTTTTGGATGTAACAACTTGCATCACAAAGAAATTTCAAAATTCATTTAAATAGCTATTGAGACGTTGTTTGAAACCGTTTCAATTTTCCGATACATTTCTCTCGCTGAAAAGCGAATTTCAGGACATTTAGTGACACGATTTTTTCAAGACAGCTAATGGGGTGTATCGCATATATGTTCTTTAATACTTTATCGTTTTCCGGTTGATTTCTGCACCCCATTCGGGGGTGAGTTTTAATCAGGCAGAGTGGCTCGACTCCTCGGGGCGGGTTCACTGGGTCACCAGATTATTGGCATGTCAGCGAGATTTCATTCGGTGAAATATTCTCATATTTTTTACTTGCGCCTCTCACCGGAATACGGAAGCCTCCGCGTTCCTGAAGTCGAGCTTTCGAAATACTCTGCGCTTATTTCGTATTTATAATTTTCGACTTGAATTCGAAATTTTCTGCTTAAATTATTTCGCACGGATTAACTTTGAGAAGAGGTGAAAATAAAATAGTTTTTGGATTAACTGTATTCTGGAGTGTTGCTCTGCGTTATAATTTTAATCTTTGGACGTTGTGTCTGGTTCTAAAGTCGTTTTCAGGAACTTTTAAAACCCTTTTTTATATAATGATTTTTACCACTCATGGTCAAAGCAAATCTACAATGGCATAATTGCACAATAAATTATCGTAATCTCTTATTAATTTTGTTATAAATATGAGTTTTTCTCAATAATTATAAAGTTTTACAAGTAAACCGGTATTTCGTGGGTTAGTTATTATTTTTTTATTTTCAAGAAAGCCACACAAATTTTTGAGCTCTTTCTTTAGCTAAACCATTTTAAATGTAACAAATACGTTTAATTGAAAATAAATCGATTTGTGCTCTAACTATAATACAGCACATCTAAAACCGCTGTGAAATTTCAATTTCTTTTTTATAAATAAATCGCAGTTGCATCGTGAATGGTTTCGTCTACACAAAAGACTTCATCTGACGGTAAAAAACACACTAAACGGTTTTTAATGAAATTTGTTGCGGTTGTCTATACATGAAAACTGCAGTAAAGTTTTTTAAATGTTTTACTATATTTCAAATAAAAGACATTGCATTTATTTAAATACTTATATAAGTGCAAAAGATGATATTTTTAAATTGAAGTACGTGCTATGATTGCCAATAAAATTTATTTATGGTTTACATCATAATTATTATTTATATTTACTAAACGAGCTCTGTTACACATACATGTTTTATATGTAGAGTGATAATATAAAAACATAATTTATGTGAAAATATTATATAGTGATTGAAATTGCTTTTTGTTTATAAAATATATTTTGGAGTATAGCATTACAATCAAATTTATATAAACTATAAACCACTTTATCATCTGAATTGTGTCTGAGTACCTCCAGTATCAGAATCATCTTCACTGAAATTCAAAGTTAAACTCCAACCCCGCAGTCTAATCTGAAACTGCACCCCCACCATAGCTCTCATTACGGGGGAGGTTTATTATTATTGATTGCATCCCTTTGTCATATTAGGGAAGAGATCTCAGGCAGTAAACAATTATATGGGAATGTCTCAAGGAGGGGTTGCAGTATCTTGAGAATATCCTTAATATCAAATGCCAAACTTGATATAGTTAGTTTAAGTAAATTTGTTTGTCTTTATAACAATTTCACTTGTAATTTAGTGAAGCTATCTAGACTGTTTTGTTTAATAGTTAGTACTCTTGCTTAGCACCCATGGGGTACTTGGTTCAAATCTGGATAAAGCAATAGGTTTCTGTGTTTGTTAAAAACCGTTTGGTTATTTATAGGCAGTTTTAGTTTTTTTTTGTGCAGACAGTACCATGAGTTTTAAAAATTATGTACATTTATATAAACGCGTTTAATTGAGATTTTTTGTGTGTAGTAATAAATCGACGACCACAGTTTAGCAATGGAACAGATAAAATTAATAGAAGCCTGTACTCGGCGATCAATCTACGTGCGTAAATAAACGAAAAAGCAATTCGATCCATCCCCTCAGCAAACATTATTCTGGGCTAAGCAACAATAAATAATACAAAGGGATGCGCTGGGGTGGGAGGCTCTGTTTTACGTTTAAGGGTGGAAGCTCGAGCTGTGCGAGGCATCACCGCTGGTCTCATATGAATTGATTCGTGAAACTTTAGGCAGTTCGTGGCATTCTACAACTTCCTGGTACTGGGTGAAATTAATCGACGCACTTGCGCTACATGAAAAATATCTTTAAACAACTTTAATTTCCTTTACAATATATATTTAAAACCCCTGGCTCTTAACAAGGCGTGGGCATGGACTAGAAAGCAGCCGTGGGTATAACTATAAAGAATGATTAAAATAAGTGATTTGTAATTTAATTCTTAGTAACAAATACAAATTTTACATTTATTAATAATCAATCGTTCCCCTAAGACTTATAAATGTATATTTTGAGCGTACGGAACCTCAACAAATGTGGTTCAATTGATATAATTATTCAAGACCTCTCCTAATAATTTAGATTATTTTACAATCTTTACGGTTTATACTATTATTTGGCCGATGGTGGTACTCAGTACTCGGTGATATTAATTAAATTGGATCTTAGGAACTACCTACAGTATAGTCTGTATGGTAATTTCAACTGCACTTAAGGGTACTTGGAAAGGCAGCCAGCTACGAAACACCCAGAGTAAAGAATCGAAAAAGAATTTCCTGCGCAAACTTCACTTCAGCATCTCAATGTTTTTTTAAAACATTTAGCACTTACGTTATACAGTAAATTCTCAGTTAAAAAAAGGCATTATACTGTGAATTTTATTTTATGAACGTTGCTAATCATATTAATTTCAACAAGTTAACGAGTGCTTGAGCACTACATCTGCAAGATTCTATATAATTTATATTAAATACCAAAAATAGAGCTTGCGCCGTTGCATACGCTTTCTTTATGAGATATTTATTTTTTATTCATTTCTGATTTTTACCACTCGTACACTTATTTACGTACATCTAAAAAATAATTACTTTCTACAGTATCAAAAATAATAAAATGTTGAATGAGTGCACGCGAGAGTGACGTGAGACCTCCGCAGACTGGCCTCCTCGGGAAGTTCGCGCACTCGAGACATCCTCCGAGATAGCACACGGAATAAAAATAAATAAAATAAAAATAACGATATATAAAATTTTATCTGCTCTCAAAGTATCCCGAGACCACAAGTGACAATAGGAGCCGGTGAGCCTCGAGAGTCTTATCGCTCCACCCCGAGTCAGGAGCCCCCGAACTCGCGTGATGCTTTTTCCGAGTAACTTTCTGAGCAGATAAGACGAAATCGACTTGGAAAGAACTTACAGCGACGTCTATATATGCAAAAGTAGATTTTTTTCCCTGAATGCGGAATAGGTTTTTCTTTTCCGCGTTTTAATAGGAAACTAGAGGCAAAGATCAAAATATCTCTAACTGAGATCTGGCATTGAATATCTTTAGTAAATCTGCACTCAAAGCACAGCTGATACTAATTATTAAGTTCCTAATATAGTTTCTATTAGAAACACAATTTGATATAATTCCCCATTTACATTTAATTCAATTAATGAAATTTACGCTGGCAGTCACCGATTTCTTGAAATATTAAATAAAACGATTATATTAATTATTTGAAATTAAAACTGGTTATATTAATGGAGTCATTTGCGCAAAATGTGAAGAACAGTTGATCCGTAGTCTTTACTTATTTCTATATCTCAGGCTCAGGTATATTTTCACATATGTAAAGAATGTAATGAGATAAGCTTTACTCTATTTAAAGAAAATTGTTTTTAAAATATCATGAGTTCATATAACACCTCTATCAAGACAAAAAAGAAAATTATTTTACGAAGGAGAAACACTCGCTCGACGAGTGCGAAATTCCTTGTCATAGCAATCCCTCGTCTTGGGTGACCTGTATTACCATGAAAATTGCGCATCAAGGCGGGCTTTCCTTTATTCACTCAATTACAAAAAAAAATTACGAGCCCAAATAATTAGTTTAACCGGATTATGCAGACGAGGCATCACAGTCGCCGGTCAGGAGTCCCGCCGGGCTGAGAACAGTGTAATGAGAAAAAAAACAATTATTCCAGGGCCGGCTGCGCGCGCGGGTAGGGTGACCACCGCTTCGGTAAATCCCGGACAATTTTTTATGGTTTATTTCTTCTTTTTTTGCCTCTCCTCATATGAGGTTGGTGACCGTTTTCTCGAACATATCTCTATCCAGGGTCAGTCTCGCCGATCCGGCTGCACTTCCGATCTCCGACAATCAGCTGAAGGATGCCTTATTTATTGTTTCCTACTTTTTGCTTCAACGTCAAGAGTTCCCATCAACTCGTGGTATCTTAAGGATTCTCCTATACAGCCACATGTCAGCCGCCTCAGTTCTTCGCATAGTAGCTGTCTTGAGGGTCCAAACTTCGACTCCATAATGGACGACATAACATTTGGTGAATCTCCATTGTGATTTCAGGGTTATATCGTTTGAGCATAGTACTTTCCTTCTGTCTCAATCCTCACTTAAATTTTCTGGTCAGGATCCAAGTTTTCATTCAACCAGCTGCCCATATACCTAAATCTTATAACTATCTCCACTACTTTGTTGTCAATCAACCATTGTTTTCGTGTTTCGTTAAAAACAGTTTTTTTTTAAGTTTTATGATATTAGCACCCTTTTAAAAAAATTTTTTTTTAAATACTGCTAAATATCTGCTATAGATATCACCAATAGCTTTCATGGCTAAATTATTATTTTAGCTCGACTCTCGAACTGCATCTGATAATGACGGAAAAAATCTGCCTGAGTGAAAAATTTTAACAAAGTATTTAAACGTGGTTTTTTTATTATTTATATAATGGAGTACTTAAAACAAATATCTCTACAATTAATTTGTTATGGCCTGTGTTTTCGTAGGGCTTGGTTTTCCTGGTTGAGGGATAATGAGTGCCATTTGCAAGCGCCCTGCGCCGGCCCTGTGGCAAGTGACGGACGTCTTAAGTGAGGCGATATTAAAACGGATCTGCCTGAGTACGTGTCTGCCACAAAACTGATTATCTTCCACGACCCGTGTTTTTCGTTTCAATTATTTAGATTTTCAACAAATTTTATTAATATCACGAACGAAAGACACTTAAGATAATCCAAACGAGGAGTTTCGGCGTGGACCCACCGCAAATAGATCCCATTAATACTCGTCACACCTGTAACAAAGCAATAAGTGAATAGAGATACTTTTATTTTGGAACGAGTTCACGATTAATAATCAATAATAACTACGGCTACCTTAAATTTCTGACACATATTGTAGATACCCATTTTTTTTATATGGTAATTTGTATTATAAAAAATCGACCGAATGCCAGCGCATACTGACCCAATTCCCAAGATCTACAATTATTCATCGTCTTCGATACTTAAAAAACGCTTAAGGGTCGGGCGTACATATCACGGGCATGCTAAGCATTTAACTGTGTGCTTAAGAACCTTCAACCTTCGTGTAGACACCCAAAACAGATTTATTGGTGTAATTTCAATAGAAAATATATTACAAAGACTTCAATTCCAGGTAACATTCTTCCCGCTGTGGGTCGGGCCCATTGACCTATTTCGGGATATTATGTAGATTGACTGGGCTCGATTTTCCAGGATTTCTTTTAGATTATCCGACCTTGCTTTTTTATTTAAAATTCATATTTCTTGTGAAATATCAGGTTACTTAATTTTGAAAAGATTGATTTCCTAAGGGAAAGTTTTTTTTTCGGAAATGGCCAATCATTGTTTTTAAAACCATCACTCCTTACTATATTTTTAAATTTATGTTTTTTTATAAGCTTTAAAAACTCATTAAGGTAGTTGTTAGGCACCGCTACCAGGTATGGTTCTCGACTTCGAGACTTCTGATAGACGTTCGTTTCTTCTGTGTGACACCACGAATTTGCCTAGGTTCGTGGATATTTAGTGGACTGTATTATAGGGTAGATTTAAACACTTTGTATGTGTAAACTTTTATTTCAACTTTATTACAAATTTCGTTATAATATATGCTTCCAAAGATGTTACACTTAACACTTTGACTTCACTTTTGAGCCGACACAGGAGTCGGTAATTTAAAACTTTCACATGTGACCATATGTCACAATATACGTACAACTCGCGGCTGTATGTTCACTGAGATTTGTAAGATCTCTACTTAATTAACGATGGATGTTTAATCCACCGGAGCGATACTACACGGCAAATACGCCGCCAAAATAACGCCGACTCGCGGCCGAATATTCTGTGGGCGAGCGTGGCCTCCACGCCCGTCTCTGAACTAACACTGCCCTCCCAAGGCGAAGGGCGGGCTTATAATACTATCTTAGGTCTCACAAAAAATAGAACGCTATCGTGAGACCCAAAGTTATATAAATCAATTACATCCTAAGTATATTCTAAGAAGTAACTCTCGAGATTGAATATTTATGACCTCACATCTGTATGCAATAAACTTATACTATGCATCTCGAGAGTTGTACATGTTCCTTAAAATATCAAATCATTTATTATTTGCTTAATATCTTACTTTTATAATAATTCATCCGTGGCCTCGTAAAAGTCCATGTATAAAAAACATTTCGTTCCTGGAAAGACCGAGGGGTTCGTTATTAAGAGTATCTAAATAGCTCAGCATGTGCTTCAAATAGCAATACATTTACTTAACAACAATATTTAACTTTAGTTTTATCTTAATTCTAAAGTCAATACAACACTTGAATGCACTAATAAATCGTTCAAAGGATCCTTGCAGACGCGCAATACCCTGAATCCATGAGTGGAAATGTCACATAATTTAAACTCAATAGGTTTTTAAAACACAAATCAAGCCAGAGGGGCTCGCTTAAAAACTGAGACCTCCTGAGGGGATGTCATATTTCACTTGTCACTGGTGAATTTACGATTTTAAACATAATATCAAAATAAAGAGTATCGACTCGGCGACCACTTATTACTTTACCAATAACAAATCATATCTAGATTGAGTTATATTTTAAAGGGATTGATCTTGCCATCGGGTTGCCAACAGTAGTATATTTATTTTATACAAATTTGAATAGCCAAGGGACTAAGAAATAACTGTTATTTTTATTTGTGTGCGCATTTGCCATTTAATCTCTAAATAAACCTTGAATTGTAATCTCCGATGCCATTTATATTTATTGCTTAAATATAGCCAGTCTGTCGTGGATATATTTTGAAATTGTCTGTAGCTTTTTAGAGATTTTTTTACCTACTATAGTAATGCCACTTATCATTTAACCTGTTATTATGGCTTTCGGTGTTCTCTCAATACTTTCATTAATTTATACAACCTTATTTTTTACAACACATCAATGCGGCCGAGTTAACGCTTTGAAACATGTTGCCATTATAATTATTATATGAAAAATATTACATGTTTAAAGAATGTGTATTGATGAACATTAAACACAGTTACATTTTCGTTAATTGAAAAAAACGTGGCTTCAGTACATGGTACATGATGAAACGATGAATAAAAACAATTCAATAATTTTTAATATTTAAATCTATCACAAACTATTAAAATATACAGTAAGTTATAAAATTCACCAACCTTTATTTACAAACCCTTAAAATTTACTAAAGGAATCAAGTTGTAAAATTATCATAACATTACATACAGTTATTATATATTTTAACCTTTCACTAAAGAAACCGAGTTTGTAAGAAAGAATTTATTCACGGCCATTATGATTATTCGACTTTGCCCAAGCTCATTGAAGGGGGTGAGTTTCAGCACTTAGGTTGATCTCCAGCAAATTATTTTAATTCTGGATTATCACAGTTAGGATGAGGGTATTAAGGTCTTAATGCCTTAACATCCCCGGCATTTCAGGCCTCACCCTCTCATTTAACAGTAATCGATGTCTTTAAGATTCACATTTGTAAGTCGACATCACTCATGTTTTATCCAATCTTACTTTCACTTTTCTCAAAGTTTTCAGCACAACATTGTCTGAAAACCATCTATTTGTGCTAATCCTGCAAGCATCGTACCAGACAGAGGCCATATTCTGTGATCCTGTTTTCTAGGGGATTCACTGCATCATGAGCAGTTTAATACTATACGTATTTAATATGACCCATGTTTGATCGAAATGCTGTACTCCACTGATATCCATCTTCAAAGGTTATTTAATAGAAACAAATTCGTTTTATACCAAATTAATACAAAATATTTGGTGAAGACGTTTTTCTTTCTTCAGTGTGAAAATTTCAGTTAGTTAGTTCCACCTGTAAATGACAGGTACTACCCGTCATCATTCTCAATTATAAGCCCGGTTGTTTCCTCTTCCACCCTAAGTAGGTTTGCGTCCTCCAAAAAAATGGGGTTCATTACCACAAAAAAAACCTCCCCTGGCCACGTAACACGATTAAAGCCTAATTGTCCACAGCCACCCCTGGCAGCAGCTATTTTTGTATCAAATTATTCTAAGAGAAAACTCACCACCCTCACTGCCAAGATTTTCAGAAAAGTGAAAACATCTACCCTCCGTAAAAAGAAAGGCGATCGCGGAGGTATTTTAACAGCTGGAAATGCGTAATACGAATGTTAGGGAAAATTTTGATTTAAATAAATAGCTGTAATACATTATTAATTAACCTAATGTTAGTTAATATATTTTTGCCTACAATTTTTATTTGTTGTTTATTAATAAGAAAAAGTTGTTTTTCAACAGTTTCTAATTACAATTAATAATTAAAAATAATTTATAAACGTTTTGTTGATATTTTTTCTCAAGGCTAAAAAATGATACGTACAAGCTTTTAATTGTATGTATTTCAAGACAAATAGTCGATTTTAGTTTCTTGCGTATATATAAATGTACTTGCAATAAATGAGCCTTGATTGGATGGTCAATAGACTTTTATTCCAGATTACCTAAGCAGAGATGTTTTCTGTTCATAAAATATACACTTAAAAAATATTGCGCAAAGAATCCAATCCATCGAATGAAGGGTATCAGGTGAAAAACAGGTGCATTTTATTTGTGTGGGTGAGTTTGCAAGAAATTTTCACCTGCGTGTTTATCACTTGCCCGCTCCTTTATTTACCTTCTCAGCGGTCTTGGAGGAGTTCAAATGGCTTGTAAATGAGCGAAAATGTTAAGCGAGAGAAATGATCGCTGAAAGAAGCCGACGCAGGGACGCCGCTCGGGGGGAATTACTCAAGCGATAAGGCTTCGCGAATTCGTATTTAATAAAATAAATTACTTTTTTAAATATATGACAAAGCATTTGCTATCTGCCGGAGAGAGAGCCCTCTTTGTGCGCTGCCGGCTCGTCAACAACCACTGCAATAACGGTGTAACTGGTTAATTTGTTGTTTTATCTCTGGTAGTGCTCCTGCTGGTCTGAAGATTGTAACTCGCCATGTATCTGGAGCCTTGACATATAGAAATATATATATATATATATATATATATATATATATATATATATATATATATATTCTTCATCAAATTCCTCTTCTCAGAGGAGATTGGCAACAATTTCACTGAGCATACTCATGTAGAACCAGTGCTCATGGAGAAAATAGTGTAGTGGGTCCCTGAGCCCTTCTATACCGCAGATTATATTAAAAGGAAAAGTCGGCGTATTGCTAGTGCCCAAAACCATTATTATAAATCCTTTATTTATAAAACTCAGGCATTTAGATCTGATACTCCTTCTGCAGCAGGCCGCAGAAACACCCCGACAAGATACTTCCAGAGCACATTTCTTCACAATCATTCCAAGTCCACTACTCCATTATCGATATTTTACACACGCTCAGGGTATAAAATGGCAGCCATGCACAAGCAACAGAATAGAAAGAGTGGGGAGGAATATATATATATACTATATATAATCAAAATAATCAGTTCTTGGTTATCGCCTTCTCGTAGAGTAAAGTTAAAATAAAATATAACAGCAAATGAAGCTAATTGTATTAAAATGATTAAAATTATAACTGTTTACATAATAATAAACATGAACAAACGAGATAAAAGTCAAATAATAGGATTGCTGTTGGCGAGCAGCCCCCGCAGTTGCGTGTAGCCTTACTGAAATCCACCCCCGCAGCCTGGTCTATGGAAACAGAACTGAAACCAAACAAGCCTCCGCCGCTGCACCGCGACAGTGTTTGCTGTTATTTTACCCAATGTTAGTCAAACCAACGAATTACCATGATTGCTGCAAATTCATGATAAAAATATGTTTGCAAGTAATTAGAATGGATTCTAGCGTAGTCCCATTTTTAAAAAAACTTTAAGGTTGCTCAAAATAAATTCGTTTCGGCGTGTTGCTTTTTCAGGATTCTACGTGTCACTTGTCAACTTAAAAATTTATCAAAATTGCTAATGCACGTGATTTTAAAAGCAATAAAATTAGATGGAATCCGAAATATCATTTCATCTAAAAATGGGACCTTGAAATCATAAAGTTAAAAATGCTAATAGTTAAGAATAAGTGATGTGATTTCATTAACAGTAAAAGAAAAAATCGATTTACACATATTTGTTTTTATCTCAATAATAAATTGGTTGCAGAAACATTGATTTAGAGTTAATAAAGATAAAAAATATTCTACAAATACGGAGAGAGAAAAAGCATGCAACATCATTCACAAAAGCTGGACGAAACGATTCGACTTATAGAATACAGCATTTCCATGGTTTAACTGTAATATATTTTAATACATTTGTCCAAAGTAAAACTAGTTATTTTATAAAAAATATATATTGGTGATACACTCCATGTACCAATTGGCAGTGATTATCACTCTCTTGTATAAAGGACTCGTGAATACAATATAAATTAATTTTGATAAATTAATAGTCCATCTAGCGCATTTCAATTTGCAGCCCCGTATTGGATTGTCTCAGACTTGAGCCAAGCCGTTTAAGTTCATTGGCGAAACATCTAAGTATGCTAATGCGGGGGTAGCAGCCGGGGGTGGCTCCCTATGTTTCTACATACTCAGTTGTTTCCCTATTGAATCCAAATAGCTGCTAACAGGGCGGCACATCGAGGCTAGGCCCAGGGACGGACTCGCCATTTTATACACAAAAAAAGGTGTCATTCAGCATAGGGCAAAATCCAAAAATAATTTACTAAATCACTAAAATTTATTCAAATACTATGAATAAACATGTGGTACATGAAACGACATAAATTAATTGTTATAAGAATAAATAATTATTCCGTCAATGTATCACAAGTTTTCATCTTATAAACAGCAGGTTTATAAATATTGCAACATAATAAAAATTGCACAGCTCACCGATACGATTGACATGAATTAATATGGGATTGCAACGCACCCCTTGCCGGACTCGCCCCTGCCTGAAAATTCTCCCGCAGATGAGCTCTATACACTTCCGGTTTAAATGATGATTTGATTGATTAAAAATGGAGATGTGGATTTGTTGGATTCGGCGGGGGTTTGTGTGTATTTAGCTGATGAAATACTGAACGCGTGGGACTATAGAGCCCCGCGGCCGCCGGTTGGGGATAAAGGCTTTTTGCTAACTAAACCTTGTTCTAGGAAGTATATTTGTGTACCAATCGAATAGGTACACATATATTGCGTGTAGATTAAAAATGAATTGTTTAGAATTATTTACAGAATTGATTAGTTTCTAATTTGAATGTCGTAGCGTGTTTTATTAAAATGTGAATTAGTAAACACTCTTCATCTGACAGTAAGAGAATTACTAATAAAACATTGTGATAAACACGCATCAAAGTAGATAAAAAATATAAAGTAGTGTATTTCAATCAAAAATTATATAAATTTGAATAGTGTAATTAAAAAGGTGTATAAAATATCTATTCAAATAGAAATATGCTTGTTTCGATAATTTATATAAGCACTGTAACTCTACACAATACTGTAACAAGCATTTTGTACAAACACATTTAATTTTGTTCTAAACAATTTCACGTGACTTTAAAAGTATAACTTTAAACTATGCTTAAAATTTAATAAAATCTACGCTATTTCTCCTGCAATGTAACTGAATCGGCACTAAGCAGAGAATCACCCTTGTACGGGGGTGCCTGCGAATGTGTAATCAAGACGCTAATGTTAAGTTATTGGAAGCGGATGTGCAGCTCTGTTGTTTGGTGAGACTGATTGGTAACTCAGAAGCTACACACGGGAAACCATGACGGATAGCTCCTAGAAACTTTAGTCCCAATTGGATACAAACTCTGCGGCATTACGAGCGCCATAGGGTGAGGAGCTCGGGCCAGCCTTACGAGCCCACCAGGGACTTGGAGTAATACGGCCACATACTTAAAAGTATTGACTCATTCGCAACTTGTAATATTTAAAATAAAATACTAAAAAAATAACTGAATCAGTTTGATAATGCTAACGTGAAAGTTTGGCGAAACCGGTCACCAATAAAAATAACAACGCGTGAAAAAATCACTCAAGTATTATATTTAAAATATCAAAATGGAATTCCAACAAGTACGCTCTGTCAAAAATGTTTTACTTGTAACACAATATAATAAATATAATATTTCAATATGATTAAATACCTGCCCAACTGTATTGGGGAAAAGTATTTACATACTACAAAAAAAATTTTAAATGAAATATTTTGTATTTAATTAATTCTTATTATTAAAATTAAGGGACGGAAAAATTATACCATTTTCTTGAAATATTTTGATAAAATTTATAAATCTACTAATAAGCCTTATACTTAAAATATAACACAATATACGTGTCATATTAATTTATCAACGCCAGAGTCAATACTCTCAAATATAATATTTTAATATATTTATATAGTATATAATATGCTGTTGTTGAATATGTTTAACCTTTTTGGGGGCACGGGATGTTTACTAAAAATATTGCACTTAAATGTTGAAATTTCAGGAAAAGTAGTAACTTATCTACCACAGGGTGTTTTATTTCTGGTATTTTATATTTTATATGCTGTGTTTGCATACGTCGTTATTAATATTAAATTTTTAACATTATTGGATACAAACTCTCCGCCAGCGGTGCTACGGGCATATGAGGGAGGAGGGGCAGTAAATATTTTACTTGTGATACTTTAAACTCAATATGTTGATATTAAATATGTTGTCAAAACCATTAAATTATCGGCACGTTTGAGCTTTTTGGGTCTTATCAAACAAATAATTAATCAAAAAAACAACGATTAATCGATTAACGGAATTTTCTATACTCTTCAATTTTTCACATTTTTGATTATTTATAATTTGATATTGTATTATTTTAAACCATTTTAGAAATTTGGAGATTAATATGAATGAAGGATCTAGAACCCTAAGCATTTAGGTTTCCTTTTTTTAAATTGAAATTAAAAGGTTAAATATAAAGCTACGGTATAGGATTAGTTAAAAAAACACATAAACAAACTTTGGTTTTGAAAAATCGTCATTTTATCCAATTTTACAACATCTTCAAGAATTTATTTTACCTTAAAAAAATAGATAAATATAATTTATTATTTTTTTAATATTTTGTAATAAAATCAATTTTCAACAAAGAAAAATAACGTGAAAATAAAATAAATGACATGACACGATTCTTTACCTGCAAGCTTTTGTCACTTTTTTGCGTAATCGTGTCATTTTATTAATTTAATGATGATGCTTATTTTTGTTGTGTCTAAGTTTCTGGTGGTCACCCTATGCCAGAGCTATGTACTGCATGCCGCGCTCAGTCCGCATGCCTGGTTTAAACGACCATAGCATGCCAATAAAGACTCTGAAATAATATCGTTCATGTTGTCACAAGAAGTTTTACCGCAAGCCTCGCGTGTCCGCCCTCCGCGCAGGTATTCCCGCGACATTGCAATGCAGACATGGAATTCCTTGTGCAGTGAATGAAGAATCTCACAAAACTCGCTCGTAGAGGTGCGCTCGATTCATAACACGTCAAATATCTTCCTACCAATCTTTAACTTTTTTATTAGATCATCTTGTGTATCAAAAAACATGGTTTTAAACGTTAAAAGCAAACCGAGACATTTTTTTTTTTTTTTTTAAACTACCGACATTTTTACCTTTTAATAATATTGTTATTTACCAGAAAACCTGTACTCGGTATTTCTTTTTATTGTTCCATATAAGCTTAATTCAGTTCAACAAAATCAGGTCACAGCGATATTTTTAACATATACTTACATATTAAAAATTACTTTTTAGTCTATATTCAAAATTTTATATAGTTCATTTTAAAATTACAAGGACAAAATACGATGTTACTATAAATGCATATTTATAGTACATATTTAAAATAAGTAAGCACATGTGTTACCTTATAAGTAAGCTTAATTTTCAATAAAAAGTATACATTTAAAATATGGCAAAATTATTATTTTTTTCCAATTTTTTATTTATTAAAAATGCATATTCATATACAAAAATTAACAAGCCATATCTTTCGTATATATTTTTTGAATGCAACTATATACTGATGAAAATTCTTCATACGTCATATTCCAAGTAATATCTTTTACTATGACATAAATATTATATGCTAAAATAGCACCGCCGTCTGCAATATGAAATTTACTGTTTATTGCAGTGTGAAAATTTTGCAGCGCAATCATAGTTTATGCACCAAGACCCGGATCGAAGCTCTGACTAAGAAGAAATATCCATACCATAGATTTCAGACCACACCATGGATATGCGCAGATATTCTGGGACCAGACCGGGCCAACATTTTTATTTAAAAAGCTTCGGATGTCTCAAACGAGTTTAAACCAAATAATGGATTAAAATAATTTTTAAAATGCCTTCTTCATCATGTGCTTCTCCTCAGAGGAGGTTGGCGAGTATGTACTCATGGTGAGCCAGTGTTCATGGTTTTCTAAGGAAAATATAGTGTAGTGGGTCCTTCTATACGGCAGTTTTATATTGGAAGGAAAATTCTGCGTATTGCTATTGCCCAATAGGATTATTATATATCCTTTCCTTACAAAATTCTAGCGTTTAGATCTGATACTCCTTCTACAGCAAGCCCTCTTACCTCGACAAGGTATTTCCAGAGCAAGGTATTCCAAGTCTACTACTCCATTACCGATCCTTTACACACGCTCAGGGTACAGAATAGCAGCCATGCACAAGCTGGGAATGGGAAGAGAGGTGAGGTAAAAAATACTGACGACAATATATTGTTGCAATTTGTTAGTCGGTTGTTAGTTTTGGATTCAGGACACGCACGAATCACAAGTCCCTGAAGATGAATCAAGTACCGAGATCGAAACGTTGTTATTTAAGATTTGTCCATGTGTGCTTTATAAGTACGATCTTTCAGACCTTTTCTCTGGGGCCATCGATTCCGACGCCTGCACTATCATCCGCGAAGTGTGTATTACTCTGCCATCCATTTTTATTCTCCGTGCACTAAAAAGCCGCCCCTCTCTGCGGTCCATAAATCCGACAGTGTCGTTTCTTATTTAAATTTGGACGGCAAACAAATTGGCGCCGCCATGACAGCGGGCCGCGGACGTTGTCGCCATTGTTTTATGCGGCGAGAATGACTTTTATTGTATCCCCGTGAAACGCGAAGCACGCAGGGGTATTTTATTTTTAGTGCATATTCAAGTACCGCGTCACATAATATGCTGCTTAATTAATAATTATTCGAATGCAATAATTTATTTGTGAAATAATTTTGATACTCTTCTTCATGTGACTCTCCTCAGATAAGATCAACGATGATCGAATCTCTATCCTGTGCCAGTCTTATTATTATGGCTACACTCCTATTGAATGCTTTAATATCAAAGTGCAATGTCTGCATAGTAACCAAATTTATTTAAGCAATTTATTTGCAATTACTCTGTAATACTTATTTGATGATATTGGAAAATATTTGTACGAAATAATTAATTGAAAAATCGTAATTTTACCCGCGCAATAATCATTTCGTCGTTTTCAGGCATTCGTTGACTGCATTCTATTGAAAAGTTCCACTTCTGCATTATTCAATTTTTAATTATAAACTTTTCAATTGCTAATACTTTATGATAAAATTGACGAATGAAAATACTGGAAATATGCTATAGTATAAATTTTAATAAATATTTTACATTTCACAAAACAGCGCTATGAATCCAAATTAATAGTATATAAAAAAAAATTAAATAATTAATCCAATGATAACAACTAAATACAAAAACAAAAATTTCATAAGCAATAATTTAGAAAAGAAACAGCTCTTGTGTATTGTGTAACGAATATTAAAACTATTTCTTTGGAAAATTAATGCTTTACTTAAAAAATAATTGTTTTAAAGAATTTCCATTATATTTTATAATTAACTTTAACCTTCGAATTTCAGAAACAGAAATACTTTCCAAGAATCAATTATAATTTAATTTAATGTAGACGTTTTTCTTAACATTAAAAAATTAAATATAAAATAATAATCACTAAAAAAACTTTTTTTAATTTTATTTTTCCAAGAAATATACTCAGATACCAAAAAGAAGTAACTAATTATTTTTTTTTTTAATATAACAGAGAAACTTACTTTTTTGTTTAAGCTTCGAAAACCATTTACATTTATAATATTACATTAAAATTTTAGAGTGATTATTTTTTTATATTAAATATTTCAGTTGAATATACTTAATAAATATTTTTGTTATAAATACTTGCGAGTCACTTATTTTATCTAGAAAGCACGATCTACATCGGCTCCATACATGCATTGAACGATTCAAATTACAGCGACACTAGCTCAATCAACACAAGCATAGCCGTGGAGGTGTGAAAAAAAAGTATATATATTAAATTCTCAATTATGCGATTGGTATATTATATTAGTACGGCAGCGTGGTGTATAGTGCGGTTGTAAGTAAAGTTGTAATTTGTTGGAATCATTCGGACGGACGGGCGTAATTAATGCGATGAAATTTATTTTGAGCGGACATAATTACAAACACGGCGGCGGTTCTGCCGGGGATTGATGGTCGCATCTGTGGACGCGCGGGACCATAAACAACGACGGGATGTTAACAGACTGTTAAATAAATGATTATCAGTTGATCGCTGTTCAATTCTCCGCCTTCATTAAAGGAAACCGTTTAAACTACGCCGTATTGCTGTTTTCCCTTTTTCGATATAGGAAATATGCGATTTACGCCATGGTTAATTTTTTTAACAAAATTAAGTAAATTATTATATTTTACATACCGTGGGACACTAATAAATAAAAATATATTTTCTTGCTTGTTAATCGTTTTTTTTTAATTCTCCACTCGCATTAAACGTAATCGTTTAAACTATGTCATGATGCTGCTTTTATCTTTTTTTATGAATGAATTTCAGTTTGTCGTTCAATGCGTCTTTTTTTCAGGAATTACAACGAAGGCAGTTTTCTGTTAAAAATATCTAGAACGTTTATTGAATATTTGATAATAAACTATTGTATCATGCGCGCTTGCAGTGAAATGATATCCCAATTACATTTTCATCAATTTTCTATCACGTACGTAGGATTCAGTAATTGGCTATCTTCTTCATCGTGTGCCTCTCCTCAGAGAAGGTTGGCGACCATTTCACTGAGCATATACTCATGTTAAGTCAGTGTTCATGGTTTTCAAAGGGAAAATAAAAAATGGGTCCCCGAGTCTTTATACACCGCAGTTGCGTATTTCTGCTGCCCAATAGCGGTATTATATAATTATTTCCTTACAAGGCTCTGGCGTTTAGATCTGATACTCCTTTTAATACATATTACATTACATAAATAATAGCAGGAGCCCCCCCCCCCCACGACGAAGTCCACTACTCCATTACCGATCCTTTACACACGCTTTGAGTACAGAATGGCAGCCATGCAAGAACAACTGAATGAGGAGAGCGGGTTGGGAATTTTCTATCACGAACTAGGACTCAGAAATTGGCTATCTTCTTCATCGTGTGCCTGTCCTCAGAAAAGATTGGCGACCATTTAACTGAGCATAAGCTCATGTTAAGTCAGTGTTCATGGTTTTCAAGGTGAAAATAGTGAAATGGGTCCCCGAGTATTTCTACACCGCAGTTGTGTATTGCTGCTACCCAATAACGGTATTATATAATCCTTTAATTACAAAGCTCTGGCGTTTAGATCTGATACTCCTTCTGCATATACTCCTTCTACAGAAACAATAGCAGGAGCCCCCTCTACGTACTCCCAGAGCACATCTCTCTACAATCGTTCCATTACCGATCCTTTACACCCGCTCAGGGTACAGAATGGGGAGAGCGGGGTGGAAATTTTCTATCACGTAGTTTCAGTAATTGGCTATCAATCAGCTTCAAATTCAGGCTCGCACTCGGTGTATCGACTATGGGTGCTGGCTCCCCCGCCGGCCGCCACTTCCTCGCAGCCGTGGGGTGCCAATCATCTGTCAGTCGGCGTGTGACGTCACGCCGCGGGGCGCACTGCGTTCAGGCAGCTCCGCTCGGTTTGTCACTCATTCGTAACGCGATTAGCGGCCGCCGGGCGACGGCGGAGGCGGCCGCGCAATATCCGCTATTCAGAACTACTTCCTGCTTGGATCGCATAATTAACCCTAATATTTCGTTTAATTAATATCTACATGAGTAATGTTATATTCATTGTAATTGAGGCGTAATTTGAGACCGACGATTTGTATGAACTATTTGTACAAGCAACACTTTGTTCAGTGCTCGCAATAGTCGATTTACATTGATCGATGAGTAAGTGTAAACCATTTTAATTTTTATTTACACCGTCTCTTTTAATTTTTTCGATATATTACACTCACGTATTGAAGTGATCAGATACCGACATTTGTAAAAAAAAAATTTTGCTCTATATTCCCGTAAAAGCTTCCCGAGCTTGAAATTCTAAATCTACAAGTGAATACGGATGCAAAATTATCAGTAAAATTAAGGATTCAGACGGACTTTCCTAACGCAGTGGCGCACCGGTGCGGGCGGGTGCATTATTATTATTATGCAGTCCATTCCGTGTAAGTCCAGATAACATGCATTCTACGGGGGGGTTTCAATAGAGAGCTTTGCATTCAATGGGCTTCGCAGATGACGCCAGATACTTTGAAACTTCCCAAATTGAAACCCAATTTTCAACTATTTCACTGAGCTTTCAGTAAAAGCTCGACTCCGCCGCAACATTTGTATGAAGCAAAACGAGCATTCATCGTATTTCAATTTTATTTTGGGAAAAACTTTGAATAACTTAATAATGGTGAGTAAGATATTTTTACTCATTCGAGTGTACATCTTATCGACAACTCGAACGCGCAGTAGTCAAAAAAGCTTCCTGTGATGTGGGTGATATTCCTTTACGTCACACCGTTGTGGCAGCAGGACGCGATCACTGCGTGTACATGTCACACGTAAAATTACTGTACCCAACTTTTCGAATACTCGAAAGCGCAGTAGTCAAAAAAGCTCCTCTTGATGGGGGTGATAATCCCTTGCGTCACACCGTTGTGGAAGCAGGGCACACGCGTTGGCGACTGCGAACGATACGAGAACATGGCGCACGTAAAATTAACCGCGGCCCGGCGAGTAATCCGATTCCAGATTGCCGATGGAACACAATGAGCGCCATAATTACGGGACCGTCCCGGCGCAGGCGAACAATGGTCACACTACTCTGATAAATGTACGCCCAAATGCCCAAAGTGTTGTCACTTTGCAGTGCCGAAGATGCGGAAGCAAAAAAATATCGCTTTGTGCATTTATGAACAATAATTTTATCAACTTCGTGAATATAATATTTAGGTAATCATTCACACATGTATGTGGGCTTTTGTTATTATTTCTGTAGTTTGCTGCAGAAGGAGTATCAGATCTTAACGCAAGACCTTTGTAATGAAAGGATTATGTAATAATGCTATTGGGCAGCAGCAATACGCAGACTTCGGTGTAGAAGGACTCGGAGACCCACTACACGATTTTCCTCTTAGAAAACTATGAACAATGACTCAGCATGAATATATGCTTAGAGAAATAGTCGCCAACCTCCTTTAAGGAGAGGCCCTTGATGATGAAGAATCATTCACACACAAAACGACGAAAAAATTCTCAAAATAAACATTCTCATGCGACAGGGACATATTTTCATTGAAAGCTAATAATTTATTGAAATTCTTAACTATTTGATTGTGTATAACACTTTCGAAAATAAAGTTTAAAATGATTAATATCCAAATAACTAGGAATTAATTCTTTAAGCATCAAATTTACCTAACAAGAGTGCGAACCTAATTTTTATTTGATATTTATGAAATTTTTGAATGCACTGTATAATATCGAATTATAATATAACATTTTCCATGATAATTATACAATAAGTGACTTGCATGATTTCTTCGTCTCATTTGATTTTGAATTTACCGCACACAACTTTTTCATATTTATATCATTGCATTTAACTGAAAATAGCTTCTTTTAAATATAAAAATAAATAATACACTGTCGTAATGAAATTGTTGAATAAGTATAAGGATTTTCCTTTTGGTAAATTAAAAAAAAATAAAAATAAAAATAAAAAAGCTGTGATAATTAACGAATTGAATAATAAAGCTTTTGTATTTGTGTAATTTTCACAAGTCGGCCAAACCGCCGCTCTGTTGGCTGCAAATGCACGTTTCAAGTTGCAACCACAAAACGTAATGGCGGCCAAACATTTGCGCATTCATATTTGTGCGGCACGCCACTGTCGCTCACCCTCGTCGCCCAGCGTGGACCCCATCAAAGCTCATTGTGAAATGTTAAAGAATGCACTTATGGCATTATAGCGTGCCGAATACAAAACATAAATACATCTATTTGCCACCCTGTTATTGGGTAATCGATTCAACCCTTATCTCATGGTCGATGCGTGTGAGTGGCGATGAATCTCCATCGCTTCCCACTGGCACTCAATATTTATTATTTTAATATTTAGAAGATTGATAAAGGATGCACTTTTGGCACTATGCTGTGATGAATTTGAAAAGTTATTTTCATTATTTTGCGCGGCGCACAAGCCTCACTAGGGAGCGTTGTTTGCTGAAGTCGGGCGAAGCGGAAACTCGAATCTTTTAATGTCTACCGATCAGTCAGGCGCCCTCGCCCACACCGCCGGTGAACCTGACTTATGCGAGATATCATTCAGGCTTAATCCTTCATATTTTTACTTGGCACACTCTGCCAATGCGCCATAATTAATGCATAAATGTCTGCGTGAGATATAAGTTTGTAATGTTTTAAATAATTGTAGCAGGGTCACGAGCCGTCGCAAGAGCTCATAAAGGAATAAGCAGATGTTTTGCATATAAATCTAATATTGCTTCTTTTTTGTCTCCAGGGAGAAGAGATCCACCACAACGTGTCGGCGGGCGTCATTCTGAGCGACCAGAGCCTGGTGCTGCAGAACGTCGCCAGGAAGACCGCCGGGGACTTCACCTGCCTGGCGGCCAACGCCGAGGGCAAGGGGAGCAGCAGCCCCGTCAGGCTCATCGTCCGATGTGAGTGCCACCATATTTACTGATACCTTACAAAATCACTCATGTAAGACAGTATGCAAATAAAAAAAAAATACAATTCTTCAGACGTTGATACTTTGTAGGGAAATTTATGATGAATGTGGTCCCAAAATGATTGTAGTGGGGCAGCCTCCCCATCCGTATATTTTTACTGTGCGCCGGGTGAGGGTCAGGTAGGGAAAAAATGTGCGCGGGTAAATAGCAGAGGGGGGGGGGGAGACATGCCGGGCCGCGGGACTTGTCGCAGCTTTATGGCCGCCGAGGCGTGATTAATGCGGCCATCGAGAGGGCAGCGCCGCGTTTTTTGTGATGGCAACACCGCCGGTCTGCTCCGCATACTGTGCGCTGTCAAATTATAACATCCAGATAGCGTCCTCGCGCTCGAGGTGGAAAAAAACTTTAACAATTTTAATCGTTTCATCATTGCTTGAATAATGCTCGACTCACTGTGATCTGATTGGTTTAAAAAAATCTGACCAATCGGACGACAGAATTTCAATCTTTGGCAAAGCGTTTGTAATGCGTCGATTTATTTTATTTTAAAAAATGGTATATGAGTAAATAGCGTTATTTTCAACGTCATATATGTATATATACTGGGTGGCTCGGAAAGTATTTTTTTTAATAAATATTTTATTTAAATATATATTGTCCATTTTGGTCCAATACCTTTTGCAATCTTTCTAGCAGTAGCATGATTCCACATTCATATGTTTTTGTTATTTGCTAGCAAAAAACCGATTTAGATGATTTTGACATTTGAAGTAAAGGCTTTACCATCCAAAAAAAATTGTAGATAATAATCAGAAAGTACCAGATTTGGAAAATATTGCGGGTGTGGCAGTATATTTCATCCAAGCTTTTTGGGCTTATAAGGAAATTTTGCAAACCAATTGTGGCACTGACGTTCTGTCAATTCACCGTACATATCGGATAATTTTTTTCCTACTTGAAAAGCATTCTTACCTTTCCGATAGTAAAAAATAAAAATATGCCAAAAATGCTTTTTCACAAGCAAGCCTTACTATATCAGCTATCATAATATATATATAGTGTGTTATGATTATGCGGCTTAAGTGTCAAATGACTGTGAAAAATACAATTAAGCCTTCTGTTGAGAAAAAACGAAATTACTTTCCGAACAACCATGTGTGTATGTGTATATGTATGTGTATATGTATGTGTGTGTGTGTGTGTGTGTGTGTGTGTAGAATGAATAACTTGTTCAAATCTTATAAAAATTCGTAGCAATCGATTGACGTAACATTATTTTTAGACATCCATTATTCAAGTTGGCTCCATTACCTTGCCGCGGTCCGGTAAGTTCCGGCATTTTCCTTTTCCCCGCACAGGCTGTTGAATGTGTTTGCATACGCAGGAGGCGGCATGTTGAAGTAACAATATCGGAGAATGGCAAGTGAATGATTCGGTCCCCCCGTGGATGGACCCGCGGGGTTCGCTTCTTTGTTTTTGAACGGTTTATGGTGTTTTTTATTGTTAGGGGGAGGGGGTTGCGTGAAATATGCGCGTGTTCTGATTTGAATTGGAGGCACCGCGTGTTAAGCTGAGTTAATATATAATAAAAAAATATATATTTTACATTCCGAAAAAACTGCGATTGTGTTCGCTCTTATACGTTTCCGGTATTTGCTAGTAGTAATAAGGATTTTTTTTAACCTGGACCAAGGAACCTGTGATCGAAAAGCAAGCGTGCCAACCTCTGGGCCATTAAAACCTCTCGTTAGATCGTATGACTTGCATTTTTTTTGAAATAAGAAAACTGAAAACAACTGTGTCAAAATAACTGTCGCTATCAATCTATCATATTTATACGTGCCTTATGCGTAATATTGAAGCTAATGATGGGCAAAATCGAATATTTATAAAAATCTATTTATACAAAATAACGAATAAATGAAATGTATTGTAATTGAATTCCAGAAAAAAATCATTGTAATTATGATTGATGAATAAGGTAATAAATTTGTTCAAAGAAGGAGATTGAATAAAATCGATTCCTAAAAATTTCCAATACGTACAAACAACACATAAACCTGCCTATTTTAACAATCGGTTCAGATATTTTTACACGTTGAATAGTTGAATAAAAAAAAATACTTTTTGATTGTAAGAAGAACTATGTGTATATGATTGACAAAATAAATCGGTATTTACCATCACTAGTCGAAGCATTCACCCAAAGCCATTTTCAACGCATCAGATCAAGAAAATCCTTTTTGCAAATCAAGATTCGCGCAACAGATATATCCCTCGATTGAAGATACAAATAAATAGAATAAACCTCTCGCATTACTTTCTGATTTCCGGCAAATAGAAAGCGCTCGTTCGCTTTTACAAATTTGAACTGTGGGAATCCCCGCGCGGGGAGTGGAGGGGGGGAGAGAGGGGAGGGTGTATAGAGGGGGGGGAGAGGGGGAGGGGTCGGTGTTGAGCCTTGCGGAATCTGTGTATCACTTATTTGTCTATTCCAGTAGATCGCAATCCGCGAAACCCCCTTTTCAATTTCGGGAAATCTCAGCCAATCGAATTTCGTGTAGCTCTAGTGGTAGGCATTAACAAATAGCTGTCGTATTATATTATTTATATATTTTCCCCATTTTCACTATTTTACCCTATTTTCCTCTTAGAAAATCGTTAACACTGGTTCAGCATGAGTATATGCTCAGTAAAATGGTCCCCAGCCTCCTCTAACGAGAGGCACTTGATGAAGAAAATATATATATATGTGAGTGTGTGTATGTGTGTGTGTGCGTGTGTTTGGTAGCATCTGAATACAGTATTTTTTTGAAACATTAAACTTCTTTCCCCAGTATCTAAAATTTTAAAATTTTAAAAAAAAACTTATTTTTCACCGTTTTATTTTATTATTTTATTCATTTTTTGTCATGTTCTCAAAGTGGTCTATCTCATTTTACATTTCAAAAAATGCTGTTTTTTTTTTCAACTTGTTTGAAAATACGATATTTTTAAATGTAGTGGTATCAAAACAACACATCCCTTACTGAACTAAATCACCCAATCAATCAATTTATCAGAATGGTAACCAAACCGGAAATCCTCGGTTAGCGGTCTCACGACCAAACTCTCAAGCATACTACAATAGACATTACAATGGAAAATTAATAATTTTGACGCAAATTATATTTTAAAAGAAGTATTTTTGATTGCATTTAAGTCAGCTGATCGACTCAAAGTGGACTATTATAAAGCATGGTAGCTTCTAGGGCTTATAAGGCAACACCTCCATCGCTTGTATTGAACCACACATCAGGCAGAGCATTCAATTCAATGCCTTTGTATAAATATAAATCTTCTTCATCAAGTGCCTCTCTTCACCGGAGGTTGGCGACTATTTCACTAAGCATATACTGATGCTGAGCCAGTGTTTATGGTTTTCTTAGGGGAAATAGTGCTATGGGTTCCTGGGACTTTCTACACCGCAGTTTTATATTGGAAGAAAAAGTCTGCGTATTGCTGCTACGCAATAGCATTATTATATAATCCTTTCCATACAAAGCTCTGGCGTTTAGATCTGATACTCCTTCTGCAGCTACAAGCTACGGAAACAATAGCAGGACCCTCCCCACCTCGACAAGATACTTTCAGAGCACAGTCTTCCATAATCATTCCAAGTCCACTACTCCATTACAGATCCTTTACTCAGGGTATAAAATGGGAGCCATACACATGGTGCGTATAAATACATAGTTTGAAATAAAAATTTAATAATCATATTTTTAATTTAAGTTTACAAAATTCTCCTTTAGTTTCAATACTAATGGTGAAAACTTTTACTCCGTCCTTTTTTAAAGACAATTCCGTTTGTTTTATGCAGTGTCCCAATTTTGATATTCCAGTCGAAGCTCAGCTAAAAAAAATGCCATACCGGAATACGCAGGCACGCTGCCAAAAGTCTGGAGAACTCTGGCCATAGATTCCGACTGTATCAGTTATTTGTCTATCGCAAATAAAGGTGCACTATTCCCAACACGCCCGTCCGAGTTGGCCAGCGCTCTCCTTCATACATAATAATGTTGCCAGTGCTGGGAGCGAGGCGTCCCCGCATTGAGACTGGGGGCTTTTTCGGGGAAAATGACAACCCAGAGACAACGGGGCTAACCCACGAGAACCATCAATATTATTTATTATAAAAATATTTATGAAAATTGAAGATGAAATTATTATACTGTTGAAAGTGTTTTTTTTTTTACAAATATCGTTGCTTGGTGTTTAATTCGCGTCATCACAATTTGCAAACATAGTTTTACAATATATTATTGATTTTTGTGAAGACCGTCATACAGGAAGTACGATTTTGCCTATACAGGTTTGATTGATTGATAATGATGAAGTACATTTTGAGTACGTACATTTTATTATGCCAATTAAATATTGTTTCTTAATTCATTTATAGGATATGATTGTTAAAAACTCTTGCTTAGTACCAGTGATTCGTTGGTATAATTGGTAATGCACCGGTCATGTAACCTTGGGGGTGTGGGTTCAAATCCCACACAAATCAAAAAAATGTACTTTATCATTATCAATAGTTTTACAATTTTATACATTATGATACTAATAATGAGCTTTCAAAGCCAGCTGTTTTCCAAATTCCGAAGTGACTTTAGGGTCATTTATTATATCCAAAAGACAAATTTAAAAAAATGCCACTATTATCAATTACACAGATAGATTTTTTATCCGCAACTGAAAATAAGGAAATATTGTAATGATAAAAGTACCTTTGTATTTTATCCTCACTTTGAGTTTATTAAAATTATTTGCATTACTAGTTTCGACCCAATATACTGGGTCATCATCAGATACTTACCTAAACATCGTTAAGTTAAGCATCTGATGATGATCCAGTGTATTGGGTCGAAACTAATAAAGCAAATAATTTTAATAAACTCAAAGTGAAGACAAAATACAAAGGTACTTTTATCATTATAATAATGGATCTTCACGAATCAAATGCCTTGTCCCTCAACAAGAAAAGATTGAATATAATAAAAAAAAATATTTAATAAATATTTGAAAAATTTAATATTTTTGACAGAGAGTACTTGGTGGAATTCCATTATAATATTTTTGAATAAAATACTTGTGTGATTTTCCACATTTTCGTTTTTATTAGTGACCGGTTTCGCCAACCTTTCACGTTGACATTACTCTGTTTGATAAAATCAAAAATATTAATAAATATTTAAATTTTTACAGCATAGTTTCTCTGGTGAGTGCCAGGCGGCACTCATCGCCGGTCCTCGCCCGAACTCCGAAATTGGGGTACCTTCGCACTACCCCACCGCGGTTTTGATTTATATCTGAAATTTGTCATTCCGTCCGGTCCGCCGCCCGGAGAGGCTCTCTCCGCCCCCCGTTTATGGCCGGCCCCCCCAGCCTCCCCCAGCCTCCCCCAGCCTCCCCCAGCCTCCCCCAGCCTCCGTGCCCCGCACGCGGAATAATATTATTGCAAAATTGGGTGTTTTCGCACCATTTCGACGGACCCCACGGCCGTTTTGGTTTTCCAGCCGGTCGGGCCGGGGATTTCCCGCAGAGCGCCCAGACAGCTTTATGGCGATCGATTGATTTGTGTTGATCGAGCGATTTCAAAGTGAAAAGAAAAATTCCGCCGGGATCTTTTTGATTTATACCCAGGGGACCTCCTCCCGAATCACTTCTTCTCGGTCGTACAATTAGTTTTGCCTCAGCAATAAGTTAATATATTTTAAAACGAACGGTGCTATGTATGAATAACGTTTTGTAACGAAAGTGACATTATGAAGTCAATATTCTCTATCGGTGCATTGATAGTGAATTAATAATAAGCCAAGTATGTAAAGCATAGGTTCCCAAACTATTTTATCCCGTCGACTCCTTCGCGAGTTTTCCTGTTTTTCTTACACCCCTGCCTTGCTTATATTGAATTTTTACAAATTCATCATCTTCAAACATATTTTCGACATCTGATATACAGGGTGCGCCATATTTTGTGTCGGTATGTAAACATTGAATAATTATTTTTTTTTGGTAAGAAGGTTGATAACTGCACTGAAACCCTTTTTCGTGTAGTATGAAGATAGAAAAGCTATCAAAAATCTTCTTGAGATAGTCCATAAAGCAGGATTAACAGCATTATTATGTAAGTACATAGGTTCAATCTGTGTTCAATTATGACATTTACGGAATACCTAAATTTTGGTGATGACCTGCTTAAATGGGATCCACTCTCATAGACCCCCATTTATCATCGTCATCGACGCCTTGCAGGGCAAAATCGACGCCTGGGGGTCGATATTGACCACTTTGGGAACCAGTGGTGTAAAGCATAGAAATGGGTGTAATGTGGAAGTTCAACAAACAACGTTGCATATTTTGCATAAGCCGACCTACTTAACAATCTCGTCCATTCGTTATTCATCATTTGATCGCTGAAAAATGCAATCAAACAGCACGAGAGGTGAACATTAGCCCCACGTGTGCGGATGTACCGAAATCCTAGCCTGCTGATTTGTTCTCATCAAGAAAACTGGGCAATCCGAAAGGGTGGTTTACATTTTCATGCGGTAATACACCCCGGGAGATAATCGCCGCTGTAAAACGTGTCCAATAGCCGACCGATCCCGGCGATAATAAAGCGATCGGCGCAGGCCCGAGGCCGCTGACTTTGGGCAATCCGGAATAATGCCCGAGGTGGTCGATATCAAATCACAAATGTATGGAAAAGTAATAAAAAGGCAATCGGAAACGAAACACAGACGATGGGAGCGACGCCGGCCGAGACGCCAACTCTCTCGCTGGAATCCACGAAACGGCGGACTACAATATTACCAATTCAATTACATTCCTTATGTATTCCTCTTTGTATAAATCCTAATGTATTTAACGCTCTTGTATAGCATATCGTAACGGTTTCGAGCTTTTCTTAGTTTATATGATGAAAATTTACAGCATTTGTGAAACGATGAAATCAATACAGCCAAGGTGGAAGCAATCTCTTTTGTCTGAATCCAAAAAATAACGGACTACAGTTAAAAATTCGATTACAGTCTTGATGTGATCTTCTTTGATATGTAACGATTTTGTTTTAATAATTTTTATGTATTAAATATTATTTTACAGCGTTTATGAAACGATAAAATCCAAGAAGGCAGTCAAAACTTACGAATACATTTAACCCAATTCTAATGATAGTTCAATCATATTTATTTGTGGGGCTGTGCTTATAAAATGGTGTGTGAATGTCTCATAATCCCTGGCGCAGGTTGTGGGGCTTACAACATGTGGCTTAAGTAAGTGGTGGCGTACATAAATTTCTATATTTTTGTTACTGAGTTTATATTGGGAAAATTATGTGAAAAACACCCTTCATCTTTTGTTGCCTCTCCTTATAGGAGGTTGGTGACCTTTTCCTCGAACATGACTCTATCATGGCCCAGTCTCACCAATCCGGCTTTTTCCTTCGATTTTTCCTTGGAAAATCGGCTGAAGGATGCCATACTTATTGTTGCGAAAAATGTGGCCAAAATAGGGGACCTTCCGCTTCTTTACCAACGTCAAGAGTTCCGTTTCTTTGCGCATTCTGTGCAAGACTCTTTCATTTGCGAAGCGGTCAGCCCATGGTATCTTAAGGATTCTTCTATATAGTCACATTTCTGTCGCCTCAATTCTTCGCATAGTAGCGAGTTTGAGTGTCCAGGCTTCGACTTCATAAAGGAGAACTGAGACGATATAGCATTTGGTGAATCTCCATCGAGATTTCAGGGTTATTTCTACTTTCCTCTTAAACGTACTGCGTGCTGTCTCTGTGCTTTTATTACCTGGTCAGGATCCCAGTTCTCATTCTAATAAAATCCTCCGTATTCATACATCATCAATACGCCGTTATGCATTGATGAGGTGTTATTGTATCACAGCGGGATTGTGCCAGAAAACTCAAAAGGCATTTTATCTGCTCCCGAGGCTCTCCCGTACACCATCGCGTCAGCCATAAAGAGTTTACTTCCAAATAAAACAAATTAGATCTGCATGCCCGGCAATAAACAACTCGCTTTACGATACCCCGCCGAGCTGGCTGACGTAAAAATATCATATTTACTGTCAACCGCTTTATAATGGCACAATACGACTGTGTAATTTTGATTGCCCTGTAACAATACGGCCAATAAAATCCGAATAAAAAGTCAAGTTTGCCGTATTGCTACGACGCATTTTAAATTATAAGCACAATATTTTTCTTTGATTAGTAACATTTACAAGTCTTTTTTTTTTGAAGCGGTATAAATTATTCAAATACGAAAGGTGTAAATATACTTCGGATAAGCCATTTTGTATAGTCAAAAGTTTAGACTTGAAGACTTCAAAAAAAAAATCATTAAATTGTTACATTGCAAGCTCTTACTGCATGCCATTATCATTGCGGAACATCCTCTTTTTGGGGTTAGGTTAGATTAGATTTTACCCTGTACAGAACCAGTAAAATCCCAGTACATCAGAAGACTCAAAACACATCAATTGATTAAAAAAATATGATGTATATTATATTACGTAAAAAAAACTTTATTTCAGAGTAGTCAGGAGTGAAGTTGCACTCTAAATAGTGATGTATAAAATGCAAAGTAAGGAAAACATGCAGTCAGATGGGAGAGGTGCTCTGGGAAATCATCCGACCTGACCGCGAGAGGAGACGCAGACTCTTGCAGTTGCAAACGACGTCGATGCAAACTTGTAACATTACTCACGTATTTACCAACAAATGATGCAAAAGTTTTAGTCCGCTGAAAAATGTAACAGCGCAATGCCTCCGCGGAGGGATAAACTGCCATTCACAAAATTACAACGGCTGTTACAATTTACATCATTTATAAATCATATTACATTACGGCGTTTTATTCCTCGTCCCTTTTTAAAAACGAATTCATAATTGATACATTTACGTAGAATATTTAAGCTATACATTCAATTTAGTTACAACAAAAGGATCTAACATATTGCAAGTGAGACTTTTGAAATCGGGGGAGGGTGCACGTGAAACGATGCTTTAATTGAAGACAATCAGTAATCAAAATAATGAATCACGTTTCAAGACGGCAGGTGATCATCGATTGTTGGTCATGACAAATAAATTTGGCCGTAAATTTTTCATTTTAAAGTGTATTATTTATAGATCAAATTCCTGTATTTTGGTAATTTTATATATTTTCATTTTTACAGTCGTCCAAATTACATTGCATTTCATCGTGTAAATGATATTTATTTTACTCAATAAAACGTAATTCGATCAGCTTCAAATGCATATTTCAGATAATATTATCCTATGGGTACAATATTGGCGGCTAAGTGCATGCACAGAGATTACAGACGCATAATAGGCTCCATCTGTTTGGCGCCGCTAATTTCCCCGCTGCAGTCCAGAGTGCAGCTTCCGCCGTCCATTCACAAATAGTTTTACATATAAACAAGTGCGCGGGGCTCGGGGGCATATCAGATATCCCGCAGGGAAGTAAACGCGCCCCCAGCCTAGTGATGGCGGTGGCGTCTTTATAATTTAAACTATCGATTCAACTCAATCGATGTCGTGGACCTCCGAAATACACATCGATTCCGCACTTGCATGTAACGATTAAAATTTTCGCTCAGTTACAGCGGCACACCGTGGCTCAATTGGCATAATACCGAACCGCGATAGCCGTGAAAAAATTTTGTGTTAATTTATTTTGATTTTACGCGGAAACTAAAATTTAGACATACCTCTGTAGACAAAGTATTGTACAATATAAAAAGCTGCTACTACCGTAATTATGAATTTATTTATAAATATATATATATATATACCAAGTGATAAAAGCTTTTTTTTGTTTGGTATATGATATAGGTGAAGTTCAAAATCGCAAGTCATGCTTTCTTATATAAATATAGCATTATATTTGAAAACAGCTACGTCATATTATAGCAGCAATACACTTTTGTGCTTTATCGATTCTATTTTTTATCTTATAAATATCAAAGCTATCGGATGGTTTTGCAACCACCAAAACGATAAACTTCCCCGACCACTTTGCACTCGGCGAATTTAACTCGCGGCTCCGATCTTCGCGGTAACAATGCACGACTTGGAACTCCTCTCCATCACCCTTGAGCAGAAATTGGTTTCACAGATCATAGGTTCCCAAACTATATATGTCCCGTCGACCCCTTGTCGAGTTTTCCTGTTTTTCGTAGACCCCCTGCCTTGCTAATATTGAATTTTTACAAATTCGACATCTGATATGCAGGTGCGCCATATTTTATATCGGTATGTAAACATTGAATAATAATTTATTTTTTCATAAGAAGGTTGACAAATGCACTGAAACCCTTTTCCATGTAGTATGAAGATGGAAAATCTATCAAAAACCTTCTTGCGATAGTCCATAATGCAGGATTAACAGCATTATTATGTAAGTACATGGGTTCAATCTGTGTTCAATTATGACATTTACAGAATGCCTAAATATCGGTGATGACCTGCTTAAATGGGATCCACTCTCGTAGACCCCCATTTACAGTTCGTGAACCCCCAATTTAATTTTTCACTATCATCGACCCCTTGAAGGGCGAAATCGACCCCCGGGGGTCGATATTGACGACTTTGGGAACCAGTGTCATAGATAAACGTATCGAGCACCGCATCGAGTTTCGATATATCGAGCGCGGGCATGACTGGCCGCGCGGGTCGTCCATAAATTCTGCTAAAATCGCAATTTTCGATTCGCCCCACCTATCGCCACTCGTGCTCGATAAATAACTTAACGAGCCAATGGCCAGATTGCACGAGGATCCCGAGCGTACCGCGATAGAAAATTAATGAGATAAGGTAACTTTAATTCCAAAACGTGATCCCATTCTTCGAATGCAGCGTGGAAATTTTACACGTCTCGGGCACAAGCTTTATGGCTGATTACGTTTTATATAAATGAAATTCTCGGAAATCTACTTCTTCCTCAGAGGAGGTCGGTGACTATATTTCTGATCTTACTTCCGACTTCTAATAATTAATTTTTAAAACGACGCTTGACATGTTTTGATCAGCCGAAGAGTATGTACACACAATTATTTCTGATATTTAGAAACGTCATATTTGTTTAGCTTTTATATACATTAGAACATATTATAATTGAAGTATTATACTCAATTTAAACATACTCATATCGAGTGTTATTTTTCTTTGGCAGATGTGCCGGTCTGCAAGGACCCGAGCGAGCAGCTTCTGGGAGCCCTGAAGCACGAGCGCGTGGCCCTGCGCTGCGAGGTGGACGCCAACCCCCCGCTGGTCAGCTTCCACTGGACCTTCAACAACTCCGGCGAGCAGATGGAGGTCCCGACGCACCAGTTCTCCAGCGAGGGTGTCGTCTCCCGCCTCAACTACACCCCCACTGCCGACATGGACTACGGCACTCTCTCCTGCTGGGGCATCAACGCAGTTGGCCATCAGCGCGCCCCCTGTCTCTATCAGCTGGTCGCCGCAGGTAGCATTGCTCACCCGAGTACCTGCTCTATAGCATGAGTCACTCTTTGTATTGTAAAGGATATATAAATATAACCATTATTAATTTTGACATTTTAGTTTATTAAACTAAAACATTTTTTTCTATTAAATTCTTGAAATATCGCTAATGTATCAGCATACTTGCATACATACATTACAACTCAGTCGCACCTGCTTTTGAGCCAATGTTTTAATTCTTCTCGTGTGTCTTCCAGGTCGCCCGTTCCCACTGGCTAACTGTACCTTGGCCAACCAGAGCGCTGATGCCCTGCGAGTGGAGTGCCTGGAGGGATTCGATGGAGGTCTCCCGCAGAGCTTCCTCATGGAGATCTTAGATCAGCCAATGCTCAAAGTAAAATTTAAATGTTACATTATAAAATATATATTTAGTTAAAAATCAATTAAAAAAAAGAAAGTACATTTTTAGTAATAGGCAGCAGATTGCAAATTCATCATCATGTCGTATTTTTCTAAATAAGAAACAAAAAAAAAACATGTTTTATCTCATATTTAACATTCACTCAGTAAATTATTTTACTACCTTCATATTTGCTAAATGAGTGGGTGTTTTAACATTAATTCCAGGTGCGCTACAATGTGACCACCACACGCACTCCCCCCGTATTTGAGATGGAAGGCCTGGAGCCTGGGATGAGTTATCGTCTGTACATGTACGCAGTCAATGGAAAAGGAAGAAGCGACCCAGCCACACTGGAGACCACCACTTCCAAAGGACAGGCCAAATTTGTCGGTAAGTAACATGATTAGCATTTTTTAAAATTAGCATTAAGAAGATGGACGATTCGACTAATCCAAGTTTCAGTTTAATCAATCGGTGGATCACTGAATAATGAATCTAATAACCACTCTTATTTTTATGTATCAGGTGATATAGACAGTAAGACAAGCTTTTAGAACTAATCTTTGGAAGTGTTCAACTTGTTTTTGTTACTCTTTCTTTTACGTGCATCATAAAAGAAAGAGGGATTATGTTAGAACTTAAATCTCAGAATCCCATACTAGTGACAGCTTTTCCTGAAGGGAGTCTAATTTTTTTAATAGAATAGAAATGTATTTCAATAGCTTCTCTCGGATTTATACCTGAGCCTTATGAACATCTGTGCCACTATACCACAATATAACAAAAAAATTATATCACTTAATTAACTTCCGCAGGTGTGATTTTAATTACCTAAATAATTTTAATTCTGAACCAAAATACTGGCAACATTATATATATTTATTGTTGTTTACTTTATTCTAGGAGACGGAGGCAGTATCCCCCTGAGCCCCGTGCTGGCAGGGCTGATGGTGACCGCAGCTCTGTTGGCTGCTGTTGTGTGCGTAGTACTGGCAGCTCTGTACCGCCGCCATGGAAATGCTGCTGCTCCTCTGCCGGCTAAGCATGCTCCACTTAGGTATGAAACCTACACCCTTTCCTTCTCACAAAATCGTTATCCAGTAGATAGAGTAGATATATATAGATGGCTCACCAAAATATAGTTGTATTCCAAATAAAGCATAGTTATGGATCTTGGGTATTGGGGTATTGGGTATCAGCAAAAAAGTTTTAAAAAATCAAAAACTATTTATAAAACCAACGATATGAATACTTCAGCCATGACAATAAAAAATCCACAGTTTTCAGTTGCAATATAAGTTTATCTATATCACAATCTTCCATAAACAGTCTTAAATTTTTACATTACATTTTGGTTTCAAACGACTTTTTAATAGCATTCTGAAAAGAAAAATTCATTTTTGAATATATAATTATTCACAAAAAAACTACCACGAAAATCTAATGTTTATGACCAATAACAGCCGCCCTTACAAATATTACTTTATGCATAATTTTTATTTAAAATAAAGATATAATGTAGCATAAATCAAGTTTTGTTAAGTTGGAAGTTTTTTCAAATAGTGAGTGACTCATACCACTAGGTTATTATAACGTTGACTATTAGTATTCAATATCATAGGAGTGCATACAACTTGCTCATTTTCATCATATTTTAAGAGGACAACAATATAAATTCCTCTAAGTTTAAGAAAACACGAAGCCCGAGTCCACAGTTCTTTTTTATGAATGAATTCTAACTGTCCTGACTCACTGCATAGATCAAATTCACAGTCATTGGGTATATGACATTTGTTTTTAATATAATCCAACAATAATCCAATATGGCAATTGGGATTGGCTATTAGGGTTTTTTCCTCAACAATAATATTATTTATTTTTTGATTATCTATTTGATCATTTTCACTATTCTCTTCGTCATCGTAATTTGGTGGAAAAGTAGTTTCAGTGTATTTTATGTAAATTATCATTTTTATTTTCTAAATGACGTTATTAACAAAACTCAATCTGTCAACATTTTTTTTTTTAAAATAGAATACTACCAAAAACACTAAGTATATGTTTTTTTTATAGTTATAGGTAGTCAACCAAGATGATCTTAAATTAATTAATTAATTGTTACAAGATAGCTTTTTTATTAATAATTTTATTTTACTCTTCTTCAAATTATTTTTTAATTCTTTTCAAAACCAATATTAAATTATCAAATTAAATATTAAATAGTATGAGAGAATACTAGAAACCATAGTAAATAATAATATACCATTTTTTTTCTAGACCCCTGGATGGTACCCACCGCTCCGGTGAGAGCATCTGCACGGAAAGCATGGGCGGAGGGCTACTGGGAGGCGGCCGACCTGCCTCGCCACTAGACTACCCCGCTTGTGTGGCTGCGGGAGCTCTTCCTCTTTTGCACCCCTCGGGTCCTGTCTCTGCTGACAACGAGGACACAGATCCTGACATCATACCCAATCAATATGGTAATAATTCTTCTTAATACCTTGTAAAAAAAACACATTGATTTTTTTAGCCAAATAAACCTACAAATTTTTTTAATATTACATATTTCTACTTTTAAATATTTCATCTATTTTTCTATAACTGGAACTATTTCCTTTAATACTTTTATATTTTTGAAAACTCTGTTCCTTAGAGTGTGAATTTATTATTAAATTCAACAAAATATTATTCTGTTTGCAGAAAGGAGGCCAGTGATCAAGGGCTACATGAGCTTGCAGAGAACTCCATCGCAGCGTCTCATCACCAAAGCGACAGCTGAAGAGGAAAGATCGGATCCAGATGGTGGAGTCTACCAATTCAAACCGAAAGACTTGAAAATTACTCCTGCCAATGTAAGCTTTTTTGATTTAAACAAAAATTTTGTTAAGATAACTATTCTTTAACATTGTTATTCATGAAACTACAAATAGAATAAAATATATGTTTATATATATATATATATATATATATATATATATATATATATATATATATATATATATATAATTTCTTTGAAATCATTTGTACAACTCACTCAGGATTCACTCCAGGATTTTCAGTTCACTTTTATTAATACATACATGTTTTGCTTTCAGTCTTACCATAGCCTGGGCAGGGCACACAAGGGAGTGAGCGCGTGCAGCCCCTTGTCCTCCGGAGTGAATGTGACCTCCACTCTCACCATGCACAGGCTCCGACCTGAAATAGTCACCACCTCCAATCGTATACAAGAGAGCTGTATTTAAATACATCAACCACAACCTGCAGCGCTAGTTAATCAGTCGTTTGATAACTCATTATACCAGAGACTTTCAGATTTGAGGCCAGTGATATTTATGTATATCTGAGATGATGGTACAATGATGATTGAAGATGAAAAGTGTTAAGATGTTTTTTTTTTATTAGCACTAAGCAAATTGTATTTTTTTGTATTTTGGCCCTAATTTTGTAAGTCATATCATTTGTTACTTTTATAATATGTATATAAATTTAATCTAGGATAATGATTGTTTGTGTAAGAGTCACCTGACAGCTATTGTTGCTAATGCTTGCCCACGTTGATTTTTTGCCATTACCATAAAATTTGTCAGCATGACATCGGGTACGTTTTGTCAATTAATAACATCTTGACATGACTTTATCCACCATAAGTAGTAAATCTTCAAAACCTTACATCATGTTACGTAATTATTTACTATTGTTTGTTAAATTTTTTTCTAACATCGATTAACTCTCTTATTATTAAACTACTTACTTTTGTATTAGTTAATAAAATTTACTACTAAATTACGACCTAAATTAAAAAATAGTTTGATTATTCGTACTTCGGTTCTTTCAAATAATTATGAAAATAATATAAGCTAATATATTATGCAATTTGCGACTGATAATATAGAAAAAGTATACATATTAATTTATTGACAAAACCTTGCTATACGAAAACATTGTGAAATATTCAATAAGGTCAACATTTCACATTTTATTTAACAAACAAGCTCACAAGATGACTCAAAGAATGTTAATTTTAAACAATCTCAATTAAAATGTTTAATATGGAGACCGACTGAAAATACCACCCATTTCAATTTTATCTATCAGAAAATACATCTTTTCAAGAATATTGTAGATTTTTTAATAGTTTACTAAAATTACTAAACCATTAACCAGATAATTGATATGTCTAGAATTCAGAATAATTTATTTTATTTGGAATATACTTACATCTTTCTTTCAGGATCGAACTAAATAAAAATATATATTTAGAATTTCTAGTCATTCTAAAGAAAATACACTCAATAAAATTAGATGATTTATAATTACTTTGTGGCAAAAACTTAGAGTAAATTTCCCGTTTTTGTTCATACTATTTCCTGTAATAGTTATGATAGAAAATTCAGTTTGTGGAAAAACTTTAGGTATGTTTATTTATTTTTTATTTTCTATAAATATTTGCAAGATTTCATATCATAGATACGTAGAAAGGTTTTTACTTAATCGGTATTGAAATGATTGTAATAAGTTGTTTGTATCTATATAAAATAATATTGCTCATCAGATGTTATAGAAATTGCTTACATTTTGTTATATCTTAATTAGATTTTGAGAAGTTGAATGTACTTAACTCTTTGCAATTCAATTGTAGAAGTTTTTGTTTATCTTATGAAGGAAAATTTTGAGATTTAATTCTACTGTCCATTCACTTGACTTTTTTAATATTGTTAACTTTCTAATATTAAACTAATTTCGTTTTTTATTCTTTTGTACAATATTTATAAGGTATATTGTGTATATAATACTATCGATAGATTTTATACTTTTATAATAAAATTTGGCCTTGATCAAAATAGAAAAAAAGAAAAATGTCCACTACTGTTAGACAGTCAGATGTATATTAAATCCAAAATATACACTATTATTAACCTTCTAACTCATGATTGTTGTACTTTCGATGACATAATTATTATAAATGTACATTTTATGTAAGTTTCTTTTAAAATCATGAATATATGTGGTTCAGAAATAAAATAATGCAAGGCTTTAGTGTTACAAATAAATTAATAAATGAAACGTTTATAAAAATATTTTATAATAAATCCCCAAGTTTCCTCCCCTTAACATATTATAATGGATTTATTAGTTATAATAAACATAATATCTAATATAAAAATGTAATATAAAAATGTCTTGTAAGAAATTGTCATTAAATGATTTTTATTTGCTTAACATATTAAGCCCTAATCCTAACTTCAACGAACAACAAAAGACCCAACCAATCCCTTTTGTAAATAATACTCTTGAAAACTGTTTACATAATTAACCTAAATATTTTATCTTAGACCTATCATTTATGGAAAAATTCAACTATTTCTCTGTGTGTAAAAGCGTGTAGATTTTAAATAATATGCAAATTGTTAAAATAGAAATCACCATTGATGGTTAATTAATGTTACTATTTCTGTTTATAGTTTTGATCTTGTTAAGCATGAGCTTAGATTAAAAACGGTCAACAGAGTATTTTTTAATTATAGTGTTTTATTGTACTTCATGAATTATAATTTTAAAGCCAAGTGCTTAAATGTTTAGAAGGATTAGGGCTTCACATTAGTGTAAATGTTTAACAATATACTTAAATATAGATGTTAGCTAATTTGAAATATAAATAAACATATTTTACATTACTTTATAAGCATTATATAGTTTGAGATATTTAATTGAAACCTGTAAATACCTATGAAATATTAGTTTTTACTTTTAACTGTGATGATGTATTACTATTTCTATCATTTGAAATATATTATGAATGTATTACAATAAAACAATTCATCATAATGTTTTCTTTATTGATTAAAATACCTCACCCATTAGCTCTGTTTCAAATTATAAGGCTCGAGAAAACATACTTTCATTTTTTAAGTACCCCTAATAAAACAAATTTAAATATTCTTACAGAGACATTAAAATGAATTTTATCAAAGTTTTACTTTTTGCTTATGTCATAAGACAGGTCGCCACAAGTTCTTTTGTTAACCATCGGCTTAAGTTAATCTTCGGATTATGCAACTTTTAGTTCTTCTTGGATTTCTTTTTAATCTGTACCACAAAATCGAAATCACTAATTAAATTTGTGATTAATACTTTATCATTTATTTCTGGCTTTATCCATGTTTGTGATCACATACGGAAAATTTTGTCTGTTTTCGCTATGGTAAATAATCCTTGGCTTCGTGCTGGCTACGTCTTAAATTATAGAAGAAAAATAATTGTCAAGCGACTTTAAAATAATAATTGGATTAATTGAATTTTTGTCTGTAACTACGTCTATATTTTATTAAAAATAACAACATTTTTTGAACAAATAAATTACTTAAACTTATATTTCTGCCATCACATCCAATGCTACTTCTATGGCATATTACTGGTCAAAATTATTGAAAAATGTGTATTACCTTTACTCAAGTTGCTAGTATAAAAACTGCATGGACCTGATTCATAATTTTTTCCTTGTTTCTGTTTTACTCAACAAGATGTTAGGGTTAATTTTTAGTCAATATTTTATATTTATATATATTTTTATATCAATATGTTTTGGAATTTTCAATTCCAAAACATTCGAGCTTTGTCTTACGGCAACCTATTTTTTTTAAATTATAGGTGGCGGTCTATCAACATCGTATGTTTTAAGTGATCAAAAGATAAAAACGTGATTGAATGCCAAAAATTACTTTAAATTTAAAATAAATAAAACTAAAACATATTATAATAAGAGAAAATAATGATTTCTTATCACAAAATAATTAATCGATGTGGGACGGGCATCAGAGATCGGTATTTATCAGACAGGCGGACAACGCTTTTGCTACCCCTGCCATAGACTGTCACAACAGCCAAAGAGTGCCATAGACAAAAAGTAATGGCCGGTGCCGGTTTAGGAATTGATATTTGAATATTAGTACAATGGATATAAGTTTTGGAAGTCCTCTCGGTGCTAACAGCCCATTCTCGCCTAAAAATAAACAATCTGCAACATCAAAGCGTTTATCTCTGTTAACAAGTTTCAGAAACCAAAGGTAAATAGCAGTGAAAGATATTTCATATGATAACATAACCTCCCAATATTTCGTGTGTTATTTGTTTGTTTCAGCAAATTCAATATCTCCGGGAGGCTAAATCAAACTGCTCAAGTAATTTTAAAGACACAACAAAATACAGTCGAGAGTTATGGATCCCCGCTTCCTGTTTTAGTGACAGAAACTCTCACATTTGCTGACAGTGAGTTATATGAACTATTATTATATTGAATGAAAAATCTCATGAGACTTGGATGTCAACGTAGCTTTTTTTAAAAATAAAAGTATATACAATATTAAAACAACGTTATCTTCAGTTATGTCTTTATAATAATAATAATATTACATTATTGCACTTCTATATCTGACAGATCAGACCGGGCAAAAAATGGCACTTAACCACATATATGATATTATTTTTCATACATCTTGACAGCCTGTTTAAAAGACACCTTCCATTATTTTATCTGTTTAATATATCAATTTTCTTTAAAAATTTCCATGTCATTTTACTTGTTCTTGTGTCAATTGACTTGAAAGTATTCGGATTCCGGCTCATCTGTAATGTATTTCATTCATATCTGTATCACTGTGTCATAATGTCACAGTCTTGTTTATGATATGTCTAGAACTCACATACCGTTTGAATTTATTTCCAGGCAATGCTCTCATCTCCGCACGGTTGTCCAACTGTGGATGGGGTTGGGTTGTGTGCGGTCGTCGCCTGCTAGTGTGGCAGTACCGGCGTGCTACATCGCCCGTAACATGCCTAGAACTCACTCTGCCACAGACTGACCTCGCTCACAAGGCTGAGCTTGTGTGTCTCTTCACTACCGAGGGGAATCAGGTTTGCTAACAAACACCCTTAAATCTAACAATTCTAATTCCATTTACTTAAATTTTAAGCACTTAGCTTTTATCTTTAATATCATTTGATAACTAAAGGAATTGATTATTGTAATAATTTGGTTGTTTTACAAAGCTGCTATATAATATGGTACCCCAATAATAAGTACTTTTTTACTTGGGCAGGTTCCATCATGCATTGGAGTATCACCAGAAGGCATGGTTCGCTACTGGCCGTCAGTGGCTCATGAAGGTACATACGTAGAGGAAGCAGCTGATCTACATGGGCAGGAATGTGATACTCTGGTTGATGCAATGCCAGGAGGCTGCGTGCTGGCCACCACCACTTGCACCGTTGTTCTGGTGCAAGCTACAGTTACAGGTATCATCACTCTACTAAAAAATGGAATCAAAAATATTCAAAGTTAGTTGCAAATATTAGAGTCCAGTAAGGAAGGATTTGAAGGACTCTGCTAACAATAATTGTTAATGTTTTGAAAATCAAGATCCATTATGTTTTGTTGCATCAATTAGTACTTTGCAATTCCAGGTGGACGACATGGAGTGACAAGTCGTGTCCTGCGTGGCTCTGGAGGATGGTTGGGAGGACTCAGTCGCCGAGTCTCATCTCTCTTCTTCTCTGCTATCCCAACTTCGCAGTCTGTGGAAACTGTAAGGCAACCATAAATCTTAACATAATCAAGAAAACTTATAAGACAATTAGTTTGCAGTCAGCAAAGCGCTAATATTTATTCATTAATATCTATAAATAAGTATGTCTGTTATCCCTTTATCTCGCTCTTGCATTCTCCAGTGACACGAACTTGATGCCTATTAAGAACATTGGGTAAATGGGACACAGCCCATGAGATTGCCGAGATAAAGATCACCTCTTTTCGAAAAAACACCTATCTTTTTTTTCATTCACTTGTTGATTTGCTGAATTATAATATATCATTGCAGAAGTTGGTAGGCATGGCGTCCCTGGGCAGCAGCGGAACAATGGGTGGTCCCCGAGTGTGTGTTGTGGCAGGACTGCAAGCCCAGCTGTGGGAGCTAGCGACCCCGGAAAGACTGATTGTCCAGATTGACTTACAAAAGACACTGCGCGATGGTTTTCTACTTGCACACATTTTCCCTCCCGGTATAAATTACTCACACATTCTACTTACTTTTATAAAACCCAATTAACTTGGCTAACACTGAAAGACAAATGGGATAAGACTACTTCTTACTTTCAAAAGACTATGTGAATATGAAAACGGCTGCCTACAAGTAAATAAATAATTTAATGAGTTGTGCTTCTTCCCACAATTTAAAAATATCAAAAATTAATATTGATTGCTTGGTTCTAACTTTTTTTTTTTTAGGCGATCCAGGACTTCTTGACGTTTTCATCCTCGATGTCCAGTCTTGGAATGGTGGATTACTACTCCTCGTAGCCGCGGTCAACACAATGCGATCACCACAGACTAGATACGCTCTTGGTAAAATTAATTTTATTGTTTTATGCCATAATTGTAATCAGTCCTAGATTATCCTATTTAACTCTCTGAATTTTGGTACGTCTGTACCGTTTGATTTTTCCAGCACACATGTGCACAGATGAAGAAACGGGGATTGGACAGCTGCTAGGTTTTGTGTCTCTGCAAGCGGGCCGCGGCGGTGTCAGGCCAGGTGGTGAGGCTCCTGGACCAAGGTTGCTGGCTACAACAACGCAAGCTATGCTCTATGACAGAGGGCTCATCATCACTGTATCTAGTAAGTCAATCAAAATTTTTAATAAATCAGCCAAAAACTTGCACACAAACTAATCGAAGAGGCAGCATACCTTTATCACATGAGCATTTACTTCTCGCTACTGTTGTGAACAGATCCAAACCTTCATTATTATATGGCTACCTGCCACTCACAATTGTTTAATGGTCAGTAATGTGTTTCAAATAAGTCTAGACTTCTGGCTCATTTGCCCGATCCTTATATTGCAGGTATTACTCCAAATGATAAACCCGACATGATTGACATGAGCACCAATGGAGACCAGATATTGGGTGGAGGACTGTGCTTCGGCTTACCTTTGTTCTTCTCAAAAGCTCATGGCGTGATATCCATCACTTCTAATGACAGTCTACTGAATGACATGTTAGTATTATCCACCTGCTTTGGTATGTTATTATGTACTGTTACTGTGCCTTCATAAAAAAGCTTAAATTTATCTCCTACCCCTATATAATAGCCATATTATCACTTTCTACTGTATATTTATAAATAATGTCCTCGATTTTCCACAGGTCCCTAATAGATAGTCCAATGGCATCACCGCGGCCTTCTGAGACATTCGATGGTCACCTGTCCTTGTTTGAGCTTGACCCTCGAGCTGTAGCTGAAGCGAGTGAAGCCAGTGGAAAAGGTTCCACCATTGAACTGACTAAAGTATGTTCATTCACATTTAGACTGATGAAGCCCTCAAAAAGTGAAAGTGCTACAGCACTGCAAAATTATATCCATAATGTCATAGCCATTTAGTTATAGTAATTATATGAGTTATTTGCTTGCTTGTTTCAGGCTGCCTTCCTATATTTCATGAAGCGCGACCACGCATCGTACCGTTCCATTTTGGCAGGATTATTTCCTCCTGGAGACGAATTTCCTGATGTGGACACTCTTCTAGATCGCACCATTCTGGCCATCACCACCAACCTAATCAATGATGTTCCCATCGGCGATCCCAGGTACTCATTTTACTTATTATTTATCATTCCTAACTTTTTAAGCTAACATTTTAAAATCTAGCTACCCCTAGATCTCAAGGTTGTATACTGACAACTTTATTTGTATTTAATGATTATTGAAAGGTCTATAATAATCTTCTAGGTGGAACCAAGCAGTTTCCAGTAGCAGCGGTGCCGCTCTAGGTAGCTCCGGCTCGCTGCAGATAGCCTTGCAGATTGCTGACAAACGGCGAGCGCTGGGTCACTTCCAAGAGTTCCTCAGAGCGGCTGGCGTGTGGGGCTGGCTCGGAGGAGCTTCTTGCGGGGGCGCTGCCGTGCCCACCATCCTGCTCTTGCGTGCGCATGCTGAGCGCCTCGCTGCTGCCACAGCCCTGCGCTCTTTGCAGCAGCAGCCTCAGCACCGACACCAAGTTGACACCATTATACAGCAGGTAACAGTGGCTCGTATTATATAGTTTTGGTAAGAAGTTATTGCAGCTTATTCAGTTTAATGTAGACTTGTTGTATATTTATTAATCACCTGTTATGATATATTTCATTTTAATACCTCAAACAACAGAACATCTGGACTAAATTAATTTTTCATAAGGTGATGGCCGCCAGTGAAGATGAAGAAGATGAGGCGAGCTCGGCGTGTGCGGCGCTCTCCCCTTCAGACCTGTTCTACAAGCGAGTTTCATCTATAGAGCGTGCACTAGTCCGAGCAGCAGCCTGGTGTGGCGAGCAGGACGCCTCAGGCTGTGCCCCACCCGCCCTCACAGAACTCCTTACCAAAGTCAACCAAGTCATACTGGTCAGTTACTACGAAATGAATTGTAATTTGTGATTCTCCATACATAACTTTTAAATACAATTTTCTTGACTAATTCACCCAAATAATTTTTCTTATCTAAACGAATGTCTAATAGAGTTTCACAATTATTTTTCTTTTAAAGTTGTTTATAATTTCCACAATTCGGATTAAAATAATAATTACACAAATCAGCTATAAATATTAAACTAAATGTATTTTTTCTCTTCAGGCTGTAATTCAAGAAATTCTCAAACATCGTCACCAGCATGCTGATACGTACTACGTGAATGCCGGTTTGACTTCTCGCCTTCGCTTGGATCCCACCACTTGGACATCTTCCCCTCGCACTGGCACTCTTCAAGTAGGAAAATATTTAAACATGCTCTAATGCTTACGAGTCTCCAACCAGAGATGTCATTGGCAGTTATCTATTATTTGCCTAAAACTTACTTTATTAACTTTCCCTTTTTAATTTTAAATCATTTACTCAGGAAGCTCTGAAGCTACAGCACGGTTTAAGTGTGCGCCGCGCCCGCAGGGCACCCCCGGAGCAACGTGCTGCCCTGCGCGCTCACGCTGCCTCCCTCGCTTCTGCCGCTCTGGAGCTGGCCAAGGAGCGTGCCCACGGCTACCAACAGACCACTCCCAGGGGTCAGGAGGCACTTAAAGACTATGCCAGGCTGCGCTCTGACTATATCCAACCTTTCGGTAAGCTCATGCTGACTCTTTGGTGATATAGAGAGTATATATATTTAAAAAGACAGAAACAGTTACTACTTATATGATGTCAAACTCTAGAAACAGATTGCTGTGCTTGTATCTTTTTGAAATATGTCATATTGTTTTTAGTTGATGATGAAGAATTCGAGCATGCTCTGAGTCTTGCCGAAAAGTTCTACGATTTTGATATGCTGGTTCTTGTTTGCGAAAAATCAAACAATAGAGACAAACTGTATCAATACATGGAAAAGTTTGAAACTATGGTAAGTGTATATGGTATGTATTATATAAGCTTAGTATCCCATACAAGTTTCATATATTTAATTCTCAAATGTCAATGCTGAATTTTTTTTCAGGGTTTCCAGCAATGTGCGTTCCGCTGGTTCATGGCGCAGGGACGTGGTGGACAAGCAGCACTACTCAAGGCCTTCCCCCGCCACGGACAAGCGCTTGCGGTCTGGCTGGCCGAGCATGCCCCTACCACAACTGCCCCTCCCCTAACTCCTCCCTTGACCTCCCCCATGGAGATACAGCCTGCAGCCAGCGATGGTGCTGAACTGCTGTGGTTGCATGAGCTGCGCGCAGGACGCTGGCTACAGGCGGCAGGAACACTCGTACAATTATCTGAGGGAGAAACCGAGTCCGTTGCCAGGATGACGGTAAATAAAACTTTGAACATCAAAAAAATATTCGCCATTAATGCCAACATCCAACATACAGTCTTTAATCTAATGATACATAAATACTGATTTCCCGATTCAAAAATTCATCCCAAAAGTGATGTTCAAAGTCACAATTTTTAAACTTCATGCTATAAAAAAAATTTATAGAATTTTGTGTGCGATATAATTCTAGACACAAGCTTCCCTGGCCAAGCTGTGCGCACTAGCAGCTGAATCAGGAACTGGGCCTGGAAGCACAGGAGGCCCAGCAACGGAGACATTGGCTGCTGCAGATCGACGACTACTGCTGTCTGAGCATCATGTTCTGCCACCAGCTTTGCTGGCGGCTCATGGCTTGCAGCCTGAAGGCCTAAGGGTCATGGAGCCTCAAGAGATTGTTGATGTAAGCTAATAGTTTAATGACGGGCTAATTCAGTGTACAGTCCACATAGCTTTTAAGAATAGCTACATTTAAATTTTTTTATTTGCAGATGTTCATCACATGCCCCGAAGGTTTGACAGAATACGACTACAGCCGTGCATTGGAGCTATGCCAGCTGGTAGAGGAAGCGTGTGTGAGTGAATTACGCCGTCAGGTGTGGGTAGCGGCCCTGCTTGTGGACCGCTGGTCCTCCTGGGACGCAGCCGCTCCCCTCGTCAGCGCACAAGAAAAGATGTTCTTCAGGGTTGTGGATGCTGTGCACCTACTTGGTAAAAATAAATTCCCATAATAACAAATAAGATATCTAGGGCTAATTTTTCTCTACTTAAAAATATTGTGAATGCTTTGCATTCTTCGTGTACATTTGTATTTCTAATTATTTTTCTTTTTTTTTTTTTTTCAGATTGTGACCTAGCTGATTACTTAGTTCCACTAGATGATATTCTCAGCTCATCAGAACTCGGAGATCTCGCAGAAGACAAGGGATTTCAGTTCATCATGAAATTTGGCTACGAACACGTCTACAGCTCTCAGTCTGAAAGCATAACAGCAGAATGATCTATTTTTGTACTCTCAATAAAATTTGAATAAATGTATTTTGTTATTTAAAAAAATGTGTTTATTCAATTAATTTTTACCTAACTGTAACTAAATTGTTTACTATCGAAGTAAAATAATTAAAATATATTAATATAAAAATAATTCGATCCAGTTCATAGAAAAGAAGTAAAGCATTTTGGATACATGAGAAACTTGCAACTAGTCCTTAGAATAAAATATCTGAACAATCCCCAATACTCAAATGATAAAATGTGTATAACATAATGAAATAACTTGAAGGAGAATGCAATGGTCGGGACAAGTAAGTTTACCGATGGTACCAGGAATCTGCAAAGATTTTGGGAATCCAAAAAAATCATCACAATACCTAGAAGGGTTTGGTCGCAGGCGCAAGGTGAATTTAGTGGAAGTAACAATACAAACAGTCGCAATGCTCATCAGCTGTCTGTTTTATTGCTTTGTTTGCTTGTAACATGGCAACATCTAACAAAACAAAAAAATATATATAAAATAAAAATATGACATATTAACTAATATGGAAGTACTGATGATTGTTAATAAATCCGCATTTTTATTAACACAGGATTATTGTGTATGCAATGTGTAATTGAAAAATTAGAAACTAGGGAAAAAATAGCCATTATCATTTCGCGTGAGCATTTATCGGCTATCATTGATTTTTCCAAAACTGGTAAACACCTAATACGTTTAAAAATAAAATTTTTATTGTATAAGTATGAGATTTTTTTGTAAATTTCAATGAATAAATTTTTTAACAAGTAAGGACATTTTAAAGTTTTTATGGTTTTCCAGTGACCTTTCTGGTTTTGTTAGAGAAAAAAATAAGCTGTGGTATTTATATTGCAAAAAAGACATGAAGTACTTGTTCAGTAGAAATAGAAATGATCAACAGGTTATTTTATTGTTGAAAAGTTTGATATTTTCTTTGTATTTTTTTACTTGTACCTTGTGAAATAATTAATTTATAAAGTATTATTTTCTTGTATTTATTTATTATTTTAAGGTCATCGCGCCGCCGGTCCCCGGGCACGGGTTACATCGGATAAATTAGGTCAGGTCACGAATTGCGTGTCTCCCGGTAACTTATTGATTTAACGACAGAGACGGCAGTCAACAGGTAGTATATTAATATTCCCTTCACCCTTCCTCCACAAAGTCCGGGATAATCTCAACACACATGCATCGAAACACAAACAATACTATACGACCCAAATAAACATTCAATTTATTCACTAGAATACCTAAAAGAAATAATAAAAACACACTAGCGTTCAACCACCGCTCAAATCACTCTAAAAAAAAGTATCTATTTTACATGCAAAACACTTCCGGTGGCCGGCTTTTCGACGCGTCAAATATAAATTTATATGTTGAATATCAATAATATGTGCTTGCATATGAATTATAAACGCTTAAGTATGCATTATACGCTATTTTGCAGCGTATGTGATACGAAAATATAGTTTCCGTGGCGTCAGCGACCCACGCGAGAGTCTGCAAACGTATCAGATTTTCAAATTTCGCGCCGCGCGCGTGCGCCTCGCGGCTCGATCAGCTGGCCTGCGAAAATAAATAATTACAGCTGATCGCTTCCGAGCGTCCCAAACGTCAAACTCCTCAGCGCCCGTGGCGAGGACAGGCGCTCGAGCGGACCCGGCCATGGCGGACCTGGTGCTGGCCAACCCGCTCACGTACATCGTGAAGCGACAAAATGGAGACCTCCAGAACATCAAAACGAAACTCTTCGACGGCCGCCTGCGTGTCGCCAAAAATCTCTTCAAAAAAGATCTCGTCTGCCACTACGGCTGTGTGAATGCTATCGAGTTTTCTAACAATGGAGAGTACCTCGTATCAGGTATGTTTTCTTTTACAAAACGTGTAAGTGCATATTTTTAATGTGTTTGTTTATTTCGGGGTTTTAGTTTATCATACATAAATATTCATATTTCGTGTTTTTGGGTAAAAATTTTCAATATTATAATATAACATCTACTAATGTTATTTACTTTAATTACATTTACGTGATTTTAAAAATCAACAAAAATCAATAACTACCTACTTCCAAGTTTCATTATCACTATTTATTTTTTTGTCTTGATGAAGCGTACACCGTATTCTTTTACTGTCAGTTTGTAACTATTAAATGAAAACCTTCTCAGATATCTTCAAAGTCTTGTAATCCTCAATGTAACTTTTAGCATAGGTGACCTTATTATCCCATTAATATCAGAACATATGTTGGACTACTTTGTTCTTCAAATTTACCAATGTCGGGCCCCTCGGCTGCTACCGCATAAATCCCTCGATTCTCTTAGCGATGTCAGTCTCCTGCATCGTAGAATGTGTCCACGTGTTGTATTTTCATTTTCTGTGTGGCGTCCGTCATCGGTAACTCGCCACATTTTCATGAATAGTTTATAACATAACACAAAACACAGCAGCGTAATAGTTTTTTTCATTGAAATGACTCATTGTATAGAAATAATCTTCACAGGTGAAGTACATTCTGTAAGCAAAAATAGCAGCGAAAAGATAATTTAAAATTTACAAAATATTTTACGGTAAGCCATTGCTTGAATTGACTGCACGCAATGTATTATTAAATCAATCAGCTTGTATGATTATTTAATACAATAATATTTATTTAACATACAATATTTATCAGTATAACTACAGTAAGAATATTGTATAATTTACTCACAATGAGTGAGTAAATTATACAATATTCATTTTTTATCATATCCACATTATCCATTAGACTTATTCTAATGCACACATAAAGATAAAATTAAGGTTCTAATCTACATTCGTACCCCCATTAATTGGTTATCGTAATCAAAATTGTGATAATGTCTACTTACATATTGACACCCCCCGCATTAAAAGTATCATGCATCTGCTATTCATTGTATAGGTCAGCAAATTCCCAATGTAAACGATTACACTCCCTGGGACTTTTATTATCTTTGAATTGAAAAAGGGGCGATGACCTCAAGGCCGATAGATACGGGAGTAGGGAGGGTAAAAATTATTTATTCGCCAGTTATTGGTAAAAATAAATACATCACTAGTCACTAGTGGTAGGCAGTTCACGCAACCAATAAAATATAACATACTAAATATCTTAAAACTTAACCTCACCATTTCGGTTTCTACTCTACCAGCTTCGTACCAAAATCTCAGTTAAATTATAGCCAAAAGGTAAAGGTTATCACTTTCATGGATTTTCTTATAATATTACCCTATAGTATTTATTTACTAAGAATAAGTTGAAAAATCACTACTATAGATTTTTTCAAATTACTCTTCATTAGTTCAGATTTAGAAAAATGCTGAGCAAAACATAATTAGAAACCACAAATGTTTAGAGATTATGTTAAATTTATAATGGAAATGTGTGACTTACTTTGGTTATATCCTAATGAGCATTGATAGTAAAATATTGTCGTTTCTTCAGGTGGAGATGATCGCAGGGTCATTCTTTGGCGTTTTGGAGAGACATTATTCCGGCACAACAAGCCGGAGAAGATGACATCCGAGCATCTCTCCAATATATTCTGCCTGGCCATCACTGCTGATAATTCCAGGATATTCTCTGGGGGAAATGACTATCAGGTCATTGTACACGATATCGCTACGTAAGTTCATCAAAAATATTTGATCTCAATAATATAATTCTTCTCGTGGACATCAGGACAAATCCATGTTACTTCTCTGAAATCCTATGCGGCACTGTGCTTTGTCTCTACTGTGATTTAAAAGCTTATGTCATTTTATTAATTGTTACAGAAAGAGAATTGTGGAACTTTTACGTCATCAAAAGGCTGTAAGCGGAATTGCTATAGACCCATTCAACCCCCAGGTTATCGCCACGGCTGGTATTGATGGCCGACTTCTCGTGTTTGACACGAGACACTCAGTAGACGGTTAGTACTTTTAGATTCTTCATTATAATGTATTATCATAACCACATGACACTATTTTATTTGGATTGACGGTTGAATGATTTGTACAGAGTCTCAGGTGGTGTCCCGCAGCAGGAAGGCCTTCCACAGTGTGTGCTTCCACCCCACACAACCCTCTGTCCTGGCCGCGGCCAACGGCAGGGACGGTGCCAACCTCTGGGACATCCGGAAGCCCAAACAGTCAGTGTTCTATTAGTATACCTTCTACGTGTATCGCTAAAACTCATCCCCGTTTTACTTAATTAGAAACTATAAAACTTATTTAAATGCATTTATAAAAACTAAACTAAAATGCATTGCTGGTAAAACTGGTTGCTTATATAATCTCGAATCCTTTCTACAGTCCAGTGATCTGCTATGGAGGTAGCAGTGGCTTGTCACAGAACTGCATGAGTGTGCGCTTCGACAGCCGCGGGCGCCGCATGGTTGTGCTGCGTCGTCGCCTGCCGCCCGTCATGTACGCTACACACTCTCCCGAGCCACGTGCTCATTTCTACCACCCTGACTACTACAACTCTTGCACAATGAAAAGCTGCTGCTTCGCTGGTGATAATGACCAGTTTATCCTCTCCGGTTCTGATGACTTCAACCTCTACATGTGGCGTGTCCCCGACGCTGAAGGTATGTTAATTATTATCGATTTGTATTGCTAATTTACTATCATTGGATAACATAACTTTTCTTTATCTGAGTATTTTTTTGTGTTCTAGGTATTTGGGTAGACAAAACTCATATGGTTCTTTACGGACATCGCTCCATTGTCAACCAAGTCAGGTACAACCCGCACTACTGTATGATTGCTTCATCAGGTGTTGAAAAAATCATAAAGGTCAGTATTTTGACTATGTTTGAAACATGCATGGTAATTATTTGAAGATTGCTATTTATTCTACCTTATTTAACCAAACCTGAAAACATATCTGACTTATCAAAAAGTACTTTTTGTTTTATCGTTTTCATTTATTCTTATAAAAAAAACATCTAATCCAATCTAATCACTTCAATATCTATTATAGAAAATCATTTTCCTATAGGTCATAAATTTGACCTTAAAAATATATGATCTATCAGGCAACATTTGCTTATATAGAAATTATATATGTTATCATATTGAATTTATAGTTATGGTCTCCTCTACACATCCCGGGAGCTTCTGGCTCACTGCTGAATGAACAGACAGGTCCCGAAAATCCAAGAGATGTGTTCTCGCATGCTGACTATATTTCTCTGGTGCATCATACTGGACAAGTAAGCGCATTTACTCCTAACTTCCTACTTTAATTGTTTGGTTCTATCTCTGGCTGCTTTCCATCAAACCATAGTGTGTCCAAGTGTGGTTTTTCGGTAGCCAGTTGTGAAGTTTTCTTCTTCTTTTTATTCTTATTCATATTTTGATCTCACAGACAATTTTAAAATGTTGACTTTTTTCAGCTAAAATCACATAAACTATTTTACTTCCCTAGCATCTACCGTTCCAGTACATCACTCACAACTATGCAGATGAGTCCACATCGGAAGACCCTCGGATGATGGCATTCTTTGATTCTCTAGTACAGCGAGAAATCGAGGGCTGGTCGGCTGAAGAGTCAGACATAAGCCGTACCAATCTGAGACATGGAAACGGCAGCAGATCTCATCCTGATCATGATGAATCAGAATCTTCTGACAGTGACCAGCTAATGGTGGATTTTCTGCCATTACCAACTAAAAGAAGTAAGCTTTTATGATTTGTACTGACATTTATATTTAAAAAAACATCCATGTAGTCATAATTTTCAGTTTTTACATGCAAATGAGATTGAAGCAAATTTGACTATTTTATAAATTTATTTATAATTTTCCAGCTAACTACATGAGGACTCAAGAGAATAGAGTTGCTAGGCTTGTTGCCGCTAGACCTGCTAAACTGTTAAATCTCAATCAAAAGCGAATGGGACCAAGGTAGGACTAAGAATTATGTTATTAATATATAACATCATAATTTTACTTCAAGAATGATTTCCTTTGTGGTTTATTTAGGAGATAAACACTCTAAAAATGTTTGCTGATTTACTTGTTATTTATCAATTCGGGAACATTTCAAATTTAATATATATATATTTAAGACAGTAATAAGTACCGAGCCCATGGTAATTTATCTGGATATCTCTTTACTCAGCAGGAGTACTTATCAATAACTTTTTGTTTATTTAGAAATTAATATTTTATCAAAGAAAATGCTCAGCCTTTTTGATAATCAATAACCAATCTTTACTTATTTTTCTAAACATGAGAAGCACTCACTATTTCTAATAAAAGATATCAATGGCTTATAGCAAAATTTAGAAACAAATTTTTAAGAGTTTCTTCTTTAAAGAAGCTTAGAACATCTGCGATTAAAGCCAAGGTTATTTTTGATAAGCTAATAAACAATTTTCTTATACAAATATACATTATGTTATTGAATATTTTATTTGCCACAATTTATACAGTTCTTTTTCATAGGCAAATGAGCAAACTGGATCAACTGCGCCAGGCGTCCAAAGCCAACTCGATGAGCCGCACTCGCTCCCGGTGTGCGCGCGCCCTGCAGGCCCGACGAGGACTGCGCCGAGGAGTGTTATCCCCTCCACCTCCTGCCCCCCACTCGCCTGCCACCAGCGACTCTGACTCAGATCGACCTCAACCCAGGCTGCAGCAAGCCCTGGCCAGCAAGGTATACACAGATCACTTTTAGTGACAGCTCTTTTACTATACTCTATGAAAACATTATCGCTCTTGGAAAGTCTCTAATATCTGTTTAGTTTTGCTTTTAACTTAATTTCTTATTTCAAACTGCTAGTTAAATGCCCTGAAATATTTTAATACAACTTTTGCTGTCGTGCATGCTGCGTGTTTTGACTTACCAATGCTCTTACCTTCCAGATGACACGATTCAATCGCAGGAGAATGACAAATCCCAGGAACTTGAAAAACAAAGCGATGCTGCAGTTCAGAGGATGCCTAAATAATTCTAGAAAAGGTGCGGTACATAAATTACCAATACCTTTTCAAGCTACAGTAGATCCCTACTTTTATATATTATGGCTATTAGGCTTAGTTGAAACCCTAAGTTTACAAATATTGCACTGCATTGTGCACAAAGTCTATTTAATACAGTTTCTGATTTTCCATAAAAGAGCCAAACAGAGAATCACAGTTTCTTTGCGTGTAACCAGTGAGCATAAGCTGTCTGAGATAGCCAATATGTTGTATTATATTGACAAAGATACAACCAATTTCTCAATGACCAAATAATGTATATTTATTTACTTTGAAACTTTGCGAGGCGCTATTGCTAGTTAGTGAACACCATACAGGGTGGTTGCCACTACTTCTAAGCATTAGAACGTCTGTTATTCTACTCATAAAATAAAGATTTAAAACAAGTATACATTTTTGAGTTATGGGCTAGATGATTATAAAAGTAGGGACTACTGTATGTTACAAAATACAAATTATCAATGATAATATTTGCTTTATTATTTCTAGGAAACGCTTTGTCTTATGACACAGTCAATCTCCCGCCCGTACTCCGAAGTAATTACTTAGGTAGTTCTTTCACTGATGATTTGGCGATTCCCAGCACTAGCACAGGTACGCTCTATCTCTGAAGGCAGTGCCAATGATTGTCTCAGTACTGAATAGTATTTTCATGTTATAATTTAACAGTAGAAAAATACACTTTCTCCAGACATAATTTGTGCTGTAGAGATTTATTTCCGTCTAAATTTATATTCATTTATTGATCTTCCGCAGGGTACCGAGGCAGTCACACTGCTCCAATATTCAATATGTCTGAAACCAGTTCCGATGATGACGCATCTGACTCTAGCAAATCTCCAATAAATCATTCAAATAACACTTATGGAGATGCCGTGTTCAGGGCTCGCCAAAGAAATGTTGCTGACATTCCATGGCAGGAGTCCTCACTCGAATTCAGGAGTATTACTTCTTTAACGGATGATCAATACATCTCAGATAGAATTGAACGCCACCGAAAAGTTCTCATGACCAAATACGCTGAAAACCCTCTGGTGCATTTTACTCCAACGCTTTCACGCTTGAGAAACGAAAGCAATGAAAGTGAAATCGAAAGCAGCTGCAGCACCGGCAGTCCAGCAGAAGAAATGAGCTCTCCCAGAGAAAATAATTCTAGGATAGGTAATATTGCAAATACAATTAGTGGACCTTCACGTGGAGATGCAGACCCTTGCACCAGCTCAGGAAGCAAGGGAAACCTCCCTCACTTCGATCCCATGAAGGACGAACCCAAGGGAGGCACCGTTGCCCCTAAAATCAGGCAGATCATCAAGAGAACTGCCAGAAACTACAGAATTCACATTGGGGACTCAGATTCTGGTTAATTTATTTTGCTTTCTATATTATACCACTTAATTTATTTAATTACTTTTGTAATTTTGACCAATTATCTATGTTAATGTATATTTTAATAACTGTACCATTGGGTGTGAAATTATGTTTATTACGATTTGAAATCGGGTTGTTAACATCTCAAAATTTCACTACCAAACTGACATTCTAACATTAAAAATTAGCCACATTTCGATCTTTATGAGGCTTCTTTGCAAAATCTTTACTTTTGAGGTATTAATAATCTATGATCAAACCTAAATCATTCTCTTAATTTTCATAACCGAAATCAAGTCAAATTAGATTTCATCCTCACCTCATAGTCGAGTGCATGTGATTTTCCTTGTATTTTGTATGAAAAATATCTATGATCTACATCATAGGTTTCCAACGGGGGCGGTACCGCCCCCCAGTGGGTGCTGGAGCCTTCCAAGGGGGCGGTGGCGGGTCCAAGGGAAAATGGGGGGCGTTATGAAATACCTCTATGGTATTTTTATAGGGAAAAAAAATTGGTATAATATATTGGTCTAACTGTTATGTCAAAGGCGGCGTTGGAAATTTTTTTTTCTTGTCAAGGGGGCGGTGATCAATATAAGGTTGGGAACCTATGATCTACATCATATTCTATGCCTACTGTTTATATTTCCTAATTACTTTTTTTATGAAACAAATATCAAAATTGTTTAATCGTGTTAACATTATCAATTATTTAGTTTATTTTTATTTTTTTACAAGCATATATAAAATTATCTTATATAGTACATATTGTGCAATTTCATGATTATATCATTAGACATTGTTGTATATAGCCTACAAATATTCAAACTAGTATAGACTCATCGAAAAGCGGCCGGAAGTATTATTAACCGGACTTAAAAGAGTATCGGGTATTTGTTTTTGCGTTGAAGTTTATTCGGAGGGGCGCGGGGAGGGAATCGCGGAGTCCACCATTTTGTGGACTTTTAGTCGCTATGGAGCAGTACTCGGGGGCGCATCGCGCTTTTTGCGTGCGAGCGTATTATCGCAACCGTGATTCAATAGTGACTGCTCAGCGTTCGTATCGTGCGGAGTATCATACACGCAATGCGCCAAGTGACGACAGCATCAGAAAATGGATCCGAATGTTCGAAAATACAGGTGCGGCGGTAAAAATTGAAAACTCCGGTCGCTCCCGTTCGGTCCGCGACCAGGGAACAATCGAAGAAGTGGAAGCGTCAGTCCGTCAAAATCCGTCTCTATCCATCCGAAAGCGAAGCCAAGCGTTGAACATTAAAAAATCGTCTTTGCATTCGATTTTAAAGAAAGATTTAAAAGCGTAGAGTTGCAGGAGTTTCAACTCAAAAACACTGTTCCAACAAGACGGGGCCACTTTCCATACATCCAATCAATCGATTGAAGCGGTTAACGAATTATTCCCTAATAAGGTCATTTCATATAACATCACATCAACTGGCGGCCTCCTAGAAGCCCCGACCTTAGCCCTCTTGACTATGTCGTATGGGGATACCTTAAAAGTAGGGATCATGAGAATAATCCGACGAACCTAACGGAATCGAAACAAAACATCAGAAATGGCAGCAATATCGAAAGCTATGTGTCTGCGTGTTATCAGCAATCTTCGTTCCAGATTAGAAGAGTGCCAGCAACGTAACGGTCACCATTTAGATAACATCGTCTTTTCGAAATAATTTTCCATTTTATATTCTTATAATCGACAATAACATAATACTCGATTGCTAGTAGTTTTTGTTTTACTGAACTAACAAATACCCGATACTCTTTTTGGACACACTGTATTATCTATCAGTGTCAATATTAAAATTAGTTCTTTATACTTAACGACGTAATTGATTGATCTCTAACGTATTGGTGTCTATATTTTGGCTCGTTCTTTATTAGAGAAAATGAAAGCCAAATCATTTGTTAATCTTACCTACCCGTCATATTTATCACAATAGGTGACCACGTGATTCCCGAAACCTCACATTTTGTTTTTATTTCGCCACACATAGTTCGTGTCAATAACAATGTAATGTTTACATTATTTTCGTCTTTTACGATAGCTGCATCGCCAATGTCAAGAATGTGACGCTTTCGCATTTGTATACTGGTGTAATACCAGACATTAAGTGTTATGTTTTTATATTTAATATTTTAGTATAGAATTATCTGAAATTGAAAATTTATTTTTAAAAGCTCAAATATACTCTCGGAAGACTGAAAAGATATAAGGTCAGAAACAAATCAAACATTTTAGTTCCCAAATCATTGATGATGATTCCCTTTTACACCTTTACCCTGTCAATATTCTTTAATATGTGTCTATAACCATAGTCAGTGTGTAAACTCAAGCATAGGCACTAAGATTCTCAAGTTGCGTAGATCTCTAATCATGAATGTTGGTCGAGACTAAACATATAAATCTCCACATTAGGAAAGTAACTGTACTTTCAACTTTTTTATGAGAGCTACAATCGTTTATTATTTGTATAATTTGCAGGTAATAAGCTGAAGACTATTTTGGTAAAAATATCTGTAATAAATATTTGATTAAAAAATATGCAGTGAGCTTTTATTTCATTTCACCAAATAATATTTAAGATGCAAACATTGAGTCACTCTGAATATGAAAGAAAAAACCGGCAAGCTGGAGGATAATGGATAGAGTTGTATTCGTAAGTATTCACTACGTAAAGTTAGAGATACATTGGATTTTATTTGTGAGTGAAAAAAAATAAAATTTAGGTATGCATTTCTCAACCATCAAAGGAAGAGTGAAGAGACACCCGTGTTGCTAAGCGACAATAAATACACATACCAACTGTATCCAAAAAAACTTAGTGTTATTTAGTATAATGCTCTGTGATATAGGAAAGACGTAGATAAATAAGATGTAAATGAACACAGAGCTTTGATAGATAATCTTTTATTTACAAACAAGAGTATAAAATCAACACAACTAAGAAGCGACAACCTCTTCACAAGTTTCCGGAACTTCATCCAAAAAGAAAAGAGAAAATATATCATTGTAAAAGTCTGGATAATATTGACAAGCTCTGTTACAATCCGGCATCCAATTCATCTCCAATAGTTTGGGCTGGACAATTTCCTTGCCATTTTCATCAACCTCCCAAGACAGCATAATGTCTGTGGCATATAAAGCTCTAGATTGGGTGTTCGGAGCAATGCCGCACGGTGGTGGCTTTTCCACAGCATTCTCGAACAGTTCCCTCAGCATTTTTAAGATATCATTCTCTACAGAAGCCCAAGGATGCTCCGGGTATTGATTGGCCCATTCTACTTTGTAATCGGCGCAAAGCATTCTACACAGTGCAGTATTCTCATTATAGTTCATAACTGTGAAGTGTTGCTCATATTCATCGAAATTGTCCATAGCAAAAGGCCTATTAGCGAATCTCAAAAAGAAGTTTTTGTAAATGTATAAGCTCAGTGGTTGTACACTTTTTAGAAGTACAACATAACGGACATCAAATTTAACTTTTCCACTGCATTCTGGTCTATTGAATAAAACAGGATTATCTATGTATTTCTGGGCTATTTTGGGACCTGTGAGAGGAAGCCTCGTCAAGAAGTCAAGGTTATTAGTGATGTGTGTGTCCAAGCCTCTGGCCAAGTTGAACGGCTTACAGATCCAATAATTGTCTAGCCCTTTCAGTTCTCTCTTGTGGAAATAAGAAACAAACTTTACAAGTTCAGTCTTCAAATTAAATGTGGTCGGTAACCATGAAGGATAAGTCTGTAGAGTTTCATTGTTTGCTTCTCTTTTGGTCTTCCTTCGGGCTACGATACTTAATAAATCTTTAATTGTAAGTACATTTTCAAAAGGAAATTGATTGACATATTTTTGTGGAGCCAACTCTGCAAGTTCTTTGTAAGATTTAAAATGGTTTACAAACCAGAGTACGTCAGCAGACTCCTCATCTTCTACTATTTCAAATCTCGGATGCGTCAGGTTTTCATTGATTCTGATGTATTGTGAGAATACTTTAATTTTGACTTGGGGATCTCTCGGTTCTTGACTACTCAATGTGTCTGGTAATGACTCGTTGATGTGTCCGCTGCTAAAATATTCAGCTGATGGCTCAGTCTGTGTGAAATCTTCATCATAGTGATCATACTCCTGCCACGGGATCAGCATGGCTTCTCTCGATTTCTCGTCAAAGACACCTTCAATAAAATTTCTGAATACCGTGTCACCCTCATCAACATCTCTAACAGGAAATAGCAATGTATATGTTGTCTGATCCGGGCCATAAATGAAAGGAATAGTTCTAAAGTTAGCATTATCAGAATGTTGAATCCCAGAGCCAAGTTCATCCATCACATACCAAATCGGGACTCTGTCTTCAGCCGATATTTCCTGAGCGTTTAAAGAGTAAGTTTGAGCATATTTCCAAATATCATCAAACACCACGTCGATCAGATCTCTTTCGTGCACATCAGGGTCGCTGTTAATTCCCAATAAATTGCACATTCTACTCAACAAAGCGGGAACCTCGCGCAGTTGTCGTCTTGCCATGTGAGTTCGAAATGTCCAGGCATGATCTACCAAGTACATATGTGTTGAATCTAAGCATTTGACTCCATCCTCTTTGATAACTTGAACAGTCCAGGTCGGTTCATAAGACTCTCTTTCCCTGTCTTCATAATCGATCAGGAGCAACGAGAAAGTCTCGCCGGCGTCGAAAATCTGATCTTTTAGTTTACGACACAGTATGGGCCAGAAATGTTCTGGAACGCCGGAATTTTCTAGTTGAATTCTGTGGGCAGCTAAAAACTGATTATAATTGCAAAGGCCGTCCATCTTCTCATATAATAAAATATTATTTGTCAAATTATTATAAACATAACCTTGTAAAATCTCGCATGGAATGCGGAAAAGTGCTACCAGTATTAAAAATTGAAACATTTATTTTTGGAAAATTATAGTAAACAAATTTCCAAAAAGTCTATATTTTGACAACCAAATTTTACTCGTTATTTTAATTTTTTCGTGATTTCTTTTTGCTGAAAATATAAATTATATCATGATGGGATCTTGAAACAATCTAAGTAATGAAATTCACTCTAGGAGTTTGCCAAAAAAGTTAGAGAATCAATCACCTAATATATTCTTAATTACGTTTTTCTTCACGGACAGAAATCCCCTTCTAGTGAATTAATATTTTTATTATTATTATTTGAACAAAATATTATAGTTTTTGATAAATATATTTATATGGTATGGAAGGCTATTTATTATATAGGCTAAATATTGTTACATTTCTATATTTAGAGCAAGAGGTTTCATTAAAAAAGCATTATATTCATTTAGTACACAACTGTTTTCTATTATATTTTATATTATGGAAAACATTTTTTATTACACCCAATTAAATTAGAATTTGGTTTGTTACTAGATCGTCATATATTGATGTCAGTACTATTTTTTTTGGTAATAAGTTAGGTTTCTTGTTATCTCCGGTTTCCTATGTGAGACCATAAGTGTTATCATGTTAGCATGTTCTACATCAAAATAATATTTAATTAATACTTTGCTCATGAAAAAGCCACACGATTTAGCTCCATATTTTAAATGGCAGAAAACAAAGTCGACAACAAACAATATGCATCGTGCTGAAATAAACTTCCATTCCTATGAATCAAAAACCCAGGGAAGACTATTTGTCAGAAATCAAAGTAATTGTTGATGAAAAAGTTTATTTCCTATCAACCCTTAGATCAAATGTACAAAAACATTTGTTTTAAAAAGAGTTTGGGTACTGTAGAACCTTTCTGCTAGAACAAAGGATTTAACGGGTTCAAAAAAAAAAAAAAATGAGTAACTAAGTTGTGTATTAATATTTCATAGTAATTATAATTACATTAAATATAAGTAAATTATTAAAATACATTTTTAAAAAAGCTATCATATCTATATTATTTAATAACATGTAACAACAGCAAACGTTTTAAATTGATTAAAAATATGAAAAATGGATTAATCATTAATAAAAAATTAAATGAATTTGATGATAAATATAAATTTACACTAAAAAAAAATACGGAAGATACCAATATCAGGACAGTTTAATCTTCTTATTTAATGGTGTGTCAGTTTCTTTACTGTCCTCTTCACTATCTTCATCATCTGTAAAATAAATTCACAAAATTATACTGTTTTATCACACAGGTAACAGGCACAGGTTATAAATACTCGTGTGAGTGTTGTATCAAAAATTACAATTTAAGCATACCATTTTCTACAGCAGTCTCATGGTTGGTGTCACCAGACTGATTAATAATTTCAGTTAATAATTCATTTACTCTATCAGCTGTATTCCTTATTGCATCTCTCAAGCTAAGTTGTGATGATATTTCAGCTTTCTTTTCAGAATCTTTAAATATTGTGACTTTGACACCCTCCATTGCTTTGAAAAAGAAACTATATTATCAAACAGAATTTTGAATGAAATCTTCTTCAGTGACGTTTATGAGCAGGGTTGCTAGTATATCATGCATCTTTTCCAAACTTTGCTTAATTAAATCTCAATATTATTTCAAAGTGTAATAAACAAGTTTGACACACTTTTTTTACCGTAATAAGATATAAAATTAATTTATATATATATTGATTATTTTTTTATTACTGTATATATATTTTTATTTTGTTCTTTTCAAGGTATAAATTAAACAAAACTACTGCTGACTTTGAATAAATAATGGTAACATTTTTATTAGCATCCTGGCAACTTTGTATATATCTGTCAGTTGTCAAGTGATGTACCGGGAATCGTGCCGTTGTTTGTATCAAGGTTATTTATTATTCTTATCGTATAGTCGACGTGTTGTTATTTAAACTTTTTAGTTGTTCGGATGTGATATTAAAATGAAGCAAGAACATTCTCTGTCTGTTAAATATCTCCAAATCTTTATTGCCGTCGCTATTTATTGGTAAAAAAATATTTATTTGTTTCAATTGTCCTTAAATATTATCAATAATATTTTTTTCCTTCTTCCTTGTATGCTGAGGAACTATCATGAATTAAACCTGAAGTTTAAATGTGTATTTTTAGTCGAATACTTTGCTTCGACATATATTTTAATTTTATCCTATTGTTATTTTTCGTTGTATATAACAATTTCTTGTAATATTTACTTTTCAGTTATATTATCATTTTCTCTTCATCCTCAATGTAAATTTACACTTTGCCTTGTTGGAATGCTGACATGTACAATTGTGAGATATGTTCATACCTGTAAACAAAATCTTTATGTGTAGTTACTTTAGTTTTCTTTAAGCAATAATTTATGTTAATTACCTTCAATTATGATATCATAAGCTCTTAATCATAATAATCAAAGCTTTATTTAGAAATTATGAACCAGTGAATTCAAAACCTTTACCATCAAGGCAAAAACTAATATTTTTAAATAAAAATATATTCTTAGATCTACTCATAGTCTCTCAAATAATACATTTTTTGTAATTTAATAATTATGAGGTAATCCTCATAACTTTCAAATCAGTACTTTCTCTTTGTTTTTTTAATGTTTTTTATGTCTCAAATTGACACACAATCAATCGTTTTTACAAACAAAAAAAAAAAAAAAAAAAAAAAAGGTCATAAAAAGGTTATAAAATTATAAAATATGTTCACAATAGAAAAACGGTGTTTACTAAATTGAATGTGGTATTTGATTCAGATAAAATTCTTGAATATTAAAAAAAATTATTATAAAACCAAGAAAATCAATCCGACTTAAAAAACATTTATAGAGAAATATGTTGTGTATTTTGCTTTTAATCTTATTTTAAATAAAAATTACCTTTTTAAAAAAATCAAACCTAAAAATAATAGTGAGATAAGATGTTTACTTTCAGAAGACTTATTGTATGTGCTGTCTTTTGTATATATTCAATCAACTTTTCATTGTTTGATCAGATATTTTAGTAAATCCGTTTATTTCAGGGTCATTTCTATACTTACAGTCTTTGTGAACAAAGCTATTCTCAGTAGCAAGGCTGGAGGGCTGGACGCTCCGCTCTTCATCACTTGGTTCCAGTGCCTCATTTCCTTCGTAATATGCAACACTCTGAGCGTAACCAAGGGGATTCCGGGAATCTTCGAGTTTCCAGAAGGAACACCGTGGAAAACTGAAACTGTAAAAGTGGTGAGTTTAGTTGTCAATTATAAAATATTTAATTGATCTCAAATTTTTACCCATACACGGAAATTGTGTTTGCAATATTGGTTTTTGCTAAACACTTCACACACCTTTTTTTTGGGGCACAGGAGAGATTATCCCTCTGATCACCGTGGCCCTGAAATTGAGTGATAATTTTAATTGCAAGTGCATAATCAATATACACACAGTAGGTTATACATTTATGTACAACAATTAAATTTTGCGACCAGTAATTGGTTCACAGTAGTCAAAATTACTATGGCACCAGACTGTGATAGCGAGGAGGTGTGATTTCTAGCTGAATCTAGTTTTTTTTTCAAAGATTTTTCTCATTGTTTCATGAGTGAATCATTTACTTAAATATTGTTAGAACCAGTAAAGCACAGGGAGTGTTATTTATAACCTAGTATTGAACCAGAATAACAGTTTTAAAAATTAATAACAGCATCATCTACGAAATCGAAAGAAAGTTTTAGTACTTTAGTAGTAAATGCAGACATCTGTGTATTGTTTATCGCTGCAATAAATCTGATTATACCAAAATGGCAGTATACTAATTGCGTACATATGAAACAATGCTGAATTGCAAAATGTACGCAAGAAGCCTTTGCGCTTTGAATTTGGTAATATAAACTCGGTTGAAGCTCAGAACAGTTGTAGTTGAGACTGCGTCTGTTTTATGATCAAATAATGTTTCTGCAAACTGTGTCAACACAATTTTAAAATATAGATAGGAAATGTACATATCAGCGCCTCAAACGGTTACAAGGCAAAATATTAATTTCAGCCACCTGTCCTTTGAAAAGGTTTTTTTTTTATGTTTAATATTAAATAAAAAATAATATTATGCATAAATATTTCAACCCACTTACTATTTCAATTCAATCAGACAAAATTGATTAAATCCATACTACATTATAAGTAATTAATTTAAAATCTTTCACAAATGCAATTTACTAAGATTCACCGGTTTTATAAATCTGACAATTAGATATTGGACAGCTGCTCATAAATATCCTAAGCTTGCATTTGCTATTTCTATTGTGATGTATTTTTTCATGATATTTTTTACTATTGTCAAAATATACACAAGCGGCCCGCTGCCATTCAGCCAAGACGTTTGTAACAATTTGCCACAAGGGTATCTTTGATAACAAAGTCGTGACTATTTACAGCCCAAGAATAGAGATATCCATATCATCAATGCTATGAACATTAAAATCATAAAATAACATTGCAAAAAAACATAAACGTATTGCCTACAACATTAACAAATGTCAATGAAAATTTCGATGCAATTCTAAAATCCCAAAACACAATGGCGTATAGAATTTATATTTTGTTTATTTTACCATTAGGTTCTCCCCCTGTCGTTGATGTTCACCGGAGCGATTGCCTCAGCAAATATCTGCCTGCAGAACGTGGGAGTTGCTTTCTACTACATCAGTCGCAGCTTGACCACTGTATGTAACGTCATCCTCGGGAGCATTCTTCTCGGACAGAAGACTTCTCTGCCGTGTGTTTTGTGCTGCACTTTTATGATCTTTGGATTTTGGCTTGGAGTGGATCAAGAGAACTTAATTGGTAAAAATATTTTCTTAATAAATTAACAATTGTAACGCAATAATTTATTAAAGATACAGAAAAAAGGCACCATATTAACAGATTGCAACAGAAGTGTTACTCGTGTCACTGTGGAGATGCCACACACATTATTTACAAAGCCAATGTCCAAGCTTTCGACATAAGATACTTGAAAAATTACACTTATGTATATTTACAGTACTTTTGTTTCATCTTAGGATCATTCTCACTATATGGAACAATCTTCGGCATTATCAGCTCGGTATCTCTCTCGCTGTATTCTATTTACACCAAACGAGTGCTGCCGCATGTAAATCAGGAGGTTTGGCTGCTGTCCTACTACAACAATGCCTATTCTATCATTATCTTCATCCCCCTTATCATAATCAATGGGGAACTCGCTAGGATATGGGAATTCAAAAATTTCAACGATCATATCTTCTGGATACAGATGATTGGAAGTGGATTGTGCGGCTTTGCAATTGGACTTGCAACTTCATTTCAAATAAAGGTAATAAGATCAAAGCTATGATAGGTTTGTTAATTGTTATTAATTATAATGGAGGTGCGGGAACTAGCAACTCAAACGACACAATGAAAGGATTAATACAATTGCACGAAGCCTGAAATTGACACCCGAAACCTTGATATTCTAACTGTAAAATATCCTAACTAAATAAAATAAAAACGCTGAATAAATAGCACTACTAAAAATGGCTTTATGGCCTACTGCTACACAGTTGTGTTTGACGCTTTTAGACTTCCTGCCAAGTCTGTTGTACCAAAGTATATATAAACATTTGTATAAATAGATTTAATCTTATGTAATATGGTTTTTATCTATACAGATGATCCATCAGATACATTAATAAAACATAGCGACGTTAGTCATCGCTATGAAGTACTTTATGCAGGCATTGATAAGATTGTCTATTTGAACACTAAACAGGCCGGCTCTTTTATAACAAATTTTACATGTGTGGCCGGCAACATTTGGACTCTTTTATTGTTACAAGAACCATAAAACACTCTTTAGTTGGTACAAGTTGCATAAATCTTTTCTAGTTCTGTATAATATAAATGTATTTTGTAACTATAGGTTTTCTATAGAAGCTTTGTGGTATAGTGATTTACTAATCACATATTAATCCTGAAATTTCACGTTTGAATCTGAGCTGAGCCAAGTTTTACTCAAATGAAAGAAAGCCAAGACATGGAGAATATCACAATTTTTGTTTAAAGGTGCTTTCGCCTTTCAAAGGCTTCTTCAGACGGATTAGGACCTTGAAAGGCTAAAATATAGCTCTATATATATATATAACTAATAGATCAATGTCGGGAGAATGCAAGCAAAAGGGTTTATTGCAAAGAAATTTTAAAAAGTCTGTTATTTTTATGACTGGCTTTTTATTAATTAACACACTACAGCCGATGATTGTTATTTATCATTTTTTTGTAACAATATCTATATATTTAAAGATGCTTTGAATTTAATTTAATACTTCATTTATTATACTGTGAGCGTCTATAACTAATTTGCTATTTAATCCTATTATATTTTTTAGATTACCTCACCTCTGACGCACAACATTTCGGGTACTGCCAAAGCCTGCGCACAAACCATAATCGCCACCAACTGGTACAACGAGACGAAAACTCCGCTGTGGTGGTCCTCGAACATGATAGTGCTAGCGGCAAGCGCCTTGTACACCCGCTTCAAGCAGCTGGAGATGGTCCAGGCCTCTGTCGCAGCCGAGAAAATGGTAAAAGAAGAGAAGGAAAATCTCATATGACCAAAGCATGTATGAACATACTGAACCAGTACTTTCCTGTTTAATTGTCAAAACTTAAGCAACTGTCGAATTAATTTAACTCACGTGAACAGGAATCACAGGAACAATGCAAAACGTAGCTTGACTTGCTCTAGCTTGATTGGTCAGATTTTTGGATGCCAATGGACCTTTTTGACAGGATTTCTGGCCAAATACAATAGCCATAGCATTACTGCAGTATTTGCATTGTTTCAAATATTTTTTTGTGAGACGGAATATTTTTTTTCATTATAAGGTTTGTGATTGTTAGTATCTTATTTTGTCATATGAAATAGGAAAGTACTGAAAAATGTTCCTAGCCGTTTGTATCCCTATTTTAATGAATATAATTGCCGCTGGTGTGTGACGGTTGTGCAATATATTGCCGAAAAGTATTTTCGTGGTGTGAAATGATAATCATAATTTTTAATAAAATGTAAAAAGATATTAAAATATATCTTCTAACTACACAAGCTCGTTTATTGTTACTTATGTATTGTTTAAATATATCTTGGTGAAAAAAATAAGTGCATCAGATTATGATATATATTATTAAATATGCTAATACTTGTAAGAAGGATGGAAGTAAATGTCTCTCGCCTTATATGAGTCAATCGGCTAATATGAGTTTGAATTTGTATGTGAGTATGTAATTATTATATAAGTAACAGAACTTACAAGGATTTATAGAAAATAAAATGATTTTTTGTTTGTTTTTATGTTTGGACTTAGAATATAACTTTTTTAAAAACCTTAAGGTTTTTATCAAAACATTTTATGTATAAAACTTTATACCAAAAAATATATTTAAACTAATATAAAATATATTTAATATGCAGTCAAACTTGAATAAAACTGAAAAAACTGGTTTCTGTTTCTGCATAATTCCAATGTTTACCATATATGTTTGTGCTATTATTTTAGTATATTTAACTAAAATTATCAGTGAATGTTTTAATTTGTCACATTATTGTCGCCACTAAATTTTAAGTTTTGTATTCCTTAACTATTGTATAAGATTTCTTTCGGATGATAACATCATACTTGATTTTTAGTCATACATTTTAGCTTCAGTATTTATTTTATATCAATTATATTTAGATAAATATTATATAATATTTTTAATGGCATACTTATTTAGACTAAAAAAAATTAAACTTGATATTCATTTTATTTAATCTTGTTAGTGTTTTAGCAAGTATAATTTAATCCTAATATTTTATAATTTGAATTGTTAATTTGGTGAAGCTGTCACAAATCAATTATATTTCAATTTTAAATAATACAAGCTACTTATCACAGTAAATTTTTTTTTTTTTTAATCACTTAGATAATTTAACGTGTCTTAATATGCCAGTAGTATAGAATGTGTCAATATATTATTCGCCTCTAATGCAATCTTCTGAGACTAAAAATATGTCATCATGTAAATATTTATCTTGGAGTTTGTTTAGAAATAACCTCACAGTATTTTCTAAAGAATTTACCGAGGAATTATCAAGATATGTAGTCAGCGAGAGTGCAATATATGCAATATTTGAGTTGATAGTACAATATAAACTAATTATAAATTATCAAAGTTCACTGTATTGTTTTTTTTTTTGTCTTATTTTTTTGTGAAAATATGCCAGCAATAAAATTACACTTTTTACATTGTTTTTTTGTGTTTAAACATTTTTATATCGATGCATAAAAAACACACCTAAAAGTAATTTGCTATAGCGCTCTATTGTATAAATTTCTTGGATATAAAATGTTACTACTGAAAAATATAAAAAAGTTAAATTACGTTTAGTTGTGTCTGTCAACCGTTTTGGACAGTAAAACAGGCATAAAATGGATTTTATCAGTTTGCATGTTACGACATTCATGTAGATTCGTAAAATTTAAGCTAAAAGTAACGACGAACAATGATATTATTTTTCTAATCTTAAATGTAGATCAATTTATAATGGTAGTCAATATTTTGTAAGTTTTTTTTTACTTCAAACTATATAGGTAAGATAAGGTATAAAATTTATGAGCAATGGACTCATCGCAGGGAGCGTTATATGCATTCTGCGTTTACCTCAGGGCATCGGGTGGTCAGATATGCAAAGTCTGCAGGACGTGGACCTCGGAAATGCCGACGAGGAGCGATGGGTGCCAGATTCCATTTTACGTGGTCTGATAGGTCGAAATTTACATTTTGAACCACTTTTTCGACCATATAAGAAAATCACTCGATTGCCATAAAATGTTGCAAAAGACAGGTATCGATTTTTAAACTAAAATGTATTACATTTTTATTAAGATGTCATGAAGAACGTCGGCACAATCGGTCTTCCAATGATTAATATAAAATATTAATATATGCGTGCTTTTACTCATTGTTTATACAATATATTTTTAGGTTATGAACTCACAAAATGACGAAAAAATTCTTGATCCAGGTGGGATTCGGACCCACTCTCCACAGCTATCGCGGCATCGATTCCGGACTTGCGAATAATGATTTAAATTCTCTGTAGCTCTATCGGCAGGTCGGACCGCGATATCCGTGGAGTGTGGGTAAAATGAATACTTTTCGATGATTTTCTTTACGTTTGACTTGATTGGAGAAAAACAATAAGTTTTTTGTTCCAATAGTTGTCTTTGGAAGAATGCCTTAAATTCAACCTTCAGCTCGGTCACAAGATTAACGTCTCTTCATTGTCTCGGCGTCGTTTTACCAATTTGAGATGTAGTAGCATTAGATCTATAATGTGAATAATATATATACTTAAATCTTGTATTTTCAACAGGTTGTGTCGGAAACCTGTTGTTATATAATAGCCCGCCTCGTCTAGTTAGTGGTCAGTTCCTCGAGATTTCCCCACAAGGGCGCACGCTTGTCTGAACAAACGTCTTATAAACGTATAATATTTTAGCTAAAATGGAAGGTTTCTCCCTGGAAGATCCGGCCTTCAGGTGCTATGCATTCTGTGCAGCGGTTCTGGTTTCCAAGATGCTCCTGATGTCTCCTCTGACGAGCAGACACCGGCTGAAGAAAAACGTAAGGAAAATTTCTGTTTTACTTCAATACAAGATGTTGTGATATCTGATTTTTAAAAATATTATTCCCACCATCGTACTTAAGCTTTATTTTTATAAATGTATTTATTACGGTACCAATATTGTTCCGAAACGATATCACACATCTTTATAGTAGAAGTGTACCGTTTTGTTTATTGTACACCTTCCAAACCGCATAAGGCTGAATCTTGATTTGATACTTTGTAAACTGTACTTTTCAAGAACTGGTTTTCTAGCATCTTTGTAATGGTTCCGGTTTTATATTTGGTGAAATATACTAAAATACATTCCGTGTCCGTACAAATATAACAAGAGAAATAAAAAAAATCAAAATAAGCCTCATCATCCATGGCTCAGGCATGATTTAAAATTTCGTCAAATAAAAAATTCATGATTGTTTCGTGAGTTGTTTTAAAATGAATGTATGAAATTAAATAAAGTTCTTTGGTCAAATAAAAGTCTTACAGCCATAAAATTTCAATAAAAAGAGCATATCTTGCTGATTGCTACCTTTTTTGCGTATTTCGTTTTTTAATGTAATTATTAACTGAATTTTAAAATCTGTAGCCATAAAAATGAAAATGAGCATTGCATATTTATTACATCGTTATTTTTATTAAAATATTTCACGACATTTTTATGAAGACTCGTAGTTTTTTATAATAACTTGTCTGTTTTTTACTTGTTGTACAGAGGCTATAGTACAAATAGTTCCACAGTATTTATTGTTGCCCGAGAGCATCTGTAATTATATGGGGAAAATAATGGTAAATATACGCTTAACATCACGTTATGGTATTTATTGATGTACAAGCAAAATAAAGACGTGATATAAGTAATGCACACTCGGCTCAAAGACCGATGAATATGGCCTCTATATTGTATCAGCAAGTCCCACATAAATATGGAGCTGCCTCACAATTCCTCTGATGATGCTTTCTCCAGTAGAAGATATCTGCCAATAAATCATTTAAAATAGAACCGTCTAATAATTTGACTAGACTAGAATATTTCAGGAAAAACTGCTTTCACATTTGTAAAGTATCCGGTAGATTTCTCTTTCATGTTATCGAAAAAAAACAACTTTCCGTTTTATGCAGCCATTCCCTAAACTACAATGAAATAATTAAATCTTGAATACTATAACTTTGAATGGCATGAACTTGAGAAAGTCCACCATTTTCCCTTGAGTTATTCCCATATCGCTAGAAATTGTAATTAATCTTAATATATTGTTTTTTTTTTTTTAAGATATTTGCCAACCCTGAAGACTCAACTTATTTTGGTCACAAGAAATTCGTAACAAAAGTTAAATTTGATGATGTCGACGTTGAGAGAGTCAGAAGGTAAGAGTCATCGATATATTCAATTACGCCTATGACCATATTCGGATTCAATTTTTTTTAAATTGATAATAATCACTTGTAGTTATTCTGCTTTGAAATATCTAAACAATGATTTCCGAAAAATATATTGATATTCGCGAGTGGTCGTCTAAAAAAAGCTGATTACAAGCGCTGATGCCTTATCTATCAGATCCTACAAATCGACTACACGAAGAAGAAATTATCTAACGGTTACATGTATTACCTCGACGGGTGATGTTTGTTATTTAAAAAAAATCCTTTCCCTTGAGTTGAATAGCTCCAAACGCGCGGGCCATATTTCTACTAGCGCCATCGGCGGCCGCAGTGGCCTGCGACCCTCAATGGTGCCAGGGGGAGGTTAGGGTGGTAGGGGGTTAATTTGAGTTCGCTTCGCTTTTATTGGCCATTTATTGTTTAATTTCATTTCAGGGCACACTTGAACGATATGGAGAACATCCCCATTTTTCTGTTCATATCTGCTCTATACCTGCTGACGTCTCCGAGCGCATGGCTGGCCATGCTCCTGATGAGGACCTTCACGGTGTGCAGGGTGCTCCACACGCTGGTCTACGCTGTGATGGTCATCCCGCAGCCTGCCAGAGCGATCGTCTGGGGAATCGCTCTTGGAATAACAGTCTACATGGCCATAAGCGTCGGCTTGCATTTCGTTTAAGAACACTCGATATGTGATATCCTCCATCCTACGAAAATATTGTGTTCAAAGTCAAACAATGCAATTAAAACCTTGTTTGCCTTGTCATATTATTAGATAATGCATTGGGTGAGATAACAGCACTAATGTGACATGCCAATTCTAAAGTCGTTCCTTAAAATAAATATGAGAAAGTATAATCGCAGTTAGACATGGTCTTGTATTGTTTGTAATAATCTTGGCTGTGCAGAGGCGTCCAGCAGCGAAGTCGAAACACAATCAGAACCATTTAATAATTAAAATAATTTACGCAACCTTAATGATTATTTTCAACAAAAAATATATATACCGAACGACTACAAACAAGAACACGGCAATACTGAAATACAAAAAAATATATACGTGTAAATGTAAATTATATGAAAAACTGATAAATACATTTTTTTTCAATTAAAATTATTTTTATTTGTAATTATATTTTTTCCCAATAGATAGAAAACCCCAAAATTATAGTTATCATTAGTTGAAGTTCAGCTAAAAACGCAACAAACAAGAACACAGCAATTCCAGAGTAGAAAATAATTTAAAAAATCAAAAATTTAATGATGGTTTTAAGTAGCGTCATTATTGTATGGATATTTTTTAAATTATTATTTTAATGATTTTTAGCATTTTTTTAATAATGCGTTTGTATTAAAAAATATATGTTTTTATTATTTCAGTAAGTAATTTTAATTATTTTTCAACTTGAAACACAACAAAAAAAAGCGAAGCAATATCAAAGTACAAAATAATTCAAAACATCCAACGAATTGATGAAATCAAATCGTGTCATTTTACATCTTCAAATTAATTTTTTTTTTATTTTAATTATTTTAATATTTTTTTTGTTTTGGAGAAACGCAGCTAAAACACGTCCGAGTACCAGGCTCGCAGGAGCCGGAGGAGGTGACCGGCGGCTCAACCGGCGCAGCAATTCTGGAGAACAAATAAATATAAATTTGCAAATGTAAATTTCAAATCAAAATTAAAAATATTAAAATTTGCATTTTTCTGGTGATTTGATTTAATTTCAAATAAAGTATAAATTAATGAAAGCCTCACAGTTATTCCGGAATACAAATACTTCTTGATTTGTAAATGTAATAAATCAAGTTAAAATTTTTAAAGCCAAAATATTTTTATTCAGTTATTAATATTTGCAACTCAAAATTATTTCAATAGACCGAAGTTCAACTCTATCGCAACAAAAAAGAACACAGAGAAAGAACCAAACGCAGAAAAAATAATGTACAAACACTTCTTGTGTTTGTACATTATTTTAAAAATAAAATTGTATAATAAAATTGAAAATTGTATAATATGAATTTAAAAAAATCAGTTATTAAAACTTCCAATTCAAACTATTTTTATATTAAAGGCCGACACTCCACAAGCATTGTGAGGGCTTTTAATTGAAGTTCAATTAAAACGCGACAAACAAGAACACAGCATTTCCAAAGAACAAAATTAAAATATATAACTGCAATATAAATGTCAAGTCGATCAATTTAAATAGTGCCATTTTTTCTACAATTTGTTTTTTTTATATATCAGCTGTTTCAACTGGTAATTTAAATATTTGCTTATATTAAAAAAAATATATGTCTTTATCAAAAACGCAGCCAAAATACTAGTGACACGTTAAAGTACCAGGAGCGCAGGAGCCGGGGGAGGTGCTGGCCGGCGAGGCCGTCCTTCAGTATTGCCAACGTGCCGGGACCAAACATCGCCAGTCAACTTAATTCACCAATCCTGGGGTACAAATAATTCCAAATTATTAAATAAGTTTATAAAAATAAAATGGACAAATATATATCCTTCTAATTATCCACTATTTTAACAAGAACACAGCAATAAAATATTTTTCATTTTATAAATTTAAATTCAATATAATATAATAGTGTCATTTTTCTACGGATGTTTTTAAATGACAGTTATTTTAATTTCATTTTAAAAATATTTTTAATTTTCACTTCAATAATAAATATTTTATCAGTCGCAGCCAAAACTCAAAGAAACACGTCCGAGTAACAGGAGAGTAGGAGCTGGAGGAGGTACGACAGGCGGCGAGGCGGCCAATGTGTGCGAGTGTGTATGTGTGTGTGCGTGTGTGTGTGTGTGTATGCTGACACACCGCGGCCTACACAGCCGCAGCTTCAACCAAGCGCGACAATTTTGGATTACAAAAACTTCTTAATTTTCAAATGTAAAATAAAAGTTTAATTGAATAACATGAATAATAAAAGAAGAATTCTAGTGACTTATTGTTAATTAAAATATTTTTGATATTCCTTTCAACGGACCGAGACCCCACAAGTATTGTTAAGCAACAAACAAGAACACAGCAATTCCAGAGTAAAAAATAATTCTAAATTTGAAAATATAACTGTCAAATTTACTTGGAATAATTTTAATATTCTTTTCAATAGAGTCCCTAAAATTATTGAGCAACAAACAAGAATAATTTTAAAATATTCAAAGTATAATTTAAAAAATAAATGTTAAATTTAAATATTGCCATTTTACTACAATGCAAAATTGTTGCAAGCAGCAATTTAAATTTAAATATTTTTGTAAATTTAATATTTAATTATTTTCATGCTCAATTCAAAACGCAGTCATAACACAAAGGAAACACGTTCAGGTACCAGGAGCGCAGGAGCCGGGGGAGGTGATGCAGGCGGCGGCGCGGTACTCCGCACTGCCAACCTAACGGGACCAAACCCCGGGAGCAAGAACAAGAACGCAGTAACATCGAGATTTGCAAATATAATATGTCAAATAAATTAACTTTATAGTTAATATTTTTAACTCAATTATTGTAACTCGCAACTTAAATAATTTAAATACATTTTTCGATAGAAGACCAAGACCTCAAAATCCATGTTGAGGTTCAACCAAAACGCAACTAAAAAGAACACAGTAATTCCAAAGCACATAATATTTATACATTTAAAAAATTAAGTATCAAATTGATTAACTTAAGGTGTCATTATTCCATGGATATTTTTTTTATTGTACAATTACAATAATTTTATTCAAAAACAAAAATATATATTTTTCATCACGTCTTTAGTATTTTAGCTGCGTTTTGAATAACGACACACACGTTCAAGTATCAGGCGCACAGGAGCCGGAGAAGGTGAGACAGGCGGCGCGCGCGGCTGCCCTGCCAAAACCCCGGGAGCTTCAACGGAACACGTCGGACAAGAACGCAGTAACATCGAAATAACTTCTTGGTTTGAAAATATAATATGTCAAATAAATTAACTTTATAGTTAATATTATTGTAAGTCGAAACTCAAATTATTTCAATACTTTTCTTTGATAGAAGATCGAGACCACAAAATCCTTATGGGGGCTCAAGTTAAAGTTCAACCAAAGCGCAACAAAAAAGAACACAGCAATTCCAACCCACGTAATATTTATAAATTTAAAAAAATGTAATATCAAATTAATTAATTTAAGGTGTCATTATTCCACGAATGTTTTTTTTATATTTGTATAATTTAAATAATTTTAATATTTTCGTCAAAAACACAAAAAATATTTTTCATCACGTCTTTAGTGTTTTTTGGCTGCGTTTTGAATAGCGATACGTTCAAGTATCAGGCGCACAGGAGCCGGAGGAGGTGATGGCCGGCGGCGGCGCGGCTGCCTGTACTGCCAACCTGCCGAAACCAAGCGTGGGAGCCTCGACGAAACGCAGCAATCGAGTAAAGTAATTTAGTTATACAGGACCACATAATAATTTCCATCTGATTCGTCAAATTCAATTTTAAAAAGCACCATTCAGAAAAATGTTTTTTTTTTTTAGTAATCCACAATATTAAATTATTATTTTCAATAGTTAGAGAGAGACCCAACAAGTTATTGAGGAATCTTTGTGACATGATGAGCTTAAATATATTTTTTAATAGATGTCGAGCCTCGTACAGCGTTAAATCAGCCAAAAACGATTTTTAAAACACCGAGAAACGAATTGCGCCATTACTGCTCCGCGTCCACCCCTGCTCCACCTAATAAAAAAAGGACTGTTTTACCTGGCGAAATCGTGTCATTTGATTTATTTAATTATTACTTTATTATTCTATTGAGAAAGTTGATTTTATTACAGATTATTAAAAAAATCTATAAATTATATTTATCTATTTTTTATTATTTAATTAACGTCCATTTTCAGGGTAATATAAAATCTTAAAGATGTTGAAAAATTTGATAAAATGACGACTAACCAAAGTTTGTTAAAGATTATTTTTAATTTTATTTTTTTACTAATAAGACGCACAGGCTTTATATTTGATCTTTTAATTCCAATTGAAAAAAAGACTTTTAAATGTTTAGGATTTTTGGAACATGTACCGGACGACTCTCCAAATTCCTACACTTCAATCGGTAAAACACATATTTATCATATTAAAAGTAAATTTATAAGAAATAAAAATAACATCCTGTTCAGAATAAAGGATGTATCTAACTTTTTGCATTTAATTTTTTTTTATTGGTGCAGTAGATTTTTCGCAAAAGGGATGAGAAAATGATCAAAAAACTCGATAATGGGACTTATTCAAAACGCAGCCAAAACACAAGTTAGTCGCTGAAGGAGCAGGAGCGCAGAGCTGGGCGGAGGCGGCGCGGCGTGACGGCTGTCACTGGAGGAGCTTAACCTGAAAAGTGGTTTCTGTCCTACTTGTTTTATGACCTGGTGGAGGATCCATGTCTGCCTGCCGGGGTCGCCGTTTGCTTTCGACCTTGGCCCCAGAGAGCCGGCCGGCGGTGAAGGGCCACGCCATGACCGAGGGCCGCGTCACAGCAGCGAAATCAAAATGCAATTTAAACCATTCAATCATCAGAAAAACTATACGCAACACCTTTAAATAACTGCATCAAAAATAATTATAAATTTAAAAACAAAATATTTAAGTACTAGTTGCATTTTTCTATTTATAACATTAAGTCAATAGATTTATTTATTTTGTGAGTGGATTTTTATCAAAATGCACAGAAGGTTTGGTCGATCAAGCAGGCCGCCTTATGTACAGGTGCGGGTGATAAACGACAAAGAGACTGCGAGGATTTATACTGTCGATAAAAGAAATATATATTGCTACTTTGCTAATGCAGTCTATACATACAGTGAAACAACCGATAATTGAATGGTAACTGGCCAATAGCGTCTTCTTTTGCATTGTTTACGTATTGGCTAATTACAAATTGGTTGTGTTGCAGCGTGTGCTGGCCTTTGGTAGAGCTATCCAAGTACACATTAAAAATTAGCATTTTTTACAAAAACATATTTAATAAATTAAAACCGTTTACTAATGTCCATTACCCCGATTCATATTTTATAATTTTACGAGCTTAGAAATATTAAGAATACTGCGATACATAAAAATGAAACCATATTAAAAAAAATTGTCCTGTAAAATGAGAATACAAAATGAATGTGCATATTCTATCATAATGATACAATTTTTATTGACCTCATTCCTAATGTAGATATCGGCTTGGCTTGTACTTTGATCCAATACACATTATTATACTCGTTGAAGATAATTAGTCGCTTCAAATCCAGGCATTTGCATATATACTCAGTAAATTCACTCAGCTCTTTATCATTGTTATTTGGTCCTTACTTATTGCTTTCATTAATTCTTCGACTTAAAAGGGTTTTTTTTACACATATTTTTCCCAACACAAACTTAACAAGAAAAACAGAGAAACTCATTTACGCTACCACCTAAGCCACATCTTGTAAGCCCCACAACCTGCGCGCAGGATCAAGGGATAGACACACACTGTATTGTAAGCATAGCCTTAACATCTATTGTAAATTAACATAAAAGAAAATAAAGAATCTTGGAATTTTAATGATTTTTTTATAGATACATTAACATTTTAGAAATCTCGAACCTTACCCTATTCACAATCTTAAACAGGTGTAAATATTTCAGGTGCAACCAATATGAACAATACTTTCAGAATAATTTGTAGTTTTCTATTTTGTCAAATATCATTTAAACATTGCAAATACTGTATGAATGATTTGCCTGTGGAAAAATTTATACAAAATCAAATCCAGTAAAATCATAGTAATTTGATATTGTCTGCGTTGATTAAGTTACTTGGGTATTAAGCTATTTGAAGTTCCCGTGACGGGCCCATCTTCGTGGATTTTGCTGATGATTTTGATTTTTTAAAAAATCCCCCGAGGATGGTCCCAACACGGTGACCGAAACGTTGGATGATTGAAAACTAAATGCAGCTCAACACGCAAGAAATTAAAAACAACCTTGACACCTTCTCTTCGTTATTTTAACAATTTGATTTTTAGTCGATGTATGTGGGTTGTTTTTGGAAATCGCATTTCCAAGGGAATTAAAGACCACTCTGAAATTTATTTTATAGTTATTTTTGAGTTAGGTTAGGTTAGGTTAGGTTAGTTATAGTTATTTTTGGGTAAAACGTAATGAATCTAAGTCTCTAAAATTAATTTCTAGAAGTTTCGATTGAAGTCACAAATATTATAGTGTGACCAAACTTTGACGGAATTTTTTTTTGAGTAGAATTGCACTATGTACTTAATTTTTTTAACTTCATTATTTTGGTGACTAATGTAACTGAAACTTGTTTAGAAGTATAACTTATTCTGAAATAATACATATATCATCACCATACCAAAAACCCTGGTTGAGAAACCAGAACTAATTTTTTTTTGCAATAATTTTATGTCATGTATAGTTTATGTTTTTTATGCGTAAATTGCCTCGCAGTCAAGACATTTATGTATAGACTATTTATGGAATATTTACTGGGTTAATTTCAGCGGTTCTGTAATCGATATTATTGATCTACTTATCACGTGAATATCCATTTCACTGTAGTCGAGAGCCGTGCCAGTGTGGCGGGGCAGTGCGCCTACTCCGCGAGGACTGGCCAGACCCAAGCCGAGGTCATCCGTTGCTCAAGCGAAGACGAGATAACTTAGCAAAAAATAAATAAATTTTGTCTGCAAATGCATGGTCACCGCAACCATATCACACCTGATTTTTGATGCTCGGACCAAGCTGCCGAAACTACAAAGGCAATTTCTGATTGGCTCCTGTACCAGTAGTGGTGGCTTTATATACACTCTAGTAACCTCGCGTCCGTGTGCGCCGAGTAATCAACAATTTAATTTCATTTCTAACGCGTACTTCTTTAGGTTGCCTTACTCGCCGGGTGTTGCCGGTTTTCTTGTAAGTATCGCTTCATAATACTAATAATTATCTAGTAGTACTCATTGGTTCTTTATTGTTAATTTGTCACAAGCACGTAAGTATTTTACAAGAAAGATTTTCATTTGAGTTCGTGTTTATGTTATTTTGTGGTTATCTATAATCCATGCCGGCGAGTGTACTCTGCGATCAAAGTTCACCTCTATTGATTTATATAATGTAATTAATGTCCGTTGAATTTTCAGGTTCTTCTAAGTAAGCTGAAATATAACCGCAAAAATGGCCGTGAATGATGTTTTTTCCTTCAACAACCCGGCGTATAATTCTTTTGTGTTTTATTCGTCGGTTCTTGGCCTCAAGATGCTCTTGATGTCGGTTTTGACCGCACGTCAGAGGTTCTCGAAGAAGGTGAGTTCTTATCTGGTTCACTGAGATAAACTAACTCGCGTACTTGTTTTGTGAGAAATTTGATTGCTTATTTTCGATAACTGAACACATTAGTGAAGAAATAAAATGATATTGCGTTTGCATTACCACTACTAATAAATATTTCTTGAGAAGTTAGTCCACAATGTTTGAATATATTTCCAAATTCTCATTCTCATGCTTGTAATTGGTTAGGCTCAATTACTGATGTCTCCAGGCGGACAAGATTAAATTTTAAATAAGGTTGCTTGTTTTTGGGGTTGTCCTTCCCGATTTACTGCAATTCCTTGGGTGCAAATGCTAATACAAATTATTTTTCCTTTTAAACGCAAGATTAACAAAAAAAGATTCAGTAAAGTTCTTATAATCCTAAAGGCAAGATTAAGTAATTACTCTGTGTAAAATATCTTTAAAAAACACGAAGATTGAAATGGTCACCACAGCTTTTACATTGACTATAGCTTGCAAAAGCAATAAATGTATTCACATATGCTTCCATGATTTACTCTTATTGCAGGCCTTTATCAACCCAGAAGATACTGCTGCATATAAGATAAAGACTAAAGTTGACGATGATGTAGAACGTGTCAGAAGGTAATCTAATTTATTATATATTCACAAATTATATTTCTCACGTCCATCCATATGCCTAAACAAATTTCTTGATGACTCCAAGAGCAGTTGAAAAACAATATTTATATTTCAGGGCTCACATGAACGACTTGGAAAACATCACCGTATTCATGTTTGTGTGTAGTTTGTACCTTCTCACAAATCCTGCTCCGAAGACTGCCGTCATGCTGATGCGTGCATTTACCTTGTCAAGATTCATTCACACGCTTGTGTATGCCGTGGTCGTCGTTCCCCAACCGGCCCGTGCTGTTTCTTGGTTTGTGGGCTACGGCATCACCATCTTCATGGCTGGAAAGACCGCCATGAATTTCATTGGTTTCATGTAATAAGCAATATACTGTTGGTCTAAGCTAGTTGGCTACATATTGTAGTATCAAAAAAAACCTGGCTTGTGCCGCACTTGAATTGCGATCTGTAATGTGGGACTCTTTAAAATGAACATCTATAAATTGGGAAATCACAAAATACCGATGGTCCAATGTGCATTTATTTTATTAAAGTTATTTGTAATACACCATTTTGATTATATTGTATTGAATTGGTTAAAATCTTGAACACTGATTATCTCAAAATAATAAAATTTATACTAAAGTACAACATAGACAAATCAAATTTGTAGCAAAAAATATATTTTTTACTGTGGCCTATTTGACTATAATATTTTAATAGATTGAAATAATCAACTATTTTTATCATGATGTGCCTTTATTGCAATTAATTATAAGTAAATGTAGCTAAAATATATATCAATTTTGTGCAATTCTGTTATCTAAGAAATTATATGTATATTTTTTTAACGATTCACTTTACATATTTTTTTATATTAAAATGAAATTAATACAATGAACAATTGTTTTTATTTATAACGTTTGAGTAAAATTATCACTTTACTAATATTCAGGGCCTATTATCAGTTCTCTAAAGTATGGACTTTTGCATATTTATTAGACAATTGTTTTAGGCCCTGCTTATGTCGACGGCGACTGCAAGACAAAAAAATGTTATAATTAATTTAACTATGTCAGTATCAATATTCCCATAATGAAGGTCATCAATGTTGAAGGATGACACTGCCAAAAAAGAACCCTGGACTTGATAGTAGTCTAGCTGATGCGACTGGAAAACATTTCATTACCTAGACACAGATGGAGAATGGATGGCCTTAAGTCCATTTCAGCTTGTTGACCCGCAGATGTGCACAGGTAGAAGTTAATTCCACCGCAATTCAAGATAAATTAAGTAAAGGGAACATTTCATAATTTTTAATGAAAAAATTCAAATGTGCCTAAATCAAAAATCATTTGAGTTACAACGATATTCTAGCATATAAATAAATAAGGAACTAAAAAAAAAAAAAAAACAGGAAAACATTTTTAATTTAACATTTTTATTGAGAACAACAAAAAATAAAAAAAACATACAAAAAAAGTGTAACACAATGCAAAGAAAAAAATCGTGAAATTGAAAATAAAATTTTAAAAAAATGTAAGCATAACACAACAAAAAATAAACAATTTTTTTTCTGGTTCAAAGACGACATGATATAATTTACTATAAATATTGTTTGAGATCTCTGGCCCCTATTCTTCGTGGTTCAGGCACCGATATGCTAGATTTTTTGCTAGATGACTACTAGATTTGTGCACCAAGTAAAAGAGCTTAGAAATTGATAGCACAAGTTAACAAAAAGTCTAGCGTATCAAGCTCTCATAGTTTTGCTTGTGTGTGTATGTTGCCAATATCTAAAAAAAATCAACTCATTTGCTGCGCAAAGATATTTAACTCTTAATAATTATAGGTCAAGTCTCAAATTACAACCGTTTTCAACAAAGAATTGCAATAAATATATTTGTTTGAGCCAGTGCTCACTAAAGTCCTCTGCACATGTCGCGACACAACTTTTAAAGTAAACAGCGCAAAATAAAACACTATTGGCTAATTGCATATCGGTTGCAAGTTGTGTCGCAATGTGTGAATCCTACGAATAACTCAAAGAAGACGCATTCCTAAGCTGGCGCAGCAAATGTGTTTTATTTAATTTCAATGTTAGTAAAAATATTTATTTGGAATGATTTACTTTGAGTATGACCAATAGATAATATTTTTGATTTTGGCGTAAAAAAATACATCCGAAATATTGATTTATAGACGAGCCATTTAAAGAGTGGATAGTTAGCACTTGTAAGTTTTTAACAATAGATTATTGAAAAAGGGTCTGTAATATATTCATGCGCATACCAAAATCAAGCGTCTTTTTAAAAAAGCATAAAATATGCTTGTCTTTCATTTGGACATTGCTTATTGTATCTTTGTATTTACAAAGAGGTCATTTTTATATTTTTCGTGCTGGTTTGTTATGTACTTGAAGCTGTAAACCAATTTATTTTAAAAGTACTAATTTTACTTGGGTGTATTTAAATCAAATAGGTAAAATTACATTTCACAACCCAGAACTTTTTACTATTCATTTTTGTCGGCCTGGAAAAATACAAACACTAGTTTTCGTGAGCATTTATACTTGATTTTCAATAGCCACAATCAACTGTTGCAGGGCCAAAACCCTACGTCAACTTTAGACAGCAGGTTGACTATTATTATATCAATTGCCATAAGTTGATAGTAAATATCACATGTATAATTTGTACTGATAGATGAAGTATAGACTAGTGAAACAAACATGAGTTAAATAATATTAGTTTGGGATTTAATTTTTAAGACAAGAATCAAATTACTGTTCTCGTAGTAAAAAGTTGAAGGTCTTGATCGCCAAGCCAACTGATTATTTTTTTAAATTATCTCGTGTTGTGAGAATACAGTGTGATATGCAACATCGACTTATTACTATTCTTTTGATTTTCTGTAAACTTAGTTGAAACATTCTCTGGAAGGGGCCTGCTAATTTTTCAACGTGAGACACAATTGTAAATACCTATTTTATAAAATCAAAACCGAAGTGCTTGCAAACTAAAATAAAAATGCTAAAAAATAAACAACACCATAAACCAATAAATTGTCACACTGAACCTATCGTAGATATATTTCTTTAGCATAAGTACACTAAAAGCTCAGGTAATATAATACGAACTAAACTAAGCTAGGTAGGTATAGAAGGCAGCCAGTACATCATCTCCGTGATACAACACGTTCATCTCAAAATCGTCAAACCATCATGGGGTATAGATAAAACTAAAAATAATATGAATGAAAATAAAAGAGAAAGATGAGAGTGATAACAGATAAATAGAAAATAAACTCATCGTTTATAGTTTAAAAAAAATTATACTTTTAAATACTTTTGGGTTCACAAATTTCATCAGATATTGCTTCGTAAAAAAAGACAATGAAAAATTATCTTCGTGCAACTCAAAATATATTTCTTCTATTTATTTTTTGGCAGAAGGTAAAAAATACTTTCATTGATCTTCTGCCTAGTGTTGTAGCCTGATGAAGTATTCTCAATACATTTGTTTCCCTTGTAAAAGCTTTGGATTTTGTAACAACGCAGGTGTGTCTTGAAAGACGATGTACACACTGATCTTTCTTTTAAATAGTGGCAATATTAAATTTTCATGCATAAACCCTGTGTCAGTTTTTAAAATATTTAAAAGAAACGTAAATAGCTTAAAAACCATAAATAAAATCCTACTACTATGATTATGAAGTACTGCACATGCTACAACATGTTTTATAATAAAAACATTGACATGAACATCCCAGAGGCAACACTTTTTGCTATCAGCATGAGGTATGGTACAATAAGATTTAAAAATCCAATCTACTACGATACTTTTCACCAAGACATCTGTAAACTAAGAAATTAAGATGAATGCATTTAAACACAAATTATATAATTTGGATATGCTCCATGAATTGAAGTAACATTTTTGCTAAGTAATGTTTACTTTTAAAAAATAGACAATTCCCAGCCACCTGTAAACAGAAACTGCAGATATATAATTCTTCTAGTATCTACGTTTTGGCTTAAACTTATTTTTGATATGAATTCTCGCAAACACCATTATTTGAATATAATTTATACTTATGTTGCGGAGCCTTACACTATCAGGCTTCCCTTATATTGTACGTAATATAAAGAATAGTGTTTTGGCAATTTAATGGCTATAGAGTTTTCAGAGATCACTGAAATTATACCAACTTACCTCACAATTGAATCTCCTCATATTTACATTATTACTATCATATGTTGATCGTCCTCTTTAATATAATAATGCCAGATAATCCAATATCTACTCACGAATGCGATTCCAATTATTCTTTCTTTCTCTAATTGTACCGGTGTACATTAATACAAAAGAGATAGCTTTTTATTTGACACATTGAAAAGAAAACAATTTTTGCAACTTTACTTACAAAGCTACTCCATCAAAAACAATATTTGTATATTTTATTTTGCCATACAAACCAGTGAAAAAACAAATATTTGTTTTTTTTATTAATTTAGGGTTTTTTTAAGTTATGGTAACTGTATGCCCAACTTTTGAAGACTGATTATGAATTAAATCACAAATATTGAAAAAAATATTTCCCTTATTAATTGACAAAATATATGCAGCATCAAGTCTTTATTTTTAGTAATATGTTTTTTTTTGTTGTCTATTCTACTGTGAATGTCTATGGTTTTTTTAATCACAAAAATTGTTTTTTTCTAAATCGATATGGTGACAGATCAATTTCGGAAAATGCTAAAAATCTTCTAAGGTATGAAATAACTTGTCTAAAACACAAGAAACCACACTTAAAAGATTTGTCGTAGTTGTTTTTTTTTATTGTTTCTCATACTTATTCAGCCTCGTAGCCAAAAATATATTACAACAATATCGCATGCTTCAAACAAATCGGATCAATAAATTGATTATTCGCAGAACTTCTGACCGGAACGAAACATACAAAAAACTATTTTTTGAGGATTTCAAATTTGTATTTTTTTTATAAAAAAGGCCAATTAATGCTCATTTACAACAAAATCTCAGTTTAAGTCACTAGATGTAAGTAATTGGAAATATTAAAAATAGGTTTTATATAAAATAACCTTTTTTAATAGATCTGTATCTTAGATAGGTATATATTGATTTCTCCATAACCACGTCAGATATATTTACACTATATATGGTTTTTGATAATAACGTCGACCCTCGATTGTTAATTCAATTGAAAATGTACGTTGGAATATAGATGTAAGGGATATCAGTAGACACTATTGTGTTGATAAGTACAAGATATGTACGAAATAATGTCTGTGAGAAACGTTTCAAATATATTTACTGGGACATTAGTCATAATTTTAATTAACTTATAGAACATGTAATGCTTCCTATTTAGCATATAAGAGACATCTACGGCTGGCATCCCTTTTATTATCTCTCAAAGTTTCTCTTGATTCTTTAAGTCACTGTTTCAACTGATGTACGTAAACTGAATTAAAAAAACCCAACTTGACCGATAAATGTATATATGCTTAAATCAGAGACGCTTCAAAACTTGGTGCTCTCAGTTTGTATGCAAAGTTTAAGACTTAGATTCTTAAAGTCGAGTAACCGATGTCTTCTTGACAAAGTAAAGTTTGCTTAGGATTCCGTTAATTACTAAAATGACAAATATATCCATCATCAGACAACAGCAGATTAAGGAATGGCTAAAACTAATGAATTTCATCGTGCCACCTTCACGTAGGCCAAATATGAACACTTCAATTTACATAATATGGCTTTTTTATAAATACATGCAAGTGATTCCAACCTTCTTAAAAACATTTAAACCCTTTGGTAAAACGTAAATTTTAGCTCAAAATAATATTGGATATTTATTATTTTTTACAAAAAAAATTACACTGGATTTTCAAAATACATAAAACAGTCACTCAGCACACATTGTGTAAAATATAAATTATTGAGTGATAGATAAAATTTTGATATGATTATGAAAATACACAATTTGTATAAATAATTATAAAAGAACGCATGAATTTTTATCGAGACATTGTGTACATCGCACAAAGTAAATGTTTGTACTAAGGTAAGATATAGTTTTATTTTAATATTTGATCTTTGTGCGTTCCGACAGAGCCATTTTAAGATCTCCGGTATTTGCTGTCATAGTCGTTCAAGTTGTTTTTCAGCAACAATGCAATACCATATTAAGAAAAGGAAGTGAAAACAATCGGCACTTTTTGTAATAAATTCAACATGGATGTAAAAAAATTCACTTTTTAAAAGATCTTACGAGATATAAGTGGCACGGGTTGCACTCAATTAAAACTTTTCGAATCTATTGAAGATTGTTTATAAAAATATAACATTTGTTCCAAACAAAATTTAAAATCGTTCAGAAATATTTTTTTTTTTACGAAAATGTTAAATATGTATCAAGACAGCTGCCTTTGACAAGTTCTTAGTTAAATCTTATACCAATCTATACATTTTTAAAGTCATTGTCTCGACAATTATGGTGAGACAGAACTAGCTAAGACAGAGATCTGAAATATTTATCATCGTGTATATGTCACCTTCAATTAGCTGTAATGTGCCATGTTATGTAATGCAAATTGTATTTAAACCATCAATCTGTGAGAATTATACATATATCACATATGACGGCTGCCTATTCTTTAAGCATTACCTGAATGCCTCAAAACAACTAGGGCTACATAATTAGTGACATACGATAAAGGTGCCCAGTCCGGCAGATTCTGAAAGCAGCTTATACCGTATATCACTCCTTTCTATATGCTACATTGTTACATATTATGTAACGTTTGAATATAATTTATAATGCATGTGCCGCGAGGACTGAGAGCTACGCTATATTACCCACCATCTAACATGTCACATTACAGCTGCCTGGGTGTCTGTTTCATCTCCTGTTATTCACATTGCCTGGTATGGGGTTTTTACTTATATAATGGTTAACAAAGTTTGGTACGAATTTTATATAACAAAATTGCATAAAAGTCAATATTTTCAATCACATATCCTTCAGTCTACGTACTGCAGGGTGATTACGACGTTTCTGTCTCCTCCTTGACGGATTCTTCATCAGTTTCTGTTATCCCCATCTCACTCATGTACTTCTCCATTAGCGTCCACCTGAAACACCACATGGATTATTTAATGCATACTCATTATGAACATTTTTGCTTCGTATCAAATCCGACTAAACTTAAAACAGAAGAATTGCATTCGTTTGGTATTGTCGGTTGAAGGTGCTATCATTGAAAACACTTCAGAGGACATCCCTGCCCAGATAAACCGAGTTAAGGGATGCAATGGAGGAGTGTGCTTGTAAATTTCTTTTTGTTATTTATAACGTATTGTTATTTCTTCGAAAAATATCTGGTCTAGAAGAGGTGAAGAATTCAATCTCGAAGAAGTCCGTTCCAGATAGTATTCAGAGAGGAGTTTTAAAATTTCAGCCCGAAAAAATTCAGTATAGGCAATTATCGGTAAATGCGAACTATGTATCTCTAAAGTGAGTACGAAAAGGTGACGAATTTAATTTAAGCTGGACTCACTTGTCATACAGTCCTCCTCCAGGAATAAGCTCAGGTATTGTGCGCAGTTCTGTGGCCACTGCTGCCGAGTTCCGCTCTCCCTGTTGTACCATTTCTGGAAACATTACAAGCATCACATTTAACAAAAGGTACAAATAGATTTTTTTCAAAGGAAATAAAGTACACCGCAAAAGATTTTCATCAGCATGGTGCTCAGGTGGGCCTCGGAAATATGAAAAGGATAAATTGTTTTCTTCAAATGTCTTTATTTTTGAAAAAGAAATGAAAAGTTGGTTAAAAAATTTGATAGGTCAGAATTTTTCATACGTTAAAATTTGAATTGTCAAAAATAAATTGTTGTGTAATTCTAGATAACAGAAATGTCATATAAATGTAACCTTTTTCACTTGAATAGTGAGAATTATTTTTGCTTTAATGTTTGATAATACCTTTGAAGGACAAATAAGCTATATTTTTTATATTTTGTTAACTGATTGATTTTATTTATTTCATGTCATGACAAATAACACTTAAAAACTAATAGATCTCAATCCTTCTTTGAGTAATCAATCAGTATTAATAAAAAAACAAATTTATACGAAAACTAAAAAAAGCGCCTGAAGATATACTCAATTAAGATAATTTGTGAGGTGTTTTTAAATAAATCCCGCTTTATATGTGTCCCGGCCGGAAATATTCTCACATTCTTGCGCAACTGTTGAGCTTCAGGCTGGAGTATTGAGGTCGCTGTGAGTCTAGTTATAGTGTTTCTTTCTGAATCAATAAATTTCTGAAAGCAGAAATAAAGATTTCTTTTAAATTTTAAAATAAAACTACTAAAATATGTCAGACTCTACACTTCAAAGGTTGGGCCGATCTATATTGTTTAATTTATGTGATATTTTAATGACGCCATTCTATAATTTTAATGTAAAAAAAAACACCCCAGACTTGATTTTAAAATGATTTATTTATTGATATTCTAAGGGCTTTTTGGTATACTCCTCCAAAGATAATTTTTTTACTTATTACAAAAAACACAGCCACCTTGTTATTTTCAATAAAATATTAGTTATATAGCTTAAAACAGCTGTTTTTTATGTGGCAATATTTCTTCATGATATACTCTAAGCACAGTATAAACATACAAAAAAAATCAATACATCTAATTATGAACCTTGAAGTGAAACCGCGGACGGCATTAAGTCCCACCAGGAAGCCATGCAAGCATTCGGAGTGAAGAACACTGCAGTCGATAGTTGCCAATTATTGTTCTAGCATTGGAGATCACATAATAAGCTGGCAAGGTGCCAACTCTCAGCCGTGAGCGTTAGGATTAACTTGTTCAAACAATATCATCTTCGTACTGAATCAACTTCAGGAAATGGCTATTTGATTGTTGAGTGGATACAAATATCAGTTGAAATCTTTACGAATTATATATTGAATTTTATTTTTAAATATTAATGTTTAATACATAAATTTTGTATATAATTTGAACACATGCGGCTTATTCGATATTATCAAAATTCATTTTTGAAAAGGCAATCTATTTATACCTGATACATTTATGAAATGTCAATTTATTTATACCCGATTTCAAAGCTATAGATCAACAAAAGCAATGATTAATTAATTATGTCTCGTAGATAATATAAAACAGTTTTTGTTGATTGATCGTAAAATTTATCTAACAAAACATGGCATTAGAAAATAATGCTTTATTCAATCGTATAGTTTATTGTTACTGGGCTCTATAATTATTTTAAAAATTCATCATTTTTAGAAAGATAAGATAAAAAATTATATTAGAGATCTGGACAGATGAACACAAGAAAAAAATAAATAAAATTTTAATATTGGCACATTGATTAAACTGTAAGCTATTGGCCGAGAGTTTGATCTCCGTCATTACTAATTGGTGTCATTTGACTAATGTCTGTTTCGGCTTTGTTAGAAAAAATTGTAGGCACTGGCATTGTATCTGCCAACACAATACAATAACATTTTTTTACCGGTTACATGATTATAAAACAAATCAATATGATTAGCCAAATGGCTAGATTGCAATATTTTTACAGAGCGCTTTTGCCTTTCAAGGGCTTTGTCACAATATGAGACGCGCTCACTATAAAAATTTTATACCTTTTTGGCTAGTCATACTTGTTTATTTATTAAATCAGTTTGTTCTTCTGTCAAGCGGAAGTCATTCGAATTGAAATAATCTGAGGAATCGATTAACCGCTCAGCTCTCAATAGTCAGGGGCTTCACGAGAATGTGATTAGAGGCATCTGAGATTGTGTGCAGCTGTTGCGTCTCCAAACATGCATTATTTAAGGTTTTTCATCCCTCTGAGCCTGGAAGCGATTTATATATATCTATATAAGTCTACCTAAATAAAGTTAAAATGATAAAAAAGGTTCACATATTAACTTATATGTGTTAATAATATGAATATTCTAACTTAAATATATTTTATTTATATATAAGGCAGACATAAATTAAACAGTTTTGAAATAGCCAGAAATATTATATTTACATTAGAATGAAGAAACCTTCCAAAATTGCCTTAAGAACAGTTGATTTTGTATTATATTTAGTTAGCTTTATATTTTTTTGAAGATAGGTATGCATGTGGTGGTGCCAGTATAATCATGGCCTTGTGATTTAAGGAGTTCTGCTAGTTATATTATGTGATGTAATTTTAAAGAAAAATATTGCATTTATTCAGGGATCGTCAACTGTTGAAAGGCTAACACCCGATTTCCGAAAGGCTGGTCAGTGAAAACAATAGTTAACGAGCTCATAAATACAACAAACGAGTTTCACAGAGCAATTTAGCTGATCGGCTTTGTAATAACGAACAATAAAAATGTTTAGTTTAACTCGTATGTATATGGCAGTTTGCTGACTTTTGTTTTTATTGATCGGTCTTTCGGAAACCGGGCGATAGAGTTAAGACAAACACACAAAATAAAACTCCACATAACAGCCTCAATATTTATTGAAAATATGCGTTAGAAAAATCATATATACTTTCAGGGCATACAGGTATAGGGTGTCCGACTACAAATATAAATTTACGGAAGAGTCGTTTCATCAAGTTGTATTTGTTGGGTATTACTCCTTCGGAGAAGGAGCAATTTGCACAGTCAATTAAATCATATTTAAAATATATACAAATAAAAATAACACTTGGTGCAAAAATAAAGTTAGTAATTTGGCACATAAGAAGGTTGGGTTAGGTAAGGCACAATTTGGCTTGAAATAAAACATAACACAATAAAAATAAATCAACAAATGCAATTATTGAAACAATAAAACATTGCATTAACAATTCAATAAATACCTAACGGTTTTTTTTTATATAACATAGGTGCGTAAAAAATACTAAATAAATACATAAATATAATATTTTTTCTTTTGGCAAATATTTTTTAAATTTACAGTATATGTCATAGTGGATTGATCAAACTACTTTTGCAATTATTAATTAGATAATATTATTAATTGAAAATGTTAAATTTTAATTTGATTTGTCAAAATTAAAAAAAGTTATTTAAATGTTGAAAATAAAATTAATAACCATGTGATGTGCATGCTGTAAGACTTGTGATTTCAAAGTGAAAAATGTTTGTGACGCTATAACAAATACACATCATTCATCAACATACAAATATCATCAACTCATGTTGGTTTTTTTGATATGACAGTCATACATTACGAACGAACACTAAAACGACAGACCTGTCTTTAAAATCTGCCTGCCTGATTTGTCAAATATATGGTGATGAGCTGTTAAGCTTACCATCTTAAGGCTTAATTAGCTAAATTCCAGTGTTAATTTTATCAATAGTTTTTTTTTTAAAAACACTTAATTTTAACTTTTTTGAAAATTAGTTAATTTTCGATATTTCGCCTCGCACGCGACACATTCTATTTATTTTGTTCATGTTTTACTTTTTGAGAAAACATATAAATCATTTGCTTTGAGATTACTCCTTTGATACATTAAAATTAAACCTTAATAGAGCTGATATTAATGCTATAATCATTGAAATATTAACTTTTTTCAGATAGTCCTTTTTTCTACAACGGTCAAAGTAAATTTGTAAACAATGAGTAAAATAAAATCAATAGTTTTTTTTTAAAATAAATATTTCAAGGTAAGATTAGGAAGAAGTAAAAAAGCCAATTACTTTACTGAGCTGTAAAGAAGATATTTCATTCTACGACTTGAAATAATAAATATTACCATGTCGCCATGTCTGCAAATTCTATTTACTCATTTCAGAATGACTTTCAACTTTTCGAGCTCTTCTATTTGCCTAGCAGTGACATGCGAGATAGTGACTTTTGTAAATAAATAGGCAGATAATGTAATTTCATGCTGGATGCAGGTCGTATAACATGTAGCGATGTGGGGATTAAGCAGTGACATTCAAAAGCGTCGATAGTTATCTCGGCGTGACACGTCGATTACAATCATGCAGATACCAAGATTTGATGAATGAATAATAAATAAACGACTATTCATAAAGTAATAGATGAATGTGTTGCGAAGTTAACTAAATGATATGGATAGTTAAATATTTCAAATGTTAAAATGAAGCAAGATACGTTGGTAGATTTACAGCTTCTCAACCACTGTAGACCTCAGAGATCTGATTGCCATCAACAATTTCTTTTGAAATTTCAAAACTATTACACATATTAAAACAACCCATATAATACACATCATTTAATTTTTTTTTAAGATTCATCACTGTGACAAAAACTAAAATAATTTTTCACTTTCGATATATTTTATTAACCTATATCATAAAAAGCGACAGGAATTTTCCAACAGGAGACGCTTTCGATGATAAAATTAAAGGGCCTTTCAGACTTGCAGCATGTTCGTACAGAATATCTTACATTTACTGTGCGATTTCTTTAAAAGAAAAAAAATCTGCAAGTGTGTAAGGGGCTTAAAACTCATTGGAGTGGTTGAAATTTTTAAGGTTAAACGATATGGGTGGGATAGGTGGCAGTTCTTGGGATTTGCTTGTTGAACATTGAGTTATTTTTTGGATCCTTTCGATGGTTTAGGAGCAGGGGGTGGGGGTGGGGGCGGGACATCTAAAACAAAATATTGTGATAAATCAATGAGAATAATATCGTTTTTTAACACCAAAGAATGAAAATTTGATAAATAAAAAAAAAACACATTTGTAACAACACTATGTGGGTAAGTTTATAAAAAAGTACTGTATTGTCCAATGATGGTGGTCAGTTTTTTTTCCTTTTTGTGTGATACCACAACTTGTATAAAATTTTATTAATTTTAAACAAGTTCATTACATTCTAAAGCGATATATTTGTATCCTATAATATTATGCGATATTAAGGCAACTGCTATGATGAATACATTAAATATTTATAAGTCTAAAATATTATTATTTGTTTATGTAAAATGACAAGGAGTATTACTCCCTACAGTCAGTAAGCCATCATAAATATTATCCAAAATTGAGAAATTGTTGACTAGATTATAGTGACTAAATCTAAAATATGCTAAATACAATCTTTAGTATGGTATACTTAAAAAAACTCTGGGTGGCTCTTTTCACCTTATAATAACATGTTGGTTAATACATGTTCAAATCAGAGAAACGCAGTAGATTTTCATCTTGAACGAAATCATGACTGAAATCACTGCTATCAGTGACTTGCAACCCTTAGAGTGTGTTATGAGGATGATTGATGATGACTTATAAAGACTTGCACCCTAAAGTTAGGCACTCATCGTATGCAACCGCCAATAGAATTTTCACTAAGTCCAACCAAATAATATTACCTATGTTGACGGAAAATGGGATCGGAGAGAGCAGGATGGAAGACTCTAAGTACGAGGTTTGGACGACGATGTCTTCAAATTCAATGGACAAAAATGCATCCTTTTTAGCATAGCCAAGCCGCGTCTACTATTGGCATGCTACGCTCTCAATTATAGTAAATATTTAATCTGCATTGATTGTCTATACATAGCAATGATTACATAAAACTGTCCATTTGCTGAAATGCATGTCCAGTGATATGCTCAGCAAAAGAAAGTTAACTGGACATAGAAGACAGCACAAAATCCATGTACACAAGAGTACTCCGACCTATTTCAATTTTTACAATGCTTAAAAATGATCTATTATATAGTATAGTATTGGCACCGGAATATTTGAAGAGGTGCGACAATTGAAAGGAGGAAATAATAACATAAGTGTAATTACTTTTCTGTTATCTCTCCGCCAATGTTTGCAGAGATTTTGCAAATATATAAAATTAGAATGTTTAAAAATAATACGGAAAGAAATATAATAAAATGAATGAAAGAAATATATCCAAGGATATCCTATAAAATTTATCCTGCTTTAAAAAATTATTTATTTATATAATTACATCATAATACTGGTCAATGAATCCATGCAGTGGAACTTGATTTTTTGCCGCAGTCATACACTTAAACAGGTCTACGTTAAACCACAGTTTAATTACAACAGAGCCACGGTTTAATTTTGGAAAGAATGGATATGTAAAAACACATTGAGAACAACATCTTTAGATGTTTAATTTTTATCAATGTTGCAGGGATATATAAGCCGCTAATAATCTTCCAATAATTTAGTTTGATGAAGCCTTTGAAAAGCACTCCCTCTAAAAAATTATTCAGTAATCTCCTAGCCATTTGACTAAGCATATTTGTTATTTAATAAACATGGAGTATCAAACTAGTCTGTTGTGGATAGTATAGATCTGCTTTAGTGAGCTGCTGTAAGATTCTATAAATATAGATTGTAGTGGTTTTGTACAGATACTCAGATTGTCATCAGTATCCAAATGTCCTCAATTGAAGGGCATAGTAACCACAAACTTGGGGGTGTAGGTGTTCACAGGAGCATGCCTAGTGTGCAAGGCACTCGGGAGTCGCGGGGATGTGTCTAGGGATGCGAGGAATGCTTGTGGTGGCGAGCATGCGACCGGTGCGTGTGGGTATCTATGGTGGGGTAACAACCTGTGATGCGGCGGTAGATGGTCTCCTCCAACTGGCGGTCGTTGTTCTGCGCCTCTTCGGAGGGCTTGGGGGCGGCGGGGAAGGTCACCAGCACTGCACTCATGTTGTCGTAACTCCCCTGGTAACAAAATATCACAGTTAGATACAATAAACCTTTGCCTTGAGACAATATATGTTGAGAGAGAGATTGAAAGCTCGGCTATCATTTCAAGTCTCTAACCGAAGTCAGGTTCATTCACATCTTCAATCCTCATGATGCCATTTGACTACTTATATTTGTGATTTAAATATGGAGTGTTACAAATTAAACCATTTTTTCATGAACAGAAGAGTTTTAATTAAGATAGTATTTCTTTAATTAATAGGAAACTAAACCGTTTATTAAAATCAACTTAAGCCTTTCCAAGAGAGAATAATCACAAATCGATTAGCACTTAATTACTGATTACCATTAAAACAACAGCAAAGCGAGGAGTGTGACAAATCTCACGTTTATTTACTTGGGCGAGTAATGTTTGCCCTCCCACATCATTGTTTAGTTTGTGCTGTGGAATAAAAAGCATTGTTCTTGGTAAGGATGAATCACAACCATGAATAACCAAATTAAATCCTGAGTTCACAGGACAGTACTTGGGAATTTCTTGGGGGAAATTTCACATAAGACTCATAATTTCACTCAATGGAGATTCTGAGAAATTAATACATTTACTGTACTTGGAATTCGAGATCGAAAGAGCAATAATACAATATGCAGTATTTTTCCATGATTTCAGCTTTCTGTGACTTCTTTGACGTAATCAAAATTTATTGTTAGTAAATCCACCTTTGGTTTCTAAAAGATTATTCAACTGTTGACTTGTTGGTTTTGTTGACAAAGTGTCAATAAAAGACATAAACACATTTTACTGATTGATTGCGTATGACATATTTGACTATTGTTTTTGTTGATTAGCCAAGTAAACTAGATTCTGAAACAGGGTAATTTAAAATTACTCACAGCATTAGCTACTGTTTGATATATCGAAGATTGTTTGAGAAAAATAGATTTATTTATTTATAAAATTGGGTTCTTAATTAATCATAAGGCAGTACTCAATTTGTTGCCTCTTTAGCATTTGCATAGTTAGGTTCAGGTAAACAAGGTAAAGGCTGATCCCAAAAATAAAAAGACTCAACCTCCATGGAACTAACAAATGAATTAATAACACATGTCCAAATGCATGGATATAAAAAAAGTATTGCACAGTTGGATTTAAAAGTTCAAATTTTACAATCACTCAGTTCAATCAGTTAATCTTTCAAAGTGCGACCGATGTTCTGCGTTTTGGCATTCGAGACATTCTAAATAACTCAGGAAACACTCAAAATATTTACTAAAAAGCAATAAATTCTTGCTCACTTAGCCATTGAATGCAGTCCATGGATTGGCGAGATCAGAGGCAAACAGACAACTTCCTGTAAACATCCAACATGGCTTGTTATGTAACAATATGTGAAAACGTCACACATTTGAAAGTAAGTAAACATTATGAATATTTTGCACAGATTGCATCACGGCTTTGACTTATAAACTGCTAATCTTTTGATATTGCATTATTCAAAAAGTATAATTTGTTATTGAAATTCGTCTGTTCCAGTAAAATAAATCTGTTTTTTTTATATTAACCCCAAGAGCAGGAGACATCAAATGTATTTATTTTGAACAAGGAGGCTTTTGGGGAAAAAGGATGACAATATCCCTTCTTCATAATCTTACACTAGTTTCTAAGTATTCGAAAATTCCAAGTATCTCGACATGCAACATGCAAAAGGAATTTTTGGTGTGTTTGGCATTAGAGCACATTTTTAAAAAATTCAGTTCTAAGGACCAAATGATGACTTAAGTTGGTGAAGAATTTTTCTGAAAAAATACTTAAAACATGCCAAGGTGATGACAAAAGCCAATTCTAGAAACTTCCAAGTTATCATTCACATTTTTAATAAAACAATGATAAATCATGTTTTATTCAAAGTACTTTTTAGTTATATCTGCAATACCTTATGCGTTTAATTTTTATCTATGAACATATCTCCATTACAGCTTTACTACGATCCTGAAGGAGCCCTATAAAATTAGAAAGTTAAATTCGTATATAAAAAAAGCCTAGGTACTAATAGAAAAACTATGAAACTTTAAGGTAAAATCACATAAATATATATATGAATAATCAACACTTAAGCCACTACAAATTGTAAATGGCAATATTTTCCAAACTACTGAAATGTCTCTTGCCCTATGGAAGCATCGCAAACTATGTGTTTAATTAATCAAAAATTGATTGAAAGGTTTTGTATATTACATAAGTTATGAGAAATATAAAAAAATACCCAATTTGTTTGTTTAGACATTGGCAGTGAACAGATCAACTACACTTTGCGAGTTAGCCGTGGTCCTAACGCAATCTATGAAATAAAAGGCAAATGAATCTGCTATGCAATTTTTTAACATTTTCACATGCAGTTGCAATCACATATTGCTTATCAAATATAAGCATATTCATTATTTGTAGTTTTTTGTAGTTTCCTGCATTAGTAATAACCTTTTAAAAGGTCAATGTAAACTGATTCATTGGCTATAATTAAAAGTATCATAAAACTTATTTCAGTAGACATCGTATGATATTAAGAATAGCTTTCGTTCTATACAGTCAATGGTATAAAGATCAACATTGTAAAGCAAATGACATAAATTATATATATATAGTATATGTTGATGACAATCTTATATATTGAGTACTTTAAAATATTAACAATGCAAATCCACCCATGACGTAGGATACTGATTATTCCTTGAAAATGGCTCCAGTAGCAGGGCCGAAATGCCAAACAACTTAACACTCGAAAAAATAAGTTAATATTTAATAACTCTTTGTACCTTTTATTTGTTATTTTCTTTTAATTTAATTTTAATTTAACTAGTAATAAACTGAGATTTATTTATTAAATTTAGATTACAGCGTTCCTCTTTGCACGAGTTGATTGATTGATAAGTAAATAATGAGTGACAGAATGAAGACGGTTGTATATTTTTCTGTACTTGCAATTCACTGCTGTGAACGGCACTAAATCTTACAATTCAACATTGTTTAGGTTTTGATAACAAATTTTTGAGCATGCTTTATAATCATGCTAAACACGTTTCAAAAGCAAATACCCAAACGTTGAAATGACGTGCAGTGAACTGTTAAATTAGGCGTACAAAATTATACAAGCGAAAAGAAAATCCTCTTATCTCAAAAAAAAAACAACATATTTTCAGGGTGCCCGGTTTTAAAATCTTTGAATACAAATATTTGTATGACTTTGAAAATAATATTTAAGTCGTGCAATGTATATGTTTGGATTGAATGCCACTACCAAAACTATTTGCACAAAAGGAAGTCGGTGAATCAGAATACAAGGAACATGTGCTGGAAATAACAATGATTTAGTGCATAACATTGCACTATAGTGACTTGTTATGATGCAATTCTAAATGAAAGACTTCAACTTCATAATCTACAATCATGATAAAAGAAATGTGTTCTCAAACAAAAAAAAATATATTGAATGTATTGTGAATAAGTTGATTTTAAACAACTGTTTTATATGCAGTATTGAATGATGATGGTACCTGTAGACAATGAGGATGTTAGCAAAAACCCAAAGGTTATGATGTGCGACTGTGCCCAACTTGTGACGTCTTTGGCATTTGCCTTGGAAAATCACAGAAAACCAAAGACAATTTTAGATTTTTAAATTAAGAAACAATTTATATATATATATATATATTTTTTTTAATAACTCCACTCGAATTCGAGGCATCTAGTCGCATTATTTCTGGCTTCTTTTGTGTTCAGCCTTTCAAATTTTGTGAATCACACAATGATACATCAAATAATTATTGTAAATTAAAAAAGGTTGCACCATCACGAAGCTTCGGTGCATGATTCAACAATATTCCAAATGATCGAGTGCACTTATCTTGAAAGTTAGAAAATCATTCTTTTATTTTATTGATCAGAAGTGATAGCTCAATATCTAAAGAAAAAATAAAATAAATTACAAGAATATAGAGCATAATAAAAATGATGTTACGGCTAAGTAAAGAGAGGCACAAATAATGGTTTACTGATTTAAAATTGAAATCATCAAAAATATATAAAAATTGAAATCGCTAGGGCCAAAGCATAGAAAGAAGGAAGAAAAATGTTACATAATTCATGAGGTATCCGAGAACAATATAAATATATATTTTTTTATAAAATCACAAAGACTTCACATAAAAGAGTATAATAGCATTAAAAGTCAAAATGAAGGCGGCAAGCGTTTGGCATTTGGCCCTCAATTTGAAATAAACGATTCGTTCAAAATTATCACCACCATTAAACATGGACGCTAATGTAAATTGACTAAAAATAATGTGACGGTTAAAAGAATTCAATAAGTATTTATGTAAGCGTGTGAGAGTCGGAATGGCCACTCGTGGCCCCGGCGCCGCATGCTTGAGGGGTTACCGGCGTATGGATCGGTGGATGGCTTCATCACTTTTCCAACTCTTTCAAATTACTCAGCCCCGACAAAGTGCTCTATATTTAAAGCGTGATCTCGTACAATTGAGAAGACGGCCTGATTCACCCCGCCAGAGGTGAACGATTCCCTTGTATGTACATGCAGTCAGAGATGGTAAATTATGCACATACTCAAGCTGTCTGGACATTAACATTAACAGACCCGGAGTCAACACGTTCCTTAGGGAATTATCCAGATGAATAAGAGCACAGTGTTTTATCTACTGAAGAACATTTTAGATCTATTGACTATTTTTAATTTCATCAGTTATAATTTTTCTTCATTCAGAGTTTGAAATTAATCCATGGGTTATAATTTTTTTAATAACTAATATATAAACATCGTACGAGACTTAACAAAGCATTATGTTTACATGTCCTAACCTCATGAGATATTAAGTCTTCATATTTAAATTAACATGTTTTCAAAGGGATTCTACAATCTTTATACTTGTATTATCATAGTGGACGGGAATGAGATCTATAAATTCAGCCACTGACAGATAGGATGCCAGCCTAGTAGATCTACATCTTATAATCTCTTTGAAGGACCATTGTGCTGAATCTTCAAATTGGAAATTTAAGAACCGGTAGTTGCTCAGATCTTCCCTATATCATAGATCCTATGCTTCTATAAGCTTTATAAACTATAGAATCACAGATGACTTCATACTTGAAAATCTAAGAGAAAAAATTACAATGACACACTCCTGATGTTTTCCAATTATTGATTGAAAATGCCAAAAATAAGCAGTTACTCATCTATAAAATACCCAATAATCATCAGTATTTCTGTGCGGCAACTGCTTAATATTGTCTAAAAAAAAAAAAGGTAAAAACAACGTAGGAAGTAGGTTTGACAGCATTATAGCTATTCACAATCAATAAATATAATGTAAAATTGAAATGGCAGATGCGAATTTTAGTATTTATAATAAAGTGAAGCTTAAGGAAGTTGTGCTGCTATAAAACCAATATATTTAGACTCTTGGGGCTGAATTACACCATGTGCTAGGGCCACAGGTGACACAAGATAGGCGGGAGTCTCATTTTGCTTGCTCAGATTATTATGATGGTTAATTAATAAAAAGTCAAATCACTATATAACTGATTATTTAGACTGTTGGTTTACAGAGTGAAAATTAAGCAAAAGAGTGCTATTACATTTGCAAGAACTTAATTCAGTTAAAAAATCAGATAACTAGTTTATCAAACCGTTATGTCAAGCGGGGTGAACTGACAAATGTTTATATTTGAACATATTTAAAGACAACTTGGTCAAATTATTATTAGCATTATAATTTTTTTCATTTTACTGTTCACAATTAACTTATATGCACAGATTCATCAAAACATGTCTAGACTGGGAGAAATCAGTTAATAATTATTTGTTTAATGAAATTTCACTATAAATTAAGTAATTAAAACCTAGACATGCAACTTCCAATGTAAAATTTTCATATTTATATAAGTTATCACAAAATCATGCAAGAATGTTCCATGTATCATGACTTCTCACATTTGGGTATGTAAATTGTTGGAGGTCACAGTGAACCCTTAACCTTTAAGTGCAATTGTTGTCAAAATGTTAGATTTACTATATTTGTACAAAACGTAAGTGCAAAACCATACAACAGAATATATATGACTCAATAAAGAAAATTTAATAAAAAGTAATCATACCTTGGCAAGGCAGGTGTCGATGAGTCTGTTGGTGACTTCCTTAAGGTCCTGCGTAATGGAGAGCAGCGAGTGGACATACGCACACGCATCTTCATTACTGATCACGTCCCACACCCCATCACACGCCAACAGGAGGAACTCGTCTGTCTCCAAGTCCCGCGGCCACACCAGCACCTCCGGCTCGGGAGACACCAACTGCTCGCACGGACCCAAGTGCTTCACCAACTTGTAAGGGTAGTCTCCCAGGGCGCGGCTCACCGCGAGGCTGCCGTTCACACGGCTGATCAAAACGGAGCCTCCGGCGTGCTGGATGCGGTCGCGCTCCTCCGGCAGCGCCGGCTTGTGGTCGCGGGTCACCAGAACCGGAGCTCCATTGCGACACAGCACGGCGCGAGAATCACCACAATTGGCTAGGTACACCTTTTCGGGCGACACGAAGGCGCACACCGCCGTGGAGCCCGAGGACCCCGAAGCCATCTCGGGCAGCTCGCGCATCTCGCGGTCGAAGCGCAGGAAGCCCGCGTGAATGCCCTTGGCGAACTCCTCTCTCTTGAACTCCTCGGTCTTCAGGATGGCGGGCAGCAGGTCCGTGGCGCAGTGCGCCGAGGCCCCGCCGCCCGCGTGCCCGTCGAACACCGCGAAGTACGACCACTCCGCCAGATCCCGCCCCAACCCCGCGCGCGCTACGTGCGTGTCCTCCATTTCCACCCGCCAGCCCTGCATGGAGGCGACCCCGAACTGGAGCCCATTGCCCGTCCCCTCCTCGTTGTACTTCTGAGTGATCGGCTTGTCCAGGCAGACGCCCATCCTTGCTCCCGATCTTCGTTTGACCCCGCGACGTCGAACACTATCTGCACATCCTCACGGCTGAACTCGAATAATGTTAAGCGCAATTTTTCACCAGTATCGCGTCAGCTGAGCGGCACATCGCCTCTCGACGTCGACGTCGAGCCGGAGAGTACCGCGGCGGGCCCGCGACGAGCGAACGTTCGCTTCTATTGTAATATGTCACCCGTCAACCTAAAATTGCGATTTTGCTCGGCTCGAGGTCTCCGGATCGCGGGGATCGGGAAGCGAAAATCGAAAAGGCCCGTCGGAGCGTCTCGAGACACCTAACCTAAATAAATGATTCCCGCACGCGAAGGCGAACCGAGAGCGACACAAATAAAATTGAATTCATGAATGGCGGAATAAATATTGAATTCGGTCGTTTTGCTAGCCGACAAGCGAGCGCTCCGATTACGCGAGCCCGGTTTGTCTCGCTTCGATTGGCCGACGGGACTTTGTTATTTTTTTGTCATTGGCTAATTTTATTACGATAAATTACCAGTCTGGCGAGTCTATGGGCCGGCAATAGTGAAAACGAAACAAACCTGGCAGAAAAACGCATGCGCCGCGATAAAAATAGAAATGAATGACCAAATGGGCCGTTATCATCATAATAAATAATTGAGATACGATCCCCTCAAAATCGGCAATCGTGCCCACAACATATTTAATTTAAAGTCATCGGACGACGCAGTTTATTCTGCATTTCGTATTTTTTCTATTATGTAACACTGAAAGTGAGACTCGACTAAATTCGATGATTTTTGGAATAAAATTCTGCCCAGTAGTAAACAATATTATTTATTCAGAGTCGATGCAAATACTCGATAATCCAAATAGTCAATAATCCAAAACTAAAATATCTTCCTTATATAATTCATAAAATAAATACCTCTTCACTGATGAATATTATTTTGAATATTTTTTCCTGACCGTAGGACCAGATATTTTTAGTATAATTAAAATTTCAAAGCAAGAGCTCAAGGATATTTTGTGAGTATTTATAGCCTAGATAAATTTAATGTTGTTTTCCCTGTATCATTTTATATTTAGCTAATCATCGGCTAAAAATGATCATTTTTGTGGAAAGTAGTTTTATACACTAAATATTATAAATAAAACAGTCCGAAAAGAATGTAAAAATATGGAATTTATTTGTGATAATATAATACAATATACATATTCGCAATTTATTAACTAATATATTTTTTATAGTAAATTATAATAATGCACATCACCTGTCATACAACTTAGTATAGTCTCACAGCTTTGGGTTTTAATTATCCATTTCAGATTCAATCAACACAGGCAGTTCGCAAATCTAAAACAAAGCAACAAATAATACAAAACTAACAAAACAAATTGGTGATTTATCATGAATTCACGCGGGCTCTTACTTTAAGTAGATACTTCTAAAGGAAAAATGAAAATAATTACACTATTATTTACACATTATGATGAAAAGACAGATATTATGATTGTACACACACTATTTCAAAATGCGTAACTTATTTGTAAAAAGTAAACAGAAATTTTACAAAATAACTAATTGAGTTAAAATTAAACTAATCAAAGTTTTACGGTAAATTAAAAAATAAAAATACCGTACTAAGGTAACATAATATAATATTAAACTAATTATTTATTGAATGAAAAACAACCACAGTTTTGCTTTGGTAATTATTTTCCCTTATTATAAATTGCAAAAGAAAATCAGTGTATTGCATATAAATTAGTCATAAAATCATCAGATATCTTGGTAATATAGACAAAACATCGGATGTCATTTCTAAAAATACACATGAATATAATCTAAGGTACTTGCAAATAAGTTGATAATAATGTTCGAGAGTAACATATTGTCATATAATTACATTTTTCACAAGTTTATTAAATTAAAATAAAGTTAACAAATAAACACATTCACAGATACTAAGGACAGAGTTTGAAAGATAAACTAAGGATACAATGGCATGCAGTTCATACCGCATGCACTTAAGCATACGAGTTGGTATCCTACAGCATATAAGCCGGTTAGATACTTTTGTATAATTGAAAAATGGTTGAAATTGTGAAATTTATTGTCTAATTATTGAAAAGGTGGTCTCGGTAAAAAACCTAGGCTCTTAGAGTTGGAAAGGAAAGATCAGATGCTCCCAGTTATCACTGTATCTATCCGTATCTGTATTTGCGAATGTGTTTTTTTTTAAAATTAAATACAACAAATTGCAGGATCCCAATAAATGTGAAAACAACAAAGAGCAGAAAAAGTCTCCAATGGAATAAAACTATATCGTATTGGCTATCACAGATATAAAGTGCAATTTTTTAAAAATATCCTAATGCTTGGTTTACACTTGAGAGAACAATCAGCATTCATGTAAAAATAAGGCTGTAGATGGACCACAAGGTCTTAAAACAGTTTTTGTTTAGATAATCTGGTTAATTCATAAGCTCGCGTGTATTTGTATGAATTTGTCACGACTCAACTCATAAAATGATGTGCTCATATGAAAATTGAATCCTGTTTTGATATTGTACACTCATATGGTTTTTCCATTGTAAATTATAAGTGGTATGTGGCCCATGCTGGTAAAAATAAATAATTTACTTGACAAATCTAGCAATAAATATTATTATTTTACAATAAAATAAAACCAAATGGTTTTGGAGACTACGTTAATGCGTAAATTAACGTAGTCTCCAAAACCATTTGGTTTTATTTTATTGTAATAAAATGGAGTATTACAAAATAAATACCAGTTCCTTTTATTATTATTTTATATAATTTCAAATTTTAAAAACAAACTAATAAATATTATTTAACACTTTTATAGCGCATTTATTATTTTTCTGGTTGTATGGACCGCACACCACTGATAATTATTATCCTATTAATTATTCTTCTTTATCAAGTGCCTACTCAGAGGAGGTTGGCGACCATTTCACTGGGCATATTACTCATGCTGAGCCAGTGTTCATGGTTTCCTAAAATAGAAAATAGTGTAGTGGGTCCCCGTGTCCTTCTACTGTTAATTATAAAAAGACAACATATTAACAATGAAAAACTCTCATACTAATAACAGCAAAGGGACACTTGCATTAAAAATATATACTCTTGTCTATTCGGCGGGACATGCATGGCATAATTTACTTTGAATTATTAGAACCAAACGATAGATGCAGATGTTTACAGTATCAAAACCAGATTTAACTTAAATGGAACAACGTTACTTTCTAAAATTAGTGGCATGGATTAACCTGACATAATTATAATTTACAGCTTGGTCTACGATGGCTTTAAATGCTGAGATAAACCTGTCTAGTGCAACCTAGCATGAAATTCGTTTTCATTAAGTTTGAACAACAATGCGTTCAGTTTGTCATTATACTAATGATTATATTGTGCAGACAACTAAACACGTCATCAATATATTCTCCATCGAGAAGAGTTGAAAATTAAATATTAGAAATGGGATGCATCAAAAATTTTGAAATATTTAATAGGAGCTGCCAGTGAAACTACTAGAATATTTTTTGATTCAAATGATACATATATATAATTTTGTTATTATTAATATATTCTTATATCATTTAATAGGAAATACATCATCGACACTATAGTTATTAATCTTTTAAAATCATATCAATACTATGAGAAAAAATCATTTATTTCTCTGTAAAACTTATACCCACAATAATCCCATAGAGGTTTTTATTCAGATCCGTTGAATCTTCAACTATAGCCAGATCATATCCGAGTCCAATAACATTTGAATGATTATCTGCTGGATCAGGATTACACTTTTTTATAATTAAATGTTTGTATGTATTCATACCCCTGTACATTTCTGTGGCTCTGCCAGTTATAAAAAAGAAGGGAAATACAAATAAAAAAATAATATTTTAGTCAGTACATCGATGAAATAATACAGTAACCAAAAAGTGTGACGTGTTTGAATGTTTGATTTAGCTAAGGTATTATTTTTGTTAAAATTTGCTTTGTAAAAAGTTCAGAATAATATTGGAAATATTTTTTAGTGACGGCAGGATAGCACGAAAATGCATGCTGAAGTCACTTGGTCCAGCCCCTCCAGATGGACACAATGGAGGCTGCAGCACTATTCATTAGCCCGGCCCCAAACTGGGGTGGCTGGCCTGCCAGTACCTGAGCACGGGTGCCTACTTGCTGAGCACCTGTATCACCCAACTGAAAAGTTGTAACAAATAAACATTAAAATCAAAAATAACTCCAAGATTTTACAGATGGCAAATCAGAAGCAAAAATCTTATTTCTGACATGCTAAATACTCATTTCTACTTCATTTGCAATCCCAACAATGGCAAATTATTTCAACGAAAATAAAATATAATATTGTTCGGTTTTTGTATGGAATGTAATAATTAAAGTGCATACTGTTTCCCAGTCCCAGGTTAAGTGCTCTGGAGGTTCAGGCTCCTCATCATCGGAGACCCCCAAGAGGGAAACCTCTTCACAATCCCCGCCCCACCATAGGCCACGCGATAAGCCCTCCTCTTCTTCATCATCTAACGTATGCTGATAAATGTCTTCTCCTTGGACACTGAAAAAATAAATATATAAGAGATAATTGATATGAAATATGAAAAAGCCTCACACTGTGGTAATTATTTAATTTAGATTTTATATTAATAATTTGACAGTTTTCAGTAGGTTTATTTGCAAAGGAAATTCACAGAAGGGCCATGCCGTGCTTTGATATAGAAAGGCAGCCCCGCATCATAATATTTTTTTTTTACACAGCAATTTTCTTTTATTGTTATTTTATGTAAAGGTTTATGATTTATATTCTCTAAGGGGCGGCATTTCGATGACTTGCATCATACTGAGAAAATCTACCACATTACCCTACTTCACAGTAATTAGTAAACTAACATATCGAGTTGTAGAGGGCAAGCTCTTAGTAGTGTGTGGAGTGGGGGTTCTCGCAAGGTCGTCAGAGGCATGCCTCGCACAGCTCCAGCTCCAGTGGCGGCCACCAGGACCATAGCACAGCCTTGCAGACGCCACACCTGCTGCTTGAAGCGCCGTTCCTCTAGCTCTGAGCTGCAGAAATCACTGGAAAAATATAATATTCATTTCATTATTATTATAAAGAGTTAAATAGTAAGAACTTTCATTGAATAATTTTTGAGAAGAATAATATCATGTCAATGTTAGTCTGCTTAGATAATTAATATTTTAATAATAAATATTCAGAAAGGATTAAGATACCTATAGGAGACATTGAATGGCAGCCTGACATCCAGGTAGAAGGCCGCAATCTTCAAGAGCTGAGCACTGAAGGCCAAGGCAGCGCTAATGCGGTATGCCGGGTTCTGAGTTACAGGCTCCGGATTTACAGCCGTGGTACTCGTGGGTCCTTTGTTAGCAGCCACTGAATAATCATATCATTTCAAATTAAAATTATATTTCATTCAAACTTCAAAATAACACTTTATGAGGCATTTATATTAAACCTAAATAAACTTAAATTCCAATTATTTCATGGAATACTTGGAAATATAATACAGAAATTCCATTATAATATTTTTTACTAAAATAATATTTTTAATGTTATTCTTAGTTTTTATTTGCATTGTATAGCAAGAAATAAAAACTGAGAACACTAAAAATATTCTTTGACTTAAAAATATTGATCGATAGGTCGACATATTTGCTGGATTTTATTTAATAATGGGTTATTGTCCAGTCTCACCCCAGTGGCAGTAGGCACTGCAGTCTCCGTCCATAGGCAGAAAAGCGCTGAGCAGCTGAAGGGGAGGCGGTCCTGCACCTCCTCCCGGTCCTCTTGCAGGACGCGAGGCCTCGGCCAGTGCACGCTCTGTGCAGCCTGCACTGCCATACCCCGTGGCACTGTTCATCATTCAAAATCTTTTAACTACGATTATTTATGGAAGAGAATTTATTTTTATTCAAAACTTGTCAAGGTGTTTTCGGGACTGTACTTATTAATGTCTTAATTATTGGTTGTTATTCAAAATATTTGTAATTTGAGGCATTATCAGAGTATTTTATATTTTGGCCTCCTGAAGGTGTGAAATATTATATAATAATGCACAATTTAATTATAATAACAAATAAGCAAGCAATTAAATTGAAATTGATAGTCTGTAATATCTTAAATCATGTATCACAAATAATAAGAAATAAGAAAATATCTTTTAAAACTATAGAAAAAATTAGTCTTTCTTTTCTATTAATTTAATGATTATGGATGACACATTAATCTTTAAGTTTTGAAAAACTAAACAGTGATTAAAAAACTGATAAATATGTCACATGTTTCATAAAATATTATTTTACTAATTGACTATGTGTTGATTGCAAGAATTGCAGATCAATTATCTGATAGATAGCGTTTCATTGAATCTGTGACATGTTTTTAGACAACTTTGATTGAAAAGTAATTTGTTTTTGATCTTTACCTGTGTGAGTTTTGCAACTCCTTGATTGGGAAAACATAATCCACGAGCTGCTTTAAGCGTTGTCTTCTCAGTACTTTAAGAGATTCTTGTTCGATTTCAATATGGCATCCGTGTCTTTCGAGCAAGGCTTTTTTATGGTGTACATGTTTATAAACTTTCTCAAAGTTGGCTTTGTATTTAGGTAACTTTAAAACAATGTCATTATTGTAGTCGGAAAGTGATTTTAACTTTGCTGCATTTGCTTTAGCACTATCTCTTTTTTGCTGAATGGCTAGTTTCAACAAAGCTACCTTTTCTTTGCATCTGTTTATCTCTATAATGACGTTGTCTTTTTTTAATCGTTTTTGTAGAAACACTTGACAATGTTCTTCTACATATTTGCAGTCAGATTTTGTTCGTATTAGTCTTAATTGCTTGTCAGCAAACCTGGAAATATAATCATTTAAAAAAAATATATATTTCATACACCCAAAAAAACTATTTAATGGTGATAAAAAAAATATTGTGCAATATATTGTTTTTATTAGTGTAGTCTAATTTGCATAGCTATTTGGAAAAAATAAAAATGGTAAACAAACTTCTTGCAAATCAAATACAAGGTCATATGAGGTATTAATAAAATAAGGGCAGTCTAACAATAGTCTGAGTAATTATGGTTTTGAATTAAACTAAATTATCTCAAACAATATTTTTTATTAGATAATAACGCAATATCATTGGACTTTTCATGCTTTCTTTTCAAAAGCAAAAAAAAAACAAGCAATGAAGGCATTTGAAAGGGAATACGCATATGATATGTGATGAAAAGCCAAGAATTTGTTTTTGTTTACACAAGCACGTTTGTCAAAATCGCAATAAAGCGACTCCAAATACGCAGCTCGATCGAAATATTTGTAAACACAAAGGTACCTCTCTGAAAAGTGAGAAGTGGAATGGACGATGTCTCCGTTTCTTATGCATTGTTTGCAGAAGAAAACTTTCCTAAAATTAAGGCACAAAAAACACTTTCGATGTGAGCCACTAAATCTGCATTCACTTCCTTCGATCGAAGATAACTGGAAATCTTTAGGAGCTTCGCAACTGTCATCCGAGCGACTCACCGCCATAACGAGCTCTGTCATTTTTGGAGATAAGCAAAATTGCCAAGACTAAATTATTGAAGCTCACCGATGACAACTAATAAAAACCCAACATCTTGAAGGGTAAATGTGTGCCAAACCATCATTATCCCTATAGTGCTACAAGTAAGCTGCTACTCCGCTGTATTTTTCTATTTAGTCAATATATAAAATATATACATAGCTTATATTTCGATGAGTGTAAGTATAACTAAAATATCTTAGTGAAAAATATGTTTTATAACTTTTCACTGATAAAATAAATCCGCCAACAAGGATATAATCAAAACGATGCTTAAAACAACTTTTGGTAATATTTTCAAAACACATAATAATTTGAAACAACTTTTAAAGGTAGTACTGTAATTATATCTGTATTAAAAATTGCTCCAGGATATATATATATATATATGTTCATCGAGATAGTCACCAACTTTTTCTAAAAAGAAGCCCTTGAAGAAGAATTGACTATTAGTCATACGTATATAGAATTAGTCTACAATTAGACACAATTATTCTATAATTTTCTGAAAGATTTTTTATTAAATTTAAAAGGATTTATTATTTATTTGTAAAAGTAAAAAAAATAAGATGTTTATGGTTGCATGATGAAACATAGAAACGTCAATGTTTGTTGTTGTCTATGGTAACGTCATACAATCTCAAATATCGTATGATATTTAAATGTTTCGTTATATTTTGATCTTAGTTTTTAATTTGTAGTTTATCAATATACGTGTTCTCCGAAAAGATTTATAAATCATAAACTAATATTATAATGTCATTGACTTGAATAAACACAAGACGCCCTACAATTAAATTACATCGACGGCATTCGTTTCTAACCTCAGAAATTTTCTAAACAAACAGAATGCCTGACATCAAAATAACACCGCTCGGAGCCGGCCAGGATGTTGGTAGAAGCTGTATACTTCTTTCCATGGGCGGAAAAAACATCATGCTGGATTGCGGAATGCACATGGGGTACAATGACGAGAGGAGATTTCCCGACTTCTCTTATATAGTACCCGAAGGTCCCATCACCGGGCAGATTGACTGTGTCATCATCTCTCACTTCCACTTGGACCACTGTGGGGCCTTGCCCTACATGTCTGAAATGATCGGATACTCCGGACCGATTTATATGACTCATCCCACCAAAGCCATTGCTCCTATTCTCTTAGAAGATATGAGAAAAGTTGCCGTTGAAAGAAAAGGAGAATCGAATTTCTTCACATCGCAAATGATCAAAGATTGCATGAAGAAGGTGACCGCGGTTACTCTGCATCAATCCGTCATGGTTGATAATGATTTGGAAATTAAAGCTTATTATGCAGGGCACGTTTTAGGGGCGGCCATGTTTTGGATAAAAGTTGGTGCACAATCTGTGGTCTATACTGGAGACTATAATATGACACCTGATCGTCACCTCGGTGCTGCTTGGATTGATAAATGCCGTCCTGATCTGCTGATATCTGAATCTACTTATGCTACCACTATTCGTGATTCTAAACGCTGTCGAGAGCGAGATTTCTTGAAAAAGGTACACGAATGTGTAGAAAATGGAGGCAAAGTTCTTATACCTGTGTTTGCCCTTGGTCGTGCTCAGGAACTTTGCATTCTACTGGAGACGTATTGGGAGAGGATGAATCTGAAATTCCCCGTTTATTTTGCTGTCGGTCTCACTGAAAAAGCTAATAATTATTACAAGATGTTTATCACATGGACTAATCAAAAGATTCGCAAGACTTTTGTTCAGAGGAATATGTTTGACTTTAAGCATATTAAACCGTTTGATAAATCTAACATCGACAATCCTGGAGCGATGGTTGTGTTTGCAACTCCTGGTATGCTGCACGCCGGTCTCTCTTTGTCGATTTTCAAAAAGTGGGCGCCGAATGAAAATAACATGGTCATCATGCCCGGTTTCTGCGTTCAAGGAACAGTCGGTCATAAAATTCTCAACGGAGCCAAGAAAGTTGAATTCGAAAACGGTCAAGTTGTCGATGTGAAAATGGCCGTAGAGTACATGTCGTTCTCTGCTCACGCAGACGCCAAAGGTATTATGCAACTTATTCAATACTGTGAACCCAAGAATGTTATGCTAGTCCACGGAGAAGCAGAGAAGATGGAGTTTTTGATGCATAAAATAAAAGAAGAGTTCAATATTAACTGCTATAATCCGGCTAATGGAGAAACTTGCATTATTAACACACCCATCAAAATTCCTGTCGATGTTTCCCTGAGATTGCTAAAAGCTGAAGCAGTGAGATATAATGCTCACCCGCCGGACCCAAAGCGACGACGCATCATGCATGGTATTCTATGCGTGAAGGACAATAAGCTCTCCGTTATGGATATTGATGAAGTGTGTGAAGAAGCCGGAATCAATCGCCACACAATTCGGTTTACGAGTACTGTCAGGTTGGAAGCAGCAGGGCCAGCCTCTAGAACTGCCCAGAAACTCTTGCAGGTTCTTTCGGAGCGTCTACCTGCTTGGACTATTCTGCTGACTGATGGGAATATTTCTGTGGAATCTGTTCTTATCAAAGTAGAAGGGGATGAAGATATTAATAAAAGTGTTTATGTCTCTTGGACGAACCAGGATGAAGATCTCGGTAGTTACATTTTAGGACTTCTACAATCCATTTGTAAGTAGTATTCTTCAGTGATTCTTTATATTTTTTTATATGCTGATAAAAATGATATTTATGTGTATATAATCATTAAATATTTAAGAACCGCAATGTGTATTCTTTTCTATTCAATTGCTGTAATTCAGAAATTCTGAAATGCTCTGATTATCAATGAAACAAATATAATTTCTCTCTATACATTACTTATTTTTTACGTAATAAATATTTTTTTCATATGTATGAATGTTCTTATTACTGGAGTTACTTTAACTATTTTTTGTGCAAACACCTGTTTTACACGTAATTGAGTTTGAACTAAGTTCCAATACACATAAAAAGATAGATTTTGGTAATAGTTTTACAATATAAGACGTCTCACATGTCATTATTATCTCTGCATATCAAAATGATTAGTTTTCTCCCAAGCCATAAAATTATATCATGGAAACATTGGGGGTTTTTGCAGAGAAAACTGAAACAATTAGGGATTTTAAGGCAATATAAATGTTGGGAAAATCCTTTATAAAGATATTCATGATTAATACTGAAAATGAAAATATATAGATGCTCGAATCGCTTGTGAAAATTCTTTACTGCTTCATGTTATAAAACAAATGCAGCGAACACGTGGTTTATTTTTTTTATTCCATGTGATATAGAAAGATGACGTTCAACCAAAATGTTTTGAAGGATGCTTTTGGTGAAAACCGCAAAACGATTGCCAAAATTGAATCAATAATAAAATTAATTACGTTTGTTGTGAATACTATACGTTAAAATTGGAAAGTTTTTTTAATTTCTATTTGAAATTGACATGTACATATCTTTAGTTTAAAAAAATGTTATAAATGTTCAATTCTGGGGTGTTGTCACATTTTTTCGATATCTGACGTTTTGGTCTTGGTTCAGGGACCAAATCTATGAAGATGTCCTCAGCACCAGGACCAAAGTGTCAGAGGATCATCACCCGGATTAAAACCTAAGAACCAAGAATTTATAATAATCTACATTCAAGAATATTTACTAAGCATTTTTCATAGTTTAATGCTTCCAGAGTTGTTTCTATTGTAAGTTTCTTTATGTTTATGTCTAGTTTACATGTGATAAATCAATGAATGAATTTTATTTATATATTTTTAGATATTATTGAAGTTCACAGATTACAAGTTTAATAAAGCAATAAAACAATAATATCTGTTTTATTTTTGCATTTATTTAAGTCAGTTCATAAAAATATATAGTACAATAAATAACAATGTGTTTGGTATAAAATATATTGTCAATTATTAATAACACTTATTAATACTGTTTTGTATTCTATTCGGCAATGTAATAATATGGCATTTTCCAGATATTTTTTTTATAAAGCAGTCTATAATTTCTTACAATTCAATGTGGTTTTACACAGGAAGTCTACAAATGATAAAATACAGGCAAGATATAAATACTAATAACTATTTTGTTCACAATTACGTGCGAGTTATTTTAATATATTGCTAACATCACAACCATTCTTTTTAAATATAACAAGTAAATAAAATATAAATTGATTAAAAAAATGAGTGTAAATATATTGATCTAGTTTTTCATAGTCTAATATTAATTGCGACTTAAATACAAAATCGAACCAGATCTATTTTATAACTACTAATTAATATAAAATCTCTGGAATGTTAAAATCAGCCTATTTTATTATCCAACTTTTTATTATTTTAAGTTTTTTTTGCAATAATACATTATTTATATAAATTTAATAACTCATAACAGAATGTAAAAATAACAAATCTTGTAAAAATTCTCACAAAATATCTAATAACTATGTGCACCATGTAATATCCATGTTGCATTTTCCTTGAAACCAAAGATGCATCAATCTGTTACTCGGAGACAAACCTTCTACCCGAACATTCTCAGCGTCAATTCCTTGTTCCTGAAACAAAGTTGTCAATTTATATATTATTATTGTTTATCTTTATAATGTAGCTAATAATGTTTTGCTGTAGATAACCAGGGGGTGTTAGTTGGGAGGTTGGATGAAAAGATTTAAGTCCATGCTTGGTTTCTATATTTTCAGTCCTATTACAAGATACAAGAAAATCCTAAAAAACTTTGCTTCTTTGATTTGAACTTGAATTAAAAGATCCTTTGTATGCAAATAAATTACCGTGGGTGGAGGATAGACTCTTTTGCAGTCATTTCTATTTAGATGTTCAATGTATGCTCGGCCCAGAGCAGACCGTGAGGCAGAACCCAGGCAATGACGGCAGATGGAGCAAGTCCCCTCGCATGTCGTACGACACCTGTCCGTGGAGCACACCTCTGAGAATACGGCCAAGTTCTTGTCAGATGTTCGCATGTGCGTTTCTGCTGTGCTCCTAAAAATATTCCAGGAAGAATGTTTAATATTTAAAAGTCCTCTGAACAGCAGACTGCCATGCTTTAGGCGAGATGAACTGGAAATACTAGCATTGCATATGTAGTCGATTAAGTTATTTCCCTTTCACTTGAGGATGCCATAGCTGTTGCCGCAAACAAAGAAAATTAAAAACTTAATTCTATTAGTCAACGCAATCTATACACTTGTTACAGGGAGTTTTTTGACGTGGATTTTGTGGAAGGCTAAATAAAATATGCATTGACAGCAGCAACGACACCAGCTGTATTTACTAAATAATATTTTCTTGCCTGTCAGCCAATGTGGAAGCATATGTGTACTTGGCAGCCCCTACGAGGGCCAAGACGCTGTACAGAACCTGCTCATAAAGCAGCTGGTTGGGTGGGAAGTGGGCCGAGCTGAGGTTGGGAGACATATTGGCCTCGAGGGCATACACACGGAGGTCCTCATCAATAACAAAGTCAAAACGCATCAGCTCAAAGAAATTGGCACCACTGCGGTAGTTTTTCAGCTGGAATATTAATAAAAATATTTAAAAACATAAATTATTTCAAAGTATGTGAATTTGCTCCCAGCATTAATAGCATTGTGAAAATAACAAAGATATCTAAAAGTAATAATTTTAATGCAACCAATCTTTTTTTTAGGCATAAATAAAAAAAAATATTTATTAAAAAAAATTACTTACACCTGAGATGATCAAATGTTCTTTCTGAAGGAAAATTTCAGCCAAGAACTCATCTATCTGGTCCCAGATCATACTTGGATCTTTGCCCTATGTAAACAAAAAATAACTATTGAAAACAGAATACAATTAAAACATTTCTTTGCAGAACACAACATACTGGTTAAATTTGTAATATTTTATTTATGGTAATAATGACAATGTTGCAGTGCTTACATGGCTTCTCACATACGCATCAAATGAGTCTTTCATACTGTACCCCATGGCAGTATACAGTGGGGCCAGTGATGGGACTTCCCAGGTGGGTAAGTAATCGTCACCAATCACGTATTTATCCAAATCACCCGCGTCGAAAGGATAATATTTAGCGGGACAATATCTGGAATGGTAAATTGGATGCGGGATTTATTAAATATTTAATTATGACATAGGTTAACATATAACTTTGAGTTTTATTTAATTTAAAAAATACATTAAGTATGCTTTTATAAGGTTTTTATGGAAATAATTTTTTTTCGTAAATAGTCAATACTCAATGCGTTTGTTTCAGATTAAATAAATATTTAATATTTCACCTGAAAAGAACGTCTCCCTTATAAATGTAAACTCGCAGTGGGTCAGCCGAAGTCAGTATTGTATAAACACCAATATCAAACTTATGTCCATCCACCAGGTAAGGTTTAGTCACATATTCCTGAACAAAATTCCCTTCCATATTCAAGTTTATCTCGTCAATATTCTTCAGTTTCACTCTTCGATGCTGGTTATCTTTATGGACAAACACTGCATCAGGTTTGGACTTCGCATACTCCAACAGTTTATTTTTATCTTCTGGAATCTTAAATGCTTTAGGTATAAATTCAGAAGTCGATGTGGCAAAGTCTACTTTGTTGGTGATGTATCCAGTCCCAGGAAAATGGTTCACCAACTGATTTGGTTTCATATTTTTAATATGCTGATGTATAACACGGAACGGATAATCGTGCGACCATAACAAATCCCAATCGGACTCGTTTGATCCGTGGTTATATCCGATTCTTTCCAGGAGTAAATGTACATGTTTTAAAATACCAGTTTTGCTTTCGACGTTTGAATTCTGACTGTATACCCAATAAGTTGGTTTTCTTATGGGTGATGGTGATGGTGTGACATCACATTCAAATGTTTTAGGCTTTTGGGTGAAGTTAAAACCAATAGCTAGGCATAATGTTATGAAAGACAGTGATATAAGTGGGCTCAGTTTGATTGAGGTTTTAGGTTTGTTCTCATCCGTTTCTTGATCCTGTAGAAATATATATTTAGGTAATGGTGCATATTTAATATATTTTTATTTACAGTAAAAAATGAAAGGAATCATTTGAATAGTAAAAAAATACTTTTACATAATTATGCTCATAAAACAAAGTTCATGAGGTGTATTCTACTTTCTATTAATTAAAAATAGCACCGAATACTAAAATCTTTGATTAGTTCAAAAATAAATAACGACAGTGTTATACTTTTTCCTAAAACTTCTCGAATAATATGATCTTCAACTTTAAAATCAAAATAATACGAATATTATAAAGTATAAAAAGTAGGTCCCTGTAATGTTAAACAAATTACAGAAAAGTAGATTTAATTTTGACAGTTAGTAAAATAAAAAGATAATTTAATAATACTTACAGACATTTCAATTTATATTAATAACTATAATTCGGTATTTCACTTATAAATAATATACAGAGTACATATAAAAAGACCGCCCGACATCGCATTGACAGTTGGGGTTTGAAGACTTTCTCTTCCATAGACAAAAAGACAACAACCGTCGTCTATGCTTTCTCCATATAAATATGTATGAAGTTATCTCAAGTCAAATGTCTGAAACGGCGCGATGAATTTAAATTAATTTATTGAGCAAGAATCCAGTACATAGATAATAGCATTTATTTAAATAAAAAAAGTAATTAAATTTATATATCTAAATTTGGCATCATTAAATGCACCAAGCTGCATCTACGTTACATTTTCCTTGGAACCAAAGATGCATTAGTTGGTTATTTGGAGATAGGTGCTGTATTTCTGCTAGTAAATCTATTGCTGTTTTTCCTTCAACCTAAAAAAATGTAGTTTTGAAAATTAAGTAAAGTACAAGACATATGCAGTATTCTTAGTCAAAAGTAGCAAAGTTACTATTCATAGCCCAACGCCCAAATTCTGAAAGACTGATTAATTTTGACAATGGAAACAAAGTTGTTAAATGCGTCACACAGATTACACAAAACTAGTTTATTTTAATAGTTTGATCTAAGTTGCAAATAATTTGTTAGAGAATTAGCACTTTACCAAGCTCGTGTGATATATTTGAGAGCTTGATTATCATTAGTCTTTGAGCTCTCCCACTAGTCAATTTTACTGTTAAAATAAATAAAAAGCTTGAATGTTGCAGTTAAGTAATAAATTGACAAGCAAAATTTTATGTCTTAAGACTTTCAATGATTCATAAGAAATACACACCATGGGTGGTGGGTAAACTCTCCGACAGTCAATCCGGTTGACATGTTCCTTGTATGCTTGAGTGAGAGTCTCTTGTGTGCTGTTTGAGAAACACTGGCGGCAGACCATACATACTCCGCCACAGCTAAACTTGCACAATTCTGATTGACAGTCTTCGGCCCACACGGCTAGGTTCTTGTGTGATACATACATCTCTTTTTCTGCTTCGTTTCTAACAAAATAATAAAATTAATATTTCAAAATAAGTTTTCATTAAAATATTTACTTTGATATGTCAGCACCTATTTACAATCAATCAGCCTACTATGCATGCCAGGAGTAAGGTTCCGACATCATTCAGGTCAATAACAGGTAGTAAGTAATGATATTCTATTAATACCTGATTTTCAAAGACGTTGGTTTTGTAAGTCCTACCAATGATAAAGTGTTGAAGATAACTTGATCATTAAGAAGAGTAATTAGATTATTGTTTCGCTTATCTGGAGACATGTTAGCGTCCATTACATAAACTTGTAGCTCATCAGTTACAATAAAGTTAAAGCGCATCAATTCAAAAAAGTTCAACTTGCTCGGAAAACTCTTTACCTGCAAAAAATAGTATTTTAAATGAAACAGTTTTTTCTAAAGTATATAAAATAAATAGTAGGTGTCTAATAATATTTATATATTGTACAAATATAATTGTCTTCTAGTCATAAATATTAGACTTTAGCAAGATGTAATTTTTAACATACTGTGAGTACTTGTCAGTTTAATATACTGTATGTTGTTCTTGAAAATTATAAACTTACAGCTGTGATCAAATAATGTTCTTTTTGTTGAAAAATTTCAGCAATGAAGATATCTATGTTTTGCCAAATAATCATAGGATCTTTTTCCTAAAAAAAAAATATTTTTAATAACATTGTTCAAATACTGCAGGTAAAAAATTAATACAAATGGCATGTATTACCTTACTTCTAATGTAAGCATTAAAACTATCTTTCATTCCAAACCCATGATTGTTATAGTATGATGCTAATGAAGAAATTTCATTAAATGGTACATAATTATGATCAGATATGACATAGCTGTTTAAGTTTCTGGGATCAAATGGGTAATACTTTTTAGTGCAAAACCTAGAAATAAAAACAGTAAATTAAAAAAAATTAATTAAAAATTATATCCAATTGGGAGCTATTGAAAAATAAATAGTCGATAGGAAGGTCCATGTGGAATGTGCATTTACATAATTTAGATAATTTCCCACATACTCGATAACTGTAACGTGGCTGAATAGTTTGACTAAAACAACACCTCAATGACTAAGCAACATGTATAACAGCAATTTATATATTTCATATAATAAGTCCTAATTTTTCACAGAATTAACTAATACAAACCTGAAAATACAATCTGCTTTGTAGACATATATTCTTAACGGATCAACTGATGTTAATATTGTATAAACACCAATATCCAATTTGCGATCATCTATGATAAGCGGTCTCTTGACATATTCCTGTATAAAGCTATTTTCTTTCTCAACATTGATTTGTGTTATGTTCTTTATAAAGATGCCTCTGTGTTCATTGTCTTTTTGGATGAACATGGCCTCTGGACTGGACTCTGCATATTCAATTAATTGATCCCCATCGCGTGGCATTTTATAAGACTTTGGAATAAATTGAGAAATAGACGTTGCTAAATCCATTTTATTAGTGATAAATGTACTACCCGGATATTTATTCACTAATTGATTTTGTGTAAGATTTTTGAAGTTTAATTTCATAAATGGCAAAAAAGGGTAGTCGCTTGACCAGAAAAGGTCCCAATCTGAATCTCTCAGATTATAAAAATAACCGAGTCTTTCAAGAACACCGTGAACATCTTTTAAAGGTCCTGACTTTGATAATGCATTTTTTCCATGCACCCTGTACGTGAAACTGGTCTCTGGTGGTAACTTACAAGTCGGAAAAAAGTATAAAGCTATTATAATACTTATAACTAAAGCAGCGGTGGATATTAATATTTGATTATTTAACTTGTAGCGTGGTAGAGCTGGTGCACTGGTCTTTGTAGATTTTTGTCCCTATAATAAAATTTAAAATTAACACATCTGCATTTGAAAGAAAATATTTTTTTTAAATATTGTCATACACAATCAAATCACTATACTCACAGACATGTTAAAATCTTATTTTTCACGATTAACCCGAGAAACAAATTATTTTAGACAAGCACTCTAATTAATATTGGTGTATTGGCATGAATTATACTGAGTTAAATAAAACGGCACGCTACGATGTGGAGAGTATGTGTTGTTTATAATGATTTTTGTTTGAACAGTTGGTGAATACAATTATGTACTACATGTTTGTCTAGACAAAATAGTGTTAAGGTTATTTTGAAAACCTTGAAAAATTGTACATTGATATTGATAAAAAGTAAATAAAACCATTATAACTTACAAAGGTTAGCTTATTACTCCAACAGCCTAAAGATACATAAACACTAAAAATCAAGTCTCCTCGCATTGCTACAACCATGTTCAACTTGCTCAAATCTGATAAGTTATGTTCACTGTGTGAAAAAATCTGAGCAATCAGACCACAGCATTTCAGTTACTACCATAGACAAGGTATATTTCAAATACTTTGTCCCGTCGACGTACCTGCAAAGAACTTCAACTGAACTGAACACAGAAAGTGAGAGCGCAGAAATTCTGGAATACAAATAACTCACTATAAAAATGAAATTGATAAATATGAATTATTAAATTTTATATTTAATTCTTTTAAAAGACTTATTATAAAAGAAGAGAAAATTATTGATAGGTCATTTGTTGAAGTTCAACTAAAACACAACAATAAGAACACAGCAGTTCAAGAGTGGAAAATAATCCCTATGTTGTAAATGTAAAAATATAAAAGAAAAAATTGATACATTAAAAAAGTTAATCGAATTATTTTATTTTGGAATTAAATTTTTTTTCATATCTTCAAAAATAAAATCGATTATTATTCCACGAATGTTTTTTTTTAAAGTGCAAAATTTATTAATTATTATTTTCTTCAAAAACAAAAAATATATTTTTCATCACGTCTTCAGCAGTATTTTGGCTGCGTTTTGAATAACGACACACACGTTCAAGTATCAGGCGCACAGAAGCCGGAGGAGGTAATGGCCGGCGGCGGCGCGGCTGCCTGTATTGCCAACGTGCCGAAACCAAACGTGGGCAGCCTCGATGAAACGTAGCAATCGAGTAAGTAGTTAGTTATACTGGAGCATATGATAATTTCCATCTGATTCAGAAAAATGCTACTACATATTTAATATGATATTGATAAAAACCAATAATTTTTTAATTAATTTTTAAAAAATTAGTAAACCATATTATTTTCAACAGATATGAGACCCGACAAGTATTCAGGAATATTTAGTTGAAGCTCAATTAAAAACACAACAAACAAGAACATACACAAGTAGAAAAAAAATCTAAATTGAAAATTTAAATTCGAATTGATAAATTCAAGTAATGCCATTTTATTACTGATATTTTTAAATATCAGTTTTAATTAGAAATTAAAATATTTTATTTTTTCATATTTTTACTAAAACTCAGCCAAAATACTAGCGACACGTTCAAGTATCAAGTGCACAGACGCCGGGGGAGGTGCTGGGCTGCCTGTACTGCCAACGTGCCAAGAGCTCCAAACGCACCAATTCCCGAGTACAAATACTTGAGATGCCAAATTACTTATCACGAATAATAATATTTTGCCTCCATTTTATGTGTGGTTCAATTATATTAAATTGTATTATTTTAGAGCTATTTTTAATAGGTAAGGGGCCCAAAATTATTGAGGGGTCATTAGTTTAAGTTCAACTGAAATTTCAACAAAAAAGAACACAGTAATTCCAGAATGCAAAAAAAATTGAGTTGTAAATTAAAAGTAAATTGATACAATTGATATGACAATAAATTTTACTTTTACATAGTGCCATTATTTTTGTTATTACACAAATATTTAAATTTTTATTGAATTGAAAATAATATTAAAATAGTATTTTGGCTGCGATTTGAATAAATAAATAATTTTTTTTAAAAAATGAATACTAAAATCGTTAAAATTACAAAGTAAAATAATTTAAAAATAACAATATCAGTAGAACAATGGCACCGTTTGTGTTTATAAATTTGTATTTAAATTTATAATTAATTTTATTCCAGTATTGCTTTGATCTTTTTTGTTGTGTTTTTAGTTGAACCATCAAATTCTCAATAATCAAGGGGTCTCGTTCTATTTAAAAGAATATTAAAATAATTTCAAAAATAATTAAAGGTGATGTCAATTGTTAGTTAGATAAGTAAAGTTTATAAAAGGGCTAAATCAATAAGTAATTAATCTATAGATTTGGTTTTATTTCAATTCACACAGAAGTGACCCCCATTACCTACATCTCCCCTAAACATTACAACTCCTATATTTTAATTTGCAATTAAAATCATTTTATCATTATTTTCAACACATAGAGACCCCAAAATTATTGAGTTATTAGTTGAAGTTCAACCAAAAACTTAATCAATAAGAACACAGAAGTTATTTCAGAGTGCAAAGAAATTCTAAATTTGAAAATGTTAATAACAAATTGATTATTATTCCACGAATGTTTTTTTTTTAGTTATAATAAGTATAATTTAAATAATTTTAATATTTTCTTCAAAAACACAAAAAAATATTTCATCATGACTTTAGGAGTATTTAGTATTTTGGCTGCGTTTTGAATAACGACACACACGTTCAAGTATCAGGCGCACAGGAGCCGGAGGAGGTGAGGCAGGCGGCGCGCGCGGCTGCCCTGCCAAAACCCCGGGAGCTTCAACGGAACACGTCGGACAAGAACGCAGTAACATCGAAATAACTTCTTGATTTGAAAATATAATATGTCAAATAAATTAGCTTTATAGTTAATATTATTGTAATTCGCAACTCAAATTATTTCAATACTTTTTTCGATAGAAGACCGAGACCTCAAAATCCTTGTGGTGACTCAAGTTAAAGTTAAACCAAAACGCAACAAAAAAGAACACAGCAATTCCAAAGCACATAAAATATTTAAATTTAAAAAAAATAATATCAAATTAATTAATTTAAGGTGTCATTATTCCACGAATGTTTTTTTTATATTTGTATAATTTAAATATTTTCGTCAAAAACACAAAAAATATTTTTCATCACGTCTTTAGTGTTTTGGCTGCGTTTTGAATAACGACACGTTCAAGTATCAGGCGCACAGGAGCCGGAGGAGGTGATGGCCGGCGGCGCGCGCGACTGCCTGTACTGCCAACCTGCCGAGACCAAACGTGGAGCCACTACGAAATGCAGCAATCGAGTAAGTGGTTATACAGGAGCACATAATAATTTCGAAATTTCCAAAGCACCATTCAGAAAAATGGCATTATTTAATTTGATATTGATAAAAACCATTAAATTTTATTTATGTTTTTTTAAATCAGTAATCCATTGTATTTAATAATTATTTTTTAATGTGTAGGAAGAATTTGGAGATTTGTTATGTACCTGTTTCCTATATTCGAGTTATTTTGATCATTTTCTAAACTAATAATTTTTACATACTTGACAATTGAACAAACATGACACTGGACGGAAATCTGAACATTATGTATATATATATATATATATATATATATATATATATATATATATATATATATATATATATATATATATATACATATATATATATATATATATATATATATATATAAATATGTATGTATCTCTCTTCATTGGAGGTTGGTGACCTGGGCCAGTCTCGCTAATTTGGCTGTACTTCCAGCCACTTCTTTTTCAATTTCATGCATGTCTTCATCCAGTGCTTCTCCTCAGATGAGGTTGGCAACCGTTTACTCATCCTGAGCCAGTGCTCATGGTTTTCTAAGGGAAAAATAATGTAGTGGATCTCTGGGTCTTACACCGCAGTTTTATATTGGAAGGAAAAGTCTGCACCCGATAGCATTATTATATAATCTTTTCCTTACAAAGATCTGGCGTTTAGATCTGATACTCCATCTGCAGCAAGCTACAGAAACAATAGCAGGAGCCCCCCACCTCGACAAGGTACTTCCAGGGCATATCCCTCCACAATCATTCCAAGTACACTACTCCATTACAGATTCTTTACATAAGTCCAGAGTACAGAACGGCAGCCATGCACAAGCAACGGAATGGGGAGAGCGGGGAAGAAAAAACATGTGAAGACTCATACATTACTGTTTGACAAAACATTGTCATTATAATATAATTATTGTGTAAATATAATCATTGTCTTCAATAGTATAAATAAATATATATTTATAAATAAATATATTACTTTTTTGTACAACCTATCGTGCCATCTAGCTCTAGAATATAAAGAAAATTGATTAGGAGCATAGAAAATTTGTAACATCTCCACCTTCCATGTTCTAATCTGAAACATATGAAATACATTTTAAAAAGAGGATATTACATTATGAGAGGATAAAAAAACAATTAAATTATTATTTATTTTTTATGGCATCAAGAATATATTGTGGATCCCTGATAATCATTGATCTTGTAAATCTGGGATCAATCAATTCTGGTAGGATACAATCAAAATAAAATGATTTTAATTTTTCCAACATAATCGTTTACCAGAACCGATCACGCTTTTCAATAATGACAATTTTGAGAGGATATTGAACACCTGACTAGACGGAAAAAATGCACTGCTGTTTTGCAGTAATGTGCAATTATCCTTGTATTTGAAAATGTCATTCGTGATGGACGTTTATAATAATATTCTGTTTTTTATCGATTTTCCAAAATTTAAATTTTTTGTTGAGAATTGCTTCTTCAACACTTGTTCCGGATATTGATAATGGGCATTTTATTTCTACAATTTTATCACCACTAATTCCATCAGGTATTGCTCCCAAAAAATCTAAAATCTATATAGAGGCCACATTTTCCAATAATTATATTTTCTTGGCAAGTTAACTGGTCCAATTCCACTTGTTCGTTGTCTCAACCATATTTGATTGATCTTATATTAAATAAAGATTGGCCGTAAAGCATGGCTTTTATCAGCGGTCCAAAACTAAGTCCTGAACGCCTTTTGCAAACCCGACCAAACCACGAGGCAGTCAAGAGATTCTTTCGTATTTCTAACTAGTAGATTAGATATTAGTAGATCGTAGATTCTAACTATTCACCGCTTTCTGCTTGTAGAACAGTTTGAGTTTGAGACATTTTTACAATGTTGCCAATATTCGGATGGATTTTTATATTTGCTCAGAGAAAGAAACGTGTCATTTCTTATTTGATGATCACTATATATATATGTATTTAAATTATACATATATGTGTTCTACGCACATATGAATTAAAAAAGTCCCATAAATATATATATATAATAATAAAAACACATAGTTTTTTCAAATCAATTATTTATTTTAAAACATACCAAAACATGTCAATTGAACAGAAATAACATAATAAGCAGGATATTTATTTTTAATAAACTAATTCATTGTCTTCAATGGTGTAAATAAATGAATAAAGTTTTGTAGGTTAGGTCCACCACTTGATACACATCCAAAGGAAAATAATCTATATAAAAAATATGGAATTTATAAGTAACTATTAACTTATATTTATAATATAAACTTGCCCGTTTTGCAGTCTTATTTTTGGTTATTTCAAACAAATCGAAAACCGCGTTTCGACAAAGGAGCCGCGCAGCTGTCATATACTTAGTAAACAAAATAGATCGAAAGGAAGTTGTCGATTTTACTCGCAAAATACGTACAAATTTAATACAATTAATGTTTAAAAAGTGACACGATGAGCTTAAATATCTTTTTTAATAGATGTCAAGCCTTGTATAGCGTTAAATCACCCAAAAAAGATTTTTAAAACACCGAGAAACGAATTGCGTCATTATTACTCCACGTCCACCCCCGTTCTACCTAATAAAAATGGACCGTTTTACCTGGCGAAATCGTGTCATTTGATTTATTTAATTGTTACTTTATTATTCTATTGAGAAAGTTAATTTTTTTACAGAGTATTGAAAAAACTATAAATTATATTTATCTATTTTTTATTATTTAATTAACGTCCATTTTCAGGGTAAAATAAAATCTTGAAGATGTTGAAAAATTGGATAAAATGACGACTTTTCAAAACCAAAGTTTGTTAAAGAATTTTTTTTTTTAAATTTTTAAAATAATAATCCGAACACGGTTTATATTTAATCTTTTAATTTCAATTGAAAAAAAAAACTTTTAAATGTTTAGGACTCTTGGAAAAGGGACATAACGAATCTCCAAATTCCTACACTTCAATCGGAAAAACACATATTTATCATAATTAAAGTAAATTTATAAAAAATAAAATAATCACACCGTCGGAAGAAATAATGTATCTAACTTTTTGCATTTAATTTTTTATGGTTGGTGCAGGTGATTTTTCGAAAAATGTACCAGAAAATGATCATAAAAATTCGAATATGAGAACTAACACGCAGCCCGTTCACGAACAAGAACACGTTCAAGTACCAGGAGCGCAGGAGCCGGGGAAGGTGATGCAGGCGGCGGCGCGGTACTCCGCACTGCCAACCTAACGGGACCAAAAATCGCCAGCTTCGACGCAGCAATTCCAGATAATAACGAATAAACAATATTTTACTGTCATTTAATGTTCAGTTCAATTATTTTCAGTAGATAAAGACCCCAAAATTATTTAGGGGTCATTAGTTGAAGTTCAACTAAAAACTCAACAAACAAGTGCAAAAAAATTAAGTTACAAATGTAAAATTGATATAAAAATAAGGGAATTTAAATAGAGATTTTTTAAAAAAATATATTTTCTTCAATAAATTTCACAATAAATTTCACATCTTTATTTAAAACGCAGCCAAAACACAAGTTAGTCGCTGAAGGAGCAGGAGCGCAGAGCTGGGCGGAGGCGGCGCGGCGTGACGGCTGTCACTGGAGGAGCTTAACCTGAAAAGTGGTTTCTGTCCTACTTGTTTTATGACCTGGTGGAGGATCCATGTGTGCCTGCCAGGGTCGCCGTTTGCTTTCGACCTTGGCCCCAGAGAGCCGGCCGGCGGTGAAGGGCCGCGCCATGACCGAGGGCCGCGTCATAGCAGCGAAATCAAAATGCAATTTAAACCATTCAATCACCAGAAAAACTTTACGCAGCACCTTTAAATGACTGCATCAAAAATAATTTAAAAATAAAATTTTTACTAGTTGCATTTTTCTATTTATGACATTAAGTCAATAAATTTTTTTTTTTTTGAGTGGATTTTTAGAAAAATGCATAAAAGGTCAGGTCGATCAAGCATTAAACTGCCTTTTGTACAGGTGCGACAAAGAGACTACGAGGATTTATATTGTCGATCAAATAAATATATATTGCTACTTTGCTAATGCAGTCTATACATGCAGCGACACAACCGATAATCAAACTTTAACGGTAAGTCCCACCTCGGCCCCAGAGAGCCGGCCGGCAGTGAAGGGCCAGCCCATGACAGAGGGCCACGTCACACCAGCGAATCTACATTAGACATTTAATGGGCTGCATTTTGAAGATTTACATCATACTAAGAAAATATACCCCATGGCCATGCCAAATTGCTATAACCAATTAATAAATAATACAATCAATTCATTCTATGTGATCATTCTAATTTTTTATTAAATGAAATTTCGTTTTTCTTAACAAATTTGGGTAACATTAAAAACTTTTCAACAAGCCAATATCTTAATTTTGTCGGTGAAAGGTAGAAGAGAAAATGATAAATGGCATAACGCAGCGGCTCATGCTTGTACTCCGGTGCTGGGCTCTCATCTAGCAGTGAGTTCATAAATTTTCTCATGAGGATTGCATCCTCCAACTGGTCGTGCGGCTTGGTGCCGCTGATGTGACCGAGGTATTCCGCTGTTCTGTCAAAGTGGTTCTGGAGATGCTCGGCTTGTTCTGGAGTGAAGGAAGCTCTCATTGTCTGATTGTAATCGTCTTGCTTGGCCAGTATGTTTGTGTTCATCACCATTGAGCCTGGAAATTTAGATTTAAATATTGATTTACTTATTTGTAAATGTCATTCTAATCTTTGATATGATTTTAAGTAAATAATAACTGACGTTCAGCGGCAGAGTTCTCATAAATAAATAATAAATAAACAAAAAGTTTTTAGATAAAATAATAACTTATAATTTCATTGTTTTGGCATGACTTTTGTAATATTGATTATGTTTTATCTTGGAAATATTTCTCCTCAGCTCTTTTTTGTCACAATGATTTTACGATATATAACTATACATGAATATGATGTTCTTAGCATTTTTATGGTTAAGTAAGCAATTAATTGTATAATGTCACGTGTAATCAAGCCAACAAGCAGTTGAGAAATATCGCCTCAGATAAAATGCTTATTCATGAATGTATTTTTTTTTGTACTTTGTACATGAAGTATTTTAAAAAGTAAAAAATTTCTTTAAAGATAGTTTTGTAGAAACATGTTGCTGAAAAGTTGATACTGCAAAATAAAAAATGTTATTAAAAAATCACTTCATTAAATCTGAAGCTGAATTGTTATTGCCTGGTATAAAAAAGACGACACCGATTCCGTGGGGCTGCAGTTCCATGCGCAGGGCCTCGCACCAGCCGCGCAGAGCGCACTTGGAGGCTGCATAGGGCGCCAGCGTCCGAAGCGGCTGGATAGCGCAGTGGCTACCCACGGTCAGTAGTCGGGGTCTCCCTCCGGTGGTCTCGGCGGTACGGCGCAGCAGTGGCAGGGCGGCTAATGTCACGCGCCACGTGCCCAGTAGGTTCACTGCCACTTGCTGAGAGCTCATCGACAGCGGCTGCCATGCAAACTCGCCGAATGCCATGACTCCTGCGTTATTCACCACTGCGTGGAGCCCTGCAGATGATATAAAATAACGAGACTTTTGAACTCTAAAATGCAACCTTATTCTAAATTCCTCCAATGTATACTTATTTTGCACACAACACACTGCTTTGTGATCATAGTTTAGTTACTTTTTCCTAAGTAATATTCTGAAATATTTTTACTTGGTAACTTTTAAATAGTTAATTAAAAAAAAAACATGCCACTATGGATTAAGCTTATTGTTCAAGTAATGAAAGACCATTAAATTGAACAGTGATTATCACGCCATCAAATACTCAATAAACAATCTGTAATTTAACCATTCGTCTTCAGACAGAATTTTATTCTTAACATTAAATCTTAATAAAATGGGATAAAAAAAATTGCTGGATGTTCAAACATTTGTATATTTTATTGAGATTTTTTAATAATCTCATAATTATTATTCGACAAATCGATAATATTAATATTTTCATGATCAATTCCTGTTTATTAGATAACTAAAATTATCTGATCTATTACTAAGAAATTCAATATTTTTGACAGAGAGTACTTGGTGGAATTCCATTTTAATATTTTAAACAAAGATCACTCTGTTTGATAATGCCAACGTGAAAGGATGGCGAAACCGGTCACAAATAAAAACAAACATGTGGAAAATCACTCAAGTATTTTACTCAAAAATATTGATCTATTACTATCATCACTACTTAAATATTGTAATTAAATCTAAAAAAAAATCATTAAATACGATCCAACATTAATTCTTTAAATCTAAATTGTGTAAATAAAGTAATTAGCTTGTAAAGTTTAGTATTATAAGCTTATTCAGCAAAGTAATTGTTGAATTGTCACAAAAATAAGTCATCATCGTCAAAAATAAGTAAGGTTTTTGCAAGCATTGCAGATTTTTTTTCTGAATATTCTGATAAAAGATAATGAAAATATAAGCAACGCCTACAAATATTTGATTTATGATAAATCAATCAAATTTAAATGATTCTTAATATTAACAGGTACTACTAATAAATAATAAAACTAGCAATTTTACAATTCCCTTGTATAATTCACACTCAGAGTTTTTTTCCCTTTGAATCTGGGGACAGTTTTTGGTTCATGGTTTTCCTAGGGAGAATAGTGTAGTGGGTCCCCGGGTCCTTCTGCACGGCAGTTTTATATTCAAAGGAAAAGTTTGCGTATTGCTGCTGCCCAATAGCATTTATATATAATAATTTCTGTACAAAACTTTGGCGTTTAGATCTGATACTCATTCTGCAGAGAACATCCCTCCACAATCATTCCAAGTGCACTACTCCATTAACAATCCTTAACACAAGCTCAGGGTACAGAATGGCAGCCATGCACGAGTAAAAGAAGTATTACGAATTTATTTATGAACCCGGGACAGATACATTCCAAGCTGGAGTAAGTATCTCCAATACCAGATTTCTGTTACTCGGAATGCACGGGTCCGTGGAACTGAATTACGGTCCCAGTCTGGGGTCCGTTATTACTGGTGTATTTATCATGATTTGTTGGACTCACGATATCCAGGGTTCTCGGCCAGCAGGGTCTCTACGTAGTGGAGGGCCCGCGAGACGCTGGCGTCGCTGGTGACGTCCAGCAGCACGGGGCGCGCGGCGCAGCGCTCCCGCACCGCTTGCCCTCCTCGCTCGTCGAGCACTCCCGCCACCACCGTGAGGCCCGCCTCGCTCGCCTCGCGCGCCGCCCTCAGGCCCAGCCCGCTGTCGCAGCCCGTGATGAGCACCACCAGCTGCTCGCGAGCCTGCAGGCGTCTCCCGGACAGCCGCCGCAGCATCTGACTCCGACAACAACCGTCGATCCAAATTATTGGCAGCCGACAATTGATGTGGAATCCAAACGTCGTGCCGCGAAACCATCCCTATGCGTTTCAAATGTCTCAATACAGTTGATTGGTTGACTCCCATCTTCAACGCGATCTCCCTGGTTGTTTGACGTGGATTAGTGTCAATTATGACTTTTAAATTGTCGTCATCAGACGTCGAAGGCCCGTGGTTTATCGATTAATGAAAAATCCCCAGATCGGAATTTTGTAAACCATCTTTGTGTTAGTCGAACTTTGATAACATCTGTTTCATACACTTTGTAAATGTTTTTGGTTGCCACAGTTGCAGTATTGTCTTTATGGAATTCATACAGTAAACAGTGTCGTAAATGCACTTTATCGACAGTTAGTTTGAAAAAATATAAGGGGTCTTCACTTTACCCTGGCTATAGTGGAAGGGAAGCATCCTTTATAAAATAAAATCATTTCAAAACAGATGTTATTGGTCAGTTCCGAGAATTTTTTTTTTCGTTGGGATCATACAAAAACGTAAAACTTTTGCATCAACCTTATAATATATTTAATAAATACCAAGTATTTAATATTATCTATTTAATTTAAAATTAGTTTTAATAAGGTTGACTAAACCACCAATAAAATTAAGCACGTGTAAAAAAGTATTATATTTAAAATATTAAAATAGAATTCCTCCAAGTACTCTCGGCCAAAATATTTATAATTTCACTACACCTTAGTAATATTCATATGGACACATCTTAATACAGAAATAATATAGTAAAAGTTTTAAAAGGTAGAAAGAGACATTTTAATTTTTTTTTTTTATCCTGAAATCAAAAGTTTAAAAAAATACTTTTTAGTGACGTGTTGTTTATGGTAGTAGCTGTAAAATGATGCTGTCTGATACGTCAAATTTTTTCTCACGCAAAAATCTGATGAGTACTATAATAAAATAAGAGCGAGCTGACACTATCTCTTCGTCGAATTTGCATTGAACTAAAGATTTGATTGTTTATCACAGATTTGTAAATTCAAGAGCTGCATAAATAGCCAATGACAATATACTTAATACAACATAATAATTATTGGCATTGTTTTAACATATTACTGAATAAAATAATTATATGTGGTTTTTTAAACATAATTTACTACATTTTAATCAAAGACGCTACAAAAAAATTAATAACCGACGTTTCAAACATTAAAATGTTGCAAATTCTGTAACATAGCTTTGTCTATTATTATACACTAGAAATGTAGCCCGTCACAGAATGACGTATTCGATGAACGATTAGATGAATATTTGCTTTCATTTTGTACACATATGTTTTGAATAACTGGATATTAATTTCGAAAGCAAAGCTATTCTAGGAAATATTCACCACAAATGAGCGGTACATGCCATTTTTTTTAATTATAGGACTGTCTTGTTCCTTCTTTTCCTTCCAATTCATTGTTTGACATTTCTGTCACATTTCGTGTCACAAACAACGCATCACTTTCACTGCATTTTTATTTGATGCAGTCTTTATCACATTCAATTGTGCAATTCTTTTTGAATTACGTTTGCTGTGCGTAGACATTTTGTGCAATTAATGATGTGATTAATAATTTCTCACGCAATTTCGATAAAAAAATAAAATTGGTACTTCAAATGTCAAGCTGGCATAAACTGGAAAATTCTACGAAGCATCAAAATTTGTTTTTTAGCAAAAGTTCTAAATTTGAAATTCTCGCGGTGAACAACAGAATCCTATAATTCGTACATATTAAAACTCGCTAAAGCATATTTTATAGTTTTATTCAATTAGTTTATGAATGAAAATATTATCCTATCGCCTTGAAATTCGGCACATAGTTGCGGAAAAACTTACTGAACTTACGTGCAAAAAATCAGCGTTGTATCTTTTAAGATATTCTATAGAGAACCAAAAAATGAAACATACACACACACACACACCCACACACAATGGCTATTATTATAGTAGATTTTATTAATATTTATGTTATTATAGTGTATAATATATTATTAAAACGCTAAATTTCATTACCTATTTGGCCTTGAATTTATACAAAAATATTTAGAAAAATTGAGACTTACCTCTGTTTTTTAACAGTTTCAGTTTTATAAGAGACTCGAAACGTCTGCTTCGCTTCTCGGTCAGAATAAAATAAATCTTTGGTTTTATATTTTGATGAAGGTGCATTATCAATAAGAAGTAAGGATGGGTGAATTTGTCTTCACGAAGATTCACGTATGTTTTCTAAATAATAAAAAAAACAATCCTTATATTTTTCATAAAATAACCACCTTGAAAGTGAGTCATATATTACGTATCTACAATTTCTCATTCACGTGACTTTGGTAATTACGATACAATTTTTTGAGATCATTTCAATGTTACGTATTTATAAAATCTGCCACCATTCAATATATTATTTGACAGATTGTATGCATTATTTTTCTGATTTCAGGAGGGAGAACATAATGCAAGAGAAAAACGCAAAAAACATCGTGACGTGTTTTAAATGCGGCTGGCACGTGTGATCTTTCAAAGTCACGTGTTTTTGGCAAGTACGTTTTGCCAAAGTTACGTGTTTTCGACAGCTGCAAAGCATTCACCAAGAACTAGATTTGGTCTAATTTTGTTAATTTCAGTTCTTAAAAATATTTATTATTTGACACAAACATTGACGCTCATATTTTTACTTAGACGATATTTCAACATTTGGTGATTTTTTAAAGTCGATATAACGTTTAATTAAAGCGTATAAGTTGCAATCGTTACAAAACGCTTTCTAATTTATATAAGTAATAATTTAAAAAAAAATTGAGTCGTGTCACGATGATGTCGTGATTTTTTCACATCACTACTATCATTTGAATTTCTGATACAAATATTACCATGTTTTATATTCAAATGGGACAGTGTCTGAATTTAAAACAGTGAGCTTGAGAAATCTTCAAGAGTTTTATCAAAAGCTATTGTATTGTTTAGTTTATAAACAAAGTTTTTAGAAATATTGCAAAAAAAAAAAAAAAATATATATATATATTTAAATTAAATTAAATGCAATTTTTGCTCTTGGCATAAAAATAATTGAATGTTTTTAAGAAATAAAAAATTATAGGCCAGAATACAATTTTGCTGAGTAATATTTTAAAGGAATCTTTATATGGCCTATGGATCAAATTATTCTTACTAATAAACGTTTATACTTTATTAGTAAGATTTACTTGAAAATGCCACCATAGAAAGTAGGCGAAACTAGTCGAAAATAATTTTTTTTTTATATAAAATAGCCTAGCTCTTTTGCCAAAAATATTGAACTTTTAACACTAGACTAGATTGCTTTAAATTTTTATTCTATCGACATACAAACCTGATAATTTTCCACATCTAAGAAAGCGATCAGCAGTCATGGCCACAATACGGTGTTGGAGCAGTGAGTAGGGAAAAGAGCTCTTGGTGCATTCTGTGCCAGTTCAAGAGTTTCAAGAAGTGTAAGGTTGAAAGCTGTTGGAGCTGTTTATTGGTTTTTACCATACACCATACAATGTAGATATTACCACAAGTACATTTATGTATTCCCCTGGCATAAACTTTGATAGAAAAGAGTATATGCATATAATATTTATTTTAGCTTTTTGAGAGCAATGGTTTATTGTTTGTACCACCATACAAATATTAAGGATAAAATGGAGTTTGTGTGTGAAGAATGCTTTGACGAGAATTCTCAACCTGGATATGGCCTCGACTCAGTTGATGAAATGGATGAAGTATAAAGAGTTAGGAGTAATAATAAGTAGACACCATGTATGCTGCATGTACTCGATTTACTTACACAGTATGATAAATAAATTCATTTATTCACTTATTAAATCATTAATTATTAATATTTCACATAATATTAAATATAATATATCATCTGTATTTATTAAGGTTTATTTATAAAATATTCATCTTATATCGATCAAAACATCTTGTTAAAGAAAACACAACTGAATTTAATATAGAAATCAATAGAATCTACTATATATATGATTAAGTGCTAACTTTGGATATACAATGTTTTATAATATTATAATTTATTTTTTAACCATACAAATTTTCTAAAATCATTTATCTCATTAGTGAATCAAACCTACATTTCCTACAGGTGTATATAAAACACTAATGATGTATTCTCTATTACCATAAATATAACATCTCTTAAAATGAAAAGTACAATAATTATAAGGAAACATTTGATAATATTTCAATTAAAGTTTCTAAAGCAAAATACACAACATTTATTAGACAAGCAAATATAGTAAAAGTATTGTGAAATAAATACAGTGTACAGTTAATCAATTGAGAAGGAACAATTCCTTAAATATCCTTATATATTTTTAAAATCAGTATTGTGAAAAATCCCCTTTAAGTTATAGAAACTAGGCCTTGTTATACGATTTTTTCTTCGGTAAAGATAATATAGAAAAAATAATAAAAGCTGTAAACATAATTTTAGTTATTTAAACATGTACACTGTATTTTAAAAGAAAAATTTATCAATCTTTGACACAGAAATTGTCAAGTATAATGCAAAGGTTAAAAAAGATAAACGTAACAATAAATATTATAAAGGACTTATGAAATAGATACTTAATAAGTATGGCAGAGTAAATAAAATTCAAAAGCAAGCACTAAGCTTGAGTAAGTATAATAACAAATGCAGTTTATAATATTGACTAGAAAAAAAAAATTTAAACTTTAGTAACGTAAACTTTTAAAAGCAATGGGTTTCCCGAAACTCCATTCACGGTATTTATAGAGCGTCTTATGTATTTCTGTGGCTGGGTGAGATTACATAAGCCACAATATAACTACCACGCACTTATGTTAAGTAGTTCCCAAGAATCAAGTATTGTTTTATCATTCCCTGCCGCTCAAACGTCGTCGCTCTCTCAAATTTACAATGTTGTCAAAAATATATGTCATACAATATTTTTTCCATTTATATACATCCTGTATATATAGTATGAATATTTATTATATAAAACATCCATTTAAATACTTTATATTGTACTTTAATCCGTTAAGTAGATATTAGGTGTGCATATCGGTTGATATCTCAACAATAGTTTTGCTCATTAGATAGTTGAGAGCGTTAATAGATATTAGTATAGATATAATTAAATAAACTTGATTTTTAAGTAGAATGTTTATAATTCCTAAAAAATGACATAAATAAAAAGAAAAACAACTCTCTCAATTGTATTCAAAAATTTTTATGCATGTTTTAAACCCAGTATGTCTTTTAATTCTTTTCATTTCCAGGCTGGCCTACCTCATGGACTTTTACTATTTTTTAATAAATCTTACACCATCAAGGAGGTATCACACATTGGAGATGTTTTCAAACATTGTTTAATGTTTAGTGAGTATCCATGCACGCTGTAACTTTACATAACCGTTATCGAATAGCATCAAACAGATTCAACACTTTGAAATAAAGTTAAGACATACTGAGTTTTATTTTACAGAATCATTGATGATAAAATCTATACAATAATGATATATTTTAGTTTTCCTTATCACATTCCGTGCCGTTGCGTTGATATCACCATCTATGTATCAGAGGTAGAAATGGCCTGGCGGTGTTGGCAAAGGATCGTACTCGAGTACGATCATAAGCACATTTCGAGGCTTAACATTTAAAATGGCAACAGTGCCTTTTATACAAAACGACGATATGTTTTCCTTTCGAAAATTGTAGCCCATTAGATCTCCGCTGCGGCTAAGAAGTGTTCTTCCATTTTTACTTTCGAAAATAGCAGAAGCTGTTACCGTTAATTAACATTATAAAAACGTTCTTAACGAAGTTGTCTAATTTTTTTTGGTAAACTCAATTTCAGGCAATTATTGAAACATTTCAAGAACAAATAAATTATAACAAAAATAATATTCTCTACACCTTCTATGTGCTTATTGAAACTCTAAAAAATACACATTTTGTGATTCTATTCATATATTAAATAGGTAAATTTTGTAATGAAAACCTATCGTCAGTTATTAGCAAGTGATTCTAAGAAATGGATTATTTAATAATTATTGCAGTAACACAAATTCCTTGGATCCATTTTCAAAGGATTTAATAAATATTTGCATAAATGAATTCCTCGACTAATTCAATATGTTTGAGTGAAGATCTTTTCAAACATAAATATCAAGATCAAAGAAAAATGGACCCAAGAATTACCAATAGTAATACACATATTGGATATATTTGATAGTTCGCTGTACTAAATTTTGTAATGCTTTAGTGGTTTATAAAAAGTAATGTCATTTAATCAAGAAGTAATTTTATTTCACTATATTTATTTTCAATTGGTGACAGGAAGATATTTGGATATTAAATATAAAATTAAAAAGTTTTATAAAAACAACTATCCGAAAGGAGCAAAATCGTCGGCGTAGACATGCGGTTGTTTCAAGTTATCTAAAGACATTTGAACATGGGATAGTCACAGGTAAAAGGAAAGGATAGTTAATGAATAATTCAACACAAAGGTTTGGTTAGTCCCTTGAAGTGAGATAACCTAAAAATTGGAAAGTAATTGGGTGGAATTAAATAGATTATAAATAATAATATAAGCACAGGCACCCCTTGACATTTTCAGAAAATTATATTGAACAACTGTTGCATTTAAAATTTCATTTGTACGTGGCCAGTACGCGTTTCTTGTTAAAAATGAAATATTTTTAATGCACGAGACTTATTAAAAAACGAAATATCGCGTTTAATTGAGTGTAAAACCCGCAAATGCCAAAGGTCCTGTCATCGGATCTGGTCAATGCCAAGGTCAGGTCAAGGAAGAAGACAAGGTCAAATTAAAAGGAAAGGTCATCTGGGACTCACGTCGACAGATGTCTTGTCGGTTGATTCAGGGTACGCGAATAAAATAAAGCGTCGAAGTGTGATCCAATTTATAGTTGAATATTGTCAATGTGACAGAAAGGGTAAAATTTAGTAAAATATAAGTGTGCTCTGGGAAACGTCAGGCTGGATATGAAGTGAGGTTAGGTCAATTCAATTCAGATTATTAGCATCTATATATGGTCAATGTTAGGAAGAGAGGATAAATTCAAGAGTCAGTGAAGGGACAGGAGGTCGGTAAAGGATGGTCAGTTCGGGAGGGGGAGGGCCTACAGAGCGCGCTCCTCGTGCGCCTTCTTGACGATGGCCAGCTTGGAGTGAGGGTCTGGGGCGCGCAGCCCGGCGTACGGGGCCTCGCGCGTGCCGTGCAGCACCAGCGACCACTCGCGCAGCCAGCCGCGCTGGGGACTCTTGGAGTTGAAGCTCGCCTGCAATCATCAACCCATCGCACATTTCACCCAGCCATTAAAACTATTGTAGCAGCAGTGCAAGCACACGCTACATTATTTGTCTTGTGAAGCTCCGCCCCTACCTCAGGTAGAGACTTTCTAATTTTACAACAACCCTACAACCCGACGCGATAACGCAACCCCATACAGAGAGACGCAGACACTCGACTAGTAACCACGTATTATCTATTTTGTCCATCATCTTAATAAACGAATACGCAAACATTTCGCCAGCCTTTTGATCTACGTCCACATCAATAAGCAACATAACATCAACGGCGAAACTATCAATTGAAAATTACCTGTAGGCTTTATTTTATTTTTTATTACTGTCGGCCCCGGACAGCGCTGTGGTACTACTTCCGAATGCCCGTAGCTGGTCTTTACTTTAAATATACAGTAATACCCCGCTTTACGCGAGGGATACGTTCCAGAAAAAATCGCGTTAAGTGAAATTCGTGTATATCGGGGTTTACGATTAAACATCCATACATAGTCAAAACTTAATACAAAAAAATACGAATCTTTTGAACCAATCACTTTAATTCTAAGAACACTTTATGCAGTATTACATAATTCATATATTGTCTTTTGGGTAGCGTTTCTTTTACGTTCTTGTAAAATACGTCCATAGCACCCAACGCTGTTTTTAATTGTTAAGAGAAGTCAATGACTACATTATGTTCATACACATTCTTTTAATAAGAAATTCACGTAATGCGAGGCATTTTAACGCAAAATTTGAAATTCGCGTTATAGCAAAAATATCAGACACTTTCACATATTCTTCCTCTTCAGTTCTTCTCTTGTCCGAGGGCTTCTCCTGTAGGCTACTTACTATCAAAGTATTCGATCGAAATAAACTCATAGGTCAAATATTTGCGCACGAAAATATATCCTAATAAATTCTAAATATTGACTATACCCGATAATCAAACAACCATTATTCGTAATAATAAAATAGTATGTATCTGGGGTCTGTATCCCATAGTGGTGCTTTACATACCACCACAATGGTTGCGCGAAGATTGTCACAAGTAATATTTAATAATGCACTTATTCCTATGTTCATTAATGGATTTGTGTATTTTAAGTATTTCAGAAGGCTCACCTCTAATAGCCAAGTCCCCGAGGGATACTCTCCCCACGTGTGGGTGGTCATGAAGGGCCACTTGGTGAAGCCATCCCGGCTGTCGTCATCGTTGGCGCGTCTGCTCAGAATCATGGACCTGCAGCGTGAAAAAATATGGAGTAAACAGTTAAATAAGCAATCAACGGATCACGTTTAAAAGCGTCTTGTTTTTCTTATGCAAGATTTGATGATTTTCCTATTCTTTGAGCATACCACTAAATAGAAACCGGAATCTGTGGTTCTGCCCCCTTAAAGATTATTTATATCTCCCCTGGAAATATTCTGCCTTCTGCAAACTTGCAAAAGGGTATAATGAATCCTTTCACCCTACTTTAGATATTTGCAGTTCGATGGCTTACTCTTTGAATAAACCGGGTGGGAACATTATAGAACTGTTGCGGACCTTGATGGGGTGTTCACCTTGGGTGGGGTTGAGGGGCAGAGGGCTTCGACGTAAATATGTGCATCTTGTGAAATTACACAAGAAAGACGGATCTCTTTGACTGACCTGGTGCCCATGGGACTGGTGAGGAACAGCTCGAGGTCTCCACGCCGAGAAGCGTTGGCGCTGACCACGGCTTGGACGTGCTCCAGGTAACGGACGGCCGTGTCGGTGCCGGTGCAGGCTTCCGTCTTGATCTTCAGCAGCAGGGACCGGCCGGATGGGATCTCTCTGGAATACAAGGAGTCGATGAGGTCTTGATGTGGCAGTACAATGCAACCTGTCCTGTTATAGGTTCATATTGTTTATTGTCTGGTTATTGTTTTCCTTACTGAGGGCCGATGAGGGCGCCGGCTTCGCAGTGGTACCGAGCGGGGACGGTGCGCCAGGGCTTGGCCAGGGAAACCATGGCTCCAGCATCGAGCACTCCGAAGCCGAACAGGTGGTTGAACTCCAAACCCACGCCGTTCATCGTCCAGTGGAAGCGGCCCTGAAACGCACATCATCAGCAATTGCACAACCTGATGTGACGCCATAAACCAACGATACTGCGCGGTATGTCAGAAACGGTAACATGATATGTCAAAGCGGCTCTGAAACACGCGTCATTCAATCATATAACCTAGCATTACGTCACATATCAACGACACTGTGCGGGGTGTCGTAGATTGTAACATGATACGTCATATCTTTTGATGTGTGATATGAAAATGTCATGAGTTCGCAAGTGGAGAGATATTAAGCCTACAAGTATTTCAATACCTATGATATAGCAATGTACTACGTAAAATCGATATATTCGTATTAGATTTATTAGTTTATTTTAGAATTACGTAAAAGTTATAATAGTGACTTGTCGGTTCTAAGAGCTAATGCTGATGATTCTAGATAACCATTATGTATTTGTTGTCTGCACGTTGGTAGCTAATGTGAGACAGAGACTTGTGATTTATTCGGATTATTTTATATTCTATGAAAGCAACAGCTCATTAAAATGTTAAATTCAATATCACGAGAAGTTGGTTATATATCAATTATATAATCCATCGCTTTTAGTATTTGCATTACTAAGCAATTGACTGATTTCTTTAATGTTATTGTTACCTTAGCATCAAACAATGAATTCCTCTTGGAAGTCAGGACCGTCAGGTGCTGGATGTCTCTCCACGTAAGTTTGGGGCTGAAATTAAAATATTAATCATTAACAAATATAATCTATTGTCAAAGCCAAGTTGCTAGACCAGCGATTAAAAGTTCCTTCAATTCTATAATCATCTTAAAATAATAATATCACATTAAATCCATTTGTGTTTTGATTTCGTCAAATACAAAATGCATTGATATTCTATATTGTTTTTTTTTATAATTATGTTAAAATATGTGGAAAATTTTTAATATATTTCTATAACACGCTAATGCGTTCTTAAAACTAGATAGTCTTATTTATAAATGATTGGTAGTTATGTCAAGAAGTCCTGATAAGGTGTAGTTGTAACGTGTATGATGAATTGATTGAAGATTAGCATAATCTATTATCATAATTCATAATGCAATTTCATGTATTACATTTTACTTAATAATCAAAGGCTTTATATAAATAATAGCATAGCTCGTAATAGTAAATCCTTTTATAACTTTAAAATAAATTTTTGGATAAAGCTCTTTCCCGAATTATGCTGAAAATGATCATGAAGTATTTTTTTTCACTATAGAAAGAAGAAAATGTCTTAAAAGCAATCGTGCGTGTAATTTCTTGTCTTCGATGTGCATAAAAGATATCCGTTGCCAAATTATCGTTTAAATGAATTAGGCAATAAAAAGGGCAATGTGCGAAGATAAAATAAGAAAAAAAACAGCGAAAGACCCTTGAATTGATTAGGTTAGTAGCAAAATTGGAGATTAAGGCTGCGGCACGGCAAACAGCCCCTGGACGGGGGTGAGATTAGGTTAATTACTTTTCTGCTGGGGGCTGTCACTGCCTTCGCCTCCACACGAGGGATAGTTTCCAATTATACAAGGATAATCTCACCCTCATTCACGCCGGAAAAAACGTATCGTAATTTATTAGCAAATTTACTATGTATAAGTACGCAATCAAGACTGAAACTTTTATGTAATTTGAAAAAAAATTGTTTCAAGCTTTTAAAATATACTCTTCTCGCTCTAACGCCAAGGCACAATGAGAGCTTATTTTTTCTCACTCGCACCCGCAGCGGGTGCATTGAAGGTATTTATATGATTGTTTGTTTGCAAACTTATTTCAGAGAGGGAAAATTAAACAGGATTATGCGGTCACACGAACAACCCAGTTCATAATTATTTTAGTTTCTAGAAATTCAAACAATTATAAAAGTAAGAGTAAAAGCACGTGACTTCGCAGCCCGAATATTAAATCTCAAAACGAAACTAAAATCTTCAAAATTATAATATCATCATAACATTCAAGAAGCACAGTGAGTAAAATATATGAAATTTAAAATTCATTTTAGTAATATTTTAGAAAATTATTTATTCGTCGATACACTCATGAAACGTCTTATCGTTTATCGACTTAAATCGAACTCACACACCTGGCTTTCTCATCATTAAAATATATATTTTAAGCACAGTAGATCTATTAATAAATATTTAATAATGGTGATTGATATTTTGTAAATCAAATGGGGTTGCTTTGTTCTCCAAACTTTGGCTTTTTGTTCCGCTTTATAGTCCGTATATTGAATCGTCATTGTCCCAAATCGGTTTTATCTCGAGGTAGTCGCAACTCGGGGTGCTCAAACGAGTACTGTTTATTCAAAACATCGTCGTATCTGCGGTTTTGTGAGCGATTTAGTGAGGAACCGCGTACTTTGTTGGCTTTGGGAAAGTCAGGTCATCCTTACCACTACTTAATCCCACTTAAGTCAGCCATTTATTTATAATCCTCTAAACTGGCCGAGTATACGAAGGTTAACCCTTATTACAGTAAGCCTGAATACATTAAGTCATGGTTTATTGTTTGGTAAAATATATTATACATATCTATAAATTTACATTTGAAGTAAAATTATATTTTTATAAAAAAAATTAAGTGTATTTTATTTGTTTATTCCCGCAATTAATAATGTTTGATCCTGTAACTGAATAGTAGTAGAACAGGGAATACTTCTATTTAGTGAATATTAAATAACCTCGGCAAGTATTTGTGTTGGTTATGAAGTTGTGAGCTTAATATTTAATCAATATAAACTGTTTTCACGCAATAAGTTGGGGCCGTCTATTAAAGGCACCTCAAAAGGCTTCAGCTCTCAGGTAACTCAATATAAACATCAAAGCCACCCGCTGGAAAACTTGAAAGCCCTAGAGACGTTTTCCAATAGCCTAGAAAACATCGCCTCAGCCAAGTTCTTTGATGTTTACGTGGAAGTGGTGGGCAAATAGTCGAAGTTTTAAGATAAATTAATATTTTAAAGCAGTATAAACGTCTAAAATTTATTTAAATAGTAAAATATATTTCATTAAAAAAATAATGTTTTAACAATACACGCTAAGAAATGACTCTAACACTGAATTTATACACAAGTTTATAGTCTGATGGAGTGCCTAGCATTGGCTTGGCACTAATTATCGATAACCATAAACTGTTTCAGGGTACTGCTGGGCGTGAGAGTAACCACATTTGTCTTCTAAGAGATTAGCACCCCGTGTCATGAAAGAAGAAAAAAGGGTCAACCCTGGTGACAACCGAGATTCTGAATAAACTAGACCGGGGACGGCCTTTTTGTAGAACTGAAATCTTCCCTTCCCTTTTCATTTTAGGCAAAAACTGTACTTCGGTCATAGAAGGGGTGCTTTTTGCATTCCCTGGATTGAGATGAATTTAGTTAACATTATATAAAGCGACGGTGTGTTTGACTTTGAAACAAACATATTTGAATATTCGATTTAAACATGAAATAAAAATATTAAAGGAGAAATGGTTTCACAATGTTATAATTAAACACTTGATTTCTGATTTTGGTTCACTGAACGTTTTCATAATGAATGAAGGGCATTAAATATATTTGCTTCCCGCTCTCCCTAGTCTGTACCCTGATCGGTAATGGATTAGTGGACTTGGAATAATTGTGGAGGGATGTGGTCTGGAAGTACCTTTTCAAGGTGGAGGGGTTCCTATCAGATCGAAACGCCAGAGCTTTGTAAGGAAAGGTTATATAATAATGCTATTGGGCAGCAACTATAGCAGACTTTTGAACTGCTGTCATCATTGGGCCAATTTTCTTCAGAAAAGGCGAAACAGTCGATGGGAATCGATATCGGTGGATGTCGGCTCATCATGCCTGCCCAAAAATGTATGAAATAGTCTGGATGGTTACTGGTTTCAACAAGACGGTGCGTTATGCTACACTGCAAATCAAACAATGCAGTTTCTGCAACGAAAATTCCCTGGACGTGTTATGTCAAAACAAGGCGACATTGACTGGCCACCCAGATCTCCAGATTTGACCCCTCCGGACTACTTTTTGTGAGGTTATTCAAAAAAAAACAAAGTGTACGCCAGCAAGCCTCGGATCATTGACGAGCTCGAGGCAAACATTAACGCACAAAAAAAGCACATTTTTCTTTGGCCAATAATGGCGGCCACTTGATTGATTTCATATTTAAAAACTAGTTCAAATAAATTGTAAAAGACCAAATTATATATAAATACCTCATTTATAGAAATCGGTTGCTTTTATTATTAAAGTTATTTTTATTCACATACCGACATAAAATATGGCGCATCGTGTAGAAGGACCCGGGGACTTACTACACTATATTCCGCTTAGAAAACCATGAACACTGGCATATGCTCAGTGAAATGGTCGCCAACCTCCTCTGAGGAGAAGCACTTGAAGATGAAGAAGTGTATCTGTTGAGTACTCACTTGGCCTCGAGTGCCAGGGCGAAGACTCCGGCGGCCTCGGGGGCGGCCGCGCTGGTGCCGGAGTGCGTGGTGGTGCACTTGCCGTACAGGTCCGTGGTGGCCACGCCGGTGGCGGGGTCCTTGGCACCGTTGCTGAAGGTGGACGCCAGCGTGCTGGAGCAGGACTCGTCGTAGTGGGCGTTTTGGCCGTCGTTGATTGCACTATAAAAAAAAATGGATCTTTGGATTTCCTGGTTTGTGTCTTTAGAAGTTTCGATCCAGGTTTTGGCACGCTTAATTCCTGAACATTGGCATCAGGGGTTCCAGAATATACTTAAGGTAAACTGTTAAATTTTTTATTATTACTTTGTCTACAATGTGTGTTCAGCTTAGATACACAAAATGACGAGAAAAATTTTAATGTTTATCGACTACATACAAACTTATTTTTGAAATTCTATATCACAAATATTGATAGTCCAGTAGGTTTTACAGTTTTTTTCAACTATGCATAAATTACAAATTGACCAACTTTTATAACATACAATGACCAAATCTTGATGCAGATTTTTGTTTACACTCTAAATTACTATTTAAAAATTTAAGCTTTGGTATTTTAAAGTAAAAGCTGAAAAAACACTGACGTGAAGGCGTAAAATTTCAGTACATTTTATTGAATTGGATACACCTTAAACAGTTGATTAGTGATTCAGCGCACCTCTACGAGGGCACGTGCTGGCAAAAACGTGTCTGGGGGAGTCTCGACAGAAGAGCTCTAGAATCTAAGTGTTAATAAAGATCGGAGTTACTCCATCCTCACCTGTTGATGGAGACGGTCCACATGGAAGCAGCATAACCGTCGCAGTTGCAGTCGTCATCTTCGCCGCCATCGCCGCTGGCCCAGACGTATATGTTTCCCAGACCGTTACGTCCCTGGAAGAAAAATAAACCCAAAATTAACCACAAAGGTTCTAGATAAATAAAAAAACGTATAAATAGCCAAATGGCTAGGATATTACGTATTTTTTTGCAATCGCTTTTGTCTTTCAACGGTTACGTTAATCTATGTTTATATTCATATTCAACAAATCTTTATGTGACGAGCTATTTGGCACTGTGCATATGCAATACGATCAACCATTAATCGGACCATTGTGCTCTACCACACTCATTGACTTGAGCAAAATAAATAAAATGAACTTCTTGACTTGAACATCCCTACGGTTGGCTTGGGCCAGGTATATAAGCACTTTTGAAACTTCTCATACGTTATATTCTACCAAAAATAATCTCAGGTTAGATCTTAGGGTTATTTCTATGATTTTGTTGAAATTGTGCGGGTTCCTAGATTTTGATAGGGGTTGAGGTAAGATTAAATCCGGTTGAGGTTTAATCCATCTTCAACCCTGGACTTTCTAAGTCGATCCTTCAGAATATCTACAGAGCCTGTTTCCATGTAACGTAATACTTTTCAAGTTATACTCAATACTTAAAAATAATATTCGTAAGATGTTTTATATGAGGACATTTATATAATTTTTAGAATTTAAAACTCGAGTAATGAAAAAATACTTGTAACAATGGATCAACAGTTATTTTAGCTTTTGAAACTCGATAGCACAAATAGAGATTATTTTGAGTAGTGACATGATAAAATCAAAGATTTTTCTTGTCATTTCACGTGAGAATTGATAACACAAATCTTGTTTACTCGATAAAACTGTGAGGTTATAAAATGAAGAATTATTAAAATTATTTAATGATAATCGTTGGTATGTGACAAGTGATTATAAATTTAGTGCGAAATACGTCTGAAGACAATTCAAGATTTCAGCAGGTATAGGAAATAGTGAATAGTGCAAAATTTACGTAGGGTACTACTTATGGTATAAAATATTTAATGAAACCATATATTATATTCTGTTTGTAAGATTATATAATATAAACCGTTGACACGCGCATTCACAATTTCCGCGTCTACACAAAAAGCCATCACTATATTATTTTTTGCTTCCATATTTATTTAAACCGAACATTGTAATGTTTCTGTATTTTAGAAAAAACTGTTTTCATAAAAAAAAACAGGAACTAATATAAACATAATATTTACATATAAAAAAATATAATATGATCAACATATTACGTTATAAGAAAAATTAAATAAACCGAGGTTGTTAAAACAAAAAAGACAAGGCTTGTTGAGAAAGACATATTTTTCTTTACGAAAAAAATAATTATTTTCCAAAAGGAAAAATAAGGACTAATATCCAGAAAAATATATGTGGGCTTAAAACAATATAAATAAATAAGATGAAATATATATTTTTCTTTTGTTTAGAGATCAAAGTAAAAAGAAAAGCTCCTTACATGAGAGGTGTGCTGGAAATAACCCAAAGAAACCTTGAAAGGATAAAATAACAAACATGGCTAACCAAATGGCTTGTGGACTACGAAAATATTTTATTGTATTGAGGATCTAATCTTTTTTATTCAGAATTAACTTAACAGGCGCAATCCTCAGGGAAGACTAAAACACAAAACAGGAGAAAATCTAGCCCTAAGTATAATAATAATAATTATACCAAATTAATTAACTCATTGCATCAAAATTCATTTTGATTTTGCTAATACTAGTTGTGCTATTTTAGTAAATTACTTAGTAGTAAACCTTCTTCATTTTTCCCACATAAACATTTTTAAAAATACTCGCATAAATATTTTGTAAAATTCCACACTTCGTGGTGCTTAAAAAAATTGAAACAAATTAATCACTTTTTCCAGGAGGGCGACTTGTTGCCCCTGGGGAGAGAGGGTGAACGCGAGAGAGCCTCGGGGGAGAGTGGGGAGAGGCTTCGCTCCATAAAATCATGTCTCCAACAATTTTTATTCTTGTAAATTGAAACCAAAATTGATTCCGTGGCGTGAATTTTCAATGAAGTCGAGAGACTTGTGGGAGTTTCACGAGATCGAAAGCGTCACAGTGTTTAAAGAGATGATAAAACAGAATGGTTTTAAATATGTGCAATCATACAAATATACACATATATATTTTATTTTTTTATTCATATAGTATATCATACAGTATATGCTCAGTGAAAAGGTCGCCACTCCTCTGATGAGAAGCACTCAATGAAGAAGATTTCAACTAGTCATAGTCTGCCTTGAAATGTTCATATCTGAATTATTATATAACCCATTGAAGTGTGATGTGGGATGAAATGATGAAGGTGTTATGGTGCAGCTCTCACCTCGTTGACTCCCCTGACGATGGCTCTCATGGTGGCATTGCGGGGTCCATCCACCGTCTTGCCGTCGTCCGTGGGTCCCCATGAAGCGCTATAGATGTCGATCTTGTGCGGCTCGTGCCCCATGGAGTTGGCCTCGATCAGGTCCGTCATGTAGGGCTGGTCCAGCATGCGGATACCTGGGAACACATATTTATCGTTTATCCACTCTGAAAACGAGAACTGTGGAAAGCGACTGCGTGACTAACTTAATTGGGTGATCCAACTAACTTGCATGTTTAAGGCAGCTGGTTGAATGAAAACTGGGATCAGCACGCAGTACATTTAATCATTTGAGGAGAGTACTATGCTCAAGAGATATAACCTCGGAACCTCGATGGAGATTCATCAAATTTTATGTCATTTATGTAAGAATCTTTAGGATACCATGAGTTGACCGCGTCACGAATGAAAGAGTCTTACACAAAATGCGCAAAGAAAGGGAACTCTTGAAGTTGATAAATAAGCGGAAGGTCTCCTCCAAGGAAAGATCGAAGAAAAAAGAGGCATTGGAGATCGTAAGTGCAGCCGGATTGGTAAGACTAGCCCAGGATAGAGATATATTCGAGGAAATGATCACCTTCATCCCATGAGGAGAGGCAACAGAAGAAGAAGAAGCAATGTCTATTGATGTATTTTTTAAAAAAAATATTTTGACGCATTGTCTTCGTACAAATAAAAAGAGGTTTAAACCCAATTTCACCAGTTTGGGATTCAAGTGCTTGAAAAATATTAAGAGGTAATACGGTATTGAATTTATAAATACACAATAAAAAGCAAGTGCGAAAATTTAAATACGCAATAATAAAGTCTACAATGGTGTGTACTTCAACCTTAATATACCGATATTGATAAAAAAGAATAAATAAAAAAAAGGTACAGCCCAAAGCCTCAACATTTGAATACGGCCCATTCTCGTTACTTACAGAGGGTATTCATATAAAACCTCCCTTCAGAATCCTGAAAAGCTACAAATATTTGACTAGAGGCCCGGGGCTGCCAGGGATGATCGGAAATAATCGACAGCGGCAGGGATGAGACTTCTTTACAAATCAAAATAAGATTATTTATTCAGAATTTGAGCACAGCATCCCCCGCGATGGCTCGGGGGTGAGACGGTGGAATTTTTATATTATTGCGATTGTATGTACATCTTCGTTTATATATATAATATTTTTTTAATTGGTGCTATAACATAAAGACCAAACTAAAGAAGGATTCATTTGACTAAAATCTATTATTTTTAAAGTCGTACTTCTATGGATCAAAGCATACAATTTTACGAGATTATTACTAAGGTATGCAAATATTATATTAAAATCAATCAATTCGATATTATATCGATAGAATTTTTATGTATGTTGACACCCCTAGAGGTTCTGTTGAGAATTTGGAAGGAGCTCCGCCCACACCGGGCTCGGAGTGACGTGTGGGGGTGGAGGCTGTAGGGGCTGAAGGGGGTGAAAAGGCTGGAGGGGCTGGGGATCGGGAATTTACGGAATTATTTGTTGAAAGGTTGAATGATTGAAATATCAGAGACTAAACAGGAAAATCTAGCAGGCTTGTTTCCTTAGACGGGTTCGATATATTCGCAAGGAAGTCCCGTCACAGCCACTGCGCACAGTAACTATATAAATTCAGAAATATATTTATATACAATACAGCTTAAAGATAAAACGTAGAAAAAACAACAAAATATATTTCAATAAAAAAATATCACGTGTTATACTTGCACCCTAATTTATTTTCAAACGAGAAATACAGTCATGCGGTAATTTTTTTTAAAACAATGAAAAATCTTTGGAAAACAATTTATTACATTTTTATTAAAAAATAATGACCAAGGATAAAACTTTATAGTTAAAAATCCTAAAGCTATTAGTATTAATTGAACTAATTTAAATTTATAGATTACATTTAATCAACGTTAAATTGGATTCACGCGACACATAATCAAGATTGATTTTCGCTTTTTATAACAATCTTCCTGTTTCTAATCAAAATGATTAACGAAGACTGAAATAATTTCATTCAAGGTGTAATTATCGCTGGAGCATATTTATTAAAAAAAAATCATTTATGAATTATTTAATTAAATATTGACTGATGACTTATTATTAAATAGATACTGTATTATTATGTGATAATATACAGACTTACGACATGTGTCCACTGACGAAATGTATAGTTTGTAAAGTGATGATTTGTATTGAATACTGAGAAGTGGATAGACGAATACTTGACAATGACTGATTCGCTGAATAAGGGATGAACATGATGATGACTTACCTGCTATCTTGGAATCATAAGCCACCCCCACACCACAGACTCCATTATCCCTCGCAGCTGCCACTTCTCCTGCACATCGTGTTCCGTGACTGAAAATAAAAATAATAATTCATGTAATATAATCCATGTTAAGGTAAAATTAATCTAATGATTTTAAAGCAAATAATAGATTTCAGAAAAAAATATTTTATCATAATTCCAAAAATGATGACTACAGTTATATTTTCAGATTATATGATTCATAGTATATTTGAATTTTTAGATAATAATGTTAATAGGTTAAAATATTTCAATCTTATAGTACCTATATTCTTAATGGGTTTAAGTTATTTTGAATAGTTTTATTCATGGATTTACCAAACTATCTCTTGTCAGTAAACCCGACTTAGTGTACGTTTAAGTGCTTTCTAGGTTTTACGTTATTTTTATGACCTTACAATGAAATGAAATCCTTAAAATAATGGCACCTTAACCGCAACTTACAACATTTAAATGATATTTAAATTCAAAAGTTATTTTTATGGTAATTTTGTAAAGTAAATTTCTAAGCGGGATTCAAACTAATCTTATAAATAAGAGATCGGATTTTATATTCTGCATGAGATAAATATGAGAAACTTATATTTATTTTTTTTTAATTTTTAATCCAATTGTTCAAACTATTTTAAAAAAATATTTTTATTTTGCATTAGTTAAAATTATTTTTATTTCTTTAAATTTAAGCTGAAGTCATTTTTCTGCAGCATTATATCTTACTTACAAAATAATAAATGACAATATTAATACTATCGAGTTTTTTTGGCTTTCTACTTTTACAAATAAAATAATTGATGATTAATTAGCTTATTTTCTATGTGTGGTATATTAATGAAAAATATATAAAATACTTGGTTAAAACTTTTTTATTACAGAAGAAGCATCTTCTTAGTCGCATCGACTAATCAAAAACATAAATGAAGAAAATAAGAGATTGTCGTTAATCCGATATCAACTTATTAAAGAAGAAGGAAAAGTTCGAAAAGAAAAATTAATTTTAGGTTTTATAATTGTTTGGCGAAGGAATTTCATTACCTTCTGAGAACCGCTTTTAAACTTTTACAAAAGAAAATTGAGATTGCATAATCAAAATTAAGTATTTATTGCAAATAAATATATTTTTAATGTACAGTATTTCACGATAGCATTCATTGTAATGGATAGTATAGTGGATACAAAAAAGTACTTTTATAAAACGTTATAATACAATACAATACAATTTTCCGAATAAACTTTCACAATTTATTTCTAATATCAAAGGACTAATTCCAGTTGGTTATGAAAAAAATAAAAATATTACTACGTAATTAACGTAAATTGACCTGACGACGTAAAAAAACAATACTCAATATTTAATTTTTTTACATAGCCTACCCCCAAAGTTTATCTGAAATATTTACATTTCAGCTGATGGCAGTGAATAAATAAGGGACATAGTCGTATTATTCTTAATAATTATTTATTATGATACATTCAATTGAAGAAAACGGACTCAGAGACCTACTACACTATTTTCCCCTTAAAAAACCATGAAAAATGGCCTAGCATAAGTATATGCTCAGTGAAATGGTCGCCAGCCTCCTCTGAGGAAAGGCACTCGATGTAGAAGATTTTTTGCTACATTATAGTCAATTTGTTAAAATTTATTATAATATGAGTAAAATATAAATATTTTGATTATTTTAAGGATATAATAAATGTAATATATTAGTATAGTGATTTGATGGTTCCCATCACTAATGTGAGTTTTATTCGATATCTGTGGGGGATAGAAAGAGAGCATAAAGTTTTCCCGATTTTCAGACGTCAGAGTAAATATTTCAGATCCAATTTTCGATTGACATGAAGAAAATTACGCAGAGATGTTTGGATATGTGATTGATGATATTCTTTCAAAAGAAAATGTTTTAATATTAAAGATTTTCTTTTTTTTGTTACATTTTCACGGTCAATGTATTTTTATAAATATACTGATTATGTGAACGTTTATTTCTTATTTATTGATTCAGATAATATTGATGAAGAGTAATTTAAACACACTACTATATAAAGGACAAAGATGGTTAACAGACGAAGTAGATAACTGGTGTTTTAAACTTAAAGCGACTATTTATCGTTTTGCACTTTGCGGTATTTTCTACTTTTTCATAAAGAACTCCACACCATTTCTAAAAAAAAAACTCGAAAAACCCAATAAAACATAAAATATCAGAGATGTAACAGTATATTTTAAGGCAACCGATTCACACATTAAATGACCAAAAGAAATAAAACTATGTTAAATCTGCGATGGTTTTTAATCAATTTGTGTACGATACATTTTTTTTGGATTAAGTAATAAAAATGCTATAAAATAGCATCGTATTTAGTTTTCGTAATTAATTTGCACAAATATCAATTTAAAAAAATACAAAATGGCACTTTGCTTAGTGTTCAATTAAGAATATAAACTAACAATCTTTTTATTACAATCACTTTCTCTTGAAACCCCACAGACGGTTGGATTATTTATAAAGATTATGTTTTATTAAAATTTTATTATACACAGCGTTTAAAATTTGAAAATTTAAAAATAAAAAATCTGAATATTTTGTGGCCGGCCATGATGAAAAGCTGTTTTTCATAAATATTTACTAAACGAAAAAAAACTGAATCATAAATTATACATTTCAACGCAGGCTTGAAGATCATAACTCAGACGAAAATGGAAATTTTATTAGACTTGGTCGCTGAAAAGTGATAATTTATATAAAAATCTTCTTTTCATCTGGATTTATTTAAAAAAAATATATTTGCATATTTCATAACGACTTAAAAAAAAAAATGCATATAAACCAGTGGCGTGCCGTGTGTACAAATATCAAAGCAAGCAATTTTTTTACTGAATATAAATCATCAAGATTTACTGTAAATTTTTATGAAAAATTTGTACAAAAAAAGATAAAATTAGCATCAATGGTGTATATTTATTATGTTTTGTTTTGATTTTAAGAGTTAAATATTTTTTTCTGTCTTAAACAAAAAAAAAAACAGTGTCATGCTCTTTAGTCTCAGAAATTAAACACATTCCCATTCAGTCTTGCCTATAGCCTTGCTTAGGGCACGCCACTGATATAATGAAGTGGAATTTATTTTTTTTGCATACTAGAGATGTTATAAAAATAATTTTTTTTTAATTGGTTTGATTGTGTAAATTTTTTTCTTTTTAACGAATAAAAATATTCTATTGCTTCTTTATTTCATGCAATATAGCCAAATATCGGTAGGTCTTCAAGTTGAAGCTAATCTATATAAATTGAAGTTTTTAGTTAAGACCAAGTCTTAGACTTTCTGAAATTGATTGAAAAGCAAGTCGTTGCTTCTGCAAGTACAGGATTGTTTACCAAATAACCACTTTGCCTGCAAATAGCGACGTTTTACTGGAATTAGATTTCCAGCGAGATCTCCTTTCCCAGAGTCGCTCTACCGGAGTACATATTTGTTCGCTCAGAAATTCCGGTAACCTTTAAGCCGATAAAGAGTTTAATCATTGCTTGAAGTATTGAAGAGAACATGACTTTCAGAAAATGAAAAAACTTACAAATTATAAGTTGTTTTTATCATAATCGGTAAATAGTTTATTTTTATTTATAAAAAACTATACTTATTAATGGTTACCTTAGACACTAGCACAGTGCTTCAGCATTAATGAATGTGTTCAGGTTTCATTTCAGGTGAGGTTGTTAAGGTTAACTGTATATTAATTACTGTAGAAAGATCACCATTAATCTAAAAACACAGGCAAGGTGTTTCAATTAAGCGACCAGGTAATATACTAAGTGGAGAGCTTATGGTGTTAGGCACTGAAGTTTTGATAATTTACAATTAAACTAAATATTGCATATTTTACAGCAAAATTAGACTCATATGCTCAAATATGCAAAAACATCGCAAAGACCTGAATTAATATTAATATAACAAATTGAAACTTTTAATAAATATATATAATTAAAAAAGTAATTATTATTTCGAAATAAAATTAAACCAACAAACTGTGTTACGAATCTTAATCAGTGGACGTTCTAGAATTATGAAAATATAATTATAATTATTAAAACAATCAAGTTGAATTATAATTGAGGCTTTACGCTTAATATCTCTCGTTTTTCAGTTTCGTCTAAAAATTTACAAATTCCTCATATTTCTCATGGTTTTGAGTCAAGATTTGATGTGCATTGGCATGGAAGATAGAGCAAACCCCATAATTGTTAATCGATATTTAGTAATTGATCATTTATACTCCACACAAGCTTATTTGATACATACTATAGCCATTTCAATTCGTCAATGCGGATTTATTTAATATTTTATTGTAACAAGTTTGAATGATTCTCGTCTGAAGTCAAATAGACATATATAACTTATTTTAAGCCCTTACAAGACAAAATGTTTTTATAAATTCAACAATTCTAGCAAGTTACAATTATTTATGTAACAATTTTTTAAATCGATTTTCCACATACCATAAGTTTAGAAAAAAAGTGGAGGGTTTTTCTCGTATTTTAGTATATGCATGAATAACTTAAAAATGTTGTGAAACCAATCTATATATGTATAAAATAAAAGACCATCCAATTAAGAACCATCTCCAGGGAAAATCCTAGAAGAGGGTCCCAGCACAAAAAACTTTGTGGAATGGTCGGTATTTATTTATAATAATCACTTGATCTTATTGCATTTATAAATAGACATCATTACTTTGAACCTAATTGTATAAACCTTACTTCGAAGATAAACATGGCTTATTCAATTAAAATCCTACAATTAATCTTTAGAGAGTGACAATCAAATCTACTGTTGATTTGTGTTTGTACACTGAGACAAAATAAACAATTAGTATTGCTTCTCGCTGCCTGTATATAAGGAAGAGTAATAGAAATGGAAATTTCAATTATAATTTGTCTCAGCTGATTTGATTTAATTTGAAAAAAAACGTTGCATTTTTAGTCGAATTAAAATAAAATTTTCAAGTGCTACCTAACCTAATTTATTAAGTGGACTTCGTAAAAACTCATAGAAAATCTATAATATATTTTTATTATTATTAAATGAGTATAACATTTTATTAACGCCAATTGTTATTTCTTATATACAAAAGAATTCACTGTTAACTAGAAATACACTTTTTTTTATGAAAAGACTTATTTCTTTGAATTAAATAGCACAAGTAGTGAAGATACGAATTCACAAGATAAGGTTTTTTATAATATTTTTTATTAGATATTTATTTCAAACGTATGATGAAAACAATATGATTTTTTTAAATGTAAATATATTATAAATAATTTGTACGTTAACAACCCCGTAAATTCGTTTGCATAGCTCGTTAGCGGTCAGGAGAACTGAAGGGATGGCGCCGCGGGCTGAATCATCCCCGGCAGGTCACAGGGGAAGGGGGCACTTAATGCTTCCCCCTCGGGGTGGCATTTCAGCCGTGCATAATGTATAATGGATGTAGTAATCGAATTTACGAGGGTCGCGAAGTGTGAACAATTTGTTGATCTATTTTTGTCACGTGCCTGAATTGTGCTTCACGTTCTGCGGAGGCGCTTGCATGGGGCTACGCACAGTGAGATTTATTGTATTATGTTTTAGATGAGTCAGTGCGAGGAGAGATAAGGTTGTGACTTATTTAACAATATTCAATATATCGGAGAAGTTTTTTCGAGTTAATGCAATGGATAATTTAGTGGTTTTTTGGATGTTGAGTTGCTCAGTGCCCAGAAGCGAGCGAAGCACACAAGCAAACAACGACTGCCAAAACCTACGATAATCGTTTTTAATACTTTATATTGGGTCTATTTCTTAAAAACCGGATTTTTTTTTGGAAATTTGAGCGTTTAATTAAGAAAATCTTGTACAATTCTGTTATTCAAAGTATTGTCCATCGGAAGTTACAATATTTCCCCATCTTTTTGGCAATTTGTGGATGCCATCCCTAAAAAACCGGTCATATTTTGAACCAAAGAACGAATCGACCCAATTTTTGATGCCTTGGACTGAAGTGAAGCGTATTCCGAAAAGTTCATTCTGCATCGACCGAAGTAAAAAATAGTCAGAAGACGCCAAGTCTGGACTATATGGCGGGTGGGGCAGAACTTCCCATCCGCTATTTTTCAAATAGTTTTTAACGGGTTGAGCAACATGTGGCCGAGCATTGTCATGGTGTAAAATCAATGTCTCGTGTATGGTCTCCTATTCTGGCCGTTTTTCCTTCAATGCTCTCTTTTAACGAATCAGACGTTGTTGGTACATCTCTCCAGTAATGGTTTCACCCAGTTTTAAAACCTCATAATACACAACTCCCTTCTGGTCTCACCAAATATAGATCATTATCTTGGCAGCGTGAATATTCTTATTCGGTGTCGATTTGGTTGTTGGCCGGGCTTCGAATACGAGTTTTTGCTCTTTGGGTTGTCTTAATGAATCCATTTTCCGTCGCCAGTAACAATTCGGTACAAAGACTACTTCTTTTTATGACGCTCGAGCAGCATTTCAGACATGCAAAATCGCCTTTCCACGTCTCTCGGATTCAACTCGTATGGCACCCAATTGCCTTGCTTCTGGATGAATCCTAATGCTTTAAGGCGCTTGGAAATGGCTGCTTGAGTCAGGTCTAATGCTTCCGCAAGCTTTTCTTGTGTTTGACACGAGTCTTTCTCTTCTTTCTTTATCTTCAAACTCTTTCGGCAATCCAGGCTGTTTTTGTCTTTGATGTCAAAATCGCCACTTTTAAAGCGTTAAAACCTCTAAAAAAACTACGTTTTCGCAAGAACACATTTGCTATACAAACCCATGAGCAAACTAAGACTTTCGGCTGCAGTTTTCTTTGCAAAAAAGTGACTCCCGCAAATGCTATTTTTTTCATCATTTTTCACAATTTTCCACGATTGAAAAAAATATGATGCGCACAAACAAATCAAACATTGATGACTGATTTTGACAGCTTATGGATAGAGCTTCAAAATGACTTGTATACTAATGATTTGCTACAGCGCATACAAAACTTTTGGCATCTAATGTCAAATTCCGGTTTTTAAGTTATAGACCTATTAATATATTGTCAGATATTTTCCGTACTTTATAAAAATAATATATAAACCAGAAGTGATTTTTTTTATTTATTAAAAGGTTTTCAAATACTCATAGTATGACAGTTTCGTAATTGTATTACGGATCCTCCCGCGCCTCACCCTTGCTGTGGGGGTGGTGGAGCCTGCGCAGAATCCTCACCGGAAACTCCAATCTCTGGCGGGGAAGTAACCTGGCATTAGCATTTTAATCGGAAACCACCATCGTCCCCACCAACCCCGAGTAACTCAGTTTCAACTCGAACAAGTGCTAACAGCGATGTGGCGACAAGGCATTACTATTCAAAGGTAAAAAACAATGCCTACATGTTTTTATTTCCACACCTTTGAATAAACCACTCTAACGCTAACCAAAAACTATTTTAGACTAATACATACAGTTTTAAGAAAGCTGTATGTATGTGCAAATACTCATTAACTTTTCAAGGCTGTACAGAAGGTTGCTTCCAGGTCCGAAGGCTTGGATAAATGACATAAAACACGTGTTTCCTGGCCGTGTCTTTGTTGCGGACTGCGGATTAAACGGAAGTTTACTTTTGCAATATTTTTCATACATTTTACACATACAATAATATATCAACATAAGAAACAATGGTTCACCGCTCAATATGGTATGATTAATTAATATATTCATGTTAGAAATTGTATCATACTTTAATTTGAAATAAATTAACGTTAGTGGCAACTTTTTAAATAGCATTTTTACTAGCATTTACAGGGCATATAAAACTTTTCAAAATGTTCTTTGTGTAGGACAGTGTTATTATGTGTACTCTTTTAAGTGTGTTAAATAGAGTTTAAGTAACCCATAACAGGAGTTTTCACAACACCCAGCAACAGGTCAGAGTCACTGCGACTTAATTATTTACATGAGACCACACCCATTTAAAAATTACAGAAACTGGAAATAAAACAACCTTATAACTATGCTATTTTTAGCTGGCTGTGGACATTCGTGGAGTGAGGTCAGCAACCCCTTGCCAAAAATTTCTACATGTGAAATATTTCTGAGCACAATTGTTATTGTAAGGATATATAATCAAGTTTATTTCATGAAAAATTAAAAAAAAACGTTGGACCTGAAACTTTGCTTATTCGGAGTATCAAAAATTTATTCCGCTGCTAGTTCGAGTGAAGCAGAACAACAAAGCCACGAGCGGTGCTTCGAGTGGAGTAAACTACCTTCGGACTTGCTGGATTTTAAAATTCACAGCCGAAGTAAACATAAGTAGAAAAAAGCCATTCACCCGATGGACCCAATTCACAAGCCTTGTGAATTGGTAATGTGCTAATTTTCCTGCGGGAGGCTCATGAATACGGGGCAGACATGAGTTGCGAGTCACTCTATTGTTTCAAGTTTAACTTTACGGGTTATCCATTGTGGTTGGCACAATGGGTGTCAATTCAAATCACCTTTGTTGTAAAGTTTTTATAATATTTCAACAGAAGTTTCCTTTAACTGGTTTGTATGTTTTTAATATATATCATGGAGTAGTGCGACTGGTATTAAACAAGCATTTCTAATTTTCAGAGGGACAGTACTGGGACCTTAATTTATTTTGTATTCATGTATGGGTGAAGAATTGATAAAAGTTAAGGTCCCGCTATATATTCATATCACCAGAAACACACAAGAATATATCTTCTCGCATGTTTTGATCAATCATTTATTATTCACAGCTAGCGTATAGAAAATCTAACTTGTCTGCGCCGTCGAGTTTTATCATTACGCGATATAATAAAATACTACTTACTGAATTTTTATAGTTATTTAAATAAAAAAAATATTTTCTTTAACCTGTGCGACGTACTTAACAGTCTGTAAGACATTGTTCAATTTAATTGGTTTTTCAGAACTTGAATGAAAGATAATTATATACAGGTGTTAAATCGGCACAGTAATTTTTTTTTAATATTTGACTTATATACAGTGAGTAGATCTAAGACGATATTGAATCATGTCTCTCAAGTCTCAAGTCTTTATTAGGGCAAGCACTTACGAGATTGCCTGGTTGGCTTCGAGTGGTGTACGAACTCACATTGTCCCTGCATTAAGAGAATCCTTTCCAGGGCATTATCAACTTACGGTTAAGTGAGAACAAAAAGCTTTCCATAATAAGGACAACAGGTGTTTAATTGCTATTATTTGTTTAACTGAATTTGGGACAATGTTAAGAGATAAATATGAATTTAATATTATTGACAAAAAATGCTTGATGGAATATTAAAAGAATACATTAAGTATTTAAAATTTTTTGGCGCATCTAGTACGACGAATAAATAACTAATCGATTAAAACAAGAAAATCAGAAAAAATATTATATTTTTCCGCGTGGAACAGAAATAAATTTTAACGAACACCCCCTGGTTATCTGAGAAGTAAATATTATATACAGTAATGGTGTGTTAATCAAATAACTTTTTTCAATTTTCTAAGATAAAATAAAGATATTAAAAATAATGTTCCCTCGCATTTCTGTCAACGATGTTCTAAAAATATCTAAATCAAATCACACACAACTTTTGTCTCACAAATTAAAAAAAATGTTTTCATAATCAGAAATAATTACCCCCAGAGTAATTTAATTCGGAACTTTTTAAGGACAAAAAAAAAAACAAACGCCGCCAATAAACAAGCTCAGGAGGGCTCTCGCCCCCACTCTCCCCACTCTCCCCTACTCTCCCCCACTCTCCTCCACTCTTTCCCCACTCCACCCTCCACCCCCCACCCACGTAAGTCTCCAGGCATTTGTTTTTGTCGCAAACAGAAACTAATTCTGAAAACTGTAATCTGAAAAACACTGCGAGGTGCCTTTTTACTGTGCGCCTTGGAGCTTGTCTTTAAAGTTTTTATATTGTGGCTTCTTCAATCACTTTTTAATTAAAAACCAGTTGATACAAACAACCTCTTCTCATTAATATAAACGCAAAACTCTTATCTCTTAAATTAATTTGTTTCAGAATAAAATTATAAAACGTTAAACTTCTTGTGCATTTCTTCAATGTTCTGACGTTTCGATTTTGGTACTGAGGACTCGTCGGAACAGTACAGATGAAATGCGACATAACACCCAAGAACCGAGTATTTGAATTAATAATGACCACCAAAACGAACAAATTTATTATATAATATTAAAGATTTTTTTTTAAGGTTGTTTTAAAGCAAGTTTTAATGATATTTGACTATTTTAAGTAGACTTTGTAAGTTTGATTTTTTATACAATGCCTCTTATTTATAATTTAAACATTTATTTAAAGCTTCCGTAAATGTTTTGAACATTTCTTTTTCTAGAAATTATGAATTATAAATTAAAAGAAAACACTCAATTATAACAGAATGATAAGAAGATTATAAAAAGGTCTAAAGCCATTTTTTTTCGATTTTCTTTGAACGTGGTTTTTCATTATTATATTTCATGAATCTCTTTTTCAGGCTGTATAGTCGGCGTATCTAAGAAATAATATAAAAATATTAGTAAATATATCATTTTTGTCGTAATTAAATATTAGTGTATTTCTTTTGATTTTCATTGAAGTGTTCTATGATTTATCAAATAAAGCAATAATTTTTAGAAAATAAATTTAAAAAATCAGATTTGTTGTTTTGTTTAGTTTATCCTCATTATTTTATTTACGGTCTCAGTTTGTATGAAAACGTTTTGCTGAAGAGTCTGAGATGAGTTGGTCTCGCCGAAAAGTCCCGATCTGTATCAATACACGCCGTGGCGGTAAGCAAAGCCAAATTGAAAATAATTCAAGTCAAAGGATCGAAGAGCTTTGAACTAAACCAATCTTAACTTTGCAGGTTTCAAGATTAAATTTCTGCTCCGAGTTTTTGAATAGACCCGAGAAAAGACATCGCTTTTTTAAGACCCACAAAACGCTGAAAAAATGTTCGAAGGTTTTGCTGAAATAATCGCCGTGATGATTTTTGTGTTTTCTTGGGTTTTAAGCTGCTTGATGTTTTCTGTCTTCTTATATAAAAAAATAGTCGATATTTTCTGAAAGGCTGATAATTTACATTACGCAGTTTCATAAAATATATTAGTGAGACTTTAAAAATATAAATTATAAGAAACGCTAATAACAACAGCCACGAAAATCTACGAACATATTTATTGTTTTTCGGTCTTTTTAAGATTTCCTCGGCAAGATGGAATTTATTATTGCTTTATCACAAGGTTTCCTCGAAGAAAAAAATCTACGTGTGATTTTATACGCTTTTTTTGTACAGCCTTTGGAAATCCTGTTTTAGTTTATCCGAAGTTTTCGTGACTTTGCCGACTCTAAAGAAAAACTTTGGACGCAAAATTGAAAACTTTCACGCCCATTTATGATAAAATAGAAGAACTTAAATAATATGTGAAGATGCAATATATATTTAAGATTATTTTTCAAAGTTTAAAAGTAGCGTATTTGGGATCGGTTGTTCAAAATGTTCTTACGTTAACAGCAAGTTTAAATTTTTTTTTCTTATTGAATATGGAGTAAAAAGAGAAAAGAAAACTGTTCGGTAAGTTATATACGATAAGTGTACGTATTTATAATTAAAGTACGTATATGTTCAAAGTTATCGTATGTAATAAATCATTTGACAGTAAATATAAATTAGATTTGATGTATGTCTTACCTGTTGAACCAGTCGTCCGTGTACCTGGGATAGGGGTAAGGATCGTTACTGCTGAAGTCGTATGAGGCTTCGGCATTCTGAAAAAAATATAGAAACGAGTCAAGATACTAAAATTTACTCGGAATAACACTAAATAATATAATACATATCGTTATAAATTAAAACAAATCAATGAAATATGCAGTGTTCATTTTGACCGAATACATAAAAAAATTACAGTTAGTCGTAAACGTTTTTAAAGCATTTTTTATTATTTTAAAAATATCTGAATTTTATTTATCATTTTAAGTAATTTTGTAAAATATATGCGTCATATAAACTATATAAGAGCATTTTTTCCTTTTCCGTGCAAGTTTGTAATGTTTTAAACGCCATCAGTCACAATTCAAGCTAATCAACTTTTTTGCTGTTCATTAAAAATCTTTTGTAAAAAATAATGCCTTCTAAGCATCTTAAAATATAATAATTACTCGAGACACAAAAGAATTCATCATAAAATAAATAATATTGTTTTCTGAGTCTATTTATATAAGGGGCTATTTGTCCCAGTTGTCACAAATACCCGAACTTCTCTTTCTTGTATTGTTTTTCGATTTCCTTTATAAGCACAGGGTGGGCAAAAGATTTATCTCTTCTTTCGCACTAAGCACAACAAATAATTTTATTGGAAGCACTAAAGATTATTACACAAATAGATTATTCTGAACATACACAATAAAACGTATTAATAGGAAACCTAACTAATTACACTTGCCTCTTCAGAGTTACTGATTTTCTGCTTAATATATTTTGTGATACATAATAATGCTTATTAAATAAACAAAGACAAACTGACAATAAGGGCTTTGATAAAATAAAAAATTAAAAAAAAATTGAGATAATAAATTATATGAAAATATACAAATTCGCAAAAAAGAAATCATACATTGAACAACAAAAAAAATGCCCATCTATTGAGATAGCCTTAATTAACAAAAAAAAAACAATACGAGAAAATGTGAAAGAAAAACAATTTATATGATAAAAACCTCACTACATTTTGCCAAGTTACAAAACAAAAGAACGCTTTTCCGGTGTAGATAAAAAAAAAAGTTTCAGGGTGATTTTTCAGGCCTTTGTCTTACAGAAATTCAGCGAATTTAAAATGATTTTCTCCTTATTTTGTTGTGAAGGTTTTTAAATCAACAAAATTATTTGATTCACGAAATGTTTGCTGGCTTTCTCCAAGGATGGAAATAGATTTAATGACAAGGTAAGATGACTTCTTTTGGTTATCACAAGAAACATGGAATTCACGCAGCTTTGTCGTTTATATTCGTTAGTCCTGTAATCAAGACTTTTTTTAGTTATGAAAGCTAAAAATACTCCTGTCGCCTAAACTAACCTAACCCAACCTCCTAAGTAATGACCACTGACACTATCAAGAATACGTGATATTTTTATAAAATAACCTTTCCACGGTCATCCAAAAATAGTTGTCGTTGATGTTTTCAGGGACAACTCAACAAAAATAAAGGTATTTTTTTTTTAAAGCCTTAGTATGAAAAAAGCTCTTATTGCCTAAAACATTAATAGTTTTATGCTTTAAAAAATATTTTTGTGTACTGTTTTTTTAATATTATTATTACTATTTATTTTAATACCAGTATCACAGACAGTTTTCTCTTTCTCTATGTATACGTCGTTTTGTCGATTGTAGATTGTTTTGAAGATTTGTAGATTGTGATATGAAAGCAGATATGAAACTATTGAAGCAATATTTGCTCGTATCTTGTATTGTTTGCTTGCCAGGATGATATAATGTACTGGATTATGAACAAGAGGCAATAAACGTGTCTTTTGTACGTGACAAAGATTCGGGTACATATGGAATTGATATGAGAATCCAAACTCATACACAAATTTCAACTACGTGACTTACCATATATGTAGATATATATTTTAATGATTTAATATGTATACAATTGTATATTAATATAACATCTTTTTTTGTATTTGTATTTAAAAATAAATGACTAAAAACTTGAAGAGTGTAAAAAATCGATGATAAGCCGAAACCTGAAATAAGTGATCATAAAATTTGGCGCATTATAATCTCCCAGGTTTCTTCTGAAAGTAAAAATTGAAAAAGTATAAAGTATACTTACATAGTTGTACTTCAAGTCTGGGTGCATATAGTCCACTCCTGAAAATAAAGAAGAAATATTACATTATTAAAGTCTCGGGGTGGAATCGTTTTAGGGGTGAATAATGGAACGCAGAAAGTTCCACTTTAATGGAACTGAAACTTCTACTGCCTGTATAAACGTCGAATAAATTTCAGGTTTTATTCCGATTGCAAATTTACTAATATAATAAAAAAAAACCCCCCGAAGAATCGAATCATTATTATATTTTTACGTGCGGGAAAAATTACAGTGGGCCGAAATAAAATTTTTATTTTAATGTATTACACTTCACTAGTTTGCATGGAAATATCCTAAATATACACTTTAAATACCAGAGCTCATGGTTTATCGTATAGACACGATTTAAAGCTACCTTATTGGTTTCAGGTTTTATGAGGATTCAATATAAATATAAAAATTCAAGTGAATCATTTTCAATTTTAGAGTAAACTTCCATCTTAAAAGCTCTAATTTTTAATCTCATCATCACTGTCACGGTATTGCTTGCTGTAAGCTTCCACTTAAAGAAACCTTTTGTATAGCTAATAAAACAACATTGGGCATTGTTTGTATTATATAAACAATAGATTTTGTCTTAAAAGCTTCTACTTTACCGTGTCATCATCATCGTAAAGGTGGTACAAAAAGTTTGAACACTACGTTTTATTCACACTAGTTTGAGCTTTAAGTGAACTTATATTTTAAAAGGTTTTATTCTGCTGTATCGGTATTCCCATTATGAGGTACACGAAAAGCATTCAACTGAAAAGTTTACAGAACAAAACACATATTAAATCGAATGAGCTTCATTATGAAATAATATCCCAAACCGTCGGGTCAGGTGTATCGGCACGATAAGCTTTCATTATAAAAGCTCTTTTCACACTAATAATAATTGACATATCTTGAAGTCAATTAAATTTATACAATCATTAAAAAAAACCGCCTTTATAAATATATTTTTAACAATAATAAATTCTTCTTTAAAATTTATATAATAAAACAAAAAATATTTTTAACAACCGTCAATTAAGGGAGTATTTGAAATATGTTTTTTCAAGTAATCCAATATGACAAAAACCAGAGATTGATTTTAATGATTGAGAAAAACAAGCATGGAGTGGATTGGGAATATTTTTGGTAAATAATTTCAATAAAGAAATTAATTTTCTTTTAATAGTTTTAGACTAAAAAATAATTATTTTTATGATTAATAATACATTACGAAACATTAACGGTAGTTATTAATTTTTTTTAAAAATAAAATTGAACCTATAATGTTATCTTTAGATAATTTTTTTTTCCACAAAAAGAAAATGAAGATAGAAATTATATAAATATATAAAGTTCAGTTGTATATATTTATTTAAATAGACTGTTTAAAAAACGTTGAACATTTTTTTGTATTGATGTACGAATAAGATAAATTATATAAACTTTTAAATAAGTACTACCATAAACCATTTCTTTTGTGTTTGACCTCTAATGTCCAGCACACGAAACGGACACTTTATTTCGCAACAAATGTCTGTTTATTTTGACATTAACGTTTTTTATTTACAAGCAAATACCGAATTATTCAGGACTAAAAAAGAGCTTAAAAAAAGGTTTCGCAATAAATAAAAACACCCGCCACATTTTAGAGGATTTAAATTTAATTTATACCTCTTCGGGTCTGGTTGAAGAGGGTTTTTGCACGAGACTGTAAAAAATAGGTGAAATTCCAATGCGAAGAATTTAAGCTAATAAAAAAAGTTAAAAACGCAGTAAATTTTTTTGGCAAAACCGCAACTTTTTAAAACCACACAGAAAGAATATGTGTGAGCAAATTTTTTGTTTTATTTTTTGTATGAAAAAGTAAGTATCAACCACACATATAAGCATTTATTTAACATTGCAAAATACGACGACAAGCAGGTGATATGATGAACCTACAATGCCTCTTATTTACAAACTCCTAGTTATATTTTTTTCTATATTCCAGTGATTCACAAACTTAATGTTTTGGTACAAAGCAAATATATTCCCAAAACCCAAAGAACATATGCTAAGATAAATAAGTATATTTCCATTATAAGAACTGTTTTCTAAATTGCCCTGTCAAAAATGCAAGTGTTTGCTTAACTCAAATAACACAAATAAACTTCCGCTTTAGTTTATTGATAGCTAGTCAAAACAAATATTGACTAAAAAATTACTACAAATAACTACATGTCTATTTTGTGGATTAAACGCCAATCAAGTGCATTTTAATTACCTTTATGATTAGGCATATTAGGCATATTTTTTCACATATTGAAAATGATTTCTAACGAGAGTTTCTTTAAATCATTTTCAATATGTGAAAAAATATGCCTAATCATATTAGTAAATAAATAACTACAAAAGAATGACGGTTTATCAACAGTATACGTCCGATATCGATTGCGTTGTCGACTGAAAAGGCAAGTTCCCTTAGCATGTTATCAGGTGTTGTCATAAAAATATATTATATGGTGATCGATGATGCTTCGACGGAGAAAAGTTTTAGAAAAATTAAGAATGCTCAGTTTCAAGATATTAATAATAGAAACCTCGGAATAATAGAAAGATCGGTAATGGAGTAGTGGAGTTGAAATGATTGTGTATCAGATCTAAACGCCGGAGCTTTGTAACCAAAGGATTATATTATATAATAATGCAATTGGGCAGCAGCAGCGGTGTAGAAGAACTCGGAGACCCACTACACAATATTCCCATTAAAAAAACATGTACACTGGCTCAGCATGAGCTCAGTGAAAAGGTCGCCAACCTCCACTGAGGAAGGGCACTTGATGAAGAATTAAATATAAAAAAAAATGAATTGAGCCATAAATATTTGGATCCAGCGCAAGTTGCTCACGGCTGTGCTATTCCCACGTGTGTAGCCGCATTGTTCGTGTACATAATACCATAATCCCGATACACACAGGCCGGGGGTTATTTTTGCGGGCGTCAACAACGGACCCTGGGGAAAACCAACAATTCATTATTGCGGTCATTCGGGAGGAAATACGAGAGATATTAATTCTGGCGAAAATTGGACCGCCCTGTAGAGGAACGCTCGGAATTGAACGCCGATAATATAAGCTGTTTCAAATAATACTTCAATCGATATTTTTTAGTATAATAAAATCGGCATCTTCAAGACTCGTCTTGAAGTCTTGAAGATGCCGTGTTCGGCGAAAGAGCTCTCGCTACAAGTGAAATTAACGTAGTCTCCAAAACCATTTAGTTTTATTTTATTATAATAAAATGGAGTATTACAAAATAAATACCAGTTCCATTAATAAATGATATTTTTTAGAAGATGTTTTTGTTGGACCACATAAAATATGCGTTTGATACAGTAATTTATTACTAATATGATTATGCACATTAGTTCACACATAGAAGATGATTAAAGAAATTCTCAGAAAAGTATCATCGTGATTTGTGTGGGATTTGAATCCACATCCCCTGGCTTACATGGCCGGTGTACTATCCATTGTACTAACGAATCACATCCATTAATCGAGAATTTTTAACAATCATACTCTACATATGAACCAATGTGCCTAGGCCAACTAAGATTTAGTGATTGACACTGGACTTTTTAATCAAAGTAACAAGTGAAGCGTTTTAAATCCAATCTGGATATTATTTTTAAAATCTATTAATTTAACCAAGACGCGCACCATCATATATGTATGAGAATTTCTTTGATCATCTTCTATGTGCGAACTAATGTGCCGAATCATATTGACGTTCAATCCAAAAAATAGACATACAGTAATTTATAAAAATGAATGAGCTGGGTTTGAGACATATCATAGATTTTTTAAGAACCTACCCAAATGATTTACATTTGTTTAAAAAAACTTGTAACAAATTATTTGAATGTGCTATAAATATAATAGATATAACATATATGATCTTAATTAATAAATATGGTCAAATAATAAAAGCTGTGTCTGCTCTGTTAAATTTACAAAATCTCATAAATCATATAAATCAATTTGCTCTCATGATGATATCAAGACTTACTAAGCGTAAAAATAGTTTCTTGGTCATATAAAAAAGGACATGCATAGTAATTAAAACCACGTGGTTTTTGATACGAATAATAATTTTTATTACATCACACCAGCATCAGCACGTGGAGCGTTCTCTACACTGAAAGACTTGGTGGATTTGGGCGGGTATTCCATTGATTAAAAACTATCGAATCCAGATTAAACGTTTTGCCTTTCCGGACGGATTTATTATTACTCAAACGCAATATTTTTGAAGGCTTGAGTTATTGCGACGTTTCCGCGAGGGAGTTTTTATTTCCGATTCAATTTGCAATCGAGGAAACCGGATTCCAGTGAAAAGTGTAAATTGGAACAAGCTTTGGAAAAAAAGCGAAGTACATACTTTTTAAGCAAAGCTTTCAAATGAAATTACTTAATAAAGAAAGATTTTATGCTGAGTTATTGCCACGTTTCGAAATTGCTTTCTGTGACGCAGTCTAGTTTTTTTTTATAAAAGAATATAATATAATAGGAACGCTGCCTTGTGATAAAGTACTTGACACAGTTGGTTACTAACTGTGAGATATCTCAGTGGAACAGTTATTCTGAGTGTCTCTTCAAAAAAAGGAAAAATCGTATATAAAACATTTTTCAATAAAACAAGCTTTTCTGTTATTTTCTTGTATTCAAAAAAGCAAACGTTGGAGATGTCATGCAGGCAAAGAAAAGAGAATTCCCTTTGATCTTATTTATCTACCCCTCGCAAGTGGTATCTTATTCTAGTATGAACTGCTGTTTATAAATTATTTGCTTGGAAGATATTCCATCTGTATTCATAGATATGAATACAGATGGAAATCACAGAAAACGAGAGGAATACAGCTTTTATTCAAAATTGAAAAAACTGAAAATGTTCACCTGAAAAATATATTCAGGACTATATAGTCACTAAGCAAGCGTCATCAAGCAGTATAAATATTCTATTGGCTGGGAAGCTATGAACGTTTTTGTGGCTTGCCCAAAGAAGCCCCTCACAGTCATATGTTTTTTTTTTTTTTTCATAATTTAGTCATAGTGAGTTTTTTCGGTAGGTGTGTAAACATAAAGATTTTTCGGCGTTCTGACCCATCTGAAATCGAGTGAATTCATCGTTTCGATTTAAAAGCTCGAACACTGCCATGTCACTGCCTTTGTTAACATATTTGTATATGTACTTAATGGATTTCACGGAGTTGCAGTATTCCACATTGACATAGGTTTGAAATGTTTTTGACAGTATTGGACTGTATGGAACAATCCATCTGTTATCAATGTCAATATCAACGTTTCTTAATTTAATGGTGGTGGTGGTGTTTAATCTTCTGGCTTTCGTCGTCTGTATTTCGGATATCCATCCTCACCAGTTTGAGTTTCATTAATCAAATCGCGTGGATATCTTTTCGTGCATTTGCCGTCTATTATGCAAGGCGAATTCATATTGAATGCTCCGCATGGGTCGTGAATCATGTTCTTACAAACAACGTCAAAAAGTATCAGATCTTTATGTTGATTCAGTAGTTCAGCAGATATAACACTATCGATTTGAGTTAGAACAGTTTACAAGAGTTTTCTTTCAGTATGAGCGTGCGGTAATACATCTAGCATTGCACATCGCCATATACATATGATTTTTTATCGTGAGATCCATGAGTTTTTGTTTGAAAACGCTTCGATCCGATGACTGACCAGGCGATAGCAAAGCTTTGTTTTCCGACCAAGCAGAATTGTACGTAAATTTGATGAAAAGATCAGACATTTCTGAGTTGTTTTTTTTTGTATTTGTTGTGGCAGCCTGCATTATATAACGGCAACGTCATACTTATTTTAACAAACATCAAGATCAGTATTTTTTTGTTGGCAGCCTGCATATACGCGAAAATGTCACTGTTACTTTTTTGAAAAGTATTCGCTACTTGAAACTTTTGTATGGGAAATGTCGAAAATCTATTTAATTAAATATACCGAATTTGATAGTTAATCGTTCAATTTGAGTGGCAATATTTTTTCTTTTCAAATAAAACCGGTTTGGGACACATCGGTTGGGTGGTTCTAGAGCCTATAGCGGCCAAATAAACGCCGGTTTTTGAGTTTGTGTTTTATATACATAGATTGAAACAGTTGTTGTTGATTATCTACTATAATAATAGCCATTGTGTGTGGGTGGGTGTGTGTGTATGTTTCATTTTTGGGTTCTCTATAGAATATCTTAAAAGATACAACGCTGATTTTTTGCACGCAAGTTCAGTGAGATTTTCCGCAGTTATGTGCCGAATTTTAAGACGATAGGATAATATTTTCATTCATAAACTAATTAAATAAAACTATCAAATATGCTTTATGTACGAATTATATGATTCTGTTGTTCACAGCGAGAATTTCAAATTTAGAATTTTTACAAAAAAACAAAATATGATGCTTCTAAGAAATTTACAGTTTATGTCAGCTTGACACAAGTACCAATTTTATTTTTTAGTTGCGTTAGAAATTATTAATCACATCATTAATAACTTAAAATGCCTCCTAAAAAAATAACACCGTCTAAGCACAGCAAACGTAATTAAAAAAGAATAGCACAATTGAACGTGATAAAGACTGCATCTAATAAAGAACAGTGCAGTGAAAGTGATTCGATGTTTGTGACACGAAATGTGATATTTCCTAGAGTGGCTTTGCTTTCAAAATTAATATCCGGTTATTAAAAAAATATGTGTACAAAATATTCATCTAATTGTCAGCCAAACATATGTTCAAACACTATTGCATCGTTCATCGAATACGTCATTTTATGACGGGCTACATTTCTAGTTGATTATATTTTGTGAGAGTACAGAATTCGTGTGTGTACTCACCGTCGTCCATGATGGCGGTGGTGACGTTCTTGCCGGTGACGCCCTGGGCCCAGGCTGCCTCCACGTTGAGGTCCAGCCGCGCCTTGCCGCCGTTCTGCCCCGTGTTCCTCAGGTACCACTGCAGCGGGAAGTAGGGGTCCGTGGGGGCGCGCCCCACCGTGCCCGCCCCCGCAGCCCCCGCGGCCCCCGCCGGACCCGCCCCCGGCTTCAACCCTCGCTTCACCCGAGCAAACCCGGGCTGCTGCACCGCCGAGTGCACCTGCGGGAGACAGTGAGTTTCCTGTTAGAATTGAATGACACGCAGTATCACACCTGGTGATTTACACCAAGTACAGGGTTAGGCAGGGAGGTATGGATGATTTGAACGGGGCGATTTGGGGATAACCCTGGTGGGTAAAGAGTGAGGGTATCTGCTCGTCAGAAGGTTTTTAAAAAAAAACTGTTATTACTAATATGATAAGGCACATTAGTTCACACATAGAAGATGATTAAAAAATATCATAGTGATTTGTGTGGTATTTGAGCCCCAGGCTTATATGGCCGGTGTACTGACCATTGTACTAACGAACCACATCCACGAGAATTTCTTTAATCATCTTCTATGTGTGATTTAATGTGCCTAATCATATTAGTTATAATATAATACACCCGTAATGGGTAATAAATACGCACTTGATTGACGTTCAATCCAAAAAATAGACATAAGTAACTGTTATTTAAAATCATCCATACCTCACTGCCTAACTCTGATATAACCTCACCTCCCCGCTACAATTCTGTACCTTGAGCGTGTGTAAAGGATCGATAATTGAATGATTGTGGAGGGGTGTGCTCTGGAAATACCTTGTCGAGGTGGGGGAGCTTCTGCTATTGTTTCTGTAGCTTACTGCAGAAGGAGTATCAGATCTAAACGCCAGAGCTTTCTAAGGAAAGAATTATATAATAATGCTATTGGACAGCAGCTATATGCAGACTTTTGAATATAAAACTACGGTGTAGAATAACCCAAGAACCCACTTCACTATTCTCTCCTCAGAATACCACGAACACTGGCTCAGCATGAGTATATAAAAGGTCGCCAACCTCCTCTGAGAAGAGCTACTTTTTGAAGAAGATATAACCTCACATTATTTAAAAAATATATTATTCATTATTGTTATTGCTGAAGCCTGAAGTTTTATTTCGACAGAAAACTTCAAGGAGTTCAACACCCAAGTAACCAAATCATTTAATAAATCGGGAAACATAAAACCAAATTTAAAATTGACACAATTATTTTGTTATGTATATGATAATATTACAAAAGATAAAATTTTATTAACTTTAATTTACTTTTTAATTTTAATTGAGTATTACAAACTTTTACATAATGTCAAGAATCTAATATTTGATTTAACAAAGATAATAAAAAAAATGTATATATTGTTATCTGGCATTTTATAAAGAACCCTTTGATGTAAAAAAGCACTTTCATAATGCCTTGCGAGTAAAAAATTCCCAAATTCAAGAATAAATTTTACCCCAACTATTTTATTACATTTACCCCGGCACCTGAGTTTTTTCCCGGTACATTTAGCGTAATATATGAAAAAATCTTCTCCGAGCGCTTCTTTTTTAGATATATTAAAAATTCGCTGTTATTGACATTTTTGGGAATTTACATAATATATAGCCTCCAAAGGAGGTTCTGCCACGCAGGCGGAAAAATCGGTGTGACTTACGAGTAGCATTTTTTAGAGAAACGTAAGACCTCCATTTGGTATTTTTACTTTATTTTTTTATATATAAATTGATTAAGAAACAATAGCAAATATTTTGTTGTTTATTATAATGTTTTTTTTGCAGTCATTTTCAATATGTTTTTGCAAAAAAAAATATTTTATGCCAACATCCTAGCATTGAATTTTTAAGCATTTCATATTCCAAAATGTGATTTCTATTAAAAATAGTACAAAGAAGGTAATTTGCTGAATTATGTATTAATTTATTAAATAGCAATAGTTAATAAATAAATATGACTTATATATAATAAACCTATTACCTGCTTTTTTCGTTGTACCACGGGTTTCAAAACATTGTGTACTTTGCCCAGAGCTAATTATAAAGTTATTTTTACTGAATAACAAGTCAGCCGGACTCGTGCTGGGTAAAATTTTCGGAATTTTTTTATTTTACTTGGTAAACCGAAACGGTTTTGCGGTCTGCCCCTAACGTTTAATAAATAATACGCCCCCGAATAAGAGAAACTTCCCACTTGTAATTTCGTAAAACTTTTCCAATATTTTTTTCTTGTTCCTTGATGTGTTTCAGCAAAACCATATATTTGAGATTGGTTGTTCAGCAAACACTGTTCCTACGTAACTACCTAAAAATATTTTATTTATTTTGAATGATGTTGCAATGTGACACTAAAATGATTAATAACCGGATATAATGTGCTTTAATCGGATATACCTGTAATTATCAATTATTACTTAAAAATGCATCTCCGCCAAGTGCCTCTCCTCAGAGGAGGTTGGCGACCATTTATTTCACTGAGCATATACTTATATTGAGCCAGTATTCATGGTTTTCTAAGGGGAAAACAGTAAATTGGGTTCTCGGGTCCTTTAAAACCGCAGTTTTATATTGATGCTGCCCAATAGCATTATTATATAATCTCTGGAGTTTAGACCTGATACTACTTCTACAACAGTCTACAGAAACAATAGCAGGAAGAATTAATATAAATAACCTTAAATTGCAAATTAAGATCATTTTTATTTGTGAGCCCAGTCGCCTTTTAAAAGTCTGAAAAAAGCGTAATATAAAAAAAACATCACAAAAAAGCTAATCTCAAAGATCACTTTTTCTTGTGCTAGCGAGATACAAATTGCTTATGTATTATAATTGAGACACTGTCTAAAAATAATAATAAACGTCTTAACATCTTTGCAATTAATATTTTGCACTGCCCCGTATATGTATGTGTGAAAAGAATTCATTTGTTGGAAATATTTTTTATTCTTTATTGTTTTTCAGTATAAAAAAAAGAAGCGAGTACATACAATTCGCATTCTTATTTGGGATTGAGACATGGGTAATAAAAACAAAAAGAAAATAAAAAAAGTCTCTGAGATGTGTCGGAGGCGATTGCCCCGAATACCATAGAACCAGAAAAGGAAAAAAAAACTTACCATCGTGTCGATTCTACAAGGGACCCAAATAAAAAAGAAATTCTCCGCCATAAACCTAAGATGAGTACTTCACTTTCTTCCAAACACCGGCAGTAGAAAGAATGGCAATAAATTTGCGTATTTTTTACGGCCGCATTTATTATCGATGTTATATAAATATTATTTAAATCGCATATTTACATTTTTTTTTTAATAATTGCTGACAATTGTGTTTTGAAATTAATTACAGCTGCCATGGTTTTCGTCTTTTATTTCCGTCTGTCGATCGCTTCTTTCCAAGCTACAATTTTTTTCAGGATTTATCATCGTATTGATACAAAATCACTGTGATATTTGAAAGTACTTTTGTATTTTAATAATATAAATATATACATACATCTGTTTTTTTAATGTACTCGTACTCGGAAATTATAATTTTGTACTGAATATAAACGCTTTATTCAACACTGTAATCGAAATAACTCAAAGTAAATAATCAATACGGATTGCAAACTGCACACCTGAGAATTGAACTCGATAATCCTTGCTCCAATTACGAGACACGTGGGTTTGTTCAAAGTACAAATGAGATTACGCTTTGTAATTATTTTTGCTGAAAATCAGGTAAATACTTGTGAAAATTTAAATTAATAAACCAATTTATGAAATCGTTAAAAATCCCCTGGCTATTTAGCTAGGAATGGAAGTGTTTATCACTTTTTGGCAAATTTTTGGCAGCCGTTGCTATTTATCAAAAAAATAACGGGGTAGACTTCTAGTCTAGTTCAGCAAATATGCGTTCTTCATAAACTGTAGTAATCATGCCAAGAGTTGAGTTTGTATGGAAGGGGTATCATGGCTTATCAAATGGGGTGGTTTTAATGAGGCTTGAAGGTTTGATAGGTTCTGGCTCACCTCTGGGTCTTTCTTCAGCACCCTCATGTGCGGCACACTGCGGCGACTGCGTGCGTGTGCCAAGGCTCGGTGGGCAAAGTGAAACTCAGAATCCGATCCGAGCACCTGAAAAGAAAGTAATACACTATTAAAATAAATCAAAGTAAATTTTAACAACCATAATGTTAAAAAAAATTGCATATTCGTGCTCAAAATTTTAACCTAACCTAACATGACTGGAAGCTGCATTTTGTATAAAATACTTATTCATTGGTTACACTCGCACTGTAGTTCAATCAGGCAGAGTGCCGGCTGCGATGGCTGTGAAGCTGTGAACTTCGAATCCCATCGGCGTCAAAAAACGCTTTTTTCCCCTCGTTTTATAGAAATACTGTATACTTTTTATGGCATTACTTTCTACCCAGTTTCCAGAGCAATTTTTCTATAGCTTTACGTTTCTATCTCGCGAGGAAATTCCTTCAGCGTTGAGACGATCGTTGCTCTCTTTTTATGTAGAGAATTTAATTCAACGGTTGAAATTTGCATAATTACTGACTTTCAATTCTCTCCGCCATTTTGCATTTATTTCTCAAGGTCAGGAGGAAAGAGATTATAAAATCAAAAATATACTCGGATGGATATTTATTATAAGCGGGCGAAATTATTCATGGAGTTATACGGGGAATTAATTTTGGAATGCGAGAAACTTTTTCCAAAAATTATAACGCGAAACGGTTTTGCAGATTATATTTAAATATTTAAAAGCCACTGGCATTAATTATGAATTTGGTTTTTATAATTGCTTTTAGCATTTCTGTGGAAATGCCATATAATCTATTTATATCAAATAATTGAACATGCCAGAATAAATAATGTTTGACCTTAGTTTATATGAAATATAAATATGTGATTATTGTACAATAATTTCATAAAAAAAATTAAACCTTTATGACTCTATATAATGACTTTTATTTATGACTTTATAACATATAAGATAAAATTTACTTTATACTTGGTAAAAATTTCTATTATTATATATTCGACGAAACTCACTGCTCGTTTTTTTGCTGTAAAATTGTTTTCTTTTGTACTTTCAGATGTATCATTTTAATATGAGCGTTTCAGTCCATGAAGAATACAAGAGAATCAATCATTCACAGACACGGCCGGTCGTAAAGAAGTTATCTCTTGACGGCGAATCCATTTCAATTTTTCAGGACATAATCCGACACGTGATCCCAGTAATGGTCCAGCTGATGCCAGATCGTATCTCTGGAGCCAGCACGTGTCACAGACAAAGCACAAAGTACAAATACAAGCGTTCTGGCAATTGATAAATTGCTGGAATCGTAAAAAAATATTATTTTATTCTTCAGGATATTTTATAAGCAATGTGTTATTTGACCCAAAAATACAGTGTATAATAATAAATTACTGTGTACACATGTGTTAAGGATAGTTGTTTATCGACGATGGGAATTTTTATGGTTTTCATCAAAATATTTTAAGTAATTTTCAGGAAGACATTACTTAAAAAAAATAACCAAAAAACGTTGTCAAAAAGATCTGATTTTTAATATGTTTTTTTACTAAATTGTAACCTTTAATTTCACCTTTTTCTTCTACCGTTCAATTCGACGTTTGTAAAGATTCAGTTCTCGTCTGACCCACTTAACGGCCAACTTACAAAGCTAGGGAACTATAATAATAATAAAATGATACATCGCATCTGCTTAATATCCAAAGTTTGCTTCAAGTCTGAAACTTCCCCGGTCCGTTCTCAACAATGGATCTTCAGGATGATAATACGAGGGTGGGAATTCAAATAACGGCGGGAGGGGGAGGGCAGGGGGTCCGTAGCGAGGATGCCCTGGCGGCAGCTTTGCCTGAAAATTAAAGATAAAGCCCCTGTCACAGTTGGAGTTTTAATATCGTTCGGCGCTCGGGAGATCGTGCTTGGCAAACGCGATTTTTCGGCTTATTTGATTGGGCGCTGGATGATTTGCCTTGAAATTACATTTATTGACACTTAAAATTGTTAATGATTAAGTACAATTTTTCAAATATTGAAAATTGATTAAAGTAACTTAAAGAAACCCACATCCCCAAGCTTACATGGCTGGTGCATTACCAATTATACCAACGAATCACTTGTACTAAGCAAGAATTTTTAATAATCATATCCTATAAGTGAAACAACGTACTTATTATGTCTTGTGATGATTGAGATTATTGTTATTATTTTTTATTAGTTTCGCAGCTTTCAAATATAAAACTACGGAGTAGAAGGACTCGGGGACTCACTACACTGTTTTCCCCTTAGAAAACCATGATCACTGACTCAGCATGAGTATATTAATGAAAAACAATACATTCGAAGTAAAATTAATATAAATATTATTTTTTAAATAAATAAAACGCCAAATCAAGTCTGCGCCAAAATATTCGTGGCATAAAGCTTGAGCCCGATCGTGCTGAATTTCTTTTTGAAAATGAAAATGACATTGTTGAAGCCTTTTCATCTCTGTGCTTGCGTAATATCAAAAAGGTCGCCGTTTGATGACTGGTTTTCCGGAATTCCCTCTCCGTTGTTTTTTTACGTTTCACTTTCCAAAAGGTCTGTATGATTTACGGAAATATATTAAATTAAAAAAAAAAATTAATTAAGAGGAATTGTGCACAATAATCACTCGTTTTGAACTACCGAGGACTGTATATTGTTTTTTTTTTTTTATTCACAATTCATTTACTGAAATTATTTTTGGTTTGTGTATTAAATTAAATTGTTTGAATATTTTTTGACATTGTTAAATTTGACGTCTGTGACTGATTATTATTTATGTACCATACAATAATTTATTTTATAATTCTAAAGCAAAATATGTTACAATATTTGTTGTCAGAAAAATCTTAAAAATGTTCTTATACAATTTACATTTAAAATAATATATTGTCCCCTGAAAGATAAAAGTGTCATTGTGTAAATTCCTCAACTATCGATTTTTAAAAAAAAATTTGAAGACTTTATATGTAAATCAATCATCTTAATATTGTATTCCTAACAAAGAACTTGTGGATGATACTCGAGATGTATCTTACAGCCTTAACATAATAATATAAAATAATCAAATGTAACCTGAACATGACAAGTACAATTTCTTTTTTTTTATTTCAGAACCTTTTTCAATAAAGTAAATATCAAACGTCTCTCCGAAAGATCAGAAATGTTTTTTGTTAAATAATAAATAAATTTATGATTTAATATTATCAGAACATGTTATTCAAAATTTCCAAGGGAAGTTTTTTAAAGTTATAAACAAACACTCCCTTGCTTATGTGATGTTTATTGAAGCAATAAACTTTTCACTTTAATTGAATGTTTAATTTCATGGTATAACGTTTGAAAACTCAAACTTAAATAATATATTCTGAAAGGCTTGTTATACTTAATTGGCGATTTATGTTTCTAAGCAACTTAATTATTAAGCAAACAATAGTTTTTGTACAATGATCGACATAAAATCTCCTCAACAGAAATATAAGCTTGTTTAATTTCATTATTTTAAAAGTTTTTCGGTATATTTCAGAGCATTGATGAAATTCCTTTGAAATTGATGTTTGAGCTATCTTAATTTTAATTAGGTTAACAAATTGGTCTTTTAAAGAATTATAATATAGTTGTTATATATAACACATTTAATATAAAATAAAATAATACAAGCTGCTACATAATTGGAGACCGAATCATGACTAGTCAATGACTTTTTCTCTTCCGGTATTTCTTTTAGGCTTAACCATAAAAACACCCTGAATCAAAGAACGCTATTGGCTAATTGAAAATCGGTTGCTTTGCTGCGTGTGTAGTCGGCTTTATATAAACATATTGTTTGATTAATAAAATTAGGCATTGTGTTACAGGTCGTTGAGTTTTAGATGAGTGCTTATGAAAGTACGAGCGATATTTAATAATCGTTTAACGACCTTTTTTGTGTTGGAAGTTTACGAATAGAATATAAAAGCAGAGACTTGTTGAAGAATAATGATTGACTAATTGGTGGGTCGTTTTAAATTCCAGAAAATAATTGTCGACAACAAGTTTCGGCAAGCAAATTACCTTAAAGTAATTATGTCGACATTATAACGAAGCAATAAAATTATTTTGATCTATCGGTTTTGAGAAATAATTGAGTCCATTCAAATAGCTATAAGATTTTTTTTTTAGAAAATAATAAAAAAGTATTCATACACTACAATAAAGGCTTATATGTAATTGAAATGTACTGAATTCTGAGTAGGTCAGATAGACGGAGAGTCTCGGGGTCTCTGGAGACCCGAAACTAAATCGTAGACCCAAGGCAGTAGGTCTCTAACAGAACTAAATTAGGCGACGTCAGACTCGGCCTCGGGGACGAGTTTTATTCGGTCGCAATTCAAGCTCTCTGAACTAATAATAGGGACGGAATTCAGGCCTTGTTTGTGGACCCCATTTACAACAATCAACAAGCAAACAGACCCGAGTTACGCTAACAATGTCAAACTTATTAATAAATCGCAAAAAAAATACAATTCATTCTTTCTACGACGTAAAAATGTGTAATATTTCATATTTGAATAAGTATAAAGACCCAAATAAATGTATATGGGATAACGAGTAATTTTGTTTTTTTTTTGCTCTTTTACATTTTAAGGGTTTTTTAGACTTGTATAAATGAAAAAACAGAATTTTTGGGAGTTTTTCAGTAGTAGTAGTAGACTGGCTGTATCTGCATATAAACTCTTTTAAACTTTATCCCTTTCCACTCTGCTCTGGGATGCGTTTCATTATCTAGTACAGTCAGACGTATTGCAAAACTTGACTGGCATATTTGAATCCAAAGCTCCGTATTTGCTAAATACTTCAAATGCAGTATCCCACTAATGAAAAAACTTGTAATGGTGTGCAATTTTACAAATTAGTAATTAGTTTCAAGAAAAAATGTAAGGGTTTAGGAATTATTTATATATATATATATATATATATGAAATCGTTTTTTCAGGTGACGCCATAACTTATCACTGTACATTATCAACAAAATTTCATAATAACACAGTTTTTGATAATGATTAAGTACATTTTTTCAAATATTGAAAAATGATCAAAGAAATTCTCAGAAAAATATAATCGTGATTTGTGTGGGATTTGAACCCACATCCCCAAGCTTATGTGGCCGGTGCATTATCAATTATACTTACGAATCACTGGTACTTAGCAAAATTTATAAATATCCCATAAGTGAAACAACGTACTTATTATGCCAATTAAATATTGTGTGACTTGCAATACTAGACTTTTAAACAAAAGTACTGAGTGAAGCATTTTTTAATCCGATCTGGATATTATTATTTTTAAAGTCTATTTAATTTTGCCAATACACGCACTTGTTAAATACATTATTGATTTTTGTGAAGACCGACTCACAGTAAGTACGTTTTTGCCTATACAGGTTTCATTGATTGATAATGATCAAGTACATTTTTCAAATATTGAAAAATGATTAAAGAAACTCTCAGAAAAATATCACCATGATTTGTGGCCACGTAAGCTTGGGGATGTGGGTTCAAATCCCACACAAATCACGATGATATTTTTCTGCGAGTTTCTTTAATCATTTTTCAATATTTGAAAAAATGTACTTAATCATTATCAATCAATAAAACCTGTATAGGCAAAATCGTACTTACTGTGTCTTCACAAAAATCAATAATAACACAGTTTTTAATGACAAATCTATAGATTTTAAAAAACAAACAGCACATTGGTTTTTATTGATTTTTTTTATACAAAGACCAGAAATCCTGCGTATGCGACTATGTATTATAATTCCAAGTAAGCAACAAATAAACTGAAATGCCAGGTTGTCCCTGAACTGCTGGCGTTTCAGAGAAGCCTCCCTCGGAGTGACGTCACGAGGCTTTGTCTCATTATTCGCCACCCGCTGCACTCGGCTGTGCACGGCTTCTGTGTGGGCTGGAGGATCGCAAAGGCTTTGGATGTTAATGGTGTGGGATAATATGCAACTCCGCAAACCCCCTCCCCCTTCGCTTGACAGCCTTACTCAAGTCTGACACAATTGTGTTACGTGCTTACCGAATCTCTTCGAAGGGCAGATGATCACATATTTACCATGGCTTATCGTATATTGATTATTGATGCATTGGTTTCACGATAATAAAATACCATGGGTTGAAAATCCGCAAAGAAAGAAAACTTCTAACAATAGTATAAAAACGTAAGCATCCAAAGAAATACAAAACATAGCCTCCTGCAGCTATTTATCCAATCGCACACCAAGAAAAAAAAAAAAAAAAAAAAACATTACTAAAATATAGATATGGTGGATGCGGAATTTGCAGGATATCGAGAGTACTGCCGAATTAATAAAACATTTATAAAAATAATTATGATTTAAAATATGAAAGTGTACGAGAGCACGTACAGTATTTCAAAATAAAATAGGTGAAGCCAAACTACTGCAAAATATATCGTTGATAGCCCGATCGTGTGGAACAGTACGTATAAGGTTTCCGATTCGCTGATTGCACATACAGCCTTCGCACAAACCTCCTTTTGAAGACGCCACCCCGAGGAGCTGAAACGTGACATTCATCGCTTCTGAAGATTTATGAAGTTGGAGATGGACTCATAAACTTCCACTGTAGGGAAACTGTGATTCATTGTGAATTGATTTATGTGACAAAGCCCTAGTTTAAGAGACTTTCAAAATATACTTAAATGTAAATAAAATATAAATATATACTGAGTGCAGAAAGAACTTGAAAAGAAACCTTTATTCCAGTAAAAAGGAATAAAACTTAACATTTTACTAGCTGTCGGTGCTTTAAAAAGTTAAAGAAGCTGTTGAGGCTTTTCCTGAGTGGCAGAAGACAAGTTGAAGCATATATTATGTCATTAGTGAATAAGCCTCTTTATGAAGACTGGAGGCTTCTCCACGCTTCAGGAGCTTTCATACTCCACGCCTTTCCCGTTCTGAGCTTTCAGCGTGAAAGTAAATTCAGTTTCAAAGTCACTTCAGTATGTCGAGTACTCAACTTTACAAATTGAAAATCTTACCAACATTTATCAATTATTCACTAACCCGTATATTTTATTCATAAAAATCTAGCGTAAGTCCACGAAACCTTTGAGCTAATATTACGCTTATAAGAATAATTAAATAAGCCATTAGTAAGATTGAATGTTTAAATATAAATATCCCTTTTTAAGTCTAAAAATATTGAAACTATAAATATTTATAAACCTGTTTTCCGTGGTTTATCATGAAACAAAGAAAGTAAGGCGAATGCTTTTACTGTACGTTTTCATTGTTACCATCTATATTAATTCTCATTCTTCAATAAATGATAAACCAACATCGAAGTTTTTGACGAGACTTTTTCAGCGAGATGAAAAAACTAAAAAATTCTTGAAGCAAGTGAAATATAATTACTGAAGATTATATTGAAAAAAAAAAAAAAACCAATATTGTATAACGAGTAACTTTTTGTTACCAGACATATCAAATGCCTCTTGAATATTTTGTATTCTTAATTTATTCATGAAAAACTTCAACTTATTGTAACCATAAGATAAATTTTTGAAGATTATATTGATAAAATAATTTTTTTTTAAATATTAGTAGACTTATTTTTTAATCAAACATATCAGCAGTGCTCGCTTTTCAGAACATCGCTGTTTTGTATTAAAGCAATTAACCTTTTTTGTTAAATATCGTCTTTAGCTGAAATGTTGGGATTTGGTTAAATTTTATATATTAAAAATAACCTTTCTAAAGCCTTAAATAATCAATGTGTATGAAATCAAAACCTATTCATTTCCCTGGATACATTTAAAAGTATTGATCTTATTTTATTTACTGTAAATATTTTTTTAAAATGTTCTGTATCATTCCCCGAACGAGAATAAATAGTAATTTAAAACATTTCTGATATGTTTGTTAAAAAAACAAGTCTTCAATAAAAAATAGATTAATATCTAAATATTAATATTTAAATTATACTGACATAATTGTCAGTATAATTTAAAATCGCTTCTACGAATACAATAAGTTGAAATTTTTCATAAATAAATTTAAAAAAAACATTGAAGAGGTGTTTGATATGTTTAGCACAAAAGAGTTTTGCATTATATAATAACGGTATTTAAAAATATATATATTTAATATTCAGGAGTTATTTTTTATTTGCTTCTTGTTTTTCTGTTGTTGCCTAAAGTTTTTTCAAAGCTTCAAAGTTAACTTTCATTTCTAAGTATGAGAATTATTACACATTGTAAAATTTGAAACGTTGGGTTGCAAAACCTGCCCCTTTCTTTTCTCTTTGTTTAAGATTTAATGGTAAAAACCTGTTTTATTATTATTATTATTAGTTTCATTATTTTAAGAGTCGCTTTTGTTAAAAACTTCATAATTTGACGCAACAAAGCTTCATAAGAATCTGAATAATAAAAACTTCTTGAAAACACAGAATGGTTTATTTAATATTTTTGTTGGGTTTTAAAACTCAACGCCCTTATTTATCCATTGCTCTCTTATTGGAGTAAGCAAAGAGTTTAAGAATTTAAAATAAAAAACTAAACAACGTTTATATGAGGGAAAACGAACCCTCAAACGCAAAAAAATCATAGGAGATAATTAGAAAGACCTCAAGCAATTTTTCCAATGTCATTTTATAATGTAATTAGTTCCGATAATTTTTTTTTTGTAAGGTTTTAGGTAGGTCAGATGTTACTAATTGAAAAACCGTTGTATCTCAAAGATAAACTAAGCAATGAAATCCCAAATTCAACTTGTTTCGAGTGTAAACCAATCCAATTTAATGAAAAGCACTTACTTTTTTATGTAATCATTTTAATTCAAATAAACGCAAACTGTAAAAGGTTTCAGAGAGGTTTATTATAAATCACACTGTAAATAATTTTGTTTTTCTTGAAAACCAATTTATCTTCAATGCTTTCGAGCTTTATATAAATGTATAAATACACAACGATAAATCGAATTAAATCTTGAATAGTGAGAATTATTGTCGGCATTCTTGTATTTTTACTTCCGCTTATAGAAAATATTACAAAAGTTTTGATACAGAGATGATTGAATTTTTCAAATGCAGATTTATGAAACCCTGAAATAAATATGATGAAAATTTTAATCAATAAATGCTCAATAGTTGGAGCTGGTACAACTCCATTACATAAATCAAATAAAGCAGTTTTAATAATTACAATTTTGATTGGATAGAGCTTAGTACAGCAACAGCCGCGCAATCTAAAAAAACAATAAACCTGTATGGGTGAAAATGCGGATTTATTAAAAATAATATGTAGCATGTTTGCTTTTTACATGTATATTACTTGCTTTAAAACAAGGATAAGTTGGTCAAATAGATAGTAAATCTAGAAGGTATACTCGAGAATTCAACATCATTAATTATTACGTTATCACTCAAGAAGCTTGTATGAACGTAAAATTATGATTTAACATGTATTTCATAATATGTAATGTGAAATATATATTCTTAAAATAAACGAATTATATCTACAAATAAAGCTTTTGCAATGTTTGGTATATATGAAACGAGGCTTTGGAGAACACAGTTGGAGACGTTGCCGCTCGGGTGGACGTAATTTCCCCGCTGTTTATTTCTCTCTGTCACTTGCAGGATTCCGCCAATCGACCGATTTCAGATGCAGATGCCTTTATTATGGCCAGGCAAATGGCGGACGCGGCCATATTGGAAACGCGAGTGTTCGTAGCGTAGAGCTTTCATTGGAATACTTGCGAGAAAGTATTCATTTGGTTACGACTCTCGAATAAAACCACGTAATCCACCATGCGGTTTTATTTTAAGCCGCCTAGACTGTTTTAGATTGGGAACTACACGTTTAATGAATTGATGAGTTTTTGCAAACTGTAATACGGTTTCTTTAATTACAATGATTTGTTTTCTGATATTGAATATTTTGTTGAAAAATAATCAGGTTGCTAATTGGTTTGTATATTTTAAATACAAGTTAAAAATAGCTTTGTTTTACAAACAATTATATTCATAAAATTCATATTCTAAAAACTTTTCTTTGACTTACAACTCTGATATGTTTTTAAATGAAAATATATATAATGAATAAAATACGTAATCAATTGATGAATTGTTTTAATATGAAATACTCTGAATTTAAGGAAAAAATATGAATAGCTTTCAAATGTAGCTAAGTTAGAAAATGATATAAATTTCTTAAATACTGATTTTTGTTATTTTTTAATATTAGAGACATTTTTGAACGGTTGAAAGTATGAAATATTTTAAATTCCTTGATTTTAAACATAATAATAATCATAACTAAAAATAAATATACATTTATGCAACACACTGAATGCTCGCTTTTAAAATCAACTGTACAACGATATCTAAATTTACTTAATCGCCTTTGTATTGCCATAGTTTTAGAGAATCACAGTTCACATTGTTATTATGGTTTCAAAAATAGGCTGAAAGGTAAACAGGCGTTAATAATTATGGCCACAGTGCCGGAAGTTTGCACATGAAACTGTTTATTGATCCGCGCAGAACTGTTCCTGAGTTCGCAAATCCCTGTTATCGAGAGTAAATGCTGTTTCCGAGCTACGAGCTTAACACTTCACTGCAGATATCCCCGGCGTCGGAGATCATGGCCCTTAATTGCTGTTAACGGTTGGAGTGGCAATGTACTGGAAAGGTAATGTATATAAGATTAAGTTTTAAACTTGCATATGAGGTTGCATCAGGGGGCACTTTTTAAGAGTAAGTAGTAATCAGAATAAAATTTAAAACATTAAACTTAATTTTAAAGCTTTGTATAAACATATTCAACAGTGGATTTTAATATATAGTAATTGTTCTGGGATACATCCCAAAACTTGCTTTTCTGTCTCGTTCTAGTAGCTTCCTATATATATATAAACGCTTCTTCAATTATCTGAGCTAAGATAACAATAGTTATCGGAATATTAAAAAGGTAAATTAAAAGGTTGATGAATTCAATAACCGACACTATTATATATTACAAAGCATTTTCGAATCATCGATCATGTGAATACTCATCTAAAATATTATGTATTCCTGGCTGAACTGGCAATATGTTAGCACATACATGCTTAACTGTACATATATGGCCACGTGTAGAGGATTTTCGTTTGCGTCATCAGAGAAATCTCTTTGGTTTCTCAGCGGTTCCCAAGCGGCAGTGGAAATCAATTTATTTAAAAAATATATATTTTATAATTACTTTGAAAAATTATCAACCATATAAATGTCAAACTGCGGAGTCATTTTCGAGAACAGATACTTTCACACGTAGTTTGGTCACAGCCAATTTTGTATTCACACTGCATGCACCAATTAAATATAAGTATTTGATTTTTTTGGGAAGCACTTTTGAAATGTTTTGAAATATTAAATAATAAAATCCACCGAAAAGAAATAAGTGGATCCATTTAAAACGATAACAATTAGGCCTAATGACGGAGTCCTTCAGGCCGGCGCGTTGCATGTCCAATGATCTCATGTTTCACTTTTACAATTTATATCGCCCCGAAATCGGCCTCCCCCTCGAAATCGGAGCCCCTCGCCAGGGACGCCCCTGGAGCCTCCCTCCGCCCCTGGAGCCTCCCGCCGCCCCTGGAGCCTCCCGCCGCCCCTGGAACCTCCCGCCGCCCCTGCTGTTTGCCTGGCCCTACAAAAATACTCCAATCAATCCAGAATGGACTCCCAGAGATAAGAGGATCCCTTCGAGCTATCTCCGTTTTAGAAAAATCGATATTTATGGGTTGAGAATAGAGATTCTGAATACACGGTGTTTCAAAACTTATTAGCAGATTTTTTTTAAATTTTAATTCAACGTCATAATATATATATAAAGCATAATTTTCATAGTGTTTTTAATTACATCAGTGTTCAAAATATCTAAATTTGGTATTTTATTTTTAATTATTTAAAAAAGCGTTATTATGATTTTCGTAAAACTTTTAATGATCACAAAAAATAAAAAGGCTTATTTGTTATGCAAAAACACCGGGAAAAATATTTTTTTATTAAAAAAAAGCTGTCTTCATTTAAAAACAATGTGTAGGTTTTCAAACTATTTAATTATCACAATTGCTTTTTGACCCAAGTTTCCACTCTGAATCCAGGAAAGTGGTTAGCGAAAAGCTTTTCCAATAATTTGATAATACAAGTTGTTTCTAGTATCAAAAAAAAAAAAAAATTTTGAAAATTTTGATTAATTTATGCAATTTTAATTGATGCAATATTGTTATTTATAAAAACCTTATCAAGAACGTATTTTTATTTAAAATCCATGAAAATGCGAAATAAGCTTCTTTTGACTTCAATGTAATACTTGTTTTTCAATTTGTGAAAGAATCTTTACAAAGTTATATAAAACAAACAAACAATTGTATTTTGTGTCAAGACCAGGTTATGAAAGTTAGTATATGTTTGTATTCACACAGTTGTTTTATTTATTTTCATTTGGTTTCATCAAATTTGTAAGGCGATAACTAAATCCCCTTGAAAGTAAAGTTAATGGGGCATTTCATTCATACTAAGCCAGTAAAAATATTTTTTTTTTACTTCTTAAATATACAAAAAGAAATGTTGATTGTAATACATACTCACTTGTTCATTTTAAATATTCACAATGTAGCATTAATTCATATATAAAACAACACATTCATGTAAAATATCTATCAAAATTACTTTGAAAAAAAATATGCTGAAAAAAAAACTGAATACTGAAAGAAATACTTATTTTGAGTTACTTTGAGTCTATTTTTACTGAAATATTAAATGTACCAGGTGTACTCCTAATTAATTTCCGGTTTTTTTCGATAGATGGTGTTCTGTATTTTGCTTTGCTGTTGGTAGCACTTATATGTCATTTTGTTAAGTAGTTATTGAGTGTCTAGACGGCGTTGACGTTTTCCTAAAAAATTATTTTAGAAGGTTTTTATTGCGTGTCAAAGATGTCTGCATTCGTACCGAATTTTGAACATATGCGCCATGCATTGCTTTTCATGTTTAATCAAGGGAAAAAAATGTCCGAGAGCCACCGAAGTTTATGGCAATCATGCTTTAACACTTCGAACATGTGAAACGTGGTTTCGACAATTCAGAAATGGAGATTTCGACCTGAACGACGTCGCATGCTCCGGAAAGCGAAAATCGTTTGATGACGTCGAATTGCAAGCGTTATTGGATGAAGACGATACGCAAACGCAACGACAGCTTGCAGAAGCGCTGGGAGTTCAACAGCAAGCAATCTCCAAACGTCTGCGAGCCATGGGGAAAATTCAGAAGTGCGGAAAGTGGGTGTCGCATGAACTGACCGAGAGACAAAAAAAAAATCGAAAAGTGACATGTGAAATGCTGCTTCAACGATACAAAAGAAAGTCTTTTTTGCATCGTATTGTTACTGGCGATGAAAAATGGATTTTTTAGAGAACCCTAACCGCAAAAAATCGTGGGTGAGTCCAGGTGAAGCATCGACATCGACGGCACGGCCAAATCGTTTCAGTCGGAAGGCCATGCTGTGTGTGTGGTGGGACCACACCGGTGTTATCTACTTTGAACTGCTGAAACCTGGTGAAACTGCGAACGCCGTTCGCTACGAACAACAAATCAAAGATTTGAGCCGACCAATTGCGGAAAACCGACCAGAATATAAAGAAAGACAGAAGCAGGTGATTTTGCTCCATGACAATGCACCATCGCATAAGTCGAAACACGTTCGCGACACGCTGGAACAACTCCAGTGGGAAATGTTTGATCATGCGGCTTACTCACCAGACTTGGCTCCATCGGACTACTACCTCTTTGCTTCGCTGGGCCACGCACTTTCTGAGCAGCGCTTCGATTCTTATGAAAATTTTCGAAATTGGCTCACCGAGTGGTTCACCACCAAAGACAGTCAATTCTATTGGCGTGGTATCCACAAATTACCGGAAAGGTGGGAAAAATATATAGAAAACGATGGAAAATATTTTGAATAAAATATCTTTAACACTTCTCTTGCAATATTGTGTTTTATTTACAAAAAAACCGGAAATTAATTACAAGTACACCTGGTATAAGTAAAACACTGTATTTAATTAGAAAATTGTTCCTTAATTTTCTATGTATATTCTTTCAATTAATATTACTTTTTATTTTATTTTATACCTTAGAATGTGTATAAACTCATTCTTGCAAGTAGGAAATGTTTGCTTCTCATTTGTGTAGAGTTACATAAGAAGCTAAAACTGCTCTTGGCTCTCGACTACGGCGTAGAAGCAGTGCTCTACGAGTTGCTATCTCAAATCTTATATATACCTTTGCTCGTTTGTTCAAACTGTGTAAATATACCAAAACACTGGTTAGTTATAACTAAAGCTTAGATTCTAGAAAACATGGAATATATAATATTATATACCCACTTGCCTACACCCACTTTGTTAGTCATTTATTTTTATAATCTATTGTCCATAGTATCTAAAAATAATCTTATGAGTATGAGTTCAAATGCTTACACCAAAAACCGCTGATTTTTTGTTAATATATTGATGCTTTATATATATATTCAGATGTATGTTAATATAGACACATTTGTATCTATCATCTTCAATTTTATTGCGAAGCCAACACAACCTCTCACACAATGTTTTTTTATGTGGAAACAACAGTCTATTTTTAAGCTCGTATCTTTTTTTAGATTAATGGGTACATCACTGCACACATTATCTACTGGGTGACGCACTCGGTGTAATCATATGGAATACAGTGAAGTCATCGTAAGCTACTTAGTTGTTCTACGCAGTATATATATATATATAATGTATTATCGTTACACTCAGCAAAGTAATAAGGCTAAATGTCACAATACGTTTAGGGTAAAAAAATAAATAGTTGACTGGCAGGAAAATTACGATATTTTTACTAGTGAGAGTATTCGTTCTTCACAGCTTCGCTATATCTTGATGAAGCCTTTAAAAATTATAGTAAAACGAGTTTTTTGTAGATCGATGGTTAAAAGAAAATTTATCAATATATTTTTTGATAATTATAAAAATTTAAATACAAGATGCTTGCTACCCCTAAAGGCGGCGCGAGGGTTGAAGGTCAAACGGAAATGACTCGAGAATTACTTCTACGACCCCCCAGTTCCTAATAATAATGAATTCCTGGAACATTACTCTTCCGTTAATTCCTGACAGAAATCCAACCCGACCCCACTCAGGTACTCGATAATGTTCACTTTATTTCATATTAATATTAAGCAAGGGGTTGATTATACTTTAGTGGTTACAAGAATTACAAAAGTAATTAGAAATTGAAAAAAAAAAGCTGGATTTAAAAATCCAACAACATTATAATTTTTTATTATTATTAAAAGTTAGGTAAGTTGAGGTAACAAAACCTGACGACGCAAAGGTTTTAAGTTAAATATGCTTTAAAAAAAAACGATTCATTAATGAAACGACGAGAAAATCTCTTTATAATTTTGCCAATTATGAAATGAAATACTGACTCAGCGTACTTTTTTTTGTTAGGCTTAGTGATTCAAGTATTTATAATTTTACTATTAAACATTATTTGTTGGAACTTGCTATCAAACTACAATACATATATATTTTGTCTTTTAGTACACTGTAAAGAGAGAAAATGAAAAATTCAATGCAAAACTGTAATAAAATATTTAATGTATTTTATAGAGCTGTACGTTTTTAATAAAGAGCGTATTTTTAGATATATATAATCGGATTTATAAATTACTGTTCTGAGCACGATTTCTATTGCAATAAATTGACTATGAAAATTACTTGAATTTCTGATTATAACTTGAGGGCCTACTTAGGAATTTACGAATAGGCATTTTAGCAATTTGTCTTAAAAGCTTCTTATCGCTTTTGGGTTTAAGGTTTCGTAAATTTTCAGCATACAACATTTATGAAGAGGAGCAATCGTTCTCAGATTTATTTTGATAGATACAAATATTTTAATTAAATATAAGAGGAAAGTTGACACGTGTTTCTCTTCGCCCATTGTATGTAAATTTTAACATTTATGAAAAATATTTATTTTACTGCTAAGCTGCGTACATTCATTTAGATTCTAAAGCTTTTACTAGAGTACTAAAATCTTCATTTATGTATTAAATATTTATTTAAATAAAAGTTTAAAATAAAACATTTTAAGACCTAAATACAAACATAGACTTAAATTTTGATATTTTGTATTGAAATGAAGGAGTTGCATTTTAAATAGAAGATAACTGACCGAAAGCTTTTCATGGAAAGTTCTTTCAGAAAAGGCTCTCTCGTAGGTTTATCTAAAGCTTTGGGGAATCAAAATAATGTTTCAAGACCTCATATTAACTTTCCCTTAATTCTCATCTAACCACCCTCTGCTCGAAGTTGACTCTCGCAAGTGCGTAGGATACGCCTTCTCATATTTATATTCACATGAGAGTTATGCAACCTTTGCACTTAAATATAGAAATACGAGATATAATCTAAAAACGATAAAATATTCAAGTTCACAAATCGAGCGTACCCATAAAAACCTAGTTCTAAGTTTATAATTTATAATTTTTTTTGTCGATTGAAACGAAATATCTTTGTTTATCATTTAAAGCCTTTTTACTCATTGATTCATAAATATGCAAACAATAAGCTTATTTAAGTTTTAAATAATATTTCAGTTCAATCGAGACAAGATCTCACTGGTATTGCGCGGAGTTTTGTTTTTATTTTATGAACATAATCTGTCAATTTCTATCGTGATTCTTTAATAAAAAATAATTATAATTTTACTGGCGTCAAATTACTTGAGACCGGTTGCCAATTAGCAGCACATCTCTGAGAAATAACACAAGAGCTTTTACCTGAAAACTTACTTTTATGCTAGTTAGATAAGTCACTTAGTCTCAAAGTAAAACTATTCGTTAATCTCTTTTTATATAAGACTTTTCTAAGCTTTTAGCACTTTATTAACAATTTTTTTTAATAATTTATTTAAATATAATTTTCAATGGGTCATAGCGAGTTTGACTTACCGACGTTTGATATGGTCAGGTATTATTATATTTATAAAAAAACAGTATACTTTGCTAGAGAGATAGTATTAAGAAGGATTCCTAACTCAGTGTTTCTATGTCATTTTTAATATAACAGTTTCTGGATTTATTTTTTTATAAAAGCTATCTTTACTATAAATTATTTTTGCCGGTTGTACATTGCACACTCTAAATACAGGAACCCCTTTTTATATGGTCTAAATGAAATACGGTCGTCCAGACTGGATGGAGGTAAGTATTGACGTTGGTCACCTGTGAAAGCTTTGATTTGGATTACCCAAGGGTGTGTTACGGGGTTTCCTCATACTCTACGAGTTGGAAAGAGTATTTACAACTCACAGTGTAATCCACAGGTGAAACATCCGATATTTACTTTAGAAAGCCCCGTGAAGTGGTCTCGCATTTGAAGGTTCGTGCAAATAATTTTCGATAAAATATCTAGAAATATTCAAAAATGTTTTTATGAATCAAACTTTTATCAACCTTAACATTCTAAATAGATAGTTTTAAACTAAACAGCAATGAATTTGAACCCACAGACTCCAGTTAAGGCGACTTGCCACACTTAACCTTTTGACCACCGCGGTTCTAAAGATTATTCTCGTCGTTTGATTAATACGTATTACACACATTACATAAAAAAGTTAAAAGTGGAATTGTCAAAAAATAAAATAAATTAACGCTTTTAAAACCCTTAATAAACAAAGACCACACAAAAAAATAATAAAAATATGAATACAAAATATAAGGAAACTCCAAAAAGCACAACACTCAAATACAATTTCTAATAGTGTGTGTAATAGAAGTTTAAGTGCCCAATTACTATAATCTTTAAAACTGTGTAAAATATATTTGTATATTATTTATACGTATATTTTTTATATATTGATATTTTTACCTCTATAGATTATAAATCTTACTTTTCCAGTCTTTTCGTGTAATAAAAGTATTATTCTGTCGCAATTTTGTTCTATGAAAAATAACGGCCAGGTTTTCGTTCGTTTCCTAATGGAACATTCTACGTGTATTTACTTAGTTTTTTTCAAAGCCTACTCGTAATGAATTAGGGAAAAAGTTTTTTGGTATTACAGAAATTTCGTGTTTTTTTCGTTTCCAATGATTGTTTTTATATGCTCAGTCATGGTTTCAATCTACCGATCCCTTTCAGTAGATTGAATACGTTCTTATTGATGTGAAAAACACGAACATGTATTAAAAAAATGCTTATTCAGATGGAAACATTAGATGTATACCGTAAAAGCCTTGCGGGTAATTAGTAAATAAAATTATTACACTTTTTTATTTAAATTTACGTCGCTCACTAGACTGTGAAACTCACTTTAAAATAAAATGAAGAACTCTTCCAGCTATTTGCTTTAAACATGGGTCAATACAAATTAAACCAGAGGGCTATACCTATATTAAAAATAATAAAAAAAAACTATAAATATAATTTCTCACTTTTATAATTTTTTTAAATATTTAACATGTAAGCATTTAACACTTATTAAGATTTTCCGTTCGTTCATATGTCAATCGATTATATAAATTTTGTATTCTGATCTTATTAGAGTATGTTATGTATTATTTTTTGTTGTTTTCTAAGTAACAATGCCAAAAGGTGGTGGTAATAAACAAAATATAGTAATATGTCTTTAAGGCGTTCAAAAAGGTTGGGTTTGATAATTATAATTTAGCAAACACCATCTTTTGATTACATCCAAAATCAATTTTCATTACTTTAATATTATCTTTTTGTGCGTAATACGCTCTAAATTACTCTTCATAATTTAATGTAAGATACACTATACCTTTCAACGTTTTATCATAAAATAACAAGGTAGGGTGATAAATAAAAATGCTGTACGAGGGTTGTTTCCTCTGCACTATGTAGCAAATCCACTTGTCGATGTTTCAACCCCCTCCAGAACCTTTTACCCTCAGATTATATGTTGTATACACTGTGATTTAATAAGAGGGTGTGACATGGGTTCTTTAAACTTTATCTGTTTTAACTGGCTTTGATTTTATTATGTTTACTACAAAAGACGCAAGAACATAAATATTCCCGAGGAGTTTATAACTATACTATGCATTGATACATATTAACTACAGAGTGCTTTTTGCTCTTGAATTAATACGATTATTTTATTTACGAGCACTTTTGAATTATCGTAATCTAATAACCATTTTGCTATCCATATTTTTACGTAACATATGGTAAGTGACATTTGAAATCAGTGTATGGAAAAAAATTCTTCTAATTTAAATATGTATGTAAAAAAACAATTCTACCCGCAGAGCGAAAAGTTAAAATATTAATGAAAGAATCCAACCAGAATCATCCACTACCCTTTCTACAGCCTCCCCAAGGGCAGTGTTACACGCCACACGACCGGCTTGTGATTTAATAATCGTGTCCGACAGCCCTAATCACGGCTGGAAAAGCACTGACAGTGTGCCACTCGCTTTATTAAACTTTATACTTTTAATGACAGCACCACCCACGATCCACCCCTACCCCTGGTACATCCGCCCCCGAGGACAGAGTTCCATGTCAAACTACCGTCCTGTGATTCGCAGCCCCTAATAACGGGTCATGAACGACGACAAAGCGACAGCAAATATTTTTAGTTCAACTTTGTATAAAGTTAACATTATTCAACACCGTTTTCATGTACGGTACTAACAAAGTTTTAGTTTTTTTGTTGAGTCAATTAGAAGGGAGATTATCAACATTTTTGTTCATCGACTATGCATATGGTCTGAAAATATTTTTAAATAGTATCCTTCTATCCCAGAGGCTTCCAAAGTGGTCAATATCGACCCCCAGGGGTCGATTTCGCCCTGCAAGGGGTTGATGACAGCGAAAAATAAAATTGGGGGTCGATGAACTGTAAATGGGGGTCTACGAGAGTGGATCCTATTTAAGCAGGTCATCACCAAAATTTAGACATTTCGTAAAAGTCATAATGCACCGAATACAAATTGTACCTATGTACTTTATGACAAATCGAAGCCCTGAAAGGTAGAAGTATTTTGAATGTTTTTAATTAATGTATTTTATTCTATTTAAGATATTAAAATGGAGTTCCACCAAGTACTCTCTGTCAAAAATATTGATTTTTTTAATGTTATTATATTTGCATTGTGTGTTTTTTTTTAATTAATAAAGGTATGATTAACTTTACATGTATTTTAACTTTTTAATTTTTAAACCCACTGTACAGTAAACCCTATGAAAGTGAGTTGTTCTATATAAGATGTCAAAAATATGTTTGAAGTTGATGAATTTGAAAAAATTCAATATTAGCAAGACGACGATATTATATAGGTCGAAGAAAAACAGGAAAACTCGACAAGCGGTCGACGGGACAAAATAGTTTGGGAAACTATGTTCTATCCAAAAGGCAAAATACTTTCCTATCGCAAAATTACAACATTAAAAAACCATTTACCGCGCATATACATTCTTTACAGATAAATACACTACAGGATTATTCCAACCCAGGATTATCTCTACCTAGGAGAACTGCACCCCAAACTACCACTTAAATTAATCACTTTCACAAATATAAAAGCATTTATTTTGTATAGAATCGTTCAAAAAAATAATTATTACTCTTAATTAACTACCTGATTTATTTTTACTTGTTATTTTATAAATTTTCCCTCAGTTTGATGATGCCAGCGTGTAAGATAGGCGAAGCTAGTCACCTGAAAAATCACTCGAGTATTTTATTTAAAATATAAGAAATCAAACCATTTTGAGGTTCCACATAATAAGTTACTTAGACACAATTAACTTTACAAAAAAAAAAATCTGCAGAGTAATCATTCTCACAATCAAAGCCTTCATATAGTACAAGGTGAAAACGGTTCGTTTTTCCAAAGCAATATTTCCTCGAGAGCCAAGTAGTACTCTTTCAGGGCAGAGCCAAATATTTCAGGACATTTCAGCCATCCCCCTCGCTCGCGAAGGCTAACACGCGGGTGTGAAAGAGACCCTCGAACAAAACACACAGATTATTTTCATATCCGCACACTAATCGAAAATCTTTTCGATTTTGTTAAATTTACCGAAATTAGTTTGTTTTTGTTACAAACGCCCCTTGTATTTTTTTTCATGCGGTAAATGTGTTTACTTATTATTATTATTATGAGAGTAATTTGAGGGTTGAAATCACGATGAATTAATTGAATAATTTGAATACGCTTTACATCCCCAATCAATCCATAAACGTTCTGCTCAATTATTCAGACATTAACCCTATCTTACTCGTCAGCTATTCATCCCACATTTACTCATTAATATACAAATCTCTTTATTGATTTATTCTATCTCGTTTACAATCAGTATTTTACGTGTATACAAGATTTGATGTACTTTGTATTAAATGCAAATTACAAAAGTTAAACTTCATTGGTAGTTTTTATCTTTTTTGACTCGTTATTGTAACTCATTCCTTTTCTTGAAAATGCCTCTAGTATCGTAGTCAAAACGGTAGATAATTAATTGCGGCTTACGACCTAAGAAAAATTCTTTAACCACCAGAAAGCCAGACTCATCACACAGGCCCCTTTTGTAAGCGTCCATAAATTATCAAGTTGACCTTTCAGTGGCTGAAAATTTATTATACAGAAAAGGCATCGCACACCTCGTAGCCCAGACCTCATTTATTATGTAGAAGCCTTCAGTGCTTGAGTACCGAGTCGATATACATGTACTTGGGTTTACTTTGAATAATATATTTATTATGCATTATTTAAAATAAATATATTTAATTTTACATGCATCTCCAATTGAACATCTACGTATAAAAGTAATGAAGAGGTTTATAAACCTATAAAAGAAAATAAATATCTTCACTCTGAAACGGTTAGAGAAAACAGAAGAGTAAAATGTTATGCTTGGAAAAGAGAAACAAATTTTTATTTGTATTTTTATATTTTAAGGTGTTTATATTGCGATTTTTACGTAAACTCACTACTTCTCAGTTTTTATCTTTACAAATAGACTCCATTAATACTTAGTATACTTGTTGGTATCTTAAATGAAACGTTTTATTATCTAACTGAGCAGCACAGTTAGCAGGTAATCTAATCACCACAGAAGAGACAATTTTATACTCTAATTCGTTTATTCAGACATGATTGAGCATAATTAATATTTCCGGTAGAATTCCTTTATAATATTTTCGTAAAAAATGTTTAGCGTTATTGCGACTAGTTTTTATTTGATGGTACCAAAAATTCAGATAAAATGAGGTTACATAAAATATTAAAAGTATGCAAACATAATACTGAAGATTTGTTACAAAAACGTCATAAGCAAGTATATAAACGATAAAATTTATATTGCGAATGCCTTGCTTGTTATAAGCATATCTTCTATACAATGTAGTACAGAGCTAGCTTCCAGTTTCAGTGAAGAACTTCAGCAGGCTCGCGGCTTCAGGAGCTACCCTCATGTCAGATGAAGAAGACGGATAGTCGGGGTGCTCGAGGCTCTCCGAGAGATAACATCTTACTGAATAAACTTAAAATTTTCTACCCTATATATTATAAGGGTACATTTGTATCTAGTTTGTCATGTAATTCACAAGTTTTGGCGGCCATATTAAGCTGCGTTAAATTTTGATTTTTGTTCCAACGATTCTTGTAACACACCTTAAGTTATATTGTATATTATATTATACACAATCTTTCATAATAATAGCAAATGATCAATTGTTGTATATTTTATTCAGAAGGTTAAATAAACAGGTTTTTGCTTTCAGTTTGCTTTGTTTAATCAGTGATTGATCTTGTTCTTGAAGCTTTCTTATTTAATTCCCTGTTTTGCGAAACAATCCTTAACTAATAAAATTGGTAAAAATTTGAAAATATAACGGCCTAGTGGCTAATTTTTATCGACTACCGTGATTCTGTTCAGTTGAGTGAAAATTTTAATCGTCAAATGCAAGTGTTTAGTCAACGCGATATATTGACTCATACATGCTGATCATAACATAAAATGACATGTTTTTAGGTGTTTTCAATTTCGATGGTTTATTTATATTATTATAGGCTTCGTTTCGGGGGTATTCATCAATGAGGTTTTGTACATAATACCTATGTTATTAATGGCTTCCAGGGCCAAGTTATTATTCACGATGCGCATGTATGTTTAGGGAATCGTCCAGGCCTCTCACGTGGAGCCTCCATAACGAATTCAGCGACACAATTTATGATAATTCTCTCCGGTGCTTCGACAGACGATGTACAGGGTGATTATGAATAATTGGCAATTAATCGCACTTCTCGGCGCCGCTGCGAGCTCTCTGACGTCAGCGTCAGGTGCGGCGGCTCGTGTTATTTATTACCTTTAATCAACCCATCATTAATTATGAAACGTTGTAGGTGAAGCGTTAATAACAAGAGATTTATGAGACACGCTGTTAGCAATTGATATACTATTCATATTATAACTAAATTTCAATTCAAAAAGCAATAATTTCTATTTTGAGCACATTGACTGCAACTCAATTTTACACATTATATCGTATATATATTTTTTAGTGTTCATTTTTAATCTATTTTTATATATACATAGACCGTTGAATGAGACCTGATTTAATTAAGTATATATTCCATGTAAATATATTAAAAAATATATATAATATATACCATAGGTTCCCAAAGTAGTCGATTTCGCTCTGTAAGGGGTTGATGACAGCGAAAAATTTAATTGGGGGTCCATGGATTGTAAATATGAGTCTACGAGAGTAGATCCCATTTAAGCAGGTCATCACCAAAATTTAGGCATTCCGTAAATGTCATAATCCACTTACATAAAAGTAATGCTATTTATCCTGCATTATGGACTATCGCAAGAAGGTTTTTGATGGCTTTTCCATCTTCATACCTCGTGGAATGGGGTTTCAGTGCAGTTGCCACCAATCTTCTAACAAAAAAAAGAAATATATTGGAAATCACTGGGCGAGGAGATTTAAGGTTAAATATGACTTATTTGAATCCAAATATTGAAAATATTATCATCAGCATCATTAGCAACAGACCCATCCCTCCCATTTAAAGTATTGATTTTTTTTAGTGAATGTTACTATATTTGCATTTTGTGTGTTTTTAATTAATAAAGGTATAATTAATTTTTCATGTATTTCAACTTTTTTTATTTTTAAATCCACTGTACAGTAAACCCTATGAAAGTGAGTTGTTCTATATCAGATGTCAAAAATATCTTGATGAATTTGTACGTTAGCAAGGCAGGGGTCTACGAAAAACAGGAAAACTCGACAAGGGGTCTACGCAACAAAAAAAATTGGAGACCTCTGATATATACGAACGCTTACACATGTAGGTAAGACAAAAATATTTTAACTTCATATTCGAATCACGATATTTCATTTTGAAATTTATTATTTTACATTAGTAACCTTTGTACACTCACAACATATTACAGATAATGGGAAATATATATTCCATAGACAAACGCCGGTCTTATGGTAACGCCACAATTATCTGACCGCGATCACTGGGATAACAGTGGGATCCGCGCACGTGACGAGCATACCCCAGCCTCCCCTGGTACTAGGGGAGGATTACGTAATATTCACATCTATCCGACATGTGAGGCTCTCTTTAGTAGGACGCCATGACGGGACACTTGTGACCATGAATTTTTCTTGATTAAAAAAAAGTAGTAGTATTTAACAGTATTTAGATGGCCCTGAAATATGATATCAAGTGACGTATTTAGGGGGCGATTCACTCCGGGTGGCATACTTTTGTGTAATTAAATTTAATTGTATTGGCAGTATGCATTAATTTTAAGGATTTTTTTCATAAAATTGGAGCTTTATTATAAAAAATTGGTACAATATATTCTATTCAAAGTATTGCCCTGCGCTAGCCACTACTTATTCCAATCTTTCCGGCAAATTATGGATTCCATCCCAAAAGACCTGTTCGTCTCTTGAAGCCAAGAAAGAATCAAGCCAATTTTTGATACCCTGTTCAGATGTGAAGCGTATTCTAGAAAAGGCATTCTGCATCGATCGAAACAAGTGGTAGTCGGAAGGGGCAAGATCTAGGCTATAAGGTGGGTGAGGCAGAACTTCCCATCCACTGTTTTCCAAATATGTTTTAATCGGTTTAGCAACATGTGGTCGAGCATTGTCATGATGGAAAATTACAGACTCGTGCCTGGTCGCATATACTGGCCGTTTTTCTGCCAATGCTCGCTTCAAACGCATCAATTGTTGTCTGTAGAACTCGCCCGTGATAGTTTGGCCTGGTTTCAGCAGCTCATAGTGGATGCCACCCTTCTGATTCCACCAACTTCACAGCATTACCTTGGCGCCATGAATATTTGGCTTAGCCGTCGATGTTGATGCATGTCCGGGCTTTATCCCATGATTTAGCAATCGGTAACTTTCAGGTGCTTTTTTCTTCCAATTGAAACAGAAAAGTAAAGCTTCCCGCAAATGGCGTTTTGTTGGTACAAAAGTTGAAAGCCCAAAAAAAAAATGTTATATATACTTCAGCGATATGACATATACTGAAAAATAAAGCGCAACAATGACGCATCACAATGAAGTTTAATAAAGTATAGCCTGATGCGATTCAATACTAGTAACGCCATCTCTTAGAAAATCCTTAAAATTAATGCATACTACTAATATATTAAATTTGACAAAAATGTGTTCTGACCAGCGATATGCTGATTTTGATTGACTAAGATTAGGTGATAAATTGGGGACCGCTCTAGATTGCAAAAGCTCTCGGTACGCCACTGGATATAACGTATAATTGCCGTAATAAAGATTTGATGACCTCTTTAAAAGTTGTACAATATTACCTTCATTTGAAGCTATAAAACAGAATAAATAGTAGTAAAGCAATGTATTTTTAATAACAAAAAGTAAATAGCACAGAGGAAAATAATTAGTTCAAAGAATCATTAAAGTCTACTGGAATAATAAAGGAAACTGCTGAAACATAAAGAAATTACAATTTTAAATTAAACATACTCAGGAGTATTTCCTTTCCGTTTCTTTGAAGAAATTATCAATGTTATTTCAATTCAGAGACTACTCTTGTAGACAAAAAGGCTTTTCCTTGTTTTCCTTAGTAGATTTTCTCGTTTTCTGAAATGAGAAAGAGTGTTCTTTCCTTGGAAAATAATAACTCGAGAATTACATCTTGTTTGTGGATTCAGAAACATCCTGAAACAGTGTATTATTTGTGTTGTTTCATTTTTTTGAGATGATTTCTATAAGCAATGTGGAAATGCTTTAATAAACACGAAGATCGATAAACTGAAGGTTTTGTTAAAAAACACAAAGTATTGTTTATATCGAGCTGCAACTAAAACATATCTTGTAATTTAGTTATCACTCATTTGAGATGACATTATAAAAAAAATATTGTAAACTTAGGACAATAATGAAATATTTTATATTTGAACTTTTTAACTTCGACGTCATAAATATAAATAAAATAAAGAATTTACCATACTTGAATCTGATTTCAATATTATTCAACACTCTTTTGCTTAGTTGGAAATATTGAAAATTAAATATTTGTATTTTTGTGGATAATCAATTCATATAGTATATAGCCAAATTACTTATAACTGAATAGGCGCATAAAAACAAAATAATCTTTCTTTAATATTAAAAAAAACCAATAAACACTCCATGCATTAATAATATAGTCATAACGGGTAAATTCAAGACTGATGTACTCGGATTGAAGGCTTTTGTCCAATGACAAAAACAATGTACGCAAATAAATATTAAATTTTTTCGAATGTTAAAAAAATACACAATAAATTGGACGCCCAAGTGAGTAAAAAAATGTTAGAAATTAAAAAAAATTATCGTGAAACCTAAATTCTAAGAATCTAGAAGAGAAACGTATAAGGGAGATGGATGGACACGGCTTCCGTTAACCTCGAGAAAGAAAAGGTTTCTTACGAAGGACATCGATAGGAACACCTTACACACAAAAAAATAAATTTGAAAGCCTAGAAATTTATATGAATAGGTCCACTGAAGTCTGGGATAAAAGTTTTCAGATTTTCAGAACAAAAAAACTACGGCCGACCAAATGCTTGCAAAGTTTATTTTCATATTCGAATCACGATAAATACCAAAGATATTTCGTTTTGAAATTTATTATTTTACATCAGTAACATTTGTACACTTAAAACGAAATAAAAGTAGTTTTCACGTCTAATTTAATTTTGTAAAGTAATTGATTTTGCCAGCAACCTAACTCGATGTTCTCAGACACATGAGTTGGTTGAAGAAGGAAATGAAAAATATCAGTTCTCAAGTAAAATATAAATGCTGAATTAATTATTATATATTCTGAATTGACCTTGCCAGGCTGATGTGAAATATTTTTGGAGCAGAAACGAATAAATAGCATTTATAAAACAAACATTAACGTCACCATTTATGAAAAAAAATGTTAAAATTACAAGAAATTTCCACAATCTTTGAAAGCACATAAAACGTGCGTGTTTTGTATTTCTTTACAATACAAAGTAAACAATAAGTAAAATATAATGCTTACTAGAAAAAACAGTGTCGAATAAACGAAAACGTTTTATTTTTCCTAGTATATGATTATTCAAATTTCCTTGTTTATATTACTTGCTTCAAATGAGCAGTTTTTTTGCGGTAAGAAGCACTTTGTTTTGTCAAGCAACGTTAATGGAGACCCGAACGACTCGCTCACGATTCAATCAACTCTTGTCTCGTTTTCGTTTATTATTTTATAGGAATAATAACTCGCATTAAAAAAAAAATTAACATTTGCCAAGCGTCTTAAAAAAAAAGAAATAAGAAACAAAAAAATACATTAATGTTAATTAATATCGCGTCTGAAACAATGAAAACAAATAAATGATTTTGATATTATTTATGGGTGTTTAAGGCTCTATTAAAACTTGTTTTTTTACAAATCTTTAACTAGAATAACATGTCTATAACTACATTGAAGCATAGAGGCATTTAGATTATTTAAAGATATTAAGTAGTATGTTTTTCTATGTACTGTATTTCAATAAATTGACAAACACGATTATTTATATTCTATTTTATTGTAACAAATTATTTTTTTACTAGTAGTTCATAAAATAATATTATAAAAATAATAAAATTAATTTGCCATTTTTTAATAGTTATTTTAATTTAAGATAATAACGCGTATATATGTGTTTTTGTACTCATTAAAAAAATCAAACCTGAACTTGACTTCAAATTGCAATTAAATTATCAATTTTTAAAATTGTAATGAAATTTCAGCGCCAGATGATTTGATAATCAATGATTTGCTTATAATAATTATTATTGCAATTAACTAAAAGGTTACGATAACGGAGATCTGAGCATGCCAAAAATGTAATTAATACGTCGAAATCCAATTAGACCCCATCTTTGATGGTTGCACAGGTAACGAGAGATTGCTCCAATTCAATTTCGGATAATGCAATCAACGCCAGGTTAATCATGGCCTGCGTCAGCCTGGCTCGTCTCCTCTGCTCCTCTTGCAGAGGGGACGAGCCAGCCTCCTGCCCACGCCATCGCGAGCCAACTGCGAATATTGGAAAACGATATTTTATATAACTCGTCGAAATGTATTACGATTTCAATTAGCGAGTAATTGAAAGAACTACGGCTTCTGTTATGAATAGGTTAATTATACAGAGAGTATATATAGCCTGGCCTTTTATTTTAAGTCTGAAACAACCAGTTAAACGAATCTTGAAAATCAAAAGGGCTCACATTCAAAATTGATCGTAATACTGAATGTAGTATAGCAAAATAAATTTACTATTCAATATTTATATGGAAGGGTTATTCTTTTCTAAAAACATCGATGCAAAAACTCATACAGGCTTATTGTTTAACTTAAATCAATTCACTCCTAAAATGATAAAAAAATACTTTATTTTGAAATGTACGTAAATTTATATTTTAGAGAAGACTGATAAGCCGACGTTTAAATTATGTAACGTTATACGTATATATATATCCTCTATGACAGCTTTAGCTTATAGGGCCTGACACTACGATTTGACAAGGGGGTTGTCAACTTGTCATGGTCCAGAGCAGACTGGTGGTCTGTGACGTCATCCCTGTCCATCAAACGGCCACAGGGGTAGTGATTTATAATGCAGACATGGGTATCAATGGTGATCTAAATGAGGCCGTAAAAAAAATAATTTATGTAACTGTATACTTATGAATAGATCCACTGTGACAGTTTTTGTTTACGTGGTTAAGACTATGGAATTCAGTTTGTCATCGCCTTGCAAGGCAGGGTGGTTTGTGACGTCATTCCCGTATATCAAACGACCACTAAAAAGACAAGACTAGAGAACAATCACGATTTTCTGAAAAACAATTACTCGAACTATAAATATATAAAATATAACTCCAAATTACTGTATATTAATTGGTAATTTCAACTTCAATAATTTTACTCCTAAATCATTAGTAACATATTAAAAAAATATATAAGCACAGCATTAATTTTGTGTGAATGAAGTTCGTTAAACAGTTGTAACCTCATTTGTATGCATGGTTAGAAAATTAGATATTTGAGGTAAAACAGTTCTGAAGAATTCCTATTGTATTTAATTTTACAAACGACTGTACGCGGAGCATCCATCACCTTAACGACGTCGTTTCCATTTGAAATGACTCCACGGGGGAAGATTTCAGAAGCACCCTCCCCGCAAGGCCAGAATATCTGAAGTAATTACTACTGTGCAATGGCGACACCACGGCGTGGACTGCAATGAACCAGAATAAAACTCTTCGTTTCCAGTTTAAGTATATTTTTTTAATCTCACATATATGTTTCGTTTTGATTGCGTACTCTACCGATTCTATAAGTAATGGAGACGTGGACTTGGAATGATGTGCTCTGGAAGTACCTGGCGAGCTTCTGCTATTGTTCCTATAGCCAGCTGAAAAATGAGTATCAGATCTATGCGCAAGAGCTTTGTAAGGAAAGGATATACAATAATGCTATTGGGCAGCACCAATACGCAGACTTTTCCTTCCAATATAAAACTGCGGCGTAGAGATAACGTTGTATTATCGAATGATTCATATCAAATCTAGATTTCTGCTATTGTGTCAGCAGCCTGCTGCAGAAGAGGTATCAGATCTAAACGCCAGAGCTTTGTAAGGAAAGGATTGTATAATGATGCTATTGGGCAGCAGCAATATAAAATTGGGGTGTAGAAGGACTTGAGTACCCACAACACTATTTTCCCCTGCCACGAAAACTGGCTCAGCATGAGTATATGCTCAGATAAAAGGTCGCCAACCTCTTATGAGGAGATGCACTTGATGTAGAGGAATATTTTGAAAATGATCTTGGTATGTATCACGTATTCAATATTGTAACACATCATCAACCCAGCTCCTAACGGGTCATGGAGTGATGAGAAGTTATCTCCGCAGGTTCCACTTGACGAGACATGCCCTTGTGATGATATTACTCCACAAACAGTGATCCACCCTGTGGGTTCATACCCCATCTTTGGCCTTCAGAGACACCAACAGTTGATGAAGTCACTGGATGGCTTCTTGAAGCGTGTCATCGGAACCACAAAGAAGATAAACCGGGGGGTGTAGCTTCAGTCACTCCCATATATAGCACAATTTTGCCTGACTAGTTTGGAAAGTTTCCCCAAATTGCGATGAGGTACAAAAACCTATTAAAAAAAATTTAAAAAATAAAAAACACGTTATCAAAAAATATTGGTAATTTTCTAGCACAACAGCTGCTCGTATTCTGTATTCGTCTCGCGTACTACAAGCGAGTCGACGCTTGGGGCTGAAGGCCGCTTTATAAGGAAGTCACGCTCCAGATATGGCAGCAACCCCTTCACGCGCGCCGCTGGGGCACTCGCCCCCCGCGGGGTTCCCCGCCCCCGCCCCGCCCCGCTGAGCCGCCTCTGAGTGCCACACAGATTTACAGCACGCAATTAAGCAATAAAGACATCTCCGTGACTTTGTTTTGCTCACCGACCCTGTTATCCCTGGTTTGAACCCTAGTGCAGTCAGAAAGTTTGGGAAACGTTTGCGACGTATCTTATTTTGATTTTTTTCCCGATCGTCTAAACCTAAACCACCGGTTCCCAAAGTGGTCAATATCGGCCCCCGGGGTCGATTTCGCCCTTCAAGGGGTTGATGACAGCGAACAATTAAATTGAACTGTAAATGGGGGTGTACGAGAGTGGATCCCATTTAAGCAGGTCGTCACCAAAATTTAAGCATTCATATTTTGCAAAGATCATATTTTCATGATGCCCTGTATTCCTCTCAAATTTATGAAATTTTTCAAATATTTGAAATATGTAGTTGAAATTTTTAAATTTTAAAAGTTTAGAATTATTTTAAATTTTAAACTGTAAACAAGGAACTATTCAAATATATTTATTATCTTGTATTATTCGTTGATCTAATTTGGTTTAATTTTGATATAGGACAAGGTTTCCGATAACTACAATCAATATTTATTAGGTTATAACCTCAAATTTGATAACAATACAATGACGGCGCTTAATCATTTGAACAAAGGTCGTGAATTTCTATCTAACAGATGCTAAATGTTAGCACAAAAAAATAGGGTTTCCGAATGACTTGTCAAAGGCTCGGAAGGCAGGCGAACTCTTTTCTCTGCCTTTATAAATCAAAGCCGGGTTAATCGGCAACCTTCTCTCAATACACGTTATAAATACCTTTAGTGATTTACTCTTTCAGCCTTATCAAATAAATAATTCTGATTCAAAGTTGAATGAATATTTTAAGATTAATACAGTTGTTTTAATAATCGATAAATAATTTTGTAGTTTTTAATAGTACATGCCTTATATGTGAAAAGCTTTAGTAAAAAGACCGAGTTTTAGTTTTAAATGTAAGTCATGAAATACCTCAATTAAATGATTTGAGTAATAAAATTTTATTTATATTTTTTTCTAATAAAGTATAAAATAAAAAAAATACTTCTCGAAATAATGTTTTATTGAATACAGTCAGATTTTAGAAACACGCGATTTCAAACATAAATTATGTTAATAATCGTCAAATACGAATAAAGCGACGGAGTAAAAATTTAAACCAATGAAAATCTTTTTCAAATGGGTTTTTATCGTTTTAAAATCCTATTATGGTCAGATATCAAGCACAACATTATTTCAAACGAATTTCACTGCATTTGATCATACAGTAAAAGCACTTTTAATTTACTAAAAGTACTATTAATTTTTTAAATCTCTTCAACGGATGATTTCACATAAAAGTTTCACATTTTCAAGTGCGACCAAGAACATATTTTACGATGGTGAAAGCCTTTTGAAAAATCAGTTTGAGCTTTGAAAACGAGCCTGAAAACACATCGGTCTGAAAGAGTTCACACAAGGCTGCTTTTAAACGCCATGTACTAGATGTATTGTGATTCATACTAAAGAAACCATTTTGCTTTGCGACTGATTTATTTCTCGCCGGGACTTATTTGAAATTCAAAAAGCTCAATCGCTAACTTTGTTCGCTTCAATCACAGGTGCATGCTAAGAAAAGTTCTTGAAAGGTTGTTAAATTGAATTTAAATCTGTTTTTAAATAAAGATCGATCATTATTTATCTTGCAAAGTATAATATGTCTAATAATTGCCTATCATCGGTTAAACTTGTGACACCTGAGAAACGTGAATAAATTTTAATCAACTGAGTTTTTTTTTATTTTAATACGAAATTTAATGTAACTTTGCAAATTCGGGTGTCAAATTAAATCCCTTAAACTTATTCGATAAAATATGAGTTTTTTCATTTAACTTTTCAACACTTACAATTCTGGTGAAAAAACAAAGCTTGTCATGGAAAAACATGACTTTACTTTTTGCAACTGTGTTTGTTAATCATGAAAAAAATGAAAAAAAATCTGTATAAATCGTTTTTAACTATATGCTAATTTTGTATTCCCATCGCTCTTGATTTTGGATTTTTTTTAGGGTTTTTCTTCTAATGAATTTAACTTCCCCCCTCCGTCATCCAAAACTAGAATGGTATTCTCCCAGAGTATTCATATATCTTATTTTGATTCGGTGCATATGTCTGTTGGGATGAATTATAATACCTGTAGATGCAGAGCCGAACTAGACGCATTTAAACATTCAAAACCAAGTTCGCCATGTATAGTTCAAGTTCAAAATTGTATAAAAAGGACGAACGTAAAGTTGGCTTTAGATTATGCAGTATGATAAGGGCGGCGGGTAGAATATACCAGAATATTGAATTAGAATTCTGTCACAAGGTGATCCCCTGAGGGTGCGGAGCCTGGCCCCTTGCAAACAACGTCGATTTCCCCATGGACCTGAACACCTAGAGGCCTGACGTTCTTTCAGGAATGACCATAGCAACAAGTCATCAAAAATACACATGTTGAACAAAACATTTAAAATGAAACGTACACTGTTAAATGTATTACTTGCTATAGAGCAGATTGTGTTATAGATATATGAAGTTTTCATTTTTGAAAAAACTGAAGAAAATAATGTCGTATTTCAGTATGAATGCTTCCATCGTCTTCTTCATCAGCTACAACCGTTGCGGTCTCATATTTTTCTCCAGTCTCATGGATTTCTTGATTGGATTACTCGAGTCTGGATATCTCAAGTAAAGATAACAAAATGAAGAAGTTGTAATTTGATTTTTACCATAATTTTATCTCTTCTTCTAAGTAAAATTAACATTGCCATCCAAATGCTTACCTGTAAAAAAAGAAAAAAACAAATTAGTTTATTTTATTTTTAAATTCATTATAATACATTATAAAGGCATCAGAAATCAATATGTGATTTCTTTAAATTGAAAGTGTCTGGTAGGGTTAAAACTAATATCTGTTTCTGTTGAACCGAAGTTTAGACATAGAACCTTAAAAAAAAACTACTGACATAAATATTTCCAAAGTTGATTATAAATCATCGTATAATTCCATGAAATAAGTTTCGTATAAAGATCCTAAGTACTTGACAGTTACTTGACAAATTACTTGTCAAAAGTTTCAAGATAAGGTTTTATATATTTTTATTACTTTAGATTATCTTTGTAGGCTTTCAAATCGGTTTGGAGAAAAGAAAAGGTTCTAGAAGATTACTTAACTAATGAAAAAAAAAAGTATCAATTCGCTTCATGACGAAACGATGAAAAATATCCTCAAAAGTCTTCCCACGTCTCTCTTTTATCGCAACCCTACGGCTTAGTCTTTTTCATCACCATGCTCTATTAGTAAGCGAGAATTTAAGCTATTGTTTAAGTTCAACTGATGAAACACAAATATTTTGTGATTTACAACCATTCTTTGCATAATCAAAATTTTTATATTAAGTGTTTTCCTGGAATGAGGTATAAAACGCAAGGAATTTAATAATATACTAAGATTCATAAACTAAGAATGTTTTTTTATTTATTACCAACGGGAATTCATGGACACTATTTTTTATTAAAACCCGTCATAATCTGGTGCGATAAAAATGCTAATCTTATATTATCATATTGTATTTTAGATTAGAGTGCCGGGAATCTATCTGGTCGCAATTAACCTACCGCAGTCACCTTTGTGTAATATTTCCACAGCCAGGGTATGTGAGACTCCTGAAGCTTTATTAATGGTCCAGGAAAGCTCTAACGGTGATCGCGAATAATTCATAATAAAGCTCTTAAGTTAATATTGCTAACGTGAGGCTATGATAAATTTCTATGTATATTAAAAAGGTCAAAGGTATCAAAATAACCTTATTGGTTTATAAGTAAAATCGCTTAACTTAAATCGCTACACTGAAGTAGCATTTGTTAATAAAATATTTAGGTAATCGACTTATATAAGTAGACTTGAGTCAGTGGAGTGAGTTTTCGATAATATGAGATATGACTCGAAACATTTAAAGATTTATTGTGAAGTTTGTGATAATATAATAAATCAATGATATTAAACATTTAAATATTTTGTCAGAAAACCAATAGCATTATTAAAATATGATTGAATTCATATCTACGCCAATCAACGCTACAATTTAGTTTAAATATGTCTGAATATTTATACCTCGTTTCGATGAATTCACAAGCTCATTGAATTTTGTTTGCTGAAGTGTAGAACATTGATCGGGGAGGCTCTACGAGAGAACGGAATACACCCCCGAGGGTTCAAAAGTACTAAGTTATGTAATAGGACTTATGGGTTTGGTGATTTAGAACAGTAACGACTGAAATTGGAGGAAAGTTTAGTGATCTGAATAGATCTAGTATAGATACTTGTATATGCCATATATCAGTGCGTTGTGATAAGAAGACGTCAATCACTTCATTGCGCCCATTAAACTTATATGTACTATTTGTCTTATTCAGTGGCTGACACAAAAGTAAAAAAAGATATAATATTAGTTTCCAAGGGCACGTATGTTATATATCAATAGTACCTGATAAGACCTGTTGAGTATGTTTTACCAAAACTTGTTTAAATAATATACAGTCCACAAGTAAAAATGACCGTAATCTCCCAGTCCCAATGCTATTCATTTTTACTATTTAAATGTGGAGTATCACAAACAAAACCTGACTGTGCTGGATAATCAATTGTCAGTTTTGTTCTGTTGCCCCAAAGTGGTCATCCATATGTTCGGATCTTCTAATTAATTTCATTGTTTCATTAACGGAGTTTCTCATCTCTTCATAGAAATAAGATTTGCCAGATCCAAACATTTCTCAGGCTTTTCTTTGAGAATAGAGAGAATTCTTACAGAACCTTTGCACGTCAGAGACCCTCTTTATTCTCTTCGGATTTCCTTTAGATAATTGGAACTTTTTTTCATTAGTAAAAAAAACTGAGCAATTTCCTTTATAAGTTTATATACACAGAAGTTTAATTTTTTTTATTCGTTTTCCGTAATTGGAATAAGAACTGTACCGTGAAATTTACTTTACAAACTAAGAATTTTTAACGCTTAATTACATATTATTTTATTTCTTAAACATATTTGAGTAAAATCACTAATTGTTAAAACAATAGTGACTCACTAACAGCACTTAAAATCACTTACCCTGAAACTGAGATCGGCATATTTGGTTATCAATCACAAAGATTCAAGGTTTAAATACGGGTTAAGCAATCTTTAAAATAAATATTTTTAAGAAGCCTTTGATGTCTAAATGTGCTTGACGATTATTTTTATATTGTTATTGCTGTTAAGTATTAAAGTTTTCAGCGTGTACTCATTATTAAGTGTGTTAGGAGAGTTCGGTTTACTTGTAATGAATTCTTATGAAAGTAGTTTGGATACATTGTTTCATAAGGGTGTGCTTATGTTTTCAGGAAGCACTCGAGTTTCTAATTTAAATTCCGTTACGGAACATGTTTGTTAAAATTTCCCCCAACACGCATAATTATTTATTCCTTTGAAAATAACTCAACCATATACAAGGTACAAATTAAATTGCATTGTACGCTGTGTTCAATTGGATTTAATGATACGAGTCTTCCGTAGGAACTGGTTAAGTAGGTCTTACAAAGTCTTATCTAAGAAAGTAGGTTTATTTGCGGGATTTTTATTTAATATTTTATTTTCACAACTTTGTAATATATATTTTTTTTTTATCTAAATTTGTACTAGTTTTTAAATATTGTAACGGATCATGTCCTTTGTAACATATATTTTTTAATACGGTTTTATTATGTAGTTAATTATAAATTGAAATACCTTTTTATCGTTGAATTTGCTCGAATGTTATTAAAAATAATGTTTGAAAAATCACGGAAAGGTGTAATTGAAAAAAAATTTATATTGGTTTAAAAAAACTCTAATTTTTGGAAATGTTAAGCACAATATGTTGCCTTTTTTAAAAAAATAAATAATCTGTTAAATTTTTTGCAAAATGAAATAATCTTTTAACAAATTATACATTTCAAAACTACAAATTATTTTGTAGAATCTAAATTACAATTTGTGCCTGCTATAAATGAAAACTTTAATTATAATATTATTTTAATCAAAATATCGCAGTTTGAATCTCAAGGCTGTAATTTCTAATTTTCTGCTCCGAATAATATATAACGTTCAGTAAGTGATAATAAATAATATTAGTTTCAGAATATTGAATTTCAAAGGAAATTTACTGAAAGGAGAGTCGATATGACGAGTCACATTTCAGGACGAACTGAGTTCTGTAATTATACGCTATTATTTACATTGGGTAAGATATATCAAATATCCTAGCAATGGCGTCTTTTGTGATTTGAATTATGCTTAGATAACAATAGTGCGTATTGTTTACTGTTACATTGTAACTTTGAATTTGAAATCATGTGGATACGTAAAACAATAATATGGTGGGAACCATACGCTTGAATACATGCAAATAAATATTAATTTTGATTAATATGAGTTATTAACTAAAGTAGGAACTACAGTGTTTTCTAGAAAACCTGATTTAATTTGTAATAATTGTCTTCGAAGGTTTCATTGGACTGTCTGAAAATCTGTAAACGCTTTGAATACAATAGCCATGTAACTATTAATATTTATTACTTATTATTTGCTGTTTGTTTACGGATTCAAATTCTATGAAATCATTGTTGTTTTTATCACATTAAATGTTATTTCTGATTGTGGCCTTTCTGAAAAAACACACTGAAACAAGCGTGAGCTTAATGACATCAATTTGGATTAAGGACGAGGATTAGATCAGCAGAGATCTAATTGCAGAGCCACCAAGCCACTTGGGTGTCCAAAAAGAGTATCGGGTGAATGTGAATAGTGACCGTTATTGCGATATGCTGTTAAAAATATTTGGGCCCAGAGTTGCAGGAGTTTTAAGGTTTCACCTCAAGAACGTGGTTCCAACAAGACGAAGCCACTTGACATACACCCAACCAATCAATTGAAGCTGTTATCGAATTATTCCCTAATGCGGTCATTTCACGTAGAGGTAACACCAACTGGCCTCCCAGAAGCCCCGACCTTAGCCTTCTTGACTACTTTGTATGGGGATACCTTAAAAGTAGGGTTTATGAGAATAATCCGACGAACCTAACGGAATTAAAACAAAACATCAGGTCAGAAATGGCAGCAATATCGAGGGCTATGTGTCAGCGTGTAATCAGCAATCTTCGTTCTAGATCAGAAGAGTGTCAGCAGCTCGTAACGGTCACCATTTGCATAAAATCATCTTTTCGAAGTAATAATTTTCCATTTTGTATTCTTATAATCAACAATAAAAAAATACTTGATTACTAGTAGTTTTTATTTTACTGAACTAACAAATACCTGATGCTCTCTTTGGACACCCTATATATGTTGTATAAAACTGATGGCAAGGCATGATTTAAGTTTATTTCAGCAATATGCTTTCTCGTGTTCTTTCCGTTTACATCATCCACCAGCCACTCCTGCCCTCATGAACATCTCAGCGGGGGGCGCTCCTCTGGGTCAGAACGATTTCAGGCAGGCTGTAGTTTCCAGAACATTCTTCACAAGTAAAGCATTACTCACATTTACACTCTAATTTAGTATTTGTATTATTTTATTAAAATATTCAAGTAATTTATTCACATATGAAACGAGGAGAGACACGAAATAGCGGTCGTCTTAATCGCAAAAAAACGTTGTTTATATAATTACTCCGTATTTAAACATTGAGTATGATATTCTTCTTTTTCTGTTGCCTCTCCTCATAGAAGGTTGGTGACCATTTCCTCAGGTCAGTTTTATCAATCCGGATGCACTTCCGATCTCCAGCCACTGGCGAAAATTCTACATTCACGTGAACTTCTTTCTTTCAATGCCCCTTTATCTTTAGATTTCAACTGGATGATGCCATACTTATTGTTACAAAAAATGTGGCCAAAATAGGAGACCTTTCGCTTCTTTACCAACGTCAAGAGTTCCCTTTCTTTGCGCATTCTGTGCAAGACTCTTTCATTTGTGACGCGATCAACCCTTGGGATTTTAAGGATTCTCCTATACCTTGAGTGTCCAAGCTTCGACTCCATAAATAAAAACTGAGACGACATAACATTTGGTGAATCTCCATCGAGATTTCAGTGTTATGTCTCTTGAGCATAGTACTTCCTCAAATTATTAAACTTAATTCTCACTTCGATTTCTCGGTCGGAATCCCAGTTCTCATTCAACCAGCTGCCAAATACCTTAATCTTTAAACTACTTTGTTGTCGATGTAGATATTAAAATTGTCAATCAACTCTCTGCTGACAACCATTGTTTACGTTTTTTTATGTTCGTGCATCTAGCATCGTTGACTTTGATAATATATGAGATAACAAACATCATTGTTTGCTACTGATGTTCAAAAGCCTGAAAAAACCTTCGCTGTTCGTATTTTTTTTGGGTTAAACATATTTATTGATTGAAAGTTCTTTCCGATCAAACCCAATGCAAGCCACCAGTTGAGTCAGAGTACTATTTAAATGTTGCCTTCTTTTGGGTCGTTTTGTGTGGGTGAGTAGAAAACTGTGCGATGTACGCACGGGGTGGTTCATGGGGGGGGATGAAGCTCCAGCACCTCGCACAACCCCCTTGGCCAGCCTGTCCGAAGGGGTGAAATTTCACCCCCGCACTCAGGAACGACCCACGCAGCACACGTACAGCACTCAGCACGCAATTATCTGCCTGTTGTCGCTATATCTTGTGATAATAAAGTGAGACGTAGAGTTGCAAAAACCGCTTCATAAATTTTCACGTGATCGAATAAATCGTAGAATCTATTTATTACGAATTTTTCGACTGACAAATTTATATACTATTACTTATATGATTAGGCATATTAGTTCACACATAGAAGATGGTTATAGAAATTCTCAGAAAAATATCATCAGGCTTACATGGCCGGTGTACTGACCATTGTACTAACGAACCACATCCATTAATCGAGAATTTTTAACAATCATACTCTACATATGAACCAATGTGCCTAGGCCAACCAATATTTTTCTGAGAATTTCTTTAATCATCTTCTATGTGTGAACTAATGTGCCTAATCATATTAGTTATAATATAATAAACCCGTAATGGGTAATTAATACGCACTTGATTGACGTTCAATCCAAAAAATAGACTTACAAATTTATATACTACAAGAAGAAACGTCAAGTACTCAACAAACATACCCTCTTTTTCTACTTGTTATTTTTGTTTTTTTTCTTGTTATAAATCTCTATTTTCGCTATCTAATCCTTAGCTATTTAATTAGTGTTCACATAAACTCATGCAGAAAAAGGATTTTTTCACTTATTTCCCTGCATAACACAATAATGTTAATAAGTAATTGCATGTACGCTATAGCCTATGTCACAAATTGCAAGCTTTTCAACCTGATAGCCAAAGAACAATTGTTAATTTATTTAATGAAAAATAAAAGAACCTTAAATTTAAATTAATTTTTTTAGTGAGCAAAATTTTATTTTGTATGTATTTGTATAGCAGGTCTTGCAAAAACGTGTCAATGAAAAAAAAAAAAAGCTTGATATATGTTCTTTAGCGTTTCGTGTATAAATTGTTAACTTTATAACACACAGTTAACAATGTTAGTTGTGAGCAATTAATTTTTTTTTGGTGAAATTGATAATGCCAACGTGAAAGGTTGGCAAAACCGGCCACCATTTTATTCAATATATGAGTGTTGGTTGTATCATTGAAAATTTAGTTAAGATCATTAAACTACGGAAAATAGGCATTCCTTTCATATATGGATACTCGTGTGAAGTGCTGTTTTTTTCACCCTCTCGTTTATTTTTGCATTCCGTGCTCACAATAATAACCCCACCCCGCATACAAACGAGTTTAATTACAACCCAAAAATACGCCTTCTTTACGCGATACATAAATTCGTAAATGTACGGAGCTTTTTTTTACCAAATTTCATGCCTCCGTACAATCAGATTATTCTGAGAAATATTACGCACGTCTTTGCCAACTATTTTATTCAGAATTTGGGGTAATTTTTAGAAAAACAACGCTTTTCACCAGCCTCGGGTGTGAAACGCAAAAATGGTTTTAATTCGTGTGTATTTTTTCTAAAAAATAAATATTTTTGGCGCTTTATTGCAATCACGCAAAATCTGGCGGTAAGATGTACAAAAATACTCAATTTTATAATGACATATATTTAATTGATCATATTGTTTAAAGAATTCAAATAATTTACGAAACTTTCTATTTATATCGTAATTGAGATAATTAAAGTTTTTTTAAAAAACAAAAAATCGTATAATTAGTCATTAAACCATTTTAAATGTAAATCATAACGTTGGCTTTTGGACACAAAAACTTTTAGGTAGGTTATTTATTTAAATTATGAGTTATAAGTATGTGAATCAATTTTATAAGTTATTGATCATTCTGCAAAGTAATCTCAAAAAGGTACGCTTATTAGAAGTAAACCCAAGTTTATTTATAAAAGCTCCTTAAATTTTATTGAATTATTGAATAATAATACACATGTCCAAACAACTTTATTTAAAAAATTCATAAACATAACACGAACACCATAGAACAAGTTCTATAAATGTAAAGTGCATTTTTTACAAATATTATGTACTATTTTGACTAAATATTATTAATTAAAAGAAAGCTTTAATATTGAATATTCAAACCTTTATTATCGTTCATACCGAAGTTATTTACAGTTTCCGTGTCGTTCATAATGTGTTTTTTCATTAAGTCTACGGAAAGTCGTTTTTCCACACAATAAAGATAATCTTGATCACAAAGATAAAAATAAATATAAAACGACAACTGTTATTAAAAGATAAAATAAAATCCTTATACCGAGAACCACTGTTTTAATTAAATTTTTATGACTATATTTGGAATTTAATTTTTTTTTTCATATTTTTCAGAATAATTCAACGCTGAGGGTGCTTTGATCTTAAGGGATGATTTCATGAGAATGACTATTTAAATAAAATCCTTGGCAAGGCAGCTTGTTTCACCTCTCTTTTCATCCACTCCCTAAAAATTAGGAGCTTGGGGTGATATTCTGCAATTTTTGGTAGCTAATAATTAGGTATAGATAAAACGCTGTAGAAAAAATCCTTTGCTTACATCATTGACGTATCTGGTATTATTCATTTGAATTAGACATATAAAACTCAATACATCGTTAATAATTTATAACTTATGTTAGACTGGTATTATATGAAATACTTCGTATTTAAATATAAAGTTTTACGTACTATGATAATTGTGCTGGATGAGTTTAATCTATTATTATTCAATTATCATTATCTTCTAGCCATTTGGGTATTTAAATTTATGGTTGCAAAATACCTGAAATCCATGTTAAAATATCCAGAGAGTCACACAGTTCACAGGACAATATTGAAAATCATTTTCGCAAATCTTTACTCTCTATAAAACACGAGGGCATATTATAATTAAATAAAGATTACGTCTATTTTTAAATGACTGAATATTGTTTTTTTTCACCCTCTTTCAAACACCCACGTTGTTGAGGTGCTTTATGTATGGGTGAAACCAAACGGACACATTGAAGTGTGGGAGTGGTCGGGACAAGTAATCGAAGTGACAATTAAAATAAACGTCATAGTCTCGAGCCAAAATAGCCTGAACAAAGCGCTGACGTGTTATTGGACTTACTTGTTGAAGATAATAAAGATCGTGGGAGGCTGTCATGGCTAACGGCGCGACGAGAAGAATTTTAAACAGGGTGATTCAAAAAAACCTTATCAACCTGGACTTCACGAAAAAATTGACAGATTTCCAAAACAGATTAAATTCATGGTAACCCTAGCGTGCTACAATTTGATTTATTGTATATATATTTTCATGTACGTTATAATTCTGAGATATGAAAGCACGACAACACGCAGCATAAACGCCATGTTTGTTTTATTAAAAAAGACTATAAATGTATTGATCTTTGAAGAATAATTTGTAAGTAAAAAGGTTTGCAATCACCCTGTAGATTTTGGATTAAGTTTTAGACATGCACGTGCACTGTTAAATGAACATAAATACGTACTTTATAGCATAGATTTAATTTCCTCACCAACTAGAAAACCGTATAAAATATTTAGAAAGAAAAAAAGTGTTTTAATATAATTTAAACTTACCCAATAAAAATTATGTGTTCTTGAGAATATGATATACATATATTTTATTTCTATAGAAGATAAATTTACTCAAGTTCTTAAAGAAAACGCAAAGAATTTTTTCCGAGCCTACGCAAACAATATAAAGAAAAGTGGCTCGGAGAATGAGAAATTGAATACTCGATATTACATTCAAAGACAAGCAAATGTAAAACACGACGTTTTCTATATCCCTTGATTATTTTTATATTCCGGTATTCTCTCAAAGGGAACCCAAAGCCCACAACTCGTTAGCAGTCCAAAGAGAATACTCAATGGACTTGCGTATAATTTCACGTTCGAGCAGTATAATGATCCGTTCTTATACAGAATTCATTCTTCGGCATTGCTCCCAGAGCTGGAAACTCCGGTGTGGGGAGACATTTAAATTTAGCAAAAAAAATTAAGCCGACCGTATCCTTGCCCGGGATGTCGCATAATGAGAATTTCTCTGAACAAAAGCGAGAAACGCGGCTTTTTCAGGAAAAGCCGGCTCCATGTCGCTACTTAGCTTTGTGAAAACCATGAGTCCCAAATTAAAATAGATTTCATATTTCAGATATTTCAAGCTGGTGATAGGCAAGCTCGAATAATTTGATATTTACGTAACCGATACGACTGATTCGAGAAGTTAATCATATCATTATTACTGGGATTTGTTATGCATTTTATTAAATGCATAACAAAATGTACTAATATTAATTTCTATAGGTTCGTTTTTTTTACGAAGAATAAATTCAGAATATACGACCTTTATCGTTTTTTTTATAATCGTTTCAAATATATTTTTCACTTACAACAAGTATTATTTATAGATCAATAAAACTACTTTTAAATATTGCAAAAACGATTTTTAATAAGACTTGGAAGCCACTGACCTCGGTACATTTTTGCGAATTCGCGAGTATAATTTTTCCCATTTTGGTTTCAGAGCCTACGTAAATGAAATTTCAACTCAGCATTTTTCATCGGTTTATAAAATCCCCAAACAAAGAGGACATTACGCAAAAGTAAATCATTTACGTTTGCGTATTATAATGGTAATATTTACGAATAGGCTGAAAAATTGTACTTTCCTTGTGCAAATAAGGATCGATTTAGCTTTGGCCGCTTCTAATCCCTCTGGTTATTTATTCAGACCATCCCTCTACGCACTGAAGGCCGCACGTGTATGGCTTTATTTTTAGACATTGTCAATATTTTTTACGAAATATATTTTTTAAATAGTATAATATAACTGGACATCATAATATTCATATTTTTTGTGAACTTAAATAATTTCATCTATTAAAAAAAAGCACTGTACAATTTCTGTCACAATGTTTAGTTCAAATATTTTTACATTGATACAAAAATTAACACAATAAATATTAGATAATTATCAAATGTCAGACTAAAAGGTTTTTTAAGACCAAGATTTGGGGAGAAAAGACTTTCAGAAAGCTGGTGAGCTGCAAAATATAATAAATCTCATTTTTTCTCCTTTGAAATATGAAGGAAATAAGAAGATAGCTTCTCACGGCCCCACTGGGGACGTTCCAGGCGTGCGTCTTCCAAATAACATTATTTCAGCTTTCAGGATCCCACGGAGTAGTAATGCAAGGTCCTGAAATAAGCTTCCATTGTTGAAGCTTTGGAAAAAAAATTCCAAAAGAGAGAGATATTTAACACGTAGGAGTAAGCTGTATTTTTCTATTGAAAAGTACTCATGGTTTTGTTTCCTTGAACTGATACTTCATTGAGTATGAAAGTATAATTAATTTATAAAGTATGTAACGAATTTTGTTGAGTCTACAGTTATTCTATTAAAGTAGATAGTGAACATGCAAAGTTAATATTTATTTATATATATTTCTCAGCTTGTATTAATTTTAGCGAATATTTCGTAACGTTTATTGGAATGTCGCTCGTTATTTGCAACCCTTGCAGACGTTATCCAAGCATGGAGGGTCTCGAAATTGCTGGAATATCAAAGGGTGTAAACATTTCAGGTGAGTTACGATGCCCGAGCACCCCGAAAAGAAATAATCTCATATTTATAGTCCGCTGAAAGGCGAACCCATTAAAATTTTACCGTAAATTGACTTTTTACAAACACGTACTTTTCAAAGTGGTAAAAAGGTGCCAACAGTTATTTCCTTCCAAATTTCAGAGGCGTTATATAAAATTTATATTAAGTAACCACTTTCAATATCGAGGCGTTTGAAATGTGGCTTTATGGGAGAATATTCTAAGTACCATGGGTTGACCACGTCACAGATGAGAAAGTAAGAAGAGAACTCCTGACGTTGATTTATTTAATATATATTTAAAGTTTTTGTCAGATAAATGGTGTTATATAATGACAAGTGCTATTTTTGTATGTTTACGACAACCGCAGTAGTCACTGATTGCGCAAATATAAATAAGTTATTTATGCTATCACTGTGATGTTGATTTGAATCTTTACTACAGTTAAGTTTGCTGAAAATATCTACTCATTCATATTATGTGTTTCAATGTCTCCCGTCTGCGAAATAAACATAAAAAAACAATAAACCGTGTTTTCGGAGCTTTCAGTGTCTATTCAAGTTAATTAGGCACTCATTAGCTTTCAAAGTCATGAATTTTCATTAGTATCCCAGCGAAAGTGTTTCTTGTACACATGTTGAACTTTCCACGCCTAGATAGGCTTTTGTTGGTCTCCCCACATCCGGCGGAAGAAGCCTGGCCGAGCTTGGTTGTCAGCTTTTACACGGGAAGTTTACGTTTCCAAAAGCTCCTCTCCCGTCAACCACACATTACAAATTAGTAACATTAGATTTAAAATTATCTAAATATAAGTAAAAACTTTAACTTGTTAAAAAAAATCTGTATATAATTAGGTTTCGAGAAGTCTTTGAAGGCAGCATAAATAAGGGATAAGGTTAGGCCAGCAGATGCGACTGTCCTTTGGAGCTTTGCACTCGTATTTCTTTAATAAAATTTTACTGTTCAGTACAGTTATATTAATAATAATATTGGAATTATATTATATAAGACCTTTCTGAAATCATTGACCTGAAACTTCCTTGTTGAAAAACAACAAAAGTTGATTGATCTGTCAGGAACAACTGTTCTGCTGAAGCTTTGACATTATATGAAACAGGAACAAACAATATTCTTGAATAATGAAGCCTACTTATATCTCAAAGAAGATATATAATTTGTTATATTTATTTGATATATGCGCTTTTATATAAAAATATTTGAGATTTTCCGTTTTTCCCAATCATGGTATTTATAATAAAATATATCGTTTTATTATTGTGGATAGATTTTTCGCTCTGCGTACTCGTTTTTTATGGTAAAAATGCCAAAACAGATATATTAGTATTAACGCTTTATTTGTATTGTATGATTTTGTTTAGAACAAGTCAATAGATTGAGTTTTATTTTAAAAATACGTGTGGTTTAATATATCAATTTCAAGCAATTAAATTTTGTATTATATTATTGTATCCATATTATTTTTTCTCGCATGTAATATTTTTAAATAAAATTACTTGCAAGGGAGACAGTATACCATTATAATAACATCAAATAGATTTTAGTGGAATTATCAAATTATTTCATATAACACGACGTAATAAAAATAATTTTTTAAATCGCAATACTTTTTTTGATTTACAAAGGGTTGTTCTCGTTACACGAACATACGACCTGTTCTACGGGTTGTCGTACACGGTCGACCAAGTCCCCGGCTGACCGTGTAACACTGTCCTTGGGGGAGGTGACGGCCGCAGAGGGGGTTGAAACATCGACAAGTGGATTTGGTACATGGCCTAGAATAAACAACCCCTATACAGCGGTCCCACTTACGGGTTTATCGTACTTTTACTCATTATATATTTTATTTTAGATAAAAAGACTGATACATATATACAGCAAGTATATTTAAGTATTATCGAATGATTTATATCAAATCTAGATTTCTGCTATTGTGTCAGCAGCCTGCTGCAGAAAAGGTATCAGATCTAAACGCCAGAGCTTTGTAAGGAAATGATTATATAATGATGCTATTGGCAGCAGCAATACAAAACTGCGGTGTAGAAGAACTCGAGTACCCACTACACTATTTTCCCCTTAGAAAACCATGAACACTGGTTCAGCATGAAATGATCGCCAACCTCCTCTGAGGAGAGTTATCTATTCACTTAGAGCAGTGCTCCTCAAAGTGGTCCCTACAGACCCCATCATCCTGAATGATGGTCCTAAGAAAATTAAAATCGATTTGGGGGTCCCTGAACAACGCCAGGGGGTCCGCGCAAGGTTTAATATAAAATAAAAAAATTGTGACACATTTTTATTAATATGGAAGTTAAAATAAATAACAGCGACCTTTACGTCCTAAGAAAAATATAAATATATACAGGTGCATAAATACAAGTAATAACAGGCATCGCGGTGAGTCAGGTAGGTTAATAGAGTCGATACTTGCACCAACTAGTCTATAATATGAATTTATGTAGATTGTCACCCAGGGGCCGTAGGCAAGTTTTGACTATGAAAGGGGGTCCGTAAGCAAGTTTTGACGACGAAAAGGGGTCTTAGAATAATAAATAAAAAATCTAGCTTAACTGATTTTTATGCAATTTGTCCTCTTGAGAGTTAATTAATCATTGTTCAACTGTAATCGACCTTTTGAAATTCGTGCTTATGGCAAACATACATAATCTGCCGATACTTTCCTCGAGAGGCGATTTGAAGGAAGTCTGCTGAATAAAGATTAATCGAATATTGTCTGAGCTTCGTGTAAGCAAGGGGATGGTACTTCACGCGTAATCCGGCCATTCCACCCCGTCACGGTGACAGGCGGTGTCAATGTTAGCGAGGACTCCCTCCCCGAGAGTCGCCATTTTGTTTTCATGTCGCAGATTTCAAATTTAGAACGTCGCCTGAAAAATCCCTTATTCATATTTTTCAGCAGGGCGCGGTGTATGAGTAATAAAACTTTACTTTCATGTAGGTTTTTTTTTTTGGACAAAATGTGATCTGAATAATAATTATATTGGTAGGTAAAAATCCGATGATTCGGTTCCGGTACATTATCAAAGACATTCAATAGGTTTGCAATGTATAAAATATTCATATCCTTGATTCACAAATGAAACGGCGAAATATCCTTAATTTCTTTGCATAAGAAGAAATCGTTTATTAATCGTTAATTGTAATTTTAAGAAATTGACGCCAAAAGAATACATTATATACTGATAGTTCACAAGATTTTTTTTATAAAATAACGTATTATTTGTGTATTTACTTGTATACATTATTTTACAAATTTATGTTAGAAAGATATTCAATACATTTGCGGTGATTCGTGTTTCTGGTTTGCTCAAACATGAAATCTATTATTACTGTATTAATAATAATTTGAAGCCGAAATCCCATTTTAAAAGCAACCTAAAGTTTAAAACTCATTATTTTGTGTGTAGTGTTATATACGTATGTGTGAGTGTGAAAGAGATAGAAAGATAACGAAATTATAGGAGCGACAGAGAGAGAGAGAGAGAGAGAGAGCTTGTTTAAGTGATATTGACAACGGTAAACACTTTTATACCGCTAGTACAGAATAACCAAATAATGTTTTACATGGTTTATAATTAAATTTATTTACCCGATTAATAAATTAATATTACCTTAAGCCTGAGGTTTGTTATTTTGTTATTAATTCAGTCTGGTTAGAAGGGGTTGGACTAAATACATATTGTGGTAATTAAAATATACTCTCAGAATTAATATAAAATATTATAAAAGTTAAAAATAATTTTATTTCGTTGAATCGAAAGTCTACGAAGAAGAAAATTGTTTTTAATGAAAAAGTAATTAAATGTACTTTCGCTTATTTTTTGAGTAAAAATAACCAGGTTTTATGCATCAGCTAAAATTATTTTAATTATGTAAAAATCAAATACAAATAAAATAATAATTTTTTTTTATTATTACCTAGTAATTTTATTTTGTATCTAAGCTTGAAATATTTTATTTGCTAACACAGACTAGACGAGAGTAAAATTTAATTTTTTTACTCAAATTTATGTACAAACTGTCGACGTACTTGTAAAGAAAAAATATTTTCTGCATAAACTTCCATTAAAGTTCTTTTAAAAAAAATCCCAGCATTTTAGAATTATGAGCTTTCACGCTCCTTGTTATGAGTAGGTATGATTAGTCCATAAATTTATGGAAATAATTTAAAAAGACACCCTAAAAGTATAATATACTGATCCCTCTACAAAAACCTCCCTTGTGGATTAGCATACTAATTTAAATTTAGGCTTGTAAAAATATGACTACGAGAAAAAACTGATTAAAATTATTATTTATTTAATATGTAAATAGCTATATATTTTAATCTTAAAAGCAGTTAATAATTTTTTTTTAATTTCATACTGTGAGAATCTCTTATATCACCAATTGCATAAATTGGCAAGTGTGTAAATATACATTTGTAATTTTTTTTTTTCAATTAGTTCAAGTCTTAGCTCATGAATACATACGCATAGTATTAAATTTCTAAACAGCACTGCATATGTTTGTCAAAAAAACTATAATACTTATAAAGCTGTGACCATATATGATGTAAATTATTTATAGTTTATCTACGAGTATAAATCGAAACCTCCTATTAATAATACCGATTATTAAGCAAAACTGTGACTAGATATGCCAATACTATGACGTCACGATGTCTAAGGGATTATCCCGGCAATTAGCGGTGAGTGTTGAAACCATACACAAGGTTAGTTCCTACATCGACTTTAAACTTTATAAAATCAGCACATAAATATATTTTATAAATAAATCAGTGCTGAGTGTGTATTTTTTTTACACTGGGCCATTGCTGAATTGTTGAAATTTAAATAGTATTATACAGACCTGGTCTTTGAAATATAATAAAAGTTTGGTTATAAGTTAAGGAAAAGTTTTTTGAACAAAATCGTCTTTTCAAAATGATTTCACTTACAAGTCTGTGAAATTTTTCCATTTGTTTACTGGTGGACGCGTCAAGTTGGATTCTTGTTTTCACGCCTCGCAGGCAGTCTGTTCCAAATGAAACTAATATTTTACCCTTTAATTCTATCAAAAAGTATTCAGAACAATAAAGACCCATTACTTTCGAACAGACGTGAAATATTTCTAAACATAGTTTCGCCCCAAGTTGACCGTCTTTTCCAGTCTTGTATATTTATTTTGCCGGCAACAACTCTCACTTGCAGAACTCTAAAATAATATTGTTTTATACAATATATATTAAAGCATTTAAGATATAACTTCTGGAATAATGGTATGTTGTTTTATTATTATAACAATTGTTATAAGAATATAATATATATATATATATAAATATTACGCAAGCACTAGACCTATTACGAAACTGGAAAGTAAGAATAAACAACGTCTTCTCAGCATCCTTATGGCTTCATCGTCTAGACAAATAGGCATCTCGTTCCAATAAATACAGAATACCCTGATTTTATTTTATTTATTTATTCTCCTTATTTTTTTATATACTTATTCGCATCTTTACTTGAATAAAAACCTTAGAGCTATTCATTAGAAACAGGTTAAAAAACAATCTGTCTGCCTTTGAAGGAGATAATGTTAACGAGAATCGGCAAATGTCTGAGACGAGCATATATTGTTTTATAAAACTGATATATTCTACGAATAATTAACCTTAATACCTTACCTAGAAGTTAATATTAGAAAATGTTTTATTAGTACAGGTTGAATATTGCTTAATTTGATGTCAGACTTTGAAAGTGAAAAAAATTATCGACTATCAGGGTACATAGCTGGGACGCCGACATTTGCTTTTATAAAATTAAGTCGGATTTTAAGTTCTAAAAATAAGAAATACGTAGAAAAACTGAAATAATATTGCTGGATCTCAATAGAATCTCTGTAAAAAATATTTGGGTACAGAGCAGGAACACTCACACACAAAAACTATTTATTAAAATACACTTTTCGTAGTTGGCTTACTAGCTTGGAGGTTATACTATTGACTCTTTATCTACAGGTGCTTGGTTCATCCCCGTATTGACAAATCTGATATAATTGATTCTCACCTGTTTCAGTTTGGTCGAAGACAGACTCTAAAGAGTGTGAAAATAAATAATAATATTTTTTGTAAAAATCAGTCCTCTAAAAATTGTTATTTCAGGGTGGTGTGTATTTTCAGCGAAACGCTTTTGTAAATTTTACACAAGTAATATCAACCCTTGTGCTTGACATTGTTTCAAACTTTAGAGGTCAGTACCGATGTCAGATAATAAATGTGATTCACTCTCATTTCCAATTATTTCTCAAATGTATTAAACTCTACTACAAAGAGAACAACGTCTCTTATCGTGACTTCGTAAATCTTTATTACTGCTCTGTGGAAATAAATAAAGCGAAATTTGGTGCTGAAAAGGTACAAAATAAGACAGGATAATACAGCAAATACTTGTTTTTCGTCCAAATTAATAATATCTCATAATACATAATAAGCAATTAAATAATAAAAGATGGGAGATTATATAATCAGGAACTCACAAATGATACTGCGTGGGAGACACAAATGGACCGTTCAAATTTTCTGTTTACTAGGAAACTTTTTCTAATCATATTATTAATTATTTTTTCCTGTCAATTAAATAAAGAATTTTTGTTCGTACCAAAGTTTGATTAGAAAACATTGAAATGAAATTAATAAACTCTAATAAATGTGTATTAAATAAATGGGCATATTAATATGACACCAGGAGTTTTTATGGCGTCCGAATTGGAATTATTACACCAATTCTGTCTTTGAAAGTAAAACTATTAATTTTTGCCATGAAACGACAGGGTTTTCATAACCCGTCGGGATTGTCGGCATCTCTGTCTCTCCCTGGAGCCTCCTTATCTATCTTTTCCTCCTTCCTTCTATATAAAAGTAGATACATTATGAGGTAATAAAAAACCTTTATACGTTACATTGTAAAAAACAAGATAAGATAAGGCAGATTTTTAACAACTCGTCTCTCAAGTGAGCTTATTTTTTGTTTGGCGTATACAGACGGCTTCAAAGCTCATTGAGTTAAAAAAAAAACAGTCCAGTTCTGTAAGTTTCGGTTCGACGTTCAATCCAATTGGACTTATGTGGCATAGTAACTAAATGAGAATTACTTTATTATTATAACACTTGTATAAAACGTTTAAAATTCTAGCAAAGTAACAGTGGCACAATAGATCATTCGTTCGTGTGTTTCACGTGTGAATTGACGATCTAAATCTTGTACATATTTAAGGGTTGTTTTTATACTACAACAAAGAAAATACACCCAGAAATAAAAGTGAGCAAACTAATTAATAACACTTACACAAATCAATTATGTATCGATTATATGACCACATAAATTTATACTCCGCTTCGGAGATTTCATTACCCAAGATAATGCTATTTGAGGGTGTGCACACTACTTACTAATGAAACAGTATTTAATTGTGATTTACGTTTCTTATTTTCATTAAATACTCTTACAATTAAAGTAACACCTTCTAAATTATCGATTAGAATATTTATAAAAAAATTATACATGAAAGAATACTGACCCAATTTGATTGATCAGCAATAATTATTATCACTCAGGTTATTTTTGTAATTTGATTCATGTTTTAATACTTTATATTTATCGGTGTAGTTGTATTGACATTACATTTTTATATGTATATAACACAATTGTTACAGGATTAATAAAGTGAAAACTGATCTTTTTTCTGAATGTGATCGATTTGTTAAGTAAATAACTACAGTTATGCGCGGTTTCACTATAACGCGATTTTCAAATTTCGCGTTAAAATGCCTTGCATTACGCGAATTTATTATTTAAGAATGTGTATGAGCATAATGTAGTCATTGCCTTCTTTTAACAATTAAAAACAGCGTTGGGTGTTATTAACGTATTTTACAAGAACGTAAAAGAAACGCTACCCAAAAGACAATCGATATATTTTTCAGTAAAAATAACATGTAATACTGCATAAAGTGTTCTTAGAATTAAAGTGATTGATTATAATGACTCGTATTTTTTTTGTATTAAGTTTTGACTATGTATGTATGTTTAATCGTAAACCCCGATATACGCGAATTTCACTCAACGCGATTTTTTCCAGAACGTATCACTGTATTTTAATACTTTGAAATTAACGGCATAGTTGTTTTGAAACTGCTAATTATTTGAAACAAAAACTCTCCTGGTCCAATATAGTAAAAATCGGTCTTTTTTCTGGAACAATCGGCTGTTATCGATTGCTGTATATGTAACGTCGATTGCTATCTAATTACTTAAGCACTTCACCGGTGTGAGTGAATTTCGTTGGCAGCTGCCTGGGACAAGCATGCGGGCTGGCACGGAAAGCTAAAACAATGACAAAGAAGGCTAAACTCTACAAATCATTTTAAAAGGTTTTTTTTTATTCAACCCGTAATCGCAATCACCCGGCGGTCGACGTTTCGAGTGGCTCATCAAGGTATACGAACAGAGTCCACGAGTGACGTAGATAAACCGTGACCCTAACACGGAGAGCTCATTGTTTAGCAGCTTAATATAACGGTTTAATGTAAGTGGAACAACCACCCTTCTAAAATAAATACTAGCTTGAAAGTGCAGCTCTCCCCTATAATTCACGCCTGTTATTATAATTGCCGCTATTACTTTCTATAGAGCATTAATTCAGATCCCAACGTAGAGATCTTTAACACCCCATCTCATAATGTTTATATTAAATTGGCCAATAATATATGTGTGCATAAACATATTATGAACTGATACAATATAATTCTATGTCGATACTTTAAGAAGGTTCTTATCTAGATATTGTAAATTTCTATATAAATTGCTGTACCTGACCGATTTTTTACTTGCAATAACTATCATCTATGTAGCTGCTGGGTTTATAATCAAAGATGATCTTTCAACGATTGTTAATCACTAACAGAGCTAATCTCCGATATGAAGAAACTCCAGGTTGATGCAAAGAAATTGAAATTGATGCAAAGAAGAAATTGTAGCTTTCTATATAAAATGCTGTACCTGACCAAATTTTCAGCCTCGAACTTATACGATATCGCTGTGATTTTACAACAGCATAATTTTTTAATGGATTAAGCGAGAATAAACAAAACCTATTTTGTACTCCATCAAGGCTATAGAATATACTTTTCAGGAGCCACCCCTCATATTCGTCTGTAAACTGGCAGAAATGGATCATTGCATTCAAATCGTCTATTTTCTCTTAACAATTAACCTTTCGGGTAGCGCAAACGACGGAATGAATGACCTTTTGTTTTATTTGCAAAGCCACTCGCGCAAAAGTTACGGCGAAAAATAATATCCCAGAAAGCAATAGAGCTTTATATAACATGGAGTTGTAATTATTTTATTTGTACATCTATATTTGAATGCATTGCTGTATTATAATACAATTTCACAACATTCACTCACAAAAGTTATTCTTGATTATTTTATAAAACACATGCTATATTGTTTCATGACAAAAAGCTGGCGTACATGCGAATCTTGGCGTTACCCAAAACGAAGCACATACCAAACAATATGTTGTCAATAGAATCGGCTTCCATCTGCGAGCCGCAAAACGAGCCCCAATAATGAATAATCACAGCAGACGAAGACATGCCGTATAAATTATATACGAGCAGGCGGGGTGGGTGACAGGTCCCGAGGCCTCGGGGATGGGATTCTTTTGGGATTCGTGGGATTCGTGGGGTACGTGGGATTCGTGGGGTTTGTGGTATTCGTGGGATTTCACACTCACCGGACCGAGGAAATCGAAGCCCGTGCGGGCGGCCACCTGCGCGGCCAGGGGGGCGCCTCCCGCGCGCTTCAGCCTCACGAGGAAGGAGTTGGTGAACAGCGGAGTCTCCGCCCGGAGCCCCGCTCCCAGTGCCGCCAACAGCAGCGCACCTCGCCACATCCTGGCTCGAGAGCCGCGCCAAAACACGCGCGAACTTAGCGGCTAGCGGCGACCGGGACGCCGACCGCGACAGCACTGCCGCCCCGCCCGCCCCGCCTGCCCTCCCCACCTCCCCACCTCTGCCCATTCACGTGACGTCACGCGGCGCCTATCGATCGGGCCTCGCGGCTGCGCTCCATCAGCCCCGGCGTGTTTACTCACACGCCGGCCAGGCCCAACGATCAAATCACCATTCGAAAACTGACTCTCCCAGTCTAACTAATCTTACTAAAACCTCGATATAACGGACTTATATGTCAAACTTCAAGAGTCGATATCAAACGGCAACGTGACTGCATATAATGACAGATCGGTGGCAAACCTTTTTTTTTTAAACCCCATAAAAACTTATAGGATCAACCGTTTCGTTTTGTGTTGGAACTGTTTAACTAATTTGAATCATTTTTTTACCACTAACAGTTCTAGAAGAGACACAAAACGTATTAGAAGATGACATTGGCAAATGAGCGAAAACGTGATTTAAGTATAAGCTAATGGAGATCTTTATTCTACTTCAAAAATATATTTTAAATTTCAATGTAAGTTGTTTTCATAATTCATTAAAATTGTTTAGTTATTTCCTATAAAACATTTTTCCTTAAATTAACACATAATTCCCTAACTCCTCAATTTTTTCACAGAAGAATAAAAAAATCATGCAGATAAGGGTTAAATAGAATTTTGTTAGTGTTTTATATCTAAATACATAGTGTGTTTATAACGGACTTTCAGCTTTAACGGACACTCCCTCCCCCCGATTGGTCAGTTATAACGAGGTGTCACTGTATTGCCATGCAAATATTTTTGTGATACAACTTTTAGTCGATCGACTCTCCACGAGAAGTGGCAAGTATAAATCTTGTAATGTTTACAAGAATCAAATGAATTTTCTATCAACAAGCATATCATGGGGTGATAATTGTATCCTCTAATTCGTAATTATTTATTTAATTTACACATAAAGAGTTTTTTCCACCTAAGTCACACATTCCAAGCTTCTCAACCTGCGCGCAGGATCACGGGATAACTACACACCATACCATAACTTTAGCCTTAAGAACTATTGAAAGTTTAATTAATGAAATTTTTTTTTTCAGTAGTGTAATAACGGAGACGAGCTATACTCTGTTTATTCCAAGCCAGTCGCCGGAAATCTTCTGATTGTAGTAAAAAGCTTCCCTTAATTCAGTAGATCTAGTACAAAACAGCAAAAGCTCTCAATAACCACGACTAAAATTCCACACGAACAAGTATTTTAATCTTTGAACAATTTAAAAAAATCTGCTAGGTATTTGATATACTTTTTTTATGCTTGTGCATGGCTGCCATTCTGTACCCTGAGCGTGTGTAAAGGATCGGTAATGGAATATTGGACTTGGAATGATTGTGGGGGATATGGTCTGGAAGTACCTTGTCGAGATGGTATTGTTTTAGATTTAGGAATATCAGATCTAAACGCCAGGGTTTTCTTAGGAAAGGATTTATAATAATATTATTGGGAAGCAGAAATTCACACTACACTATTTTCCCATTAGAAAACCATGAATGCTGGCTATAGCATGAGTATATGCTCAGTGAGATGGTCGCCAACTCATCTGGACAGAGGCACTCGATGAAGAAGATATTTAAATCTAAAATGCGTTAGTTTGACATTTAAAAATATTTAAATTAATTTTAATTTTGCAATCAATAAAATGTATTTAATAATAATTGTTCTGGTAGAATTTTTATACCCTATATAAAAATACGTCAATTTGAAACATTCAATTGAATTGAATTTAATTGAAATAAATCCGAAGCAAAGTGAAATGTTTTGTTTCCTATTTTAATTGACATCGCTTGCTGGTGATTGCCATGATTATAAATATATCATAAGGCTTGTTACTCAAATAGTTTTACTATGGTAAGAATTTTTTCAGGTTTGTGAAAGTGGATGTGTAATTAAAGCCCCCAGCCCTTCAGTGGAAGGACTTCAGGCCCGGCCCTAGCGACGCCCTCGTCAACAGCTGTTAGTTTCCGACACACGTGAGGGATGAAGAGTGGGAGTCTGCACACACGTGGGGCGAGGATCTACGTCACCGCTTTCCCTTTTACCTCGAAACGTATTAGTGGACAATTGATATCCCAGGGTAGCTGCAGGAGACACATTGCTTGTTTATATGAACATAACATCTTTATTCTACAAGTGAAAGTGGAGATACCTAACCTCGAGAGGTCTATATGCTGGACAAGCTTTCAGGGGCGATTTCGACTGTGTCGGGCTGAAGACTTCTCCATACGCGAGTGACATCCGACCTCGGGAAATCTTAGAACACGGAGTCGGTAACCAAGTTCCTTCACAAGACTGTACCGACTGACGTCATAGGCTGAAAGGTTAAATATTTTCGAGGTAAAATTTCAGACCTGTCAGACGACAGCTCATGAAATTTTCAAGAACTATTCATGCATAAAAAAAACTCACAAATTTTTAATAGTCCAAGACAGACTAGTTCATTATGTACAGCCAAATGGCTAGATTTACAGGAATTGGGAATTTGGGAATACATGCTACGAATAAAAATCCATAAATTAAGAGCAATTATTTTATTGATTACAATTATAAAAGGAATTATTTCTAACGGTTATCACATACATATTAAAAACTAAAGTCATTCAAGAAAGTTATGCAATTTTTGCCAGATGTCAAAATTCAGACACAATACACATAGTATAGTATAAATATTTGTGACGCATTTTAAATAAACAAAAAAAAAAAATCATAGAATGGTACAAAAAAAACACCAACAAAAACTGCATAAAATTAATAATAATATCAAAACGAATAAAATTCAGCAAAATGTAAAAAATTTAAAACCGCACCAAGTAGGTGTTAATTTTTTTCATAATGCGTCACAGGAAATGTATGGGAAGAATACAATAATACTTAACCTACACGATTGGTATATATGGATTAATTAAAAAATATCCCATCTAATTAAAAAACATTTATTTCGATACATTTTGACTAACAACATTAAAATTTGTTGTCTAATAGTTGACAATTTTGACAACATCTAACGTTTCTACAGTAATAGCGTATAAGTTAATTCTATGAATTCATTTTAAAATTTGCTGTCTAATAGGAGAAAAAATTTACCGTGAAAATATCTGACTTAACAGATAGCAAATTTTATTGTAATTTACAATAATTGCATACAAGTCAACTTTAAAAAATAATTTTAAAATTTGTTGACTTACAGGTGAGAAGTTTGACATTGAAAAGATTTGACCTATCAGATAGCAGTTTTTAAAGTTTCTACGGTTATTGATTATAATTAAATTCTATGAATTCACTTTCAAAGTTGTTATCTAAAAGGTAAGAATTTTTACCTTGCTTGACCAATCAGACAGCAACTTTTAAAGTTTCTACAGTAAATGCATACAAGTATTATATATTATAAAATTCATTACACACTTGGCATAGCTGAGCAACTGCGATTGATATAATCGCACAGTTGATTGACAAGGTGGAACGTCATTAATTATTACCTTTCTTAAGGACATTTATCCACACATAGAGTGATAAATACGTGATTCTATTTTTATGATATCGTATTGCCTTTGGCATTGGGTTACGTCTTTGAATATTTTCACTTGATCCAATGGCAAGATTTTAGTAAAAATTATTTAAATAAAAATTACATGAATATATAAAAACACCTCCATAGCTTTAAAAAAAAAAGTTGAGAATGTATGTGTGAATATGCCTTTCTGTAAATACAGCCGTTAAATACAAATTTCCCGGGGTGCTTACATATGCTATTGTATACATGTACCAAAATATAAATAGATTTTAATCAAATCTTAATACGAATACCATTCCATATGGGTGTATCAAAAGCTCTTCATTAGTTTCATAGTAGCGGTCCAAATCTCATGATAGGTAAGACTCCGGCAGTTCAGTTCTTTCCACCCCAATCAGTAATAAAAAAGTCTACACATTTCCCCCCAGCGATAGCAACTCTGAGCCATCGTTAATCTAAATTAAATAAATTTGCATGAAACTGGAACCATGACTCGGCATCTTACTCTCATTCACCCTTGTGTACTCCTTGAGAGCGCTTCTTCTGAAGTTTTATGAGTGCCTCTTGTCTTTTTCTCTCAATTTCCTCCTGAATATTATTTTCTTTTTGTTGTGCATTCTCAGTAGCTTTGGATTCGGATGCACCATTAGTAGCCGGAAAATTATTTACAGTTTGAGTAATATTATTATTAGTATGGTTTTCATTTCGACTGCTATAATCAATAGGAGTATTTTCAGTTAGAGTATTATCATAATGATTATTCTCAGTGTGATAATCATTATTATTACTAAAAAAAAGCCTGAACTGATAGTTATTTACACTCTCATGGAATTTCTCCCGCAGTGTATTTAAACAGTTCTCTATATTTACAGTACTAGTATTTGACATGTTGTTTATTATTGGCACTCTTCTAGCCTGAAGCCTGTCTCTGGCAGCTCGGCGCTTCATTTCTATTTCTTCCGGGGTACACGGTATGGGAGAAGATGTTCCTGTGAATAAATAAAAAATTTTAAAATAAAAATCAGAAGAATGTGCCATCTTGAAAAATATTTTTTTTAATAAAAAATAAGCAGTTTCAATCACGTCTGAAGCTTCATTAGGATATTTCACATTAATGGCTATTTTTTTGGTTTCTTTATAAAATAAATGTAATCTCCCTTGAAAGTGGTTCCAACATTGGTGGGAAAACTGTATACAAACAATGATAATCTACAAAATGAAATAACTTGTATCTACAAAATCTATTCAAGGCATGAGTATCCATCTAACCAGAACTTTTACTGCCACTTGGTTTTTTGTACTATAAAAAAAACTAAAAACGAACCTTCAGAATCAGGACTGCTAGTATTATCTCCGGTTGAAGGCATAGTTTTGTGTCTCATAAAGCCTGATGATGTGCTTGGCTTGCATTGCTTCTGTAGGACACTCGGTGACACGGGCATGGAGTTGTGCCGTCCAAACTTGTTCTTTATATCGTTATTGTTTGTTGTGTAAAAATTGTTTATTAATGAATCCGAGGTAAATATATGCCGTGATGTTGTCGCAACAGCACTGTTTAAAGTTGTAAGATCTTTCACTATTTCAGTGTTATTTTTATCAGTGCTATTTTGCAGTAGATTATTTTCAGTTTGTAGTTTATTCAAGCCTTTAGAATAATTCGTTTGAATATCGTTCAATTTGTTCCTTGGAATTGTTGCAATACGTGCCTGAGATAAAATTTCAATGTCTGCGTCATTCATATCGGAAATTATATTATCAAATGAATCATTAATAATAATTTTGGGAGAGCTCATTTTCTTAAATTGATTGCTTTTCTTTTTAACGACTTCTATTTTATTGTTTTTTCTGGTGGATGACAACCTTAAAGAGACACCATGATGGCTCATCACGCTTTTGGCCAATGGTGAGCAACTGATTTCCTCCTCAACCATTTGACTAGCTTTTAGTAGACATTCATTCATCGAATCGTCAGATTCAATTGCTCCTTCGTTTTGTTGTTTGGCTATTTTATCCAGAATGCTCATTTTAAGAGGGGAAAAACAATTTCCCGCACCGTATCTTTCTTCAATGATTTCCGTACACATTACCAGATCATCCATTAAAGAATCATTCAAAGGATCAATTACTTGCATTATAGGATACACACGAGGCAAAGTCGGAGGGGTACTATGAGAAGGAGCTAGGTTTAACGGTTCATTTAATGGATCTGCATCTGAACACATTAGACCTTTTAAATTTTTATTTATCTCTGACAGTTCCGCCTTAAGTTCTTTGAGGAACTCTTTCTTCTCAGCTGTAGGTCTGATTAACTTTTTTTTCTGCGGTAGTCTAGAAATTGGGGAAAAGTCGGTGATCGGAGTGTTCTTCTTTCGTTTACGGACTGGTGTCTCTGCTGGTATTCGGGAAGGTGATGTTCGATCAGCCTTCGGGGAGTAATAGTTCCAAACCACATCATTTTCCCCTTTTTCATCTTGCGTGGACAGGAAAGAAATCGGAGAGGAACTCATTGAGCCACTTCGAGGAGAACAATCGCCGAATGCCTCTCTGATGCGTGTCGGGGACGACACATGCTGAGCGGCTATCGGAGTCGAAGACGCCTCTGAAAAATGAAAAAAATTAAAATTAATTTAGCACGAGCTTCCACACAATTAGTGACAAAATGTTTGGCAGTTTTAAAAAAAATTATGAATGTCGATGTACTTTTGACAAGACCATGTTCCACATAAAATAAACAGGCAATGCATTAAAAAAAACCCGAATTCAATTTAACTTTGAATATTAATTGCGGGTGTCAATATAAGCTTAATTTAACATTGACTTCATACGACAGCGTGAAGTTAAAATACCAGACAATTAATAAATGCAAAGTAAAGGTCTAAAACTTCATTCAACCAACCTCTGTATCGTCGGCGCGAACTTTCATCATTATTTCTCGAAAGTCTTAGTTTACTACCTTGTTTGGGTGTCTGCTGCATAAAGAATATTTTAAATAACAACTGATATACCGACGAAACAAAAGCAAGATATTCTTACAGCTCTTGTGAAAAATCAATAACTGCGGCGATCCCTGTTGTGTTATTTTGAAAGTTACTTTACACATTGCCAGCGCTGGCACTACGAATACTGCCACCTTACAAAATTCATAAATCCAAACATGGATATACAAAATTATATAAATTAAAAAATATATGTTTAAAAAATATACATATATTTATTCATATATATGAATTTTTTTATACCTCTAAGATCATTTTGAATAAATATAGTAAAATATTACTTAAAACACTAATGCTTCAAAGCAGATTTCTACTTTACCAACAAAAGTTTTGAAACGCGTTTTAATTATTGTCACTAGATGTCACTACTTTCTATGTCGAACTTGAAGCTCTCGTATGAAGAAAACATTCCAACGCTTCGGGAATATTCGGTAACCCTCGGCTACACTCCGAATATGGTCATTGCCAACTTTGAACGAAATCTTCGATTTCGTATTACTGGAGCATGTTTTCTTTCGACGATCGTATATTTCAGCTGAAGCACCCGTCGACCGCAATATCCTCCTCGGCCGCCGCGGGTTCAGAGTATTCGCAGAACCGTCGCGGATGACATAATAGAAGTCGGTCGGGAGGAGGTCGCGCGAGCAGTCCCCGTCCCCGTCCCCGTCCCGTCCCGCCCCGGCCGCAGTCTCGAGAGGCGAACTCCGCGGGCAGGTCGCGTACGACATTCCGGCACCGACGTCAAAGTTGTCCGCTTGTTTGTGTACAAACTTCACGGAGTGAAGTCACCTCCCCGCTTCCGCCGGGCGTAGGATGAGGGCGCAGGTTCGCGAGTGGCGGTTCGTGTGATAGTTCTCGGATTCCGGAAACGCTGCAAACATGATAGCCGACGGGTATCTGGTCGGCGACGGGTCGTGGACTCTGCGGGTCTACGTGACGGACACGGAGATCGAGAGGACCCTGAGGGTCAAGGGAGACACTCACATCGGAGGGGTCATGCTGAAGCTGGTGGAGGACTTGGGTGAGTGACCGAGGGCGAGACTTCCCGGGCGAGAGCCGCTTCGAGATCGGCGCCGCGCCGATGCCGTATTTGCGGAGGTGACTCTGCGATGCTGTCATCGGGCGCAAAAAAACTGAGATTCTTTATGTTGTTTCGTGTCGTTTGCGATTGTTCGTTTCGTTATTGAGTCAGTGTATTGAAAATGTGTGTTAACGAATAGTTTTTGCATCGACGCTCCAGCGAGGGGCAGCGAGGGTAAACGGGATGTCAGCCTGATATTCAAGGTCGCGGCGGGGCCGAAGCCGCCTGCACCCGCGGCCGTCGGCTCCTGCCCTGGTGCTCGCGAGAATGCCGATAATTGCGCTTATTTTGCAAAGAATCAGCAGCGAGTGCTGCATGCGACGTCTTTTCTTATCAACTTTGCGATAAGGATAAGTTGTGCGATAATAACCTCGAAATGTTCAATTCCGACTTAACCTACTTGAAACTTATTTTACACACAGTATCCGATCTGATCTGATCTGATGTTGATAATTATTTTATTCTTAGTCGAGAATCTGATCAGTGAATGTAGGTAGGAAGCGAGAGGGACTTCCGTAGAAATTATTTATTATCATTTTGTATTCCATTGAACTGCGGCCACAGTGATATTATTATTTTTATCTATTTGTGCAGCGATGCAATTTATTGCCTGCAAAATAAATTGTCATAGGTTAGTTAGGTTGTGCTGTAGTATCATTTATCAGGTAAACACGGGCGCAGGTGTCGACACAAGTACAAAAGATAAAAAATACAAATTGGAAATTATTTTTTTTTTGGATGACAAATTGTTATTATTTCTGGTCTGGTTATCATTTTTGAACAACTCGCATAATAAATAAGTTAGAATATGGCGTTTCCTAGCCATAAGTAATAACGAGTATGCAAATTACTCGCGAGTAGGATGTGTTTTTTTGTCGAATATAAATATTCCGTTTCAACAAAAACAATATTGCGTTGAACATGTCGGAGCAACGGTTTACGCTGCCAATTCGACATGATTATTTTTTTTAGTTTTAGTTTGTGTGGTCAAATACTTTCGTGCTCTTATTGATCTCAAGCCTAAGAGCAAAGCTTTGGATAAATTTTTTTTATAAATAAACAGCCGATCTGTTCTCAATCTGCAGAAATATGGATTTTATAACTTGAATAGAAATCGATTTACTATCGCGGCGTATTTTATGATATCGTAAATAAACTTTTATTAAAAAAATTATATGGAAACTTCGCGAAGGCGTCAGTAATTAATTAAATTTGACCGCATTAAAAAAAATACTAGAACATGTCATATACCGCCAAAGAATTTTTTTAATTGTTTTAATGCTACAATTACGACAAAATACCGATTCGCATAGTTCAGGGGTGGACAAACTTGAAACTTTGGCCACCCCTGGTATAGTTGTACTGTGCATGCATATTGTCGGTTGTCCTTGACTTTTTGTCTAGCAGCCATTTTTCGTCGCTTAAAATGCTCCAGAGGTACTAAAACATTGTTTTTTTTTTGTCAATCTCGTAGAATATTATCTGTTAGGCATATTACAAAACAATTTTCACGTAAAAAGTAAACAATCGCCCGTATCTCGTGGCGTTTCGAAACTCGCGTGCGATCAAATATTTGCTCCGGTGTTGATTGAGCGTCACAGTGTGCGCTCTGCTTTTTTATGATATTGTTTCAATTATTTATATGGCACCCGCTCAAATTGTAACTGACAACCCCCCTAACGAGTTAAATTGGACGTAAAGGATTCTATCCAAACATTTTGTAATCAAATTAAACTGGCAGCCGCCGCCAGCGATGTCAGCGAACTTGAAACTTTTGATTCGCCTGCATTGTGCGGCTGCTACTCTGCTTGGCCCCACTCTGAATGCATGACTTTTATTTAATTTATATTTATATAATTTAAAAAGAGTTTTTTTCACTTATTTTCCCTACACAGCTCAACGTGTTACGCTACCACCTAAGCCACACCTTGCAAGCCTCACAACCTGCGCGCTGTACCAGGGATAACCCCACACCATATTGCAACCGTACAAGAACTATTGTAAATTTATCTAAAGAAAAATAAATAATCATAAAATTTAATTCAATTTTTTTTAATGCATGCCATGAGTCACGAAGGATGCGCTCATTGGAGGAGATCGCCCAAAACACCTTTAACCGGTTTGCTCAGCCAGAATCCTCGCAACTCGCGGTCCTCGCTTACCGTTTATTATTTCAACAGTCTACCTGAGTCGAGGGTTCGTAATCCTTTTTGACCCTAACTATAGATATATCAATAGCGGAACACGTTTTATCTAAATTTTACTTGTTAGCTCACCTGACAGAACCTTTGGGGTCTTTAATCCTGTCAATATGTATTATCAAAGCACGTGTTGTAACTTTTAGATTAGTGGCGTGCAGTTTTATCTAAAAGGGAAAAAAGTACGCAAAAAATATGCCTGTTATAAAAAAAGACCTAAGAATATATTTTTTATGTGATTTGTATTGATTTTGAAACACTCATTGTATTAATTTTAGTAAAACCATAATCCATAATATTATAGTCCAGAAAACTGAAAAACGTAAACCAGTTGATTATTATATTATTTTAAGGAAGCCTGGCTAAGAATTTAGTTGATTATTTATTTACCTATATTAGTGAACTACTGTGCTGTATTTTAATGTATTTTTTATCTGTTCGATTAATCACCTCTTCACACATAACAAGTCCTCACCATATTTGGCATATGAGCATATTACAGAATTGGATACAAAAGATCGCTACAAAACAAAATTTCTTAGTCTTAAAAAAACCCTACTGCAATATTTTTTTTTTCCAATACAATATTGTGGTATGTATATGATGTACGGTTTTTAATTTATTACGTGTGATAGTTACGTATTAATCATAAATTCTAACGCTGTTTCTGAAACATCAGCTTACGAGTTGCTAAATATCACACGAGAATACACCGGGTAATATTTTTATTGATACTATTGCAAAATCAGGTTTATTTTTTTTTAGTTTCATATATATTTAATGAAGTCTAGACTTACGTCGTATCTTTCAAATAGATAATAATGTTTACTTCGTTAGTAACGGGATGAGCAAGGGAAGGGAAAGGGGTGACTAACGACTTGATTATCTCCAGTGCATCTTGACATATGCCAACTTAGGGTGGACTTGCCCTACGAGCAAGGAAATAGTATGATCAACTATTCAACAAATAATCTACTATAATAATAGCCATTGTGTGTGTGTATGTTTCGTTTTTTCGTTCTCTATAGAATATCTTAAAAGATACAACGCTGATTTTTTGCATGTAAGTTCAGTAAGTTTTTCCGCAGCTATGTGCCGAATTTCAAGACGATAGGATAATATTTTCATTCATAAACTAATTTAAGTTTCAATATGTACGAATTATAGGATTCTGTTGTTCACCGTGAGAATTTAAAATTTAGAATTTTTACAAAAAAACAAATTTTGATGCTTCTTAGAAATTTACAGTTTATGTCAGCTTGACACAAGTACCAATTTTATTATTTTATCGAAATTGCGTTAGAAATTATTAATCACATCATTTATAACTCTAAATGCCTCAGAAAAACCAACAGATAGAAAGTTAACGATTGCTGTCACAAAGGTAAAGTGAAACTACCAGCAAGGCCTATTTTCCCAGTATATGTAAAGAATATTATGTCAAATCCAGAAAATATTTATAATGGAAATTTCAAACGAAAAATAAGATCATGAAATAGCAGTATATCTTTTGCATCAATGGGAGCTAAATTAGCAGGTCCAGTGGCAGGATCAGGGCTATTCTGCTTCAAAGTTCAAGGCCAAATATATCACAGAACTTCGCACCTTCATCCAACTGATGGTACAAAATGAAAGCAAATATTCATCTCATTGTCAGCCAAACATATGGTCAAACACTATTGCATTGATAATGATTAAGTACATTTTTTCAAATATTGAAAAATGATTAAAGAATCTCTCAGAAAAATATCATCGTGATTTGTGTGGGATTCGGACCCACATCCCCAAGCTTACATGGCCGGTGTATTACCAATTATACCAACGAATCGCTTGTACAAGAATTTTTAACAATCATATCCTATAAGTGAAACAACGTACTATTGCATTGTTCATCGAATACGTCATTCTGTGACGGGCAACATTTCTAGTAAATTTAATTTCAATTCATTTGTTGTTGTCGGGTGGGTTTCGCCTGTGATTTTGTGTCGATCGCAGCAGCGTGGCGCCTCTGCTCGCCAATGGCGGTGGTCCATTTGCTGGTCTGCGTAGTTTCCAGCACAGATTGCCAGTTTTTTTCGTCGAAGCCAGGTCTTCGGTAATCGATTCACGCGCGGCTGGAGTCCGCGGCCGGCGCTAGAGCGTTTTGTGTCAAGGTCGGACCGAGTACTCTGCGACGGCTTACGTCACTAATGTGATGTCTCTCTTCGAAGAAATCTATTATGAATGAGCGGTGATTGATGTGATGATGATTCTGTCTTTACCCATACATATCACCGCCAGACGAATAGAGCCCGTTGTGACCTGTAACATATCATTATCAGAATTATTTAAAAGATTACTTTGGTCTAAGGTTAGCCAGTATTTAAAGAGGACGACTGTTTTACCGGAGAGCGGTAATATTTCTCCGCGAGTTTCTCTGTGGTAAATATTTATGTGCGAGACGACTTTGTATTGTCGCTGTCGGGTGGATGAGATTTCTTTCCCGTGTTTTATTGATGCCCGACTGCATGCATCATATCGCGGAGACTCGCCGCCACTGGTTTCTGCTCCAAGTAGCCCAGACGCGAAATGAATTACAATTTTATAACTTTTCTAAAACGGCGAGCTGTGAGAATGACATACATATGTAGCGATGACTTTTATTAAATGTATTTTTTTAATAAATCCGTATTTTTCAACAAATCGATCATTTAATAATATTTTTTATGTTTTTTTTTTTTTTTTTTGTTACTGAAGTACTTTTGTTATATACGTATATAATTAGCATCACATTGGTAAATTCCACGTGTCTGTCGATAGTCGGGTCATTTCCATTTAATTCAAGTCGGACACAATCACAATTGCCTTTGACTGCTTTGGCATTATGTTACTACGATTACAAGCGTAATTCCGTAATAAATTTTATTTTAATTCACTCGTGGTGTTGGCACGGCTGATTACTTTCCCAGACATGTCTAACGCTCGTGCGTTGGGAGTCGCCCGCGTGTGGCAACACCGCTCTCGTCTCTGATTTGATATTCAAATCACTGGCAATGAATCACGGACGCTGCGGCCCCCTATCGGCACTTGCACACGCAATTACTTTACACACGACTTACGACGCCACTGCATCTTCACCAGTGGCGTGCGGACCATACGAGCAATAAACGAATATAGCAATTTAAACACTGTGAATATTTATTTTTGATATTCCCTCAAAATGTAAAATGTTATATAGAGCGTTGTTAATATAATAAAAAAAAGCAGTGTTGAGCGTATATTTAATATAAATAAAAAAATAGTTTTCATGATCAAGAATCCCCCATTTTCTTATCTTGTCAGGTGATGTAATAAAACACGCCTGTTTTAGTTTGATCGAAGATTATAGACAGTGCACATGTCGCTAAGAATTATATTTAAATATTACTGGTCTTGTAGCGGATCGTCGAACTTGTAAACTCCGGGTTGTAAGGCGACACATCCACCCACCGTGCCAGCAAGCCCATCTTCTAGACGTCTCCTGCGTCCATTTAATCTACCTATCGGTTGCAATATTTGGTGAAAATCGATTAAAACCGCGCACACTGCCTGCTGAGCCCACTCTGGCGTGTTATAATTGCCCTGTGGCCCCCATTTTCTTCTAAAATCCAAGATGGAGTCACCACAGCGGCCGAGTATGGACAAGGCGTCGCGCGTTGGGCGTTCCTCTTTCCAATATTTCATTTTAATTTACCCTGATCTTATGCATACATACCCAGGGCGGGACGGCTCTTAATCATTTAGCGTCAACCGCTATTTATTCAGCAATGATGAATAGAAAAGTAGCTAGGAGACCACGAAATTTTTTTATTAATAGGGTTATACCTTAAGAACCGGAATTTGACATTAGATGCCAAAAGTTTTGTATGCGCTGTAGCAAATCATTGATATACATGTCATTTTGAAGCTCTATTCATAAGCTGTCAAAATCAGTCAACAATGTTTGATTTGCTTGTGCGCATCATAATTTTTTCAATCATGGAAAATTTTGAAATATGGCAAAAAAATAGTCACTTTTTTGCCAAGAAAACTGCAGCCGAAAGTAATTGTTTGCTCATGGGATTGCATGGCAAACATGTTCTTGCGAAAACACAGTATTTTGAGAGGTTTCAACGCTTTAAAAGTAGCGATTTTGACATCAAAGACAAAAACGGCCTGGACAGCCGAAAAAGTTTGAAGCATTTCCTCAAGCAGCAAGGCAATTGGGTGCCATACGACTTGAACCCGAGAGACATGGAAAGGCGATTTTGCATGTCTGAAATGCTGCCCGTGGTCATAAAAAGAAGTCGTTTTTGCATCGAATTGTTACTGGCAACGGAAAATGGATTCATTAAGACAACCTAAAGTGCAAAAAATCGTATTTGATGCCCGGCTAACCAGCCAAATCGACACCAAAAAAGAATATTCACGCTGCCAAGATAATGCTCTGTATTTGGTAGGACCAGAAAGGAGTTGTGTATTATGAGGTTTTAAAACCGGGTGAAGCCATTACTGGAGAGGTGTACCAACAACATCTGATTCGTTAAAAGAGAGCATTGAAGGAAAAACAGCCAGAATGGGAGACTAGACACGAGACATTCATTTTCCACCATGACAATGCTCGGCCACATGTTGCTCAACCCGTAAAATCTATTTGGAAAATAGCGGATGGGAAGTTCTGCCCCACCTGCCATATAGTCCAGACTTGGCGTCTTCTGACTACTTTATGTTTCGGTCGATGCAGAATGGACTTTCCGGAATACGCTTCACTTCAGCCCAAGGCATCGAAAATTGGGTCGATTCGTTCTGTGGCGTTCTTAGCCAATAGTTTATTTTTTCTATAATTTTGTCACATTTTGTTGAACTGTTAATTCGTTTGGTTTATTTATCATGAGCGTTAGTTGCGAGGTGGCGCAGCAACGGGGCCAGGCCAGGTGGACGCGCGTGCCCCCCTCCCCCCGGGACTGCATTCCCTGGCGGAGCCGCGGCCGCAGGTGAGCCTGCAGGCTGCAGTAACTGCGCCAATCACTCGCACTGCACTCCGCTCTGCGTGACCCCCTTCTCGACACCCAGCCTGCAACAACCCTAACGCCAATCTGCGACCCCAAAAACCTTCCCTGTTTTCTATTTTTGATGATTTTCGCCGTCTTTGGTAGATCGGTTCATTACTTGAAAATGGGTCTAGTACCGAAGCAGAACGTCGCGCTGATACCAAAACTTAATACGGCAACGGCATTGAATTCAAATCTAACTGAAAATGAGACACGGACAGAAATTACAATAAGCTTCATACTAAATTAACCACATTGTACATTTTTTAAACATGTGCTAGTTTTTTTTTGTGAAAAGAATATTAAGTGCGACTGATTTTTGTTGACAATTGTTCATATTTTGTTGTTGTGTTCAATTACTATGCAGACTGCAAGTATGACTGGCGTTGTTTGACGGTTGATAGTAGTTGATTATTACGATATTAGTAGAGTATAACAGACATTGAGACTACAATAATTGATAATTGATGTTGGATTACTAATATGTTTATAATTATAACTGACATTGGTTGACGTTCGTTTATATCCCGTTGTTAATTTAGACAACAATCATTGATAATTAATAAAGGATTACTAATCGGATGAATACTATAATTGTTGATATAATGCAAGTAAAGCTGAGCAACGTTTGATATTAAATTATTCTACAGATTGTAGGTATAGCTGGCATAAGTGGGTGCGCATTAGTTAATTGATAATAAAAGTGGTTAATTCTGAGCAGTTGACTCAGTTGAAGTGAGTTGGTGTTTCGAGTCGGATCACAATGGATTCCTGAGGCGGCCCAGATAGCGACGCTGCAAGAATGCGAATCCGTTAGGGCGTGCGTTCCGCTCGCAGCACGGCACGCTGCCCCGCCGGCGACCTTCACGCGCCTCCGCTGCTGCCGAGGAACGCACTCGCTAATCTGGTCCCCGCCAACGACAAACTGTCTATGGGTGGCGCGGGGCTTCTCAAACTGCGGCTCGCGGCACCAACAACCGCCCAAACGGCACTTCCATCACGCAGAAGACCAATTTAAACCGCCTTAGTAATTATCGTGAAATGAAAAAGCAAAACGTATTTTTACAGTAATACCCCGCTTTTCGCGACCCCGTTATGCGCGGTTTCACTATAACGCGAATGTCAAATTTCGCGTTAAAATGCCTCGCATTAGGAATGTGTGTGAACATAATGTAAACATAAAGACTTCTCTTAACTATTAAAAACAGCGTTGGGTGTTATGAACGTATTTTACAAGAACGTAAAATAAACGCCACCCAAAAGACAATAGATGTATTTTTTACTAAAAATAACATGTAATACTGCATAATGTGTTCTTAGAATTAAAGTGATTGAATCAAATGATTCGTATTTTTTTGTATTAAGTTTTGACTGTGTATGTATGTTTAATCGTAAGCCCCGATATGCGCGAATTTAACTCAACGCGATTTTTTCCGGAACGTATCTCTCGCGTAAAGCGGGGTATTACTGTATTGACTTATGTAATATCGCTACGAATGTGTTATAGATCATTTAAGCATTGTACTCATCAGTTGTGTTTACTTTGCTATATTCCATATTTAGGCAAAGAATACACAGAGCTTTATCGATATTTTTTTTAATGATTTTTAGACAGTACATATTCACCTACTTCTTTCTGACCTATCTAGTATACGTCAGAGTAAACTTTTCATAATTATTCGTTGTTAAGTACAAAAAACTACAAACAAAAATTATCTAATTATCCATTAAAAAGTACAATTTCAATAATAAATACCAAAGCTGCAATTTTCCCATAAAATGTTTGCAGACAACAAATGATATAGCAATAAAAAAACATTCTCCATTGCAGTGGAAAAGAGTTCTCTAGAGAGGTTTTTTTGAGTTAGAAAGGTTTGAAAAACTCGGGTGTAGCTAGATGTGACTTGTGCAGTGCAATGCACCTGATGGATGCATTTCTGCAAGAGCTGCCTCTTTCCTCCAGTCAAACTGCACTCAGAGAATGATCTGTTTGAAATCGAAACCGGTTTCTCTATTGCATTTTTTAATTTATCTTGTTGCCAAGCTAGAATCTTCGATGAGATCATATCTTACTGTTTGTTCCAGCACCTGTTTCTTGCACCCAAAAGATAAATTAAGCAACGATTAACAAGTTGTTAAACACATCGTAACTGTTTACAAAGCCACGGTTAAGATCAATCAATGAATATTAATTTATCCATAAAATTAATTCAATATTTTTGATAGAGAGTACTTGGTGAAATTCCATTTTAATATTTATGAATAAAATACTGGAGTGATTTTCCACATGTTCGTTTTTGTTTAACCAGGTTAAGCGTTGTTTGAGTGAAATTTATCATATTGAAAACGTTTTAAAGCTTTTTTATATTTAAATATTTTTTGAATGCTCATACACCAACAAGTCTTTTCGACTGAAACCGCAGTCCCAAAATAGAAATCTTTCCCGTCACATAAAACCAGAGTCATTTTGAATTATGCGACGTCTCGAATTTGGGTCACACAATAATGTACCCCATTGACCTTATGGTGTCAGGCGCAAGTAAAATAGTATATATTACAGCCACTATAAATAAGGCAGCTGGAACATTTGCCTGCCCACTCGCATTTTGCGATACCACGATGATGTCAAACCAATAATAATAAAACTCTCCTTACGGCCGAGAGCGCCGAACGTCTTATTCAGAGTCTTTTTACTAAAGCAGGTTTGTGCAAAGTATGGTTCAGTGATTCCTGGCTTATGGCGATTTTATGGCTGTAGAAACCTGGAGACGCAGATAAGTATACGAGGGCGGTCCGATAAGTACTTAGCCTCACCACCCGATGGTGCTAGTATCACAAGAGAGATTTACTATCGTGTAGTACATTCTCGTAGATTTGGCGAAAAAAAAAGTGCTCTTCCACCATGACAACGCACCGGCACACACCTCCGCCGTCGCCACGGCCAAATTGGTCGAATTGCACTACGAATTGCTCCCCCATCCACCGTATTCTCCAGATTTGGCCCCGTGCGATTTTTTTTGTTTTCAAACATGAAAAAGTCACTCGCCGGGCAGAAATTTAAGTCGAATGAGGAGGTCATCGCCGCCACGGAGGCCTACTTTGCAGACCTCGAGGAAACGTATTTTTCAGATGGGTTAAAGAAGTTGGAGCATCGCTGGGTCAAGTGTATCGAGCTAAAAGGAAATAGATAAATCGGAAATAAATCGCCACTTTTACAAAACTATCGGCCGCCCTCGTATATTAAACGCGTGGTATGCCTTCACGAGCATACTACATACAGTAAAGCCTTCCTTGCCCTAAAATATAATATATAAAAATCGTATATAATATATAGTACGCCATTGCTTTTTACCCTTGTTTTGGTTCTGTATCCTACTTTGTTTTTATTGATCTTTATTGCGTTTACATGCCACTCAACCTGGCACCATTATTTCAATCACGCGGTCGTCCAGTCGAGGTCAGATCCTTCCACTCTTGGGTGGTAATCTTAACTACATCCTCGTCTGGTCCCTATCCGCCGGTGGTCCCGCTGCGGTCCTGCCGCCGCAGCATCACGACCTCCGCCCACTCCGGATGCTGTCATTGCTGAGGTGTGGACATCATGAGCGCGGAGCCATCTGGAGCGGGCTTGGGAAGACCGGATTCTTGACTGCATTTGCATACTGATGACATCACGTCAAAATAAACACACACCTATTATAATCTATATGCTACATACTAATCGCAAATAAAAACAATTTTTCCGTGTCCACGATGGACAGTGTTTATTTGTTGAACTCCGCATTTAAAATAGATTTGATAAGCTGAATGTCTGAGAGATTACATTATATGTTTCGTAGTGATTGATTTTGCCCTTTCTATCAAAGCTTTAAACATATGGTATCGATATTGTGAGTTTTATGTAACAGCAGAGGAATATCTAAAACTTGATTGTTATTTGTAAATAAAGAGAATTCCAAAATGTTTTTTTTGTATATTTAATGACATTGGAATAATTTTTTTTTATATTGAGTAGTAAATAACAATTTATTTAAATATATATTTTTTAAATTTATACAAGTTGACTAGTAAAGCAAGCAGTTTCCTATTTTCGGGGAAGATTATTTAGTGTATGTATAGGACAACACAAATGAATTATAAAATTTTTCATTAATTTCACAAAAAAAAATGTAGAGATTAAAGCAATTTTTTTTATTTTTAAAACAAATGTTTTTTTAATAATAAGTATAGCAATATATTGCTACACTTCATACAGCAAGTACCTCGTAACCATTTTTTTTACATAAGGTTCTCTTATCAGTACTCATTGCCAATTAAAAAGATAAGTATAAATTCTCATTTTGGAAGTCAAGATAAAAAAAAAACATCAATACTTTTATCGTTATCAAAACAATAATTATTCGCATATTATTTTTTCATCTCTCATTGGGTTAAACTTTTTTTAGATTTTTGGATTTTTATTTTCATTCCGAATATTTACGTTTGTTTTTTTTGATTTCTATAAAACCAAAGCATAAGTTAAATGTCACACAGTGAAGTTAAATATAGATGTTTTGATTGTGTCACGTATACACAGCAGACTGGTTTTATTAAAGACTATCGTCCTACGCTATATACCATCTGCCTATACAGTGATTCCTACGTCATTACTAATAAGAATAATAATAAAATCTATTGAGTTAAATAACACCGGATCAATTGGAAACATCAAATTGAATCGTCAAACACTTGATCGTTTTTGCTTTTCAAGGTCCTCTCAGATCTGAAGAAACCCTTAAAAACTCACATTTTTTCATAGAAATTATTTTTATATTATGAATATTAGTTTTGTTTATATAATAAATTCGGAGGTATCGCGAATATCCAAGTACAGTGGGATCTCGATAACTCGAATTTCAAGGGAAATGCTAAAAATTTCGAGTTAATGAGTTTTGATATACAAAGGATTTAACTGCTATAATTTTGGCTTACGAAGGCACAAGCTAAGTATATTTTTATGATATGTACTATCAATACCTCGTAGGGAAATAACATTTTGTTTGAATTATAAAATATAAATAATTCGAGATACCGCGTATTTAGGGGTTCAATTTTTTTTCGTCTTACTGAGAATTACCACTTAGCGAGGTTCGAGTTATCGAGATTCTACTGTACTTAAATGCATTTTTTTTCATGTTTTTTGATAAAATCTGGAGTCGTCCTATAAAGCCACTTGAAAGTTACCAGTTAAGGACCGCATGCGATGTTCGGCGGAGGCTTTCGCAAGGAAGGCTAGTCGGCTTGGCGGCCCTGTCTCCCATCGCAGCCTTCGCCCGCCCCCTCAGCCCCCACGGCCAACAGATGGTCGTCTCGGACGGTGTGGGCCCTGCTCTGGTGATGTAAATCACGCTGATGACTGCTCGGAGATTCCACTGATTTGATAACAATGAAAAAAAAAAATCCAATAAATTTTCTCTGTTTTCAAATTTCATCACCGGGCTTCAAACCGCTACTGAAATGCAAAAGAAATGACAGCAGCAGATAAATTCAGCACTCATTAAAAATATACTTATTTACGAAGGAATATAAGTGGTATCAAGAATACTTTGATAAATTGTGTTAATTATAATTATCATTAATACGACTACAAAGAGGCCGCTGCTTCGGTTTGGGTCGATTTTTTTCATACTAATTGCAATGTTTTTCAACCTTTCTTGGTCCTTTGCCAATCCAAACTCTAATTTTTCATCGTATGTTGAATAACCCAATGTTTCATACACCATTGACAACAGAACGGTAACTCATGAATAGACCCCTTTTTTACGTTGTTTACATAAGCCAAACTGTGAAAAACATCTAAAATAAAAGTACGCTATTGGCTAGCTACCATTCGGTTGTCAGTTGTGTCGTAGCGTGTTTAGAGGGCTTTATCTACCTTGCCAAATATAAAGATAAAAATCTTTCCTAATGCCATCTGCTCTCACACTTATCTGAAAGTATCACTTCAAATAATTTTTTATAAGTATTCTTATTGTTAGTTTATCGCAGTTTTGACAAAAAATGTACATAAATAATATTTTACTATAAATTATTAATCGCCTCCATATCGTAGCAATGTGTTTTAAAGAACTTCGCCGCCTTATCTTCATAACAATGAACATTATAATAATAATGCTATAATTTTGAAGAAACGCTAAAATAATTAAATAATCATAATAATCTAAGAATATTATTAGAATATTTAATCACTTTTTCATTCCTCTCATCCTTCCTGTTCGCAAATTCAAGATGTACATATAATTCTGCTGTAAGAACATTTATATATGACGACATTACAAGTATCGCTAAAACAACTAAATTATTAAATAAAATATTTTATTATAAGGAAAAATACTAATACTTCAAATGGGCACAAGTAAACCTTTAAATATTTTAATATTCTTACACAATTTACAAATAAATTTAAATATTAGTAAAAAATATTCAAACTTGAAACAATACATGTCATGATATTTTTGCGTGGTTTAAAGCCAATAGAAACACGTAGTAATACATATATTGATGTTTATTACTTCTAACAAATATTTTTTTTCTTCTTTCTTTCTTTCTATCGGCATCGCGAGCATTCTCGGCATTCTGTAAGACAAACCAAAGCAAATATTTTAGTTGTGAGGAAAAAACGTGTTTGTGTTATGAAACATTTGCATGGAACGCGATTCAACACCTGTGCATGTACGAGTTTATTTATTCAACAATGGTTTTGTGTACAGAGCACTAACGAAAAAAAAATTATAGCACTTGGAGAATCGATGGATATGATAAATATATTCCTGAAGCTAAATCTGCCAGTGGAATTTTCAAAATACAATTATTTTTACAATTCGCAACAGTCGAAACTGTATTTGCTATATGCAAAACGAAAAATCGACCTTAGGTATACATATGCCGTTGTAATAAATATATCATAATGATAGGTATTATTATTATTTTCTAATACCGTCGTCTATTTGTGTTCATTATTTGTAATGTAAAAATGCTGGAGATAAATAAAACACCCACTTGAGGCATTTTATGACTTTCCTAAATCGGCATAATAAAATTATATTACCAATGAAGAGATCTCGGAGATGTTTAAATACAAGATTACCTCTACCTTACGGTGATCATTATTTCCAGTCAAATTAATCGCCTTGCGGGGGCGCGTGGTTTACCTGAAACAGATTTATTATTCTTACGGTTAAACTATTATTCGATTTATATACATATAATAAAATGAGTTCATTGAATTTCGATAATGAGGGTCACGAACAATTTTTATAAAAATAATTGTAATTATAGGTTGTACGTATGGTTATGCACACATATGTAGCAAGCTGAAGGAATTAAAGGAATTTACAAAATAAAAATATTTATGTTGTTCAATAAGTCTCGCCATTCTTATTTATGTTATGAGCGAAATAATATGACAAAAACTCGGGAAATTATGGCGTGCGTTCATTACGACGTTCACTTTATTACTCAACTGAAATGGCCATGAAAGCCTATCCCATTACACGATAAAAGTGGACACAACTTCATAAATTAGGAGGACCTACGATACCATTCTGGTTATTATTGTTGCGAGCCTGTCTGGGGCAGCGCTTCCCAATCGTTTTGTGACACGAAACCTTCCGTATAATTAAGAATATTAAAATTATCAGTTGCAAATAAAGCCTTTGTTCAACTTCACGCCAGTGACACATTACCACCAATTACATGCACTGTACTTTTAAATATAACTAATATTAAACAAAACATAAAAGATCTTGGCAAGTAGAAGAAGAGCAGCAAACTGATAGCTGACGACTACTTAACTATAGAAAGAAGATGACTTGAAAACATGTATAGAGGACTTGGTAAAACTATGATGGAAGTAATATTGTTTTTTGTTATGGGAGAGGGGGGTTGAATAGTCGCAGAAATCTATATCATAGAGTCACCACTAATTAAAACGCATTAATATTACGATCTGGGTGGCTCTGTTGGTGCGGCAGGGTTGGTCTGGTGGCTGACAACGGGATGGCGTGATTGCGGGCATTTTGAGTTTTTGTAGAATCCCGGAAACGCCTCTGAGGATTCTTCATTCGCACGATATACTTATAGAGCTGTCGACACCCAGTAACGTGATATCCATGACCAGCTCGGGCATGGATATCAATTTTACAGTAGATTTAATCCACGCCTTCGCGGCATCCAACATCCAATCTTTCTTTCTTTTTAGTACCAATTTGTTCATTGTTCTTCATCTGTTGTTATTTTAGAACACAGCTGGTGTGTAAAACATTTTTTACGTATATCATTTATCTACTACAACATAAGCGCCTCTACGAATTTAGTATGACGGTGCCTGGTAGAATAATAAGTACTCGCGGATGTGAGTCTTCTCATGGGACAGTCCAGCGTGTCGCAGGCGGATGTTCCCATGGGCGAGCTGATGCAATGTTGACGGAAGAGCGCACTCGTCTCGGAGACCCGAGAGGTCCAACGCAAACACTGGGCCCCGAGAAGCCTCGTCGACTGTTCTGGTCTGCTGACGTCACGCCCAGCTCGGTTACTTCTTTATTTGTAGTTACAAGTACCTCAGGAACCAATGCTCAATATTCCTAGTATACTGAGTGATTCTGACACGCTTTCGGTCATTTATTATTCACCAACTTTAAGTATGAACCGATTTGTCAAAAGCTTGACAAAAAATATTTACATCATGAATGCAAATTATATCGATTTAATAAAAATAGTGATTTTTCAAAAACGCAAATAAATTATATACTAATACAGCATGGCTTATACGAGAAATCAGCATGTATATAAATCATAACTCGCGAGCGTGTGAGTCAGAACCAAAAACTGCCAGCTCTACAAAAACAAAATCAAAAGATTCTTCCGCACATTTAACCTCATAAGGAGTTTGTTGTTATATGAGATTGTGATTCATTTCAAAATAATCATAAAATACTGTGAAATTTCTGAAAAATATTGTTATAACGGACAGTGATATATGACGTGCTGAATCATTCTTGGTTCTATTGGTGATGACTCATAGAAGGTTGTTAACTTTTTGCTGTATATAATACTGCGGATCGAGAGGTCTCCGATTCGATCCTCGTCCTGGCAGGTGAATTCCAAACTTGTGTTATTTTATAATGATGGGTAAAACTTTACTGTTATGTACAAATAACTGTTATTGTGCTCACGCCTGCTTCAGTTTGGTCGACGACAATTTTTATATACATGTGTCTCAATGTCTTGATATTCGAAAAAGAAGACTTTGCTTGTATCTTTGATGATAACTGAGTAATATTTATTTTTGACTGCTCTGGCCTTCAGCAGAGGTTGCCTTGACACACGCTATATAATATCGAGTTCACCTCGATATCGGAGTCGGCGGCCGGAAACTAAGTCCAGACAGGATATCAAAACCATACCTACGCCGCATAAACTCACACGAATCATCTGTATACCTTTATCAGAGAAATTAATAGATACGCTTTTATGTTGCCACCTCGTGTTGGCAGAGTTTGCGCAGATGGTGTTTGCTATCACAAACCTGGTGATAGATTTAAACGTGACGTACGCCCACCTCGATGGAAAATACATAATAAATAACTCGACAAATAAAACAGAGCAATCCATAATCGCAACTCAATACACAGAGAGTGAGATTGGTCATATTGCTAGTAGATTTACAACAACAACAAAAATATGGTGGTGAACGCTTTCGGGCTAAATCTATAACTGACTGATTTTAATCATAATACTCAAGTAGTAGTTATGAACAGTCAAAAGACTAAGAGATTACGATCATGTGACAGAAATCAACGGAAAATAATGCTGTATTGATGTGGATATCCTGTGATTTCTCTGCATATCCAGGTACCAAACCAAACTTAGTCTTCCATGTACCTGCTTACCTGATTTTCTTCTTGTAACCTCATCGTAGGAGTCATCTCAGGAGTTTCTTATCAAAATTTCCTGAACATGAATATCTCCTTGAATCCTATTGGGTGGGTGTCTGAAAATATAGTTTGTATCAATTCTCTTACAAGATACAAGTGGCATGCGGTACAAAATCACTTCTCGTGTAATTTGAGCGAAGGACCTTGCGATGTACACTATACAAGAAATTTACAGTGTCGTGCCTTTTGATACAAAAAATAACACACCGTACGCCTCTGCAAAATGCGTAGGTAAATGCACACAACTCTGCTTTATCTTTTTCACTTATCAATACATTCGCAAAACTCAATACAAATATTGGATATCAGCTTTTACGATTCTTAAACATCCTTTGTGTATTTCCGCTCTGTGAATGTATTTCTGTCCAGTGATAACAGTGGGGAAGTGTTTTGAATATTTCGTTTCATTTAAATAGGTAAATACAGCGTACGACATACGCCATTGCTTTGGTACTGTGCCAAGTAATAAGCCGATAGATTACATCGAGTGCTATTTCAATTTTAGTACAAAACGCATCGTTAAAGCATCCAGGGTTTTCCGAAGCGATAATCGCGGGATTTCATGTTATTCATGTGTATTTTGATAAAAGTGTTTATTTATTGCAATAAAATAAATAATTCACTTTGTATTACTCTCGAATATCATTCCTGCAGGTTAATTCATGTTGATGATTTTAGAACTGACTCAGGGTTTAGTGATATTTTTTTATAATAGAACTCATAATTTTTCAGTCCCAAAAATGTGTCATTAACTGTTTTATAAATATTATTTCATCAAGTGCCTTTCCACAGAGGAGGTTGGCGACCATTTCACTGAGCATATACTCGTGCTGAGCCAGTGTTGATGGTTTTCTTAAGGCGTAGTTAGTCCCCGGGTGCTTCTACACCGCAGTTTTATATTGGAAGAAAAAGTCTGCGTATTGCTACTGCCCCATAGCATTATTATATAATCATTTCCTTATTAAGCTCTGGTGTTTAGATCTGACACTCCTTCTGCATCAGGAGCCCCCCAAGTACTTCTAGAGCACGTCCCTCTACAATCATTCCATGTTCACTACTCTTTTGCACACGCTCAGGGTACATAATGGCAGTCATGCACAATCAAAAGAATGAGGAGAGCGATAAATATGTACATATATATTAATAGTATGCATTCATTTTAAGGATTTTCTAAGAGTTGGCGTTACTAGTATAGAATCGCATCAGGCTATGCTTTATTTAACTTCATTACGAAGCGTCATTGTTGCGCATTATTTTTCAGTATATTAAGTGTATACAACATTTTTTTTGAGCTCTTAACATGTCAACTTTTGTACCAACAAAACGCAATTTGCGGGAAGCTTTACTTTTCTGTTTCAATTGGAAGAAAAAAGCACTTGAAAGTCACCGATTGCTTTGTGAAGTATGGTCCATCGCAACAAACGTGAGGGTACAGGTTTCGACGCTTTAAAAGTGGTGATTTCGATGTGGATGACAAAGAACGTCCAGGCCAACCAAAAAAATTCGAAGATGAAAAATTAGAGGCATTGCTCGATAAAGACTCGTGTCAAACGCAAGCAGAACTCGCAGAATCATTGGGAGTTGATCGAGCAACAATTTCGAGACGCTTAAAAGCATTGGGAATGATTCAAAAGCAAGGAAATTGGGTGCCACATGAATTGAAGCCGAGAGGCGCCGAAAGGCGATTTTACATTTCGGAAATGCTGCTTGAACGCCACAAAAAGAAGTCGTTTTTGCATCGATTCGTTACTGGTGATGAAAAATGGATTCACTACGACAACCCGAAGCGTAAAAAAATCATTCGAAAATAGGGTTTTTCTCGTCGTTTCCTGGGTGTGCTTGTGCTTGCACACATTCTATTGATGCGCAGTACCAACAATGGCTTTGTTAGGCTAGCTCCCAATTGCCCTGGTGCCGCAGCGCGAACTGGGGCACCGGCTCCGCGACGGCCAATTAAAAAGTGACAATCATCTAATTCCGTCCAGCTGACCTTGCGGGCCGCGCCACGGCTAAATGAAGCCGCGCGGGCCCCGCCGTACCTGGCGCGCTCGCATTCGTTCATTATACCAATGCGGCCTGAGCGAGCTGCAACACGACCGACAAACGACCGGTGATCAGCCATTGGTGTTATTTTTAATACTTTCCCAAAAAAATACCCAAAAGATGATGCTGTTGGTCAGCTCACAGGCCGATTGTCAGGTTGCTACCCAACCGACTACGAAAGCTAGCCAATGGTGTCGTCATGTATATATTTTGAGAATAATTGGTATGAAATAAAACAATGATTGTTTATACGTGTTTTTAATTTAGATATCGAGGCAGTGAACACTATTGTGGTCAATATTGCAGCATAAATTTCAAGAATGATTATGTTTTTTTTAAATATAATTATTTGTGGTTTTTCTTAGTCTACCATTCTGCTTTTAAAATACATTATTTTTAAGAGCACAATTCTTTGCATTTAATACAATAAAAAAAAACATGTAAATTTTGCGTATAAATTACATATTTGACCGCATTGCATTTTTGCATAAAACAACCTATTACTTTATCAATGTGGTTTTTGCAGTATTACTCATTAAAAAATATGTATGCTTCTGCATTCTCCGCCTGTATGCAATCTATTCCGCGCTAATCGATTGAGTACTTGATAGTGTTTTTTTTTTATTTCTTACTTATTTTAGTCTTACCTGTCTCGAAAATACTCACTGATATTTTAATTAGTTTTATGCGAAGTTTGATTATCAAAAACGTATTGTACATCAAGTATGAGGTGTTCCTGTCGCACCGACTTCTCGCCCTGAAGAAACCGCAGTCATCCATAGCAAACTAACCAAGACCCAACGTGACTAAGAGAACTCGAGAAGAAAAGTCCGTATTGTGATATTTCGAATTCGATTTTAGCACTTTATTGTCTGTCGAAGTGATTTTTTTGCAACCTGCGGTTATACAACGGAAACACGGCGCTGACGCGGAGGTTCCCAAACTTTTTCGGGCCACTGCCCATTTTGCATGAAATAAATTTATTGATATTTAGATGATATCAATTAGTTTTGTGTTTATTTTTGTGTCCACCGATCCGTAGGACGTTTGAACATCGCACGAATGCTTGTGAGCCCCTGTCGCCCCAGCGTCCACGGGGGCGGCGCCGCGCTCTTTGAGAGGCCCTGCTCCAGCAGATGACGCTATTGTATAAAAATGGAGCCGCATCATCGGCCACGGAGATGCTCGGCGCGACTGCACCGCTCTGAATATTTATTTGGAGATATGTTTACATTTCACTTTGCATACATTACCAGAGATGCCACCGCGTATTGCTAGAAAATCTTAGAACACACCAACGCTACCGATGCTCTTTGCTATACCCAAAACAAGAATTTATTTAAAGCTTACATTGTACGTTTATTTATTTGGTTCCAAATTTTGGTTATTCTTATGATTAGCTGTTATTTCTACAAAACGAAAACTCAGTATTATATGTTCAGGTAATTGAGTCACACACAAAAACTCTAGAAAACTTCTCGATTCTCAAAAAATAAAACAATTTCTTCTGAACCGTTTATTTGACTCCGTTGCTCAACATTACTTTTCTGTATTGAGAAATATTCGATATTTTTATTTGTTATTATGTCCCGTATTACAGTATGAACAGCGGAGGTATCGCATTTGTTGAAAATCAATATGCGCAATCAATATCAATCTAATAATAAAGTTGACACGACATATCGACTGTCGCTTTACACAATGTTCTTATTAGAGTGATACTGTGGTGTATGGATCTAGCTTAGCAATTGAAATCAATTGAATTGTATCTTGTACACTGTGTATTCGTTTTGTAAGACCGTAATTTTATGAGAGATTGTTAAAAAGTACGCAATAAATGGAAGTTGCTTTTCTGAGGCATGCAGCGCAAATTGCATTGCAAACGAAGTTGCAACTGGAAGACTTTAATAAAACCACACAAGGCGTATATGTCTTAAAATTATCAACACGCCTACTTCTGTTTAGTGGCAAACTGCACAAAACGGCAAATATGTTTAGTGTTTATGAAAATTGACTTTATTTTGACCTTTCGGGAGCGGCTGCAATAATGTTGATGTGCTTGTGGCGTCATCGCTTACTTTACTTAGTATTCTAAATTTTTAATTAAAAACTCATTCATTCGATGTAATGTAATCAAATTTCTGTCTAAAGGTCACACACAAATATATATATGTTTAAAAAAAAAAAAAAATATATATATATATATATGTATATTATTGTCTTCAAGGTCTTTCTATCGTTTTGATAACATTATCAAATATTTATGATTATTTGGGAACGCAAAATATATGATAAAAGTTGCCGATGTACAGATTTGACATTTAGAAATATCATTGATAACTCGCGTATCAAACTTCCTTTGATTAAAATAATGGTTGTTAATTAACGAATCCGTTTGTGAAAATATTATAATTATAAAATATAGCTCCCGGAATATGCTTAAATGTAGGTAACTACTAATATGAATAGTCACCTGGCTTTTCATATTTATTGTTTATGTACATTTTTTGCATTAAAATACAATAAATCAATAATATAAATTTTATCTTGCTGAGGGACAAGGCATTTGATTGGTGAAGATCCATTTTTTTTTTATTAATGATAACGGTAACTTTTTATACTTTCTTCACTTTGAGTTGAAGAGAATGATGACCAACAGACTATGTCATCATCAGATACAGAACAAAACTTGATGACCAAGTCTGTTGGCCGAGACTAGTCATGCTAAAACTATAATATACCCAAAGTGAAGAAAGTATAAAAAGTTACCCTTATCATTAATAAAAAAATATATAAATTTGATCACACATACTCGAATGCCACGAAACGCCGCTGGTGTGCAGGTCATTATTCCAAACAACAAATCCCCGTATTATCGTGCGTTGTCTATTATTTTGATTACACCGGCGATATTTATGCATAGCGAAATTCCTCCGTCCATAGCCTTTCCGGCGGAATAACTTGCTTGTCATGCCTGCACCGAGACTGGCGCCTTCCAACAGACAATTTTCTACGTGACAGCAATTCTTCCGATCCAGGGGTCGCCAATACTTCAAAACCGCGCGCCGCCCTGAGAATCCCTCCAAAGCAGGGGCCGTCAAGCGTTTTTACCTACCGCCCTATTTTGGATCGTTTTAGCGCAATTTTTGAACAATAAAAATATGTAGTTGCATTTATACAATATACATGTTTCGTTTTTGCATCTCTATTAATACAGTGCAGAAATCGCTTTAAAAAAATACTATTTGTAATTGATTTTATATATAACGGATTTTATACCATGGTGATCGGTGGTAGTATTTAATTCAAGAATATATCAAAATTTTAAATAATAAAACCATGAACGTTCTCCACAGAATATCAAATCGACTACTAGAAAGTCAACAGGACCAGGTTGTCTTCCCTTGATAGGCTTTTCGACAGGCAGGCTGTACAATTCTTCAATTTTCGAGCCCGCATAGCGACCAGGTTGCCTACCTCTGCGTTAGAGCCTTAACGGAAATATTTACGACGGTGAAATTCTTACAAAAAATTAATCGATCGTAAAAATGTTGCGCGTATTAGAAATTCATTAGATCCCGCGTTGTTAAGTTTGGACGTTGCCTGAAATTATTTTATAGCTTTCCTGAAAATGGGCGTGACTTCCGGAGTAAAAAAAAACTGTTTGATTGAAGAGAATAGGTATATATCGGTGTTTCAATCAATGGGCAATCAAAAAAAATCGTGGCATGATCGTTGGGGGCTTCCGGAAAGCCTTTTGAGAACTTCGTCCGGAAGCCACCCAGCATTCTATGTCGTTTAATGGCTGTTAAAAAAACGTAATTAAAAATACCCTACCGAAATCAACATTTTAATTCATTGATACTACAACGTAAAGCTTATTTTGCCTGTTTATTGATTAAAACATAAAAATAAATATACTGTTCATAAAAAAATAAAATATTTGATGACATAAAAAATCATGTTGTTTATGTATGTAGATTTTTCTCATCGATTCACGTGTGAATCGAAAACCTTAAAACGAGTTGTAAATTACAAAGATTTTTTTACAATTTCTTTGGTCATTTTTTAATGTCACGATTATTACTAGTAATAGATTTTTATTTTAAAGCAATTCTCTTTTATCAACGCACTTCATATATCATTGCTTATTTCACCGGTTTTGTCTTGAACCTGTATTCTTTCTTCTTCCAAAAAGCGTTTATAAAATATGACTCTTGGGTCAAAAGCAATCAATAAAAATGTCATTTCTAACTATTCACATTTGTTTCTCTTCCAAAATGAATAATTGGTAATTTTCGGAACTGTGAAAGGTTGTTGCTGACGAGTCAAATAATATAGCAAGTTTTTTTTTTTTTAAAGACCACAATTACAGGAACATTAACCCCTCGTTCGGATGATCATTTCAACCCCAAGTTGTGTTGCCCCCGTGACGTGTATCATTTATCTCCACCCTTATGTGCCCATATCGGTTGATCAACCCTCTAACAGACTCGCCTGTAATGATACCAGCACCTCTGCCACTGAAATTAGTCGGCTGCATTTATTATTTATTTTTGACAACAATGACTCGCAACTTTTATTCCGCCGATTCTTGTATGACGACAACAAAATCATCGATCTACTTTATTATATTAAATATAATTTATTCTAATGCATTATCAGATATCGACTGAAAGCATTCAATACGTTTTTACCGGGGTAGTTATTTCGTAGAAATGAATTGCCTTAAAATTATGAAGTGTGCCGAAAGTCAGATCGATATTTCAAGTTTTGACTTATACTTAAAAATTGGTCTTAGTATTCCGAGTTAGATCGAAATTCCAACAATTTACGCATACATGTCAATCTAAATTTATAAAAATCCTTACATACACGTTCTTGTTTTAATAAACAGCTATTGTCATATATTTATATTCTGATTATACTTCATATTATAAAATTTTGTGTTTCTATCTACAAACAATAATCACAATTATTTTTTATATAAAAAATAATATAAAATAATAATATAAAAAAATATATTCATTTTAATAATAAAAAATGTGTTTTTATTACTTGAATATGTATATATTTTAATTTAGCATATAAAGAGAATCGCATAGGTCATATGCATACTAATATGTACATAATACAAGCAGTAGCGTACGCTTTCTGCATAATTTAAATCTATGAATTCGATATAGAAAAATAAAAAAATAAAAAAAAGTAAACTACACTTTAATTCAGTAATTTGAAAACGATGAACATATTTATAATAATGAGTTTTGTTTTATGTATCATATAAGTTTTTAATTTGTATAGCAAAATTGCACTAATAGCAATTCTAATAATGCTTTTTTTTCCTTTTTCAGGTGAGTTGTAATTTGTTGCTCGAATCGAAACAAAAGTGTCACCATCTTCATTTTACATAATGCGGGTAAGTTTTTATACTTTCTCGCCAATGGTGAGTATTTCTAAAATTTCGTGCAGGCTTATCAATCTGCATACAATGCATAAAATTCCACCGCACTGATAAGTGGGTATCACATTTTTATCTCTGACATTCAAACCTTTTGTGCGCGAACAATGGAGTCGGGGGGACGTAAAGTTTGCGGCTAAACGTATACGCATTGTTTTTTATCCACCATTTAGACGTGCACCCTCCAATTTGTTTTAATAAAAGAATGGTATTATAATTTCCTACGGGGTAGCATCCCCTTCCATAAATCGCTCTATAAAGTCCAGTAATAAAGTCATCGCGTTATTTATAATGGAGGGTGGGCGCGGTACTTGATGTCGATAGTGTTGTAGGCCCTCAGTATCTGCCTTTTAGTTGCAAAGTCGTGCCAACTGAACGTGTTTTGATATTGAAAGAAATTTGGAGAAAATCAGTAGAACCCGCCTTATATGGGCTAAAGCCTTAATGTCTGCCATTATGACGCGATCTGCCAGTAAATCGATTTTCATGGTTTTTGAAAATAAATTCCCTTGATTTCACATTTATAGGTGTATAAATATAAATGTGCGGTAGGAGTTGGGTTCGAGCTGGATTCTTAATCTGCATATGTTCAGCTGCGAGGTGGACGCTCTCTTTATGGCTGCAACTCGGTTGCGGTTCTGGCTGTGCTGGTGATGCCAGATTCCGTCAGATTCCAGGACGTCGACCCTCGGAAGAGCATCCCTGAATAGCTTGGTTTATTTCCATGGAGTTATTGTATTGTTTATTGACGACTAACTCCAGCCAACCTAGTTTATGAGCAGATTCTCTCGTAAATGTTTTGCTAGCTTGTTTATTCATTAAAGCCACACATGTGAACGAAAAGTACCATATACTATATTTATTATTTTAATACATTTCCCGCATAACAGAATGAAATTGCAAAATATTTATTTTCATTTCCCGTTTGTGTAGCTCCAGTCATTTTACGTCCACGTCCCTCCTTGTAATTCGATCTGTGTGTTCGCAGCCCGGTTTTCTTATTGCATAAGGCTTCCCGTTATGAATTATTTATGTGTATTCCAAAGAGTCCATTTCCAAAATGAAAATAATATATTAATATGTACGTATCAGCATTTCTGTGACGATAAACACCCCCTATTTTTAACCCTAAATAGACATATACCCTGAATATATATAATAAATTCTGTTTAATGTATTTGCCCTTACCTTATCATTTCTTTTCAAACAAAAAAATATTCTGTACCCCCTACATGTACAGAAGTTTCGATGAATTATTATTTAATATAATCTATTTTACTAATATAAACCTTACATAACTCATTTATATTCGATTTTTCATTGAATACTTTTTATAAATCACTAAAATCACGAAAATATTAAGGTAATCAATTTTTCTAGCACATATAAATCAGTAGGTTTTATACGTACATATAACGATTCTAGCTTGATAAAGAGCGAGGGTCGCAATAACTGTGGAGCTGTGGGTTCAAATCCTTCTTGTCTCGATTTCTTAAATGTTATGTACAAATGCCTACAGATGATTAGTTCATCTCACCTAAATATTAATTCAGAGGACAGTGATACTTATTTCGTTAAAATAATTACTCACTAGGACTGTCACATATGATATGGTCGAAAAAATACATAAGCCAAAGCGACATAACCGCCAATTTATCAGATTTGTTACTCTTCGGAACTTGTGTTTTCGTAAAAGTTTCTGTTGCAAATGTATCGTAGAAATAGATACGGCGGCTCGTCTATGACTTGTTTACTTTTCAGTTGTTTTTCTCGGAACAGCCGCGAGTTTTCACGTGAATTTTTTATATTTTCCCCTCTGAAAACAGGCAGTCGCCTCCCCGCGCCATTAGCGGCCGACAACCTCCTCCGGTGTTTTCCCTGTACCGTTTAGATTTCAGCGAAGGAAGGCGTATTTCATCTTGAACGTTTTCTCAAAAAGCGAGCGATATTAAATGTAAAAATATTCGAGTATCCGCTATGGAAATAGACGTCTGGCGTCTTCGAGACCTTTCGCTATCAGAATAATCTGCTAAATTAATTATATACGCCTTGTATAATATCCGTGTGAATGAAACATTCACACAAGTCATAACGTATAAGCTCAATTTCCATTGTCAAAAATCAAAAATCAAAATAAAAAATCACATAAACGGTGTTTGTATTATATAATAGTGCATATCTAAATGTAGAATAAAAAAATAAAAAAAATAAAATAGGAGGAAGTCTAGGATCCAGAGAGCTTAGTGATGAAAATAAACGGACATATTTATCGTAGAGATAGAAGGATCGTATTGCTTGGATGACAGATCGTCATAGGATTCAAAACATCCTGCATAGCAGACATTGAGATGTGAAGTGGTCCAAAATCTAGAAGACCCCTTGGGATTCTCGAACCAATGATATTAATGATCCGATAAAAAATAACAATAATAATACAAAACATAGAATCGTTGATAAAACCAAAATAAATTTTGTTTATTTAGACGTTTTGGCTTATATTGTAGACCCATACAAATACAAGTAGTCATATAAATACTCAAAGTAGCACGCTCGATTACTTGGTATGATCACATCACATTTCCGGGAGAAGTTAAAAGCTGAAGGATGAAGACGTTTTGATTCCGTTTAGACAGTGGGAGTGGTCAATCAGTTTTTAAAGCTATAAGAAGAGGTAAGGTGTATCTTGAACTGTCGTGTGTGTGTGATGTGACGGTTTTACTGCATATCCGATGTACAAGAATTTAACCCACTACCCCTGATGATTTCCACGAACAAATAATACCTGATGACATCGGCATTTTTACTAAAAATACAATATGTGAATCTGTGTACTGGGCTGGAGAGGCGGGTTTTTATTGCTTATCGTAAAACTTACAGGTATGCAAGATCAGGACAGAGAAAAGGATTGCAGGTATAAGCAGTACACACGCTACGACACGTAATACAAGTACTGGCTTAGTACCCAAAGAGAATGCTACTGGCTAGTAACCAATCTGTTGTGTTGCAGCTTGTGTAGACGGCTTAAAGTACTACTGGGTTATTGCAAATAGGTTGCATGCTGTGTCACTGCGTGTGGAGCCAATATATCTATGAGGTTATAAGGTTATGTCCTTATGAATTTTGAAGTGGATGTTTCAGATATAAATCCATTGAATGTGGCTCATTGGATTGGTTTCTATTTTTATAGTGTTCAATTCGTCGCAGTTCTGGTTCGCTCCATTTTGGTTTTGACGGCCTGCCAAGGCGAGTGCATGACTCAATGCTCCCGGTTGTATTGCGTGGAGTGGCCCACTTCTCTGCTGACAGGGCCCGAGCTCAGCGAGAAGGGATCCTTTACTTTAAGCATAATTTAAAACAATGAATAACTCTACAGTTTAAAGATAATACTACTATCACCGTATGATTTTTATGACATAATATTAGGATCCACTATTAGATTTCCTTTGATGAAGTTGGGCTGAAAGCCTCTTCCTTAGGATTGCCTGAACTTGGATGTGTGCTGTTCGTGGACATTTTTTTTACATTTTCTTTAATCTTTAACCTACTGGCGTCTATCTGGGTCAGTCCTCATCCATATTGCGAGATTGCAGAGTGAGCGGATCTATAAGCGATTCATTTCCGGTGAAAATTACAGTGCAGCATGATTTAGTATGCAATCAAGCAAGAAGCGTTGTGAACTGTTCCAGGAAATATTATTTTTTATTATATATTATACTATACACGATACACGAAGGCATTTTTTAAATTATAATTTTTGGTAGAAAAAAAACAACAACAATAACTGCAAATAACTACAATTTTTTTGTTATCCGCTTGAAATTATAATTTAATTTTCTAATTCGAACTTTACAGATATTTGATACAATATTCAGATGCAATTTAAAAAAAAAAACTATATTCCTCATATTTATTCTTAAATAGCAAACGTCATTTGATAATTAAAAGTTTTCTGTACTTAGTTTTATTTATTGATGTTTCTTTTAAGACTGCATAAAATCACTTTTTAGATATACAGGACCATTAACAAGATCAACGAATTCTCTTATCTATGTATAAACCTCTATTTAATTTCTCGCGTGTTCGCAGAGTTGCGCTCGAATTGTAATATGTACTATAACAACATTAATCCGAATAAATCGTAATCTTAAAATTTTTATTAAAAATATTTAAAAAATTGACACTTTTTATCTTACGATATTAAATTGTTACTATTTCAGTACGTTCCTGTTAAGACGCGGTATGTGGAGAAAACAAATCAATCTGCAGTGCAATAGTTACTGTTCGACTCGGCCACAATATTCCGCATGCAATGCCTAGAATAGCAAACTGCACGTGCGCCACTGAAAACGTAGTTTACTGAGTTGTTAAAGTTGTGTTGCCAGTCCGGAGTGAACGCCACCAATAAACAAAGCCTTATTTCGTCTTTCATTGTCATCTGACATCGCGTGTCGGAAGTAATCGCCCCCGGGGGGGAGGTGGTGAGGGGAGGGAAATTAATTCAAGCTTAATTGTTGATTAGCAGTAATTATTAATTATTTCTACCATGCTGTTCCATCATTAGATAATTACTAATCTGGATTGTGATTGGGTTCATCTAATAACGATTAAGTTCCGTTCAATTTCATTATTTTTTTGGATATTTTATCTCCACATGCGCTTTCTTCATTATTGAAGTGTAGTCGCTCTTTTTATTATTATTAAGGTTTATATTTATGTATATGTGTTAAGACAATAAAACTTTTGGGATCTGACGCTATTTTATATTACAAATACGAGTATATGTGTAAAAGTAGTCGTTAGTTAATGTCGTTAGCATACAACTGAATTTATCGAACGTCATAGTTGCTCATCAACCACCAGCAAACAAGGTCTTTTATTTATTATTATCCGTTTAAATAAATTATTTTGACAGCCCGACGACCTTAAATCAATATTTAATCGTTGCATAACATCAACTGGTGCGCGGCTTTCACAAACAACTATTATTTTAACGACTCCAAACATATCTGATTGCTTAATGGCCGTGCGTGTTCGGGTGAGTTCAGCCATCTCGATAGATAAATAACAAACAAAAGCGCCGATCACAACACTCAATCGTCACATCAAATCCGCCTGTCAAACTCTAATTAAGTTTATTTGTGTGCCGACGTTAAACAGAAGTCACGCTGGATGTTGACACTGTCTGACGGCTCGGGCCAGGACATGTGACAATAAAAAACACTGTCAGATCCGGCACTCGAGCGTCGCACCAGATTATCTGGTTTACGGATTAGAAATCAACATGATTGAAACATTATTTTTTTTTTACTTGTATTTTTGTGCTAGTTTAAGTTCCTGGTTGTTTTTTTGGTAACCTGCGGTTTGTGGTTTGCTTCCGAATTTATTTCATATTTTTTACATGTATTATCGTGAGTCTTAAACAATGAGTAAAGTCGGATCCCTTCTCACTAACCTTGACTCATTTATATTTAATAAAAAAACCCACGACAAATGACTTAATCAACCTCTTCCTTTTGACATAATTTTGATTTTATTTTCTTGTAGTTCTTGGTGTATATATTTTTTATATTTATATTCATTTCCAAAAACTAGTTTTGTAAAGTCCCCAAAAACAAATCGATCTCTATCTTTCATTTTACTTTTCGTGTTTGTTATTTAAATATGGATTATTGTAAATCAAATTTCGATATCATTTTGTCGTTTCGACGTTTTCAAATCAAGAATGTGATTAAAATTAAAATCTACAATTAATTTTGTTTTAATCAAAACAAACATGCAAGTACAAATTCCAGATGGTGCAATTTACAGTATAAAATCTAAGTAAACTAATTGCTAATTAGAATTGGTCGCTAATTAAATCCCACTATTGTTAAAAATCCGAGTAATGAGTTAATTCATTAAGCAAATCTGTTCAAACAGCTTTGTTGTCCGAAGCGTCTTCGTTGTCCACCTGCGAATTGGGGCAATAGCCGGCGACATGCGACGGGGGCCGCGGCCAGGTCAGGCTCCCCGGGGACACCCCTGACGTGTCAGTGGGTCAACCGAGGTTGCACATCCACTAGATAAGGGCTGTGAACTAGAACTATCAAAAGAATACGTACACCGGTCATTCTCTTCCGTACAAAGGATTTCCTTGTTCCTAGCTTCCGGAAACGAGGCTCAGATAGATTATTCCAAAACACTTGTGTTCGTTGTGTTATATCCTGTCTTAGTAGGCATATATAAACTTCTTCCATTTTTGCCCCAATTCTGGCCCTCCACCACAGACAGCAGACTACAGTGGCGGCGCAAGACGAATCTCGTCCACTCGTATACTAGATTTTTATTAATCGCTACCCCATTGATATGTAACATCACACACGCGTCACATAATTTATTTCAACTAATTACGCGAAGTGATCGATTACACCAGTGGCTCTCAAACTCTGTTGGCCCACGGACCCCTTTTCATAGTCAGAACTTGCCTACGGACCCTGGGTGAAAAACTTCATGAATTCATATTATAGACTAGTTGGTGCAAGTATCGACTCTATTGCGTTCCTGTATTAAACTACCTGACTCACCGCGATGCCTGTTATTACTTGTATTTTACGCACCTGTCTATATTTATATTTTACTTAGGACGTAAAAATCGCTAATAATGTATTCATTGTTATTTATTTTAACTTTCATATTAATAAAAATGTGTCACAATTTTTTTATTTTATATTAAAACCTGCGCGGACCCCCTGACGTTGTTCAGGGACCCCCAAATCGATTTTAATTTTCTAATGACCCCCTGAGGTCCGTAGGGACCACTTTGAGAAGCACTGGATCACGGTTTAACGGTATAAGTAGTAGCACATTCTGGCACGTCACCAACCCTATAATTGTTTTAAATAATTTTAAAAAATAAACACATTGAATAGCACACGGTCCTCGGCGCAGCTGACTTCGTAGCACTCTGTAAACAAACCGGTGATCTAAATCAGAACCGTCGGCTCTTTCAAAGTGTGAGCTTTTTATAAACCAGCAGGTGAGGCAGCGCGGGACAGGCGCGTGGCAACACCGCCGCTATATTTACTTATTTATTTTTATGCCCATTTTATTATTTGGGATATTTATGACGTCGCATATGAGAACACAGGATGTCTGCCGGGATGGCAGACTCATTAATTATTTTATATGAAGATTTTTTCCTTTTGGTGCTGTTTTTGTCCCGAGCTCACACAACCGGCCACATGTTTTCAATATATATCACTAGATTATTAAACAAAATATATCATTCACTCCTGACTCAAAAATAGTTAATTTTTTCAAAGATTTATAGTGCAGTATAGTAATAGTAGCGTATCTTATACACATTACATTGCACGCATTTTATAAGACTTACAATTGTAATTGAGTACGAAATAAATAAATTATTACAATCATCGCTACACACGTGCCCTATTTCCAAGATATACAATACTGAAAGATTTTTTTATTTTTTATATAATATTTTTTGGAATCTTACATGCGTTTAATACTTAATTTTGTAGGCGAGGTTAGGTTAGGTACTAACACAACTCAAATATAACATTACCTTATTTTTTAATATTGGTGACGAAATGACGTAAATTTTTTACGATATTTTTCTCGTACGAAACAATTGACTACGTAAATATTTGATACAAAATACTCATGCAATAGTGAAAAATGCGAATTCATCAAAAGTATTTAATACCAATCATCGATAAGACAAGATTTATTCATATGAGATTTGATTTGTACTCGAAACGAAAATATATTTTTTTTAATACAATAGAATGATTGGTCGCAGCATCTGCTGTGGCTGACGATGCCCGTTGGGTTCATTGAGGATTCACTTTCATCCGCCCACCTCCGTGAGTCAGTGGCTATTTTAGCCCCGGCCGCCCCGCCTCCGCCCCCGCCTCCGCCCCCAGTACTTGCACAAATTGGATGGATCGACAGATGATTTATTGGCATGAAGGTCTGCGCTTGAAGCAGTGATTAACTAATGCACTGATTTTTTTTTCAGTAGTGCGACATTCGCACAAGACATGTCTTGTTTACGAAGAGCTAATACTTACAGTCTACCTAGGTCAGGAGATTGCATAGCAGTAATTGAATAATCCACTCAATTTTTATTTTAGTATTGCGACATTTGTGGAGGACATGTCCTATTTCTGATTTCTGAGCGACTTTTTTTCGCTGTACGAAATTTTTATAGAACTATCAGATATGGTTACAAAGAAGTCAAGAGGTTAAATGGTATGTCAAAATTTCAGAAAATGTTCGCGTTATATTGCTTATCACATTTGGTTTTCAGTACACTCGACTATTGTTAAAGCTAGACGTCTAGACGAGTGCGCTAATTACTCATAATTTTTTAACTTACTCGCTAATTTGGTATCAGGAAAAATACGTATGTGTCTAACTTAAAAAGAAGTTTGATGACTTAATTAATACTTGAATCATTGACTGGAGTATCCCAACATTAATTTATGGCATTTTAATGCGATACGTATTGATATTGTATTTATTTAAATCATAGGTTCCCAAAGTGGTCAATATCGACTCCTAGGGATCGATGACAGCGAAAAATTAAATTGGGGGTCCACGAACTGGAAATGGGGGTCTACGAATGTGGATCCTATTTAAGCAGGTCATCACCAAAATACCACAGTGGATTATCAATCCATACGGTTACATTGAAGAATCGGAAATCATACTACAAGAAAAACTGATCGGAATAAGCACTAATGAAGAACTGAAGGTGCAGTTTAGAAAGGGATATCAGCAATTTTGGCTTCAGAGAGACAAACCTGCTATTTATTCTACATTATGGACTATCGCAAGAAGGCTTTTGATAGCTTTTCCATCTTCATTCCTCGTAGAAAGGGGTTTCAGTGCGGTTGCCATTCTTCTTACAAAAAAAAATAGATTAGAAATCACTGGGCGAGGAGATTTAAAGTTAAATCTGACTTATTTAAAGCCAAATATTGAAAATTTGCTATCAAAGCATCAAACCCATCCCTCCCATTAAAAGTATCGATTTTTTTTAGGGAATGTTACTATATTTGCATTTTGTGTGTTTTTATTTATAAAGGTATACAGTGAAACCTCGATATAACGGACCACTGTTTAACGGATTTCGGATATAACGGACAAAAAATCCGGTCAAATGTAAAATACGGGACATAAAGTTTGGGAGCCTATGATTTAAATAAATGTGTCTTTCTTCATTTATACATTTTTTTATTTTTTTTTACTGAGAATTGTAAAATAACTAAATGAATACAATAACATGACGAAAATACAAATTTACATTGTACACATGACGTAGAAAATTTATTGAAAGTCTACGCATTGTTTACATGGATTACTAATTTTAGAACAGTTAAACCTTTGCTCCCAATTTTTTGTTACACTCTAATCGTTAGGCCTGGTTTATTTTATTTGTTTACCCGTTAGGTAATGTGTATTTTTCTTTTTCCAGGTGAGTCGACCCGGCCCGCAGGTTCCCGGGTGTGGAGCGACCTGGCCCAGGTTGCGCGGGCACACGCGAGAGACACATCGCAGAAGGTGGTGACGTCACGTGTGCAGCACACTCCAAACGCAAACACATAACCGAAAATACTGAAATGAATTCACAACATGCTTGTTTAAAATCTTCAATACTTCGTATGTAAACAAACAAATATAAACAACCAAAATGCTAGGGGAATACAACCGTATCTAATAATAAAAAAAACACTACAAGGTATATTCTCGATAACGATAATAATAAACCCACAGTTGGGTTGTTAAATTTGTGTGTAAACAAACAAATTTAAGAGATTACGACTATGTTTGCTGTTTAATTAAGTTTTTTTTTCCTTTCGACTACTCGTTTAAAGCACCTGTGCAACGCTCTAAACCGCATGCTTCGGGTGAGTCGTTTCCGATATGGCTCCAGAAATTCTAACGTACACTCTGTTGGGCGTACCTTCATCCCCTTAACCCCTTTGGATAGAACAAAGAAACCGACCGACCAATCACAGGCCTCCAAGGTAGCACCTCCGAACATCAAAAACAACACCCTAAAAATATTTATTTTTCAACCCTTTGCATTGCACTCCGCGTCTGCAGAATAATTATTGGTTTATCTATTTTATCTTCATTTGAACACATTGAAATGTAAACAAGTATTAATTAATTTTTGTATCAAGTATTGCTAAAAGTTTTATAGCAAGAGATAAAATCTAAATTTGTGTCAGTGTTAAGAATAAAGTTTCCATTTGTCTTATATTCCAAGCATAAACAAAAATTCTAAGAAAGTAGAACAATAAAAAATAATAAAAAAGGATAATTGTTAAATAATGAATACTTTTCCAGGATTCTTACAAATGCAGTTTTTAAAGCTTCTATGGTTTTTTTTTTTTTATTGTCTTTGGTCATCTTTTTTCAGGAATGACTTTCAGAAATCTTAGACCCATAAACGATGCATTGTACTCCTTCAGACAATAGACACGTGCGGTGTAGAGGAGAGCCAGCCGCGCGGCGGGCAATCCCATTAGAGCTGTCCCATAGTGCTGGGCACACTCGATTAAGCATAATAGATTAATCGATTATCCGCAACAATCGATTTTAATAAATCGATTATTGCATTAAAGTAAATAAATATTACCCAAAAACATGATGTTTAAATTTGTTTTTTTTATATCGTACTCTTTCGCTGATCTTTGATGAATCGGTTTTTACTTTTCCTAACTAGCATTTTCACAACTACACATTTGTATTTAATTATATAAAATTCGATCAAATGCTTATTGATGAGTTATTCGAAACTATACGCATTCAATACGCCACCGAGACGCTATGCCACACCAAGTTATTGATCTCCCCTGTAAATATTCTAAATTATATTATAAATCCTTTTACTGTTTTTACTTTTAAATTTTTCATGTATTAGCATTGCATATCTAAGATATAAAATAGTGTTAGTAGAATGAAAATAAATCGTTTTTTTACAATCACTACTGCTTACTTAACATAATATAGTGCATTTCACATATCCCGGCGGGTCAACAATCATAGCATATATGTTTGGAAGAGACAATGGCACTACAAAGCGAGTTCCCCGGTAATGACCTGAACCACCACACAGCTGGCGACTTCCACAAAGGCTTCCTGTCAGTGGCGTGGGGTGAGGGCAAGCAATGTATGCTGTGGTGGATGACAACGCAGTTTATTTCTAATGTCAATTGTATCAATTATTTCCTATTTAAGACGCATCGCAGGGTCCTTGACTCGTAGTATAGAAATCAAACCGCATGAATATTCAGATTTCACGCACGCCACTGCTCTCTACCTACGGAATCGCGACTGGGGTGTTATAAAGTAGGTCTGTTTCCTTTTCACGCCACCCAGTAGCATGTGCGACGGAAAGGTCCGCTAAAGGTTGTCCCTACAGTGTGTCTATAAACTCACATCCTAAAAGTTCTTCTTTTTTTGCGGCCGTTTGTTAGTTTTTTTAAAATATAACTTTTTAGGTATTATTTTGAGGACAACGTGTCAGCTTCGATACTGAAGTAAATATAAGGATGAAATATGGGCTGCTTAATAATTTTCATTTATTACGTCTAGTCGAGGAACACTCGAAATACTCAAACCGTGTCATCTGATAAGTCATAAATTAGGAAATGTGTAGTCTAGCTGTGCTGAATATAGCTATAATATGTTGAATCGAAAGTTTTGAACCACCGTGTGTTCAGCAGGAAGGGGTGACTGTTCGTGGCTCATTCCTTGCTCACACGATGCGATGCACCCGAGCACCCGAGCACCCGAGCACCCACCCAAGTGTATCGCATTTCACGTCCCGAGGCCATACAAGTCCTTCGCCAGATTTACAAACCGTTGCAAATCATAGGAGTTATGTTTGTGCTTTTGTGCTTTTCAACGTGTCGAAACGCTTCGAGCTCTGCGCGCGTTTGGCATGTGTTGAATTTATTATGTTGTGATTTGTCGTGCTAAAAATAACACCGTTTCAACAAAGCTGTCACACGCCACGGCGGATGTGGCGGCCGTGACGTAGTTCCGGTGCAGCGGCCCGCCAATCGGGATTGAAGACGTTTCTTTTTTGTAATTTGACACGCGTCATCGATCGTTATTGCTCGTTTTGAATATCGGATGCTCCACGTTTGCGCGCAGGTACGCATTTAGACGAGCACTAATAGAAAGACACACGATAACTTTGTTTAACATGGTTAAATTTTTGTCATTGTGTATTTCAAAGCCATAATTAACGAGTGAACAACGACGGTAACATATTATTTACTATCATAAACCCAATTTTATTTTTGATATTACTATTTTGCATTGTTTTTTTTGCTAAAAAAATTCTAAGATGAAACAAATTTTAGTTTATTTTTGCTAATAACATAACCCAGAACTGAAGTTTTAAATGACAACAAATTGTCATTTCTTGCATTTGATCATAAAAAAATTATTCGCTCAATATTAAATTATAGGCTTTTTTAGTTGGAGATTTAATTGTTATGGCTATGTCTATATTATGATTGTTAAAAAAAATTCTCGCTATGTTGCAGTGGCTCGCTAGCATAATGGATAATGCACCTGCCATATAAGCTTGGAGATGTGAGTTCGAATTTCACACAAGTCACGATGCTATTTTTTTGAGTGTTTCTTTAATCATTTTAAAAAAAAAATAAGTTCACAATATATTTTACGCCATAAATAGATACGATAACTACGATAATAAATCCCCAAAGGTTCTACGACACTAACATAAAACTTGATGAAAATATAATAAGGATCCGTTTTTAAAGTAAAACTCAACAATGTTGTATCAACGAACTAAACAAAATATATATTTACACGCACAATTTTTATTATTACTACAAAGAAGCCGTGGTTTTTATAACCCCCGTTAAATAGTAATGGTTTTTTTTTTTTTTTTCATTTCACTAGTTCAAAATATGACGTATGAATTTATTAGGTTTATCTCCATTGTAACCTATATGGAGATGAGATTAGGTTTCCGCTTTAGTCCGGCATTATGGATGTCCACATCCAAAACACTTGCCACGGGCGTAGAGGCTCACCGCCGAGCCGCATCAGTCCGCCGACAATGGGAATCTTATTTATTATTCTCAAACGGGCATTAAATAGCCGTAATGATATGCCTCTCTGCCCGGCGTAAATATGTCACCGTTCTGTGAATAGGCCGGGCAAACATCGACGATCTCTTACTAATCCGCCAAGCGCTTCTCAAACCGTGGGTATTTAATTTAAAAGCATTCATTTCGCAATAAGGAAGCAATGTCATTAGTAGGTGGAATACTAGATATTTAAGATCATTTTTTTGTGAATTTTACCAAAAAAATATTCACTGAATGAAACAAAACTGAAATATAATACATTTTTACAGTTTGTTAAAATGTGTCCTAATGTGTTCTAATAAAAAAAAAACTCGATCATTCCATTGTAGAAACATAAGTTCAAGACCATTTTTTTTTTAGAAAGATGAATCATTCTAAAATCGACATCATCAAAATTCGAAGGAAAACCACTGCGGACCCAACCAGTAAAGTTAGAATGTTTAGGATCGTTATAGGCATAATGAGCATTGCAAGGCGCTGGCTGCCGTACATGGTCAAATCCACGCACCATTTTGGTTTTGACATTGTGAGAGATGGCGGCTCGGCTGTTGGGAACCCCTCGCTTATTCAAACACCAGGATGTTATATCGCTGTGCGTGTGCTTGCGAAATGCCTCATTGCAGCAGCCAACTCCGTGCAATCATAAAGCCATTTGCTCCTCTCGGCTAACGCAAGATGTTGTAGCACGTTTATATTCTTCACCCAAAACGTCACATTATCATGTCATCATATGATTGACACAATGTACTAATACCATTTGGATTGTAAAACAGATTGCAGTGCACGTCCGAGTGTGATAAATCTAACGTCGGAATTCGTTCGATCCCGTTCTGGGGTCATCTCCAATGATTCGTCCTGAAGATGGCCCCAGCACCGAAATTTCGAAAACTTCTACTTTCAACGCAGTACACATGAGTTTTGATAAAAACGCGTTACCAAAGCCTACAAACACGTCCACCGTGCATTTATTTAAACCATAGGTTCCCAAACTATTTTGTCCCGTCCACCCTTGTCGAGTTTTCCTGTTTTTCGTAGCCTTGCTAATATTGAATTTTTATAAAATTCATCAACTTCAAACATATTTTTGACATCTGATATACAGGTGCGCCATATTTTATGTCGGTATGTAAACATTGAATATTTTTGACATTTATCAACCGATTAACTTGAATAACCATGTTTTGAAACAATAATTCAGTACAATTTTAACCATGCTTCACACCGAAATAGTAACGCTGTACATTGAAAATAGTCGTTTAGTTATGTTAACTCGACGTGCATATCGTCGAAAATATCATGGCCAACATGGCCAATGGGATCCACTCTTGTAGACCCACATTTACAGTTCGTGAGCCCCCAATTAAATTTTTCGCTGTCATCGACACCTTGCAGGGCAGAATCGACCCCTTGAGGTCAATATTGACCACTTTGGGAACCTATGATTTAAACGATGCCTCAAAATAACCAATGGCGTATGTATTGCATAATACAGTTCGGTATACCTGCTCATTTGGGTGTGGGCGTCAGAATAAGCGGCGCAGAGCCGAGATTGTATGGAATCACTCGGCTCATTATGCAGCGATATCTGGTATTAGCACCAGCTTTTGTACTGGAAAGCAGGGGTTATTTAAATGTTGGCTTGGAGCAGTTTTATCTTCCGGCTCCGTGTCGCGGTGGTCACACCTCCTCGGCTGGAAGCCAAAGCATGGAGTCCGTTACTGCGTAAATATCAACCCTTTCAGTGGGGATATTTGTTTGTGTCAGGATGTAAATAAATACGAGCTAGAAATTTATTCTTGGAAATAACCTGTGGCTTGGCTTTCTTGCTCACTGTGTCGTTTGTTTAAATACATTAAAATTTAATAATACTATTAACGCTATAGTTGTAGCGGTACTCAGATATAAATGCTGTAAAATCAAGAAATATAACTCATCAAATATAATGACTGTGTAAAGATTCAAGCTGAATTCAAAGACTGAATTTAAAAGTCCAAAACTGCTCTATTCCCCTGCAAGTTGCGTAGAGCCACATCGATGAATATATATTTTTTTATTGAAATAGTTTTGTACAAACAATTTTTTCATGTGTTGTAATATTTAATGCTAAATACTTTTAGCACTGAAGTGCGAAAATGATTTTGGACGCCCGGTTCATTTATCATATTATTCTTTTGAATGTATATTTTTTGTATACGGCGTATTAGAATGTCATGTGGTGCGGTGTCTATATATGTATTTGCATATTTAAATAAATAAATTAAAATTAACCGCGGTACATATAAGGATAAGGTATCGATCAATACCGCCAGCGTATTTTCCTCATCAACTCGTGTCCCGACATCACATTTAAAACTTTGTATCTCTTTTATACCTACCGTTTCCCAACCAAGCGTCAGCCGTTAAACAGATACGGCCAGGTCTAAGATCCGTTTTTTATAGACCAACGGTAGCGCGTTTTCTTTCATAAATCCGTTCCCAAAAGTTCTTAAATTTACAGTAAAAACAACACCGCCCCAGACGACCCCGTGGTTTGACTGTGATCGGTGTTAAGAGGATTGGCATCTGCCGCCGTGAGTTCTGCCATTTAATGTAAAATTTTATACAATTTTAATTCATGACTACATGTTTATGCGTAAAATAGCGAAATGATATAAATCGACACTTTGAACTGTATTCATACTTACGACATAAAAATATTTTATTAATATTATTTTGTCATCAACATCCTCTCGGATACATTTTTCAACGAAAAAATCGACACTATTTTATTCAATAATGTTCTGAAAAATTGATTCAAGTGGACAGTGGCTAGTTTGGATCTAAATTGCAGTTCATTCACCTGCAGTGGGACGCATTTGACAGCTGCGTAATTTAACCAGTCTTTCAGAACCTGGCCGCGAGTCGATTGCTAACCGAGTCTCCGCAAAATCACTACGCATGTTTCCCAAACCAAAAGAGTGGAGACCTAGGGCCTTAAACAAGCATAGCAGCTATTTTAGTTCTAGCCCGGGCGAGTGTAAATCCATTTGGCCATTAAGCTTGGCGGCGGTAGGCGTCGCCTCGCGCATGTGGCCGGCTCGGCGACCACCTCTGGCCAGGCCGGAGCGGAGAGTCTCCCGAGAGGCTCCGGCCCGCAGAAACTCAACTATAACAATAGCCAACGGTGGTGAAGTTGACACTGCACTTCGTGACGTTATATTTACGGACGCATTACTGCGAATCGATCGACGAGGCTAAATCCAGGGATGGGTCTCCTTTCGAGTTTTTTTTTTTAGATAATTTAAGAAATATGCATAAAATCTACTGCACCAATTAAAAATATTCAAATGCCAATAGTTCTTGTAAGCGATCTCTTCCGCGGGAGCGAACAGTCTATTCGATACACGCCTCCCTGCTACTAAAAGCCTGGACGTAGCAGTACGCGTTAACAGTTAGTTATCAGCAGTGATCACATCTGTAATATTTCATTTATTCCATCAAATCGCCGCGTAGGTGGTTGGTTGGTTTATCCATAACAGTTACGATTGCATGTACTTCCTCTCCAACGCGGATTTGTATTATAATGCGCGGCGCACGTAACGGCGCCAACTCCAATTTGCTCTGACAAATACACCTTCCAGATTCGTGGTCGAGATACCATATGATTAACATAAGCCCAAAGAAATGTAATTTATCACATATGTTGTATTGTTTACAATTGTACGCTTGTAAAGATGGACGGTGTGTGTTTCATATGAAAATTTATTGAAGTAATACAAAACATACATATTTAGGTAATCCGCATGTAGACAGTCACCAAAAATCGTAATTCACTCCGTTTAGACAGCTCGTTGCTTCCGAAAAATTATACCACCTGCAGCACATCATTCTGAGCTGTAAAAATAACAAACTGTGATGTGTAAATTTAAAAAAAAGCGAGCATTTGATCTTATGCGCTCTAAATGAATCACAGAAGGTATTCCTATTTTTTTTTAAGGTAATTAATATTTTTTTAGAAGCACTTTTCTGTAGAACGTATTCTGACTGAATATTTACCTAGAAACAATTGTTTTTCATGCAACTTTACAGATATCTTGCATTATATAGTATTAATATTGATGTGTTATGGAATTTTGAGATTCATACCTAGAAACAGTTGTTAAGTTTTTAAAAAGACACTGAATACCGGAAATATATTTTCAACACAGATTAACGACTGATAAAACCTGCAGATTTCCATCTAGGTCGTGAGTGCTGGAAATAGCTTGATTTATGAACGATTTATTTAATGCATTTTCTAATTTCAGTGGAAAAAGAAAAAATATTTTCAATTGATCTAATTTTCTAATTTTAAAACAAATCAAATCTTTTTTTGCCCAGATATTTTATTTTTGCATTATTTTACTGTATTTTTTCGTTTTTTTTTTTCAAACATAGATTTAAAATTTTATTTACTTTATATTCTCTGCCTAATGATAATAAACACCTGTCGTTGGTCTAAATTTCCATTACTCGTTCATGTCAACATCTGTTGATACTCCAATAGAAAAATACAATAAAAAACCTGATGTAACATTCAATATTCGATTTCGTTTTTTATACATCGATTTTATCAAAGGCAGACCGGTTCAACTTTTAGTACTCCATATTTAAACAACAAATATTTAAAACAAACCGTTCAAGATATTTCAATCATTTTTGTTTGTGAGCGCTATACGCCCTTTAAAAACGAAAGCAGCCATTCATATGTGTGATTTATCAATTTTACAATAACGTCTCCATCGACTGCAGTCGATAATCATACCTTGCAGGTATATAAATGGGTATACAGATACTGCATTCTCTCATGACGTGGACTACTTTTGATCAATCTAACAGCTGGTTTATGTGAAACTGTGCGAACATTTAGCCTTACGGGGTTTCAAATAAACAATATTAAAAATAATTATAAAATCCCTTCAAATTTATTATTATATTTTGATTCATAAACATCTCGTGTTTATTCCAGGAATAATCTTATGTGACCGTCAATTAAGAATTTTATTTTCTAAAAGAATAGCTGGCGTTGGCGTTTTGTTGATCCCATCAGATACGGGTCACTGAATTTGTGTTTATTTTAGGTATTAATATAATAATATTTATTTTATTAGTCTAGTAACTACTGTATTTTTCCAAAAATATGACCCATTTTAATATAATTTATTGCCTAATAAAAAAAAACAAAGAGGAAAAGTTCGGAAAGGATCATAAAATGAATATAAATAATTTTTGTTTTCAATTGTAACTTTCTTTTAACATAAAAAAACAGGTTTTTTTTAATACATAGTTAACACCTCGAAAAAGCTTTTTATTAAAATGTATTGCATTAATAGTGCATTAACACTGATATATTAATTATCAACAAACTAACTGGTTTCAATGAATATTGTGTTATCTCTATTAGTTAAGCTTCGAGTTAAACGATGCCATTATTACTCTAACTGATAATGATAATTGGTTGTTCTATGAAAAACATTAAGTTCTATTTTTTAATTAAAATACTGCCATGCAATCAAACATAAGATTTCACAACGAGTAATCGTCCAACTATATAAATAATAATTGCATGTATGTCTAACACTAGTGTTTAAATTTCGCTGAAGCTTGAAGCATAGTTTTTTTTAAAGACAGCCTCAAATCTATGACTTGCATGTGCGAATTTGGTAATTATGTGGTTATGTTGTTAAAACGAGTATGCGAAGATTTCTCGATTGAACTCTAATTATCAGCCAAGTAATTATATATATATATTAGGGTGTCCCTTAAAATTCAAGTTCAATATTTTTTTACGTATACCTTCTTAAAAGTTTAGTAATAACCCTATATTGTCTAGAAAAAAATATTAGTTCGATTTATAAACGGTAACCCGTGCCGACTTGCGATTTTAACTTGTCCATACAAGTTGCGTAAGTACTGCGCTGTGACTTGTAACTGCATGTTTTATTTGTCATTTCATACGTGATTTTTGAGATTAGTAGTGCTCCATTGTTTAGTGCGTTAACATGTCGGTGGAATTACGGAGTGATAAACAAAATAATTTCCTTATCGGTTTGCCTAGATATCAAATAAATGGTGCAAAATTACCATCTAATCGACAAATTCCCTCGGTCCTATTTTACAATATTCGTGAAGTTAAACTGATTGTTAGTGAAAGTGAAAATCTTGTGATTAGGGAGTGCATCATATATTGGGAAAAAGCAAGAATTCCAACAAGGGCATATCCTAACTGCGTGAAGAAACTTGTTGATTTATATCATGTTTGGAGAGAGTTGCAAAAAAAATTGTAAGAAAACTCAGGTTACGTTCAAGAGCCGTGAGAACAATTTCAAAATTGATCTTGATAATTTGTTTGATATTGCACATGCTGATGCTTTTGAGAGAATGAAAATAGAGTAAGATAAATTATTTTTAATGAAACAGAGAGAGCCAGATCGACCAGGATGCTTAGGTGGTGTTGATAAAAAATTGTAGGAAAAAGAAGATAGATCTAAACAACGACGATTGGAAGAAGAGGAAAGGGTTGTAAGACAAAGATAACCACTAGCTGCTGAAACTAGAAAATCAAGGGCAGAAGCAATAAAATCTGACTTCTTTGGAAGTAATGTACCCGACGTAGTCACAGTCCATTGGGATGGAAAACTATTACCCGGGTTAGATGTACGAAGTTCTAAAGAAGAACGCTTGCCAGTTATTGCTTCGTTTGACGATAAGGAACAGCTTCTTGCAGTGCCAAAACTAGAACATTCTTCTGAAAAACATCAAGCTAAGGCTGTCTCAACAGCTCTCTTTGACTAGAACCTTCACGATAAAGTACAAATAATGTGCTGCGACACAACAGCTTTCAATACTGGCCGTTTCAATGGAGCTTGTGCTATTTTGGAGAAACTTTAGGAAGAGAATTTCTGCTCGTCTGTCGTCATCATGTTTATGAATTGGTCCTAAAAGCTGTCTTTGAAAGCAAAATTAAGTAAATTACTAGTAGCCCAGATACTCCAATGTTTAAAAAGTTCAGAGAAAATTGGAAAAACATCGACGCTAGTAACATTGAACCATCTCTTAATTTCGTAAAACAACGTGTTGCCGAGACAGACATTCAAGCTTTGTCAATATTTTATAAGGCAGAATTAGACAAAAGTTATGTAAGAGATGACTACCGCGAAATGGTCGAACTGTGCGTAATAGTTTTGGGAGGAGACACAGAGGAAAAATTAAAACTAAGCCCCCCCAAAGCCATGCATCAGGCACGCTGGATGGCGAGAGCGATTTATTCTTTAAAAATGTGTTTACTTCAGTCACAATGCAGAATAACTGCGAAGGACAAAAAGACTTTACAAGATGTTTGCTTATGTTTGTAAAACACTGGATGATTTCGTATCGGAAAAGAGCAAACAATTTTTATCACGACTGCAGATCGACGACAGTTTTCTAAAGGAAGATGTATCTTCTTGGAATAATAATAGTGCTTTTGTGGAAGCTAAAAGAAAAATAAGTTATTTGAGGGTTGTGAATGATACTGCTGAAAGGGCTGTTAAAATGATGCAAGATTTTAACGGACTTATCGCGGCTGAAGAAGAACAAAAACAGTTCTTGCTGCGCTGTGTCCAGGAACATAGAAAATTGTATCCGGACTGTAAAAAAACAACTCTATAAAAAAGTTACCCTGACTGATTGTTATTACTTTATGTTTTTGATTAAAGATTAATGTTCATTTAATTGAATTTTTACTATTATTCACTTAATTTATTGCATTTATAATGATTTTATACCAGACCGAAATATCAAGACAAAACACGTTTTTTACTAAACTTTGAAGCTCGGTCGGCACTAGTTGCAATTTTTCTAGAAAGATGAAATTTTATATTTGAGTATCTTATAGCATTAGTAAAAATTGTAGATGGTATGCATTTCGAAATTTGAAAAAAAAATTTTTTTGGTCATATAAGGGACACCCTAATATATATATATATATTTTTTTTTTTTTCTTTCAAATCGTCACATCGCTAGCGTTCCCTGCTCGTCACAGATTAGAATGTCAGCCATGATTAATGTTCACGGCAGTGCGTATTAATTTGACCACATTTAATTACTGTGCCAGTCTGCCTGGTTGATTGGAGGTTGCGCGAAGTGTGCCTACGCCGCTGGCCTCACCGACAGATTCATATTTTCTTATACCTTAATTTTTACAACACAAAAAATACTGTGGGCGAAGAATCTGAATCTATAAAAATTTTCACATAATAATTTCTTCACGTGCAAAATGACAAAAAAATACCTCACCTAGAAGATTGCTGTGCATCAAAATTATAAACGCTGTATTTAGTATTATCAAGAATTGGTTTAAGTATGTCTGGGTTTAATGAGTTCTAATGTTTGTAAACTACAAACGCTCGGTATATTTTCTTGTCATTCGGTTCGATTGTTGTCCTTCTGACTATGCAAATGCTGCATTTGACGAACCTGCCCAAGAAGAAGGCTATTGTTAGATCAATGGTTCAACGAAATCGTATATGTTGGACAAGTGCGGTATATGCTTTGTTGCGTCACTGATGCAAAGCACAAATCTTAAACTGAAATAAGTAGAACACAGCTAAGCTTTTACTTATATCAATTCGATCATCCTACACGAACGACTCCTTATGAAAAAAAGCATTTATTAAACTAAATTGTATTTGCTTTCCTGATAAAAAGAGCAATTCATATTAAACTAAAATAGCACTTGCAGTGGCCTCTCGTACAGGTGGGGTGTGTCTGCGAAGATCAGAGGGTATTTGCGTCTGCTCTCGCAACCTGCTCGTCTCCCAGTGGAATGACTTCATCGAAGTCTGGCCGGATCCGCTTACGTCCGACCTGATGATGGAGAGGAAATGCCGCCCGGCCATATGGCTCGGGGCCGTCTGTGGCAATACAACCATCGTTGGACTATACTCCTCGTTATGGTTGGAAATAAGCAGTCGTTGTATAAATATTTAAACCACATATTTGTCCAGTGGCTGAAATCTTTCTTTGATTTTTCCGGCTACACCATGATTAAGGCGTGGTGTTTGCAAGGGGTGACCTTGGAGCCGCTGCGGCTTCCGGTTCCCACTCTCTGCAGTCTCCACTTACCCATCATATCCGCGACAGCTCGTTGACCTCCGCTGTTGACGCTTTCAGCGGAAGTCCATTAGCTCTGCGAAAGGCCACAAGATGTAACCGGAAACTATCGAGAAAGCTGCCATAATGCACTGTTATTTTAAATCATGACAATACGTCAACGCGTTTACCTTGTAGGCAAAGGCTTTCTATTGTTAATCACATAATTGATGTTTCAACATGTAACAATTATAATAAATACCGCCAGAGTCGATGTTTTTGCATCTACCGTTGAACGAAAAATCCCACTTTATTTATTTTTACTTTAGCGTTGAATTGTTTTTAGACTGTATGAAAATACATACAATTGTATCATTGTTTGATGTCCTAAAATTATTTAGTTTTTGAACATCGTATTATTCTCAGCATCGCTGCTGAAAGGCACAAAGTTTATAAGTAAGCTATTGGTTGGTTTTAAATAGATTTTCTTCAAAGATAAACATTTCTCAGAGGCATAATATTGTGTAAGTGCTGCAAATCAACGTCTCGTCAACGTGCCGTGATGCAGTCATGGAGTCGACACAATAAACACTGACGAGCGGCGACAGTCCCGCTCGTGGGAAAGCACTTTCATCGCCAAGTTCCGCGTGACGTCACAGCACCGGGTGTTCCCAAACACTCACTCAACGCAACAATACTCGTACGTTTGGAATTAAATGTCACGTAATCACGTACCTGGGCTGTTTAATAACACACTTGCATATGCAGTATATCATACATATAATACAAATCGTGCCAGTATAGGGATCGAATTGATTATACTGGCACACATGCAATGACAGTGGACGAAATGTAAAATATCAAAAAAATGTTTATTTACAACCCAATGAATCATAGGCATTCACAAATCCACGTTGGTGTTTTAATTAAATTAATAAAAAAAAAAAAACAGCTGGACAATAAGAACAAGCGAGAGTATGCCTTATCGGTCTGTTGTCAGGTGTGTAGGCCGCTAAGGTTATGTATGCTTAGGAAGGCAGATTTTAAAAATGTAAATATTTGCTCATAAATGCCTTACAACTTTCCAGCGCAAACACGAATGTTTAAAAAAAAATCACGTAATTTTTTTTTTTTTTGTTAAAAATTCAATATTAATTTCCGACACAAGTGCTTTTAGTGCCATTAAAACGTTTTTTTAATTTTCTACCTTTTAAATTTACCTGTCTCCGGCCAGGTGGGCCGACGCGGGCGCGGCCGGAGCTCCCACATTGTTTCAACGCTACTCCTCCCTCGCGCCCTCACCTTGACCCATGGGGTATAGCATCGGCCTAATGTCTTTTGTGACATTATAGGAAGCGATTTAGCTGCATAGGACAAACTGTTTATAAAACGCTCTATTATGTAAAGTCCTATGAAAACACAATGTAAAATAAAATATATATACTTCGTCGCTTTGTTTTGTTTAGTACTTTTTTTTTAATAACTAAATTGAGACTTGTATATTTATATGGAAGTAATCACAAGTATGGCTTTATTATATATTATAGTATATATTATAATATTTTTATATTGTTTAACACATAATACACTTTATTAGCAGATAGTTTCAATACACGAAACGTCTCGATTTGAATTCGATTAATTGAACGCCATGCTTTATTATCTGAGCGGTTATATCTCAAGTTCTTGTATTGGACCGCTTGTTCAGGGCATTGTTTCGTTTTATCAATCGATTTAAATTTTTAAGTAATATTGTTAATAATTTAATTAAATTTTTGGGACATTTGCGTAATGTGTTGAGATAGAAGCAGACGGCGGCGAGAGTGGGCGAAGGTGCTGGGTGCGTATTTTCGATTAGCGTAATGAGTGTCCTCGTGGCTGGGGCGCGCTGACAGCTCGCAAACACCTGTTAATCATCCTCCGGAAGGTCGCCAGGTGGGACCCCGAGCCGGCAACCAGCCCCTAGGTCAAGGTCAGGTCGCGCCCCTGCCCGCTGTGTTATAATATCAGCCAATATACTAGAGGGTGTGACTTCATTTTGTGCGCTAATAAAGTTACGTAACCTCACGTAACAATTAATCAAAATTATACACTTATTTTAAATTATATATTTAAGGGAGTTTTATGTTTGAAATAAGCGTAGTAATTAATGTGTAATTGTATAATAAATCAGCGTTGCTATAACTTTCCGCGAAATCAAAATAAGTTTAAAGGTAATAAATCACGTACAGTACTTACAGTAATACCCCGCTTTGCGCGAGGGATCGGATTAAGTGAAATTCGCGTATATCGGGGTTTACGATTAAACATACATACATAGTGAAAACTTAATACAAAAAAATACGAATCATATGAATCACTTTAATTCTAAGAACACATTATGCAGTATTACATGGTATTTTTACTGAAAAATACATTTATTGTCTTTTGGGTAGCGTTTCTTTTACGTTCGTGTAAAATACGTTCATAACACCCAACGCTGTTTTTAATTGTTAAGAAAAGTCAATGACTACATTATGTTCATACACATTCTTAAATAAGAAATTCGCGTAATGCGAGGCATTTTAAAGCGAAATTTGACATTCGCGTTATAGTGAAACCGCGCATAACGGGGTCGCGTAAAGCGGGGTATTACTGTATTTTAAAAGAAGTTCATTTTATCCCCATATATTTGTTTTGATATTTAAGATGTGTTTAGGGAAAATAAATGCTTTTATGGTTGTTTGTACGCTACTTGCAATTGTCACTAGAATAATCAATGATGTAAGCAGCGAAAAACGTACATACCAATCCGTAAAGGTATAAATACGACCAATTCCCGATCGAAATGTCGGAAATTTCAAAAATAAATATGGCATAACACCCAAGAATGCAGCGTTTCTCTATGAATATTTTCAAGCACGCCGACAAATTAAATCACTTAATAAATAATAACTTTAACGTTCTCGTCACGAAGACGATAAAGCTGTAAATCTGGGTATCACGCACGCCCGACACGCGGACACGTGTCTCGCTCTATATTAGGGGACGACTAAAAGGGGAGAGCAATAATTATGACACCTGCCGTGCTGTCCTGCGACAAGGTGCTCTGCGGTGTTTATTTGGTAAACCTCTCACGCCCGGAACTTCCGGCGGTGGCTTCCCTGCAGAGCCTACACCACTTTCTGGCAATGTGGGTGAACCACGAGGAAGTATACCAGCCCTGCATTTTTTAGCAGCTTCGGACGACTTAATTCAAAAATATCATTAAATATCTCACTTAGATGTTTTTGTAGATGACTATGTGTGTGTAGGTTATCTTTTTAAGTACAGTAATACCCCGCTTTACGCGAGGGATACGTTCCGGAAAAAATCGTGGTAAGTGAAATTCGCGTATATCGGGGTTTACGATTAAACATACATACATAGTCAAAACTTAATACAAAAAAATACGAATCATTTGAATCAATCACTTTGATTCTAAGAACACATTATGCAGTATTACATGTTATTTTTACTGAAAAATACATTTACTGTCTTTTGCAATGCATTGAATAATAATGCGTCGAGTGCTCACTTAGAAATTAAGTATTTCGTATTTATTGTGTATTTTGTTCGTGTTAAGAATAAAAAAGATTTTTTATGACCTTTAAACTATTTTTAATATTATAATTTGGCCATATACGCTTTTTTAAAGATTCATTAATAATATGTGACACCTGTCACAAATTAAAATTGTGTAGGCTTATAAATACATAAACGATACAAATTTAAATTTATAAAGTATAAATTATTAAATAAATGTTGTTTTAGCACCTTTTATAGTAGTCATTTCACAATTTCAATTTACATACTTTGTATCTACAGTAAATCATCGTGGAAGTTGCTAATGTACTACTTGCTTACAAAGCCAGTCACCGCAAAAATAATGATGTGCATAATCGAATAATCGATTTATTCGAATGTTCTAATAAATTGAAGACTTTATAAAAAAAAAAACAGTATAAATGTAGTAGAGCTAGAATAATAGTGCCTTACCCGGATAGTTATCTAATACCTGAAATCAAATATCAAATAATGAATTTTCCATCAGCCAGCAAAGTACAGACCTATACAGTTGTTAATTGGTGGTAAGATAAATATAATATTTAGATTCATAAGAAAATTTAAATAAAATACATTTTCCAATAAATAATTTAAATTAAGCTGATTATTAAAATTAGTCGATGATGCCCATCCCATTCATGAACCAGCTTCATACAAGTTGTTCAGGACATTAACCAGCCTGTGATCGATGTGATTTTCCTTGGATAAGCCGAGAACCAGCGAATCCAGTTCTGAAACTACTTGCAATATTATATTGAAATCAACATGTTTTACCGCCATGCTTGCGGTAAATAAATACACTGCGTGCCTTCATTATACTATCTAATATTGCATTAAATTCAACAAGTCGATCTAACAGCGTGCCTTCAATCATTAAAGACAGTCGGCTAACTGGAGGACATTATACGTAGAATTCTTATTAATTTATACGTGGAATAAGCAAATTTATAAGAGGTCAAGCAATGTATGCAAGTGTGGATGATAATGCAGTTTGTTTCTACTATAAAGAAGCATGACTATCATTCTTGTTTAGTACACAACTGGGCCCATGACTTTTAAAATCAAATCGTATATATACTTACATGTTGGTACATACGTTGCCTTTATCATGTATTCATCATAATTTCCACACGTATCGCTTGATATTATTTGATTTATATATTTAAAAAAAAAACATTTAAAACTGTGAATTTAAGAACACGGTGTATTAAAATGCATACCATGTCCATTTCCGAACTCATTCGTTCCTATTGCGGAACATTCAGATTCCTCACGTGCTTCGTTCGCCTTAGTTTTACGCGAGTCGTTTCATGAATGAAGCCCGCGTGGGCGCGCGGTACTTGCCAAGCAGCCTACACGCGCTGCTACACAACCGACAACCAAACGGTGATGTCTTACGGCAGGTATGGGCAAATTTCGGCCAGCGAGCCGGATCGAAGTTCAAAAAGAAATAATAAAAAAAACATATATTGGCATATTTTATTTTATATTATATAGACTTTGTACTACTTACGTTTAATTTATTTATTCATTGAAATGAATTTTTTTAGTTGGTTGAGTCGCAGCGTGTAGAGACTCCTTTACTCACCTGCCGAGAGCCACCGGGTCGAACGTGGATCGACTGCTAACACAGACCTATTATTTAGCAATTAGTGGAACACCTGTCGGAATTAATTTAACTAGATTAGATCATAAAAAAAACGTATTCTTGTTTAGTAATTAGCTTCATCGCTTATAATTGGGAAGGCGCAAGCTGACTGAAAGTAAAGACATAGAAGATGATTAAATAAATTCTCAGAAAAATATCATCGTGATTTGTGTGGGATTTGAACCCACATCCCCAGGTTTGCATGGCCGGTGTACTGACCATTGTACTAACAAACCACATCCATTAATCAAGAATTTTTAACAATCATACTCTACGTATAAACCAATGTGCCCAGGCCAACCAATATTTAGTGATTTGCAAGCGTGAAGCGTTTTTATTGTTTAAATCTATTAATTTAGCCAAGATGCGCACCATTATAATGTGCCTAATCATATTAGTAATATATTAGTAATAATATAATAAGCCCGTAATGGGTAATACATACGCACTTGATTGACGTTCAATCCAAAAAATAGACATACATGAAAGTCAAGAATTAAAATTTTGCATAGAAACAAAAAAATATGATATGCACCATAAGTTGTCTAAAAAATAGGTATTTATTGACTTGATGTAAAGTAGGAATGGATAGGAGGTGGAGAATTTTTTTTTTACTGATGAGTGGTAACTAGCCAATAGCGTCCACTTTTGATTTATTTACTTCGGCCAAACCATAAAAAAAACAAGTAATATTCAATTATAATAATTGCAAGTTGTGTCACTGCGTGTGCAGGCAGCTTGAGGCACGCAGTTCGCGTGTCGGCGTGTATCGGTGTACGCGGTGTTGTTCTTATCGGGCCGCCGCTATATCGAGTCAATGGAGCCATTCTCCGCGTGGGCCGCAATTACAAGTCGCAAGTGGGCACCAGCACGAGCCCCCGCAAAGAGGTCAGGTGTGGGGCGCAGGTACGGAATGCCGAGTCATGCTGCTGAAACACTTCAGCGGGTCCCGGGTGATGTCCTTGATCTGCACCTGCCATTGTTAGGAATCAGTCATGTACCACGGTTCACTAGGAAGCCAAGTAACCGAGATCGCTGAGTTCCTCCGTTTGATTGTCGTCCCGACAGATTCCCAAACCGCGGTACTCAGGTTTTGTGGAACATTACTACCTGTCGTTTTATTTTAATTTTGGTTGTGTTTGAATCAGTATATGAAAATATCTCCCTTAGATATGCCAGGTTTTTTTTTTATTGCATGTGTTGCTCAATACGAATAAGTCAGATTTCTACTCAAAGTGTTGTATATGTAACTGAATACTTCAGGTTTAGATTCTATATGTCGTATTTGTCGCTAAGTAAATCGATCCAATATCTTCATGTTAATTTTTTCTACTATGCCATGTTCTTGGGAAAAACCGCTACTAATTTTTATGAAAATGTTGCGTTATCTGTATAGTATTAAATAAATTACTACAAATTGACTATATATATATATATATATAATAATATTTTTGAATAAAATACTTAATTGATTTTTCACATGTTCGTTTTTATTTGTGACCGGTTTCGCCAACCTTTCACATTGGCATTATCAAACAGAGTGAGATTTTATTTAATAATAAGGTTGATAATGCCAACGTGAAAGGTTGGCGAAACCGGTCACAAATAAAAACAAACATGTGGAAAATCACTCAAGTATTTTATTCAAACATATTAAAACGGAATTCCACCAAGTACTCTCTGTCAAAAATATTGAATATATATAATATGCACAACATTCGTGAAAATGTATGTGTACTCGTTGTAAAGAATTCTGCTGATATTGTATATCAACGATAGACTGGTTTCGTTTTTTTTATATTCCATACTTCAACAACAAATATGAATTAGCAAATGGCTACAAGAGCAGCCTTTGAAAGGTGAAAGTACTCACAAATAATAAAATATCACAATATCCTAGCCATTTAGCTATGAACATTTGTTCTTTTATAATGTGTTAACTGGTAAATCGAATGCCTGTAAACTTGACTAATTTATTTATTTTTTCTTTGCAGGTAAGCTGAAATCTATACAAAAACTTTGCTACTTGTCGCTGAATGTAAGTAAGTAAGCCGCCACTGAGCTTAGGTAGGTATACCTTATTACGTCAAGAGTACCACAGCTTATGGTATTCTTAAACGTAGTACATAAAAGAAAATATTTGTATATACGCAATAATCTGTTCTATGAGATAACTCGTTAAGACCAACTGAACTACAAAAAATCTTTGTTCAGCAGGGTATAGGTTGTTCTATGAACGTGGTACACAGAATACAATAATCGATTTTCAGGTAACTCGAATAGATATAGGTTCAGAGCGAGTGCTGCTAATCTGTCTGGAAGTTTCGATTTCCTCGGTCGCGCCCATCGCCGGCCGCGGGCGAGTCCATCGCCTCGCCTCATTGTTGGCTCGAGGCCTTTGACCAAATTTGTGCGGAAGAGACCTAACAGGTTCTTGGGAATGTCAAACACGTAACTACGAAGATCCTTACCGATTTTGGGCTTAACGCTACGAGCATTGGCTGATTTCCTGAAAGACGAAAGGAAAAATAAATATAAAAATATTACACACGCGCATGTGTGTATATGTTGTGTGCAAAACTAAACCCTATCTACTCCGTTGGCGACTATAGGTCGCCATAGTGCACCTTTTATTGTTTACCCTATAGGAAGTCTAGGTGCGTATTAGAGCATGTATAAACCCTTTTTGTCAGTTTTGCAAAGTAATTGCTGCCATTCGGACGTATTCACATTGTTCAATTTAAAAAAAAAACAAACAAAAAGTTTGGAGTTCAAAGGGTTAAAATCCGTTTGCCAGCTTCTATACCTGCGAAAGCGATTAAATTTCTCAAACTCTTCTATTAGGACGACGCTTTATATTGAAAACCCCTTGGTTGCCGATTCTAAGCTTACTCGCTCACAAGTGCCCAGTATAATGGACATCGCAATATTACATATTCTTCTTCATCAAGTGCCTCTCCTCAGAGGAGGTTGGCGACCATTCCACTGAGCATATACTCATGCTGAATCAGTGTTCATGGTTTTCTGATGGGAAAATAGTGTAGTGGGTCCCCGGGTCCTTATACACCGCAGTTAACCTAACCTAACCCCCCCTACGTACTTCTAGAGCACATCCCTCCACAATCATTCCAAGCCCACTACTCCTTCATTATAACCATTCCACTACTGTAGGTATATTATATATAAATCCCTGAAAATGGTTCTAGCACTGAGACCGAAACTCAGGACATAACTCAGCATAATTATTTAATTATTACACGTCGACAATGCACCCATCAGCAGCCATGCACATTCCCGTACAATCGTCTCTTTGTCTCGACTTGTCCCAGATTCCTTGATTATTTATACTCCCGAAGATGCGAGGAATCTCTGCAATGGCGTGCGAAGAGACGTACATTTGTTAATATTTGCTTGCCCTCAATTTCCAGCTGGCAGAATAACAATGGGAATATACGCGTAGTCACCAATATACTAATGTAAATTAATTCGGCTTTATTAATTTTGATTAAAAAAAAATTTAAATACAAATACTTGTTCAAAGCCATTATCTAGGGATCGTATAAAAATCTATTTGTTACTGTAAATATTAATATATTTATTTTTTTAAATATATTGACAAACTCTGCACCCACTTGTGACAATATCCCAAATATTTAACTATCCACCACGATCAAAAGCAAAGAAACCATGTCAAATTCTAGACTACATCATCATTTCGTGGTGCAGGTCCCGTTTTTAACTCAAGTGTCTCGGAGGCCATGTGTTGTCTGCTCCAAAACCTCCATAAAAAAGTTAAGTGCAACTACTCTGTACTCTCTAGAAGTAATTTTAAACACAGCGTTTTAATTTAAACTCCCGCGTAGTGTCGCCCACACGACCAATTTATCAATTAATTTGATACGAAGGACGGTTGACACTTCACACCTTCTAGTCTTGTGTCTAATCAGAGCCCATATGTGGAATGACTACTTGCTGTGGGACTATTTGAATAAACTCCGGATGCTATTACTCGATGTCAGTGGCGTGTCGTGGATTTTGGAATAGGGCAATCCAATTGCTATATTTATGAGAAATATCCGTGATGTCTTTATAACGGGTTTTATCAATACGCCACTGCTTTTGCTCAATATCTCCCGAATCACAGTTATCTGGTCGCATCCCACGTGCGACTAATCACTTCCGTCCTAGGTAATAATTTCTATTTCCATAGATCAGTGGTCCCCAACCCTATGCCCGCGGGCACCATGGCGCCCGCCGACCGTTTTACGTGTGCCCGCCGCTGTGCGACCGCAATAAAAAGACCTCTAAGCTTACAACAAAATGTTATGAAAAAAAATTATATCTAGTAATTAAACAGAGAAATATAAGCGAAAACAATTATACTGTCAAAATATTGTTACTTTTAAAAAAATAAATGGTGCCCGCCGCCCGACCGGCATCCTAAGATGTGCTCTTGGGAGCTAAAAGGTTGGGGACCTCTGCCATAGGCAATACACCTAATGCGGTATTTGAATAATATTTTAGAGAAACACGGGAGTAATATTAGCCAACGTACGCGCTTATGGCCATGACAGTCTGTGGTTCTCGTCCCACGCGCGACTAATTACTTCCGCTGCTAGAGCCGCATTTCTATTGCCAAAGATAATGCACCACCAAAAAAAAAACGTGTTTATAACGTATTATTATCCATTGTATATTATTTGATACGTCTATTATTTAATTTATAGTCACGGAGTAATGTTGACCGATCCTACGTGCTGCGGATATTCTAGTACAAACATAATATGTATATTAGTTTTTATGTGATTTGTTTGTAGTTAATCAATGACAACATGAGTATGCATTTGTTGCCATAATTGGCTGTAGTTTTGATATGCATAATGTATACATTTATACATTGCATGATCACGGATGACGTCAGTCAAAGCGTTTTGTTTGCTACAGGTACGTATCTACGGTCGTGACTGATAGTATTTGTATGCCTTATAAGTTTTTGCTCAAGATAATGCACATATTTATCTCATTTAATGGGCTTACTTCATCACACAAGTTACATTGTTAAATTTTTATGAAGTTGTGAGTATTCCTACAGTTTTTGATTATATTAATTTTTATGTTTCGGGTGAAAGATGTCAGATAGTTCTTTACCTCTCTTCAGGTTTTAGTGACGTCCTGAAATGCTTGTTTGTCGGCAGAATGGCATTACTTGACGACATATTTTTCAACACGGTATATCTTAAATTAATAACAGCTTATTGACCTCCCAATTTTAATACACAATCTTATAGTTCAAGTATTGCGTGGGAAGGCATCGATGTAATCAATTGTGTTTCTTTTGCTCTTTTATTTATTGCTGCATTAAACATTAGGTGAACATAGAAGTGAGACAGCTTGAATTATTGGAATCTAATACGCCATTATCGAATCACAAACCACCACGTGGTGTCTTTAATATCTATCACCGACATATTACACATATTGTACTACAATGAACACTTAGTCATTATTACATAAAAACGCCCACACAAGTGATGAATAATGGTTATATATATATATATATATATATATATATATATATACATATATAATAACATCCACTTAGAGCCATCCTCCTCGTCACCCAGCCAGAAGGCGTTATAGGGATATATCCCTGTGACATAATCGTAGCGCACAAACTTAGTCCCAGGCATGTTTTAATTATATATATATATAACCTAACCCAAAATAATTAAAAATCGTCGATGAAAAACGATACATATATTGAAACCGTTTACTACCCACGTTGGGTAAAATTAATATCAATAGACTGTGGAATTAATTCCATGATCTCCCAGCCGGGGCAGAGGCAGTGCAGGTTTCGCCAGGGGTCCTCCCACTGGCACAGTGACCGATAAGTGATCGCGAGCGGCGCACCCGCCCACGACAGCTTTCTTCTGCTTCTAGAAGGTTCCCACAACTCGGCCCGCCCACCGCTCCCGTGGGCGTACCTGCCCGCGCTGTGCTCTGCCTATACTCTGCAAGATCTAATTTGTTATTGTTAACTCAATTGAATCTCCATCTATGTTCGAATCTTCACCTGTCTTATCACAGTTTTTTTTTATTTATTCCGTTGAAATTTCTGGTATTTATGTAAGTTCCAAAACAACAGCCAACCGACATCTGCATCATTGGAAAAGTTACTAGAAACTTAGATGGCATTCATATCCTAGCGGTCATTATATTTCTATTAGATACAGGGTGTCCAAATAGAGTATCGGGTATTTGTTAGTTCAGTAAAACAAAAACTACTAGTAATCAAGTATTTTTTTTTATTGTTGATTATAAGAATAAAAAATGGAAAATTATTTCGAAAATATGATGTTATCCAAATGGTGACCGTTACGCTGCTGGCACTCTTCTAATCTGGAACGAAGATTAATGATAACACGCTGACACATAGCCCTCGATATTGCTGCCATTTCTGACCTGATGTTTGTTTCAATTCCGTTAGGTTCGTCGGATTATTCTCATAAACCCGACTTTGAGGTATACCCATACGAAATAGTCAAGAAGGCTAAGGTCGGGGCTTCTGCGAGGCCAGATGATGTTACCTCTACCGTGAAATGACCCTATTAGGTAATAATTAGTTAACAGTTTCAATTGATTGATTGGATGTATGGCAAGTTGTTGGAACCACGTTCTTGAGTTGAAACCTTGAAACTCCTGCAACTCTGGGCCCAAAAAAACCCGTTACTCTTTTTGGACACCATGTATAATTAAAAATGTCTAGATCTCCCTTCATCTTTTTCTTACCGAAAAGTAACAGAAAACATCGTCAATTACGATGTCTTAAATATAATACTTGGACACGATATCAAAAGGAGTCACGATCATTAAGAGCGAAAAGCTTGACTAAAGAAGAAAAATTAAATAAACGATGTGAAATGTCTTACGAGTCGACATGCCAATATAACTGATTAAGTAATACAAAAATCCGAGAAATCTAATTGAGGTATTTAACTCCTACCTCTGAATCATTAATTTAGATGATCTCCCGTCAATTTTTTAGGAATACGATTAATGCTGAGTAAATTGGTCTTGTCCACATCATCAAATCAATTAGTTTCACTTACTATGCACCCTCAGCCCTGCAATTACCTGCATCCGTCACGGGGCAGGCATTCGTCATCCGCTTATGACTCACCTGTGCCCAGTTCACCGTACCTTTATGCAAGCCACTTTCTGAGACATCAAAACACTCGGATATCGCTGACTAATCCTCACTTTTGTACCAGAGTTTTAATGATAGTCGTGTACGCTTCCTTCGATTTTGTACCAAGTAAACGCAATCTCCTAGCTATTTGGCTATTGATGTTTGCTTTGTTAGCTGCTATGCTAGTCGGGTGAAGTACGCTTTTAACAATGGGCATTGTGGAGCAAGAGGCTGAATGCCCCGCTAAGGACTAATGAAGCGGTGGGAGGCTCTGGTAAGGCTGCACCAGCTTTGTTGTTCAGCTGGTTGATTGGGGAAGGAAGGTATTTGCCGACAAATGAAGCTTTGTATATTTAACGGGTTCAGTGCAATGGCGTGAGGTCCATAATTAAAAAAAATAGTAAATACAAATTATGCAAACCCGGACACCCAAAGGCAAATAACCTACTAAGGTCCGCTACGGTTCTATCATATCCTAATTGGATCTTTTCCAAAAGTAAATGATCTAGCTTTGCTGTTTAATTTTTAGTTTTAATTTTTATACCTGTTGTAAGGAACTGACTTTTTTTTTTGCTCGAATAGACCACACGCAACTGGTTCAGTTCATAGCGTAATAAATGAATAGGTGCGCCTGTAATTATTTTTTTGTATTTAATTTTAAATAGAAAAATGCAATAATGCACCCAGAATTATCTTTTAATTCACTTACCAATGCTAATTAAAAAGTTGTTATATTTAGACGTATAAACAAAAAAAATATTATGTTTATCATTTTTTAAAATAGCTTTGAATGAAACATCCAATTCTTCGAAGTCGTTCAACCAGGATATATGATAGGATTCCTTAATTAGATTAATGGGAAAGTACTGTAAAAGAAACCGCATATAATTTTATTTCCGATAAGCAAGGAATTTCAATCAGTAGTTAATGCTTTACCATAAAAGGCCATGAGTGCAAGAAATTAAATACAATGTGAAAAACTATTATAAACAAAACCGCAGCATAGGAACCAAAATGACTTAGCAAAACTAAACATGACTCTTCACCCATATTTTACATGTTTCTTCAGGTCTTTCTAGCGATAATTTGCAGTTTAAACCAAACGCTGGATATAAAATAAAATTAAAAAATATATATAACTCCAACCAAGCTCGATACTGTATAAAAATATTAAAGCTAGATGACATTTTTGGATTTTTTTTTTGTTTTGAATACTGCTTAAACGTGATTTAAATTAACTTTTATTTTATTTACTGTGGTTCAATGCCACTGTCAACATTTCTCGTTTTATAAGTCAGCGGCCGTGAAAGCGAGGGTTCCTGGGTCTCGTCCAGCGGCTACATTTCGATTGTTGTTCTTCCGATCTAAAACCACGCCAGTGAATGGGCCATCAGTAAATCAGCATGCCTTAGAGTGGCTGGCGTTATTTTCAGAGCTCCTCTTAATGCTGTGTGTGATTTTCTTCACACTAATAGACTGTGCGTCCTAATTTATGGTATTATTTTAAAATATCTGAATCTTTGCAGTAGCCAGAATATTGCTAGCAAATTTGTATTTATATTATGATTTTATTTCAACTCGGGTAGGAGAGCAGTATATCAGCATGTATTAGAGTGGCTGCAGTTATTTTCAGGTCTCGTCTTAATGCTATGTGTAATTCTTCTAAAAGAAGAGACTGAATTTTTTAGCTTTTAAGAATGTTTTGTTATTCTAGTAGCAATATTATTAATTAAAAGTGCTTCATTAACTGTAACATGCCTGAGTGCAGTATCATCAGTTTTAGCTCCGATTGTCAGGACAGGGATTGAACCGGGAATCCCCTGTTTTACCACTGAGCCAACCGTGATACTTTTATTGTTTACCTTTTCCAGCAGAGCGTGGGTCGCTAGATGTCCAGATTATTCTCTGAATTTACATAAGTTCGATTATTGCCAGCGATAAAAGAGGCCTTGCCTCCGCAGCCTCCGCGCTCCCCTCAGTCTTCCGCGACATCTCTTTGTGCGCTGCGTTTCTTTATTATAATAAATTCTGAAGTTTTATTCTTATGGTTTATGACGGCTCTTGCGGCTTTTCTCTCTCTCTATACATTAGAAAGCTATTTTTAACACTTTGAGACACGGCAGAATTATAAGTGCCATACCTTTTTGATACCTTAATAATTTTAGCATTTTAAAAAAATACTGGTATATATAATAATACACTTGTGGTGATATTTATGTTACCATTTGTAATTTTCGTGTCTTATGGGATTATTTATATTTAGTGAATAATACTTTATTTTAATTTGCCACTGCTAAATATGCTTAATGAAAATTTAAATAAATAGCATTTACGAATCCACATGGCCCTTCGCTTAATTAAAATCTAGAACTACTTGATATATTATATTGATTTATAAAAATAAAAAAATCTGTGTAACAAGTGAAATTGCACGCCTCAAAGAGTTAAGCGGTATTTTTACGAATTCTGTGATGATGAAAGACAGAATGCATTGACGCCTTTGAGGAACACCCATAAATACTGATTATGAGATGCAAATGATACAAACACCTATTTATCGCATTTAAAAAAAACTGCTTGTGACCGTTAGTTTCTTGGGTGTTAAGCCGCGTCCGTTGAATTCTGACGAGATGCTAGTCGCCATAAGTTTTTACAATTGCTCTAAGTTGATTAGAAAGCTATTTTAACACTTACCAGGCATAATTTCCGTTATGAGAGTGTTGTTTTCTCATGAGTATTGAAACATTTTTTTTTGTGAGAAGTTAGTCGTTATTTTATAAACTCCGCGCTCGTAATTCATTCACAAGCGGTGCAGTTATGACTGGGAGTGCTCTTTTATTTGGCAGCGAAAATAAGCGTGACGTCACCGGAGACTTGACGCCATTGTATCCGCCCATATATAACTGTAACTTATGTTTTGTAATAAATCAGATTAGGCCTAAGATTGTATGTCCTCACATATGCCGACTGCCTACACAGGAAGAAGAACCCACGACAACCACCCCACACCCCGATGCAAGAGAAAAGTGACAAACTTTTAACGCGTGAAAGTGTTGTCTTCATTTTACTTCGACGTGTGGAGAAATTTGAAACTTGCAGAAAAATATTATGGTATATAAGACACTTTAGGCGGGTACCAAATTGACTAAACTGATGTGCGTAGCGGGCAAAATTCGCGTAAAATTGCTTTAGCAACTCCGAGTTAATTAAGAAATTTTTGTTAATAAATGAAATGTTATCGTTACACAATAGCTTATATTATATTTATATTTTAAGCGGGTAACCAAATTGACTGAACTGATGTGCGAAGCGGACGAAATTCGCGTAAAATTGCACGTGTGAAATCTAGTCTATACACTCTTTGATTTGCATGTAGTCAAATAAATCGTTTCCTATAAAAAGTTGAACCGCTTCATACACTTGGACTACTTGGCATCACAACAACACCACTTTGTCCTAAAAATTGTTAAATAATTGGAGGATTATCATTCTCTGACCACTCTACTTCTTCATTGTCGCTTTGCTCAAAATCACTGGACAGTATTGGTAGAAGTAACGTTGACGAGTCCTAAACAAACATTTCGAGCTGTAAACCTAAAGAATAAAATGACCTTCTGCCGCTTTTAGAGTAAACACATTCAAAAACGTATTCATATGCGCCCCGGAACGGGTACTAGTACCCGCCCCGCCTTTGGTGTGTTAAAGGATGGGAAAAGGATACGGTAATGCGATTGACGTCACTGGAGACGTGATGTCATCGTATGTGTCTGTACACATGTCGAGACTGCAACTGCTCATCGCTTGTCTTTGGGGATATAAGGAACTGCTATCTTGTTTTTTTTTTTACACCATATGGGGAAAGCTGAAACCTGAAAATCATTATATATAGTCCAAATAGTGTTTGAGGATGCATGATGCAATGACCTTCGGCCCCACTGCACGTGCCCTTGGAGGCGAGAAGGCTCGTTGCCGTGTACTTCTGAATTATATAACGTGGACTACCTGCACCGCCTGCATGATGCACTTGTGAAACTCTAAAAAATATCCGTCGATCGTGACCAGGTTCCTTTATATTGTTTGCATCACAGCCGGCACGTCCATTTGAGTTGTTCGTTCGACAATAACCGAGTTATGCAAAGTCTTTTTATAAAAAAGGTCTCCGTAAACCATTGTTTGTAAATGCCTTTCTTATTTCTTTTTATGTTTGTGTATTATAAACTTACAAGGAAAAAGAGGCATTGGGAGCGACAGTGGTTGAAATTCTGGAGTATAGCCGAGGTTGTCAACTAAACTGAGACTGTATAGAGATGTGTTCTGTGAAATGAAACATGGTCATCGTTCTTTGAGGAGAGGCACCTGAAGAAGATTAGCTCGAAACATGAAGTCGTGGTATATTTTGTACTTCGTATTCACTGTTAAACTTGAAGATGAAAGAGAAGCCTTATCCTCGCACGGGACCCCGAGTGGTGCAGAGCTGATGCAGAGCTGGTGCCGGCGCCCAGTGGAGGTGCGGCTCGTAAGGAAGCCATGGGTTCCTTGGCTCCATGCCAGGCGAGGGCAAAGGCGACCGCCCGCATTCCGATACAGTTCGATCCACGCCGGAAATAGCCGAGAACTGCCGAACGGACATTCGCACCGTTTCAATTAAATCACTCTATTCCTATTCTCCCCAAGAAAATTATTTAAAATTCATTTGATTACATAGATTATTCAATTAGGTTATTAACTTTAAAATAAATGTATTTTTTTGTATATTGACATTACTATCAAACCAAAATCCTGTTCACGTAGTAGACTGGGTTTGGGTTTTAGCATAACTCTAAACGTCTAAACCCACGCAATTACTGGGTGTAACTTTACACAACATCTATAAATAGGCGAATGCTCGAAGAAACAAGCATACCTGCGGCTGGATTAAAGAACTTTCAATGAAACACATTTCATAATAAATTATGTGAATTTCTGTGTGTTAATTATAATATGCCTTAAGCCCACGCCTCACTAACGATCGTTTATCTTACCTGTAGGTTTGTGGAACGGTTATACTTGTGCGATATAAAGGGCATTGCAAGGAACTACCGCCTACGCTAGTCTTTGCTATAAATTTATAATCCATAGTTATAAATATATATATATATATATATATATATATATATAAAATTCTACCTTTCGCTTACCAAGAATTATCTGAAAAATCACCGTTCAATACGAATAACTGATACCATACGATGTGCCATTTGTAATTTAATTGCTTTAGGAGACAACAGACGTTGGCATTCGCAGGCGATTGTTCTATTGTAAAGCTTACACCATTTATCGATATGTGGATCTAGCGAAATGTGGTGAGTCTGATTGTCGTGCGTTCAAAGTAATCACTTTGATAATCATCAAATAAATTACAATCCATTGAACGGATATTCTATAGTCAAAAAGTCATCAATCGGGGAATCAGTTCGCTGAAAAATAATTATGTGCAGTTGCATTTCGTACAATTGAGGTTAGGCTGAGTCCGCTCCATTCGAGGATTCCCCCGCGCCGGAAGTGGAGGATGCGGGGCAGGGGTGGGGTGGGGGGGGGGTGGGGGGGGCGCAGCTTCCGGGAGCGTTTTGTTCTGTTTTCGAATTTCGTTCCATTTTTAAACGAGCTCCCACACGGCGCCGCGCTTATCTGAATTTTTACTTTTGTTTATCTTTGTTGTACTCTGCTTTTATCTCGGCGTGCACTACTTGTGTGGTTATCTTCTGGTGCATTCTGCTTTCCGGGTCGCTCGCTCTGAATGCCGAGGATTTTACTCTCAATTTCACGTTGGACGTTACATCACTCGCCCGATAGCGCCGCGTTTAAAGTTTTACACTCCATTACGTTAATGGCTCGAAAATACCAACCGAATAACTTCACATTAATTGTATTCACTCTCACATTACTTTTGTTTGCTTATTGACGCGCTTGTAACAAAAATGTCTACTAACGAACTTAAGGGTGTCCAAAGAGAGTATCGGGTATTTGTTAGTTCAGTTAAACAAAAACTACTAGTAATCAAGTATTTTTTTATCGTTGATTATAAGAATACAAAATGGAAAATGTTTTCCAAATGGTGACCGTTACGAGCTGCTGGCACTCTTCTAATCTGGAACGAAGATTGCTGATAACACGCTGACACATAGCCCTCGATATTGCGCTGCCATTTCTGACCTGATGTTTTGTTTGAATTCCTTTAGGTTCATCGGATTATTCCCATAAACCCTACTTTTAAGGTATACCCATACGAAATAGTCTAGAAGACTAAGGTCGGGGATTCTGGGAGGCCAGTTGAGCACCTCTACGTGAAATGACCTTATTTGGGAATAATTAGTTACCAGTTTCAATTGATTGATCGGATGTATGGCAAGTGGCCCCGTCTTGTTGGAACCACGTGAAACCTTGAAACTCCTGCAACTCTGGGCCCAAAAACACCCGATACTCTTTTTGGACTCCCTGTATATTGCAGCAAAATATTATTATCTAAAAAAAATATATATATATACCTCTTTAGCATTTGCCTTGCTATCTACAGGTGAACCAAAGAAAACGCAGTACTATTACTACTATTCAAATAATAAATCAATAGTGAATCGATAAACTTTTATTGAATAAAAAATACAAATATATTTAATAATTTGGTAAAATATTGCTATGGTCCTGAATTTTTTAAACGTAAAATTATCTTCGGTGTGGATATAATTAACATGCGGTTTGTCATTATAAAAATATATTTTCAATCAAATGACGCACGCTCCTTCATAATATTATTATTTAAATTAATTAAAAATACAACAGCGTCAATCAGCGCTGCCTTAACAATGGGCTTATTGTGAAACATCTGCTAACAATGGGCGTTCTTTGCCGCCACTTGTCGCGTCTGACTTTGACCCTGGCGCTTCTCTGCTGACTGATGCCAGATGACTGATCCCGAGACTTTCCTGATGATGGCGACAGGGGACACCCTCGACGCATGCCTATATTTAACTTTCATGTTCGTAACATTATTTGAAAACACCATCACCGAAACCATGAATTTTAACACACCATTTATAAGTATAAAAAAAACACTATATTTATGTTCATAAATATTAGTAAGTGCTTATAATTTTCTCATACATCGATTGTAACAGCAACTTTTTTCGTTTAAAATACCATCATTATTTCAGTTCATAATTGACATCGACCAATATGTTAATTTTCTTTGAAGAAGTCTTATTAAAATACCTCTCACTTATACTTCATTAATTTAAAAAAAAATAATAAATACAAAATTAACACCTGTATAGTAATGAAATTATTATTATTTTTTTTTTTCACGGGTATTTTATTATGCAAAATGAAATAGACAAATTAGGCGTACACATTAAAAATCTTAAATATTTTTTTGGATTAAAAAATTAACGTTTGGATCAGATTGATAAAATATATTTTACAATATGGATTCATCGGCCGTTAAACTTGAGATCCTCGTCATCCTGTGCACGTGTCCAGCTGGAGACCAGGGCCAGCACGTGGTCTCCGGGACGAGGATCTTGGCGCCGGAGTCAGGACTGGCGCCTGCTGGTCGTGCGTTACTCATATCGATTAAATGCAGTGGCGTCACGCTCGCTTCAATGGTTTCGTTGACACTATCATCTCGCAGTGGCGTACTTGTAACATTTGATACAATATTTATTTAAAAAAAATATCATATGATTTAATATAAATTTCGTTCCCGAAATGTCAAATCGCCAATGAGGTATTCTGCGGCTTAAATAATAATAAATAATAAATATCCAAGTTATTTTTCAGGGCACGTTCAATTGCTTTAATCATACTGCCTGAAACTTGTTATTTTCGTCACAAGTGTTTTATTATTTGTTTGATTTGGTGAAGTACATATTTATATCAATTTGACACATTCAACGCTTTTAATTTCATTTCATAATTTTTCAATTTTATGGTATTCAAGATAGCAACGATGCTTCATAGATAAGTAAACACACCCACAATTTCTTACAAGTAGTTAATATCTTCAATATTTGAACAAGTCTGTTGATATTTTTTTCTTTAATTTAATCCGCATTTAACACGTATGCAGTTAATAATATTAGATTACGTCGAAATGTCGAAAGGATCAATCAGGAGAGTGGAGGTGTGTGCTCGAATTCTACACAAAGAAAAAAAAAGTTATCTCATTGTTACATCATATTTTAAAATTCGTCTTATGATATTCCATTCAGAAAAAATTGCTGTTACAATTGATTGAAATATATTGATTATTCAAAATAATTAAATACGTAAGCTCCTCGCGACGAACCGGTTTTTTTTTTTCTTCTTCAAATTCTCAGTTTCCTAGTCATTGTTTCTTTGTTTCTGGATCTTTCCAATTTGAGAAGCCTCATGAGGTCTACCTCTTTTCTAATTGAAGCCTTATTAAGGAGAAACGCTCACAACCAAAATCGACCAAGTAAACCCCGAGCCATTAGGTTGTTTAGAAGCCACATTTATGAAGCAATAAATGAGATCTATGAATGAGGCTATTTTTTTTAAATTAATAATTGTTTTAGTCATTGCTTCCCAGTGCGTCCCCGCCCCTGGCGTCGCCAATGTCCGCTGATAAAGGCGCCTTTGAGTTACAAAGAGAGGATGCACTTGTCTCGTATTGCTAAATATAGATTACTCATTGTGAACGCGAGCGCGCAGGGTTCAAACACCACCGGCTGATGAACTCCGGTCCATTCAGGCGATCAATGCAGACGAGATAAGCATCCGTGTGAAAATTTAAAAAATTTGCTGTCTACACACCTTGCAATACAACCGACAGTCGACAAATTTAAACTTCTTAATATAGTTTGTTTGTACAATTGATCTCGTCTAGATTCCGTGCATGCGTCATTTTCGTGATTATAAAAATAACACCTTCTCCCCCTCTTCTTCCTCCCTACTCGAGTGACGTCACGAGGTGATGCGATGTCGTATAAATAGAACCTGGCGACCAAATACGCGTAGGCTGGAGTCACATATCATGATGCTTCCAGTTTGCCATCGATAAAGCAACAAACATGGAGTAAGGAATTCAATAACATCTTCATCGCGTTCATATTCGATGTAATATAACTCAAACTCACTTAAGACTTCTCATTTTACCTATTGAAAAATTAATAACACCTGTATGGCTTTATTATTACTACGCTTGATTTATTGCATTTTAATTAAATAATTCTTGATATAGTCCATGTAACCATCCTTTAAAAAATATAAACAAAATCAGTCACATAATGATAGATAAGCAATGTGAAAGTAAAAGTGCAATTGGCTATTAATATTATTTATATATTTTCTTTGTATTGTAAATATCCGTTACCACAAACATAATAGCATTGATATTTATTTATCAATAACATTAACATTGTTATTTTTTTAGTTGTTTAATTATATTATGTATTGTTTTTCCAATCAAAGCATCCCAAACTTATTTGTTAATAACCCTTTTTGTTCAGACAAAATATTACTCAGCACCCTCCTAAAAATATTCATATTTTATTCAATCACCGGAAATGCTTACATTCTTATACGTATCTATATTTATAAATCTTACTATTTATATATAAACCAAATATTTAATTAAAAGAAAAGGAATGGTCCGTACGTTTTGGCAGTCTATATTATTCGTATATCTTATTTTTTGGATTGAACGTCAATCAGATGCGTATTTATTACCCATTACGGGTTTATTATATTATTACTAATATGATTAGGCACATTAGTTCATACATAGAAGATGATTTAAAGAAACTCTCAGAAAAATATCATCGTGATTTGTGTGGGATTTGAACCCACATCCCCTGGCTTACATGGCCTGGGCACATTGGTTTATATGTAGAGTATGATTGTTAAAAATTCTCGATAAACGGAAGTGATTCGTTAGTACAAAGGTTAGTACACCGGCCGTTTCTTTAAATTTGATTCTATAGATTTGAGACGCTTGAAGATTTCTGTCTGACGTTTCGGTCCCGTGCTTGGACCATCTTCAGGAATGTTCAGGCAGCTTAGTTAATCATCGTTTTTTTCTTTAATTTAATTTTCAAGTCCAAAGTATTTCTGCAGCTTGGGTTTTTATTTCTTCCGTTAACCCTGGGGTGCGGGATTCAACCGCGAGTTCCACAAATCCGGGTCCGCCCGCATCCTTGCGGGTTATTCCTGCCCGCGGGGTCCTTTTATTTTGTCTGCACATCCTTGCCGCAATAAAAATATCCTGTTCGGCGACGGAGCAACACTCGCCCAGTGTTTATGTGTCGGATAAATAACCGCGCGCGGATTAGCTCAGCGCTCCTCTCAACTGATAACTTACTGATAATTATTTATTTATTTGATGTAATATTTTGCTTAACAATATACACAAATCATTATAGACACATACGAAGAAATATAATATATACGAGGGCGGTCCGATAAGTACTTAGCCTGCAAAAGAAAAACGAAAATTTTGGAAAAGTGGCGATTTATTTCTCAATATCGTCTCCTTTTGGCTCGATACACTTGACCCAGCGATGCTCCAACTTCTTTAACCCATCTGAAAAATACGTTTTCTCGAGATCTGCAAAGGAGGCCTCCGTGGCGGCGATGACCTCCTCATTCGACTTAAATTTCTGCCCGGCGAGTGACTTTTTCAAGTTTGGAAACAAAAAAAAAATCGCACGGGGCCAAATCTGGAGAATACGGTGGATGGGGGAGCAGTTCGTAGTGCAATTCGACTAATTTGGCCATGGCGACGGTGGAGGTGTGAGCCGGTGCGTTGTCATGGTGGAAGAGCACTTTTTTCTTCGCCAAATGGGGGCGTTTTTTCTGCAATTCGGCGTCGAATCGGCCCAATAATTCGGCATAGTAGAGCCCTGTGACCGTTTTGCCCTTCTGCAGGTAGTCATTGTAGATCACACCTTGTGAATCGACAGTAGCCATCTACGAGAATGTACTACACGATAGTAAATGTCTCTTGCGATACTAGCTCCATCGGGCGGTGAGGCTTAGAAATTATCGGACCGTCCTTGTATTCTCTTTACCAACTGCCTCTTCTCAGAGGAGGTTGGCGACCATTTCACTGAGCATATACTCATGCTGAAACAGTGGTCCCCAACCCTGTGCCCGCGGGCACCATGGCGTCCGCCGACCGTTTTACAAGTGCCCGCCGCTGTGCGACCACGATAAAAAATCATTTAAGTTTACAATAAAATTTTATGAAAATAAATAATATTTAGTAATTAAACAGAGAAATAAAAGCGAATAAATTATATTTTTTTATCAATAATAATTATATTTTTGTAATAAAATATTTTTTGTGCATTGTATGTATTATTGACTATGTCCAACTATAAATGGTACCCGCCGCCCGACCGGCATTCTAGAATGTGCTCTTGGGTGCAAAAAGGTTGGGGACCCCCGGTGTAGTGGGTCCCCGGTTCATTTTACACCGCACTTTTAATATTGCTACTGCCTAATAGCATTATTATATAACCTTTCCTTACAAAGCTCTTGCGTTTAGATCTGATACTCCTTCTGCAGCAAGCTACAGATACAATAACAGGAGCCCCACCACCTCGGCAGAAACTTACAAAGCACGTCCTGAGTATATATATAATATATATAATAACAAGGCGGTTAGATTCACCCTGTAGATTGATTCCACGCCTCGTGGTCCGTGGCCAGCTTTGCGTCCCATCTCGAAGCATTATTCTGTTCTCGTCTTGACAACCCATTACGGACCGCTCTGTGTCATTATATATATTAAAATTATCATAATCGGCTTTGGCGTGCGCCGACCTCAAAGTGTCTTCGCGGCGCCATTTTCATTTGCATTTCCAAGATGGCGGCTGCGCTGATAACATGGTCGCGATTGACCTTTCAAATATCCTTTATTTAAACTACCTTGTGCGAATGTTGAAATTATTTTTAAAACTGTCATCTGTTGGGTCAAAAAAATTTCGCGATTAAAAATTGACTGATGAAGAGTGTAAATTAACTTTTTCCATACAAAGTTTCCATTCATAGCATCGCCGTTATAATTGTGTTTTTTTTGTTTAAAAATCATACCTTTATTATAAATTAGTTCACAGGTAGATGATTGCGAAAATGGATACTAATAATGAAATGTGTATAAATGGATTCGAAAAATCTACTGCTGAGGCTTTATTTAATGTATTAAATATATAACAATTATTTGTGCAAGGATTAGGTTTAGAGTTGTCGGATTATATGTTTTTTGTTGGGTTGCCTATTAGTTCAACTGGCTGATGGAAGAGATGAGGTTTATAAAGCTGCACTTTTGCTCAGTCGATATCCATTATGTTAAATATTGACTACGAAAAGTATATGTAATATATTTACCAATCCACCAAGTCTAGTATAAGTTGCTCTATACAAAAATTAGTTTCAGTTTGCACGAAATGAGCTATCAATCGCGAAATAGAAATATCACATTTGTTCAAATTGAAATTAACAATTTTATTATTTTGTATTTTTATTATCATAGTTTAGTTGATTCTTAACATTGTATAAAATATTAATTTGTTTTTTTTTTCTTTCAGGTAAGCGTTCGGAGATGTCACGAAGGCACTGTCGCGGAGTCGTCTGGTAACATTTTGAAATATCATTAAACAACCTGAGAGTCCAGTGTTGCCATTTCGACGGCCGCGACGACTCAATTTTTTTGTGCAACCTTGAATAAGCAACAAAATATGGCGTCCTCTGTTTGGTATTTTAAACCCCAGACATGGCATTTAAAGTTTAGCAGAATAGCGTATAATTGACACCTAGGAGAGCTTACTACGGAGTTATTCTGTGATATTTACTTGTAATGTGACACACTCGGGTTATTTTGATAGTCGACTTAATTATAATAATTAACTTACTTTTTTAAAATTATTTTCCACTCCATTACTCCATTATACAAGAGACAAATGTTGATTACAATTTTAAAAAATTAAAAAATATCAACCTTTAGATGCTTTCCATGTTTTTTTAGTCAGGGGGGGGGGGGGTTAAAAAAAACCTTTACATAATAGGTGATTACCTGAAAGATTATACTGTACTATTTTGATCAAACTAAGAACATCTTAAATCAAAGCCTTTTCATAAATGCGCACAAATTTACCAATCTTATGCTCATGGAGTAAACTTTTATATCACAATTTTTTTTTTATCGCTTGCTCACCTGTCTATCTTTCATTTGTGAACCCCGCATTGTACATAGTAAAATGGTCAGTAGGCTTCTTATTTAAATTACATTAGTTTGGATGTCTCTCGCTCGCGAAGTAAACAAATTCAAGACTTTCTCGTATTAAAATTCAACTCGATACTGCCAGGTCATCTGAAGATCATCCATCATCTGCGGTTCCATCATTTCACATGTAAAGTTATTCACGAATATCCCCACTGCTTATCTCCCCAGTGCTCTAATCAAACAATAACAAGTGAGGCTTCACCGATCCCCACATTTCCATACCGAGCCACCCGCCCCTCTACTCACTCTGACTCTTCGAAGCCTTCGATTTCTTCTTTACCCCCGTGTGCCTGTTCAATAACAAGGTTACAAGCTACAACTTGTATTTTATAAAACTAATATTAATACAGCACTTTTGTATAAAAACAGATCGCATCAAAAAAAAAATACTTATCGCGTGGGACAGGATGTTCTACCAGGTTTTTATATACTTCCTTTTCCACAGAAAATCTTGATTTATTTGTAAGTTAAAAGATATAAACTCAGTATAGACATGTTTGTATAATAAATAAGTCACTTGAACTCTTATTTGACAGCCAGGGTTCAATCTCCTAGAACGTCAATTTAATTCTATTTTTTATATTAAACATTATTTACTTTTGCCGTTATCTAAGATTTCTAATCTTAACATAAATATATGCTCTGGTAAACTATCGTTTTTGACGCTACTGTATTACACCGCGGTTGGCACAAATTTTACGATCGTCTAGCCACGCTGAAATTAGGTTGGTAAATTTTTCACAAAGCTCGTCTAGGCGTGTTGGAATTATATTAGGCTAGATCAGTGGCTCTCAAACTCTTTTGGCCCACGGACCCCTTTTCATGGTCAAAACTTGCCTACGGACCCCCTTTCATAGTCGTTGTTCAGGGACCCCCAAATCGATTTTAATTTTCTAAGGACCCCCTGAATGATCCCGGGGTCCGTAGGGACCACTTTGAGATGCACCGGGCTAGATGACGTGAGGTTGATACTAATTTCTTGCCAATCCTCTCCGGTTTGCAATGCAACCGATTTGAAATTTAATTACTCGATTAATCCGCTGAAATGCGGCTTGCCCTCACTGCAAATTCACGACACGTCTAAATTTGTAAAGCCATCGACCCTAACCGCAGAGCCAGCCTCGGCTCCTGCCATCAAAGTACACCGCCGCACTGATCGTTTTATCTTTATTCCGGCTTACAGATTAGTAATTCGTGGATTATTTTAGTCTCTGGCTTCAAGACCCTTGACTCGATCACAAATCTTGCCGCAGAGCCACCCTCGTGAGCAGGAAGCCCCGCCACGTGGTGCATCTGCCAGGCCACGTGTATCCAGCGCGTGCCCGCTAATGGTGGGAATGTTACGTATTTTTTCTGCTAGTTTACAATCATATTCTCTCGGAAATACCGACCGACTTGAGTCTTATAATTTTATTGCATTAAGGAATACCTGTGTAATTATATATCGCCGCTAGAGAGTAATTACGACTCCTTCCTGGAAAGGTTCGGGGTAAAGACGTGTTTTCCAAATGCATCTAGTATTCTATTGTATATTCATGTTGCTAATTCCTTTGGGTATTTCTTATGTTTTCTTATGGCTATGCCGCTCCAGGAGATTCATTCGAAAATCATCGGCCGTTACCGCCGCCATGTATATTAAATAAACTTTACAATCAAGTATTGAAAGTGTTATTACTCAAACGTTCGAGAGAAGTCCACCCAGTGTGCATCCGAGCTAGTGGCATTCCGAGAGGGGCACATAACAGGAATCACCGAATATTAGATTACTCATACTTCAAGCAATTTAAAATAAATATATAATTATATTTTTTATACGTCAGCAATATATTCTTCCCCCCTTTCAGTGATCGTAAATCACAAATTTACCATTTTCGAACACATCACACTTATAATTTTTTTTTTTAAGTTTTGCCATTCGCGATTCGAAAAATTGAATTTATTGGTTTATTCGAGTGTTGAAACGACTCGATTGGGCCCATCCCTAGTGCTCGGCTATAAATAGGCCGCCCTGTGCTCCCCGTGGAACAGCCTCCGCATTGTTTACGCTCCCAATTAGTGACGACTGCGAGCCGCAGTTCCCGTGTGTTTGGGAGGTCAGAGCTCTTTGTAGTTTTTAGTTAAAAATGCTTGTAGCCGTAATGATGGCCACAATTCATTTCCATCAATAATCGTGTCTGCAATAAACAACGATAATTAGAAATCCTTTGTAGTAAAAAATATATATATCTCAATATTTTCTGACAAGACCCGTATTGATCAGGATCCTCGAGTGCTTTTGATTTTCAATGCTGACACTGTCCAGTCGGACGCTCGAAGGTCGCCGAAGTTTCCGGAACGTTCTCTTCACTTCTTGTTGGGGCTTGGAAGAGTCCATTATGACTAGTGATTGTGCTGCGTATTTCTAGGTCACGCTGTATAATGATTCCTACAGTCTGAAAAGCTACTCGTTGCTATATAGAGCCTTTCAAGTGGTTTTATCTATGAAAATAAAAAAAAAACCATTAACGGATATGATGTGTGGATTCGGTTGTATTACGCCGCATATGGACTTTCTAATTCGCATCCGTGAGAGAAGATGTTTGCGAATGTAATTCGCGGAAAGATTGATACTGACTTGACAACACATCTCTGTAGATCAGCGTTTTCTAAACTGTGTTTCGATACAAATCAAAATAATCAAATCGTGAGTTCATAATCAATCAGCCACCAAATCTTTTTTCTTTCGTAGGCTATTTATGATTTTGCAATCTGTTTACAGGTGCTAAACAGCATAAATTGCAATCTATAACGAGACTTTAGTGCCAGTATACCTAGTAAGAGATCTGCATTAAACTGTATTTTTATAAAAATATTATTATTTAAAAATATCAACGTTGGTATTTCAGCATTAGAAAACACTGGATAGTTAATCTATGCTTTGTTAGATAGAATTGTAAAATTACAATATTTATTACCTGCGTGGAGATGAAATCTTAAACCTGTTATTTCAGGTTGTATTGTTTATTTTATAAAACGCATCATTCATATAAACTGCAAAATCACCAGAATTAACAAAAAATCTATCTATTTCTAATCGATAGATAACTAGTTATTAAATAGTAGTTCCCAAATATTCAAATTTAATTTTATTGTTATTATTATATATTTTTATGTAACAGTATATTCAACAAAATATATTAAATTTATGAAACACCTCGAACACTTTTTATTTGTGCTATGTACTTGATATCAATGTATATTAAAATAATTATTAATTCGAGATATCGGTTGTATTGAAATAAACTGAGTTTAATAATTGCGTTACCAATACTTTTGAATAAATAATATATTACACCAAGTTGAAAATAAATGTTTTCTGCCAATAATAAAAATAAATGTGTAAAGTACATATGAATATTTAATTATATACATAATATTATAATTTAATGTCTATATAAACATATTATATAACTTACCTTATCTATCACACAGAACGTGATAATGTAAGATTGCAGACATTCCTGTGTAAATTATTATTTTGCTTTGCATAAGATTGTGTGTATAAATATGGCTTGCAACCAAATCAGAAATCTGATATAAAGGCCGGGAAGAATTCGGACACAAGTCACGTGCATCATGCACAGCATGCAGAGGCCACCTGTAATTGTTTAAATTTCCAAAAAATAAAACGCAATTAAGTTTTAGTATATGTTTACATTGCAAATTCGTAACTTGTGATTGATGATATGTCGTTTTGAATTTTCCACTTTTCATATGAGAAATATTATATTAAAATAGTCTAACCACCGTAGCTGTCCTGATAAGAATTATTAACAATTCTCTCCGTCGTTTCATGTGTATAAGGTTTCTTGCTATGTTAGTATAAAAGCCTGTATGAGTAATGGTGTTTTAATGACTTCGAAGGATTACTCCTGGAATAGTATTTTCAAAGTGTCAATATTTTTTTATATTATTATTTTTTATTGTAAATATAACTAGATAGTTAATAATAGCTCAGGAGCGCGGCATTTCCCGGTCCGGTGTGTTATCATCGCTTATCAGTCATTTAACCGAACCCACTTCCTCTGCAGACTGCAGCACCTTCAGTTAGCCATTCCAGTTCTTTCATTTCCAATTATTTGATAATCTTATATCCCTATATCATTTATTTACTTTGGTTAGTAATTTAAAAATAACTTGTATAGCCTCGTAGACTATTTGGCTTTTGGTTATGAATATATGTGTTTAAATCTTAATGAAGCCTTTTTATTCAGTGCAGTTTGGTGCCCAAATGATTTTCTTATAGTAAACAGTGTAGTGGGTCTTCGTGTTCTTCTACACAGTATTTTTATATTCAAAGGAAGATTCTACGTATTACTGCTGCCCAATAGCATTTAGATCTGATATTTATTCTGCATGATACTCCACAATAATTTAAAGTCCACAAGCCAATTGCTGATCCTTTACACACGCTCAAGGCACAGAATGTTAGCCATGCACAATCAACAGAACAGGGAGAACTAAATGCAGTAAGAGTTGATTAGTCAATCGGTTAAATGCACCCAGAATGAAGTAGCTTGGCGGATTCGCGTGACTCGAGATGACGCGGCGAGAATACTCGGCCCGTGAGTTGACCAGGACGTGAGTCATTCGCGTCATATGAAGCATAAATACCTTGCACTACATACACCTGGAAATAATCAATATGATGATAATCACAGGTTAACTCAAAAGTCATAAAACCACCGGACAGTTATATTTCATCATTGTAGTATTTCCTCGTGTCAAATCTAACTGTACTGTGTCACAGGTAACTCCATTTATCTCGGTTATCTTCAGTTATCAGGTGCTCGAGTTATTATCGCCTCACAAACAACAGAAGGCGGCCTGCTGATAAAGGTCCTCTTACTATTCCTGCAAACATAAACACCGACTACTAGGGGACTCTCATTGCCGGAAACAACCCGACACTTGTTAGCCTCCCATTATTTTGCGTATCTTTTGTGATTTATCTTTAGTAAATAACGCAAAAGAGAAAACTATTAGCTAGTAGAGAGCTTAAGGGTCTAAGTCCCATACTCGAGTTTTTTTTTATAATTTTCTGGTCCGTTTTGCGAAAAATCGACTGCACCAATCAAAAAAATTTAAATACAAAAAGTTAGATACATCCCTTCTTCCGAACACAATATTTTTTAATTTCTTGTAAATTTACTTTTAAGATGATAAATGTGTGTTTTTTCCGATTGAAGTGTAGGAATTTGGAGATTCGTCATGTCCCTGTTCTAAGAGTCCTAAACATTTAAAAGTCTTTTTTTCAATTGGAATTAAAAGATTTAATATAAACCCTGTGCGATTTATTATTTTAAAAATATATTTAACAATCTTTGGTTTTGAATAGTCGTCATTTTATCCAATTTTTCAACATCTTCAAGATTTTATTTTACCCTGAAAATGGACGTTAATTAAATAATAAAAAATAGATAAATATAATTTATAGTTTTTTCAATACTCTATAAAAAAATCAACTTTCGACATAGAAAAATAAAGTGAGAATTAAATTAATTAAATGACACGATTTCGCCAGGTAAAACGGTCCTTTTTTTGTGGCAGACGGGGGATGGACACCAAGCAAGGTTCGGTAGCAAGACCCTTAAAGCTGCCTACACGTGCTGGGACTATCAAAGTACAGAAAACTTGAAGCAGCATAACGTTAAAAAGTTTTGCCCGATGGCTCTAAAAATCGTACACAAGTCGGCGCCCTGTGATGTGTCTCGATACGCATCTCCTTTTGAAGATTTATTAATAATTTATAATTTATGGTTGATTTTTTATGGACGGAGCGCCGGCCTACCAGCATCTCTGAAGAGTTAGATTTATTGTTATTGATTGGGAATTCCGGCGGACAAGTGTGGGCTATGATCTGCCATCTCAAAGGCCGGCATTCGACTCTCAATTGGTAGCCGCGAGGATCGAGAATGAAGCACTGCCTCCGGAATTTGCCCCCCCCGAAGCCGTAAATTGTTATTCAGTTTTGATCAAATAAATAATTTAAATTAAGTTTTCTGTATGCGGAAAAAAATATGTTTGGATCTGGGGATAATTATTCGACCACTGTACCACGAGGCGGCTGGACGCGTTATTTTTCTAGATTTTTCTCTAGTCATTCGCGACGCCATGCACCACACACGCGCCTCCTCGGCCGTATTCTTTCATCACGCTAATGCCACACCATCAATAACCTTCTGCCTGAATACGTTCTGGCAACACTGCGTGATTTATGAGGCTCTAACCGCAGCGTGTCTGGGAGGGTGGCGCGTGCACCCCGACACTAGGCTCCGGGTTGCCAGTAGCGTTTAGCTTTATCCAACAAATCGTACTTCTACTTCCTCTACTTCCGAAAGCTTCTTTTTAGATCTAAAGCATGGGTTCCCAAAGTGCCCTGCAAGGGGTCGATGACGGCGAAAAATTAAATTGGGGGTCCACGAACTGTAAATGGGGGTCTACAAGAGTGGATCCCATTGGCCATGTTGGCCACGATATTTTCGACGATATGCACGTTGAGTTAACACAACTGAACTACTATTTTCAATGTACAGCGTCATTATTTCGATGTGAAGCATGGTTAAAATTGCACTAAATTAATGTTTCAAAACATGTTTACTTAAGTCAATCGGTTTATAAATGTCAAAGATATTCAATGTTTACATACCGACATAAAATATGGCGCACCCTGTATATCAGATGTCAAAAATATGTTTGAAGTTGATGAATTTTATAAAATTTCAATATTAGCAAGGCTACGAAAAACAGGAAAACTCGACAAGGGGTCGACAGGACAAAATAGTTTGGGAACCTATGATTTAAAGCATAATATAAAAATTGTCTATTCTGAATTTTTATTTTGAAATCTGTTTAGTACATGAATGATAATATCGTGGATACATTTCTTGCACCAATACCGAGTACGCTAGCGTAGCAGACTTGCATATAAACTGCCGATAATATATCCTTATATAATAATAGCAACCTCGCACCCGGTGGAGCCGCCGGCACGTCCTGCCGCGGGTTCAAGGCTTTGCAGGCTGTTTCAGGTCAGACATCCTGCAGAGGAGTTCGTCAACAATCCCCGGAATAAGAAACGACACTCAAGTCCATATTAAAGCCGCACGATTGAATGCAAATCTTAAACAAGCAACATCAACGATTTCCACGAAAATATATATCTATGGTCTCGGTGTCTTGGGTGTTGCGCTGCTTTATTTTTTCCCCATAAAATAAGCTCTTTATTATTTCTGTATATAGCCAAATCAGGATACCTTACGATTTTTTCCACGGTCAAGAATTGAAGAACTCTGACGTCGTCAACGCATGGTGTTTTGAGTATTCTCATATAAAGCCACATTTCAAATGCCTCGCCCATCTGGCCCAGGATTATGAATTCGGGTATACTCCTGACCAACAATGATACCTGGAGCGCCAGGGTCTCCGAGGGTATCCTTGGCCGCGTTTCGCTCCTGAGGCAGCTGGAGACAATGCTGGACTCCGGGCGCGCTGAGCAGCACGCTGGCCGGTCTATTTCCGAGCAGATTCCACGAACACGCCTCTTGGTTATTTATATCGAGGGTTCGATAGTGATACGGTACATGCGTGGAATTTTAATTTGTAAAGCTTTCGTATTGCAGCGACGCCGGTATCTTGATGGAATATTCACGGTTTCGATTCTTAAAAATGTTTATTTAATATTCAATAGATCCGCATTAGGCACTCACAATTCATATGCCATTAAATATATATTTAGTTTAGAACAGGTTTATCGTGCATATTAGCGGTCTAGTAGCTATCACGCTAGCTTGCTGATTCGGATTGCCACGGATTCCCCATTGTCTCCAGGAACAAAAAATATCTTTCTGATACAGGATACTGCATCAGAGTTACGCAAAATTTTGACTCCGAAGAAATGCGGTCCATCAGACATACGAGTTGGAATTTTGATGACTTGGAGAGCGAGTGAGTTGGCTTCATGCCGGTTGTTTCTCTCGCCGCAGCGCTGACGAAGGACTGGTCGGACCACGCGCTGTGGTGGCCATCACGCAACAGCTGGCTGAGCCGCACCCGCTCCACGCTGGACCAGTGCGGCGTGGCGGCCGACAACCTGCTGCACTTCACCCCCATGCACAAGGCCCTGCGCGTGCAGCTGCCCGACCTGCGCTACATGCAGTGCAACGTCAACTTCTCCGTCAAGACCTTCAACGCCGTCATCGCGCTCTGCAAGGAACTCGGTGAGCACCCCTTTCTACTTCTGAATGCCTACATCTACATATATATCTTCTTCTTCTGATGCCTCTCCTCATAGGACGTCGGTGACCATTCGCTCGAACATATCCCTATCCTGGGCCAGTCTCACCTCCGATCTCCAGCCACTGGCGCAAATTCCAATGCCCCTTTTTCCTTCGATATTTCCTTGGACGAAAAATATGGCCAAAATAGGAGACCTTCCGCTTCTTTCATTTGTGACGCGGCCAACCAATGGTATCCTAATTATTCTCCTATACAGTCACATGTATGCCGCCTCAATTCTTCGCATAGTAGCTGTCTTGAGAGTCCATCTTCGGCTCTATAAAGGAGAACTGAGACGACATAACATTTGGTGAATCTCCAGCGAGATTTCAGGGTTATATGGAACGTCCGTGGACTACGTAAAGATCGAAAACTCCATAAATTCGATCCATTCCGTAGAGGATATTTTTCACTGTTTTTCGAGTCTTTCATTCATCTCTGGCATTCGTCGCCGACTAAGGAGAAAGTGTCTCCGTGGTGCGCTGAAAAACACAAAGGCTGAAAATCACAAAAAAGGGTTGGTGGAGGGTCTTTATTCCACATATCCTAATCTATTTTATATTCGGGTAGTCGTCCAGTTCCAGCTGCAGCCTCTTTGTTAATCTGCTTCCAAAGCTAGAAAATAAGGGTGAGTTCCGATTCTTCCGGTGAGGTTTGTATAGTTCCCTAGGAAAGTTCTAATTGGGCCTTATGGTAGAAATTTTCCAGTCAACCTCCAGAGAGTCTTAAATCCTAGTAGATAGGCTTCTCCGAGCCCCGATGATGACGTTCGTGTCTGCTTGCAGGCATCCGACACCCCGAGGAGCTGTCGCTGTGCCGGCCGCTGGAAGCCGCGCATCTGAAGCGGAACTACGGCGAGGGCGGCGGAGGCCCCACCCTGGGGAGCGGGCGACTCCCACCGGACACCAACACCTTCATAGCGGCCAGCGGGGCCCGCGGCGCCTCGGGCAGCCTGGACGCCGGGGGAGCCCCCCTGCTGTGCGCGCCGCCGCCCCCGAGGTCGCAGTCCGCCACTCCCATCAGCTCGCCGGTGAGCCAACTGCAATCTGTCGTCCTCAATCTCTTCACTTTTTTTGGGTCGTCTAGACACCACTTTGCCTTTTTATTTTACACTAGCGGATACCCGGCGCTTTCTACTACGCTAAATAAAGAAATAAAATACTTTTTTATTTGTTCTATGATTGTATATATGATTTTTTATCGTGAGATCCATGAGTTTTTGTTTGAAAACTCTAGCTGTCGGATCATGTCTGATGCGATGACTGACCAGGCGATAGCAAATCTTTGATTTCCGACCAAGCAGGATTGTACGTTAATGTGATGAAAAGATCATGAATGACAGTTGTATTGTTTTTTTTTTGTTGCTGTGGCAGCCTGCATTATACAACGGCAACGTCAACTACAAAGATCAGTGTTTTTTTGTTGGCAGCCTGCATATACGCGAAAATGTTACTGTTCCTTTTTTTGAAAAGTATTCGCTACCGCAAAATGTTGAAACTTTTGAATGGGAAATGTTGAAAATCTATTTAATTAAATAATCCGAATTTGATTATTAATTAATAATTTAAGTGGTCTAAAATGACGTCAGTATTATTGGCTTTTAAATGAAACCGGTTTGGGGCACATTGGTTGGATAGTCCTAAAGCCTATAGCGGCCAAATAACCGCCGGTTTTTGAGTTTGTGTTTTATATATATAGATTCTGATTGAATAAAATAAAATAGTTAACAATATTTCAGTAAACGGTTCACCCATGAAACGCTAAAGAAAATACTTAAGCAATCAAATATTTATCTTGTCTGTGTTAGTAGATGGATTACACACTTGCACGAAGTATTTTTAAATACTATTTGAGCTTTGTTTGCTGTTTTTAATTCTAATTATTTTTCATCCCATTGCAGCACCAAAACGGCACGTGGAAGCGAGGCATGAACGGCTCCGGGCTGTCCAACGGCAACCTCTCTGATGGCTACCTCACACCGCACAACACATCCGTGTCCCTAGAGATGCTCAACGGATCGTCCGACATCTCCCTGGCCAACAGTCCCGTGGACCCCGGTCGTGAAGCCAGAGAGTCCATCGTCCGCCCCAAGTCACTGGTAGAGCGGGCTCGCATGAATGTCGGGTAAGTGACAAGCAGGAAACATTTTTTCTCCTGAGTCCAATCCAGGTGGTCAAATTTTATGAGATTTATACCATTTGTATTTTCCTGTTTAGGTGGCTGGACTCCTCCTTATCTATAATGGAGCAGGGAGTGCGTGAAGGTGACTGTCTGCGCCTGCGCTTCAAGTTCTCCGCCATCTACGACCTAAACTCTCGCACGGATGCGGTACGCATTAACCAGCTGTATCAGCAGGCTCGCTGGCAAATTCTCAACGAGGAAATTGACTGCACTGAGGAGGAGATGCTAGTTTTTGCTGGGCTACAGGTACGTTTTTATAACTTGAACGAATTGCGGTAATTCTTGTATCTAATTTATATTTCTAAAAAAATAATAATTTTGACCTTAATTTCTTTTACTATATTATTATAAATTTAAGACTAACTAAGTTATCATGTTTCGTTGATTTTAATTTTTAAATTTTTTATTTTCTTTTCTTTCCAGGTCCAGATCAACCTCCAGACCGGTAATGGTCAAGGAAATGACACAATTGATAGCATCACCTCGGGCATTGAATCCCTCAACACGTCGGCAGCCAATGGCAGCGGCGGTGAGGACGAGGTGGAACTGGCCCTGGCGCAGCTGCAGGCGGCCTTGGAGCCTCCCAGCCACAGCCAGGACATCACACGTGTGCCCGACCTCTGCGACAACCTGCGTTTCCTCAAGTCAGCATAATCTTATATTTTATAACTATCTTCATTACTGAATTAAACATTACAAATATATTGAGTCTTGTAACTTAAGCCTAGCCTTCTCTTTGAGAATAACTAAACTTTTCTAAAAAAATATATATTTTGTAACATAGTAACGTTTTGTTTTTTAATGTAAAAATAATATTGACTGCCTATTTTTTATTGATAATCAATCTGCAGTTCAGAGGTTCATGTGATGTGAATTGAATTTGTAGAACTAGGTTTTATAATTGCAGTTTTTGCTTTATTATGACCTTGATACTAGGAAAGAATTAATATTAATAAGTTTAAAAGCAACATCAAAATAATATAGTTCATAGTGTTACTAACATTTCTACAGACGCAAAAAAAAATGTTTATAATATTTATATTTCTACCATATTTATATTTACAAAGTATTTTCTTCTATTGTCGGTTTCACAATGTGAAGCAAGTGCGACGGTGCCTTCTGCTTCCTTGCGTAAGATTTGTGTTTTCTCTTTCTGTTTTCTCCACTTTCTCACCGTGTATTTACTTTTCTCCTTCAATCACTGCACCTTTAAAATATTTTATTATGTGTACATGATAATCTAAGCATTAACATTGTTTATAATAAGTTTTCCCCACTAATCAGTCTTATGTGTTTATTTATTATCTTTAATACATAAATAGTGACTACACAATTGATGTCGTACATGACTAATGATGTTCTCTTTATATCTCTGAATAATGCACCAACTATGCGGGAGATTACACTGTTCCCATGTGAATATATCCCGTTACAACTTTATTTATAATAGTTTTTATACATGGACTTTAATTTACAAAGATTTGTATTTTACATTGATAATATGGCGCCTACAGTTACTTCTGAGAATGCACAAATCAAAACAATATAAATAAAATAGAAAATGTTTCAAATTGTAATTTTATTTATTTGAAACTGGCGGTGCAATATTAACAATATAATTTTATTTCCAAATGTGTATCAGAATTATTGTTAACCTTGCTTGCATTCTTCCAGGCCAAAGCGTTTCACGTTGCGTGCATTCAAGCGCTACTGGTTCACTTGCCGTGACTTGCAACTCGTGGGCTGGCGATCACAGAACGAAGCCAACTCCGGTGGCGGAAACAATCCTCGGCCTGCCGTGCAGGTGGCTCTGCGAGGAGCCGAAGTAACCCCCGATGTCAACGTGGCTCAGGGGAGGTTCTGCATCAAACTGGAAACGCCCAGTGCCGATGGCATGACTGAGATGTGGCTGCGCTGTGACAATGTAAACATTGCAATCTAATTATTTGCAATACTTGGGTTTTTTAAGATCCCGGATATGAGTCAGAGTGATGACTTATTGCGTTTCAGGAGGAGCAATATGCGCGCTGGCTGGCGGCGCTGCGCTTGGGAGCGCGAGGACGATCGCTAGCGGACGCAGGCTGGGCTGGTGAAGCTCAGAGCATTCGAGATTTCTTGGCCCTCCAGCGACCCGCCCTAACGCCCGCCATCTCCCCCCAGAGTCTGGACCTGCGCCCCGCTGACTACATCGCCCCACGCTTCCAGAAGAAACTCAAGTCCAAGGTATGGATATTTAATTACTCTCGACACTCATCAAGTGTAGGTCTAGAATATAAATAGGACGCTTATAGAATTATTAATATTATAGAATATTGTATCAGTAGAAATGTGGTTCATTAATTTTATTGCTATTAATAAAGTCTTACGGTCGATCCTCTCCTCTTGCAGTTGTGTTGTGACAGTATCAATTTAACTTCCATCAATATTCATTAACTGTCTCCGGCTGTTGTGGAGGGTTTGTCCTCAAACGGGAGCTCCACGGGCAGTGATTGAACAAAAAGAATTTACACTAAATTGATTGACTTCTTTATTTTAATGATCTTTTAATGTTTGGTATTTTAAAGAATTGATTATTTATGCTTATAGAGAATAAGTTTCTTGTTCTAATAGAGGCATCCGCTTTCTAATACGACTTCAATTCTACAATTGATTCAATTACAATGCTAGGGCAGTTTCGAGTTGGACCGTAATGAAGAGTGGCAGCGTTTCTCTAGCAAGAGTCTCTATTGCTCTAACTCTCAACTCATTTGTATTATCAGTGGTTGACATTTATTTTATGTTAGTACCTTTGGCTGTACTAGCATTGATTTAGGCAGTTTCTTAAGAACTTATCCAATCATATATTTTATAGTTTTTACTCTTTTCAGTATCACCAAAAGAAAGTCATTAATAGATAATGTCACGAGTTTATAATAAATAACCTTGAATATAAAACATTACACGTTGTTTATCTTTATGCAATATTACTTCACTTATACAGTATATTACATATAAACATATTTTCTTTTCACTTTTAGGTCACCCAGCGAATTCTAGAAAATCATGCAAACGTCAAGGACCTTTCAGCGATGGATGCAAAACTGCAGTTCATACGAGCATGGCAGAATCTGCCGGATCACGGCATCGCACTGTTCGTGGTGCGGCTCATGGGGCACCGCAAGGAGGAGCTCATAGGGGTCGCGCACAATCGCATCATGAAACTTGACATCAACACTGGCGATCATCTCAAGACCTGGCGTTATAGCACCATGAAGGTCAATAACTTTTCTAAAAATCGCCCCTTCTATCAATTAATAATTTTTGTAAATATAAATAAAACGGTTTACGATAGTACAATACTTTGTGTCATAAGCTTGTTTTTTCATTTAATTTTAGGCCTGGAACGTGAACTGGGAAATCAAGCACATGATGGTGCAGTTCGAAGAAGGAAGCGTGATCTTCTCCTGCCAATCGGCAGATTGCAAGGTCATCCACGAGTTCATCGGGGGCTACATCTTCTTGTCCATGCGGTCCAAGGACGCCAACCAAGTACTGGACGAAGAGCTCTTCCACAAACTTACCGGCGGTTGGGTCTAAAGCGACCCCCCCCCGACCCGAGCTTAAAATAAACTTACCTAATTTAAGTTGAGGGCGTTGATGCCCTGTTCAAAAAATTATACAAATCTACTCCGATGATTCGTTGTTGCTTCTTTACAAATGCACAATGTTTCAACAATTCTACAGTAGTAACATATTGACAGTGAAACGTAATTATTCAAAGAAATTGCGTACAACCCGGTGAGTGTTTGACGTCCATGCCGTTGTGATGGCTTGTGTATCCACTCGAGCCATAGGAAATAGTGCACACAATGCTTATATTTCTATTTCCGTAATACTTAGTTTCAGTAGGAATGGAGTGTTACAATGAAGCATGATACTTTCTCGTTTTATGTTTGTCTTTTTGAATCGATCTTTTTTATGTTATTTGTAACACTAAAATATTAACAGTTAAATAGGTATCGATACCATGAATATTTGTATGTAAGCAAGGATCGTTAATTTTAATATTAGGATATTTTATTTATACTGTAATTTCTTACCGTTTGTGGTAAAAAATAGAAATGAATGAGAATGGATAATTTTTTAACCATTTCGCTTTTATTATGAAGACGATAATTCTTATAAGTAAGAATTGATCGAGAAACTCATTTTTTTACACAGCTGCTTTATGAAAGCGACAAGTGCCTAAATCTTTACAAGTGTTCATTTTTTCGAGACATTTATTAAATATTTTTACGTATGATGTTAATTATGAAATTCACCGTCTTTGGTGCCTTTTCTTAAGCCTTATTTATAACAATATACCATTTACTTTAATTATTTTTATACAAACAAAATAATTTATCAGCATTTCTTGAATATTGACGTTGCTATACTTTTATGTAGTTGACTGTCGAAACGAAAAAGATTTTTTCAGTGTTATATATGAATAATATAATAATGAAACTAATGTTTTTTTTATAGTGTAATTATTTAAATCAAATGAATTTTATTTTTAAAATACTATCTTCCACATAAATTGCCAAAATGCCAGGCTTCCTTATTTACAGAATAAATAAAAAACTACTTTCATAAGTGTATTATAACATCTTATAAATTATGTATTGTAATGATTTATTTTGATTAATATTTAATAACCTGTTTGTCCGATGATAAATATAAGAGATAATGAATGTGCCTATGACAATGCCTTATTTTGATTATTTCTAAATGTAAACCTTTAGTAACTGTATAAAATGGTAATGTTATATAATTTATGTTCTCGATATTGTTTAACCAGTCATTAATTAGCGTGTAACAAACTTGCCGTGTCTTACTTCAGGTGTAGCAGATACTGTAGACTAATGAGGTGCTGCCTTAACCATTATACATCTTTATGTAAATAATATTGTATATGTTTCAAATGTTTAATGTACTATATTGAATATCTAAATAAAGTTTTAGAATAATACAACACAGTTTTTCAATACGAACCTCACTTCCCTAGGACGTATCAAGATTTCTCGTTATCAGCACACCCGCTTCTTTAATCAGCCTCATATTAAGCATCAGGAACTCCAGAATCTCATCGAGTCATCACAGATACTTCATGTATCTAAATACGAATTAAAAGCACCAGAGGTAATTTACAATAAAAAAATTATGTAGATCGTGTATCCACGTACCTTCCGGCGACAATAATTGAATGGAACTTGTATATTGTTGCCGTTCAGAACATTTTACGAGGAGCAAATTAAGCATGTGCCATATTGCAACAATACCGGCATGGACAAAGCAACAAAACACAAACATAGAGCACAATGGGGATTAAAAATGATTTATCCGTATAGGTAGTTATAGGAATGGCAACGGACATTTTAAGGTGCATGTATTAAAACTTCTATTATTTTTAGTTCATAATTTATTCGTTAAAAATTCTAAATCGGTAAAGTACACTTTTGAGTTGCAGTGAATTGCACTTCGCGGATTCCTACTTACCTTGGGTTCATCCGACGCGCCGTGCTCAACTGAAGTTCCAGATTTATCGGTAACCTTTGTGTTGTTGGCTGTCGCCGTCCCGTCAACAGAAAATGAATTCTTTCATAATCTTTTAATCTGTAATTGTGTGCGAAGAACTTCCCGATTGTGCCGTAGTTAGTCCAGAATTTCAAAATTATCTTACCCTTGATGTAATTTATCTTATATTGAAGTATTTCATTGGATACAGGAAATAGTTGAAGTTTTATCAGAAACATCCAATTTGTTAAAACATGTACATGTAGGACCAATTTTACTGACTGATTTATGTAAATTAATATTGATAAATTAAATTTTTTCAACAAATTATTAGTATCAGCACAAAATGGGAATCAATACATCTCGTGTAAATTGTTCAACTCCACCTGCAAGGTTTTTTTTAGAAACTACACATAATTATTACCAAAACAAACTATCCCAACATCAGCTGCGGTATTATCAGCAAAAAAGTGAATATTTGCAATTCTAGATTATTTATCACAACTTCGTCCGATCCTAAAGGCAAGGCTGTGAGATAAGTCTGCAAAGAAAAACAATCAGTCAGTAGCACGAGATAACATTCCCCAAGGTCACAGAGCATCCAAATCCCTTCTCCACAGCGAATTGTAATAACATCACTTGTAAAATAATTCCATCATTATCTTGCTAAGGCAAATTTCACAACCATAAAACTGAACATATATTTTTTTGCGGACCGTGACCAAGACCATGCAATAAAAAAAATTAACTGTCTTAATAAACCAAATACCTTTTGTTCATTTAAGTAATAAAATTTTAGAGACCTCGAGGCATACAATAAGAATACTAAATTGCCGCTCTGCTAGTAGTTACACCTATGTTTGACTCTCATTCATACCAAGCGTGAAGCGAGTCATCATTCCGATCGATCTTCGTAAGTCTCCCTTTAAGTGGTCAGTCGCGCATCCAGTAGAAATCATGATTGCCTATTTGTCAAGGTAGCACTAGTCAGTGTGCCAGATGCATCGTGCCAGCCGAAGAAAGTAGTATCCTTGAAAGCCGATGACAGCACACACTGCAATAATTTACAATGTAACAAGATATAAGCCCTATATACATTTTAAGTATTTGACTTCTTAGACTAATAATTGTCATTTAGCAAACCCAAGTCCATCAATTTGTCTAAAGTGGATCAATATAGCACTGAAGACCTTTTTGGAGCCAGGGCCGCGTGCTGGATGGTTGAAATGTTTTATTGTCAATACTTTGTACAAGTAATAATTTGCATGTGATTTTGAAACAAGATTATACATGGTACATGGAATTCTCATCATATCTTCAATTGATACTAGCTTGATGAATGAACCTATTCGTACTTCTCTGCTATGAACCATGTTTTAAGAGCTTTTTACAATAATATTTTACTATATTATATAATAAAATATTGTTGTAAAATAGTATCTATAACAAGAAAACCTTAAATTCAAGCATGATTAAAGAGGATATTATTTACAAGTGATATTAATATATTGCAAATATATAATTCCTTATATTTCTTATCAGCGTGCAAACCTACATTAAAAAAGATTATAGAAAATCTATGTTATCTTTTAATCAAAATAAAGATTCAATGTGAAAAACAAAGCTTGGTACACTGCTACAGATGTTGGATGGTGTCCCTTGAGTATCCCCTCGTGCTACACGCTTGAAAACTGAGTTTCTCTGTAGATGCTTCCTGGCTCACGCTTATTTCCCCTACCAACAAAAAAACTAACCAGAGGTTGTCCGTCTCCCAGGAGCCCCGCGGCACTGCGCTGAAACACAAGATTGTGTATAGTATTTCTTCAAAAAAAGGGGAGCACTAAATGAGACAAGTGTACAGTTAATTAAACTTTATTTCCAACATTTTTTTTATATATACATTTATTACTAGTGATGCTTGATTGTCTACAACAAACTGGTAATCAAAGCAAGATAAAAATTGATAATTTTAATACATCAATAAATTATAAAAAAAAAAGTGATATATTTATGAATGGAAATTCAAGCAATCACGTAAATTATTAAAAAAAAAAACTTATAACTAGTAATTAAATAATGGTGATACAAGATACTTATCCTGTAAGATTTCAAGACTAAGGAGCGAGGACCGGATAGGCCAGTCGGACCCAACAGCTCTCACTCCACTGAAAGCAGACCATCCCCAATCAGAAACTACCAATTCCACAATATACAGCAACAACGGCACATCGTAATCCAACCAGCCACCTCACTGTCCAAGATCTGAATAAAATTGACTCGGTTGCAATAGTGTCTATCAAATCAAATGGAAATTATACTTGACCTTTTAATTTGACTTACAATATAATAAAATATTCTTTTTCTAGTATTTGATTTTGATACTTTGAGCTGGTGAGTTGGAGTACGATGACTGTAGAAGTGTGAGTACTGCACCTTGTTGCCGACACCTCAGGGCACTCGGCGCAGGCAGTCTTCCTCCCTCTCTGAAATATTCAAACACGATAGAGACATGGCACAGGATAGACTAACCTAATAAACAAACATATTCAATCTTAAGGTCCATAATGCTCATTGTAACACCAAGTCTTTGTAAAGCATTTGTAATTGGTAACTTAGAAAAAACATAGAAGCTGATACAGACAATTTGTGTTCATTTTGTTCACTGGACTTCTTGATTCCTGTAGAAACAGCAACTTCTCCGAAGATTGATGATTTCCTCACATCTTCAGAACGTTCAGTAGGCGACTGCATTCCAATTTTCGTGGCCTTTCTCGTTACACTTGGAGCAAAACTCGAGTGACACTTTTTTGTTTGAAATGTGCAAGCACACTCCGACACTCTCGTAGAATGTATCGGTTCGGTCATTAGTGAGTTTCGAGGTGTAGGTGTGGTCTTGGAAGACATTATCATTATAGTCAGTCACTGGACCGCTAATGATGGAAGATTCACTAGGAATGGGAGATAGCAACGATAGAGGTTCGTACATATCATCAGTTTTAGAAAATTGTGCCAGACCAACATCGTCTATGGCAATCGGAAGGTCGTCGTCAGAAAACAATGTAGACACGTCAACATTAAAAGGCGAAAGCGGCGGGTCATCTCGCAATGCTAGAGGAGACATAGACGCCGTGGATGTGGGTGGTGTAGGAATGTGCCGTTCATATTTTTCTGGCTCCACACTATCATAGGGCCAAGCGGTTTTGCGCGCAGCAGGAATTGTGCGTTTGTATGGAATAGTTTTTCTTAAGTCGCCATCGGAGTCGAGAGACTGCTGTAGCGATGTACTTATAGGTAATCCCGTACTGGTTCGCACAGAACTTAACAGCATACCGATTTCTTTTGAATTAGAAAGAACGCTTCTAAGGTAGCGTATCTCGGTCTCTAAATCGGTTATGTAAGATGCTTGAGTCCCGAGAGTGGTGCGAATTTTCTTGTTCTCAGTCTTCAATGATGAAATTTGATTTTCGAGACTATCGAGATAGATCTTTTTCTTTATTCTGTTCTCGCGTGCTAAGATTGCGTTTCTAGAATAACACGTCTGCTTTTTAGCGCCGAGCATTTCCTTATGATGTATAGGAAGTCCGCCCTTGTTCATGTTCCCATTGTGGAGATTCTTAACGCAAGTTGACGAAATATTTACGCCCATTGCCTTGTTAACGGAATCTGACATATACCTGCGAGAACGGCCGCTGGCTTGTAATCTTCGGCGTTTAGGCTGAATTTCTTCCTCCGATAGGGAGTCTTCTTCGGAAAAACTGTAAATTCTTGAACTAACGTTGTGCGTACGTTTGGACGCCATCTTGAACTATGACGATGTATAATATGCCGTCAATGAAAATAGCCTAGCATTAATAATATAAACTTACAATTTAAATAACCAAATCTCTTGAACAATTTCTTTATGATAGATTTCACTTGTGAAATTATTCAGTATTTATTTATAGGTAAATTTTACTGTTAAACGTCACCTCTCACAAAACTTCCAAAGTACAGAACCGCACGGAACAACGTCGAATGAAGCGGAAATGAAAACGACCGAAACCGGAAGCAGTTGAATTTCAACATTGTACTATTGCAGGGCTGTCAAGTTGCAATGAAAATAAATATCGATAATAAAATTAACACAATGCACTTTTGTAAAAATCTCCGCAACTTTCTAAAAAATGTTTGAACAAACAAACTACGCTTTAAAAAATATATATTAGAAATAACGACAAATAACTAAACCGGCAGTACTGAGCAGAAAATATACCATAAGCACAAATACAAAAAACCATAGACAAACTGATTTAAATTAGTATATATTCAATCATAAAACTATATTGTAAAATTTATTATTACCACCGGTAATTATTTTTTATAATCGCATTTACGTTTTATTTTTCAAGAATTTGTTAAATTTTTATTTTCTATTTGTTTGATTTTTATTAGCTTTTAAACAAGTTAGCCATAAAATATTTGGTTAAGGTTAAAGTAATGTAGTTATATATTTATGTATGTTTAAAAATTTATATAATATATATTAACTATTAGACATTTCTGATGTAAGTGCTTTAAAATGTATTTGTAAATCTTACAAGCTTATTTTGTTCTGGTGTATTATTTTCACTACTTTCTACCAAAAGAAATATTGACAATTCATAAATAATTTCGAAGGCAGGATGTGATAACAAAGGAGGGAAGGAAACAAATTAAAAATATTAATAACAATGAAAACTTTAATAACAAATAATTCTAGCACAAATATCACATTAAATTAAACACACAAAACAATTTTACATAGTATGGAAGTGGAAGTTTCAACACAAAAATAAATATTCTAGTCTTTTATTTCCATGATAAAAATACAGCAACTCTCTCTCTTAGTGTAAATCCTGACTTTTTGTACTATTATGAAGCATTTCTCGTGAAGAGAAAATATGCCTTTCTTTAGTAGGAATTCTTTAACATTATTCATTAATCTCTTGTTTACTCAATTCTGAACATTTCTCTCATCAGTATTTGGGATTTCAATATCTTCTCCAAAAGACTGGATGGACTTCTGGGGAAGGAATTCCTTTCTTCCATTTTAAGATAAAAAATACCAATTGCATTTTAAAGTAAAGTTTTACCAATTATGTGAGAGCAACTTGAATATTGTTTCTGCAAGGTTTAAACCATTTTATACTTAAATCACTAAAAATAATTGTTAAAATTTTGCAAAAAAGGCAATCAAGTTGCTCTGATATGATTAGGTTGATTATTCTACAACAAAAAATTATGACTTATCAGACAACAGTATTTCAAGGTAACTACCATATTTGCAATGGTGAAATGTTTTTTTGAAAAAACAGAATAAACTTATTATTAAGTAAGTTATTTTTTTCATCTCACAGATCTCGGCGGAACTGTGAAATCTTCATCGATTTATACGAATCACCAATTACTGAAGATTTCTGCAGGTAAGGTGAGCATTATGTTTTAAAAAATTGGGAAATTTATTTAAAATAATAAAATACGTAACTCATAAAAAAACAGTCGTCTTAATTTATTAATAAACTATTTAAACAAATTGAATTGCAAATAATGAGAAATATTATCCCCAACCAACTCGTTGCTTACAAACAAATATTGCAAAAGAAATTTGACATGATTTTTGGCCTTTAGAGTAAAAAAAGGGTAGGGATATTTCATACAATACTTCATATTATTTGAAAATCAATAACAACGTATTCAGTTGATGAGTAACAGATGCCAGTTTTAGACAGATACTTAAGTCAACCCGTAGAGCTACTGAAGTTCCCGTAGATTTATATTACTGACAGTGTAAGTTTAAATTATATGTGAAGTGTTGAATTTAGTAACATTTCTCAAATTACTGAAAACAATAAAAAATAAATAACAAGTATAGAAAAGACACAATTAACAAAATAAACAACGAGACTATCCATTATCTATTCAGTAGACAATGTAGAAATCATAAAAATCATACAATAGGTCACAATATTACATTGCGTCTTAGTGAATTTCGTTAAAAATATATACTGTCATCATCGGTAAAAACACAATTTATCGCAAGAATATTGATCAGATGACTGCAAAGACTTTCGATTTGTTGAATTTATTAGTTACTTTTGAAGTTTGTCATTAGTAACTAATAAAGTACAGTAGCTAACACAATTCATGAGTAACATGATCACGGTGTCTTGCTTTGTATCTGTCTACAAAAAAACGAAGTTAATATATATATCGTTTTTTTGTAGACAGATACATTACAATAGGATTTTAAACTTCATATCTGTATCTACAGTCAGTTTGATGAATGAATAAACATCATTTTCCATTAAAAAATGATACAAAAGCATACATAATACCACTGTCATTCCGAGGACAGTACAAAAAGTAACATTTTGTGTAAATCTCTTTCTATGGTTAACAGGACAAGTAAGTTAGTTAATTATTATCCAACTACGACATACTCAGAACTGAGTGACTAGAAATGTCATTGATTGACTGTGAGTAATTTTATAAATATATTGTTTTATTTATATATTTATAAAACAGAGTGACTTGAAATTGAGAATATTCACTCGATACCTGAATCACAGAGAGCTTTCAACAAAACTTGTCTCATTTTAAAAAGCAAGAAAGTGATGAAAAATTTATGATGTGGAGAATCCACAGATTTTTTCTCACATACAGCTGCATATTTCGATGCGTCCAATAGAAAGCATATCATAATAAATCATAATAAATCATTTATACATGAATAATTTATTAATGATATGAAAGACTGGCATGATTTATCTGTGATTCGTTTCAGTAAACCTTTCAAAAACATCTCCATGATTCAAGCATAGTAAATAATCATGAGTTTAAACCTTAACTTTGTGATCTGGGATCAGTTTATCTATGTGATATTACAGGCTTGAGTATTTATCTAGATTCTAGATACATTTAATATATTACACATAATAATTATGTCATAAAATTCCTACAAGAAGTTGCTCGATGGCTCATGAACAGTTAGCTATTTGCAAGCAATGAACGGCACAGACTAAATAACGGCAATGATGTACCCACCCCTCTAGTTATTAAGTTTGCTTGCTACTAACATCATGAGACAAGTAGAAATCATAAAAATGCCAGCAGGTATTGAAGAATATATCCTTTGTTTTTTAATATCTGCAACAAGAAGAATAATATGCATCGATTAAGTTTTTATAAAATTTAACAAAAAAAAATTTAATTATAAAATACAATATTTAAATTTACAAATTAGTGAATGTAACATAATCTTACCACATTTATTTTCGTCTTTTATGAGAAGCTTGTCTCGGGAATCCAATCCATAACTTCTCTCGACAGCCATCTTCCATCGAACATACATCATCTCACGCTCTGAAACAATAATATAAATTATATTTTAGACAGAGAAATGATAAATTATTGTGGTAGTTGACAAATTGGTGCACCTGGCGATTCTTGGTTATATTATAAACGCAATTTATTATGTACATCTATAATGGAGTTTTTAACCTGGAGTTATTCTTAGACGATAGTATTGGTGAAATCACTATTTTTGGAAAGTGAGTAATGATTTTTATTAGATCTACTTAGTAGGTATTTTAGATATGAGTTATATTGCACTTGCTGACCATCTTCACTAGTGGTTGGCAGAAAGGTATCGGAGGGGGGTGAGGGGATGTGGTGGGGCCACACATCGATGCCGCGAGCTCCGCCCGCCGCCATGGCTGCTCCCAGAGCAGAACACTCCGACATCACTGACCGCACTGCAAGCAGAATACAAATAATCTCATGAAAAGTGGACATCGGTCAGAGAGTACAAGAGCATCAAAAAAGAAATATTAGTTGATAATGAGTCTAAAGTTTACTTTAAGTTTAACTAAGCTGAGAAAAACACAAATATGTACCGATTGGAATTCCACAGACGTCAGCCTGAGCTTGCATGAGCGGAGCAGAGGCGGCACGGCCCCCCGCCAGCAGGCGTCCGTGTCCTCCGCGTGCTCCCCCCACGTCCCGCTGCAGGGCTAGGAGTAGCGCTCGTGTTTGCAGGCCGCTGCCTCGGAGGGCTCCCTTTAGGAGTTGTTGTCTAGTCGTGTTCGTTGTTACTCCGCAGATTACACTAGAAATATTCACAGATATAATTAAAAAACGCAGAAATTGGTACCAACCACTATATATGACAACATTTTAAACAAATTCTTTATTACAGAAGAATATTGATTTTTATGTTCTGATAAATATTAAATATTCAATAGCTTCACACTTAAAACTCATATATTTATTCACACAATAAAAATGAAAAAAATATTCTATCAATTTGAAACAAAGCTTTACAGTTTATAGGTTGCAAACCTCCTGGCATCCCGCCTCCAGTAAGGAGCATAGAGGCCGGAGAAGGCGGGAACAAAGTACACCTCCCCAGGCTCCACCTCCAGATGGCCGGAGCCCAACCGCTGCACGAGGCTCTCTGGCCCGCCAGCACTGCTCGCAGGAGACTCCAAGGGAGAGTCTTCCGGAATGTCCAGTCCCTCCTGTAGCCACTGCAAGGCAGACCCTGGAGCACAGGTTTTAAAACGAGTTACTTATTTTTATTTCAAAGAAACATTATCTCTCTGCCAATTTTTAAAAATTAAAAAATATTATCTCAGAGATGTGAAGAGTTCAAAATTTGAGCAAGCAGTTTTATTTACTGAATTTAAAATAGAATTAATTAATTACACTAAATATTTTCTTTACATGAAAATGTCATTACGATGTAGGTACTATGATTTTTTTGAGCTGGAATGGATCGATGAAGGTAATACAGGCTACATACTAATATTGTGAGCATTGTGGGTTATCTGTGAGAGATTTGCGGTGTAATGATTAGAGCATTATACCTGCAACAGCGACAGAGCCTTCCAATGCATACGTGGCCGGAGCAGTCGGCCCAAGTTTGTAAGCGACCGTAGTCAAAAGCCCATTATTAGATTTAATAATGGATTTTCCTAAAAACAAGAGAGATATTGTATAAATAACTGTGATTTACTTAGTAGTAGAGTGACCAATTAGTTAGAATAAAACCTCCACAAAATAGTTGAAAAATTAATAATAAATGTGTTTGTTACAAATTGTGTATATTCAATTTACTGCCACACATGGCGTATTGTAAATAAATTGACCGGCAGCGTTTAATATGATGTAGATATTGATTCACTATATTTATATAAATATTTCCAATTCTTTTACTAGAAGTTAGCATGCCTCCTCTGACAATTTTAGGATTCCCAACAGTAGACTTTTCAGCTTGGGAAGGTTCGGGTGGTCAGAGGGTTTTGCCCTCTGCTGAGGTTTTACAGTTTTTATCCTATGGAGTGATTTATTTCTACAGACGTGTGTGCGTATTAATTACCTGTATTATACAATAAAAATGCTCCAGTCCCAAAAGTACATTTGGCTTGTCCGAATTCAAAACACATTTGGCCTACTAGAGCAGCTTGTTGATTTGCCATACACTGAAAAAGAAATCAAAATAGTATTTTAAAAACACGTTTATATTGTCTTTGAATACATAATTTATGAGTATTTTTAACACACACCAATGGGATAAACCATGTTTATAGTGGTTTGACACAGATATTATTATAAAGTTTAGAAGACTATGAGGATATTGATATAAAAAATGATGGACATAAAAGCTCTCAAAGGTTGTTGAATAATCACACAAGCGTTACACTAAAATACAAACCCACTTACCCCAGAGATGGGAATCCCCGTGAGGGAGCCCGTAACGATGTATCCATAGATCTCAGAGCAGCTACGGATGACAGGTAGTATGGAGGAGGGGATCCTCAACAGATCTAGTAGGGTCGGGTCCCACTGCAGCGTGGTGAGGTTCATAAGCATGGTGCGAGAGGCGTTGGTCACATCTGTCATGTGTAGTCCACCTTTGTTGCCGCCTGTCAGGTTCTGGAATAAACAAAGTCTAGTTTTTTTTATTCAATGGTTTGACTGGTGAGCCTCAGTTGAGAGATCTCCGGTTCAATCCCCATCCTGGAAGATAAATCCAAACTGATGAAGCAAGGTTTGTGCTTGTATCAATTGGATTGAAGACAATTGATATTGAATAGAAAAGAAAAAAAAAAGATTATTAATCTTCTTTTAAAATTAAAAGGTTAGATAAATTCCATTCATAGTAAAAAAACATACTGCAAGATAAAGATTTACACTGTTACCCATATAAGCCAGGAGTCGATAGTGCCCGCCATACAATTCCCATCACTGACTGCCTGCTTCACTGAAGGCACGTTGTCCAGAAGCCATCGCAGCTTAGGCCCGGTGAACAAGGCACTCGGAGGAAGTCCGCATGAAGCATGCACTGCCCTCACTACACGAGCCCCTCCGCTAAAGATGGATTCTACTAAGTCAGAGGCACGACTGTCCAGCCAAACTATAAAATAGAAATAAAATATAAGAATTGTTATAAAATAATGAAACGCAATGCGATGCAACCAGATGCGAACCCAGGTAAATTTTTTCAGTTCAATTAATCACTACAGTTATAAATTATTCTTATAGCTAATTTGGAAATCTCACGGAGGTAGTGAAGACAGAAATATTTAGTCAGTGCTAATTAAGTACTTAATCAAAGTCAGAAGCCTTTTTTCAACAAGAAATGTTCATTGGTTTTGACCTTATTTTCCCCGAAGATATAAGATTCAGAATATCACAAGAAACCAATTTTATATATGAAATACAAAAACGTAGCTGTGTCGAAAATAATGAGAAATGTGACTTGCATATGTTTTTGACTTTTATTGAGTCCATTTATTCAATTAAAAATTTATTGAAACTAACAAATACATGGGATCAAAATATCTGTATCAATAGATTTATATTGAAAACAAAAATTGTTATCATTTCATTTATATATACTCTAATAAATAAGATAAATAGTCAGTCAGTGTGAGAAAATTACCTATTGCATTGTAAAGAGGATTTCCAGTTTTGAAATCCCATACTATTGTCGTCTCTCTTTGGTTTGCTATGCCTATAGCTACAATGTCTTCGGGATTGATGTCTAATTTTCTTAAATTATCTATAGTAACCTGAAAAAACAAATAAAATAATTGTAAACAATTTTATTACTACAGTAGATAACAAGGTCAAGTTTAAGATATGAAAAAAGCATTGAATAATGTATTTTTTTTCATCTACACGTACTTTGTTTGAAAAGGAAAAAATTGATTAACATTTATGTAAATAACTCTTCAAATTCAAGGTAAAATTTTATCAGCTAATAAAAAATAATAATTGATCAGAAAAAATGTTAGAATTGTACACTTGTCATATGTTTTTTTTAGTAGCAGTGTTTTATTTTTAAATGCATTGAAAAAAGTTAAAGTTACCTCTATACATTCTAGGATGGTTTGAAGAATTTCCATGGGGTCCTGCTCAACCCATTCCTCTTTAGGGTACCGTGTAGTGATGGGGATTTGATGATATGTTAGCATTTCTGATGTATTTGCAGCAAAAACCTGAAATTAACAAGTTAGCAAAACAGCTTTCAACCTCTGTACATCATCTTGATTTGAAAATTTGGATAAAATGAATAATTTAGACTAAAACCATAATTTATACCGATGCAAGAAAAGTTAATTAATGTAACCGTCACATGATTTTTATTTAAATAATTGAAATCTTTAGAATTACAAATAAATTAAACTATAAAACTGATATTGAACTTAATGTAACCCTAACATGTCAACCTTTGGAAAATCCACCGAATCCTTAAAACATACCCAGTTGAAAATTATTTTTTCCAAAATAAAAAAATTGCTGCCAAGGAGTCACGGTTATTCACCGATGTGACTGTTTATAGGACCCAAAATATATTAATGAAGGTATTTATAGATCTTCTTATGTTTTTGAATTCATTAGGATGACTACAAAATACCCTTGAAATGATGCACTAATTTAAAAAATCAATAAAATATACAAGTTACGAAACAATTAACAAACATCAAAGTGCCCTTTACAAAATAATTAGGAAGGAAGTATAGAAAATAAAGTACAGCTGTAGATTTGGTATGATTAAAACATTGGACATTTTAATCTTTTGGTACATTATAATTGAAGATCAAAATAGAAGAAGTAATTCGGATTCATGTACATTTTTTTGTTTGTATTCATCTGAATTCAGTAACGCGATCACTGCTATCTTTAGTTGATGACATCTTCCAATACAAATACGAAGAACAAATCCTCATAATCAACGAGGTGACGAAATAATAAAACTCAATGAACATGTTCACAACTAAAATACGTAACAAACCTATAACATAAAATACTTAAATATTTCATATTTATTAAAAATAAGCCACATAAAGTACAGCAACAGACATAACCTCAAACTAAAGGGAGATTAAAAAATCTTACCATGAAGCGAGCGCTGGAAGTGCTCTCGTCTATAGAGCCCACCAAAGGCCCGAAGCGACCAAACTGTCTCATTTTGCATATTTAATTGTATTAATTAATTTACTTGACCATTATAAAAACACTCGGCGACAACCCAGAGGCGCCTTGGACTCTGACAGTTATTCAAAGCCTATTTTCTTGCTATTATGAGGTAATAGTCGATGTTGCCATGAGACAAAAAAAAAAAATCGACAGCCCATCCACTGACCTGGTGAAAATGGACAAAAAAAAATATTTTTTTAAATAAAATAAGTTAAGTTTTTTTATATAAAATTTGCAAAATATTAATCTATCTTTTAAAAAAATATTCATGGCGATACAATTGGTGAATCACTTTGAAACGATTTCACCAAAATCTTTGTAATTACTGTAACGGAGCTTTTCCTGTAGGCGACCGTCTAAAGTTTTTTTTACCTAATTGATTATATGTTTTTTGTGAGGATATAACAAACTAAATATTATTGTTAATCACTTTGTGATAGTTCATTTTTAATTTAGTAATTGAGTTTTGCTTTAAAAATTTCAGGCTGAAAAATCTGAATAATCAAATCAATATCCAATTCGTTAATGTCTTTAAATGATTGATTCTTGTTTTTAGTTAGACGGTAGGTAATTTAAAAATATATTTAACATTTTTGCTGGTATTTTTTTATTGTGAAATATTTTAAATATTCTTTGGTTCAGTTATACATCAATTAAGAGAATAGTGTATTTTCACATCTCATTAATCACATAAAATATATTCAGTAATTTGTGTACAAACCAAACCTCTCTATAATGTACTAAAAGCTACATTATTTTTTAAATAATTTGGCATACTTTTAATATGCGTGACCTTGAGACCTCTTTCTCGTCAGCGTGGTAAATCTGAATACATTATTTAATTCAGCACCAAAGGTGTACGGGTGTAGGTGAGATTTCACGGGGAACGGTACACCTGCAGAAGACACGACCCGAGAAAGGAGTGAAGATGTTGTGCTTATTCGTCGGCGAGTGTCGGGTTAGGCTGTCTCGTTCTTTCTCAAGGGGTACAAGATAAGAGCCTCTCCTTTTCGCTATGCAACACTCTCGGAGTGGACCACCTGAGATATACACATCAAGGGTATTCTATCAGATTTATTTTATTTTTATCAATAATAAAACGAAAGCTGATTTTGGTGAGAGTTTAATGCAGTTAAAAAATAAATATTTTTTAATGCATAATAAAATATATAAAAACAATACACTGTAGATACACAGTACTCTATTGCTGCTGATAAAGTTGTTAAAGTCCAATACGCACTGATCCGATTGATCAAATATAATTATTATTATATTAAATTACAAAAAATGAAAACATACTTCCATGGTCACATAGTTTTTGTAACATTTTTTTGGTAAAGCAGTATGTTTCAAAAAAATATTATTTATATTATTATGTTTTGATTGTTGGTGGTGTAAGAAATAGGCTGGAAATATTGCTGAGTATACCCTCAGTAGATACTATTTCTTTGTAATAATAAGAAGTTTGCTTAGTCAGCTTACCATCTGTTGTGTTTCGTGTTTTTTTAGTTCTTAAGTGAATTATTATTTTTTAAAGGGTTTTTTAAACATATTTTAGGCTACAATTACCCACCACCTAAGCCACATGTTGTAAGCCCCACAACCTGCGCGCAGGACCAGCGAACAGCCACACACCTCAACAACTATTTTAAATAACATAAAATATAATATAGTCATGGAATATTTTTTTTATTAATATTTTTTAGATATACCTTGGGCACGTGTATCTCGGGAGGCCATCTGCAGACATTGGTGGTTGCCTGAAGTTTTATAGCGGTTGTTGAATGCGAAGGCTCAGTTTTCTTACAGGCCTCGTGTTGGCGGTCGCGGTCGGACCTCTTCAGTGTTTTGTGCCACATACGATGTTACTAACCCAAACAAAATAAATAAACAAGAGTTTCTATGAATTTTCGTGAGTTGTGGTGATTGAGCTCGTGTTGGATGTTGTGGACACGTTCACCAGTTCGTTCCTAGCCCCGATCAGTCGGTTCGTTGTGCAGTGGTATTTTTGTATTTTGAAGTGTGTTTTTTACGTTTACCCCGGCTAGACGTTCAACCAGGTGGACATACAACAAAAGGTAAGATTTTTTAGGTTTCAATTGTGCAAAATATAAAAGGTTTTTGAATGGATCGTGGCGTGGATCGAATATTGAAAATGTTTGCAATTTGTAAGGAGCCCAGGCTCAGTGGTATTTATTATTCAAAAATATTTTGTGAGGTCTGTCAGAGTAGAAATGAATTTGTTGTAAAAAAAAAACGATTCACAGGTATATCAAAGTAATTTCATTACATCACTAAATGCATTTATTTTTATCCAATATTTTGTCAGTGCACACATAAGTAAATAATTTTAAAATTTACTTAGTTGTTTACTATTATTATTATTATTGAGGAAAGTTTGATTATACCTTCGAGGTATATTATTGTCATGTTCGTACAATGATAATACTATTAGAGTATCTGGTTATAAAAAAATATCTCGTCATTTCACAGGTCAAACTCAAAATAGTCCAGTCCTTTTGTACATCCAACTGGACTTTCTTAAAAAACTGACAAATTAGATCTTTCAAAATATACGAAAAAAAAAAATATATTCACACTATATATAAAAATATCACGTACTTTTTAAATATAAAAAAAACGTCACGGAAATTCAAATATACATTTTTATTATATAAATAATTTATTTATCACACAAATCAAAATATTTGCAAACGAATATTTTGATAACTACAAATTATGCTAATGCTTGATAGTATATAAAAAACTCTTATAAATGAAATAAAAAATTAAGCTGTCTACACACGTCACTATACAACCGACAATCGAATGGTAATTGTTCAAAATTTATATAAATGAAAATAAACATTTTTTATAAGCATAATATTTAATTGTTTGTATTGTTAATGATTTTTTTCCAAGACGGAAATAATAACTCTCGAAATCAAATAAAAATGTCACAATAATACCTCGTAGGTCCTTTAATTTAAATAACAATAGAGTATTATATAAAATCTGTTTTTTTTTAAAGATTTGAGATCAAAAGCAATATGTTGCGAATTTCCTATAAAAGCTTACAAAAAATATATATTTCTGTTGTATACATTACATCAAAAAAAATCTGTATTCGTGTACTTTAAAAATATTTTTTAGGCTTTAATTGTTTATTTTACTATTGCATGAATCGCACGCCACTGCTCGGAATATATAATATAATAAATAAATACCCTTATAGTTGTGCACACTTCAAATGCAATGGTCAGTCTCTTAAAAACCACTCAGCACAAAAATGCTTTAAAAAACACAATAAACACTAAGATTATTATCTCAAAAATTGAATAAGCATTATTCGTTAAAGCACATTCGGTTTATATAACGCAAGTCATTGTTTATAATACGCACAGTGTGGATCGAGATATGAAAAGAGAATTAAAATAAAGCACAAGCTTTTAAAACGTTTGGGTGTCACTAAATTATGAATATCAATAATTTTTCGATTTTCTGCCCGAATGAATAGACCAACATTGAATAGTGTAAATGGCGTGCCTAATCGCCACAGATTATAGTTATTTTTATAAGCGTTTTAAGTAATGACTTATCACGGCATCAATAACCTCGTTTTGCGGTCAGCGGTACACTAAAGGTGGGCAGGTCTCTCCATTCATATTTCAGCCGAAATTACTCAACACAACTGTTAACCCTTTTAAGTAAACATTTTTACAGTGTGGTGATATTTTTATTTTAATGAATTATATGAAATATTGCAAGGAACATTTATAAAATATTTTTTTAAATAAATACGTGTATTATGACACCATTGTAATATTTATAAATTAATGTGCGACATGTTAAATGACTCTTAAAACACCTCGTGTCTTTCGGCTCCATGGACCTCGGAGATATTTTTTTTGTCCGGTATTTAAGATATTAAACCGCACTTTTTGACCTCTGCCCCCTCAGGTAGAAGATCGATAATATTTGCACGACTCTATCGACTCACGAGTTATTTTTTTTATTGATGTAATTTGAGACAGGTTCTTCCTCATCTCCTGACACCTAATTTTTGTGTCTGATGTCCGACAGAGACCTCCCATCGTCTCTTCGATTTCCATCACTGATTTAATAAATGTTAGTCATTTTGATGTTTTTAGATTTGTATTGATAATTAAAAAAAATATTTTGCGATAAATCTGCTGCACCAATAGAAAGAAATTAAATGCCAAAAGTTAAATACACTCCTTCTTCTACAGATAATATGATAAACATGTGTTTTCCCCATTGAAGTTTAGGCATTCGGAGATTATTATGACTAACAGATCTAGAGGCCTAAGCATTTAGGTGTCTTTTTTTTAAATTGGAATTAAAAGATTACATATATACCTATGATATAAGATTAGTTTAAAATTAAAAAAATAAAATGTCTTTAACAAACTTAGGTTTTGAAAAGTCGTCATTTTATCAAATTTTTCAACATCTTCAAGAATGTATTTGAGCTTGAAAAATAACGTTAATTAAATAATAAAAAAATATTTAAATATAATTTATATATTTAAAATAAAAAAATTGATAGTTAAGCAAATGAAATGTTAAGTTGAGTTTATATTTAAAGCCTTTTGCCGCAGTCTCTGGGGTCCGAGCATTCACCGGACTGAAGAGTTCGTTGTCTCCAATCGTTAGAAAGCCACGAGCTGGTGGCTGCGGTGACACTGACGGGCTCAACGGCCTTGAGGCCAATCATCATCATTTCCGACGATTATTTTTCAAGTAAATATACAAAATATGAACACACGATTCACACTTTTCGGGCTATGACCAAATTTTTCACACACATTTTAAATTCTTGAAGACGCCTCATGTACCTCGACCGAAGCGTTCGTACACCGGAAAAGCTGAAACGCGGCAAAATACCCAAGAATTAGTTTCAAGAATATTTTATCTTACTTAAAATATCCCCTTTCAACATGATTATTTTTCGTCAAGATACTTGTAGATTTTCTCAGTACCGGGATCGAAATGACGGAACATTATAAAAGCTAAAACGCTTATTTATACATTTTCTTTAAATGATGCTTTTTCATCATGCTTGGCTGTTACTTCTTCTTTCTTGCTCATCAAGATATCGGTGAACAAGAAATAATGAAATCCAGCAGACAAAGACCCCGGGAATGTCTTTATGATCGCTGTGGCATTCTTTAATCACATCAACATGCTTATAGGAATTTAAATTGATATTTAAATAACATATCGCTATTTATTACCATAATGTCATAATAACTGCTTAGTTATAGATATTTAGTATGCAAAATATATAATATTTATTTATGACAATTTTCGGTAAGCCACATGCGAAATTATGAGAAAATCCAGAAAACAAAGTAAATATCAAATGGAAACATACTATCAATAGTAATGAATACCAATAATAATTATAAAAAATAAAAAAAATCTGTAGGTACAAATGTTTGAATCTAAACAAAAATTGCAGCTTTTTGCAGATTTGGTTTATGTAAAGTGTTTAATACAATGCTGTTGAAATAAAAAATCAAATTCATGCTGCGAAAATCCCGACCTTTGATATGTCCATTTTCGAGTTTTTTGATAATACATATTAGAAAATATTTGGCGAAAAATCTACTCCACCAATAGAAAAAAATTAAACGCCAAAAGCTAGATACGTTCATTATTATACAGATTTATTTTAAATTTACTTTTAATATGAAAAATATGTGTTTTCCCGATTGAAATTTGGGCACTTGGATCTAGAAGCCTAAGCATTCAGGTAAAGTAAAGAATTAATTTAAAAATTAAAAAAAACAAACTTTGGTTTAAAAAAGTCGTCATTTTATATTAATAGCGAGCTTAAACACTCTCCTTAGTTATTGCTGTTCGCTCTCTTTGCACATTGCAGTGGACATATCGTATCAGATTACGAAGCCTCATTCAGACGGCCGTAGCTTTTGATTCTGTTCAGCCTCTGAGAGTGATGATGCATGTGCAAAAAACGACGAAATCAATCACGAAACAAACGGTCGATAGTGCTGCAAATTTGTTGGTCGGTTGTCAGTTGCGTTGCTCCGTGCGTAGTGCACTTTGAATCTTTCAATGGCGTCTGTTTGCAAGATGGCGGCCGGCGACACCCGCGGGTGAGAGCGCCTTTCCTTCCGGATCGAGCGACGGAGAAAGTGACCATCTCTGCTCGAGGACCGCCGGCTGAAAAATGTAGTGATGGGCACGGTCGAATAAAAATCGATTATATTAATAAAACAATTGACATTTATTTAAAAAAAAAAAATAATTGTATCTAAACAATAAAAGCGTAATTAGAACTTTTAGAAAGTAACTTTAAGTATGTAGTCTCACTCACTCCTTGTGTATGGACCTAGTCTAAAGCCTGCATTGAATGATTGTGGTATTTTTTAAACATTTCTGAAATAAAAAATAGTTCGTATAATTATAAAATAAGCATAATATATCTCTAGATTTAGGCTCCCTTGACCTTGTTAATAATAAATTATCACTAATAACTTAATGATACATAATTACATTAATTAAAATTTATATTTTTTATTACTAATTCGGTAAATGTGGTCTAACGTTATTTGGAAAATCCCACTTGTTTTCCAAAAATAACACCAAATGATTTAATAATTCAACGAATAGTTGTAGGTCACGATTTTATGGTTTTATATTTATATGTTTATTTATACAAAATTATTAGATATAATGTTATTTTAATAAATAAATGTTTCATTATGATTTTTTCTTCATCAGAAATTTTTTCAATTTTATACTCAATACTTTCATAAAAAAAACTTGTTTTGTTGTCATATAAATTCAGACAAACTAATTAAAATACTAATACAAAATAACACCAGCCAATTGACTATGAGATTACGAATTTTTTTTATCCAGTTGGGTTTTCATTTATTTATTTTTTTTTAAATATGAAATATTATAAATAAAATGATGCTGTCGTGAATGAAACACCAATCGTATTGACGTGCAAGTGTTGTAAACCGCAAGTGATTGGAAACAAGTAGATCACAGATCACAAAATACACGTGGAATAAATAGTAATAATTAATTATAACTAATATAAATTTAAAAAATAAATAATAACCTATATACAATCACTTTCATTTGTACGATGAACTATATCTATAAAATCACACAGCCAATAGAATTCACATCCGCCCGGAAGAAGTGAATGTATTTTTATTACAGTTTTCGGCGCGTGTACGTTCGCCATTGATCCCATGGTTACAGGTTCTAATTTTCCCATCATTTTCTCGAGCAAATCGTTTTGCGAAAAAAAAAAAACGCCAGTCGCACGCCATTTTAGTTTCTAATTTAAATCGCCATTATATTTCGGTGGATTTTGACGAGGCTTAAACCAGATTAAGCAGACTGATAATGGCATTTTTTGTTTTGTTATTTCTTTACCTTGAACTTTTCTGATGGATTATCATTACATGGAATTCTGCGAGCGGTATGCATTTTCTTACGATAATATTTAAATCGTGTTTATAAAAACAATTTGAGTATTTATGTATTCATCTTCATAAAGTGCCTGTCTTCAGAGGAGGTTGGCGAACATTTCACTGAGCATATACTCATGCTGAGCCAGTGCTCATGGTTTTCTATGAGAAAAATAGTGCAGTGGATCTCCAAATCATTCTACATCGCAGTTTTATATTGGAAGTAAAAGTCTGCGTATTGCTGCTGCCTAATAACATTATTATATTATCCGTTTCCTTACAAAGCTCTGGCGTTTAGATCTGATACTCTTTCTGCAGCAATTGAATGTATTTTTGGTGTAAATTACCCATATAATAAAGGTGTTTAGGGTGTCCTAAAATTATAAGGGTGTTCCAAAATTAACGCAAGATTTGAATTTGTCGCCATTTTTGCAGTAAAGTTTTGGGAACACTTAAAAAAAACAATTTGACAGCTGACAGTTTAGGGTTACCCTATTGTATTGACTTTATGATTCATTTAAAAAATAACAATCATAAGACTAAAAACTGCGTTTTCTATTTAATTCAAATCTTGCGTTAGTTTTGGGACACTCTATATATATGTATGTGTGTGTGTATGTGTGTGAGTGGCGTGCGTTGAATCCAAAATCAAGGCAAGCAGTTTCGCTCACTGACCATGTATTAAATATTGCTATGAGTGTAATATTCAGCGTTTTAGCAGTAGTATAAAAAAACTTTTTTTTTTGTAAAAATATATTTTAGATTTATTTTACGAAAGAAATGAGAGGTTAACGGTTGTAGAATACCATCAAAAGCGGGAAATCGCCAGACGGCCGTGAAATCTCCCCACGCATAGGAACATCGAATAACATCGAAATAATCGATTCCGTCGACGGAGCTAATCGATTGCGCCGGAATCCGCCTTCCCCGGGGGGACACTTCCGGCGCCGCGTGCTGGATCTAGTTCAGCAGGCCAATCGCCGGGTGACCCACAAGAGACACACACACGGCTCCGGGAGTCTCCGAGTCGTGATCCATCTGCGAACGGAGTGAACTTTGAAGAATCACGACTCAGGGCTTAAGATTGTTGACGATTACCCGAACTGATCCGGTTCGGATGATATATGCGTATTTTTACTATCAGCATGTATTTGAGTAAACGGTTATAATATTAAGCATATAAAGCACCAAAAATATCCATGGAATTTTTTTTCGTCCCAAATGGGATACAAACCTACATTTTCTGGTTGTATTGACGTTTCTTTATACAGTGCACATTTAATCGAAAAACAGTATTATAAAATATATTGTTTTATTACTAGTAGTGTTACGAGGGGTGCCTGGAATTCTCGAGTGTTCTCTAAGTGATGCAAATATAAGATCATCTAATTTATTTATTTTAATTATGCCTAGTTAAACAAAATCCTAAAACACGCAGAACTGTAAACATACAACATGTAAATGATACAAAAAACGGTTAACGCCGAAAATTATACTACTTTTTACCGTATCCATATTATTTGATACACCTCGATGCTTCCACAATTACTTAACCAACTCCAAATAATTAAAATCATGAATATTTCAAAAGAACTTAGTGACTTTTGTATTTAAAAATCTGTCATAGAGCTGCTGATTTTTTAAAAATTTTAACATCACATAGTATTAAAAAAAAATTGAAATGATGTATTTTTATTTCAAGTAAATAAATGTGTAAAAGATTACAGAAGGCGTAAGGTTTATGCTATGTTTAGAAATTGTTATTATTTTAATATTTTGATGCATTAATGATTCAAATGATTTAATAAATTTTAATTATTAATGCATATAATGATATGCATCGGTCCAACCAGTTCGACGATGCGTCTATAAGACGAAAGAGCTCTCTCTGTCACTGCAAAAAACAGAAGTATTACCGATTTAACCGATATTTTTATTATATAATATTACGAAATAAATACTTTTTTGGCAATTTCTAAGCTTGCATGTTATCAATATTAGAATCATTGTATTATCGCCAGCACAAAATTGTTTTGGATATTACGTAGATGCAGGGTAGCGGTTCTTTGAAGCAACGCCAACAATAATCGCATATCAAATGACTGACTAACGGAATGCTTACTTCCAAACGAATCGTGGGCAAACTTACAACACTATACATATTGTAGTGTATACACACACACACACACTATATATATATATGTCTCTTCTTCTTCTGTTGCCTCTCCTCATAGGAGGTTGGTGACCATTTCCTCGATCATATCCCTATCCTGGGCCAGTCTCACCCATTCAGCCGCACTTCGATCTCCAGCCATTGGGACAAACTCCGCATCCACGTAAACTTTTTCATGTCGATTTTTCCTTAAACAATCAACTGCAGGATTCCATACTTATTGCAACAAAAAATGTGGCCAAACTAGGAGACCTTCCAACCAACCCATGATTTTTCTTATAGTATCTTCGCATAGTAGCTGTCTTGAGTGTCTAAGCCTTGACTCCATAAACGACATAACATTTTGTGAATCTCCACTGAGGTTTCAGGGTTATATCGCTTGAGCATAGTACTTTCCTCCTGTCTCAATCCTGACTTCAATTTCCTGGTCAGGATCCCAGCTCTCATTCAACCAACTGCCAGATATTGAAGCTATCAATCAACTCTCTTCGATTAGATATATCTAAATTATCTGTGTATCTGCAGGGCTATTTTCACATTAGGTATGATTCCGTACTATATTTATCTCTCGTATAAAATCCCGCGACCGAGATAAGAGTATTCATTACCAAATACTGGGCCACAATTCTCAGTAAAACCGACCAGCTCAACCCAATTCTCCGCCGCCGTGAACCGGTTCGCTCCGATGGTTACATCCGGGTTCGCTGCGAGGCCCTGCTCTGAAGATGCACCGGCCATTGGATGGACCATTTCACTCTCCAAATGCCAGGGTCTGATCTTTGGGCTCTTAGGAAACCGAATCCGATTTTACGTGAATGGTGGATGTGTACGGGAGATATATTGTAAACAGGCGTTAAGGTCACAATACGTACAAAAAGACCATAGTTTCCCAAACTATTTTGTCCCGTCGACCCCTTGTCGAGTTTTCCTGTTTTTCGTCGACTTATATTGAATTTTTACAAATTCATCAATTTTAAACATATTTTTGACATCTTATATAGAACAACTCACTTTCATAGAATTCACTGTACAGTAGGTTTAAAAATGAAAAGTTAATTATACCTTTATTAATTAAAAACACACAAAATGCAAATATAGTAACATTCAGAAAATCAATATTTTTGACAGAGAATACTTGGTGGAATTCCATTTTAATATCTTAAATAGAATAAAATACATTGATTAAAAACATACAAAATACTTCTACGCTTCAGTGCTTCGATTCATCACAAAGTACATAAATACAATCTGTGTTCGGTGCATTATGACATTTACGAAATGTCTAAATTTTGGTGATGACCTGCTTAAATGGGATCCACTCTCGTAGACCCCCATTTACAGTTCATGGACCCCAAATTTTATTTTTCGCTGTCATCGACTCCTGGGGGTCGATATTGACCACTTTGGGAACTTCTGGAATAGACGGACATTGTACAATAGTTTACGCTATTTTCAAATTGTGTAAATGCCGATTGTTTTATTTTAGGCTCTAAGACTACAGTCACAAAGCTTTTAAAGCAATTCAAAATAGTTAAACCTGGATACAATATAGCTATGTGGAATTTTAAGAGCACTGAAAAATCACTTTGCATTCATATTGAATAATTAATAAATCCACATTTTTAACCTAAACACATCTATTGTATTAATAGACTTCCACACGAAATCGAGGATTTTTCTGATTACCTGAAAACGTGTTTTTCACAATTTATTGCCACTATCAATAATCCCTTAAGTGGCTTAAATATTTCATTCAGATCTATCCTCTTAGAGCTCTAACATATCTGTGTATTAATTGTACCCTGAAATAGGCCAAGGTCACCTGCATCGTGAACGAACTTTTAAAAAAACAAAGCTCAAGTTTCATGTCTAACTTCGTGAAAACGGTTTTATTTTATTAGCCAATTAAGAGTGGGTTTTCCCGACTATTTAGAGAACTTTTATTTCATAGGGTGCTTGCATCATATAACGTATGCCACATACATATAAAGTAAGACAATACATCACTCATTCGCATTCCATTTCAGTAGAAATGTAACACTTTCATAAATGCCTAAATCGCTTAAAGCGTTGGACAGCGTAATCGATTGCCACAGATTAGTGATGCGCCATAGAAGTAAGAACACTTGACGAAGCTGCTACATTTGAAGCAATATAATAAAACTGCTTACCTTGAAATAAAAAAAAACACCAAAATCATAACATTCATAATATTACCAATTTGATATTAACTTTTCAGTTAGTAAGTACATGTCGAATGTTGTAATTGAGTGCCATAGATTAGTATTGGAAAAATAAGCAGGCACACCTAACGAAGCTGCTAAATTCGAGGTTTCAATATTTTATTGCAAGGTGAGTTTCGTATTAACTTATTTTAAGTACTTGGAATGTCAAGTAAAAGCAGAAAGAAAGTAGCCGTTTTGTATGTTGTTTTGAAATACCGTGTGTTAATATATTTCACCTGGAGATTGGAAAATGTTCAATGCGGTTTAAGACTTCCAGGTAGTAAAAGAGAAATACACGCCGGTAGTGAATTGTAACAAAAATAATTTCCTGGCTGTTAAAAAAAATATTCGCAATGAAATTGATAACGCTCTAAGAATGAGATAAAATCGACGCGGAATTATATAACGTTATTGAAATAAATTTTTCCGGGGAGTGTATAGATTTTTTCAATAGCTAAGCAAAAATATTTATTATCAGAGGTAATCGAATTATTTTGAACCTAACCTAACCTAACCTGGAAGTTTATTAGAAATCTAAATAACCTGTTATCTGGCAGCTAGTTTTTTTTTTGTAAACAAATTACCGGATGAATTTTCGATATTCTGAACTTTGAAAGTAATTTGCGAATAATTATTAAATTATATTTAAATATAGCATGACCTCTATATTTCTGTTTTTTTTATTATGAAAATCATCTGAATAGATTAACTAATAATGTTAATTTTAATTTATGTTAGCTGAGGAGTTATATGTTCAAATCCCACTGGTGTATTGGAAATTGGGCAATTTTTATCCTCGTTTCTTGTATAAATCGATTACATTGAACATAATAAATAAAATGGGTATTTTTAATCAAGTCATTAATGATATATTTGTAATATCAATAAAACTTTATTATTTTATCTCGATATGGTTTTCGATGTAAAAGGTAAACTAATTGGCTATATAAATCGAAACAATCAGTGCAACAAGATATGACAAATATTTTTTTTTAGTAATAAGAGTTACGTAACCACAACTGAAAACGATATTGAAATACATTTTTAAAATTGCCCACCAATAATAGAATGATAAAAAAAATATCTTGTGGTTAACCGAACTAAGGTCAAATTTGGCACCAAGGCTGTTTGTAAAATGTAAAATTCATTTACGGTTTACAATGATAATAATCGCTCGACTATTCGCCCTATATGTCACCTTTTACCAAATTTATAAATGATGCTGATTTTGGAGTTTCCGATGTTTCACTCTCGGTACTATGGTCATCTTCAGAAGTTTCCCAAAACGTCGGGGAACTTTGAAATAAAACATATATTTACATTAGTTTTGCACTTGCGAATAACCCTGTTGCAGTAGCTCAATTATCAATAACACACAGTCGTGAATTTCTCTTCGTTTCATATTGCTTATATAAGAATAATTATTATTGAACAATTTGCAGTTTTCTACTGTCGTAACTGTTGCAATAAAATAACGCCTATCCAATGTGCTGAAATTGAACCCGAGGTAGTACAATGCATAATGGGCGCTTGTCTCGATCCACTAATGCCTTCTCTGACTATTGTTTCACCCTCTACCAGATGAAGGTCTCTCTTATCTCTCCACGTCGAGCGCTTCTTTGATCTACTGCGCTGTTTTCGGCGCATCATCCTCTTTTTGTTTTTGGCGATAGCTTTATTCGAAGCCCTATTGATACTATTTATAACACAGCAATATTGTATTTTTCACTGCAGAGATACCCGCTGTTTGTTTGCCGACCAAAGAGTCATTTTTATTTTAATTATATAAGTAGGGCACTTTTGTTGATCGTGACTTTAAAAAATAATTGTATTTTCTTAAAATAAAACAAAAATAACCAAATAATTACTATATATGTCTATTTTGTGGATTGAACTCCAATCAAGTGCGTTTTAATTACCTTTACAGGCTTATATTACTTATTAATATGATTAGGCACATTTTTTCATACATTGAAATTGAGTGGCTCGTTAGCACAAGGGTTAGTGCACCAGCCACGTAAGCTTGGTGGATGTAGGTTCGAATCCTACACAAGTCACGATGATATTTTTCTGAGAGTTTCTTTGAAATCATTTTCAATGTATGAAAAAATGTGCCTAATCATATTAGTAAATAATGACTAAATTACACAATAATAATTTTAAATTTTTTCGCGTGTTACTATAGTTTTTAACAAATAATTAATGCGTTTATTTAGATCATGCGTTCGATTATCCGAACTAAAATTTTTAGCCTGTAACCTACCCTGCATTCTGCTATTGGGTGTATATGTGTTTCACAACACAAAAGACGATCCGCTCTTTAGAATGATGTAACTTATGTGGGGCATATTATGTTCCACATTCAGTAATTCCGGACACGGATGCTCACGGGACACATTTTCGTCTCCGAAGTGGCACTGCTGTGTGAGGAGCAAAAGAAACAATACTCGAGAAAGTAGTGCTGACGCAGAGGCAGTCTGCTGAAATCGCCCACAGCCATGAATATTTGCGACCTAGATATCGTGTGACAAGATGAGTCATCAACTATCACCCATCATCAGTATATGTCATCAGTCATCAGTCATCAAAAACTAAGTAATCTATTTTGAAGTTTTACATACTAAATTTTTAAAAATCTGACATGATTTAATTTTTAGCTTAACAAATACGCATTGGCGAATCATCAGTCGAAAGTCATCGCTCATCAGATAATCAGCAAACTTAACCCAATTAATTAAATGATGAAAATATTAGCTTTCTATATATCCGCACAGTAATTAGTCTAATATCATTAGTCATGATGGACAATAACTATCGATGAATATCCAATCAAGATACTTATAGAAATCTGGCAAACGTAAGAAATTTGAAAGTCATCTTTCTAAGAAAGCTCGTCGGTACTTCATTATAAATAATTGTTTGCTTACAACAACAATTCAATAACAAAAAAATAATATTTGACAAACTTAATTAATCCTGAATTTGCGATTTACTTCGTAACAAGTCAATCGTGTTTTTGTGCATCAAAAATAGTGGCACTAAAAATTCACTGTATCTTAATTTTAAAAATAAAAATATCATGATGATCTGTTGTTTTTTAAATCGTTATGTTTAAAAATCAAAATTAACTCTGCCTGTTAAAATACTAGAAATTCATAACTAACACGCAGGAAAATCAATTTGTTATGTGAGTCTTTGTTACAATAAAATAATTTCATTTAGCTATGCATAATGTGCATGCATAATTTTTAATTTAATCGGTAATTTATGCAACTTTTGAATATTATCTAAAAGCGTGAATTTCTCGGAAGAAGATTATTATTATGCAATGCTTAAATTACAGCTTTCATTATATTAAATATTTCAGGGTAATTATTATTTACGGGGTATTATTCTTCATCGGGTGTTATTTGCGTTTTGATTTGAGTTTTTCGACGTTTCGGTCCCGGTACTAGAATCACCTCCAGCACTTATCATTATGGAAATATTTATTTATATTAATACTCAATACGCCTGTATAAATACATAAATAACACATTAACACTAAGACTGACACATTTGGTTGCATCATTTATAAATGTAATTAAAAAAAAATACTTTATGAGACAATTGGCATTTTCAGTGAAACAGTAAATGCTTTTTCGCCTTATAGAGATATCGTCAATTATTTGGTTTTATTTCACATTAAGATGTGATCATAGTCATCGCTATTATAAATATTCGTTTATTTCATGTCTTTTTTTCTTTTAAACAAGTAGTTTAAAACAAACTCAAACAGGCGTGGGGTTCATCTGCCAAGATGGACATCGAACCAGGGACCTTTTGATTAATACTCCTTTCTATTTTTAATTCTAACTGTAGATGCTTAATGCTTTCACGTTTAATTATGATAAATGGTTGTGTATATATTGAAAAACATAGGACTTACTATTTATTATTTTCTAGATAATGTCGACACTCAAGAACCCGTTTCTAAGCCTATGATATTGCAAGTATACAATTCAGAATAAGATAATCGTATTTATAATCGCGTGAGTTTGATTTTAAAAGCAATTGCACCCGTGGCCGGATTCGTACGTCTCTGGAATTAGCATCGTTGAAATTAGGTACTGTTTATAAATAAATTAATATCAAAAAGCGACTCAAACCTGAGCCTCTCTTAACCACTGGACTACGAGATGTTAAACAACAGTCACATAGCCTAAGATATATGATTATTAGATCACACAAGGATGAAGGTCTTCCTTGCGTGTTTCCCCGCGTCTCCTCTGGTGGAATACTAACGCAGAGACCTTGGCCCGGTAGGCGCGGCATTGCGTGTCGCAAGATATTTATTACTTTTGGGTTTTTTGCTGACTATTCTAAGAAATGTCGATCGCAGGATTTCGCGGCTCCTTTTGAGTGTTAAATTTATCTGAAACATCCTTTTTTAACTCATGTTTGTGGGAAATAAAATAATGGTAAAGGTGATTTTTTTATAGGCCTTGGTTGAAACAGATGAATGATTTTATTATGGGATTTCCTTTAGTTCTAGAAAACGCTCTATGCTATGGTATTTGATCAATGATTATTGGTTCACAGTAATTATATGCACGGTATGAAATAATTGAATTTATGCATGCCGTAGTAAGAGGTAGAGGATCTCGCTCCCTCTTTCCAAATTTCCATAGTCTAGTACCTAACGCCTTCATCGAGTCCTCCAAGACTACAACCTCGAGAAATACCTCTACACCCTCAGGCCCAAAACCCTAGAACAGTCTCCTCCCCATCCTCCCAACCAACCTCCCTCCCAGATTCTGGTCACGAGACACCTGCAAATAAAAATAGAAATATATAACACCAAAGGAACAGTCACTAGATGCAAAGGAATTCTCTTTAGGCGAACCACCCAGAGACACAACTTTGTTGGGTGATGTCTCCAAGCAGTCCCCGGGGACAGTTCCAGCTAAAAACAAAACCTGAAAGATATTGGCATGTCTAAATACACCAAAGCAGCGGTCGCTTGTTCCAATAGTTCCCTTTTTCCGCAAGGGCGGTAGATATAGGCAGAACCGCCCAGAGACATGGAAGCTTGCTGGGTGATGTTTCTGTGCTGTACTCGAGGCCACTTCCAGCTGAAAACAAAACCTGCTAGATATTGATGTGCCTAAATACACCAAAGCAGCGGTTGCTTGATGCAATGGTTTCTTATGGCAGCAAGGGCGGTGGGTATGGGCAGAACCGTCTAGAAGCATGCAAGCTTGCTGGGTGATGTCTCTACGCTGTCCTCGGGGCCAATTCCAGGTGCCAACAAAACCTGTTAGATATTGATGAGCCTAAATACACCAAAGCAGCAGTCGCTTGATGCAATGGTTTCTTTTGGCCGTACCGCCGGCAGAACCGTCTAGAGTCAGGCGGCTTTGTTGGGTGATACCTCTGCGCTCCCCGGGGACCGTTTTAGCTGCAAACAAAACCTGAAAGATATTGATGTGCCTAAATACACCAAAGCAGCGGTCGCTCGATGCAATGGTTTCTCATGGCAGCAAGGGCGGTGGGTATGGGCAGAACCGCGCAGAGTCAGGCGGCCTTGTTGGGTGATGCCTCCGCGCTGTGGCCGGGGCCGGTTCCAGCTCATGAGTCAGCTGCGATTTGCGTCGTTCCACTGTCGAACGCTCTTGCGACACGTTAAGCTACTTTCCCCGGTCGACCGGGCCGGCGGGCAGTCCCTCGCCAGCGGCCGCGCGGGCAGAGCGTGCACGAAGCGCGTCCGCGACTTGCGACTTGCGACTTGCGACTACAGTCATCGCGTCGAAATACCGTTTAGCCTATGTATAATGTGAATGTTAATTGTTGCTTCTGCAATTAAGCCGTGAGTCTATTTTTTAAAATTGTAATCACACACCGGTTGTGTGCAATTAGCAATAAAGCATTGCATGATATAGAAAACCGTTGAATTGCTATTTCGTTTATTTCTAATATATATTTATATTGAATAGTTCTCCTAAGTATTTAATTGCTAATAAATATATTTGTTTAGTATAATACAAGCATTAAAGCATTGCATGTAAATTAAACACAGCATATGTTTGCAAAAATCACGGGAATATTAGATATATATGTCTCAATTTCATATTCATATTTTTAACTTGATGTATTTGCTTTCTTACAGATATGCAGTGAATTTCTCCGAGATCTACTAAATAGTGACATTCCATTCACAACAACAGTGCTAACAATTAGTGGTTAATTCAATCTGACAGTCGATCAAAAGTGGTATCCGATTTAACTGACAGTTGGAGTGGTGTTCGAGTCGTGTTTGGTGTCGCAAATGGTGTCAGTGTTGTGATGTGCAGTGGATGCTGACACTCGGTGGTGCTCTCTCTAGCCATGGGGACCTTCAAGGCCCTGGTTCTCCTCGCCATCCTGGCGGTGGCTGTCTCTGAAGACGGTAAGCCTCCTTATTTCATCACTTGCCTAACATTGATATTCACAAAACTCACCCTCGAAAAAATAAATTTACTGTCAAGCTTTCAAGATTATAGATAGAATTAAATGACACGATTTCGCCAGGTAATGGACTGCCTCTGGCACACCAGAGGCAGTCCAATCGTGTCATTTAAATAATTTAATTGTCACTTTATTTTGCTATATCGAAAGTTGATTTTTTTACAGAGTATTGAAAAAACTATAAACTATATTTATCTATTTTTTATTATTTAATTAACGTCCATTTTAAGGGTAAAATAAAATCTTGAAGATGTTGAAAAATTGGATAAAATGACGACTTTTCAAAACCAAAGTTTGTTGAAGATTTTTTTTTTTTAAATTTTTAAAATAATAAGGCGCACATGTTTTATACTTAATCTTTTTATTTCAATTAAAAAAAAAAAACTTTTGAATGTTTAGGACTCTTGTAAAATGGACCAGATGAATCTCTAAATTCCTATACTTCAATCGGAAAAACACAATTTTATCATATTAATAGTAAATTTATAAGAAATAAAAATATACTTTATTCGAAAGAAGGGATATATCAAACTTTTTGCACTTAAGTTTTTCGATTGGTGCAGTGGATTTTTCGCAAAACGGACTAGAAAATGATCAAAAAATCTCGATTATGTGGACTAGGCCCTTAAGACTCAAAGTAAATTTTTATTTTGATTTGTAAATATAACAAATATCTGAAAAATACTACTTCAATCTTGAACTGGCTGTATTTTTTTAATTATATATAGCCACACATCTTCCATCTCTTGTAAAGGGTAGGATTTTAAACGTCTATCTTAATTTCTTTGAGTAGGGCTACCTCTCTGCTTGTTTTTCCAAATTTTCACCGTCAATTCAAATATATATATATTTTTATGTTTACGTGTTTACACACAGCTCGTTATTTCTCAGGTGGGATGTATGTAATCTTATTAAACAGAGTTACACGTAACGACGTGTTATAGGCGTCTAACGTTACAAGCACGTAACATGTAATTTGACCGTACTGGAGATTGGGCAAATGATCGTAAGATTGAAGTCTTCCTCAATGAAGCCACTATCAAGTGAGTTTTCCTTATAGTGGATCGAACGGATAACGCAAGAGCTTGTGTGAAAATGTCACCGGGGTCCATTATTCCTAAAATACACGCTTTTTTTTACTGTCGCAGAGTTAAGATTATTTTTAAAAGAGACCCGGAGATCATTTCGCGTTTTTGTGTAATTTGATGATTTTGTAACTTTTTTGTTTAACTTTCAAATGTACCGTTGAGACCTGAATGGGGAATTGCACTGTGGGTATGAGATTGCTTGCGTTATGCATAAAGACGTAATAAAATTACCAACATGTCGAGACTTCTGACAGAATAGCTGCTTGAATGTCAACCTGAATGTCATATAAAACACTCGAATAAAATACATTCATTTCATTTCATTTTAGAAGTAGTATTTTTAAAAGACTATGCATTTTTTCGCCTTTTTATTTCTCCGACTTGTTTCGCCGTGATAGAATGCTATAATTTTATAATTATTTTGGGAACTTGCTTCACACATAAGCATCAATGGTGTACATGTACAGTCCGTGTAGTCAACAAATAATTGCTCGGATTAGTACAAGTACTAGTAAATTTAAGATTATGTATTCAAATCGTTATTTCACGAACTATAACCGTCAATCAAACGGTAAGCCAGCCAATAGCCTTTTTTATAAATGTTTTTTTCTGCAAAACTATAAAAAACCCCTAAATAAGAGGATGCTCTTGTCTAATCACCGTTTCGTTGTCGGTCGTGTTGCAGCGTGTGTACACCGATTATGTCTCCAAATGGAGATCCTACAATTCTCACGATCGCCAAACTTCCAAAAAGACGCTGTATAGAATACTGGGTCATTCATACTGCCTTTCAACTTGTCAATTATTACTATTGACGAGGATAGAAAAAATATTTTTTATTCAGATAGGTCGCCACGATCTCGCGGTGAGCGTTGAAACTCTTCACTTGGAGCCTAATTTTCGTGCGCCAAGATAACCTATGCAGCAAAAGCAATCTCTCTCCCTCCAATTTATTTGATTTTAATCCATCTCCTGAAAACGATGATCCATCCAATCCTTACTTACATACATCCCGCCCGAGAGACACAAGTCTCTACAGGTAATCCAAAATAAAATCCTCCGCTGGGCACTCAATGCCCCGTGGTTCATCCAAAATACCCAGCTTCGCAGAGACACCAACACCAAAATGCTCCAAGAGGTCATCATCCACCTTGCACACTCCTTCCAAATCTCTACTTACTTAGCTCCAAGCCTTTCAATCAACACCCTCTTCGAGTGCAACCTCGAAGACTGCCTCTAAAAAAAAGACCAAAACCCACGGTGACACAAGTCACCCACTGATTTAAAAGGCGTTGAAGGAAAAAACCTTCCTGTTCTACACTAGACTTGAAGATAACCACAAACTCAATTGATTTTTTTATGATTAATATATTTTTTGTAGCACGTTTAGAAGCACTCTGTATACCGTTGCCTGTGATCGGATTGCTCCACGTTGACCGCACGTGTCTGGTTGTCACGGTTGTGACCACGCCGCGGGCATTGTGTGCTCACAGACATCGCATTCTGAATTCCATTGTTTATGGAGCACGCGTGAGGTGCAGTCCTGGGCCGTGCTAAACGCAAAAGGTGACAAACGAAAATGCCACGTATCACCAGCACAGACGAACTTGAAAGTTCAAAGCCCTATATTTTTTAGTAAAACTTGTATAAGCACTGTCGCATAAGTTTATAATAAATATTTTGTGTATGGTTAAATATTAATGATTGTACTCAAACCGACGTGCATTTCTTCCCGAACCTGTATTCCTGTCAACATATCATAAGCATCGGACAAATTTTTTAATTTCATTTATGTGGATTTAATAATACATCCTTATTTATTATAATCAATTACATAAATTCACGAGGTTATGCTACATTTTTCAAAAGCTATAATTTTCGTCATTTGACATCAAGAGAAATAGGAGTTTATATTTTCTGTTATTATTATTATATAAGATATTAATTAAGATATACACAATATACATACTGTTTATATTTATTGAAATAATTTTGTAATACTAAACTTATATTACAAAATAAATTATTCACGATTCTGTACGTAGAATCACTGTATCAGTCAATAAATTAGTATCATTAGGTAGTCTTCAATATTGTGCTATTAAAGTTTTCTAGGTTTGATATTTTTCGTTGAATAAAAAATGTTAAAGAAATTAATACTGCGTAATTAATATTGAATTCGAAGTATTTCTATACCCAGTGGATGTGGAAAAAAGCTGTCGGTTGTGTAATGTAGGGCGAGATATAAATTATGTTTCACGTTGCATGCATTGATATAGGTACATGAGTTTGTAATCAACCGACAGGTTTGTATAGTGGGCTTACATTTCAGTAATAACATAATTATTTATTCATATAAAGTATTTGATAGGATTTGAACTGATTATCCCCAAACTATGCTGGGTTATTCTGCAATACATAACACTAATTGGTTCCATCCATAATTCAATAGATATACAGAATTCTAATATCTAGATTTAGGCAGTCGAAAAAAATAGATCGTTTAATTATTCTACTAACAGCATTTTTAAAAAATAGTAATCACTGATCCAAATAAATGAATTATTTGATCAAATTTTGAATGCTTTCCGTTGATAGTTTAAAAAGTAGTAAAACCACAACCTGTTTTTATTTTTTTTAATGAAATATTGTAATGAAAAAAAATATTTACAATGATGTTCCACTTTTTACTTGTTGACTCGACTGGTATCGCAAACATCGTATGTTCAAGCAAAGTGTAAACATTGAATATATGAATATTGAAATGAGAAAGAGGTCAGCATTTACTCTAAAATAACCAGACAACCGAAGGAACTCAAATATTTCACAAAATATATATATCAAAAGCGTTGCGATGAGGTTTAACAATGCGTCGTTTTGAAGTAAAAAAATTTAAATAGAAATTTTTCAGTGCGTCATATTTTGACACAGCACTTACAGAGAAATTATTTTTTTTAGTATAAAACAATGAAATCCTTTATGTATAGTATATGAAACCATTGACTAGAACAGTGGCTTTCAAACTCTTTTGGCCCACGGACCCTGCAAGTATCGACTCTATTGCGTTCCTGTATTAACCTACCTGACTCACCGCGATGCCTGTAATTACTTGTATTTTACGCCCCTGTATATATTTATATTTTACTAAGGACGTAAAAATTGCTAATAATGTATTCATTGTTATTTATTTTAACTTCCATATTAATAAAAATGTGTCACAATTTTTTTATTTTATATTAAACCTTGCGCGGACCCCCTGACGTTGTTCAGGGACCCCCAAATCAATTTAAATTTTCTAAGGACCACTTTGAGAAGCACTGGACTAGAACAACGTACAAAAACATTGTAAAATATTTTTTTCGAGATTTATTGTACAAATGTTTAAAATTTCTATGGTAGCGACCGGGGAACACGTGTCTTCGTTTCTGAAAGTAAGAACACGGTGATCCTTCAGTAAAGAAGTGAAGGCTTCGCATGCATTCTTGGCTCGTGTTGCGCGATGTGCGGGAGACATCAACTCATGGGAAGCAGCCAAACTCGCCGGCGCTGGTTAAAACACTTCTCACAACGCGTATTCGATACCGTGAGAAAATGGCTTCCATTCCGTTGTCAAATATGAATGTGCCATTAAACCAGGTCTGGCCATCTGTGCGTTGTTACGAATATACAGCTTTTACTGGCACTCGAGTATTTTGTGTCATGAGATATTTCAAATTTCAGGTAGGCCGTGTATGATTGAATGTTTTGGTGGCCGTTGTTATTATTATAAAAACGTTTTTGGATATTATGGTACGTTTTATCTTGAAGTTTTTGAAGTTCCATTCCCGTTTCTGAAGCATATTTGGGGGTTACCCTAGTATCGGTTTCGAAAAGTAGGGATAACTTATAAGTAAGAATATTTGTTTCATCAACTTCTTTATTATTTATTTTGTGGTGGTTTATCGTTTCCGAGATACATAAAAAACAATGTGTATATTAACCATAACTCCACCTTTCCAATCGTGTATACAGCTGATAATCATGGGATCCTCAACGTAAGGCTGTCATCGTTTTGTACATTTCAATCACTTTTCTGATTAATGGCGCATTTTTAAAATCATCTCAGAAAAAAGTGTGACCTCTGTTCACAAAGTGCTCGGCTACCGCAAAGTCTACACTTGGATAAATATATTTATATATATTATATACGCCTGTTTTTTGTAAACGCCCGAAAAAACACGACAAGAGAAGTCTCGGCGAATTCAATCAACGAATCAATCTTGTTAATCAACCAGAAACGAGTTGTTAGCTGAGTTGGTTGAGAAAGCGTCCAAAAGAACAAATGACTCTTAAATTGTATTAATTAAATCTCAGTTCATTATTCGGTAACTTCGCACGGTCCGCAAGAATATAAATATATCGAAAGCGTTTGATCCTCCAATTAAATCACTTTCCCTAACCGCAATAAATGTATTGTAACTATATATTGTTTGGAGCCGACCGACGTGGTAACTAATTATATCAGTAACCTGTCACTTTTTATCTGACATATTTAATCTGCTACGCTTATAGATCTCTATAAGCATTATTTATTGTATCTCAACACGATAAATTCATTTAAACACATATTCGTTTCAAAGGCGAGTAATTTTTTTAGGTTTTGAAATGTGGTTAATTCTTGTAGGGTAAAGTAAGTTTAGGTCGCCAAAAAAACAAAAAATAAAGGGATGAACTTGTAAAGCATCACAGCTGGTAGTTTAGGTAAGGTTGAGTTGCATTTCCGGTGTTACAAGAGTTTTTTGAAGACAAACGGTGGGTAAATTGCAAGGTAAGCTCCGCAGTTACTCCGGTAATGCTCATTGCGATTTTTTGCCTGTGATTTGCCGTTCAAAATACCGTTTGCTCTTAAGCTGTTTTATTTTGCTCTGAAGTTTGAAACATCCTCGTTTTTGTTGTGTTTGTATTTTTTTTAGAAGGTAGCGGCAATGACCTTTCGACTACCGACCCATTTAAAAGGTTTGATAGTCACACGCCAATATCGCAATAACAAAGGAGGATTTATGACATGTAAACACGAGAATTAAAAACCAGATCATAAAGCCTATTTTGCAATTCTTAGATACAATCGTAATATGAATATTTGACGTGGCATATTTTTACTTTGTATTCACTTGATTGTGAGAAACAGGATGCATAGGAATTTTGAGGGCCCTCACTGTCTATAACTATCAATTTTAAATATATTCATATAAAGTAACATTTAAATAAGTTTTTTTTATAAACTACATTATGAGACTGGACATATATTAAAAATTTTAAATACTCAAATTGTCCTTATATTAATTAAAATATAAATGTCGTGTTTTAAAAACAGGATACAAATGGAAATATAAAATAAATAGGTATCATTTATTCGCAAGCTCAATTAGTTAATACCGGTTTTTTTACTGAAGAATTTTATATAATTACCAGCCGTGTGTAACAATATTACTTGCTATATAATATATAGTTGATGGCTCTTTTTCGTGTCAAAGTCCATTAGAGAAAATATGTAATATGTTGACATACAGTACTAGAATATATTTGTAGAGTTGTTATTATTATATATGCTCTAGAAAAAATGTAGTGTTTTATTCAAACCTTTAATAATTCATTTCTCAAAATATATGTAATTTTTGCTTACAAATAATAACAAGTGTTTTGATTAGTTCTGGGAAATCCTCATAACGGGGAACTCCTCAAAAGTTCTCTCTACTTGTCTGAAATTTGCGTAAGTGCTCTCGTTATGAAAATACATCTTTATAAGTCGGATTAGCTACTCCCATGTTCTGCTACTAATGACTCTCTCTGCATGCGACGTTGCACAATGGCGTTGCGAGCACATTCTAGTGCAGGCTGGGTCTATTATAATACCTCAATACACTCGATTATTCAATTCCCAGGCGAACGAATATGATTGAGTAACACTTGTGCGAGTATAGAAAGCATTGTGCTCCGCGGGGAATCGAACCGTCAAGTCTCGCTTTTACAATCGATTACACATTCTGCCGTGAACAAAGTGGAGAATTTAAAAGGTGAGCCTGAAAAATTTTCGCGTCTGCCACGCGACTGAAACGCGCAGCCAATCAATCATAGAATTATTAAAAAAAAACATGAATTTATCTACAAATGTTAAAGCAATCATATGCTCTCATAAAAACCTTTGAGATGCTCTACACTTAAACTTTTTCAGATGTCCACACTTCAAACTTTGAATGCATTTATACTGTACAGATTTTTTTTCAGGATAAGCAAAAAAAAAAAGCCTATTAAGTCTGAATGCGTACTAAATTAAATACGACACAAGTTTACAAAATGTACTCTACAATAGTATATTTAATTCCCACTATTGTTTAACACGATAGAAATCTGCCTTTTTATGAGTAGATGCTTGATAAAAGAGTAAAAACACAATTAAAAGACTATTGTGCTAAAAAATATAAATTAAATTTTTGTTTTATTTGAGTTGCAACTCCTTCCATAAAGAAATACTTTATAAGATGTTTTCTCAAATTTACGCCTGGGTTACGTTTCTAAAACACCAATTACTAAACATAGCAAATGTTGATCCCAAGATTTGAAAGTTGGCTCTACAACCAAATAATTTATTGATAAATTTTCTGTTTATATTTATATGAATCCTGGGTAAAAATTATTTTTGCTTAGACATTTAGTGTATTTTCCTATTTGGCAACCGCATGCATAATGTTCATAACGGAATGCATTTCTCTACAAATTACCTTATTATCATTCGGAGAAAGTCTTCTAGAGTTTTCGGCATTTAATTATTTCAGCCGTTGTTAATTTAAATTGAAATACGTACAAAACCGAGTATTACCGATTAAAGTGTAAGACGTAAGAATAGTTTGCAATTTTATGCAATTATTGGATACGGTGCTGCTCGATTAATATTTTTTTCTGAGTGATGGTAATTTGCGGTTTTCAAATCATGACAAGCAATAATGTTAAAATGCTGCTAACGACCATCGTACTTTTCAATATTTCTCACAGTGTCTTGCTTCTTTTCATTATTCCAGCTGAACCCTGATAATGATAAAATTATAGTTTTCTATGTAATTACATAGCATATTTGCAAGCAAGTAGACGTCTGCAAATATTTGATAACAAGTAAATTAAATACCTCAAATATTAGTATTAAAATTATTTTTTTAAGAGTACGTTTTTGTGTTTTATAAGTTAATTTATAAAATAATGTACACGTACTGTTAGAGATAGATTGATGCATGTGTATTTGATTATTGGATAGATGTTGAGTAATAGCGTATTTGTGGTAAATCAATTATAATTTTTATTTAGTTTTGAAGTCAAGTGATTGTATAATATATTTTTTTATATACTATAATTGATCCCATCAAGCAATGATTAATGTATTGGTTACAATAAAACACCAAATGACTTTCGCAGATTTTTTAAAATTGCGCAAATAAGATGGGGTCGAAGTTTCTATTACTCGCTTTGATATTATGGTGAATGTTTGGTATTATGTAATATTTGGTTTCTCAAATTACTTATACTATAATTGGTTACTTAATTAGCTGTACTTAAAGCAAAAGTTCAAGGAGCTCTTGCTCTAATATATTGCTTTAGACATTCATGCATTCTTACATTGTTTTCAGGAAAGTATAGGTCAGGAAGGAAGAAGATAATTAAAATAATTATATTCTTATATTTAAGAACATATAAGTATAGATCAAGAAATAAGAGTGAGGTTACAGAAAACAGTAGATTCGAGAAAATAAAAAAGATTTTGCTTATAAGACCTTTTAGACGGTATTGATATTTTTTATAATATTTTTTTCCCAATTGACTTGGAAGTAAAGACTTGTAGAATATGTCTTTAGGTTATCGATTTATACAAAAATAATAAAAAGAAAGCAGTTGTTTTGTTTTCACACTCGTATGTTAAAATAATAGTATTTGCAAGAATGCTTGTAGTTTGCCTGCTCTGGTAAAACCTTGGAAAGCATCTCTACAACAACAAAAAAATGTTATGTAATATCACAACGATTCGGCCAATCTTATTTATTATAAATATAGACTATTACAGTTTAAATCAGTCCATGATAGATAACTATAAATTAATCTCGTACGATGATAGGTCCACGATAAGAAAACAGCGGTGAGATAACAGATCCAATTCTGATTACAATATCGATTAAAATTCAACGGCGGTTTAATCATCTCGACGAATCGGCAATCACAGGTGAGTCAGTGGCTCCGCGGGGGGCTGAAGGACAGGCGCCAGGTTGCTGAGGAGGCTTCGAATTCGGCTTCAGGATGCCTGATGGTCCAGGGCGATGATATTTACTCCACTCAAAACCCACTGGCCAATATCCCCTGAAAAAAAAAAATTGCTGTAACAATACAAGACTTGAACTGCTAATAACTCCTCCCTGGCTATCGCAGAGCATCGCCCTGTCCAATCCAACCACAAGGCTCTGCAATTGAGCTAGAATTTTTATAAGCAAGTGCGGAAACGATTTATATATAGTTTGTACTAGAAGATTTATAAAATCAAGTAGCACATAGGACATGCTTCATAATAAAAAAATGTATGTTTTATGTGATGTCCTTTCTAGAATATCAAGCAGATGTATTGTATACGTGGAAAATAACGATCAACAATAAACGTCCACTACCGTGAAGTTATCACTACTCCATTTGACCGTACACGATTATCATATATAATAAGATTTTATAATGTTTTTGTATTATAGTTATGGGTAAGGTTAGGCTATGATTGTTGAGCTCGTGTAAAATGGCTATAACTCACGTCTATTGGCTGCGATCCACGCCGTTGCTGATTTGTGATGTCCGCAACCCGAACTTGTAGCTCCCAGCATCCTTTAAGCATTGCACATCGTACGCTCTACAAGAAAACAGTACCATCGCTATTAACAGGTGTAAACAACATTTGGTGTATAAACTATATGTATTTATTATAAATTCGTAGGTTTTAGCAGCCGTTGTATTGCTATTCCACATACACGAAAACGTATATCGTAATCTCTTTGGCGATCGGTAATAATTACTTGCTGAATCAGTCTGCCATTCTGAAGAGCCTCTTGAAGTGTACGAGTACTCACAGACAAAAATATTCGTTATCCCGTAATTTATGAGTTAATATGGTTGGGACCATCTGAATCAGAATCATTTGAGCAAAAAATTCTGTATGATGGTCCCAAACTTGAAACGGCTCAAACCAAATCAACTCATAACAAAAAAAATACTTCCAATTTAAGTAATCAATATTTTTGACAGAGTACTTGGTGGAATTCCATTTTAATATTTTAAATAAAATACTGCAGTGATTTTTTCACATGTTAATTTTTATTGGTGACCGGTTTCGCCAACTTGAAATTTATGTTGAAAAATAGTTTATTTTGTGTATGGATTCTCGGTTGGCCACCCCTGCCGCTGAGTGTAGGTGCCTAGAGAGGCAATCAGTATTGGAATCGTGTAGAGGCGATATGCCATTGTGGCGGGGGTGCCAGGCGATTGTGAGCCTTGTGGCCCTCGCCCCAGGGGCCGCGACCGCGGGAGGCTGCGCAAAGAAAGGGACAATGAACCTTTGACTGGAGATACGAGTGTGAGTCAGTACTCAGCGGCTGTGGAACTTTCTGTGAAAAAATATTTTATAACCTTTGAAACACTCCATGTTTGTTACAAATATCATATATTTTTCCTGAACAAGACCTAACTCCCAGGAACGCAGATTCGGATTAATAACGAAAATTCCTTGGCCGCGTGTCTGTTGCCGATTTGTGTCCAAAATTTAGGGGTTAGTGTAAGCATGGGTATTTTAAACATTTGTACATTAACAATACAACATAGTCGGACGGTTAAACGCAGCTCGCGTTTTGAAAACCACTCCGCCGTTTGATTGAAAGTAACCGTGAGGCTGCCTTCCTGTTGCGTTTTTTCCCCCATCCGTGACTTGAACTACCGGAACGGAACGGCAAAATGAGGGAGATTGAGCAACCGGTGGCTGATTAGAAGATGCGAATTAAAATTAGCGCAGAAAATGGAAGAACTGCTCCCCAAAGCAACTGCTTCTCACAAATAAATAATACCTCTTAAAACTAGTGCTGTGAAGAGTGGAGAAACACTTTTTAAAGCACCTGCTTCTAGCATGTCTCAAATAAGACAAATAAACAATGAGCTTTTGAAATGAAACAAGAGTTTATTAAATGTACGAACAGTAAGTTTGCAAGCTCGCATATTTGATCACCGTGATAATCAGAATCACAGTGACCGTATCTGAAAGGAATCCTACTGAGATCGATTAACTGATGGCTGGTTAGAAGACGCGAATTAAAATACCGCAGAGAGGTGCTTTGTAAAGCAGCTGCTTCCGTGTTTTAAACTAATCATTATCTATGTTTTATATGACTTTTAATGACATATTGTAGAAAGAAACAGCAACCACCACGAAATCGATTGACTGATGGCTGATTATAAAATTAGTACTAAAGAGCCGAGGGCCGCATAGTAAAGATGACTAATTTCATCGTGTTTTTAAACAAAATAGTTGATATCTTTTAGCTCATCAGTCTTGAAAAATTTCTAAAGGTACTATATGTGAAATTTCCACAAAATATAGACGGTATGTATACCATGAGATTTATACATAGATGCTCAAAATTCTAAATATCATCAACGTCGAAACATGGGTTGTGATACTTAAAATTCACCAGAGAATAGTTTGAATGTTATTGGAAACCTATAAGAAGTTGAGAAACTGATTGCCGAATGTAAAGCAACCCATCTTCAACAATGTGCTACGTAATTTTATTTCAGTACAAACTATCATTTTTACGCAACCACGTATTAAAATAAAAACGAACTACGTTTGTTTTGTAACTATATTACTGTTGTTTTTTTTTGGATACGTGTGAGAAGTATTGAGCAAAAGAAGATTCGCTGCAAGAAATCTATGACATTTAACCTCAGGCGAAGATATTTTCAAGATATATTATGTAACCCCGGGTGTCCATTTTCGCTGCTAATGGCGAGTGAGAGAAGCAGAAGGAAGAAGCTGCTACAAATCTACCCATTATTGAGTACATATATCTAAAAACCCTAAAATGACGATTGATTCACACTGAGACAAATATTTATATGCACAATCGATTTTAGACTTGCATTTAAAAGTTTTTGGTCAGATACGGAGACACGGTGATTGACTACTAGAGGTTGTGGGTTCAAATTCCATCTGCGTCATTTCTTTGAACCACCTAAAGCACATTGTACAGTTAATAATAGTACGTCAGTATTATGTTCGTTTGAACTTCACAAAATAAAGTGACAAAAAATATATATTATATTTATGTGTGTGTCTGTATTTTTTTAAACAATTTCAAAGGAAAGTAATATAATAAGTGTGTCGGTATTATTTTGATTTTACGCAGAAACAATGCACACAGTTATGTGTTGAAAGTGAGCAATGCCTCAGTACAATGTCGTTATGGTGTTTGGTTCATTTTGCCATGGTTTATGGAACCAAAGTTGAACCAATTTCGTGCCACGCAATGATCAGCCTTACCTCCAGCTTTCACAAGGACAGAGGTCGACTACACATCTTGTTTACTAACGAATTATTGGTTAATCGCGTTATACGAGGGTTGATTGTAGAGTATTGCAAATTAAACCTGTATGTTATTACGCTGTTTTCTAAAAGAAACCGGTGATATTTATGAAGTATGGAGCTGGTACTCCCACTCTCGCCTATATGATGTCACCAGGCTCCGTGGGCCACCTCGCATTACTCACGGCAGGCGTCTTTGGGATTATTCATCACAATTCTATTAATAACTGAAACTTCCACAAAATTCTGCCGCAGGTATCTGGAGGTTCTCCGTACCGGCGGCTCGTCACATCCTGTTTGCCTTACCTAACCCAAGGCAACTCAAACTATGGTTGGGTTAGGATCAAAATTCAGGTTTAAAATAGCGACGGAATTACTCTGCTTGTTTTCATGATTCTAATAATTATAAAAAAACACAATTTTATTACGAAAAACACAATAATATTGAATTGATCGGTTATCCCTCATCGGTTATGTAATTATACTATTCTATAATAAAAGCAGCAGACATTCAAGTTCATACACAATCAAACTATTCTGTAAGAGTTGAAGAGAAATGGTATACAAGCCTTCTCGGTACGTCTCCGGAATTTAACATGTAAAATACAGCGAAACCACAAAAAAACTATTAGTTTTTATTTCCTTGAAAACATACTCGGTTATAAATCCGGAATCTCATGATCGGAAAGCAAGCTTAATACCACTCAACCACAAGATAGTTAAATATTTAAAATTGCGTTGGTGAGTGATATAAAATATACACCTGTTCATTATTCATATTAACTAAAATAACATCATTCGCACATGATTATATTAATTATCATCCGTTGAGAATATTTAATTTATAATCCAAATACATGAAAATGAACATGGTAATTCCACTTGTTGTTTTTTAATTATAATTATATACTTGAGTTAAACGAACCTTTCTTGTATATGTAAAGTATGTTGGGTTTTGTTTCAACTGTTCTGAGGCAACATCAGATGTTTACATATTTTATTGTGAAGTTTGGCTGAAAAAAAAAACTGTAAATTGATTCTTGCTGTATAAAAAACTTGAATGTTTTTTTACTAGTTGTTAATGGGGTCATTGTCTTAAAAATTCAACGCTTATATTTATTTCTATTACATAAGGATAGTATTGGTAAAATATTAAGTTGTTTTTTTTAACGATTTTTTTTATTTTATGTACCTATTAATTGTTGTTCTTAAATGACTACGTATTCCATCATTGTTGACTAAAGTATCACTGTGGAAAAATATTTTTTAATTTTTTAATCTGAACTTAACAATTTACAATTGATTTGCAATTAGGTATATTTTTTTATTTTTTTAGTGTCGCAGTGTGTGCAGAAGGCTTCGATTTTATCTGAACCCTGTTGGTTCTATAGTAATAAAAATTAACGAAGAAAACGTTAAATTTTCAAGAGATTGTGATCGTCTTGAGTAAATAACAACTTTTCGATATATTATTATTTAAATTATTTGTGATTGCTTTCTAGCGATTAAAATGGCTCCGCCGACGCAGAATTGTAATGTTTTTAGTCTTAAGCAGTTGCCCAACCGTGTTTTGGATTCAAACTGGGGAAACCGCATCTGTGGGCAGATTTTTTCATCGTTATTCATTAATAAATGTCACTCCCAATCACAATAAAAAAAAATTGCATGACTTTCTCTTATACGCATTAAGGCCGCTGCTCCCAAATTCGAGATCTGTAACTCTGCCGTTAGTTAGAATCAAAATGTGTATTACATATATTGTGCAATTTTGTATTTCACACAGCTGAATGAATTTTGTAAATGAGGGACATACGGGATGCTCTCGGCTAAGAATATGGTCCTTATGCAGTTCGTACAGTTTAACAGATCTTCTTACTATAAGATCTCTTGTGAACAATACAGACATTGTGGGTGAAGAGAACTACAGAATGACCTCGGATAAGATATCGTCGGCAGTTCAAGACCTGTCTAACTTGCTGAGGAAACAAACGCGACTGTACACAAGTCAGGCCAGTATTTACGTACTCCTCGAAAACATAGAAGCTGCAAAATAAAGACGACTACATTTGGAAAGTACGATACAACAGTGAAGTCTATGATTTATACCAGGATATATAGAAAAATTAGTAAAAATGTTCATACTTCTATATGGAACACAACAGGTGTTGGTGCACAGTAAAAATATATATACAAGACACCTTTGTCGCGCCCCTGTTGTAAGTTATTTTGCCACGTGTGCAGGCCGCTTAATTAGCTAATGCAACAAACACGAATTCATTCAGAACAGGTTGGGTACGTTATCAAAAGAAAATGGTCGCCTTTTTAAAGATGGCGGAACTTCCGGTAGTGTGGCGTCAAGTGTGACGGAGTGATAAGCGACAAGTGCGTCTCCTGTTTAGACTGACAGAATTTCCCCATTGTCCAAAAACAACAACTCTGAATTGATCAAGACCCAATAGTTATTATTATTTTCAGAAATTTCATTTCCGTTATTTGATTCGTAAAATATTATTCATTAAAGCGGTTTCCTGCACCTTAAATATATATTAAGACATAAACTATATCTGATTTCAAGTATCGTAAATATATATTTTTAATTCAAATGTTTTTATCTGTATTTCTCCAGCGAGAGACATTCACGAAAATGAAAAATTAAGCCAATTGAGCTACAGTGTCGCTGGAACTGAGCGATAATTTTACTAGTTTTGTGCATTTACGAAACTGATTCACTAAGTTGCTATATAAATATATTTAATAAGTTTATAGTTTTAACATAAAAAAAACATAAAATTAATAGTTTCTAGTCCATTTGTTTAACAACAGGTGAACTATAGAATATACCGTAAGGGCAGGTGTTTTCGGGCTTTAGAAATGGCAGATGACCACTGCAGGTGTTAAGAATTATATAAAATATCTGAAGGGTAGATCTAACGATTAAGTGGGAATAATGTTTAGGAAGTTGAATCGACAATACCAAGAAATATACAGAATGGCCCTTATCTGTTTTTATTAACATCAATAAACGAGAAATATATTCCTATCCAGATAAATTGCGTTTAAAGTCCCACCATCCCACCCCAGAAATGATGGGGGTTTCAATATAAGAAAGCGTGTTTGTTGAATTCATTGATATTTTTTAAAGAATATATGGTCTATTAGCAAAAACAACAATTCCCAAAGCAAACTGACCTAGCCTTACTAAGCTTAATATTTATATTAAGGTTTTATTTTAAGTTGCCTATTTCTTATGGAAAAGTATGAATAATTTCTACTTGCATAATATATAATACATATCTCCAAAATCAGTTGATTTATCTAACACAAAACATATTCATCAATGAAGTTAAATATATAGTATTCATAAAAAAAAAACACTGTGCGAAGATTTCATTGATATAGTAAAAACATCACGATTTTCAAAGGTGAGTACTGCGGATGGAAAATCGGTCATAATTTACAAGTTGTAAACGGTTCACCTGTCACACCTTTCATGCTTTGCGTGCATTTCGTCACTGCGGTAAGTAAACCGGAGTACCTCGGTGGAGATGAAGACGAGCCGGTGTTGAAACGAAAGAGGTCACCTGTACATTCACTCCTACAAGAACACTTACCTGTGTAAAAATACAGCGTGTAATTTTTTATACACTCGGTTATAAATAACATGTCGAGGCGTAGGTGTTACGATATGTTGTAATTTTAATCTTTTTTTGCGGTGAAATTAGGATAATCCAATGAAAACATATAACTTATCTATAATTAAGATAACCATCGTAAAATGAAAATGGCTATCGTTATTCTTATCAAACGTAACACAACAATTACTACTCTTTATTCTTGAATGATACAAGCTTAATATACGAGGCTCTGTTAAAGCCACATATTCTAAAATAATATTTTTTTACTCGAGTATCGTTTCCCATTATTTGGATAGACTGAATGCCTGTTTATATTTATAAGAAAATACAAAACCAAACGGAAGTAATCAAATTGATAAATTTGATTTACAAACTAAACTCTCTTTTCAATGAGATAAATTAAACGTTTGCTTTTTTTAAATATCCCATTTAGTTTAATTATATGTCGCTACTTTTTGGTAAGCAGTTTCCCAATATCCGACAATTTTAATGCGTATGTAGTTATTTTTAATTTATTAAAAATAAATACATAAATTTACCATCCTGTTTCTCAATCTGTTATATTAATGTTGCTATTAAATGTAGGCAGTTATACATGCATCGATATCTAATGCGATCCATCATCCGATGGCAACACAAGTTAGACATTCAAACAGATGCACCTCACAACAATTGACTGCGTTCATTAAACATCCATTTCTATATATAGTTTCAAAAAAAATCTTGGTAATAATCATTCAGTTATTGTATTGATGGATGAGGTGAAAGATCAAAGTAATTAACCCTTTTGCACCATTAATTTCATTTTGAGAAGCCTTCCACTGTACTCTTGTAGATATGCAAAATGCAGTAGATATTTAAGACGCACGAAGACACAAAATAGAAGTTGTCAGGAGGTAAAGAAAGACCCGAGGCTGTTAATCGCACGAAAATATCTGGTCTTAACTGGTTATTCCCAAGTGCTCTTGAAGGGGGGGCATTGAATTCTGCTCGCAACTTTGTCGCTTCTGAAAAGGCCTTTTGTATGAATAATAACGACGTTTTGAATGATAATGAGTCAATTGGCTTATCGCCTAACTGGCTCGTGACTTGGAATAATTATTGCAATGGAAAGAGACTTTTAATTTCCATTCATATGATATTCAAATTACTTTGCACTTGGAAATAACGCTCGATTGACTGAAGCATAAAACATCGCACATATTCACTGTACATCAATAGGATTGATACTTGTCCGATGATCAGTAAACCTAGATTAAAACATTACAGGTATAACGGTTTTAAACTAAATTTATCCTATTGGTAAGCCTTTGTTTATCTGCATCAGTCGATCTTTAGGTTTTATTCCGAGCCCGCGGGCGAATGTCACAACCGCGGCCTGAAAATAACATTTCGTGACTTACTGCTTTTGCGGCAGGTACTGAGAACCTAGAAGGCAAGCCATTATGGCATGAGCTACGAGGTTGTTAGCGTCCAGGACAAGCAGTGATTACCTGGGTATGTTCGTAGGCTTTGGCAGCCATCTTGAATGTGGAATTTCTTGACTTCCGACGTTTCGGTCCCGGTACTATGACCACGTTCAAACACGTGTCCGATATCTCCAAAAATAGTCCCAGCACGGGCACCGAAGAGTCGGTAGACAAAACACACCGTGAAATCCCAAAATCTGATTGATTGAAGTGTTTGGTTAGACACGGAGAAGCAGACACCTGTGATGTTTCACAATGGCGGTTGCAAGGTGTATAGCACGCAAATCTCGACTCGGAGGATACGGAATGTTCCCGAGCATTCCTGCGCGTCCCACAGCCCAAGAGTAACGAGCACTCGCCAGTGATGGGATCATTCTGATGATCGAATTTATACGATTATTTACAAAAAAAACAACCTAAGATTTTAGATTAAATAAACATTCAAAACACAAATACACTTGAATTAAAAAAAATAAATTATTGCCTACATCCTAAGACATGTGCTTAAAAAATATCTAATTTTCGATGTGTATTGCAGCATGACTACCAATTTTCAAACTGCAAGAGTTTTTTTGTATCATTTGAATTATTATTAATTTGTCTTTTCGAATGAATCAATTGGTACGGATAATCGATTATTCGATTAAATATGTCCGATCGTTCCCATCACGCATTGGACGCGCTGCACTATTCTACGGAATCTCTTGCTTGTGGGCAGAGAAAATGAAGACGACCGTTTTGTTAATCTGTTTGTGTTATTTGCGCGATTACTCTATAGACTTTCGTCAAGCCGTACTATTATATATATATTATAAATTATATGTTATTTAAAATCCATCTTTTTACTGACATTAACAGTTATATATAATGGTCGTTTCGCGTGAATGGATAAGATATTTATTTGCTTGCGCAAATTTCGGATAAACATTATTTTAGACCAAAATCCCAACTATGTATGATCTAGAATAGTATTATATGTAGAATCATTAAAAATGAAAAAAACGCTGTCGTTTTTCACTACGTATTTTTTTTTAATAAAAACAGTATGAAATACAATGAATAAAATATCACTTGCCTTGCTTTTTAAATTAAAATTATTTCATTCAATCTGCGGTCATTCACAAACGGAGCTTTGCTATAAAATAAAAGCAATATCATGATTTCAGTTATCATTATAATTCGAAGCACGTACTCTGTCGCTGTTGTAATATTATTTTAGGCCATTTTTGATATTAAAGGTGCCTTACTTGGGCGTCGGTTTATTTTGAATTTAACGGTTTTTTGTGAATTCAAACGTTAGACGCCATTGAGCAGCAGGATTAGGTTACGGGCGATAATAAAACCTAAAAAAAACAATCCCGTATATAAGACAATTTGTTCACGGATTGTAAAATAACAATTTAGTGTCACTATAAAGCACGATTTACACTCACAGTTTGAAACCTGCAAATACAGGGTGTTTGAAAATATACAATTTCCGATAGGATTTTTATACACACTTGCTTGTTCACCCTGTAGTCCCGATTTTAAATCATGTACCAGATAATTTTTTTTTGTTCAAATTAAAAATCACAAAAATTCCAGACACATATCAAGCCGGATACAGTTTCTAACTGCTTGACTACACGCTTACTCCCACACAGTAGAATTAGATTATCTGATCTCTGTTGTCTTCCGCTAGTAGAATAAAGGTAAAAAAAATGTGGATTACATATTCTTAACTGTGCAAATTGCCTAATGGGTGGTCTAACGCACCCATAAATGAAGCATTGCCCAATAGAAGCTGATTCCGCTGTTGGATGAAGACCCTCCGGGTATTTTGCAGGTACTTACATAATTCATATAATTTAGAAGCTTAGTGCAGAGGCAGACCTTAAATTTTTTCTACGCAATTGTTGTAAGTACTTATCTATCACAATACTAAAGTGATTTATTCATAGGACTTGTTTATACTATTATATATAGATAGTGCTTTAAGTATAGAGAAAAACAAAAAAAATAATTCTCCTAGCAACAGGGAACGCATTTTCATATAACAAGCTAGATTTTTGCTCAGCTACAATTAGTTAGATTTTTCTCGTCGTTTCACGTGCGAACCGATTTGCTTATTATTGTACATTTTTACAATGATTAAAATAAAATATTTTTAATAAATTTAGATATTATACCTACACATGACTATTTTGGTGATATACCAAAATAGAATACACATGATAAGTCGAATCGAAAAATTCTCAATTTTATATGATGAAAATACACTCTGAAAATATTTTTTCTCGTCGTTTCACGTGTGTGAACAGAATATAAAATATTTTTTATATGAATGATATTTTTATTACCCAAATGGAATTCCCCCACTCGTGACATACAATTTAATAATATGCGTTTTTATTTTATTTTTTATTTGTAACACAAAGCCTCCACGCGCGCTCTCCCCTACAAAAAACCGAATTCCCCAAAGGATGTGCCGCGGGGCGGAGCCAAGGACCAGCTCTATAAATTACGGCGGCCCGAGCGCGTTGTACGAGTCCCGCCGCGGGCTCGGACAACGCGCTCGCCCTGAGCCGAGACCGCCGCGGAATGCCGAGGTATTCCGGCATACTGGGCCCGAGACTTCTTGCGACTAATTTTTTTAAGGCTGTAAAAAAAAAAAAACAACCTTTGATTTTTATTAATATCAGAAAATTATTAAATGAAAAAAATATTTTAAGTATTTTTGTCATACAAAAAAAAATAATTATATACTGATTAAATTATTTGAAAAATATCGCTGTGTTGTGAATCGGGATACATTGGGATTACATAATAAATAAAAATAAAAATGCGACTTATTTTTTTTAAGGCTGTAAAAATAAAAAAAAACAACCTTTGATTTTTATTAATATCAGAAAATTATAAAATGAAAAAAATATTTGAAGTATTTTTGTCTTCTGTGTTGTGAATCGGGATTACGTTATAAATATTATATTTTGGCATTTGAAATAAAATTAATATAAAAGAACTATTTACTATTAGGATATAATAATATATTTTGGAATATAAAGTATACATTAAGTATACTGAAATATTAAAAAAAAAAATATTTTCAGAGTACCTGTGATTACTTTGTTGTTGTTTCAACACCTTCAGCTTCCTAAATTGTACAATTAAATCTGGTAATTTATAATTGAACATTTAAAAAGTCATTTTATGAAACATGTGATTGGCTTGTAATGATTAATGTAATATTAAATTGTAACCACTAATAAGCGAAGAACAAAAAAAATAAAATTAGTTTAAAATTGACACTGAAATGTATTCACGATTGTTTTCATGACATATAAAAAAAATCGATTAGTTGTTTAGTTTCTTATTTCTAGGTTATACTCCAAATTTTCAGAGAGTAGTCAGCTTATTTTATACATTGTGCCCCCAAATTAAATAATTACATCAAAAGTCAATTTGCATTATTTTAAAGCACATTCATACAAATTCGGTTTCATAATTTATTCAAATAATTTATATATTTTAAGTATTTATATTTTGATTTGAAGTTTATTATTTTTTATAGTTATCATTATCCTGTATTTCATACAAAATATAAAACTAAAATTGTAATACAATTTAAATAAACCTCAAAAAAGCTGATATCCGGTTTCCAAGAAGTTTGTGGGGATCTCTACCAAAAAAAAAAGGATCCTGTTGGAACAGTTTTTGTAGGAGATTCTTGGGTTTTTACTAAACGAATCGTAGTGTTTTTTTCTGTCTTATTCTAGCTCTCTCTGGCTCGAATCAATCATTTCATCAAAAACCACGGCTGTAATTATCTAATGACACGATATAAAAGATAATGGCCTTAATATTCGAGAATGCATTCTAATCTTATTGAATAGGACCACCTAGTTCACAATGATTCACAAAAGCATTTCTACAAAATTAATTGTATTGTTATTGTTTATATCTGTAATGAAACGAGGATCACACGAACAATAAAAAAGAGTTGCTAATTTTTGACTTTGACATATATTTGAAAAAATGAATCTGTCTCGTGTGAAATATTAAATCATTTGATAAATATTAAATATGCGAATAATGAGACATATTAAAATTTTATTTTACTTTATGACGCTTTCACAAGAATAATATATGCAACATACATTTGTATGCTCAAATAATCACTGCAATCAAAATATTGTAAAAATAAGTGACTCACCTCATAGAAGGTTGTTGAACATAGATTTATGCTGAGCCAGTGTTCATGGTTTTTTTATCGAGGATAGTGTAGTCCACGGTACCCCAGTTTTAAATTCGAAGGAATTGCTGCCCAATAGTCTCATTATATTAACGTTCCCTCCCAAAGCTTAGGACTTTAAATATTATATTCATTCTACAAAAACAATAGCAAAAGCTCCCCCTTACATCTACAAGGTACTTCTAGAAAACATCCCTTTACAATAATTCCAAGTCCACATACGCTCAGTGTACAAAATAGCAGCTTTAAACAAGCAACAGAGTAGGGAGGACGGAAGAGCAATATATACACACATATCCTCCAATTTACACTGAAAATAGGTTCCTAAGAAAACCGTGTAAATCGAAATCCGTAAAACTGCTTAAATCGAAAACAAACCAAACCAAAATGTGCATAATTCCGTTATTGATTTAAATGTAAAATAAAATTACAAAAATAATGGTCTTTTCATAAAAAGACAAAAATATTAAGGTTCACGTATGTTATTAATTTTACAAACAGAAACAAGAAATATAAATTTAATAAAATAACCGACAGTTTAATTTCTGTTATCACTTTTGTATTCGTGATATCACTTTTATCATTCGATAGTCATTGATGCGATTGTGCGAAATCCGCAATTGTGTTAGGTTTGTAGTCAAATCTCTATAGACCAGGGGCCCCCAACCCTATGCCCGCGGGCACCATGGCGCCCGCCGGCCGTTTTACGTGTGCCCGCCGTAAAAAAATAGCATTTAGTAATTAAACAGAGAAATATAAGCGAAATAAATTATATCGTTATAATTTTATGAAAAAATAAATGGTGCCCGCCACCAGAGCATTTTAAAATGTGCTCTAGGGTGCAAAAAGGTTGGGGACCCCTGCTATAGACCTCCTCGTATTGAGTGAAGCGCTATCAACACCAGAGCGAGTCATTTTGTAGAAAATGATTCCTCAACACAAATTCAAGTCCTTCACGGATGACTTCATCAGGATCATTCGTTTCATGTCACCGCAGCCCTAGAAGACTAGACTGGGAATCCCGAATATTGGGAATGCAGATATTATTTTTTTTGGGTTTATATAATTATACTCAAGGGCATGCGATGCACATTTGCGTTTACGAATTACACGCCATTGACACAATTTTTTAGTTGTGTTTTTGAGGCAACAATAAGGCTCGTTTCCACGGTCGTCTCTTGTCGAGGGGCCACTTGCCGAGTACCGTTGGCGTCGCAAAAACTCGGGTCCACTCGCTCACTGAGTCAGTCGGCCAAGAGATCTGCCACTTGCTCCAGTGAGTGTCCACAACGATGCACTGCGATCGATGGGATGATTTCAAATAAAAATATTGATGATTTTATTTGATTTCTAGTCCATCCCAGTGGAATTTACGGAATCCAAAATCAAGGCTAGCAGATTTAAACACTAAATATAAAATTGCTTTAAAACTCACGCGAATGACTTCTTGTACGCCAAAAACCTATAAAAGTATCACTACGAATATTTTATAAATATTTTTTTAGTAATTAAAAAAGCAAGTAATGCTTTATTGTTCATAAGAATTTGGTATATATTTTTTTATGACTATTCGTTATCTCTTTAATTTTATTATTCAGATTGAAGGAGTCGTGCATTTTTTGAAGGGTTTAGCTCTCTCGGTAACTGCTGTTTTTATTCTGTTACGTTATATTCAATTGCTGCCATTTTTATTTCATTCAAATTATACTCGTGTATGTTTCGATTTTATGCTTCGATGTATATCATAAATATTTTATGAGTAATGATGGGTATGACGATTTCAAAGACTTGCAATGGCACGTGTCCTGATCCCTCAAAAGGTTGATCGTGGTTTAAATTGCTGTTAATTACCAACAGGAATGTTAAACGTTCGGTTAAAATTAATTTCGAGTTTACTAGCCCACGTACGCGGCAATGTCTTTTGACGTTAATTTAACTTTATTTTTACTGTTAATACGTTTGTCACTCAAAGTGTCCCATACAAACACACATTACTTTTTACGAGCATTAATGCATATCTGTGACTTTTTATCTTAATATGGATATGTATTTATCTATTAGTAAAATAAAATGTAAAATTATAAGACAACGCATAAATTTAAGACATGATAGATGGTTGAGAAATTTTTTCTTATGATAAAGTCATATTCGAGTAAAAACAATCAAAAGTCGTTAAAAATTGAGTTCAGATAAAAAGTTGTCTTAATTTTGGAGTGAGTTGTTAAATTATAAATATTAAAATTTTTTAATTGGGTTATCCGATATATTATTAAAAATTATTCGATTTTATGTAGATGACATTGTATTAAAAAAAAATATATATATAAGAATTCTCTTTTGCTCCTGTTAATGCTATATAGATCACTTGGAATTTTTCGTATTTATAATTATATAAATACGAAATTATATCGTCGGCTGCATATATTTTGATAAAATTATTTATTTTATTGTTAATAAACATGGTACTGGGAATATTTCTATAACTTCTAATGTATCAAATTTGTTTGCAATAAATTATTTATAATTTTTTTAAACAATTTCTTTTTTTTTTTTAGCTTCATAATTATAAATATTTAGAAAAGGTCGTGATTTTTTAAATATAATTAGCGCTGGGGAAATAGTCATCCTTAGAACAACACAATAAAGCCTCTTTCTGCAGAGTGCAATCTTTAATAAATTTTGTAAGACACAGTTTTATTAATATTGAGTATGAAATTGAGATATTCTGTTTTGCAAAACCTTTGATTTGTGTTCTTTTGTAAGTGGGAAAAAAAATTAAATACACGATTAATCAAGCGATTTCATAATTTATTGTTAATAATTTGGTAGTTGTTAAGTTTCCCCATTGATAGAGATGCATGTGCAATACTACATTCATAACTGTAGATATATTTTCATCGTACCACTCACTTATATAAATTACAATATTTTTTAAAGCAATCGACTTCCTTACGAATTTCATCTTCATCTTAAAAAAATTAACGTAATATGCAAGTGTGTAACCGTTGTACATTGATCATGAAGCACAAATAATATTTACATTTTATGCAAGGACTCGATTCCTTGACTCGACACTTAGCAATTTCGTAGTTGTCTGATTAACAGTTGCTAATTTAGGATTTCAGCTAGGGTGCATCTACAATTAATACTTGAAAATATTTTAAGTTTGAGCGATTTAAGCTGATCCGGGAAGAGACTTTTCCTTCGATCACTTGCAACGATCATTCATCATGTGTCATTCACCTTTCCGGTGAGTTCCTTCTTTAATACTTCCTGTCTTCTGTACCAGCACGAACTCTGAACTGGAGCGTCTCCCGCAATGAACTTCGACGATAATTTAGTACTAAATAATCAATAGATCAAACAATATTTCAATATATATAAATTTAAACGGATAATTTTTTTTCTTTGGCATCATCATATCAATAATAATACTATACAACAATGAAATAAATAAATCTACGTATTCTATATTGCAAGTGTTTTTTTTTTTTCTAGATTTTTCTTACAACCATCATTCCCGAAATTAACATTATTTTAATGGGTTACCCACCTAATTTATGTATAAGAAATCCATTCCTTAGAAGCCAAGAGCTCTCAGTTCGTTATGATAAGACATTTTAAGTTTTAATATATTACGATTGGCAGTAAAAAATAACTACTTTTGACAATGCCAGTAAAATTTAAAAGAAACAATACTCCGCTGTGTCAAAGCAACGGCCGTCTGTTTTGAATGGTAAAACAGATAAATAGATGAAATGCTTGCAATTTAGATAAAATTTATGCGCATACTTATTTTTTAAATTATTATGAATGAAAATAAAACACAATGGTCTGTCATAGGTCGCAGCGACTGGAGCTAATTAACCTTAATGCAAGCAGCAAAGAAAATCCACCTCAGCTATAATTCTCTGTTTTATATAAATCGCGAAAACACTGACTTATTATGTGCTTACCCCAGTTTTATATTATTGAAGATAAAAATAACTACAAAAAGACTATATTCAAATATCACAGGTGCTGATCAATATTACTAAAATGATAGCGTCAGTTTAAAAAAAAGCTGTGTAGGCAGCTTTGGGTTTCGCGCGTGTCTTACAGGCTGTGATATAGATTTAATCCGGCAGATATCTTTTAGAAAGTCTCGATACATATTAGGATTTCTCCAGTCATTAGTGTATGAGAATAGATTGATTTATTCCATTGATACAATCAGCTCCCATTGAGTGTTGACTGGCTCGGCGTGGATATAATGCGAAGTAACTCTGCCAGGTGGGCAGCGAGACACCCGAAGGGGGGAAGTGTTCCAGTTGCGATTCTAGCACGATGATACATTGATCGGCTAGAAACTATACTTAATATATATCTTCTTCATCAAGTGATTCTCCTAAGAGGAGGTTGGAGACCATTGCTGAACCAGTGCTCAAGGTTTTCTAAGAGGGAAATTTCCAAGTGCACCAAGCTACAGAAACAATATCAGGATCCCCTCCCCTGCTTTGACAATGTACATACTACCAGAGCACATCCAATATATATAAACTGTAAAATCATTTGCCTTAATTTATGACGAGCTTACACTGGCTTGAAGAAACCTTCACAAGGCTTTATTATCTCATTGTTTCAATTCTGTGGGATTGCCTTAAAAACAAATAATAAAGAGGATATCAATTAACATAATGATGCTATACAATAACCTCACATTCTTGAGTGCTTAACGAACTGTATTATTAGCGTTGCGTTTTAGAAGTGAATTAAGTAAATGTTTTATTTATATTAATCATTAAAATATTATTATTAAAATAGAATACATCTTTTTCTATGACCCTTCTTATATCAAGCCTTTTATCAAGATGAGGTTGGCGACTATTTCACTGAGCTCATGCTGAACCAGTGTTTATGGTTTTCTATGGGAAAAATAGTGTAGTGGGTCCTTGGGTCTTTCTATACCACAGTTTTTTTATTGGAAGGAAAAGTTTGCGTATTTCTGCTGCCCAATAGCATTATTATACATCCTTTCCTTACAAAGTACTGGCGTTTAGTTCTGACACTCCTTCTGCAGCAGGCTACAGAAACAATATCAGGAACACCCCCATGCACTTCCAGACCACATCCCTCCACAATCATTCCAAGTCCACTACTCCATTACCGATCCTTTACACATGCTCAGAATACAGAATGGGGAAAGCGGGGAGGTTTTCTATGACTCTAATTTACTTTAATTAAGATCATGAAAAACGCCCAGATTCTGAAACATTAATAAACGAAAAAAACCTTTCAGCCAATAACGTGTGCGTCATACAGATTAAAAAAAAACTCGATACAATGTTATTAACATAAAACAGTAAATTTATTCATAAATATGCACTAGAGATAAAGCGATTTTGATTGTTGATTTGATCAGTCTTTAAAAAACCGGGGTATGTTTGGTAATTGTAAATCAAGATAGACTCTGCAAGTGTTCAATGCAGTGTTGTTCTCCGATGGAAGTTGCATGATGAACTGTGGATTGCTTAACGGGAAGTTAATATTTGAATAACAGCAGATCGTCTCGCCCTATTTGGGATCACGTACAATCTTTCTACACATCAATCAATAATCGATATTTTCCAGTTATACGCACTTTAATTTATTAAGAAAGTATTGTATTTTTCCACATTTTTATAAACAAAGAATTTCAATGATTTTATTTTATTTCATTGAATATTTTTATACACAGTATATGGTATTTTACACAAGGAAATTTATTGCATCAATGCACGAATGACGTGTTATCCGAGCGTTAAGATATCTGTCTATTATGTGGTTTTGAGAAAAAAATATAGAGTATATAAAATAGTATTGCTTTGTGTGCTTCAATTATTTAAATAAATATTTATATAGATCGTTTTTAATCAATCAGGGACAGGTGAGCTCAATCGCAACAGTTTGGATCTCTCTATCAATTCAATCAGTCAATAATCATTTTAATTTAAGAGACTCAAATTCTGTGCATGTGGAGTTAAAACAATTAATATATCTAGAGTCTTTAGAATTCGTTTCTGAAAATTTGATACGCTTTAATTAACTACGAAATCGTTGTGCTTTGAAAACATTTGATACAACTGTAATTTATTGTATATAATTTGAAAGGTAATTTCTATAATGTTTTGAAATTTAACACAAACGCTTTTCAAGAAATAAAACGCGTCTGTATGGTGGTGTATGGAAATTCGGGGACACGTGTAATGAAAATGTCTGTTCCCATAGTTACGCTGACGCAATGGCTACATTGTTCTGGAATGAATTAATTTCAGTTAATAGACGCATTAAATTTTACAAATTATACGATACTACGCATTTGAGTTCTTAATCAAAGAGGTTTTTTGGCGCTCAAGGCGCTCAAAAGTACAGCCTGAAAAATAAAAAAAAAACATTGCGGAATTTTAAAAATTAGGAAACGCGCATCCAACCGAAAGCAGCGATCGCCATTGTTGTTTGGAGCAACAAAAGAAATCTTTCTAAGTCGGCTGCAATCGCCGCGCAGTACCCTGCCACGGTAATGGACTCACTTGAGTTATCGCGCATTCTTTTAATATTGCGTATACAAAACAATTCAAGGCTTTTTTTATGCTTAATTTTAACTTGGTTGTTTCCCAAATTTTTATGCATCTATTATGTAGTAATTTTTTTTTGTTTTATTTACTTACAGCATAGGTTCGCAAACTATTTTGTCCCGTCGACCCCTTGTCGAGTTTTCCTGTTTTTCGTAGACCCCTGTCTTGTTAATATTTGATTTTTATAACATTCGTCTACTTCAAACATATTTTTGACATCTGATATACAGGGTGCGCCATATTTTATGTCGGTATGTAAACATTGAATATCTTTGATATTTATCAACTGATTGATTTGAGTAACCAATTTTTTAAACAATAATTCAATACAATTTTAACCATGCTTCACACTGAAACAACGCGCCGAAATAGTGACGCTGTACATTGAAAATAGTCGTTCAGTTGTGTTAACTCAACTTGCATATCGTCGAAAATATCGTGGCCAACATGGCCAATGGGATCCACTCTTGTAGACCCCCATTTACAGTTCGTGGGCCCCCAAATTAATTTTTCGCTGTCATCGACCCCTTGTAGGGCAGAATCGACCCCTGGGGGTCGATATTGACCACTTGGGAACCTATGATTTACAGGGTGCATGTAAAAATTTAAAATACTACCTAAACCAGCATTTGCAGATGTTATCTGTTAAGCTTAGTACCCAATGATCTAATTTTTGATATCATTTAGCAATTTAACGTTTCCACAGTACGTTCGTCAACACAGCACACAAGAAAGCATCAGACGCCACCAACGACCAGCCAATAAATAAAAAACATATACAGATGTGAGGGATCCGTACTAAGTGGTTATTCTAAAACAGGCAATAATAGAAAGCGTAATCCTGCTTTGAGTCATGTAAATCAATATTATTTTATTGCAACATATCTTTAACGTATAATGTGATAACTATAGCAACATTGCGTAACCAAGTACTTAAAACCTACCTGAGAAATCTCAGCAGTAATCAGATATGAGGTCTACACATCTAGGCTAGAAAGCGCCTCGAGGTTCACGACTGCTTTTGGACAATATTGAATCATAAATGAAATATATTAATGACATGCCAGCTGTAATAAAAGAAAAACACGTACTATAACGAACTCGTTACGAAAACTGAATTACTGAAAAATAAGTTAACTATTTCATCACATTGACGCAGGCAACCTAAATATAACCATATCTAAATGTTAATATCACCTATTGCAATTACATTTTACTGTGCATTTAATTATTTATACTTTTTTGTGAATTTCAGATAGTAGGTTATAAATATTTATTTAGTTGTTATCTAATTGCAAAAAATATATCGCATTTAAAGTGTCGAATGACGAAAACTGGCTTGTTTTTGTGTAGTTGTATTATAAATTACTATTGTTTCTGTAGCTTGCTGCAGAAGGGGTATCAGATCTAAACTCCAGAGCTTTGAAAGGAAAGGATTATATAACAATGCTATTGGGTAGCACCAATATAAAACTTGAGGACCCACTACACTATTTTCCCCTTAGAAAACCATGAACGCTAAGTATATGCTCAGTGAAATGGTCGCCAGCCTCCTCTGAGGAGAGGCAATCGATGGAAAATAATTATAATTTGATTATTAGTGATCTCAAACGGGTTGAGAATTTCAGCTGAAACTACCGAGCGATTTGGAGAAATTCGCTAAAGTAGTTCACTGCCTGTAATGCAGACACCGCTAATGCCTTGATCGCTGCTTATTTTAATATAATCGTCGATTTTGAATTGTTAAAAATGCATTAACTAGATGGATGATGATGTGGGCGCATCGCATAATGTGAGCATGATTTATGTGCACAGAACATTCTAGATTTTATGGGCCAAGGAACTTGCCAATGTTCGCATAAATCCGATTAACAGTTACTGAATTCATTTTCCACGAGTGCGATACACCATAGAATATGCGGAGTCTGTACCATACTCACTCTGAATGAGTAGAAGGCCGCAAAATATAAGGCAGGTAAGCCTTAATCTAAAGGTGAATATGAACACTGTTTTAATAACCGTGGGTCGTGATTCATAAATTTTATATATTCAGTTGTATAAACCTATCTGAAATTGATCTTTACATGCACATAAGCACCTGGTTAATTACCTTTATAATATTTTATATAGAAACCACGCGATCGTGATTTTAAACACGCTGTATGGTTAACTTATATTGTGATGTTTGTTAATTACAAATTAACAAACATCACTTATTATTTATTTTTAACCTAATCAGGGTCTTCAATGACAAGTCAATGTCAAACTTGAGAATCAAATAAACGTTTAACTTGAGATGATTTTGTACGATTTGTCCTCAAGATATCCGTAATATTCATTTCCAATTAAAACAAGTGCAAAAATAAAAAATTGCATCTGCGAATAATTTTGTGCTTATACTGATGGTAATGCGGATCTGTTGAATATTCAATAATAGTCAAGTAAATAGGTAAAATCTTTTTGGTTTTATGCTAAAAATACGACCGACTCGCGACTGTATCTACAAAAGAATTTAGCTGTGTTGAAAGATTATATAGTAAATATTTTTAAAATTTGGCTGTATTGCAGTTTAAAATATTTTTTAAACATTTTTTGATCATAAGGAATTTGTTGTAAAAAACACGATGCACTCTCTCCTATTTCGTATCACTCGTGGATCTATTATAAAATGCATCTTGAATGCAAATCTCTAATATCCAAAATATTTAAAATAGACGTGCTTAAAATGCAGAAAGATTTAGAGAAAATTATCTAACGTGATGTAGATAATTTTATCTTAAATAAAAATAAAAATTTTCACCATAATTTGATTAATGAAAATTCTATGTAAAAAAATTATACTATTGTTCTACCGTTCACATTAGCATGAATATATATAAATTGTATTAAATATATGTTATTCTGAATTTTTTAAATTTATTTAATATTAAAAAAAAATATTTCCACCCCTAAATAATAAAAAAATGATTTGTTACAATGCATTGCTATTTTAGCTATAAAGTTACTATTATTAAAGATAGTAACAAAGCTCTTGTAATTTTGTTTTTAAATATAATAAATACCATATCTTTTGTATAATATGTAAAAATATCATATCTTCAATAATATAAATTTAAAAAATATATATTTTCACCTTTAACAACAGCTGTGTTTGCTCATAGCTTTGCTACAATAGTAAGTTATTAAAAAAAAAAAAAAAAGAGTGTGGATCAGCTGGAATTGATGTAACGGATTAAGCAATCAATTTGCACATTTCTGTGCGGCCGATTTACAAAGACTTGGATTATAAAAGATATTCTACTTTAAAAGTCTGTAAATGGCCTGACTTTTAAGATTGCTCAATAGATCGGTTTAACAGGCAGCAATCGATGCTAATCGATATTACCCTTCGGTTTTTCCATGTGACAATGCTGTGTACCTAGCCGAGTCTCTATGTAAATAAAATTGAAAGTTGTCATTGGGTTTGATGTCACGGACACGCAAATCCTCATATGGACATGGGAGTGCCCCATGCCCGTCGTGTGACCTATGGTGGTGATGAGGGCATTCGAATATCAGCAATAAAAAATGGATTCATTCAAGTGCTATATCGAATCAATCGTTTAACATCAATAGCAGTGATTTTGGATACTGTATAAATTATTTTATACATACTGATATGTAGATTATTGAATCCTGAAAAAAATGCAATCAACAGTTGTTGGATACATGAGTTTGCGTAATCGAAAAAAAAAGAATATTTAGGTTAAAATAAAATTTGCAAGTTTTGTGGAAAAGACATTTTACTAATTCATTCACGTAATCGACTATACAAATTTTAACCGAAAAGTCTACACAAGACAGTCATAGTGCTATTATGTAAATTGTTTTTCGTTTTCAATCATTTTTATGTAATTAATCGTTTTTCAGTATTCGAATAAATCGGTTTATAAAAAGTCGATTATGTCCATCACTAGCCGATGGCGTTTTCGCTACTCTCCATGCAAATGCGTGCCATTGTCTTGCACCGAAATTAAAATAATTAACAGCCGATGTGGTCGAGTGGGTGAGGTGATATGCAAATAGAATTGTCTCGCTTCGATTGCTTGCAGTATGTAAAGTAACTGTTTATGCAGCGCATAATAAGTCGTGATATATATTTTTAACTAACAGGTGACCCTTGAAGAGCCACAATGGCGTTTTGAGTTGGAATCTGACTCGAGCGAAAAGGGAAGAAAAGTTCTGTGGAGTGTTTTTGTGGAGACGTATCATGCAACAGCTCTGATTTAAAAATAAAACGATTACTTTTATTGAAAAGCAGCTCTATTATGGTTTTGCTTAAAAGCGTAATGAGGGGGTTTTCTCCAGTAAAGTAAATTTTATGAAATATCGATTGATTTCATCACCACTACAGTATATTGCGACTTCACACTGTCGCTCTCCCAAAACGGTTCGTAGTGCATTCAACTTTGGCTTTGTGATTGTAAAATGTTGAGACAGTCGAATATACTTGCGAGAGAAAGTAGTGTCGCCAGACCGAGCTGTACTCTTGAGTGCTTTTCAATTCGTAAAAGTGCCATTTTCTCCAAACAAACGACAAATCGGAGGCTCGTTAGCCAGACACTTAGCATGTACTTTAACAAGCAATTTTAAAAAACATATACTCGAGAGGAGCCAACCCCGAACGGCGAACTTTCATATTATGCAGTCTACCCTCCTACAACGCGATTAAGTCGTACCGCGTTATAAGAAACTCAGAAGTAGAGTCAATTAAGTTGATGAAACTTTGTTGAACAGAAACCGTGTTATAAGAGTACCGCGTTATAGGATTAGTTTCTAAAACTCATGTGACCTTGAGAGGATACTTGAATGTATACCTAATTAAAATAACATTTTTTATGATTAATAATTGGTACGTATTTACTCCCAAATTCATAAACAATGCTTATCTGAAAAAAAAATCTGATTTGACGTGCGAATATCACGGAGTTGAATGGCTGCGTGTTTTTTTTTCTTTTTATTTTTAACAAGTCCGGAGTCGGCTAATCTGGCTCGCCTGCTCTGGGAAAATAACAACAATTGTCATTGTCATGACTCCCTCCTCTGCGTGGAGTTGGTCGAAGCCATCGCGATCGGCATGGGAAGATAAGGAAGTGCTAAAGGCCTGCTGCGGGGATAGCAGACGTATGGAGTCACAAACAGCCAGGGTTTATGGGGTTTGAAGCCATCGCCCCCCAGCAATTGGATCACGAGTACAGCCGGCGAAAAAAGGTATTGAACATTGAAAAGTCGCTGGAGATTCACCAAGTGTTATGTCTTCTCAGTTCTTCGTTATGGAGTTGAAGCCTGGACACTTAGGCAGCTACTATGCGAAAAATTAAGAAGACAGAAATGAGATTTCCTTACAACACCATGGGTTGGCCGCGTCATAAATGAGAGAGTCTTGCACAGAATGAGAAAACTCCTGGCGATGGTAAAAAATAGCGTAAGATCTCCTATTTTGGCCATATTTTTTGAAACATTAAATGTATCATCCTCCAGCTGATTGTCCAAGGAAAAATCTAAAGAAAAAGGAGAAAACTTAGGTGGATGAGGAAATCGGAAGTACGGCCGAATTAGTGAGACTAGCCCAGGATTTAAATATATTCGATGAAATAGTCACTAACCTCCTATGAGAAGAGGCACCAGAAGAAGAAGAGCGAAAAATAATTATTTAGTTTATAATAGTTCTTAGGGCTGTGCTTACAATACGATGTGCGATTTTCCCCTGATCCTGAGCGCAGGTTGTGGGGTTTGCAAGGTGTGGCTTATCTTATATGGATCTATCTATTTACGTTATTGAGTTTATGTAGTCTATGGTGTCCTGAGCACTGGCAACATAGGGCCCGTTCTATGAGAGGGGACTCCGAGAGCGGCCATTACAGTTCTGACATCTGAGAGAGAGAGAACGCCGCGCGGACTTGATAATGTAATCCCACCACGTATTGTAATAAAGACCTCACCTCACACGCCCCCGCCGAAATAGCTTGTAATAGAAAAAACGTTTTGCGTTCTGACAATTCTCCCTTGATTTGACCAATGACAGCCGTGTATTTCAAACCTAGTAATTTAAATAATAACTAGGTTTTATAGTTCTTTCGTGCATGATTGTATTTTAAGAATCTTAACAAATGAATGTCTATTTTAATTTAACAGTTGGGCACTCATATAAAAATTTAGAGCAATGTTTAAAACAATAATACAAAAGTTAGTAAACTCGTTTGGTGTAAATAATTGGTTACCGAGGTATAACTTCGTTCCGTTGACTTCTGCTGTCTCCCCTCACAACCCCCCTTGTGGCAGTGACCATCGGCATATCGCTGCCAACCACATCGCTCAAAGCTGCACGTCTGCAACTTCGGTTCGCGTCTCTCGCAGGGACGCTTCCGGTCACGTCTCTCCACACACGAACGATTCCAATCGCGTCAATCATGGTCGCATCACACCTCGTCGTCGCACCCATCGTCAGGGCGTCCATCGTCAGGGCGGTCATCGTCAGAGCGTCCATCGTCAGGGCGTCCATCGTCAGGGCGGTCATCGTCAGAGCGTCCATCGTCAGGGCGTCCATCGTCGGGACGGCTTCCAGCGAGGTGCTTCTCGTCGGAACGGCTTCCGGCAAATTTCTCGTCGAAGGGGTGACTTTCACCACGGCACCCCTCCTCAAAATACGAACCCACCTGCTGGAACCTCTTACCAGTCGCCCGAACCAAGAATTATATTCATAATTTAACAAATCCAGCAAGTCTTTAATCACCTTTATATTAAACCCCTAAATTTATTCACTGTCAATTTGTTGTGGAGATTGGTGTGGCAAATGCGGATCTCCGTCCGCCTTCGTCTTCTGTAGCTGAGACTGTTGTCGGCGAGGCATGTTGATGCTCCGGAGGGCTTGATCCTACCGCTCGCTCCTCTTCCCGGCCTTCCCCGCGATGTTGCCATCGCGACGCTTCCCATAGACAACATGCCCCCCTGATGTTCACATCACATATTATAGTCCTTGCTCCACGCAGAAGGCCTCCGCGTGCGTTTGGGCCTACCAGATGATTCCGCACTAGCGTCATCTGCAGCTGGATGAGGCCCTCTCCCCAAGGTCTCTTGGGGCGAACATGTCCGGTCTTGGCCGCTCGGTGGCGGGTGATGCCGAAGGTCCAACACGTGACGCGGGACTCCGTTCACCGACACAGTGTTCGGTGAGATCACCTTGTCAACTTTTGCTGGCCTCCACTCTGAGGTGCATTTTGCCTGGGGTGGTTTTACGAAAACGGAGTCTCCCTCCTTGAAGGCCGATTCCACCACTTCCTTGCTATGTACGCGTTCAGCCAGTGGGTGTCGCCACTTGTAGGCGTGGACCGAAGACGCCGGAGGATCAGACTCTAGATCCGCCGCTGCCAGGTTGTACCAGAAGACGGCCATAAGGGGGGATATGCCTGCCCTCGCAGCGGTCCTCTTCACAGTGCGGTGATTCCGTTCCACAATGCCGTTCCCAGACGGCCGATAGGCCGCTCGGAATCGTCTGGATACTCCCCAAGATTTGCAGATCTCTTCCACCTGACGTGAGCGAAACGCTGTTCCGTTGTCCATCAACAGCTCGAAGGGCGGTCCTCGTTCCCTAAATAGTTCCTCAAGGAACCACAAATTTAGGGGTTTAATATAAAGGTGATTAAAGACTTGCTGGATTTGTTAAATTATGAATATAATTCTTGGTTCGGGCGACTGGTAAGAGGTTCCAGCAGGTGGGTTCGTATTTTGAGGAGGGGTGCCGTGGTGAAAGTCACCCCTTCGACGAGAAATTTGCCGGAAGCCGTTCCGACGAGAAGCACCTCGCTGGAAGCCGTCCCGACGATGGACGCCCTGACGATGGACGCTCTGACGATGACCGCCCTGACGATGGACGCCCTGACGATGGACGCTCTGACGATGACCGCCCTGACGATGGACGCCCTGACGATGGGTGCGACGACGAGGTGTGATGCGACCATGATTGACGCGATTGGAATCGTTCGTGTGTGGAGAGACGTGACCGGAAGCGTCCCTGCGAGAGACGCGAACCGAAGTTGCAGACGTGCAGCTTTGAGCGATGTGGTTGGCAGCGATATGCCGATGGTCACTGCCACAAGGGGGGTTGTGAGGGGAGACAGCAGAAGTCAACGGAACGAAGTTATACCTCGGTAACCAATTATTTACACCAAACGAGTTTACTAACTTTTGTATTATTGTTTTAAACATTGCTCTAAATTTTTATATGAGTGCCCAACTGTTAAATTAAAATAGACATTCATTTGTTAAGATTCTTAAAATACAATCATGCACGAAAGAACTATAAAACCTAGTTATTATTTAAATTACTAGGTTTGAAATACACGGCTGTCATTGGTCAAATCAAGGGAGAATTGTCAGAACGCAAAACATCTGAGAGAGAGAGAACGCCGCGCGGACGCGCGGCGTCATTGACTTGATAATGTAATCCCACCACGTATTGTAATAAAGACCTGAACCACACGCTCCTTGTATTATTCTGATTACAGTTTATGTAGAGAAAAATAGCCTCCCCGCTCTCCTCATTCTATTGCTTGTGAAAGGCTGCAATTCTGTACCCTGAGCGTGTGTAAAGGATCGGTAATGGAATAGTGGACTTGGAATGATTGTAGAGGGATGTGCTCTGGAAGTACGTGGGGGAGCTCTTGCTATTGTTTCTATAGCCTGCTGCAGTAGGAGTATCAGATTTAATGATAAGGAAAGGGTTATATGATAATGTTATTGGGCAGCAGCAATATAAAACTGTGATGTAGAATGACTCAGGGAACTACTACACTATTTTCCCATTAGAAAACCATGAACACTGAGTATATGCTCAGTGAAATGGTCGCCAATCTCCTCTGAAGAGAAGCACTTGGTGAAGAAGAGAAAAATATGACAAACAGCGAGCGATGATTTGCGCCTTTAAAGCCATTCCCAAACGACTCTCGCGTGAAAAAAACATCATCATCATCATCCAATTCGGATTAACCTCGATGATGGCACGCCGCCTCCCCTCGTGTGTGCAGCAATTGAAGACGCACCCGCCGTGATGACCCCGACTGGCGAGTTTCCCCACGCGGGGCGGCGTCGTCGGGTGTGTCGGGCGTCTCGCGTGAAACGACGCGGGATCGACGACGGAGCCGTGCCTGTCGCAAATTGCTCTGTCGTTTGTCAAATTGTACACAGGTTTTTATAATTCGTGTTATTCGACGCGGCGGACATTTCGCAGCCGCCCGAGCAGAACTGGTATTGTAACACGCTCCACGGTTGTTGCTTTAATGGGTTCGGATAATGTACGGTATCGCATAATGATTTTGGGATATCCTCTCTTTAAATTTTTTACGATAAAAGCACGTACAAATAAATTCTATTATTGTCGAAATTAATTATTTTTATACTAGCATATATTTTGCAACCGATTCGAGTTCCCAACATAAAATATGCTGATGTACAATATTTCACGCTGAAAACTAAAACGAAAGCGTTTGCAAAAATCTGACGAATAATTGTTTGAATATGGATTAATACAAATTAAATCAGTCTGCCGTACGTTGTATTGATGTATTGTTTTTATTTAATTTTCAGGTGCATTGCTGCCAACGCCGCTTCCCTCCACATCGAATTCTACCGTCGATCCCAAGGAGCAATCATCCCCAACGACGACAGAGGTACCGAAGACGACGCTGTCTCCGTCCATCCCGGTGCTGAGCGTGATGCAGGAGCACGCAGCCGCCACCACGCTGAAGCCGGAAGACTCCTCGAAGCAGGGGCGCGCCATGAACGCGCTGCTGGACGCGCCGTCCCTGGCCAACACCATCCAGAACGCGACGTCCAGCGAGAGGCTGGAGTCCAAGATGAGCTTCAAGAAGCTGAACCCGGACCTCAGCGACGTCAGCATGGACAACGACGACATGGACCTGGAGTTCGTCCCCAAGGTGGGGAAGGAGGTCCCCGCCAAGGCCGAGGCCGCCCCCAAGGCCCTGGGCGAATCTAGGGTGGTGAACAAACCTGCCATTCTTTCCACGGACAAGTCTTTCTCTCCTCTCCTGGTTCCTTCGATGGCCAGCGCGAGAGACGACAACACAGAAACCGCCTGCCATGACTCGGGGATCTCATACAAGGTAAATTTATGTTTTAAAATAATGTAATATTCAATACGAATAGTCAACTGGCTAGGAGACTACGATAAATTTCACTAATAAATCATTGAATCGCCTTTCGAGTCATCAGACTGATGAAGTCCTTGAAAAGTTAAATAATATGTAAATGAACAATCCGTTTATTGTGAGCTTTATCAGATAAGAATTTTTTGAAAGCGTGGCGATATCCACACGAATATAAAAGAGTATACGAAACCACCGTGATTTAAGCTATGAAAAGCTTAAATCCCATTGGTGCCGTGAAAAAAAATTAGATGATTTTCCTCGTTGTTTCATGCGTGAATCGATAATTTATATAATTAAGGTAAGATTGACTCCAATGCTTGAGAAATATTTCCCATACAGCTCTGTGAAAGTCAGTGGCGTGCTGTGTTTCCAATATCAAGGCAAGCAGTTTTTCTCACTGAATACAGGTGAGGTTAATAAATCACGTGCCCATGAATGTCCCAGGTGGGTCAGCGGGTGGACCGGGACTGCGAGGAGACGTGCACGTGCAAGGAAGGCGGCGTGCTGCAGTGCGAGCCGCGCTGCCACGGGCCCTACTTCCGCCGCGGCCGGAAGGTGGAGGACCCCCTCTGCAGCGAGAAGGTCGTGGACTCCTGCTGCGCCATCCTCGTCTGCGCCGCCGACACAGGTCAGTGGTCACCTTCTTTCTTTTCCTATTCCATTAAACTCACACCACAGTCACTTGCACCATCCAGGCACAGACCCTCCTGTCGGCATTGGCTCTCCAGTTGGTGTCTCTGAAGGCCAAATATGGGGCATGAACCCACAAGGTGGATCACTATTCGTGGAGTAATATCATCACAAGGGCATGTGTCAAGTGGAACCTGCGGAGATAACTTCTCATCACTCCATGACCCGTTAGGAGCTGGGTTGATTCAAAGCAGGTATTCCTGTATACAGCGGTGTCCGTAACAGAATTAAAGAACATTTTTGTTACGTTCCCTTGCGGAGAGCTAGTGTACCTTTCATTCCATGTGTCCATTGTAATTTTCTTCTGGAGATTTTTTGCGAAACTCAGAGGAATGTCGGAAAATACGGCCTGTGCCTGGATGACCTGAAGTCAGTGGCGAGACACCCACAGATGATGAAGTCACTTGAAGCGTGTCATCAGAATCATAAAGAGGATAAACCAGGGGGTGTAGCTTTAGTCACTCCCATATATAGCACAATTTCGATCGACTAGTTTGGAATGTTTCCCCAAATTGTGATGACAAACCTTGTACATAACAAGCAAGGTAACCTATTAAAAAAATAATTAAAAAAGTCACTTGCACCGGTCAGTGGTCACCGTTACTTATTTTCATTTTCCTCATACGAGGACCTCTAACGCAAAACTGTTGAAAATAAATGACACCAACCTCACCTGGATTAATTGATAAGCAAACTAAGAATCCTCATAGTAAAAATATTCGTTAATTTTAGATCATGCTATTGATAGTAGTAAATCGATATCATTTACATTTTGAATCTAATCTAGGTGCAATGACAATTCCTGTCGAAAAAAAAAATAATGTCTGCTTAAATGTATTATTATTGCAATCTGACAATTCGGTACTGGTACTTGAACCACCTGCAGTGACTTGAAAAAAAAGAAATCCCTAAAGATAGTCCCGGTACTAGGACTCAAACGTCAAAAGGCATAAAACGCAACGCAGCACAACACCCAAAAAAGTTTCTTTCGTTAAAATATCAAATTTAATATTATTTTTTAATTCGTATGCTTTTTTATTCTAGGAAGTGAATCTTGCATATCAGGCAACAAGACATACTCCGCAGGAGAGATGTTCGACGAAGGCTGCAAGCGGGTGTGCCAGTGCATGGCTGGTGGAAGCATCTCTTGCAAAGCCCGGTTTGTACATATAAAATTATTAATATATAAATTTTAATATTTAAAGTTTCAACTCTTAAAAAAATATCATTCTGCTTTGCTTCTTTTGATTTCATCATTCCTTTGAATACACAAATTCATAATATCGCTTACAATAGTGGTCTGTATGAATAAAATAATTATTATGTTTGTGATAATGTGTTGTATCGTACTCGCAATATTCCATTAGTAAAAGTAGAAGTTTCAACAAATATCTGCAAAAAATTACACTGCTGAGAAGTAGAAAAATGTCAACACAGCATTATGACTTCTGGTTTGGAAACAGTTTGTTCTAGATAGCTCTTGCATTCACTGAAGTCATGAGAATTTCCACGAACACCAATGTTAACAATGCACTTATGTATTGAATTATTCATCAATTAAGAAGTAATTTCTTGTGCAGTGGATAGAATTTATATACTTGACAAGTAATTGACTTTACATTTTGAATTTGTTAAAAATTCATAAGCTTAATTCACTAAATGACGTTGGATTATGTGAATTATTTTACATGTGTGATATTACGACACGCTATACTTGGAGGTTTAAAACTTAATTGTTATGGAAGTCGGTGTATAGATAGTCCAACAAGAAAATTTTCCATCAGTTTTTTTTGGTCCAGGTTTTTAGGTCTAGTCTAAAGTTTTCGTAGGATCCTTTTACACAATTATTATGCTAGCATTTATTAATGTATGAATATACTCAAAGCGAACCCCAAAGATATAATTTTATTACATAGAAATGATCGCTCATAAAAAAATAAGCATATTTATAAAAAAATAGAAATACCATAATCTCAATGGTTTCCTTACGTGTTTCAGGTGTCCTGTTTTGGAGCACAGGGACGAGTGTGTGAACGTAACAGATGCTAATGACTCCTGCTGTATGGTGCAGCTGTGTGACGTATCTCAGGATATAGATGAAGTTCCCGGAATGTTCAATGCCAAAGACACCAAGGATAGGTTCAGTGTTCCGTCTCATGAGGAGACTACGCAAGGGAGTATGGTCAGTGCCAGCCAGATTACAGGAGACTCCAAGGTAATGTGAAATTTTTAAGATTGGCCGTATATAATTATTTTTTACTTTTTACAATTTCTAGTTTCCCCTTTTTTATTCATTCGATCATCAATAACATCAATAACATCAAGTTATTAGTAACGAAAATATGAATAATTTGATCTTTTTGATATACTTTAATAGCAAATGGAATTCATCATATATATATTTCATTATCCTGGATAAAAAGTAATTTAAGACCTCAAAAAGAAGGCAAAATTGTAAATGCCTAAATTAAAAGTAATTTTTTTTAAAATATTTATTTTAAGATAGAAGAATTAATAAAAATATCTAAATTTTATATTATTTTAGGTTAATGTAACTACAGAGAAACCAAGCAGAGATGCCAAAAACATGACGCTGGATATTCTTAAAACCACACCACCAGCACAGATTACTGAACCAATCTCATCAGTTGATTTACTGTCCAATGGAACGGTAGAAGTTGTATTGAGGAACAGAAACCAATCTGGAAGCTATGTACACTTAGAGCTAAGCAAGGATGGAGGAAATTCATGGAAAGATGTTCAGTTGACCAACGGACAGATAAGTGGATTGGAAGAGGGAAAAGAATATATGGTGCGATCTAGAGAAACTGGAAAGAAGTTTTTTGTTACCATACCCAAGATGATCAGAGACAACAACGTATTCTCCAGTAAAGATACCAAAGCCGGCTGTATGCACAAAGGAAAACACAGATCAATTGGTAAGAAAGATGTAGAAATTTTATAAAAAGTATTCCTATTGATCAGATCGAATCAAGACTCTGTACTTCTTTTAACTCAGAGTTTCAAAATTGAGGTTATCTGAGTGATGAGCTCGATACTTGCTTGATTCTCAATATGAGCAGAAAATAGAGTGGTTGGATCCAGTTTTTTAAGCCGTTGGCATTTTCCTGTTATATGCAGGGATATATATCAATATATATTTAAAGATTTATGATTGCATGAAGCTGTTGGTTTTCATTCCTTCATCATAGTCAATAATTTCTTGCATACATCTTTGTAACCAAAATTTATAATTTCAGATGAAGAGTTCCACATGGGCTGCGATGAGCTGTGTCTGTGCCAACCAGACGGGTCGGTGGAGTGTGCTCCGCTACAGTGTCCTTCAACAGCTGGCCTGGATGTGCTGGACTCTTCGTGCGTGCAGTGGGGGCCCGACCCGCCTGATTTCCGGCCTCACCACCCTCATTGCTGCGCACCAGCCATGAAATGCATCAGCAACGGTTCTTGCGACTATCAAGGACACATGTAATTATATTTAAAATATTATTTAATGTATCCGAGATTTGTCAACATTATTTTAAGTAGTAAGGTTTTCTGTGAGCTAAGCTAGAGCAGTTGAAGATAATATCTTTGAAAAGATATAGTGATATCACAAAATTATTTGTATGCAAATTTACTTGGTAAAAGCGATTATGATATCGTTATTGGATACACAATAATAATAGTTTCAAAGTTCAACCGTCTGTTAACTTTTTTCCTTGTAGTAATTAGTTCCGAAACATCTTCCAGGATTCCCAACTGGTCTGAAGTACCGACCACATTATCAGGATGCCAGCAGCGTTGCTTCTGTGAGAGTGGCACGGTGGAGTGCCAGGCCGTGTGCGCCCCGCTACCTGCCCTGCCACCCCCCAGCCTGCGCTGTCCACCCCCAATGCGCCCTGCCCCTCAGCACCCTCCTGGTGACACGTGCTGCAAAGAATGGACTTGTGTGGCCACCGGTAAGGATGCTGATTTCTAGAAAACTTACGAAGTAAATATTTTGACCTTTTGGGGGAAAAACTTCATTATCGAGTAATGCAGATTTTAAGGAGTGTCTAGATTGGAAAATAAACTCAAAACAACTGAAATCAGTTCAGGGTTCAGTATTGATGTGTAACGGTTTGTATGATCACAAATTTTGTTTAATAGAAAATAAAGCAGTTCAAGAAGATATGTGACTTAAAATAGTGTAGTTATATAATTATTTTAATTTCTGCTTACCGTGTGAAAAATGATTAGGTACGTGGCTAGCTTCAATTTATATTTAAACTGTGTTTTTAATTTAAAAGTTGACTTTCATAAAAGTTAACACAAGGTAATTAAATGTATCACAAAGTTTATTGCTAATTTCAGGTAATATGAACGTTTCATCCGGCAAACCAACTGACTTTGACAAAGACAAACCGAAAGACTTTTATAGACAGAACGACACCGACAGAAATAATATCCTAGCCCCGCCCTTGTTCGTGACCCTACCTCCAGATTTGCATAAAGCCATCCACGACACCTTCGGAGAAACTTTTGTCAACGAAAACAAGAAACAGCTGAAGCCTAAGTATGAGACTACTATGGAAGGAAATGGGAATATTGGTCCTTATTTTGTACCTCATTCTCCCTCGCAAGCGCCAGGAAAGCCAGAAAAGACTGAAGGTGCCAAGCAATATGATTACCCTGGACCGTTTGCTGATCCGAACCATAAGCCCCCTCCTCCAGTTAATGGTTTAGGTCCTTTCCCGTTCATTAAAAAACACAAAGAAAAACAAACTTACACGTATGAAACAGAGGACCCACAAGATTTTATCCATTATGCAAATGGTCCAGCTAAACCTAAAGACAACCAAAGAAAACTGTCAAACCCTAATGAAACTACGGCGCAACGTCCAAAAAAACCACAACATTCCACAGAACAGGAAGATTATCCGATTAACGACCCGTATCTTTCAGGCAATCCTTTACATGTACCTTTTAACCAAAATGGACCTGGTCCTGGTTTTTTCAACCCTTCAACAACAAAAAATCAACAGGATCTCCTTAATATATATCACCAGGCAAATGCAAATGGAAATCCTAATGCGATTAATCCTAATGCTTTAAGCCCAAATCTGTTGAATCCGGCTTTGCTCCATCCCGGATCGGGACTATATAACAACGGACAGCAACTCGGAAACCAAGTTCCACAAGGACCGGAAACTATTCATGTGTACACGGATGGTTCCCACAACATTCCCATTGAGCACATCTTGCAACATATTCAGCAAGCGGACGGAGGCGCTTATAATCCGTACGCGGGGCAACAGAGACCCGCCGTTAATCAAAGGCCTGGCAATGATGTGAACTCCTCAAATTCTGTGTCGCCAGGTCAGTTTATTGCAGTGAAGCAGTTTATTGGACATCTGGGATATCTCCAGCTTTCTTTATAATCAACCTGGTGCTTTGTAGTTCTTGTCATATTGTAGATACATATTGGTGGAGTAGAAAGTTTTCATTTATAATCATCACCTTACATGTAACAGATGGTCTGTGTTATTAAAAATTTACTTATATTCAATGAACATAGAAACTTAGAAAGTTGTGGTCTGATAAGTCAAATTTTTTTAAGGTCAAACTTTTGATCCAACAGACGAGAACTTTTCAAGTTTTTACAGTAATTGTTTTGAAGAAAATATTTTTTAGTAACACGGAGTGAGTCCAAGTTTTAATCGTTATGATTTAAATGTGTATTTATGTTGTTTTGGTCAACTTAATTTCTGTAAAAAATACAAGACTCTGTTTCTGATAAAAAAACCACTATTCTTAGATGAGTCAGTGGAGTGAATGTTTGCATTATACAATGATTATATATTGAATAAAGTCGAAGCTCGTTTGGCCTTGAAGAATATTTGACTCAAAATAATTGAAATACGGATTTAAATTATAAAGCTAAAATTTTGTGACTATACGATAATGATATTTTGAAAAATGTGTATATTTTTAATGCTAGAGATTATTCAAAAGTTCTCCTGTAAATATTTAATGTAACTTTTGAATATTTTTGCCAAAGCGTTGATATATATATATATATATGACCACTGAATTTTCATTTATTTAATTTTACACAGAAGTAGTGATGATTTTTAATTGTAAAGTTTACGCTCGACAGACGGTCCTAATAATCAACCATGAACAGGCCTGTACTATTTTTTTAATATTTGTGACAAATAAGAGTCACACGAAATGTCCCTTTGAAAGTATATCAGGTTCATATCTCAATAGTATAATGAGTTTATAAAATGCAATGGCAGATTTATGAACAAATTGTAAGAAGGTGGATTTAGTAATAGATTTGAACATTAGTCATATTCTGTTAGATGCTATGATTGATCTGTCGGATGTACGCTGCGTAAAACACCCAAATATTCAGATGAAAAATTTACGTAACAAGTCAAGGCAACTCTACTGTAAAAAAAATATATTTACTAATGTCATATTTATTATAAAAGGTACATGAATATTTATCCTTCTCCTGGCATTAAGTATGTTAAACAATATAGCACCCCTTATCTAATATGTACGTATATCCTTAGATGGCTTCTTGATTTACTTCTACTTTACTTTGTATGACTAGTGTACATAAAAGAACTACTGGATGTACATTTACTGACGTGACTAACAGAATTACAGGACATTTATTTATTTTTTCCAATGATATTTTATATATTGCTATTATATATGACTCCTTGCTTTATATTTTTAGACGTTGCAGGTATTGGTGTATGCTGTTGTCCAGTTGGAATTTTTAAATAATAAATATATCTATAACGTATTGATTCTTATAATTTCATTGCATTGGTTTGTCATTAACAAAATAAAAATTCAGTATTTTTGTCAATCAGCAAAATTTATATCAGAAGTAATCAGCCACTTAATTTATTAAACGTTACTTTAATGTTATACTATTGACTTTTCATTGCAATGATTGTATTATATTTATACTAAGGTAACATATTGTAACATTGTTTCTCAAACTTTAAAATGCATGATTCATAAGCTACATTTACCCTGGGCACATTGGCAATGAGTCTATTAGCAGTGGATGCAAGTCTAGATTACCCATGCTCTTGTGCATTTCTAGGTGGGTTCCCGGTGGCGCCGGGGGTGGGAGGCGTGGGCGAGGGGGCCGTGCAGGTGGTGGTTCTTGATGCTGACTCCCCCACGTCTCTGCGGCTCGTCATTAACCTGCCCCAGGTCATGGTGGGCCTGCAGGGCCGTGTGGTCTTGCGCTACACCAGCTCCAAGTATACAAATTTTTTATTAATTGTAAAACCATATATTGACTAGCATTATAGAAAATCCCTTTGTGATAAGCTTCTTCAACTTCAACTTAGGCTAGGAAATATATGTCTTGCACAAACCTGTGTCGAGTTATATTTGTTTACTTCTGTAAAAAAGGCGTGGTCACCATTGCTCGATGCAATAATGAGATACCTTTGGTTAAAAGTCTGAAAACAATTTGTAGCTTGCTTTGTGACTAATCAAAATTTCTTTGATTCCAGTAATCCCGACCCATCGACGTGGCGCTCTGAAGAGTTTTCTCCCCCCAACGATTTGCTGGCGACTCCGCGTCTTGAGTTCCAGCTTGGGTCTCTCCAGCCAGACACGCTGTACAAGGTTCAGGCCGCAGTGCACCTCCCTCATGTATCAGACGTTCCCAAGAGCCATATCTACACAGTCAGGACACCACCGGTAATTTAATTATTTTTTTTATTTTAACATTCAATTTTGTTTCCTCATTTAGATTTAAAATAACAGAAAAAATCTAAATATACTAATTTCATTTAAAAAACCACTCTTTAAATTCTCAAACTGCACTTTTGCAGAAGCTTGCAATTACTCTTAGAAAATTAATATTTCATCATTATATAGTTTCTTCAATAAATATTTGTCCCTCAGTCACCTTTATAACTCCAAAATATTAAAAATAATCAAGTGTGTTAAATTTTTATTATTTCATGGTTTTCAGGAAGAAATCCCAACCCTGCAAATAATTCCGATTGAACCTAATATGGCTATCGAGCAAGTCAGTCCCACCAGTGCGCAGGTCACTTGGAGACCCTTCAACGCTGATGAGCTGCAATACGTTGACGGTATTCAGTTAAGGTAAGAAGGAGCCTCACTTAGTGAAAATTTGCTACTATGAAGAGGTCTTGAAAACAGAAAATATTAAACTATGAATACGTTTTTAATTATCTTTTGAATGTGTTATGTGATTTTTTAAAATTTGTATTAAGGTCACAAGTTTAATTGAATATGATTAAAATTAATTGTATGTATCAATTTGAGAGATTTTAATCTGGGTCCTTGATTTTTGTAGATATCGTGAGATTGACGGCAAGGTATACTCGGGTACGCCCTTGATTCACCGTGGGGTGACCACCTTCCAACTGGAAGGTCTGAAAGCCAACACTTCCTACGAAGTTGGCATATTCTTCATTCCCTTCCTGGGTCAACACACGGAGCTTCAGAGTAGAAATATGGTGCATCTCAACACACCACCGCTCACAGGCAAGGCTAAAATATTTAATTTCAATATTATTTTTGTTTTCAAATGTTTCCATGGTATTTTTCAATACACTACTTCTAAGTTTATGACATCTTTTTAACGATTGTAGCAAGATATTGCTAAAAATAAAGATACACAAACGAAGACGATTTGTCACTGCATCTTTCTGTTTGTTGATTTTCCAAGACTGAGTATATTATCTGTGATTTGGGAAGAATTCTCTCAAATACTTATTATATAAACCTTTTTTTTTTAGATATGTATGATTGGGCAGTGCTGTTAGATGTGTCAGATGTAAGTGCTTGGGGTCTGACGCTGCAGTGGACTGGAGTACCTCGTCCTGCAGAGCGCTATGTGCATGTGTACCGTGCAGTCTGGAGAGCTGAAGCTGCTCGCGCCGATCGATCGTCCTTCTCGCTTCCAGCCCGCGACGCCCCACCCACCACCAACGTCACTGGACTCACTCCAGGAACCAGGTGAGAAACTATTCAATTAACAATTACCGGAGCAAATTTTTTTTAGAAAAGTGTGGTATACATTCTTAGACCAGGGCAATATAATTGCTGTGATTGCTCTTTTAAGACTTCCTATTTTATTAAATAGGAATTCAATAATTCTGATTTATTAATCAGAATTATTAATGGTTAAATGTTTATGGAAAAAAGGCTGAGGTACAATTGTTTATGTATATGTGATGGATTCCAGGTACCGTATATGGTTAGAGTTGTATTTGACAAATGGAAAGGTGAAGACAAGTAATGTGAAGGATGTGATGACTAAGCCTGGAAAGCCTGCACCACAAGAAGCTTCCGTACAAGAAGGTAAGAGTTCATCAGAATGGTAAATCAAACAACAACAAACAAACAACACGAGTATTGGCAGATAGACTTACAATTATCTGTATTCACAGGCAAAGTGCTGGAAGGTACCATGCTGCACCAGGGAGACTACTACAGCTCTTTGGTAGCTGTGGGAGTGCTGGCCGCCCTGGGAGTGATGACCTCTCTAGTGTTGTTGCTGCTGCTGCTGAGGAGACATCGCACGGCTTCCGCGCCGATCTGCTCCCCAACGGCAGCCACGAGGACTAACCCACCACTTCCTCCATATGATAGTCCAACCTACAAGTTGGACTTGCAGCAAGAAACCATGGGTTTGTGTAAATCGTTTAATCGTTCAAAAGCAATACTTGACTTGCTCTGATCTGATCGGTTCAATTGCATGAAAAATTCGAACCAACCAAACAACGTTGAATTTTAGCATTACGCAGTATTTACAACATTTTCATTATGTTTTCAGATCTATGACATCCGGCAAGGAAGAATGGGCAGAGAGAGTTTCAAGAACTAGCAGTTTTTTCTTTGAAGGAAAACTGAACTCCTATTTGTAATATATTTTCTGTTTTTTTTATTATATAAAACACGTACGAGTGAAAGGCCTAATGTTATATAGTATTGTGAATAGTGACTCATCAGATATGTTTAATGTGTGAAAATGCTAAAACATTGCTGCCAAGTGAAGTTATATATGTGAATTTGACATTAATTTTAATTATCATTATGTTCATAATTTACTAGCCTAGGCATAATAATTATTCTGAATGTTATTATGTGGAGCTCATCTCCTCTTGTCAATGCTATATTACTTTTATATATATATATATATATATGATAACGGTAGCTAATTTTCTAAGATCCCAATTATTACAGCTGATATTAATAAGTTTACAATTTGTGGGTAACCTTATATTTTTGTTATTTCAAACCAATGTATAATAACTTTGCCTTATTTCAATTGTCAAGATGTTCAAAAATGAATATATTATAAACCTTTACTAACTTTAAAGTACAATTTAATAATATGATTATTAGATGGTCAAAATCTAATAACACTCATTATCATACAAAGACTAAAAATTACTTGCTTTGAACAAACACTTAAAATAATTAAACTTTTGTAACGGATATGTATTAAGAAAATATTAAAAATAATTGTGATTTTTGAATTTAATTAAAATTAAATTATCGAGGTTTATGTATTTCCAAGCTTCAAAAGACAGATCAATAATATATATTTCTAGCTGTATAACTCCTGTACCAATGATAGTAATATCTTATTTGTTTGGACATGGCTTACTGAATAACTATAGATTTGCATAGTTACGTGTAACCATTAGGTTTGATCTTGTTGTAATGGAAAGTAATTTATAATACGTTTTAAAAAGTATGCTTTGTACATAATGCTGTTTCTTGTTCATTATTATTTTATAGACTTTACGGCAGTATATTGATTTGACTTCAGAATAAATTATTCTGTACCTGACTCCACCAAAAACCATTACATATTACCCTCGTCTTGTATCCAGCAACTCAAATACTTCACAACAATACAACTGCGTGTTGTTTTAAGTTGATTTTCAATATTACAATTAGGACTTGTGATGTCCAAACTTCGGGCGCTCTTTTATTGCACAAAACTTCCACAAAAATTTGTCGTTTGGTTAAGAATTATCTGTTTTTATCTTGTTGAAAACCTTTTTGTTTTACAACTTTTTTGGTTTTAAGAGCATTGCTGGACTACAAATGGATATAGCAATAAATAGTGTGCCTTTTAATTTTAACTGAACGTTTATTTGTATGTTGTCATTATTGTTATTATTATATGAATAATTAAGAGATTGGCTATTTTTATATGATTATTTAGAAGTAAATGTTGGGGTAACAAATATTTAATGATGTGTACATTTGCTGTGAATTTTGCAAGAGAGAATAAGAAAATATATTAAAAGAACATTATGTTGCATTGATGGTAATTATACACTGATTATATATAACGTAGGGATTCTACCTAAGTTGTTGCTTAAATAACATTTAAGTACTAATAATAACCATTCCACTCTTAAGTTATTGTATTTTTTATAAGTATATTTAATTAGTTTCAATAAAGGTTTGTATAAAATACAACGGCTATTTTATTTATTTTACAAGTATTGTTCTTTATTTTATTTTCAATGAATATGTTGAAGATATGAACATAATTGAAAGGTAAAGTATATATATATATATGTATATATATTTTATTTTTTTTTAAGGTGAATTGAGGGCGAATTATAAAGAGAAGTAGAGGGAGATCTGTGAGGTTCTTTTATCCAAAAACCCCGCTTCATTTTATACTGTATCACTATCTTCAAAATAAGTATAACAACTGTATCACTATACTGTATCATCCAAATAAGCGCACAAAGTACAATGACGCCTCCTACGCTCATGCCTATAACGAAAGCTTGAGAGTATTCTGAAAATTAAATAACACATGAATTAAATCAACTGAAACTATTTCTAACTACAGTGGATTTAGTGGTCAATTTGACGAACCTGTCTTTATTAAGTCGATTGTGTCGAATTCTTCATTACTGAATGAATCAAAGGTGACGGCACATATCCAAGTACCGAGATCTTCAAAAATCACTTCTTTTATTTTTAAACCACATTCACCTTCCTTTAGTCCAGCTCCATAGTAAGACAGCCTATGACAATTGTGTGATTATAAGATTAAAAATTTACAAAATGGAAGAACTTACATTAGACATTAGTTAAGCTTAAATATAAGTGGGAATTTTTTCTTAAATAAGATGAAATTTATGACTTTTTTAAAAAAAATTTTGGCTAATGGATTCAAGCTTGTTGGAGGGTTTGGATATACTAAATTATTATGAATATACACATTTGTGGAATAAATAATATTCTTCAGAGTAAGACCAACTTTTGGGTAAGTTTAATCTATTTACCTTGAACTGGAATTGGTTGTGGGGAAAAGTGAGAATCCACGACCTTGTGGAGAAGTGAAACGACAATACTGCAGAGGCCGTCGAAGGGCTGAGCGGCACAGAAGAGTGGTGCTCTCACCAACGCTGACGTGTCTCCTTTCTGATTCTTTCATCAGCATTTTTGTGACAACTTCCACCTGAAGAAGGATAATATGATTGATTTGTTCTTCTTTAGGTTTATGTTCAATTAATAACAAATTAGCAAATTAATAGTATCAGTTTATAAGATTGCATCAAGGTTTGATTAATGACCCAATATAAAGCCAAATTCAAAACAAGATGCAGCGATCCCTGCTATTGGTTTTAGAATGGTCCATGATAACTGACTAGAGAAGTTTGTAGTGTGCCAATTGTATAATAAATACGTACATCTGTGTGGAATAGGACATCTTCAGATCCATCATTGGATGCCAAACCACACGTCCAACGTCCAGTATCTGCAGCGGTTAAATTCTGATGAAAAATAATCATAAAAAAATATATATGAAATATATAATTCAGCATATAAAAACCACTTTCAGGGAAAAATTTACATTGGCAGTAATGCAACATTCTCCAGCTGGTAGTAGACGTATGTCCTTGGTGCCTAGAGCGATGACGGGTGTCCCATCGGGCCGTTGCACAAAGCAGTAGGCGGCAGGCCACGGGACCAAGCACTGTATGGGGAGTGAATCTCCCATCATGACTGTTGCCTCGAGTATCTTCGGCGATGGTCGGGGTGGATTTGCTATGGCATAGTGATTATAAAATGAATAACATAAATAATTAACTGAACTGACAATCTTTAATATTCTTATTATTAAAAATATTTATATTTAATCTATTACTGTAATAATTCTTAAAAATATTTATAAAAAAATAAACAACTCTCATTCATTCATAGGCATTTTAGAAGTTGTCATATATTTGTACATTTAACCTAGCTTAGTGATAGTTTTTGCTCAATTGCAATCATTATCAATATAATCACCAGGGAAGAAGACTGTTATTAATATGTTGTAAATTTCATATCTTTATAATATATAATACCATTAAGATAATATGCATAATAAAGCCGGCAAAAGCATCAAACGACATACTATTGTGATACTTGTTCCGAAAAGCCGGGCATGAAATATCATAAAAATAGAAAAAAATTTAACGTTAAAAGTTAGATACGTTCTTTTTTCTAATGACAAGATTTTTTTATCTCTTGTAAATTTACATTAAATATGATAAATATGTGTTTTCCCGATTAAAGTTTAGGAATTCGGAGATTATTAAAAAGTTAAAAAAAGTGTTAATAAAATTAATTGTTTTGATTTTCAAACTAATCTTTACCATAGGTTTATTTGTAATTTTTTATTTCCAATTTATTAAAGGACACCTAAATGTTTAGTGTTCTAGATCCATCGGTCATAATAATCTCCAAATTGCTAAACATCAATTGGGAAAACACATATTTACCATATAAAAAAATAAATTTATAAGAAAAAAAAATTATCTTTAAAAAAAGGAATGCATCTAACATTTGGGATTTATTTTTTTCTATTGTTAAAGTATATTTTTCGTATTCAACCCTGTTGTTTACAATTTTTAGCTTCTATAAATGAATTTTTTAGTTTTCTATAAATGAACATTTTAAAGTTGCTATTAAAAATAATTATTTGTTGCATATTTGCCCCAATTATCTCTGTTATAACCCACTAGTAATGCGTTCACGATATTGTTCAGATACTTGACGTTGGCATTATCAAACTCTGTTTTGCCAACGTGAAAGGTTGGCGAAACCGGTCGCTAATAAAAACAAAATGTGGAAAATCACTCAAGTATTTTATTCAAAAATATTATCACATATAAATTTTAACAATATACTGCTTTTCCAAAAGTAAACATATATAATGGATAATATGATTGATGGAGATGAATATATTCAAAGTTGATTATTCGATTTCATCTATGATTCAATTATTTATTGAATTAATTCATTCAAATGCTTAATAATAATAATATTATTCAATGTTGTTCATTCGATTATTCATGGCAATTCAATATATATATATTTTGAATATTTATTATAAAAGTAGCTCTCAACTTTATAAAAAGTTGGTTGTAACAAAGCTGTTTTTCACAAAATTGTGAAATGAAGTTCATCTTTTTAATAAAAAATGTGAAAAATGATTCTCCAGTGTCCAGTGTTCATATTAAATAGTTGTAATATGTAACTTTGGACTGCAACTTTTTTACATCTGACTCATTGTTGAGCGCAAGTTATAGCATCAGAGTTTTCTCTCGGAGGAGACCTTGATCTAAGATTTGTACTGTCAATATTGTAAAGAGGGTAGTGCTGATATGTTAGGGGAGTATCGGATCTAATAGAATGTGAGGGTGAATTATGAAGAGAAGTAGAGGGAGATCTGTGAGCATCTCTCATCCAAGAAGCCCGCTTCATTTTATACTGTATCACTATCTTCCAAATAAGTATAACAACTGTATCACTATTCTGTATCATCCAAATAAGCGCACAAAGTACAATGACGCCTCCTACGCTCATGCCTATAACGAAAGCTTGAGAGTATTCTGAAAATTAAATAACACATGAATTAAATCAACTGAAACTATTTCAAACTCCAGTGGATTTAATGGTCGGTGCAGTTTGACAAACCTGTCTTTACTAAGTCGATTGTGTCGAATTCTTCATCACTGAATGAATTAAAGGTGGCGGCACATATCCAAGTACCGAAATCTTCAAAAATCACCTCATTTATTTTTACACCACATTCACCTTCCTTTAGTCCAGCTCCATAGTAAGACAGCCTATGACAATTGTGTGAATATAAAATAGAAGAACTTATAAAAAAGATAATACAAATTAAATAAAAAAAATATAAGTTAAGCTTAAATATGAGTGGGAATTTTTTTTTAAATAAGATGAAATTTATGATCAGTAGAAAACAATGACTTATTCTTCAATAAGGTTTGGACACAATAGATCTATGGTGGACCTTTAAAAACTTTTTGGCTAAGGGGTTCAAGTTTATTGGAGGGTTTGGATATACTAAATTATTAAGAATATACACATTTGTGGAATAAATAATATTCTTCAGAGTAAGACTAACTTTTGGGTAAGTTTAATCTATTTACCTTGAACTGGAATTGGTTGTGGGGAAAAGTGAGAATCCACGACCTTGTGGAGAAGTGAAACGACAATACTGCAAAGGCCGTCGAAGGGCTGAGCGGCACAGAAGAGTGGTGCTCTCACCAACGCTGACGTGTCTCCTTTCTGATTCTTTCATCAGCATTTTTGTGAAAACTTCCACCTGAAGAAGGATAATATGATTGATTTGTTCTTCTTTAGGTTTTATGTTCAATTAATAACAAATTAGCAAATTAATAGTATCAGTTTATAAGATTGCATCAAGGTTTGATTAATGACCCAATATAAAGCCAAATTCAAAACAAGATGCAGCGATCCCTGCTATTGGTTTTAGAATGGTCCATGATAACTGACTAGAGAAGTTTGTAGTGTGCCAATTGTATAATAAATACGTACATCTGTGTGGAATAGGACATCTTCAGATCCATCATTGGATGCCAAACCACACGTCCAACGTCCAGTATCTGCAGCGGTTAAATTCTGATGAAAAATAATCATAAAAAAATATATATGAAATATATAATTCAGCATATAAAAACCACTTTCAGGGAAAAATTTACATTGGCAGTAATGCAACATTCTCCAGCTGGTAGCAGACGTATGTCCTTGGTGCCTAGAGCGATGACGGGTGTCCCATCGGGCCGTTGCACATAGCAGTAGGCGGCAGGCCACGGGACTGAGCACTGTATGGGGAGTGAATCTCCCATCATGACTGTTGCCTCGAGTATCTTCGGCGATGGTCGGGGTGGATTCGCTATAGCATAGTGATTATAAAATGAATAACATAAATAATTAACTGAACTGACAATCTTTAATATTCTTATTATTAAAAATATTTATATTTAATCTATTACTGTAATAATTCTTAAAAATATTTATAAAAAAATAAACAACTCTCATTCATTCATAGGCATTTTAGAAGTTGTCATATATTTGTACATTTAACCTAGCTTAGTGATAGTTTTTGCTCAATTGCAATCATTATCAATATACCAGGGAAGAAGACTGTTATTAATATGTTGTAAATTTCATATCTTTATAATATATAATACCATTAAGATAATATGCATAATAAAGCCGGCAAAAGCATCAAACGACATACTATTGTGATACTTGTTCCGAAAAGCCGGGCATGAAATATCATAAAAATAGAAAAAAATTTAACGTTAAAAGTTAGATACGTTCTTTTTTCTAATGACAAGATTTTTTTATCTCTTGTAAATTTACATTAAATATGATAAATATGTGTTTTCCCGATTAAAGTTTAGGAATTCGGAGATTATTAAAAAGTTAAAAAAAGTGTTAATAAAATTAATTGTTTTGATTTTCAAACTAATCTTTACCATAGGTTTATTTGTAATTTTTTATTTCCAATTTATTAAAGGACACCTAAATGTTTAGTGTTCTAGATCCATCGGTCATAATAATCTCCAAATTGCTAAACATCAATTGGGAAAACACATATTTACCATATAAAAAAATAAATTTATAAGAAAAAAAAATTATCTTTAAAAAAAGGAATGCATCTAACATTTGGGATTTATTTTTTTCTATTGTTAAAGTATATTTTTCGTATTCAACCCTGTTGTTTACAATTTTTAGCTTCTATAAATGGATTTTTTAGTTTTCTATAAATGAACATTTTAAAGTTGCTATTAAAAATAATTATTCGTTGCATATTTGCCCCAATTATCTCTGTTATAACCCACTAGTAATGCGTTCACGATATTGTTCAGATACTTGATGGAAAAGTTGCTGAATAAATATAGCAGTGTCTTAGAGGTGGCTATGTAATGTTTACGTCGGCGTGAGTGGTGGGGATAGCTAAGTTGGTTTGTGCTGTTGTGGCGTATTGAATTCATCTCACAATAAAAATGATTGAAAAAATGGAATTTAATTAATAAATACGATGCAACAATTAGAACGCCAATGGAGTTTGTAGGTTTTGAAAATATGTTTGGTTTAGGACAGGTACCGACGGGCAATAAAATTATTTTTGCCGAGCGCCGATGGGACAATAATCTTAATTAGATTTACAAATCCAAGTCTGGTTTAGGGCGGCTAGTTACCCGAGCGGGCCAAATGTTTATGAAATAAACTTTTAATATTCATTATATTTATGCATTTTAACATGTCTATGAAATAAACAAAATCACACCGACGTACCCTTTGGAGCTTAAGAAATAAGAACGTCAACCGTTACGGTCGCGTCGCCTTTTATTTAAAATCATTTGAAACCTCTGTAATGGGCGAAAAATACCCGGGAGACGACGGGAGCAATAAAACTGATTGTATTTGCGATGTCGATGATGATGCTTTGCCAGGTGAACGGTTTTTGCGTTTAGGATTCTCGAAATGAATCTACTTCTCATCGCTAGTGACAATTCGATGCAGGAAACTTTCTTTCGTGCCGCAAAACCAAAATTCGGAAGTGGTTCTTTGATTTTCCATCTGTCTCTCAGTCAACTTATGCGGCACACATTTTCCTTCCGTTTGATTTTTTCCCGTGGTATGTGAACGTTTGAAAATATCTTGGCGAGACACGTTTAATGCCTCCGCAAATTGATGTTGTGTTTGCGTATCTTCTTCATCCAACAACGCTTACAGATCGGCGTGTCGAAATCTTCAGTGTCGAAATCGCCATTTCTTTAGTTTAAACTAATTTTCACAGAAAGTTTTCGGTGATGCATGTTTTCCATAGGCCTCCTCAAGAAAACGACGTGCTTCAGTTGCATTTTTTTTCATTTTAAAGCAGAAAACCAAAACTTCTCGTATGTTAATATATTATAAAAAAAATATTGCGTTTAATATGTAGTTAGCGCCATCTATATGTGAAAGCCAAAAACTTAGTAGCGCTTCTAGAAACATACAATTTTTTTTTTTTTTAGCCTGGCTTTGGAACTACTTTCGGAAGCAGAAAAATACCTTAAAAAAAAAATGGCGCCCGCCGCCCAACCGGCGACCTGAAATGTGCTCTTGGGTCCAAAAAGGTTGGGGACCCGTGACCTAAAGCAATGAATTCATTGCTTTTGGTCATTATTCTGTTTTAAATAAAATATATATTCTCACCTATAATGACAAAAGATATTGTGTAATTAGACTCCAACATGACGTGGGTGGCCACAATACAAGTCCATGCACCGATATGTTCAATTTTAACCGGATCCAAGGTAAATAGGCATTTATTGCTGACTACTTCTTGATGGTTATTGACAATGTGGCAGTAAACAGGGAAGATTTTTCCTTCATTGGAGCAATCGATATTCACTGAAGAACCGATAGCGACAGGCTTGATAAAAGGCTCGGCCAGGGTTTGAGCTGTGAACACAAAATCACTGAGAAAATACAGATCGCTTAGAGAAATAGACAAAATTGTACATTTATATTTGTATTTCCAAATAATACTAAATAGGTTTCAGTTACAAATAACAAACTCTCATATCTATATGCAATAAAGTGAAACTTTCTTTGCATATTTAAGTTGTATCACTTCACGATCAGCCAAATGGCTAAGATATTATTAAACATACTGTTACCAACCCGATGGCAATGTAGCGGTCAGTGCAAATACACCGCTACATTTAAGTTAAGCTTAAGACTTGTTAAGCTCCGCCCCTACCCCAGGTAGAGACTTTCTAATTTTACAATAACCCAACAACCCCAGAGAGACGCAGGCACTCGACCAGTAACCACGTATAATTCTGTCCTGTCCATCATCTTAATAAACGAATACGCAAACATTTAGTATTGATCTTTATTTTATTTTCAATGAATATGTTGAAGATATGAACATAATTGAAAGGTAAAGTAGTAGTTACATAGGATTTGAGTATTTATGGCATAGTTTTTCAATGGGTAATTCATTTAAATAGACAATTAACAAAATTTCTTACTATTTTTGTTGTGTAAAACTATTTATCACATATAAGAAATTCAATATTTTTGACAGAGAGTACTTGGTGGAATTCCATTTTAATATTTTTGAATAAAACACTTGAGTGATATTCCACATTTTGTTTTTATTAGCGACCGGTTTCGCCAACCTTTCACGTTGGCATTATCAAACTCTGTTTTGCCAACGTGAGAGGTTGGCGAAACCGGTCGCTAATAAAAACAAAATGTGGAAAATCACTCAAGTATTTTATTCAAAAATATTATCACATATAAATTTTAACAATATACTGCTTTTCCAAAAGTAAACATATATAATGGATAATATGATTGATGGAGATGAATATATTCAAAGTTGATTATTCGATTTCATCTATGATTCAATTATTTATTGAATTAATTCATTCAAATGCTTAATAATAATATTATTCAATGTTGTTCATTCGATTATTCATGGCAATTCAATATATATATATTTTGAATATTTATTATAAAAGTAGCTCTCAACTTTATAAAAAGTTGGTTGTAACAAAGCTGTTTTTCACAAAATTGTGAAATGAAGTTCATCTTTTTAATAAAAAATGTGAAAAATGATTCTCCAGTGTCCAGTGTTCATATTAAATAGTTGTAATATGTAACTTTGGACTGCAACTTTTTTACTTCTGACTCATTGTTGAGCTCAAATTATAACATCTGAGTTTTCTCTCGGAGGAGACCTTGATCTAAGATTTGTACTGTCAATATTGTAAAGAGGGTAGTGCTGATATGTTAGGGGAGTATCGGATCTAATAGAATGTGAGGGTGAATTATGAAGAGAAGTAGAGGGAGATCTGTGAGTATCTCTCATCCAAGAAGCCCGCTTCTTTCTATACTGTATCACTATCATCCAAATAAGCGCACAAAGTACAATAACGCCTCCTACGCTCATGCCTATAACGAAAGCTTGAGAGTATTCTGAAAATTAAATAACACATGAATTAAATCAACTGAAACTATTTCAAACTCCAGTGGATTTAATGGTCGGTGCAGTTTGACAAACCTGTCTTTACTAAGTCGATTGTGTCGAATTCTTCATCACTGAATGAATTAAAGGTGGCGGCACATATCCAAGTACCGAAATCTTCAAAAATCACCTCATTTATTTTTACACCACATTCACCTTCCTTTAGTCCAGCTCCATAGTAAGACAGCCTATGACAATTGTGTGAATATAAAATAGAAGAACATATAAAAAAGATAATACAAATTAAATAAAAAAAATATAAGTTAAGCTTAAATATGAGTGGGAATTTTTTTTTAAATAAGATGAAATTTATGATCAGTAGAAAACAATGACTTATTCTTCAATAAGGTTTAGTAAGGACACAATAGATCTATGGTGGACCTTTAAAAACTTTTTGGCTAAGGGGTTCAAGCTTATTGGAGGGTTTGGATATACTAAATTATTAAGAATATACACATTTGTGGAATAAATAATATTCTTCAGAGTAAGACCAACTTTTGGGTAAGTTTAATCTATTTACCTTGAACTGGAATTGGTTGTGGGGAAAAGTGAGAATCCACGACCTTGTGGAGAAGTGAAACGACAATACTGCAGAGGCCGTCGAAGGGCTGAGCGGCACAGAAGAGTGGTGCTCTCACCAACGCTGACGTGTCTCCTTTCTGATTCTTTCATCAGCATTTTTGTGAAAACTTCCACCTGAAGAGGGATAATATGATTGATTTGTTCTTCTTTAGGTTTTATGTTCAATTAATAACAAATTAGCAAATTAATAGTATCATTTTATAAGATTGCATCAAGGTTTTATTAATGACCAAATATAAAGCCAAATTCAAAACAAGATGCAGCGATCCCTGCTATTGGTTTTAGAATGGTCCATGATAACTGACTAGAGAAGTTTGTATTGTGCCAATAGTATAATAAATACGTACATCTGTGTGGAATAGGACATCTTCAGATCCATCATTAGATGCCAAACCACACGTCCAACGTCCAGTATCGGCAGCAGTTAAATTCTGATGAAAAATAATCATAAAAAAATATATATGAAATATATAATTCAGCATATAAAAAGCACTTCCAGGAAAAAATTTACCTTGGCAGTAATGCGACATTCTCCAGCTGGTAGCAGACGTATGTGCTTGGTGCCTAGAGCGATGACGGGTGTCCCATCGGGCCGTTGCACATAGCAGTAGGCGGCAGGCCACGGGACCGAGCACTGTATGGGGAGTGAATCTCCCATCATGACTGTTGCCTCGAGTATCTTCGGCGATGGTCGGGGTGGATTCGCTATAGCATAGTGATTATAAAATGAATAACATAAATAATTAACTGAACTGACAATCTTTAATATTCTTATTATTAAAAATATTTATATTTAATCTATTACTGTAATAATTCTTAAAAATATTTATAAAAAAATAAACAACTCTCATTCATTCATAAGCATTTTAGAAGTTGTCATATATTTGTACATTTGACCTAGCTTAGTGATGGTTTTTGCTCAATTGCAATCATTATCAATATAATCACCAGGGAAGAAGACTGTTATTAATATGTTTTTTGTAAATTTCATATCTTATTATATTACCTGCAAAAAAAGTCTTTCATGATTTGAAGAATCATTCTATCAGTACACGGTTCTCAATGCTCACCCGTTCCAGGTGTTGTAATGTAACATCCTGTGAAGTCATCAACATTATTTCCTAAATGGATTTTCCACTGACCGATTTCCTTCTCCTCCAGCGGCAATTTGATTTCTAAATTACATATCCTCGCTGACACGCTAAAAATACATATATGTTTACAGAATTATAACGATGGAAAATATTAATGTACATATATGGGCAGATTGGGTGTGTTATTTTAGTTGTTGTTGATTTCTCACTTGGTTTTGTGAGACGAGTATCTGTCGTTATCAGAACCCAAAATTAATCTTTCACCGGTGGGAGATATAGCTCTGCACCAGCTGTAAGTTGTTTTCGCTTCTTTCAAGGTGCACTGCAAGGTCATAATTCCTTCAGATTCTATCACTGACCACTCCAAATACTCACTTTCTGAAATATATACATACACTATTGATTATTATGCAAACGACCATCTGCAACCTAATAAGATTAGGTTTTCTTTCAATATCTTTTGTCTTCGGGATGGACAAAAATATGTATCGACCAATAACCTAAAGCAATAAATTCATTGCTTTTGGTTATTATTCCGTTTTAAATAAAAAATATATTCTCACCTATAATGACAAAAGATATTGTGTAATTAGACTCCAACATGACGTTTGGGGTGGCCACAATACAAGTCCATGCACCGATATGTTCAATTTTAACTGGATCCAAGGTAAATAGGCATTTATTGCTGACTACTTCTTGATGGTTATTGACAATGTGGCAGTAAACAGGGAAGATTTTTCCTTCATTGGAGCAATCGATATTCACTGAAGAACCGATAACGACAGGCTTGATAAAAGGCTCGGCCAGGGTTTGAGCTGTGAACACAAAATCACTGAGAAAATACAGATCGCTTAGAGAAATAGACAAAATTGTACATTTATATTTGTATTTCCAAATAATACTAAATAGGTTTCAGTTACAAATAACAAACTCTCATATCTATACGCAATAAAATAAATAAATTTAAGTTGTATCACTTCACGATCAGCCAAATGGCTAAGATATTATTATACATACTTTGGAGTGCTTCTTAATCTTTTAGTAAAAAATATTCCTAATTAGTATTAAAATTAATAAAACAGTACAAATACACTGAAATAAATAAAATTTAGGTCTTTGGAATTGTAACGCGATGAATTTGCGAAAGTCCACTATTTGTTTAAGCGTTTGAATAAAACTATTTTATATTATAACTTATGTGATTTTAAAGTGTCATCCATATTGCGCACTCTCTAAATGGGACGATGCATTTATTCTGTGAATTTACATACAACAATACCGGCAGACGACTGCTAAAGCGACGCTGGCGTGCTCACTGCAAGAGTGACGACGTGATGATGTGATATTTGTCAACTATAAGACTACTCGTGCAGCTCATGACACTCTCGCTTGAGAGCCACATGGTTGGAAGCATCGGCGTTTAAGCTTAGACACCAGATCGCCAAGAAAAAAAATATGGCCGGCCGTTTGGAGTCGCCGAAGTTCAAATTTCGTTTCATAAAATAAAAGCGTGAAAATATTTACAGGTGTTTAGGCCCGAGTATATATAATTTTTTTCAGTACAAATCGGAATCAAATAAGGGTCTTTCGGTCGAGCTGAGCCAATAAACCAACTTGTGATGATGATTTCTGTCGATATTTTGAATAAATTTTAGCAGAACTACTTCTAGACCCAAAATCGATTAAAAATGTTCTCGTCCTGTGGTTCAGTATTTGCAGATTAGATAAAGTAAAAATTATTTTTTTTTACTTATACACCTATACCTCGCTATACGGCCGGTCGTTATACGGCCTTTCGCTTTAACGGCCCTTTTCAATTATGGCACGTTTTCGATATACGGCCTAAAATGTTTCGCTATAACGGCCAAAAAAACTTTTTTTCGATGTTATTTTGTTTACAAGCATTATTCAGTGTGTGCTCATAGAGCGGCCGGTTTAGACTTGTCTGTGAGTGTTTTGTGTACATATTTATTACTGATTGTTACACATTAACTGGAAAAATCGGCAATAATGAGGGACATTTTTGGTACGTAAGTACATATGTATGTATGTCCAAATAATTTTTTTAAATGTGTATTTTTTATTTAACTTATTTTAACTATTGATTATATGAATTGAGGACAATAACAAACGGAGAATGCCAATGAGTCAAATGATTATCCAGGAAAAAGCTTTAAGTATTTTCGAAAATTTGAAGAATGGAGATAACGATGAATCTGCTGAAGATGTCACATTCCAAGCAAAACAAGATTAAAATAAACTCACTGTGAAGATTTAAATAAAAAGTTATTATTTTCATTATATCAAGGATGCTGTTGACAGCATCAGTGAATCATGGAAGGAATTAAAATGAACAACAATGAACCATGTTTGGAAAAAAATATGGCCGGAATGTATAAAAAGTGTTACATATTATCAAATTTGGAACCGATCCCATTGAATTTGTATGAATTTGTATTAGAATAATTGATTTATTATACGGCTTTTCGGTTAGTGACCAAATTTTGCGGAACGTATCTAGGCCGTAAAGGGAGGTATAGGTGTATTTTTTACGTCGCTGAGTCAACTCTCTAAAGTAAAAATATATTATTAATAACAAAATATGATACGTGATATGAATTTGGTTCACTCTACCACATGTGTCGAAGAAGTGTTACAGAAAATAAACGAAATACCCACAGTAGTCAGTGTGCCAAAATTATCAACATTTAAACAATTTATTTTTAAATTTTCCCAAAAACGCGTTAAGTACAGTTAAGTATGCTATTTAGGTTTTGTTTAATAAAACAATTATATCTGTTTAACTAAAACACGATACCTGAAATATAAATATAATGTTTTTATTTTTGTGATCAACTACACTCAAACACGTACACGATTATTTTAATTTTACCCCCGTTAGCTTAAAAAAAAAAATATATTTATATATATATATAGTTACTTGAATATATTTTGTCCACTGTGTCAACATTGTAGAACAGTACAAATATAATATTCAACACAAAAACTTTAGTACAATGCGTTGACATTACAAAAAAATCACTGAAGCAGCTTCACTTGAAAATGTAAACACCAACAAGTTTCCAACCGAAGAACTGGATTGATTCAAGAATAAATCGAGACGCGCTGAAGTTTTATATATTTTAGCTGACTGTGTGGCAAATCGGTTCAAAAGAGTGGGGCGCAGATAACAATTTTACCGAATGCTCTGAGCATCGAGCAAATCTAGAATCTAGATCGCGATGCGTCAAAATAAATACGTTTCTAGCAGAATCGGTATTATTGAACGCAGGTAAGGTGAGGTGAGCTATCACTGGCCGAGTTCAGAAAATTAAAAAAGTTCATTATGTTCATAACCCATTGCAATCGAGAGGTGCGTCTCGGTCACCACTTTGTTTGGTGTGCGGTGATAACTATTTGCGGTGATATCTTGTTTATGTGATCTTGTTCTTTAGTAGAGTTCGTTCCTAAACACTGCCTATAAAATTTTACAATGATAATATTATCTCCCTTTTAAACTACGTAAGAATCATGCGGTCTCAGTTCAACCTTGACAGCCATGGTAAAAGTACTAGACTTACTACTTATCAACGCATATATTTTTTTGCTTGTACTTCTCATCGTAATCATTCATTTGGAGGTCCTAATTTGTTTAAACTTATATTGCACTGAGGAATAGACTCCCCCCCCCCCCCCACAATATTAATTTGCTTTCCATGCACTCACCGCACCATTATTTTGTTTGCTTTATAATATATAATACCATTAAGATAATATGCATAATAAAGCCGGCAAAAGCATCAAACGACATACTATTGTGATACTTGTCCCGAAAAGCCGGGCATGAAATATCATACAAAGCAAAATTACAAAAACATATGTTTACGAAATTATCTTCGTAAAGATGTCAATATACATTAAATATAAAAGTTTTATGTGTTAATTTGTGTGTGCGATCATTTTAAGTTAGAGGTAAGAAATTCACCAAAACCGCTACGAAACGCTTCGAGTTGCTGATTAGTCTACGCAAAGGGTTAATATTACATCCACACATCATTGTGGTTAATAATAAGGGTTAATATTACATCATTGCCTCTCTCTGATAATCAATACTTCCCTCTGTAACAATTTGTCACTGGCTTGTTTATATTTCGCAAATCCTCGCTGATTGAAAATGGCAACAGCAATGTACGAGTACGATGCAACAACAAAAAAAGAAGGCGTGAAAATTAAAAAAATATATATATGTGAACAAAAAAATATTAAATGAAATTTGGCAATGAACCATTGTTTACAGTTTTAATTAAATCTGAAAGAAACTATAAGTAAGCCGTAAATACTGCCTGAAAAAAATACTAATAACTCGTGTTAAAAAGTGTCGTCATCACATAAACGTGTAATGTAAATAATAGTTTTTTTTTCTCAAAACAACTGAAAATGTTTCATTTCGTTGGGCTGAAAGCCGTATTTAATCCATTTTTAATATGATAAAGTTACAAAAAATATGCAATGTGTTGGTAACAGGTATATTTTAATTCAGCTATTGAATTGTTTTGGTAAAAATAAAATTTTCAATGGTGTCCGAATATCTAGAAAAGTGGCCATTAAGTGCCAGGTGGTCAGCAATCACAGAGTTTACTCTACTTTTAGCAAAGTATATGTTTTCTCAGACGATTAAAGGCCGAAAAAAAATGTTCTGAAGTACTATCGCACAGATCTATGTATAGTAAAATGGAATTAAGGCATTCTTTCTCGTGAGACTAGGAAAATATTATAAATTTACAAATTAAAAAAAACACGAAGCTCCATCGTAGATTTAATGATAATGTTATAAAATAATAGAGGTTAAAGCAGTTATTGTTATCAGTTTTAAATAAAACAATAATATCAATTCTCAAAACTGTTAATACTATTGACGCTCTTTTTTTGATAAGATACTGCGGTAAATATTTTCACCTGATAAAGATTATCTTAACAAGTCAAGAACTCTACGTGAAACGGCTAAATCGCTTTTTCCTAGAAAAAAAAATTATTTATAGATATCAAGATATGATTCGTAAATTATAGAATACGTTTTTTTTTTTTGTGTAGGATTAAAAATAAAAAAAGCATAGTTTTGATATTTAATACGCATTTAAAAAGAACTCCCATAATTTATGAATCCCTCATTGTTGAAACACAGGCAATAAATTCAGATGAAAAGGGACTTTAGAAAGTTCTCTGCGGAATTTCAGCTTATATATTTTTTACTTCAAAGCCGCATTGGAAACAAGCTTCGGTGATAAAAAATCTTTTTTATTATCTATAACTAGTGGGTCGTATGAAATTTTTAATAGCTAATAAAAAGGAGAACTTCTTCAATAAACCTGTGGATTTATGTCGCGACTCCAGCCGAGGATTTTACTGCTCCCTTTAATTCCAAACGGATTATACGCGACTCTGCGCACAGCCTACCGAAAACAATGTAAACGTAATTGATTTTTATTCAAGAGGCTAGTCTTCAAACGCACTAAATCATCTTACGTACAAACGCTAATCATCCTAAAAAAAAAGACGTATTATTTTGACTTTGTTTATCTTTTATGCTTACTTATATTTTGAGTGCGTTTAGCGCGACTCAAATCACGAATACTGTATAATAGCACGGGCAACTGATTTCAAACGGTAAACATAATCGTCTCCCGTACGTCGGCTGAAAAATATTTCTAGTTAAAAATTAGTAGAAGGATATTTGTAGTTTAACAGCTTCACAATTATTGAATTAATCAACAGTATAATCTCGCATCGACTGAGAGTAAATCTTTTAAACCCAAATGCGGTCAAAGGGAAATCCCCTGAAAATTTCTAAAGTAACCGCTGAAAAATCATAAAAAGTGTATTTTTATATTTATATCTTCAAAATAATATAAATATGACAGCCCGAACAGTTTTTTTGAAAATTCTGATAGCAAAAGTAGTGGCTGAAAATCAGCGAGAGGAGACTGTCAGTCGTGTTTCAGCACAGCTCCTCGCAAGCGCCGGCCTCCTGGCTGGGGTAGATTTATTACAGTACATGCCCACCCTTTTGTGTGTTTATGTTATTATTATTGAATTGTCGGTGGCGGGCGCGGGCCGGAGCCCTGCGCGGGACAATGACAGGGCTGGGGGGGCTGGGGGGGCAGGGGGCTGAAGTCAGGGGGCTGGGGGCTGAAGGCAGGGGGCTGGGGGCTGAAGTCAGGGGGCTGGGGGCTGAAGGCAGGGGGCTGGGGGCTGAAGTCAGGGGGCTGGGGGCTGAAGGCAGGGGGCTGGGGGCTGAAGTCAGGGGGCTGGGGGCTGAAGGCAGGGGGCTGGGGGCTGAAGTCAGGGGGCTGGGGGCATAAACTACTCGCCCCCGCCGACAGGACATCTGAACATCTCTATCCGCCCCCGGTCCGACCGACAAACCGCCCTGGGAAAAATAAGGAACACGCGCGAGCAGGGCTGCGGCTACAATGTCGCAGAAAGTTCATAGCAGTGAATTCCAGATTTAATATTTTACTAATATGTTTAGGCACATTTTTTCACACATTGAAAATGATTTCAAAGAAACTCTCAGAAAAATATCGTCGTGACTTGTGTAGGATTCGAACATACATCCCCAAGCTTACATGGCTGGTGCACTCAATTTTAATCGAGAATTTTTATCAATCATAATCTACATACGAACCGATGTGCCCAGGCCAATCAATAGTGGCTAGTTGAGTGGGTCGTTAGCACAAGGGTTAGTGCACCAGCCATGTAAGCTTGGGGATGTAGGTTCGAATCCTACACAACTCACGATGATATTTTTCTGAGAGTTTCTTTGAAACAAGTAGTAAGTAATATAAGCCTGTAAAGGTACTTTAAACGCACTTGATCGACGTTCAATCCACAAAATAGACATATATATTTAATATTTTAAATAAAATACTTGAGTGATCTTTCCACGTGTTAATTTTTATTGGTGATCGGTTTCGGCAACCTTTCACGTTGGTATTATCAAACTGAGTGAGAATTTATAAAACAACAAGCAATTAAGAGGTATTGGTTGTAAGAGAGAGAGATATGTAATGATTGTCAGGTGGTAAGAGCTCATTTGTCAGGTATATTAAACTCACATTACTCCTTACCACCTGTACCCTGAGCGTGAGTAAAGGGTCTGTAATGGAGTAGTTGGTATAAAAATGGAGGGATGTGACCTGGAGGTACGTAAGAAATCTTATTAGGAGTGTATCATATTATGTTTGGAGCTATATTAGGTTGGAATATATAAGAAAACAATACACTCAATCATATCGTGCTACTATACATTATGTAATCTTTTTTTTATAAGAGGGATCTGACAGGAGTATGCTTGTAAATATGACATGACAAATTAAATAAATGCAATTAAAACTTGTGCATAGCTGCCATTTTATACCCTGAGCGTGTGCGAAGAATTGGTAAAGGAGTAGTGAACTTGGAATGATTGTAGCTTGCTGCAGAATAAGTATCAGATCTTAACACTAGAGGTTTGTTAAGAAAGGGTTTATAATAATGCTATTGGGCAGCACCAAGACTGCTATGTAGACACTACACTATTTTCCCGGTAGAAAACCATGAATGCTGGCTATAGCATGAGTATATGCTCAGTGAAATGGTCGCCAACTTCCTCTGAAGAGAGGCACTCGACGAAGAAGATACGAAATATCTGGATTAAATTTGAAACCCTTTTGGTGTACAGAGAGATGATCGAAGCTCACGAGTTCGATGAATTCGATGAATCCCCACACACTGCATGGCTCCCAGGCCTGTCTGCGGTGCCGTAAAGTATGCTATATGTATATAGTATAAGTATGCTCAGTGAAATGGTCGCCAACCTCCTCTGAAGAGAGGCACTCGACGAAGAAGATACGAAATACCTGGATTAAATTTGAAACCCATTTGGTAGACAGCGAGATGATCGAAGCTCACGAGTTCGATGAATTCGATGAATCCCCACACACTGCAATCCCAAGCCTGTCTGCGGTGCCGTAAAGTATACAAGCGTACCGTGGGTGTTATTAATAGAGACGAGCGCGTATTATAAAAGGTTTTTTATTGTTCGTTCTGGAAAGTATGAAGTGATATGAAATATGCATGACCGAGGCGCGCGGGGGTTGTTTGCGGGACCCCCCGAGTCTCCGGGATTTCGTAATTCCCTGTTTCTTTTTGAATAATTATTTGCCGCACGAGAGAGTGCGGATTTTTTCTGGCTGCCGCTTTTTAAATTTTGAAATCTATTTTGTGTCGTGACTTTTTGCAGGCGAGGCTTTGAAACGCGAGCCGCAGAGTCTGGAACTGCTCTTATACAGGGAGGTTCCGACCTTCTTACAAATATTTTAGCGGCCACCAAGGCAACGACAAATACTTGAATTAATTTTAAAATAAGGTCTACAATTCACATGTAATACCAAATATAATTCACTCCACAAATTTTTTTATATATAGTTTTTTTTCTTGAGTGTTGTACAGGGAACAAAGCGTCAATATATAAGAAGTACGATCTACCAAGAAGGCTGTCAAAATCTATAAATTAATCTATCCTGTATATTTCGATATTTTATAAATGGTTTCTAACTCCAGTCGATTCCACGGTCCACTGGTTTCAGGCGTGTTCAGCTGGGTGTGTGAAATGCACGTTATTGTATGGAACCAGTCACGGTGCATGCAGAGTTCCAGCGAATCCAGTCGATAGTAGATCAATCCGACTCCATTCGTGTTTCATCGATAAATACATCAAATTTCATGGCATTCAGGTGCCATATCAACATCATTAACATATGTGAGTGTTTTATTAAAATATACTATGTTTTGACCGAACTTGCCTATTCAATGCATGTTTTATAAACTCACATACGTACGATATTTTCACGAGATCAAAATGGTTTTTGTATTTCGATGTTTCGGTTTTGGTACTGGGACCATCTTCAGGGTATGATTGTTTATCATTATTGATACATGTATTCTCTTCAGGCATTATGGATTATTTTCAGTCAGATGATGGTGAGCAGGGCTGGGACAGGGGGCAGGGTTAGGGGCAGGGCAGGGCAGGGGCAGGGCAGGGGCAGGGCAGGGGCAGGTTGCAGCCTCGCCGCGGTCTTCATAAAGCGAGAGAGGCTCACAAAGACTAACGAATCACCGGACCCTAAAATACAATTTTAGAATTCCAGAATTAGAGGCTTTGTTTCGGCCACTGGCAACCCTTGCACCTCAAGTGAAAAGAAATAATGGCGCCGGCGTGTGCGGTCCGCGAAACAATTGTATTATTCTTTATATTCCTAAAATAGCGACTATATTTAATATTATATTTAATTATACACTAATTTTGTTATTTTTTGTATGAGATATGTGCTCTTATACCTACACATCGCCGTTCTATAACTACCCTTTTAGGTAGTTATCATTAAGCAAATATATACATCATGGTATATTTGTCGATTTTGTTAGTAAAAAAAACAAACGTAAACAAAGAAAAAACGCATATTTTTTTAGTAAAGTGTATTATATGAAAAACTTTATACTTAGCCATTTTACAGGGGAAACCTTTTGACCTTCTCTCCCTGAAAAGTTGGAGGCTGGAAGTGTTACAGTAGTTGTGTGATTTACAAGTAACTGCGATTGTTTTTAATTAAACGTAATTAAAAAAATAAAGCTATGAATATGAAATTTTTAGATTGAATAAAATTTAATTGTTTCTTATTTCTTACTAACCTGCTCAAGTAAGTCCCTTGACTATTTAAAGTATTTTGAAATTATTATTGTAGGTTATACATTTCTCCTGTTTTTGAAACTAATATTATATAATATATTTTTTCAATTTCTGATAATATTTTATTAAGTAAGGGGGGCAGTGCAAAATTATTATGTATTAATAATACTATTGTAGTACATGACACAATTAAATCTACCTACAACATTAGCGTTGTATAAGTATGATAAATTTTACTATTATTTCTTAATTATTGTTTTTGGAAATTTCATACAAAAATACATTAATGTTGTTGAGGGACAAGGCATTTGCATGGTGAAGATCCATTAATATAATGAAATAAGTAAACTTTTTATTTATATCTTCACATTGAGTTTATTTTATTATTTGCATTACTAGTTTCAACCTTATAACCAGGTCATCATCAGATGCACGACTTAAACTAGCAAAATATAGAAATAACATATGCTTAAATACAAATAACAGGATACTGGTAACAATAAAATTTTTGGCAAAATAGGTGAGGGTTATACAATTAGTTAAAATTAGAGGAGGGTTATACAATTAATTAAGTTTATGGACAACAAAGTTTTAATTAGTGTTTGTCAAACAAGTAAAAATAATAATAAAATAAAATAATAATAATAATAAAATAATATAACAATAAATTAAATTAAATTAAATTAAAACTAAAAATAACAATAAAGAATAATAATCAAAAAAATAATAATAATCAATAAAATAATAACAATATTGATAAACTGATAATAATAATAATAATAATAATAATAATAGTAATAATAGTCAAAGTAAATAAATTAAAGTGGGAAAATATTTAATATAGGCGATGAGAATGGGAAAACAATATTATTAATTAGTGTATTATCTTTTAAGTTAGACTGTTTACGAATCTCCAATATTTCAAGATTATTAAGTGTTGAACCTCTCTGTGTGTATCTATGTAGAATATCAAATCCACCATTATATGTATGATCTGATTCAATGAGATGGTTTGCAAATTCAGAGTAATTATTAGTTTTTAAACAACTTAAATGTTCTTTTAAGCGAATCTTAAAATTACGTGCTGTTTGGCCTATATAGGACAAAGGACAATCATTACATCTAATTCTATAAATTCCTGATAACTGCATCGGATTGATTTTATCTTTATTATTTAGAATGAATTTACCTAAGCTATTATTTGTATAATAAGCTGGTTTATAGTAGTGGGGTAGAAAGTTAGCTAATTTTATCGACGGGGATCCTATATATATTAGTTTTTTAAACAAAGTTTTTTGGTTATCTTTAACGTATGGGTACAAAAATTCATGTTTGGTTTTGGATTTTAATTTATTATTAAGTATATGTTGAATTATTATAGGATTATAACCATTATTTGAGGCAATTTGTTTTATGAGTTTTAACTCAGTGTTAAAGTGATCAGTACTTAAAGGTAAAGATACTAATCTCTGTAACATAGAATTAAAAGATGCTAATTTATGTGTCCAAGGATGATTTGAGGTTATAGGTATAAAAGAATCAGAGAAAGTGTCTTTGCGGAATATATTAAATGAAAATCTATTGTTTATTATTGATAATGAAAGGTCAAGGAAATTGATAGATTGGTTATTACCAATTTCTAAAGTAAATTTAATGTCATCATTGAGAGTATTAATAAAGTTAAAAAGAGTATTTAATTGTCGATCGGTACCATCAAATATAACAAGAATATCATCAACATATCTAATCCAACATTTTATGTATTTGATAAGGGGATGAGTAGAATTAAAAATTATTATTTCCAAGTTGTTCATAAATATATCAGCTAAGATTGGAGATAAGGGAGAACCCATAACTAAGCCATCTGTTTGGAGATAATATTTGTCATTAAAAATAAAATAATTTTGATCCAAGCATAAATACAATAGGGTGATTATTTCAGCTATCAAATCTTTGTCCAAATTCGAAGAGGATAGTAAATCTTTGATGATGATTTTTAATGATGCTATGGGAATATTTGTAAACAAACTAACTACATCAAATGATACAATTTTTGATGTGGGATTTACATGTATATCTTTTATTTTGTTTACTAAATCAAGTGAGTTTTTTATTGTATAAATAGGTTTGAAAATATTAGAATTACACAGGAACTGATTAAGAAAAGAAGCTAATTTGTATGAGGGGGCATTACAAAAGGATACAACTGGTCTAATAGGAAAATTTTGTTTGTGTAATTTGATTAAGCCATACAATGTTGGTGAATGGGGGGATAGGTTTTTATATTTATATGCATTGGTCTTATTAAATAATATATTTGAATCCTTTATTTTCATAATAATCTTATTGTTGAAACGCATCGTAGGGTCTTTAGGTAAGATTTTAAAGGTTGATGAATTTAGGAAATCTTCAACTTTAAAAATGTACTCTGATGTATTTAAGATTACAACGGTATTTCCTTTATCTGCCTTAGTGATTGTTAGATTATTATTTTTAATGGATGTTTTTATATTATTTAATATCGACCAATCCATATTTACAGTTTTTTGTGAATTTATTGCTAAAGTTTTTAACGCTTCAGCACAGACATATTTTGAATTTCTTGAATTTGGTAAGAGAGCTGATTCTAAATCTACCGCTAAACGTTCTAAAGATTTTATGTGAGACTTTTCGGGTAAATTATATTTGACGCCTTTCTGGAGGAGCGACATATCACTATCACTGAAAGTATGATTAGATAAGTTCAAAACTCTAGCACTGAATTTATGGTTTTGAGGGATAACTGGAACTGGTTTCACTGGTAATATTGGTGATTGTAAGGACTTTAATTTATTGTATTTATTAACTAATTTAATTTTTTGTTTTTGAACATTTTTACTGGCTAGATATCTTACTTTATCATCAAAAACATCCCATTCAACACTATGTAAGATAAATGACAATTCACTGTGGAGTAGTTTTAGTTTTAATTTTAGGTTATCACGGATAATAAAACATGTTTTCACTTCTTCTTGGAGCCATATGATTTTTGCAGATTTAAGCGTATTACAAGCAGCAATACTATTAGATTTAATTTGAATATTTACAAAATTTGGGATAATTTTGTTTTTTCGACACTTTTGTAAGAACATTATTTTAAGACAAATGAATCTATATTTTGTAGTAAGTTTTTTGTATAGATTAGCCTTGAAAGCCGTACTGGCCGATTTAATGTTGTTGAGGGACAAGGCATTTGCATGGTGAAGATCCATTAATATAATGAAATAAGTAAACTTTTTATTTATATCTTCACATTGAGTTTATTTTATTATTTGCATTACTAGTTTCAACCTTATAACCAGGTCATCATCAGATGCACGACTTAAACTAGCAAAATATAGAAATAACATATGCTTAAATACAAATAACAGGATACTGGTAACAATAAAATTTTTGGCAAAATAGGTGAGGGTTATACAATTAGTTAAAATTAGAGGAGGGTTATACAATTAATTAAGTTTATGGACAACAAAGTTTTAATTAGTGTTTGTCAAACAAGTAAAAATAATAATAAAATAAAATAATAATAATAATAAAATAATATAACAATAAATTAAATTAAATTAAATTAAAACTAAAAATAACAATAAAGAATAATAATCAAAAAAAAAAAAAAAAAAAAAAAAAAAAAAAAAAAAAAAAAAAAAAAAAAAATTGAAACTAGTAATGCAAATAATAAAATAAACTCAATGTGAAGATATAAATAAAAAGTTTACTTATTTCATTATATAAAAATACATTAAACAAACAAATGAAGGCATTGTTTTCATATTTTACGATGTAAAAAAAATAATATGTATACATATAAAGAAACACCCCCATATACACATTTATGTGTACTAGGAATAAATTTGGTTGATGGCGGATGGTTCATGACTCCACCATAGAAATCCATAGATTTTTCAGTAAACTTGGTCTATGGTGAAAGTTCCCAGACTTCATTCAGTTCATAGGCTTTGATGCTGTGGACAGGGCTGCATACAGCCTGTTTCCGGAAGCAGGGGGCGGGGGTGGAGCGCCCGGAGCCTTTTGTGCCATTGTGTAGGGGTGCTAGTTAGGGAGGTTTTTTTTGAGCGCTGTAATGGATTTCGCATGTTAAAGTATGGTGAATGTATAAAATAATATCAATCTAGGTACATTGCTGTAAAAATTCCCTAGTAAAAATGGGTAAATATGCTTTACGATAAATTATAACAAATCTGTCGTATTATTTTATATAATTATGTTTTAAATTATAAATTTTTAATGCTTATGAACATATTTTACAGGAAGTTGAGATCAAACATCTTAACGTAACAGTTAGCTTAGTCGATGACTTTTCTTGAAATTAAGGATCTTCAACCCTTTTTGACCTCTGTTGTTCGCATGGATAAAGCTTATCCGCATCGTATCATTTCCTGAAGGTAGTGGCTCCTTTGGGGGTGAACAACCCTTTTATTTATTTCCTGGAAAATTTCATATTTCATGAATTGAAAAAACTATATTTAACTAGAGTGAAAAAAATCAAACTATTGAGAATAATTTCCAAATCATTTTCGCCACAGGATGCTAGGGTTGTGTATTACGTATAAAGCATATATTGATACCACGAATAAGTTAACCATAGTACGATGATAACGACTTCCAAAGGAAAAAAAAACACAATTATCCCAGGAGTGCGTTATTCTTGTAATGCAAACATATTTTCTGATATGATTTATTTTTTCATAATGACACAGTTCGCCAAGCAGAACGTCCGCAAAAATTCACGCTGGAAAATATTACACAAAGTTTCAAAAAAGATGATATATCCCCTATCGTTATTTATGCACACTGTATTGCAAAAATAATATATAGCGCAAGATATTCAAGCCTCTCCGTGGCGAGATTTTGAATAATCCGGCAGTAATTTTTTGGCCAATAACTAGCGATAAATTACAAAAAAAAAAAAAAAACCAGATCACCTGTTTATGATGTAATTTGTTTTTAATTCGCAGTGCGGGTTCGGAGATTTACGGCTTGGGTGGTTTGGGAGAATCTCGGGTGTCGCGGGTGAGCTCAACCGATGATTTATACCCCTAAGCGGAGACGCCGACCCCCTGAAAGTAAAATAAGGTCTTCTGTGTTTTTATTTTTTGTATATGTATATTAGGGTGTCCCTTAAAAATCAAGTTCAATATTTTTTTACGCATACCTTCTTAAAAGTTTAGTAATAACCCTATATTGTCTAGAAACAAATATTAGTTCGATTTATAAACGGTAACCCGTGCCGACTTGCGATTTTAACTTGTCCATACAAGTTGCGTAAGTACTGCGCTGTGACTTATAACTACATGTTTTATTTGTCATTTCATACGTGATTTTTGAGATTAGTAGTGCTCCATTGTTTAGTGCGTTAACATGTCGGTGGAATTACGGAGTGATAAACAAAATAATTTCCTTATCGGTTTGCCTAGATATCAAATAAATGGTGCAAAATTACCATCTAATCGACAAATTCCCTCGGTCCTATTTTACAATATTCGTGAGGTTAAACTGATTGTTAGTGAAAGTGCAAATCTTGTGATTAGGGAGTGCATCATATATTGGGAAAAAGCAAGAATTCCAACAAGGGCATATCCTAACTGCGTGAAGAAACTTGTTGATTTATATCATGTTTGGAGAGAGTTGCAAAAAAAATTGTAAGAAAACTCAGGTTACGTTCAAGAGCCGTGAGAACAATTTCAAAATTGATCTTGATAATTTGTTTGATATTGCACATGCTGATGCTTTTGAGAGAATGAAAATAGAGTAAGATAAATTATTTTTAATGAAACAGAGAGAGCCAGATCGACCAGGATGCTTAGGTGGTGTTGATAAAAAATTGTCGGAAAAAGAAGATAGATCTAAACAACGACGATTGGAAGACGAGGAAAGGGTTGTAAGACAAAGATAACCACTAGCTGCTGAAACTAGAAAATCAAGGGCAGAAGCAATAAAATCTGACTTCTTTGGAAGTAATGTACCCGACGTAGTCACAGTCCATTGGGATGGAAAACTATTACCCGGGTTAGATGTACGAAGTTCTAAAGAAGAACGCTTGCCAGTTATTGCTTCGTTTGACGATAAGGAACCGCTTCTTGCAGTGCCAAAACTAGAACATTCTTCTGAAAAACATCAAGGTAAGGCTGTCTCAACAGCTCTCTTTGACTAGAACCTTCACGATAAAGTACAAATAATGTGCTGCGACACAACAGCTTCCAATACTGGCCGTTTCAATGGAGCTTGTGCTATTTTGGAGAAACTTTAGGAAGAGAATTGCTGCTCGTCTGTCGTCATCATGTTTATGAATTGGTCCTAAAAGCTATCTTTGAAAGCCAAATTAAGTAAATTACTAGTAGCCCAGATACTCCAATGTTTAAAAAGTTCAGAGAAAATTGGAAAAACATCGACGCTAGTAACATTGAACCATCTCTTAATTTCGTAAAACAACGTGTTGCCGAGACAGACATTCAAGCTTTTTTAATATTTTATAAGGTAGAATTAGACAAAGGTTATGTAAGAGATGACTACCGCAAATTGGTCGAACTGTGCGTAATATTTTTGGGAGGAGACTCAGAGGAAAAATTAAAACTAAGCCCCCCCAAAGCCATGCATCAGGCACGCTGGATGGCGAGAACGATCTATTCTTTAAAAATGTGTTTACTTCAGTCACAATGCAGAATAACTGCGAAGGACAAAAAGACTCTACAAGATGTTTGCTTATGTTTGTAAAACACTGGATGATTTCGTATCGGAAAAGAGCAAACAATTTTTATCACGACTGCAGATCGACGACAGTTTTCTAAAGGAAGATGTATCTTCTTGGAATAATAATAGTGCTTTTGTGGAAGCTAAAAGAAAAATAAGTTATTTGAGGGTTGTGAATGATACTGCTGAAAGGGCTGTTAAAATGATGCAAGATTTTAACGGACTTATCGCGGCTGAAGAAGAACAAAAACAGTTCTTGCTGCGCTGTGTCCAGGAACATAGAAAATTGTATCCGGACTGTAAAAAAACAACTCTATAAAAAAGTTACCCTGACTGATTGTTATTACTTTATGTTTTTGATTAAAGATTAATGTTCATTTAATTGAATTTTTACTATTATTCACTTAATTTATTGCATTTATAATGATTTTATACCAGACCGAAATATCAAGACAAAACACGTTTTTTACTAAACTTTGAAGCTCGGTCGGCACTAGTTGCAATTTTTCTAGAAAGATGAAATTTTATATTTGAGTATCTTATAGCATTAGTAAAAAATGTAGAGGGTATGCATTTCGAAATTTGAAAAAAAAAATTTTTTGGTCATATAAGGGACACCCTAATGTATATATATAAAAAAAAAAAAAAAAAAACACGAACAGCTTTATCGCGGGGCTGTGTATTTTGCGCGCTTCCTTATAACTAGCCCTTAAGTACTTTCTGATGCCCGAAATGTATATTAAATCAAAAATTTCCCCAATCTTGTGTTTCTGTGAAATACGCAGCTAATAAATTATATAAGAAGCGTATTCAAGAAAACGCTTGTTATTTTAAAATAATGGATGTAGGATGATGATTTATACAAACTATACTCCGTTTTCTGTATTAAACGTAGCATATTTCTTTTTTTAAAAATTAAATTATAAGCAAAGCATACACAGTCAGTAAAATATGTATTTTTTATGTTTTGATAAACGAATATTATCATATAAAATATTTTTTTTGAAATTTTATAACAAAAAACATCTTTTATGTCTATTTAACATACAAAAACCTTTGATATAGCTATAATAAAAATATTATGTTTCTCAGATAAATGTATCACCTATACTTACTTAATTTTATTTTTAATAGTTAACTAGTCATATTAAACGACATTTTGCTAAAAAATAACATATTTCCCAGTGGTTTAATTATTTTTTGTATGGATCTAACAAAAATTATAATACCTACTGTACAGTTTATAAAAATTATAAACTACAGCATTTTTCCTTTTTAATCGAAATCGCAAGAGATATTAAATCGTCGATTTATTAATAAATAGCAAAAGTAATTATTTCCCGTTGGACAGGGAAGGTAAATTCAATTTCCCCAAAGATATTAGTAATAAAAAAAAAAACTTTCATTGAATCTTTATAGTTGGCCCGGAACCCACGCCTCTATCAGTATAGTTTGAAAGAAATATATCAAACTTCCAATACTCCAATACATTTATATGTCGAAGTTTCAATAGTAACAAAGAAAAGGATTTTTCCTCTGGGGAGTCGGAAGAGAGTTATATAGAGATGCGTACAAACTTGAAAGAAAAAGTCGAATTTTAGTTCAAACAATAAAACGTGACTCAATTATATACTGCCTACTCTCGCAAATCAATCGACTTAGTTTGAATTATCGTATAATACTGTGGCGGTCTTGATTTTAATGTGATTATAGCGCAAGAAGTGAATTTTATTATTTCGTTGCGCTAATTTCAAGTGGAGAAATGAAAGTAAATACCTTTTGACTTAAATTAAATATTTTAGATTTTTTCGTCGTTTCATGTGTGAATCTATTCTGTTCAATTAACAGTTATGTCCATGTTGATTTTGTGGATCATTTTTGATCATTTGTATCACTTTAGTTGCGTTATGAATTAAGTACTATTACACAGTTGTGTATACATTTTAACGAAAACTTTGTTCAGCCATTAATTGTTCATTTTATATATAGATTATGATTGTTAAAAATTCTCGATTAACAGAAGTGACTCTTTAGTACAAGGGTCAGTACACCGGCCATGTAAGCTTGGAGATGTAGGTTCAAATCCTACACAAGTCACGATGATATTGTTCTGAGGCTTTCTTTAAATCATTTTCAATATGTGTAAAAAATATGCCAAATCATATTAGTAAATATTTAACAGTTCATTTCAGGTATTTACTCACTCGGTACATAGTTAAGCATAGAGGAACCTGCTCCCTCCCTTGTCAGAGGTCCTCCATTTATTTGGATTGCGGGGGAGAACAGGCTCCGGAGGCTCGCATTCGATTCGAAAATAAACTCATTAGACCCGCTCGAGTGGCCATATGAAAAAAGTTTCTGGCTCGGTAAGGACTTCATCTTCTTGGAGAGATCCGGCCGTGGCCAGGGAGATGAGGATCACATCTATTCTTATTAATGGTCCCTGTTTCCATGGCAACTGCTGGAATAAACTATTCATTAATATCTATGAGAGTTCTCCCTCCCCTTCGGCCATCCCTTCAGCTCCCACGCTCACGCCGAGGGGCTGTTATGTATTCTGAAAAATCTTTTAATTTAAACATGCTAATTTTAAAATTAGCATCGGGCTAAACATCGCACACGGAGCCCAGGACTTAGTGTTTATATGCCCCATATTTTGAATTTTGAAAATTAAATAAAAAGGGTTTAAAGGGTAACAAAATCTCAGTGTTGATTATGTTTAATAATAACTACGAAAAACGTTGTGAATTAAAAACATGGCAATAGTGTAAAACTATCAAAAAATCTATGAATTTGATTAAAATGTATTGTATTAGACTGAAAAAAAATTATATCTAGTTTATAAATAAAAAAAAACTACCAATGTTTAACTCAAACAGGCTGAATAATCAATATTTTTAAAATAAAAATTAACACGTGATAATGCCAACGTGAAAGGTTGGCGAAACCGGTCATAAATAAAAACGAACACGTGGAAAATAACTCAAGTATTTTACTCAAAAAGATTAAAATGAAATTCCACCAAGTACTCGTGAAACGTGAAAGGTTGGCGAAACCGGTCATAAATAAAAAGGAACACGTGGAAAATAGCTCAAGTATTTTACTCAAAAATATTAAAATGAAATTCCACCAAGTACTCTCTGCCAAAAATATTGAATTTCAAGTATTTTATTCAAAATTTTTATTTAATATTTGTGTAATTGATTCAAACGGGATATTGACAATGTTTTATTTTTCCATATTTTTGACAGAGAGTACTTGGTGGAATTCCATTTTAATATTTTTGAATTATCACACGGATAGAAACTCTGTTTGATAATGCCAACGTGGAAGGTTGTCGAAACCGGTCACTAATAACAACGAAAATGTAGAAAATCACTCAAGTATTTTATTTTTCCCTTACATATGTACATTTGGTTTAATATTTATAGAATAAATGTGTGTGTGTGTGTGTGTTAGGGGGGGGGGGAGGTATTATTCTCCAAAATAAAAAAGACAATTTTTAAACAGAAAATGTACTCGCGATAAAAGCAAACACTAGTATTTCGGAGGATTAGATATATGGTGGGTGAAGAGAGCCTTGCGCGGGGAGCGTGCCAAGGTAAATCGACATACATAATATTACTTTTATCGATATGCTCATCCATAATGCATGGGGCGTGTCAGGAGTTATCCCGGCTCGAGCCTCTCCTCTATGGAAATACAACCTTAACCAATCGCGGCGCTTTGCGGGACACGCACTACTTGTTGCAAGGAGGGAGTGTATCGAAACCATCCTCGGAGAGAGTATATTGAAATGTTTCCACGAGAGAATGCGCATTGAGATATTGCTGGGGAGATGTGAGGAATTCGTTTTTTTTGGATTTGACGGCTCGCTGGAGGGAGCGTCGCGAACAACGCGAACAACCCGACAAAAGAAATCTTATTAGAAGTGTATCGTATTATGTTTGGAGCTGTATAAGGTTGGAATATGTAAGAGAACAATACACTCAATCATATCGTGCTACTGTACATTATGCAATCTTAATTTTTTATTAGATGGATCTGACAGGAGTAAAATTAAAACTTGTGCATAGCTGCCATTTTATACCCTGAGTTTGTGAAGAATTGGTAAAGGAGTAGTGGACTTGGAATGATTGTAGCTTGCTGCAGAAGGAGTATCAGATCTAAACGCCAGAGCTTTGTAAGAAAAGGGTTATACAGGAATGCTATTGGGCAGCAGCAATATAAAACTGTAGTGTAAAAAGACTCAGGGAACTACTACACTATTTTCCCCTTAGAAAACCATGAACACCAGCTGAAATACTTGAGTGATTTCACTCAAAAGTATTAAACTGATTACATGCTCAGTGAAATTATCGCCAACCTCCTCTGTAGATAGGAACATGATGAAGAAGAATCAAAACTAATGAAGAGTTATAAATCAGGGGTCAGTCATGTAATACAATACACAAAATCATGCTTTCATTAACACGAAACAATTCAGAAAATCATGATTATAATACACGATTTGTTGACGTTTATATATAAATTTACGAAAAATTGTTTTATTACAAAGAAGGCGATTTAAACTATATATACACGAAACGATAAGAAAAATTCCCAAAATATTTTTTATAAACTTTTTTGGGGCCTGGTACTCTTGCCAACTAAGCAACAACTAAGTAATATCATATTAATTTTTATAACTTAACACAAAACAATTCCAATAGAACTTGCAGTTACAAATACTGGGTATATTTTGGTTTTTAGGCGTTATTTAATAATGCGAATTAATTTAATATTTAATACTTATAATCGGTTGTGAGAATTTGCTGAAATTTGTATAGAGGGACAGTACACCGGAAACCACTCCTGAAGGAGCTGTGGTCACGGGGCTATGTAGATCCACTGAAAAGTTTCGGAATTCGATTAAACTTTCCGAATTTATATCTTCCTCGCGGATGCTCCTATATTGAAGGTATAAAATGGGTGTCAAAAAATTATGATGTATAAAATTATATTTATCGGCCAACTTCCATTCGTTAAAGCGCTTTAAACAAAGAAAACCAACCGAAGAAATTCGAGCATTCTCCTTGACGGGAGTTTTTTTTATTTTTTTTTATTTCGGATTGGTTTTTATTCTCCCGAAAAACATATTTTTAATTCGCGCGATTAGATTGAAACTTTTTTACGCGGATTCAATTTCACGTTTTGATTATTTTTGTGTTTTTTATTGGGTGTACTAATTCGAGTTTCCGTTTGGATTTCACTTCTCCGTAGTAAAGGGGGATGGATTTTAAACATTTAACTTGTTTGAATACTTTGTGTTTTTATTATTCCGTCCATAAATATATTATAATGTTTTGAATATAAATAGAATTACTACGCGGGAAAGGATATAAAAAAAGTACACAAAATCTTTTACAATATATTAAAACCTTTCGACTTTATTTTGAATACTACGATTCGGAAACTGAGCAAGAATTTAAATTGCTATACGCAAGTGTTTATTTTATTTAAGATTAGTATTTGATATCTTGAAAAAAATATTGTAAAAAATGTAACGTTTATTTTTTTAAGATATATGGATCATTTAAAATTATTCAAATCAGTAAAGGCTCAAATAACAGATTATTAATTATTAACCAATCAATTATGGTATATCAAAATAATACTAAATAATTTTTTTTTTTTATATTGAAATGTGAAATGAAAAATGATATTACGTGTAAATGGTTTACTTTTTAAACACCGTGTAAACAAAAGTAAAAAATGAAAGTCTTATTTTTTAAAGTTAAATCGAAATCTATACATGTCTAAAAAATAAATATACAATGCGTATGTCATTTTAAAGAAATATGAATACAATTCAGCTCTTATTATATTGCTATACGTTTTTATTTCGATGAAAAGAAATCCCAGAAGATGGCTCTAGAACAAAGAGCCGAAACGTAAGAAGAAAGAGAAAACATTAAGAACGCCACAGGCAATTCCGAGAACATAACTCAAGATGGATAACGGCTGTTGAGGCCTAAGCACACATAAAACATACTGTTTCTAAACATACAAAAATATTTATCAAAACCCCTCGAAAGGGTCTCCGACCGAGCAGTCGGGGTATTCTTTCAGGGGACAGAGCCTGAAAATTTTTTCACGCTCGCTTAAGCATCGCCCCAGTTTCAGAAATGTAAATGCTTTCTGCTTCGTCTCGTAAGCTGGACCAAAGCACCACGAAGCAATTAAGAAGAAGCATGAAACGTTTCCCATTACATACCGCAACATATTGAGATTTAAAAAAAAAACATAATGAAACGTCTGTCAGTATATACAGTGAACTTTTTTTCGCATATGTAAAGTTTGTTTTTCTTGCGTGTTTCTGGTAAACTAAGACCGATCCGCGAGGTCGATTAATAAGCAAATTATTTTTTGCTTCGTGCTTATTGCTTCTGTTTCGCATTTCAGTGCTTTCGGTGTAATAAGATAGATTCGAGCAGGCTCTCCATCTCGTCTAATCTCCCTCGAATCTCCGCGTAATAGAGTGGCACACACCCACCGCGGGGTAATTTGTCGAAAAATCGGCCAAATTTGTGCCGCGTCCCATTTTTCATCGAAATACTTTGACGTCGTAAAGGTTTTCCTCCAAAAAACTCATAAAACATTATTGATTACCCCGCGCTCCGTACTCGCCTTTGTTGAAAAAAGATATATTGTATATAATATATTATTTTCTTTTATATAATATTTCTCATATGGCTACACACAATACGTTTATAATAAACTGTGTTTGCACTCAATTTTTTAGTCATGACTTTTTAATATTTTTCTTGCAAACAGCTGTCCAATATTATTTACTAATATACTCCAAATTGATGATGAAAGCTCTGTATTTTTTTCCATAAAAAAAACTTTTTTTTATAGTAAAAATTACGGCGTAGTTTTATAAAAATCTACACCCGGCTTTCTTGATTGAAACAGTTCACAATGATTATATTTTACACATAAATTTAGTATTTTAGTAAGTTATACTAAAAATATTAAGAGCTGTTTTAATAGTTCAATTTCTCTATTTTCTCGAAGAAGTTTGCTTCATGAATTTCATTTTCAAATTAATCTAAAAAGAGGATCTTCCCTCGGCGCTTTCTGTCGGCGAGCAGGTGACAATTTGAAAATTAATTTTCCCCAATCGATTGACAATAAATAACGTCCCCATGGGTATAAAATATTCCCAATAAGAAAAATAAATAAAATTCATTTCTGTTTCAAAGTTTTTTTTAATCAACAAAAAATTGAAAAAAATAAAGTACAGGCAATCTCAATAATTAATTACATGATTGTTATAATTTTATACTCAAATAAAAAGTTTAAGAATCTTCGCGTCCAGTATCAAAACTAAATGAGTGTTGACACGGCGGAAAATCACATTCACGCGATTCAGTATCGAATAGTGCGGACTATTTACCCGGCACCGTTTCCTAAATCAAGATCCGAGGTATAAAATATCGGCGGCGAAATAATAAGAACATAAATTTAAAACCAAAGCATACGGAGAAATGCTTTATTTGTTTACTGTGATTCATAGTCCGAGGAAGTGTTGTTTTTTCGCCGGCTTGTTTCGCAGTTATTTTTTTGTCGGAGACTTTTTTTTTCTAAGAATATATTCAAAGTTGAACATTTATCTTGTTCCTCCGTGACATTTCATTGACGAAGGTAGCCCGCGGCCACTCCTGAACATACCGGGTCTGTGGCGAAACACGCCCGATTTGCGTTACAGCACAACAAATTAAGAGATTCGGTTATATTTTATACATGCAGCCTTGTTGATCTCTTTATCAAGATCTTTGATTCTTGATAAAGAGATCCCGGACTCGATCCCGACCCTGGCAGGTGAATTCCAAACTGATGTAGGCTCGAGTTTACTTCTGTTCGATCGAAGACAATTTATTAACGAAAAAATAAAAGAAACACTTTGCTAAGATATTTTGGAAGACATTGAAATAAAGTTTATGTTGAAGTCGATTCATTTGAAATATATACACATTTTTTTTATTTTTGAGTAATTATGCTTTGTTTCTGTCATGACTATTAAAAAAAAAAATGAAAAATTGAAAACCAAGACCGAAACTTCAGATAACACCCAAGAACGTAGTATTTATAATAATATATCAAAATTTAAGCACGAGCTTTTGTATTAGTCTAATTATTAATTTCATTTCATAGAATATAGGTAGATAGATACGTAAGTACTGTATAAGACCTTAATCCATACTTTTGTAGAACTCTATCTCAAACATTGATTGTTAAGCTGGGATCTCCTCGGCGCCTGAAACTAATGAAAAACTTCGATTAACTCTGAAAATAATTACAAAAAACTACCCCCGCTTAGCTCGCCACTCCAATCTTATCTGCGCCGTGATGGGGTGGAAGCAAAAAATGCACCGCCCTTGTCTTGAACAAACTTTAATATAAATTAGCAGCCAACGACGGCCTTTGCGTGGGATCCTCCTGCGAGCCCCGGACAGCGCACAGTGGGGCCGAGTACAAAGGATCGTGGTCAAAATTAAATTATATATGAAATAAATTTAAAAAAACCCTACAATTGAAAACCCCAAGTAGAGCCGAGTGCGCGAAATCTTTTGATAAAAAAAATATTTGATGATAACAAAAAAAATATGGTGGGATAAAGGTATTTTTGACTGTTTAATAACTACAACATTACTGTCAACTGTCTTAAATAATTTATTTGTTCATAATGAAATAATTACTAAGTAATAATTTTAAAATGTCATTAGCGTACAAACTATTTTAAGATACAAAATGTAAATTAATTAATTAATTAATAAGGGCTGAGCAAACGATCTAAATATAAATTAATATTAAAAATAATAATTATAAAAAATTTCGTTCAGAATCAATTTTTTTTTATTAGAAATGTAGTATTTATTAGTGTTCATGGTATTTTTAATATTTTTTGTCAAAAAATTGTTGGGTGGTCCCTGTGTGCGTCGCGAGTCCCGGAAGCGTGTATTGAAAGTATAGTACGATGCGCGACTCTCGGGACCTCGCTCAGAGGCCACATGGTCAGCACCGGTGGCGTCAGGAAGGTGCAGCTCGTTTACAACGACCACTGTCTCGATAAGTATTTGTTACGAAAGCATATATCTTTTAATTCTATTTGTTTATTTTTTATGAATATATTAAAATGATACCAATAAATTCATGCATTATCATTATTATTAATAAACATCACAATATAATAAAACTATTTCTTGGCTCAAGGTCGTTTTTAACTATTAAATAAATTTATAATTGAAATGAAAAAATATACTTATTTTTAACAGGACTGAGAGATGTGTTCGTTTTTTGATAAAAAACTTTGCACATCGGATTCACGCTTGAACAAAACGATTAAAATTCTCACACAGTCAAAACCACTGTGATTCAATTGATCAAAGCGCCCAATATGCATAAAGATATAGGCTCACAATATTTTTCTGTTTATTTTGCGTGTTTATTTGCGATGTATAAACAGCTCGTAACGAGCGACCGCGTTTTATCGCCGAGGCGCAGACGCCGCCGCTGCCAACCATGCGACCCTAGAGGCCCGGAAGTGGCGATTCGTACTGTACTTTCAAAATACGCGCCCTCGCGGCATTTCCGCCTGTTACAATATTCATACTGTAAAAGCGATTCTTAGAAAACCACGCACTCTCATACCACAATGCTGTAATCCCTTAATCTAGGCGAGCTGACAGAGTGCTGGGCGCTGGAAAAATAGAGTTTTGCAGGTTTAATTCGATTATGGAGGCTTTGACTTCACTTATAACTCAGAGGCTTAGACCTATCCTACATACATTTGTATAATCACAATAATAACATTTACATAATTTTTCTTTCACCTTTTTCTGGATTTCGCAGGGCGGAGTTTAGTGAATTCAAAAAAAATATACTAAAGCCCACAAGTATGCAGGTTTTTTGTTATTTAATTTTGAATATATACCTGCATGGTTTAAGAAAGTAAATGAATCACGGAAATACTAAATCTTAAAGATATTTATAAAATATTATAGTAACTGATAGAACCGTGAATAAACTAGATAAGTTCTTGGAAAAAAAATTGATTTCCCCGGCGGGTTTTGAACTCACTATTATATTTACTTTGTTTTTATTTTTAATTATTTTTTAAACAAGTTGATCAACACACTACAATATTATTCGACTACATTAAATAGTCGATATTTCGATAATGCACGTTCGATTGTGTCCATCATTTATATATTCTCTACAATAATGCATAGAAAGGGTTCTTCGATAATACCCCTGCAGGAAGAAATAGGGTTGGGAATTAAGGGTTGTTTCTTTTTGACTGCCTATTAGAAGTTAATGATTACAAATGGAATTCTTCAGATAGATTTCACTGGATTACTCTTTTCTAAGTAAAACGATATTTTTTGTTATTGAAAATACTACTATAATCATTTTCAGTATATTGGTGGAATTGTTATTAGTTATTATAACACCATTTTTTTTCTAAGTATTAAACAATACTCAATAAATAACAATTTGTTGTTTGTTTTTGTTTTATAAAATAATTCAAGAAGATTTGTCTAGTCGTTTTTTGTGGGAATCTATTATTTAAATTCACACTGTATAAATAATATACCAAATCGTTTATCATCATTTGATAACACAAAATAATCTTTATAAGTTACATACTGCTAGTTCTACTAACTTGCACACCAATCAATAGTTTTTATGAGGTTCATCTATAATTAGTAGAAAGTTTACTCTTTCATATCAGTTTTTATGCTAGAAATTGATTAGTGATAAGCAAAGCCGGAGAGTAATCGCCTGAAACTTCGTTCCTTTCAGACCAGGCAAGCGGGGGAGGGGGTGAAGGTTCTGCTGGCGTGTTTCCGCCTTCCGTACATTTGCTAGACAACAAAAAAGCCCAGTGCTGACACACAACTGCCAGCGCTGGCTGAGAGGCGTGTACAGCACAGAGCACCACTGTGCTGTACAACTGCGGATTTTAAAATTTTAGTTAAGTCACATTTAAACAATTAATATTTTTATTTTATTAAAAATATTTTATTGATATATATATATAGATTTGGGAACACCAGCTGACAGTTTAGGGTTAGTAAAAATGGAGCGTTTCACGATAGAACAACGTGTCTTCATTATTGAACAATATTTTAAAAATAATGAAAGCTTGGCAGCCTTTTAAAGCTTTACTGCAAAAATGGCGACAAATTCAAATCTTGCGTTAATTTTGTGAAACCTGTATATATACCTTCTTAATCAAGTGATTCTCCTCTGAGGAGGTTGACGACAACTTTACTGAGCATATACTCATGCTGAGCTGTCATGTTCATGGTTTTCTACGGGGAAAATAATTTAGTGGGTCCCCGAGTCCTTCTACACCGCAGTTTTATATTGCTGCTGCCCAATAGCATAATTTATAAAGGAGGTTGGCGACTATTTCACTGAGCTCATGCTGAACCAGTGTTCATGGTTTTCTATGGGAAAAAAAGTATAGTGGGTCCTTGGGTCTTTATACACCACAGTTTTTTTATTGGAAGGAAAAGTTTGCGTATTTCTGCTGCCTAATAGCATTATTATATATCCATTCTTTACAAAGCTCTGGCGTTTAGATCTGATACTCCTTATAAGCAAGCTACAGAAATAATACCACCTCAACAAAGTACTTCCAGAGCACATCCCTCCACAATCATTCCAAGTCCACTACCGATCCTTTACACACTTTAGGCTAGGTTAGGTTAAGTTATATATATACAGTAAAAATAATTTGATCAGAAATACAAAGATAAGAACATAATATGTATTAAAAAGCACCCCCATATGAGTTTTTAATTCTGAGCAAGCGACGGGCTAGATAACTTTCGCTCCATTAAATAGTTTTTTTTACGAGGTTTCTTCATAATCTGCCAAAGTTTATACCTTCATATCGGTTCTTGTGTAAGAGATTGCTTAGTAATTGGGGAGCACAATCGCCGGGAACTTCCCCGCTGGGGAGAAGCTTGCCCCCTTGCCCCCTTGCGCAAGGGGGCGAGGGGGTGCGGGTCCGAGCCTCACGTCCTCGCCTTTGGCATTAATTTTAATAATACCTTTTTGTTTTCGGGCACGCAACGTAATAACGATGACATGTTTATGAAGTTATTCGGATATTTTATGTTCGAGGAAAGTTGCCAACGATCGGAGGCTTTCTTGTAAAATCGTATCTGATTATTATGTTTTTTGTAATTATGGGAGTGATTAAAAATAAGTTAATTTTATGGAAAAATATACAACATACTTGTATACTTTAATATACATAAAAAATGTAAGTATTTTTTTTATAATAGAGTTTTAATTACAGTAGAGTTTTATAAAATTAAGAGCTGTCATGATTTTCTCCGGTGCTTTATCAAATATAATATACTATATAATACATAAAATTTATTTTAGGTTTTCTTATATGTTAATTTGTAATGTAACGCCGCGAAAAGAAACCTGTCATGATTCTTATCTGTATAATATATTTTATTAGATATTGAATTCGGATAGTATCGAAGTGTTTTAAATTATAAATACTTACATATTAATATATAAAATATTTTTTTTGGAAAAAATTTGGGTTATTTATAAGTAAATAAACCAAGGGCATCTAAAGATATTTTTAAAAATATATTTAAGAGACTATGTTTAAGGAGTACAAAAATTGTAATTAAACAATACTACGAAAAAAACAAAATAAACAAATTAATATAATAAAACACTAAAGTATAATTTGGAAAATAGGTTTTATGAATAATTAAAAAAAAATTTGTGTTTTCAGACTCTACAAATAAAGCTTATATTTTTTATGTCGTAAATATTTTTTACATATATATATATATCAATTAAGAAAAATATTAAAAAAACAATATTTATTTTAGTAATTTTTATCATCTATTTATGAGGAAATTTAAATATAAAATAAATAAAAAAAATAATTTAATTGCAAATACGAATTCAATGCTTTCTTTATCCGCAGTGGATAGACCGTTGACTTTTGGTTTGATTTTCGTTCTTAATAATTATTAATTTTTGACTTAATTAATGATCGATAAAGCCTGCCTTAAAATATAACTAAAACATATTGCACAAATAAAAAATATATACGATATATTATAATGAAATATTTATCGTAAATGAAATTGTGTTCGGCAAAGGGGAGGGCGGGGCAGATCGGCACATGGCGGGGGATCAATAAAATTAAAAAGCAATACAGAATGTAGGCGGCGAGAGGCTTCGCCGCCCGTTCTCCTCTCCGCGGCAGTGTTGCCAGGAATGGGACTGCTCTTTTTTTGGAATGGATCGGCCAGGGGTGCAAAACCAGCCTGACAATATATTTGAATTTATTAAAATATACACAAATAAAACAATGTTTCGAACTATTCACATATCTTTCAATGAAAAGATCTAAATATTAGAATATTCTACCTCTAGCTTAAAAAAAAAAACTTTACTAGAGTAGTCACATATAAACGATTTTTTCTGCGTATTTATCGATATCTTATCTTGTAGACATATCGTAATAAAAATAAAGATTCTTTGAAAATGATTTAGTACATTTTTTCAAATATTGAAAAATGATATCGCGATTTGTGTGAGATTCGAACCCACATTCCCAAGCTTTCATGGCCGGTGCATTTACCAATTGTGCCAACGAATCACTATTATTTGACAAAAAAATTTAACAATCATATCCTATAAGTGAAACAACGTACTTATTATACCAATGAAATATTGTGTGACTTGCAATACTAATATTCTTTACTGACAAATGCAATGTCTGGCCAATAACATCAGTCGAGGATTCACCTGGAATAGATCTAATATATTATATTATTATCAACTGGGATAGAATTTGCTTATTCGAACTAAGTAAATAGCAGCAATAAATGTGATTTATTCGCCCACAAACGGCCAACAAGTGATAAAATAAACACAAAACAATATACCGGAATGGGGCAATCGACAGACACACACATCCTCCGCATCGCTTCCGGATCCATCGCGGTAAGAACCAAACGCAATTGTCTCCAATAACAGGCCACACGGCGGCGTAAATAAATAATTTATGTGGCGTTTCAGGCCTCGGGGGTTGCTTTATTTATCCACCCCCGCGGGAAGAATTGCCTCGCGCCCCGTGTATTCAATGCTGCGTTCGGAGGAACTTTTGTTGGGCTTTCGAATCATATTGTTTCGGCGTTACAAGGGGCTTAAATTTGGTGTAAGCTAAATGTATTAGGCTTATTCTTCTTCTTTGTGCTGCGGCCTAACCTAACCTAACGCGGGTCGCCCGCTACTGGGGTGGTATTTATTCTGCTCGAGGCAATTCTATGTAAACCGTTTAAAATGTTTGTGAAGCCACGAGATGCTCGTCGTTTCTTTAATCAACTCAAAGATAAATGATGTTTACTAACCACGCAAAATCATCAATGCCCATTGTACAGATAAGTTATATTGAATATCTGTGAAAATATTTCTAGAGCAGTGCTTCTCAAAGTGATCATTAGAAAATTAAAATCGATTTGGGGGTCCATGAACAACGTCAGGGGGTACGCGCAAGGTTTAATATAAAATTAAAAAAATTGTGACACATTTTGATTAATATGGAAGTTAAAATAAATAACAATGAATATATTATTAGCGATTTTTACGTTCTAAGTAAAATATAAATAAAGATAGGTGCATAAAATACAAGGAATAACAGGCATCGCGGTGAGTCAGGTAGGTTAATAAAGGAATGCAATAGAGTCGATACTTGTACCAACTAGTCTACAAGTTTTGACTATGAAAGGGGGTCCGAAGGCAAGTTTTGATTATGAAAGGGGGTCCGTGGGCAAGTTATGACCATGAAAGAGAGTCCGTGGGCAAGTTTTGATCATGTAAAGGGGTCCGTGGGCCAAAAGAGTTTGATAGCCACTGTTCTAGAGAATATAATTTTGGAGTATATAAAAATCTATACTGAATAATATCGATGCGGTTTTAGTTCTTTTTAAAATTATTTTATAATAGTTTAAATAAAACTTTTATTAAAGTACAGCAGCACTGATCGCAGCGAAGACTCGATTGTCGGTCTTCTTGTGTCTTCTCGTTTTGTTTTTCTTTCTTTTTCTCAGTTATGTCGCCCCAAGAAGCCCATGCCAGGTGTGTGAATATGTGAAGTGAAGTACAGTTAATAAAACACAAGAAAGACGAGTTACTTTATCAAATTGTCCTTTTAGATAAAATATATGAGAAAGTATTAAACGTTCGTAGAAATTTTTTATCATTTTCAAGTGACCAATGGGTGTGTTTTTTGTAAATAATAATTTTTTTAATATTTAGTTTTTTTTAACAAGTTTGGACTTACTCAGTGTATTTTGATTGGAAATATAAAAAAAACAAACACTGATTACAAACATTATCTACGGCGACTGAGTTAAATAAATAATCCTTAGCCCTAACCAAAGCTTACGTAATAAAGCATTTTTGATTTCACTTATTATATAAAAATCATCTGGAAAGTATTTAACCTTATGGTTTAATGAACCATGCAACCCCGTCAAAGCCTCCACCCCTTCGTTTGCTTCAGTGGAAGGTAAGAACTTATTCTCCGGTCCATTCATCTTGTCGGTGCTTGACCATTAGCTTTTAATGCCGGTACACTTCCTTTGACTACCAAGTTCTCCGGGTTTTCCTGCTAAAGTCTTTCCATATACTGAAACCTATTAATTATTTTTCCCTAATGCAATTTTACTATAGATCGTTTGAATTTATTTGCAGATGCAATGAATGGTTTTACTATTGCGAAAATCTAATTTAATTTGTAAATAATGTAGTGTACGTGATAATTATAGTGTGCTACATTAAATGTTAGTTTTTATAGCGAAAAATGCCATAAAAATATATTCGGATAACTGCGGCTTTGGAAAAAATAGTAATTAGAATTTGTTACTTGTTACAGACACTGCATAAATATTAAGACGAAAGATAATTTATTTTTAAAAGACATTATTTATTATTGTTAAAATTAAATACTTTTTGCATTGTACGATATTTCTTCAGTTTTTTTTCGTAAAACAAAAATAGTTGTATCAATGTATTGAAAATCAGAAAATTGTTAAAAAAAAATTGAAGCATTGAAATGAAAATTTTATCTGTATCATTGGTTAAAATTTAAGAAATACTAATAATATCAAAGATAACAATAAAACTGAAGATAAAAAAGGAAACTATGAGATTAAAGGCTTCTATAAAACCATGTCGGGTAGAAGCGTTTTATCCCGAACGGTGCGGATGGCAGACCGTTGCGATCTGAATAATTTATTTTCAGACTGAAATTTGCGATAAAAACTTAAGCCACATCGCGCACTCTGTTTTTCAGTGCCTCCTTATTGCGACAATAAAATATTAACTTAACTTCGCGGCTTCGAGGCGCAGTGTTATGAAGAAACGGAAGATTCAGCGCAGCCAACTCGGCGCTTGTCGTGTGGCGCGATAGACTTAGCACCGGATACGATTCGGCTCATGAAATGCTCTGTTATGATATATTTTTAAGCTTGTTATAATATTTAAATTTTTTATACATAAAAACACAAATAATATTATTATTATTCTACGCCAAATTGACATTGTACCCGCCACATCATCTCGAGCGTGTCTCGCTTCTGCGCGACCTTCTCGCTAAATATATAATATTTTAATCTACAACCTTCTCGTTTTCCCCATTCTGTTGCTTGTGCATACTTGCCATTCTGTACTTTGAGTATATGTAAAAGATCGGTAATGGAGTGATTGGAATGATTTTGTAGGGATGTGTTCTGGAAGTCTACTGCTATTGTTCCTGCAAAAGGAGTATCAGATCTAAACGCCAGAGCTTTGTAAGGAAATGATTATGTAATAATGCTATTGGGCAGCAGCAATATAAAACTGCGGTGTAGAAGGCCCAAAGAACCCGCTACACTATTTTCCTCTTAGAAAACCATGAACACTGGATCGGTATGAGCGAAAGTGAAATAATCACCAACCTCCTCTGCGGAGAGGCACTTGATGAATAAGAATCTACCAGTCAAATCTATTTCGTTTTTTGACAATTCTACAAAATACGTTATATATATGCAAATAATAGAATATATTACGACAAATCAACATATGCAGTGGCCAGATCAGCGCCGGCGCCGAGCGCACACGGCGACCTGCTTCCGCGCGACCGCCTCGCCGAATAGCCGAGATCCCCAAATCCGGGCACTCCGACCGCAGGCGGAGTCGGTTAAAGTTATATTTTACGAGCGAGACAAACATTTATTGCGTTGTCTTGTCAAGTGCATGATTGTAGTTGACGACCCCTGACTTTTACGGCACGCGGGCCGCTCCCGGCGCCGCCTGCGCTCCGCGGCGCCCATTAGGCTACTTTTTGACATTTTGTTTGTTTTTATTTTTTTTTCACCTTGTAACTTTTTGCGAAACGAGTGCGAGAACATTTTTGAATAAATTAATACTTTGATATTGTTTTTTTTTTATTTTTTATTATTCCACGAGTAGGAAGACAGCTAAGCATAATTCGAGAACGAGGACAACAATTAAAAGCAGAATAATTCTGAGGAAGACTCTGAGTAGCGAAATAATCTTCTAGCCATTTGACCGTAGATTCTCGTAGACCTGAGCACATCCCTACATAATCATTCCAAGTCTATTACTCCATTACCGATCTTTTACACATCAGAGTACAAAATGACAGTCATGCACAAGCAACAGAATGGGGAGAACGGAAAGGTAGTAGATTAGAATATTCAGAAGCGAGACACGCTCGAGATGATGTGGCGGGTACAATAACAATTTGGCGAATTGATTAAACAATATTTTCGAATTGTCAGTTAAAACACACTTTAGGCGGGTACCAAATTGACTAAACTGATGTGCGTAGCGAGCAAAATTCGCTTAAAATTGCACGTGTGAAATCTAGTCTATACACTCTTTGATTTGCAAGTAGTCAAATAAATCGTTTCCTATAAAAAGTTGAACCGCTTCATACACACTTTGCGGATTACTTGGCATCACAACAACACCACTTTGTCCTAAAAATTGTTCAATAATTGGAGGATTATCATTCTCTGACCACTCCACTTCTTCATTGTCACTTTGCTCAGAATCACTGGGCAGTATTAGTAGAAGTAACGTTGACGAGTCTAAACAAACATTACGAGCTGTAAACCTAAAGAGTAAAATGACCTTCTGCCGCTTTTAGAGTAAACACATTCAATAAGGCATTAATACGCGCCCCGCTTTCAGACAGCAGTCCGCGAAACGGGTACTAGTACCCGCCCCGCCTTTAGTGTGTTAATGTTATTATAATCAAATTATTATTAGCTTTTTCAGCCGTGGTCGTGACAAATATAAAAAAAAACCTCTTGAGTTCCGGGCTCATTAACTCCTTGTATTCAGACCCTGGGGGGGGCCTCTCGGGCTGCAATTGTGTCCGCGTTTCTCAGACGGAGGCATTATCTCGGCTTCACAATTAGCGGCCCTTATTGGGTCCCCCGGAGTCGACCCTCGTCAGGGCCGCGCCTTAATGGCGGCGCAACCCTCGGCCGCGGCCCCTGCAGACGAATGCCCTGCTTAAAACTACATCATTGTGAAATACTTTTGCAACGACGAGAGAGACATTGCTATAGAAAGAAACAATCAATTATAAGAATCAACTTGTAAATATTTTATATTTACTACAAAATATCTGAAAATGAAGAAATCATAATTGTGTTGACCAATTTTATTTCGGTATATTTTAAGGTGATCACCAATTTTTTTGGTGAATTTTCGATGACTGATTTTTTATGTTTGGTTGTAAATTATTCAATGACCAATTTTTGGTAGATCACCAATTTTTTTGGTGAATTATTGATGACTGATTTTTTATGTTTTTTTTTTATATTTTTCAATGACCTGTTTTTCAAAGACCAATTTTTATTAGATCATCAATTTTTTTGGTGAACTTTTAATGACTGATTTTTTATGTTTGTTTGCAAATTGTTCAATGAAAATTTTTTTTCGGTAAATTTTTAGGTGATCACCAAGTTTTTCGGTGAATTTTTGATGACTGATTTTTTATGTTTGTTTTTAAATTTTTCAATGACCAGTTTTTCAAAACCAATTTCAACGGATGTTTTAATTTTTAGGTTTGTCCAATTGTTATGTGCCCCACTTGTGACCGTAGGATGCACGTTGAAAATAGCAACACTTTCAATACTTTGTTATGGAGTTTATTTTTTTCCATCGGCAGACAGAGCTTCGCCGATGATTGAAATAGTTATGATTTTTAGCAGGGCAGTACAGTGGTTTTTATTTAGAAATAATCTATGCAGTTAGACAGGATATGTATCATAAAACTACAGGCGGCGCCATATACAATACAACCGTAAAGCTACCCAGGCAGGAATACTTGTGTGGTTTCTGGGAACAATTTAAAAAAAAAGAGTATCGGGTATTCGTTAGTTCAGTAAAACAAAAACTACTAGTAATCAAGTTTTTTTTTATTGTTGATTATAAGAATACAAAATAGAAAATTATTTCGAAAAGATGATGTATGATGATGTTACGCTGCTGGTACTCTTCTAACCTGGATCGAAGATTGCTGATAACACGATGACACATACCCCTCGATATTGCTGCCATTTCTGACCTGATGTTTTGTTTCAATTCCGTTAGGTTCGTCGGATTATTCTCATAAACCCTACTTTTAAGGTATCCTCATACGAAATAGTCAAGAGAGCTAAGGTCGGGACTTCTGGGAGGTCATTTGATGTTACCTCTTCGTGAAATTACCTTATTAGGGAATAATTCGTTAACAGATTTAATTGATTGATTGGATGTATGGCAAGTCGGAACCACGGTCTTGAGTTGAAACCTTGAAACTCCTGCAACTCTGGGGCCAAAATTTTTCGCAGCATATCGCAATAATGGTCACTAAAACAAATACCCTGTGGCGATGTCAATCATCCCACATTCTTTGCTATTGTGACAGTGTCAATCACCCCAAACTCGCAGATATGATTGTGCAATATTGTTTACTCATCAGAGAAGAAATTCGCCTATCAGCAGTTACAAAGTACAGGCAACCCACGACGCTGCACATTCCAATGGATGTTGCGGAGGCAAGCACTAAAACCCCTATATAAGGTAGACCCACAGTCACCTCTTTAGCACTCCTACGGTATCTTTTGACATAGTAACTCTGTAGTTTAAATTGTATTATCCAATAAAAGAACATAGCAAATTCTTTCGCCACCTTCTGATTACTACCCTACGATATTGATGAAGTTGGTGCCACCTCAACCATTCCGGCGAACCTGACACCACCATCATCTATACCCAACACATTAATCAATCGGCGAAAACCCGATACTCTTTTTGGACAGCCTATATATATTAAAAAAAACTCTTTGAGAACCAATTTTTTCGATTTGTGCACATTCGCACAAGCAGACGTCACAAAGTTTATTTAAATCGGTATTAATCTAGGAAAGGGGAGTCCCGGCTCGCAGACACGTCGCGGTGATTTCCCTCGCGCGCTGTAGGCACCGGGAATTCCCCTGCGCCCATAAACCAAAAACATGCCCAGTGTTTTTATCTGGACACTTTCGCCGGAGTAGTTTCATATTCAGTGACAAAAATTAATACAATATGTCTCTAGATAATCCACTCGCACCTGGAACACCGGAAGAATTGTATTTTTTTACGAATCACAGGTGAGATTTTAATTTTTCACGTCTGTTGAATCCTTACGCTCTTGCTAATTAAATTTGTATATCTTTGATATATTGAAGTATTGAAGACTTATTTGATGGGGCGGGTACTAGTACCCGTTTTGCGGACTGCTGTCTGAAAGCGGGGCGCGTATTAATGCCTTTTTGAATGTGTTTACTCTAAAAGCGGCAGAAGGTCATTTTACTCTTTAGGTTTACAGCTCGTAATGTTTGTTTAGATTCGTCAACGTTACTTCTACCTATACTGTCCAGTGATTCTGAACAAAGTGACAATGAAGAAGTGGAGTGGTCAGAGAATGATAATCCTCCAATTATTGAACAATTTTTAGGACAAAGTGGTATTGTTGTGATGCCAAGTAATCCGCAAAGTGTGTATGAAGCGGTTCAACTTTTTATAGGAAACGATTTATTTGACTACATGCAAATCGAAGAGTGTATAGACTAGATTTCACACGTGCAATTTAGTGCACTAGGTCAATTTGGTTATCCGCTTAAAGTTTGTTTATGTTAAACATTGAAATATTTTTTTTTTATTTGAGTGATTAGTCTAGTCGAGTTACAGCCGTATTTTATAAATGTTTTAATCAGATCAGGCTTTTGTATCACAGCGAAAAATAATTTTATTCAAATGCTTAACTCTACTTAAGTGCATCATTGAATTGCAGTTTTAGTTTTGAGTAATGTACAAGAAACCTTTTTTAAACTAGTTTTTATTTTACAAAGCTCAATGAACGGAAAGGGGCACGGTAAAGAGCAAGGCAGTGAAAGGCAACCTTGGACTTGGTTGTACACAAGCCGGGCCGGGAGAGACACGAAGAGGATAAATACCGTAGAGACTGAAAAAAGCTGAAAATACTTAAAAGTCGCCACGGTCGCCATGTCAAAGGCAACTTTCAGCAGAACCATTAAGTGCTCTCAGAATTCGATACTCTTACCCCTCTGCTCTTCAACCCTAGAAGCATAGGGGAGCTATGGCGTAAGATGGCTTGTCTATATAAGGTACAAGCATGGCTGGCTTGCCCTACAAGTATTGTAGCTACAACTCAATAATCACGTTTTATTTCATGTTCATTTACCATCGGAATACAATATTGGTTTGTGATTAAACAGGGTTTCGGGTAAAGAAGATATTTCATTATCTATATGTTGACTCAATGGTTGGATCGCAGAATCATGATAGAGAAGTCTTAGTTCGATCACCGCCTTGACGGGTAAATCGAAAACTGATGTGATTAGGCTCACTCTCAATTCAGTGAAGTAGAATATAATTTATTTGGTATTGCATTTAAAAGTCAATAATTTCATTGTAAAAATTATTTGTATCCGTATGTGATTATCTTCTAAGGATGACGTAAAGTATTTTATTGTTTTATATTCAAATTAATATCACAGTTAATGGATATTTGACGCTGCCATAAAATTAGCTTACACCACGATGACGTAACAAAACCCTTATTTTTACAGTCTTTTTTTAGAGTCTTATAATTTATTTTACATAATTCACGAAAAACGCAATTAATTTTGCTTAACAAGCGTCCATAGTTAATAACAATGTTTGGCCAGAGAAAAAAAGCCTTTTTCATGAGTACGTTAAATTCATTGAGCATACTAATTATCACCGATTCTCCCCCGTAGATAAAAAAATTAAAAACACAAAGTTTAATTTTGTTTAGGAAAGATTACACTTTTTTGTGAAAATTTACAAATTATTAAACGCATATCACGCTGTATAATTTCACAACATATTTCGTGTTTGCTGATTCGCATATTTAAAATTCTTGTCACACACTTTTTTGAAAAGCAAATCTAACGTCAGAGCTTAGGGCTCATGTACTGAAGTCATTTTCCTTGAAAACACCTTCAGTCCAAGATGATACGACATAACACCCAAGAATGCATTAACATTAACAAACTGCTGTTGCGTCTTATCACTGAAAATTGAATGCTTATCTATAAAATGAGACTATTTTTTAATATAAAGTAACCTTAGGTGTCTTGAAACAATATTGAATTGAAGATATTTAAAAAAAATACTTTGATTAAATCAATATACTTTAAATGGAGCCCATGTAAATAAACCTATTTATTTTAAAACGTTTATCATCTATTTTCTCGTATTTAATTTTATAAATACATGCTAAGCCACAATCCAGTTTATATTATTAAAATAAAATGTTCGGTAGTAAAAGTAATTGTAAACGTTAGAATTTCTTTGTACGTTTCTTCGATTCTAGCCTATTTAAATTTTGGTATTTGATATCTGGTCGATTATGCAGATATTGATCATTCATCTGTCCTCTTACACAAGTAAAATATTTTTTTAAATCTATATTTTTTATTATTAAAAAATTGACTTATATTAATCCGAATTTTTACTATCTTTTTTAACCTGAAAAAAATGTAAGTCTTACAACTTAGTATATCGGTTGAAAGCTTGCATACAGTGATCTGACTTTCTACTTAGTTATAGAGCCACGGATATATATAATATATATATATATATATATATATATATATATATATATATATATATATATATATATATATATATATATATATATTTGACAGAGAGTACTTGGTGGAATTCCATTTTAATATTTTTGAATAAAATACTTGAGTGATTTTCCACATGTTCGTTTTTATTTGTGACCGGTTTCGCCAACCTTTCACGTTGGCATTATCAATCAGAGATAATGTTTGATAATGCCAATATATATACTAGGAGTATATTAAATGAGTATCTCGTGATGCAGCTCTTGTGCCATGACTCCAGTATGTTTCCAACCCTAAAGTGTCTGCGAGGGGAGGCTACATGCTTCGTTTATTTGTCTCAGCACATAAGACGGCTCCGACCTCGGCATGAATAAAGTATAAAAAAAACTTGATATCATTATAGCGGCTTATTTATTTTTTATTCAAATTCCGTGTGAGGGAATGCGTCACTCCTGAAAACTACTCGATATTCCACAAAATATCGACTCGCTTCCCAAAACAGCCCCGATCTTGTTATATATATAAAAAAAAAAAAAAAACGCCTCAAAAGTTTTTCGATGAAACAAAGCAATTGTATACATTTTTCAAATATATACAATTGCTTTTGATTGTTAAGATTCGCATTTTTATACTTTTTTTTTGGAGAGCCGTGTGAGAGAACAATCGAATAAGTTAATAAAAATATAAAAAGTTTTACTTATTCTCCACAGTTTGCCACTTTGAAAACTTGTAAAACTTTGCCAACCCTGATTTATTTTATCAAGATTGTAAAAATAAAATTCATGAAATTTATTTTAAATAAAAAACTTTAATTATCATTTTACTTTCAGGAACCACACTCAAGTAGATCGTAACAAGCTAAAAATAATGATAATCTAAAAAAAAACGTTTTTCTATAAATAAGGATATCCCAGTCTTTATTTAGACTCAATAATAATAGAACTGATTTCATAAAAATAAATTTTATTGCATTTGATTTAGCAGTGCGCTTTAATTGGCAAGTAAATATCAAATTAAAAAATATACTTGAATAGGTTTTGTAAGAGTTGAATTATTTTATTAATTTTTTACATTGCTTGATTTTCTTTCTTAGGTGGAAATAAGGCGAAGAAAGCTTCCAACTGCTTGATAATAATATTAATGTTACATAAAAAATGTACCTGCTTGAATTCTTCTATATATTTTTGGTATTGTTTGTAGTGTTGTTTATATTTATTTATATATATTTTATCGCTATACTTTGGCTGAAGATGCTGACTTAGCATGTAGGCAAAATTAAGAACGTCTACAAATACAAATTAAAATGTTAGACTACATAGTCCGCATAAATAAATTCGGTTTCTCGTTTATGAAACGCTATATATGAAATGTTGACAAACAATTTTGCCACAACAGTTTCTTTCAAACGAATGGTTTATTTCTAAAAGGTAACGTTTCTCCAATTTATTCATAATTTACCCGGAATATATCTGCGTCATATTTTACATAGTTTAGTAAATAATAAGATTGTGTTAAGTGATGTAATTAATTAAGTCCCGTAACACCTTTACTAATTATTCCAGTGAGACGTTGTAAGTCTGGAATATCTTATAATATATTCTTACACATTAGCATAAAATTAGTATTTTAATAACATTTCTGTATTTATATACATCTTTTTTAGCATTCATAATAACTAATTGAACAAAATTACAAATAATATATTTTAAAATAATTTTTATCGAAGCTCAAATTAAAAGCTGAAAATTTTATCAACACCCTTAATCTTTAATTCTGAGTGAGTAAAAATAGGCAAATAGACAGATTAAGAAACGATTGTAGGTTTATTCATAGATCTGCTAGCGGAAGACATTCAAACTCAAATAGTCTAAACATTTACTTTGTAAGATTGCGAGGGTTACATCCAACTATTTGCAGATAGTCAAATAGTTGGATGTAATGTACTACTTTGATACATTTAAGGAATTCACAAATTTCATTAAAATATTAATTGAAATTATCTAAATGATTTAAAACAACATTTTTTTCTATATAGAAAGTAAATAATTAATGTTTTAAACTGGCTGTCTTTCATAATCAAGGAAAAACTTCAGAGGGGTGAAGAAACTCAGCGGTAATAATTTATTAAAAATAATCAAATATGACGTGTAAATCAGATAATTTCATAATCTGAAATTATCTAAATCTTTCTAAATTTATACTTGTTATTCAAAATCCTTCATTACTCTGATTTCTTTGCTTTAGTAAGATTCCGTATAAATTCTTTCCTTGCAAATATTCTACAAGGACAGCTCGAGAAGGTATTTCTAACGTCCCCTACTATGTATAATGAATGCGATACTAGTCTCGTAAAGAAGATTCTATAAGGCCAACCTTTGACCCTTGCAGGATATAATTAAGGTATTATAACGGACCGCCCCATTCACAGGGTAATGTGTATACGTAACTAAATATTAGTTCATGTGAATGTATATATATATATATAATACATAGCACATTATATACAATGTTTGTGAGCGGACTTGTACACGGTGGCTCAAAAATAATCCATCCATCCAAGCCATCAGATTATAGAAAACGGAAAATGTCAATATCCTTTTACCACGATTTCAACTTTACAGACATTTATATAAAGAAATATTATAATATGCATAAATTCGCTTTATAAAGTTTTACGAAACATTTGGTTTAATTTATGTGTAAATAGATAGATCGATTATCATATTTGTAAACATATGCGGACATACAAATACATATTTTTTTTCATAGGTTTTTCATTTTTCTCATATAAATCAACTGATTGAAGAGTCTAGGATAGAAATTTAAATTTTAACCTTCATATGCTATTGTGAAATCGATGAATCTAGTTAACAAAGAATACTTGTTGAAAAAATTGAAAGCATTAAAAATCGCACATCAGGTTATGTTTAATTGAAAATATAAATTTTTAGTTTTGCTCACTTTAAATATTATATGTTTTTTTATTAATATTTTTTACAAATGAGGTTTTTTTTATCATCATTACATATTAATTGATATTGCACATACTAAAATAAATGATAAATAGCCGCTGTAATGTTGTCCGTATCGCTGACGTGTTTCGCACCATAAATTGTATCTTCTGCCTGGGTGTTGTATAAAAGGGGATATTTAATCCGTGGGAAAGAATAGTTTTCGACCATTTGCCATAAATAAGAAGAGAAAACCTACTCGGAAACCGCTTCACTAAAAACTTCTAAAATACAGTATTGAATATTGAACATACAAACTTTATTATACGGTGTGTTAGTATCGTTAGGTTAGCTGATATTTAAAGCTGCAAAAAGTTTGAAAAACACATTAAAACGAAAGATATATTTCAAAAAACACTATCAATATGCGCGGGTAGCAAAAAAAAAAAAACACAATTTAGTTTTTATAACGAGTTCTGCTTTTATTGAAGATAAATTCACTTCGGTAACTCTTTTGTGTAAATAATGAACGCGCTTTCGATCGTTTTTCACAACTTGTTTTTCATTTTTCAATATGGAAGTTTTTTTTTTAATTACACTGCGGAATTAATTTTCCGTTCATTTTCTTTTGATCTGCAGGCTCTCACGCCGCGTTATCTATTGAAACATTTTACATTATAAACAGCCCCGCCTTTGTTACGGCGTGAGTTTCGGGGAAAAGGTGTTAGATTCTGTCTCGTTTGTTATTTACTAGCATTTAGTTTCCTGAAAAGGCCGCTGAATACTGAAATTCCGACACTTCTAACTTCAAACTTTAATTATTGCGAAATATAAAACATTTAATATAAAAACTACTGCTTTTGGTCAGTTACTTTCCATATTAATTTAAACCAAAATAAAATATACTCAGTACAATTATTTTCGTATAATATCGATAGCAAACATTATACGTTGACTTGGCAAAGGTAATGATTTGAAAATCAGTGATAATAAACGGTATAAATGAATTGCATGTTAGTTATGTTATAAAAATCATAAATAAAAAATAAATATTTCACATAACACCCGAAAACGAATATTTATTATAAATTAAACGTTTTGTAAAGTAAATATTATATATAGCGGATCATGACCAATAATTGGTAAAATATATTTATTTAATTTGTATTCGTGTAAAAAAATATTTTATATGTAAACGACAAAGTCGCAGGTAATAATTCAACGATTTCCTGAAAAAACTACCATTTACTGTCGTATCTTTGTGAATTATAATTTACATCCAGCATCCAATAGTCAGGTTTGATTTGTAGTACTCCACATTAAAGTCAATAAAATTAATCATTGTTTGGATTCGAGAATTGGGAACAGTAAAATTTTTGATAGAAATAATATTTTCTTTGCAAGTTTTCAGGTGACGCTTTTTTTTTCTACGTAATGTGTATCGCATAAGCTGAGGTGTTTTTTTTTTTTGGGCTAGTGAAAAATGAAACGGAGACCCTGGGCAGGGGGTGTGTTGGTATTCCAGCCCCGTAGGGGAGGAGCCGGGGTTCGAGTGGAGAAGGCAAACACGCGCGGACTCGAACCCCGGCCTCCCGCCTCGGGCTTAAAGTAAGAAAATCAATGCCTTTTTAAGGGTCGCACCACCAGCCTGTGGGTTATAATGTGTGGAAATACACAAATAACCTTATTTTTAAGGTAAATATTATTTAAGGATACAATGTGTGATTACTTGCTGTGTCGTGAAGTTTTTTATACAGTTATAAAATTGCGAAGAGAATCAATTTAACTTTATAAAAATTAAACGTGTTTAATTGAGAATGAAAAATAACAGCAGTTTTGTATATTATAGTATTTGCTGTACCTGATCTTCAAATTAAATAGGTGAGGAAAAATTAATAACTGTATATTTTGAATGCTTGTGCTTTTGTGATTACGATACAGTTAATTTACAGGTATTTAGTTATGTCAAAATCACTAGAACTTGTCAATCGAGAAAATAAGAGAATATTTCAAAGTAAAATACCTTTGTGATTTTTCCACATGCTTAATTTTATTCGCAACAAACGCGAAATAAGCTCAAATTAAATATGAAAGTCCTAATTTATTTATATGATTTCCATTCGGTTATATCTTATCTTTAGAAGCCGGAGGTGTATTTTTGCAAGATGTCTTCCGGATATGAGTAATAATTGAATAACCTTCTTGGAAATTCATTATTCTGTGGATATCTCGAGTGATACCGAATATTCATTTAGGGGTTTATTATCTATCCGCATTACCGGTCGGTTTGTATCATATCACCCCGTGAAAAAACATTTAATATTTCCTCCAGGTAAAAGATGGAAAACCCATATTGAAGTAAGCCCAAGAAAAACCATTAATATTTTTCACCTCAAAGCCAACGGAAGATGAAGCTTATTTATAATTAACAAGTCAATCAATTTATCAAAAAAAAAAAAAAAAACCAAATTAACTTTAAAATCACTGACAAAGAGAAATAAATCTTCTCAGGAACAAGAAGCTTTGACATTTTCTTAATAATGTACGCAGGATCTAAAGGTTTATCAAATATTTATGAATTTTGTTTTGAAAATATAAAACAAGGGAAGAGCACTTTGACTGTCGCGGCCTTACCGCTAGATGGTGTTAGTCTCGCTTTTCTAGTGCCGGGTCTCCCCCGAGATGGCACTAAGAAAGGAGGCTTTCGCGGCTTCTCGGAGTTATGACGACCTGCGGAGGAAGTCTCTCTCAGCGACAGAGAGCCTTGCTTAACAATATAAATTAAGAGTACTTTATATATTTTGAATAATACGTAAAATACGTGAGTGATTTTTCCACATATAGATTTTTAAGAAATTCAATATTTTTGACAGAGAGTACTTGGTGGAATTCCATTTTAATATTTTTGAATAAAATACTTGAGTGATTTTCCGCATTTTCGTTTTTATTAGAGAACGGTTTCGCCAACCTTTCACGTTGGCATTATCAAACAGAGTCTCTGTTTGATAGTGCCAACTTGAAAGGTTGGCGAAACCGATCACTAATAAAAACGAAAATGTGGAAAATCACTCAAGTATTTTATTCAAAAATATATAGATTTTTATCGGTGACCGGTTTCGGCAATTTCTTACGTTGGCATTATCAAACAGAGAGAGATTTTACTCGATTTTACTATGTCACTCGTGAAATTAAAATATCATGGCACGGCGCCAAGTCATGCTAGTCAAATTGAACACGTTTTTTTGTATTTAATATAATAACGTGTATTGAGTTCTTGGTCTACAATAATTTGTAAACAAATATAACACGTTTTTATAGTAAAATATATATTTTTTTTGTATTATTATCTGGTTTAAAAGAGAGCAGCGCCTCCGCCTCCGTCCATTGTCGCTTGCTCCGGTTGTCTCGAGACTCTGAAAATAATTTGTGGTGGCTCCGTATGACGTCACGGTCGCCTGAGACCCCAGACAGCCACCAGCCACCAGATATCAGGCACAACAGGCAAATTATATAAACTCAGGGAGGGTCTCTCGAAACAAACTAACCGGCAACACTTGTGATGTGATAGAGGGAGATTCCAGAGGGACTCTTGTCAACTACTCGAGGTGATTAAATTTACCTGAAATATGTTATGTGAAGTTCAACTATGGACCTCAAGGGTCTAAGTCCCATACTCGAGTTTTTTTTATCATTTTCAGGTACGTTTTGCAAAAAATCGACTGCACCAATAAAAAAAATTAAATGCAAAAAGTTAGATACATCCCTTTTTCGGAACAGAATATATTTTTATTTCTTGTAAATTTACTTTTATTATGATAAATATGTGTTTTTCCGCTTGAAGTGTAGGAATTTGGAGATTCGTCATGTCCCTGTTCTAAGAGTCCAAAACAGTTAAAAGTCTTTTTTTCAATTGAAATTAAAAGATTAAATATAATCCCTTTGTCATTTAAAAAAAAAAAAAAAAACCTTTAAGAAACTTTGATTTTGAAAAGTCGTCATTTTATCCAATTTTTCAACATCTTCATGATTTTATTTTACCCTGAAAATAATAATAATAATAATTTATAGTTTTTTCAATATTTTAGAAAAATAAAGTGACAATTAAATGACACGATTTCGCCAGGTAAAGCGGTCCTTTTTTTGTGGCAGACGGGGGATGGACACCAAGTAAGGTTAGGTAACAAGACCCTTAAGTATTAAATGTTTTATAATAACTTAAATTTTTTAAAAACAGTTACTCCGTTTCGATTGTTGCCCACAAATTTTAATATCGTCCTCTCGAAGCCATTCGGTAAATCAAATTTGTTATTTATCATTTAAACGTATTTGTTTTGAACCGAATAAGATTTGTCCCGTCGAAACTCGACAAATTCGCAGAAGATAATCCCAAGCCGAGTTCAAAAATAAACACTAAACCGCTGCTAATCTCCATAAAGTATTATTAGGTCCTCGATGATGTTCCGGGGACCTTAGACCCTCGGTTTAGTGGGCTCGCAGATTGACTGATATACCCGGCGGGGCCCAAATGAGCCAAGACAATCAAATCTTAGGATGGATCCGTCCATAAACATGGCAGGGGAGCATATCAGGGGACCGCGGGCAATCTCGGGCCCGCCGTAAAGCTTAGCGGTCCTCGATGACCGTACTGCGTGCTTCACAATAGACAATCATTACAAATTAAATAGTTATATTTTTATTACAACGATTCAACGTGACAAGTTTTTCAACATCATCCATCTTGAAATCCACACAAAACAAGTCACGTCTATAAAAAAAAAATATTTCACCATGTACAATATAGTACAATATAATAAAATAGTCGACATTTGATTTCCAGAACTTTATTTTTTGTACGAAAACGTTTGCTTTTGCTGCAAAACTTACAACAACTGTAATTTTCAATGTATTGAAATGTACTAAATTTAATAACAGACAAAACAAATTTGCATATTTTTATTTATATGCGAACAGCATATTGTTTTGATAACCTTTAAGTAACTAGTCCGACATAAAAAGCTTTTCTCAGCAAACCAGATGAAAAATATGGAATCAGATAAAAAAATATTACACATTACTTTGTCTCAAAATTTTACACAACGCATTTTTTCAGTTCAACGTAGTCCACAAAAGAAGAGAGCGGTTGTATTTTAAAATAATCGTAGTCTCGTAGTAATTCAGCTTTCTATGTATGTTAATTGAAAGACTCCATTGTGAGTGCTTTAATTTGCTTTATAACCATAGCTATTGTTGTAGCTAGTAAATGACGCGCTAACGAAGCGTGAATCGACCTGTATAGCGTGCAGGTTCCCGAGTGCGGTAATTGAAGGGGATTTACGACCCCTGGCAGAATGGGCGGCCACTCGGAGGTCCTTGGACTGTCGGGGTTCGGACACAGTTACTTATTTACTGAGGAACAATGAGCGTGAATAATGATTTGGAAAATCTTTCGGGTGTGTTATCTGGAAGGAGAGCTCTCGGGGGATGTACGCATTTTCTTGCAAGTATGCTTTCAGCGAGAGTTACAACTGAACATAATTTTTTGCTGAATTTTTTTCCGTAAAGATTTAGCCTGTGAAAAAGATTTGAGTATTAGCAAAAAAAAAACCATCTTCTACTTGGAATTTTACAGATACAGATGCGATTCAAAATTATATGATTTTTTGTGTTCAGCTGTGTGATTTTTATTTTTGAATCTTCGAGACACAAAGATTTTTTCCAATAATTAAATATTCTAAAAAAATTGTATCATTCAGTTTCAATTGAAAGCCTAACTACATAAAAAAAATTAAATTGACGCAGGAATTTTTTACGTTGCTTTTAAATAAATGAAATTTTTCAATAGTTGCAGGTAGAACTAATAAAACAGAAAATTAATTAATATTTATTTGCTGTCTGCATACTATTTTATAATTAAAACGAGACAAATATCATTACAGGTGGAATCTCAATTACCTTCGTGTAAATGGTAGCTATGAATATTTGCATATTCTCTTTTCTTAATTAAACAAGTTATGGCTTTCAAGTTTTTTTTCACAGTAAATGCGTCATTAAAAGTCTAAAAAATGTTTTTTTGCCTGAAATTATTTAAAATGATAACATTTTACATTCATTGATTTACAGAAAATATCAAAATACGAATCGAGAAATAATTTTTAACTCAGCTTGTAAAATCATCCTAATTTTTCCCATTTTAAAATATTATTTATTCATTAAGCAATTAGTTTAAATATCTATAAAGTAAGAATTATATTCTTCTATAACAGTCATGCAGAACCCAAAATATGAAGAACCAATGTAGCATTTATGCAATTGCATACAATAATTTTTCTTTCATGAACACGAGCAGCTAAAAATTATACTGTGTATATAAAATAAAACCGATAAAAGTTTTACTCTGGATATTTATAAGACTCGAGTCGTACAAGTTACAAGAGCCAGTAATATGAAGTAACAATGTAACATTCCAACTTCGTGCGATTGCTTACAATTCACTATGATTGCCGGCAATAAGTTCCAAGATAAATAAAGTCGAGACGTATTGAGTTTTCCGCATCATTGGCCGGGCGATTCCCGTACACGTATCAATGCAGTTTTACAGCCGAGGCATATATTCCGCACCCCCTTAACTACCCCCGGCCAGGGGCGAACCCAGAGGGGTAGTATTTTGTTCTGAACGATTCTTTAAATTTTTCGTGACACTAGCTGCACCTTTCATGATTTCCTTAGGCATACAAGAATCTTAAGGGTCTTGCTACCTAACCTTGCTCGGTGTCCATCCCCCGTCTGCCACGAAAAAGGACCGTTTTACCTGGCAAATCGTGTCATTTAATTAATTTAATTGTATTGAAAAAACTATTAATTATATTTATAATTTTTTTTTATTTAATTAACGTCCATTTTGAGGGTAAAATAAAATCTTGAAGATGTTGAAAAATTTGATAAAATGACGACTTTTCATAACCAAAGTTTGTTAAAGGTTTTTTTATTTTTATTTATAAAATAATAATACGCACAGGATTTATATTTAATCTTTTAATTCCAATTGAAAAAAGACTTTTAAATGTTTAGGACTCTTAGAACAGGGACATGACGAATTTCCAAATTCCTACACTTCAATCGGAAAAACACATATTTATCATATTAAAAGTAAATTTACAAGAAATGAAAAAATATTCTGTTCGGAAAAAAAGGGATGTATCTAGCTTTTTGCATTTAATTTTTTTTTATTGGTGCAGTCGATTTTTTGCAAAACGGACCAGAAAATGATAAAAAAAAAAACTCGAGTATGGGACTTAGGCCATTAAATCTTTGAAAGCGAATGTATGAATATCGTGATCTTCTAGCCATTTGGCTTTTCGCGTTTATTGGCTCTAATGCAACCGAGCAGCCGAGACTCACTCCCCTCTTGGTAGTTAGAGATTCTCCACGGCTCGGTGCAGAGGTGAATCTGAAACCTGACAAGGAGGGCAACTGCCCCTGGCGCTGATTAAAAAGGGGGGCCCATTCGGCGTATTATCCGTGGAATATGATCCTAATAAACAGGCAGTAAAGTTTCCGGGGAATTGCAATCCAAATTTTCGCGTCCGAATCTCAAACTTAATCAGTTTCACAGAAATATTTCAGCAAGTACATAAACACTCGCCTTTAAAATCTTTTGATCAATTTTTATATATAAAAAAAAATAAAAACAAACAAACCACTCTATGTTGATTTAAGAGAATATTATAAAATATAAATTGGGACTTTCTATTAAACGATTTGTCTTGTGTGTAATACTGCGTTTCAGTTCCAGCACTGAGGACACCCTCAAGTGTTTTAAACATAAAATTTAATCTAATTTTTGATTCATGAAAATCAAAAAAGGGGTTCACAGGTTTCGTCAGGTGATGGCCCCAAAACAGGAACTGAAATATAAAAAAATAATTTTTGGTATTTATATAGTCTGTGTATAAAAGAAGCAAGTCCAGCCCTGTGCCTCAGCAGCTAGAAGCGATCAGAGGTGGTGGTGTGCAGTTATTTATTGTATTAATTTACGAGGGAGGCTGGGGTTGCAGGCAGCAGGGTGGTCAGTTTTGAATTAATCCGTAGTGCAGAAACGCGGACGTGCGGAGGTTTCTCTACGAAGTAAGCTGCTGCTACGAGTTTCTTGATTTACTTCAAGCTTGATTAATTGTAGTTTTGCTTTGGGCACTATTGCGCTTTCTGGCTGCGAGCTGCACAGTGTCTCAGAAGCCGTTTAAGGCCTATTTTGTGCAATTAATTACTGCCAGTAAATGTTTAAAAAAAATCGTGTTAACATCTTAGAAATACTTATTTAAGAGTATTTTCAATAAATTAAGCTTTTTAAATTTACATGTTATAAATCAAGATTATATTGGAGGCATTTGTTAAAAGTTAACGATGGTTTTTTTATAGCGCGTAAAAGCTCTCATGTCAAAATCTCTATAATATCATCTGCATTGTTACAAATAAATACTATCGAAACCTTCAGCACTTCCTTTTGAGTTTTATTTTATTTCGACTTTGTTCATATGATAAAATTTTTTTAATTAAAAATGATACCTCAAATAAAACGTGACTCAAAAATACTTTATAACGGTACAGTATAAAAGTGAAGTACATTGAATATTCAATTAAATGAAGGTAGCTTTAAAAAATTTTTTTTTCATACTGACATGATGTGTTTCAAGTTTCTCCAAGTTAAAGGATAACAGGCTTAACGATAGCGGAACTTTTCAATTAACATGCCAAAAACCGTATTCCTTAAGAAAACTAAAAAAAACTCGAATATTTATTAACGCCGTTAATAAGAGATCTTCGTTAGCGTGAGAAATCTCCATACATACAAGTAGATCTGTTCAACAAAGGGTATACTTAGTTTATAGGTACTTAACAGTTTTATGAGTGAAAGTTTAAGTTTCGGAAAGTTCTGGTAGATGCTATCGCACCCTTAGAAATGCGAAACCTCAAGGTCGCGCAGCTTTTAAAAATTAATTAAAACATCAGCTGTTTGCGAATTATTTTAAAGATAGTGATTTTTACGAAGAACAAAAAAAGACGTTTTCTAACATTACCGCGAATTGACCGAGAGTTATGAAATGTGCTTATTTCTCAGAGCACTAAATAGAACAAAGGGTTATTCTGTATAAAGTAAAGTGCTACTTTCCTTGACTAAACATAAAAAAAAGACTGAGGAATATTAAGTATGGAGCACGGGCAGCAAAACAAAGGCAGCTTCTCAGCTCAGGAGGGCGGGGGCGGGAGACAAATCTTACACCTGAGATGCCGCGAGAAATAAGAGCGCATCACGCAAAAAGAAGAAGAATCAGCTCTTAAGTGCGGCGTGAATAAAGGATTGTTACCGGAGCGGTGCACCGACTGGTTTATTCGGTGATATCAAAAAAATCGCTGTTCGCAATTCACGACTTAGTAATTGAATTATTCAGTTTGTTGGGAATGGCTACTAAAACTGAACTTATTACACACTAAAGGCGGGGCGGGTACTAATACCCGTTTCGCGGACTACTGCCTGAAGGCGTGGCGCATATTAGTACGTTTTTGAATGTGTTTACTCTAAAAGCGGCAGAAGGTCATTTTACTCTTTAGGTTTACAGCTCGAAATGTTTGTTTAGGACTCGTCAACGTTACTTCTACCAATACTGTCCAGTGATTCTGAACAAAGTGACAATGAAGAAGTGGAATGATAATCCTCCAATTATTGAACAATTTTTAGGACTTTTATAGGAAACGATTTATTTGACTGCTTGCAAATCAAAGAGTGTATAGACTAGATTTCACACGCGAAATTTTACACGAATTTTGCCCGCTACGCAGTTTATCAGTTTAGTCAATATGGTTACCCGCTTAAAATATAAGCTATTGTGTAACAATAACATTTAATTTACTAACAAAAATCTCATAATTAACTCGGAGTTGCTAAACGGAAGATAAAAAAATCTAAAAGTGCAAATCAAAGAGTGTATAGACTAGATTTCGCACGCGCAATTTTACGCGAATTTTGCACATCAGCTTAGCCAATTTGGTACCCGCCTAAAGTGTGTTATTAACTAATAAAAAAAAAAAAAATTATCAACGAAATTTAAGGTATTCAAGGTATTCGTGAATACAGTGAATTGTGGTCGTTATATTTCAGGCTGTGACTCTTGGCGGCGATTCACCCCTTCAGCCTCATTCCCCCGCCAGTGCCATCTGGCAGACGCGCTGCCCCTTGGGGAGGATCCTGAAATTCCGACCAGCCAGCCGTCATGGCGTGAAGCGTTCATTTAATTATATTATTGAAAAATCTTCACGGATCCTGAATTAATATAAATGTTCCCGTCGGGCGCCGCGTCCTTCCCGAGTAAAAGCTCTCGATGGGGCTTCACTGAAATGCTTTTAGAATGTAGAAATGAAGACCGGTTTCCCGAGACTTTGAACGTAATAGTTTAATCATCTTAGATTTCAATTTTTAATTCAAATTACTGAAATTAAAACACTGCTAAAATAAATCATTTTTTAATACAGAATATATAAGTTTTGAAATACTCGAAATAAAAAGTTAAATTTTATTAGGCATGATATTTAATAATTTTACACAGACTTAAATATATTTGAAAGAGTCTTTATTGAATCGCTGAGTTTTAAACAAGCAAACTAAAAAAAACATCACTCAAATATTTAATAAACAAACACAAAAAATCGTTTGTATTACGAATAATCCAAAAATAGCTATTTTCTCGAAAACTTATACAACTTCTCAATTAGAAAATACACCTGCGAAATGTTTTGTTTGTTTTTTTTTTACTTTGTCTGAAACAGAGAATTCCAAGCCCATTAGTGCAACATCTATCAGAAGTTGTTTTGAAAAACTACATCAAATATGATTCTTTGTGAATTGCACGAAAATATAAAAGATACAAATTATTTATTATATATATATTAGCCTTGTTGTACATTTCAAATAATAAAACCCTTTAATGCAAAATATTCGCTTTTTCTTACTAAGCATAGTACATATATATTATATTAATAAAATAATTTAACTAATTAAAATAATAATAACTCAATCATTAAAAAAAAAAAATTTTTGTTCAAAAATGTTAAATATCATATATTTATACTTTAAGTGAATAAACATGAAGTATCAGAAATAAAAAGTATTTAAATCATATAAATACACTGTTTTAATGTATGGTAATAAAAATTCACTGAGAAGGTGAAATCCAGTTACTTTTATATAGATTATAGTAATTTGGTTCGTTTTGGATTTAATGATTCATTCGCACACAGTGGCTCTATAATAAGAATACCCCTGAGAGTGATTTCTCTACACCATTAATAACCGTAAAATGAGTAATAATGTCATTTACTCCTTGATACACAAGTATAATTAATCTTTATTACAAATATAAATAAATATATACACACAAATGTGTGCATGCAGGAGGGTCGTTATATGAACAAATCATTAAAACTTTCTTCGCAAAATACATTCGCTCCATATTGTGTAAAATTCTCACAAATTTTTCTGCGAGTCCATTCAAAAGCACACAAAAAGAAATTTTAAAAATCTCCGTTTTAAATCCTACAACTTGGTATATTTGACGTTGTAAAGATTCATGAAAAATGTTTTAAAGAATTTAAGAAACGGGTGTACTCAAGGTCACTATATAATATTTTCTCAGTGAAATATTAAACTAATAAAAAATGCAAATATTTCATTCCAATAAAAGTAATATTCGATATTCTACGATCATCGCGGCTCGGTGCTCCATTTTCTTACTGCAACACTACAATCGAGCGAGAATTTGAATCGTTTTACGCAAACGTGTAACCGATGGACCTAGTTTTGTTAAAAATGTATCAATAGAAAAAATTTGCTAAAAATATATCCAAATTTGTTAAATCTGCAATACGTTGATATTTTTAAAAATGGCGCGGTTCAATTGAGTCATCCAAAATAAATATTTTTTTAAATTAAAAATAAAATTATTTTTAGTAAAAAATATCGCTAATTACCATTATAATTAGCCAAGTACTGTAAACCTATGAGCAAAGATTTTTAGACATTTTTCTAGTTTATTTATTATTATTTTTAAAGTGTTTTCAAGTGAAACAAATTACTTTATGGGAATTACTAAAAAAAATATTAATTTAAGTAACTACCAGAAAAAAATATATTAATGTTTCTTTTAAAAAGGCGTCGCTTCAATCTGTCAAAATAATTGCTTAAAGTAAACGAATTAAAAAGTTTATTCTCGCAGCTTTTATTTATTTCCACTAGCGGCATAAAATGCTGCCATAAAAAAAAGTAAACTATTCTTAGAAAAGCACAAGAATCGTTTTTTAACTTTAAATAAAGCTTCTTTGTAAATCTGCTTCTCGGACTTCTTGTTGGTTGCAAATGAAAAAAAATTACACTTAAGTGAATTAATTGCGGTTAAGTTTAATTTCTCCATTTTTTATCTTATCAAATCTTTATATATTTTTTCATAAAACAATATTTCGCAAGTAATAAATTGTAAATATGAGGATGTTTCGAGTCACGAGCAAGGTACGAGCTTTGAATCAATATCTCCAGATTATCGCGTCTTGACGTATCAGTTCTTAAGTTAGACGTACCAAATTATTGCCGGTACATCAAAACATTGCCAAGACAGATTATAAAGTTATTTCTGTGGCAAAGTTAATGCATTTTGACTTTTAACAGAGTTGAAGTGTATAATCGGTGGACCGCAACCGAGAGAAGGGTTGAAACCTCCCTTCTAAACGTTCAGCCAAGCACCCAAGTCGATACACCTACTTGTTAAACAATCACAAACAACTTGTCATAATGTGGCCCGCATATAAACAACGCCGAATGGTTTCAGAAACCACATGATTTATCACTAGAGCTGTAAAAGCTGTTCGTCAAACTGTATTAGTATACAATGATTGTTATTAAAATATTGTAGAGGGTCCCCAGGTCTTTCTTCTCTGCAAAAAGTCTGCGTATTGTTGCTGCCCAATAGCATTATTATATAGGGTGTCCAAAGAGAGTATCAGGTATTTGTTAGTTCAGTAAAACAAAAACTATTAACCAAGTATTTTTTTTAATTGTTGATTATAAGAATACAAAATGGAAAATTATTCCAAAAAGATGATGATATCCAAATGGTGACCTTTATGCTGCTGGCACTCTTCTAATCTGGAACAAAGATTGCTGATAACACGCTGACACATAGCCTTCGATATTGCTGCCACTAGGTTCGTCGGATTATTCTCATAAACCCTACTTTTAAGGTATCCCCATACGAAACAGTCAAGAGGGCTAAGGTCGGGGCTTCTGGGAGGCCAGTTGATGTTACCTCTACGTGAAATGACCTTATTAGGGAATAATTCGTTAACAGCTTCAATTGATTGATTGGATGTATTGAACCTGCAACCCTGGGCACAAAAATTTTCCCGATACTCTTTTTGGACACCCTATATAATCCTTTTCATACATAGCTTTGGTGTTTAGATCTGATACTCCTTCTCCACAACATTTCAAGTCCACTACTCTATGAGTACAGAATGGCAGCCATGCACAAGTAACATTATTTTATGTTATATTGCGAAAATTTAAGATGATTGCCTTATAACTGTTTTAGTATTATATTATTTAATACAGATGGTGTGGTGTGGGTTTTGAAGTTGATGTAATAAGACATGGTCGGCTGTTACCCTTGAGGCAAGTTGCTTCTTGTGTCGATATTTATTGTGTCGCACAAAGCATTACTTTCCCCGTCGCTGCATGCTGGAAGTGTAAACAGCGCGGCACTCCATCCGCGCAATTTCTCGACAAAGGCAGAATCGACAAAGCATCTTATGTGTGAACCCCACCCCCGGTTCTCCACCCCTGGCCCGCCACCCCTGGCCCGCCACCCCCAGCCCCTTTCGCGTTGTTACACAATTCAAATCCCATTTGATAAATACATACGACCCAAACAAAACCAGCCTGCCAAAAGCGAAATTAAATATATGCTTTAAATATTAAAAGTGTTTTATGTAAGTGGTGATCAGAAGCACGACTTATATCAAACACATGACATGATTGATAAATTTATTCGAATATTTTTGAGTAAAATACTTGATTACTAATATGATTAGGCACATTAGTTCATACATAGAAGATGATTCAAAGAAACTCTCAGAAAAATATCATCGTGATTTGTGTGGGATTTGAACTGAACGGAAGTGATTCGTTAGTACAAGGGTAAGTACACCGGTCATGTAAACCAGGGGATGTGGGTTCAAATCCCACAAAAATCACGATGATATTTTTCTGAGAGTTTCTTTAAATCATCTTCTATGTATGAACTAATGTGCTTAATCATATTAGTAATAATATAATAAACCCGTAATAGGTAATAAATACGCATCTGATTGACGTTAATCAAAAAATAGACATAAATAAAATACTTGTGTGATTTTCCACATGTTCGTTTTTATTTGTGACCGGTTTCGCCAACCTTTCACGTTGGCATTATCGAACAGAGTATGTGGAAAATCACTTAAGTTTTTACTCAAAAATATTAAAATGGAATTCCACCAAGTAGTCTGTGTCAAAAATATGGAATTTCTTAAATTTATTCGACCCAAATTAAAGTAGAAAATTATTTCAAAATACATAATAAAAATAAGCAGTTTTAAAAATAGCGATGTGAAGCAAATAAGCAGTATGCACTACTTAATAAATAAATTCTAAAATACATAAAATCGTCTAATTCAATGTATGTTAATATTAATAAAGTATGTGTAAATAAATCATTCATTTGATAGCATTCTATATAAAAGATTCAATTCGGATCTATTAAATTTACTTACAAATTGCCCGTTAAAGACTTAAAATATTTAGCAATCGAAGATCAGTAATAAAAATAACTTTTAACGATTAATAAGATCTTTAAGATGTTTTCAAGTGAATTTAATGATACCTTTGAGTTGAATTACCAACGAAAGAATTTATCAAACGATTTAGACCATATTTACAAAAAAAAAATTATTTACTCAATGTTATATAAATTTCTAAAGAAATTGTATAGGTATCGATACCAATATTTATGCAAATATGAAACCATGTTTTCTTTAAATTATAACAATTTATATTACTAAATTCGGAGAGGTTTTAGTGTTGCAAATTGTGTTTTAGTCTCTGAGAGTCTTACAGCTTACAGATACGTTTCAGACAAAATATGTTTGTAGACAAAAACGTTTACTTAAAATTTAATAGATAATTTATTTATAAAACAATGATATCATCGGTTTGCTTTAACAATTTAGCATCGACTACTAAAATTTAAATTCTCAGCATTGTAACTTGCAGAAGATCTTACTACTTAAAAAGAAAGGTATAACTTATTAGTATTTATTATTTATCTATAAAATAATTGGTTTTCTTTAAAGATTTCGCATCAATTATTAATGTTTAAATTCTCAGTACTGTAACTCAAAAAATATTGATACTCATTGTCATTGTATTTGTATTTCAGATAAATTATTACTGTAAATCATTGGTTCCCCAAGTGGTTAATATTGATCCCCAGGGGTCGATTCCGCCCTGCAAGGGGTCGATGACAGCAAAAAATTAAATTGGGGGTCCACGAATTGTAAATGGGAGTCTACAAGAGTGGATCCCATTTAAGCAGGTCATCACGAAAATAACACAGTAGATTATCAATCCAAACGGTTACATTGAAGAATCGGAAGTCATACAACAAGAAGAACTGATCGAAAAAAGCACTAATGAAGAACTGAAGGTGCAGTTTAGAAAGGGATATCAGCAGTTTTGGCTTCAGAGAGACATACCTGCTATTTATCCTGCATTATGGACTTTTATGAGTTTTTCCATCTTCATTCCTCGTGGAAAGGGGTTTCAGTGCGGTTGCCATTCTTCTTACAAAAAAAAGAAATAGATCGGAAATCACTGGGGGAGGAGATTCAAAGTTAAATCTGACTTATTTGAAGCCAAATATTGAAAATTTGCTATCAAAGCATAAGATCTATCCCTCTCATTAAAAGTATTGATTTTTTTAAGTGAATGATACTATATTTGCGTTTTGTGTTTTTTTTATTTATAAAGGTAACGGACCCCTGTTCGACAAAAAATCCTTAACTATAACGGACGAAAAACAGGAATACTCGACAAGGGGTCGACGGGACAAATAGTAGAGCACTGTGCTTTTCCACCAGGTGTTCAATAGCAATTTTCGACCGTCACACTAGTTAGGTTGTATATTAAGATAACACAAAATGAGAATGCTCGAAGATTAGAGAACAAAAATGCTGAAATATTTTTAAATCGTGAATTATGACCACCCCTCGAAGGCAGTCACTCCGCCCTTTCATAAATATATTTTCCACGCACTCGCTCGGAGGTTCGCGAGAGGAAGTGATTCTCCGCCGAGAAATGTACACCCCGCCGAGTAACTCGGATTTACAAATTCAATTTCTTGCAAATTTCCGCGAGCTGCGATTGGCTCAAAACAATTTCCAGAATTCAGAATAATCTAGATTTTTAAGGCTTTTTTCTCTTCCGAAAATATCCTCATCATTTTCTATGATAATATCGTTTATTTCCTCTCTTTCACGCGCGTGGGACTATATTTGTATTTTTTTATGTGTATATTTTTTATAATCTTTATAAAGCTTGTTTCTTTTGATACAACCTGAGTTTTTAATAAAAGTTATAATTTATATATATTCGCAGGTTTTTTAATTAAAATACTTGGTTCTTGAAACATGACATATAACTTAACTTTGAATATGTATAAGTACCAGTACAAAATGTTTGGAAATATTTTTTTGTATATGAACAAAAAAAATTGGCATAAATATTCTTGTATTCTAAATTGGCCTCTTACTAAGTAGTATAGCGAGTTTAAAAGCACCGTGTGCATGAATACTTGCAATTAGTGAAATATCCGGTGCAGCCGAGTGTGCTTAAGTCTCGTTTAAATTCTGCTGACAGAAACTATTAAAAAGAAACAGGCAAGGAATGGGAGGCAGTTTGCTTCTGCCGCTTTCTTGCTGGAAGAGAAGTAGCCTCAAATTACGAGTGATATAAAAAAAATAAATAAATGAAGCTCACACAGATTTTATTAATTCAAATATTTGAATTTTTCAGGCATTGGAGTATGAAGTAATGGATTGATTTTCGGCAGGAAAATCCTGCATGTATTTATTGCGACACTAGACAGGTTATGAGTACCTTTAAGGGTTGTGTTTTTATTTATTACTCCTTGCAACTTTGTATGAAATGTGAATGAACTTAGGGTAACAACAATAAATTGTTAAAAATGTGATATCGTGCAGAATGGTAACGAAATAGAAAGAAAGTTTTTACAATAAATAACCTGTTTATTTCAAGTATCGTCCCTCTCTGACTACACATTTTTGCCATTTTCAGGCAATACATGAATATCGTGACGATTAAACGACGTATCTTTGGATCGAAACCAACCAATTTTCCACTTCTTCGAAATTGGCCAAGTGTAGCCCAGCCAAGGCATGCGCCATCGACCGGATCAAGTGATAATCGGAGGGGGCCAGGTCAGGTTAATACGGCTTATGCAGTAACAGATCCCATTTCAGCGTTTTGATGGTGTACTAGACCAGTGCTTCTCAAAGTGGTCCCTACGGACCCCAGGGATCATACAGGGGGTCCTTAGAAAATCCCTGAACAACGTCAGGGGGTCCTTGCAAGGTTTAATATAAAATTAAAAAATTGTGACACATTTTTTTTAATATGGAAGTTAAAATAAATAACAATGAATACATTATTAGCGATTTTTACGTCCTAAGTAAAATATAAATATAGACAGGTGCATAAAATACAAGTAATAACAGGCATCGCGGTGAGTCAGGTAGGTTAATACAGGAACGCAATAGAGTCGATACTTGCACCAACTAGTCTATAATATGAATTTATGTAATTATTCACCCAAGGGCCGTAGGCAAGTTTTGACTATGAAAGGGGGTCCATGGGCAAATTTTGACTATGAAAAGAGGTCCGTGGGTCAAAAGACTTTGAGAGCCACTGTACTAGACGATGGAAGACACGAAGCGTTGTCGTGCTGGAATATCATTCGTTTGTGTCTCATGTCCCATTACGGCCATTTTTCGAACAATGCATGGCTCAAATTATATATACATATATATAAATATAATATATGTATATTATTTTCGTCTACCTCAAGCTCCTGCGGCGATGAGAGTTGCAAAGAATATTCAAATTCACTGTGGTTGAAACTTCAAAGATTATGCAGTATTGAAACTAACCGAGCTTCAGGATAATGTGGGTAGTTTAAAAGCTCTCCTGCACGCGGAGGTGGAGCAAGTTCTCCGGGGGAAGCAGGTCAGCCGCCCCTCACTCGCACATATTCGTGTTTCAGAACAGCCTTCTCTCCCGGCGATGCTCGGGGATATCTCTACCCTGTAACAGGGAGCTTCCCCCCCCCCCCCCAGCGTGCTCGCTGCAGGTCCAGCTGGGAAACCGCTGGACCGGAAGATCACCGGGTCGGTTCTAAGAGAGGATGCGCATCGTAGAACTCTGCATGCAATGCGACTGAAACTGAATATATGTTAATAGATTTTAAAAATAATATCCAGATGGGACTAAAATCGCTTCACTTGTTACATTGTTCAAAAAGTCCAGTGTTTGCAAATCACTAAATATTGGTTGGCCTGGGCGCATTGGTTCATATGTTGTGATTCTTAAAAATTCTCGATAAACGGAAGTGATTCGTTAGAACAAGGGTAAGTACACCGGTTATGTAAACCAGGGGATGTGGGTTCAAATCCCACACAAATCATGATGATATTTTTCTGAGAGTTTCTTTAAATCATCTTCTATGTATGAACTAATATGCCTAATCATATTAGTATGAATATATATTCGGTATTAAAAAAAAGCTAGAATACATTCCAAAATTAAAGATAAGTGATATTGATTTTTTTTAGCAGTTGAGCCAGTTATAAAATATAGCAAAATTAATCCGTATTCCAAGAATTAAATAATATTTTAGATAGTGTACTATATATGTATGAGATCTGCATTTGCTAAGTCTAAATTAATTTAAAACTATTTTCATGAAAGCTTTCGATATCAGTTATCTTGTGCAAAAAGATTCTTTAGTAAATTTTTTTAATGAAAACTACGTGATCACTGAGAAAATTTTAATTAAGTTTGGGAATTTTTCTTTATAACTGTTAAATTAGAATCGCTGAAGTAAAGAGGCGATAAACTGGTAGTTTCAGGAGAGATTAAAGCTAAGGCGGCGCTAACCCCTGATGTGTAAGGATTATAAAAGCAGCAAGAGCGATATGATACAGCCTTAATGGACACTCGAGTGAGAAACACCTGAATATTTAATGGAACACGAACTTCGCTTTCCATAACGTGTAACTACATTTTTCTGAATTAAGGACACAAGAAAGGTTTATCCGTGCACTACTATCTTAATTTTTATACTGCAACGTATTAAAAAAAAAAAAAACGAAAACTAGACAATCCACCGTTTGTAGGTATTTTTATTTGCTTCTATTTACAGAACTAAATAAAATTCATATTTACAAATACACTGTCATTTTAATGCTTTTTTGCTGCTAACGGGAGTAAAACAAGTAAAACGAATATTTTATTAAAATTGATATTCAAAACGTTTTACTGATATTAAAGATAAGTTAACAGAGAAAACTATACTTTTTTTGTCACAAATATAAGATTTGAACTCTCTACATACAGTGCACTGCAACATATATTAAAAAAAATATTTTTTTTGGAGATTCAAGGCCATTGAGTGAATATATGCTAATATTTTTTCCAAGCACTTAAGCAACTTCCTTTTATATCTAAAAACCTACTCATACTAATTTGGCTGCAATTAGCATTTGTATGAATGCGGTTTATTAAACATGCAATAATTGCCTGGAATTTCAACAGTATGCAAATAATAACGTGGTCTTGTGTAATGGGGATAAGTTTCAGTGCTCTTTAGCAAGTGATGTGTGCTGTGGGTTTACTACCTGCAATGTAGAGGACTTAACTCAGCACATACTTATTTTGCTAGAGTTGGCTCGAGTGTATACGTGGTTCAATTGAATATGCAATAATAACCTGGTATTTGTATATTATGCAAATAAATTGTTGCCTTGTATAACAGGCGAGGGTCTTAGTGTCTGCAGGAGACTGCAATGCTTTTTGCCAACTGATGTGTGCCATTTGCGCTTCACGGAAGAATCGACGAGCTCAAAGATTCTACGTACAATGTACAAAGTCTAACAGGGTGCTTTAAACCCTTGGAATTGAAAAAATATATATTCAACATTTCTAAAAGCCTTTATAACAATAAATAATATTTTACACTGGAAAGTGTCTTGTAAATTAAAAAAAACACAAACACTTCAAAAATGTGCTTTTTATACGAAGTATTTTTTAACTGTAAAATATCAGCTTGAAGTAATACTTTTTATGAATATTGAAAATATAAACATTAATTGTGAGAACAAGTCTTAATTTTGTTCATAAATATTTTTAAAAATATATTGACAAATGCAAATGGAAAAAAAAAAAATACAGATACTTTTTTTAGTAACACCAACTAACTCAAGTGCTGAAGTTTATCTCATAAGGTTAAATCTACTTTTCAATTGCTTAGGTTTGTGAGAATTTACAAGTCTAATGAGTTTGTGGTTGACATTTCGTTTAAATGAAATAAGTTAAAATACACATTAAATTGTTTAAGTCATGCTGTTGATTATGGGTGTTGTGTTTGTTGGGATGATTAATTATTTTACTGTATTAGGTTGTGATTACTTAAACCAAGATGGTGCTATAAATAAAGGTTTAAGATCTTTAAGATTTTACCTTCAATATTTAAACTGATCCTAAGAGTGTCAGTGTAGTAAATTAACAATCGAAAATAACGAAATTTTCTTTCAAGGGTTAATTGGGCTAATGAAGTCCCTTGAGAGCAAAAAAATACTTACATATAAAAAAAAATCATTCAAATAGAGTATAACAAAATAAATCTGTCTATCATGGTTTGTTAAAAATATTATTTGCAAATTAAAATAAAGTTCATAATTAAAAACGGATCTGATACCTTTAACGAACGACACAAAAAAAATTGTATTTCTTTTAGCGAAAACAAGAACTCAATGCATTGAAATATTTAACGAAAAATATCGTAATTAAAAAACTAAAATTGGAGTAAAAAAATATATTGGACAGGTCCAACGTGACTTGAATTTTAATACGGCAGCGTCAGACTCGATCCAATTTAATATTTGCTTTGTGAAACTGTACTTTATTTTAACGATTCAAATATTGATGATTTGAGTTGCACAGCTAACTGGCAATTTGTTTATATTAATCAACAAATAGTTACTTAACTAATTAGCAATCTCGGAACTTCAGTCAATTAAATTATACCTATGAACAGTGACATTTTTAATTCTCGATATTAAAAATGCACAAAGTTTTTTTATCTGCTAATATAATGAGCATATGAAATACGTTTTTTAAGAATATTTTATTTAAATATTTTTTACGGGGTGGAACCTTATACTTTAAATAGATTTGATGCACCGTTTTAATTTTATGAAAATGTAAAGATGTGGTGATGAAAAATATTTAACAATAAATATATTTATTTTGCTGAAAAAATTGCTGACCATATCATTGAAAATTTTTATTTGATCTTGATCTCCGAATCCTTTTACAGCGATGTTTTATATTATAAGAAAATTTCATCGTATTGCTGCTGTCCGAATATTAGATCTAAATAATATTTATATATCTACGTTAATATAACAAATATCAAAAACCTTAGTGATATTTTAAGATAATTTATTAAATGTTATAGTTATTTAAGGTTTCATAATTTTTTTACAATTTCTACAATTCTATGAGTCAAGTGATTTTTCTATCTTTATTTTGTTTGTTCATTTATAATATACGTATATTGTTTTCTAGTTATGTTGTGAATAATTTAATTTAAGGTTATTTGTATGCACCTACATATTTATTATCAGTTATCATTAACATATACGAAATTAAAGTTAAAGCAAGTAAAACAATTAAAATCAATGAATGCCTCCTATTCCCGATATAGATTTACAACCTGACTTAAAACAAAACTGTGGTCGGTTAGCGCAAACCAAATTTAGTGAAGTGGCAAAAACTAAGTTTAACTAAACTAAGTCCAAAGGTTAAACATAGCTTATATTCTGCTGTTATGGTAGGCGGTCTTTACAGTTCAGGAGTTATAAACAACAAGACGAACTTACAATAGAAGAACTTTCAGCAGCCAACAGACTCTCAGCTATTTATTACAGATATGAAATAACCTTTAGTTTACACCGTGTCTCCAATTGATGGTATATCCACAAGGGTAAGAATTTTATAACTTTATTTCTCCAGTAAGAAAGCTCCAAGCTCAGAAAATCCGACGGTCTATAATCACAACACTGTACATCTAATGTTTCTTATTGCTTGTTTACCTGTCTTTTCTTTTGCAACCTGCCATATCTGTGGTCACAGAAATTTCGTATTCGGTTAAATATTTTCCGTTAAAAACACAAAATAACAATAAAATACTTGATTAATAAATATAAAAACGAATTATTGATATGTAGTCTAAATATCGTTTTTTGCCTATTCATACGCAGTGCTAATTTAATTATATAATTATTTTATAAAATAAATTGGTGCTATTTGTTACATGATGGTTTTTTAAATTTATTAGTACATATTTAATGCATAGAATTAAAATTCTTTTACAATAGGCTGTAAACATATTATTGGGATACTTAATACGGTTCTATTTTCTTTGAAATATTTTTTTTACAAAAGTTCACGATCCTGAAATTATTTGTTCCCATGCATCAATAAAAACCTCATTTCATATCAATTGATAGCTGAAAATATCAGCAATAAAATAGTATTTATAATTTTTATTTTTATTTCGTCTATAGTTAGAACGAGGTGCTAAGTGAAATATTTTCAGTTCATCTTGAGAGGCTTTTTCACATTTTCAGCACATGCCTAGCTGCGGTGTCCTACAATGAGGCAGGGGTGCTTATGAAACTATGTATTTAATTAAGTATAATAAATTCACAAGGGTGCAGTAAGGAAAGTAATTTGATAATGACCTTTTATGGTCCCAGAGAGGATATTAAAGCATATTATCTAAAGCATAAAGTTACTGCTCCAGGAAACGTCAATTAAAAATGGGCATTACTTAAATTTTAACAAACTATTTCAAAAATTAAAAAAAGTAAGTGGTAAAAACTCTATAGAGATATTGACAAACTGGCTTGAATTTTTTTAAAACAATACTGCATTAAATTGTCTTCGAACACTCTAAAATAAGAGTGCTAAATAATATCAGTTTAAGATATACCTGTCGGAATGAAAAGAACAGAGGTCCTCTTGATCAAGAGTCGATCTTATGACCAATAAATCTTTCACACAACTATAGCAACAATCGATAGTTAGTATTCTAAATAATGTAATTTTATTTTATTTTATTGGTGACTCATCGTTTAAATAGATATAAGAACATTGAGTAAAATGCATTAAAAAAAATCAAAGAAATATATGTAATTTCTTATACAATGGGCCAAAGGAAAAGGAAAACAGTAGATCGGCGGAGGTTTACAAATAATTGTTAAAATATATGTAAATTTGATAATGATTAAGTACATTTTTTCAAATATTGAAAAATGATTAAAGAAACTCTCAGAAAAATATCATCCCACGCGATGTTTCTTTAATCATTTTTCAATATTTGAAAAAATGTACTTAATCATTATCAATCAATAAAACCTGTATAGGCAAAATCGTACTTCCTGTGAAACGGTTTTCACAAAAAATCAATAATATATGTAAATTTAGTACAAAAAGTGAATATTAAAAAATCGACAAAATCATTCATCGGAAATAAAAAAATGTTTATTTATACCTAGCATATATTTTTTCATAAAAATATTAACAAAAACCAAAAATGAAATATTTTTTGCGCCCAAGTCACAGTAGTCAGAGGCAATAACTAATACGGGATTTAAAGTGGACAGGGCCGGCGGGCGATATTTCTAATTCGCAAGCGCAGAGCCGTACCGGGGATTAATTCCCAGAAGTAAATTAAACATTAGTCGGGAACAGCTGGCCGGCGGGCGTTATCGGGAATTAACTGAGTGGGCCCCCGAGGGCGCAGGGGCCGCCAAGCTCGGCCCCCGGTCCGCCGAGGCGCCCCTGGGGACTCCATTATTGTGCTATTATGGAAATACGAGAACCGATGGGCTACTAATACACCAGATGACCTTGAACACGCATTTCAAGGATTCCAAATTCAACGGAGTCTCACTACATCACATTTATAATCTACTATAATAATAGTCATTGTGTGTGTGTGTGTGTATGTTTCATTTTTTGGTTCTCTATAGAATATCTTAAAAGATACAACGCTGATTTTTTGCACGTAAGTTGAGTAAGTTTTTCCGCAGCTATGTGCCGAATTTCAAGACGATAGGATAATATTTTCATTCATAGACTAATTAAATAAAACTATCAAATACGCTTTATGTACGAATTATATGATTCTGTTGTTCACAGCGAGAATTTCAAATTTAGAATTTTTACGAAAAAACAAAATATTTTGCTTCTAAGAAATTTCCAGTTTATGTCAGCTTGACACAAGTACCAATTTTATTTTTTAGTTGCGTTAGAAATGATTGATCACATCATTAATAACTTAAAATGCCTCCTAAAAAAATAACACCGTCTAAGCACAGCAAACGTAATTAAAAAAGAATAGCACAATTGAACGTGATGAAGACTGCATCTAATAAAGAACAGTGCAGTGAAAGTGGTTCGATGTTTGTGACACGAAATGTGCTTTGCTTTCAAAATTAATATCCGGTTATTGAAAAAATATGTGTACAAAATATTCATCTAATTGTCAGCCAAACATATGTTCAAACACTATTGCATCGTTCATCGAATACGTCATTTTATGACGGGCTACATTTCTAGTTATAAATAATACCCAATCACAATACTTTATAAGACCCAGATAAACTAATTGATCTACATGAACTTTTATACTTTAATAATATTTTTTATAAAATCTATTAATTTAGCCAAGACGCGCACCATCATATACGTATATCTATTTTTTGGATTGGACGTCAATCGGGTAATAAATACGCATATGATTGACGTCCAATCCAAAAAATAGATATACGTATATGATGGTGCGCGTCTTGGCTAAATTAATTGATTTTAAAAATAATATCCAGATGGGACTAAAATCGCTTCACTTGTTAATATTTTTTTTATCAAATATATTTTTACTAGCAGAAACTTCACTGTTTCAATAAAACCACAATATCATAAATCATACATCAGATGGAATCATTGATTTATATGTGTACTAACTTTTATAAAAAAAATTTGCCATATTTATTATAAAATATCTATTCCAATATTTTAAGTGATATTTGATATTTTGATTTTCTATCAAAGAGATTATGGACGCTTCAAATAAGAAAAGCATGAGATTTCCTACGTATATGAAAAATTGATGTCGGAAATCGTTTTTCTAAGAGTACATTGTGTACCCTTTTACATTTTAAATAAACACTCAACATTTAAAAAAAATAATTATGTGAAATAGTTATTTATTCGAAATTGTATAATAATTTTTTCGCTGTAATTTTTGACATTAATTTTTTGCGTTTAATATAAGGCACAAAATTCACAGCCGCAAAAACCATAAATCGAGCCTATCTTCACCTGTCTCAGTGGAAGCCTCACCGAAAGTAATGCGAGTTTATGGGGTGGAAATATCAAGTCTGTTGGTTTGTCGTCCATCCAAATAAGAAAACACAAACCGACGACAGGAATTACTCGTTTTGAATAATAATTTATAAATTTCACGTACGAGAGAAAGGTAAGAGACTCACCTGCTGCGGATATCTCTGATCAAACTCAGTTCCATCGTGAAATTTAGGAACAGGTGATTTTAGATGAGAGTCGTTCAGGAGTTTGCTACCATGAAAACGTATTTTATAAAAAAAACCGTAGATAAATATTTTTAAAACAATTTTTCTAACACAAGACTTGTAATTTATAGCATAATTATTTGACTTTGTTACTTTTAAAATATTTAATTCGTATACATTACATTTAACCAAAGAGTTTACGCAAATATATATTTGTTTATATCGCATCACTATAGATATCGTGTTTTATTTGTTAAAACAACCTATAATAAATATATTCCTTTACTAGATAAGCTTCCTATCTTGCTTATGCAGGATTTTTACAGCAAAATATATGATTCCGTATATTTTTATAAAAATATAATAGCTCTCACTGTAAATGTTCAAAAAATAATATATATTTTTATAGCGAGAGTTTAGCATGACGATTATTCATTTCATTGCTAATCTGATGAATGGTGTTGTTCTTAAAACCATTTTTTTAATATCACGTAAGTAGTTCTTACTCATACAATTTGAGCGTCCTCAATCAAATTAAATCAAAAGTTAACCAGCGGATTAGTTTGATTACAGTTTAATAGTAATTGACCAGCTGAGGTGTTTAACAAGTTGGATTGGGGATGTAAGTAATTATTATACAAAACCAATTGCAGTTGTGAGAGCTGGTACAATGTAGAGGGTTAAGCAGCGGCTGGGCCTTGATTAGAAGGAGACTGGCTGTAATAGTTAGCTAGGGAGGTTTATGTGGAAGTTGGCCACGGTTGTTTAAGTGCCGCAATGGGAGGCAGCTTGCTTGTAGAAAAACATTCTTAGAAATTTTCTCACAATATGTATGTTCTACTACAGGGTGTCCAAAAAGAGTATCGGGTGAATGTGAATAGTTTCAAGGTTTCAACTCAAAAACGTGGTTCCAACAAGACACTTGCCATACATCCAATTCATCAATTGAAGCTGTTAACGAATTATTCCCTAATAAGGTCATTTCACGTAGAGGTTACATCAACTGGCCTCCCAGAAGCCCCGACCTTAGCCTTCTTGACTATTTCATATGGGGATACCTTAAAAGTAGGGTTTATGAGAATAATCCGACGAACCTAAGGGGCATTGAAACTAAACATCAGGTTAGAAACGGCAGCAATATCGAGGGCTTTGTATCAACGTGTTATCAGCAATCTTCGTTCCAGATTAGTAGTAACGGTCACCATTTGGATAACATCATCTTTTCGAAATAATTTTCCATTTTGTATTGTACTAGTAGTTTTGTTTTACTAAACTAACAAATACTCGATACTCTCTTAGGACACCTGTAGTATAAAGAAACTCATTCGAAAGAAGTTCAGTCAGTGGCCATAAAGTGTTATTAAAAAAACTCAGTGTTCATCAGATATGTCTCCGATATTTGCCTATACAAATACAGGATATCCAATGGAAATCTGGATTAAAGAAATAGGTTTTCTTTCCTTATACCTTTACAAATTCAGGACTCGTAAAAAGTTTTTTTTATTTTTTTTATTTTAAGTCGGTAGGCAAGCTCAAGGGCTATTGAAAATAAAAAACAATTGTAGTGTTCAATAAAAGTTATGTTCAAATTTTGTTAGTAAACTCGTGTAAGTGGCAAGTAAAATCTCAAGGATTGAAAATGGATGATTGCGTGTTCTTCACCCGGTAGAGGTGCCAACCCCTATTCACGACGATGAATACGTTTGCCGAAGGCATAACTCTCCCTTGCCTTTGTCGGATATCGAAGAATGATATTATAATGAACGGTACATCACTGGAGGAAAACACTCGAAAGCTGGGAGCTTTGCGGTTTTCAGACAACTAGCTCGGTTCGAGCTGTAGCCCACAGGTATCTTACTGTGCCAGGGCAAATATGTAATGATAAATCCTTTCTACTTATCTGTCTTACCGATACTATTATTAATATATGTTAACAGTTGTTACTTAACAGTGATTATTTGTAAATTTGTAAAAGGTATAAGAATCGATCTTTAATATTATATAAATATAACTAAAACCAAGGATGCTGACCGTTTATCAGGATAGTGAGTTTGGAAAAAGTCTTTGTAAAATGAAAAAAAATTGTTGCTGAACTTCAACCGTATGATTTTATTTAAACTAATCTTAATAATGCTGAAAAATTACTTATTGTACTAGGCAAGTTTATTGTTGACAATGAAAATTGAAAAAAGATTAAACGCGATAAAACATTTGCATAGCTTATTAAAAAAATGTCTAATTTTGTCACAAGAACGAGTAGAGGCAAAGGTTTACTCTGAGAATAGTAATGATATTTTTTCTCTGCCGTGGTGGCGAGCTAATTCCTGTTATTTTCTCGTGTAACGCAAAAAAGTAAAACTCAACTAACAATGAGACAACGTGAAATATAATTGAGTTTTCCCTTAACAAAGTTTCCAGACAACACAAAAACTAGCCAAAGACACGAAAATAATTTACTTTTCGTCTCGGTTATGTTGTATTTAGATTATGACGTCAAGAATAGGTATGAGGCAAAAACCTCTAGTTTTTCATATAGATATATAATAAGAATCTTTATTTTAATTAAAATACTAGGTTAAAGACATCTGGTAACTCCACCTGGACCCTCAGGTCGGCGCTCTTGTGTGACCATTGCAGCGGAACAATTAGGTTATTTAATTTCTCTGGACTTCCACTCGTAATAATTTCACCAGAGACTGGAATTAAAACTTCACTTTAGTTAATGGATTTCAAAATTTATTTAAAATTGCAGTTTGCATAACATTAAGTAAACGCCTAAATCAAAAACGGATTGTAAATTAAATAGTTATACGTATGCCTCGGGTCATTATAGTTACTTGTAACTTTTCTGTATCCTTTTATAAACGTTAGCAGTCATACTGCAGCTGATTTTTCAAGGAAAAATCCAAGGAAAATGATACAAATAGACAGTATTTCAAAACAGTTCAGGAGATTTTGTGAGTAATAATGATGTAACTACTGTGTCTAAAATATGCGTTCATTACATTCCATAGGTAGGACTGTTGTGTGATGTGTGTTTTAAATTTTATTAAATGTTCAACCTTAGTGCGAACTTGAAAACTGAAAGACATTGACCTCATTTCTGTTCATAGAAAAAGAACAAAATACATCGATATGTTGACCTGAAATTCCTATAAAACTCGAACCCTAATTTAAGTGAAGATACATTATTACTCTCTCTACGTTATCAAGCCATTAAAATTCCAAGTCAAATATAATTGTGATTATACTATAATAACGTATTTGTAGAATGTATATTAATAAGCTCGCCTAGCAATTATAAAATAAATCCGAAATACACTGTTTCATGGATCGTAGTTAATGTGAAAGTTACGGTGTTTGGATCAATTTATCAATTAATCAATATTTTTGCAAAGATCAACTACATAACTTATAAACTATGCAATTGAAGTTATGCAAGAATAGAGTGGTTATTAAAATCACTTTTCAGGATTTTGAAGTTCAATAAAATGAAAGACCGTATTTATAAAAAAAAGTCGTAAAAGACTAAGTTTTCGGCTATTCGTATTTATCGTTTAGTACTCAAGCGATTGAATTGGTATTGCTATTAAATTGAAAGTCTGATAACTATTCATAAATAATATAAATCGCATAGCACAAGTCCTCAGAATCGCGTGCGATGGTGTCATAAAATAATTTTCCTGTATAGATCTCAGTAAATTCCGTTTACAAGGCGGCTGTTACGGCTGTGCTTATCCCGGATCTGACACTCGGGGGCGATCGGAATCCGGATTATAGTTTACAAAATGGATTTCATTTCCGGTCAGGTGTACAAGGTGGCCTGAAAGCACCCACAGGTATTCAATAAAGTCCCAAGTGCCCAATTCGACGGGGTGACCATGTTCTAATGTCCAATCAGGGTGAAAAATGCGTATATGAAAAATTTATAACACAAAATGTCGAAAATAATATTTTTGCACTATTGCCACAGATCAAATACTCGTAAGTACTCATAAATACCTTTAAGCAATGAATATTTTTTATTATTTTTAAAACATCAGCATTTTTAATCCGCACAGGTTTATTGTGTATTGAATAATCGATTCACCCATGAAACAATAGGGAAATTTCTTACACTACTACTATGTTATAAAATATAATAAATTCCAAAATAAGATGAGGAAAACTATCTATATTTATGGCAGAATTAAACCAATTTGATTCAAATAATATATTTTGCGTAATATACTATTAAATTATTATATTTTTTATATGGAAATACCATTATTTCAACATTTAATATTTTATTTTATTTATTGGATACTCGGATTCTGCTGTTATGTCTGGATATTTATATATTTTTTCCAGGAGATTTTTTTATTCGATTATATGTCAATTCCAGGTATTGTTTACAAAAATCGTTTTATTGAGAAATTTTTTCTTCATAAAAATATTATTTTTAAAATAACTCAATCAAGTTTATTGAGAGACCAAAAATTCGTATTAAAACATTCACACAAAATTTGTTTGTAATTTTATAAGAAGGTTGTTTAAGTATGATTTGAATATCCAAATTACTATTCAAATTAATTCCAGTAATTGGTTACTAAAATTATTAAAAATATAAAATATCCAAAAGTAATTTCGATTTTTATTGTTTTTTAAATCGGAAAGAATAAATAGATACTTTCGATGAAAGTTGAAAACTCGCATAAAAATGAACATAGTTTTTAAACTGTTTGCCTACTCATATTTTTTGCTAAGAAATAAATTATTTTGATTTTACTGTTTATCCGTGTTTATATACCTCAAAAAATTTTATGTGTGCGCTCGATATTGCTGCAATTTCTGACCTGATGTTTTGTTTCAATTCTGTTAGGTTCGTCGGATTATTCGCATAAACCCTACTTTTAAGGTATCCCCATACGAAATAGTCAAGAGGGTCGGGGCTTCAGGGAGGCCAGTTGATGTTACCTCTACGTGAAATGACCTTATTAGGGAATAATTCGTTAACAGCTACAACTGATTGATTGGATGTATGGCAAGTGTCTTGTTGGAACCACGTTCTTGAGTTGAAACCTTGAAACTCTTCTGGGCCCAAAAATTTTCGCAGCATATCGCAATAACGGTCACTATTCAAATTCACACGATGCTCTTTTTGGACACCCTGTACAAGTACGTATACAAGCTAGAGTAGTTTTTGTTTAAATTTTAAGCTTAGAATGTCAAAACTGAGACTTGAAGCGGAACCTCGAAGCCAATTAGCGCGACTTGCTCCCTTACGGTGGGGGTTGGTCCCAGCCTCCGCAAATAGCCCCGGTGTTTCTCCGCGAAGTAAACATGTGGGGATTCCCCGGCAATCTATTTTTCTTTCATTCGGTAACTCCGTTAGGAGCGAGAACAAACGAACTTTGTTGTTTATTTTTAAAATAAAACATCCTGAGGAATTCGGCTATATTTGGCGTTCAAGGTGATCCGAAGTACAAAGTTAAAACAATATAAACTGTACGAACTTCTGGTACAGTTGTTTAACGAACGCTTTGTAGATTGCGTTTAAGCCATAGCTAAATTGCACGTCAAGCTTATTAATAATAGTTTATATGCTTTCATTAGCATTTTCAACGTTTTCTCCAATACCAATTATTATTAAATAAGAGAAATGCAAGGATACCAAATATTACAGGATGCGTAAAAATTTAAAGATAGTTTTTTATAACAAAATCAAATTAAAAAACAGCTTCAGCTAAAACATGGCGTTTATTTATTAAAAGTCGCCTCTACGAAGTCTCTATGAAATTGTGAAAGATAAATATGCCGAAACATCTATCTTAAAAAAATAAAATAAAAACACCCCAGGCAGAAAGAACACTCTCCGGAGAAATGCAAAATGATACAGTGCCTTCAATAAACCTTATGGTCTTATTATTACTATCTCCGCAGCAATAGGAGAGTCTTCGTAGAGCCTCTGCCTGAAAAAAATCTTCAGCACGTGGCGGATATAAAACACCAAATGTATGAAGCAAGATCAAGCGATCGGACAGGAGGGATTTCACAATCACCATAAAAACCTACCCCAACTCGGCGCACTACAGTTCAAATGCTAAATTAGCAAGAAAGGCTTCGCATCGACGAAACTAAATACTTTTTACCAATTATTATTAGTACGAATTTCACCCATTCGGGTTTATTGTGTATAAAATGTTAAAATAATCGATTCACACACGAAATTGTTTGCATAAAAGTTTTTCATCGACTAAACCAAATACCTTTTACCAATAATTATTTTAAGTCGGTTTTTTTACCCTTACAACTTATTCACTTATAAAAAATGATACAAAATTCGAAAACTCTTTTTTCAGTTAATATATAATATTTAACACAACAATTGCGTTCCAGATAAAAACCTGAAACTCTTCGTTGGTAAAAGGTAATTAATTTGTTTACTTTAAGTTTTGATTTTAAAATGATTAAGTATAATGCGCAGACTGCTTATATTAACATAGATATTATCTATAATCAATCGGATAAAATAATTAACTTCGCCTTTTATAATATATAAAACGATAAATGAAGATTACACAGCGTTTTAGTGAAATTCACAATTAATAATTACTAAAATTAGGGTAACGATATCTACGATAGATTGGATTTGTAATATTCCGCATTTAATCACCTATTTCAAGTTGAACGGCTGTGAACTAACGGGATTTCGTTAAAAAGGAAATAAATTTGGGGTAGGAGCTCTGCCAAATTTTCTGTGACTCTAGAGTGTGAATTGATTTTTATGAATAAATAAAAAAAATGTAAAGAAATTTAATATTTTTGACAGAGAGTACTTGGTGGAATTCCATTTTAATATTTTTTAGTAAAATACTTGAGTGATTATTATTATTCCCAATTGCTGAAATCTTTAAAAAACCATTTATTGCGCAAAAACCTATTATTTACACTACAGGACAAACCCTAACACAGGATAACTGCTGCTACACCCCAAAGCCACTACTTTAGATAATTACCCAATTAATATAAAAACTTTTATTCACAATCACTCTCTCTCTTTCCAACAACCTCTCCCTCTAACAACTGTTTACTTAATTGCTTATTATTAAAAAAATCTCACTCTGTTCGATAATGCCAACGTGAAAGGTTGGCGAAGCCGGTCACAAATAAAAAACGAACATAAATATGTATATAATTTAATAAACGGTTATGCCGAGTCATTGGCACCGTAATCGGATGGAATATCGGCAGATAGGGATGTAGAAGGCTTCGGGGGGCGTAAAATGCCTTCTTATTGAATTAGCGGAGACGCAAACCCCAAACAAGTCAGGGTCGTTAAAAACTTTGAGATATTAAAAGTTGGACAAAGAGCCGCGGGCCAGCCTTTGATGAAAGCTCTCCGGCATTACGAGCCGCTTAGTGACATTGTGGGACAAACTGTAACAGCCGACTTACTATTTGTTCCACTGCGGTTTACTGAACATCTTCCGGATCGATATGAGTTTAACCGGTATTTTCAAAGTATTTTAACAGGTTTGCGAGCAGGTTTTGGCAGCAAAATGATTTTGATTCTTGGGAATTGAAATTCGCTTTCCTTCGATGTTTCAGATTGTCCCGAAGCTACCCTGTACAGGAATCGAAACGTTGGATAACAACACTTAATAAATAATATTATCTTATACCTTAAAACAATGCGTTAAAAAAACACATATTTGAAATATCATATATCACGCAAATAATTAAGCGTATAATTAGATGCCTCGTTAAATAATAAAATGCTGTTTATCATGGAGTTATAAGACGTATACTGTGCTCTTGTATAGTGATGGGAGTTATATGTTAATTTTATTATAATATTACGTAAAAATAAACGTTATATTTTTGTTTCGAAAAACCAATTGTTTTTTCAATGTTCTCTTCAGATAAGTTTTCAATAAAATAAGTATTAATAATCTTCATTTCTCATCTCAGTTTCTTGAAAATTAATGAGTTTTCCTTTTTTTAATAGGAAACATTCCGATATAAAATGTACGACTCAATAATCCAATAATTATTCAATGTTTCTACATGTATCAGATCAAAATTAAATTATTACTAATATGATTAGGCACATTAGTTCACAGATAGAAGATGATTAAAGAAATTCTCAGAAAAATATCATCGTGATTTGTGTGGGATTTGAACCCCAGGCTTACATGGCTGGTGTACTGACCATTGTACTAACGAACCACATCCATTAATCATTTTCTATTTGTGAAATAATGTGCCTAATCATATTAGTAATAATACAATAAACCCGTAACACTTGATTGACGTTCAATCCAAAAAATAGACATTAAAATAAAAGGTATCCGTCGAAAATCTGGCTGTTTAATAAAATTTAAATATACTTTATATACTTATACGTTACTTTACTTATACGTTCAATATCCAGGGGCTTATTTTTAGGAAGAATATTACTTAAAATATTTTCATTTATTAACTAGAGTCTATTTTTTTATTCACATAAATATCTTTATCGGGTTTAGATTCATAACATATTTACTCACCCATTCGAAAAAGTCGAATTTCTCGCATACTAACTTTTCGCACATCACTAGTTTGTATGGAAAAACATTTGTCAAGCCCTAAAAGTCACACACAACCTTAATTAAAGTGCATTACGATTCTGAATGCTTTAATATACAGAGTGATTTTAAGTATTTTATTTTATTTTTTTATTTTTTCATAAAAAAAACACCTGAGAATTGTCAAAATCTATTAAAATCCCTAGTACTCTCCAAGTTCGTGAAGATTAATTTTTCTCTTCATATCGCTATAATAACTACAAATACATGCTATTTATTATTTATAAAGTGTTTGAATTAATTTTAAAATATTTTTGTTATGTTTGATACAACAGTAGAAATAACTAGTTGAAAGGTCCAGAATAAGTTTAAAATCATCCTGTATATTCCTCGAACAATGTAACAGCCGGAGGCGGCATAGAAACGATGTTGGTTACATTATGTATGCAAAGCACATGGCCGCTTTTAAAGTGAGACATGTGCAATCATTATTACTAGAATAAGACTACTGTGGTTATTTACGAGAGATTACTTAAATGCGTTTTAACTTTAAATGGATAAGATCCCACAACCTAAAATATAAAGCAATTAAACGGTTTGAGTAATTCAAGGTTAAGCCATAAAATGCAAGTATAATAAAAAAAGATTTTTGCCATTTTTCACGTGTGAACCGATAGACTTAATATTTTCGTTTGATGTTGAACGTTTTATATGCGCATTTAAATCAATAACTGTAATGAAATTCTAGATAATCTAATAAGAAATATTGGGGTTGCTTCGAGCGCTGAATAATATATAGTGTTTTGAATACATAAAGCTGTCTATTATAATAGAAGCGCTGCAGTTGTGCGGTGTGGTAATTTATTCAGCCCACGTGGTTCTTATTCAATGAGACCAAAATTGCAGTCCCACGAGGGAGAAGTACACGTGCCCGGGGGTGCACCTTTATTGCAGCCTGCATGGCTTCATATAATCGCCCTTAATTGAATCTGCAGCCCCTAACGGTCATACAACACGAGAATATGTCCCCTGAGATTCTCGGCCGGATGCTGTGCAAGATTACCGCCTGCTAAAGACCACCTTTGAGAAATGCCATTAAAGCTTTGAAAAAGGATTTCATTTCGTTACTGTGTACTATCATTCATATGAACTATTATTTAATAATAAACTTTATTAATTAAAAATATTGTTTTTCATTTAATAAGTAACTCAGTTGATTGCATATTTAGATTTTGTACATTTCAAAATACAGTTTAAGACTGACTTAGACTTTTGTCTCAAAAATGTTGTAATCTCAAACAATTCAAACATTATATAACGAACATATAACTATACACATTTTGTGCTACAGAAGCTTGATTGGCAACATTTTCAGTCTGCGATAATCATGCATTAAAATATTGACTGTGTCTGTGAATCGATTGACTCAGAGTAAAAAATATGCTTAAAGCCTTATGTAACGTACTTTCAATTGATTATAATGATAAAAAATTCCATGTTAAATATAACTGTTTCTACTCCAGTGCTCGGGTCATCTTCATGAAAATGATTTCACCCATAATAACATAATTCCACAAACGAAATTTTAAAGAATATAAGATTTCAGTAATTGAAAAATTTCATTTGATCGAAAATATGTATCAAAATTATTTTACAAAAAATGTCCATATGTCCTATTGTAACGCAAAAAATAATTAATACATATTAATAAAAAAAGTAGGACCCGGGGACCCACTACACTAATTTCCTCTTAGAACACTGGTTCAGCTCAGTGAAAATGGTCGCCAACCTCCTCTGAGGAGAGGCACTTGAATAAGAATAAAAAAAATATTAAAATATTTTTTCCACCTCCTAGTAAATAGTAAAAATAAAAACGACACTTTCCCTTAGAAATGTGATTGTTTTTTTCCCACCGTATAAGGTAGCGCGGGGGTTGATATTTCGACCCATCAAATATACATAAAAACTCAGGTGAGAAATAAGTCAATTTAAAATGCTCTTAAGCCGATTGGGGGTGAAGCCACACCGCGCGACAGTGCGGGTTATGGGGTGGCATGGGGTGGAAAGAGGCTGCATGGGGTGGCAAGAGGCTGCTAGGGGAGGGTGGCTCGTGTATTGCGCCCCGCAAGGGAACGCGCCGTTTCATGGCGAATATAATATTTCTGAGGCAATAAAATGTTGATTTGGAGTAAAATAAAGTGTCACGTTCTTCGGATTTATGATTGATATGTTATTTAATGCTTGCTATATCCTCGGCTTGAGTGCCATTTATATTTGATTCTTTTTTTTAGTATTTTTTATATTTAAACACATTGTTTAAATATATGCATTATTTTGTCAATATTTTTCAAATAATTATTTCAATTTTTATACGACACGCATGTTATTTTCTTGCTAAGCACGTTATTATTTTTATTTAAACATTACACTGACTAAAAAACTGGGGTGTAATTGATTAAAATGATTTGTGTTGTTATTGTTTAAAGCATTGTAGAGAATAAGTAACGAGAATTTAAATAATTACATACAAGTATGTAACTTAAGAATGATGGTTTGGGTAACAGTAACTTGAAAAAATAAACATAAAATCCATAATTTTTTAAAATATTTTGAAATTTAAAATAAAGGATTTTTATTACCAAGTGGTGAGTCTAAAATAAACCGCAGAGGCCAAATTCTTAGCTACAAAGTATTATATCTCATCTGACGAAAATTGAAAATAAACTTTGAAATTTTACTGCGAAATAAAAACACAAGAATATAAAATATATATGAATACATTTTCCAAGTTTATATTTATGTCTTCATAAATTTGCACAACATATATTGATTGCGAATGCTTGGGGTTTGACGACGAACTTGCAAATTTTATCCCAAGCGAATCCAGTTATTTATTTTTTAGTTTTTTAAGATTTTTTTAATATGTAAATATTGTTAAAATAAATTAAACTAAATTTTGTTATATTGAACCCTCATTTGCATCCTTTAAGATTACATTTGGTAGTTATATAATTGTAAGCAAGTATGAAAAAAATAACCGAGACAAAATGGGCCCGTCTGAAATAAATTTTAATGCAGAAGTTAGAAGAAGTTATTATTATTTTTTCATTTTTATTAATCTTTCCGTAAGCCACACAAATGCTTTGAAGTTTTCTGTTGCAAGCAGAGAATTTATTTTTGTAATTAGCTTTTCTGACGCTGTTGACATTTTGCGGTATATATAAGGTAGTAAATAATATATTTTTGTATAAACCACATGATTTTTTATAAATTATTTTATGTCTATTTTAGTATGATAGTAAACCAAATCACTGTAAAAATAAATTACGACAAGTGTAAATAACAGGTTTGTTTGTTTTTGCAGGTGTTAACTAATTAATGACCAGGAAAAGGTCACAATCGAATTTTCCTGAAATTTCGAGCACATGTGAACCTGAAAACCATCGCCGGCCATTAATCTGGCATATCCTTCAGTCATTAATTGCAAAAGTTGATCAGGACATATGTCTTTGGGGAGAGATTTATCGCCAGAATGTGGGAGGGCGGCCAGCTGGACAGTCGTCATTCAGGGAAGGGGGGTCTTTATCCTGTAATCCCTGACTACTCATTTACACTGCTCACACGCTCTACAACTTTCTACTCATGTGTTTCCCAGATCATTTTGGCTCAAGGCGCATTACTGATAATATAAAAAAATATTGAAAAATAGGATGATGTGGAATCATAAAATAATGCTTAAAAGACAGTTACTTAACAACGGTTTTGGTGCAAGTGATTGTATAATAAAGCAAGGGTTCCTTCACGTTTAGGAAGCACTGCCAACGACCAAAGATAAATTGGGTCGTACGGCTAGGTGGACACCTGAGAAATGACATGGTGCAGTTGCATTACATGATACACCAGTAAACGGTGCATCATCCAGCCATGGAAATAACCACTTCGAATAACAGAGGAATAAACGTCTCCTTAGATTTATTATTATTCAAACATGCTAGTTACTTTATCCCAAGCTTTAAATAATTAAAAAAAAAAAACCTGCATACTCTAGCTCATACACACGCATAGCTAAAATAAAGTATTTGATGATTATTGGTTTTGGTTCTGGGGTATTTTTTCAGGAATAATAATGATCTCAGCATGGGGATCAAATCAAGAAGAAGTGGAAAATTTCAAGAGGCTTAACACACAAGTATCAAAAGCATCGAATAACAACGGCTACTTAAACTTTTTTATATCAAAATATGAAGTATGAATACAAGTCCTTCAGTTATTAAAAAAAATTAAAAAAATATTCATACATAGAAAAGGAAACCTTTGTTCTATTAAATATAAATAAAAAAGACAGAATATAGGTTGTTATTGAGAAGTATAAAAATATTTGAAAAGTTATAATTTTAAATTTGCTGTGTTAAGTATTTAAACCTAAAATATTTAAGATAATTTTCTTTGGTCGATAATATATAAAATACCTGCATGCATAAATTAATGTTCAGATCTTAATGGCCCACATTTGTAGGGTACACAATCTTATAAATTATTAATGTTACGCAAAGGCAGGCCTTTATCCATTACCACCCCATGATTATCATTTGCAAGGGAATTTTAATAGGATCTCCCGAAGGAGAATCAACCTTCCAACCAATTGTTAAGTAAGCAACGAATGTACAGCCATAGACCAGTTAATGTAGAAAAAAACCAAAATAATATATTATGAGTCATCTTGAGATTAAATAAGCAATATGTAATCGATTCATATCTGAAACGACGAGAATTTTTTTGGATATTTTTTATAATATATCATAAATTATTTATATATTTTTTCGCCGGTGCTCTCATTGAATCCATTGTATGAAAATATTTATAATAAAATTGCCAGATATTAAAAAAATAATCCTTGGTTGATTTTAGACTTTTATTTTACGACTTATTATATTTTGATTAACAGCATTATCATTTAATTCACTTGTTAATTGCACTGCATAAAAACGAACCTTAAAAAATAATAACAAAATAAATATCATAGTCTTCACATTACATAACATGGATTCATAGAAAAACAAACCAAATAATAATAAATTATGCTTGTTATTCATAAATAAGTTTAGGAATATAACGAATAGTCATAGCCAAGTAATAAGCTGTAATTAAGGGATCAGTGCCAAAAGTACTTCATAAACAAACCTAGATTATTCTTTCATCCCTGATACGCCCTACATAATCAGGCAAACGTTATCGATATTCGGTTACATAGATTAATATTATTCCTGCATATTAAGTTTGTTGAAATTATGAATATGAGTTGATTCAGCACTAACACTTAGTTGATCTTGAGATTCCTTGGTTGTTCGTGTTTTCCAACATTTAGTTCGTGATACTGAAACAATCTTCAAAAATCTTTACAAGATCTTAAAATAAAAAAGGCTTTTTAATTCTATGAAAATATTCAAGGAGTAATAGTTGATAGAGAAAACAAATAAATGCAATTTAATTTAATGATTTAATTTTGTTGAAATGTTGGAACCTAAATGTAATATTTGATACGAGATTTTACATATTAAATCTTGCTTCGTTGTGTATGTCTATCAGTTTGAGCAAATATTTGGGTAAGTGATTGATTTATTTCATTTAGTGAAATTAACAATACAAGTACAACTGCGTACGAGGCATGGATAGTGATTACGTTATTCTAGTTAATTGTAATTTTAGTTTATTATTTGAGTATTCGCGTATAATATATTTTACATAAATCAGCATTCACTGTGTTGCTCCTGCATAGCATTGGAATAAATTTCAATAATTACTTTATTAATTACAATTTAGGTTTGGTTTAATATATTGAATATCATCGTGTCATTATTTTCATTATTGTAATTGCCTTATTGCATTTATGAAATAAATGGTGGTTTCCGGCGCAATGCGGATGGATAATTGCGTGATAAATGTGTTCGTAGGTTTTGGCTGCCATTGTTAGTATTATTCAGAGATTTTTTTGAGATTTCCTAGGACGACCCCCTAAAGAGAATTCAAAGATCATCGTTAAATGATCGAGGTGGTTTGTAGGTACTTCAGGTGTGCATTTGTAGGTTTTGGCAGGTGTTATAAGTAATGTTTATACTATTTGTATCGTCTGACTTTTTTTTCTGGTTACAGGATAATCCTTGACAATAGTCCTAGTACCGGGTCCAACATGTCAAAAGACACAAACCACTACGCAGTATAACACCTAATGAATTCAAAGATCATTGTGATATGATCGAAGTAACCTCCTTGGACTGTTTTTTTAAATTAAACTTTTAAAAATTAAGAGGGGTGGGTACAAGGATCGGTCCATAGTTTCTTTATATTTTTAGAAAATATTTAGCGAAAAATCTACTGCACCAATCAAAAAAAATAAATATCAACAATTAGATATTCTACAGATAATTTTCTATTTTTGATATGATAAATATATGTTTTCCCGGTTTAAGTTATTATAAGATTACATACAAACTTATGGTATAGAATTAGTTAAAAAAAAAAAAACAAACTTTGGTTTTGAAATGTCGTCATTTTATCCAATTTTTCAACATCGCTCAAGACTTTATTTGACCTTAAAAAAATAAGTAAATAAAATCAATTTTCAAAATTGATAAATAAATGAAATATATATTTTCAAAAAACATCAATTATGGAGTGAGTCCACTTTAAAAAAAATATATTTGATCTATAAAAATTTCGTGATTAATGTTGAGGATTGTCAATATTTCAATTACAAATTTGCTTACAGCTGTTATATTTTACATATTCATTTACTTGCAGAATTGTAGTTCGTAAATTTGATTTCTAGACCAGCAGATCGGTTTCGGTGTAGGTTTTAATTCTGAAGGCGCATTGACTGTTCATCTGTATTCATTCCAGACCCTCGTAGAGCCTTCGCGCACCTGGCGAGCCTTCCCCTTCGGCAGGTGTCTCCGGCTAACTGGACGTCATGAAGCCACGTTCCTGGTAAGTTATTAAAAAATGGACGCCGGTGAGGCACCGATGAGTTAAATTCCTTTATTCAAAATATCAACACGCTGTATACATAGCGTCCTGTATACTAAAATTCTCACCAGAATTAAAAATCATTTGATTCCCGACACATCAATTTGTGATCCTTTGTATTTTAAATTATTGCTCTTGAACATAGTTTTTGGCAAAATATGTATGTGTTGATAAAAACTATTTCCATTGTTAGTATACTGGCAATCGCTTGCGTCTGGCAGCAATGCTGAAAAGCTGGCAAGTCAGTTTTAAAACGAAAATAACTTAACGAAGACTATTTTTTGCATGCTTAAAAATTTTAATACTATTTTTTTGATTCATCAAGTACAACAGTTTGTCTTATATACAATCAAAATCACCTGTTTAAATGTTATACGTATGAAATTAAAATGTTAAATATACACTAACAAAGTACAACAACTCTAGTACACATTGATGTTTCCTTAAGAAAGGATTGGTGGTATTTGAATAAAAAAATAGCGATGGATAATATTTAACGTCACATAAGAAAACAGACACCATTGAAGTATTTTTCTTAGAAATCGGTAACAATGAATACCTGTCTGTTTAAAATACGCCGCTATTGTCTATTATATGAAAGGTAAAGCATAAACTTGGTAGAAAATGTATAGAAAGCGATAACGAAAGACAACAACCTCATTTAGGATGTTACAAATCTCTTCGTATGGAAACATCTACGATAATGGTGGCGTTCCTAGAGTAGAAACAGCTCCATAGAGTGGCTGCTTTGTAGTTTAGCTTCTAGCATTACGAGAACAGCCACTTTTTATTTTCATTTCACGAACGGGGGACATTCAATCTAAGATAATCTGAAAACGAAAAGTATATGGCCAAACTATTCAGTGAAAGCATAAAAATGCAAAAAATGCCACTGCATTCTGTTTGATACGATTTTAGGATATGCCTTGTTTGTTTAAAAGATTATTACAGAAAACTTACAAGGAGTATCAATTTTTTAAATATACGTAAATGAATTTAAAAAATTGATTAAATAATTTTATTCAAGCACATAGTTTTATGTTGAGAAAATACAAAAAAATAATGCATTAAAAGTTATAGTAGATGATAGACTCATAAGAACTAGTTTTGATAGTTTATACTTCAGAGAAAGACTTCAGGTTCTTTGAGAAAAGCTTTAAGTTGAATGAAGTAGCGTGAATTCGCTTTTCATGAAAATATGTGGGAGTTCTCAGGTTATGTAAACAGTTGTCACCCTTAAGTTTAAAGTGTCTGTTTATTGAAGCAAGTTGAGTGTTTTTGCTTTCGAATTGATAAAAGAGAAGACTCTATCGGAGAATTGTTTTACTGAAAACCCGCGCTCCGGCTTTATCTGCTTCCGTTTCCACTGCAATAAAGCTGAAATTATTGTCACATTTATTGAAATAATACTATAGCACGTATTTCCAGAATCCCTATTTATGAAGCATAAATAATGTTGTTGATTATCAAAATGATATTCGATATCTTTACATACTTGTTTGCGGCAAAAGTAATAAATGAAAAATATGCGTTTTTGAAAATACAGTTTCGATAATGTACGTTAGCGAAAATTTCATTTTTTCTGAACTTTAGCGACATTTTCCAATGAAAAATTTCATTACTCTTTTATCCCATTGATAGCCTTATCTTTTTAAGGTGAATTATTCGGACTGTTCGTTCAGTTGATCTGAATAAAGATAACATCCGACGTGTACTCCCAAAACTTGCGAATTATCTATAACTTATGTAAATAACTATGATGATTTTATATAAAAAAAAAAAAATTGTAACATAAAAAAGGCATCTATAGTGCGGATTATTGGGGTTTTTTTTTTTTTTTTCATGAATTAGCATTTTCAGTCGTACAGTGTATACATAAGGGGATGCTGAAGCGAGGGGGATGCGGTTAACAAACAATTTAATTCGCGCAGGGGAAATAAATCAAAGTAACGGCTTTCGTCTACTTCTTCCAGTCGCGTCTTCTTCTTTTCTCTCCGCGCCCCGCTCCCGAGGGAGGAATTCTATAGACCCTGTACAGTTGATTAAAAAATAGACCAGCACGCACTCTCTATATATTAATCGTTCTCCACTTCTGGGTATGTAAATATTCAGATAATACAAATATATATATAAATATACTTAAATTTTTTGTATTGTATATACCTTAAAACACTTCAGTTTCAAGGTCACAGTATTTACTTGTAATAATTTTATTTTATTCAACACACTTTAAGCGGGTAATCAAATTGACTAAACTTATGTGCAAAATTCGCGTAAAATTGCGCGTGCGAAATTTAGTCTATACACTCTTTGATTTGAACTTTTTAATTTTTTAATTTTTTTTCTTCCGTTTAGCAACTCCGAGTTAATTATGAGATTTTTGTTAATAAATTAAACGTTATTGTTACACAATAGCTTATATTATATTTATATTTTAAGCGGGTAACCAAATTGACCAAACTGATGTGCGAAGGCTATTTGATTTGCATGTAGTCAAATAAATCGTTTCCTATAAAAAGTTGAAGCACTTCATACACATTTTGCGGATTACTCGGCATCACAACAACACCACTTTGTCCTAAAAATTGTTCAATAATTGGAGGATTATTATTCCATTTCTTCATTGTCACTTTGTTCAGAATCACTGGACAGTATTGGTAGAAGTGACGATGACGAGTCTTAACAAACATTACGAGCTGTAAACCTAAAAAGTTAAATGACCTTCTATTTCTTTTTTAGAGTAAACACATTCAAAAACGTATAAATACACGCCCCGCTTTTAGACAGCAGTCTGCAAAACGGGTACTAGTACCCGCCGCGCCTTTAGTGTGTTTGGAGTTTTTTTTTTTATAGAGGTGTGGTTCAGAATTATAAAATAAATAACTCGTCGGAGATAGCATGTGAATTTTGCTGGGGTTGATAGCATTATTTCCGCGGATACCTAGGGATGACGTATCAATCCACGAGGGTGCTCTCCACCCTCGCTGATTGCGCGGCCGCTAGAGGCTTGCTCCGGCGTGCGATAGAAATTTTCAAATATCGTAAAGCATACAGAGCAACCCGCCCAGCACAAACCTACCCCACTCTCCCCGCGCACACCGTCCTAAGGCTGTGTTCACAGAGGAAACAGACAAGACCACTGCGCATCTTAATAAAAAAATAATTTAAAGCACACCGGATTTTATCCAATACAAGTCTGAAAATCAACCCGAGAAATAATATGCCGCGTCAAATTTTTAAACACTTTACCTGAAATACAATCAAAAGGTTAAATACACTGATATGTTTTTAAATTTGATAACATACAATATATTTTTGATCTTATTCTTTTATCGTTTTTTTATTTTATTATATGCAACAATACAGTAATACCACGCTTTACGCGACTCCGTTTCACTATAAGGCGAATTTCAAATTTCGCGTTAAAATGCCTCATATTACGCGAATTATGAACATAATGTAGTCATTGACTTCTCTTAATAATTAAAAACAGCTTTGGATGTTATGAACGTTTTTTACAAGAAACGCTACCCAAAAGACAATAGATGTATTTTTCAAAAAAAATAGCAAAGTGTTCTTAGAATTAAAGTGAATGATTCAAATGATACCTTTTTTTTTTGTAAAGTTTTGACTATGTGTTTAATCGTAAACCCCGATATCTGCGAATTTCACTTAACGCGATTTTTTCCTGAACGTATCCCTCGCGTAAAGCGGGATATTACCGTACTCGAGTTGAATCTTTAATTCAAGTCTTAAATTATTTTTTACAGTTTGCTAGGAATCATAAAAAACGTACAATCACTTACCATGTTAATGTTATGTAAATGCTCTTACATATGCTGTCGTTTGTAGGTGCTGTCGGAAACGGGCGCTGCGGCCTGCGAGTGTAACCGCGCCCTAAGGCATATCCTAGAGGAGAGCCTCTCCAACATAATAACACCACACAAATAGTTATCCCGGCAAGATGTGTGAATCGCCCAGTCAGAGCGGGGGTGTCGGGCCAGGTTTGATGGATATTCTTCACTTATTTATTTTCCATCGTAAAAATGCGCCCTTAAAGAAGCGAGAAGGGAGGGAGAAGCATGAACGACTGGTGTGTATGCGTGTGTATACGTGAATATTTATATTTAATAATATTCGACTATGAAGACTATATTTAGTTTTTATTTATAAAAAATACATATTTATAAATCGTGAAAATTATGTGCGCTTCTATGTAAATTGGTGACCATTTCGCTAAAACAAATACCCGATATCCTTTATGGACACCCCGTTAGCGTGCTATCAGCAATCTTCGTTCCAGATTAGAAGAGTGCCAGCAGCGTAACGGTCACCATTTGGATAACATCATCTTTTAAAAAAAAAATCCATTTAGTATTCTTATATTCAACAATAAAAAAAAAAACTTGATTACAAGTAGTTTTTGTTTAACTGAACTAACAAATACCCGATGCTTTGTTTGGACACCCTGTATATATATATATATATTTACATCCTAGGCCAGTCTTACTAATTTGGTTGTACTCATGATTTCTAGCCATTGGCGCAAAATCCGGGTCATCGTTATTCTTTGATTTTTCTTTGGTCAGTTGTTTGGAGTCGACGAGATAGTGCATACTAACTTTTTTTATAGAAAGTTTAATATTTATACAAAATAAATTTTGATTTTATAATCTTTAAAATAATAAACTTCATTGAGGCTATATATTTTTAATTAAGAATTATAGTATCGTAATGAAATTTAATCTTCAATCAAAAACGTTATATAATATTTCAGCGGCTTTTCTCTCTGCGATTCGTATAAAAATACTCTAGTATCGGTCAACGCGGAAAGATGATATTTTCACCGATTTTCGTTACGCTGTGGTGTTTCCCATTTAATAAGAGATTCTATTTTTCTTAGCCTTCTTATAGACACACTAACAATAGAGTAACACTCACGTGTATTTACCTTTTGTAAAAGATTTTGTGAGAACTCTGCAAAAATATACAAAAGTCAAAGCAAATGAAGCTGAATTTTAGATTAGAAGCACATATAACATTTTTTGATTAAAATAATATTTATTATATTTTTCCTCTCTTTTAATTGATACAATTATTTCCCAACATGTTATTTGGTAAAAAATATGTTTTTTAACTCTCAATTAAATGAATATACTGTAACTAAGTTTTCTAATGCTGTAAATAAAAACTTCTGAAAATAAAAATGCAATACAACTCAGTTCGTATAAAACTTGATTTTTAAGAAAATTGATGCAATATTTCTCATAAAAACAATTCAAGATTTAAGAAAAAAAATATCTTGTTATCTTTATTTGCGGTCTCAAATACAATTCCAAAAAGCATGCAATAAATTTTGTTCATAAATAATACCGAAAAATGTAATTTAAATATATCGCAATAAAAATAAAGCAGATGTTACGGAAAACAGAAAAAAATAGCTGGATTAGAAAAAGGACATTTTGTATAAAAAAGAAACAAAAAATGGAAAAAAATATGACCGATGGAGGCTAGACATCCTATAGTGATATCTTATAGACAGAGGTTCAAAGGTTATAAAAACGCTCGCCATTTTGGCAATGGTATCTTAGGAAACTTTTTTTCTTTGCCAACTGAAATATTCTATTTGTTTTACTAAAAATGTCAGGTTTATGTGACAAAATACAAGTGACAGATGTGTTTTTCTAAGAGTTGTTTTGTTGCCTACAAATGACTTGATAATATTTCTGTCCAGATGTGTGACAATCATAAATGAGTAAGATAGTAGTTTATACTTTATATATAATAAAATAAAAACATTATTTTTATCGTGTACATGACGCTATTGAACATTTATGTTTGATGTATTAGAATAAGTAAGATGATATCTACGGAATATATTTTTATTACAACTAAAAATTTTTGATGATATATTTAGAAAAAAATGTAAATTATCACTTTATCATCAAGTGTCTCTCCTCAGAGGAGGTTGGCGACCATTTCACTGAGCATATATCCATGCTGAGCCAGTGTTCATGTGTAGTGGGTCTCTTGGTCCTTTGACGCAGCAGTTTTATATTGGAAAGAAAAATCTGCGTATTGCTGCCGCCCAATAACATTATTATATAACCCTTCCTAACAAAGCTTTAGCGTTTAGATCTGATTCTCCTTCTGCAGTGAGCTACAGAAACAATAGCAGAAGCTTCTCAGATACTTCCACTTCTCCATTACCGATCTTTTACACACGCTCAGGGTATATAATAGCAGCCATGCACAAGAGCAGGGAGGAAATTATCGATTTTTTCAAAAAATTGTACTAGTTGATTAAACACAGTAATATAGACTATTTAAAAAAATGATAATTCCATGTAAAAAACGGTTTATCAGTGTATTTTAAAGCGGCGCAGTCTAGTGAGTGTTACTATGCTCCCCTCCCCAGCTACAAATTAGAACGCCACTGTACTGTTATAAAAAAGTCAAAATTACGATGTGTATCATTAATTTAAATATATATGAATATTTTTAAACGTATTCACGATGGGCATCATTGAATATATTAATCATCATATATTTACGTATTTTACATTAAATATTGTGTATTCTTGTCTCTTGTTGAAAAACGCGTCTCAACTTCGTTTGCAGTCCGCATGATCTTCGCATCCTGAAACACAATCAGGTTTTTATCCCTTCGTTTTAAAAAATGATAATTCCATGTAAAAAAGGTTTATCGGTGTATTTTAAAGCGATGTAGTCTAGTGAGAGTTACTATGGTCCCCTCCCCAGCTGCAAATTAGAACGCCACTGTACTGTTATAAAAAAGTCAAAATTACGATGTGTATCATTAATTTAAATATATATGAATATTTTTAAACGTATTCACGATGGGCATCATTGAATATATTAATCATCATATATTTACGTATTTTACATTAAATATTGTTTATTCTTGTCTCATGTTGAAAAACGCGTCACAACTTCGTTTGCAGTCCGCATGATCTTCGCATCCTGAAACACAATCAGATTTTTATCGCTTCGTTTTAAAAAATGATAATTCCATGTAAAAAAGGTTTATCGGTGTATTTTAAACCGGCGCAGTCTAGTGAGTGTTACTATGCTCCCCTCCCCAGCTACAAATTAGAACGCCACTGTACTGTTATAAAAAAGTCAAAATTACGATGTGTATCATTAATTTAAATATATATGAATATTTTTAAACGTATTCACGATGGGCATCATTGAATATATTAATCATCATATATTTACGTATTTTACATTAAATATCGTTTATTCTTGTCTCTTGTTGAAAAACGCGTCACAACTTCGTTTGCAGTCCGCATGATCTTCGCATCCTGAAACACAATCAGGTTTTTATCCCTTCGTTTTAAAAAATGATAATTCCATGTAAAAAAGGTTTATCGGTGTATTTTAAAGCGATGTAGTCTAGTGAGAGTTACTATGGTCCCCTCCCCAGCTGCAAATTAGAACGCTACTGTACTGTTATAAACAAGTCGAATTTAAATTCTGCGCCCTTGCTCCGCCCCTGCTCCGCCTCCGCTCCGCTTCTGCTCCGCTCCCGCTCCGCTCCCGCTCCGCTTCCGCTCCGCTTCCACTCCGCTCGGGTGCCATGTGGCCGGAACCAAATTTACAGTGGTTTTATTTCTCTACCAAGACACCACGGAGGCATCTGGGAGCCTCCGCGGATATTAAGTGCCTGAAAATGTTCAAGCCTCGTGTTTGTATATGTAATTTAATAAATCCCATGAGCCGTCGTGGAATATTGATATTTGCCGTATCGATATATGATTAAGTACATGCGGTATTTTAATCGGAGTTTAATGCGTTGCGTAAACGGATTTTCATAATTTTATTTTCGTCGTTACTTTTATATTGTAGACATATAAGACCTTTATGAATGAATCGCTTTAATGGCTTGTTGTTTCTTTATAAAGTATTCATATTTTTGACTATGTACCCTGCAGTGGTACAAAGCTGCGGAAAACCGAAACAGCTTTCCTGCTGCAGACTTATCTGCAAAGATAAGGCGAGCTTTCTGTAGTTTTACGACTCCCGCCCGCCCAGGTCATCTCAAATCCTAGAGAGAAACATTGAAAACTCAGCAACTAAGTGATTGTGCCGAAGTAAAAAGTTATAACAATAATTATATTTAAAATAAATAATTTATCAGTCATACATGTCATTTAATTTCCACAAACATGCTTGGGGAAAGAAATTACGATGTGTATCATGGTCATATATTTATTTATACTTGTCTCTTGTTGATAATATGTCTTTGCATCCTGAAATACAATCAGGTTTTTATCTCTTCGTTTTTAAAACCCGAAAAAATGGCGCCGGCACAAGTTTTTCATACTAACTAACTGATACATTTATATTCTAATAAAAAAAAGGTTATATGTTAAGAAAAGTTTTGCATAATTATATGCAGCAACATGAATTTCAACAACCCTTTAAATACATACGAAATCCGTATCTAATATTAAAAACAATGCTTACAAGCTCAAGTATTTTAAATAATTTTGCCTAAGTATCATAATTATTATAGAAGCCGACGGGTCTGTATCCATCCTGTACATAATCACGCTGAATAGCTCTCGTTCCTGAAATCCTCTGAAGTGACGGAATTAGCATACACCCCGTATTCTGTTATGCCATATAATAGCGCAGTGGCGTCTGTGGGCGATAGATCGGAAATTGTTTAAATATTAATCAAACTATACTAAAACCTAAATTTTTATAATGATAAAAGTACCTTTGTATTTTGTCTTCACTTGGAGTTTATTAAAAATTATTTGCATTACTAGTTTCGGTCATCATCAGATGCATAACTAAACTAGCAAAATATAAAAAATAACATATGCTTAAATACAACTAACAGGATACTGGTACCAATAAAAAAATTGACAAAATTAGATGAGGGTTATACAATTAGTTAAGTTTTTGTGTTAATCATAAGCAGAATTCGGCTTTGCGTTAAACTATCTACAAAGCTTTTCAATTATACATTGCTTATATTTTTGATATTTTTTTTTTTAAAAAACCAGATCAGTTGTTTGATTTCATCGTTTCATCATATAAACACAAAAAATATAAGACTAATGATTTTCTCAAATTATTCAGCTATTATAGACTATCAAATTTCTCATTAATGTTTAATGGAAATGCATTCGTATTCATAGCATGTGTGCATTCCGTTTTATAATTTCTGAAAAGCACACGCCGCTGTGCAGGGGTGCTCACAGAGTGGTAGGTGTGCCGGGTGCGGGGTGCGGGGTGCGGGGTGTGAGTTGCGGGGTGCGGGGCGGTACAGTCCGCATGCTGTGGGAGGATCGCTGAGGCATTGAAGCGACGATCCTTAGTGTGTAGCGAGTGCGGCGGGGCGCGCTGGAGCCTCCATATTACGGGACTCATTAAGCCCCATTCGTGTTTTATCCTGAAATTATATCCTGAAAAATTACGCGGAATGGCGACAAGCCCTCCCGCTCGTCTGCCAGCGATTAATACATTCTCGGTAATTCATGCTAAGGCTTCTTTGTTATAATATAATTTTACTCTAAAATTAAAGAACACTACAAAATTTGCATTTGACACTCATTTTTATATTTTGATATTATATACCTTTATACTATTTACAAGAAAAACAAAAATGATATTTTTTTTTTTTTCAAACATTGAAAATTGATTAAAGAAACTAAAGAAAGATGAAAAAAATATCATCGTGATTTGTGTGGGATTTGAACCCACATCCCCAAGCTAACATGGCCGGTGCATTACCAATTATACCAACGAATCACTAGTACTAAGCAATAATTTTTATCAATCATATCCTATAAATGAAACGACGTACTTATTATGCCAATTAAATATTGTGTGACTTGCAATACTAGAATTTTAACACAAAGTACTGAGTGAAGCATTTAAATCTGATCTGGATATTATTTATAAAGTCTATTTAATTATGCCAATATACGCACTTGTTAAATGAGACCTGTGAGACGGTCTTCACAAAAAAATCCATTATATATTTTATACTAATGAATATTTAATGAAAAATAATATGAGAATATACATTGAAACATATTCGTCTACGTTCTTCAGTAAAATGCCACCTTCCAATATTAGTCCACGTCAGCTTATTGCGCTGAAAGTATGAAAAATATTTCATTCCACATGGAGTTGCATTTATATTGAATATTATTTGGCTTTGTTACATCACTTATAAATAAAACACTGTAAAGAATTGAAGAATTAAAATATTAAATAAATAATATATATAATAGATCTGTATGTAAATAAGTTGCTTCTGCAAAAAAGAAGGTATACATGTAAGAATATTTCAATCTCGCCTAAAAAGAGAAATAACTCAACTTCTAAATGACTTTGAATAAGTAACCAAAAATAAATAATTTTTTTATGTTTGGATTATTCTCTTTAATAAGTATATATCGAGTAGGGGTTTCGTCATTTGTTCTTTCCAGTATCAACTCAAAGTTAAATCCACTACTAAGGTACTTATTTATTATTGTTTATGAAAAAATCTCAAGATACTTCAATTTTCAAGTAAGTCCAGAGTTCGAATTCGAGTGATAAAGATTTTTTTTGATACTTATGTAAACAATACCCAATATTTCATGATTCGGGCTCAACCAATGTTGTGTAAGTGTTTGCCTTTATAAATTTCCGTTAGGGGTTTCTATTAATATAGTGGTTTTGTGAATGTTTTTTCCTTGTTATAGTAATATGAAAAACAACATGTTTGTATTTATTACTATAGAACTTTAATTCAGTTTTAAAAGATTATTTTAATATATTATAAATTCAGCGATCCAAACTGTTTTCAGGGTATGTTAGACTATCAGCTGTTATGGATAAACGTTTTCAGAATCTCCAATTTAACAAGCAACGATGGCGTGCTCTCCGTGTGGGGAAATTGCTGAAATAGAGGCCAATGAGGTATGTTCCTTTATTTCAGGTTATACAACAGAAATTTACTCGCTTCCATACAAGAGCAACATCTGTATTCAGGCTGTTGTCTGGGGGTAGAATGAAACAAAAACAAGAAATGGTTAGGGTGTGTTTGGCTTTTGTGGAAACTGCTAAACAATCATTTTTATTTTTAGTCTTTCTTTGCGACCTTGTGATTGTGAATTTAGTTTAAAAATCTTGAGGGGGTCTACAAATGGTACTCGCATTTATAAATTTACTGACGAAACACTATTTAAGATTTTTTATTTATTGAAATGTTTGCAAACCCTAAAAGGCCTCATTATATCAACAAATTTAATTTAATAAGCATTTTTTTTCACAATTAATTCACAGGAAAAGTTGAGAGCACATTTCATATGTTTAAAATATAGCAATTTTCAATACACTTATAAAATCTTCTTCTACTTATTATTTATTAAAATGTAGTAAATTTCAACATTACAGGTTGTATCGCAAAAATGTCTATGGGGATATTTTTTTGCTATTTATCGATCGAATTCATTAAATATACAGTAAGCTTATAATTCTTTCTTATTATAAACGAAGTTATAGTTATATTTTTAAGTGCCATATTGCAATTGGGCTTTATGCAAATAATTTCTATTAAGTTTATTTAAAAAAAATGAATTGAATATTATATCTCAATATTGGAAAAGGTCGCTCACCCAAAACACACTCCAAAAGTTCTTTTTATCAATAAATTTAATGAAACATTATCTTTTCTAACTTAAATGAAATAAGTTGGACCAGACCTTAAATTGAATTGAATGATTATCTATTGAAATCACTAAGAAAATAAAGTTTTATATATCACAAGGGTACAAATTATATAGTTTATTTATACGTTATTTGTTTGTTATTTACTACTTGTTCAAGACTTTTCCTCTTGACAAAGAGGTTTTCGGTTAGATCCTCGTTCATGCAGGTGAACCAAACATATTCCAGTTTGTTTTAAGACAATTTTTATGGATTATTTAAAAATAAATACCATGTTTTAAAAATAATAATTTCAATGTTTATGGTATTTAGAAATAAAAAAGGATACAATGATTCTATAGCACGTGTGCCTTTTCAGGTGGGAGGGTTTGTTTTGATTGTGCAAATTTTATAGATTTTGAACACACTTTAATTTATTAATCAACTAATTGAAAATTTATTTAATAAAATTAAAGCAAATTAATATAACAAAATCTGAGAATACTGCAAATAACCTTCTATATAAAAAAAACATTTTACTAAACACGTATGTCATATCCCATATATCTTGTTTCGTTTAAAAGCCAAATTATATGTGATATGGCTTGATTTTCATGATTAAAAAAATATGTTTACTTTTAATTTAGATGAGATGCTTTCTAAGTTTAGCGTAGAAATTGATGTGAAAAGTCTTGAGGTCTGAAATTGGCTCCTAAGCCAGATGCACGAGGCTTTAGTTGGCATATTCCAGGAGTTTAGTTCTGACCGTACACAGTAATTAAGCAATTCAAAGTAGAAATCAGAGTTAACTCAGCGTTTAGTATGAAGAATCAGTTGTGTAAAAACATTTGAATATAACAGTTCAATTAGAAGTCGTATTGAAAATAATATACAATGTCTACAATATGCAGTTATCATTACACATGCATTCACTTCTCGAAATTTTCGATTCAGTCGAGTTATAGTTTCTCTGTACTTGTAGAATAAATTACGCGTTTAAAGCAAGTAGAACAAGATACTGTCTATAATAAAGTTAAGTTTAATATGGGTACAGTTAAAATACTGAGAGTCTTCAGTATTTAACGTGCAAATTCAGTATGCGAATTCAGTCAGCGTGTTTAATGTAAGTTTCCCATAAAATACTCGCAGTGCATATTTTCAAAGTTTCCTCGAAATTAAGAGGTGAAATTCCACCTTCATTGTGAATCTTGCATAATTGTTTCCGGGAACTTTCAACCCCAGCATGCCCCTCTCCCTGCAGCGTTTTAATCGCGAGTCCCGGCATGCTTTGGTGGGCTTAATGGAACTTATTAAATAAAGTAACCCGGCAAGCTGCTTATAGGGTGGAGGAAATTACACGAGGATTGTGAGGGCTGAGAGCTTCGGGGCGTGTAGTGTTATCATCAACACTGGAGCGGGACCAGGTCTACCGTGTATTTACACATTATGTTTTGTAGCCTCTCTAGACGAAGAATAATAAAATAGGTAAATAGTTAACGACACATTATTATAAGGCTCTATTTCTGTGCTAACTATTCACTGATGACAATTGCATGCTTATGAATATACGATAAGGTTATAATCATCGTAAATATTGAAGTGAACATTGGAGCGGAACCAGGTCTACCCTGTATTTACACATTATGTTTTGTAGCCTCTCTAGACGAAGAATAATAAAATAGGTAAATAGTTAACGACACATTATTATAAGGCTCTATTTCTGTGCTAACTATTCACTGATGACAATTGCATGCTTATGAATATACGATAAGGTTATAATCATCGTAAATATTGAAGTGAACATTGGAGCGGAACCAGGTCTACCGTGTATTTACACATTATGTTTTGTAGCCTCTCTAGACGAAGAATAATAAAATAGGTAAATAGTTAACGACACATTATTATAAGGCTCTATTTCTGTGCTAACTATTCACTGATGACAATTGCATGCTTATGAATATACGATAAGGTTATAATCATCGTAAATATTGAAGTGAACATTGGAGCGGAACCAGGTCTACCGTGTATTTACACATTATGTTTTGTAGCCTCTCTAGACGAAGAATAATAAAATAGGTAAATAGTTAACGACACATTATTATAAGGCTCTATTTCTGTGCTAACTATTCACTGATGACAATTGCATGCTTATGAATATACGATAAGGTTATAATCATCGTAAATATTGAAGTGAACATTGGAGCGGAACCAGGTCTACCGTGTATTTACACATTATGTTTTGTAGCCTCTCTAGACGAAGAATAATAAAATAGGTAAATAGCTAATGACACATTATTAAAAGACTCTATTTCTGTGCTAACGAGTCACTGATGACAATTGCATGCTTAAGAATATGCAAAAAGGCTTTAATCATCGTAAATATTGAAGTGAGCGCTGAAATGGGAATGGATCAAGTGTATTAACACATTACAAGTTTTAGCTTCTCTAGATGAATAATAATAAAATAGGTAAATAGCAAACGACACATTATTATAAGGCTCTTTTTATGTGCTAACTATTCACTGATGACAATTGCATGCTTATGAATATACAATAAGGCTTTAATCATGTTTTAGCTTCTATAGATGAATAAAAATAAAATAGGTACATTGCTCATGATACATTATTTTAAGGCTCTATTTCTGTGTTAACTATTCATTGATTAGTATTAGTATTTAAGTGAGCACCGAAAGTTTACGAGGGGTCTACTGAATATATACAAATTATGTTTTGTACCTTCTTAAGATTTTTAAAAAAATTTAATTTTCAACTTAATAAACAAATGTTGAAAATTGAAATATTCGATACAATATTAATCTTTGATATATATATATATCTTTCTTGTTTCTGTTTTTATCTACTTAAGTTTTGACTAAGAAAAAATCTTTATTATTCCCTTTCTGATTTCAAGTGAGCTACACAGGTTTTTTTATAAAAAAATATTTGAACCAATTCAATACTGATGTTATGATTTCAAAAGCAAGGAACGTTATTTATTATTAACTAATATAACTCTTTGTACTGAAAATCCTTATAAATTTCACATATAACTTGTCTTGTCGACTTTAGAAATGGCGCTGCACAAGCCATAACCGTGGAGATGTGATCAAAAGCTCGTTTCAGGACATGAAAAGGAAGCTTATATGTTTAATCTCTTTTAAGATTTATTAACGCTTTCCTTTTCAAAATCCAGCACAATGTACTCAATTTTATTTAAAAATATAAGAAAGCTCAAATGTATTATTTAAAGTTAACCTATATATTTAATTAAATTTATATAATATTTTTATCTTATATCAGTACACATCGTATTAAAAATATTTATATCAAAATTGATAAAAAACATTATCTTTTATTTTGACTTTTTAGGATTTGGAAAATTTTGATTAATAAAATTAACGAATAGAGGCAATTTGGTTTTGAGAAACGAAAAATATATTTTTTTTGATGATGTTTATATACTGGTGATCTTTTTAAACTTCATGTTTATTAGATGATAAAAATTTCAATCTTAAAAAATCATTATAAAATAAACAGTGTAACATCAGCTGATGATTATAGATTTTCATTTTTAACTAATTCGCTGATGATTTAAAATACAAAATGTAACGAGAGATTTATAAATTATAACGAGTGCTCTGAATTTTAATAACAGTCTGGTATTAATTTAATTAATGGAGAGAGAGGATTGATAATTAATGATTTTTCAGTTTTGCCGGATGGGCGTTTCGAGTAATTAAATTAAATGTATTGATTTGTAAAATATTAATATAAATTTTTATTATGTTAAAACTTAACTTACCTTTCTGTAAAACAGAATCTACTTTTAAAAATTATATGTAGCGTATTGTAAAATATTTTTATTATGTTTTATTAAATTTATATTTTATATCCTAAACGTGGTTAGTAAATTTATTAAAATAAGCAATTTAAATTTTATTCCGAAATAATTTTTAGTTTAATATAAATATATATTAATGAGTAGTTCGGCAATCCAGGGTCTAATTAAAAGGAAATATTTTGGACCAAAGCCTATTTCAGTTTGGCCGGATATGATTCAATCGATATTGCATGCTTTTAAGCTAAAAATTATACGTCAATATTGATTGGAGCCTTAATTGACCAGAAAGCGGAAGATTTTCGGAACATTTACGTGCATCAGTGGAAAGAGTAAATATTGTAAAAAAAAATATTTTTAATATTACCAATTGCAGGTTTAATAGTTTCCATAGAATACTCATTAGTTTTTTTGTTTGTATGAAACTGTAAGCAATTCAATTGAGTATCGGCTATCGAAGTGTATAAATTCAGATTTATTTCGAGCTATCGTTTCTGTATTGATAACTTCTTAATAAATTCTTTCCATTTTATTCGAGACTTCGATTACGTATTGAATCGATTATTCCCATCACTAGGCGATGCCCATCAAAAAACGTGTTTCGAATTCATTTTATTCGAATCATCGCTTTCGTATATATTCGATTCGCGGAAATTTATTGAATGGATTTATATTCGAGATTTCGATTACGTGTCGATTCGTTTCATGCATTTATTGAATCGATTATTCCCATCACTAGGGGATGCCCTTTTGCTCGCATGAATGACGTGTCGGCGTCTAAATATACCCTCATGAATAAATAAGTAATGAACCTAAAAAATAGGTTTTTACGCCGCGCATAACTCGTTGTGAGGCACGACGTGGCAACTTTACTACCCAACAAAACCCAGAGATAACCTTGGGATATTGCAACTTATGCGGGAATATAAACTAACTTTGTAATTTATGCTTTTCAAAAAGTAATAATACAAGGGAAGCTCAGAGTTATATTTAAAAAAAAATTATAAATATATCAATCTTACCAAAAAAGTCATATAAAGAAAATATACACTTGTAGTGATAAATTTGATTTCTTAGAACAAGTCTACATTTGTACATGAATAAGGCTTTTTACTTACTCAAACTGTCATAGAGCATAATAATATATTACAATATAACTAAGTTATTTCAACTAAACTCAGTTTGGAGCTGGAGATGGAAGATGGAGATAAGAATCCCATGACCCGAATAATCCCATATCAAAAAGAAGATAATTATTTCAAAACTAGTAGGTAACCAAGTGACAAGTGTTTTTAAACATTAAACGTCCTTAAAATTATACAAAAACGCAAAATTGAAATTTCATAAATTTATTATGTTGAACGCCGTATTTTATATTAAAATTTGCGCTATGATAAATCTGTACCACAAAAAGTTACGCAGTTAAAATATTGTGACATGATTAATGCCGCGATAATCTAAGCTTGCTTATACAAAGGCTTCGTCTCTTTTCTCTCACAGTGAGCACAATGCGACCTGATATATTTAATATCAAGATACATCTGCGTAAGATATGTTTATCTAGATATCTGATACATTGAAGAACAGATACATAACGCTTAATTTCAACACACATAAAACGCTATAAATATCCTTGAAATGATTTTTGTAGCAATACAGGGATTCAAACCTACACTCACAGGTTTAACGTGGCTCGGTATTCTATGTTCCTAAATCGTTATATGCAAATGCGAAGCCCGCGTATCTAGTTTTTGCAAGATAAATATCTGTGACTTGCAAGCATTCTTGCCTTTATTAAAGTAGAAATGCAGCTCTCAGTCTGGTTGGAACTTATGAATATTTTAACCCAGGGCAGACATCAACCAATATATTACACAGAATTATTATTATGCATTAAATAAAATTTATTTTTTAATCATAAAGACTATTTGGTGTTTTTAGGATTCTACTATAAAGCTTTGTTTAAGACGCTTAGATTTTTGAGGTCAACTTCTGTAATTCTCAATTTCATAAAAATTAACTGAGATATTTTTATAATTCTAAATGTAGCTTACTTTTCAGGGAAAATCCAATAAAAAAAGGCACTACAAGGAAAAAGTCAAAATATTTTTAGGATTTCGATTTAGAAATGAAACGAAAATCGTTTAAAGTCGTTTTCAAAATATATTTGTAAATAACCATTTTTTTCTGATATAAAAGAATACTTATATTATAAAAATTAATAAATTATTATATAGTATTTTATGTGAGATATTCTTGTAATACTTTGCTGTTGTATCTAGCAAGTTCAGTAAAATTTTTTGCGCCTTTGTTTTTGTTATAAATTGGGCTTTACCGTGACCTATCAAAAGAAATATCCGACGTTTTACTCTACAGAATGGACCAGAGTGCTATTGACTTTTTTTTATTATTTACTATCCACGTTTTTCACTGGACTTTCGCAAAACAATACGTAGCAAAAAAAATAAACAAAAATGCTGGTACATTATTTAAGTAATTGAAAATCTTTATAAAAGGCATGACGAACCCTTTCACTGTTTCGTGGTTTTGATATTAATTGCATAATTCGTTCATAAACTTATCTGAGCATAATCGATTATATTTCAATTTCTTTATTATTTATATGTGAGCCCAAGATAGAGTATTGAAAAACGCTTTGATTTGCAAATTTAAAAAAAAAATGGCTCATAGGAATAATAAATGCAACTTGCTTTAAAATTAGCTTTGAAGAAAAAAACATTTTTTTTTCAAAAGTGTAATTTTTTTATAAATTAGCTCGTAGGAATTATAAATGTAAATTTTAACTATAATTACATTTTGTATTGTTTTTTTTTACCTGAATTCAGGAAGTGTTTTCTCTAATTCTTATTTGTGTATAACTTAAATACCAGAGACCAGATATATATATATAATATAATTAGAAGTTTCTTGCATCTAGCTTAGTATTTTCTTATTACATTTACCAATTTAAAACAGGGAAATGCCGTAAATCAATTCTGTATTTGTATATAAAAAGTACATAAATCAGAGACACCGTAAATTTCTTCCTAAAGCCAATAGTATATTTGAGGGAAAATTCCTTCCCGATTTTCCTTTCTTTCCTAATGAGATGTGAGAAATAATAATTTAAGGAGGAATCCACTGTCGAAAATAAAATAAAATAAAAAAAAAACTAAAACCTTAATGTAAAAGGTACCTGTTATTTAAAAAATGAAATACTCCATAATTATTTATCTTGTGCTTAAAAAAAATGGTTTTAAATCAAAGAAGTGTTTTTTTTTATATTCTATCAGTGTAGTTTGTATTGCATATGAGTTGTTTACGACATTTTTTTATCCATCAATATTTTTGTGAATTTGATATGGATATATATAGACATTAGATGTACAATACGCATTCAGCAGGCTTGGAATCATCATTTTGTATGGAAGTATATCTGAAGTAAATTCTAGTGATGGGCACCAATAACAAATTTTAATAGTTCATTTCGAATAAACAATTCACTTAAAACCTTAAAAAAACACATATCGGAATATCTCACACAAAAGATATTATAAAATTATTTTTTTTGTAATTTTTGATTCTGACTAGCTATTAGTAGTTTATTATCCCTCTGAGTGCCATTGTCTTGTTGATGTTTTTTGTTGTATTACTTCTGTCCAAACTGTTATCAGTTTTAAAAAAAATGCATACTAGTGTTATTTATAGTCTACAAGACAAGCTTCAATTTTATGTCGATCTAAAAAAATAGAGTTATTGATAATAAATACTCGATTATGCCCATCACTAGAAAATACGAAAGCTCGCCTCTGCGAACAACATCCAGATCTGAATCCATAAAAAAACTGAATGTGGCCAAGCAATCAATCTTCATTCGGAACAAAACATTTTGATATTATTCTGACCGCGAATCAAACAATCCCTCTGTAATACCAATAGTGCTTAGCGAAAAATATCAAAAAATCTTTTATTTATTGAAGAAATATTACGAATCCTTCCTCCCAATATATCAATGCTTGGATGTGGGCGAAGCTAACCCCGAGAGGTCACTCCGTGCGAAAAACAATAAATAAAATATTAAATATAACCCATAAAACTTTTCACCTAACAACTTTCATATTTCTAAGAATGCAACAGCAAGAAAACATTTTATTCTTCTTCTTCTGTTGCCTCTCCTCGTAGGAAGTTAGTGACAATTTGCTCAGTTCCGATCTCTGGCGCAAATTCCGCATCTATTCCAATGCCCATTTTTCCATAGATTTTTCCTTGGACAATCAGCTGGAGGATCCCATACTTATTGTTACGAAAATGTGGCCAAAAAGACCTATTCGATTCGCTTCTTTACCTACGTCAAGAGTTCCCTTTCTTCATTTGTGATGCGGTTAACCCATGGGATCTTAAAGATTCTTCTATACAGCCACATTCAGCCGTCTCAATTCTTCGCATAGTAACTGTATTGAGTGTCCAAACTTCGACTCCATAAACGACATAGCATTTGGTGAATCACGCAGGTGCTCAGTACAGTACAGGTTCAAGCATTTCATTATATTTATGTGTATTTTAAATACATTTTTTATTGTATAGTAGTTTTGTTACTACCTCATTGCTAGCACGTGCCCCGAGTCAAGACCCCCCGAGTTGGGACGAATGTATGCTAAACTGAAGATATTGAGTTCTCCGCAAGGATTGTCTGGCGGCGAGAACAAATGTTAATGTTCAATTAGAGAGGCCGCCGCCGACACACGTTGCTGAATTAAATCAATGATTTAATTCCTCCGAGTCGCTCTCAGTGAGCCGCTCTCGAGACTCCATATTCTGAATTGATTCGCGTTAGGTGAGGAAATATTGCGCAGAGGCGTTCATATTCAACGTCAATCCTTAAAAGGCCTATTTAAGATATATCCAAAAAAAAAATTGACCTCTATTACTATTAGAGGTGTTCTGCATGAATCACTAGTCAATAGAGAAATCACTATCATCATCATATACAGAGTGTCTAAAGAGAGTATCGGGTATTTGTTAGTTCAGTAAAACAAAAACTACTTGTAATTAAGTATTTTTTTTATTGTAGATTATAATAATACAAAATGGAAAAGATGATGTTGTCTAAATGGTGAACTGATGTTGTCTACTAATCTGGAACGAAGATTTCTGATAACACGCTGACACATAGCCCTCGATATTGCTGCCATTTCTGACCTGACGTTTTGTTTCAATTCCGTTAGGTTCGTCGGATTATTCTCATAAACCCTACTTTTAAGGTATCCCCATACGAAATAGTCAAGAGGGCTAAGGTCGGGGCTTCTGGGAGCCCAGTTGATGTTACCTCTTCGTGAAATGACCTTATTAGGGAATAATTCGTTAACAGCTTCAATTGATTGATTGGATGTATGGCAAGTGGAAGTCTTGTTGGAACCACGTTCTTGAGTTAAAATCTTGAAACTCAATAATACTGCAACAATAACAGTCACTATTCACATTCACCCGATACTTTTTTTGGACACTCTTAGTGTAAATATATATTCATTTTTTTCTATAATATACTTATATATTTTGAACGACCTTAGTATAATCAGATTGATTTATTTTTCTCGAGGGTCTTTTAAACTTAATTTTTGTATGGAAATTCGGAATTCCTCCAGATTTTTAGAATTATATTAAACCTCGTCGGGGGCGAATGTTTTTATTCGGCTCCGGAGCGAGTCCGGGGCGCGTCCTTGGTGTGAGGCTCTAAATATTCAGGAGCGGAGGACGACATATGATTTGAGCTGGTCCGCTTTTATTGTTGGGGAGTTTTACAGTAGTTGTTATCTCCATAAAGCACTACTGAAATATGAATTACACGATCTTCTTCGTGCTGCGGAGTGATTTTACTCTTCCGACGTTTCGGTCCCGGCATTTTTAAAATTTTGTTCATAAAAACGGCTGCTATTACTTGTGAATACATTTAGACAAAATAGTGTTTTTTTTTTCTATGGAGTATAAATTATGACCAGGGAATCCTGTAACTGAACTAAAGTTCGAGTAGTTATTTGCAAGTGCGGATACAATTTTATAAGTTTTTGCTGGATAACTATCTGTGACTCGGAAGTATTTTTGCTTTAGTATGTAATATATATAAAAATACAAAATTTAAAGATGTATTTTTTTGTGCTATGTGTGAGTCGATTATATAAATATTGGATGCCCGAAAAACTTGTATGGGTGAAGTATTAAATATGTAGAGTACATACAGAGTTATACAAACATTTTAGTTGTTAAATGGAGTTACATTACAGTTGTTCATTTACACATTTCCACACCGCGAGCACGTTTAGGGGTAGTGTATAATCTTGTATAATATCACGCTAAGTAAATCCGTCATAAAATGTAACTGAGGAGACTTCACGGTTGTAATTTAAAACGCAGGGGTAATTCATCACCCCTGTACCCCACTCACACAACCTTTTACACACGTCAAAAGTACCTTTTCAGTGTATTTAGTTGCATTATTTGTCAAGTGAAAGTTAAATAAAAATCATATTTATATTTAACATTCATACAGGTATATTATCTTTTAAAGTATTGTTTAAGGAATTGAGAAATAAATTCATCAAAAAATATCGCATAGAAGAGGTTGTTATTTAAAACACTTCGGGTATTTCACTTCATCAAACAAATATCGCACTTCAGTATGACGAAGCTCTTAAAAGGGAAAGTGCTCACAAACAAAGAAGATCATAATCACTAAGTATTTGTTGTTTAAATATTGAATTTTTCAAATTAAACTAGCTTCTATGAGAAAGTATGATTTGTATGACCTGCAACAAACACCCCTGAGCTGACTGCTAGTCAAGTGGGTCGGTTAAGCCTACCTCGTGATCCTTAGTAATAATGTATGCACAAGTAAACAGTAAATATAAACGTCAAGCTTGTGTGTAAAATATAACGTGACTCAATTTATACTGTTATAAAATATACTCTAAGCAAGGGTGGTTTTTGACTCACCACTGGGTTAATTTTATCAATAAAAACTATTCAATGTTTTTCCATATTTTTTTAATATTAAAAAAAAAAAACAGTTTAACACCGAAGGTAAAACGCCCTGCGTTCACGAGATTTAACCAATAAGTAATTAAATCCATAGAAAAGTTATTCGGTATTACGAGTCCGATTATGCCCACTATTAGTTGTAAGTGAGCTGGAATGGCGAACAAGTTTTCCCTGAAATACTGAAAATAATAAATAGCCACCCCCGCGTCAGCGAGCTGAAGGGATAATTGTGCTCCATAAGTAATGCGCAGCGGTAGATTAGTCCTTTGATTTAATAATTACTATGTTTTATTATAAAGACCGCAGACTTAGAATGATGAAAGCCATTATTTATTCCCATTATACTAAGCTCCGCTTCGCTGCAAACAAGGTCGAGTTTACTGTGTATTTATACATAAACTTTAAACTATTAATTAAACACGTTAATTTTAAAAGCCAATAATTTTAACTGATCTTAAATAAATAATCGGTTTTGACACAAACAATGCCGATACAAATCGTTTTCGACCAAACTAAATCAGGCGTGAGTCCAATATCATCAGTTTTGGAACTACTTTTCAGGACGGGGATCAAATCCGTGTCACAGTAGCTCAAATCACACTAGTTTGCTATTATTTTTTCACGTTAAAGGTTACATAGTACACATCAAACCTGTACGTGTAAAATACTTATTAATAATCTTTGGTAACGTAAAGCCAGTTAATTTTACTTTTTAGTTTCATTTAGCTTTTTGAATATGAGTATATACGAGTTCGGTATGCTCTCTGAATGGCAATAGAGATAAGTTAGCACCTTCTGCCAAGAGCCTATCCCTTACCTCTCTTTTCTGGCACTACGCCCGTGGAAACAAAGTTTTCAAAGTTCGTCATAGCTAGCAAATATACTGAAGAACTCAAAGATATACTGCAAACACGGGGCAGAGTCAACTTCTGACGTTCGAGTGGGCAGACAGTCCTTGTAAAATCGACTGGCTTGATTTCCAGATACCCGCGATCCGTGTACGTGCAAGTTATACCACTTCTCAATATAGACTCTTTTACATTCAAGGGTCGTACCTCAATATTAAAACGAAAATCGTAAAGGACCTGAATGCAAATTACTTGTATCTTTGTACATTTATATTTGTCTCTAATGTTACAAATATTTGTCCTTTATTACAACAGCTTTATGCTTAAGTTATTGCTAGAGTTTGAATGTATATAAATATATATTTATATTATACATAGATCAGAATGCTATGGAAAATGTTTCTGCAGCCTGCTGCAGAGGAAATATCTAAATGCCTAAGTTTTGCAAGTAAAGGATTATATAATATTATCTTTAGGCAGCAAGAATACGCAAACCTTTCCTTCAAATATAAGGACCTGGGGACCCACTACACCATAGGTTCTCAAGCTATTTTGTCCCGTCAACCTCTTGTCGAGTTTTCTTGTTTTTCGCAGACCCCTGTCTTGCTAATATTTAATTTTTGTAACATTCGTCAACTTCAAACATATTTTTGACATCTGATATACAGGGTGCGCCATATTTTATGTCAGTATGTAAGCATTGAATATCTATAACATTTATCAACTGATTGACTTGAGTAAGCATGTTTTGAAACAATAATTCAATACAATTTTAACTATGCTTCATAATGAAACAACGCGCCGAAATAGTGACGCTGTACATTGAAAATAGTCGTTCAGTTGTGTTAACTCAACGTGCATATCGTCAAAAATATCGTGGCCAACATGACCAATGGGATCCACTCTTGTAGACCCCATTTACAGTTCGTGAACCCCCAATTTAATTTTTCGCTATCATCGACGGGTCGATATTGACCACTTTGGGAACCTATGCACTACACTATTTACCATAAGAAAACCATGAGCCGACAAACATACGTAGAATACACACATTAAAATATTTCTGTGTACAACACTGAAGCATTTAATACTTTTAACATAAAGTTAAAATTTAATGACTTTGGTAAGACGCAAGTGGCCGAGTTTTCGTGTTTATTCTGCCCCGCGTGTATTATGTAGACTTGGCCAAGGTTGAGTAACCCATTCACGCCAGGCTGTACTCGCCGAGCCACTGTGGCGCCTGTTGTGGAATACGTAAAATTGAATAACACAAGACAGAAGACAATCTTGTTATGCACTCGAACGGAACTACTTTATTGCAGGAGATTGGAGATTCCCGGCAAGCACCCTCCGCGGTAGGAACGACAAGGGGTACTGTGATTCGGCGAGGGAAGCCCGGAGCGGGCGTTGTGGCGCGAGCTGCTCTGATTCGGCGCAGCAAACACCCCAGAGTGTAGGACGCAAAATATTATATAAGCGACAAAGTATTTTCAAAATATGTTGAGGATGAAGCAGAAGAGGCGTAATAAATATAAACATTTGTGTCTATAAACACATTAAACGATTTAGTCACAGATATACAGATCCGCTGCGGTACAAAGATTGCATACAGTATATTGCATTCAGTAATGACAAAAAAACTGGCATTTCACATGTCATCAACAAGAATTTCAGGTTTTTTTCACAAACAGCATTTTTATCCTCATTTTTAGGGCGGTACCTTGCATTGGGTACAGACTGAAAGATCGCATGATTTATACTCCAGAACAATGGTTCCCAAAGTGGTCAATATCGTTCCCCAGGGGTCGAGGCTGCCCTACAAGAGGTGAATGACAGCGAAAAATTAAATTGGGGGTCCACGAACTGTAAATGGGGGTCTACAAGAGTGGATCCCATTTAAGCAGATCATCACCAACATTTTGGCACTCCGTAAATGTCATAATTGAACACAGATTGAACCTATGTACTTACATAATAATGCTGTTAATCCTGCATTATGGACTATCGCATGAAGGTTTTTGATAGCTTTTCTATCTTCATATCACATAGAAAAGGGTTTCAGTGCAGTTGTCAAAAATAGTTATTCAATGTTTACATACCGACATAAAATATGGCGCACCCTGTATATCCGATGTTAAAAATATGTTTGAAGATGATGAATTTGCAAAAATTCAATATAAGCAAAAAGCAGGAAAACTCGATAAGAGGTCAACAGGACAAAATAGTTTGGGAACCTATGCGTCTAGAACAGGATTTAACAGATGCCAATTGTATCATAATTCGAAGCATTTTTAAGCACGATGTATTGAAATTGAGATTCGATACGGTATCAAGCATTCGTGATGTTATGTATTTTATTCTCTACCGCGAGACTGTCATGGAGAGATGATGATTTGGCGCGGCAAAACTGGAGCTGACAGTATTGCGATAAAACGTCGTATTCTTTGTACCGTGCATCTTTTAAAATGAGAGTTGTAAAGATTCGGCTCGGCTATTCGGCGCAAGCAGTGTAGCATGAGACGTGCGTGATGGAAACTGGAATGTCGCATGATTTGTATCGTGCATTCTCCAAGGCGAAACTAGACTAGGGTATGATGATTCGGCGCAGCAAACATGGCGCTGATGATATGGCATTATCTTAATACATTCATCAAGAAAGACTTTGTTCATATGTGAAAATCAAAACCATGTTTTATTCACGGTAAATGTGTTTTAGTAATATTTTTATTTCATGTGAAAAATTCTATAGGATTTCCGAATTAAAGAAATATTTTCTCTTAAAAGCAAGTAAGATATTTTTTTTATCAATTCTATTTGAAGTAAAAGAGCACGTATAAAGCTGGCACCTGGCTAGAATCTTAGCACATATCCTTTGAAGAGTTTATGAAAGAGGGTATTTGCTTTATGCTGTGTACTTTCATATAACGTACATCATAGTTTATATGAAAGAAGCTTCTGTATACTTGTGCTCGTATATTCGTTAATCTTCTCGGGCGGTAGACTACATGAAAATTTTCTTCGTAGAGATAAACTATATTCCATTTTGTAATCCAAACATAACAGTTGCACTCAGTAGAAGATGCTTGATTTTTTTTGGAAATTAAACATTTTGAGTTGTTTGTTTTGATTTTACTAGTAAAACGAAGTAGTAGAAATAACGACGTATTCATGATAAACATTACTTCAAGTGGTTTGTCATTTATGTAGCTTATGTGCTACTGTGATTTTTGAAAATGAATAAAACTAAAAATATCATTGAGTAATCATTAGATACGTTTGTCTATTTTTTGGATTGAACGTCAATCAAGTGCGTATTTATTACCCATTACGGGTTAATTATATTGTTACTAATATGATTAGGCACGGTAGTTCACACTTTTTCTGAGAATTTCTTTAATGTGTGAACCAATGTGCCTAATCATTAGATGTGTAAGGCATTTCACAAGTGGGTTAGATTAGGTTAGGTTAAAAATATCATTGAGTAATCATTAGATGTGTAAGGCATTTCCCATGTGGGTAAACATTGTTAGTTTGCTGCGTTAAAATGAGCCGTGCACAAATGTGGCATGTCAAAGATCGCGATACTTGAAAATAAATAAGGCTTAAACGGCCTTTGGCTCCGTTCATTTGCCACATCGGGATGAGCCGTGGAAGCTGTGGCTTGTCGCAGATCATGATAAGTGTCGTAACTTCGCGCAAATGTTTTGTAGTGAAATTGGCGCGCCAAATCGCCTCGCAGTGCCCCGCCGAATCGCCCCCCTGGGAGGGCAGAGGTCCGCATTGTGCCCGGGAACACTGTACCGCGCAGGCTGTACAGGGAGGCTTTGTTTGCCGACAACACAGCGAGGGCTCGTCACAAAGGGTGGTTGGATCTGACAGAAGGGACTGAAAATATAAAGGATGTCATTAAGGGGCCTGTTATGATTAAGGGCTGAAGAGAGCAGCGACGGAAAATTACTGCCATTTTAAAGTAATCTGATGTTGTGGTGACAAGCATTGAGTGGCTCGGTTGCGACGATGAGATGGAATGACAGCGGCGAATGTGTGTTATTATATATATTTTTTATTATTTTACAAAAGTGGTTTTGTGGCAATCGTAGAATAAAATGATAGTACTCGTAGTACATTTGTTTCATATTTTTAAGATGGCGATAATTTAATTTTTTTTTACTGTCAATCAATATTTTTGACGGAGACTACTTGGTAGAATTCCATTAAAATATTTTTTTTAAAAACTGAATTTGATAATGCCAACGTGAAAAAATCACTAAAAAGTATATAATTTAAAAAAATGTATTTTTTTTGTAGACATATTTTACCTTTAAGTGGTGAGATGGAATAAAAAAATTAACTATTGCACTTAATAAATTTGTGTTTTATTATTATTATACGTAAGATCTATTTCTACCTCTCAATAAAATATTCAAGCTAAGATATTCTTTAACATGAAAGATGTTTATCTTAAGCAGCTAAAATTAACGGAGCAAACTAGTAGGAAAATCACAAAAAACTTACTATGCGAAAATTATATAATATTCATAAAAAAAACATCGCCTCAAATGAATTTGAACAGCACTACTATAGATACAAAATATTAATAACAAATAATATTTTTCCAAATCCCTGAAAATGACCTTATTACCGAGACCAAAATGTTGGAACGTAAAACATACATAAAACTTATTTTTGATAAACCTCATTGATTTATTAATTACAAGCAATTCATTTATAAACCAAGCGAATGCTCAAACATATTTTTCTGAGTTCATTATAAATATTATTTTTTATATAAATGAATTAATGGGCGCATAAATCAACATTCAAACATTTTAATTTTGAAATCCCCCAAAATGTATTTTTACGGTAAATTCGATTTGTCCCTCTGCCTGTACTGTCAATACAAATATGAAACCAGAGGTAAACACGCGGAAGCTCAATTTATTTTATTAAATCACACGTGGATTTATTTTCGAGTGACAAAACCTTCGAAAACCGTTTTAAATAAACAACAAATGTTGCTTTTTCAGTAGTGTTTTTTATTTGAACGGTGATTGTAAAATAATGCCTTTGATTTTTTTTACTAGACACAAATAATTTTCGAACTAACAGCTTAGACAATCATGGCTTAGAGACTTGAAACGATGAAAAACATCATAAGAGTATGGAAAACTTGTTTATTAATGAAAATTTATTCCACACAAACAAGTGGCGTCAAAAAATCAAATGTTGAAACAACACTGAAAACATTTCTTTACAAAAAAATACGAGTTAAATTTCTGCTTAGTTTCTCATAATAAATACCACGGATTCAGATTTTGTGTTCTCAAATGTCTCACGCTCGCGGGGTTGTGGCGCTTGTGTAATAACACAGCTTATATGATTTACGAGGTTTTTGTAAAAAATATATAATTCTTAAGAATCAAATTAAACGCTTTTATGTTTGGAGTCACGTCTTGGGGCAATTTAAAATTTCCAAACGCAGCAATAAAATTACGAAGTAATTGGCAATTTTATTTTAAAATCTTATTCACGAAAGATAAAAAGGGTGGAAAAAAAAAGTATACAAAAGAAATTGCCGAGGAAACGGTTCAAAAGGACAGCGTTATTCGAAAGAAGCGATTGAATGAAGCCTTCGGGAAGCCTCGGAAATGAAGAGAAAAGCTGAAAATTAAAAGGTTTCGCGGTGCAGTGACGCGCTGCACTTAGCTCGAAGGCTGTTTTTTTATATGCACCAGCCAAAGCAAACAAAACGTTTTTTTGCACAGTTTATCAATAAAGCCTCATATATTTTAAAAATTCGCTACCACGAGTGATTTTTAAAAGTTCAATGATAATTACGATATAATGTTTTTAATCAAATATATGTGAGATTATTCAAAAACTATATCTTCTTCATCAAGTGCCTCTTCTCAGAGGAGGTTGGCGACCATTTCACTGAGCATATACTCATGGTAAGCATGGTTTTCTAGGGGGAAAATAGCGTAGTGAGTCCCCGGGTCCTTATAGTCTGCAGTTTTATATATTTGAAGGAAAAGTCTGCGTATTGCTGCTGCACAATATATAATTAAATAATCTTTTCCTTACAAAGCTCTAGCGTTTAGATCTGATACATCGAAAAAGCACTTCCACAGCACATCCCTCCAGAATCATTACAAGTTTACTACTCCATTACCAATCTCTTACACACACTCATAGTGCAGAGTGGCAGCCATGCACAAGCAACACAATAGGGAAAAGGTAAAGGATAAATAAAATAAAAAGGTACAAAACAACCAAACGAGTTACAGTTTAAGTCATAGGTTCCCAAAGTGGTCAATATAGACCCCCAAGGGTCGATTATGCCCTGCAAGAGGTCGATGACAGCGAAAAATTAAATTAGGGGGTCCACAAACTGTAAATGGGGGTCTACAAAAGTGGAAGCCATTGGCTATGTTGGCCACGATATACACGTTGAGTTAACACAACTGAACGACTATTTTCAATATACAGTATCACTATTTCGGCACGTTGTTTCAGTGTGAAGCATGGTTAAAATTGTATTAAATTATTGTTTCAAAACATGTTTATTCAAGTCAATCGATTGATAAATGTCAAAGATATTTAAAGTTTACATACCGACATAAAATATGGCGCACCCTGTATATCAGATGTCAAAATAAGTTTAAAGTTGACTAATGTTAAGCGTCTACGAAAAACAGAAAAACTCGACAAGGGATCGACGGGACAAAATACTTTGGGAGCCTTTGGTTTATGTAAAAATAGAGAGTCTTAAGAATCCATTACTGCAAATGAATTATAACAACGCTAAGAAAATGGATTTCAGAAAAATAAGCCGCCATAAAATTCTGAAATCCAAATCAAATAAATAAACAATACACTTTTTCGAAATACCAGCTGGGAATTATTTTTAAAAGGGACAAGAGCAAATATTTAGTAATTCCGCGCAGATCGGCGCCATGTTGGACGCATCGGGTAGAGCGTATGGAATGGAATTGGCAAAGCCTACCGGGGGAGAATAAACGAAACTAATTCGGCTTTATTGGGGCAAAAACAAACACTGTGCAGTTTGTGTTTCTACAAATCGCCCCCCCCCCCTCCCCCTTCCCCCCGCTTCGCGTTTAAAGTATTTTTCTTCCTTTATTCTTGGACTGATAAAGACGGGGAGATATTTTCCGGTCGAAATCGTTTGTTTGCTTTGCCTACTTTTCCATTATTTTAACTAATAGATAATTTCATTACACACATTGATTTTAAATTTATTGTTTTCCGTTTTATCTCATCTGCATTAAAATTATCTGAACAAGTGTTTTTGGTATGATAATGATTGAGTAATGTTATATTATGATACAATTGAATTAATGATATTTGAATTCGTCAAACTTTTTTTTATTGTTTGTTATTATTAAGAATAAGACTTACTACTCAGACTAGAGTCTGAGTACTAAGATTGGTACTGGAATATATTTTTCGTGGCAATACATGTATTGGTATTGCCTACCATCACATTATTTTGACTTTTTGTAAATTTTATAACTAGACTTTATTTAATAGGATTTTATTTTTTTCAAGGATGTCAATCAGTTAAAATAATCATTGGGTTTATTTGTTTTCGCCATTGCAGCTCATGGCATCCAGCGAAAATCACAAAGTCATTTTATTCAAATAAAAAAAAAAACAACATAATATAAGCTTATGGATATTTTTGACGTAAATATTAATATTATTTTTCTACGGTCAATTAGTATCATGAAATGTTTTATAGAGATACTGTGTATTTTATCTTAGTCGTACAGCGATTTTAAGATAGAGTGTATAATTGAAAACTGAAAACCACCCTTAACGCGCATAAAACGGGCTCTTCACATCAAAGCTGTGCTGGGTTAGGTTAGGCTAAATGCTGGTACTGTTCGTTTTTTTTTTTAAAACTCCGGCAATCTTTCGTATAAAAAGGAGATGCTCCCTTTTTACTTTCCTCCACCGGGCCTAATAGGAGGCTTAAGTGCTCCGCGGATCGGAGGTGTTTGGTATAGCGAGGGAAATAAAGCCTAGAGTAATTACATCCAGTGGCCCTCTCAACCTACTGTGGATCGAACTGGGGTGACCATGATGCGACGTCACTGGGTGAGAAAAAAAATGATAAATGAAAACTATTCGCCAACTAAAACTTCTTGGGGTGACGTAGGTAGATATTGAAAAAAAATTGTCCAGGAAATAACATACTTATATTTAAGATTATTTATTACCGTCTAGTTTCAGATCAATTATTTTAGATTGGGTATGGTGACCATGATGCAAGGCCGGTAGACGGAAAATGAAAAAAATGAATAAAAAGATGTTCAATTTATATATTAAATTTCAGTTGCCCGCTCAAACCAATCTGGATTAGATTATGGTGACCACAATGAAGCAAAAATAATTAAAAAATAAATTTAAAACAAGTGTTACTATTCAAGAATGCACCATGGCGCCCACCGACCATTTTACGTGTGCCCGCCGCTGTGCGACTACGATAAAAAATATTTAAGTTTACAAGAAAATGTTATGAAAAAAATAATATTTAGTAATTAAACAGAGAAAAGCGAATAAATTATATCGTTATAATTATATTTTTTTAATAAAATATTTTTTGTGCATTATGTGTATTATTGACTGTCCTACTATAAATATGCCTTGAAAAAATAAATGGTGCCCGCCGCCCGACCGGCATTCTAGAATGTGGTCTTGGGTGCAAAAATGTTGGAGACCCTTGGGCTAGGGTGACTATAATGTTGCGTTACTAATTATACTCGCTGAGAACGATATCATTTTGTGAAAAATAAAATAACTAGACTCGCAATTAAAGGTATTTATTATAGTGGCGCAGCATAATGTGCAATGCGTGGTCACCCCCGCCGGGCTTCAATGTGCTCAGGTATGTCGGACGCCGAAACGAGCGATACCGGAATTATTATTTTCCGGTATTTTCCCGAAATGAATGGAAATTAGAGTTGCCGTAATCCGGGGATTAGAGCGGCCGGTCGTCGCCGCGGGTCTCCATTGATTCTGAGCGAGCGTTAAGGCTTGCGCGGACGGACTGTTCGCCAGTCGACCCTTTTTAACGGGGTTGTTATTCAATTGAGAATTTTTTTTAATTCGATTGATATTGTATTTATGGGATTTCATTTCTTATCCGTATTTGTATGTACAATTTTTTTCATATAGTATATGTGCCCTCCCCGCTCTCCCCATTCTGTTACTTGTGCATGGCTGTTATTCTGTACTTTGAGAGTGTGTAAAACGTAGGTTCCCAAAGTGGTCAATATCGACCCCCAGGGGTCGATTCTGCCCTGCAAGGGGTCGATGACAGCGAAAAATTAAATTGGGGGTCCACGAACTGTAAATGGGGGTCTACAAGAGTGGATCCCATTGGCCATGTTGGCCACGATATTTTCGACGATATGCACGTTGAGTTAACACAACTGAACGACTATTTTCAATGTACAGCGTCACTATTTCGGTGCTTTGTTTCAATGTGAAGCATGGTTAAAATTGTACTAAATTATTGTTTCAAAATACGTTTACTCATGACAATCGGTTGATAAATGTTAAAGATATTCAATGTTTACATACCGATATAAAATATGGCGCACCCTGTATATCAGATGTCAGAAATATGTTTGAAGATGAATGTTATAAAAATTAAATATTAGCAAAACAGGGGTCTACAAAAAACATGAAAAATCGACATGGGGTCGACGAGACAAAATATTTTGGGAACCTATGGTGTAGTGGGTCCCCAGGTCCTTATATTTGAAGGAAAGGTTTGCGTATTGTTGCTGCCTAAAAGTACTATTATATAATCCTTTACTTGCAAAACTTAGGCATTTAGATATTTCCTCTGCAGCAGGCTGCAGAAACATTTTCCATAGCATTCTGATCTATGTATAATATAAATATATATTTATATACATTCAAACTCTAGCAATAACTTAAGCATAAAGCTGTTGTAATAAAGGACAAATATTTGTAACATTAGAGACAAATATAAATGTACAAAGATACAAGTAATTTGCATTCAGGTCTTTTACGATTTTCGTTTTAATATTGAGGTACGATCCTTGAATGTAAAAGAATTTATATTGAGAAGTGGTATAACTTGCACGTACACGGATCGCGGGTATCTGGAAATCAAGCCAGTCGATTTTACAAGGACTGTCTGCCCACTCGAACGTCAGAAGTTGACTCTGCCCCGTGTTTGCAGTATATCTTTGAGTTCTTCAGTATATTTGCTAGCTATGACGAACTTTGAAAACTTTGTTTCCACGGGCGTAGTGCCAGAAAAGAGAGGTAAGGGATAGGCTCTTGGCAGAAGGTGCTAACTTATCTCTATTGCCATTCAGAGAGCATACCGAACTCGTATATACTCATATTCAAAAAGCTAAATTAAACTAAAAAGTAAAATTAACTGGCTTAACGTTACCAAAGATTATTAATAAGTATTTTACACGTACAGGTTTGATGTGTACTATGTAACCTTTAACGTGAAAAAATAATAGCAAACTAGTGTGATTTGAGCTACTGTGACACGGATTTGATTCCCGTCCTGAAAAGTAGTTCCAAAACTGATGATATTGGACTCACGCCTGATTTAGTTTGGTCGAAAACGATTTGTATCGGCATTGTATGTGTCAAAACCGATTATTTATTTAAGATCAGTTAAAATTATTGGCTTTTAAAATTAACGTGTTTAATTAATAGTTTAAAGTTTATGTATAAATACACAGTAAACTCGACCTTGTTTGCAGCGAAGCGGAGCTTAGTATAATGGGAATAAATAATGGCTTTCATCATTCTAAGTCTGCGGTCTTTATAATAAAACATAGTAATTATTAAATCAAAGGACTAATCTACCGCTGCGCATTACTTATGGAGCACAATTATCCCTTCAGCTCGCTGACGCGGGGGTGGCTATTTATTATTTTCAGTATTTCAGGGAAAACTTGTTCGCCATTCCAGCTCACTTACAACTAATAGTGGGCATAATCGGACTCGTAATACCGAATAACTTTTCTATGGATTTAATTACTTATTGGTTGAATCTCGTGAACGCAGGGCGTTTTACCTTCGGTGTTAAACTGTTTTTTTTTTAATATTAAAAAAATATGGAAAATCATTGCATAGTTTTTTTTGATAAAATTAACTCGGTGGTGAGTCAAAAACCACCTTTGCTTAGAGTATATTTTATAACAGTATAAATTGAGTCACGTTATATTCTACACACAAGCTTGACGTTTATATTTACTGTTTACTTGTGCATACATTATTACTAAGGATCACGAGGTAGGTTTAACCGACCCACTTGACTAGCAGTCAGCTCAGGGGTGTTTGTTGCAGGTCATACAAATCATACTTTCTCCTAGAAGCTGGTTTAATTTGTTAAATTCAATATTTAAACATCAAATACCTAAAGGCAAATTACTTAGTGATAATGATCTTCTTTGTTTGTGAGCACTTTCTTTTTTGAGAGCTTCGTCATACTGAAGTGCGATATTTGTTTGATGAAGTGAAATACCCGAAGTGTTTTAAATAACAACCTCTTCTATGCGATATTTTTTGATGAATTTATTTCTCAATTCTTTAAAAGATAATATACCTGTATGAATGTTAAATATAAATATGATTTTTATTTAACTTTCACTTGACAAATAATGCAACTAAATACACTGAAAAGGTACTTTTGACGTGTGTAAAAGGTTGTGTGAGTGGGGTACAGGGGTGATGAATTACCCCTGCGTTTTAAATTACAACCGTGAAGTCTCCTCAGTTACATTTTATGACGGATTTACTTAGCGTGATATTATACAAGATTATACACTACCCCTAAACGTGCTCGCGGTGTGGAAATGTGTAAATGAACAACTGTAATGTAACTCCATTTAACAACTAAAATGTTTGTATAACTCTATATGTACTCTACATATTTAATACTTCACCCATACAAGTTTTTCGGGCATCCAATTTTTATATAATCGACTCGTACAGCGTCACTATTTCGGTGCTTTGTTTCAATGTGAAGCATGGTTAAAATTGTACTAAATTATTGTTTCAAAACACGTTTACTCATGACAATCGGTTGATAAATGTTAAAGATATTCAATGTTTACATACCGATATAAAATATGGCGCACCCTGTATATCAGATGTCAGAAATATGTTTGAAGATGAATGTTATAAAAATTAAATATTAGCAAAACAGGGGTCTACAAAAAACATGAAAAATCGACATGGGGTCGACGAGACAAAATATTTTGGGAACCTATGGTGTAAAAGATAATTTTAGTATACTTATTTTCTTGACGTAAATGGAATAATGTATTTATTTGTATTAAATGAATGGGTTGTTAACTTTATGAATGTCGTTCTTATTGAAACTTTGTTAAAAAATCTAAAGAATTGAATTAGTATAAATATATGTGTTTCTCAGTGAACTTGAAATTGAAGGCTCATATATAGCTTATCGCTCTTCCCATTATGTTGCTTGTACATGGTTGCCATTCTGTACCCTGAGCGTGTGTGAAAGATCGGTAATTGAGTAGTGGGCTTGGAATGATTCTGGAGAAATGTGCTCTGTAAATACATGGTGGTGCTATTTTCGCCTTAGAAAACCATGAACACTAACTCAGCATGAGTATATACTCAGTAAAACGGTCGCCAACCTCATCTGAGGAGAGGCACTTGATAAAGAAGAAGAATATGCGCATTGTAAATAAATTATTTATTTATATTTTCATAGCATATATTTTAATATTTTAATATTTCAACAACTAGTTGTATGGCTATAAAAATCTCTTTGCATTTATAGAGAAATGCGTAAACTTTCTACTCATCAGCAATTTATCAGATGAAAAAGGTTTGCTTGTGTTATTTATATTTTAAGTAACTCTACTTTATTTCTACAATATATTTTAGTTTTTATTTATAATCTGTTTTAATGTATAAGGGAAGCAAAAACCTCAGAGGGTAGATTAGAGTTCTCGCGGCTTGATTTAGTATGTGACTTATATAAACTACCCGTACTCGTATTCCTGAAAACTAAACCGATATGTTATTCCAGTGTAACAAAAAACCTTAGTAATGCTGGATACTAACTTATCTATGAGAATACTTAACATTGCCAATAATTTACTTCCAATTGCCTTTATTATATTCCAGCCATAAGAAAATATAATTTAATTATTTGAACTATTTTTGTTTTCAAATACAAATTAAGATTTTAAGATTATTTCACTTGGTTGCGATAAAAGATAAGGGAAATCTCATACTATTTTAAAGTATATAATATACGCGGTGTTGTAACTGCTGTTACTCGGCAAATAAAATTTAAAATTAAGGTATAAAACCGTTAAAGTTATAAATTGATTCACTGGAGGTTTTATTTTTGATCACCCCCATTTTGTATCACGAGAAAAATGTCTATCATATCTGAAATCTTTATCGAAAATAATTTAATACTAGGCACATATGATGTTTAGTACGATTTTATAAGATTTTTATAAAGCGACTTAAGCACTTAGTTACGAAAATGAATTTATTAAAAAATATTCTCCTTAAAAATATTCCATCACTTGAATAAGAAAACAGCGAAACTTATCGATAAATCACTCGATTGTTACGTACGTTTTCATCATGTGCCAAAGTACCGTGATGAAATATTCTCCTGTATGGAGGTTCATACGGAGATTCATCATGGAAGGATAGGGGATGGTATATCGTATAAGGGATGAAGGCAACTGCCCTGTTTATCACATACCTACTTAAAGGCTTTGTGCTCAATGATGGGAAATCAACCCCCGGCTTATAAAGGGTTCGTCTTCCTGAAATATAGCCGCCCCTCGAATTTGTTCTTTTAAATAAAACTCTACTACAGGATCTTTGTTTAAATTATTTCTACATATGAGTAGTTTTTTAGGGTCCAGGGTATATTTGCTTGTTTGTTTCTTGATGTTTTATAGGGTAGTTCTAAATAGTGTAGAACTTTAATATCTTTATTTTCAAAAAGCATTATAAAAAAATTCACGAAACAGATGTTAACTTATTATATTATAATTGATTGCAAGATAAGGCTTACGAATGATAACAGGATATATCCATATTTTATTGCAGGCTTAACGCGTAAGCAATTAGTTTATGTTAGTGTTAGTTTATTAAACATGAAACAAAGAAAAAATCCACGAAAATGTTTTTTTATGATACGAGTAAAACGCGAACCCACACCTTAACATTTATTTTGACCCAGTGCTTTTCCTAATTGTGGCACTTAAGATATGTAACTAATCATTAGGGGCCGGTATCGCTCACTTTGGGAAACTATGAAATAGTCTTTAGTGATTCATGGTCTACAAAAATAATGTTTTCATTTACATTTAAAAAATAGTTTTTTTTAATGATTTTTATGAGTCCTCTGTGCTTGCTTTTAATTAAACAAAAACTATGAATTATTATTTTTTTGGTACAAATAAATTGTTTCAAACTCCTGGAAATTTTTTATTTAATTTTTCTCATTGGTCGAGAGTGCACGTCCAGTTGTAAATATCAATCGTTCACAAGAGAGAGTTGGTTCCATTCCCGAGAGGATCCACGCGCTTTATTCAAAACAAGTTAAAAATACATTCATTCAAATTAGCAACAACAGAAAGAAGCAGCATTAAATAAGCAGAAAGAAATTATTATCCCTTTTCTCAAAAGAAAAGATAAGTGCCCGCATTTTGAGGCTGTCATCTTCAACCTAGTTAGTCCGTATTAATTTGACAGCTGACAGATTAGCGGCGTTTATTTTTTGCGAGCCCCGCCTGTCGCGAAATCTAGCATTTTTTTCCAGTGAGCACTCACTACTACTTAACTTAATTAAAAAAATTAAACTGTAACACAACTTGCGGCCTCGGTTTTCCTAATTTTCGCGTGAAAAATGGCGCTCGAAGTTTTCGGATGTAAGATAACCGAAATGTAAATAACAGAAGAAACTAATTCCGCAAGCCAACAGAGCAAACCTTCCGTTTTCACAGTTACTATCTTAATGCTGCTCATAGAATCGACGTGGAATTATCTACGCAAAGCTTGGCACATTTTTGGTGTCAGAAGGGTAAAACACCCCAGCAGGGCTCACATCTTATTTGGTTTGGTTATAAATAATTGGTTTCTTGGGTGTTGTGGTGCTTCGACTATTCAATCACTGTCATGGGACTATCGTTATGGTTTGATTGTTTCTACTTTCCAGGTGCTCACTTAAAAACTAGACGTTATTGTCGCACGGATGTGAAATAAAATTATTTATATTAAGTGTTGTGCAGTGTTGAAAATGATTTAAAAGTTTTCACTATATATTGCGTACATAAAACGTTGAGATTATTCTCGACTATTCTTTAAATTTTTATTCGTGACGCGGGCATGACTCAGCGGTCATCGCAGCTAGGTGTTTTTTTGATGAGTTTATAATTTTTAGTTTATAACGAAACAGATGAGTAATGCACTTTCAGGGTTTTACATAAATTGGACGAGGCAGCCCTTGTGGGGTGTGTGGACCCGCCCGGAGGCTGCGCCGCCGCGTGATTCGCTCTATTTAATTATTCTTATGCATATTACTTAACACAGCGCCCGTCTGTGGTGTGGCCTTTGTAATATAATAAGTGGAACCCCCCAACCCCGCTCTTGCTCTACACTGCCGTGATGACGTCATTAAACTAGATTAAATTAAATTAATGACTAATACGTAAAGTTTCAGGAATTTCACGAGTTCGAGAGATATCGGGCGGCTCCGAGCAGGGTGATGCTGTCCGGGGATGGAAACGCCAGACAACGAGAATTTTCAAAACCTAATTTATATAAACAGTGTCTTTGGATCTAAGAAATCTTCTTCAATGGATCTAAAAAATATTTGGTACTTGTTTTTTTATCCGACCACCAAAAAATTTGTACCTAACCTAACCTAACCCAACGAATCGAGCGGTCATGGAAATCTGCAAAGGAACGAAATAAACGCCCCAACGGGACTCATCGTCATATGATAGATTCTTATCTCTGCGAGTACATGTACATTAAAAAAAATTGGTGGTCGGATAAAAAACAAGTACCAAATATTTTTTTGCATATATAACACAACTAATTGTTCAATCCAAATTACAGACCTTTGATAAAAAAACCTTAATTATTCCATATTATGAAATCACACATTGTGATATAAATTTTTGGGAAGGTAAATTAGCAAACTATAAAACGTTTGCTTTAGTTAAAATTGTTTTATATAAATCATAGCGTTAGTAAATATACTGATAAAATCACAAATTGACTGTCACGTTTTCGGCGTCAATGATACTACCGGAGAATATGATATTTTTTCAGGGAATTCACAAACTAGAAATTTGAAAAGTTTTAAATTACAGCAAAGCATTTATTTGATAAAAAATATTCAAAGTGTATTTTTTTTTATTCCGGGATAAAACTATTTGATTACAAATACGAATTTCACACTAAAAGGCTTTAAAACTGAAATAACTTTTATAACACAAAGCGACGTTAAATGTTTTATATAACATTTGCGCCAAAATTTAAAATGTGGTAATCATTTAAATTTTTTATGATTAAACATTGTTTTTTAAAATAAACTTTGGACATTTAAAATAAAAGTGTGCTCAATTAGTTTAACTTTTTTTTTGTTTTGTTTATTTTATGACTTTTATATTTTATTTTTAAAAATAGCATTTGCGCGGTGTAGTCATCGAGATATATATTTCCTCAAAAGCCTGAAGTCAAATTCTGCCTTATTCAGAGAGTTGGCACAGCCCCCCTCTGAAGCCCTGAAACGAGATGAAGGGTGACCTTGAGTGCACGGAGGCTCTACTTCTCGTTTTATTCGACTCTTTACGGCGCTCTTAAACAAGAGGATTTAATTTATTTCTTTGTGCGCAGACACGGGATAAGGGACGGATTAAATTCTGTTACATTCATTTAAATCTTTTTAATGGAGACGCTAAATAATCAATTCGGAGAAACCTTTGATTTTAATTTCCTCCCCTAAAACCCTGAGGCATTAGGTAAGATTACACTGAAATACACGACGCGAGGCTGATTGAAGTGAAACTCATACGCTGCGGAAGAGCTTTTATTGTCTAGAGATTGTCTAATCAAAAAAAAATGAATAGCCATTAGGTTAGGAGTCTAATATAAAAAAAAATGTCAGAGCTTTCGCTATTTTATGGTTTTTTCAGACTTTTTAGACCTTGAAAGGCAAAATGATGATGATGAAAAATCTGTATGCATTATGTCTATTCATATTGAATATTATTTATTAGTATTTGAAAATAATTAATCCGCTTGAACGATACTGTATACGAAATCACTATCCTGGCTTGATTGGTTCGTTAGTCAAGTTAAACTTTGCATATTTCTGGAATTCAGGTTTTCCTTTATTTTATATATTTTTTATTCCAAAATATACAGCATTATACAATTATTTGTTACTTTTCTATTGCTATCATATTTTCAAATTAGGCAGTGTATATGCATTAGATTAAATCTGAAGTATTTTATACCTACATTTTAAAAATATATTTATTATATTTGATAAAATAATAAACAATGTATTTAATTTCTTTTCCCGTTATCAAAAGTTAATCGTAAATATAAACCTAAAAAAACAAATGAAAAAGAGAAAGAATGGAAATTTATGGGTATTCAATAAATAAACAAACCCCATGCGGGTAGTAAGAGAACAAGAACAAGGGACATTTAAATCTTTTTTATGGGGTTCTTAAATGATCAATTCGGGGAGCTCATCCATTTTTAATTTCCTTCAACACGGTCCAATGACATGAGGTGAGATTGGGTTAAAATAAAGAATTAAATAATTAATAAGAGTTTAAAAAATTTTATGTAACTGGCTGGCGTATTTTAACTCAAATAAAAAATCATACGTGGGATTGAAACAAATATTAAGTAAAAATGCAAAGTAGTCATGTTTTTTCAGTGAAATATTTTATATAAATACTTTTATTTATTTAAAGACTTTGCTTGATAATGTCACCAATAAAATTATAGAAAACCTTGTAAAATATAAATGTTAAATATTTTCTTGTTGAGGGACAAGGCATTTGTTTGGTGAAGATCCATTTTTTATTAATGATTTGAAATAACTTTGACTAGTTTCTACCAAAAGACTTGGTCATCATCAGATGTAGAGCAAAACTGATGATGACCAAGTCTTTTGGTTGAAACTAGTCATGCATAAATGTTAAAATAAACTCACCGTGAAGAACTTATAAAAAGTTATTTTAAATCACGAATAGTTAAATATTTTAATGTTAACTGTTTTTATGTTGAAATAAATTTTCAAACCTACCCTTCACGAAAGAAAGAATGGTAAATATGTAAATTAGCGAGTTTTTGGAATTATAATGTGATTTGGTCATACAAAAATTAATTGACTTCAGTGGGGTTGTTAGCAGACAAGGGTGGGTACATTAAATTAAACTTGTCGGTTAATCGGAGCGGGTTTTTTCTTTAATAGGTATCGTTAAATGTAACGGGGGACTAAATGTTGTAATTGTAATGTTAATCAACGAATTCTTGCCGTGCCTAAGTTTTTTCTTAACCTTTTCGTATTTTCACGGTATTTAATATTCAATATTTTTACACAAGTTGGAGATCTTTAAATTCAGATAATCGTAGTGCTGGGAAAAAAAAATTGATAATTACGGAATAAAGTTTACTTTTTATATAGATACAGAAAAATTTAAAATTACATAAAAATAGCAGAAAAGTAATATATATACAAAATTAATTTTTCTCTCTAAAATAATGTTTTTTTTTCAGTAATTCAGTTGCTTCAGCATTATATTGGGTAGTGAGATGGAAACGCGGTGATTTAAAAAGAGCTAAAAAAGACAAAATAATATATATATATTTATTTTATTTCATAGTTTTGTAGTAATTGGGTTCATCTTGAGATATATTTTAACAAAGTATATTTCACGAATACAAAAAAAAATTACTTCCAAATGCCCAATGGTTAAATAATGTTGCTTATCGAGTTCGTAAAAGTTGAAAGATGGTTAAAATCTTTATATTTGATAGTGAAAATTTAAAAAAAAAACTATTTGAATTTTTAACATTTTTAAAATATCCAAAATAACACCTGAATTTACACCAATAATTTAACAACTTATTGTAAAATAAGATAAAAAATACTATTGACAGAAATAAAATAAAAATTTAACACCTTAAGACTAATATTATAAGTAACACAACAATACTAATGAAAACACAAAATACGTCGATACAAATTGTATCGACGAATTTTAAAAAAATTGGTAAAAAAAACTGTGTTCTCGTATTGCATTTAACACGAGAGCAATTATCTGATAATTATAAAAATATATATATTTTTTTTTAATTATTTAACTACGTATAATAATATAATTTTAAAAACGTAAACTTATCACACTAAGCAAAGTCCAAAACATAGCAATAAACTCAAATGTGATTTTTTGATGTGACAAATTACCACTTATAAGATTTTACAGGAGCATTGCTGAAGTTTTCATATTTGCACAGTAAAATTATTGTTTATGTTTTTTTCATGACCCGTCAACCCGACTTCACGAGTCGTTTCGGTGTTATGCTTTAATTTTTGTGTATGCGTTAAATTTATTACTACCAGTCCAAAAAATTGAAATAGTACTATTAAATGTTTATTTTTTTGGATTGGACGTCAATCAGATGCGTATTTATTACCCATTGCGGGTTTATTATATTATTACTAATATGATTAGGCACATTAGTTCATACATAGAAGATGATTCACTTCCGTTCATCGAGAATTTTTATTGGTTGGCCTGGGCTCATTGGTTCATATGTAGAGTATGATTGTTAAAAATTCTCGATAAACGGAAGTGATTCGTAAGTACAAGGGTTAGTACACCGGCCACGTAAGCCTGGAGATGTGGGTTCAAATCCTATACAAATCACGATGATACTCTGAGAGTATCTTTAAATCATCTTCTATGTGTGAACTAATATGCCTAATCATATTAATAATAGTACTATTAAACGCAAGTCCACGATTTATGTCTAAAATAGTATGGTATATCTACTGTCTTAACAAAAAAACATTTTGAAAGGGATTTGAAATTATTTATATGAAAATTTATACATAGGTAAGGTTAGGTTAGTTACAAAATTATTGGGTTGTATGTCCAATGTTTCAAATATTTATAAGGTTTGATTTTCATCAAAGAGTTTTATTAAATTGTATGACTGTGTTAAATCAAATTCTCGATAAACGGAAGTGATTCGTTAGTACACAGGCCATGTAAGCCTGGAGATTTGGGTTCAAATCCCACACAAATCACGATGATACTTTTCTGAGAGTTTCTTTAAATCATTATGTATGAACTAATATGCCTAATCATATTAGTAATAGCACTATTAAACGCATATCCACGATTCTACTGTCTTAACGAAAAAACATTTTAAAACGGATTTAAAATTATTTATATGAAAATCTATACATAGGTAAGGTTAGGTTAGTTACAAAATTATTGTGTTGTATGTCCAATGTTTTCAAATATTTATAAGGTTTGATTTTCATCAAAGAGTTTTATTAAATTGTATGACTGTGTTAAATCAAATTCTTGATAAACAGAAGTGATTAGTTAGTACAAGGGTTAGTACACCGGCCATGTAAGCCAGGTAATGTGGGTTCAAATCCCACACAAATCACGATGATACTTTTCTGAGAGTTTCTTTAAATCATCTTCTATGTGTGAACTAATATGCCTAATCATATTAGTAATAGTACTATTAAACGCATATCCACGATTCTACTGTCTTAACGAAAAAACATTTTAAAAGGGATTTGAAATTATTTATATGAAAATCTATACATAGGTAAGGTTAGGTTAGTTACAAAATTATTGTGTTGTATGTCCAATGTTTTCAAATATTTATAAGGTTTGATTTTCATCGAAGAGTTATATTGAATTGTACGACAGTGTGATACTTCAATAGAGAAGTGAGCGCCGGTCGGTTCTTGTGTGCAAACGAAGGCGCGGCCGATCGGAAACCGCCCCGCACGTAGCGAGTGCAAACATCCCCTCGCAAGGCGACCGCAGCGAGCAGGCGACGTGTTTGTCCAGGCAATCGTACCCGCTGAGTGTTCCATACAAACAGAATGCCGGCCATACAGCCGCGGTGTTATCACTTCACGTCACGTCGCGGGGATACGCCATACAAGTCCCGGCGTGATACGTGGCATGAGCATAATGCGTCTCGAATCAACGTTACTCACGGCGAGAGACGCTGCCGGGGCTTCAGGTCACTGGGTTTTTTTTATTATTTGATTTAACACAGTCGTACAATTTAATAAAAATCGTACCTTATAAATATTTGAAACATTGGACATACAACGCAATAATTTTTTAACTAACCTAACCTAACCCAAAATCTTATGTACGTATAAATTTGCATAAAAATAATTTCTTATTAATTTAAAATGTTTTTTGGTTAAGACAGTAGATATACCATACTATAAACCACATAAATCGTGGACTTGCGTTTAATAGTACTATTACTAATATGACTAGGCATATTGGTTCACACATAGAAGATGATTTAAAGAAACTCTCAGAAAAGTATCATCGTGATTTGTGTGGGATTTGGACCTACATCCCCTGGCTTACATGGCCGGTGTACTAACGAATCACTTTCGTTTATCGAGAATTTTTAACAATCATACTCTACATATGATCCAATGTGCCCAGGCCAACCGATAAAAATTCTCGATATTTTTCTGAGAGTTTCTTTAAATCATCTTCTATGTATGAACTAATGTGCCTAATCATATTAGTAATAATATAATAAACCCGCAATGGGTAATAAATACGCATCTGATTGACGTCCAATCACAAAAATAGACATTTAATAGTACAATTTAATTTTTTTGGACTAGTAGTAACAAATTTAACGCATACACAAAAATTATAGCATAGCACCGAAACGTCTCGTGAAGTCGGGTTGACGGGTCATGTAAAAAACATAAACAATAATTTTATTGTGCAAATATGAAAACTTCAGCAAGGCTACTGTAAAATAATATAAGTGGCCACATCAAAAAATCATAATTTTTTTGTTGAAAAAGTCAACGATGCTTGCCGTAATATCTACATCGACTACAAAGTAGTGGAGAGAGTCTAAAAATTTAGGTATTTGGGCAGCTGATTGACTGAAATCAAAATCATTGAGGCAGCACGCAGTGCACTTAATAATTTGAGGAAAGTACTATGCTCCTAGAGCATAGGTTCCCGAAATATTTTGTCCCGTCGACCCCTTGTCGAGTTTTCCTGTTTTTTGTAGACCCCTGCCTTGCTAATATTGATTTTTTGCAAATTCATCATCTTCAAACATATTTTTGACATCTGATATACATATATATATCTATGTTATGGATCAGTCAATCAGATGCGTATTTATTACCCATTACGGGCTTATTATATTTACTAATATGATTAGGCATTATCCCATTATTATCCCACACAAATCACGATGATATTTTTCTGAGAGTTTCTTTAAAATCATCTTCTATATATAAACTAATGTGCCTAATCATATTAGTAAATCTGATATACAGGTGCACCATATTTTATGTCGGTATGTAAACATTGAATAACAATTATTTAATTTTTTTTTGTAAGAAGAAGGTTGACAACTGCACTGAAACCCTTTTCCATGTGGTATGAAGATAGAAAAGCTATCAAAAACCGTCTTGCGATAGTCCATAATGCAGGATTAATAGCATTATTATGTTAGTACAGAGGTTTAATCTGTGTTCAATTATGACATTTAAGGAATGCCCAAATTTTGGTGATAGCCTGCTTAAATGGGATCAACTCTCGTAGACCCCCATTTACAGTTCGTGGACCACCAATTTCATTTTTCGCTATCATCGATCTCTTGCAGACCAAAATCGACCCTTGGGGATCGATATTGACCACTTTGGGAACCAGTGCTCTTGAGATATAACCCTGAAATCTCTCTAATGTTATGTGGTCTCAGTTTTCCATGTAAAAAGAGTTAAATATTCAATATATCTGCATTTATCACTTACATGTACCCACTGTGTTAAAAACTTAACATTCATTTATTTGTGATAGTAAACTTATATATTGAATACATAATCTTATAAAGGGTCAAAATACTTGTTATGTAAGATTTGTGATCTAAAGCTAATCTGAAATTCCATGGATAAAATAGTTTTGTTGTTACATCGTGTTACACGCTTTCTGTGAAAGCTTCTGTGAAAGCTTTCGTGAAACCAGGTACACTTATTCGTTTTCTATGCTTAGATACAAACTTATGAGATTGACCAATCACTCGACCCGAGCACAGATGTTTCTATCTTTTGCGTGACAAAGTTGAAGCACTCTTCTGGGAAGGCCTGTTATCTAACTGATGCAAGGGTAAAGGTTTCAGATTCTTCAGGTGCTCTTAACAGACGTTTCCGTGAAAAGTCCTGGATGTTATAAAAAAAAATTCTAAGTATCCTCAAGAATTTTTACTATGAATGTGAAATATAGATTGTATAAGTGTAATGTATACAATTTATCTTCCTTATAAAACTTATTATTTTTAAACACCTTTGATGTTAAACTCATCAAGAAGAATAAAAAATATAAATATGTAATCGTGGTTTGAGTTCAAAAATAAATAAAAAAACCTCTAAATCAAAAATACAAGCCATTTCGCTATGTATATTTATGAATTATTTTTTTGTATGCGTTAAATTTATTACTACCAGTACAAAAAAATAAAATAGTACTATTAAACGCAAAACCACGATTTATGCTATGAACAATAGCATTATTCATTGTTCAAAGATTGGTATATCAACTGTCTTAACCAAAAAACATTTTAAAAAGGATTTGAAATTATTTATATGAAAATTTATACATACATAAGATTTTGGGTTAGGTTAGGTTACTTAAAAAAATATTGGGTTGTATGTCCAATGTTTCAAACATTTATGAGGTTAGGTTTTCATCAATAATTAAAAAATATTATATATCATAAAATGTATCAAAGTTTTGATATTACAATTTATTTCGTTTGTTTTGTACTTCTGAACTACTCTCGAAAATGAAAAGTGTGATGTAAATAAATTTAAAAATAAACGGTAAATGAATTAAAGGGATGACCACGCTGCGGCCCAGTCAAACCACGTGTTGTTTAGTGAGAAGGCTTCGAGGGTGCCCCCACCCTGCCCCAAAGGCCTTCAGGGACACCCCCAGGGGATCAGGAAAGGATGGGCTGATGAAATTATCAAGTTACGCTCAGTTGAATTTTTCGTGCTTTGAGTGCATTTGTAATTAATTGCTTTTGGAAATGTGAAAGTCAAAGGAAACATATTACTCTAGTGGGGTCGGTGGAAATAATAAGAGTGAAGATACTGTACGAATCTTCTATAATAATAATATGCATTGTGTGTATGTATGTTTCATTTTTTGGTTCTCTATAGAATATCTTAAAAGATACAACGCTGATTTTTTGCATGTAAGTTCAATAAGTTTTTCCGCAGTTATGTGCCGAATTTCAAGACGATAGGATAATATTTTCATTAATAAAACTATTAAATATGCTTTAGTGAGTTTCAATATGTACGAAGTATAGGATTCTGTTGTTCACCGCGAGAATTTCAAATTTAATTTTTTTACAAAAAAAACTAATTTTGATGCTTCTTAGAAATTTCCAGTTTATGTCAGTTTGACACAAGGTACCATCTTTATTTTTTTATCAAAATTGCGTTAGAAATTATTAATCACATCATTAATAACTCAAAATAACACCGTCTACGCACAGCAAACGTAATTCAAAAATAATTGCACAATTCACAGTGATTAAGACTGCATCAAATAAATAAGTGACACAAAACGTTACATAAATGTCAAGCAATAAATTAGAAGGGAATAAGGGACAGTCCTATAATAAAAAAAATTGGTATGTACCACTCATTTGTGTTAAATATTTCCTAGAATGGCTTTGCTTTCATCTAATTGTCAGCCAAACACTATTGCATCGAATACGTCATTCTGTGACGGGCATTATTTCTAGTAATATAATATTCAAGCTTGTCGAAATATATATATATTTATATTCAATACACGAGCAAGTAAAAAAAGCTTGTGCATCGAGTGGTAAAATAAAAACATTTCACAGAAAAATCAAGAACCGTCCCGTCCGATAAACCGAGCTCTCCTCACCTTTTCCGTAACAGTATCACTACTTCCCCTGAGTTATCACTTTTTCCGCGTGTTATTTTTTCACAGCCTCGCAAAAACTGAGTGGATGCACGGGTGTGCGGGCGGGGGCGGGTTTCAGGAGCGCGATAAACCTCAGGGCCCTGAAAGGCAAATAGTGTCCGCTCATGCACACGGAAATACTGTTTCAATAACTAAAAATCGATACGCGGGTCAGGGGCCTAACGAGCGACCCCTTGGCCTGGCGCCAGCCCCCGCCTTATGGGAGGGAGACCTGCGGAACATCGCCGCCCATGGACCATTAATAAAAGATGAAAAGGACTCCAGTCTTCATATCGACTCGAATAGATCGTTAAGTTTTATGACTTCAAATGTATAAAATTAAATCCCAACCCTTGTGTAGCAGCGCACCCTTTAACCCTGTCTCGTCGCCATATTCATGCAAATGCTTAATAAGCTCTATTCGATTCCTAGGTTTATTTAAATTATATTCTTAAAATTCCTTTGCTTTGAAAGAAATGTATATTCTATTATATTGTCTATGAACTAAATTAATTCCTTCACAAAGCTCTTAAGTGATAAATTAAGTAATGAATTTATATAAACAACACTCGAAAAAAACACTTTTTTTTAATTTTATACATAAATATTTGCTACATGATGCGATGCATACATGTAAATATCGTTAAAAGCTTTTATAACCATGAGGTTTGGGGCTTCCCTATTTGTGTCCATAAAAACAGAATTCAAGGAATATTTCTCCACGTTTCAAATGCCAAAGCAAAAGTTAAAAAAAGTTATTTATATATATATATATTGTTAAAAATTATATGTACTCACCAAAAATAACGAAATACATTGACGTATACATAATCATATTTATATATATACATTTTTTAATTTTTTTTTTTTATGAATACATATATATATATTTATAAATATATGTATATTATATATATATGTATACATATGGTGGGTGTCGGGTTGGCTATAATCGCGTGCAGATGCCTCGCAAGGGTTGAGGCGCATTATCACGTCGGCGTCTCTGTGGCAGTTTTGGCGTGAAAACATATTTTTTTCCACAGATTTATTCAGTCGGAAACCGGCCCGCGATTGGAAATGAGAATTATTTCCAGAAAAATGCTATCTTGATATATTTATAGCCTCTAAGTTTTCGCTCATTTTATTTTTTTCACCATCGAGTGATAATACAAATAATACATTTAATGCGTGTATATTTTATCATTTCAGCTACGTGACGTCAAAATTTTATTTCGACAGGAGTATTTGGCTACGATATTGAGGTAACCTGAGGTGATGATGACGATGGAATCGTTGATCCTCGCCTGGCTTTTATCATGATTATAATGTTAATTAACTATTTATGATCCATCTTAACGATGTGGTAATCAATCACGAATCTGAAGATTATGGCCACAATCTTATCTCAGTTCTGTCTGGCAGATCCCCGCGTGTAGACGTAGCGAGTAAGCCCGAAAATACCTGAAGGGAATTAATCGAAATGTAATTAATCGAAATGATATCAATCGAAGCGACGATTAATCGAAATACCTTTAATTGGATAATGGAATCAGTCGGTTTAATCGGATTTAGTTTAGAGTCGTTTATTTTTTAGTAAGACAGACGTTTGCGTCATTGATTACACGAATTTAAGTTGATAAAATCTAAGATTTTTTGAAGCTTTCAGGATTTTTATCCCGCATTAGCTGAGTGCTGCCAAAATTAATCACTTTATATATTGGCTATATAAGGAGTATAATGATATCATTTTTTTTTTCTAAAGTAATATCAAAATTGTTAATAGCCTCAACTACAAAAAATTCTTGTTTTTATAATAATTTTGGTCAATATCAATGTTCAAAAATGTTGGGTTCATTAATTTTTTTTTTATTGTTCAATGTAACAGTCGTATTATTTTTTTGGTACAATCGAATTGAACAAAATACATTCTTGCGGATAAATTTACTCAACATATAGTTTTTCCATAATAATCAGCGTTCAATGGGTTTCCCGTAAGCGGTAGAATCGATGTTCAATGTAAATAGCAATTATAACGCCTGGGCGCTATCTCTCTCAAGAGTACCTTCAAAATAACTCAAGATATCATTTTCATAATCTTAACGCTATTCATCCATTAAAATCTATGAGAAAACTACTCGAGAGTCAAAACTTTTGTGAGAGAGTTTAAATTTATCCTGGACTTTTAGAAACAAGATTTTGAAACAATGCAGACGGTTTGAACTGATCTTAATGCTCAATTTCTATTCTGGCTGTCATTGACTTCTCTCAAAAATTTAAAGTCTTTAAATTGACTTTGAAAATGTAAATGGATGGAAAATACATATGTACTTCAATAAATAAATACCAAATTATTCTAATAAATATATTTTGAGTGTTTTTTGTACAACAGATATCTTTTTATTGATTGTTCGATGTTTATTTAAAACACAAAAAAATATTTTTATACTATCAAACAAAATGGGTAATTTTTCGACTCATGTATTTTTATAGTAAAAGAATATCGTACGCTCTCTGTGGAGGTATATAAAATAACCGTAAAATTATAAACAAATAAATACGACCATTAATTTTGTATTCAAGCCTTATTTCTTGTAGATAAAGAGGGGAGTATTATTTGAGTGAATGGACTCACAACTATCTTGATGGAAGGCAACAAATAAGAAAGGAGCGCGTAAAAATAAACGGAGGAAAAAAGACATAAAAAAGTGTAGGATGCTTCCATCGATATGGCCGGTTTTAAGAGAGATTGTCTTGTCAACATACAGAACCCATGGGAATAATTTAACCCGAAGCACGTACACCCCGACTAGTGGTGGGAATTATCGAATTATTTCCTTAATCGGCTTAATTTTCATATTTATTTAAAACAAAATTAATAATCGAGCTAATTTTAGTTCCTGGCTTTTAATACTTTGATTCAATTTCCTGAAAAATATTTTCAGTATTTTCTATTCTGTAATTAATTCATGACATGTCTCGTAAAACAGAATTAAGTTTATGAAAGAAAATTATGATTGAATATAACTTTTTGATTTATACTGTATTTTTATTTTATTTTTGTGAGGCTAAAAACTTCTATTACACTTCTGTTTCTAAATGATAAAAATTAAAAACACTCTATAAGTTGTGGGGCCATTATTTAATCACCTGGCCCAAATCATAAAACTTATTTACTTTTATTGACCGAAATTATAATATATATATTTTTTCCTTTTGCAATATTTCAGGCTGTATTTATGAGACGAGCAATACAAACGCAGGTAGAGAATATCCATCTGAGGTCTCTTTCATTATTGCGTTCATATTATTTCGACAAATAATGTTTTTTTCTTATTTGATGCGAAGGTTTTAATGTAGTCGCTTATTGTATTTGTAAAAAAAGTAATTAAAATCTTTTCAGATAAGTATTTTTTTTATAGAGTCGTAATAAAATTCCACCGATTCTGTTTACTGCGATATTCATTTTTATTTCTGAAAAATCTTCAATTTGGTGCCATGCGTATTAGAGACGTTCATGGTTTTATGAAATTTACTATAAATAAATAGACTTATCACAAGCATGAGTTAAATAAAACTGTACTTTAAAAGAAATTAATTTTAAATTGGAATTTTTCGTACTGAAATGGAATCTGTTTAAAATATGGTAAACATCTTGAATTATGAAACAAGAAAAATATTACAATATTGTTAAAAAAATATGTGACAGGTATTTGGTTAGTTGGGATGTAGTAGTATTATAAAATATATATTTCACAAACATGGGAGGTTTGAACCCACATCTCCTGGCCTTAAAAGCCTGCTACAATTTTTAATTTAATTACTATCTGTAAATGTATCCATTATTTTGAAATAGTAAGTACACACACAATTAATACGATGAAAATATATAAAAAAATACCAGACCCAGGGGACAATCGTATCCACACTTTAGTCATGCGTCGATGTTTATTCAACTATTCCAAAAAAATTAGGAACCCCAACACATGTTTCAAACAAAATAAAATACGGATTTTTTTCATCGTTTCATCGAATAGAACATAAAAGCTGCTTTTTTCAATACTTAAAAGTAAAAATCGTGCACTTTATTTCGATAAATTATTTCCATTGGTTTGGGGTTGCTCTAATATCTCCCGTACACTCTGACCTCCCCTTATGTTACTTTCTTTGTCTGTATTTGAAAAGCTATTTCAGTATTTTTATAAGATTCGATAGATGGAATATCGGGACTAGAAAATAAATTGTTATGGGCGTACGAATATATGGGGGTGGGATGCTATACCAATTACTGGGCTCAAGAGTTCCCTCTTTGCTGATTTTTTTTTCAGTTGATATTGTAAGTAAGTTATTCAGTTTGTTGAATTTACATAAGTTTTACGAAATAACATTTTAGAATAATTGAACACTTGAGAGTTGTTATTTTTTTATGTTAAATAAGTTTTGTGTATTTTTTGGAATAATTTTATGCTAAAATTAAATTGTTTCATTGAATTCAAAACACATTTGAATTTTATTTTACAGATTTCAATTGTACTTTATTTTTTTATTTAATTAATTAATTTTCCCGATTGTTGTTAAGGAATTTGAAGATCATTATGACCAACGGATCTAAAACCCTAAGCATTTAGGTGTCCTTTTATGAATTGGAATTAAAACATGACATTTAAAGCTACGGCAAAGGATTAGTTTTAAAATGAAAAAAAAACATTAACAAACTTTGGTTTTGAAAAGTCGTCATTTTATAAAATTTGTCAACACTTTCAAGACTTTATTTGACCTTGAAAAAGAGCGGTAATTAAGAAATAAAAAATATGTAAATATAGATTTTAGTGTTGCTAATATTCAGAAAAAAAAAACAACTTTCATTATATAGAAAAATAATGACACGATTCGCTGATCAAAGGTTGCAGGTAAAAGCCATATTTTGAAAAAAATAAAGAAATTCAATATTTTTGACAGAGAGTACTTGGTGGAATTTACTTAAGTAAAATACTAAGGTGATTTTTCCACATATAGATTTTTATTGGTGACCGGTTTCGCCGACCCTTCACGTTGGCATTATCAAACGTTTTCAGCTTCATACTGTTTCCTTAGTGTGGTGGTGTGGTGGAGTGGTGGTGTGGTGGTGGGGCGGTTGGGAAGGGGGTGGCTCTCTCAAGGGAGGCTCCTTTGAGTCGCCGCAGACCACGGGGTGCAGGCAGACGAGTGGCCGGTGCGGAGTCTCCTGGAGACAAGGGGGTAACCGCATACGACATCGGCCTGGACATAGTACTGTCTCAGCAAACGCAAACTGGCTATATTGTACTGACTACTACACAATGTCACATAGAAACAGTGTTTTTTTTTAAAACCTGTTTTGAGGCTATCCGCGACAAATCTACCCTTTCTTTTGAAGTATTGATAAAATCTGAGAGATTCATTAATTTATTTATTAAAATCAGTAGCATCCGATTGATTTGAAATCTATCAAGATTTGCAAGCATATCATATGTTTCCAAAGTGGTCGATTTTGCCCTGAAAGGGTTCGATGATAGCGAAAAATTAAATTGGGTGCCCACGAACTGTAAATGGGGGTCTACGAGAGTGGATCCCATTTAATCAGGTCATCACCAAAATTAAGGCACTCCGTAAATGTCATAATTAAACACAGATTGAACCTATTTACTAACATAATACAGCTGTTAGTCCTGCATTATGGACTATCGTAAGAAAGTTTTTGATAGCTTTTCTATCTTTATACCACATGTTGAAGGATTTCAGTGCAGTTGTCAACCTTCTTAAAAAAAAAAAAATATTTATTCAATGTTTACATACCGACATAAAATATGGCGCACCCTGTATATCAGATGTCAAAAATATGTTTGAAGATGGTAAATTTGATAAAAATTCAATATTAGCAAGGCAGGGATCTACGAAAAACAGGAAAACTCGACAAGGGGTCGACGGAACAAAATAGTTTGGGAACCTATGATGTATATGATCAGTTCTTTTGTATTATGACGCGTTGTTCTGATGTTTTTATTCGCCTGCCAATGCTAAGGGCACATTTTGAATTATAAAAAATTAAAAAATAAACACAGGTGATCTCGTAAGGTCATCCTGTATGGCGAATAGAAATTCTCATTTGTTAGCAGGTAGTTAATTGATTGGCCGTGTAAGGAGCACTGGAATTTCGAACCGGAAAGCCTCGGGTGCTCGGTTTCTTGGAGAGTTGGAGGGTCGAAGGTATGCAGACATGTCTCCCGAATATCTTGAGTATTTGTACGTAGACCCCTCCAGTGACCGGCTCTGAATTGGTGATCACACCAACCTCTGCTTAATTAATTATTTTTAGGGTCAACTAAACATAAGTCAAGGTAAAAATAATTTAAATATATTCTAAGGTACACGGTTCCAGAAATTTTTGTATAAGGGTTAATGTATGCAATAAGATATGGCAATGCCGTTGTAGAGAGAAAGTGATCGTTTTAAAATATATTTTGTAGCTTTCCAGCTGTATGGTTTAACACAGAGGTTCCCAAACTTGTTTTCCCGTCGACCCCTTGTCGAGTTTTTCCTGTTGTTCGTAGACCCCCTGCCTTGCTAATATTGAATTTTTACATTTGATCGGATTTTTTGTCCGTTATATCCGAAATCCGTTAAACAGGGATCCGTTATATCGAGGTCTTACTGTATACCTTTACACATAAAAACACACAAAATGCAAATATAGTAACATTCACTAAAAAAATCAATACTTTTAATGGGAGGGATGGGTTTGTTGCTTTGATAGCAAATTTTCAATCTTTGGCTTTAAATAAGTCAGATTTAACTTTAAATCTCCTCGCCCAGTGATTTCCAATCTATTTATTTTTTTGTAAGAAGAATGGCAACCGCACTGAAACCCCTTTCCACGAGGAATGAAGATGGAAAAGCTATAAAAATCTTTCTTGCGATAGTCCATAATGCAGGATAAATAGCAGGTATGATATCCCTTTCTAAACTGCACCTTCAGTTCTTTATTAGTGCTTATTCCGATCAGTTCTTCTTGTATTACTTTATATTTTTCAATATCACTGTATGGATTGATAATCCACTGTGGTATTTTGGTGATGACCTGCTTAAATAGGATCCACTCTCGTAGACCCCCATTTATAGTTTAATTTTTCGCTGTCATCAACCCCTTGCAGGGCGGAATCGACTCCTGGGGGTCGATATTGACCACTTTATGACCACATATTTCTCTGCTGCTTAGATATATATCTATAAATGATGCCTTGAATATTCTTGTTTAATTATTGATACAAATGTAAGACATGTGCTTTCAATTGAATAACATTCAATACGCCCGATCGTTAAGCTCTTGTTTTACATTCCTGCAGTGGAGGCTTTATCGTATTCGAATGGCAAATGAATGTAACCGTCTCATCGCGAATTCAAAACGATATCACACGGCTGCGTCAACATGGCGGCGTCAGCTGATTGGGTCTCGCGCGCTTTTTAGAAAATCGAACGTGAAATATTTAAAGCCTGGAGCAGCGCATTGCCATGGGGTTGGCAACAAAGCCTGCAGGCGTCAGGGGTGGAAGAGGGGGCGAAATGCTGCAACCAGGTGAAATGCTGGAAAAGTTTTTTTTTTACTAGTGTATCGATTAAAAAGTTTTGCCTTTGGGGTAGTTGCTCCAGAGTGGAAACGCTGCGGAAAATGGTGGATATATATTTTATGCCATGTTGTGTTTAAAAACAGGTTAAACTTTTGCACTGCTGAAGGTACGGTTACGTTGTTACAAGCACGATAATTCAAACGACCTAAAAAATTTTGAAAAAATATTAATACATCTATTCAGTTTTTATATTTAGTGTTACACACAGTGTTGGAAATATTTTTACTGAAGTAAATTGTACACAATAGAAATTTACTAATGAAAAATAATTTTTAAAACATGTCAATGCTTAAAATCTTTTGACTACGAAATTCAGAGTTTACTTAAAAATAATAAACTGGAGTAAACTCATCGAATGTTTTATAATAAAATCAATTGTATTTTATTAACATGCTTGGCCATGAATTTTTTAAACATAAAGCTTAAATTTTATTATCCTGCTATTGGTTTCATCATTTTGTTGCCAAAATGAAGACACTTGCGTTCAATACATAATTCCAAATCGTGTGAAAACAGTATAATAATTATTTGCAAAATAAAAACAAACTGAGATCTTATCGTGTCGTCTAACATCAAATAACCTCAAAACCGTTTCCTAAAATACCCGAAACGGCGTACATTAAAAGAAATCACCAGACATTTTATCAAAAGAGTCAAATACAGCATGAAAAGAAGAACTACAAATGAAATAAACTGATGTACATAATAAAACCATGACCTATATTCTGAATACATCGGCCCATATTTTTTCCCCAAATCGTCATTTTTTCTTCCCTCCCTCGTGTCGGTTAGGGAAATGGTTCCCGCGGTCGATACAGCAGAGCTCTGTAGGGCGGCCCAGCGGGGTATCAAAAAAAGCATTTAAAGAAGCTGCTACATTTGAAACAGTTGCACAAATCTGCTTCTTTTTTGAAGAAAATGCTCGTTGGTATACTTTTTTTGTGGAGTCTTTAATTTTTCGTTGAGAATTACCACACAAAGAATATTAAAACAGTTAATAGCGAAAGCGTTATTTTATAATTAATTATGATAAATATAAAGCTGTACTATGTGTTTGTGTGATTATATATATATGAGTTTCAATAATTTATTATAGATAGATCGGCTTGTATGCTGTGTATAAGTATATAGATTTCTTCTTTATCGAGCGCCTCTCCTCACAGGAGGTTGGCGACCATCTCACTAAGCATATACGCATCCTGAGCCAGTGTTCATGGTTTTCCATGGGAAAAATAGTGTAGTGGATCCCTGGGTCCTTCAACACCGCAGTTTTATATTGCTGCTGCCCAATAGCATTCCTTTTCTTACAAAGCTCTGGCGTTTTCGACTGATACTCTTTTTGAAGCAGGCTACAGAAACAATGGCAGAAGCCCCTCCACGTACTTCCAGAGCACATCCCTCCACAATCATTCCAAGTCCACTACTCCATCACCGATCCTTATATACATATAATGTATTAAAGCTGCTTTTTATTAGGGGTAATAAAAAGCCGCTGTTTGGTCACAGCAGGACGAGTAAGAAACAATAGCAGGAGCCCCCCTCCCACGTACTTCCAGAGCACATCCCTCCACAATCATTCCAAGTCCACTACTCCACCACCGATCCTTATATACATATATATCTATTAAAGCTGCTTTTTATTAGGGGTAAAAAGAAGCCGCTGTTTGGTCACAGCAGGACGAGTAAGAAACAATAGCAGGAGCCCCCCTACCACGTACTTCCAGAGCACATCCCTCCACAATCATTCCCAGTCCACTACTCCATCACCGATCCTTATATACATATATATGTATTTAAGCTGCTTTTTCTTAGGGGTAAAAAAGAAGCCGCTATTTGGTCACAGCAGGACCAGGACAGGAGGGGTGGAAAGTTGCTCGGCGACCGCCATCACGGACGCTGAAACGTGTCTTTGTGAAGCGGGCGATAAAGTTTACAAGTGAATGTGGAATCTGCACAAAACTTGGGTAATTGATTGAACTGAGATACACTCTCACTCGCTCCGTACAAAATAAATCTTTTCTCCTCGCCTTTGTCACAGAACCGAGTTTTTCTGGGTTATGGGATTTAGAAACGTGGACTGAAGTCTGAAGGAAGTGTGCGATAGACATCAGTGGCGTGCACTTCGAATAAAAAATGCATAATGATTTTCTATTTTATTAAAATAAATTATTAACATTTTGTATGTAAGAGCTAATATTTATTTCTCATAATAATGCGGCGCTTATTTTTTATCATCATTTATGATTTATAACGTGTATTTTATTTAATTTTCGTTGAATGAGCGTGTATTTGTTGATGTAAGATTTTTAAGACTTGCTTTTTTTCTACGTTTGTTCCGATCATGATAAGAAAATTATATTTTTTTATAATAAAACTAGATATAAAAATATCAATAACGAAGTGCAAAATAAAGATGTAGAGTCAAGTATAAATTCGTATATTAAAATTATTATCGTGATAAAAAAACTTAGTCATATAATTCCCAATATATTATAAACAGAAATGCAACTTTTATTATTTAATAATTTTTATTTATGTTTCATATTTATATTTATATTAATAGCTTTGATTTCATTTGGAATCCTTAAAATATTTTGTCAGTTTCAATTTAATCACTAGAAAATTAATTTATCGTATCTTGATCTAAAATGAAAAATGTTTTATTTGTTAACTGGACATATATATTTATTTTCAAACTTAAAAGTTCTATTTAAAAACTCAAGCAACACACGAAATATTCCCAACCCGCCTCTGACAAATAAAAAAAACTAAGTTACTGAAAAATGGTTTTATTCAAAGTTTTACATTTATAAATATTTTCGTAGAAATAATAAAGGAAAACATTCATACGAAATTATCGTTTCAGCTTTGAGTGAGGTAAAAATAAATGTGCCTCCGTTCTGATATTGAAAATAACAGTAGAAATAAAAAAAAATAAAAGAGCAAAATACATTGTAGCTCTGGCAACGAATATGAGAAAACCCTTAAATTTTACCAGAATCTCGAAAAAATATTTCGCCCTCACTTATTCTAACTATTTCTAACCGTATTTATTTTATAACAAGATTTTTTCACAAATATGTATTCTAGATTAAGACCTTAGATTGTTATGTATGAGTATATTAAATACTATGTAATCGTTTACATATATAAAAATATAATTTAAAGCTACAGATACATTTTTTGAGACGTCCTATTATTGCGGTATTTTATCAGTTTTAGAATTTCTTTTTAAGGCTTTATAACATTATAAAGTAAATGGGTGTTAAACCGCGTTTAAGAAACTGTCTGTGTATTATCTATTTTTATATCAGGTATTGAAACATTTCGCAGAGTACTATGGAAGTTTTCAATTTATTGATGTTCCGGCATACTATCGTAAAATTAAGATAACTGAGTATCTTAAATTATAAAAAAAAGCTCATAGCACGCGTAGACTCAATAATTTAAAAATATAATCTATCAAATTTGGCCAGCAATTTACTTTTACCATTCGTTTCAATTTTCAGAAATTCCATAGCAATCATGTATATTTTGTTGACATTACATTTTCTTGACAGCTTTAGGTTTACAATTAAGTATGTTTTTGGAATCGTTAAGTTTGATATCCAATCACATTTGATTCATTTTGTATTGCACTTCAATGTAAACCAGAATTATTGCCGAAAATTATCACATTTCATTTTTGACATCACCGTGTAGTAATTATAGATATGAAGTGAGTTGACATTAACGACAAAACATACAAACCAACAAATTAGATTTTAATCAGCCAATTTCTATTCCAATTGAAAATCAATTAATCACATCTAAATCAAATATTTATTAGGTACTATTGCAATTTCGTTCTAGTCCGGTCAGAATTAAACTGCATACAATAATGCAACCGAACAATTGTATCCAGCATTAGCGGTCTGTCTACAAGCATTTTCCGCTTGTGCGGTGCATCCGGATTCCATGCATAGACTGCATTTAATTAACTGATAACCACTCGATGCAGAGGAACACTGCATTAACTGTAATCTATTAAACTCAACAGAACAGAGATATTAGGCTATCACCGATGATTACAATGAATATTTTAACAAATATGCGTTTTCCACTTAAGAGCCGTGATACCATATTCGAGTTTTTTGACAATTTGCTTGCACCTATTGCAAAAAATCGACTGCACCAATCAAAAAAATTTAAATGCAGAAAGTTAGATACATCCTTTTTTCTACTACGATTTTTTATTTTATTTCTTATAATTTACTTTTAATATGATAAATATGTGTTTTTCCGATTGAAGTTTCGGGATTGGAGTTTCGCGATTGGACTGTCTCTGGTGTCTGGTTGGCACACCAGAGGCAGTCAATTACCTTAAGACTTAGTGAGATGGTCGCAAACCTCCTGTGAGGAGAAGCGCTTGATAAATAAGAAATTTTTATATTTGTACACAGTCAAACTTCAGATTAATATCAAAAAAATAAAACTGTGGTGTAGAAGGACTCGAGAAGTACCTTGTCTAGATGAGGAAGATCCTGATATTGTTTCTGTAGCCTGCTGCATAAGAAGAATCAGATATAAACGCCAGAGCTTTGTATGGAAAGGATTATAAAATAATGCTATTGGGCACCATACGCAAATTTCCAATATAAAACTGCGGTGTAGAAGGATCCAGGGACCCACTACACTATTTTCCCCTTAAAAAAAATGAACACTGGCTCAGCATGAGTATATGCTCAGTGAAATGAGGAGAGGCGCTTGATGAAGATAGCACATTAATATTCCGACTTCCAGCCACTGGCGTATATTCTACGCCCATATTATTTACATTTTCTATAAGTATATATTTCTATTGCTGACCTTTAGTCCAGGACCGTGACAAAAATAATAAAATTATTTTAGCTGCCAAAGCTTACAAGCACATTTAACCGTGCAATTTGAAAATATAGACGAGGTTTAGGCAGTAATTTAATTAATTCCAATCAATACGCCTGCAGCAGACGTTTAAACAAGGCTGGAATTCATCTCGGCGTGAATTCACGAAAGATGAAATATTTGCGTCTCAGACGTACTTTAACGAAGCCTCCTTCGCATGCCGAGCAACCTCTCACAGGGGGTGTCTGCAAAAAACCCACACAAAGGGGCGAGATGTGTCATGGTGCACCATGTGCCAGGCGAACTCGCCCGAGTGTGTCTCATATCGGTATTTATTGTCTGTCGTGTTTAATTTGGTGTGAGGCCCTGACAAATTTGTTTGATGCTGGATAATATATATATATATATATATATATATATATATGTGTGAAGAAACTTTATGCAAAACTTCTGTAAATAAAATTAAAAAAATATATATCTTCTTCGTGCTTTTGCGTCAAGCAACTTCGATATGAACGATTAATGTACTATGAATTTTAATGAAATGTTTATACTGTAGCTTAATCGTCTTCCGTAATAGTTCGAGTTTTTAACAACCATAAAAATGTTTAGAAGTTTAATGGTATGATCTTGTTTTTTTAAATGAAATGTTATATCTCAATACATAAGTTCCTCTCCTCAGAGGAGGTTGGCGACAATTTCACTGAGCATATACTCAGTGTTCATGGTTTTCTATGGGGAAAATAGTGTAGTGGGTCCCAAGTACAGCAATTTTGTATTTGAAAAAAAAGCCTGTGTATTGCTGCTTTCCAGTATCATTATTATAAATTCATTTCCTTACAAACCTCTTACAAAGTGATTAGGGATTTTACAAAGGTGTAAAAATAAAATAATAAAAAATTAGTTAATTTCAGAGACATATTGTGAATAATTAATTTTACACTTGAAATGATGAGAAAACATAACGAATTTTAATTAATAAGTAGAGTTCAAACTACCACAGATTTTTCAGCCTAGTATTCAAACCAATTGCGTAAATCTATAGTCTCTTATGTGCATTTGTGACTTAATAACTTAAAAATATATTAATTTAGAAGATACTATGCAAGTGTTTTTATGTATGAGTTGTATTGCAGTTATATTTTTTAAAATTTTATTTACGTCGTATTGATCCTATCTCGTTTCTTTATTTATTACCTGCGTGACATATCATACTTTGTGTGATGTACTAAAAATCCATAAATACACTGGCATATATTAAGTATTTGCATATAAATGACACATGAAAATGTTATTTTTACATTTGAATTTGAAAAATCTTTATTTTTTACAAAACGTACACCAACTGCAAATATATTTTTATTCATAAAATATTCATCATTTAATTACATTGAAATTAAAATAATTATAACTAAGCATCGCATTGAATTGGGTCCTTATTTTTGTTATACAATAAAACATGTTTTTGTTCTTATGGCACGTATCATGGTTTTAGATGCTTTTAATAAATATTCTTTTGATGTTTTGTTGAATATTTTATTAATTAAAATTAAGGGTATTATTTGAATAAGAATATTTTTTTGTAATAAATTTATGTATTCAATAAACGGTCTTAGTGTCTAGGTGAAATTTTAGCTTTTCTTTTTTCATTTCAGGCAAGCAACCTTCAGAACCATAGTGTAATGAAAATAACTTTTGGAAATCTTGAGGGTTGATTTATTTTATGTGTACCTTCGACTTGAAACAAAGCTTTTTTCTCGACTATTAATTAAGATACCAGACTAATGAATGTGCTTCAATTACAAAAACTAAGACATTAGTTATCACGGTATTAATTTTGTAAACAACTTTTTCAGATAAATATCAAAGTAATGATATTTTCACAGCTATTTATGGCATATCAAGATTTTGAGTTCAAAACAAAACTATAGTATTTTTAAAATTTTAAAACCTTGATGTTTGAATGTTGAAATTTTTCGACTATTCGCAACAAAGAAAAATTTAACTTAACTTTCCCATTATTATTTTATTACTTAAATGAGTGTTTAGCAAAGACGAATCATAAATCATGTAAAGTATTTTTGTATATATTGTTTTTTTTTTTTTGAAAACAGTCCTTTACCAAAAAATGTTATACAGCACCTTGTTGATTTATTTTGAATGTTTATTTTTGCGAGTACATTGAAACATTTTGCTTTATCAATAATTTTTTTTTTCAGTGGTAAAAACACGCAAATAAAATACTTCATCAAAATGATCCTCGAATTCCGTTTGGTGATCCATCATTACATGGTGATGGTTTAATTCGTTCATTAGTCTGAAAACACCCACCCCCATGCTGAATGATCGCTGCTTCAGGTTTGACGGATGAAACTGTCTCCTGAAGCTGAAATGAGGCGCCTGGCGCAGGGCTCTAATGCAGGGTCCTTTACATGTCATAAACATCCCATTACGTGTGACGTATCAAGATCAATATGATGAATACGACAGCTTGGATTTATGAAGACGTTTACTGTGTATCGTAAATAAGTACATTCATGAAAATATTTTTTTCAAAACTGAGAAACTCTATATATTACATACGAGCATTCTATAAATAATTCACAACTGTCAAATAGTAATGTGTCCATGGTGTATTTGAGAATTTGTTGGTATTGAAAAATATTTCTCAATTAAGAGACTGTGGTGTGTACACGCAAATTGTGATAATAAGCCAAGATTGGTAAATATCATACACTCAGCATAGCATCTGGCACACCAGAGGCAGTCCATTACCTGGCGAAATCGTGTCATTTAATTAATTTAATTGTCACTTTATTTTGCAATGTCGAAAGTTGATTTTTTTACACAGTATTGAAAAAACTATAAATTATATTTATCTATTGTTTATTATTATATTAACGTCCATTTTCAGGGTAAAATAAAATCTTGAAGATGTTGAAAAATTGGATAAAATGACGACTTTTCAAAACCAAAGTTTGTTAAAGGTTTTTTTTTTTATTTTTAAATAAATAAGACGCACGTGGTTTATATTTAATCTTTTAATTCCAATTGAAAAAAAGACTTTTAAATGTTTAGGATTCTTGGAAAATGTACCAGACGAATCTCCAAATTCTACACTTCAATTGGTGCAGTCGATTTTTCGCAAAACGAACTAGACCCTTAAATGTGTACATGCTCCATGGGATTTTTTTTTATAGTTTTTACGTTTAGGACCAATCTGTTGTTTTTGAGTAATAAAAGAGAATTTCGCATAAAACAAAAGTAGCAAAATTCCCATGATTTGGTTTTGAAAATAAGGTAGAATTAATATCCGGTAAGTATTGACGTCTCTTCAAATGAACAATAGTATGTCAAAATTAATGACAAACTTGGATGATACTCTCAGTTTTGTCTTTTAATAGCTTTAATCCCAAATAAAAATTACACTTAAGCCAAACAGCACGATGACCCCTAATTTTGCTACCGTTTTTAAGGAGTTTTTTCTATGTAATAATCACGACTGGAGAGATTTTAAAAAACGTACCGCACATAAATAGTCTGAACAGGGGCGTTGACTTTTCCTGACAAGTTAATGTCATTTAATCTCAATTTATCAGGTTACATAATTTATGTCCCATAAAGGGCAGCTCCCCCGCATTTATGCAAATTCAAAATTCTATTGATTTGCCGATAACCATAAATATGCAAATTAAATAGGCAAATTACATTTTATTCACAAAAAGTAATTAAATTTTTAAAGCTCAAGACAGAATAATTTATTTCAGTTTATTATAGACAGTAAGTACCAAAAATGGAATTGGACTAGTTGTGGAATATTAGCCGTTATGTATCATACATTCAGTAATATTTGTAAATAATTTCAATATGTGTGTTAATCACACGTGGCACAGGAACCTGAACACGTGAGTCAAGTACACGTGAATCACAATAATTATGAAATCGAATGGAAAATGACGACCTACCATTAAAATGCCACGTGTTATAATTAATTACTGGAAATAATAGACCTACGGATAAAAATAGTTTATGTAACCTTGCGTTCATTGATTTAGACGCTTTTCAAATTTGAATATATTTGATTTAAGATATTAAAAAAATCATATATTTTAAATTTTATTATAATAAAAATAAGTTTTGATTAAAACAGCTGAAGAATATTTAAAAAAAACCTAGATATTCATTACATATTCAATGCAATTTGTATGTAAAGATTGTATCAAGTAATTTTTTTTTAATTACACTCTAAATGGATGTAAATATAAAATTATTTAATACATACATACATTCATTATATTTACTTTTTATAACAAAATTTATATTTAAATTCAAAAATTGATAAATGAAACTATAAATGCTAACATTGACGTTGAAAAATATTAACACATTATTTAAAGCTATTAAATAAAATATATTACTTTATTCAAACATTTATTAAAAAAAATACTTTAGCTTTAATTTAATTGTTTGTAAAAAAAGGTTCTTTCTTAAAATCGAAATCCCTTGTAATTATAAGCGCAGACATTTTTTTACATTTCCTATCTGTTTTTTTCAGCGGATCCTTTTCAGTCTTCTCCGAGCTGTTAAAAGGACTTTCGGGAGTTTCCTGTCAAATAAAACCCTGCTCTTGTTCCCGGCCCGGCGGAGTCACACAATCGACGATGATACCGCCCGCGAGGGTGACCACACTTCAACCACGTAGTGGGGAATAATTTATTAAAAATTAAATATCAATGTTAATATTTCTCGCAAATCTCAAAACAGCCGATTCGCACAATATTTCAGGTTTTTTGCAATAGTAGATAGATTAAATCAAAGCCGTTACGACATACTCGATAAAATGACAATTAACAACAAGTGTCTCTAAACAACAGGTTAGGTTATGTTGTGTAAGTTTACTGACATATTTTGACATTAACAAATAATAAAAATATTTAATTAAACGAATACTTTAATAAACATTCTGTAAAATTATATTATGCCCGTGTAGTTAATCAGAGCGTGGTGGGGAGCAGTTACGACGAAATGAAAACCACCCCTGTACCAGGGGACATTAAACCGCGAGTGTCTGCAAACAGCAGGTTAGGTTATGTTGTGTTAGGAAAGGTTAGTTTATAACATCCAAAATTGACATAGTTTGACGAGCAAGATAAACATAAACACTAATTGTTTTGCTTTGAGCTGTAAGGTTCAAGACTTGCTAATTTTGTAAACAGTCGCAGTATATCCTTGATATTTGAACACCTGATTTCGTTTGCTCGGAGTTTCCATATTTATTTATGTACGCTAATGCCTGTTCGGAGTCGAGGGCGCAGGTAGGGCTGAAGAAATCTGCGGAAATTAACTTTGGGATTATTAAAAGTGCTCGGATAAGAGATATTCGTTTAGCTACGTTTGTTATTATTTAATTAACGTAAATTAACATGAAGTTTGTTAAGAGTAAGTAAAGCTTACCGCATTTATCTCATCGGTGTTTTTATCAAAACACACTAGTTAATCTTAAACTTTGATACATAATTCTCTGAGAACATTAATTAAATACGTAGTTTACTTTTTGATTTGACGATTTAATAGAGAGTTGATGTGAATTCGTAAAAAGTATTCGCTGGAGTAAAATATATACACAGTGTGCTTCCAGCGCTCGCGGAACAGAAGCAAGTTGGATAATCAACTTTCTTTCAGCAAACAAGATTAAGAGATGGGGAAGTTTGGTTAGTTGAAATGAGATGGCGAGTGGTCACTGCGAGGGGTCAGTTTAGGGGGATGGGGTGGTCGCGAGACGAGGGTCCCGGCGCACCTATCGCCAATCACGGACAAGGGCTGCTGGCTTGTTCGAGAGCAAAAGATTTTCAGTTTCACTGTAGCTGAAAAGAATGTCACCGGCGATAGTTTGAGAAATTTCATAGTACGGTTTCTTGATTTATTTATTTATACCTGAAATCTAAACCCGTTTAACGTGGTCTTTTCAAATGACTGTTCTTCATACAGTGATTATCATTTTCAGTGCTGTCCAAGAACTGTGAGCGATGCTATTGTTTATCTGTAATATTGAGTTTTTATTATTAAAAAAATTCAATATTTTTGACAAAGAGTACTTGGTGGAATTACATTTCAATATTTTTGAATAAAATACTTGAGTGATTTACTACATGTGATTTTAATGTACTTGACAAGTGGAGGATTCTATATAATTGGAAATTTTTGTGAACAAATGTTTTAATATTAATGGGGTAATTATCTAAAGTAGTTATCACATTATCCCTTACCACCTGACAATCGCTCTCTCTCTTTCCAACAACATCGCCCTCTAACAATTGTTTACCTAATTGCTTATTACTATATAAAATCTCACTCTGTTTGATAACGCCAACGTGAAGAACATGTAGAAAATCACTCAAGAATTTTATTCAAAAATATTTTTATTATTTGCTGAAATCAAATTGAAAATATTTTTTATTTTTTCATATTCTTTTCATTTACAAAAAAATACGATTTCTTATATGATTCCGTTGATTCCGGCACTTTATTATTGACATATAGAGCTTTAGTGCCCAAGTCACAAGTATACAGCCGGTTATATCAAAAGTAAAAAAAAGAAGCATGTATTCAGAATTACCCTTATTTATTCCAACAATATAGGCTTTATTTTTTGTGCTAAAAATATATATACAAAAAAAAAAAACTAAACGGAACTCTCATTTATTGTTAACAACTTCTCGGAAAAAAGTCAAAATATTATATTTCATATCATTCTTATGAAACTACTTACGCTTCAAAATAATACTTTTGCAAAAAAAGTTACGAAGGGAATTATATACAGGATGAGATATTGGTTATATTACTTACAAGCAGGTGTCCTGATTTAACTGTCGCCTCCCGAGGAACTTCTCGGCTCGTCTTCATAACAAACAGGACAGAAAAACATAAAACTTCCCCCAGCCGGTCCGACTGGGGGGATGAAACTCAAGCCTTCCGAGAAACTTTCGACTTTGACTAATATTATCGTTATTCTCAGCATCTTTCAATACAGCGACGATACACCCTGTAGAGAGATGTCATACTACCATCCCTTATCTGTTTAATATGAAATCATCACAATTATTATTTATATATATATATATATATATAGTGAAGTGAGTTTAACTATGTAATTACTTTATACAAATCTTGTGTGTAGAACCAAAACAATAATGCGACAAATCATGGATCTTGTATATAGTATTTTGGCACTTGTTCCTTGTTAGTGTTGTTCACTAAAACTAAATAATTCTACTTTTGTATAAAACCTAAGCACTTCTTCTTCTGATGCCTCTCCTCATAGGAGGTTGGTGAGCATTTCCTTGAACATTTCCCTATCCTGGGTCAGTCTCAGTAATTCGGCCGCACTTCTGATTCATGGTATTCATGAGGATGACAGAGTAGTGGGTCGCCATTTATACTACAGTTTGTAATTTGAAGAAAAGATCCACGTATTGCTGCTGCCCAATATTACTATTATGTAATGTTAACCTTTTCTGACAAAGCTCTGGCATTTAGACCTCCTATTCCTTTTGTAGTAGGCTGCACTGCAGACTACAACATAGGTTCCTAAACTATTTTGTCCCGTCGACCCCTTGTCGAGTTTTCCTGTTTTTCGTAGACCCCCGTCTTGCCAATATTTAATTTTTATAACATTCGTCAACTTCAAACATATTTTTGACATCTGATATACAGGGTGCGCCATATTTTATGTCGGTATGTAAACATTGAATATCTTTGACATTTATCAACCAATTGACTTGAGTAAACATGTTTTGAAACAATAATTCAATACAATTTTAACATAATATAAATAGTGACTCTGTACATTGAAAATAGTCGTTCAGTTGCGTTAACTCAACGTGCATAACGTCGAAAATATTGTGGCCAACATGGCCAATGGAATCCACTCTTGTAGACCCCATTTACAGTTTGTGGACCCCCAATTTAATTTTTCGTTGTCATCGACTCCTTGCAGGGCAAAATCGACCACTGGGGGTTGATATTGACCACGTTGGGAACCTATGCTCTACTATCACTCCAAGTCTAGCGATATTTTATATACGTTTAAGGAACAGAATGTAAAGAGCGAGGAGGCAACAAAAGATTAATAAGGCAAAAATAGCTTCTTTTTTTTTGTTGCTTCGATAGCGTTAAATTGACGAATGACTAAGGATGTATCTATTTTTATAAATAATATTTGCGTGCTCGTACCGATACGACACGCCGACGAACTTTGCATAATGCACGCTCAGGAGCGGAGTTTGCTCGCTTTTTGTTTTCGTTCTGAAGATATTACTGCGCCGTGTTTACTTTCTTCCGAGAGCGTTGGCGTTTCTCTGTTTCCTAATATTTCCTGATGCGGAAGACACAAAGTGAAAATATGGAAGCCGCGTAAACACGCCATTTAATATTGATTAAACGCGGGCCTGTGCCGAGGCATCTGGGCGGTACGGAGAACTTCGTTTGATCTCTTGTAAAAAAAAAAATCCTTACAAAACCGTCTGTGCTCTCTTGGGGTACAAGACGTTTTCAACCTCTTACATGTTTCAAATAGTCAAACCGAATAAAAAAACTTCAAAACCAAACAATAAATTTTTAAGCTGATAAAATATTCATTCGCAACACATTTGAATCCTTCAACAACCTGAATTTTTTTCAAAGAAAAATGTCTTTGTAGATTCTCTACAGTTGTACCAAAATCATTAATGAAACTTCTCTTCACTAGTAGCATGAAAAATACACTAGCTGTACTAGCCGGAGAAGATGTATACTTTATCTCATAGAAGAGTTTATTTCGGTATTATAACACTCACGAATACCACAAGTATTTGAATAATATCTATAATAATCAATTTGATCTTCAAGTTGTATACGTGAAATACAAACGAATGAGTTTGCACAGTGAAAAGCTGATGAATGAAGTGTATAAATATCAGTAAATAAGCAATTGAGACAATAAATAAGTTCGTAAAATTAAAAGGAGGATTACCAAAATTAGAGAGATGAGACCATATGTAAATATTTTGACATAAATATCTATTCATTAAGCGGACAAGCTCACAGGTATTTCATGCATACTATTTGAAGAGCAGATTGATAAATATGAATCTTATTCAAATGCCCATGGTATGCGTGATTTTTATATGAACTATGATCGTAAGAACGAAATGAACTCTTCTATGGAATGAAGTAGACATCTGCCCCGGCCTGTCCAGCCAGTGTATTTTTAGTGCTACCTGTAAAGAAAAGTTTCATAAAATATCTCTGCACTTACGACATAATATATCAAGTGTGACAGATGTCGGGTCGTAACCCACCATATATTTACGAATTCGTGAATGAATTTAAAGGAACAGCGAATCTCATCGCGCAAAAACGCTAAAGGCATGTAAGATTATCATTGGATTTAAATATTTTAAAATATCTGAATTTATAATGAAACATGACAATCTTGGTCAAGTGTAATAAATATCGGTTCGTAACCCAGTGTATAATATTTCATTCACTTACAAATAAGATAGTAAGGTGATTTTCATCTTCAGGTATCAATTTATATTTAAAATCCAAGCTCTAGGTTTTGCTGGCACATAAAAATCAAGCTCTGTGTGTGTAGTATCAACACTCATTGCTAGTCACCGGAAATTACCAGGCAAAATAGTGATGTCATCATGTTGACATCGAAACATGTACGTTTCATCATGTGTTATCAAAAAAATTAAATTAGACTGACCACTAAGTGATCTTGAGAATCTGCGATTAATACTTTTAATTATCAAAAGAAGTTTTTGTGTGTAATTTATCCTTTTTTAAATTAAATCTGTAATCTTTATTTTAACCTATTAACCCGTTAAAATATAGTTTATTTTAATAGTGTATTTATGATTTACATATTATTAAGTCAAGTATCAAGTTTGTGTACTACACTCTGTAAATAATAATGATTGGTGATGGTTAGAATAAATATTTATATAAGGTTGATTTTATTATTTGCATATATATCCATCTCATTATTTTTTGTCGGGAATAAGGTTGTATCTATTTTTATCTGGCGGACTTCGTTATCTGCAATTTCTGTCGAGGTTCGTGTGAAAAAAAAACAGGTTCTGAAAACCGTCCCACATTTAGCAGAAGAGTTGTCAGTGTTCGCAATTATTTTCGCGAATTCCTCGATGTCCAGATTTTAAAATACCTCTCTGGTATTTATTTTTTTAATTTTCATTCGGAACGCGTATCGTAAAAATATTTCACGAAAAATGCAATTTTGTAGCTACTGTGCAATGCCACGCGGTTCGTATATGCGTTGCCTGTCATTGAATATATTAAAATAAATTTAAGCATACTGATTTTTTTTATACTCAATATTCGCAAAAATACCATATACTGTGTTTGTTAAAAATTTAATCGATTTACAAGCGAGTGGCATTATTTTAAAAATATACGTGTTTATTATTTTAACATTTGTATAAATATAAAAATTTTCATTTTTGACTATCTGATATCTGATTTAAAATTTAAATTTATTGCACGCTTAAAAAAACATTTCATTTTAATTATTCTGGGCATTTTTATATGTATTCACTATGAAGATTTGTCACATACGTATAATGTGAATACATTGATCAATAAATAAACAGTTAGTTAGCGATTTGGTATTTAAAATAGCTTTATGCATGGTTGCAGTTTTTAAAATGCTAATAAACGTGTCTAAAAAGTACTAACGAATATATAAAATTAAATAAACAATCGTCACATTTGAGCCATTTGGTTTTTTTAGTATATTTGTTTTTGTGTTTTTAAAAAGAAATGTTTTGCCGTTGGTTCGTTTCTACCGTGTTTGTTTTTCAATTTATTCTATACAAAAGTGCATACTTAAGAGCTATAAATTCATGGAATAAAATATTTATTTCTATATAACGGCGGTGGTTTACAGAGACAATGGTAGCGGAAGATTTATTGCCGTTGTTTTGAAGCGACTTAGTGAACTCTATTGCAGAGAATTCTGTCTCGTCGGCTGAAAAACCGAGATAATATGGCCAAGGAAGGGGGTTGGGGCAGGCTCTGTTTACTTATTACGATACTTTTACTTTGTTTAATATGATATGCTATTTGTTCAATGTTTATCAAATTTATACTTAACTTAAATTAAAACGGTTAACTTATGACAATATTTTATAAGATTTGAGTAATACTTTCATTGTTTTAATATATACCACATTTAACTATGAGATGATTTATTAATACCAACGCTTTTGTGTTGTAGTAAAAATTATGATTTTTAAATGTATTATAATACCCTAAAGCAGTGGTCCCCAACCCTATGCCCGCGGGCACCGATATAAAAATATTTAAGTTTACAATAAAATATTACGAAAAAATATATATTTAGTACTTAAACAGACACATATAAGCGAAACGAAATACATTCAACACAATATTTTCAAAATAATATTTCATTTGAAAAAATAAATGGTGTTCGCCGTCCGATCGGCATTCTAGAAAGTGCTCTTGGGTACAAAAAGGTTGGAGACCCCTGCCCTAAAGCAAACGCCATACGACTATTAAATAATCTTTTTTTTAACGCAAACAAAGCATACTTTAAATAGATTAAAGAAAAACCTTTCATGTTAATCAAACTTATTTGGTTCAATATTTACTTGTAATAGTAAAAAAAGTTTATGTTAAAATTTTATTAATTTTATACCGAATTCAAAAATATTTATTTAAAATAGTAAACTTACGACACTTGTTATATGCCCTATTATATAATATGGTATGTTTAGTGTTTATTAAGCTTATCTTGAGTCTAAACATCAGTTTGATAAACTATCCATGTGGTTAATAACTATAGTGATTATAATAATACGATTTTGTCATTTCACTATTAAAATAGAGAGAAATATCCTCGAAAACATTATATTATATGAAAACGACACCAGGAGAGTCTGAACCAACACGTCCACTGTCATCGGCTTTAACAAGTTATGCTTAAGGGTCTAGGTCCCATAATCGAGTTTTTTTGATCATTTGCTAGTCCGTTTTGCGAAAAATCGACCTCACTAATCAAACAATTTTAATGCAAAATGTTTGATACTTCTCTTCTTCCGAACAAAATATATTTTTATTCCTTATAAATTTACTATTAATATGATAAATATGTATAGGAATTTGGAGATTTGTCATGCCCCTTTTCCAAGAGTCCTAAACATTTAAAAGTCTTTTTTTAAATTGGAATTAAAAGATTAAATATAAACACTGTGCGATATATTATTTTAAAAATTAAAAAAAAAAAAATCTTTAACAAATTTTGGTTTTGAAAAGTCGTCATTTTATCCAATTTTTCATTATCTTCAAGATTTATTTTACCCTGAAAATTGACGTTAATTAAATAATAAAAAATAGATAAATATAGAATATAGTTTTTTTAATACTCTGTAAAAAAATCAACTTTCGACATTGCAAAATAAAGTGACAATTAAATGACACTATTTCGCCAGGTAAAGGCTGGAAGCAACTGCCTTAAGTTTATTTTCAGAAAATTCACAATACGCGAGTATTACGCGACCACTTTATCAACATAATTTGCTTGCCAGGTGCTCTTCTGCGGCGCCGAGTCGAAATGATGAGGTGATGTGACTACTGAGTTGAGGGTCGGGCTTTCAAGTGGGCGATGGGCGTCTGATGGGCCATGATTAATGGCCGCAGCCGCAGTCCACGGGCAAGTGCTGCAGGCCACATCCATCATGGGGGCGTCGGTGCTCCTGCAATCCCTGGGGACCAGAGCTACAGAACCATCCTTTTTTTCTGCCAGGACTCTTACATCTGTACTTCAATGAAATAAGAAATACTTTGATCTTATTTTATAGTGCTTTTTAGAATTTTTTTATATATTTAAGCAGTCATTGTTATTCAGAAGTTTCGGTTTCTACGCTAAGACCATCTATCTAAGAAATCCCTAATAATTATCCTAGCATGGGGCATTGGGTAAATTACTCACATATGAAACGACGATATAAATCATAGGTTAACCAAAGTGGTTAATGTCGACCCACTAGGGTCGATTCCGCCCTGCAAGGGGTCGATGACAGTGAAAAATTAAACTGTAAATGGGGGGCTACGAGAGTGGATCCCATTTAAGTAGGTCATCACCAAAATACCACAGTGGATCATCAATCCATACAGTGACATTGAAAAATAGAAAGTTATACTACAAGAAGAACTGATCGGAATAAGAGCTAATAAAGAACTGAAGGCGCAGATTAGAAAGGGATATCATACCTGTTATTTATCCTGCATTATGGACTATCGCAAGAAGGTTTTTGATAGCTTTACCATCTTCATTCCTCGTGGAAAGGGATTTCAGTGCGGTTGCCATTCTTATCCATATTGGAAATCACTGGGCGAGGAGATTTAAAGTTAAATCTGACTTATTTCAAGCCAAATATTGAAAATTTGCTATCAAAGCATCAGACCCGTCCCTTCCAATAAAAGTATTGATTTTTTTTAGTGAATGTTACTATATTTGCATTTTGTGTGTTTTTATTTATAAAGGTATACAGTAAAACCTTGATATAACGGACCCCTGTTTAACGGTTTTCGGATATAACGGACCAAAAATTCGGTCAAATGTAAAAATTCAATATAAGCAAGGCAGGGGGTGTACGTAAAACAGGAAAACTTGACAAGGAGTCTACGGGACAAAAGTTTAAGAACCTCTGATATAAATCCTCGGGATATTTTTGAACCAGTGAGATTCAAACCACGGTAACTGACTAAGAACTTTACTTGCTATATGCAAGTGTTATTCCGGTTAACCTATGTTGCTAAATAAATATTAGGATTACTTTAAAATAAAAATAAAAAATTCAATAATAAATTTTTAATAAGTTTATATTCTTATGTCGGGTTTAAGAGCACTGTAACCTAGTTAAGCCCTGCTTGCCCAGGGCGTCCCCAGGTGTGCAAATAAGACGTGGGCGGGTCCCAGGTGTGGGGGCCGCGGTGGGCGGATTATGAACACTTGTTAATCCATGACCTAGAATTCGGTCTCTACGCTGTGTATTTATGAATTCGTTGAATACTTAAGGTGACATAAGTCTTGTGGGCGGCATAAACCTTCTTAAGCTTTAAGTACATTTTGAACATTTGTGTTAATTGATAATAAAAAATTGAATGCAATAATTTGTGAGTAAGCTCAAATTTAAATATTTTAACACAGAGAATAAAAATCTAAAAAACTAAGTAAGAATTTAAATCACAGGTTACCAGGGGGTCCTGCAAGGGGTCGATGATGACTAAAAATTAAATTGGGGGTCCATGAACTGTAAATGGGGGTCTACGAGAGTGGATCCCATTTAAGCAGGTCATCGCCAAAATTTAGGCATTCCGTAAATGTCATAATTGAACACAGATTTAACCTATGTAGTTACATAATAATGCTATTAATCATGCATTACGGACTATCGCGAGTAAGTTTTTGATAGTTTTTACATTTCCATACTACGTGGAAAAGGGTTTCAATGCAGTTGTCAACCTTCCTACAATAAAATAAATAGGTATTCAATGTTTACATACCGACATAAAATATGGCGCACCCTGTATATCAGATGTCAAAAATATGTTTGATGATGATGAATTTGCAAAAATTCAATATTATCAAGGCAGGGGTCTACAAAAGGGGTATGATTTAAATTATCAACATTTTTAACTTTTGTTTTTTTTTTGACCAAATGTTTTTACTGTACTTAGTATATGCAAAAGTTAGAGAAAGTATGCAATTTTTATGCGAAAAATGTTAAACAAAAAAAAACCCTATGGGTGTTGCAATTTTCTGGTTGCCATGAATGAATTGTATGAATGAAATTGATTTACCTAGTTTAAGCCAAGTAAACATTTGTGATTGTGTGAATCGATTACGTTGAACATAATATTTTAAGTTAATTAGATAATAACACAACATTTTAAAGTATCACCATTATACCAAGAGCACAGATAATACAAGCGATTCCCCCAAAAGCTGCAGGTTTTGTGGAAAAAGAGAATTTTTGTACATTTCCGTAACGATCAGGTTCTAAGTGACAAAACAACACTCGGGCCAAAACAAAGGCGACACTGCAGATTGTATCGTTACCGAGGAGCTTCCGGTGGGGGAGGCACCGAGGGAGCATCCCCTTCGAGCAGGGAGGCTTCGCAAAGGGAGATTGGCAAACTTAACAGGCTGGCACATGCGCCCTTGTCGAGCCGAGCGGCTATCGGAGATGATCTTTATTGAAATCTGAAGTTGATCTTCATAATATATACAATATTATCAGTTCGCTCCTGAATGGAGATTCAGAATAGCGGTTTTAAAGGAAAAAGATAAAACATGATTATCTGCTTTATTCAGTTTTTTTCCTCTTCGGTGTTGTTTATTTTGCAATGATGCCTTATATGAGTAAAAATAATATGCTTAAAAAAAAAAAAACCTTGTAATTTTTTATATCAATTATTTCATAGTAATAAGTTAATTTTTCGAAGGCTTTATAAATCTCACAGCGTTTTATTATGAAAAGCTATGCTGGCGTTCAATCAATAACGTCTATTTACTTATCAACCCATTTGCTGAAATATTTTTTCAGCAATCCATTACTCATCAAAATTGTTATTCAGGGACTTTTTTTTTTGCTTTCAAATCAGTATTTACTTTAGAGCAGGTTCTAAAGATTGAAAACGGCCATAAATTATTTCGATAGAGTTTATTAAATAAAACATCAATCAATTTCATAACCATTTTTTTTATAAACGCCTAAATAAGATAAAATCTTCAGCTTTAAATTTTAAATTTATTTAATGATCTAAAGAAAAACTTTGTTTTTTATTACCACGAAGTATGGGTTCAATGTCGGACTATGTTTTGTATTTTCTTTACTATTAACTAAATTATCACATTTTTGCTTTTAAACTACTTAAATCTTAATTTATTTTCACGAGCAAAAAGGAAGGGAAAAGTTTTGAAAAAATTTAATCAATTAAAACATATTTTGGTGTTGTTTATATTATAGTATATACAGAAATCTATACAAACACTTGAAATTTATTTTAGTTTCTTGAATTACGGATTATTATTTCTAAATAAAGAAGTTAATGAACAACATCATAAAAAAAATGATTAAAATCTATCCCATCCATGTTAAAAAAAAATCATGCAAATATCAATTAATTTTAATCTGATAAGATTTTTCATAAAAAAATTAAGTAATAAATAAATTAGAAACCACAAAGCTGCTAAAAAAGTAATTTAACATCGGGGCGTGGCTGTCTTAATTCCGAAACTACAAATTTCCCTGAAATTACTGGGTTTGAACCTAAAAACAAACATAAACATAAATTTTAAATCCATACCGTGTATTTGCACCAAACATGCGACCGTTTACTTAAAAGCTACCCTTAAAAAGACGGTGGCGTGCGCTGAAGGGCTGCAGTCTTAAAAAGAGCAAGAAATTTTACTTCTTTTTCCACTGGGAGTTAGAGTTTTCCATAAAGCTCTAACAATGAATCACACAGCCAGCATACATTTGTTCAATTGGCATTTATATTTTAAGATATTTATGTTTTACAACTCCGCTTGTATATGATGTACCTGGATTTTACTACCTGCCTTGAGACGTGACTTTCTTAGCTTTGACGGTGTTTTAAAAATAACGATTAAAAATATACGCACACAAGAAGAAAGCAAAATATTAATATGATGAATGTATTATTTGCTACAACGAAATTAACATGCAAATTCCATTACAACTACTCTGAAAAGCATATAATATTTTGAATTTGGTTTGGTTAAAACATATAATTATTAGCGTCAGTTATCAATGAGTAAAGTTTTAAATAAAATTAATTGTTAAATGAACAATTGCAGTATAACAGTGTCAGGGAATTGCAAGCATTGTTTTATAAGTGAGTCAGTGATTTGCAAAACCCGCTGTAGAAATCATCACATTCTTAATGAACTCCAAAACACCAATAATCATTTTGTTATATATTATTGATTTTTGTGAAGACCGTCTCACAGGAAGTACGTTTTAGCCTATACAGGTTTTATTGGTTGTTAATGATTATGTACATTTTTTAAATATTGAAAATTGATTAAAGAAACTCTCAAAAAAATATCATCGTGATTTGTGTGGGATTCGAGAACCCAAATCCCCAAGCTAACGTGGCCGATGCATTACCAATTATACCAACGAATCACTTACCAAGAGTTTTTAACAATCATATCCTATAAGTGAAACAACGTTTTTATTATGCCAATTAAATATTGCCAATAATATATTTAAAAAGTGCGTGTATTGGCTTAATTAAATAGACTTTAAAAATGATAATATCCAGATCGGATTTAAATGCTTCACTCAGTACTTTGGGTTAAAAGTCTAGTTAATTGGCATAATAAGTACGTTGTTTCACTCACAGGATATGATTGTTAAAAACCAGTGTTTCGTTGGTATAATTGATAATGGATCGGCCATGGTAGCTTGGGGATGTGGTTTCATATCCCACACAAATCACGATGATATTTTTCTGAGAGTTTCTTTAACCAATTTTCAATATTTGAAAAAATGTACTTAATCGTTATCAACCATTTTGTTAATTTTAGTATCTGAGAAAATATAGCACAACAAAAAAATTCAAGTAAAAAAATATTTATTTAAAAAAAAAGAATAGATAAAGCGATTCTTTTGTCGCGACGACTCGAATTCTTCCTTCGCCAATCAACCAAGTACGAGATTCGAGTGTCGGGGAAGTGCAATTAGCTTCTTGAGCATATCCAGTCCTTTGAGACTGCACGGTGTGCAGCACGCCACTGGAAACCCGATCGTGTGACGGTCGCGTGATATTCCCCCAGCTGAATCCTCCGCTGAAAAAAGGCGTCAAAGAAACCTGAAACTGGGGCGGAAGTGCCTTTTAAAGTTTTGTAGAGCTTATAGGTCACGTCGTGAGTTATGACTTCATAAAGGTGACCATAGACCAGCAGCCGATTTATTATCACTTTTCGCCGGCTAATGTTTACAACCTCTGGAGAAAATTTATCTTACGACCCGAAGACTTGAAATTTTTTCTCATACAAATGCAGCACACTTCCTACGCGAGAAGTATTACGTACTTTTAGGTTGTAAGTTCTGTTTTAGAGTTTGATCATATTTATCTGGATTCTTTGCATTCAGCAAAGTGTATCCATTAACGTCATGGTCATCAAATCATCAGCCGGTAAAATTTTATTGGTTTATCATATATCAATCCCGCGATATACTTCATTTGCATATTGAAACTAAACCGATGATATGCTTTTTTAGTTTCAACGTGTTTTTTAGTAAAATATAAATAAAATAAGTCCATTTCCTAATTCCAACATAAATGTGGTATAAGCTTTTATACAATGTATTTTTTTCATAAGCTCATATAAAGTGATGTGATAGCATGCCACGTCATATCGTTATCGCTTGTACATAAAACGAAACAAATAAAAATGTTTATTGCAGACATGATCTGGAAATTTATGTGAAAAGTGCAAGTGCATAGTAAAACAGATTTCAGTTTAAAAATAAACGTCTGGTCACCCTGGAAGTATGAAAAGCAAGGTAACCATTAATTCAAATATTCGTATAAAATAAACTTTGATCAAAGAAAAAGTATTTCAAAATAATAAATTATAAGCCATGATTTATACATTTTTTTCAATGACATCCGATTATTTAATAAATTTTATGACTGTTGATTGTTGGTAAGTTTAGTTTTAGTTTTTAGTTATTATTCAAATTATTGACGCAATATTTAAAACGAATAATAATTTATTTAAAAAGCAATGAAATTCCTGCATACACATAGCATTTTTATTATTTTAAGCTTAATTTGGTAAATTAATAGTATATAGATAAATTCTGTCATTATCACCTAAATATAATATAATATTCTGAAGTTGCAATTAATTCAAAAACCCAGTATGCAAATATTCGCGAATCTATAATTAAATGAAATCCGAATTTCATATTCGTTGTTAATTAGGTTATGTAGAAATAAAATTGCAAAAAAACGAACATTCAAAATTATTTGAAACATTACATATGAATAAAAGCCTTTTTACTACTGATTTTTATAAAAATATTATTGATGATATTTTTAAACAGCATTATTAATATGTTTTTGGGTTCTGTTTATTTAGAGTCGATTCAATAGTGAAAAATTTTTATAAGGTTTTTTTTGTTTGAAATGTAAGCATCGTCATCAAAATCACATGCTATAGTATATATTCTGTAATTTTAAAAATTATTTTTGAGAATATATATATATCACTCATCAAAATCATCTAAATATTGGCTAGAAAGTTTGAGTTTCCCTGTAATTCTGTTAACTGACTGTTGTTGATGCTTCTGCTGAGTCTCGAGTACTGGAACCGCAGAGACTTAACCCATTAGTCCACGTCGGCGCTCGTTCTAGTCGAGAAATTCAAAGCATATTTCACAGGAGCAAGCTTGCATTTACGAGACCAACCTGTATTTATTATTACTAATCTACGCTTCCATACCAGGTTTACTGGAAATATTTATTAGAAACTAATCTACAGCCATAACTTGAAAAGTGATTTTTTTTTAAATTCCAATGTTCATTATTTGTAACAAAACATAATATTAAACAATTACACAAATTTTCATGCATAACTGGTGTTAACAATAAATAAAATTCAACGTATAAAACATTGCATAGTTGTGTATTTGAATTTGAATATTTTTACCGTGTATTATGGGTTTTGGGATTTTATCTATGAGCCAGCATTTCAAATATTGCAAACCAAACTTGACCAGAACGATTTGTATTTCAAATAGGAATTAATGTGAAAATTTTCTGAATTAATTACTAAACTATACGTATGAGTATGGTAATTTTTATTCGAGCCTTTTGATAGATAATTTTGGTGTGGAATACATAGTTAAATGAATACAATGTGAATGAATTACAAGTTGTGACTTTCAAGGAAATTGCAATTTATAAATACTTTGGTGATTGCGTTTTAAGATTTTTTATAGAGCAGTACAGTATTTTGTATGGAACATTTAAATGTTTGCCTTTCGGAGGAGTTTTGAAAAAGTAATGCAGCATGTGTCCAATTAAAAAAGGTATAAATACAGGATAGCTTCAGCAGTGTGTTTCAGAATGGGTACTTTTCCAGCCACAAGATGGTTTTCGTAATGAAAGCGCCGTACGTTTGACGTCGCCGGGAAAACAGGCCAACTTTGAATGCGGCTGGGGTGATATTTTTCAGGAAAGCCGAGAGAGAAGTTACAAGAACCGCAAATGAAAACGCTTCTGAGTAAGCAAAATGGCAGACGGCGCAAACAAATGGGAAACAGAAGCTGGAGGCCAACTGAGTGTATCCGAGTTCCCCGGGAGAGCCTCGGAAGGTGACCTGCTCTGAAAATAGCACTCTGGAGATTTTTTTTCAGTCTTCATTCAGCTATTTTTTCAGGATTCATTTCAAAAATATTAAAAAAAAAAATTGAGTTAATAATAGTACAAAACAGCCTAAAAAGGAACCGATTTAATGCCTTGTTATTTTCAGGCTTTAACTTTTGCATGTTTTGGTATGTTCTGCTATAATAATGATATAATACAAAATAAAATCAGCGGTCCTTAAACTGATCTACTTTGGTGATTAAAATATGTTTTTTTTTTTTTTTAATAATTCACAATCCAAGACCGACTGTTTTAATAATTATAAGATCGAGTCATTATAATCCCATAAGTACATGATAGATATTTTAGGTCTAAAAAATCTGTTGTATATATAATTTTAATTATTCCAAGACTTGTAAAGTTATGAAATAAAAAAATAATCGTGATCTCAAAGCCACTTGGCCATTCATTTCAGTTCTTTTAGGGAAATATTTGACGCAACGATATATATATTTTTTATTTATTCAATTCTTTTACTAGCAGAGTTTTTGGTGTTGTTTCACTTGAATTTAAATATTTTTGTTGATTTTACATATTAATTGTGAATTGTTCCTTAATTATAAAACAAATTTCATAAGAAAACTCTGCTTGTAAATGAACAAATTATAAGACGAAAAGGTTAAAAGTAAAAGACGACACAGAATTATTTCAAACGTTTACTATATTTAGGAGCATAAATTTCATTTTGATTTTCATAAACTATAGAAGCATTTTTTGTTACTTTGACCTATCACATAAAAGCTTTTGAAATATTGAAAATACTGTTTTGGTAATTAATAACGTGCTTTTGACCTTTCAATTAATTTATTTACAAAGAAAATATTGTTCCAAGGAAAAGTAAACTGATTTTGAGTCTTATTAAATTTTAAACGAAGGTTCTTCTCGGAAAATTTACCTGGGCTTTTTTGTACAGAATATAATGTGTCGAGGTTTGTAAAGATTTCATGAACCTTAGAGTAAAAAAGTTCGATCTGTTTTCATAATTATAAATGCCTCCTTTAATTTAAATGTAATAATAGACACTCTTTGAATTGATTTCATTTCTTTAATTTGTTAGAGTGTTTATTTCGCAATTTATTTTAAGCTAAAAAAAAATATTTGTTTATTTTATTGAAACCTTATAAAACACGTGTTGTTTTTGAAAATAAAAATTTAATTCAAAAATTAAATATAAAAATACTTTCTTATATTTTGTTCTTGAGTTTAATATCTCATAATGCAGGAAATTTAAGATGTTATAATACTTTAGTAAATTATTTTTCGAATTTCAACCTATATAAATAACATTGAATATTTTTTTGAAAGAATAACAATGTAGTTAGCAAGAAGGAAATGTATGGTTTTTACCCTTGATTTAGAAAAAAAATATTCCTTTATTATATTTGTGTTAAGTAAATTTTTCTAAATTCACATGGAGCAGTGCTTTTGTTAAACCTTCAGTAGATCATATTTGAGTGATTGACATAACAGATCAAAACCAAAAACCAAATATCCATAGCTAAACCATTGATATAAGATAGTATTTAATTATTTTTAAATTGTTTTGTTGCCGAGATTGAATGCAAGGTTCTGTTATAGCTTTAAACTATTAATTTTACCGACCGGTTTCGCCATTAATATCAGACTGTCATTAATTATAATGAATGATTAGTTTATTCTAATATCTCACAGTAGGTAAGTTAGATAGGATTGCTTAACATTATTATACCGAGACCTAAACAAACAAAAGGGGTATAATTACATAAGACAAAAATGTATTAATTTTTATTAGTTGTACTTTTACTCTTAATTTCAATCAAAGATGTGAACAATTTATTATAATTAAATTTTAAATAAATCTGCATTTTTTTTCCCATACAACTTTATGAAGTATCCAAAATGTTTAAAAAGTGATGAAATCACAACGAAAAAAAAATCCTGAAAGATCCTATTTGCTGAAGGTAATTTTATAAACTACCCTAGTGGCAGAAACATTAAACTAACGAAAGTGTTCATTAGGGCGTAATGAGCTGCTAAAGCTGTTATACTTATTAAATATGATTAAATTTCATCGTTTCCCTGGTACAAATGTAGCAAGACGCTCTCGCTCATTCGTGTTAAATCTTTTATGTCTACTTTTTATTGAGATATCACAAGTTTCTGCGTGTTTTCATGTAAAAGGAAACCAAAAAAAATCTTTTGACTTTTTTACTCAAATTTTCCATTAACAATAGTTTTTTTTTATATATACATACATAAATATAAAATAAACTCGTTTTTAAAAATATATTTACTATTGATTTAAAAAATATATTTTTTTATGTTTTATGTTACGAAAATACTAATAGGTTACCAATGAACAAATACTCTTGTTCAGTGATATCAGTAAGCACAGAATGCCCGCTATAGGGTTGAAGGGTTGCTGTATGGTGTTTAGTCACACTGTATTTGGACTTTGAAGAAGCTTTTGAAAGGATATAACGCTCACAAACAAAAGTTATCATAATCATCCAGTATATGTTTAAATTAGTCCACTCGTGTATCGCTTTTTAAGTGAACACAGAATGGCTGTTCTGGGATTTTATTGGACTCGAAAAAAAGGACTTGGAAAAATCCCTTAATCTCATAGCTATTAGGCTGATGAAAGCTCCCAAAAACAAAGTAGAATATCGTAGTCTTCTAGCTGTTTGGTTATTCGTATTTTTTTAAATTAGTTCACTCGTGTGTTGTGATGCCAGTGTGCCCAGAATGCCAGCTCTCGAGTTGGAGGCTACACGCGGCACAGTGGTGTGACGCCGAGTTTGGAGCTTTGACGAAGGCTGAAGTGTGTGCCGGCGGTGAGAAGTGAGTGTTTGGGTTTGATGGGGCCTGTTGTTTGGGTGTGCTTTTGGAGTGTATATTCTGGTCTACGCCCCCACACACGGGAATCGTCCGAGAGAAAACAGAGTCACCAACATCCCTTTTAGAATTAAATAACTTCACAATATTTAGGTAATCGATTCACATATGAAACAATTCCCCCTTTTTTTCAAAGTAAGCAACGATTTACCTCTAATGGGATATAAACGCGTGCCTTCACAGCTTTATTAGTCCGATACTTAAGTCAACTGTGTTTAATGTCGCTGTCACTAAACAAGAATTTATTGTCATTAAAATAATGACGCGGAACCAAGGTTAGGACATATTTTATTGATAACTCGCTAGAAATTAATAGAAAAATTAACTTGGATTGGCGTGTATCAAATATTGAACTCATAAGATGCGCAAGAATCAAAAATATTTATAAATAATAAGATATTTCATCTTGATATATTTTTTTAATATGAGATGTATAAACACATATAAATAACCAAACTGCTAGAAACACATGACAAACAGGCTACTGTGCATGCTTTGAATGACTTGGTAACCTGACTATTCCTTTGCGGTTTTATTATAAAAAAATTGTTTATCTAAGCTTTGGCGGATTTCACGTGTATCGATCACAAGATCTTTGAATGTTTTCCAACCGATGCAGTGAATTGTTTTTGAGTAGTTTATCTTTTCGTCTAACTGTATATTGTGACCCCGTGCTCATGCTTAAGGACCAGCGAGTTTGGAGGAGAAGATGTTCAAGCCAGCTAGGCCCCAGAGCTTCGACCTATGCGAGACAACACTTTTCATGTTTTTCAGCGCATCACGGAGACGCTGTCTTAATAGATAGTAAATATAAAGTAGGGGAGGCAGTCTGGGGAACAGCGAAAAGTGCGCTCTTTGGGAAACCCCCTTTGACAAATGAATGATATTGATATCTGTCCAAAGAGAGTATCGAGTATTTGTTAGTTCGATAAAATAAAAACTATTAGTAATCAAGTATTTCTTTTATTGTTGATTATAAGAATACAAAATGGAAAATTGCTTCAAAAAGATGATGTTATCCAAATAGTGATCGTTACGCTGCTGGCACTCTTCTAATCTGGAACAAAGATTGCTGATAACACGCTGACACATAGCCCTCGATATTGCTGCCATTTCTGACCTGATGTTTTGTTTCAATTCCGTTAGGTTCATCGGATTATTCTCATAAGCGCTACTTTTAAGGTATCCCCATACGAAATAGTCAAGAGGGCTAAGGTCGGAGCTTCTGGGAGGCCAGTTGATGTTACCTCTACGTGAAGTGAATAATTCGTTAACAGCTTCAATTGATTGATAGGATGTATAGCAAGTGGAACAAGTATTGTTGGAACCACGTTCTTGAGTTGAAACCTTGAAACTCCTGCAACTCTGGGCCCAATTCACATTCACCCGATACTCTTTTTGGACACCCTGGTTTCAATTAAAGATCAGTTGTCGGCACGTGGATTTCACGTGAAGTATTTTATACTGATTCTTTTGATTCTCGTTGGCCGAGCAGGTGCTCGACAGTACTTCCCCGGCGATTGCAGGGAGCAGCAAGTAGGCAGGGAGGCTCCACTCTCGCTGTGTCTGAGTTGTAGGCGCTCCGCCCCTTTGCAATTACCGGGGAGCTATCACGCGACACGCCACACGAGAAGGCCCGGCACTCCACGCGAGCCAAACAAGCGGGCCGAACCTCTCCGGCGCCGAGGACTATGCAAATATACAGCGGGTGGCGATTAAACAATACGGAGGGGGTGAGTTATACGTTTCAGGCACACTGTTTGCGTCAAACGACGGGGAAAAACACCCGAAGCACATCTAGCTGTACCTGAAAAAAAAAATCAATATTTTGTGTACAATATAAAAAGCTACATTCAACCATACGTAAAACGTGCTTACTATCAAAAAAACCACAAGAAACATGAAAATATTTTAATCTGGTTTTTTAAGATTATTTAGAGTTCTTCTCGCGGATTGAAGTTACGAAGAAAACATCAATTATCTCCAATTATTTTTTTTTTTAAAGTATTACCAAAGATTGGGGTCTCTGGAAATACATTAAAAAAAAAACATCAATATTTTGTGTACAATATAAAAAGCTACATTCAATCATACATAAAACGTGCTTACTATCAAAAAACCACAAAAAACATGAAAATTTTTTAATCTGCTTTTTTAAGATTATTTAGAGTTCTTCTCGCGGATTGAAGTTACGAAGAAAACATCAATTATCTCCAATGATTTTTTTTTTAAACGTACGAGATTAAGGTCTCTTGAAATACATTTTAAAAAATCACCCGAAGGATATCTAGCTGTACCTGAAAAAAAAACTTCAATATTTTGTGTAAAATATAAAAAGCTACATAAAACGTGCTTACTATGAAAATACCACAAAAAACATGAAAATGTGTTGAAAATAATTTTATCTGCTTTTTTTAGATTATTTAAAGTTCTTCTCGCGGATTGAAGAAATAAAGAAAACGTCAATTAAATATCTGCAATGAATTTTTTTTTTTAAATGTGTTTCTCGAGACCTCAAACGACATAAAAATTAAATGCTAGTAGACAACACTTGCACTATTCGCTCCCAATCCAAAATAATCGAAACAATGTCATTTTGCTAGGTGAGCTGTTGATACATTTTATGAATATTTAATAAAAATATCGGAATGATCGTAAATCACTAAAGTAATTCAATTCTAAATATTATTTAAAAATTTGTAAAACCGATTTTGTCCGATCACATCCCACTCCCATACGGAAATTTTATAAAAGATTTCGAATATATTAATTAGACATAAGTATCTAGAAACTAGACTCTCGAATAAATACTGCATTCCTAGTAATTTATAACCGTAAAAAAATGGAATGATTGATTGACACGCGTCTAAGAGAGAAGCCTACTCTTGCGTAAATTTTCCATGCGTGCTTTGTCTTTCTTTGTTAGCAAACGTAAGCAAAAAAAAATAAGTAACTTAAGGATTTGATTTATTAAATAAATGAACATCTTCATTAACTTTCAATTGATTTGCAAAATAAATTTGAGCGTAGATAAATCTAACAACAGATCAAGCAAGTAGTCCCTCGTGAGTGTGTAAACATCAAAGGGAACCTGATTTAACGATGCGACAATATTCCTCCCAACGTAAATGTCAGACGTTTAAACCGCAGATTTTAGTAACGATAATGATGCGAGTATTTGTATAAATTATTGATTCTGTAAGTACTATTTTCAGGAATCGACATTAATTATGGGCGTTTTAATTGTCAAGCAAACGTGAATCATGATTTCTCAGAATTTAACATGTAATTCATAATATTTAAAAAGTCCGCCACAGTTCTACTTGTCATCACGAGATATTTTTTTATGAAATGCTAATACTGTCCAATTAGACACAAAACCTAAACTTTTGGTGGGAAAAAAATATCGTGAATACAAATAAGTGCACAGACATCCATCTTTATCATATCAGTGTCTATTTTGCACTCGCCATGCCGCAATTTCAATTGCACCAAATGACAATAAATAAACCCCGGGGTAACGTTTCTTTTTCTGAGACACTACATAAAAGTAAGAAAGATAACAATGATTAAAAATGACTTTAACTCAATATTTCATTATAATTAAAAATATATATTTACGCAAAAAGCAATACCGCTTCAGCCGAGTGCTCCTGTAAATAATGAATTACCATTAATTTGCATAGAGTTTCATTCGCGAGTTTCAGTTTGCCCAACAATCGGTAAGATCCGCTCGATAAAGTTAACAATGCCGCCTCGTGAGGACCTCAGCCCGGGTGTATTTTTGGGATAATTCAGTGGCGAACTGTATTTGGTCGTAATATAATTAATTAACTGAATTTCAAAAATAATCAAAATATATATATCCTCTGAAATACGCGATATATCATAAAAAACAATCGTAAATAATATGATCTCGAGAGCTCTTGTGTGCTTTACTATAAGGTGAAATGCTGAAAATATTTTCAGCATTTCAGGACCAAAACACCTGAAGACACAAACACTTGCACAGCGTATAATCTAAATAACATCGTATAAAATTGGGTTCCAGTAGGAGAAACAGTTATCAGTTTTCAAACTATGGCAAAATATACATTAATTAGTCTCAAAGTTAAATGTAATGAAAATCTGTAATGCAGATTTATTTATGATTCACACATATATAACATGGAATAGACAGGAGATTTATCTAGTTGGAAACAGCTTCCTTCTTCTTGTGTGCCTGTCTATTATATTTACTTGTAACATCTAATTTTTTTTTTATGTACACCAAAACAGAAAAAAGCTAAGCTTTGTACTACAACTTGTCCTATACTTCTGATTTAATTGAACTCTCAGATACCTTGCGTGTGATAATACAAGAGTTAAATCTTTTGATATGATACGTATTAATCGTATTTTTTATAACTATAAAGATACGTCGGCGTTTATTGTTTTTAAGCAAATCACAAAGAACTGTTTTTTTTTGTTAACGTAATTTTTACATTAAAGAAACATAATATTCCTGAATTTCAGTACGAATCCAAATATTCATTTGTAATAAAATACTCACGGGGTGTTCTGTAACTAGACAGTTTGATAAAATCCCTGATATAACTAGAAATGATAAAAGTGCGGTGATGGGGACACTCGCAATCACGAATGCAGTGATATAATAAATTGAATGAATAAAAACACAATCAAACAGAAAGCTGTGTGAAACAAATAACCGACAATGTTTATTTAAAATTTGAATGTGTTTGCATTTTTTTTTTCAGTTTTAATTGTAAACATACAAATGTTATTTTTATTCAGAACAGGCTGTTCATTAGGTAAATTGTGTTGCACAAAATGTATAAATAGTTATTTTGATAAAACATAATAATGAAGTACAATTTGTTTAAAATACAATAATACCCGTTAAGCGCGGTTTCACTATAACGCGAATTTCAAATATCGCATTAAAATGCCTCGAATTACGCGAATTTATTATTTTTAGAATGTGTATGAACATAATGTAGTCATTGACTTCTCTTAGCAATTAATAACAGCGTTGGGTGTTATGAACGTATTTTACAAGAACGTACAAGAAACGCTACCTAAAAGACAATAGATGTATTTATCAGTAAAAATAACATGTAATACTGCATAAAAATGATTCGTTTTGACTATCTTTGTATGTTTGATCGTAAATCCCGATATACGCGAATATCACTTAACACGATTTTTTCCGGAACGTATTACTGTATATTAATCATGATCATTATAAACGCCTCGTTGATTCAAATATTGCTGTATTCATTGTTAATATTGTCCATTTGTATTCAATTTATAATTCTACAATAGTTGCAAAAAAAAAATCAATTCACTCCCGCGTTTCGAGATTCGAAGGCAAAAAATATTTTTAATAGAATTAAAAAAAAATAAATAAGTAAAAAAACACGTCGTTTTACACCATTTACACCGCAAGAAAACCATGGCTTTTAACGTAATGAATTCCACGGTTCAACCATAAACCGACCGTGTCATCTGCCAAAGCGGCCCGAATCGAGCAAACGAAAGCAAATCAGCAAAATACCTGTTTATATTAAATTAAAACTTGAGCACGTCACACCCGTAAACGTTTACCCCGCTGTGATGTGTGGGGGGGGGCGGGAATACAGCCTTGAATACAGCCTCCCATATAGGACTCCTCCAAATTTATTCACGCGGCGCGGTGCCTGGGATTGTGTAAGACTGAGGGACATAAACTAGATTGAAGGGGTGACATTTGGTCGGGCTGCATGCGCATTACCCGCCCGTGGAGCTTCCGCCGGAAGAGGCACCCCGCCCCATTAATAGACGCGCTTTGAATTCAATTTAAAAAGTATGATTAAATTTCATAACCTGCACTTATGTACACACACTTTAAGCGGGTACCAAATTGACTAAACTGATGTGCGTAGCGGGCAAAATTTGCGTATAATTGCACGTGCGAAATCTTGTCTATACACTCTTTGATTTGCATGTAGTCAAATAAATCGTTTCCTATAAAAAGTTGAACCGCTTCATACACGCTTTGCGGATTACTTGGCATCACAACAACACCACTTTGTCCGAAAAATTGTTCAATAATTGGAGGATTATCATTCCACTTCTTCATTGTCACTTGGTTCAGAATCACTGGACAGTATTGGTAGAAGTAACGTTGACGAGTCTTAACAAACATTACGAGCTGTAAACCTAAAGAGAAAAATGACCTTCTGCCGCTTTTAGAGTAAACACATTCAAAAAGGTATAAATACGCGCCCCGTTAAGTACAATTTGTTTATTATTTTTTTCACACATTGAAAAATATCGTTGTGATTTGCGTGGGATTCGAACCCACCTCTTCACGGCTTACGTGGCCGGTGCATTTACCAACTATGCTAGCAAGCCACTTCCATTTTAGCATGACTTTTAACAATCATATTCTATATATGAACCAATGTACCCGGGCCAATCAATATTTAGTGATTTGCAAGCACTGGACTTTTTAATCAAAGTAACAAGTGGAGCATTTTTAATCCAATCTGTGTAGGTAATAAATACGCACTTGATTGACGTTAAATCCACAAAATATACTGCACTTAGTTATACATACGCGCTTTGAATTCACTATATAGTTTAGTATTAAAATATAAAGCTGATTTTTTTTATATTTACAAACCTAATTGTAGACTTTGAAAAATTCTACTATTCTAGGCTTCTGCTATTGTTTCTGTAACCTGCTACAGAAGAAGTATCAGACCTAAACGCTTGAGCTTTGTAAGGAAAGGATTATATAATAATGTTACTGGGCAGCAGTAAATCGTAGACATTTCTTTCACCTGACCCCTTTTCATAGTCAAAACTTGCCTACGGACCCTCTTTCATATTCAAAACTTGCCTACGGACCCTGGGTGAAAAACTACATAAATTAATATTAAAAACTAGTTGGTGCAAGTATCGACTCTATTAACCTACCTGACTCACCGCGATGCCTGTTATTACTTGTTTTTCATGAACCTGTCTATATTTATATTTTACTTAGGACGTAAAAATCGCTTATAATGTATTCATTGTTATTTATTTTAACTTCCATATTAATAAAAATGTGTCACAATTTTTTGATGTTATATAAAACCTTGCGCGGACCCCCTGGCGTTGTTCAGGGACCCCCAAATCGATTTTAATTTTCAAAGGACCCCCGAATGATTCCCCCTGATCTAGGTCAATAGTCGATACAATGTGCTTCGTCTTCTTCCGATGCCTCTTCCCTACCCTGGACCAATCTCACCGGTTCGACCGCACTTCCTCACTCACAGAAACCAAAAAGTATTAGTAAGCACAATTATTAAGAGTGAGTATACTGTTAAGGCAGAGTAGGGTGGGTGGCTTTGCAGTTGACTCGATCTTTAATAAGCGCGACAATGGCTGAGCTCACTCTAAGCAGTGCACTTAGAGGAGCGTTATCTGCGATGCGGCGGGGAAGTCCCGGAACGACACCACTAAAAGAATATTACGGAAATTGGCTGGGTATTGCATTGTGCCCGGAGTGCTGTTAGCCGGAATTATCATATTATACTAGTGTTTTATTGTGTGCTATAGTTCCTCCATAATGGCTTCTCGACTGCCGTTGTTTTATTCATATATTCATCACATACAAACACTTGTCCGTAAACACTCAATAACGTTATCAAAAAAATGATAACGTGATGCAAATTTGATAAAAAATATATTTGAGTTTAACTATGAAAGAACGGCAGTTTTCTGTAATTTAACAAAACACCTGCTTCTCTGATATCGAAAACTTCAGTGCGGAGCTGCGACTTATTGGAAGGCGGATATCTCGTCTTTTATATCGACCAGACGGAACATAAAAATTTACAGCGTAAATCAAAAGTCATGACATGAAATTTCAAGTAACGATTCTTTATCAAGATTTAGCATGTCATTTCTAATACCAACTCCGAATTATGCAAATAAGCTATAAAAAAGGATACATACTGATGAATACAGCAGAGTCGAAAATATCGCATAAAATATTAAATTAACTTGGATAAACCTGGTAAGTCTGTTACGGGGAAAATCTAGGCTAAAAGTTCCAAATGAAAAAAATCTTTTTATTAGTGGTCGAGGTTATTTTTTTAGAAACAATATTTGCCTCAAAATAATACATTTGATAAAAAATCTTTGATACTGAAATTAAATAGTAGACTTTTTGAAAACCGTGGGTTCATATATTTCTTTAATAAACATAATTTTTTGTCAAATGAAAAAAATAAAGTAAAATAAATACTTACAGTTTGAATACTTTTAGCTCTCAAACAGTTTTTTTTTATTAAACAACCTACTACCTGTAGCTTTTTTATACTTCCAAGACAAAGAGGGTTTAACATTTCTAATTTAAATTCTACGAGTTTAGATTTCTCCTAAAAATTACAATAAAAATCACAACCCCTAATTCGCAATAAAGAAGAAATATCTTTGGGTTCAAAATACATATAAACGATTGTAACTTTGTTTTAATTCGACCAAAACACACAGAGGTTTGTTTAATCAGTATAGTTTATAACATAGATTGGTTCCCATTATTATTTCATACATAAAACATCATTCCAAACAGTTCCAAAAGCTCTGTACATCGCTTATTCCACTAAATACACACTCGGGCTGTGCAAAAAGTTAGAAAATAACATCAGACTACGTTAAACAAATCAATTTGAGTTGGGTTATATCGAGCAAATCAATTCCGGTATGTAATCGCTTTGCAAACAGGCGAGAAGGCAAACAGTCTTTTCAATAACGCGAAATAAAAAATATATGTTTATACGTCGGAGTCTTGTAATATTTTTTTTATCTGATTCCATATTTCTCATCTGGTTTGCCGGGAAAAGCTTTTTTTGCCGGACTAGTTACTCAAAGGTCATCAGAACAATATGCTGTTCGCATATAAATAAAAATATGCAAATCTGTTTTGTCTACAATGAAAGTTACAGTTGTTGTAAGTTTTGCGGCAAAAGCAAACGATTTCGTACAAAAAATAAAGTTCTGGAAATCAAAAGTCGGTCTTGGAGAAGTTTGCTTAAAAGTTAATTTGCTCAGTATGAAGTCGTTAGCAGGAACTGACTTCTAGTCTGGACTCGCCCAAGTTCCCATCCCTTCACTCTCCACCCCTGTGTAATCTCTATTTCTAGTTTGGCTCAGGGAACTCCCCAGGACCTGAGCTCTTGGAGCTTAGATTTTTGCCACTCTTACGTATTAAGCAAGCTCGTAAGTAGCTAGTGCCGGAGCCAACTTCTTAAACAGTTATTATTTTTATTAAATACATTATTATAATATTTTAAATGTAATATATTTACTTGTTTTGACAAAGCAGGTGGAAGGTGTAAAGCATGTGAGCCAATTAAGCCAAACGTAAAATATAAGGCGTATTCGAAAAATCTTTTCGTTTCTATAAAACACATTCTTTAGTGCATAAGTTCACATCGATTATAATTTAAAATATGTTTAAATTATATTATAATTTTTGTATATTTATAAAACTCTTGAGTAATGAATACATTTGAAAAATGTGTGTGAAAGTTAATTAAATTAATTAATTAAAACTGATTTATATGTATGCAATTTTTGACTTGAGACACTATTGAATTAAATGCAAGTTTTTTACCGTTTACCTATTATATTATTTATTTTTAAAATATTTAGAGTATACAGTGCTTCAAATGTGAAATCAAGCTTTCAAATAAAATCTACATCGTTCCCGATATTTTTATATCGAATGATTGACGGAGTCTGACAGTACAAACGATATCAACTAAAAAGAACTGTAATATGCTATTCATTTTAACATTAGACCAATAATATTTATTGGATTCATAAATCACTAGTTTTTACTGCAGTGTTTTTAAGCAAGCATTTATTTCATGAATTGAGAGATCGACAATGATTGCCAAGTAATTTAATTTTTTTTCGCCCAACAGATATATCATTTGTATAAAAAGAATATATTTAATGTTATTCAAAAAATATATATTTTTTAATCGTAAAGTATGACTGAAGATCGATTTAATTATACGAGATAAACATACAATATTTTATTAAAATTTTTAATGTCTGGTTTTGTGCGTATACATATAATATCATTTACTACTCACTTACCGTTTTTTCATTTGGACCAGTCGACTCTTGAAAAATAAGATTATTATTTGATTGTTCCTAAAAAATATAAAAAAACGTTATTTATTATTTTTACTGTTTATTTTGAAGCCCATCTTATTTAGAATGTTTTCCGTTTGCGGAAATTTTTTTAGTTCAATTATGTTAAAAATCTATAAATATGTTTGTAAAGAGTATCTGATTTTGTTTATTTCCTGCTCGTAGGATAAACCACAGCTTAGATAAATAATGTTAAGGATGTGGTGGGTGATATATTTCATGTTTTAACCGGTGTGTTTAGGACTCAGTTTTATTAAAAGTATGTGACCAGACGTCCGCGCGCTTCCCCGCACGTAATGTATGAAAACGTGTTGCGTTCTTTTTGCGGCAGTAACTTATATTCCCAACGTTTTTGGACTCTCAAACGTAACTTCCCGGGCTAATGGAAATAATATCGCTGAGAATGTCTCATTTTACATATTTTTAAAGTCCTTGTCTCGTTTCAGCCCCTGAGGCAGCACAGGGTGCAGGTTTTCTCGAAAGCACTGCAGTCTCCGCGAATTCGTAACGCTGCACAGAGAAAATGAATCTCTTGAAAGATCCTATTTAAGAGATTTAAGTAGAGTGGAAACATATATTTTTATTTGAAATTAATAAAAAAATTATATGAAATGACTAACAAATATGTTATTCTGAATTTTTTTCAGCAATCCATTAAGGACATCCATAACAAAAATCCAGAAATTATTTTTGAGATTTATTATTTAATATAATAAGACCCAGTCTTCTAACCAATTCTGTTTTTTTTTACTGTTTACACAGTAAATTCTTTGAAGTAAAAATGTGAATTCAATTAATTTTTAATAATTAAAAAGGGATTCATAGACTTCGTTTGAAAATAAACTATTAACAAAAAATTTAGTTTTTATCATAGGAGGTGATTTTAAATATTTTTACCACAAAAAATATTTACCAATTTATTTAAAAATTACTTACGAAAAATTAAATAACTGTATAGCCTTTTAACTTAACTTTATAGTCTTTGTAGATGATATCGAAGTATCTGAAGTAGGAGAGTAGGCTTACAGGAAAATATAGCACTTTTTGAAATTCTTACAGTGTCTTGTTTTCTTTTGAAGTACTATTGAATAATATTTTATGTTGAATACACTTTGTTTACTGATGTATCGAATTCCGCAGATAAAAGCCTTTCATAGTTTCATCCCTCATTCCGTGGTATCATCTTCCTGTGCCCTGAAAATTGTTCAGGTACCCTCTGAAAGATTCTCTACACATTCATTTTTATTGCCTTTTTAAGGAAAGTGTTCAGGAATATTCTCGTATATGTGCGTTTACTTTGGTACTTGAAAATAAAGTTGCAAAGAATCCAAAAGGAAAACTTAACAAGCATTTTGCGATTGTGTATGCTCATAAAATTATTTGAGTTTAAACAAAAACAATTTGCACTCTAACATTTCTAAAAAATAACAAATTTTATGTTTCATGGGTGTTAACCTAATAATACAATTTTTGATTTGAATTCTAAGGTCCAGAGAAATAATTTTTTTCATGTGATGACTGATTTGAAAGATAAATAATGAATGCAATCAACTAAATAAATATTTTTAAAATATCATGTCATTGGTATAAAAATCTTTAGTCAGTCATAGTTATTAATCGCGTTAGTTTGAAATGGCTTCAAAAGATAAACGATACGATCAAAAAGATAAACGATCAAATGAAAACTTATTTTTCATATAAATAAAATATTTCAACACTTTTAGTTTTAATTAAAATGATGATGACGGTGATTATTTGTTTTGTATTTATGTCAACTGAATGAAAATTATTTTAAGACATTCCTATATAAATATTTTATAGAAAGGCGACAACACTCATAAAGAAAATTGCCTGAAATCTTAGATCTCCTACAGAAGAAATAATAGAGTTGTGCAAGTCTTTAGCTGCTTGTAAAATAAATATTCAAATAAAAAAAAATAAACCTTGGACAAAACCGCATCCGGGCAGCAGCTGTTAAATAAAAGTTTACAAAGTTTATTTCTTTTTTGTTTGTGAATACTATGCAAGCAGTCTCCTTAAGTTGTTCTTACTTAAGTGAGATCGATCTTTTTAACTCTGAGAGTAAAGTAAGATAAAAACAACAATATTTATTTTCTACGATAATGGAATGCCTGTGTGCATCTCTCTTGTCTTATAGATACAAAGTCTTCATAGACGGGGGAGGTTCTTGTTAACTTACTGCCTCCAGGCTGTATCAATATACAGGGAGATTTAAAATATATTAACTATACTTTAAAAAAAAAATCAATTTTACATATTCAAACTTAATATTACATACAAAAAACATCGAAAGAATCAAAACACCACACAAAGGCACAATATCGAAGAAAATCTTATAAAAAAAAAAAAACGTTTAACCTGTCGTAATCTGTGGCATAATATAAAAATAATATTTTTTTATATTATAACAAATTTTCATGTTATTATAATAGTCAAATGTGTTAGAAAATGTTTTCAATTAGAACCACCCTTTATAGTAACGTAGACACATTATAAATATTTACTTTTATGGAAATTTGTAGTCTTAGTGAATATATTAGTCGCTTTATGTTTATAAGTAATTATACTGTAATAAATGTTCGTTTGAATATTAAGTATAAAACCAAAAATTTATGTATAAAATATTTGTTTTAGTCAATAATAATACAAGACAATTATACAACAAAACCAATATATATCAATTACTGATATTTAATAATGAAAATATTAACTTACCGTTTCGTATAGAAATTATATAGAAGTAAAATATATATGAGTAATAATAAAAAAATAATACGTATCTGCTATTTCAGATATCGTTATTATTGTACACCTTAATAAAGCTTAAAATATATCTCAATAATAAAAGTTTAAAAAATCCTATAAAAGAATGCTAAATTGATTGATTTAATCTAATCGGAATATACTTTCTCAAACTGTTCATTTTTCGATAGTTTTTAAATAAAAATCAAAACAAGTAGATATAAATTGTTTTAATCAATTAGATGTCAATCCAAAATGAAAAAAGCAAAAAAGTGCACTCTATTGGACCATGAAGTGTTAAACAGTAAATCAGTGTGCAATCTAAAATTTAAGTATTTAACCTTAAAAAGATTGTCAAACTATCTTGCAATAATCACGCTGTAGATATTGATCTCAAATATATATTTTTTTTAAAGTGCACGTTGCTGGACCACTAGACGTTAAATAGCACATCAGTGTGCATTTAAAAGCCGGCGGGATTGAGTGTTATTCTTAAAGGAGGCTGCTTGCATCTGAAACGGCAAGTACGGAATATACAGCCTGGCCGCAACTCGTGGCAAGGGAAATGCATTCGGGGACATTGTGCAGATGCATATGCAGAGTCTAGAAAAGCGTCACTGCGGCGGCTTGCAAGTCGCTTTCCGCTATAATATCGACTCTCGATATTTGTGAGTACTTCCACGGCGGCGAGTAAACAAGCCGTTCTGGATATATATCGCACGATATTTCGATTTCGAAATATTGAAAAATGTAAACGGCTTTGCAGGTAAGGTATTGATTGAAAGTATGGCGTTTGAAAAACGATTTGAGACTGTATATATAGGTTAACAAATAAACACTTATTTCACTTATGACCTATTCCACGAACATATTCCTATGCAGTCTCACCAATCCGGCTGCACTTTTGATCTTCAGCCACGTAAACTTTTTTCTTGAGGATGCCATACTTATTGTTACGAAAAATGTGGCCAAAATTTACCAACGTCAAGAATTCACTTTCATTGCGCATTCTGTGCATGACTCTTTCATTTGTGACGCGGTCAATCCATGGTATTTTAAAGATTTTTCTATACAACCACATTTCTGCCACCACAATTCTTTGCATAGTAGCTGTTTTGAGTGTACAAGCTTCGACTTCTAAAGAAAAACTGAGACGACATAACATTTGCTGAATCACCAGCAACACTTATAGTCATAAAATCTTGCTCATTTATCTTTGATAAAATTTACAGGCAATACTTGAAATCAAGTTTATTTAAAAAATATATATAAAGATGAATTTACCTGCCAGAAAAATATGCAAATTACCTTCACTGATTACCGGCGCTGCGGACGGGCGCAGTTGGAAATTACTACTTTAATTCCACGAATTGGATGAAGGAAAACCACGTCAGTCGTTTCTTCTCAATTTAATCTAATTCCGGATAAGTTTATTAGCGAAGAGCATCCCCACGAAGACAATCGTCTGCGGGGCGCGACGTACCACCCTCCCCAGCATCCCGAATCTTCTCATCCATAAATCCCGTGCTCTAGATCTTTCCACAAAAGACGCGAAGCTTTCGGAAGATCTACCGACTACCATGTCGTAAAAGAGAATCGATATATCTGAGAACACAGTGTCCAATAGATAACTTCATTACTTTGACTAAGTGTAGTAACAAAAAATAAATAGTTTTCGTACTTATTGACTGCTCGCAAGTGTGCTAAAAAGGTTGCATATTTTCGTAGACCTTTTTTGTGATTTTAAGGGTAGAAACTCAATTTTTATTATTACATTATTTTTACTTTACCTGGCATTTCTACAGTATTTGGATCAGTGAGTTTAAATTTATCTTCTCAATAAGCAAATTTTGGATAATATAATTTGACTAGAGGTTTATTCATCGCACCACTTTGAAAACTCACATCAGCAAAATACATTCACATATTATTTTGTGAGACTGAAATCAAATTTTATTTTTTTTCTCCAGTACAAAAGTCGTTATCAACAATAGATTCTGAAATGATATAATCTAATTATATATTTGCCTTGAAAATGATTTCAGTACCGTAGCCAAAACATCAAAGACATAATTCATGTTTCAATAATATTGTTATAAAATAAAGTATTGATTACAAATGTTTACTAATATGATTAGGCACATTAGTTCATATATAGAAGACGATTTAAAGAAACTCTCAGAAAAATATCATCGTGATTTGTGTGGGATTTGAACCCACATCTCCTAATCATATTAGTAAATATAATAAGCCCGTAATGGGTAATAAATACGCATCTGATTGACTGATCCATAACATTAATATAGATTACAAATGTGTTCAATTTTTAAGATGAACCGTTAGTGATTTTTGTTTCAGAAATTATGTAAAGTGTTTTATATTTCTTTGCGCTTTATTTTTTATCATGAAAATAAAAGGCAGTTTTATTTTTAAAACGAAAGCCTTTTGATAGACACATCGTTCCGATAGTATTTCACTATCGCCTGCATCTTCCGTCTCCGCCGACGTACTTCCTGCTATTTTTACGAGCCTTTTACTGGGAGAGCTTTTATTTTTGTTCAAATCTTTATTCAAATCTGAAACAAACGCACGACAGTGATTTGCAAGTTTCTTATTTAAACGCCGCTCCGACGGTTGCCTTCCTCATTTTATTAGCTCGTGTATTGTCATGACCCAGATATGAATGCACGTGGAATAAATTATTCGACATCAACAAATACACGAAAAAAGTTTTTCCTGAAACCATAGTGAATACCCATATATATGAAATGCTATGAGTTTATTGGCATGCCAATGAAATTTTCGTGATACAGTATATGGTGTGTGCATTAATTTTTTCGAATTTTTTCAGAAAATTGGAGCTTTAATTCAAAAAATTGGTACAGTACATTCTATTCAAAGTATTGTCCATCGCTAGCCACTACTTTTTTCCATCTATCGGACAAATTATGGATTCCATCCCAAAAGAGCTGTTCGTCTTATGAAGCCAAGAAAGAATCAAGCCAATTTTTGATACCCTGTTCAGAAGTGAAGCGTATTCCAGAAAGGGCATTCTGCATCGATTGAAACAAGTGGTAGTCGGAAGGGGCAAGGTCTGGGCTATAAGGCGGGTGAGGCAGAACTTCCCATCCACTGTTTTCCAAATAGGTTTTAACCGGTTTAGCAGCATGTGGCCAAGCATTGTCATGATGGAAAATTACAGACTCGTGCCTGGTCGCATATTCTGGCCGTTTGTATGCCAATGCTCGCTTCAAACGCATCAATTGTTCTCTGTAGAACTTGCCCGTGATATTTTGGCCTGATTTTAGCACCTCATAGTGGATGACACCCTTCTGATCTCACCTACTACACAGCATTACCTTGGCGCCATGAATACTTAGCCTGGCCGTCGATGTTGATGCATGTCCGGGCTTACCCCATGATTTTTTACGCTTCAGGTTGTCGTAGTAAATCCATTTTTCATCACCAGTGATCATACGATGCAAAAATGACTTCTTTTTGTGGCGTTTTGACACTGAAAACAAAAGCGCAATAATGACGCTACACAATGAAATATTAAAATATAGCCTGATGCGATTCAATACTAGTAACGCCATCACTTAGAAAATCCAAAAAAATTAATGCACACACCGTATAAACAGCCATCTGCGTCGTTAAAAGTGTATTTAAAAAAAAAAATTGCCGGTTACCAAAACACATATTTTGTGACGAATATTTTTTTTTTATTTTCCGATAAAAATCAAATACTCTACGTTCGCTCCGAGACGTGGCTCAAATACATATGAGAACCATCATTTCAACATGAAATTTAAGTCCCCGAAGAAAGCCCCGGAGCTTCAAATTAAAATGTAGCACAGCACAGAGCTTTTCAAATAATAACATCCGTCAAAATTTATGATTACATTTGTACTTGGATTTTTTTTTATTTGCACGGTGAATTTGCTCTATGTTGGTTTTTTTAAGGAAATAAACAGTGGGATTTGAAGCTAGTTATTTCACTGAAGGCATCAGTTTGGTTGGGGAGTGGACTCGCCCATTAGTGCAGTGGGTCGTCCCATACAATTAGCAGCTGCAGCGGTGGACATGGCCGGCTCTGTGCTGCGGTCAGCTGATTTTTATCGCCACTAATCCGACCCTGCCTCGTCGAAAGCCTTCTGCACGAGGCCAGAGCAAAATTCTGCTTTAAAATAGCGCGTAATATTAGTCAAAAACACAACTCAATGCTAAGAGACCTGAGAACACTGATAAGTCCATTTTGGAATTTTCTGATTTTTTTAGTAAATATTTTGCGAAAAATCTACTGCACCAATCAAAAAAAGTTTAATGCCAAAAGTTAAATACATTTCTTATTCTTGATAAAACTGTGTTTTTTCGATTGACTGACGGATCTAGAACCCTAAGCATTTAGGTATCCTTTTTTTAAGTGGAATTAAAATATTACATATAAACCTATGGTATAGCATAGGTTTGAAAATAAAAAAAATATATAAACAAACTTCGGTTTTGAAAAGTCGTCTCATTTTATCAAATTTTTCAACATCTTCAAAACTTTATTTGACCTTGAAGAATAACGTAAATTAAATAATTGATCATTTTTTTGATATTCTGTAAAAAAACCAGCCCAGCTTCGAACTGTAAATCGTTTAATTTTAAAAAAATTGTTGGGGGCAGTAAGTTTTTCTCAAAAAGGACATTCCTAGTCCCAACATCCTTAAAAAAATATACCATAACAATGGAAAAGTCTTTCTAAGACTTCGATTGACTTACTTTTATGTTTATCACAAACAAGAAAAAATAATTCATTTGGCTTCACAAAAGGCACAGAAGTCGTTGATAATTTTCCCGGAAGGATCAAAGAGATTATTCAGTTTAGTATGGAAGACCAGGGTATGGTGCTAATAGCCATGGCTATGGCTGCATTGCAGGTGGTATTTTCTGAACACACTTGTGACCGAGCCCATGCGGTCCCGCGCACCGCTGCGTATTTAGACTTTGGTAGTCGCTTTGTTAATTTGCGAATTTAATTGTTCTGCACGTTTGCGGATATTTCATGAACTGTTAAACTGTGTAATTAAATACGTGATTTAGATAATTATTTAGAAATAATTAATTTTCTGGGCTTTAATCCGTGCCGCAGTTTAATTTCGGCCGTCTGAAATGCGAAAACCGATTTGAATAGTACTTGTAGTAATATTAGATCTGATATGTAACCGAGTCGTGAAAAAAGTGAGCTTTCGTGTTTTTTTGTAGTTTCTGTGTTGATTTAACATCATTCTAGTATAATTAGTTTGAATTTAATTTTTATTTCAGCAAAACTATGATCTTAGGTAAAAAAATATCACGTTTTCGTGAAACGTTTCTCTTAGTTTCCTTTCCAAAGGACAACTTCAATATCTGTCTCTGACAAATCTTGATACTAAAAAAAAGAAAAAGTTTGCAATATTATCTCAAAGATAGACCAGACTGAAAGAAGCGTGGCCTTTCCATGTGCACAAGCTTCGACACACTAGTTTCTATGTAAAACTTGATATAAAAACAAAAAAATAAAATATCAAATAGCAAAGAAAATGCAATCATGTATTTTGTGAGAGCTTCGCCTTTCAAGTCAAAGACTTTTTCTATAGAAACCCTTGAATGGCGAAAGCGCTCGCAGTTATAAATAGTCGAAGTTTTCCTGCCACTTGGCTGTTAATAATTGTAGTTTATTATTTACTATTGGGAATTCATCTGCTAGGATTGAGTTCGGCTTGGGGAACTCCAACAGGTTAAAAATCAAAAGTTGACATTAATGAACCGAGAGAACTTATCTAAATTTTGTATAGATTAAATAGTTTTTATTTTACAAGTATATTATTGTAAAAGATAACTATGTGAACGGATAATTTTGTTTTTCTATGATGGATCGAAAATACTACCTGCTCATAAGAAATTACATTGATTTATGGCCGGCACTATTAGCATTTCATCCATTAGCCCTCAACCCTTGGTACGCACTCTCACAGCAAAACGTACTCAAAGACCGAGAGACACGCATACTAAGTAATGTTTATTTTAATATGGGATAGAAAAAAAAACATCAGGTACTGATTAATGTTTTTTTAGATCAATGTTCCTTTAAACTTATTTGGTAAAAATAGCTTTTAATCGATATCATTTTGCAGTTGTTTGCTGAACATTTATAGTAATTTCATATGTCTTGTAGTGTGCAAATCAGAAAAGGTTAATAGCCGTTGCTCTACACTTCCACAATACACGATTGTCTTATCATTCAATGACGATTTATAGCTCAATAACCACGTGATGAATCGTCAATAAATTAGAGAGCCACGTATGAGTTGCAACTTCAGTCATTAGACATTGAAACTTCGAGAGTCTCATGTATCCAATTATTGTCTGTTTTTTGTTATTGAATATTTTCATTCGATTATTTAAGGATTGCATTACTATTAATAATCACAGAAATTAATCTAGAATACCATTTATCTTACATACATGTTTATATCTTATTAAATAATTTTAAAAAACTAATATTTATGAAGTATGCTTCAAAATAAAAGGTTTTTTTGTAAAGCTTTAGACGCGCTTTTGGTTAAGATATATTACTATAAATTGTCAACTGAATTATTAGTTAACTTGTTTTCTTCAATTTGAAGGATATTTCGATTTTTTTTACAGTTTCTTTCTGTTTTAAAGTCAAAAATCTCTGTAGAATTTGATATTTATTGAAAAACGTTATGTATCAACATTTAAATATTTTTACCCGAATAAAACGTTGCTTAAAAATGCTTAAATAACAAAATTTTACTAGAAAAATACAATCAAAAAGCACAAAAATATACTTTAATATTTAATTTAAATAATGTGCACTTAATAAAAATTATCTCTTTTTTTTTGGAGGGCTTAATTATTAAATAACTGACTGTAAAGTTTTGCATAAAATTTGTTAAAATATAAAATAATTTCTCTGAAATAAATAAAAAAAAAAATAGCACAAATAAAGTAATTTCAGCTCTATATAGTAAAAGCAACGACTAACTTGCGAGCAGAATTTCGTTAAAATAATTCCCACGAGAATTGTCCAGTGAACCCTAAACTATATTCTCAGCGCTTTCTAAAATGTAGGGATGAGTTTGTCTATTTGTGTACCTCCCTAAGTGAAACGGTCTCGGACGATTCGGCGCGTCCGATTCAACGCTGAAAATATGGCGCGACAGTTGATTTGCATTTGAATTTAAATACAACAATTTATTTTTTTAAATATTCTTGGTATTTTAAATAAAAATAGAAAATACACCTGCGAATGATATTATATCCTTTGATTTTTTTTGGCATATTTATATTAAATATGATTTTCAGTGATATTTAATAATTATTTTTTAAAAATGCTAAAATCAAAGATGCTTTGTTTTTTGATAAGTACATTTTTTTCAAATATTGAAAAATGAAAAATGAAATGAAACTCTCAGAAAAATATCATTGTGATTTGGGTGGGAATCGAACCCACATCTCCAAGCTTCCATGGCCGGTGTATTACCAATTATACCAACGAATCACTAGATACTTGACAAGAATTTTTAACAATCATATCCTATAAGTGAAACAACGTACTTATTATGCCAATTAAATATTGTGTGACTTGCAATACTAGACTTTTAACCAAAAGTACTGAGTGAAGCATTTTTTTAATCCGATCTGGATATTATTATTTTTCATGTCTATTTAATTAAGCCAATACACGCACTTGTTAAGAATATTATTGATTTTTGTGATGACCGTCTCACAGGAAGTACGATTTTGCCTACAGAGGTTTTTTATTGATTGATAATGATTAAGTAAATTTAAATGTACTTAATCATTATCAATGAATAAAAAACCTGTATAGGCAAAATCGTACTTCCTGTGAGACGGTCTTCCCAAAAATCAATAAAATATTATTTATTTTGCTTGGAAATAAATTCTGCAGTTCAGCTCGCACTGTGTAAACGGGCCTTAAAGTGCGGTCTGCTCGCGGGGCCGTCCAGTGGCGCACGTGAAAGCAAAGCCGGCAAAATAAATTGCAGTGGAAATATGCTTTGTTTAAGTGAATAATGCACGTCGCCGCCCCTGATGCCCCGCGGGTTGAAAAAGAAACGAAACGCTTGGAGTCTCTGTAAATTGAAACCAATTTGAATTTACTACGGGGGAATGATTTCGCCATGTTGTATGGAAAAGCGCATCAGACTAAAGCGGTCGCCATTAAAAATCCCACTTGAAATAATACTTAAATATATCAAATAATTTGAACGTAATAATTCACACATAATAATCACGTATGAATCTCAGAATATCATTAATCGTTCAGAGTGTAGAGACAATGAAACGTATTGATAAAAAAAAAACACTCAATTTTGTCAAAAAAATTTTAAATAAAAAAAGTGCTAGGTACACGTGTGAATAAATAATAAAATCACAAATACAATACTTCATAAAAACCAAACTTCAGTTTTGGAAAAAAATAATTTAACAACGCTGATTTTATACGAAAATAGTGGCAAAAATGCGGAAAAAAATATCAAATAAAAATCCTGCTAAAAGCATTTCAAATCATGAGAATTAAAATCCTCCGGTTTTCTAGCATATATTTAGTGCTTTGCTTTTGTATATTTGCTGTGAAAAGTAGAGAAAAACTAATTAAAATTGTACATTTACAAAATTTGCACTGCCTGAGAAGATTGCACCTGCAATGATAATTTTTAATTTTTACGGGTGTTTTTTTTTTGTTTTATCAAGTGAAAATTTTACGATGCCATGAAAATACAGAAGAAAAATTGCTTTTGCCAGCTGACCTGGATAAAGAAATCTTAGTTTTTGTTTAATTCACGCTTTGTTTTCTCCTGAGCACGGAATTCTGTGAATCTGTAATTTCATTTGCGTTTGATATTGTAAGTGGAAAATAACAACAGAGAGAATCTCAGTTATGGTTGTTAATAACAAAATATCAACCTTAATTATAACAGCATATAGTATTTATTTGGATATGATCATATTAATAAAAAATAACAAAAAGACTTGAGTGAATGAAAAGTCAATGTGGCATCGAAAAATTAAACACTAATATTTATAATAATTAAAGTCAATTTATGTATAAGCTTGCTTCATCCTTGAATTTTCGAAGGCCAGACGCAAGACAGACGCTGTTAAGATGGATTAATAGTTTGTACTATTTCCACAAGTATTGCTATTTATTGTATCGTAATTCAAGAAAACAGCCTCTTGCTCGGCCGTTTTCACATGACAAAGTGCGTATGATTTATAGTTTATGTATACAATAAATTCGGCCGGCAGTTCATATTTCCATGTTTGACATTTTTATTGCTCGTGTTTGCCCACTTGTGCCGTCCAAAAGCTCCCACAGCCTCGGTCATGTCTATTCACGTGCATCCTATCCCCAAAAAGCGCTGATTCGATAGGATCAAAAGCAGATGCTGCACGCGCATCTCAAGGTTACTTGATGTTTTCAAGAACCTACTTACATTACAGTAAAAATTTGTATTTAATTAAAACTATACATCCATGTTTTACCCACCTAATCAGTTGATTTTCACATATTTCAGATAACTACAGGGTGTCCAGAGAGAGTATCGGGTATTTGTTAGTTCAGTAAAACAAAAACTACTAGTAATCAAGTACTTTTTTTTATTGTTGATTATAAGAATACAAAATGGAAAATTATTTTGAAAAGATGATGTTATCCAAATGGTGGCACTCTTCTTATCTGGAACGAAGATTGCTGATAACACGCTGACACATAGCCCTCAATATTGCTGCCATTTCTGACCTGATGTTTTATTTCAATTCCGTATTTGATTATTCCCATAAACCCTACTTTTAAGGTATCCCCATACGAAATAGTCAAGAGGGCTAAGGTCGGGGCTTCTGGGAGGCCAGTTGATGTTACCTCTACGTGAAATAACCTTATTAGGAAATAATTGGTTAACAGCTTCAATTGATTGATTGAATGTATGGAAAGTGGCCCCGTCTTGTTAGAACCACGTTTTTGAGTTAAAACCTTGAAATTCCTGCAACTCTGGGCCCAAAAATTTTCGCAGCGTATTGTAATAACGGTTACTATTTACATTCACCCGATACACTTTTTGGACACCCTATATATTTTAGTATTTACTCTTGAGAGCCTATACAGTCTTAGCTGAGACGCTGCCCAGCAACTAAGAGTGATGTTACTCGTATTAATAACCTGTCTCTTAACCGACTACATCAAGTCAGTTCTTTGTATAAAATAAAAAAAATAAAATTATTAATATTTAAAATTGAGCAAAAGCAATTTTGTACTGTGCTTATTATGATAGTGTAAGAATTGCGTTGACTGAAATGTAGTCTTTGAGATCTTATATTGGCTTCCGATTGTACAAATAATTATTAATGAAGTCTTATAGTCAGAGAACAGAGCTGCCTGGATTTTTTTGTATTTTCTGTTTGGAGCTAGAGGTGGGCAACTAAACAACTTTTTAATATTTAATTTTTATAAAATCATGTCTTGGTTGAAATTTTTAGCTTGAAATATAAAAAAATAATGAAAAAAAGTAATGAGAATTGAAATAAGTTAATTTGTTCCTTGGTAGGAGTTTGGATTAAATTTAATACTAAAAAGGAATCAAAGAATATTTTATCTTATCTTACAATATTTTATTTAAAAATATTAAATAAAACAAACAATCCGTGGGATTTCGATTTCATTTAGTTGAATATTAAAAAAAAGTAGCTTCAAATGAATTTCAGATAGTTGAAAATAATTAATTATCATTGATTTTTTAATGGAATAAATCATGTCAAAAAAAAATGTCTACGTATAAATATATATATATTTTTTTTATAATAACCCAAGTGTGTAAGAATGTTTATTTAAAGAAATTCAATAGTAGCTGGAAAAAAATAATAACGAATATAAATAATACAGAAACGCCCAGCCCTACTCGAACAATGCTTTATGAGTGATAATATACAAAGACTTACTGGCAGGTTCTGAGTGTTTTACTTCCTTTGCAAGCTCCAGTATTTCAACTGAAACAATAAGTTTGCATTCTCTAAAATCAAATAATAAGCTTCATTCTTATCTATGGACTGAAAATACGGAACAAAGCAACGAATGGTAATTTTAAGCTTTAAAAAAAAACTGCTGGAGGCGTGTTTACATAAATGGACTATGCTGAACTGCAGTTCTATGATTCGGACAAACAATATTATGTTTTAGTTAAGCGTTTTAAGCGTATACATAAAATAAAACTTTACTAAAATATTGATTCATCATTTAATTAATTGTTCAAGGGTTTCTTATCATTTTGTGTTTGTGACATTTGTGCAATCAACATTTCGGGATATGTAACTACACATTTTTAAAGTACTCTTTTTAGGACCATTCGGCTTAACAAAACATCAAAATCTTGATAGAAAGAAGTTATCGCCAAATAAGGGATAATTTAAACAAAATTCATACTTGACCCAAATAAAATGTTTTATTGATTTTTATGAAGACCTTCTCACAGGAAGTACGATTTTACCTATACAGGTTTTATTGATTGATAATGATTAAGTACATTTTTTCAGGTATTGAAAGTTGATTAAAGAAATTATTGTATTCCCACACAAATCACGATGATAATTTTCTGAGAGTTTCTATAATCAATTTTTGAAATAATGTACTTAATCATTATCAAATCTTAACTATTCAGAATATATATTTGTTCGTAAAAGAAAATATTTTTAAATTTTAACTACTTTTTTATACAAAAACTTTTGCTGTAGTAAACGTCAATCAAATGCGTATTTATAACCTATTACAAGTTTAAATTATTTACTAATATAATTAGGCACATTAGTTCACACATAGAAGATGATTTAAAGAAATTTTCAGAAAAATATCATCGTGATTTGAGTGGGATTTGAACCCACATCCCAAGGCTTACATGGACACAAAGCACGATGATATTTTTCTGAGAACTTCTTTAAATCATCTTCTATGTGTGAACCAATATGCCTAATTATATCAAAGTTTCGTAAGTAATAAAAAAAAGAGTTCTTTTAGAATTTATATAAAGTTTTTTTTATTATTACATTTCACTCCATAAAATACAGTCTCATTCCAATTTTTCAAACACGTGACTTCGGCGAGAACGGATAAGGTATAAAAAATATCTGGGTGCTTTTTTTTACGCGATTTTCAAAGGGTGAGCAAGCAAGCTACCAGGCCGGCGTGCTGAAAGGCCGGGCACCCCTGAAGGAGGCACGTTAGCTGAAGGCAGTGTCTGGGTTTGTAGGGGAGTGGCACGTCTCGCCCATCTGTCCGGGGGGCGCGGGACCCCCATGGCCGGGGGCTTCCCGGGCGTGTTTTATGGGATGACCGGAGGACAGGGCCTCTTTCATGTTACAACTACTCGCTGAAGGATATGTTTTATGTATCTACACAGGGGTGTGCTGCGGATCTAGAATTTTCTATATTTTTCGTTTGCGAAGTTTAAGTATAAAAGATCAACCGATGATATCAACTGTGCGCGCTGAGTGCAGATATTTGAAATTTAAAATAAAATCATAATAGGCGTGACGACAGTATCAAAGAATCAAAGAAATAATTATTTTAAGGGAAAATACATATTAAAAGGATTTAAAAAACTGATTTAGTTTTATTTAAAAATCTAAAATAATAAGATTTTCAACAAATTAAAAGGTTAAAATACTGCAATCGGCCATTTTGACTGAAACACCAATCACAGCGCATGACGTCATACCCCTGTAAACAACTCTATGGTATTCAAATTGGTCTATGGTCTTCAATGCAAACACAATGGTACGCCAGTTGACAATGATAGTTAATAGGAGGCGTGACGTCAGAGCGGACGCGATGACACCTGCGAGCGTTTTCGCGCACTTTTGAAAAAATATTATAAAAATGGCTTTAAACTTCGTTAAACTCTAGTTTTTTACCGAAATAAAGTTTTTTTCGTAAATAGTAAACGTGTACCCCCATTATGGAAGAGGATTTGAAAATCTTTCGTCATGCCTATTGCCTCGGCAATCATTGATTATTACTAATGTGATTAGGCACATTAGTTCACATATAGAAGATGGTTGATTTGTGTAGAATTTGAACCCACATCCTCAGGCGTACATGGCTTGTATACTGACCATTGTACTAACGAACCACATTCATTAATCGATAATTTTTAACAATCTATATAAATCTCAAATATGATTGAAAATTTCATCAAATAATTAAAATAAGAGCTGATTCTGCACACAGACGCAAATCGAGTTGCTTGCTTTTACTATCAGAAAAGTGTTTCTGCTCTCCAAACACTGTATAAGACGAATCGAATAATTTATTGTGTTAGTATTAATAGTACAAACAGTATTTCTCAAACTTTACGCTTTGTTTTAAGTTAACAATAATCAAATATTTATAAAGTTATCTGTTACATGAAAATTTATATTTAAGAAGAGCAGAAAATTCACAAAATTTACCAAAGTAATGTTTAAGATTTAAGTTTTTTATTTTTAATACCACCGGTATAAGTAAATATTTTTTATCCTTAATTATATGACTGCATGGAAAATATAAAGTCTTCAGAGTATGAAAATATTATACATATATGGGTAAAAAAAAAATAATTTTATTTTGTGGTTCTCTCATTGTATGAAAAATTACATTTTACCACCACACGAGAAAAAATTTATCTTCAAGCTTAGTAAACATGAGCATATAAAAAAAGTATAAAAAAACTGTTTTTTTTTTAAATATTACTTACAAAATTATCGATTTGGCAATACATCAAAAAAGTTAACATTCGTATGAATGGAAATGAATGATTTTCCTAAACGTAAGACTTTTTCAGTCTTGAAGTTATAAAAGAGATTTTTTTAACTATTTGAATGTTCCCAAATGTTTGAGTTAAAAAAATATTTTTTTGGCTCCTTTTTTAATTTCGTGTTGTTACTATTAATAAATATTTAATATAACCATAATGTTAACTCAAGCTCACGTATATTCAAGGTGTTTAAGATAATCTACTCACACGTAAACTCCGATTGTTTTAAATCCTATTTATTTTTTAAAAAAATGAAGGATTTTACTCTTATTTTCTTTTTTAAAGTTATTTTAACATAAAAAAGCAGCATAGAAGATCATTATTTTTAGAGCATAAATTTTTTTTTAATATAGGTTTTTGTTACATAATGCGACTCTATGCATTTTTAATAAAAAAAATAAAAATTGCATTCTGGAACAATTTAATAAAACAGGTGATATAATTTATAATTATTTAAATATTCTTTTTTTATTTGGCATTGCGTAGTATTATTGTAAATTGATGATGCCACAATTAATCACGCGCCTAATTTGTAGTAGTCTATATTTCAAACTTAAGAAAATGCTTAATGTCTTTAAAAATTACTGATTTTTTTATGAATCCACAAAGTTTCCAAAGACAAGATCGTTTTTAAGCTTGAAAATTTTAAATTGATGCACACCAAAATTCAGAAACGAATGATTACACTCATAAGTCATTTGATTTTCTGGGTGATAGTATTAATTAAGGCTCCAATTTCCGAAAACAAACAGTAACTGTTATAGTCAGTCAAATACGAAATTGTGTCAACCTTGACGAACCCATGTTTAATAATGAAGTATTTTATTATTGACTTACTGTCAATATGTAATTAGCCAGCATAAGATCATTAAATAAAGACGTAAGTTTAAATACTTTTGATAATGAAAAACGCCAGCCAAAAATGCCCATGAAACATATTCCGACAAAAATTAAGTACTTATGAAACAATAAGTTGGATCAACGTATTCATTATATAAGAATAATATAACATAGCACATATAAATAACCATAATATAATACATCGAAGATAACTATCAGGTTTTCAACCTTTCAATATTTTTTATTTAAATTGAGTGTTTTTTTGGCTCTTGGCTTGTTAGAAATTTTAACATTTTTTTTTTTTTTTTAAATATATCAACTAAATATTTACAGTAAGACTTGAGTATTATAACAAAACGACTTTATTTAATCGGGTTTGTCAGGGTGTATGAAGACCCTGTCGACCCTGCCCCGGACGTCCGCGTGTCCAGAGGCAGGCGAGGCTGCGCTGCGCCCCTCATGTATAAGTAATACGACGGCACCAGCCCCCGGAGGCACTCTCTCACGGCGTCTATACGTCCATATCTCGCCGGGGGGCCAAGGGGGGGCCATGGGGGGCCAATGGGGGGCCGAGGGGGTGGGCCACCCCCCGCGCGTGAGGGAGCCCCCGGGGCGCGGGCGACCTGTTATTAGACATTATTTGTCAAAACTTCTGCGATAAATCTGAAAACTTCAAATGTTTATTTTAATGTAAGCAAAGGTTTTTTTTTTTGAGTTGCAGTTTTTCAGGTTGTAGAACCAAAGCTAACAGAAGCAAGACATAAAATATTGAATACATTTTTATGCATAATTTATATCTATTTTATCAAGTTGGCGACTATTTCACTGAGCATATACTGGTGTTCATCATCTAAGGCACTGGTTCCCAAAGTGGTCAATATCGCTCCCCAGGGGTCGCTTTTGCCCTGCAAGGGGGCGATGATAGCGAAAAATTAAATTGGGGGTCCGCGAACTGTAAATGGGGGTCTACGAGAGTGGATCCCATTTAAGCAGGTCATCACGAAAATTTAGGCATTCCGTAAATGTCATAATTGAACACAGATTGAACCTATGTACTTACATAATAATGTCGTTAATCCTGCATTATGGACTATTGCAAGAAGATTTTTGATAGCTTTTCCATCTTCATACCACACGAAAATGGATTTCAGTGCAGTTGTCAACCTTCTTACAAAAAAAGAAATAGTTATTCAATGCTTACATACCGACATAAAATATGGCGCACCTGTATATCAGATGGCAAAAATATGTGTAAAGGTGATAAATTTGCGAAAATTCAATATTAGCAAGGCAGGGGTCTACAATAACAGGAAAACTCGACAAGGGGTTGACAGGACAAAAAGTTTGGGAACCTCTGATCTAAGGGGAAAATAGTGTATTGGGTTCCCGGTTCCTTCTACATCACAGTTTTATACTCGTATTAGAAGTCTGCGTATTGCTGCTGCACAATAGCATTATTATATAATCCTTTCTTTTTATAGCTCTGACGCTTAGATCTGATACTCCTTCTGCAGCAAGCTATAGAAACAATATCAGAAGCCCCCCCAACTTGACAAGGTACTTCCAAAACACAATCATTCCAAGTCCACAAATCCATCACCGATACTTAACACACGTTCAGAGTACAGAATGTTTTCAAACTTAATACGATTTTGTCTGTGTAACTAGCATGATATGAAAATTAGTTTAATACCATATATTCCGGATATTTTTTTATATTACTTTTCTACGGAGAACCCGATAAAAATGATCTGTATATCAGGCGTGAGTAGTTAAGGGTGGTTTTCATTACACGGGGTACATTCGTAACGACGAAGAAAAATGATGTGTCACAGATATGGACCGATATAACACTCCATATAAGCCAAAACATTTGGCAAGTCATGCAGCACTCAAATTGTCTGGTACGCTGGGTATATATGAAGTGATGGACTGATGGAGTGATGTTCCATATTTGGGTTAAATATAACGTCTCCCTGATGTCTAGGGGACGAGGACTCGGACACCTCGCCAGCGATTTATTACTAAATATAACATCATCATTACGCTTTGCTGTTCTAAAAATGCAGAAATCCATTTCTAACTTAAATTACTATTGCATTAATATCAAGCTTGAAATATCACATATATGTATAAATGCTTTCGTTCATCTACTGTACAATTTTATTTCAAAATCTATATATATGGATAATCGAATTGTTATTTCTGTCGATCAGTTTACTCAGAAAGGTTCGCACATTCGTCGTGAACTTTTGAATGGTTCTGCGATTGAATTATTCATGGCCAAAAAGGTTAAATCTGCCCGAAAATTTATAATTGCAGAATTAACAAAGAGGAGATTTATTTAATTATTTGACGGGCTCGCCGGGACCCTTCGGTGTTTGGGCCGCTCGTTACACATTAACAAGTCTGACGGTCCGTTATCGGGGCCTGTCTATCAATAATTATAAGCGAGGTTCTTACTTAATTTCATTAGTCACGTTTGTAATTTCCTAAGTAATATTGCTACCAGCATCACATGTTGTGAAAGGGTTGAGAGGCCGACCATTGGAAGTTGTTTTCGAGCTTTTAGAGGGTGTTGAGAACAGTTCAGATGACGTGAGAAATAATTAATTTTACTGGAATAAGATATTTAAAATTCGATGCTTGTGTAGAGTTGGTAATAGTTGGAAACCACTTAGGTGTAAATAACTTAGCTTGTGAATTTGGAAGCAAAGAAACAGCACCAAGAATATAGAGTCATAAAATTTTATATCCATGACACTCTCTTTCAGTTTTCTCCTCTCGAACCCACTGTTGCCTTCAACATTCTATAGGATCAACTGAGGCTCATCCCTCACGGTGGTTGTGGCCGTCAACTTAAGGCGTAGATTTCGAAGGTTTGAATCTTCTCCAAAAAATATATTCACACACACACACACACACACACACACACATATATATATATATTTATAAGTATGTTTCAAGTGCGTTTTAATTTCTTTTACAGGTTTATATTACTTACTAATATGATTAGGTATATTTTTTCACATATTGAAAATGATTGAAAGAAACTCTCAGAAAAATATCATCGTGACTTGTGTAGGATTTGAACCTACATTTCCAAGCTGACATGGCCGGTGTACTGACCCTTGTACTAACGAGTCACCTCTGTTAATTGAGAATTTTTAACAATCATAATCTACATACGAACCAATGTGCCCAGGCCAATCAATATTTAGTGATTCGCAAGCACTGGACTTTTTAAACCAAAGTAACAAGTAAAGCGATATTAATCCCGTCTGGATATTATTTTATAAATCTATTAATTTAGCCAAGACGCGCACCATTTTATATATATATATATATATATATATATATATATATATATATATATATATATATGTCTATTTTGTGGATTGAACGTCAATCAAGTGCATTTTACTTGTTATTTTGGTTTAAAAAGACCTGGGCACATTGGTTCGTGTCTAGATTATGATTATTATTGAGTAAAATACTTGAGTGATTTTCCACATGTTCGTTTTTATTTATGACCGGTTTCGCCAACCTTTCACGTTGGCATTGTCAAACACAAATAAAAAGTAAGTAATTTAAAGTAAGTGATTTTCCACGAACATGTGGAAAATCACTCAAGTATTTTACTCAAAAATATTAAAATGGAATTCCACCAAGTACTCTCTGTCAAAAATATTGAATTTCTAGATTATGATTGTTAAAAATTCTCGATTATCAGAGGTGACTCGTTAGTGCGAGGGTCAGTACACCGGCCATGTAAGCTTGGAGATGTAGGTTTCGAATCCTACACAAGTCACGATTATATTTTTCTGAGAGTTTATTTGAATCATTTTCTATATGTGAAAAAATATATGTATTTAAATATTTTTTATTCTATCGTTAAATACGTACAGAATATAATTATACCGGATTTCTGGGGCACTTGAGGTATATTTATGAGATTCACAGACCGCAGTCGTAGGTTACGATTGGGATCAGATTACCTGTCAGTTGGCATAACACCTGCGTAACGAGATGCGATCCATTATCGGTGTCGCCCGTCCCTCCCCCGCCTTCCCCATCCATCAGGCCGCACACACCCTTACCCACAGCCTGCAACCCCACAGCAAATGTGCGAGCTGCGGGTTAAATATGTCAATATCCGTCCCGCATTTTATATTTCAATACCCTCTATACATTGAGGTTAATGTGTGCTTATCAATAAGTTTGCGGTTAAATATATATATAAGATAGTCCTGACTGAATCACAAATAGATACCATGTAATTAAGCTCAGTCTTCATTCGGATTAACATGTGAATTTTCCTGTATTTTTTTCATTAAAATTATAAAGTCCATTATACATAAGTGCGCAATACATCGGGTAGTCTTGTATATGCGTAGTTGTACAGTATGGAGGAGCATTGCAGATCGCGACAGGAATCTATAATCCCACTAACAGGACTTTGAGTTAATCCTTGTCTGATTGCTCGATGTTGCCATTAACATACCAGCACACATGTATAATGAAGTAAAACAATGTGTGTATATATATATAATTAATATATACAGTAAAATGCCTGAATTATATAAACTCAGTATACAAATTCAGCTTACTATCATGTTTGCTTTATCTGTTTTGTTTTGTTCTGTTTCTTAAATAAACATCTTTGATTATATAGTTATATGTTAATAATTTTACTTATTTAACAAAAATAGTTTTTTTACACATATTTTTCTCTACATAAACTCGATAATTAAAATAAAACTATCCTTGTACGTTACCATCTAAGCCACACACTGTAAACCCCACAAACAAAATTACTTTAGAAACAAAGTTTTTTTTATTATAATTGCTTTTCTTTAAACAAAACTATTTTTTAAACTCGAATGAAAAACAAAGTTAAAATATAATACAAATCAAATGAATTTCAAAATAAAATTTATATAATGATTGTTGGTAAATATGAAAAGCTTGTTGAATTGAAAAAGTTTCGATTGAATAAAAATTAATTTATTAACGAAAACATCAAAACAATGTCATTAATAGAAAAGTCTCTTATTTTGCTTCAATTTCCAATACTTTATTAACACTTCAAATTATAAAACCAATTTTAATTAAATTAATTAATTAAAAAAAATAATGTTTTCATAGAATTGAGTTACTTCTAGTAAATATTGAGTCAAATTTATTGCCAACGTCATATTAAAAATAAATTTCCAATTAGATAAGCAAACAAAAAAGGCATATTATTTTGTTTAAATTCCACTATTTTTCGAGATTCTTTTTTCTGAATAAAAAGCAAAGAGAAAATGAGAAAAATGATTTATTTTATTGCTAAAAAAGCCTGCATTATTTATACCGCAGCAAATTGTATTCAGCTAAAAAAAATTGTACCGAATTTATGCACGAAGCAACAAGTTCAAAAACAAAATATTATTCAAAAGCCCTGAACCCTGAAAGGGATGTTTTTCATTAATAAACCTTTTCATTCGCCGCTTAAAGTCGATCGCATTCAGGGATACCCAAAATAAGTATAAATCAGAACCCCTTATAAAAAATATATTATTTATACTAAATCGATACTAGAAAAAATAAGCCATATCAATAATTTGAACTACTAAGAAAAATAGCAGGTACTTTTATTGTTTTTATATAATGTCGATAATTTTAAACCTTTGCTTTCTAATATGGACTGCAATTTTTGATACAATATATAATCTTCATAATAAAACTGAAGAATAAATGTTTGATTAAATTTATTAAAAAGCAGTTTTTTTATAGTAGATATATCAATATATTATTGATTTTTGTGAAGACCGTCTCACATTAATCATTATCAATCAATAAAACTCATTATTATCAACAAGGTGACTGCTTAAAGCCAACGCCACCTGAAATTTCAATCAATGATGCATATATACTAAAATAAAAACACAGCATCCAAAAAACCTGTATAGGCAAAATCGTTCTTCCTGTGAGACGGTCTTTACAAAAATCAATAATATATTAAACAAGTGCGTGTATTGGCTTAATAAAATAAACATTAAGAATAATAATATCCAGATCGGATTTAAATGCTTCACTCAGTAATTTGGGCTAAAAGTCTAGTATTGCTAGTCACACAATATTTAATTGGCATAATAAGTACGTTGTTTCACTTATAGGATATGATTGTTAAAAATTCTTAGTAAATGATTCGTTGGTATAATTGGTAATGCATCGGCCATGTAAGCTTGAGGATCACGATTATATTTTTCTAAGAGTTTCTTCAATTTTCAATGTTTGAAAAAACGTACTAAATCATTATCGATAGATATATCAATTTTTTTTTCTATGTAAAGTTTTTTCTTATTTTGATGAGCAATTCTGGAAATAAATAATGTGTTCTCGACAACCCTTGCCGTAGGTCGATCGTATTCGCGCAAAAAGCCATCCCCTAAATGGACGGCCGCTTAAATTAGCCGAGCATTAATTGAACAGATACAAAAGTAAATGTATTCGGCTTTTTGAATCCAAACGATCAGAAATATATTCGCAACCGAGGGCGGGACATCCTAGCCGGAGGAATTTCAACACGAATGCGGATTTATTTTATTTTAAAACCGATATCCCATTGTGCGATATTCTTTTCACAGCCTTTGATCTTTTAATGCCTTTCTGCTTTAACTGTTTACTAGTTTAAGCGAAAAAAAAATATTGCAGCAGATTCAGTTTCAAATTCAAAAGTAAGTTAAGCAAACTTATTTATTCATCATTTACTATATAGTAAAAAAACGATCTCAATTTTAATCGCATCAAACTTCAAGCGTTTTTTTTTTTAAACAAGTTCATAAATAAAAAAAAGCAATTTCACTAGCGCTAACTGTGTTTGATCAACTGCATATTTATGAATTAAATTTTAATAAAATGTGAAAAAATAATACTCGTGAGTTAATCAAAATTTTCAGGCATCCTCTTGATATTAATTTTCTATTAAAATTGAGGTAACTTCTTATAGAGAGATAAAAATCATATTTTTATATAATTGTTTGTATTCCTAGAGGTTACAAACATTTTTTAATCGAATTTCAGATATAATTTAACATTCAAAATTCACTCATGGTTTTAGGTGTTCAACTACGTTAAGTAATGATTATTTTCTTACTTTTTGAATACAGTATAAAAGCCTATTGTGAAGAAATTATAATGATTTGATGTCTTCAAAGAAGATATACGTTGCTTGAATGCAAACGTAAAGAGGTTTGGATAAAAATCCCACCTGCTTCTCTAATAATATCTTAAATAAAATTTACGTTATACGCTATAAGTCCGTTAAGGTTATTTATAAATATAAATTAACAATCATAGGATTTAATTAAAAATTAAAACGACAAGCTGGTATTTCATAATACAAGTCGATTAATTAAAGATGTCTATTTGGTGAAAAATTGTTAATCAAAAATTCTATGTATAAATTGGTTGCTTAAAATAAATTGGATCAGAGCCTTCGCTGCGCCCTTCTTGATTAGGGGAGGGAGGCCGCCGTGAATCTCCGGAAGGTGATCAAATTTTATGAAAGTTTTAAATAATTCAAAGTGTTTTATAAATTAAACATTGTTTCAGCCTACTCGGGCATATTAATTTCATTTAGTAATGCACACTGTGTATAAAACACTACCCGAAATGTAGCCACCTATGGATATTTAAAAAGCCAGAGTGATGCTTTTACCCGAAGTAAAAAAATAATGTATGCAGATTTTACATGCTATTGCTTTTATTTGCAATAGTATAAAGGTTAGCTTAAATTAATGTTAATACAGTAATGTTTAGTTTGAAAAAATCCCAAGCAATTCGATCTTATTAAAAAAAAATTAACCTATCAACAGAAGATCTTCATTTGAACAAGCAGTTATGGTAGATAATGATTAAGTACATTTTTAAAAATATTGAAAATTGATAAAAAAAAACGTGATTTGTGTGGGATTTGAACCCACATCCTCAATCTAACATGGCCAGTGCATTACCAATTATACCAACGAATCACTTGTACTAAGCAAGAATTATAAACAATCATATCCTATAAGTGAAACAACTTACTTATTATGCCAATTAAATATTGTGTGTATCCCACACAAATCACGACTATATTTTTCTAAGAGTTTCTTTAGTCAATTTTCAATATTTGAAAAAATGTACGTAATCATTATCAATCAATAAAACCTGTAAAGGCAAAATCGTACTTCCTGTGGGACGATCTTCACAAAAATCAATAATACAGTTATGGTAGTTTTTTTTATTTATTCAAATCTGAAGATCAACAATCAGAGATTCAATTTTTATGCGTCTGCTACATTTGTATCCGTTATAAATTGAAATAATATATGTTTTGTAAACACCGGAAGCTGTCGTTTTTAGTATCCCTAAGTTTTATTTATATATAAAAATATATGGATTACTGATTTGTATCAAAGACCCCCATTGTCAGTTAAGAAGCTCACTTTTACGTCGTGGTTTAGACAGTGAAATCGAACAATGGGAAAAATGGACAATAGCATGTTATTCATGCAATTTTTTTGTCGCTTGTTGGAAGCTCATAGAAATTGGTTGGTCGGTTTTCGGTTGTGTTACCACGTGTGTAGGGTGCTTCAATACTAGACCACAGTACGGTTATTTTTGTCCACTACCTTGTTGGGTCGCCGCTCCGGCCCTTGAAGCACAGGTGTGCCGCCCGCAAGCCCGTGTACACTCCAGGTGAGTTAAAATTAAAACATGTAGTGTTTAACATGGCGGACGTCCCCTGTAAACATTTGAACCTAATTTGTCACGTATCAGGAGGGTCTGCGGGCATTTTGGCTGCTTCAGGAACATTCCACTCGTGTTATTAACATTTTTGCTTAGTACTGTTGACTTTCACAGCATCGCGTACCGTTTACGGAAATTAAATTAAAAACTTATATACTCTGTGTACTTATTTTAAAAATATAATTTATTTAACAGCTAGTTATTTATATTTATAAAATTTTATTAAAAAAAAGTATTTTGCTATACCATTTAAGTGTATCCCAGCTATTGCTTATCAAGCACTTATCTCGTGTTACAGGTCACGCGATTCTAATTTTATTTTATTATAATTATAATTTTAACTGAAATAAAATATATATGAAATATTCTTGTAAAAAAATTAGTTATTTGATTTTATATACAACATTAAGTTTATATACATCATTGAAGATTGAACCCAAGACGTCACGGATATCTTAGCCCGGTACTTGGTATTTCTGTTTAATGAGTAAAAATACGTAAGTATTTGTGTGTAACAATTTTTTCAAAGTATTTAATTCCATTTATTTTGTTTTATTTAATATTATAAAGCGTATGAAATGCACCATAAGTGAAAAATTATAATTCATTAAATGTTTTATAATAATCATTAGCAGCACATTTTATTACAAATGCATTCTAATTGAGTATTATCTATGCATATTTTAACTCAAAGCATTTAATTAAATTCAACCACAATTCTTGGTAAGATAGTATCTCAAAACATGCTATTATTCAAAATATACAAGTTAGTTTAATTGTAAAGAAAATGTCATGTTTACTGTTAAAGCAGTCAAAAGCACTAGGTTTTTTTGTTGTTGAGAGATAAAAAAAACATTGCTTGTTATATACAAGAACTAGCTGAGTGTTAAATAAATTATTTACTAACCAACATCTTCTAAATAAATACAAAAGAAACGGAACAATAGGTCACTCGACAATTGATCTTATTTCTTGATTCGAAGCTGTTAAAATAAATACTTAATGCGCTAAACCCAAATGGCCCGCACGCGAGACACTTACCAAGAAAGCTATTTAAGGGTGAGCTTTTCCAATGTTACTTTAATTAGTAAGAGATTATTCATACTTAATATTAAGCTAATTAAAATAATCTAATATAAGACATAAAACACTGCAGCTAGAGTAGAGATAAAATTTTGTGAATATGCGCTCCCACAGCATTGCAATTTTTTCGGCAGTCGTTTTGTTGTGTTCGGATAAAATATTGAAATATTTTATTTAAGTTTATAAAATTTATTCAGAGTATTGTTTAAGAAATAAAATTTATAAAAAATCCTTTAATTTCTTTATTAACTAGAACCCTCACCTTTACGGCTATCGCGGCCTGGCATTCTTTTCCACTTAACAAAGCAAAGACATGAATAGTATTGATGTACCTGGCATAATATTATTTACAAACATATTAATTTACATACATCTATACATGTTTATTTATTTATTGACACATATATACATACACATATAGACATGGGGTATTTTTTACGGGCACTTCCGGTTCCAGCGGCGCGCGCACGTCCATACATTATGCAGCATTACGCAGGCGGCGGTTACATTAGCAATGTATGGAGTGCCACCGGAAGTGTTACAAAGGGACGCGGGATTATTGGCTTTGTTTTTTCAACTTGCCGCGCATCGCACTTCCTCCCGTGCATAAATTCCCTCCCCCGAACTATAAAGCAATTTTCCCGTGGCGGAACTGAAATTATTTACTCGCCGCGATATCCATTTTCTTCCCCCTGACCCAAAGCATCGCGGAGGCGGAATATTATAAGGTTCTATGTTTACGCTATTACTTGTATTTACGTGTAATAAAACCTAATGGTTTCATTCTTATTGGACTTTTATAACTTAAAAAGATAATTTATTTGTATCATTATTACATTTGAGGATGTTCGTATTAGGGAGCAATTGTTATAAAAGGTGTTTTTAGAATATTTTAATGAATGCACGAATTCATCAAATGATACTGAGACGTGCTTTTTTTTTTCGAGCTATCTTTTCTACCGTCAAATAAAGCTGGCATCTTTGCTCTACTTTGCATTTTATATCCGAAGATCCCAGCCATACTTTTCTCGAACTTGATTCAGCCATTTTCTTTGAATGTATCTGTCACGTCGGAGATTGAACTGTCAGACCGCTGGTTAACAGTCGACGCTCTTTATCAACCTACAAAGACACCAAACATATAAAACAAAGCCTTTGTCATTTTTTTTAAAATAACAAATGATTATTTACAATATTTTAAAATCTTTCGTGTGGTTTAAATTTCCAATGAAAATTATATTAAAAACTCCTGCACTGTTATGTTTAAATAACTTAATCTTTTTGGGTTATCACTTTCGACATAAAATATTGTTTTTTTTTTGTTGAAATAATTATTTTTGCACAAAATACGTTGTCTTTGCCGGAATTTGCGTAGCGAAAGAGCTATCTTCAAAACGAATCAACAAAAGTATTTTTTTAATTAATTTTTGCGAGGTTTAATGAAAAAACGGCCCGCATATCTGGGCTGGCGTATTGTATGTACGATTATCAAAATAAACGACGCCTGAAACACGTTTTTAATCGCACCCCCTGGGAATTAAATGCGATTAAAGGGCCGGACGTCATAACTTACATTTATAGCAGCTCTGGTGATGTATTAAATCCTGCAAGAAAATCCTGCAGGAAAATCCTCAAGGAAAATCTTGGAGGAGAACCTGTATTCTACAGGACCTTGTACTATAGAACCCACTTCTGACACCATTAAACGTGTTTATATCGTAATGATAACATAAAATTTAATTATTTATTTCGTTATAAAACAAAATTATTAAAAACGATCAAAAGTTACAAACTACACGAAAAAAATATATTAAAATATATAATATATTTATTAATCAAAACCATGCAAGAAAAGATTTTTTAATAATTGCTTTCCCCGATAGTAATTTTTATTATTTAAGTTATAATCATGTACATTTCTACTACTAAAGAAATGTGAGTTTTATATAATGTGTTGTGCGTATATACGCAGAAACACATGATGATTACAATAAAATTATTAAGGTATTAATAAATGTGAATAACTGTTGTTATATCTCCTCACACTTTATTTAAAGTATTTCGAGTGATTACTTTGAACATTCGTGTCTTCATTTTTGTTTCTGAACCTGATTTGAAAACTTTCTGCGCCCTGTCCAAACTGCGATCACGAGTTACCGGCAACATAGAAGCTGAAAACTTGAACAATAGTACAAAGATTCCCGTTCCGCGAAACAAGTACTCCGAATCATTTATTATCGCGAGAAATCATATTGCCTTTATCTGTTAACTCATTTGATAAAAAATTATGAAAAGACACAAAAACAAAGCGGAAACAAACAAGAAAGCAACACAGCAGCGCAAGATGCGGAAAGAGAAACAAAAAAATAGGTTAACGATATTAATACAACTCGAAAAAACACGTCCGTGGGGTGGGTCGCAAAAAAATCGGGAATAATATTTTCCTGATAAGGGTGCGGGCTGGCCGGGGTTTGTCCCATTTCGTGAATCGTTTCATTCACGGACAATTAGAAGGCACAAAGGCTTTCGGGGCAGCGGAGTCGCCGATTTGTTCTGAAGCCTCTGCGAGCTTTATTGGATAGGTTTTATTAATTTTCATGCGCTACCGTTTTGTACGCCGGCAAGATTTATACTGTTAAAAAGCTGAAATGCTGAAAAAGTGAAAAACATTCCTGTGGTTTTTTTTAATCAATGTTTGTGTAAGATGGTCAGAATTTTTGGATGTGTTTTTAATTTGAAAGTTTCGTGAAAAAACTGTGGCGTATTTTTTTTAACATTTGTTTTATACAACCCTAAAAATACATTTCTGAATAAAAATCGACTTTATATTACTATATGAAAAATTTTCACCATACGAGAGCAGAAGACATTGAAATTTAAATTTTAATATTAAGAAGTCTATGAAACAACTTTCTTAGAGTTTATCAATAATCAGGATTACGAAAGAATATTTTGCCATGGATTAAGATAAATCGTATAAAACTCTCATATCTGAGAGCTTCATATATATTTTTTTAATAAAACCTGTTTTTTTAAGTTTTTTGAATAAACTTTGCTCCTGATATAATAAAATACCACAGAGACACCATTATTAAAATAACTAAGCAGACAAGAAAGTTTTAAGTGAAAAATACTATGACTTTGTTTTTATATATTTACTCTCATATTTTTTTTGCAATTTTTATGTCTCATAAAACAAATTTCTCATTCCGTATTTTGTATGTATAAAATATCACAATTTATAAAATCAAAAACTTAAGATTTTTATTTAATAAAAATTTCAGCTACACCAAATGTATTTTTAATTAATAAATTCAATGAAAAAAAATCTAAGCCAACCGAATAAAAACAAAGTTAAAAACGATGAGATGAGTCAGCGAAAAAAAAATGGATACATCTTGCCCGGGTTGTTAGTTTTTAAGATTTGCAAGTGAAATTTATGTATACACCCTGGGGTGGCCATTGCTTCTGATATTTTTTTGTCCATTTATAAACATTATTTAACCCTTGCCGGTCCACCGTTCCTAATCTGGTGGCTGGTCGGCGATCATTTGTCTCGGGGTGGACTGGTGCTAAGAGCGAGGTTTGCTTGAGGAAATGTGAAATGTCCCCGGCAAAGAAGACATCCTCGCTGGGCTGTCCGCGAGTGATTTTAATATATCTACAAGTGACAAAATGGATTAATTTGTGGGACTCCACATTTAGGTTTTCCGAAAATTCAAAAAAAATCTTGATTTATTGAGAAAGAAAGTGATCCCATACGATTTCAAAAAACGCACCCATGCTTTTGAGCTAACAAGTGAGCATCTTCATGAATTACTACAATTTTACATGAAATCTTTAAAAAAAATTAAATAAGACATAAACGCTTCACTAGGTGGTATAGATAGTATAAAATAAACTATTGTTTTTTCGGAGAATTATGATCAAATGAACTGACCTTTTAAAGTTTATGAATCAGAGTAAAAACGTTAAAAATGAAACATATCATTATTTTTGATAATGATTTAGTACATTTTTACAAATATTGAAAATTCATCTCATCGTGATCCCACACAATGAGATATTTTGATGGTATTTTTCTGAGAGTTTCTTTAATCAATTTTCACTATTTGAAAAAATGTACTTAATCATAATCAATCAATAAAAAACCTGTATAGGCAAAATCGTACTTCCTGTGAGACGGTCTTCACAAAAATCAATAATATATCATTATTGTGTTGAATCTGCAAGAAGCGAGTTAACATTCTTATTATTTTAGAGTAAAATACACTGTACATATATATGTTAATACTATGAAATATTCAAGTAGTTTTTCAAAACCCAGTGGTATAATTTTTTTTCTTTTTTAAAAAGATTCGCTTTTCAGAACGACAGACTTTATTTAGATCATCCAGAAGGCGCAATAAAGCATTTCCGGCTGGATCCACTACAAATCACTTCAGCTTAAATTGTGTAAATGATTTGTAAAAAATCCAGTCGGAACCGCCCGTTTTTCAATAAGCGAGCGCGGTTGGGCTCCCCTGCCTCGGCGCGGGTACCATTTGTCCCCGGTATCTCCGCGAGGCACGCGGCCAGGGCTCGGCAACCGGCGACCCGCGGGACTTATCCGGTCCCGAGAATGAGTTCTCAGATAGCGACAAGAAATATCGGTTGTCTTCCGCCTTCCCTGCTTCGATTCTTTAAAGTTACCTCGCGGCGATAGTTCTGTCGCGCTCTTTTTTTATGTGTTTCTTTTTTTCGTTTTATTCGACTTGGTTTTCACTTCAGTTTGTTTTGAACGGTTGCGAACTGTCGTTTGATTCTTGAACTTTAATAAAGAAGTTCATCAAGATGGGGAGAGTTCTGTTTATATGTTAACCTTAGGACTGTTATTTTTTTAACAAACTGGTGATCGGTTGTTCATGGTAACTAAATTCTGGTTTTGAGTTGAATTTTTTTTCCTCATCTTGAAATTGGTATCTAAGCATCATGCATATGATGATCGAAGGGTGTTTGAGCACGAACAGACACAGAGCTTCCACGCAAATGCAGACTTAGTGGTAGGCGAGCATTTTGTGGACACAGGACACACACCCTCCTTTGAGCCCAACGTGCTCTCCTCAATCAGGAGCAAATATGCGTTTCTAGTCACTGAAGCTATCGAGATGCACAAGCTCTCTGACAAGATAAATAGAGGTTAAACTTGGCTCGGATCACACTTCTACGCATACTCGTAGAGGTGCGCTCACATGCGGATATCCAAAATATAACATTTTGTAGACATGCCTTCAATCTTAGGTTAATACTGAACTTCTACTTCTACGGAAACCTATAGTACTATAGACTTATAGTTTATAGCGTTTATAAGTTTATTTATACTGTTTGATTATGTTATACTGACGTTTTTATATATAGATATCAACGCTTAATCGGTTAATCAACTTCGATATCAAAAAAGTCTATTTGTTCAATCTTTTTGCTACCGTAAACATTACATATCCATCACGTTCTCGGAGAGGTACGGTATTCTATTATAATAAATATTATATATATATATATATGTGTGTGTGTGTATGTGTGTGTGTGTACATATACACACAAATAAAAAGATCATGGGGACTACCGTTGTACTCTCATTGTAACATTAAAAACTTTTTTGACATTAATTTTCATCGTCAAACACTTAAATAAAATGTAGTCTCTTTACTCTCATGGTGTTTAAATAGAAATGATTTCGCTTAATTTGCGTCAAGAATCGTTATTGGTCCATGCATGAGTGTGTGTACCTTATAGCGAGTACAGACATAAGAGATGCATACAGTGATGCTCAGAACAGTCCGTTTCCGATACATTGTTTTTAATATCCCACAGATATGTTGATGGACGTCGTAAAGTTCACGTTTAGTGGCTTTATCTCGCCATTTTGGTTTTGTTTATGGGCTTTTTAGCACCCCACCCCAGCGGCTCCCAAACTTTCGGCGTCGTAACTCCGCCGAGCCGTCTCTGACGTCACCGGGGTAACGTTACAGCCAGCGCACGGTTTGATATAATCTGTGCTTCTGACTGTTACCCTCTGGAGAGCTACACGTGATGTTTATTGAGAGACAAGTGAAGGAGACAGTGTGTTTGTAACAGCTGCCTCCGGATGTAATATAATTTAAGGATACTGAATCCTTTTAAAAAAATCAGTCGCTTTTATCACAGAGTCACAAATTATTAACTCAACGTGTGTGTGTTTATATATCCATTTTATATTCTCACGTATATGTATATTTATTACTCATGTTTGCCGGTCTGAGGCAACTAAAGAGCGATTAAAAAAAAATCAAATATTTATATTTACGCATTCGATGTCAATAAAATAAACACTACCATATATAAAAAGTGATAAAATAAACGTTTTAGTAAGAAAAAACTAATCCAAAGTTACCCGCATGTAAATATTATAAAATAGTAAGCGCATCAGCGATACGAAAAGCAAGTAGTTTAATTGAAATCGCAAAAAACATATATAAAACCCAAGAATCCAATTACATCTACATCTAATAAATTTTGGTTGCCTCCTCAAAAATTCTGAGAAAAATAAAATTATAAATTTAATTTTATAAAAATACAATCAGTTTTACTGTTAATGGCTCTCACAGTAACTGATGATAGTTTCCACTGGTATTTAGATTATCAAAGAAACGATCGTAATCGTTCATGTGGATGAATGGCTGCAATAAATAATACATGGAGAAGGCTGCCGCCGGAGTTGTCGCAAATAATCGCAAACTTCACGCAAAATTAAATAATTACTATAAATGTTTATTTGAAAGATATTGCTTAATCTTCGTTAGAAATTAAATCCGTTAAGACTAAATTCTGCGAATTCCCCACAGTGATTGCTTCGAAAAAACAGTTTTGGACTCAGTAGAGGGAATGACGTCACGAGTGCACAAATAAATATATATATATTGCATATATTGATGTTAAGTAATCACTTTGTAAAATTTCATAGTTTGTTTCGGTTTTCTTTTGGCGATCCTCTTTGATTTCTGCCGTAGACACAGCTTTTTGATTTCGCAAAAAGGTCGTTCATTATATTCAAAATGGACGGCGCACTTGATTGCAAGACTCCGCAACGAGCGGAGCTTTCAAAAGCTCGGGGCGCGAAACAAAGGCGGGGACGTCCATTTCGCGTCGCTGGATGACACTTTTCGATTCGGCAGTTTGTTCATTGGCGCGGCGCCGCACAGTGGCATGCCTAGAACCACCCAGTGGGACATTTTTATAAAAAGCATATCGATACGTAAGTATCCTCCAAAAACCATGTGCATTCGTATAAATACTGCCAAAGTCCGCTCATTATTTTTAAAGAAAATATAAACTCATTTACATTTTTTAAACTAAAGCTGTTAGTTTTAAAAATTATACTTAACTCATGTCTAAATTATTCAGTTGCATGTTTTGAGGCAATTAAAAGAAAACATTGCTTTTTTAACATGTGTATTTTAAGTTCACACGTTTGAATATTTTTGAATAAAATACTTGAGTGATTTTCCACATTTTTATTTTTATAAGTGACCGGTTTCGTCAACCTTTCACTTTGGCATTATCAAACATTATCAACTCTGTTTGATAATGCCAACGTGAAAATGTGGAAAATCACTCAAGTATTTTATTCAAAAATATTAAAATGGAATTCCACTAAGTACTCTGTCAAAAATATTGAAATATTGAAAAAATCGGACGTAATTTCCTGATAAAAAAAGCACATTTTAGTTTCGCATATTATTGTTACATAGCCTACCCGCTCTCCCTGTTCTGTTGTTTATGGAAGGCTGCCATTCAGTAATGGAGTAGTGGACTTGGTGGATTGTGGAGTACCTCGAGGTGGGGGGGTTCCTGCTATTGTCTCTAGAGCTTGCTGCAGAAGGAGTATCAGATCTAAACGCCAGAGCTTTGTAAGGAAAGAATTAGATAATAATGCTATTGGGCGGCAGCAGCAACACGCAAACATTTTCTTCCAATATAAAACTGCGATGTAAAAAAAACCCGGGGACCAGACAATTTTCCCCTTGGAAAACCATGAACACTGGCTCAGCATGAGTATATGCTCGGAGAAGTCGTAGCCAACCTCTTTTGAAAAAGGGCTCTTTTAATATTTCATAAAATTATATATATATATATTTTAATGTATTCTAGTCCTTTCAGAACTGAAGTATAGGTAGTTGAACTATTGTACTACCATGTATCTATTACTATTAAACGTGATACATAACAGATGTGTCTTTTACTCGGTATCTTACAATGGCGACAAGGATGGATTAAAAAATCAATTAAAATTAGTATTTACGAAGAGTGGTATTTAGTTTATATTTCAAAAACAGTAATGACTCTGTGAGAGTCACTTCGGAGCCACTGTGCGCTGCTGGGACGCACAGTCGACCCATCGGCTTGTTCTGTCGGTCAGGTTGGGGCGAATCTGTTTGTCAGTAAACTCTCGCAAAAACACAGCTCGGGAAAGTCCACTTTTAAAGCTGTTTCCATAAAGCGACTTAAACGATTTTTAATCAAGTTATTGTCAAAACTCTAAAGGGAAGGGCGCGCTGCGAATATTGTCAAAGTTTTATTGAAAAGTGTAATTTGTTTGTATTATTAAAGATCTTAATGCAGGCTGAATGGTCTCATGGTTAGCATTCGTGGAAACTTAATTAGAAGACTTCAAACCAGGCTGGAATAAAACTCACGCAGTTATTGACAAATTTTTATTGAAAACTTGAGTTTTTTGTTTAATTTAATATTTGAACGCATGTTAATTGGTTTATGGTTAGCATTTACGAAAACAGATATAATGTACTTCAAACCATGGTAGAGATAATTTTAACGAGATATGATTGAAATTATGGTTGAGGTATTTAAATTATCGATATTTTTTTTTTCTTAATTGACAGAGGATATATAAATCTAACTTTTTTGCTTGCGGTCAATTTTTAAACCAAAGTTTTCAATAATGCTTTCATCACGAAGGTCGGTCGTTTCAGCAACGGTTTTCTTTATATCAAATATAGCCCCTGTAGTATCAATTTCGCTTCCATGGGGGTTCGTTTATCGTAATGGCAACTATTTTGGCGGCCATTTAAAACAAAACAAAGATGGCGTAACAAAGGAAGAGAACACAATATGGTCGCGTGGCTGTCACTCATCCAGCCGCTCGTATCTGTCTTTGTAGCGAAACAAACCTAAATTGAATCCCACGTGAAATAGAATAACCAGGTTATAACAGTTATATATCATTATATGTAATAAAAATATAATTAACGGAACGTAATTTACTATTTTGAAGTTTTTTTATTGTTAATTTTATATTAACGTTATTGCTTTTATTACTGAGAATTCTTGTGCCCTGTTTTATTTTATTTTTGTTTTTATGCCGAAAGCGGTAGACAAGTAAAAGAATTCAGGAAACAATTTCAGCAATTAACCCTGAGAACAAAATATTTCATGGTCCGGTTTCGTACGTTTTCGTTATTATAAAAATAGATTATTTGTAAATTTTCATTCAAATAATTAATATCTAATACACTAAGAATTATAGAGACTTCAAAAATACATTTGATTGTATTTTTGTAATAATTTTCTTACCAAGAATTCTAAATATTATATTGAATATTAATAAAAATACAATATAGTTCTTGAAAATAGAGTTCAAGTTTGAATCAAGTAAAAAGGTTTTGTAGGCTTTTTTAAAAAATAATTTCACCAATGGGACGCTTCCAAAACATCTCAAAAAATTAAATCCTTATCAATAATTCAAAATAGTCTCACGAGTCCTTTAGATTTTGAAAGTAGTAGTGTCTATTGGAGCCCCTCCATACATAATACATATTGCGCCTCTCTCAGTATTGAATCGAGGACCTGCCTGAAATTCACAGACCGTAATTTACACGCCGCAATTCATTGGTGATTATAGAAAACTTAATAGTATAAATATCTGTGGGGTGATAATTAGGATTCATTTAAAAAATATTTTTAAGCATTGAAGAGATTTTTGCAAATTTTTAGATTATTCATTTAAACGACTTTTTAAATGCACCTATATTAAAATAAAATCACGAAAAAGATTATTTTTGATCACTGTATTTGACCATTATGTATATATTATTTTATTGTTCTACCTGATATTATTATAAATTTTCATTAAAAAAAACAAATTATCGTTATAATTCATTGATTTGTTGGTTACATTACTGTTTTAATTATCGTGTTAACATGGTGCTGATAGAATAATTATAATAAAATTACATAATAGTAATAATATTGATAAATATTTTTTTAAATTTGTTTTATTAAATTCAACAAAAATTAGGAATAAAATAATAGAAATAATAGGTACAAGCTAGAAATTACTTTTATATAAGAAATGATTTATGTATGTAACTCGATGAATAATTTTAAAAAATTCAATATTTTTGACAGAGAGTACTTGGTGGAAATCCATTTTGATATTTTTGAGTAAAATACTTCAGTGATTTTCCACATGTTCGTTTTTCTTTGTGTTTGATAATGCCAACATGAAAGGTTGGCAAAACCGGTTAAATATTAAAACGAACATGCGGAAAATTACTCAAGTATTTTTTTTAATATTAGAATCTTGTCTTGTTGTTGGCAGCCTGCATTATCCGCGAACATGACAGTTATATTTTTGATAAGTATTTGAGACAGCAAAATGTTGAAATTTTTGTATGGGAAATGTCGAAAATCTACCTAATTAATAAACCGAATTTGATTATCAATTGTTTAATTTAAGTAATCTTAAACTACCTCAGTATTATTAGCTTTCAAATGAAACCGGTTTGAGGCACATCGGTTGGATGGTTCTAAAGCCTATAGCAGCCAAATAACCACCGGTTTTAGAGTTTGTGTTTTATATATATAGATAGATAGATAGATAGAATAAAGTCAGCACGCTTCCCGTGTTTGTGTGAAAAATTTAAAAATTATAATATTTATTCGTCTTAAGTTAATTTTATAAAAAATTTCGTTAAAAACAGGCACCTGTTTCATCGGAGACAGAACTTTGGATCAGCAACTGGAGGAAATCATTTCGCTAGATGGAATTCTCTTCGCGGTATTTCACCATATCGGACACCGTCCTCACGAAGAAATCATTGACTTCAGATCCTGCAATCTTTGATCTATACTTTGTTATAATGTTAGGAAGAAAGAAATCAATCGTAAAAAAATATTACGATGAATAATTGTCGATGAATTGACCGCGACGGGTGTATGGAAGACGACAGCCCTGCAGGGACTGTACCGCAGTGTCTGATTGACAAACCCCAGCCCGGCAGTCAATGAGACCGAGGAAGTAGGCTGCAGGGTGCGGATAGAAGGGGTGGGTGCGAGTGTCAATAGGGGATGTTTTATTCAGGGGAGGTCGCGGCTTGTTGTTCCCCGGAGCGGCAGGCAGACTAATGAAGTTTTGTGCCAACAAAACTGTTCCACACCCCATTCAGCCTCAAATTTAAGAAGAGATATCTTTAAACATCACCTGTGAAATCAATAGCATCGTCCCTGATCCAGCACTTGTATCACTTATTTATCTATTTCTCAAACGTTATACTGAAGGCAATATTTATTTTTTTGGATTTACATAGTATTTGTAAGGGATATCATTAAAATCGGACTGAATATGGTTTCTGTCTTAAGGGTCTAAGTCCCATACTCGAGTTTTTTTGATCATTTTCTGGCCCGTTTTGCGAAAAATCGACTCCATCAATAAAAAAGAATTATAAGCAAAAAGGTAGATACATCCCTTTTTCCGAACAGAATATTTTTTCATTTCTTGCAAATTTACTTTAAATATGATAAATATGTGTTTTTCGCAATTGAAGTGTAGGAATTTAGAGATTCGTCATGTCCCTGTTCTAAGAGTCCTAAACATTTAAAAGTCTTTTTTTTAATTGGAATTAAAAGATTAAATATAAACCCTGTGCGACTTATTATTTTAAAAATTAATAAAAATATATATTTAAGAAACTTTAGTTTTGAAAAGTCGTCATTTTATCCAAGTTTTCAACATCTTCAAGATTTTATTTACCCTGAAAATGGACGTTAATAAAAAAATAAAAAATACATAAATATTATTTATAGTTTTTTCAATACTCTATACAAGAATCAATTTTCGATATAGAAAAATAAAGCGACAATTAAATTAATTAAATGACACGATTTCGCCAGGTAAAACGGTCCTTTTTTTGTGGCAGACGGGGGATGGACACCAAGCAAGGTTAGGTAGCAAGACCCTTAATGCTGCTTGAAGAGCAGCAGAAAATATTCATAATTGTTAAAAAATATGATAATAAGATTTATAAGAATGTTTCGTTATTTTAATAAAATTAATAACCTTGTAAAAAATCAACTTCAATTTTTTTTTTCAGTATAAGCGTATCGATGCATCATTTTAAATATGATCGATACTCTTGCCTTCTGCGTACATTAATAACGAATATTATATAAACGTAATTTACGTTGTGTCTGCTCTTCTCGCTTACGTAGCTCACGTAGCGAGTGTATTTCTAATGGTTATAATAACTTGGCTTCGATCCCCACTGGAACTCCGGAAGCCGTTCGTTTAGGAGGCCTTCCCTTTCTATAAATATAAAACACAAAAGCAGATAAAAGTAATAAAACATTTCCAAGAAAACTATGCCTAGAAAATTTTCCCTCAATATATATTCAAGAAATAACAAGCAAAGTTTATTATCATCGTAGCATGTTAAGGCGCTGTGAAATGATTATATTGACAAATAAAATTCACCTGTGAAAAAAATAAAAGGAAAATTCGTAGAAAACATCATAAAAAATAATTAAAACTGAAAACTCCTACAATTCTACTCTTTAAATAAGTATTATGTAATATTTCCTAAAACGTCAAAGGATTCTTTGTCGACACATTTTTCTTTCTGGAAAGTACTTTTTGAACTCACTGTTTTTAAAAAAAAATAAAAAAATTGAGCTCAACGAAAACAATTCTATTAAATACGTAAATTTTCCCGAAAACCGTTTCCTATTAAATTGTTAGTTATTATTTTTAAACTTAATTGACTGAAAATTTCCTTTCTTTTAGTTTATCACGTAAATGTTTATTATTTCTACTGTCGGCTAGACAAGTATTTTTTGTTTACTCTAAATATGATATTATTAATAAATTCATGAAAGTTATTAACGCTTAATTAAATTAAAATTTTCTGAGCGTGAATAACAATAGTTAAAAATTTACTTTGGGTATACAATGAATGTTAGTTATTGAAATGTGTTTGAATATATTATGAGTTAGAAGGTCATATAAAGAGCGACAGACTTAGAAAAGTAACAAATTGAGAGAAAGCCAATCTTTATATTTCAGGATGAGTTAGATTTGATGTTGTTTCGTTAATTATCATTGATTTAGAGTAAACAATGAATAAGAAAGAGTTAGGTCAGTACTTCAACTGCATTTTAATCACTGATTTCTAGTTCAAATTATAGCGTACGAGGGCGGTCCGATAAGTACTTAGCCTCATCGCAAGAGAGACTTCTAACCGCAATCCGAAGGAGTTTCTGCGTCGTTTTGTGGCCGTCGACATGGATCCTCTGGTACACACCAGAGACCAAGAAACAGTCGAAAAAGTGGATTTCACTTGGCGAACGTGCTCCGAAGAAGGCGAAGACTGTCCTATCGGCCAGAAAGATGATGGCTACCGTTTTCTGGGATTCACAAGGTGTGATCTACATTGACTACCTGGAGAAGGGCAAAACGGTCACAGGGCTCTACTATGCCAAATTATTGGGCCTATTCGACGCCGAATTGTAGAAAAAATGGCCCCATTTGGCGAAGAAAAAAGTGCTCTTCCACCATGACAAAGACTAGCTCACACCTCCGTCGTCGCCACGGCCAAATTGGTCGAATTGCACTACGAACTGCTCTCCCATCCACCGTATTCTCCAGATTGCCCCGTGCGATTTTTTTTTGTTTCCAAACTTTAAGGAATTTAAGTCGAATGAGGAGGTCATCGCCGCCACGGAGGCCTACTTTGCAGACCTCGAGAAAACGTATTTTTCAGATGGGTTAAAGAAATCAGAGCATCGCTGGGTCATGTGTATCGAGCTAAAAGAAGACTATTTATCGGATCGCTCTCGTATATAAGCTCATTTAAGTCTTAATCAAAGCATCCGAGTTAAACGAATAATTTAATTATATTTTAATGCAAAGTTAATTAGGCAACTGTATTACAAGTAACGTTACTTTCGGCCACATTCTGCAGGACAAAGGCCTCCCCAGTTGTCTCAAACACAATCCCCTGCACTAATAACCACCCCGTCGATGCAAGTTTGCGGCGAGAAGGCCTGAGAGGGCGGCAGAGTTAGGTGAGTAATTCGATTACATCCCCTAACGTCGTTTGACCACCGGGGAACCCACCCCGTCGACGTGTGAAGCAACTCGCGATATCTGCCGACTACGCCGCGCTCCTCTGCCAGTGATCTCTGTATTCATTGCAATGTAAATCTAATAACAACCCTTATTACAGCAAGAGAAGACAATCTACATCTAATCTTACCCTGTGTCATATCATAATAAATGCATGCTCGTTTGCCATTCACTTCAATAAATATTTGAGCACGTATCGATTCGTCTTGTTTGATGCCATATATACAATTAACTTGTTCCATATCTTCATATCATACAAAATTGTCGTTTGCAATGATAATTTAAGCTTTAAAATATTCTTAAGGCAGTTGCTTCCTTTAAATTGCTTCTGGTGTCCAACCGGACATCAGAGGCAGTCCATTACCTGGCGAAATCGTGTCATTTAATTAATTTAATTGTTACTTTATTTTTCTATGTCGAAAGTTGATTTTTTTATTAAGTATTGAAAAAACTATAAATTATATTTAAATATTTTTTATTATTTAATTAACGTCCATTTTCAGGGTAAAATAAAATCTTGAAGATGTTGAAAAATTGGATAAAATGACGACTTTTCAAAACCAAAGATTTTTTTTTTTTAATTTTTGAATTTATTTTCTAAATTAATTTCTAATTTATATAATTAATCTTTTAATTCCAGTTAAAAAATGACTCTTAAATGTTTAAGATTCTTGGAACAGGTACAAAACGAAACTCCAAATTCCGACACTTCAATCGGAAAAACACATTTTTATCATATTAAAAATAAATTTATAAGAAATAAAAAAATCTTCGTTTTGGAAAAAGAGAAGTATCTAACTTTTTGCATTAAATTTTTTTTGATTCGTGCGGTCAATTTTTTGCAATAGGTGCGAGAAAATTATCAAAAAACTCGATTATGGGACCTAGACCCTTAACATACGACGTCCACTATTTTCCAAAATCCAATACATGACAGTGCGTGTTCATTTTTATGTGATAAGTGGTGAGCGTTGAAACTATACAAAAGTAGGATTATATTGTTAAAAAATCTGTTACAAAATAATATTTTTAGATTCACCTCGTTATTGTGTAAATACGAATTCAAAGTGAAACTCTTAAATACGATTCCCAATTAAAACGTATAGTTAAAAGTACAAATCACTGTATTTTTTCTGTAACATCTCTTTAAATCAGCACTATAGTTCAATTTCATTCGTGATATTTTTTATGTAAAAAACTGGACGAGGGTGCTTAGCACTAAAATTTAACGGTCAGTTTTTAGTTGTAATGTACCGTCTGTGGGTGAAAATTATGGAGGTACATCTAGAGGTCAAATGGACAAAAATGTACCTGGTAGTATCTAGATAACTCAGAGGTCAAATCTTGAAATATTAATTTAACGTAAGTTCTCCGTAATATCTAAATTCCTGCAAGTTTCAATAGCGCTGACGCTGCGTCTGTCGTCGAATATGGCGCCATGAAACTTTTTTTTAAAAACGTCATTAATCATCGGTGCGCCCGATTGACAATAAATCACGCGAGACCTCGATGCCCCACTCCGGTGTGACAAACTCGGCAAAGAAACCCCATTATGGTGGGCGGAAAACACGCTCGCCATACTGTCACTGAGAGTGTAAAAAAAATCTAATCATAAGATAATTCTACCCAACATGGAGCTATCTCTGTTGGGCGGAAGCGAACTTTGCGATTCTTTACACTCATAACTCATGAAACTTAGCCCCGCAGGTTAAAACAACGCCAAAACAGTGATGATATGTGTGCGATTGAACTTTGACTGCCCTCAATACACCAGACACATTTTACCGTCCAGTCTTATCTTTTTTAATTAACGAAAGCATACTAGTGATTCTTAATACTCAAAACTCATAAAGGGCTGATGAAAATAATGCCAAAAATTAATCTTGTATAAATCTTTCAGTTATTCAATGAATGTTATCCTTTCTTTACAAATGACAAACAATCGTTACACTTGCTTCATTTCGCATGAAACAATTAATTAATAATTAAATAATTTAAGAGCTATTTTATCTAGTTCGACACTGCTTTCTCCTTAGTCTCCTTATAATGATTGCAATGGCTTGCTCTCGTTACAGTAGTGTATTATTAGGCAAAACAATAGTGTTTTGAAACCATTAAGTGTGATCGTCAGATTGTGTAATTCAAGTGAATGAACGCAATACTTAAGAGAGTAATTATGACAATTATGTTAATAACATTTATGAGAAGTGGTTCCTCATCCTGAAAATTCTCACATATCTATCAGTTTCTTAAATATATGTAGAATCAAGATTTTCAAGAATTCAAAGAATTTTCAAGAATTTTGGTATTAATTTAATTATGTTAAACCATAATATTTTACAATAAACACAATATATAGTATAGAAAAAAAGCATAAATCTTTTATTATTACAAAAATGAATGAAATATTTCTTAATACGTAAACAGCAATCAATTAAATTTGACAACGAATCAAAATAAAATTATTTGGATTATAAAATAAGCACAGTGCAAAAAAACATAATCTTAGATTAAAAATAGAAATAATCATGTTTTTTTTATTTACTTTCTAATAAAATACCCAAAGTATAAAAAATAACATTATTTTGTTTTTTTACCCCTAAGCAAATAAATTAGTAGCAGGAAATCTCTAACATTTGTAAAACTTAACAAAAAAGGAACAAAACCAATTGTTTCTTATAATTTCAATTTAACATAAAAAAATTGTATGAAGATACATTTTTCTATAGAATATATCTACCATTTCAGTACCCTTAAAACAGATAAGCTCACTGGAAAACTATATCCATATGTTGGCTTTATACTGACTCTTGGCGCAGGAAAAGACGTGATATCGTAATCAGCAACTTAAACAACCCTTCCCTCGGAGGCTCTACGAGAACTCATGGTCATGCTAACACGATATCTCGCCACCTCAAGTACCTTCGGTTTCACACCTCTACGAGCTGACAGTGCTGAGCAGTGCAAACAAATAAACACTGTAGACATTACATGTCAGTAGACATACTTACAACTTGTGATTTGATAAATCTAGCCCAAGAGATGAAGGTAGATTAATTAGACCTAAACCTGTAATTTAATATTTATATATAAATTAAGATGTTCCAGTTCAAGACTTGCATGGTTTAAACAGCTTTAAATATATGTACTTGTTAAAAATTGAAAAAATAGGTAAACCAGAGAAATTTTTGACATGTCTTAAATGATGGCAAATATATTTATTGGCTTTTAAAAAATCCTCTTTATTTTAAATGAATATTTAAAAATATATAAAGTTTCAGAAAGTGTAATTATTTGTAAAATCTTTATATGATGACATTGATCTATTGCTTTTGGGTAGTTTGCAGTATTAATGCCATTGAATCACACATAAACTGATAATAAAAATCCTTGAATTAGTTTCTCAATACACAATATTTTATCAAATAGTTTGAAATGTATTTATTCAAGGTTGGTTTTTGAGCAGTTTTCAAATAAATATCTAAAATATTGAAAAAAATCATTTAATTTTCGACATACTTACTCTCTGAATTATAAATAAAAAAATGAGCAGTATGACACACACATGAAACTTTTAAAAACTTTTATCACGACACTTGTTGAAGGTGTCATGCCTTAATTGATCACTTAAATATCGTGAACAATATAAACCTCAAAAACTATATTATAATCATCTTTTGGCTTTTTTTTTAGTAAAAACTTGTTGATGATTTTGTAAAAATATATTTAAAACCAAGGTTTAACAATTCTCGCCGCCATTTTCCGATCTGGAAAAGGTCAAATCAAACCGAAATCAGATGAAATGAACACCTTCTTGTATGGACGCCCTGGTAAAGCGATACTCGTTTTTCAATGTGAATTCTGGCAATTTTCAAAAGCCGATGTGAATATTTTATTTTCAGCGGGCCTGAAGAAGCCTCTATCATTTAATATTTAAATAAAATTGCTTTCTTTGAGATAAAATGTAAGGAAAAATGTTTTTTTCGAATCGAACTATGTCTGTCTCTGAGTTTTTTAGATAAATCTGTAACAAAATGGCTTTCAGTAACTCCATATATTATATTTAACGCACAAAAAAACCAAAAGATTAATTTTATATATTTATAAAGACAAGATATATTTTAATTTGCTCAAATAAAAGAACAACTCATTTCATGTTGAAAATCACTTACAAAACGATTTATCAGTCTTTTTTTTACTGTACTAGAATATAAACACACCAACAGTTTTTAAGGAAGTAATAATTAAATTAATATGGAGTACTGCAGTATAGACACATTAATCAACAAGTTCAATTAAACAGATGATTTAGTGTATATTTAATACTCAGCTGTTTTTTTTATTTTTATTTAAATTTGCTGAAAAAAATATCGTAAATCGTTAAAATCAGCGTTTTTATTTTCGTCTTTTAGTCTATTTTGAAATCTTCTTGTATTCTAGTGGAGATTGGGAAAAATATTTTTTTTACTATATGCGTATTTAAAATTGAGTTGCCTTTTGTTTTTTGATTAAATTAACATAAAAACTTTATTATTTAAAATCAACAGTCGCTGATGCTTTGAATCCTGCGGTGTAGACACATTAATCAGCAACTTCAGATAAATCCCCTAATAAAATACACGAGTTCATTGTTGTGGCCCGCTCGAGGTCCGCACGAAGACTAATTATGACCCGGCGTTAGCGCCAGAACATCCACAAACTAGCGGAAGTCAAACAGCGGATAAACGTACCGTGTTTTTCGGCACATCCGGTGTCCTGAAAGACAAACAGGAAAGCCTGCAGCGCCGGGCCCGCGGGAACTACCCCCAACTCTCACCCCGGGGGCGGTAATCCTATTTATCTCTGTAATCATTTTAGACGGTGTTCAATAAAGATTCCTTTTTTTTTTTTTTTTGGGATCGAATGAAATTGCCGTGAAGGCATTACAACACGTTTATTTTTGCGCTGATGTTTAAAATAAATTTTCGTTACGTTATCTATTGTGCGCTGTGATTTATATGAAAATTAATAATATTACTAATATGATTAGGCACATTAGTTCATTCATAGAAGATGATTTAAAGAAACTCTGAGAAAAATATCATCGTGATTTGTGTGGGATTTGAACCCACATCCCTTGGCTTACATGGCTGGAGTACTAACCCTTATTCGTACTAACAAATCACTTCTGTTTATCGAAAAAATTTAATCTTTAAATCATCTTCTATGTATGAACTAATGCGCCTAATCATATTAGTAATAATTAAATAAACCCGTAATGGGTAATAAGTACGCTGATTGACGTTTAATAAAAAAATAGACATATGCAAAATTAATAATGTCGTATTTTTCATCTTACTTTGATAACGAATTATTTTGCAACTTAAATCTTTTATTGATTTTTGTGAAGACCGTTTCACAGGAAGTACGATTTTGTCTATACAGGTTTGATTGATTGATAATGAATATTATTGAAATATTTAATTGGCATTATAATTACGTTGTTTCATTTATAGGATATGATTGTAAAAAATTCTTGTTTAGTACTAGTGATTCGTTGGTATAATTGGTAATGCACCGGCCATGAACGTTTAGGGATGTGTGTTATAATCCGGTACAAATCACGATGATATTTTTCTAAGAGTTTCTTTAATCAATTTTCAATATTTGAAAAAATGTACTTAATCATTATCATGCTTAATCTTTTCAAATAATTTCTGTAAAAGTGACATTGGAAACATTGAAAAAAAAAAAAAGATGACATAAAAAAGGAATAACAAGTAATCAATAAGTATATATTGATTTACAATAAATACTCAAGTCGTATATTAATTAGTTTTTAAATAAAAAAATAAAGTACACAAACTCCCGCAAACAAAGCAATTAGATTAATTTCATTTTTATCAATATTAAAATATGGAATTAAGTGAGGTCTGAAGGTGTGTTCGGTTTACATATTAATGCTGGGCTTCAATTTCATCCCCCGAGTTAGGTTAGGTTAGGTCTGGAGGGGCGGCTTACTCCCCCACGAAATATTCTAAAACAAACTTTCGGATATATTAGGAAGCCATGACAGTCTTTACAAGTTCTGCTGAAAGTTGGAATCCTGAAAATATTCCCCACAAATTGAAGTACGTGATTTAAAATCTTATTTATATATATGAAAATAAATAAATTTTAGTAACTGGTAAAACGTTAAAAAAAAGCTCTATAAAGGCATCTTTTCTACTCGCTTCTTAGTATTTAATGAAATATTAATTATATCCAGCTACATTTTATAACTTCAATTAATACAAAAAGGATCTCGGTTTGTAGGACACGACCAATAAATTTCTTGGTATTTTCAAGTAAAGAAGGTATTATTAAAACGAGATATGAGAAGCCTTCTTAAAGCAGAATGCCTACGAAATTCCAAGTTTATTAAATCTTACCAGAAATTCGAAGATTAAGGAATTTCGAAACCTGTGTTTTAGAATAAATGTAGCGTGATTTACTCAAATGACAAAGATTAACGAATCGTTATTTTATTTTATAATCACACATGAGTGAGTCTGTATTTTTTTTCAGCCGTCGTTATTCGATATAAATAAAAACCCACTTTTGATATATATTTTTTCGTTGTAACTATTGCAATATAATATAATAATAACATTTAATGTACCGGTGTGTGCTCACCGTCAGATATTACCGAAGAACACAAAAACTACTTTAATATTTATACATATGATGAAAACGAAAATATTTTATTTACCTTAAGTCAGTTCACCTTATAAAACTTGTTTTTTTTTCTAGTGGAAAATATATTATTAAAGGCAACATTGTTTTTACAACAGTGTTTGTATCTAGTAAAAAGAACATAAAAAAGGTTCTCATAAGAAAGCAGTCTGCAGCCATTGCATTATGAAATCAAATCCCTTCAGTAATAAAATATTCCATCCTTTGTCGTGCATTTTCAGACAGCTCTGAATATTTTACAGAAATGCACATTGTAATATTCAGACAAACACAGCCAAAGCGGATATTGCGCGGATCCGCCCTTCCATCCGGCATTTTTCGTGAAATAATTAAAAACCGTATTACGAGATATCCGGAAGCTCAGCGTACTAAAATAAATTAAGCAAACAATTAAGCTTACAATATTTATTTAAATCAGTCTCAGGGATTCGCTTCGTTCGCCTTTCCCGTTTCAGCGGAAACGGGGAACTTCTAAGATGGCGAAATTGAATCCGCGTCTCCGCCAATCGCAGTCGAGAGCACCGAGCGGCCAATTGAAATAGAAGATTTGTAGCCAAACACACGAACAAACCATCGCCCCAGATTAGGTGGAACTTGCTCAACTCCGTTGATCGTTCCGGGGGCCTCCTGGAGCCCTAACTAATATGGATATTTCAATTTATATCCTGACAATTAAATTAAAATGCCCTCAATCAAAAGGGTCAGGGTTCGCGTCTCAAAAAGGTACGCTGTGAATGGGCCTCATGGGACCCCATCCCTTACGTTTACATTTCGAGTACAGAGTAGTAACTTAGTAATGAAATAACTTATGATAAATGCTATTGACGGCAATAAATTAAAATATACATGAATTTGTAGTAAAAAAGTCTACGTCTTGCATACTAACACAAAAAAACGTACTTTAAATTTAAACTAATTTATTATGTAATTAATTAATACTTTATACTCATGATAAACATGGTTTTCTAGAGGAAAAATAGCGTAGTGAGTCCCCGGGTCCTTCTAGTCCGCAGTTTTATATATTTGAAGGAAAAGTCTGCTTATTGGTGCTGCACAATATATAATGAAATAATCTTTTCCTTACAAAGCTCTGGCGTTTAGATCTGATACCTCGAAAAGGCACTTCCACAACACATCCCTCCAGAATCATTTCAAGTCTACTATTCCATTACCGATCCTTTACACACACTCAGAGTGCAGAATGGCAGCCATGCACAGGCAACACAATAGGGAAAAGGTGGAGGATAAATAAAATAAAAAGGTATAAAGCAGTCAAACTAGTAACAGTTTAAGTCATAGGTTCCCAAAGTGGTCAATATCGACCCCTAGGGTTCGATTCTGCCTTTCAAGGGGTCGATAACAGCGAAAAATTAAATTAGGGGTCCACGAACTGTAAATGGGGGTCTACAAGATTGGATCCCATTGGCCACGTTGGCCACGATATTTTCGACGATATGCACGTTGAGTTAACTCAACTGAACGACTATTTTCAATGGACAACGTCACTATTTCGGCGCCTTGTTTCAGTGTGAAGCATGGTTAAAATTGTATTAAATGATTGTTTCAAAACGTGTTTACTCAAATCAATCGGTTGATAAATGTCAAAGATATTTAATATTTACATACCGACATAAAATATGGCGCACCCTGTATATCAGATGTCAAAAATATGTTTGAAGTTGACGAATGTTATAAAAATTAAATATTAGCAAGACAGAGGTCTACAAAAAACAAGAAAACTCGACAAAGGTTCGACGGGACTAAATAGTTTGGGAACCTATGATCTAAATAAATGTATGATTTACAAACTTATTTCAGTAAAATTTTATATGTCATTTTAATTTATAACCATTCACGCCTTGCAGTAACCACGAATATCACAGAAAACATACATTAAATAACACATTTAGGAAAAAAACTAAACACAACCAATTATCATATTCTAATTTAATTAAAAAGCCCCAAAAAAACATGACAGTTGATTCACTAGATTTAATTTTCATGAAAAATGAACTCGACTTGAGCTATAAAAGCACCGCATAAGAAATATTGTTTTAATCAAACACGCAAAAAAAAAAAAGCAAAAAGGCTTTTGTACACAACAGTATAAAGGTTAATATGCGTAATTGTGTTATTGAATTGCCATCAAGCAGTAGTTTTATTTTTCTTGAACTTGAATGGTTTCTAAAAATCCAATTTTAACTAACAATAGAGCCTGCTGCGTTCGCTGAAAATCGCGAAAACAATTTCTGAAAAAATGTACAGAGTTCAAGGTCGCCGCGGACATTTTTGAATTTCAATGTCACCTGGAGTCGCAACCTCTCACCGTTAAGGGTAGCTTTGTATGATTTATTGTATTGAAGCTCGTTTTAAGTGTTGCCAGCACAATGGGACAAAAGGGAACTCTAGGGGATTTATTATATTAGTATTAATTCAGTGATTGATGCATTTCTACGAGCTTTGCAGTTCAATGACGTGAAAGCTCAAATAACATCCACGAAGTGCCGGTTTATAATTTGATTATAATAAAATAGTTTTTGTTTCGTTAAAATTATAAATTCACTAGACGTTTTTTTAAAAATATATATAGACAAATAAAATTTGTCAAAAGATCCGCTTGATTTCCAAATATCATTTTTTACCGTTAAAATGTTAAAAACTTTTTAAGTATACTATTTAAATACTTTGTAAATTTTCTTCAGAATGAATATTAAACATCACTTTCAGAATGAGATGTTTCGGAAAAACCTCACCGAAGAAAATATTTTTAAGAGTAGTGCTATCTTTAAATATTCAAACATATATTTTTGTTATATTAAATGGTTTCAAAAATCACAACAACATAGTGTTTATACATTTTTTTATTTATACAATATGTATTGATATTTAAATTTAAAACAAGTAAAATATATTGATGACTTTAAAAAATACTTTTTTATTTCTAAAAATAATTTGTAAGCAGTTTAAGTATATATAAATTTTGAAACATGTAGAAGAAGCCTTAATTTTATAACTTTTTCAATAAAAAATTTAAGCTTTTGCAGGAAGAAATTTTCTTTTAATAGTCTCTCGGAAAACCATACTGCTTTGAGTTTTGCAAAAAAAAAAATTCTAAGTCAGCATGTTAAATTAAAATCAAACGAGACACAAGTTTTCTTTGAGAATTCTAGAGTATCTTTATTCAACGCATCGCTAGTTTTGTAAATTAAATTTTTTATATTTTAAAAGCAATAATGCACATTTATAAGATATTTATTTTAGTAAAAATGTAATTAAATTCACATTCCTCGTGTTTTTAAAGAAATCGATTTACGCCTGAAATAAAAAATAATATTATGTTAACCTATTTTAACATGTTTTTAAAATGAGTACATCATCATTTTGGGATGATTTAGCGAAGATTGCTTTTTCTCAGCTATTCTATCATATAATAAAGGTCGTCAACCTGTACGCAGTACACTTAAACTTGAAAAATGAAACACAATAATAGAAAAAAAAAAAAAAAAAAAACGAAAACACCACGTGCTCATTTATACTTTCAAACACCGGTCTCTTTTAAGATAGCGCCATTTTTCGGAGAGTTAGGAAAACCTGAAAACAAATAAATAAACCAAAATGACAAATGGCATGTACACCTTGACAAAGATAACCCTGAAAAGGCCGGGAAGAATAAATGGACGCAGTACAAATAATAAACAGCCCGACGCGGACCAGCATTGTTGTCATTTGTAGGGTTAATAAGAAGGGGTTGGTCAATGGCGGCCGGTGACGTCACGCTGAAAGGACAACCCCCGATATGGCGCAAATCAATTTGTCTTCGAAACGACGAGCATCGATAGTATTTTTCCCACGTTTTCGCCGATCCTCGAGGCGCAGTGTGCCGACGATTTGTCAAAATAATCCTAGAATATCATTCGGGGAAGCGTATTTTGCGTAATAGTATTGAGTTAATCAACTACTGTGACGAATTTGTGAGTTCAGGTTTTTTTTTTAATACTGTGCTATGAGCATATTGGTCTTTGAGCCAATATTTGGTTGTTTACGTGACACACTCGTTTTAATGATTTCTTACACCAGGAGTCAAACGCGGAATCTTTAATCTTAGCTCCTAATGATTTTTCTAGATTTTTTTTGTTTAAAATTGTATATAAAAATATCCTGTGTGAGTTCATCGACTTTTTAAAATATTCAAATATAAATAATAAACATTTGTGTGTATTTAATTTATAAATAAATATATATATTTATATAAAACTATACCTTTGCCGAAATTGCCTTTCTTTATTAAACCTAATGACGTACTTAGGCTTCTTGTACGAAAATAGCTCTCATAACTTCTACTTGACACTTATGTCATGATAATTTTTCAGGGAGAGTTAAACACGTAACATTTTAGATTAACTGCTAATTATTTTAGAAGATTAAATATTCGTGACTGCGTAATTACTTATTTTATCTTTAATATTTATTTTATCTTTCACACAAAGTATGATTAAATTATGTCACTGTATTAAATTGTAAAACACAAAATAGAAAAAAAAAAATGTTTTACAATGTCGAGATCGAAACGAGTTTCACATATTTTGTTTAAGAGCCTGAAAATTGCTGAACACGTTAATATTAACGTTGTTACAATTATGTAAAAAAAAAAACAGCAAAATAGGACTTTTCAGTAAAAAAAAAAAAAAAATAGGAATTAAGTGAAGTTTAATAGATGAGTAGAAAATAACTACAGAATAAAAATATGGTAGCTCCCGTATTTCAAAAACAAGACCCTTACGTTAATTTAATACTAAGTAGCATATATATACACCTACTTTGCACGCAACGCGAAACGCCTCTTACAGGAAGTAGACGCATTGTTACATTTCGTTTCAGAAAAACACTGAAAAGACGTCTCAGCGGGGAAGAGACGGTCTTGTGACGTCACGGAAGGGGCTGGCGGGATTATTGTGCGGCTTAATAAGGACTCAGTAACGGCAGGCGAGGGTTGGGGATGAAGAGGGGATGGGGAGGGGATGGGGAGGGGATGAGGAGGGCCTGCACCCCCACGGTCGGGGATTCTCGGAGAAATATTAAATAAGCCGAGGAATAAGATCGTATGCAATACTCAGGTAATAAGGTCACACCGAAAAGGTGAAGATTTCTTAATAAGGGACGCTCAAGGTAGCCAGGTGGCTTATTAGGATTTTTTAAATAAAAGTTTCTTGATAATGATTAAGAACATTTTTTTAAATATTGAAAATTGATTAAAGAAACTCTTAGAAAAATATATCAACGTGATTTGTGCGGGATTCGAACCCACATCCCCTCGCTTACATGGCAGGTGCATTACCAACTATGCTAACCAATCACTAGTACTAGACAAGAATTTTTAATAATCATATCCTATAAATGAAACAATGTTCTTACTATGCCTAATTAAATATTGTGTGACTTGCAATACTAGACTTTTAACACAAAGTACTGAGTGAAGCATTTTAAATCCAAACTGGATATTAGTCTATTTAATTATGTCAATACACGTACTTGTTAAATTTATTATTGGTTTTTTGTGAAGACCATCTCACAGGAAGTACTTCCTGTGAGATGGTCTTCACAAAAAACCAATAATAAAAGTTTCTTGTTTATACTGCCCGTTTATATTTTAATAAATATAAAATATAGGCATTTTTATCTTCTTCTTCATTAAGTGCCTCTCCTCAAACCATTTCACTGAGCATATACTCTATACTCTATGCTTTTCAAACCAATAATTATTTCCAGAAAATCTTATAAAACCCTGTTGAAATAGCATCTTTTGGTGGCTGATCACTTTGATGGGTCGATTATCGAGTTTTTTGATAATTTTTTGCGAAAAATCTATTGCATCAATAGAAAAAAAAATTAAATACTAAAAGTAGATACGTTCTTTTTTCTTAAAATAAAATTTTATTATTTCTTGTAAATTTATTTTTAATATGATAAATATATGTTTTCCCAATTAATGTTTAGGAATTTTGAAATTATTATAACCGATGGATTTAGAATCCAAAGCATTTAGGTGTATTTTTTTAAATTGAAAATAAAAGATTATAAACAAACCTATGGCAAAAGATTAGTTAAAAAATTAAAACAATTTTTTTTTAACAAACTCTGGTTTTGATAATTTGTAATTTAATAGAATTTTTCAACATCTTTAGGATTTATTTGACCTTAAAAAAGAACGGTAAAAAAGAAGAATATAATTTAAAAAGAGAAATATAATTTTGTTTGATTTTTTCCCATGGTAAACGTTTGAAAATACTTTGGCGAGACACGTTTAATGACTCCTAAGTTGATGTTGTGTTTGCGAATCATCATGTTAGTAAAAACAAAAACATAGTAGCACACCTAGAAACTTGTATATTTTGTTAATATCTCTATATAAAATCATCTTTTTTATTTTTTTAAATATATCTATGTCAGGACTTGGTCGGGTCAGGGCAGGACTTGGTCGGGTCAGGGCAGGGCTTGGGTCAGGGGTTGAGAGGGCAAGGGAATGGTAGGGCCAGGGCTTGAGAGGGTCAGGGCTTGGGAGGGTCAGGGCTTAGGACGGCCAGAGCTTGTGAGGGCAAGGGCTTGGGAGGGTCAGGGCTTGGGAAGGCCAGGACATGGGAGGACCAGGGGGTTTTGGAGGGCCAGGGCTTGGGAGGGCCAGGGCTTGGGAGGGCCAGGGCTTGGGAGGGCCAGGGCTTGGGAGGGCCAGGGCTTGGGAGGGCCAGGGCTTGGGAGGGTCAGGGCTTGGGAGGGCTAGGGCTTGGGAGGGCCAGGGCTTGGGAGGGCCAGGACTTGGGAGGGCCAGGGCTTGGGAGGGCCAGGGCTTGGGAGGGCCAGGGCTTGGGAGGGCCAGGTCTTGGGAGGGTCAGGGCTTGGGAGGGTCAGGGCTTGGGAGGGCCAGGGCTTGGGAGGGCCAGGGCTTGGGAGGCCCAGGGCTTGGGTTGTGTCAGAGTTAGGTTGGGTTAAGTTCACGCTATTCCCCACGCGCCTTGACGTCGAGCAACCCGCAGTCGTCGTGCCCCCGCACGAAAAGCAAAATTTCGGAAGTGGTTCTTTGATTTTCACCCATTTTCCTTCCGTTTGATTTTTTCTCATGGTATGTGAACGTTTGAAAATACTTTGACGAGACACATTTAGTGCCTTCGCAAGTTGATGTTGTGTTTGTGTAACATCTTCATCCAATAACGCAAACAGATCGGCGTCCTCAGTGTCGAAATCGCCACTTCTAAAGCGTTTTAACCAAATTTCACAGAAAGTTTTCGTTGGTGCATGTTTTCCATATGTCTTCTCAAGTAAACGACGTGCATAAGCTGCAATTTTTTTTCAAGTAAAATCAGAAAAGCTAAACCTACTGCAAATGCTGTTTTTTTGAGACAAAACTCGACATCTTCATTGTTACAAAAAAAAATTATTGCGTTGCTAAATTTGTTGGTATTATGTCAGCTCATTGATGACCGATGTCTTAGCTATAAATTAACACAAGTTTAGACATGTCTGTCGACTAAATCTTGTCTGTCGAAAGCCAAACACTTAGTAGCGCACCTAGAAGCATCCTTTTTTACCTGGGCAGCGCTGTGGTACTGCTTTCGGGACCAGAAACATACATTGAAAAAATAAATGGTGCCCGCCACCCGACCGGTATTCTGAAATGTGCTCTTGGGTACAAAAAGGTTGGGGACCTCTGCTCTGTAATATAACGATGGGTCTTCTTAGTGTAGTAATTGAATAAAATGGTTTTAATTGCGAGTTTGCGGAACACATAAAAGATAAAGCACTTTCTTTAACACTCGAAATCACAAAATGTAATATTTAAAAAGAGGACAGTCAATAAAGCAAACGACCCCAGCCCGGTATGGCTAACATAAACCAATTTACTTTATGAATTATAAAATGATGAAAATAAATTCAGCGAGTGCGGTTTTAATGGCGGCATTTTTCAGTCACGGCTACATTATATTAAATAATTCAGGCGCGACATCTTGGCTCGCGATCTGCTGTAATAGCGAACCTGAAAGAATCGTCCCTTGGGCCTGAAGACAAACAACCCCCGTCAGCGACCCGGTAAATCTCGACTATCGCGATGAAAATTACCAACAACCTGAGGGAGGCTGTGGAGCAGACTCATGGTGGGCTCATGGTGGTGCCGGCAAGGATGCCTCTTTCAAATAAAACACCAGCCAGTATATTTATGAGCGTTTGAAATTTTGAAATTTCATAAAGACACAGTGAAAATATTTTATATGGAAGTATACTGTATTCAATCATATCGCATAACTTATTATAAAACTTTTATACAAAAAATATTTTTTTTTCAAAACGTTTACTTATAAATGAACCATAACCAAATATAATTAGTTTAAAATATATACGTAGAGCCTTTCAAATAAAATTTAATGAAGTACAATCTACATATCGTTTCTTATATACTGTATAACAGGATTGTTTATTTTTACGCAAACCAAATGTATTTGTTCAAAAGAGTATTTTGAATTTACTTTTATATATATTATCTGAGTTATCCTAATACATGTCTCGTATATATTCAAGAGATTTAATCAAAACTTTTCAATTAAAAGCGTTTGGACCGTTTTAAAAATCTGCTGGTAGCAAATTTGTTATGGCCTCTACGGTCGGTTTTTCGCTGATGGAGATATCTTTTACTGTGCAAATAAAATATATTACCAGAATTAAATGTTTCTAAAAACATTTCTGTTTTTTTTTTTTAATTTACTTATTCAAACTTATGTTCATTTTTTGATGTTTAACACAGGATAGTATTGTTTATCTTTTTGGTAAAAGTTGGTTTTATTAATAAAAATAAAATGTAAAATTTTTTTTTTTTTTTAAATAAAATAAAAACGCATTTGTTTATTATCTGTTAAAATAGATTTTTTTAATTAAGGGTAGTAACATCATGGCGGCTTCTATACACAGCCTCTGAGGGGTGTCTCCTCATATAAAAAAGTTAGGCACGTTAATCACAATGGATATAATATTATTCATTAAATTTTAATTGCAACATTAATATTTTTATTTTTAGTTGTATATTTGACACATGTTTTGATATTTTATTTTATATTAATTTTTATTACTAATAAATTGATAAATAAATAAATTTTGTGTTTTAGGTTGGGTAAGTGGAAGGTTTTTAGTAGCCTCCACGTATTCTTGTTTAGCCTTTACGTTAGCAAATACGTTTGACACTTAGTGTATTAATCACTCAATCGTACTTTCAGAAAGAATAAACACGTTACTAAAAAATCCAAAAGAAAAAAACCACACAAAAATATAAAAGTCTTGATTTTTCAGCTGTTGTTTAGATTGGTATTAAAATTACGCTAAACGTTTGTGTTCGCATAAAATCCACAAGAATAGAAATCTAAATACTCGTACAGATTAATTTTACTAAAGTTGTAAATGCAAAATTTTAGAGCAGCACTCTGGCGCTGAGCTGCGTTACACTCTTTCTTTTAATCAAAACACTTCAGCAAGTCGAGTGGAAGTTGAATTTCCTCCAAGAAAACACTCGACTATAAATATCTCTGATGCAGAACGACTTGGCGCGGCCAACGCGGCGCTGTTGTTTCGGCGCGAGCTTTCAGACGAGGCAAATAACGATGAAAGAAAAATCCTTTATAATTTATTTTCTTAATATATTAAAAACCTTTGATCAGAGTCAGGCGATGTCTTTGACTGACAAAATCACTCACAAAACTCCTAGCATTTTATTTTAGACCTGACGCTAGTTTTATGGGAAAAAACTTTATTTTTATTACTTTTTACAACTCACGCTATATTTTTGTTTATCTCGTGAATAAATGTGTTATTTCAATATGTTTATAAAGAAAATAATATACATAAATAATAATAAATTCATATACGTTGATATTTAAATGTTATACTAAAAAAACTATACAGGTATTATTTAATTGAATTTGATTAAATTTTAAACTTGAATAGAATATTGGGTTTCGTATACACACATACCATAACCTTGAAATTTTCATTCCATAAAACAGAGATTCCACAAATTTTTTTTAAAGGTTGCCAAAATGTAGATATCCTACACTATGTTGATGATTTTACACATTTTTCGTAACAATAAGTATGGCATCCTCCAACTGATTGTCCAAGGAAAAATCGAAGAAAAAAGGTAGTTCACGTGGATGCGGAATTTGCTCCAGTGGCTGGAGATCGGAAGTGCAGCCGGATTCTTGAGACTGGCCCAGGATAAAGATATGTTCGAGGAAATGGTCACCAACCTCTTTTCGCCGTAGGTAATAATATAGCACATCGGGGTCGTAGATTCATCATACACGTAGATTTGTGTATGATGGTTGCAGGTCAAAATCAAAAGATCGGCGAAACATTCTGCGTATTCGTGGTATATTATTTATAAGCATACAATATGGAATTATATGTGGTTACTGCGTCAATGGTGCAAGGTTTCTGATGCAAGAAGCGCGAGGAGCTCTTTATAAAGTGTCCGTGCATTATTGTCACATCGCTGTAGCTCGGATGGCACAGTCCGATGAATTGTATGACTCATAGATCGGTGCAAGTGTTCTATGTAGGTACTGACCGCTACACTCATATGAGGAGAGGCAACAGAAGAAGAATATAAAAAAATATTTCAAACCTAAAAAAATTCATAGTTTAGGTTCCCAAAGTTGTCAATATTGATCCCCAGGGATCGATTCCGCCCTGCAAGGGGTCGATGACATGGATCCCATTTAAGCAGGTCATCATCAAAATACCACAGTGGATTATCAATCGGAAAGAATCATAAATCAATAAAGAATCAATTAAAAAATCGAAAGTCATACTATAAGAAGAACTGATCGGAATAAGCACTAATGAAGACCTGAAGGTGCAGTTTAGAAAAATATATCAGCAATTTTGGCTTCAGAGAGACATACCTGCTATTTATTTTGCATTATTGACTATCCCAAGATGGGTTTTGATAGCTTTTCTATCTTCATACCTCGTGGAAAGAGGTTTCAGTGCGGTTGCCAATCTTATTAAAAAAAAAAAAATAGATTGGAAATCACTGAGCGAGGAGATTTAATGTATAATCTGACTTATTTGAAGCCAAATATTGAAAATTTGCTATCAAAGCATCAGATAGTTAAAGTCCCATTAAAAGTATTGATTTTTTTAGTGAATGTAACTATATTTGCATTTTGTGTTTTTATTATAAAACCTAGAAACAACGGACAAAAAATCCGGTCAAATGTATACATTCAATATCAGCAAGAACAAGGAAAACTCGACAAGGGGTCTACGGCACAAAAGTTTGGGCACCTCTGGTTTAAGCAGCGGCGGCAAATCAGAGACAGAGACCACAAATGTCGCCCAAAAGGAAATGAAAAATTACACAAATAAAAATAATCTGCAGTGAAGTTTCGCCCGTAACTCAGTGGCGGGGCGAGTCCTCCGCCCCGTCAACAAGTGGCCGCCCCCGCCTCCGCCCCCGCCCCAGTCCCCGCCCCTGCACTGTAATGAGAATAAATCAGCGCGTCGGTCGGCAGGTGTGGGCGAAGTTTATTAAAAAAAGCCTCCCCCTGGTCGGCAGGCGCCATGACAGGCTGCGATATTAAATGCGAGACAGACAGCCGTCACGCTCCGCGACGGTTCGCGCTTCATCCCCGGCCGCCTCTCACTCCGGAGACTGCGGCCTAATCCGGTCCAGGTGGCACTCGATCAAAGGTGATCTATCGCGGAAAGATCACGGATCAAATGTTTTTTGAATATATACACAGGGTGATTCCAAATACGTTACAGGCGAGAAAAATCCTTTAAAATATATTTCAAACACCTGTGGGATTCCACGTCTAAAAAAATATATATTATACTATTGATTTTTGTGAAGACCGTCTCAGTATTGCAAGTCACTCAATATTCAATTTGGTATAATAAGTACGTTGGTTCACTTATTGTTAAAAAAATCAATTCTCGCTAAGTACCAGTACGTTAGTATAATTGGGAATGCACCGGCCACGTAAGCTTGGGGATGTGGGTTCAAATCCCACACAAGTCACGATGATAATTTATCTGACAGCTTGTTTAATCATTTTTCAATATTTGAAAAAATGTACTTGAACTACATACATAGAGTAAATAAAAATTATACAATCAGTATACAGTACTCCTTTAACTTGTATACTACTTTTTACCGTTCGCATATTTTATTTTTTGTAATACTCAATTTTCGTCCATACGAAATAATTAAATAAAAAACTTTATCACAGTTACTCGATTGACAACATCCATGATCACGTGTTAATTAATTTAAAAAAAGTCTGTTTAGATCACAAAAGTTAGCAAATTTAGCTTGTCGAGCATGTGTCATACACGTGAATATCTTTATTTCATATATATATATATATATATATATATATATATATATATATATATATATATATATAATGATAAAAAGTAACTTTGTATTTTTGTCTTCACTTTGAGTTTATTAGAATTATTTGCATAACTAGTTTCGACTCTATACATCGGGTCATCATCAGATGCATGACTATACTTCATTAACAACACTTAAATAAAAAATTAGAGTTTATAACATAAAATACATAGTATCATTAAAATTTTATATAAATAACTTTAGTTAGGTAACATAAAATATCCAATCCAAAAGCAAACTTTTGGTAACATTTATTTGTTTTTCACACACAATCTATCCATTATTCACTTATAAACTGGCCCATTTCTTATTTGTTCCTTCATTTCGCAAAGTATAAATTTCGTTCGAACGAGATCGTAAAAAACTTATCTCAAATTTATCCCCTACATGGCAACACTTTGACGTGACTAGCTGAGACCTGAACGAAAAAAATACGAAAAATAATGCGACGGAATAAAAAGCGATGGCACTTATTGAAGCATTTTTTTCCACCCCATCCGCAATCCTGCCACTCGAAGAGACTACCATTACCTACTTTTCTACCGTTCAAGTCACCTGAAAACAAATCAAACAGATCCAACCCCGACACATGGGATTAGAGCTGATAACAACTGGCAGTAAATGGATTATTTAAAGTAGACTGTAAGTAAAAGTGTTTTAGGAGTCTTACACTCAAAAAAGTTTATGTTCATATATATATATATATTTACCATTCAATTCACCTGAAGACAAATGAAATAAATCCAACCACTTCACCTGATATTAAAGCTGATGTGATTTGGGCTGCTATGAAAAGTGTTTTTGGCTTATTGTATCAAACTTACTACTATTTTATACCCTCACCTGAAGACAAACTAAATGAATCTAAGCCCAACACCTAAGTCTTATAGAGACTGGAAAGTGACTGATGGTTTAATGTAGGCTATATAAGTAAACAAGTGTGTTGAGGTTATAACATCAAATAGCCGTCTTTAAACAAATTATACTATAAATTCTAGAAAAAAGAGTTGCAAAATAAATCAAACCACTATGCGATATAGAAAAAATATTTTCATCATCAATTTTTCGCCTTCTGAATTATTACACGATTTTTATGAATTCTAACAAAATGGCTTTTACTACTAGACCTATTTTTCTTAATGTAATATTATAATTTTTATCAAAGTATTTTATAAAATTGTAAAAAAAAATTAAATATGGGGATAACACTTAATGCCGAACAAAGAAGCATCTGCTTTAAAATAATTATAAAATTAATCAGTATGAAATTTAGTAAATATATTATATATAACTAACTCCAAATAATTTTTTTTATCTGCAATATTTGAGCTCTATTACTGAATATTGGACAAAATGCAAAGTAAACGTCGAAAATATTCTAATTTAACTATAATATGTTTGATTGCTTGAAAGGTTGTAATTTTAACTTATTTTATAATCATCGATTATTGTATTCGCAATAAACGAATATGTACTTAAATGCATTTTTATTTATGTACATAGTAATCATAATAGGTATATAAATAATTTTTTAAGTTATTAATAAGAAAGCTGTTTTCAATGAAAATACCTTACATGAGATAATTAAAAATTCTATTTCGTGATATTAGTGTTTTTTCAGTGAGATGTATTTCGATGTCAAGTATTTTGTTGATGCTTTATAAGTTAATTCTGTGTTTTTGGCGTCGAATTGCTTCGATATAAATACAATAAAATTTCATTCAAAACTCCTCGTCTTTTCTTCGTTTTAGACGAAATGTAATTATTTTTAATGAGGGATTCCAGTGACGAGCATCATCTCAGCGATAACAAGGGTGATAAGCACATTTCAGGAGCCGGAGAAGGCACAGCCAATCTGAAAGATAAACCGCCGGCGGCATCATCCCCGCCTTCCCTGCAATAACAAAAACAAAAATGAGTACACTACCCCTCGACCTCGCGCACCGCCACTGAGTGAGCACTTTTTATCAATTTTATAACTTTTACACTTAAAATAAGGTTTCTTATATTAAATTATATATTTTTAAACATCACACATGTTCTGGGATACATAACAAATCTGTACAGAAGAAAAATATAAATCATATAAATCATATCATCAGTACAACATCAATTTTCGTAAGTCTAGATCAGTGCTTCTCAAAGTGGTCCAGGGGGGTCCCTGGGATCATTTAGGGGGTCCTAAGAAAATTAAAATCGATTTGGGTGTCCCTGAACAACGTCAGAGGGTCCGCACAAAGTTTAATATAAAAAATTAAAAAATTGTGATACATTCTTATAAATATGGAAGTTAAAATAAATAACAATGAATACATTATTAGCGATTAAGTAAAATATAAATATAGACAGGTGTATTGAATACAAGTAATAACAGGTATCGCCGTGAGTCAGGTAGGTTAATACAGGAACGCAATAGAGTCGATACTTGCACCAACTAGTCTATAATATGAATATATGTAGTTTTTCATAGTCATGCTTAGACTATGAAAGGGGGTCCATGGGCAAGATTTGACTATGAAAAGGGTCCGTGGGCCAAAAGAGTTTGAGAGCCACTGGTCTAGATAGTAACCGATTAAAGTTATATTTTATTTCATAAAATTATATCAAAAACAAAATCGTCTATTATATATTTAACAAAACCGGTTGGGCCTACCTGCATTTAAATGTGAAATTTTTAATTTAAAAAAAAAGTTATTACACCCTCAACACTGACGTGCCGCTACTGAATGGCCACTTTGAATTTAATTGTATAACTGAGCGTTTATTTTATAAATTGAACACCAATCGAAAAACAACTTTTCATCGTAGGTAGCAAAAACGGTGAAAATTACACTCACCTGTGTGAAATACGTTCAAAAATTTTTTATATCAATTGTTTCTTATTACAAATTTAATAAAATATATTAGTCTTTAGATTATTAAATAAAATACTTGACAGTTTAATTTATTCTTGTATAAAACGTTTGTTAGGATAGGTTACGTGTATATTAAAATATTTCATTCATCGTTGGCATATTTGTAACACTCAAAATAAAAATATATATATAAATAAATATGACACTCTTTCTCAAGTTTTCCTTGAGCTCAAGTATTTGTATTATACACGTAAAACTATACTTAAATAAACTTAAGGAAGCATTTTTTTGTCAATAATGTTAATTTTTACTCAGTTTCATACTTGCGAGCCTCATCGCCCTCGGTACATATTTTTACATTAGCCAAGTTTCACCGCTTATTTGATTTGTAAAAGTCAACAGGTTGCCTTTCGGTAACTAGTTACCGAGCGGGCAAAGCATAAATTGAAACTAATTATCCGCGAAATCGAGAGAGTCGTAATGGTTTTATCGCAATTTATTTGCATTACCCCCGTGGTTGCGGGTTATTTTGTTTATTTAATGAGCGCAGACGCCTTCAGGAGTGATTTTATTTGTTTCGGGAAGGCCCGCACATTACATCATAATACATTCCTCCTTCGCGGTATCTCGTTCTGAATTTCGGAAGGGATGGATAGATGAAATTGAGTTGGTATTTTCAATGAAATAATTTGAAAGTATAATGTTATGTTTTCGGTTCACATAATGCCGGCGGATAAATCCGCTGTAACGGCGCGCTCCTGCGTTTTGAAGAGCTTACACTCGATACTGTGTATCTCAAACGTTTATTTAGTTTATTTTATTATTATTTATTAACAAGTGAGGCCTACTAAGATTATTCATATTTCTAATAAGCATAATATCCACAGCAGGCAGTGTCAAATGTAATACCTAATATTCAAATATGATTATGTACATTTTTTCAAATATTGAAAATTAATCAATGAAACTCTTAGAAAAATATCATCGTGATTTGTGTGGGATTTGAACCCACATCCCCAAGCTTACATGGCAGGTGCATTGCCAATTACGCTAACGAATATCGAAATATCCTATAAATGAAACAACGTACTTATTATGCTAATTAAATATTGTGCGACTTGCAATACTAGACTTTCTAGAAGTCTATTTAATTAAGCCAATACACGCACTTGTTAAATATATTATTGATTTTTTTTGTGAATGAACCTATACAGGTTTGATTGATTGACCAAACCTGTATAGGCAAAATCGTACTTCCTGTGAAACGGTCTTCACAAAAAATTAATAATATGGTTAGCTAATCTTTGTAGTTGTATAGATGCTGTGTTTTTATTTTAGTATAATATATGCATCATTGATTGAACTTTCAGGTGGCGTTGGCTTTAAGTAGTCATCTTGAAGAATGATTTTTACGACTGCCATAACGTTACAGTTAAATTGTGACGTCATAAGCTAGATGAGAAATAATTCACAGCATATCTGTAGGGTGTAAACCGAGCATCGTGGAAAAGTAAAGAGATAGGTTTCCTACCGAGCTATGTTTCTCTTCTTTTTATTAAATTCAGTATCCAAAAATACTTTATCATTACATTAGCATCACCTGCGATGTTCTCCCATACAGCGCCTGTCCCTGTAATGTCTTTCTTGGGAGTTTGATGGGATTTTGCGTTAACTTTGATAGCAATTCGATTATAATTTTCTTATAGATCACGTTGAAAAGTTTTATCTTTGAATCTTTATTGTTATATTAATTTTATTGCTTTTTTCCTCAGTTCTGTTGTTTTTGAGCATGTTTCCCGCTAAATAGAATTAAAAAACATTTTTAAATAAAATGAAAGTAATTAAAAAAAATTAATACTTTTGATGTGAACCATCAATAATATAAGACTATTATTTTTTATATTATGTCTTGTTATTTTAGCGACTTCAAACAGCTCACACTGTTGTCTTTTTTCATATAACTGTAACATTAATTTATATTTTAAATTTAGCAATTAATTTTTTAAAATAGATTTTACGGCCATTTTTGCAGTTTTTGTAGTGGTGTGGTTTTTTTTTTTCAATCTATATTCTGTTAAAAATCTTTCAAAATAAATATGAACATAAAAGTACTTTAATTTATAACAAGAATCCAAAAAATAAACATGTCTGAAAAATGTTTACAATAACCGTATTTAGTATTTCAAACAGCATTTGAAAACGTAGAGTGTTTATTTTTGTTTTCCTCTTCAATTAATAACAATGAAGGTAAAATTAATTACGTTAATGTTTGACTTTACAGTTATTTTATTCAATTACAAAGTAAACAAGCAACCACTTGTAAATCATTTAAATCACGCATTAACTCACCAGCAATTATGCAACCCCACAAAAAGAACAACAAAACACAAAGCCAGGCCGTAACCGCGAGGTTCAAGACTCCTGCAAAGCCTCCGTCGCCGCTCCCGGAAGTCTCCGCAACCATCTGCCGACAACGCATGAATTATTGAAAGCCTTAAATCATGATGAAGCCAAATTCATACCGGCTGGGCAAATAACATAGGACGATTGCCATTCACATGTAAATCTGTCGCAAACCCAATCCGACTGGTGCTTCGGCGGCATTACGTATGGAGATTTGAAGATGAGGATTTTTCTGGTTTGTTTTTGATGTCGAGCCGTGATGGTAATATGTCAGATTGACTATGCATCGCATTGAATATGAAGGTAAGGCTTTGACTGTGAATTTCGTAATAACCCATATCAATGTTCAGGCACGTTCTTTGTTCACGTCGTGTTCGGTATAATTTCTACACGAAAAGTTATATGAAAATTATACGATAGTGTGAAATATTTATTTATAAATGTTTCATAAGTTTTCGTGCACTCGTCGATAATTCTTATTGTAATGATTAACAATAACTTTTTATTTATATCTTCACTGTGAGTTTATTTGAATTATTTTGCATTACTAGTTTCGACCTTGTCATCATCAGTTTCTGAGATGACCTGGTCGAAACTAGTTATGCAAAATAATTCTAATGAACTCACAGTGAAGATATAAGAAAAAAGTTATTGTTTATCATTATAATAATGGATCTTCACCATTCAAATACCTTGTCCCTCAACAACGATAATTCTTATATTTAAGAAATAATACGATATTGAAAGTGAAATTTTAATCATTACTAAATATTTTATCCATATTAATTTCAAACATATTTTATGCGTGAATTTGGTTAAATCTAATAAATAGTATATTAAAGCTTTTTATCAATGTGAACACTTTTCTAAGTAATTTTTTTATTTTCAAATTAATAAAATAATATTCAATGAATAACATTTGAATATTGAAAACATTCAGAAGTATGGTTGTTCATTCATTTATTTTACTTTAAACTCAAAATTTACTACTGATATGATCATGACTATTGGTAAATATTATTTTTTCATATTGATTTATATATATATATATATTATAATTAAATATTTAATAAAATCTTATATCACAAACGATCGAGCAGAAATTTTTTTGTCGTCACCCAAATCGACTATCATTATAAACATTAATATTGTACTTACAAAAAATCTGTTTTATACAAAAAAAAAAAAATTATTTGAAAAAATAATTGGGTACTGTAGGAGGTAGTACAAAAGTCACATAAATGAAATTATAGTTATTTTTACAATGAAAACAAATGTATGGCAAGCGCGCGGTGTAATATTTCACGAGGATGTTGCAAATTCGCAAGTTTTATTGGTATTTATGACGGCCTGTCAGCGTAAGACGAGCGCCCCCGAGTGCCCCCCTAGTGCCCCCGATTGCCCCCCTAGTGCCCCCGATTGCCCCCCAAGTGCCCCTGGCGAGCCTTCTCCTGGAAGGGGGCGGAATCGATCTGAGACGTTATTAATTGACGAAGAAACGCTCCGGCCTCTGTGTACTCTTATAATCGAATAAGCCTCGAAATGATTGAAAATATAAAAGATGTGTCTTGTGAATTTGAAATTTTGTATTTTCAGGTATACTAGCGGACGGGATACTGTTTGCGCTTTTCAATAAAAAAAAGTCCTCATTTTTATATATATTCAGTTATCTTGTATGCCAATACTTTTTTTAATATTTGTTTCACTTATTTTCCCTGCAAAGTGTAATTAAAGAAATACATTTACACTACCACCCAAGTCACACATTGCAAGCCCCACAACCTGCAGGATCATGGGATACCCACACACTACCCTTAGCCATAAGAACCATTGTAAATCTTGAAATAAATCATTTCCGTTTTCCTATTTGATAAGTTTTGAACTGGTAATGTAATTAAAAATAATATAAAATAAATGTGGGTATACAACACTAAGCCACTGTATCCCATAATGTTGGATTATTATCTATGTTCACATATTTAAGAAATTATTATTATAAACTACCACCAGGTCACTAGGCAGCAACAGAGAGGCGGACAAGAAACATATGTTTTTATTTATTTAATTTTGTACAATTTATGAAATTGCGATAACTTTTTAATTTTTCACAATGAGTTTTATTTAATTTAATGCATTGTTAATTTCAAACCATGAACTTGGTCATCTTCAGATGCAAAATAAACTGCATTTATTTTGTATCTGAAGATGACCAAGTTCACGGCTCGAAACTAGTAATGCGTTGAATTAAATAAAACGACTATAAAAGTACGAATACACATAAAAGACTAGTACAACTGTTAATATTGTGAAAAATAGCCAAAAACGTGTTGTCTATTTAGACAACTAAAATATCGCCAGACTAAAAGAGAAACCTTGAGAGAGACTTGACAATAGTTGAAAATGAAAAATCTATTGATATAATATAGTTTAGTAACAAAAGCTAGAAAACATATATTTACTGTAGTAAGTTGTGTAAAATTAGTTACATTTAACTTCACAATAACACAATCAGGCATAAGCGTGAAATAAGACGATAAATTTTAATTATGTACGGAGATGTTCCGACCGGAGGGGCAAGGGTTGGAGGGATGGGAATTCCCTCATCCCCCACGACTCGCTGTAACGAGGCCCGGCCATTGAATTGGTAATCCACGTGTGTTACGACTTCTGACACCGATTAATGTCGCACGCCTGTAGCGCGGCGTCTCAGTATTTATTATGCTAATTACATTACATGACGGGGATTTTCTTTCGTAATGAATACGTAATTGCGTGCCGACGGGAAGGGATGATATTCACTCTTTCAGGATTCACCTCGGACGGGTGTGAATTATGTTGCAAAACAAACGCACTTATTAAACCACAGTCGACTTCAGGCATTTTATGCATGAAATTTTATCCATTAATCATATGTCAATTATATGTAATAAAATATACTTGACTTACGTGAAATAACAGATAATAACCGAGTCGTAAAAAGTCACAAAAATAAAATATAGTCAACGAATTGTATATGTAGATGTCATTTCATTCATAATTTTTTAAACTATTAAACAAAAGACTTCACAGAGTGTTTTTAACAAATAATCATATATTTATTTACTAATATGATTAGGCATATTTTTTCGCTTATTGAAAATGATTCAAAGAAACTCTCAGGAAAATATCATCGTGACTTGTGTAGAATTTGAACCTACATTCCCAAGCTCACATGACCGGTGTACTGACCCTTGTACTAACGATTCACCTCTGTTTAACAATCATAATCTACACACGAATCAATCGTGTGTAGATTATGATTATTAAAAATTCTCAATTAACAGAGGTGACTCGTAAATACAAGGGTCAGTACACCGGCCATGTAAGCTTGGGGATGCAGGTTCAAATCCTACACAAATCACGATGATATTTTTTTGAGAGTTACTTTGAATCATTTTCAATGTGCGAAAAAATATGCCTAATCATATTAGTAAGTCATATAAGCCTGTAAAGGTAATTAAAACGCACTCATTATTGCCGTTCAATCCACAAAAATAGACAAACATATATTTATTGTTAAAATACTAAATCAATATAAGAGCCAATAATGTAATAATGATACCTCATCATTTTAATCTCTTAAACATTTGATATTATTTGCACGCTAGAAGAAAAATAATCATAATTTCTCACCGGGAAAAGAACGCTTTCTGTTGTAAGAGATACGAGACTTACAAATGAATGATTTATAAAAAAAAGCTTAACTTGATACCTAGCCAATCACAAATAATAGCCTGTAACAAAGATGACTTGTATTATTGTTTGTATATTATATATTTATCATTTTAAGATAATTCAAATTGCGAAATAATAATTTCTATTTACTTTTAAAATAAGGGTCTCAAAACGAGGGTCGATTCTCAAAGAAATATATTTTTTAATATATTTATTATTCGGTCTCTGTTCCTCATAATCGGTCGGTAAGCAAACGAGACGATGAAATGAAGACTTCATTCGAAACTCAGTTACGTCACAGAAAAAAGCTAATAATAAGGGTCTTAAAACGAGGGTCGATTCTCAAAGGAATATATTTTTTAATATATTTATTATTCGGTCTGTGTTCCTCATAATCGGTCGGTAAGCAAACGAGACGATGAAATAAAAACTTCATTCAAAACTCAGTTACGTCACAGAACAAAGCTAATAATAAGGGTCTTAAAACGAGGGTCGATTCTCAAAGGAATATATTTTATAATATATTTATTATTCGGTCTGTGTTCCTCATAATCGGTCGGTAAGCAAACGAGACGATGAAATAAAGATTTCATTCAAAACTCAGTTACGTCACAGACAAAAAGCTAATAATAAGGGTCTTAAAACGAGGGTCGATTCTCAAAGGAATATATTTTTTAATATATTTATTATTCGGTCTCTGTTCCTCATAATCGGTCGGTAAGCAAACGAGACGATGAAATAAAAACTTCATTCAAAACTCAGATACGTCACAGAAAAAAGCTAATAATAAGGGTCTTAAAACGAGGGTCGATTCTCAAAGGAATATATTTTATAATATATTTATTATTCGGTCTGTGTTCCTCATAATCGGTCGGTAAGCAAACGAGACGATGAAATAAAGATTTCATTCAAAACTCAGTTACGTCACAGACAAAAAGCTAATAATAAGAGTCTTAAAACGAGGGTCGATTCTCAAAGGAATATATTTTTTAATATATTTATTATTCGGTCTCTGTTCCTCATAATCGGTCGGTAAGCAAACGAGACGATGAAATAAAAACTTCATTCAAAACTCAGATACGTCACAGAAAAAAGCTAATAATAAGGGTCTTAAAACGAGGGTCGATTCTCAAAGGAATATATTTTTTAATATACTTATTATTCGGTCTGTGTTCCTCATAATCGGTCGGTAAGCAAACGAGACGATGAAATGAAGACATCATTCGTAATAAGGGTCTTAAAACGAGGGTCGATTCTCAATGGAATATATTTTTTAATATACTTATTATTCGGTCTGTGTTCCTCATAATCGGTCGGCAAGCAAACGAGACGATGAAATGAAGACTTCATGCGAAACTCAGTTACGTCACAGACAAAAAGCTAATAACAAAGTTGTCGAGTCTGACAAGCTCTCCGTAGAGGCCCGCATCCGCGCCGACGGGCCGACTCTTCAGGCGGTGCTCGCGTATAAATCAACCCCCGAGCACACAAACATCCCCGCCCCCCCCGGCGTCACTTCCGGTGCGCCCGCGCCGCTGCAAGGCGCTTCCGGCCCGCGCTGGCCGGCGTTCTGCGCTCTTAGCGACACTTCGCGAGAGATTTGTGTGCTGCAGGTGGGGCCAAACTTTTGCCAGAAGTTTCTTCGCGAATTAATGTTTTCACTCGCTCTGCAAATAACAGTTAACTCTTTAATTATTTCCTGCAAGGATGACACTTTAGCGTGTTAAAAATAAAGCGTTTTTGGTCATTAAAGGCTTCTTCTTCATCGAAGAGTTTGGTACCTTGCTTGTTATGTATAAGGTTTGTTATCATAATTAGGGGAAACTTTCCAAACTAGTCAATCGAAATTGTGCTATATATGGGAGTGACTGAAGCTACACCCCCTGGTTTATCTTCTTTATGGTTCCGATGACACGCTTCAAGAAGCCATCCAGTGACTTCATCAACTGTGGGTGTTTCGCCACTGACTTCAGGTCATCCAGGCACAGGCTCTCCGGTCGGCATTGGCTCTCCAGTTATATTCCAATTAATGTTAATAATTTAATGAATTAATAATTCATCTCTTAAATTATTTCCTGCTGGGATGACACTTTAACGTGTTAAATATAAAGCGTTTTTGGTCATTAAAGGCTTCTTCTTCATCGAAGAGGTTGGCGACCATCGTGAGAGCTTTGTGTGCTGCAGATGGGGCCAAACTTCTGCCAGATGTTTCTTTGCGAATTAATGTTTTCACTCGCTCTGCAAATAACAATTCAACTCATTAATTATTTCCTGCAAGGATGACACTTTAATGTGTTAAAAATAAAGCGTTTTTGCAAGAGGTTGGCGATCATCTCACTGAGCATACATTTATGCTGAATATGTGTTCATGGCAACAGTGTAGAGCAGTGGCTCTCGAACTCTTTTGACCTACAGACCCCTTTTCATAGTCAAAACTAGCCCGCGGACCCCCTTTCATAGTCAAAACTTGCCTACGGACCCTGGGTGAAAAACTACATAAATTCATATTATAGACTAGTTAGGCAAGTATCGACTCTATTGTGTTTCTGTATAAACCTACCTGACTCACCGCGATGCCTATTATTACATGTAATTTATGCACCTGTCTATATTAATATTTTGCTAAGGAAGTAAAAATCGCTAATAATGTATTCATTGTTATTTGTTTTAACTTCCATATTAATAAAAATGTGTCACAATTTTTTTATCTTATATTTAACCTTGCGCGGACCCCCTGACGTTATTCAGAGACCCCCAAATCGGTTTTAATTTTCTAAGGACCTCCTGAATGATCCCAGGGACCCCCTGGGGTCCGTAGGGACCACTTTGAGAAGCACTGGCCTAGAAGATTACGATTTTTTTTTTTTGCAATGAGTGTTTATGTATTTCTAAAGACAAATCATTTAAAAAAACAAAAATATTTTCAAATAGAATCGTCGTTATCATCATATGGTATATCAAATTAATATTTAAATAATGGTCTCCGTTTTTGAATGGTTGCCAACCCCTGCTACCTAGCAAGTGCTACAGAATATTTAGTCGTTGTTACGGGCTCAAGATGCTATTTATTACGCTTTTTATTTATTTCCTAACAGGTGACATAATATTCAGAAATTTCAGTAAACTTGGCGACAGTCGCGAGGACTCAACTTTAATGAACATTTATTTTTCAGACAAGACGGATATTTTTCCCTCTGAGAATTTTAAGGAGCTTTTTGCAGCTCAGAGTATTTTAATCGTTTCAAAAATTAAAACATGCCATACACTCGAACGTCCCCTTTTAGATCTTGAGTGTCAGATTGTATATTATTTATACTCAAAAGACAACGACCCTAAAAGTCCGCTCTTAATCAACTAAATTGCAGATTAAATATTTTTTTATTTTCTGCGTGCAAAAATATCAGACAAATTAAAATTAATATATTTTTGCTTTACTTATCTTGAGTAAAAATAAATGGTTAATATACGTATATTTAATTAACTTGTTAAATTTTTGATTTACGAGTTAATAGTTTAATTCGTACGTCTCACAGGAACAAATTTATTTGTTTGTTTATTGCCCACAACCAATGATCTAGATTCTAGATCATAGGTTCCCAAAGTGGTCAATATCGACCTCCAAGGATCGATTCAGCCCTGAAAGAGGTCGATGACAGCATAAAATTAAATTGGGGGTCCACGAACTGTAAATGAGGGTCTACAAGAGTGGATCCCATTGGCCATGTTGGCCACGATATTTTCGACGATATGCACGTTGAGTTAACACAACTGAACGACTATTTTCAATGTACAGCGTCACTATTTCAGCGCGTTGTTTCAGTGTGAAGCATGGTTAAAATTGTATTTAATTAATGTTTCAAGGCATGTTAATTTAAGTCAATCGGTTTTTAAATTTCAAAGATATTTAATGTTTATATACCGACATAAAATATGGCGCACTCTGTATATCAGATGTCAAAAATATGTTTGAAGTTGATGTATTTTATAAAAATTCAATATTAGCAAGGCTGGGGTCGACGGGACTAAATAGTTTGGGAACCTATGATCTAGATTAAAATCAAAACTTTATTGAATATTCCTGAATATCCTTCATTCGATTTTTTATTTGAGTCGATTTTACTTGTTAAGGTGATTTTTTTGTAATTTTACTGTAAAGCACAGGTTTCGTTAGTGGAAATCCCATTTCTTCAGTCACGCTCCTTGAGTGGTAGTGTGTGACTGATGGGATGTGAAGCGTCTGCGAAAATAATTGGAACGGCCGAGGATTTATCGTTTTTATCGTGCGGCAATTAAAATCAATAAAATCCAATACAGAGCCTCACGAGGCTGCTCTCTGGTGGATCTCCACCCACCCCCGAGGCGGAGTGTTCAATTTGGCGCTATCAATTTAAGGAAAAAATCTCAGCGTAAGGCTTTATCGGGAAAACGTAGGAAAAAAGGAAATATAATAAGACGCGAAATCCTTTAAATACTGTTTCGTTTATTTTAAGTAGGCGCTTATTCTGTCCATTGAGACAGAAACAGAAAAAAGCAGCTTCGAGAGGGAGGAAATTTAATGATCATTTATTTTCGTAAAAACCTAAGGGAGAGTTCGCTGAAGAAGGTAATTGTTATTGATTGATTTTCTAATTAAGAAAAAAAAAAATTTAACATTTAAAAATTTATTAATTGTCTCCTTTGTTGCTTACTAAAAACGCTACAGTGAATGAAACAATTTTTTGTAAAATATTTATGCTTAGAATATTTCTGGCAAAACTAAGATTTTAGTCACAAAAGCTGTTATTTACATTAAAAAAAAAAAAAAATGTAAAATTGAATAGCCAAGTAGGTAGGGGGTCACAAAAAAATTTAACAGCATTTTTCAGGCTTGTCTTCGTTGTCTCGTAGGCGGTGCATATTTTATTATTTTTGTCGTAAATAATATAAAAATATTTTTGTTCAACTAATATATCTACAAATCGAATACTTTTCATTAATTTTATTTTGCCCCGTCAATCGTTAGGGATGTTTGATTCATCCGTTTCCGTTTTAGTTAGTTTTTTTTTTTCAAAACAATTTCAGGAGTCTTTATTCACTAAATTGATAAAATCCCCGAACGGTTTGAATGCTAATACCACCATACGCGCGTTTTCGGGTGATTTTTGTTCAGAAGGCTTTTTTTTCTAAATTTCTCTTGAGAGCTTTTTCATCTGATTAGAACGTTTTCGAAATTGACTTTGAATTTATTTGAGATTATGCCAGACAGACGGGGGAGTCTCGTGAGAAATTCTCCGTTATCTTAATACCTGCAAATAATCAATATTTCTGAATAAAATATTATAAACAACAACGGATAACATGTTATATAAATATATTTATCAAATAAACTTGATATTTTTGACAGAACGTATCTGGTGAAACTCCATAGTAAAACTTTTATTAAAATGATTATTAAGTGATGTGTTCATTTTTTTATTGAGGTTGGGACAATCTAGCAAGCTGCCAAAACTAGTGGCATAAAAAAGGCAACATCAATTATTATTTCTTGGAATAACAATAAATATATAATGAATCGATTTAAGCATGTAGTAAAAAAATATTTTAAATTTGTCTTGTCCCTTTTGTCCTCCAAATGAAACAAAGTTAAGGTTAAAAAAAAAATTATTCAATTGTTAAAATTGGTACTACAAATGATTGTGTGGCCAAAAGTTAAGTATAAAAGAAAAATAATAACTTGTACAAACCTTATTTATTTCTAAGGGATTGAAAAATCTTGATAAATAAACAGTTCGAGCTTTCCTCAGCTTGGAGTACAAAACACGCTGACTTTGAGTTACACAAGCTATTACTCTGTCAACTTTATGCTTTACGAGGGCATGCAAGAAAATTTATTCATAATTGAAACGATTAAGGAGCTGTTGATATGTTTTGATTGGCAGAAAAAGTTAAGGATCGGGAAATCCCCGTTGCATCACGCGAGCTTTCCTACGAAACAGCTATTTTTGTAACAACGCCCTGCATTCAACTTCTCAAAGCTCTCGCACCTGCACCAGGAAAATTTGCATAGTTGAATGCAAATTTATATAAAATCATGAAGATTATTTTATAACCGTTTTATGTTTAAAACACACGTTGAATGTTGTTTTTGTACAACAGTTGCATGTTAAAGCTTTCAGCATAATAATGCATGGTTATTATAACGAATCAATTGCATTTAAAAAAAAAAACGTTTTTGCTCTACAGGTTAAAATTATCAATATATTAAAGTTATGTAGTCAAAAAATATTTATTTAGAAACTTACTACTAAAATGAAAAAAAATTTAAATGATTTTAGTAGCACAAAGTTGCGCTTAAAAGGCGAAATTGCTCACAATTATAAACGATCATTGTTTTCTATTCATATGAGTTGTTCAAGTGTAGAGTATCGCAAATTAAACCAGTCTATCGTGAATAAATATTTTATCATTAAACACATAATTCAATACTACAGGAATGCTTCCGCAATACATCCATAATAAAAAATGCTTTCCGTAAACGTATAAAAATATTTCCCGGCAAGAATACACATTCTCGGTTGATTTACTCGCCCACCTCGCTCGTCTTCAGGATCCCTGAAATAACCGGAATTCGCGGCAACTTCCCTTCGCCCAGGGGAGCAGGGAGGCTGTTTTTCTTTTTCACTTGGAAGTTGTGATATTTGTTATTGTATTATCTCCTATTCCACAAGGAAGGAGGAGATTAAATAAAATCTTTTCGATTTCAATAATTTGTTCCTAATACGACTGACCCGCCAGACACGCTACGAATAAATCCCTTTATTGAAAGCATCAACTTATTCTGACCAAATCAAAAGCTTTTTGTACGAACCAGTAAAATTAATATTTATTTTTGTTTAGAGACAAGGCATTTGTATGTTGAAGATCCACATTCATAATAAATAAGATAACTTTTTAACTTTTTAAATACTCAGATGCAAAATGGTCGAAACTGGTCGTGCGATAAATCAAATAAAACTCACGTGAAGTATTTAAAAAGTTATCTTATTTATTAATAATATTTTTGAGTAAAACACTTGAGTGATTTTCCACGTGTTCATTTGTATTTGTGACCGGTTTCACCAACCTTTCAAATGCCAACGTGAAAGGTTGGGTTAGGTTAGGTTAGGTTAGTATTTTACTCAAAAATATTAAAATTATTTTACTGAAAAAATAATGAAATGACTAACCTAACCCTAAATCTATCGCGAAATATTTTCTTTTATAATTTTACGTCTAAAAATAGTTTTTTTTTTAAAGCAACTACGGAGTTGTGAAATTTTTAAATAAACTGAAAAATTATTTTAAAAAATGCGTAATTCAGATGCTGTTACTCAATTTTACAACACATAGGAACTTGTAAGCCTATTGATTTTAAACTACCCTTAAAAAAATATTTTGCTCTGCGCGTCAGGCGGAGACGTTTTCCGTACAAGTCCGCACGTCCCAGGGAGGCCCAGCATCCCCCGAGAAGCCTATTCTGAAAAACGACCCAGAAAACCCGCGATAATATTGTGAAACATCTCATTGTTACCCTGCGGATTTTTATTTATCGCTGGGCGTTCTGGACGCCTGTTTCCCACAGGCAGATTTATGCGTCCGGCCCTGGGCGGGAGTCGTATCTTTCAGGAAAGCTGCTCACGAAAAACGTAAGTCTATTTAAATGTTTATTAATTTTCAGTACACCAGTCGCAGTAATTGGTTCTGCCCACTTTGAATCACTTATTTGCTATTTTTTTATGTTTCTTGTGATTTCTTGCTCTGGAAAAGTATTTTTTTATGCAGACAATGATGGCGTATTTAGAAAAATTTATTGTATATATTCGACCAACCTATTGCGATAAAATTTAGCCGATTTACACATATATTAATTTATAATGATAAAAGCAACTATGTGTTCTGTCTTCGTTTTGAGTTTTTTATATTTTTGGCATGACTAGGTCATCATCAGACACATAACTAAACTAACATCTGATGATGACACTAGTCATGCAAAAAATATAATAAACCCAAAGTGAAGATAGAATACAAAGTTACTTTTATCATTATAATAATGGATCTTCACCAATCAAATGCCTTGTCCCTCAACAATGTTAATTTACATTACAAAACCTGAAATATACTTATATTACTTTTGAGATCTAATAAAGTTTATAAACTCATCGATTATTTCTGTTTAGATGTCTCTCGCGAGAATAGATTATAATATATATTCTACCCCAATTAACATTATTTTAAAATTAAAAGACACGTGTCTACCTTAACTTACCTGGTGCTTTTAGACAATTGAGACTTTTATCTAGTAATATAAGTTTGAATAAAACGTTATTTCCCACTTGCTCAATAAAAGTAATCGTAACCTTTTAGACATTCGGCTATATAAATTAGCCGAAATATTTTTTTGTTTCTCAGTTTGAGTTTCAGAATGTACAGTAAATTAAAAAAAATATCGCTTACGTCTAAATAAATTGATTTTCAGTTTTCCAACAATTTCCTGTAAATTTTTTGAATAGAAGTGAAAATTTGCATCACGCACATAACTGAAGAACTTCATTCGGGAGTCTGAAAATTTAAATACTTTCAGGCGACGAGGGCGTCCGTGGAGACGGATTGTTTGATTAAGCGTCAAAAGGATTTTTCAGGATTTATTATTTATGGTAATTTGTCTCCTTGTCGGAGCGCTCGACTCCTGAATTATCCACGACATAAATAATGTGCCAAGAATAACTTCAGATTATTTAAAAAAAAAAAAAAAACTTCAAGTATTCAAATTAACAGAGAAATCTCTTTCGTACTATTTGAACTTTATGTAGCCGCTATTAGTACGACAATTTTGCTTCGTTTAACTAAATCAAATAAAACAAAATTATAGTGGAACATTTTCTATTGGGTTATTAATTTTTTTCCTTATCAAATTTGGTTTATTTTTTAATACAATTAAAGTTGCAAATTACAACTACAATTACTTTCGAATTACATGAGTAGGAATATATTTCGCGGCGCCAAATTAAAAAATCACATTTTCTTCGTTCATAAGTTTATTATGTTGGTTAAAATATGCTGTATTTTATAACTGAATTTGAATATTTTATTTAAGTACAAGCGAAATTGGTTAAAATTTGATTAAACTTAATTAAATATATTAAACAGTTTCAATTTATATTCGAAGCAATTACTTCAACCATTCTACCCAAATATTGATTTGTAAGATAAGTACCACTTTAGTAAATTTGGTTGAGTTGCTGTGTTAAGAATCAGTGACTCTTAATGGAGAATTCAATGATTCGACCCTCACCTTGACAGGTAAAGCTTGACATAATATAATTAAGCACACATTCGCTTCAGTTCCGATGTTTATGTTTGAAGTGACATTATAACACTTCATCAATTACAAAGACAACCATATTAGAAGAGCGTTATTCTTGTTAAATCAGAAAGATCAAACTTTGAATTTATCACGACTTTTTATTTTTCTTTAATAAAATATAATGAAATGAAGCTTTATACACTTAAAATTTAAAAAAAATTATTTTCTAAAACAATACAATACTACATAAGTTATTAAAAAAACGAAACACAATTGGATTGAATTGGAATGGTAAACGGATAAACTCAAATATACATGTGAGTTTTTTTTATTTTTATTCTCGACTTAAAATATTAATCTGTGTTAAACATATTAAAAAAATGTTTTAAAATAAAACCTAAAATAACTTTTTTTTTTAATAAAAAAAGTAAATTGATATTTCAAATAATCAAAACATCATAATGTTTTATGGATATTGGGAGTTCCTAAAATTAAGTGGGGAGTTGAAGACAAACACAAAATACTGAAAAAATGTAAGAAAAACATTGAATACAAAAAAAAGTATCTTTTAAAAAAAATATATAAATGTATTTTTTAAATTTCACTTGTACAAGCAACGAAACAAAATCATTAAATTTTTCCCAATTTGCAATTATTCTTTGATAATATTTTTTATTTGATAATTAATCCTTTGAAAAATATTCGCGGAGTTATTTCAACATTTTCATTTGTTTGTCGTTCGAGAAAGTGGAAAATTTGGGTCAATTATTCGACTGGAGAAGTTGACAAAGTTGTTTTCGGTGAATTATTCCCCTTTGATATTATTCCCATATTTCGCCAGCTAACAGCGAGCATTAAACTGAACGGAAACACTATTTTTCTACCATTCAAGAGATTTTGTATACATAAAGCTACTCTTGACCATAGATTCCCAAAGTGGAATATTTAGACCAGTGGCGTGCGGACCATATACACCATCACCTTGGGTTCAAAAAGCTGTAAAATTCGATATATACGATTATTTTGTAATGTTACAATTTTACAGGTTTCAATATTCATAAATAGTATTTTTAAAACGAACTGAGATCAAGCATTTATTTATTTTTAATTAAAAACGTTTTTATTCGGTTAGGTAGTTTTTTGGACAAAAAATACCTGCAAGTGGTCTACGAAGTAAATAGCTTGAGAGCCTGTGGTCTACACGAAATGTTGAAGGAGGGCTTCGCAGACTGCCAGGATATTAAAATCCTTTTATTGTACGAGTCGGCCTGCCTGAAAAACCATTTAAACATATTGTAGTAATCAATTCATACATGAAACGACGAGAAAATTTAAAAAAAAATGACCCACATGCTATATTTGAACCTGAACCTCTTAGCTATTGCAGCCTTGCCCTGTAATTTTTTCAACCACCGTGGATTTGAAACGTTATAAGCAAATATAAAGTTAATGTTCTTAGTTGTTGGATTTAATAACTCGATTTTTCTTGCGTCTAAATCTATAGATATTTTATGAATATGTAAAATTGATAAACCCGACGAACTCTCACATTTATATTAATTTAACAAATATTTTTTTGAAGACATAGTTAAACTGAAACAGGTTTATAAAAAATCATTAGTCTAAGTTTCATCTTCCAAAACAGAAATCAAACAGCTTACTTTTCGACCAAATGTGCTGAGCCAACAAGATAACCATTAACTATAATATTCCAAGAATAAAAATAAACTTAAAAAAATAAGGCGAGTTTGTCAAGTAGTTTCATTTAACGGTTGTAATAAATTTATAAAGCTAATCGTTGCGGTGTGTAAAAAAAGTATCAAAAAAATCTCACAAATTGAGAATAACCAGTGAGTAAAATTAGATACGACATAATAAAAGTGAAAATGAAAGCATAAGGTATATAAAAAAGTAAAGAAAAACACATAAAACAAATAAATATCAATTCTTTTATCTCACAAACATTGTTCAAGATAATAAATTGTCCTTGAGAAAGATTGTTTAATGGTTTTTGTGTTGTAGTGTCTTGGAGTTCGTAGATATGAGTGCTTGAAAATAATTCTAAGAGATGAAATCAAACTTTAAGAATTTAATACAACTGAAGCTTTAAAATGTTATTCAGTACTATTTTGGTACCTAATGATTGTTGAATTAAATAAATTATCTGGCCACATTAGCTGTAGAAGTGTGAATTCATAATTGTATTTGAATCACGAAATAGTTACCAAATTGTGTACACAACATTTTCCCTTACATGAAATTATGTTTTTATATATTTGTCTTGACAATATTTTTTAATTTAATCCCGAAAATCTTGAAAATGATAGTCCCAGGATCGAGATCGGAAAGCCGGAATCTTTAGCTAAAAATACAACACAACAACCAAGAACAAAACGATTTATTTTAGATTTATGTAAATTATAAAAGGTTCTATTCATTTTCTTATTATATATAACGGCGGACGAAGATCCCTCAATTTTTACAACCCCTATTTTGGTTTAGCAATTCTAATTTGTAATGCATTTGCTCCAATTCTGGTTTGCTTGTATAACACGTGGCGTGTTTGAAATCAATTTCAGTAAATACGAACCTAGGGACGGGTTTTTTCTAAAACTTCGTTCGTTTCGGAGTAATATTTTGAAACCGGCGAATTAAATTGTCATATCGTACTTTATGACTGCAGCCGAATGGAAGTTTTTGGGCGACGAACACAGTCGCAGCTAAACTATCAGAAACAATCTTTGAAATTTATAATTGCGCTTTTCACATTGTTGCGTGACAAGTACTTTATCCTCGGAATACTTTTATAAGATTGGAAAAACAAGGAAATAATATTTTTAGTATACAACATGTTCTCAGGTAATAAAATACTTGCCAGTCCAGTTTTACGGTTATCGGTTTACATTTGAAGTAATTCTTTATGAAGGTAGGAACATCGATGTTACACTGATCGAAGAGCCACAAAAGTCTAAAAGACTGCAGCAATCAATGTGAAAATAATAGGTTTTTGTTGTTTGAAATCATTTTAACATATTAAAAATATAAGGATACTCAATTTTTTTAATTACGCAAAACACTCTAGTTTCCTTCTGAGTAGTTAAAACGTAATAAATTCAGAGTGTTTCTGAATTTGGGAGTTGAGTTTTCTTCTTAGTCGTTCCATTTGACAAGAAAGTGTAATTGTATTGCTTCTTCTCTCTCCTCCCTCTCTGGAATAGTATTTAATGGTCGGTACAAGTCAAAGAGCCTTCGTATTGCTTTTAACCCCTCGTGACGGAAGATTGTTTCAAAATTGCGTTGCACTTACCCAAAAACAAAGGCCCTGAAATTCCTCCCTTCAAGGGTTATACCAGCCTTTAAACGGTTTATAATGGGAAAGTAATTTGAACTGGCAGCTCAAAGAGCCATCGCATAAGATTATATACGAAATTCAGAATCTATTGATCTTTTATTCAAGTTCCACGAAGCACTTTCGTTGATCTGATTTTTAAAGATTGATATTTTTGTTCAAGTGTAGATTGTGAGACTTGATCGACAAGTTGTGGTTCTAGTGATGGGCAATCCGAAAAGTTCACTCGAATGAGTAAACTGTCGTATACTGTTTCCTTAACCTGTTTTTTTTTTAAATTTTAATTATGAGAAGCTCGAGTTTCTGGTTGTTTATTTTATTGATTCACGAGAAATATTTTTAGATAAATTTAATCAAAACTTTGTTAACATTTACTTAAACTTGTTATCAAGACTGCACATTTAAAATCATCATTGAACAATAATTAAACTGTATGAGGATCAGCTCTATTTTTGAGGTATTTTATTACTTTATTCTAATGAGTATTTAGTACAGTCGCTAGGATCATTATGAAAGCAACAAACTTTCGAATCGAATATGTGACTTGATTCATAATGAAAATTTTTTTTTATAGGTAAAAATCCAAATCAAGGAAATTGAAACTATGAATTAAACAGGTGCTGTTTTATAAAGTATTACGAAATTGCTTAGTATTATTATAAAAGAAGAATTATTAATCAACAAGTAACTTTCATTTAAAACGTACTCAATATAGTGAAAATCAATAAGTAAAAATATAAACAGTAATTCTAATGTTATATCATTATTAAACAGGAGCCACAAAATCGATTTTCGACTATTAAAACATCCTTACAATAACGTCTAAAACTGAGAATCAATAATCTGTTCTGGTAGTAAGAATAATAGCACTATTTTAATTAAAGTTGTGATATAAAACAAATGTTATTTTACAGAGAGCTACGAAATTGCTTTTATATTATACAAAAGAAGATAAATATTTCATCAAGTACCTATCATCGGCGGCGTATCCGATAGACTAAAAAATCGATATTTTATTCTACAGACATAAATTAGACGATTATTTAATTTTCAGAATTTAAATTTTGTTATTAAGCAGGGACTGTTTTATTATTTGCGGCAAACGCGAAAGTTTCCGAGAGCTACAAAAACTTGTTCCTCAAGTATTTGCGCGAGGGAGACGCGAATAATATCCAATGCTACCTTTTCTCCCGTTTAATTCCGGCGCTTCACATAATACAAAACCCTAAACGGAGTTATTTCTAAATCAATTTGGATTCGGGATGAATAATTTAGGGGTAAGTTTTTCGAAGGCTCTGCCCGCGGAACAATACCAACCCGCTCAGAATTCATGTCTCAATCCCGCGTGGGGGGACTTATAAATTTCCCGATACCGTGAAATTAAAATTGTGTCTTTCCGTCTCAGAGGCATACATCTTCCCCGCAGTAATCCTGAATCACACATAGCATTAAATTATATTTATATATATGTAGAAAATAATAATTTTTTTTATATGTATTTGTGTTTAAATATACATTTTATAGAATGGTTTTAAAAAAAATGTAGGGAGATGAAATCTTCGTCACGAAGCGGCGCTCCAACTTCTTGGTGTGATTCATTTCCCCCAAATCTGATTTAAAAATCACTTAAAATAAAATAATCTCCCCCGCCCTTGATAGGAAAGTATGTTTTTAAATCAATTTAGATTCGGGATGAATAATTTAGAATAACTTTTTCGCTAGATTTCCTCCGCAGAACAATACCGGAGCATTTAGCATTCACGCCCCCCGGGGGAGAGCGCGGTCCGGATTACATCTGGCTGCTGTGTCTCCCCCCGGGAACATTTCCAGCCCGCATTTATCATGGGGACGCATTTTATACTAACAAAAGAGAAGAGTGTCCTACATTGGATGGCTCGTCATATTTGTTTATTACTCATCGCTCAAACCTTACTTTTTTTGTGATCACAGTAGTAGATTTTGCTAGCAATAAATGTGAACTTTTCGACACACTTTAATGATGACAAAAAATAAATAAAATCATACTAATTAAGTTTAAAAAAATAGCTTATCTATTAGATGTAATACGTGTTTGTCAGTTTTGGCAGTTGTTGTTATTATACGATTCTGGGCGTAGAGTTTCGTGTCTTCTGAAATTTCAGTCCTGATATTGAGACCATTTTCAGGAACATGAAAATATATTGAGTACAAATATATGAAAACGTAAATTATTACGCAGAAAAACACACATAAAATCATGTAATCTCTCAAAACTAAAAAAAAAAAAATCTATGCAGTCCAAATGAGTAAATATCGCCCTTTTAGATTCAACATATTCACTAGCTCCAATGGATGAAACTGAATATTTTAAAGGGGGTTAAATCGTTTCCATTAACTACATATCTAAATGATTTGACAAATTTTAAAATTTGAAATAAAATATAGGTGTAGCACCTCTTGTGGGTGCCTCTCCTCTATTTCACGGTTTTTCAGGAAGTGGCCGCGGTCACTGAAGAAATCATTTCAGCGAACTGTCAGCGTGTTTTTTTTTTTTTCATATTTATTTTCACGAAAATACGCCCGCGTAAACCTTTTTAATGTGTTTAGTTGAACTTTGAAATATTAAACCAAAATTAGAGTGGAAGTGAATACATTTTAAAATCTGAAATTTTTGAATTTATTCTGACACAGTGTGAATTTTCATTCTACTGAGATGGGAATATTTTGTTTTTTTATGTAAAATTAAATTATTTGATTTACCCTAAAATTCGTTTTTGGCCAGCAACGCTTTTTCAAATAAACTAGAAAAAAATTTTAAAAAAATATTTTAACTAACTATCTTGTATCAGATAATAGCTTTAATACAAACTAATAGTGCATGCTATTGTTTTTAGACATATAAATATAATTTTTTTTTAAATAGTGATTGGTTTCAAATTTGACGTAATTAGATATTTTTTTACTCTGCTGGCCGCTTTTGACAGTTGAAAATGGGAATTAGCACAAATGACTGTCATAATTTTACTGCATACGTCGCTTTGGCGGAAGGCTGTCGGGTTTCTGCGATTTGAAGTTCCTCTTCATAATGGCGAGCATTGATGGGTGTCGGGTGGACGGGTGCCGAGGGTGGCGAGACTAACTTTTTGTGGAGCAAACAGCGCTACCCTCCGAAGGAAATCACTATTCCGAGAGCTCCAGCGAGGGTCTGATGACGCGCCGAATACTCAAGATTATTAATTTGGAAGTTTTGGTTCTATTTGAATTTGGGAAAAAGTAATACTTCGTATCACATCAGTTAAAGAAAATGTTTTAGATATCTTCATATACGTATATTTTGTGGATTGAACGTCAATCAAGTGCGTTTTAATTACCTTACAAGCTTATATTACTTACTAATATGATTAGGCATATTGAAAATGATTCAAAGAAACTTTCAGAAAATATCATCGTGACTTGTGTAGGATCCTACACAAGTCACAATGATATTTTCTGATATCATATATATATATATATACGAGTATATATAAATTTATTTGTATTATATGGTCTACCCATCGCAGAAAAGAGGTCAACACAACTAGTGACGGCCGTCGTTTCGCATATCGAATTACGTTTTTGAGATAATACTCAAAACTATCAAGCGTAGATTCAACGTTGTAAACCATAGGTTCCCAACGGGGGCGGTACCGCCTCCCATTGGGTGCTGGAGCTTTCCATGGGGGCGGTGGCGGGTCCAAGGGAAAATGAATGAACTGTTTGCATTTAAATTTTTTTTTTACCCGAAAAAAATAATAACTGTTATTTTTCGCAAAGGGGGGCGTTAGAATTTTTTTTTTGTCTAGGGGGCGGTGATCAATAAAAGGTTGGGAGCCTATGTTGTAAACTCGTATTTTGATGAAAACGTTGTCAATCGCGTTAATACGACACCGCGGCGGCGAAAGGGTTAAGAAGCTCCTAGCGAATCAGTTCACATGACACAATAGCAGAAGTCGCGGGCGCACCAGAGGCAATCACGGCGGCGGCGGTCGCATTCGAGCAATCCCCGGAGATGTCGTCAGTCGCTAATGACCGCCGCCCAGCCTCCGTGCGTTATAATAGCTCGTTACCCCGCTAATGCGGACGCAAGCAGACCCGCAGCTGTCTCCCTCGCACACCCGCACAGTGGCCCATTCCGACATGTCGCACAAGCGGGCCTTCAATCTGGTCGTATCTGGCTGGAGCTTCGGGATGCGTCTCCGCATGATAGGGCAGATATGAACTAGATCTTGTTTTGCATAAGCATAATATTTTCTCAGATATGTGTTTCTGCGTGGCAGCCTTGACATTTTTATAATTATTTTTGAAGCGGAAAATATTGGAAGTCGTGTGTGCTGTCGCACAGTGGTGGCTCCAACTTCCGGCATCGTTTTGGAGCTTCGAGATACGTCTCCGCATGATAGGGCAGATATGAACTAGATCTTGTTTTGCATAAGCATAATATTTTCTCAGATATGTGTTTCTGCGAGGCAACCTTGAAATTTTTATAATTGTTTTTGAAGCGGAAAATATTGGAAGTCATGTGTGTTGTCGCACAGTGGCCGCTTCAACTTCCGGCATCGTTTTGGAGCTTCGAGATACGTCTCCGCATGATGAGACAGATATGAACTAGATCTTGTTTAAGCATAATATTTTCTCAGATATGTGTTTCTGTGTGGCAACCTTGACATTTTTATAATTTCTTTTGAAACTCTAACGTTGGAAGAGGAAAATATAAGAAGTCGTGTGTTTTATCGCACAGTGGCCGCTCCAACTTCCGGCATCTTTTTGAAGCTTCGAGATACGTCTTCGTTTGATGAGGTAATGTGAAAAATCATGGTAGTGAAGTGATGGCAGGGTAGTCAAATGCGAACCTCTGAAATCAAAGCTCACTATCATGATTTGTACGATGATGGCAGGGTAGTAAAATGCGAGCTTCTGAAATCAAAGCTCATCAATCATGATAGTGGGATGATGGCAGGGTATATATATGATATGTGATGCTTTGTGGTAACTAACACAATTTTTAAAACTCTAAATATTGGAAGTAAAGCTAAATGGCCAGTTGGATATATATATATATCCGAACCTGCTCGTATCTTACTGAAGGTTCGAGATACGTTTCGGTTTGATGAGAAAAATATGAAAAACCTGTTCGTTTGACTACACCAAAGAATATTCTGGTTAGATACTAAATCAATCCTATAAATACTCACAATATGTCTTTTTTATAATAAATACAGTTTAGCTTAAATTTTATAATATTCTAACCACGTTACAAGGCACGATTTATACTCATATTTTTTTTGTAAATACCAATTATAAATTTATGTAAAATGTTACTTTTAAACATTGTAAGACTGTCATTAAAATTTGTTTTGTTCAACTTTCCGAGTATTTCCTTAAAATTTTTATGCAAAAAAAAATCTTCTTCAAGAAGAATAACTTTTTTCTAAAAATTTTCGCACCAGAGTCGAGTAAGAGTCTTGCTAAAAATGATATTAATTAAAAGAGTCGCATAAGCCACACGTCAAGGCACCATCTGCCCGCCGGTAGTTTCATATTTCCACGGAGGAAATAAAACTTTTAAAAAAGCTGCACAGAGCGGCGCGTCATTTAGGCGTCCCCTAAACTTTTCAAAAGCTCACGCCGAGCTTCTATCAGAAGCCGACCGAAGCACTTTCATAAGAACGATGATAATTATTAAATAATCCAGCGACGGGCTGGTTATATCTGCAACACCCTGTTTTTTAAATACAAACACGAATACTTTAATAGTTAAAAAAATTCGATATTTTGTGTTGCCTATTAGTCTGAAAAAACTCTATAAAGACTGAAGATTTCATCCACAAAAAATAACAATAATTTTTTCGTTATTTATATTAGTAAAATCGCATACAAGCCCACGACATGCTTTTGTAATCTGTAACACCATATATTCAAATTATCGTTTTGATATTTTTATTATAAAGAAGCTCTTGAAATCCAAAACGCTAAGGTAAAGAAATATTGTTATTTTTTAGTCAATTGTATTGAATATTTTTACTTAATCCGTATTTTCTCACATACACGCTTACTGTGTATAAAGAATAAAGGAAACCTTATTGTGTGTGGAAATTATTTCATATGTTTTCATGTATTTCTATCAATATGCGTATAGTTTATTGTAGCGATAAATAAAACTATATAATAGAGTATTAAATTTTAAAGACGCGAATCACAAAACTAAACACTTGAAAAGGTCTGGTCATTAGTTTTACGGGTAAATAGTGAAATAAACAAATCGAAAGCTTCAAAAAGTTTAACATGTGGTTAGTTGTTGCTAAAGTTTAATTAACGTTTTAAATTAAAGGTAAATTATTGCACCGACGAGAGACTTCTTCTTGTGAAATACAGTAATGGCATGTTTCAACTTGCGGTGAGTCTAAATATTTGTAACTCCTACAATATAAAGCAAAGACTAAACATTAATTAAAAATGAATGCAACTAAATACAGTCTTCATATTGAACTGGCATTGTAGTGCTTAAATATTTTAAGGTGAACTACTGATTCAAGAAATGAGCTATACTCTTTGAGGGATTCAAATCAAGTTAATGGTTATAACAAAAAAAGTGGAAAGATTAATTAATATAATAAACATCGATTAATCAATTTGTTTATTTGTAACTTAGTAATATTTCAAGAAAATAAAAAAAACAAAGCAATCTCTAGTGAAATAATAAAAAAATCACCTCATATTCTATATGATAGTGATCATTGCTATATAAAAGAGAGTAAATAAAAATTTAGGAGAAATACATCCTATTAAAGATTGATTTATATTATAATCAATATATATATATATATATATATATATATATATATATATATATATATATATATATATATATATATATATATATATATATATATATATATTATAATATAAATCAATCTTGGAGATTACTATTGGAGAGTTTTGTTTTCAGAAGCTCGAATTTTTTTATCAGACCATCATCTCTCTATCATGATTTGTGAGCTTTTAATTTAGAAGCTCGCATTTTACTAATCAGTCATTTTTAAACTAGATTGTATGTTTTATTGGATGATCCATTTCAAGTTCAATTTCAAGATGTATATAGTAAAAATGATTGCTAAAACATCTTTGAACTACCTCGTTTAATGTATACATTTGTTTGTGACTTCTAAATAGGTAGATTATCTGTATACTTCGCTTATATAATGTCTGTAATCAATAAGTTAATAATATTCTTTTGCCAAGAAATATATATAAAGAAAGCAAAAGGAAAGTTTGGATTCGCTTCACTGGCTCCTGCGGAGATCTTTATTCTCAAATAAAGGAAAGATATTGAGAATTATGTGATTCCTGAAAAACTTCAATCGTGTTTTTGTTTGGTATCGCTTTGTAGAAAATTTAAATTTAAAGAGGGCGTTTTAGGAAACATCCATAAAGTTTAATGTGTGGTGATAAATAACCTCGTATACTAAATTTATTTTTAGTTATATAAGCAATGACAAAATAAATCCACATTTGTAGATATGCGGATTTATTTTGTTATGTTTATACTAATAACAAATTTTCTAGACAAATTATAACTAACGCAGTTATCGTAAACAGGCGTTTTATTCAATTCAATGAGACGTGAACTGAAAAAAAAACACGGCTTAAAACTCATGGGGTATATTTATGTTTACAACTCAAAATCAGCCATAGCGAAAAATTATTCCAGAGATGATAAAAACTTGAGTTTTAATACTCTTTTTAATATTATGGAGCTCTCGAAGCAATTAAAACACCAATTTGTAAATTCCCTTGGGAAATTTGTCAAAAATTAATGAATTATTCATTTTTTGATTTGTATTTATTTTGTAAGTCAACATAATTTATTTCTGTAATTAAAGAACGACATTTGTAGTGAATTTTTTAATAATACACAGGTTTTACGCTTGTAATATAAAAACTTGTTTTTATCTTAATGTGTATATTTTATGTATAATTTCAATCAGGGTTTATTTTTTATACCCATGTCTTTTAAATATTTAACATTTGAAGAAAGCTTAATTGACGGAAACAATCGTTTAATGATCAACTTGTATTAAAAAAAAAACTAAAAATAATATTAAGAGTAAAAATTATTTTAAATGAAACTGCTTTAAACAACATTGTTTATGTTGATATGTTAAGTATCGTGTTTTTTAAAATAGTTTTTTTTAGATATGATTAGTAGCCTAAAAAATATTTAAACATAGTACTTTTGCAAATAATATTAGTATATTAAGTACAGAAAATCATGATTTTTATACATATTTCTACTCTACAAACGAATGTCCATACTTATATAATCTGAACAAGGAGTGTATAACCATAGCACTTAGTATGGGTAGAAGGTCTTGAAGAAACAGGAAGCAATTGGAAGCTATGAGGGGCAGTGGGGTTGTATTCGGTTTATTATACAAGGAAACCACAGAAAACCTGCAACAGAAAGGCTTTTTGACGTAAGTTTTATTTTACAATAATCGAAGACAGATAGGTTATTATATTAAAAAATAAAAAATGAACTAATTTATTTCTCCAGCCAGGTTCAAGCCCAGGAATCTATGAAATAACATAAACGATAAAAAAAAATCTTAAATCTTAAGACTTGTTTCTTTTTGTTTGGAGCCCGAAAAGTGTTTATTTACAAAGTATTTCTATAAAAGTGATTACTCTTCCAACAAGTGTAACTATTGGCAGGTCAGACCTGATTTTCTAAAAGATTGAATGACTTTCTTATGCTCGGAAAAAACGTCGAGAATCCGAAAAGTAAAACCACCTAAAGAAGCACCTTTCAGAAAATGTTAGAAGCGCTACGTTTTTACAATTTAAATTAAATTACTACAGTTTCCAGGCTTTTTTATAAGGAATATAATTAGGATATTCTCTTGTTATTGAAAAGCTATTTTTTATTTAAAAAAATTCTCACGAGTCTGCAGAAAACCTAATTTACGTGAAAATCAAATATATATTTTTAAATATAAAAAAGAGACGAAATCTCTTAAGATTGCTAATAAAATTTGTTTTCAATGAAAAAATACATTAAAATATTCATGTCTCTTTTAAGGCAAGCTCAAATTTTGGTTGTTTAATCAAAATATTTGACATGCTAAGATAAAAGTGTATATTAATTATTTGTTAAAAAAAAAATAGAATATGTATAACTGTGTTTTGCTGAGCAATTAGAGGTAACAAAAATAATCTTTATTACTTTTCATATGGTAGATAATTTTCCAGACAAACCAAAATTTAATAATTTCCAATTTCAATAATTACTCATTCCATAATAAGCAATACGGAGTATTAAGTAGGCCATGAAATGTGTTTTTGGTCTAACACCTGCTCCCCATTATGTTCTGCCAAGCGGTAATGAGCCTTTGCGCAATAATCGCAAGGTGTATATTCTCATACACGTAGTTCTACAACAATTCCGCATAACCAGGGGACAATCACCCTTCGCACAATCACCCCAAGGTACATATTCGCCAACAGTCGTGCTGTACATCTAGGTGACACTGTCAAACGACAACGACCTTTATTACACCCGTAGCAGGGTCTATAGCCGCGTACGGCGGCCGGTCCACTAGTATTACTAGGCATACGCACAAGGCAGGGGTTAATTATGTACCCGGACCAGAAAACTTCAAATATTAGGGCTGCTGGGTAAACTTGGCCAGTGGCGGCGCAGCAACCTTTCCTACTTGCTTTTCAGTGCCGGGAGTAGAGCGTGGGGTCTTACTTACTAACTTACCGCAGCACCACCCCAACTGACCTCAATTTACACCAATCAGCATATCTTGTTCTTAATCTTAACACATATAATATTCGTAAAAAATATTATTTAATTCATGTCTCATACCGACGCTGCGGTCTCTTTTGATATGCAAGTGTTGTGTTTTATATATATATTAGAAATGTAGCCCGTCATAAAATGACGTATTCGATGAACGATGCAATAGTGTTTGAACATATGTTTGGCTGACAATTAGATGAACATTTTGTACACATATATTTTGAATAACCGGATATTAATTTCGAAAGCAAAGCCATTCTAGGTAATATCACATTTCGTGTCACAAACAACGAATCACTTTCACTGCACTGTTCTTTATTAGACGCAGTCTGTATCACGTTCAATTGTGCTATCCGTTTTTAATTACATTTCCTGTGCTTAGACGGTGTTATTTTTTAGGAGGCATTTTAAGTTATCAATGATGTGATTATTAATTTCTAACGCAACTAAAAAATAAAATTGGTACTTGTGTCAAGCTAACATAAACTGGAAATTTCTTAGAAGCGTCATATTTTGTTTTTTCGTAAAAATTCTAAATTTGAAATTCTCGCTGTGAACAACAGAATCATATAATTCGTACATAAAGCATATTTGATAGTTTTATTTAATTAGTTTATGAATGAAAATATTATCCTATCGTCTTGAAACTCGGCACATAGCTGCGGAAAAACTTACTAAACTTACGTGCAAAAAATCAGCGTTGTATCTTTTAAGATATTCTATAGAGAACCGAAAAATGAAACATACACACCCACCCACACACAATGGCTATTATTATAGTAGACATATATATATATATATATATATATATATATATATATATATATATATATATGAAGTAACGCTTGAAGCGTGGGGTAGGGTCTTTAATTGCGTTCGGTTAATTGCGTACTGCCAGCTTTAGAAACGAGGAAGTACGAATCCCCGTGATGGAGCATTTTGCCTCCAGGATACAATTTCTATTCATAATTAAAATATTACCTTATCATTACACGGGGCCGCTGTGCAAATACTCGGTTAATTATATTACCGCTTATGTCTGCGCGCTCCACCCCGCGTCCTGAAGAATTAAGGCTCTCGATAAATACACGAGAACGCCCGCCCAAGAGGACAGCCTCATAAATACAATTTCAAATATTTGTTTATTTTACAGAAGAGTTAAATTGTCTTTTTTGATCTGATAAATGCGTATTGTATACTGATCAATTGAATTAAACCGCACCAAGCCTGTGCGGTTTATTGTGTTGCCGTGTTTGTCTGCGCCTTGTCGCATTCTGAAGAATCAGGACTGTCGATGAATATATAGTATAAAAAGGGACAGTCACATAAATACAATATTATTTTTAAATATATATTTTTTGCATACTGATTTACTAAATTCAATAGCAACGTTTAATAATATTTCCTTGCATGTCTGCGCTCTCCCGAATCCTGAAGAATTAGAACTCTCAATAATTATACACGGATGCCTTTCCAGAAAACATCTCCATAATTCATTGGAATTTATATCATTAGATTGTTTCTTTAATTATATTTTATAAAACCTGTACATGCAATTAGTAATATTAAGACTCGATAAATCTCTAAAAGTGCCTGTAAAGGTTTTTGTAGAAGTTCGCTAACATTAAAAAGTGATTTTTTTAAACAAACCAATCATATTTAATTGCAAAACGACATGGATTTATATCGATAAATTATAGTTTCTTTAATGAACGCGCACTCAGCTGCTGAGATAAATATGCAGGAGTTCTTGAATGTAATTTTGTATTGAATCTAATATTTTTGCATAAAAATATAGAAATGCTGTTTTTTGTAAAGACACGAAAAATCTCGAATACAATAAATAAATAAACGCACAGAAAAAAAAACCCTTACGAAGCAAGTATGCTATAATTTATTTTAATAAAATATTTACATTGTTTATATGAAAAATTTAACTAGTGAGCAAATGCCTCTCTTGATTATTTAATTTAATCAGCTTGTTCTTTGTTATGTAAATGCAAATATATTTAGGCGTACTTAAAAAATTACAACAAATGTGATTGTGATTGATCAAATTCAATTATCAAGTATCGGGAAAATAATTAACCCCCGGTATTTTTATGCTGAGGTCGTTTGCGCACTTTACTTTAAAATTGATAAATTTTAAATCTTGACATTGTGGAACATTGCAAAAAAATAATTAAAAAGCGTTATTCGCGTGTCGCGTGTTTCAGGATTATTAGTCGTTATTGGCTGAAACCCCGGGCATGTCTCGGCCGTTAGTCGTAGTCGGTTACCTCCGACATCGTTTCGACGTTTCAATATTCCCATAAATACGGCCGGACCCGCCCCCGACGTCAAAGGGGCTGTAGCTCGTCGATCGCCGGAAACTTAGTCGATATAATTAACGGGGGTTGCCCGAGGGGAGTTTGCACAAATGACGACAGACAAGTGCTGTGCAAAGCCTTCATATCCGGCGCCCGCGCGGAACGCTCGCATTCCTAATAAGCCGTGGAGAGCTTCGTGTGAATAGTGTGTACAAATAATTACTGAAGAGTGACGGGTCAGAGAAATATAACCAACGCATTTGAAGCACAAAGGCTTTCAATTGTATTTGTTAAGCATACGGAGTACATATTATCTTCTAAAGCAGTCCGTCGCTGATGCTCCAGCAATAGAAATAAAACATTTCAAGCATTGGTAAAGTGTATTATTGATTTTTGTGAAGACCGTCTCACAGTAAGTACGATTTTGCCTATACAAGTTTTAATATTTTTGAGTGATTTTCCACATGTTCGTTTTTATTTGTGACCGGTTTCGCCAACCTTTCACGTTGGTATTGTCAAACAGAGTGAAATCAATAAATCACTCAAGTATTTTATTCAAAAATATTAAAATGGAATTCCATAAAAAATATTGTATTTCTTATACAAGTTTTATCGATTGATAATGATTAAGTACATTTTTTCATTTATTGAAAAATGATTAAAGAAACTCTCAGCAAAATATCATCGTGACTTGTGTGGGATTTGAACCCACACCCCCAAGCTTACATGGATATGATTGTTAAAAATTCTCGCTAAGTACCAGTGATTCGTTAGTATAATTGGTAATGCACTGGCCATTTATGCTTTAGGGATGTGAGTTCAAATCCCACACAAATCACGAGGATATTTTTCTGAGAGTTTCTTTAATCATTTTTAAATATTTAAAAAAATGTACTTAATCATTATCAATTGGTAAAGTGGTTAATATAATCAATATTTTTGTCAGAGAGTACTTGGTGGAATTCCACTTTAATATTTTAAATAAAATACTTGAGCGATTTTTCCTGGTATTTATTTTTATTAGTAATTTGTTTCGCTAATCTTTCTAATTGGCATTATCAAACTGAAAGGTCCCCAACCGGTCACCAATAAAAATTAATATGTAGAAAAATCACTCAAGTATTTTATTTAAAATATTAAAGTGGAATTCCACCAAGTACTCTCTGGCAAAAATATAGTACCACGTTTCAATGTACTATGTTTTGAAAGAGCCATGGTTAGTAAGAGATCCAAGCTTCCAAGAACCTCAATAAGCCATAAAGTAGTTAAAAAATAATTCTCGTCGTTTCACGTAATTGCGTTAACACATAAAAATATTATAAGTCTAATTTGATTCACATTGTTTTTTTTAAATAATAAATATTTTAATAAAATGGCTATAAAAGTGTCTAAAAATTGGAAATTCAGAAATTTTTCCATGCTACTTAGCATTATAAATATATAAGTTTTTAACACTAGTATTAAAGTTTTTTAGCATTTTAAAATATTCTTATTGAAAAAAGGACATTATGTAAATATAAAATAATGTAAAACGCATTACAGCATGAGAATCACCGAATTAAATATGATTTTATAGTTGTAGAATTTAATGATAAAGTACATTTTGGTTTGAATGCCTTAAGGATGACTTTTTCCAACGTTTTTATATTAGAATAGTAATATTTTTTGGAAATTATTCCCATGCTATTTTAAAAGATGTTCTCATATATTTTTTTAAAAAACTTTTCACATTTCACAAACCCCAGACACTTCTCTCGAATATACAAGTACTTTTATCATAGTAATGACTTGATAAATTTACTTTAACGACAAATAGAAAAACAAACAAAAACCTCTGGGTTTTTTTTTATGAATTATCGAATATCGTACGACCCATAACATCTAATATGATGTGCGGACGAGAAGTGCGGTATTTGTGATTTAAAAACAATGAGATAGTGTATAAAAATTAAAAAATAATATCTGAAAAATTGCTTAGTGACTTCTTTGTTATGTTTTTTGCTTGAACTGGAAATCTGCAAAAATATTTTGGAATACTAAAAAATTTAATACATCTTAAAGTGAATGTGATTGTTTTAGCCTATTACGTTTAAATAACTTAAAACATATTCAATGCACTGTGCAAACCATTTGCGAATCGAAAATTATTTAATTATAAATAAGGGTGGGTAGGTGACCCAATTGGCATGATGACGTACCTTCGGTCTGTTACCAGGCAGATGCGTCTGATGGGCTGACACCATAAATTACACCCCTAAGGTATGTTATACCACCATATACTGTGGAAATAAAATATATTGATATTCATTGTTAGCCCATCACGAAGAAAATCAATATTCGACAACAGCACTGTAGCATTTCAATATTCTCTTCAAGAAAAAAATCAGGTTATACAAAATTGAGAACTGAAAATCTTAAGTTCATAATAAAACCAATAAAAAAAACACAAAGCAAACTATTGAAAAAAAAAAATTTTTTTACGAATATTATTGCTACAAATATTTATCACATATTTATAAAATATTCTGAATATTTATATACAGTGGAAATATATTATACACAACGGACTTATTGAATGTGTTATTCTTACATCATTAATACATCATTTTTATTTTTAAGCGCTTTTGCCTTTTGTTGGCTCAAACTCAACTTCAAACTCTTTTTTCAACATTACGAAGAATCGAAAGGCGAAAACACTCGAAAAAACATACAGTTTTTTCATAATAGGCTATTCATATTTTTTACTCAGATTAGAATTCGATGTAGATAAATATTTTTTTTTTGTTAAAATTACTAACATCCAATTAAATAATACCACGAAGGCAAATAAAAACTTTTGAAAGTTTTTTTTTGTTTAACGACATATAATAAAACGACCTTTAAATGATCTTTAATAACTAAAATTAATCAAAACTTAGAAAGTTTTATTAATGTTGTATTTTACTCAGTGGCTCAGACTAATGACAGAGATTCAAATGCTTTGATAACCATCGTGTAATTGATCATTATGCTGAGTTATTTTACTTTAGAAAGTTAAACATCTCTATAGAAATGTTAAACTCCATTTTAAGTGTAGACAACCATTCATATTTTTCTTCAAATCAACAATGCAATATATATATATATATATATATATATATATATATATATATATATATATATGTATCAATGTGTGTAAATAGGTGTGTCTGTGTGTATGAAATTCCCAGACAAAGCTTTGACTTTTGAGACACCTCCAGTAAATATTAGACCTGCCCCTAAAAACAAAATATTATAAAATAGCGTGAATACTCTTGTGCGAAGTTGGCGTATTTTTTTCGCCTTTTTTTACCATTAAAGTACAATCTCTGGGGTGCGTATTTCCATCCCTAGAATGAAGCAAAGCCAAATATTTTTTTAACTTTTCGTTAATGCAGCGACAAAATATGAAAAGATGCAGTCGACGGATCATTTTTAAACACAGAAAATTCACTATTGTATTAATCTTGAAACATGATTGTTCTTCATCTACTAAACCAGTGCTTCTCAAAGTGGTCCCTGGGATCATTCAGGGGGTCCTTAGAAAATTATAATCGATTTGGGGGTTTCTGAATAACGTCAGGGGGTCCGCGCAAGGTTTAATATAAATTTAAAAAATTGTGACACATTTTTATTAATATGGAAGATATTTTTATTAATAAGTAAATATCAATGGATACATTATTAGCGATTTTTACGTCCTAAGTAAAATATAAATATAGACAGGTGCATAAAATATAAGTAATAACAGGCATCGCGGTGAGTCAGGTAGGTTAATACAGGAACGCAATAGAGTCGATACTTGCACCAACTAGTCTATAATATTAATTTATGTAGTTTTTCACCCATGGTCCGTAGGCAAGTTTTGACCATGAAAAGGGATCAGTGGGCAAGTTTTGACCATGAAAGGGGGTCCGTGGGCCAAAAGAGTTTGAGGAGAGCCGCTGTTCTAAACGAATGTAAAATATCAACAAATAATATCAGAATGTGTTATCGTGCGTAACCTAATACACATTATCCTTTAGTAATCTCCTTTTCTCAGATTGATGTCAGAAATAGAAATACCCTAACGAGAACCCTCGGTCACCGAGTAAGTCGTTACGCTGAATCTTCGCCGCCAACAATCTTTACTTAAACTCTGTTACACCCCAAAGTTTATAGTTCTCATTATTTTTAACCCGACACAACTCAACACGTTTTATCATATAGCACTTCCCTTTTGGCAGATCGATGTCAGAAATAGAAATACGCTAACGGGACGCTTCGGACGCCGGGTTCGTCGTAACACTGAATCTCCGCCGCTAACGACCCCCATATAACTTAAATCTAGTCTCAGCCCGCGCCTGAAATAATGGCCCCGTGACCCTTTGCGTCCGTGAACCCCAGTCCAGGACCCCAGTCCAGGATATTTCAGTTTATTTATTGAATCCCTCATTGTGCGCTTCAAAATCACTGTACTCCGAGAAATGGTGAACATAATCAAAAACGCAAAATCGAATTTAATCATTTTTCTTATTCATCTTATGTTGAGTTCAATCGATGTACGAGTATATTATTAAACATATAAAGTATCAAAAATAATCAAGTGGTAGCTGAAATTGTTGTTATTTTCCTTTCGTTTGTATGATAATAGAAATGAGTCCGAAACCAGTACAATTTTATACAATAAATATAATTATGAGTGCTGAATTTTATAATACACGATTTGATTATGAAAGAAAACCTTTTTATATTTAAGGGCCTAAGTACCATACTCGAGTTTTTTTGATCATTTTCTGGTTCGTTTTGCGAGAAATCGACTGCACCAATCAAAAAAAATTTAAATGCAAAAAGTTAGATACATCCCTTCTTCCGAACAGAATTTTTTTTTTATTTCTTGTAAATATACTTTTAATATGATAAATAAGTGTATGAATTTGGAGATTCGTCATGTCCCTGTTCTAAGAGTCCTAAACATTAAAAAGTCTTTTTTAATTGGAATTAAAAGATATATAAAATATAAACCCTGTGCGATTCATTGTTTTAAAAATTAAAAAAAAAATCTTTAAGAAACTGTGGTTTTGAAAAGTCGTCATTTTATCCAATTTTTCAACATCTTCAAGATTTTATCTACCCTGAAAATGAACGTTAATTATATAATTAAAAAAAGATAAACATAATTTATAGTTTTTTTAATACTTTATAAAAAAATCAACTTTCGACATAGAAAAGTAAAGTGACAATTAAATTAATTAAATGACACGATTTCGCCAGGTAAAACGGTTCTTTTTTTATGGCAGACGGGGGATGGACACCAAGCAAGGTTAGGTAGCAAGACCCTTAACACTTAATTTCTAAATGACCAACAAATAAAAAAAAGAGACAAATAAGTGTAAGTTAAAAGTCCGAAACATCAAATTTGATACACCGTGTATAAAATTATTATCTGCTAAACCAAGTCTCTGCAAGATTAACAAATAGTTATGATTTGCCTCGAATCTATTATATTTCAAGGGTGAGTCGAGAGTCGGAAGCCTGCCTTACAATACAGCCTACAGTCGTGATCCTGAAACATCATATTTATGCATAGCGTTTTATAATACTTGGCCGGCTAGGTATTCGGGATGAGAGGGATACTCGGGAGCGGGGGATACGATGTTATTGCGGGATAGCCAGGCCGGGCTCAGGCCCAATAAAACGTCGGGCAATTTATAAACCAATAACCATTAACATTATCGCGTGCGGGCAATGCGGCAGGGAACCCGCTTTTGGGGGCCGCGGATTTAGATCTACCTGAATCTTATTGCCAACACGAATTACTATAAATATTTAATATCGTACTCAATTATACAAGATCAGAGCCTCGATCACACGTCCGCGAAATGAACGTTTTCCGAACAAAACAAGTAATCTTTACTATTCTGGATCATCAGCCAAAAAAATATTTCACCGTTTAAGTAATAATTTTGATGTGTACCCTCAACTGCATATAGTGACAGATTGGTAACAAACCATGAAACCTTTTTTTGTAAACCCCAGAAAAACTTATAGTATCAACCGTTTCGTTTTGTGACCGTTATCTTGGACCTGTCTAACTAATTTAAATCAACTTTTTACCACTAACAGCTCTAAAATAGACACAAACCGTATATTAGAAGATGACATTTGCCAACTTTTGGCAAATGAGCGAAAACGTGATTTAAGTGTAAGCTATTGGAATACATAAGTGATGATCTTTTTTCTACTTCAAAAATATATTTTTAATTTTCAAAGTTAGTTATTTTATTCATAGGCAATTAAAATTATTAAGTTTTATTTTTTACTCAGTTTTTTCCTATAAAACATATGAAAAATATACAAAATATTTTTTTCATTATTTTTCGTTCAATTAACACATAATTCCCTAACTCATCCCTAAAAACACCCTTAAAAATCATGCAGTTAAGGGTTAAGGGTGAATCTATCAACCGTTTTAGCATAATTATTTGTTAACCACACAATAGCTTGTTTTGACTCCTTGAAATTGATGATATATCATTGAAAATAGTAGTTTTTTAAGTAGTGGTAGCAACCAATTACTTCCTATGTATAAATGAACCCAATAAATCTAAGAATAGAACTAATAACAACAACAATAGACATTAACAACTTCTTGTATAATATATGTTTCGTGGAAATTATCACCACGAGTATTTTATATATATATATATATATGTATATATTAATAAATTACTAGAAGTTTTTGTCTCTTAGAGCAATCTTTCAAATCTCGTGCTCAGTAGCAGCATCCAGAGACCCTCCCAGAGGTTCATTTGTGCATTTGACGTATTTAAAAGTATTCACAGAGCCGTTCCCTCCAGTGGTTCGCTCCGTGATTTTTTATATTCCAGCGTCTGGGGTCAAGTCCGTCGTTTACGGAGCCCCGACCGAGTTTTACGATCCCTGCTCGAGAAAAAAAAATGTAAGCTTTGTCTCTGAATTTCTTCTGTCGAATATTTATTGTATTATGGACCATTTCCGACAGCCATTCTCTGCGTTATTTTCTACCCCCGGTGTCCGATAATTCGCGATCTCCTCCGCTTAATAAAATAAAATATTATAATCGATTTATGCTCGTAGCGATAAAAATAATATAGAAGTGTATTTTGTTGCTTGGTAAATAAGTTTTCGCGAATTTCGAGTAGCAAATGAGCCTGAACATAATAAATATAAAATAAATCGACGTTATTCAATCACCTTAGACACAGTAATTTTGATGATGGTTTTTTTTTGGCTTGCATAACAAATCAAGCACAATCAACACCTTAATATAAAATATGAATAACCAATTAGCTAGGATATTACAAATATGTTTATTTCTTTACTATTATCGCTTTTTAAGGGATTCTTCTTCTCAGTCTTAAGAAAAAGGAGAACGTATTAACAAACATAATCTCTTATGAGATCAGCTCTAAATTTATTATTTGAATTTAATCAGGCTGTCGTGAATTTATAGTTTTACTTTGTATTTAATAGTTCTTATCGAGTGTTTAAAAAACTACAGTTATAATGTAAAGATGTGTGTCTTCCTTGAAAGCTTTTTTTAGATATTAAAAAAGTTTTCAAATTATGTGTGTGCGTTGAATTCCACTTCAATGTTCACTTGTCTATATTGTTTTCAAGCCAAAGAGGTTTGATCAAAGTTAAACAATGCGTAATGAAAACTACGATTAATTCAACGGATCAAACGTGCTCTCGTTTTCAAATAAAAATAGTTTTGCAATACTGTGTTTTTTTTTTAAATACAATCCCCTTGAAAACAAGGCTTTATTGTCAAATAAAAATATTATCATATAGCTAATAGAACGCTTCAAAAATACGAATATAAGTAATTAACTTATAAAATCTTCATTTTCCTTTTTTGATAAAAAAATTATTAAAGGGTACAGTTTTGCCTAAAGCATATATTATAGAGTTTGCAAATGTAAATTTTCCTTATTCGTTTACTGTGTGGGCTAAAATTTATTCAAACATATTTTATTCATCAATCAAGTATCATTGATCATTAGTTGATATGATAACAGCGCTATCATTATTTCACATCAAACATTTACAGATTCCTGATTTAATGATATTTCATAATATTATCCAAATACTTCAACCAACTGCGGTCTTTCAATTTCATGAATCTGATTATCTTTTTGTTTTTAGTTATGGACCTTTTTGAATGAAAATATTATTAATAGGATTTCTCTTTGCGATTCTCCGAATTTACCAAATTTCTACTGCTATATAAAATATCTAGATCATTGGAATATACTTTATAATTTTCTAAAATACTTTTTAATGCTCTATTACTTTTCTTTCGTGTTCAAGGAGGCTTACTTATTTAAGAATGGTAAACAAGTTTTCAAATAAATAATTTTTGAACATCTACATAGACTTATAATTACAAAATAAATAAAAAAAATTACAACTGTTTTTTTATGAAATAAGCACGACTTAAACGATGAAATTTATTTAAAGTATTTTTATGGTTGATTGGAATTTGAAACTTCTAAGAAACATCTTGCATCTTTTTTGATACCCGTACCAAATTTTGGTAATCTTTATAACCAATTAATTTTACTAACAATTATTTTACACTGGTTAAAGATTATACATCGTCAGGCTGCTACAGCCAGGGATTATAGGTTCGAATCTTACTTACATCTCAAAAAAAATGTTTTATTTAGGCCTGTAATATTTATTGAATGTTCCAAATAAATTTACGTTTTCACTCATACAGATAAATTTTGTATGCGAAATTTAAATAATTAATTTACACGTGAAAATACCAACGCAAAATAAACCTCCACCTGCTTCGATTAAAGTGACCTTAATAAAAGTAAAGAGTTATTTTTTCTCTTACTTATAGTGGTACAATAACTCAAGGTGTTGGTTCAAATTTCCCAAGTATCGATACACAAAAATTCGAAGATATTTTCTGTCGTTTTATATACACATAAGCGCGAATCGATAATCTATAAATTAAATTGTTTTATTTGAACGTATGTTAAATTTTACGTGTATTTTAGCAGGAGTTTAGACTGGGAAGTTTCGTGTTCTCCCAATATTAGTATAAGGGATCGTGTAGAAAGTTGTAGTGGTAATTCTGTTATTATTGCAATACAAACAGTACAGATAAGCCTGAGAAGGGTGGGTTTGGTTGAATTATAAGCCCATTTGTTTGGAGGAAGAATCAGATAGGCTGCCTATATTAACCTAATGGCGCCGTATAATTTTATACACCCCCTCGTATTCAGGATTACTTATCTGTACAAATCAATGCAGTGGAAATAAAACAACAGAATAAACTTACCGTTTACCAATGATTACTATTAGAAGCAAGTTAAAATATATGTATTAAGAAATATCGAAAGTATTTTATAGTAATTATGTTCGTTATTTACCCTCGTGTTTGAAAAAATACTTAGTGGCCAAGATATTTATTTTATATTATGTTTGTCCCAAACAGTTTCAGTTGAAGCAGTGTGCAACAGCAAGTTTTTATTAATATTCATCTGAGTTACGTAGGTTTAGAGTTTGGCCTGCTTTCGTGCTACGTTATAGATACATTGACCTGAATAATTTTCAGATCCAGATTTTGTTTTCAGGCAATCGCTCCATCGGACAAACATACGATTTCTAACAATGCAAAACTACAGCCCATATCCGGGTGGACCTACATCGGAGCCTTCGCTGAAAAGGGAAAGCTGTATTTCCAGGAAGTCGAAACTGGATTCGTTTGCAAGTTAGCTGAAGCACGTGAATTTAACGTTTTTTTTATATATTGACTAACACCTTCGTTTTCTCTTTGAAACTTTTATTTTTTTATGAACGTATTATTCATGGTGGTACAAATAGACACAAGTAAATGGTTTTCAATAAAAAATAGCGTAGTTTATCAAACCCTCCAATTTAGGGTCTCGGGTTTGAATAAAGCTTGACTATATCTTTAATGCCTGAAAAATAAAATTATAAAATAATTTTTTAACTCGTCTTAAGAAAATGTTTCGTAAAGTTGACTGAGGAGTTGTCTTCCTTCCTTTTTTTTTATATAAAGTCTAAGTTTTCTCGCAGTAACGAGGGAGTCTGTAGTTCTAAATGCCAGTTTGTTTTCCTCTAGTAGACTAGTTTTTTTATCGCCTTTTTTATATGAAAACAGTTTGTTTCGCACAGAAATGTAAATTTAATCATATTTTGAATAAAACAATGTAAACTTATTTATTAAATTCTCAGTAGCGGATAATGGTTTCTTTTGTCCATGCATATTTATTTCGTACTCGTGCTCTTGGACTTATTGTTACACATTTACTTAATCCCATTTATTTTGTCTTTTGAGTGTGCATTATATATTTTTTTAATAATTCACCCATGAAACTACAAAAAAATTGTTCAAAAAATACTATTATAAATCATTATTGATTTATTGAATTTATTTTATCTAGGCGTGCGGGAGAATACAAGAGGAGATATTTTAATTAAAAACACACATTTTTTATAAAGAAAATATAATTTATTTACTCTCTTCAGAATTCAATTATTGCCCAGGGTAGGTTTCTAAAATGGCGAAATTGCTTTCGGGAGAGATTTTCATTAAAAAATGAAACTATCAAAGTTTGAGGGTAATTGTCCTTTGTTCTAATTGAAAATGTATTTATGAACAATAAGTAAAGAAAACGAGGCTCGCACCAACCCCTAGACATGAAAAATTAGAACTGGAAAGAAAGACAATAAAGTCAATGTCTGATATATTGTTATCGCTCTCAAGTTATTTTCTTTTTAATAACAATAATCTCTCATTTTATCGTAATATATTTTTATTAAAAGATTTTATTTTTAACATTGTTACGTTTATTCTCGAACATATTTGTTCATGTGTGTTTTTAATGAAAAATCAATTTTTAAAAGGACTCGCTGATTTTAGAAAGCGCGAAATTCTCACAATCCAATGGGTGTTGTGTAAATAGTAAATATTAATATTTCGATATTAATATTTGTTCTAGTGAAAACGGAAGCATTTCAATATGAACGTAATGAAAGTGTGGTTGCACAGAATTGAAAATTTAATTATATTTCATAAATATTAATTAATATCACAGCGCGAGCGTTTCATTCTGAAAAATATTTGCCAAGGGACTTCTATTACTGTTTGTTTAAATAAAACTATGAACATTATCTTTAAATATAAAATTAAGACAAAAAGCAGGATTTTACTTATTGGCTTAGTATAAATATTGGTTTTAAGCTTTCCAAATGAATCACCATAATATAAATTTAGTATTATTGATAAGGTGCTCTTTATTAAATCTATGCATATTTTTTCAGTTTAATATCTAAAAAAACCATGGAAAATGAATTTTGATTTAAAAACACCTAAAACAATATAAATTCGAGTCAACAATCAACTTAAAAAGGCATAGATATATAAAATTGTATATATTTTTTTAATTAAATATATCGATTGAATATAAAAGTAAACTTTATTTAATGAATTGTAGTATATGCCTTATGTGTTTGTGCATTATTTGATGAATGAATTTTTTTTTTTTTAGTTATTCATGACAGATATCAAGTTTGGTATCACAAACAAGGATCAAACTCTTTCTATATCTTTAATGCAGCAAATGGACAATACACCCAATGCTCAGAGTCTAGTTCCACATACTTTTAAACGACAATTCACGAAACACTTTGGCGGACAGAAAACACCGAGACGGGCAAGTTGCACGGCACAGGATGCGGCGAACAATGTGCCGAACATTCTGTAGTTTTCCAAAGCATCTTGCTTCGGGAAAGTTTTCAGTGGGAGTTATTAAACGATTCCGCTAAAATATGTTTTCAGCTCTCGACAAGTCTAAAAGGAAACGCTGGGAATTCGGAATCTTCCGAAATTGGAAATCTTGCGCTGGATTTTTACAACTTTGAATTTTCATTGCGTTTTATAATGCATATCCTGGCTTTGTGTTGTTCCGTTGAAGAAAAATATCTCCACGTGTTCTTGTCTTCCTTTTGGTTGAAAACTTCAAAGCTTTTTAACATAAAGTAAGAAAGAGTTTTATATAATGTTTAACCAAATCGGTTTCTTGTATTAACATAGCAAAGAGTCGATTACTACAATGGATACATAAAAAGATAAGCAATAAGTTGATTTTTTCTCATCACTTAAAACACTAGTTCCCAGTGGGGGTCAATATCGACCTCCAGGGGTCGATTTTAACCTGCAAGGGGTCGATGATAGCAAAAAATTAAATTGGGGGTCTACGAACTGTAAATGGGGGTTTACGAGAGCGGATCCCATTTAAGCCGGTCATCACCAAAATTTAAGCATTCCGTAAATGTCATAATTGAACACAGATTGAACCTATGTACTTACATAATAATGCTGTTAATCCTGCATTATGGACTATCGCAAGTAGGTTTTTGATAGCTTTTCCATCTTCATACCACACGGAGAAGGGTTTCAATGCAGTTGTCAACCTTCTTACAAAAAAAAATAGTTATTCAATGTTTACATACCGACATAAAATATGGCGCACCTGTATATCAGATGTCAAAAATATATTTGAAGATGATGAATTTGCAAAAATTCAATATTAGCATGGCAGGGACAAAGGCCGTTAAAACAATCAAATGCTTTATGCAGGCTTCAACATGATATTGTAAATTCATACAACCTGGGTTTGTCAATAATATTTTATCTTAAATAAATTTTCTTTCGGCATATTTTTAAATTGAAAAAGTTTTCATGTGCTGCCTTGCGTGAAATAGTTTTTTTTTTTTTTTGAAGAACCCAGATATTTTTTTTTTGTAATCCAAACCTTGTGCCCGTTGTAAAGGCCTACTCGGTACTTCAATATATTGGCAAAAAATCTAGCTCATAGCACAGTAATTAGCTCGGCGGTGTGAATAGCATACTACTCGCTGGGCGGGCACGCATCGCGTAAGTACACCTATTTGCTTTTACATCTCCATCAAGAAACACAAAAAAAACTAGAAGAAAAGAAAATAAATATGCCCAAGTTTCTTTTATTCCGCACAATTCATAATGTACCTTTACTTAAAAAAAGTAATTTGACATAAAAACAAGGAGTGTGTATTTTGTGGAATTTTTCCCCTGTCATTACAAAGTCGTTAGGCCAGGCTCGGCTGTGGACGCGGTGACCATATTTACAGGAAAATTGAAATGTTGACGCTGAAACTGAAAAAAAATTTATTTTCATCCACCCTTTCTGCTATTTGGAAAAAAAATTCGCAACGATATCTCACTTTTTCAAATATTCAGCCCTCTTCAAATTTGCAAAAATATATAATGACATCGTTTCAATTGACCATCTTTATTTTTAGATAGTTGCAAATACTACACGTTTATACTTTTATAAAAAAATGTTTTTGTTTTCGAGGAAGTTTGGACGCTTAGAGGATTTGCGTTTTTTTTTATACTAATATGAACGAATATAATCTGAAGTCGTTTAGGTCTGACGAGTTACTTGTGTGCCAATATAGTTGACTAAAAATATGCCTCCCTGTGACGTCATTGTTACTAGATAAATAAACATTTCGGGATGCCTTGAATATATTAATTATATCACTTTCTGGAAAAGCCACGATTGTCTCCTACAAAACGGGTTTCCGGTCACCACAACCATGAAATAATGAGAGGCTATGGCATTCTTGTGCGCCCCCAGCCGCTCTGTATTCCGGGTGGATGTACTACAAATATGCACGTTGATTATCCGAGTCTACTCAGCAATATTCAGTTTGTCGATAAGGGATGACCCACAATGGAGGAAGCCTTGGAATATCCGCCTGAAAGACCTCAGTAATGTTAATGATATGAAATTCTCAATTAATTCAGTAACCGCAGATAAGAATTGTTGTTAACTTTGCACAATAACAAATAGACATCAACTACTTGACAAAATATCTCCTCAAATCTGGTTTGATATTTATTGAATGCTATCCACAAGATTATTTCTACTTGCGTTAAAATATTAAATATAAGAATTAACCACATGTTAATTTTTATCGGTGACCGGATTCGCAAAACTTTCACGATAGCATTATCAAACTTGGCGATGAGAAAAAAAACAAAAAAAAAATTTACACTAATAATTCATAAAAGGCAATTTTGAAAAAATCATTTCTTAGAGAAAAAATTTACACTTATAATTCATAAGAGCCAGTTTTTAAAAAAAAATATTTTCACTTAAGTAATGAGGGCGATTTTTTAAAAAAAAAATTTCTTAAGAAAAAAAAAATTACTTATCCTTCATAAGAGCCAATTTTTGAAATAAAAAAATTGTTTATAATAAAAAAAAGATTTACACATATAATTAATAAGAGCCAATTTTTAAAAAAAAAATGAATTACATTTTCGCTTGTATACATTCTCAGGCATATATTTTAAATACTCGAGGCAATCTTGTGAAAAGTTGTGTACGAACTAAACTCAATTTACCAACTTGATTAACCAAAGCGCCATTTATCACAAAACTGAGATAAGAATTTATCATTCCAGTTGTGAATGTGTTTAATACAGTGTGAATTTCTATTAGCACTTAATTTAATGATATCTCCGGTAATCTGCGCTATACAGGGTGCCCACGCGGGACAGCAGAGTAACGGCCGGCGATACGTCACGGCGCATACAGCGTGGCCCGTGATGGATCACTCGCCCACAGCCATTCATATTTAAACAATCAAAGCTGCGCGTCTTGGAAGACCACACCACAAAACAACACTGTATGTTATTGGAGACATGTATGATAAACTAATCCGGTTTCGTTCTAATATACCAAATAACTTATTGGAGACATAAATTATTTTTATTTTACTTCTTTAACCCATGCAGGTATATTGGTGTATACGAATTTCTTTTTCAAGATTTTTTCTTGTCACTCACAAACGTGTTGTCTTATTTAAGTGAATTTTTATTTAAACGTATTTTTAACATAGAAACAACACAGAATCTTAAACGACACAAATGAAGTATAACCGCACTCGTTTCTTTGATTACACTTCTGTTTATAGCTTTATATTAAATGAGATTACATTTCTAACAAACGCTAAATTCTCCTTAAAAATTATTTCATCCGGATTCAAGTTTCAGGTTTGTTACTCTTTTAGTACAAATATATAATATAAATGAAATAAAGCAAGACTTTAATATTACCTTAATAAATGAATACTAAAGTAATCGATATATGAGGTATAAGAATATAAATGAGTAATACAAAGGAAGAAATAGAAAAATTAGAATAAACTAATCACGATTTAAAAAAAATATTTTTTTTTCATGTAAATAAGTATATATATATATATATATGTTTTATTTAGTTTAAAAATATCCCTTGATGTAAAATATGCTGATAAATGATTTTCGTCATAATATATGTAGATATTGCGTTATATGTTTACCTTAAAATGGAACCGAATTCAATAATAAAAAAACAAGGCCAACGTGGAAAAATAATTTTTTTTTTACAAATATTACTTACAGATCAGCTCTTTTTATCTTGTGTATCTTTTGGGTAAACATTTACATACAAACATCTTATAAAATTATTTGTTTATTTGATTTTTCTATTTTTATTACAACAGTGTAGGATTGTTTATTTTTTAAAACTACATTTATAATACCTGAATGCATGAATAAACGAATTTGAATTTTTATTGTCACCTGCATTTAAAAATCTTTATTGCACTGAGGTCCACAAAACTCATTTGCATTTGAAAATATATTATAATGAAAATGTTAATGATACAAACAGATTTTGAGTATGTTAATAAAAATGTACGGTTTCAAAAGCAAGTTTAATATTTTTATCACTTTGTTGTTTTTTGGGTGTTGAGCTGCTTAAATATTTCTGGAGGTAGAAACTACAAAATAATCTCACAACAGAAGCTGCCAAAACCTACAAACACAATCAATACGAGTATATTGTAAACACTGTACCCCTAATTAATATACTGTTATTCGACTCCCCCGCCCCTTATATTACATTACACAAACTACGACTCGTATTAACACAGGATTAGTAACAAACTGATAAACTAATACAATAATGTCAGGTCACGAGGCTTTGTTGGAAGTTTTTCCGGAGGAATTATAATGAAAGTTAGAGCCTTATATCTGATGTCAGCACTGAGTACTCGAGATGGATTTACGCCGCGTTGAGCTGAAAACGTATTTTTTGTGTGAATGTTTACTCCGTGGACATGATTAATTACTACAATTTATTTCCAAAGTAAAAGAGCACTTTGTTTCTGATATTATTATGAACAGTCGCAGGTTTATAACACTAGCGTGAGCTCTTGGATTTACGACATTAGGAATATGTATTTATTTGTTTAGCTTTGTCAAGAGTATGCCAAATGAAATGCTTTTACATTCTGGTATTTTATCATTATAAGTGAAAGCTCTTTTTCTTGTGGTAACAATTCAGACTTGGTTTATATGATATTCAATGCAACGTACACGCTTCATCGAGTTTTCAAATAATTATATGACACCAGAAATGTATATTTCTCGAGTAAATACTGAATCAAATACTTTGTAATTGTATCGCCATTCAAGACTTTTTCTTATAATCTGTATTTAACGAGTAACAAAATTCGATTACTATACAAAAGAGCAACGAAAAACTAAATTTTAATGACCTGTATAACACTTTTTGTGGGGAGATAGGATTTAAACATTAATATGTATGAGTGAGCTGAAGGTGTTTCAGAAAGTATCGCGTCGGTAGAAGCCTCGATTTTTTTAAGAAGGGAAGCAAAACAAAGAGCGATTTCTGATAGTTTTTTTTTTATAAGCAATCCCGAAGAACGCCAAAATATTTACCTTAGATATTTTTTAAGAATTTCAAAAAATACTTAACCGTCTAGTAATCCGGATTTTCTTAAGCAACGAAACCGGTTCGCATTAAAATAACATTAACGCGTGCTACAGATTGTGTACTGCGACTTCAATTTGAATAATTTTTTTGACTAACACGTGTGTTTTAAGTAAAGGAGACTTCAATTTATTCTAAATCTTCAAATATATTAATAAACGATCTTATAACATCTTTTTTAATAGATAAAAATACTTCTTTGTTTTATGTATTTTTATTATTTTTTTGTAGGTTGTAACAAAAAAAAATCTATGTATCTAAACTAGCAATTTATTCGTAATTTTATTCGTAACGATGACTTAAACTTTCTCGATCTGCAATTTGTGATTATTGAGATTCTCTTTTATGTATAACTACTTGAAATTTTAATAGAAATCATCATCAACTAAGTTAAAATAGGCACGTGTTTAAGATTCACCTGCCAAGACGGATATCGAACAAAGAATGCCGCGATTAAGAGTCATGAGACTAACTACTATATCATGAATGATCCCAATTTTTAACTGAAGAAATTACTAGAATGAATGCTTTATATCAGATCAAAAATACAAACAAACCAGAATATATTACATGTAATAATATTTCAATATGTGAGCCTTGGATAATTGTTTTATTTTCAGTTTTATGAAAGATTGCCACGAGTTTTTTTTATTTTGTCTTTTCAAGGTATTTAAGTAATATTTTATCTACAACCACGCCTTGAAAGGTCCCATTTTTTATGTTATTTTCTTTGGAATATAAGCTTTGAATCTAAATGAAAATGCTGTCATCCCTTAGCACGTTTTACGCCAGCGCTTTCAGTGCAAGATTTGATTGCAGAATGACATTTTTTTATTAAAAAAGATTTCGACGATTTCAATTTAAGCTTCAGCTTTTTTAAGAAAATGTTTTGTGTATTTATTGCGGTCAAGAAATCTGTGAATATTAAGTACTCAAGATTATTATGTTTATATATTACTTTACAAATAATTGTTTATTGTGAAAATTAATGACTTCGTGAAATTCCCTACGAAAATTACAAAATTGAATGAAACAATATTTTGTATTGAAGTGATTTCAGAAGTATTTAATTAAAATAAATAATTATCGACTACAGTCCCAAAAATAAATTTGTTGAGTAACGCGCACTTTATTGAGCCTAAGTCTTATAAATTTATTTATGTAAAGCTTGTAATGTTTTAATCATATTTCTCGCCTGTCTTGGCTATATTTTTTTATTTTTGTATACTGACCTTATTAATACTAAAAAAAGATGTTTTGCAAAGGAATAACGTGAAATTATTTACATGAAAATGTTTTCATTGCTTACTGATTTTTCAAACAATATTTTTGGCATAATAAAAACGTTGTTTCACTTATAGGATATGATTTTTAAAAATTCTTGCTTAGTACAAGTGATTCTTTGGAATAATTGGTAATGCACCGACCATTTAAGCTTAGGGATGTGGGTTCAAATCCCACACAAATCACGATGATATTTTTCTAAGAGTTTCTTTAATCAATTTTCAATATTTGAAAAAATGTACTCTATCATTATCAATACTTTTTTCATAATAAATTTACACAAAACCCTTCGAAAAATAATCACACGTGAATGAATAACCCTTGAACATATTAAAAATATTTAATTGTGTAAATCTCCAAGATAATGAGATGTTTTTAGTTTATTGCTGTTAATTTATTGGTTACGTTGCAACGAGTGTAGCTAACAACAGACTAGGTGGCATTTATTTCAATATTTAATATTATTAAATCAAATTTTATTTAAGGTAAAGGCAATTCAATGCAATACATAGGAAAAATATTTTATTCACAGACGCTGTTCCCTACAAAAATATAGCAAATATTGCAGTGGCGTGCGGTGAGTCCAAATCAAGGCAAGCTATTTTGCGTGCTGATAATACATCAACTTGGTAAATCTTGGAATTTTCTTCATCATGTGCCTCTCCTCAGATAAGGTTGGCAACCATTTTACTGAGAATATACTCATGCTAAGCCAGTGTTCTTGGTTTTTTTGGTTGCGGACAAAGTATCAGATCTAAGCGACAGAGCTTTGTAAGGAAAGGATTATTTAATAATGCTATTGGGCAATAGAAATACGCAAACTTTTCTTTCTAATATAAAATTGCGGTGTATAAGGTCCTGGGGGCCCGATACACTGTTTTCTCAGCACGAGTTATAATTATTAAATGTGAAAAATGCTAAACGTGTATGTTTAATATATATAATGATAAAAGTACCTTTGTATTTTGTCATCCCTTTGAGTTTATTAAAATTATTTGCATTACTAGTTTCGACCCAATACACTGGGACATCATCAGATGCATAACTAAACGGGTTTCAAATAATTTTAATAAACTCAAAGGTAAGACAAAATACAAACGTACTTTTATCATTATAATAATGGATCTTCACGAATCAAATGCCTTGTCCCTCAACAAGGTGTATGTTTGAATTTAATGGAAAGTAAAATATTACTTGTATGGGCCGCACGTCACAGAAGTGTAGTTTTCGTAAAATGAAAAGTACATGATGCATTTGTATGAAAATGTAGCGTTATGATTGGCTGTTGAGACGACTGTTAAGGGGTGAGTTTGAGAGGTGCGACTGAGTCCGGGTCGAGTGAGTGGGAGTGGAGCCCCTGGAGGCTGCATGGAGAGCCCCTCCAGGCTCGCGTCACGCCGCCACTGAATGCCCTCTTAGAAGCTGAGTAAAAGTTCCCTGCAAATAAACGGCGTTGCTTGTGTCCACATGCCATGCAAATTTCAGCAGCCTACACACGTAGTAACACAACGGATTTGTGACTAACCAATTGTGTTTTTCTATGTGTGAGCTGTTTATAAATTTTTAATATAAAAGTTTGATTTTCAATTATGTCTCGAAGTTTGTAGCAGCTTGCTATAAATATTATTAATTCATCACGATGCTTTTTAAATAAATTATTATTTATATTTAATATCAAAAAAATGTGTTTTTCGTAGATTTATTATACGTACGAAATCCAATTCACCATTGATTGAATTGTCATGTCACTCCAATTTCATCGTTTCAAACACACAGTGTTTTTATTTTTTAACGGAAATATTGAAACAGTAGGTCGTTTTTGCATACATTTGATATACATGTTTTTAATTTTTTTAACTATGTTTAAAAAAAACTCTCGCACCTGTAGAAAAACATTATTAATCGTTTAACTGAAATACGTTAAAATAAACCCTTTTGAGTTTATAAACACGAATTATTCAAATAATTAAAAATTATCGGTTATCAACGTGGATTATATCAATTTTTTTAAATATTTATTAATAATCAATAATCACTGAGTTTGATTACAATACTACAAATTCATGTGTATCGATTACCAAAAATTATGTTTAGTACGTATTTATTTATAATTTGGAGTGGTTTAGGTGTTTAAGCAACTGTGCGGCAAAAGTTAAAATAAACTTTTTAATATAATAAAACAAAAGGTACAGCACATCATTCCAGAGAGGAAGCTGCTTAGGTTTCCGACACTTGAAATATTGTACGCGAACTTTTATTACACGCCTGCGTCACATGTTTCCGTGTAAATTTTACACCTCGTGCACGTTGGAATATTACACAAGCCGTAACGCAAACGACAATCATTTCATCTTTTCGAGAAGTTACAACCGGAAATATATAAAATGTGAAAAAATGCCAAAAATGTTGACAAGGCTTAGAGAAATCAGCGATGTAATAAATACCCGCCATTGTGTACTTCCCGTGGAAGCAGCCACGCGCATGATGGAGGGATTACTTATTTAAGAGTCCTTTTGATAGAGGTTCGAAGAAAAACTAAGATGCGATGACTACTTAATACCCTTATCGTCGAAATTCAGAAGCAGCTGTATTTTTTAAATTACTTATTATGTGTACTAAAAAATTTTATAATTTGAAAATTCTATTATTTTTTTTATTCATTGAAGGGTATGAATATGTATTATTAACAAACAAGTAAAGTAATGATCAAATGTATGTATTTTTTTCACTGTGGTGTTTTTTTTTTTTGCTTATTTGTGGATAGAAAAAGATATATTTCATAGGACAAGAAAAATACAATAATTTTATTCTGAATGTATTTTTTAAAGAATAATTTTTCTGTTTTTTCTAAATATTTTTTATGCATTTACATATGAATTTATTTTATGAAATAACAAAAAATATCCTTTAAGCCATAATCTGTATTTGTATATCAATTTTATTGCCTGTAATGTAAAATGTATTCATTGTCTCAAATCCACTTTTTTTCACTGTGGTGTTTTTTTTTTACTTATTTGCGGATAGATAAAGATCTATTTACAACAATTTTATTCTGAATGTATTTTTTAAAGAATAATCTTTCTTTTTTTTCTAAATATTCTTTATGCATTTGTATATGAATTTATTTTACGAAATAACAAAACATATCCTTTAAGCTATAATCTTTATTTGTATATCAATTTTATTGCCTGTAATGTAAAATGTATTCATTGTCACAAATCCAATATAAAATGTTCTAAAGGGATGATTCTTTGAGGGGTCGTAACAGTAGAAAGCGAAGGCACGATGCAGCGGATGTTTCCGCCGACCGAGTCCCGAGTATAATTGGATCACAGCCTTCAGAACGAAAACACAAAATACACTTTACTATAAAAGTACGCATCGATTTATAAAAGCTTCGAGAAAATTAAACTAATCAGAAAATCTCGGGGACTTTGCGAAGAATGCAAATCAACCGAATCGGCTTTACCAATTTACCTTCCGCCCCCAATAAGCCCCCATACCTGAAACTTCTTGCGAAGTTAAACTCGGTTAAGGGCGGATTCATCACGGGGGAGCCGAGCTTTGACGGAATCGATTGAAAAAAACTGAGCGGGTCTTTCGCCGCCAACTGCGGATTTACAGGACTGAAAAAAATTTCAGTGCCACTGATGATTTTCGAATATTTAAGAAATCTGCATACTCCGCCCTAATGGGATATATAGATAATTCTAAGTAGTTTATTTTTACATCATTATATACTATGATACGCAATAAATAATTGAGAGATTATAATTATTTTTATTTGTAAACACTTTCTCAAGTCTATAAGGCCATTCTGTACTCTGAGCCTGTGTAAAGGATTGGTAATGTAGAAGTGTTCTAGGAATAATTGTGTAGAAGAGAGGCTTCCTGATATTATTTCTGTAAAAGAGTATTAGATCTAAACTCGAGAGCTTTCTAAGGAAATGATTATATAATAATGCTATTGGGCATATAATATAAGACCCAATACACTGTTTTCCTCATAGAAAACCATGAGAAATGGTCACCAGCCTCATCTGAGGAGAGGCACTTGATGAAGATGAAAAATGTCAGATTTAACCCCAAATAATGTTTTTTTGGGTGATCGATTAACACATAAACAACAAGAGCGTCATCATAAAATTTGACATGGGAAAACATCTCATACTGATAATTTTTTTGTTGTAAACAAAGTACTTGAAACGTTCACAAAATCTGAAATATCAGCAAAGAAATATTCATACGTGAAATGAAGGCGTTCTTTATTAAAAAAAAGCTTTGAAAAATCGATTTTCAGAAATAACTAAAGCGCGTTGATTACTTAAGGACCTTATCTTCGAAGTTCAGAAGTATGCGAATTTTTTTCAAGAATTCATTTTAAATTTGCTAAAAAAATTGAATGATTTGCATATTTTATTGATTGTAGATACTGTAAAGGAGACAAAAAATTAAATAAACGCTTTTCAATTTTAAAAAAATGGTCGATAAAAAACGTAATTTATTTGAAACAATATAAAATGAAAAAACGTACTTTACATACAAAAAAATCTAGTAAATTAGATTATTTTTTTTACAAATAAATAGTTTAATGTTTGTTTGACTCTCTTAAACTCTCCAAAAACCCAGTCAGGAGGAAAAATTTACTAAAGTACGCCACAGTTGTTTAATAATTTTTCAGTTCGATATTTCAGTATATAAAAAAAGTAGTGTACATTTTAGTGACAAGAACTATTTCGTGGTACTTGAAAATTGGTTAATTTATAAATAGGGGATACATCAAAATAAAGAAAATTAGAATTATCTGCATATATTTTGATTAATGAAAGATCAAAAGTATTAATCAGGTAAAACATTAATAGTTATCAAACAATTGTTAAATGCGTATAAATTTACCATGATATTTTTTTTTCAACTTTCACTTATTAAAGTCTGATATTTGAAGCAAAATGTCTGAAAAAAGCACTTGAAAGGCAAAATGGCTCACAAACCAGAATGATCGCATTTTAGGGGTGATTTTTTTTTCAGCATTTTTTCAATTTCCAAAGCAACTAGAGAAAACTTTTATTGGCGATCATATTCAATATTTTCGATTTCACTCGACATTTGAACGCCCCTATTAGATGAAAAAGTATAAAAAATGGTAATTTATTCAAACATTAGGGACACAAAGTTGCTATCGCCGTCTCGCCCGAGCCTTTCTCTCGCTCCAGCACTGTAAACAACCCCAAACGCGATGACTCGACGGATGCTCTACATAAATCACTGATCTTCTTATTGTTATATGATTTGTTTTGATATATATATTTCAAAAAGCTCCGATTTCTTTTTTGTGGGAATACACGAATAAATCGGAAAGCTCTATTCATATTAATGATGTCGAATTCGGCTAAATCATTGCAGCAATCATATAACTTTTACTAGAGTGACGTTCTGTGAGAAGCTTCTCTTTATATAAAAGCTCTAAAATTTTGTATGAAGTATACCCTCAGTAATGGAACAATACAAAGGTATACTCAAACATGAAACGGCGAAAAAATTGTAGGAAAAAAAATTCAGGACATTGTTTGGATTCGAAGTTACACCTCCAGGTTGTTATCCAATTGAACTACAACGCTGCTTAGGAATAGGATTAAGATTTGTCAAATCACAGCTGGGATTTTTAACCTTCACGAATATTGAGACTTATTCTTTTCTACGCCTTGTTAGCTGAAAATCATAAATAAAATTATTTAAAAATATGCACGTAATCAAAAAAGGCTAAATTTTCTAGTATGCTAATTTCTTGGTCTCCGACATTTACAACCTCATTTATTTCACAATAAAATCGTACAGAAACTATACTTTGCGCTGTAAATAAAATTATCGTTATTGCGAGCGTTTAAACTGCGTTATAAATTTTTGATTAGTAATAAATGTTAAACAAAGTTAATCCACGTCTCTCACCCGCCTTATTGCGGTTTATCTTTATAAACGAGCCTTTACGAGTCCATTGTATTTGAAGACTTTATAACTGAAATAAGTATTGGTTTTTACGAGAGTTTGATTCGCGACTTAAAGTTGTTGGTTAGTAAAGAAGTGCTTGACTTAATTACTTGCAACTTAGTTTGACTTCATTACAATTTAATGACATTAGAAGCTATAGCATGCCTAATAAATATTTTAAACCATACTTAATTCGTTGGCAATAACATCTCAGAAGTAATATGCAACTAACTAAGCATAACCACTTTATAAATTTTATATTCTAAGAATATGCTCATAATCACTACATCAATATGAGATATTGCAGCAATCAATACATACTCAAAAGCGATATATTTTGTAAATTATTATTAAAAACACAACCGTTTTAATCAGAAAAATCTTAGTTTTATGCCAAGTCTTTGTAAAAAATAAACTATTGATAACTTTATACAGTAATACCCGCTTTGAAAGAATCGCGTTAACTTCATCAAATCAAAACTTAATACAAAAAAATACGAATCATTTTAATCAATCGCTTGAATTCTAAGAACACTGTTTGCAGTATTACATGTTATTTTTACTGAAAAATACATCTATTGTCTTTTGGGTAGCGTTTTTTTACGTTCTTGTAAAATACGTTCTTAACAACCAACGCTGTTTTTAATTGTTAAGAGAAGTCAATGACTACTATACAATACAATATACTGTACATTTATAAAAGTGCTAACAGCACCGACAAGTCATGTGAGCTGAGCCTTTTCTGTCAACGACGCTGTCAATGTACAACGCGTACTGATTTCTAGCAGCAGTAATGTTTTAAAAAATAATTATTTAAAATTATTAAGGGCGTGAATAAATAATACAGAAAGTATTCAAATATGAACCAGTGCAGAGATTGTTTCGACACAGTGTAGCACAGCGAGTGGCCTCCTTCGGCATTGTCAGGGAAGTCCCGGGGTGTAATCGCTGCGGCACAATTTATTCGACTCCTAATGCCTCGAGTTTAAGGGATATTAAATCAGCAGCTGAAGAATGTCTCGAGGCATTAAACAATAGGCCCAGTGACCCCACAGGACTAACGACTTCTGTCACAACCGGCCGGCGCCGCCACAACGGTGGTGCGCGGGGTCCTCCGAGTGACTTAATTAAACCTGTCCCAAGCGGAAAACTAATTTTCCATATGATTGATTTATGCTTTCATAATTGGTTTGACTTTAGCTTTATTTCTTACTATGAAAAATATATACTTCGCTGACAACTCATAGGCATTGAAAATCATGAAAAACCGGTTCAATTTTTCATACTACATATTTGAGCAATAAACATGAATACTTGAGATTATAAATATTTTCATTTGTAAGTTATGTTGAGGTTAAATTCATTTGAGTAAAACTAGGCAAATCAAAAGCTACCGAGTATTGTGAGTATACTGTGTCTGAATATTGATGAATTGTCACAATTCATTTTATATAACAAAATATAGTATCACAGATTTGTGTTTTGCAGACAAAAAGCAATAGTACTTTAAAAACTAAAAAAAACCCACTTGAATGAAGCAAAGCATAAGCACGCGATGAACAAACTTTTGATAATTACTTCTTTATTGGCTGAAAACACGTTTCCGACAAATATTACCAAAGTTTTTATTAGTATTTTAACATGCAACGATATATGTTTTTTTTTGTCACTAAATTACAGTGATTACATACAATTTTTTTTCTAGAAATTTTAACTAGTGAATACGACAACATTTATAAATAAAAGAGTAGGAGAGGCTGCAGTCTGAGATTTGGTTAAAATAACGTGCTTTCCCGCTTTATGTGTTACTGTTTTTTTTTTTTGTATATATGTATTATTTGATACTAAATATAAATTTTCGCAAGTCTCCAGAAAAAAAATATTTTCTATTTTAAATAAAAAATGATGAATTTTGAATTAAAATTATGACGTAAGAGGAGGTTCATTTTGACTTCAGTGACATCATTAGCAAGCTAAATAGCGATACTTTGGGGGAGGAACATCTGCTTGAGAAACGTGATAAGCCTCCACACCCTCTGCGAGACTTCACAACAAGGTGCCGTGAAGGCTGGAGGTATGCTTTGTTCATACATTTTTGAAATCTTTCAAGGTGATAATGTTACTGTTAAATTTTGAAATCAACCTCAACAAGGTTTATGTTTTTTTTTAATTTTTTTTAAACACTTCTAGCTATGGCAAGCATGTTTGGTTCATAGAAGAAAGTGTAACTTGTGTCCACAATGTGCTTGGTTGTCGCCGATGAAATATATATGTATCTCAGCATTTGGTCAATATATTAAAGCATTTTATTTTTGATGTTCAAAATAAAATAAAACTTCAAGATGCACTTTCATGTAAATTTAAAAAAATATATAGTATAACAGAAAAATTTGAAATTGACGTGTGTTTTATTTTATAGGCTCATTATTTACAAATTTTATTATTCAACAAGAACACTTAATTTTAAAATAATATGTTTGTTATTAATAATATCTACTGAGCTTCAAACATAAAAAGGCTTTTTCGTTGACAAAACCTTTCATTGGAAAAATGATAGCTTTCGGGAATTTCTAAATTTAGTTTTTATAGCAAAAAATATTAATAAACCTTTGGCATTTGGAAAATGGAAGCTATGGTTCTCGAAATCTTTTGATCTACTTTCGCCGAAAAGGGTCACTGTAACAATATAGATTTAGGACATGAAGATCTATTCGAACAAAACAAATAAATGCCGAATAACTGGTATAACAGACGAAGGCCGGGAGAATCCCGGGAACGTCGATACGAATAAGACTTAAGGCCATAAAAAAATTAAAAAGCCTTCTGCCCCATAAGTCACCCCCGAGAGCCTCTCTGCCAGCCCCGGGCTGCTGTATGTGGCCGCAAAGGTTAAGGTCGAGGGTCCGGCGCTTAAAAAATAATCCTTTTGTAAGGCAGCAGAACACATTAAAACCTGTCTGGTGAGCGTGATTTACTGCCTTGTAACTAATTTATACGATTTAATTTGTGATACTTCATATTCAAACAACATATATGAATAGCTAGAAGATAACAAGAATTTTTCATTTTCTAAGAAACCTTGCTTCTTCAGACCATGAAAGAAAAAATCACTTACAAAAATGTACGTAATCGCCTAGCCAGTCGGTTATATAAATTTAAAAGATATGACTTGCGTCGTTGCGCTGCAAAACCCGCTCTGAAAGTTTTACTTATTCTCAAGATAACGGCCGAAATACTGTTGGATTATTTTGATATTTTATAGCTCTAACTACTAAATAAAACTTAAGTTTTTACATCAAATATTTTTTTATAGACTTAGTTTGTAAAATATTTAGGATTGTATTTAACTAGTTGGCGTGCCAATACGTTTTGTCGGTTAAAAAATTTAAACTAACCGTTATGTCAGAATTTATTCATAGAAAATTTTAATTTTGCTGTGAGTGAGTACCAGTTATAGAATAACTGACGATGGCGCTTACAACTAATAAAGTTCTAATTAAAATTTCATCTTAAGATAAGCTCAAACGTCTTTAATAGCACAAATTAATTAATCTCTCTCTTTGGTGGTCAAAGATAACGCTTCAGCTTTTGTTCAAAATAGTTTAAAACAAAACAACGACCGTAATATCTTAATATTATAATTATATTATTTCAGGAATGAACTTTTCAGTCTTTCAGTGTATATTTTTATTGTTTATATTATATGTTTTAGTATCAATAATATAATTTAAAAAGTGTTTGTCATGCTTCAACTGACTTTACTTTAAGTAGTTTAAAGTAATATTTTAGTATTAATATAAAAAAAACACTCGTAAATCAACTACTTACCTCGCATACTTTTATTTATGATCAAATTCACTATCATTTCTTTTAACTCCGCACAAGTACGCAAAGCCCGTATATTATGATGATAAAGAACGAATTCATTAAATAATACCCGATTTGGGTTTTTACGTATTCTCGAGTCAATTTTTTATGTGACATTTTTTACACTGAAACTTTCAAAAAAATACATTATATTTATAGCCCAAAAACAGCTACAGTAATTTATAAATCATTCTTATGTCGTCTGAATTTTCATTTTTATACATTCCAGGTTGAACTTTAAATAAAACTCACATCCATCATGGATAACTTCAAATTTTACAAAATCCACTTTTCAAGAGTAAAAAAAAAAAAAAAGTGCCAACTCAGAACAGGGTGATTTTAATAAATTTCACGAAGTCAACAGCCACCCCGGCCGATCCGGGGCGGAAATAATTTCAGCTAACGAATTGTTCAACTCGGATAAAAATACGTGCACATTCAGTGAGTACTGATTTCGAGTTCGACTGTGAGAACTATTTGCGGACTGCTCTTGAAGATTCATTGGCAGACTCGGGCTGGGACATCCCCGGCTCGGGGGTGGGGGATGATATTAAGCGTTTTAAGGCTGCGTCGAAAAAACCACCCCACTCCGAAGAGACCGTTCATTTACTGACTCCGGTTATTAGAGAACTACTAATAGTTCATTTACATCCGGAGTTTTAACTCTTTGCACTCGAGAGGTACGTCTCGGTCACCACTTTGTTTGGTGCGGAAATTCGATGTGCGGTGATAACTATTTATGGTGATAACTTGCTTAGATTTATATGATCTTGTTCTTTGAAGTTCTTCCCTGAACACTGCCTATATAATTTAACAAAGATTATGTTATCTCCCTTTCAAACTACGTAAGAATCATGTGGTCTCAGTTCGACCTTGACAGCCATGGCAAAACGACTAGGACGCAACTCGAGAGGTGCGTCTCTCTATTGTGATAACTATTTATAGTGATATCTTGTTTATGTTTATGTGATCTTGTTCTTTAAAGTTCGTCCCTAAACACTGCCTATATAATTTTAAAAAGATTATGTTAACTCCCTTTCAAACTACGTAAGAATAATGTGGTCTCAGTTCGACCTTGACAGCCATGGCAAAAGGACTAGATGTGTACCTAATCAACCCATATATCTTTTTGCTTGTACTTCTTATCGTAATCATTCATTTGAAGGTTCTTATTTGTTTTAACTTATATTGCACTAAAGAATAGATTTTTTTCTCCATCACAATATTAATTAGCTTTCCATTCACTTATCACACCATTATTTTGTTTGCTTTATAATATCTAATACCATTAAGTTACTATGTATAATAAACCCGGCAGAAGACATCAAACGACATACTACTGTGATACTTGTCCCGAAAAGTCGAGCATGCATTTGGGCAATTGTTACATGAAATATCATACAAAGCAAAATTACAATGACTTATGTTTACGAAATTATCTTCGTAAAGATGTAAATATACATTAAATATTAAAATATAAAAGTTTTATGTGTTTAATTTGTGTGTGTGTTCATTTTAAGTTAGAGGTAAGAAATTCACCAAAAGCGCTACGAAACGCTTCGAGTTGCTGATTAGTCCGCGCAGAAGCGGTCTCGAGTGCAAAGGGTTAAATCTCTGACAATGTATTTAAATATTTTTGAAATATGTAGATTTTACATCAAACTGATTGGTGCATTACGTACGTAATGCGTCGAAAATCTTGATACATCAATAACTTACTAATAGACAGATCATAGAGCAGAAGTAAAAATCTGATTTATAACCAATTTCTCCGGTTAAATTTTTATTAATTTTTATACCTCACAGTTTTGACCTGTCTTTCAGATTTAGTCTGAAAGATCCCATGCTCGTAATCTTCTAGCCAGTTGGCTACTCAGTTTTTAGGCCCGCTCGCGTGGTAGTCGGCACTAAAAACTTTTCGACTAGCACCCTTCGCGGCGAGGCGGGGATGAAGGTCCCCCTGAGATCCGCGAGTCCGGATTAAACGAAACCACTTAAGTCTGATAAATGCCGGGAGCATGGCTTTAACGATAATAAAATAACATTACCGGCGCTTAACTTATTTTAATTAGCCCTCAGTAGAACCGACAGTAAACCTGATCAATCAAATTTTTAAGCGCTGTTAATTTTTAAAATAATAGTTCATTTAATGATCTTGAAGTTTTTGGTTGGTGTCTATCAAAGTTTCAGTCTTGGTACTTTGAGGATATTAATATCATAGCATTACCAGGACGAGTAGACACAAACCACTACAAAAAATTCAAAACAAATTCTACAATCCCATGAAGAATATATAATACCTTGTACGAGTATACAATACAGCTTAAAATAAATATTTTTTTATAGCTGAGAGCACTGGTAGTTTTGACTGCATACTCAAATTGAATAATTAAATTAAAGGACGATCTTTAAAACTACCCACATTGTAATAGTAAAATCTTGGATAGGATTTTTAATAACCTTATAAAGCCATTTTATTCAAACATTAAACAAGTAAGTGTTTTACGTCACGGGAATAAACCTGAACCTCTACGGGGGTGTCTTGTAGCTTTCAGGTGCCTACTAAGTGCCGCTGTACTTTAAGTATTTTCACTTCTCCAACAAAACAAGACCCCTAGTTTCTTTTTTTTACTATCAAGATCCTTTTAAAAGATAAGAAAAAAGGGAGAAAAGTCTAGACCGTACGTTTTCTTTAAAATGATTTACTTAATCGCCTTTGCGTAATGCTTTTTACATCATTTCAGCGGATTTAAACTTTTATTTTTATTTTAATTGTTTTGTGATTACAAGTTTTTTTTTATGATAAAACAAATTATGACAATATTTAGTAATTGAATATGGACTATAACAAATTTAACCAGTCGTTCGTAGAGACGATAATATCTTTGAATTTGTTGTAAAAACAAGGCCAAGAACGTTCGTATGAGAAATAATTTTTAATAATAATTCAAATGAATTATTTGAATATATTATTGATTTTTTTTTTGTTATGAAGACCGTCTCACAGGAAGTACGATTTTGCCTATACAGGTTTGATTGATTGATAATGATTAAGAAACTCTTAGAAAAATATCATCGTGATTTGTGTGGGATTCGAACTCACATCCCCAAGCTTACTAGTACTAAGCAAGAATTTTTAACAATCATATCCTTTAAATGAAACAACGTACTTATTATGCCAATTAAATATTGTATGACTTTCAATACTAGACTTTTGTAGCTTGTAAGCTTGGGGATGTGGTCAATTTTCAATATTTGAAAAAATGTACTTAATCATTATCAATGAATTATTTGAAGATTTAAATAAACCACCTAAGTCTTAGAGAATAAAAATATAATTATAAACTTGACGGATTGTGATTATATTTTGCACTGTTTTTGGACATCTTGCCAAGGGGACTTCCGCCGGCAATATAACGCAGTGTAACATTTCACCGAAGCTGCGAGGAGCCCTTCAGTTTATGGGGGATCCTAATAAAGTCTGCGAAATGACAATGAATACATGACTGCGTATTATCAGAATATTTAAATAATTACATTTCAGGCCTGAAGGGCGGCACTCGGTTCCGCCCCCGCCTTTGCGCTGTGCGTTCAGGAGATTTTTTGTTCGTACTTAAAACTGGGATTTTACACATCCCCGAATGTGAAAAACTCCCTTACGGACTCCCATAAACGGGACTCGGGGTTGTTTACGAGAGCCTTTTTTGCAAATGAAATCTGTAATGAAGATATTCTACAAGGGGTAAGTTTACGGGCGCCGCTCACCTCGGGTGAATACATTATATATTTTTTAATTGTTTTTAAAGTATGACTTTTTGTTATTATGAGTAAATCAGGCTTCAATTATTCATATATTTTTAAATTTGTACAAAATTTTTTTTGGACGTTGCTAAAATATTAAAACTAATAATAAATAGTCATTTTTCATTTCACTGTACTTATTACACAAATATATTAATGGTCAAAAGATCGCATTGCGTTATTTCTAAATATTTACAAACGAAAGCATAATAACACTTGGGTTTAATTATTTAAACTTATTGCACTCTGTTTGCATATTTTTAAAACCAGGAGGTGGTGTTAAGTGAAATGTGTCTGAACCATTTAAATGTTTGTTAGCTTGCCAACTTTTTGAAACTCCACTTGAGAAAATACTAATAATGACCTTTATTCTTTTTTAATAAATTATTAGCTACCCAAAAGACTCTTTGATCTAAGCATAAATTAATTTTAAAAAAAAAAACCTTCCTTCGTTTGTTTATTCATCAGACAAAAATAATTTGTTTTAACTTATTACTATTAAAATGAAAACAAGGCTGGCAAAACCGGTCACTATTAATTTATTTTAAACTTGTATTAAAATTCTACTATTAACATTGTAGCGTTTTTTTCTTCCGAATGAAATTTGTTGACTCGTTTTGTTATCAGAGTTATATTTGTGTAAAGAAAATTTAACAATCGAAATGAAATACAATACAAAACTTGTGTATATTAAATTATAAAGTTACTTGACTTCTGAAATTGTAAGACTACGCCATTATTTTGTTTGTTTTTATCAAAGAAGCCCTTAAAGAATTAAAATACTCACAAAAAATATGAGTAATCTGCCAACCATTTGGCCACTCGTGTTTATTGTCTCACAATATGGCTTGTGAGCAATATACAAGTGCGCCATATTTTATTTCGATGTGTGAATAATAAATAACTTTTTAAAAAAGCAACCGATTTCTTTATATAAAGTATTTTTATTTAATTTGGCTTTTTACAATTTATTTGAATTAGTTTTTAAATACAACATTAATCAAATGGCCGCCTTTATTGGCCAAAGCAAAATGTGCCCAAATTATTTTTTTTCACGTTGATTCATATGCAGTAAGCTCAATCAATGAGATCATATTTACTTCTTATTATAATTTTCATAAACTATAGCAATAATTTATTTGTTGCCCCAAAAACCTGTTTTATGTTCTAAAGTCAGTAAGGCCCAAATGTACACACAGCAAGTATATAATCTATAACAACAGTTCTCTGTTAGAACAAAAAGCATATTTCCACACATTGCAATATCTAAAGTGGTTTATATTAAATTGCAAGTAATGATAATAGCTGAAACGCGTTCGCAGTCCGGAAGCAAATCGATGCAATTATTATGCGTGGGTATCCAATATTAAATTAATATATCGGGAAACAAAGCGACAAAGGACTTGGTGCAGTAGTTACGCCCCATAGCCGCAGACCAGGGGGTCGATTCCTCCGCCGGCTTACGCTAATGCCATTGACTAAGTTCATGGGAATTATTATCACAATCCAATCAAGGCAGAACAATGCCCGACACGTGTAGCGTTTAGTCCGCGTGACGTCACCGCCATGGCTTACTTACAGCTTTGTATTATGGGAATCATTTCACGGATATTGGTAGAACTGTAATTAGGAATCAAAGTGTTCTCCTGTGTTGTGCTGGATTCTTAGTGGGCCATTGGTTGAGTATATAAATCTTAATAATTATGTATATATATATAAATATGTTTAAATTCTCTACTATTGCTTATAAATGGAGAAGAGTGTAGAGTTTAAAAAGAGACTATTGTAAGAGGGATAGTTTGAAGTAGTTTCTGAAAGCGCATTCAGCAAATTCGTTTTCGGTTTAATTTTATAGAATGCATTCATTACTCTTAAGGCAACGATTCTCGCATTATGTCTATTTTTTGGATTGAACGTCAATCAAGTGCGTATTTATTACCTATATTTATTATATTATTACTAATATGATTAGATACATTCTACACACAAAGAAGATGATTAAAGAAATTCATATGTAGAGTATGATTGTGTAAAAATGGATATGGTTCGTTAGTACAATGGTCAGTACACCGGCCATGTAAGCCTGGGGATGTGGGTTCAAATCCCACACAAATCACGATGATATTTTTCTGAGTATTTCTGTAATCATCTTCTATGTGTGAACTAATGTGCCTAATCATATTAGTAATAATTATGAATGTTCATACTACTCATTTTATTTATTATTTACCTTAAACCATCAAGATTTAGATACACGACGTATATTTTCGAATTGCAAATAAATATTATTGATATCAAAATGTGTTAAATTTTTACTTTGTATCATTTGATTTAGGCAAACGAAATAAATCTTAAATATATGAGTCAAATTTATATATTTATTATGTATACATTATACCATTAGAATTTATATTTACAAATATACGCAAATACATGCGAGACAAATTTCTAAAAAATTCTTTATAAATGATACGATTCAAAACAAGATTATTCCGGCGTTTTTACATATTTTTTTCAGAAAACCGAGTATGAACGTAAAGGCAAGAGCAGCGTATTTTGTACTGAGTTTTTATGACTAAGTTAATGAAGAAAAACATTTTCGGTAAATTGGTTTCCCAAAGTGAAATTAAAAAATATTTTGTTTGAGCAGGAACATAATACCGAATAAAGAACCGACATTACGAGTTTGGTTAACAAAGTTTATAATATTCTACTTACTAATGCTCATTTTAAAAGGCTTTAATCCTATCGGGTTTAAAAGACCGGGTGGTCTGTCCGAGGAATAAATACGCGGGGGATGATGTATTTAATTGTTGTAAATGTAATTGTTCTTATGTAATTACACGGATATTTATCAAGCTATACAGTATAAAATACAGCTTTAAAAATAATAATAAATATTACAATTCACGGCTGGGTGGAACTTCCATATTTTCGGGTAAATATTTTCAACAAATGACTATATAATATTTGTGACATAATAATTTGGTTGAATACTGTACTGCTATCAATTAATTCAACTATAATTATATATCTTCTTCTTCAGGTGCCTTTTCTCAGAAGTCTCGCTGAGCATATCTCTATATTTGGATAATCAGCTGTAGACATTTGGTATTTACGCTTTTTTACCATCGTCTTGAGTTCTCTTTCTTTGCGCACTTGTGACGTGGTCAATTCATAATATTTAAAGTATTTTCCTATAAAGCCATATTTCAAACGCCTCGATTTTTCTCATGATTTCTTTTTTAAGTACTCAGGCTTTATTTAGTGATGTTTCACTTTTTATTTACTGACACGACTAAATACTAACTGCTGCATTTAAGCTTAATATAAGTCAAGAGTTCTTGGTAGACACAAATATGTATCTAACAGCTCTGTGAGAAGGTTTACGCATGCATTTGATTATTCAATTTCGAAATCAGACTCAAAGCTATAGTTGATAAAATGGATTCATCGATTGCAATAACTGAGATGAGTGGATTTAAATACCACCTTATCTACAATAATAATAGCCATTGTGTGCGTGTATGTCTCATTTTTTGGTTCTCTATAGAATATCTTAAAAGATACAACGCTGATTTTTTGCACGTAAGTTCAGTAAGTTTTTCCGCAGTTATGTGCTGAATTTCAAGACGATAGGATAATATTTTCATTCATAAACTAATTAAATAAAACTATCAAATATGCTTTATGTACGAATTATATGATTCTGTTGTTCACAGCAAGAGTTTCAAATTGAGAATTTAAAAAAAAACAAAATATGATGCTTCTAAGAAATTTCCAGTTTATGTCAGCTTGATACAAGTATCAATTTAATTGTTTGGTTGCGTTAGAAATTATTAATCACATCATTAATAACTTAAAATGCCTCCTAAAAAAATAACACCGTCTAAGCACAGCAAACGTAATTAATAAAGAATAGCACAATTGAACGTGATAAAGACTACATCTAATAAATAACAGTGCAGTGAAAGTGATTCGTTGTTTGTGACACGAAATGTGATATTTCCTAGAATGGCTTTGCTTTCTAAATATATGTGTACAAAATGAAATCAAATATTCATCTAATTGTCAGCCAAACATATGTTCAAACACTATTGCATCGTTCATCGAATACGTCATTTTACGACGGGCTACATTTCTAGTATTAAATAAAAGACTTGTGTCGATAAAAATAAAATATAGAATTGATTACGTAAAACAGTTGGTGGCATCTGTTTTTCTTTGATTTTCTTAGCTCGTAGACATTCAATATTCTCTCTAATTTTATTGCTTTTCATCAATTGTTTCACTCAGCAATCCAATTCAAATAATAATTAATAGAAGTTTTTGAAAGTTTGGGGATCGGTTCTACCCTTCGGCACGCCGTTGCAGTTTACACTCTCCGAGCACAGCGACGCTTGTCTCAAGCCCGACGCTTATCAAGCATCAAATGGCTCTCGCCGACATAAACCAGCTGTTTTTATTTGAAAACTTACCCTCAGGCCGTCAACAAAGCATTCGTTTACCCTTCGTGCAGTGAAGAACTTTTCCGCCCAGGGGCGGCGCGAGCCTCCCCTCGACACTGAGCGCAAAGCTTGCCAGCTTATTCCACCGTTATACTGTCGGTAAATTACCAGTATTTCTAAAATAATCAATCTGTGCTATATTTATGTAAAATTTAAAATAAAATACATGAGTGATTTTTCCACGTGTTCATTTTTGTTGGTGACCGGTTTCGCCAAAGGTTGGCAATAAAAATAACCTCGTGGAAAAATCACTCAAATATTTTATTTGATATTAAAATGGAATTCCACGAAATGTTCTCTATCAAAAATATTGATTACCTATATTTATATGTAAGTCGCTGAGTTTCTAAAAATGCTGTATAAATATTTATTTTAAAATTGTTATTGTTTTCAACAAGTAGCATTAAGTAATTAATAAATCCGCATAATTTACTCTCATTGGTATATTGTATTTACAAAATATTTTATACAATCGATTCACACATTAAACGACGAAAATGATCAATAGAATATACTGTAGCTTAAGTATTGTATTTTATTACCAAGAGTATAATGATTTTTAATTAAACAAAATAAAAACAGGAAAGAATACGTTATTTACAACGAGTAATTTAATTACTGAATTAAAAAACTGCATTTTTTAATGAATTCATTTTATATAAATTTTGACAAGTTTTATAGATTTTTCACAAATTAAATTTTTAAGTACTAATTATTTGATGTACTTTTCCTTTAAAACCTTGTGCATGTATCAAGTGTTGAGCTGTTTTTAGTTTCATTTAAGTCCCAGAACAAATACCGAAATGTCAGATAACAGATAACTTCAAACAGTTTAACACATAAGAAACCAAATTTTAATATATTTTGGCTTATTTTAAACATTAAAAAAAAATTCAATTAAAGTCGCTTTTATTTTCAGTTGAATGCAGGCAACTTTGCGTGCTTATCAAGATTAAAATGGAGACAACCCGTTTAGGGTGGCAGCGTCTCTGTGTGTTGTTTGCGCAGATTCCAGTGCACCCGAATCCTCGGAGGGGGCAACGATCCTTAATGGGTTAATACAAGTCTGACGTTCTATGCAACAGACTATACTCGCGACTCTGGCAGCTCTTCCTGAACTGTGATTCGCTTTAAACTTAGTGATCCTCGTGAAACTATCTTTAAAATAAATCATACTTTGAAACTGCCCCGCGGCTTAATGGGTTCCACTCCTGCTTGCAAACAAATATAAGTTGGGCTTGATGCCTTCTTCGGGTTTAAAAAGAAGATTTTTAAAAGAAAACTATTCAATGCGAGTGTGCCATGAATTCTTGCAAGAAGTATATTTTCAACGAAATGGAAGTGACCGCTTCTTATTGTTTCTAAAAAGTTGCATGACTTCTTTTGAAGCTTCATAGTGTATGTAAAAAGTATATGTCTTTATATAAAATGTTACTTATCTAAAATATAAGAGTAATTCCGGATTGGATAAAGACTCAAAATCTAACTAAACAGTACTGATTGCATTACTTTAAAAGAAACACATTTTGATAATTTATGAAAATGGGTTCCAAATCGGGTTCAGTTTAAACTACTACGCTAATTTTTAATTATTCTTCTATTATATCCAGAAATCGCATTTAATTCAAATTTTAGTATTCGTAGTTACAATTAATACGCAAAAAACGCGATAAAACACTCAAGAATCTTTTACTACCCATTTAAAGTGATAGCCATTATTTTTCGAGTAATTGATATTAATATTTTTATAATTTTTTCAATACCCGAAAAAAGTGAGTTGAATATTGTAATTTTAAAGATTTTAATGGGCAATGAGCGTCCGTGGGTTTATCAAATAACAAAAAAGTCGCCACTCGAAATCATTAACATAACGAGAAGCTTCAGTTTTATGAAAAGAAAGGCACTTTTCTTTGTCATTCGGAAAAGCTAGACATTCAAAATAAATTGAACGTTAAGATAAAACGCCGGGAATTATGAAAGCTGGTGGAGGAGGAGGAATATGTGATGGTACCAACTGGTCCCCATGCTGATAATCCAAGGTCTTTTCAATAATCCCTCAATAAATATTGGTTACATTGTTAATGTAACCATAATTTACTATTTTCTTCAAAATATTTTTATGTATTAATTTTAATAGTTTAATATAACCTTGACTCAAATTTTATACTAATGAATACAGTAATAGCTAGTGATAATTACATAAATGACATAAACATTTAAAAAAATACTGATTTTAAGGATTTTTGCATTTAATTCTTGGTGGCAGAGAATACTCTTCTGAAAATACAAAAAAAAAAAAACAACAAGTAACTGTGCCAAAATACGCAGTGATATTTTTTTTTCATTGATACGTCCGACTTACAAGCTGTATCAAAAACAAAAATCATCTGTACTAAATTTATTGTAAGAAAAGAAATAATTTATTTTAATATTGTATCTGTATAATAAAGCGTGAGAAACGCGGTTTTCGATTCCGGGAGTTGCAAATTAGCATAAATGAGTGCGCGAGAGGTGATCCGCGCCCCGGGGTGGGCCGGCAATAAGTCACGGCGGAAGTTAATACATTTTTACAGCCTTCAGGCTTCGTTTGGTGTTGGAATCTACTGGTGGGAAAATAATTTTATCAGGGGATGTAAAGCCGGGCCCGCGACGGCGGCGCGGACTGAGCCTCGGCTTAGAATACCGAGCGTGTCTCATTTTGTTTAGATTTTGTAGCTCGCTTGCCGCTCCGCCGCCGCTTTATTTAGCTTTTATTTAAATGTACTTTTTCGTATTTATGTAAGGATTGTATTTTTTGCTACCTCCTTACACAAGATGTTAGAAATTATAGTCGCCTTGAGTATATGGCTTTTGCAAACTCGTTTTTTTTATCATTTTGTTTTAGTTATCACGAAAATCAAACTTGCATAATAAGACTGTTTTGAATAATCATTAATATGATTTAATACATTTTTTCGGGTTTGAGTCACGATTATATTTTTCTGAGAGTTTCTATAACAGTATGTATTAAAAAAAAAGTAGTAAATCATATTAATACAAATAAAACCTGTACAGGTAAAATCGGACTTACTGTGACGGTCTTCACAAAAACCAAATATATATTGATTTATCATAAAGGATTGTATTCTTTTTATACAAGATGTTGGAAATTTGTTTTGCCCTAAATATAAATTTTTTACCAACTGCGTTAGTAAACACGTTTCAGCATTTTATAAAAAAAAATTTTAGTTACCTTGAATATACGAGTATGCTGCATTTAAAGATTTTTTTTTATCAAAAATTTTATTTTCGTATTAGGATTGTATTTTTTACAAGACATAATAAAATTTAAAAAAATACCTTCAATTATAATTTGAACCACCACATCCTAAAAGAAAATTCAATAATATTCTAAATAATAAGTAAAATACTTGAGTGATTTTTCCACATATAGATTTTTATTGGTGACCGGTTTCGCCAACCTTTCAATACCACCAAGTACTCTCTGTCAATAATATTGTCATATAAATAAATATTGTTTCAACTTTGGAGATATAAATATTATAGATATTTATTTTAAACTAAACATAAATGCAGAAGTCCCAAAAAACCTGTTTTTTTTTTTTCGTTTTTAAAGTCTCATCTACGTAAATACGTATTGTTTGTACTACACATGCATTGTAGCTTTAGTATTATATAACAATTTCTATGTAAAATATAAAAAAACATCCCTTTTTCCCTTAATTACAGAGTAACTAGATACGGCTTCGCCACCCTTACGGAGCCCATTTGATCTAAGACATCATACGTGCATGAAAGGGGAGGGAAATAAGATAGGAGTCCGGGAATTTATTTCAGGATGAGATTTCGTCCCATGTTCCCGGTATGCGGGTCGCAAAAAGGTAAAAATGATTAATATTGTTCCTCGAGGACTTTAATTTTCTGTCTGTCCCTTTCCTCTACCCACGTAGCCTCCTCCATCACGTGACATATATTTTTACGCTATGTTAGCACGCAGCGACCAGAGCCTTACCCCACCATGCCAAACTATCCCATTTCTCACCAATGGATATTTAATATTTTTTCAATTTTTAATTAAAAACACTAAGTTATACGACAAAAAACGGTTCTACTTGAGTTTAAAGGCAGTCAGGGATAGAATCGGTTATTGCTAGCTTATACTGATTCAAGCTATGTAAATAATAATTTTAATTTCGTGTATAAAAAAAGAGTGGTTTTATTTTACTCATATGAATTTAAATATAAAATAAATATTAAAAAAAGGAAAGTAATATTCAATATAAAAGAGCAAAATGTATTGGCAATATGAATTCGCGAATTATTATTTTAAACACATTCAATATACACATTTACAATACGTTTTCAGGCGATTGATTCACAATCAGACAACAAGAAAAATCCTCATTTTTTTCTCAGACCCCACTTGTGTCGTTTCTTCGAATTCTACTTATATCGTTTCCTCGAATTCCACTTATTTCGGCTCTTTGGATACACCCTTCTAGATGTTTCCTAAAAACATATTGTATACTTTAGATATCAATTTGTTTTTGAAATATTCTGCGATTTAATATCACAGCAAATATGGCAGTCCGTATGAAGGAGAGCTTTTCACTGGAAAAAATCATCTTTGATTTATCTGACATCAACGCTTTAGTATCTCTAGGAATTTCAAGTATTTCCTTCAAGCACACATATTTTAGTCGGGGAAACATATAAATCAATCAGGTCGTAATATAACAGTCACAGTATTTACGGTAGGAACTGTTTGGAGTGATTCGATAGTAGCAACGTTGGTTCTGGCTATGGCGACGCAGGTAAAACTATAAAAACGCAAAGCGTCTTACGAAGCGTCTTCACAATTACGAGGGCCTACAAACTACAAGACTGTAAAGCAAGTCCCCGGTAGGGGCATTTCATTTTATATTTTATTTCAGCATTACGTACAAAAAACGGCCATAATCGTAAAATGTAAAAACCTACCGTAAAGTCGGAGTAAACGTTACATTATTCTCCCCATGTTGATCCACTACTGAAAAAAGATAACCTCGAAATTAATTTTCTTTACCGAAAGTAATAATAAAACCTGGCGTAATATTATTAAGCCATAAATGTTTAACACGATAAGTTTACCTTGAAATATTTTAATGGGTTTTGATCCGCTTCAAGATTAACAGAGACGACTGCTTGAGATTTTGAACCGCGCTTCCGTAAACGTTCAAAAATTATTTTTTTGCGATTTATTCGTGAAATTGAAGCTTTATTATAAAAAAATTGGTACAATATATTCTATTCAAAGTATTGCCCATCGCTAGCCACTACTTTTTTCCATCTTTCCATCCCAAAAGAACTGTTCGTCTTTTGAAGCCAAGAAAGCATCAAGCCAATTTTTGATACCCTGTTCAGAAGTGAAGCGTATTCCAGAAAGGGCATTCTGCATCGATTGAAACAAGTGGTAGTCGGAAAGGGCAAGGTCTGGGCTATAAGGCGGGTGAGGCAGAACTTCCCATCCACTGTTTTCCAAATAGTGTTTAACCGATTTCGCAACATGTAGCAGAGCATTGTCATGATGGAAAGTCACAAATTCGTGCCTGGTCGCATATTCTAGCCGTTTTTCTGCCAATGTTCGCTTCAAACGCATCTATTGTTGTCTGTAGAACTCGTCCGTGATAGTTTGGCCTGGTTTCAGCAGCTCATATAGGTTGACACCCTTCTGATCCCACCAACTTCATGGCGCCATGAATATTTGGCCTGGCCTTCAATGTTGGAAGCATGTCAGAGCTTACCCCATGATTTTTTACGCTTCAGGTTGTCGTAGCAAATCTATATATATAAAGGATAACACGTCGTATTATACACGCGTAGTATAATGAAATTTCATCGTTGTATTTACGAAAGTGCGATGAATTTAAAATGGATACTCGTGTACAAAATTAAATCCTAGAGTGAATAATTGTTTTTAAAGAAAATTCCCAAGTGCGAGCGGCGCCCGGCGAGCCTGGAGCAACACATTAATTAGGGATTATAATTAAGTAACACACAAGTTAATTAGTTTTTCAACTTTTCGGCTGAGCCGTGTTCCTCGGCGGTAATCCGTTCCCAGTCGCAGGCCGGGAGTCCCGTTTCGCTGGGAACTTTCCAATGGAGAACCTGGAGCTCGCATGGCGTCCCGAGTCATCAGTCCTGAAAGAAAATAATAAATAACTGAAAGCGCGATCGCCTGGAGGTGATGGGCCGCCACTTCGCCCCCTCCGGCTCGAGGGTGTCACTTAATTAATTGTTTTGTGGGAGAAGTTTCCATGTAGGGACTTATGAACCGCGCGAGGAACTCACACTTCTGAAACAATATAATAATAAGTAAATAAGTTAACGATTCAAACATGATTTAATTTTAATAAATAAGTAATTATTTAAAATTCTTAGCAGTGTTTTTCAAATATTATTTTTTTTGCACATACAGTAATACCCCACTTTATGCGATCCCGTTATGCGCGGTTTCATTTTAACGCGAATTTCTTATTTAAGAATGTGTTGAACATAATGTAGTCATTGACTTCTCTAAACAATTAAAAACAGCGTTGGGTGTTATGAACGTACTTTACAAGAACGTAAAAGTAACGCTACCCAAAAGACAATAAATGTATTTTTCAGTAAAAATAACATGTATACTGCATAAAGTGTTCTTAGAATTAAAGTGATTGATTCAAATGAAGTTTTTAATAATGTATGTATGTTTAATCGTAAACACCGATATACGCGAATTTCACTTAACGCGATTTTTTCCGGAACGTATCCCTCGCGTAAAGCGGGGTATGAAAAAAATATATAAGTATATACTTACATTTTGGCAAGCGCTGTTATTGGATCTATTTATTTCTTAAAAGTTAAGGTGAATGAATTTTTCAGTCATCATATTCAGATAAACCCTAATTGGCTTAGTTTCTTATCACAGCCCTAATATTTATTCGAGTCCACTTTAGCTAACTCCGCTATTATTCCGTGCATGGCTTTATTACAAGAAACACAAGTAAAATATTTATTAAATATGGACGTTTTTATTTTATATAAAACGATGTGGTGTTATTACGGAATACCGTACAGTGGAAGCAAACCTTCTTCAGGGGAAAAATAAATACACGGTTATTACAGAATAAAATTTTATTTTTTACGGTTACAAGTACGCACAGATAGTACAAGTAAGCACTTGGGCGGTAAAAAAACAATAATCCAGAATCTTCCCTTCTTGTTAAAAGTATTCGTGTTTACTGTGGGTTGTAAAATGTAGCCGAGTGGCCATTATTTGATTGAGGGAAAAATATTGATTTTAGTTGAAGAATGTTTTACGAGGCTTTTGTTAACTGTAGCGAAAAAATCATTTCCAATAAGCACACGATCTGAAAGTGAAATGTAATAAATGTGATGGGAAATCAGAGTACTCACAAATGTTACGGCATAGACTATAACCGTATCTTGTTTTTATTGTGTTTATTATACTTTGCACAGGGAGTGAAAAATAAAATTATTTATTTACGAAAATACAAATATTTCACGATCGATTTCCGAAAACTAGTAAATGTTTTATACTTCCTTGGAGTCTGTCATAAACAATGACAGACTCCAAGGAAGTGTGGGTTTGAATAATATTGAAATATTATTGATTCATGTTTGGATATGGATTAAACATGCTTTGAGACAATCGATTATAGCAAAAACAAAAAAATTCCCAACCCTTTATAGACAAAATTGAGATACGAAACCATATTTTCTCTATTTTTACTGAACGATTATTAAAATCATCATATGCAAAATTGGAACAAATTTATCAAGTTGCTTTCAAAATAGTTAAACTACTATTTAACAAAAAAAATTATACTATGAAGATATTTAATACGCATTGTATGATACTTCCCCGCTCTCCCCATTCTGTTACTTGTGCATGGCTGCAATTCAGTACCCTGAGCGTGTGTAAAGGATCGGTAATGGAGTAGTGGACTTGGAATGATTGTGAAAGGATGTACTCTGGAAGTACCTTGTCAAGGTGAAGGAGCTCCTGCTATTATTTATGTAGCTTGCTGCAGAAGGAGTATTAGATCTAAATGCCAAAGCTTTGTAAGGAAAGGATTATATAATAATGCGATTGAGCAACAGAAATACGGAGATTTTTTTTCCCTTTAGAAAACCATGAATACTGGAACCGCATGCGTATGTGCTCAGTGAGATGGTCGTCAACCTCCTTCTCAGAAGAAGTATGATACACACGAGAATTTTTTTTTTTAATATATAGGGAGTCCAAAAAAAGTATCGGGTGAATGCGAATAGTGACTGTTGTTGCGATATGCTGCGAAAGTTTTTGGACCTAGAGTTGCAGGAGTTTTCAAGGTTTTAACTCAAAAACGTGGCTCCAACCAGACCACTTGCCATATATTCAATCAATCAATTGAAGCTGTTAACGAATTACTCCCTAATACGGTAATTTCACGTAGAGGTAACATCAACTGGCCTCCCAGAAGCCCTGACCTTAGCCCTCTTGACTATTTCGTATGGGCATACCTTAAAAGTAGTGTTTATGAGAATAATCCGATGAATCTAATGGAATTTAAAAAAAACATCAGGTCAGAAATGGCAGCACAATATCGAGGGCTATGTGTCAGCGTGTTATCAGCAATCTTCGTTCCTGATTATAAAAATGCCAGCAGCGTAACGTAAATAATTTTACATTTTGAATTCTTTTAATCAACAATAAAATAAATACGTGATTACTAGTAGTTTTTGTTTTACTGAACTAACAAATACCCGATGCTATATTTGGACACCCTATACAATAAACTTGTAAAATATTTTTTAATAGTTTCGAGTTAATGGTACTGAAAGTAGTTGTATTTATATAATGTTTGCGGTGTAGGTCTATTTTTGAAACGCAACTCGTTAGCGGAACAAGAATTAGACCGGCCGCGAAGCCTTCCCATTCTACATTGCCAACCCTCCCTTCCCCGTGGTACAATGCGTCGTGCATGTCGCAGGCTTCTCGCAGTCCGGCCTCGACTAACCTAACCCAACCCCGTGGCAGCAGCACGACGCGGTTAATTGAAAAAGTTTCACCTGAACGGGTGAATTAATTGTCCACCAACGTGGAACTCGTTTACGGCGGGACAAAGACTGAAGATACCCCCGCCTCATTTTACCAAGGTCGCCGCTAAAAAGGTAAGGTGTTTTAAATAATTTTAAGTTAGCCTCGGAAAGCTCTCTCGACTACTACACGAGTTTTTTTAAACCTAATATAACACACTTTAAGAGGGTAACAAATTCGCGTAAAATTGCGCGTGTGAAATCTAGTCTATACACTCTTGATTTGAACTCTGATTTAATTATGAGATTGTTGTTAATAAATTAAATGTTATTGTTACACAATAGCGTATATTTTATTTATATTTTAAGCAAGTAACCAAGTTGACTATACTGATGTGCGAAGCGGACGAAATTCGCGTAAAATTGCACGTGTGAAATCTAGTCTATACACTCTTTGATTTGCATGTGGTCAAATAAATCGTTTCCTATAAAAAGTTGAACCACTTCACATACACTTTGCAGATTACTTGGCATCACAAGAACACCACTTTGTTCTAAAAATTGTTCAATAATTGAAGGATTATCATTCCACTTCTTCGTTGTCACTTTGTTCAGATTCACTGGACAGTATTGATAGAAGTAACGTTGACGATTCCTAAACAAACATTACGAGCTGTAAAACTTAAGAGTAAAATGACCTTCTGCCGCTTTTAGAGTGAACACATTCAAAAACGTATTAATATTCCACAGCCTGTGTTCAGGATCAGGGGATAGCCACGCATTATTCTACAACCTTTGCCTTAAAAACTACTGTAAATTAACCTTATGAAAAATAAAAGGATCTTGAATTTTTTTTCCCTCCCTTCTTTCACTTTTTCTTTCCTCTTACAAAAGAGTAAAACTTATGATTCTATATAAACAATTTAAAAATCCGCATATTCTATCCACACAAGTTTATAGTATCAAATATTGAGAAAAATAATCAAAGAACACAAAGAAATAATATATTTTCAATTATGTTATTTAACGAAAATATATTTTTTTTAATATCAAATATTTTTTTCATCACCACGAAAAACGTCTAAGATTTGTTTTTATAATACTAAGCATCAGTTTAAATTTTTTCCAATGTTATTTACTAAGCTACTTAGCTGCTGTTCTCTTGGCAATGCTGCAGGTTTTATTCGGATTTTCAGTAATATTATTTCTAAGCAGTTTGGAAGAGTAATCTATCAAATTACTGCTACACGTCAAAGTAGTTTAGCGTTACTAGATTGAAGCATCTAAAATAAAATAGTTTTTAAAGTAGAAATTCAAAATAATTTTGTTAGAGAATATTGTATCCCGAGCGCGTTCACTTCACAAAGGAATTATTCCCGAATGAAAATTTGATTTATCGATCGATAATATGTGAACTATATATACGCTGGAGAGATTAATTGTTTTACGGACGGTAGACATAAAATCTTGAATATTCTGAACGAAAACGACAGTGCAATAGGCTCTAAGCAAGGGGAAAATAACTTTTAGAGACATTGGCAACTGTGTCTATCGTATTCCGGTATTTTTTTTGAAAATTCGTTGAAATATTTTTTTTGTTTAAAACACTTAAGCATAATTATAAAAAAAATAAAATTTATTCAATATTTAATTTGCTTAAAAATATAATGCACATACATTACTTTATATTTTCACATTCATACTGTCAAAAAAATTATCATCGCTAAATAACAGTTCCACGATTGATCGAACATTTCAATGACCAGGATATGATGGTCATGAATTTTTTTCGTCGTTTCACGGAGAACTTAAAGCACATTGTCATAAATCTCATTTCATTTTGGTTTCTCCACGTGACGTTAACATTATTATAAAGTTACAACTCAGCTCTGCGTAGCTCAGGTTGCTGTATGAATATAAATCTGCCGCCAAGTCCGGGTTAATAACACGCAAGTGCTGGGTAGGAAAAGCAGTAGCAGCTAACGAAGCTGTTACTGGAGAGCCAGCAAAATAAAACCGCTTTGAAATAACTCAACTTATTTATATGTGTTTACTAAATTACTAGTTTAATTGCATATTTTTTGCCTTTGAACATTGAGTTCAGATAATCTACAACTTTTCCTTAAAAATAAAATGTTTGATGGGTTTTTCTAATTGGAGTTTGATTATCAAATTATCAATGATTGAACAGAGATTATTTATCTAAACGTATAAAAAAAATAAATTGAAATTTATGAATATTTAATTTGTATTGTAAAATAAGTTTCAATTGAAAAGTACCTTTAATTACGTTTACTTGGAGGCGAATTCAGAAAGACGTAACAAAGTTTATCTAAATATTTTTACAACAAAATTAAACTGTTTTTGCCTTTCTTAAGATTTCCTGTAATCGAATACAAACCTTCGCACGAAAAGCTTGAAACTTAAAAAAAATACAAAGTTACTAAAGATAAATGTCTCCAAACAAAACAAAAGTGTTTTTGATTTATAAGTACTGCTGTAAAAGTTGAATGCAGCTGCTTCTCTTAAAAAACAAAATCAAATGTAACCGTCTAAATTCTTGTGAGGGTGCGAGGCGCCCATTCCTCTTAAACACCTGCCCGGTCGACGTGTATTTAAAAATACTTCAGAAAAATCAAACTGTAGTATAGCTGCTATTCTGAAAAAGCAGAATCGAGCGTAACAGTTTCAGACTCTTGGCTGGAGGCGCCCATCCCTCCCACAAACCCACCCGGCCGGCTTTGATTCGGAAGATGAGCCTCTGTATTATTACGAGTTATTTCTTTGTTTCAGAAGTAATTACTCCGTGGAAGGTAGAGAAGGGACTCCACGATGGGATGGTAATCTCCGGCCAACTTGCCTTGCTTATTTGCTTCCTTCGGAGCTAGTTCACTGAACAACTGCCCATTGAGTAAAACAAATGTAAACATTGTGTGTTTGTATATGTGTACAGATAATTTCAAAGTAAAAAGTATTATTTACTGGAACTCTAAATCAGTTCTTTGAGTGTTTATTTTTGAGTAACCTTAAGCAGCGTATTTCATCAGTTTTAGTGGATCAATCAAGGCATCTTTAGATTACGATTCAACGGTGTGACCACCGCGCCGACGTGTCAAGCAATTCCATACCGAAAGCAAGACTGATTATTAGCTTCCACAGTTCGCGTGTAGTATTTTTATTTTACAAAAGAACCAAAAGGCCGCCCAGGGAGCTGCAACACAGCGAAAATCAAACAACGTGTAATCGTCCCGCAAGTCTGAGCGAGAATCGCACAAAGAAATAATAAAAACCGTGTCGGCGGTCAGTGCAGGCTCGTACGGAGTCATTAGCCGCCCCTACATGCTCGGCGCCAAATAATTACAGGGGAAAAAATGTAGCCGGGGGCGACGAGGGGTTGGGGTGGGGGGGAGGCTTTGCCGCGGACAGTCTGACACTCGGAGGCTTTGGCGCAGGCAGCACCTGGGCGCGGCTTCCGCATACACACCTGCCGGATACCGCTGAAGGATCATTTTCTGAAAAGAATTTCAGCGCGAGTGTTGAGAAACAGTAATTTTTAACTTTTACTCATTGAAAGTTTTATTAAAAAACGCGAGTCTGGGGCTTTTTTAAAGTGAAACTTAAAATAAGCATTGCTTCTGCTTTTCAAGGTGAAAAACGATTTTTTTGTTGTTTGTTTTTAATTACTAATATGATAAGGCACATTAGTTCACACATAGAAGATGATTAATGAAATTCATATGTAGAGAATAATTGTTTAAAAATTCTCGATTAATAGATGTGGTTCGTTAGTTAGTCAGTACACCGGCCATGTAAGCCTGGGGATGTGGGTTCAAATCCCACACAATTCACGATGATATTTTTCTGAGAATTTCTTTAATCATCTTCTATGTGTGAACTAATGTGCTTAATCATATTAGTAATAATATTATAAACCCGTAATGGGTGATAAATACGCACTTGATTGACGTTCAATCCAAAAAATAGACATACGTTTGTTTTAAAGTAAAAAAAGATTGTTTATATTTGAAGTAATGACATTCGGGGTGTATTTTATCGTCTTTTATTCACAGTTTTTTAGACGCTTGTTACTATTAGCCTAGTGGAGGTCATGAGGCAGTTGAAACTTTCAAATATAAATCAAAGTGTACTGTATTGTAACAAAGAAGTATATTTGTTTTATACATGCATATAAACATTCAAACCATCGCTTAGAATACATAACCATGCAGTGTTATCCAAATAAGTTTATACAACCAAGTACTCTCAGTCAAAAATATTGAATATTTAAATCGGTACATGCTTAATTTCCTGGTATGCGAATAAAAATTTGAAAAAAAAAAAAACATGAAATTTTTCATGATTTTTCTTGACATTTCACGAGTTGTTTGAAAATTTTGACCTATATTACAAATACGATGGTGCAAACGAAACATTTCGATTATATAAAACGATGCGCTGTCGCCGAATCGCCAGCGCCAAAGCGACTGCGGTAAACGGTAAATAACGCGCCACATTGTCGACGCGCCGAATCATCCGGTCCAGCGGCGGGGCGGAGCATTCCGGGGACAATACGCGCCCGTGGGGGTGGGGGTTGTGGGCGTTTGCGGGGGTGAGACCCCGTCCTCCCGACCCCCGCCCCGTCCCAAGGGTGTCGCGCGTGATTTATTTAAAGCCACAATTGATATTTATTTAATGCTAAAACTGTGTTCGTGAATCATCGGCGGAGGCGCGACCGCTGATTTGTTGATGTATGAACAAGGTATCGCGGCGCGTTTTTTTCACTCGTTTTTTTTATACTTTAATTTATCTGGCGTAACCCGACGCGATTTTCTTCATTGTCAGTTCGGCGATTTCTTTTGTTAAAATAACTGATATCATTTCGATCGCAATTCATTGAAAACTAGTATAACAGTTTTAATAGTTTTTTTTTTTGTGCATTACGGTATTTAAGATTCATTGCAATGCAATAGTGTAACATTAGCTCTGGTCGTTTGGGTTTTGAGATTCGGGAATTTTCACTATCATTTTCAGGATTTCCTCTTTGGTGTTATCTTCATATCTCTGGCCTAACTTCAACTATGTTTGCCTACTAGCTTTGGTGAACATAATAACTTAAGCGTCATATTATATAATTTACAGTTGAATTAGCTCACAAAATTTCTATGAATCACAGAAACATGTAATAAATATTTTTTCAATGACAATAATCATCCTCAACTTGCTATTCGTATGTGTTGCTGAAAAGTTCTTACCTCCTAGTTTGAACCTGATTATGAATGTTATTCTTGTGACATAATAAAAACACTGCGATATTAATAGTTGGTGTAAGTTTGAGATAATATTTGGACAGCCGAGGAGGCTTTCTGGCACCCCCTGCCACACCCTCAGGTCTGCAGGCAGCCTTTACCAGTACGAGCCCCATGTTCGCATTTCCCGTGTGTTTGCAGTTCTGCTGGCGATGTGATTTGCGCTGGTGCTGGGAGGCTAAAGCTTCCGTGCTGTGTACTTTTTAGGTATACTTTTAAAAGGTTGTAAGGTTGTATGGATCTAGAGATATATTTATCTCTAGAAAATCGAATAATTTATTAATTCTTCATCATCGAGGACTTCTCCTTAGAGGAGATTGGCGACCATTTCACTGAGCCAGTGTCCATGTGTAATAAATCCCTGGGTACTTGTAAACCGCAATTTTTTTCTGCTGCCCAATAGCATTACTATATAATCCTTTCATTACAAAGCTTAATATTAATTATATAACGATTATTTAAGTATGTCTATTTTTTGGATTGAACGTCAATCAAGTGTGTATTTATTACTCATTACGAGTTTATTATATTATTAATATTGGTTGGCCTGGGCACATTGGTTCATATGTAGAGTATGATTGTTAAAAATTCTCGATTAATGAATGTGATTCGTTAGTACAATGGTCAGTACACCGGCCATATAAGCCTGGGGATGTGGGTTTAAATCCCACACAAATCACGATGATTTTTTTCTAAGAATTTCATTAATCATCTTATATGTGTGAATTAATGTGCCTAATCATATTAGATTATTTAAGTCATGAAACAAATTTAAAAAAAGAAATGAATGATATAATATATAAGTCAAGGTTATTTTAATCGCTACTGGTTTAATTTATCACTGATTAAACTGTATTTTACATGGCAGTGGCCGCTTGATGCGAACTTCGCAGTCTTATAATAATTCGATCCAAACTTTGTAACTTTATAAAAAATTACTTCACTTCTGAATTGCTCCAACCCGTCTGGAATAAATTCGGCCTTATTGACTCTCTCCAAGTGGTAATGTGGAAAAACAAAATATCTCTGAATTGTATTTTGAACTTCAACATCTGCCGTGGAACTTAATTTGTGCCGAAAAATCTTCCAAGAAGAAATGCTAAGTTTTGTTCTGTTTAAAAGTTACCCACGAGGACAGATCTCAGCTTGTGGGCGTCAAAATACAGAAACTTTTAATACGTATTGGAATTTATTACGAGGTTATCCATTTATGATTGACAACAATGGCTTTATTTTAAAAGTGTGTTAGCAGGGTTTGGCGGGCGTTGTCATTCGAAGTACAGGATTTTTTTCTCATTTTTATTTAATTTTTTGAGGAAGAGCTTGAGTAAAACATAAAAGTCGGACAGAGTATTTTTCCATGAAAAACACAATCAAAAGCAAATCATTGCGTAGAAGAATTCAGCAATCAAGTTCAAGAAAGTTCGTACACCATTTTCCAATATTTTTTTCAATATGTTTAATTACTTTAAATTTCTTACACAACTAGTCTATATTGTCATAAAATACAGATTGTATTCGTACATGTGTAAAATAAGTTATATTCTAAATATTTGATCCACCTGCTGTTAAATCGTGTTCAGATGTTCTTGACATAGTAAATTACAGGCATTAACAATGTATACCTCATGGACACGGCCAGAAGGAAATGTCCTGAATAAATGAAATAGTATCGACAGAATCACACCCCCAGAGCAGTCCCCGCCCGCAACCACGCAACTATATTCAGGATTGTTGCTTATGATTTATTATCGAGCTCTAGGAATATTCCAGTTTGTTGAGACAAATGAAGCCATATTATTTATTTTGCTCCTCATCGCATAAATAAAGTTTGTGTGCCATACATATTCTGTACCAATAAATGCTAAATCTGTTTTATTTAAGTGATTTTTAGTACTCGGTTTATTGCTAGTAAAAAAATACGATACATTTTTTTGGGTTTTCTGTTACTCTTTTTATTTTTGTTCTGTTTCATGTCTGGGGTTATTTTTGAAGTTTTCAGACAAAATATTTATAAATTATTATATGATCTAGCACAGCTGCTTTATCGATCGCTTTCGTTTTCAAAGAAAGATGTGCAAGTTTTATGCAATTCGTATATTATTACTAATATGATTAGGCACATTAGTTCACACATAGAAGATGATTAAAGAAATTCTCAGAAATATATCATCGTGATTTGTGTGGGATTTGAACCCACATCCCCTGGCTTACATGGCCGGTGTACTAACTAGATAGGGTAATAAATACGCATCTGATTGGCGTTCAATCCAAAAAATATACATACGTATATGATGGTGCGCGTCTTGGCTAAATTAATAGATTTTAAAAATAATATCCAGGTGGGATTAAAATCGCTTCACTTGTTACTTTGTTTAAAAAGTCCAGTGCTTGCAAATCACTAAATATTGGTTGGCCTGGGCACATTGGTTCATATGTAGAGTATGATTGTTATAAAATCTCGATTAATGGATGTGATTCGTTAGTACAAGGGTTAGTACACCGGCCATGTAAGCCTGGGGATGTGGATTCAAATCCCACATAAATCACGATGATATTTTTCTGAGAATTTCTTTAATCGATCGCTTTCGTTTTCGATGACATGTTATGTTACAAAGAAAGATGTGCATGTTTTATACAATTCGTTTACTATTACTAATATGATTAGGCAAATTAGTTCACACATAGAAGATGATTAAAGAAACTTTCGTGATTTGTGTGGGATTTGAACCCACATCCCCAGGCTTACATGGCCGGTGTACTGACCATTGAACTAACGAACCACATCCATTAATCGAGAACTTTAAAACAATCATACTCTACATATGAATTTCTTTAATCATTATCTATGTGTGAACTAATGTGCCTAATCATATTAGTAATAATTATAAAAAAATATTTGATGAATATGATATAAACGTAAACTCAAATGTGTCAAGTCCGCAGTGTCCTCATATTGCCTTAATCGTATTCCATTAAAAAATACTGCCATCGTGTGCGTATTGTATATAGTACGTGTGAATATTTTTTTTAGAAAAACAGGACATGTCTTCTATTAAGACACAAAATAATGGTAGCCCTGTGTAGCGTATAATACTCGGTTCGTACTCCAAGTCCCGACACAGTTTTCCACTCTCCCGATTGGCAGCGCAGGTTCGTACATGTGTCCGGACAATTAACTTCCACATGTAGGGAAATTGAACGGGCGGAATGTCGTACTATTGTGACAGAGCGGGGAAGCCGCAGCCGTTCCCCTCGACGGGATTCTGCGATGGAAAACAACCATGACGAGACCATAGCTACCCAATTGACTGGTTTGATAATAGTTGGCGAAACGGATGAGTGATTTTGGTCGCGATGGTTAAAATTTAAATGTTCGATTCTAGTACACATGCATAAAAGATACTCACAGTTTATTTAATATTATACATTTTGTACGGCGCTTTTATTATATCAATAAAAGGTCTCCTGATTAAGTACATTCAAGGATAATAAGCATTATTATTTAATTCATCCTAAATGTGAAAGAAATCGAATAATTTACTTTGTATTAAATTAAATGGCATTAAAAGTGGCAGAAGCAGATGGCAGTTAAAAATGGTCAAGGGCAATTGTGGTTGCGTTTAATTTAAATAATATCATTGTCTTGCATATTTTTTGTTATTTTTTCAAATAACAAAAAATTAATAAAACATGAATTATACATGTATTTTTTATGTTTACAACAGGTAAGATTAAATTTTAAAAAATATATATATCTACTGGATGTTTTACATGGATCGTGTTTAAAAAACACCTTTGTTTTTTTATTAATTTTAATTTATTATGTACACACGACTTCGCGTGATAAAAGCAACAAAACCAATAAATTGATAATCAAAAGTAAGTTGTATTAAAAAATAAAAAATTAAGCTTGTAACAAATATCATCATTTGAGTGAAAAGGTAATTGCATGTTAAATTTAATATTTTGAAAAATATCGGAAAGATATATAACTGATAAATTTACCCTAAATATTTACAAAATCACTGAGAATGTGGTATTTGTGATGGAACGTATTTTACCCGAGTTTTTTTAGTGGGAAAGGTAAATACATGAAATGACAAGGATTCCTGTGTTTTGGATATATTCTAGCAATTGTTACGGAATACAAAAATGTAAAAATCTACCTGTGTCTTGAAAAAAAAAATACAAGCTTTTCTCGCTATTTCATCAGTAAATCGTTTACTTAAAAATCTATTATTAACATATCAAATTGTATGAGTGAAAAAATTAGATTATGATAAATATTTTTAAATAACTTGTGATAAAACATATATTTTAAGTGAAAATATAATATAAACAAGTCAATGCCAAAATATTTTTAGAAGAGAATCGTATATACTTTTTAAAACTTTTTTTATTATTTTTTTATTTTAGTTTTCTTCCTTACAAATTTTCATACTACATTTGTGTCAAAAATAAAATATAGACAGACGATTTGGCTACTTCTTTGAGTATCATAAAATCCAGCATCTTTTGTTTGCAATTCTTGATTGAGGTCAGGAGGTGTGGGTTTGGATGTAGCAGGTTCCAGTTGTTTCTGTGTCAAAAATACTTTAATTTAAAACAGTTAAGGCTACATAAATAATAAAAATTATTTATATATATATATATAGTACCCAAAAAAACAGCTGACTTCTTTTTAAAAAATATATCAATGAGATATAAAATATCTATTTAATAATGTATATTCAGATAAGCCATTTGTGGACTTTGGTTAATTTTATTTAAATATACATTTTCGTTTCATGAAAAATAAATAAATCTATCTTTATTAAAAAATTACTCTGGCAACGATTCTCTTAAAGTGGGATTGTTTTCAGATAAGACATTTTTGTTTTACCTGGTACATTTATTTTTGACATAGAGGTCGTTTTTTTCGTTAAATAAAATCTCATTTAAAAAAAATACATTTGAAAATCAATCGCAGGCACGTCTCCGAGAGTCTGGAAGTCCGATTATTGGACTTGAATACAAATCAGATCCTACCTTCAAAAAATTTACTAATACTTCAAATTAAATAATAATTTATCATAAATTAAATCCTAAAAAAATATTCACAAGAAGCGACGTTTTAATAAAGCACCAGGGTACTTAAATGTTGTATTTTGTACTCAACACACATTACTAAGGCAACTAAAATTATATGGAGTGCAATTAAAAAAATATATACTGTTATACTCGTATATTGACCGCATCACAAATGAGACAGTCGAATATATAGTAATATGTGACTTCATAAATGAGGAAGCCTTCGTGGATGCGGAATTCACGCTAGTGGTAAGAAGTCGAAAGTACGACCGAATTACTTACAAGCCCAGGATACAAAAATATTCTATGAAACGGTCATCAACCTTCTATGAGAATAGTCATATATATACAGTAATACCCCGGTTTACGCGAGGGGTACGTTCCGGAAAAAATCGTGTTAAGTGAAATTCGCGTATATCGGGGTTTGCGATTAAACTTACATACATAGTCAAAACTTCATACAAAAAAATACAAATCATTTGAATCAATCACTTTAATTCTAAAAACACTTTATGCAGTATTACGTGCTATTATTACTGAAAAATACATCTTTTGTCTTTTGGGTAGCGTTTCTTTTACGTTCTTGTAAAATGCGTTCATAACACCTAACGCTGTTTTAAACAACTATATCGCGAAATTTGAAATTCACGTTATAGTGAAACCGCGCATAACGGGGTCGCGTAAAGCGGGATATTACTGTATACTTTGTATATATTTATTCTTAAAATACTACAGGTTGACCGCATCACAAATGAGGGAGTCGAATATATAATAATATGATTGAGGAAGCCTTCGTGGAAGCGGAATTCACGCTAGTGGCAAGAAGTCGAAAGTACGTATAGTATATATATATATATATATATATGACTATCCTCATAGAAGGTTGATGAACATTCCATCGAATATTTCTATATCCTGTCCAGTAAGTAATTCGGTCGTACTTCCGATTTCTTACCACTAGCGTGGATTCCGCATCCACGAAGGCATCCTCATTCATGAAGGCACATATTACAATATATTCGACTCTCTCATTTGTGATGCGGTCAACCTATAGTATTTAAAGAATAAATATATATATATATATATATATATAAATGAGCCACCTTTAAGTAGCCTATAATATATCATAGGATAAATCAGTATAACCGTTGTTTCGGGCGGAGATAACGAGGGCGTGCCCCTCGGATACTTGCAGGGTTATTGTGATCGTAATTCGCACTAATCACGGCACAACAGCCCGCAAGGGCAATCATTAGCCCCGCGGAGGCTAATGAAGCCCGCCGGGCCGTCACGTGACCGGAAGGAGCCCCGCGGCGTTTTTAAAGCTCGCAGCTTCCTCGCGATCCCACCCCCTCCCCCCACCATACATACAGGGGGTGATTTATCTAACGGGAGTGCTCCTAGGCCTGCAGGGTCGGCCGATCATTTCTAATCTCAACTACTCTTTTGCAGTTATACAAAATGGTGGCTCGTTTTTGGTGTTTGTTTTTTTTTTTAAATAGACCGACACCGCAAACATTATATAAATACAACTACTTTCAGTACCGTTAACTCGAAACGATTATGAATTATTTTACAAGTTAATTGTATTGGGTGTCCAAACAGAGTATCGGGTAGTTGTTAGTTCAGTAAAACAAAAACTACTAGTAATCATGTATTTTTTTTATTGTTGATTATAAGAATACAAAATGGAAAATTATTTACGTTACGCTGCTGGCACTTTTCTAATCAGGAACACATAGCCCTCGATATTGCTGCCATTTCTGGCCTGATGTTTTGTTTCAATTCCGTAAGGTTCATCGGATTATTCTCATAAACACTACTTTTAAGGTATCCCTATACGAAATAGTCAAGAGGGCTAAGATCGGGACTTCTGGGAGGCCAGTTGATGTTACCTCTACGTGAAATGACCTTATTAGGGAATAATTCGTTAACAGCATCAATTGACTGATTGGATGTATGGAACCACGTTCTTGAGTTGAAACCTTGAAACTCCTGCAACTCTTTCCAAATTTTTTCGCAGCATATCGCAATAACGGTCACTTAAACAAATACCTGATCCTATTTTTGGACACCCTGTCTATACAATGCTTATTTGCGAGAAATGTCGTAAAAATGTTTTATTAAATCCAAATTCTTGTTTTTCAGTGATTAGTGTTGATACGATATTTTATTTGATATTGAAAGGGTGTTTTATAAAGAACTTTGTTTATTCAAATTTTATACACAATTGTACTAAATATTGTTTATTGAGCTCAAAAGTTATTTTTATTCGGGCAAAAAGGAATCAGATGTTTTTATATTAACTATATATTTTATTATTTCTGTTGCCTGAACTGTTTTAAATTAATCAAGATTTGACCCGGAAACAACTGGAACCTGCAAAATCCAAAACCATACCTCCTGACCTCAATCAAGAGTTGCAAACAAAAGATGCTGGACTTTATGATAATCAAAGAAATACCCAAATCGTATTATATAAATTAACGCAAACAATTTAAATTAAAACATGAAAAACTAAAATACTTCGTGTTATGTACAGAAGTATTGATGTTTTCTATTAAAAAGATACAGTTAAGTATATCAGACCATAACAAATGGACTTACATTTAAAATCATGCAGACCTATAGTGGAGCTGCTTGTTTCGCTAACCTGACTGAGAATACTATATTAAAAAAACTTAAATAACACTAAAAAAAGTTTTACTTAAATATTCCATTAAAAGATTTGTTAAGGAATAGAGTGTTAAAATAAATTTTCTCAATTCAGGAAAAAACTGTACAAAAGGCTGTATTATTCAGTAAGCCGCTTATGAAGCCGAAGATGAAAAAAATGTTATTTCAAATTTCTTCAGACATCCAAGAGAAGCGAGATTTAAATACGATACCAAGAATGCAATACCATGTTAAAGAAACTAAGCAAAGCGAATCTTTTTTCGGTCGTTTTATTACATGAAATAATAAAGCTGCCTTACAAGGAAAGTATTAATAAGGCAAATTCTATTTCTAGAATGATCAAATAATTTTACATGAAGCTTTTAGAAATATAATGGAGCTTTTTGGATGTTTAGCGTTTTGTTCAAATTATATGTCAATAATTAGCTACTAATTAGCTTTCATATTTTTTATTACAAGCCTTTAATGGTATTTATTTATATATTTCTTTGATAAATATTATTTAATTTAGCATAGGCATTTTTATACTTTGTAACAAGCCTCTGACTTACTCGAATATAAACCAAAATAATCATATTTAATTTCGTATATATATTATTGATTTAATAGATATTATACACCCACATTATAGTGTATTATCGAAATGACTTTCTGTGTAATTTTCCCATTACGGTGACTTAAAAACGCGAGATGATATAAAACACAATATAAAAATCAGTTTGACTGTAGAATTATTGATCCAAGTGCTTTTTAAGCTTTTCATGCAATACATATATTTAATTCACTAGATATCGACTCGACATCCATGAGACATGAGACAACAATCGTACACACAAATCTCATTATACAGGTAGGCAACGAAAGCCACCCGAACTCACCTCGGGTCCTAAGCAATAAAAAATCAGCACAAAATAGAAATAAAACATTTCAGATAAAAAAATATAAAAAACCTGGTGCCGGTGCGGGAAGTTTCTCCTGAAAAAATATGTTTTTTTTCATAATCCGCGTCACGTGGCATTAGCGACTACCAGGCCGGGTGTGCTTTCAGCCGAGATTCCCGAACATTATTTATGAAGATTATTGGCAGTCTAAGGAGAGGGGAGGTGTTTATTTGAGTTACGGCAGAGATGCATTGGTTTCTTACGGTTTTGAAAAGAAAAACTTGAATTTTTCAGCGAAAAATCAATTCACGCTGGCGTTTGAAAATAAAGCTATTTTTGAATACTGACGTCTTGTTTTTGAATGGACGTTCAATGAATTTTAACAAGCCGTTAAAAGTAACGCACAAACAGTTAGAAGTGTTGATACTTAACTGAATAATATTACTAACATTATTTTTCATAACAATAATTCAATCATATTACTGATTGAAAGAATCGGTTTCTGTTATAATGATATTGTAAATGAAAAATCGTTTTAACCAAAAAAATTGTTACTTCTTTGTATAAGTGTTTTATATGAGGTGTTCATTGTGAAAACAAAATTTTTCTATGAAAACGATGCTATATGTGAATATAAAAGCACGTGCGCCGTATTTTACTAAAATAAAAATAACAATAATGCTTAAAACCTGGAATCAAAATGATTACTGTGAGTGCCATATAAACGAGTTTGCTCTGTGTTTTTTCGTGCAAAAAAACAACCACACTCAGTTAACTATTTCAATGCCCAATTTTCGAGCCTTTCCCTGGCTGAGAATTAAATCATAAACCGCAACTTAATTGCTTTAATACCTCAATGCTTCAGTACACGGAATAATATTTTCATATCTCGCGATACGAAAAGCTCTCCGTTCGGGAGCAACTTTTTTATGGTACAGCTTAAGTGCGCCTGCTATCGAGATGGTCCATCTCCTGAAAAATACAAGCGCACATTCCGATCTGTCGCTTTAAGTATCAACTTGATAGCGTCACTCAAAAACTCAGCCCACTTAAAGCTTAGTGTAAGATTGAATGTAAATTTTAAAATAATTTTGGCAACGATATTACTATCTATACTTTGAAATATGGTATAAACACGAAACATTTTGATCAAGGTGATTTTCTGAAAAACGACAAGTGCATATTTCTATGCACTGTGTTGATAGAGTTTGTTATAATAAAAGCTCAGTGTACTGAAATTCCTGAAAGAATAAACCGTAATCTTAATTTTTCATGAAAATAGTCCACATTTCAATTTAACGCATATATATTTTTATATTTTATTGATTGCAATATCACGATGGGTCTGTATAATTTTATAAAATATTAAAACATGAAACAACCGTAGATCTATAAAAACGCAAGCAGGCCTTCATCCATTAACGATCTCACGGGGAATAATAATTAACTTGCCTATTTAATAGCCCGGTCCTTTGATTAAAGCTCTAATTAATGTGAAATTAGAAAACTCTTTCTTCAATATTCCTTCCGAAGAATAAAAAAACACTGCGAAATATTTAACAAGATGTTGTTTTATACAACTTGTACAAGAAATTTTCGGAATTAAAGTTTGTTGGAAAGTACTTTGAAAATAAATATGATTTATGAATGCTGCGAGTCCATTGACTCTATTGTTTCTGAATTGAAAAGCACATCTTCGTTTAATAAAGTCCGAAGTCTAAAAGATGTCGTTTTAATTTCGGAGTAAATAAACACGGCTCGGATTTTAATTAATGATAGAATCTTGTTTGCGTTAAAATGTGATTAATAACAAAGAGTCTAAAAATAGTGTTTGGTTTACCTGCGTTATTGATAAAAAAAATATGCGGAAGTATAAAACGATCTTTCATTAGTAAATTTAAAAATATATTGACGGTAGAACACAAAAAAAACATTTTTTTATTTATTAATAATCATAGTAAATATGGACTAGAACTATTTTATTAAACAATGAATACGTGTTTTTAATACAAACATTAACAAAGTATTCAATGTAAAGCGTTTTTGTCTTTCATCATATTTTAGGCTGCCATTTTTGTTTATATATTTATTTATTTATTCAGTAAAATGGTGTATGAATAGTGGCGGCATATACCTTGATATGATGTATTATATGTAAGGTCGGGTATCTGTAAGAAACAGTTGTTTCTTTTTGCAGGGTTCCCCGGGCTGTAGACAGGTCTTTTATAAAAATTGCCAACAACTCGTATTTGGTTACTAAAAGCTGCGAGGGTGCGTATGTTCCCAGCTTTTTGTTGAGGACAAGGGTGGAAAAAATTCCGGGGCTGTGGTCGTAGGAAAAACGAAACAATGGCGCTGGCTTGGGAGGGGATGGGGTGGCGGAGGCTGTGCCCAGGGAAAGGCTACCTACGGAGGCCTTTATTCACTTACCATGGAAAGAATAATTTGTAATAAAACAATTTTCACTGACGCAATTCAGCTTAAAGAGTCGAGTTTACTTGCCATTTTCAGGGTCTTAGTTATTCAATCATTAATATTTACATAAAAATTTCAAAAACAGCGAGTGTGATTTTTCTCAAATATCAGAATAATTGTGAACCTCATACCTATCTCCAATATCCTGATTTATAAAACAAACGTGAATGACCATATGTCTAGGAGATTATAATAATTTTTATTTGCGAGCATTTTTGCCTTGCAAGGGCTTCAGCAAATTTTGAAATAAATATATTTAGTTAAAACAGAATTTATCTGAAATACAGAAAACAGAAATCTCGTATTTGTGAATTGTCTGTCACAATAGGGATGAAGAAAGTTCAAGCTTCAGATGCTTTTTTAATAATAAAAACGAAAATATTTGGACATGGTTTGTAAAAATATTTCACGAAAATGTTTGCTTAACAGCCCAGAGTTCAATCAATTATTAAATCGAAAAGCTTTTATAAAGATTCGGTGGTTTGATCTAATTTTTAAATTATTATTTGTAAACAAGTGATCGTTGACAATTTAAAAAAAGTAGTAACACCTTTCTGTATATTTCGTGTACTTTGTAGTGCGTATAGTTTAATTGTGGCAGAGTGAGTTCTCCTTAGTAAAAAAAAAATACCAATTACTTATAAAATGTAATACAATACAGAAATCTGCTTATAATGAAAATTTGTTTAATATGGACAATTTTTTTTCAAATTTCTATGGACACGTGTAATATCAATAGAAACCGCTTTCCACAAAACTGATACAAGACCCCAACAACTATAATTTCTAATCCACCTGTCTGGACGAGAATTGATCTGAGGACCTTTTTTAACTGCTGGGCCAATATGTGTATCGATTTTTCTAATCCCAAATATACCGCTAAAAATACACTAATATTAATAATTTACTTTACATAAAAAAAATTATAAAACATGGTACTAGCAGGAAAACGTTACAATTTTACTTATTTTTTTTTTGTATCCTAAGGAATATTATAGAAAAACTATAAAGAGAAACATCCTTTACCACGCAAACTAAGTAATAAGCCTATATACCCACCCCATAAAAGCTAGCGGAGGCTATATAGAGAAATATTCGTCGATATTTATAATCCGGTCTAGTGGTGAGAGGAAGCACTCCTCGGAGAAGTCCGATAAAGAATATAATTAAATTTACTGGAAAAAAATTCAGTTCGGAGAAATGCTGTTTCTACGATTAGTCGACGGTCAGAATGTGTGTAGCGAGTGTCTCTACAGCAAGTAAGGGGATGGCGGAATCAGATATAAAAGCTCCTCTGAATAAAACTCGCGATAGAGCGACACAAAATATGAAGTGAATAACATATTTTTTATGCCGGCCATCTTCTCTTAATATTTATAAGTATTTGTATAGTTATTATACATATTTTTAAATTTTCAAAGAATACACATAAATCGATATCTCTAGATTCAACAATCAATATTAATATAAAAAAAATACCTCAGCGGTTATAAAAATGTATAACATAATATATCCATACCGGTTTATCGTGAGTAAAATACTTGAGTGATTTTCCACATGTTCGTTTTTATTTGTGACCGGTTTCGCCAACCTTTCACATTGGCACTATCAAACAGAGTAGAATAGACTCCGTTTGATAATGCCAACGTGAAAGGTTGGCGAAACCGGTCACAAATAAAAACGAACATGTGGAAAATCACTCATATTAAAATGGAATCCCACCAAGTACTCTCTGTCAAAAATATTGAATTTCTCAATAATTATAAATTTATGAATCCACATTTTTATCCTAAATTTTCATTTTTTCATGTGAGAATTGCCTAAATTAAATTACATCGTATAAATACAGGTCGCCTCTGGTAATATGCGAGAGTGTTGAGATTGTTAGAATCGCGCGAGTTGCGAAGCACCCTGTGGCCGGCCGCAGCCTCCCGCCCGTGGCAGCCTCTCAGCAAGGGTTGAGATAATCGCCGCCCTTCTGAAGCGAGTCAAGCAGCCCTCGCCGAGGGATTAGCTATTTATGGCCGAGAAATACGAAACTTGGCTTTTTCGCGCATCGCCGTGTCCTTGGTTCTTTACCGACGCGTTTTCCATTTATTTCTGAGTAGACCCTAAACGAAGTTGGCGTCTACAGAGTGGATGTGTTTGTCCTGATGATTCAAGATTTTTACGCAGTAAAATAATGTGATTCAAGTAATTGATCCGATAAATCCGCATGTTTTACCCTTACAGTAAAGCATTCATTTAGAATGAATTAAAGTTTTACCGTTAACATTATTCAAGGATTTTTCTTATCGTTGCATGAGTGAATCGATCGTGTTTTTAAGGTATCGATTCATACTTAAAACAACGATAAATACTTATAAACATTATTTAAAAGTCTGTCATTTTAACATATTGAACTTCAAAGAAAATCTTACGTAGAAAAAAACGAGGATCTTTCTCGTCATTTTAATCATTAAAAAGAAGTATTGTTTGGAGTGAATTTTATCTGTTTTGAAATTACTATCATTAGTAGAATATCTTAATTTGCACTAGGTTTAGGTGTTAAACCAGGATTACTTTCGCGCACTCAATACAGATGCAAGGTTACATAGTGTTTGTTATTGAGTAATCGAATAGCTTGCACAGTCTCAAAAAAAAATCTGCTTTGTTGATAACCAAAGATCATTGAAAAGTTTCAGAGAAACGCCTTTATACTTCTTAGAAACCGGCAATGTCTCCTTAGAGAAAAGCACACCATGTCATGTGAGAAGAAACAAGGGACAACTTTTATAAGAAGCTAGGTGCTGTATTCATAGACCAGAAACTCCCATTTTATTCCTTGAACCTTTTCCTTTATGTGTGTGTTTGATGAGTTGGGAGTGAGGGTTATTTGAAGGGAAATCTGGTCAGAGAAGAGAAGTTTCCTGTATTTCTTGTAACTTTTAGAAAAGCATAGGAACAAATTTTCTGGTGTTCTACCCTAAAAAAGTCTAGGACATCTACAATTTAAGATATAGGTGTCTCGGGTATGTTAATTTGACAGCAATTGTTCATTAGAATAATAGTTGCAACGGAATATATATATTTCAATGCAAATTGAAAAATAGCACGTTTATGAGATGGCAGCTGCTTTGTATATGTGAGGTATACCTTTTTCCTGCTTTAGGTATAAGTTTATGGTGTACAGTAAAAACCCACCGCTCCAGTTTCAGCCGACATGAAGGAAATGACAAGACCACACGTGAGTCTTTTAATTATTATCGAGCTCGCTATCATGTAATGTAAACCATAGGTTCCCAAAGTGGTCAATATCGACCCCCTGGGGTTGATTTTGCTTTGCAGGGGGTCGATGACAGCGAAAAATTAAATTGGGGGTCCACGAACTGTAAATGGGGGTCTACAAGAGTGGATGTACTTACATAATAATGCTGTTTATCCTGCATTATGGACTATCGCAAAAAGTTTTTGATAGCTTTTCCATCTTCATACAGTGTTTCAGTGCGGTTGTCAATCTTCTTACAAAAAAAATGAGATAGATTGGAAATCACTGAGCGAAGATATTTAAGGTTAAATCTGACTTATTTGATGCCAAATTGAAAATTTTCTATCAAACCATCAGACCCATCCCTTCTATTAAAAGTATTGGTTTTTTTTGTGAATGTTTCTATATTTGCATTTTGTGTATTTTTAATTAATAAAGGTATAATTAACTTTACATGTATTTTAACTTTTATATTGAAAGTGAGTTGTTCTATATCAGACGTCAAAATTATGTTTGATGAATTTTTAAAAGTTCAATATTAGCAAGGCAGGGGTCTACGAAAAACAGGAAAACTCGATGGTACAAAATCGTTAGGGAACCTATGATGTAAACTAAGAAACATAGAAATAACCACACGGGCTTGAATGATATATACAATCCGATAACATTGAATATTCAAAAATCAACAGTCCCTAGAAACAAAGCTCTGGTATACGGATCACAGTTTAATTCAGCGTGAAATTACCGAATGCAAAAGCGACTCGTTTGCCATTTTTCGTCTCTAATACGACAGCAGTGTCAGCGAGTGTCTGTCTCGGGGAACATATCAATCATAGGCTCCGCGGCGGGGGCGGAGGAGACAAATCAGGGGGGCTTCAGGGAACTTCAGGGGGACTTCAGGGGGACTTCAGGGGGCCCTTCAGGGGGCGGAGACAAATCAGCCCCCGGAAGACGCGTCCTCTCGGAGACGCCGTCTTCTACCATCGATCTCAATAAACAAGTCAGCGGGACGTGCATAACACGAGGCGAGAGTGGCGGGGCTGGTGCCTGTGAAGTGACAGCCAGTTATATATACTCGCATGATAATGTGCCACAAGTTTTTTGGGAGGAAATTATATATATAATATTGTGTAGATGAATTATGAAGCAAGCTTTATGCTATGAAATTGTCTCGTAAAAAAATATAAACAATACATAAATTGTAACGCATTTTTGATCTCAAGACGCTTTCATTTTTGACGTGGTCAATCTAACCTTGCTTGGCCGTTTTACCTGGCGAAATCGTGTCATTTAATTAATTTAATTGTCACTTTACTTTTCTATGCCTAAAATTGATTTTTTTAAAGAGTATTTAAAAAACTGTAAATTATATATACTTATTTTTTATTATTTATTTAACGTCCGTTTTCAGGGTAAAATAAAATCATGAAGATGTTGAAAAATTGGATAAAATGACGACTTTTCAAAACCAAACTTTGTTAAAGATTTTTTTTTATCGCACAGGGTTTATATTAAATTCTTTTGATTTCAATTGAAAAAAATTATTTTAAATGCTTAGGACCCTTAGAATAGGGACATGACGAATCTCCAAATTCCTACACTTCAATCGGAAAAACACATATTTATCACATTAAAAGTAAATTTACAAGAAATAAAAAAAAAATTGTTCGGAAGTAGGGATGTATCTAATTTTTTGCATTAAAATTTTTTGATTGGTGCAGTCAATTTTTCACAAAACGGAGCAGAAAATGATCAAAAAAACTCGAGTATGGGACTTGGGCCCTTGACTTTTGAACGCAAGTACAACAGATGTTTTTTTTGGCTATCAAAATATTACGCGCAGAATATTCCAGTTCATTTTCCACAGTGGATATCCGGTTGATTGACGAATGTTGGTGAGCCATTGTTAGTCTAGTGCAACTATTCGACCCAGATTTAAATATTCCCTTGCAAACTTCCCAGCGAGCGGCCGCTCGTAAATCACGCGTGGATTTGACAACGTAATGCCTTTAAAAGGATGCGGGAAATTCTTTGATGTTATGAATATGCTGTACAACATTTTAAAGCAATGTTTCACAACACCGACGCAACGTCAGGTATTTAATCAAAGTGATATTTGGTGTTATATTTTGAAAATTTTTGTGTGATCCGCTGTGCTTAGGCTTAGTGAATTGTGATTCAATTTTTATTTTATGATCGTACAATCGATATCATCTTCATCAAGTGCCTCTCCTCAGAGGAGGTTGGTGACCTTTTCATTCATGTTGTGCCAGTGCTCAGTTTTCTCAAGTGAAAGGGGTCCTTCTACACCGCAATTTTATATTGCTGCTGCCCAATAGCACTATTATATAATCCTTTCCTTACAAAGCTCTGGCGTTTAGATCTGATATTACTTTTGTAGCACACTACAGAATCATCCTTCACAAGCACATCCCTCCACAATCATTCCAAGTCCACTACTCTATTAACGATCCTTAACACACGCTTAGGGTACAAAAACAATCAATATGCTAATATATATTTAAAACCAAGGGGTACGTCATGTCTTTGACTCCAATTATATGGGAAATCTACCCACAGCTTCCTATAATGTTATACTGTTTATATGTAAATATTTTAAAAGTACATCTAAAAATAAGCTCCCGCATTTGACCGCTGGTCGACAGCAAAGAAACGGCCAGAGGATATGTATTTGAATCATTTATCAGAGCCTTCGTTTCTTAAAGTTAAGATCGAGCCTATATTCTGTACGGAATTGAAGGAACCGTACATCTAGTGAACGTACAGTGTTTTTGCACCAATCAACCAAATAGAACAGATAAAATGAATGTTTTATTTTTACAGTTTTCTTATACTATTTCTGTTCATGAAAAAAAATATTTTGCCTTTTTCTAGAAGCTTTTGCTTTTAGAGTGTGAATAATTGTTTGCGCTAAAAATAAATAATATTAAAATTATACAGTGAATTTTAAACATTATATTTCTTACTCTGTTGAATGTCATTTTCTTTAGGATGAAATATTTCAAAATTTATTTTAAAATTGTATTATGAAAGTGAATATCTACATTGTCAAAAACATTATTAAATTATCAAAAATTATTACAGGTGTGATTTCAGCGGATTAAAATAATGTCAAATTTAATCCGATACGGCCTTAATTCATTTTTACGTAAAATTAATGATGCTGAAAAATATTTAAGTTAGATTAAAATATTATTTTCGGATAAAGAATGTCATCGTTATTTTTTTTATTTATTTAAAAAGTTTTTTGATGAAATACGAGATCGTTGCTTATAAGTTTTTCTTTGACGTCGTTGAAGAATCTCAGATTTCTTAAAAGTGAACCTTTTGAAAAAAAAATGAGGTTGAAAGCAATCCACTTATTTGTTAGCAAAACAGAACATTCATTTAAAATGCTCAGCAAGTAAACTTATCTTTTGCTTTGTGTGGTGTGATGCGAGTGGCTTCAATTGAGCATTGTGGTTTATAAACTTTGTGAGAACTCTTTTAATACTTGACGGAAAATTCTTATGAACTTGTTAAATATTAACAACTAGCACCAAAAATTTACATTGTACTTATTCAAAAAAGATATTTCAGAAAAACCTCATGGTTTTGTCAGACACTATAAAAAGGGAACGAAATTACAAAAAAAAAATTAAAACAAGCTTACAACATTGGAGACATTGACAAAATCAAATGTAAAAAAATTACATTAAATCGAATATCTTACACAATGAAACAGAAAAAAATAATTCATCTCTTGCTTTTTAAAAAAAAATTATTTTATATTTGATTCATTTGCCCATCGAGCTTTTCAAATAGTCATAACAATAAATAAAATATTTTAAAAAAATACTCGAGTGATTTTTCAATATGTTAAGTTTTATTGGTGACCGGTTCCGCGAACCTTTAACGTTGGCAATATCAAACTTTGATTAAAGTTTTTATTAAAAATATTAAAATGGAATTCCACCAAGTACTCTCTATCAAAAATATTGATTATTTTTATTTAAATTTTAGTAAATCCGCGACTTACACCCAAGGTAAACTAAGTGCATCGTTTCTGCTTCAAACTCTTATTCCATTACATTTGCACTGTAGCTCAATTTGGTGTGGCGTTTAATCTCATCTGTGCCACAAAAAAATCAATGTTTTCTTTCGTCGTTTCATGCGTGAATTGATTGAGCTGCCATTGCGACCGGAATTGCTGGTAATCAGTTGAAGCAGCAAGCTTGAGTTTTCTCTTCTCAAGTGTGAACAGATTCGAGTATGTCTATTTTGTGGATTGAACGTCAATCAAGTGCGTATTTATTTACCTAAACAGGTATATCAATATGATTAGGCACATTTTTTCACACATTAAAAATGATTAAAGAAACGCTCAGAAAATATCATCGTGACTTGTGTGAGATTCGAACTCACATCACCAAGCTTACATGGCCGGTGCATTATCCATTATGCTAACGAACCACCGCAACTAAGCGAGAATTTTTGTTGAGTGCTTATTTATTACCTATTACAGGTTTATATTATTACTAATATGATTAGGCGCATTAGTTCACACATAGAAGATGATTAAAGAAACTCTCAAAAAAATATCATCGTGATTTGTGTGGGATTTGAACCCACATCCCCAGGCTTACATGGCCTAGGCACATTGGTTCATATGTAGAGTATGATTGTTATATATTCTCTATTAATGGATGTGGTTCGTTTGCACAATGGATAGTACACCGGCCATGTAAGCCTGGGGATGTGAGTTCAAATCCCACACAAATCACGAGAGTTGCTTTAATCATCTTCTATGTGTGAACTAATGCGCCTAATCATATAAGTTAACATAATCTACATGTGCCTAAATTCTCGGCTAAATTAATAGATTTTAAAAATAATATCCAGATTGGATCAAAAACGCCTCACTAGTTACTTTAGTTAAAAGGTCCAGTGCTTGCAAATCACTAAATTTAGTTTGGTGGCACATTGGTTCATATGTTGATTACGATTGTTAAAAATTCTCGCTGAGTTGCTGTGGATCGTTAGCATAATCGGATAAATGCACGTAGACAAGAAGATCGAGAGCTGAAGAGCACGAGACACCATTTTCATGCTTTTAGGCTTTCATGTTTTTCAGCTCATCAACCAACGGAGAAGCTGCCTCCATTGATAGTAAGGGACGAATGTCAGATACGAATAGAAGGGAGGGGAGGCAGACTGGGAAACAGCGAAAAGTGCGCTCCCTGGGAAACTCCCCCTCACGACTGAATAAATTGTGTATGATTATTAGATATATTATATATAAAAAGACCAGCTGTCGGCACCCGGAAGTAGTACCACAGTGCCCGGGGCCGAATGTGAGTTCGAATCTCACACAAGTCACAATGCGTGAAAAAATGCGCCTAATCATATCAGATCCGAGTAGTTGTTATTCCGACTGCTGGTGTGATGCACCGGTGACCGGAAGTCCGCTGAAGCAGCAAGATTGTTTTTTCTCCGCGGAGAGGTCGCGGGGAGGTCACTCGGGAGAGTGGCACCCTCCGGTGATTGATGGGGCGGCTGACGAGGGAGCGAGAGAACGGAGGGAACCGGCCACAATGCTCGATACTTAAAAACGAGCCATTCCACGCCCTGCGCTTGGCAGGGAGAAATGGTAGGGAATCATTTATATGCCACGTAATACCCTCATTCTGTTTCCACACATTATTTTGGCTTAAATGATTATTGAAATTACTCTGTTACAAATGTATCGACGTACGAACCCCTTCCGATTCCCCCGATCGACTTAACCCCTACACTAGCGATTTCACATTACAGCATTTATTTACATTGTTTTTTTATTAGCGTGTGTTTTTTTATAAATATCTAAACATCAAATTGTGTATGTCTATTTTTTGGATTGGACGTCAATCAGATGCGTATTTATTACCCATTACGGGTTTATTATATTATTACTAATATGATTAGGCACATTAGTTCATACATAGAAGATGATTTAAAGAAACTCTCAGATAAATATCATCGTGATTTGTGTGGGATTTGAACCCACATCCCCAGACTTACCAATGTGCCCAGGGCATATATCCAGACGGGACTAAAATCGCTTGACTTGTTACTTTGTTTAAAAAGTCCAGTGCTTGCAAATCACTACATATTGGTTGGCTTGGGCACATTGGTTCATATGTAGAGTATGATTTTAAAAATTCTCGATAAACGGAAGTGATTCGTTAGTAAGCCAGGGGATGTGGGTTCAAATCCCACACAAATCACGATGATATTTTTCTGAGAGTTTCTTTAAATCATCTTCTATGTATGAACTAATGTGCCTAATCATATTAGTAATAGTTTGAAAAATACACTAATATTTCAAAGTGATTTTTGTGTAGTTGATGGAAGCTGTAACTTCACTATTTCAAGCAGACACTGGTTTTTAACACAGTGCCGTTTATTTTATATCCCAACGAATCACTCTTGAACTTTAAATAAAAATATAAACGTAGCACTCTACATTGATAATTTTCTGTTACAGATAAGTGAATGTAGTCAGTTAACAATAGTAACTAACTACTAGCGGTTACACGTTAGTGACGTTGTCAGCCAGCTTAAGAAGTTTAACTCCTGTTTATATGGGCTTGTATGAATTGTCGCAGGCTGCAAGTATGTTAATTCAGAATTTTCAGCGAATGAATTGAATATGGTAAACGTAGTTACAAGTTTGTCACGAATACGCTACCTGGTAATTTAGTGCTTGCATATACGGATGTATGTGAATTGTGGGCGGTGAGTTGCGGGCAGTGCCCGGGCCGAAGTCTGCAGTGACTGTTTGCGGTAACAGATTAGTGACAAGTGGAGGACTCCCGGTGACAAATGTGTGACTCACTACAAACACTGCTGCCGGGCTGGTTCAGGCTTCGCAAACACTGCGAATGTAAACCTACCACCCCTCATCACCCTCATTATATTCTCAGCGCGTTTGCAATGAGCATTTAATGTTTGTTCGCCGCCGATATAAGCTTACAGTTAATTGTGAAAGCATATTCATGAAAATCGGCAACGTTAAGTTCGGGCAAAGTCCACGTTACATTTATGATACACTATGACTGAACAACGAATTTTTAACTGTATAAATATTTTTAATTATGAGACTACTCGAAAATATCGACAGAGACAACACTGTAAGAAATCTAACCCCATGAATGCCAGCATATATCAACCTATACTGATTTTATATACTTAGGAAGTAAAACACGTCTATCTAAATAGCAAAGTACTAAGCTCGAAATTATTTAATTACATAATATTTATTTTCACAAAAAGCAACGAAGGGTTTGGATGCGACGATTCTCCTTAAATACTCTTTATTAAAAAAAAAAAAAAAATTACCTATTTATCTCACTTTATACAATTCTTAAATCGCTTTGTGTAATTTAACAATACTTCTTACCTATTTTAAAAATAAAGTTTTTCTTTTTTATTATTCTTTTACGCAATAAATTTCCCTTCTGAAACCACCAATATATGTTTTTGGGTTATAAATATGTTAAAATAAATTATTATAAACTAAAAAGTTATTTATAAAATATTCTCTATATATATATATATATATATACATATTTTTACTATATTGCATTATTTTGTTTTATATTTATAATTTTTACTATTGTTGATTTTCCCAAATACTATACTTCATAAAAATAATGATCTCACGACATATTGTGTACATTTCTGTAACACCGTTGAAATAAATAAATCATTCCAAAGTGTCTTCAAAATTTACACAAACTATCAATCGTAATATTATACTAATGCACACAGTTAGACTGTCATATAAATATATTTAAAATTTAATATTAGTAATATTGCGCACAGACAATAAATAAATAAAGATTTTCAGAACAAGGCAATAATATAATTAGAATTTCAATAACAATCCACATTAATTAAATGGGATAATGGACGCGTAGTGTGGGGATGGTGGCAGGGGAGAGCGGGGCAGGGGAGAGCGGGGCCTGTTAACAACGGGAACTGCGATAATTCAATAAATAACTCCAGCATCGATTAATCTCCGCTCATAGCTGAATTATTTATCATTTCCCTTTGTTTTAAATTACAAGCTGATACAGATCGACTCCGTCGGTAAAAATATTAAAAAAATACTTTCATTAAAATTGAGGTATGTGCTCGATTAATAAAGCTCCTTGGCGTAGCCTGCTGGACAACGAAGCTTATTTTAAAATGGAGTACATAAAAATCCAATTAAAATATAATAAAGCATTTATATCAAATACAAATCAAGAATTTAAAAGTCATTATGTGCATTCCGATTCGATTCCGCCCTGCAAGGGGTCGATGACAGCGAAAAATTAAATTGGGGGTCCATGAACTGTAAATGGGGGTCTACGAGAGTGGATCCCATTTAAGCAGGTCATCACCAAAATACCACAGTAGATAATCAATCCATACGGTGATATTGAAGAATCGGAAGTCATACTACAAGAAAAACTGATCGGAATAAGCACTAATGAAGAACTGAAGGTGCAGTTTAGGAAGGGATATCACCAATTTTGACTTCAGAGAGTCATACCTGCTATTTATCCTGCATTATGAACTATCGCAAGAAGGTTTCTGAAAGCTTTTTCATCTTCGTTCGGAGTTTCGTAAGGAGTTTCAGTGCGGTTGCCATTCTTCTTACAAAAAAAAGGAAATAGGTTGGAAAACACTGTGCAAGAAGATTTTTTTTAGTAAACGTTACTATATTTGCATTTGTATGTTTTTATTTATAAAGGTATGCAGTAAAACCTCGATATAATTGACCCTTGTTTTACAGATTTCGGATATAACGGACAAAAAATCTGTTGAAATGTTAAAATTCAATATAAGCAAGGGGGTCTACGAATAACAGGAAAACTCGACATGGGGTCAAAATTAACGATTTCGTATAATATATATTTCGATTTTAGTGACTTCACAAGTATCCATGTTCATTTAGCTGTGAACTGAATTCATTAGCAGACATTCAATGGCAGTACATTACCTCCATTAGTGCAGCAGCCGTAGCGCGAGCTTGTTTATTCGCTAAGATTCACTAGCGGGGTGTTTCCCGGATACGAACTCCGGCGCGTATTTTACGAGCGGCTTACTTAGAACCCGGGGACTCCCGCAGAAATATTAATCTTATTACTCGCCCAGGATGGCATTGTCTTTGAGTTTGTCAATGTTAATATCGGCCGCTGATAACTTCACAGGGAAATTTATGGCACAACTAATCCACCTCGCCCGTCTCGGGCGCGCCCGGCCTCTCCTCGGCGATCTGATAGAATAGGACTCCCAAACTTGAGTGTGATATCTCCCATTGAGGTTGATACCTTCTGTGGAGTTGCTGGAGGGTAACGCACTGCTTTCAGCGATCGATACTGAAAATTATCACATCGCTGAAAATATGGCACACTGAAATTTGTATATTAATACTATTGTCAGAAAACACTTGCTGGACAAAACGCTGCTACATATTTATTCTCTTTTTTGAATTTCCAGAATCACAAATCGTTAACTGCATATAATGACACATCGGTAACAACCCATAAAACCTTTTTTTAAACCCCTTAAAAATTTATAGGTAAAAACTAATTTAAAATCTAACTAATTAAAATCAACTTTTTACCAATAACAGTTCTAGAATAGACACAAACCGTATTAGAAAATGACATTCGCCAACTTTGGGCAAATGAGCGAAAACGTGATTTATGTATAAGCTATTGGAACACATTATTGGAGATCTTTTTCTACTTCAATAATATATTTAAAATTTCAATGTAAGTTATTTTCATAATCAATTAAAATTATTTTTTTTTTTTTATGAGATATGAATATTTTCAGTTTTTTTCTATAAAACATATGAAAATTATACAAAATATATTTTTCATTATTTTTCCTTAAATTAACACATAATTCCCTAACTCCTCAATTTTTTTCACGGAAAAATAAAAAATCATGCAGTTAAGGGTTAATAAAAATATATATATATATATAATAACGTTTTTTGGTATGATCGAAAACAATCTTTAGATTTATTTATTGACTAAATATACTAACCATATAAAAATTACATCTAAATATTTATTCCGAAAAACTTCATTACGAATATCTGTTAAAATTGCTGTAAATATTATCAAAAATGTTCTTAGTAAAGTATAAAGACGTTTGAAATTTTATAAATCTACCTACGATTTTCTTTCGGCAAAACATGAATGAATCCAAATAAAAAATGAGTCGTTTGATATATCCGTAAAAAATGTATTAAAAAAGTTTAAAGATGGATCTAAGTGAAGCAGAAAGTACATTAGATTAATTTAAATTACCCGACAGAATTAAGTATTCCGTGGAGGCACAAGTTTTAATGAAAATCGTGTGGATATCGTCAGGTCTCGGTCCGCACCCCCGTCACTGTCATGTTTATTAAAATACAGCCTTACAAAATATTCGACGAGCCCGCGACGACACTTAGACAAAGAGGCTGCCTAGAACGATGACGAAAAAGATGAAAAACGTATTAGCGGTCTCAAACGAAATTTAAATATTTATTGAAAACTTCGAGTTGTCTTGTTTTCAGTCGCATTGTTCTAGTAATTCTAGGCTGTATTGAAGATTTCAACTATTGAGGAAGTATACCTGTGTAGTTATATCGTTTCAACTACTTCAAATACTTGCGTTGATTTATGTTATCGTGGTTATTTTCGTTTAAACTCATTCTAGCAAAATTAATATATTTTTGTCGTCTTTTATATCTGTATTTGTATCTCAACTCTCTAAGCAATGGTTCAGACACCACATTTGTAAAATAATACAACAGTCATTTTTTTTAATTTTTGTCTTTATATTCTCAGGCAAAAAAACATGTAAAAAATCAAAACACATTACACAGTTTTACTTTAACTTTTATCGTTTTAACCGTCATTCATACTTGTGTAACTCAGCTCTTAAAGTAGTGTGTGTGTCATTGATGAGTCTTTGAGAAACAACCCAATCAAAATAATAATTATGAATAAATTCAATGGTTTCGTTGTGCTTTATGAGATATTTTGCCAGAATATCTGTCTTTATATTTACAAAAAATAATCTCCAGAATTAATCATTCTCCAGGAACTCGTTATAAGAACGATATTATTATCATTTTTGGACTGCGAAGGAATCTGTTACACAGTAAAACGTAACTTATTACATGATATTTTGCATTTTAAATAACTGATTAATCACAACGTGTGTATAATTCGTAGAGCAGGCCATTATCGTGGTCGGTTTGCTTGCGCGCTCTCCCCGAGGACGAGGGTTCCCCGCGAAGTTATTCTTTTCCCGCTCAGGTGTATAAATCATGCTAAAGTGCGAGTCTAAAAAATGCTCTCCTGAAATATAAGATTTTTCACGGAGGAAGCAAAGCCAAAGGAAGGATCGCGAGCTTTAGAAGAATGTAAAAAATGCTTATAAATAAATTGAAAAGTAGATCCCCAGAATGACTCCCTTGACGGACGCCACGGAAAAGAGGATTTCTTAAAAAAATATTTACCTCCCCCAACTAACGCAGTAACCGGGGCTGCGTCTTGTAGCAAGAGATGTGGGAAAAGGTTCTATGGGCGGGTTTCTTTAAAATCTGCAAAGAAAAAATGCTTGAATTAACACTCGTGTATCTACCTTTATTTTTTTTATATTAACTTACTTCCGATCATTCCGATCGATCCACAGTAAAATGATCCGACATTCAAACTTTTAAATTTATAAAAAAACACTTGTAGGGGTTATAGAAATTAGCAGTAGAAATTGTTCACAGACGATTACTACTGCATAAATTATTAAAATGAAGGTTTGTTTAGTATTCAAATTAGCGAAATATTATTTCTTCACGTTAGTGACCATCTCACTGAAAATATCACACAATCGTGTTCATAGACGATTACTAGTTTTATACAAAGCAGGCTCTTTTTGTTTGTTTGAAAGGCTCTGTTTTTGCTTTGTATTTATGTTTATATATATATAGTTATTAATTTAACCAAAAAACAAAACAAACTTTTTATTTTAATTAGTAGGTTAGTTTGGTGTTGGCAATAAATAGTTGCCTACCTGTTCGTTCAAAGAGGATAACCTAGATTATTCTGTAATAGATGTTTTAGACAATAGCAACGCGGTTGTATATTCGAGGGTACAAAGCTTGGGTAGAAAGATATATGGAAATGGCGTCGGGAGCGCTTTGAGAAGAAGAAAAGTTTTTTTTTAAAACCATTTTACTTAAAGTAGCGGAATCGCCTTTAGTAAATCAACAATTTAACATATCTATGAGATTGGTCAAATGCTCCAATTCTTAAAGATAAACCAACTGAAAAAATGATTGATCAAAGTTAATCATGTTACAAAACGTTCTCCGTGCTAAACTGTTTTTATTTTTATTTTAAACGCATAATCAAAAATGTCAAAAGATTTATATTTCATCAAAATTATTACGTTCAAACCTGTGCATGCTTATATAAAGTGTGCCTCGTTGGGTACTTAAATATCAGATTTTTTAAACAGCGATAAAAAAAAATGACAGTGATCTCATGATTAATTCGATAACTTACAATAAAATATCATTTATTATTCATGCAAATACACGCGTCTTATAATCCTACGAGGTACATTAATTCGGGACATTTACTTAAGCAGTGGCAGTATAGAGGGAAAGATCCTGAATGCTCGTCGACCTCACTCAGCGTCTGTGCGGCCGGCCAGAAGCAATCTGGGACCAACCCACGACTCTATTCAAGAGACATCTGACTGATGAGTATTGTGAACATGTATACTCGTTTATTTGTAGTGTGTAGGCAATCAATCAATCATAAATAAACAATTGTTCATCGATACTGGAAAGGAGAAATCGGAGACGTATTTGCAGCGAGCGTCAACTAGAGTGTATTGTGATTGAAGAATGTGGGCACAATATGTGACAAACCAGCGATATTATTTAAAAGATCGTCTGCATGATACGTGAAATTCAGTATATTTGTGGAATTAAGGCAATAAATCAATCATAAATAAATAATTGTTCGTCGATACTGGAAAGGAGAAATCAGAGACGTATTTGTAGCGAGCGTCAATTAAAGTGTATTGTGATTGAAGAATGTGGACACAATATGAGACAAACCTGCGATATTATTTGAAAAAACATCTGCTTGATGCATGAAATTCAGTATATTTGTGGAATTAAGGCAATTGATCAATCATAAATAAATAAATGTTCATCGATACCGAAAAGGAGAAATGAGAGACGTATTTGAAGCGAGCGTCAATTGAAGAATATGGACACAACATGAGACAATCCTAAGACTTTATTCATAAGAACATCTGCTTGATGCATGAAATTCAGTATATTTGTGGAATTAAGGCAATTGATCAATCATAAATAAACAATTGTTCATCGATACTGAAAAGGAAAAATGAGAGACGTATTTGAAGCGAGCGTCAATTGAAGAATGTGGACACAACATACGACAGTCTTAAGATTTTAATCATAAGAACATCTGCTTGATGCATGAAATTCAGTATATTTGTGGAATTAAGGCAATCAATTAATCATAAATAAATAATTGTTCATCGGTTCTGGAAAGGAGAAATGTCAGACGTATTTGAAGCGAGCGTCAACTAGAGTATATGGTGATTGAAGAATCTGGGCACAATATGAGATAAACCATGGATGCATGGAATTGAGTATATTTGTGATATTAACTCAATCCGAAATAAACCTTCGTTTAACGATATTTGAAAAAAAAATTTGGACACGTATTTTAAATTTGAATATATTTTTATTTAATTTTAATAACCAAACATTTTTTAAAAGAATTTCTGATAGTATTAGACCTATAATATAAAATAATATTATCAAGCTAAACACAAAAACAAAATACTACTTTTTATCGTATCATGAGAATAAATTTAAATATGTGACTCTACATTGTTTATTTTCTGATTTATTTTTTAATATATTTCAAGGATTTCTACTTATATTATATTTTAAAATCCAGGAAATAGGTAATATTTAAATATTCTTTTTGATTCTCGGATTTTTTGTTGTGAAGATATTAGAGATAATAATATATTCTTACTCTAAAAATCTGATCTGTTTTATATGATATCTAATAAAAATTCCTAGAAAATTCCAAGTCATATCATTACAGCGTAAACAATATCATGTAAAGAAGAAAAATATTTTTATATTAATATATTATTTGAATAACGGCTTTCCTTTGTCTGATCCAGCGTGTCCTATTACTTTACATTAGCATTATTCACTTCTGATTCAACACAAAACAGCTTCTTTTAACTACTACTAAATTAAGAGAAAAATTTGTACAATATTTTATTAGGTAATTTATGTGTGAATTGGTTACTTTAAAACAAATTATATAGACAATAAATTTGTATTAATGTAAGATTTATAAATTCAAAAAAAATATTGATTCGCGACTTTAAAAATATTAAACTCTTTAACAAAACAAAGAACTGAATGCATGTTTTAATAAAGCCAAGAATGCTTACGAATTGCAGATATTTTCCTGGAAAAAATTAAGTACACTGGTTTCGTACTTGCATACAATCTTATTAAATTCTTGAATTATTACATTCTCGTTTAGTTGCAGAGTAATAAAGATTCACTTAACACTAAACCTACCACGACCGGTCAATTGACCGGTTTTGTACTTTGGTATAGAAAATGGGAATATAATTTTATCTTTTTTGCACATTTGACTTCATGACTTTTTCTAATTATTAAATGCAAGTAATATTCTATTTTTATTTTTTTTTTGTATTGTGTATTTTTTGAGTTATGCTTGTAGTATACCCATTTCTACCACAACCGGTCAATTGACCGGTAGAACAATTTATTGCTTTATAAGGTTATCGGATCAAAAATTATGATGTACATGCATTTTCAACATATTGCATTCAATTAAATGCACATTTCTGCAAATACTGTTGCGTCAGTTAGTTCAATCAAGATAACCGTGAATCATAAATTCAAGAATTTGACTAAAATTTTAGATTGAAAGTAGCATTTTAGTCCCGAAGCCCGGTGTGTACCCAACATAATATTAATCTCAGAAGTTGGATACATAACATAAGAAAAGTAGACACAAACTTAAAGTATTGGTAGGTAGCTTTTATTTTATTTTGATATCTTTACTAAATTACTAATACAGGTTACACTTTACCGAGAAAAATGTCGAAACAATCAAAACAGTACAAATTCATAGAAGATATAAATAATATTGACGAAGAGTTTTCGGAAATGAATGAAGATAATTTTTGTAAAAATGAAGATATACAGGTTGAAAATGATCTATTAGTCAAGAGTTTGAATGTACAGTTACTGACGATGAAGAGGAAAATATTGTGAATATATGCCGTGGACGAAAAAAAATGAGATTACTCTGAAGAAGAGATATAAAAAAATGAACAGCATGTTACGATTGGTGGAACTGTTTGGAAAGAAATACAAATAGGTGGTACACCTGGAAGATCACCACTTCATAACATTTGCAGGCAAGAAGTAGGCCCCACAGGATAGAGGGTAAAGTAAAGACTGCATTTTCGTTGATAATTGACCACCGTGTTATGAGCCATATAAGAATATGCAAAGAGAGTGTTAGGAGCCGATTGGAGTTTACCTCAAGATAAATTAGATGAATTTATTGCAATTTTATATGCACGAGGTGCATATGGAGCAAATCATTTGAAAGTTTATTTTTTGTGGAATAACATATGGGGGCCTAAATTTTTCTCAGAAACTATGAGCAGACATAATTTCACAGATATTCTCAAATTTATCCGTTTTGATAAAAAAGTGAACGGAGCCAACGTTTGAAAACAGACAAATTCGCCATAATATCTATGATATGGAATAAATTCATTGAGCACAGCGCAAACTGTTATAAACCGGGTGCTAATATTACTGTAAACGAACAGCTATCTCCAACTAAAGTAAGATGTAAATTTACGCAATACATGCCTAACAAGCCTGATAAATTTGGAATCAAATCTTGGTTAGCATCTGACGTCGATAGCAAATACATCATAAATGCAATTCCATATCTAAGAAAAGATGAAAATAGTCCCTCTTCAATACCACTCACTGAATATGTTGTACTCAAACTCATGGAACCATTTACGGGTTGCGGAAGAACTGTAACCACAGACAACTTCTTTACAAGCAAGTCCCTAGCAACACAACTTCTAATGAAAAAAACAACTTTAGTTGGAACTATCCGCTCAAATAAAAGGGAATAATTACCAATAATTGCGAATCAAAAGAAAGATGAAAATTTTCACCACAGATAATTGTACTCTTACAATCTATAAAAGTAAACCAAAAAAAAAGTTGTTTTACATAGTTCTAAACATAAATCAGTAACAGTCGATAACAATGATAAATGTTTACCTGAGACCGTTTCATATTACGAGTATAATCAAACTAAATTTAGTGTAGGCATGACCGATCAAATGGCGAGGAAATATACCATAAAATCTAAGTCTTGCAGATGGCCTCTCCAAGTATTTTTCAATATCCTTGATTTAACTGGCATAGATGCCTGGATTTTTAACGAGCAAACGACAGGAGAAAATATCTCGAGGTAAGATTTTTTACTCTAGTTAGCAGTAGAACTTGCCGCCGATTTTCGAGAAGCTTGTAAACAATCAAAAAAAGAAACAAATACGAAAGGGACATTGTCTAAATCTACTACAGATTCTTATCAAGGTAAGACGTGTCAAATAGATTATTGTAACGAAAGTAAAACAATCAAAATTTGTTCAAAATGTCAAAAAAATGTTTGCGGTAAATGTACAATGGAGACACCCTGTATATGTAAAAAAATGCTATGAGCAATTAATTAAACATTATTTTTCTTTGTTTATGTAATAAAAATCGTTAGTACACATTTTTGTTTAGTTATAATAAAGTTACTATGTTTATTTCCTTCTTAAATCCATATTTCATAGAAAACACAATGACCGGTCATTTGACCGGTTGTGGTAGAAATGGGTATATATCAAGTGCTGGTACGTTTAGTGTTAAACAAAACCCATGGCCGTAACAGCCTTTTTTCTCGATCGATTACATACAAATAGATTATAAACAAAATTGATCTATTTGGGTGTAATATGTAAAAAGTAAAATGCTCAACTGGAGATATTTATTATCTCGTGATGAAGTTTGTAGAGAAAGGGAGAACTAATATAACACGCGTTTTCTACGCATGAGATTTAAGATGGACGTAAAATGTTATGTAGGAGCTTTATTATCGATAATGAAGAATATGGAGACCAATCGCCTGAAGGGATGTGGCGCCGAGGCTTCAGTTGCGAACAAGGACTAGGGGAAGGTCGGTAAAGATGTAGGGTTACGAATATTTTTAAAATAATTACTTTTGAGTTTTATTTGTCAAGTAAAACTGCTCCAAAAATAAAATTCGAGTTCTCAAATTGCAAACTACTCAATTCACAATAAATTTATTAACATATATTGATTACTTATACAGCTCAAAAATAATACTAACACCAAATCAGCTGAGCGATACTTTAAAAAAATGTTTTAAAAATATCAAAGCATGCAATTTGTATATGAAGATATTTTAAAGATGTACTTGTTTTTGACTTTTGTATTAAACAGAAAAATTTAGATTAGAGTTCAGAATATTTTTATTTACTGCTTATTTTGATGCAATACAAAGAAATATGCTGTATTTATTAATTTAGTTTCAACAATTTCTTTTTTTTTTTATTCACATTTGAGCAAAAGCATATTGAAACTTTTAATTTCATCATTATTTTTTGACGTTTTGCTATTAAAATAATATTTTTTATGGTAGACATCAATCATTGAACACAGGCTCAATATCCAAAATCATCATTTTTGACAAGTTGGTCTTGTGCTCATAACTTTGGCACTTTAACATAGCTTATTAAAAAAATTATAATTTTCATGTAGAGCACTTATAATTTTCTAAAATCAATATTGCACTAGTGAGATAACAACAGATAAAAAAGCTATTGGATGTATTTGGACCGACTTGAGTCTTCTCTGTAGCAACGTATATAGGATCCTGTATTATTATTTTTATACGGCAACCCTATGGAACGGTTGGTTCTTGAGAGTAATTATCGCAGACATAATAGGTGATAAGAGATAAGTTTGTGTGGAACGGTTATTGATGGCGACAGCTCCGAGAGCGAGGGCGCTGCTACAAAAGAACAGTAACTGTTATCGGCGAATCAATTGATTAAACCTAATTGCATTATGAAAACCGAGATGTATTGTGGGGGAGAAGCAGCATACAAAAGATTTGTTCTTATCAATTGTCATCTTCTAAATTAATCGAAGCGGAAATGTTTTAAAAATATATATTTAGATTCTCGACAAGACGGTGCAGATCTTTTGAATTGAAACAAACTTCTGTCAGTTGAATAAATTTTATTGAATCTAAAAGCAGGTTTTCGGTTAGCAATTGTCATTATTTTATCTGGATGTTACGAAGGGATGAATATTTTGATAAGCAACTGATCTATTAAAATAAGATTTTTAAAGATGACCAAAAAGTAATAACACAATAGAATTTAAATATAATAAATTAAATTTGACACAGAAAAGAAAAAGTTTGTTTTGTTTTACATGGACATATTTTAAAAGAAATGAAGTTGAGGTGTTTTAAAATATAACATCATAATATTACCTTTTGAAATTCCATTGATATAAATTTAAAAAAATTGTATATTAATTAGTATAATTTATGTATATACAAACATACAAATCCTATATAAAGTAGTTGAGATGGTTTAAAACCTACATATTGATATTCCACTAAACCAGAAAATGGAAATCAATTGAGATGATTTAAATGTAAATATAATACCTCTTGAATTTGCTTTGTCAAGGCGTGGAAATCATTTATAAACCACATAAACAAAATTAAATCCACCACATTAGTTTCGGGATTGAGATTCTGAGGATGTTTATATACTACAAAATAACAACCTTTACTAACATACAATAAAAACTTAATTAATACAAGGATTATTTTCTGCGAAAAAGATATTAAAAAAGTCATCTGTAAGATATGAACATGATTTTTGTGTGAAAATAAAAAATAAAATATTTTTAAAAAAAATCAATTTGACGGGTTTAAATGGGTTTAAGCATTAATTATATTTGAGTTATGCTATTAGGCAGCAGTAATACGCTTCGAATAAAAAACTGCGGTGTAGAAGGATACGAGGACCCACTATACCAGGGGTTGGCAAAGTGCGGCTCCGGAGCCGCATGCGGCTCTTTGACCCCTTAAGTGCGGCTCTGGCACAAATATCCCCGGGTATTGATTTTAATAAAATTAAAATTAAAAACATACAAACCGGACTTACTTAAACTTTACAAGGAGATGCAAGATCATCGTTCGCATTATCATGATTTAAATTTATTAGATTAAATTTTTTACTAAGAACGATTTCATAGATTTTTTTTTTTCATTTATATGTGCGTCTCGTAGAGAATATATTCTGATTTTTTTTATTTTAAGTACTAACGTATAATTATTAACACATATATGTGTTTTATAAAACTTTCTTTCTTATAATTATTTTTTATATTACAGTAGCCTTAAGTTTTTATACTAGACTTTATATTTCTTATTTTTTCAAAATTGAATTATGTTAACTTGAAAGCCCTGAGGGCGTTTGTTTGATAATAAATAAATAAATAAGGAAATCATGTTTTATTCGGTAAACCCGCAATTTAATAAAGTGTTATATTATAATAGAGGTTTGTTAAATCAATAAACAAATTTAGCTCCCAATTTATTTTTTTACGTTGTAATGTACATATTTGGCTCTTTGGTAAATATACTATACGGCCTCAGCATAAGTGGTATAAGGTTGTTGTGGTATAAGGTCTAAGGCAGTTGCTTTCAGCCTTTTAATTACCTGGCGAAATCGTGTCATTTAATTAATTTGATTGTCACTTTATTTTTCTATGTCGAATGTTGATTTTTTACAGAGTATTGAAAAAACTGTATATTATATTTATCTATTTTTTATTATTAATTTAAGGTCTATTTTAAGGGTAAAATAAAATCTTGAAGATGTTGAAAAATTGGTTAAATGACGACTTTTCAAAACCAAACATTGTTAAAAAAAATTTTTTTTTTTAATTTTCAAAATAATATATCGCACAGGGTTTATATTTATTCATTTAATTTCAATTGAAAAAAAGACTTTTAAATGTTTAGGACTCTTGGAAAAGGGACCTGACGAATCTCCAAATTCCTACACTTCAATCGGAAAAAACACATATTTATCATACTAATAGTAAATTTATAAGAAATAAATATATATATTGTTTGTAATAAAAGATGTATCAAACTTTTTGCATTTAAATATTTTTGATTGGTGCAGTCAATTTTTCGCAAAACGGACTAGAAAGTGATAAAAAAAAAAACTCGATTCAATATATTTTTATTTTCTATAAATTTACTATTAATATGATAAATATGTGTTTTTTCCGATTGAAGTGTACGAATTTGGAGATTCGTCATCCGTCAAAAAAAAAATCTTTAACATACTTCGGTTTTGAAAAGTCGTCATTTCATCCAATTTTTCAACATCTTCAAGATTTTATATTACCCTTAAAACGGACGTTTCAATACTTTGTAAAAAAATCATCTTTTGGCATAGAAAAATAATGTGACAATTAAATGACATTAATTTTTTTAGATTAATGTCAATCTGAATGCGTTTTTATTTACCCATGCAGGTATTAGTATGTTTATGTGATTAAGCACATTTTTTCATACATATTGTATGAAAAAATGTGCTTAATCACATAAACATACTAATACCTGCATGGGTAAATAAAAACGCATTCAGATTGACATTAATCTAAAAAAATTAATATAATTGAATGGTGCGCGTCTCGGCTAAACATCAATAGATTTTAAAAATAATAATAACCAGACTTGGATATAAAAATGCTTCACTTGTTACTTTAATTAAAAAAAGTCCAGTGTTTGCAAATCATTAAATATTGATTAGCCCGAGCATATTAGTTCATATGTAGATTATGATTATTAAAAATTCTCACTAAATTGCAGTGGCTCGTTAGCATAGTTGGATAAATGCACCGGCCATGAAAGCTTGGGGATGTGGGTTCGAATCCCTCACAAGTCACGATGATATTTTCTGAGAGTTTTCTTTAATCGTTTTCAATGTATGAAAAAATGTGCTTAATCACATAATTAAATGACACTTAATGTCCAACCGGACACCAGAGGCAATTAAAAGGTTGGAAGCAACTGCCTTAAGCATCCGATAACGCGAAACTATAAAAAAATATATGAAATCAGATAGTGGTATTGGATAATTACCATGTCGGTTGGTGCGCAACGCGTGTAGGCAGCCTCGTACGCGAGAAAGTCGTCCTTACGTAACGCCCGCTCATATTCCTCACATAGCTTGAATTCATTCGACACCGACTTGTTACTTTAAATTTCCGCTCGTTGCCCCGCGGGGGGTGCCCCGGGCATGCGCGCCCCCGCCCCGCCCCGCCCCCCCCACTCCGCCCCCGCTCGCCCCCCACTCCTCCCCCGCCCCCCCCCCGCCCCCTCCTCGCCCCCGCCCCCGCCCCCGCCCCGCGCCAGTCGCGCTTGTGCCCTGCCCCGGACTGCACGCGCCCCCGCATCTCCTCCGACTGTCAAGTCGACCGAATGAGCCAGCAAGTGAAACAGAGCAGTGCCCCGAAAAAAAAAAACGCGCAAATATCCAAAATTGAAAATGTCGCCGCGGTGATTCGTGTGAATAAAAAAAAAAAAGCCCTGTGCGTAACTGTCAAAAAAAATTATTTACACATCGACGTTTGATTATATCAAAGCATTGCGCTCAAGACGTTTAACAATAGTAAATTAATTAAAATTAAATAATAAGTAATTCATAAGTTTAATGTGACAGTTGTCTCAGTGTGTGTAGTGAGGTTGTGATTCAATGCGAGAGCTTTCATCCCCAGGCTTCAGCTTTGAGCTTTTGAATAGGTTTGTTATTTTCATGTACTTCTCAAATGTAATATAAAGTATACTCAGGGTCGTTATGCGCCACACTTAACTATAAAATAAAATATTGTGTCTACAAAGTTTTTTATAATGAATATATGATATTTTTTTTAATAAATACCTGCTTGATAACGCATTGTGCTTGCGACAGTAAAAGTTTCTTTTTTTCTTGCAAAGAACCGAGTGCATGGAAAATAATTGAAAATGACAAGTGATTTTTTGAATATTTAAAAAACATATCAATAAAATTATTAAAAAAAAATAAAACAAAACGATGCTTAAAACTTACCTCAATGTTACTATTATTTATATAAATTAATTGTGTGCATTTTTTTTATTAAAAGAGTAATTTTAAAAAACACGGTAAAATATTCAGATTCAGATAACGCGCTGTTTTTTTTTTAATATAAATTAATGGATTATATTTATAATTTATCACGACTGTGTTAGAAAGAATGTTTAAAAATATACAACCATTTATTTTATTTTTATAATCACTTTTCACAAAGCGGATTAAGTGCGTAAAATAAACCCAGGTTTAAAATTATTCTATTGTTTAGACTTTGCATACTTTTTATACATTGCAGAATTAATATGATATAAAATCCCTGAAAACTTTATCTAAATGCAAAATGAAGCTTTTACAAAAGTGTCTTGAGAACGCTGCATAGTCAATTTGTTATTATATGTCTAAAAATTATATAATCACTCTAATTTTAATTCTACGGAAAATTGCAGGTTTCTATGATATATTTGTAAACCAGAAACTTATTAATCCAGACAAAGCCGCATTGCCTATAAATGCTTCTAATTGCTTATTTACCTGTCTTCTTCCTCTTCTATTATAGAGTGGCCTTCTTATAGACTCCTCGTCTCCCGTTTGTGTAATAGTCATAAAAAGTTCATTTGGCCAGAATGACGCAGTCTCTCTAAGCGGGGTCTCATTTGCATATTTACGATTACTCCCTTAAACATTGCCACCTTACTAATAATTACTCTAAAACTCAGTAAGTGCTGTACAGTTATTAAATGTCATATAAATGGTGTGCCCGCAATATGTCTACTTCATTAATAAGGGACCCCTTCACTCAGGACTGCCTAAAGGACTATAGAATTCTTAATTATCTAATTTTGTCAATTATAACTTTTTTAGTTATTGCGAATTACAAAGCTTTTAACTTAATATATAAATTCGAGTAAAGCGTACTCTCAAGGTAATCACATGATAAAGATAAATCACAATCAACTAAGATAAACCCTATTTCGGTTCCCTTGAGAATTGATTGTGTATAAAAGGTATTTAACCTCTATCGAAGTCTATGAACTTTTCTTTCCATCTCTCGTTAAATCACTGGCTAGTTAAAGTAAGGTTTGTATTAAAGATTTTCGGGTGGTTAATTTCACAGTTAAAATCTTTTTTTTAACTAACAAGAAAATATGAATATTTTTTTAAAAACATCATTTTCAAATGTATTTGCGGTTAAAAAAATAGGTCAGCGTATAAAAGTGTTTTATTTTTAATATACGCTGTATTTCCTTCTTCCTTCAAACACAAAGAAGCGTAACTTTCATCTCTTGATAAAATATTATTTTTTAAATATGGGGTATCCATATAGTTATTGTTTTATATGTCTTTAATTTTTCATTATATTTTTTTTTAGTCGGGGAAAATAGATATTGAATAAGGCCCTTTCAAATCTAACGACTTGTATTATAATTTGGAGGTACTAGTTGGTGCTCAATATATACAAATGATACTTCACAATAAAGAAGGCGTTGGAGACCAAACTCCTTTTATAGAAAATGTATAACGTGTCAATGTATAATGTATAACGATATTCTTTTACAGAATCACAAAAAAAACTTGTTTCAAATTTAACAGCACCTCTCAACTATAAAAATAGATAAAACAGGTAAATGCAGGTTATCTATTTGCAACTTTAATAAACTCCGTATGAATTTCTAACCCTGTCAAATTTAACCGAAACAAACCAAAAAAATCTCAAAAGCACTGTCGCGCGAATTCCACTGCACCCCTCAACTATAAGGGTTGATAAAATATGTAACTGCAGCTTATCTGTTGGCAACTTGAATAAACTTCGTCTGAATTTCTAGGTAAGCAAATCTACATTTTTCTTTAAGATAGATAGGCTTACGTGTAGGGTGGAAGTGCATTCACCTCACGTTTAGTATTCAAGGAATTTTGGTTCAAGGAAGTCCTGAAGCACTCTACTTTTAAATGCGTGGTTAAATTTGTATAAGCATACTTGCTGATGCGCTTTCAGCAAGCAAAAAACAATACAATTTTTTTCACAATTGAATATCAATTTAAATTGAAAATAAAGAATTTATTACTAAAAAAAATATTTTTTTGTCTTAAACAGAAACTGGACTGTATTGTATTTTAACATTTCTAGTTTTTTTTTTCAATTGAAAGGTATCTTTCAAGTTTGACAATTGCTAGAAAATACAAATAATCTGTATGGTGTTTGGTGACTAAACCTTTTTTCTCATTGATCAATCTTTCCGAAACTGAACAACCAAGTATATTCCATTTTTTTATAACCAACAACATCGGTCAACGTTGACATTACCGAGTGAATACTAAATGGGATTTTGTTTTCTGAACAAGCATTTCGTTAATCAAGCTTTCAGAAACGTAATGTTATAGTGATACTTTTATTTTGTAAAGTGACCAGTAAAGTCAACAGTCAAGGCTGACTGAAAAATATCATAACTTTGTACTAAAACGTATTAGAAAAAAAACTTGATGGCCGTCAGGGGAAATACGAATGGCAAATAAACGTACGAGTCCTGAATAAACATCAAAAACTTATTAATTAATTATATTTCTACCCAAATGACTAAACAGAATTTAGTTAAATCAAATTAATCTGTATACATATTAGATTTGCTGCTTTATTCATGATCATTGATTAGAGTCTATTAATTTACTCGAATTTGTATTTCCTCAGGCAGCCATTTACTTCTCTTATTATGTTTTGACGAAACAAAAAAAAAACTTATTTTAATTTTGTTCCAAATAAATAGTATATCACAAATAAAAATACAACACCACAAAATTAATAAATGTACTTCGGAACATAATTAATATTATAATGATAAAAGTACCTTTGTATTTTTTCTTCACATTGAGTTTATTTAAATTATTTGCAGTACTTGTTTCGACCCGATACACTGGGTCATCATCAGATGCTTAACTAAACTGAGCATCTGATGATGGCCCAGTGTATCGGGTCGAAACTAGTAATGCAAATAATTTAAATAAACTCAATGTGAAGACAAAATACTAAGTTACTTTTATCATTATAATAATGGATCTTCACGAATCAAAGGCCTTGTCCCTCAACAAGATAATTCATATTAATGAAGTTTCAACAAGTATGTGCTGGTAATACTATGGAAATCAATACAATGCTAATAAGTTATATAGAAAAGTAATTAAAGCCTGAATGATAAGCAGTTAAAACAAGCGTGATAAAATCAAGCCGAGGCAGCCTTCAGAACAACCCCCGCTCGCTATAAATCAGCAGCGTGTAGACACATGTACCTCCTAAGTCCAAGATCCTTCCACTGAAACTTCAGGACCTTTCATCCCCATAGAATCCGCACTAATGGCTAGGGTTTAAACTGGGCCTTAATTTGAGGTACAACTTGTTTGTTCTTGCGGCCGGACCCTCGCAGATTATGTCCAAGATCAAAAACTTCGCACACACCTCAAACTATTAAAACTGCACAACGGCGAGGCTACAAGATCACGACGCGGATAATCACTCACTCACAAGGACAATGAACACAAGTCTTAATGGGTTATTCAGGAAACCTGAAATTCAATTAAATTTTTAAATCAATTTTTTTAAATATCATTTTATTTGATTTCGCACAGAACCAGCGCTTGCGCCAAGTATGAGGATAATAAAAAGTGGAAATATCAATTTCAATTTTATATATTTACAACGTCAAGAGACAAATAAAACAGTGCTATAAATTTTCATTTGACTCATAAAAGTAAAATACAATAAAAGGATTGTAAAACAATCCCAAAGTTAATTGCCATGTTTGTAGAGCATATTCTCTCATTTAATATTGACTAAGTCTGCGGTAAATAGTCTAGTATACCCAACTATGTAATTTACCAACTCTGCGTAGATATTCAAATTCTTTATATTTTATGCATGTCTTATTCCGTCTGGTAATAAAATAAAAAAACATGACATCTAGATTAGAATATGAAACTCTAATTCCATGTTGCGAGAAAACCATTTCATTATAATAATTCTGTCAGAGTCGAGACGGTCACATTAGTTAATGACCCCGAAAACATCTCGTGTAATACGGCTTCATATGAAACAGCCCTTAAGACCCTTGTACGTGGCCCTCTATAGTTACGAAATCTACGGCAAACCGGTTTAATTTGTAATACTCCATGTGTCATATAATTCAAGTGCTTTTTCTCAGAAGAGCTCGGTGACCCATCAACATATTTTTTCTTTGATTTTTTCCCTTGAAATGCAATAATGGCTGGAAGATTGCGTTACGTTTTATTTATGGGCTAATTCAAACAAGACGATTTAATAGAAAAGGAAATGGAGTTTTATAAGTATAACAAGTGTATTGTGGCTGAAAATTTGTATTTTTTTTTCTTTCAATTTATCGAAATTCAGGATCAACCCCCTTAAGAGGCACTCACTGCCGTGTCAGTGGCGGCCTTGAAGACCCTTTGACATCATAACATTTTATTTGCTATCGATTACAGGCGTGTCCTACTTTCTTAATCGCGCTTTTGTCGTAAAAGAAGTTATCTTCACTTCTTCAGTATATTTTATGGCAAGCTACATACACTTTATTGGATAATACAGAATAAAGTACACGCGTCGGTGAGCCCTCCCGCGGGGACAAGGGGTTCCTCTCTATCGAGGATCTCCATAACTGGGATTACCGCCATTTGTTTTTCAGACACCGGGACAGGCTTTATTTAACCCAAGACTAACTTTAAATAAGACAAAAAATAAAACAAATACACAATAACTTAGTTGTACGTAATGTCCTTACTCGCATTATTAAATAGTTACACCAAGGTAAATAAAAAAGTACTACTTTAAGTGAGACGTTTAACTGCTTTATTAGAACGTAGTTCACTCAAAGCTTACTCGTATTTTAAACTGTGTTTAGTATCATTGCTTTTTTTACTAAAACAGCGTTTTTTTTCACAATATTTAGATAATCGGTTCACAAATGAAACTTCGAAAAAATCTTTGAATTTTTTTTTTGACCGCAACAGCCTTATAAGTGTGTGTTTTAAATCCTATCAATGTCGTGTAAATATTATTTGAAGGCTTTTTTCAAATCGTTATGTGTGTGAAACGATTACCTGAATATTTTATAAAAAATTAACCTGGATGGCTGAAGCATTTGATTTATTAAAAATATCTGACGTAGCTCTTAGAAATTTAATATCTTACTGTTGATCTGGGACAATAATCCCAGATCATATTTTCGATTTTCCGAATTCTAATTCTTTTGGTATGGTTTCTTTTTTTTTTATTCATTGATTTATTATTCTCGCATTTGTATACGAAAAACAATTCCAGAAGAAGCGTTCAATTATCCGATCTCATTATCGCCGTGTCTATTTATCAGATGCTATCCTTTTCAATCAAAATTTATTCTACAATCCGAAATTAAAAATTACGGATCTGTTGTTCGGATATTATATCTTAAGCAAATGTTCGATTATCCGAATCGAATATCCGATATCCGAACCGGTTGTTCGATTATCCGAACATTTTTTTTTTTTCGACTCTTATCCCGGTAAAGACGAGGACGCGTGGTGACCCTCTCCTTGGAAACGACTGCCGCAGCCGCAGATGTAGTCCGGATAAAGGGACCCGGAGCTCCGCGTCTCCAGTGGATTACGCATGGCGGAGATGGGAGCAGGTACGGAGTATCACGGACGACGTTCGTGCGGGCCATTGATCATGTGCGTGGGTGACTGTACTTCTGCTTGCTGTACTTCATGGCACCAGAGGCGTTTCATGTTTCTTGCTGAAAGCAAATTGGATACAAACAAAACCTTGTTAAAATTTTACTTGCTAGTAAAATCCATAACAGACTAACGGACTATACCAAATATAGCAAAAAAGTAATATTTTTACTTGTCAGCAATTTTGACTTTTAAGGGATTCTTCAAACACCAGAAAACGCTTACAAATAATAAGTATACTATATTAGTCACATATGTCTATTTTTTGATTAACGTCAATCAAATGTGTATGTATTACCCATTACGGGTTTATTATATTATTACAAATATGATTAGGCACATTAGTTCATACATAGAAGATGATTTAAAGAAACTCTCACCTCTGTACTAACCCTTGTAAATATTGGTTGGCCTGGGCACATTGGTTCAAATGTAGAGTATGATTGTTAAAAATTCTCGATAAACGGAAGTGATTCGTTAGTACAAGGGTTAGTACACCGGCCATGTAAGCCAGGGGATGTGGGTTCAAATCCCACACTAATCACGATGATATTTTTCTGAGAGTTTCTTTAAATCATCTTCTGTGTTTGAACTAATGTGCCTAATCATATAAGTAATACTATATTAGTCCTTATTCATATTTTCAGGTTAATATTGGGTAATTCAAAATAAACGAGTCTGTCATGAAAGCACACTTGTTAAATATTTTTTTCAGCGGTTGTGTGTGCTCTGTTATGGCAATACAAAAAACCTGAAAGCAGAAGTAGCAAAACTGTCATACAATAGAGTCGTGGGCTGAATCAGTTAATTTTTCTATGAAAACAGAATGTTAATGCCAGTGCTCAGAATCTACGAGAATAGTCGAACAGAAATAAGTTACGATAATGTATGTCTATCTTCTTTGTTCTGTATTTACTTATTGCATGAGTATTCTGGCAGGTTAGTATAAACGCAATCTCTGCTAGTGATGGGAAAATTATTAGATTTTAATGATCGATTAAGCCGAAAATAATTAAGTACTTCACTTAAGAAAATTACTTGGCAAGAAACATTGAAGTTTATACAAAAACGTTTAATACAAATATTTACCTGATAATTATACTTATTTTGAATTCTAGCGGGTTAATGAAAATTTATCGGTAGCATAAACTGATTTTAACAATTTGATAATAAATTATTAAAGCTGTAATCTGTTTGACACTAATTAGATGAAAAACCTAATTCATTATAACATTTTTCTATCACTGAAATTATTTTGTATATAAAATAACCTTAATATTTTGTTTAATAATAAACATCAACTACTTTTTCATCAACTTGCGTATTTTTAAATCAATTTATTTTTAATTTGAAATCTATGATAAATATTTTATTCAACTGTTTTAATGTTTTTTTAATTTTTTTAATATTAAAATACCCGATTATTCAATTACGGATATTCGGTGTGGTCCATTCCTAATTTACACAATGCTTTCTTGCGTTGCTTTGTATATGCTCCCTAGAATTCTGCTTTCCGCGAATTGATTAATTTATTCGGAGTGTGCTTTTTATACGGGATATTGTTTAATGCAAACGTACTGCCGATAAATTAAACTATGCTCAGAGATAATATTAATATAAAAGATAAACATCGTTATTCTGATGTACAGAGAATAACTGTTATATCAGTTTTTCTTCTGGTACGTTACAGAATGGAATATTCACGATTCAATTTATAAAATATGGCTAATAACATATGGATTTTTTTTATTACAAACTCTTAAATGATAAATATATAATATTAAGAAATATAATGAAATGGTGCTTTATTTACATTTTTTCGAAATCGAATTTTGACAAATCTCATTTCTTACCAACAACATGAAGGTAAAATCATTTTTATAGAATATACAGGATAAGTATCGAAAATATTTGATAATATTTATCCAATTTTGAATAGATATTGAATTACTCAATTATTGAAACATTACCTACGGCAAAATACAGAATATTATTATGAAAATATACAACTAAAAAATTGTAAGTTATCCATTTTATAAATTGGAAATATGCGATATGATGGTTTATTTTAGTTTCCATTGGACATTATGTATCGATTTCAATAAAACTTATTTATTATATATATTAGATTTTCACTTGCCAGACACTCTAGCTAGAAGAAAAGCATACTTAGGTCAGTTATACTGTGTTTATACTAAATCTTCATGAAGTGTAAGTGATTAATCGAGAATTGTTGGTGCTAAAAGGCACTTGTATTATAGAAATGACTGTTATTTGCAAATATTTACAAGTCAAAAATATCAAGAGATTTATTCTATAGGTCAATGAGATCTGTGTGGTATAGCAGTCCAAAAAAACTTATTATTTAATAAAAAGTTAAAGGTTAGAATAAGTTCGTAAAAATGCCATGATGACACACGCCTCGCAGCCAGCGTTGTAAGTTGAACGATAACACATTTATATGTACGGGATTTTTTGATGCTTTTTCTAAATTTATATTGCAACCTTATGTTCATTTCCATAAAAATAAACGGTTTTTAAGCAAATTAAATAGAGAGCAGGGGTAGATCTGCATAAAAGCATTAAATAATGAGAGTGTCCAAGGCTTAGGGTGTCGCCGCGGCTTGGGGTGGATGTATGGCCGCCCACCTGCCCCCTATCAGCTCGTAATCCATACTTAGTAATTTTAAATTACCCTAAGTGTTAGCTTTTCCGCCCTGTTGTATAATATCAAAGTTTTGAACTAAAACCATTAATCGATTTATTCTTTTACGGTTTTGAAGTTAAGCTATACCACTTTGTAAAGGTCAATTATATAAAGTTTTTTTTTTTTGTTCACTTCATGTTAAAATTAAAGAATTCATCATATTTTAATCTTACTAATACCGACCGCTGCGGTATTTGCGGTATTGCTGCGGTAAAAAATAATATTTAATCAGTAGAATAAATTGAATTTAACTAAAAATATACAAATCACTGGGTAGTGTAAAATTAATAACTAAAGTAAATAATTGTTTTTGCCATTACGGGTAATTGAATATCTTAAAAATCACGTAATTTGAGCCTCAATCAAATATATAGAAAACAAATACAGTAATACCTCGCTATACGCGACCCCGTTTTGCGCGGTTTCACTGTAACGCGAATTTCTAATTTCGCATTAAAATGCCTCGCATTACGCGAATTTCTTATTTTAAGAATGTGTATGAATATAATGTAGTCATTGACTTCTTTTATCAATTAAAAACAGCGTTGGGTGTTATGAACGTATTTTACAAAAACGTAAAAGAAATGCTACCCAAAAGACAATAGATGTATTTTTCATGAAAAATAACATGTAATACTGCATAATTGATTCGTATTTTTTTGGTATTAAGTTTTGACTATGTATGCATGTTTAATCGTAAACTCCGATATACGCGAATTTCACTTAACGCGATTTTTTCCGGAACGCATCCCTCGCGTAAAGTGGGGTATTACTGTAGTCAAATTTAGTATTGATTGGAGAAATATTCTAATATATATAAATAAGTATACTATTATGTAATAATTGTAATAAATGAATATACCCGAAAAAGGAAAGCCTGCAAATAATATTGGGTCGTCGCTGATTGGCGACCCCTGGCCGTAACCGCAATTTTGATTCTTGCAAAGGGAAGACCGTTAATTCCGGTCGGCTCGGCACTAAACCAACAGGGGCGCCCAACCGGCGGCCCTCGGCCCCGAATATATTTTATTTAGAATATTAAAATTTAGGCTCCGAGTCGCGTTCATTGATCGTCGCGTTTGAATTGGACTTTATTTAATTAAATACTTCAGTCGGGACTGTTGGGGCGGAGGCGTCGCTCGCACGCTGCTTTCACCCTTTGCTTTTTTTTGTGGAATTACTACTAACGTTTACCCTTTCTCTTAATTGAGTCGTAACAAAAAATAACGATAAAGGCAATAATGTTTTAAAATTGGGTATATTATGGAATGCGGATTGGCTCTCTGCTCTTTGCCTTTTCGGATCATTTAATTCTGGCACCTTCACTCACAAGACGAACAAAATAAATATAGACTCAAATAACAAATTCTAGATTAATAAATCATCAAAAGCAGAATATTATCAAAATGAAAATAAATAAATACCCGATTTTTCAGTTTCCACCCTAGAGCTCGGTCTATTTAATATTTGCTATTTACATATGTTATTCAGTATTTTTTTCCCAATCATGATACCTATTTCCTCATTTTATCAAAAAACAACAACTTGTTCTACGTTTTTTGCACACACAAAGAGTATTGAGCCAGCGTGTATAATTTTCAGTAAAACACCGCAACCTCGCCGCCCTGAGGCTCGGCCCGTTTGATATTTATTCCTCGCACATGATATCCAGTTCTTCTTTTCCCCAAAAGTGATACCCAGTTCGCTATTTTACCCAAATATACGCTATGTTCTATGTTTTTCGTCCCCACAGTGAGTTTTGAGTCACCTTATAAAATTTTCAGTAGAAAAGTGCAACCTCGTCGCCCTGAAACTTTACCCGTTTAGAATGTATTCTTCGCACATGATATACAATTCTTCGTTTCCCCAAAAGTGATACGCATTTCATAATTTTACCCAAATATACGTTTTATATAATTTTTTTCGTTCACACAGTGAGTTTTGAGCCACCTTATATATTTTCAGTAGAAAAATGCAACCTCACCGCCCTAAAACTTTACCCGTTTAGAATGCATTCCTCACACATGATATACAATTCTTTGTATCCCCAAAAGTGATTCTCAGTTCGTTATTTTACTAAAGTGTACGCTTTCTTCTGTGTTTTTCGTTCACACGGTGAGTTTCGAGCCGCCATGTATAATTTTAAGTAGAACAGCGGCCTGTTCAGTATAAACTCCTTGCGCATGATATCCAGTTTTTCGTTTCCCCAAGCATGATACCCGGTGCTCTATTTTATCAGAATATGTCTTGTTCTGTGTTTTTCGTTCAAACGGTGAGTTTTGAGCCACTCTATACAATTTTCAGTAGTTCTGCTCCCCGCACAGTGCCCGGGAATCCTGCTGTACATTATCTATGCTAAACGTCCGCTGGCTGCGGCGTCTGTCCCTTGTTCCTGAGATTTTTTCCGCCCGATACCCCGGGCGGTGTATTTCTGCACAAAAGTTTCTCCGGCAAGGTCGCCGGATTTTCTTGGGGTTAGAAAAACCCTAGATAAAAAAGATTAAAGAGACTTAACCTGTCTTTTAAATCTGAGAGTGATAGAAGGCCGGTAATAAAGCTTGGGTTTCTTATGTTAAATCCGCGGTGTCTTAAAAAATACAATTTATAAAGCATATAAGGTTATGACACATTATTTTTTTTATCCATACCATAAAAAAATATATATTCACCCCGTTTTAAGTAATTCTTTTTTGTCTTTTATCGTGTTTGCGTTATAAAATACTGTGGGCTATTCTGAATTTTTAACGCAAAATTTTTGTTATAAATATATTTGAAGTAGCATTACAATTGTGTAAAGATTTCCTTCAAATTTCGCAAGCCCTTTTTGTTCTACTTGTTTCAAAGGAAAGATTATCAAATTAAGTATGCATAATTTTAAATTAAATTGTACGGTTTTTTTATTTAGTACTAAGGTTTGATTTTCCTCCTAGCTTTCAGAAACGAAGGCTCTAATATAAAACTTATAAGGACGTATTCCCTTGACTATATTTTGTTGCCGACCGGTGAACAAATTCTGGAGTTTTTTTACTTTAATATTCGTCGTTGTTTAAGATGCCGCAGTTATTAATTGCTGATCTTCTCTCATGGCAGATATTTTTCTGACATTTTAATATACATATTTAACCACAGATCTGTTGTTTGTTCAATTATGCTGTTTCTGGGAATAACATCCTTTTGGTACACCGACCGTATGATTGCTTGACTCACAAATCAGAAGCCATCTCAGCTGTACTTGCTTTAAAGCATGTTTATATTAAATTTATGAAATATTATTTATTTTTTTTAAAAGTTTATGTACACCACTGCATTCAATTTCAGCATGCCAGCAATTTCTTCCTCACATTTCATATTCTATTTCCGTACGTCTCATATATGATTAAAATATATATTTTCATTTTTATTTAAGATTATTATTGCAACCCTGGTAGAAAATGTTGTTTACTTCAGATGAGAAAGGAAAATTAATCGCTTATCATAATCAAAGAGAAAACACAAAAAAAACTAACTTTATTAATCAGTTATTATAAAAATGGGAAATTTGTATGCTTGAAATATTTTAACGTGAAATTATTCATGAAGGTCTCCATGTCTGTTGTTTAAATTTTGAGTATTTTAAATTAAACCAGTCTGTTGCGGATATAAATACGTTTATTATATAAAATACAAAATTTATTTTATAGGAGAAACATATTCTCAGAAATATATAGAAGTCTCTCTTAAGTATAAAAGATATTTCAAAGATGATTATCCATTCAAACAATAGCGTCATTTAGGTTTTCTCTTCCTTTAATGGAGTGGGGATTCTCTTGTTTCCAAAGACAATGAAAGTCATTGAAGCGATTTTCATTTATTTCAAAAATAAGCAAAACATTATCATAAAGATTTTATAATGCTTCATTCTTGCTATTGGATACTTTACTTTATCAGCTGAGTACTGTAATTAGCTTTTTACCTGTGTATTTAATACGAAAGTATTGATATCAAACAAAAAAATCTAACGACCTGTGTTAAGGTTTGGCTTCCGGTGTCAACTTGTATTATCGACAAGAGACCATTGACCATGGACTATAAACTATAGACCATCTATCTTATAATCCATGTATTTTTCCATTTAATTGATTGTTACAAATATGTAAAGTAGAATGTATTTTTATTCCATTAATTTTCCAATAAAGCATTGATAATGAAAACCAAATTATGGGATTCTATTGAAACATTACAGTGTTGTAAAAAAAATAATTTAGAATTCCACAAAACGCACTATCATGTATCATCGACTACACAACTCTTGTATGTTTTTAGTTGATTTTTAACAACAAGCAGGTAGTGTGAATTAAACCAAACCTGAATCCTGAAAAAAAAAAAAGGTAATTTAAATTATTTATCTATATGAACAGTTTACTCAACTGTCTGAGCAAAGACGGAGGCTTATTGAATATTCATAATTCGTCTCTATTGAATTTTTTTCTCTGTGTCCTCTTCTATAAAGGTCTAGAAATCTCGATCTCTTTATTATAATAAAGAGGTCCTTATAATAAAGCGGCAATATAAATATCGACTCCTCAATATATACACTTCTATCGAGATCTCCTCGATTCTAAATCTTTCCCCATTATAAGAAAGATCGTAAATTTCGAACTTCTTAGAGTATGATAAGATAATATTGATATAAAGTACTCCATTGTTCACCAAGTAACTACTAGTACAAGACTAGTACCCCATTGCAAATATTAATACATAAATTGTCAAAAAAAAAACCCTTCCTGATGCAGCTGTACTCTACGCTAAATATTTACCTGTTTGTCTGGATTATTATTATTGAGCCTTACAGAATCTAGTTAAACCAAAATTTACGAAGTACACATAGTTTCAATTATTTTGTCCTTTCTTGTCGTTTTCAATAACCCTGTAGAAGTGTAAAATGTATATTCATTTAATATTTACTAATTTCAGTGAAAACGTGAAATTATGTTTTATATCAAAATAAAACATCTGGATAACTCATAAATCATGAAACACAAGAAATAACAAATATTGAAACAAGTACACTGTAAATCCAATTAATTTAATTATTTCAACTGTTTAATGGCTATGTAAGAATGTCAATATGTCAAATTTAATTATAGTGAATAATTAATTAATTTCCCTCTAATACGCTGTTACTACCACGGTTATAAGTAAATGAGCTTTTTAGTGAATTAAAACGATTGTTGGTAAAGCCTGTCGTACGTCACTCAAGGGAGCGCCGTTCTTTATTAATATTACAGGACGTTATATGTTTTAGGTAATCAATGCCAGTACTGAGCCTAGAACTACAATAATGTGAAAACTTAAAGTTGTTGAGTTGATAATACAACTATGCATAGTAACAGAAAATAAAATGTACTTGTAGAGGTCACCTCAGAACGCCTTAATTTGAAAACAACTGGGAGTATTATTTCGATTCTCGGGGTACTCAATTATTTCATCTCGCAGGTGAACCTCTCGGTTACTTCGTCTAATGGAATGGATGGAACAAATATATTATTAGAAACTCACATCACCTTTCCCACCCTCCATCACCCTTGTTCTGGTCAAATACGGGGGTTCCAATCAACGGCAACCAAACAGTGTGCTTTCAGAGGATTTCTACAGAGGAGGTTCGGTGCCAAGGGCTAATTACATATAAAATATATATATTATTTGATAGTCGAGACTGTTAGTTAAATGAAATATATTAAACATTGTAGATATAATCAAATATTAGTGGTAGGTTATCTTAATTAATGTCTTTTGTTATGTCGCGTTTATTAAAATAATTCTGAGATTATCAACTGAAAACTAGATCCCAGGGTGGTTCAGTCAAACCCATGGCATAAATATATAGCGTATTTTCAATATAAATTAAGTGAAAAGATTGCAAATCGTCCTTTATACTCTGAACACCTTTCATATATTTACAAAGGACCCGTGATCGGACATCCGTTCCGGACCAATTAAAATATTGAAATTGGTGAAATTTCGTTCGCCTTTGTATTTTAAAAATTCCTAAAATAAATTCACGAATTTAGATTGTGATTATTCGAGTGGAGTTTTTAATAAACATCGAATATATAATAAATCGATATTTCAATCCGCACAACACTGATCGCGTGAATGTTTATAAGGTCAGGAAAATAAATTTAATATAAAAAGTATGAAAATCAATTTCATTTGTCATTTAACCTACATCGTGATATTTTAATACTTTGTTTAAAAAACATATGTGTTTTATTTTACTCTACATTTAATTTGGATGAACAGTTTACTTGCATAAATATTCAGTATATATAATTCTAAAATAAGTACAATCCCTTTTCTCATAATCATCACTTGAAACATCGTAAAAAATATTTAAAAATACATTTTCAAACTCTTACAAAGAAGACTCCCAGCACAGTGGAGAAATTAGATTATGAAATAGGTCATTGTAGCGAAGATTTCCGTACAAAGTATTAAATTGCGTATATATAAATGTTCATGAATTGCGCCTCTCCGAGGATGCATAACTCTCGAGAAAAGCTCTCAAATAACACACTTTTGATATAATTTCCATACTTAACCGAGCTCCGTGGCAATTCAGACATTTTTTTATGACACCGTAATATCCAAATAAAAGCTGCGACTTCTCGCGGAGGCGGGCGGCGTCGGATCCGTTTTGGCGAGATAAAAAAATCCGTAAAAGCATTACAGCCCGAGTGTCATACGTCAAGTAAAAAAAATACATTACCGAAGCTCCCCAGGCCGGCATTTCATCTCAAAGCGGATGCCAGGACCACCGCGAACGTGCAATACAACGTTTTGTAAATAATATAAAATACCGCTTGCCTGAAATCTTGTGTAACGTCACGCTTCGCCCGGAAATTGCAATCTATTCGCCAGGTTTTTATTTCAAAATTAACGCTTCAGAAAAATCTAAAAAATATATGACCCATGACGATAAATTGGTTTGTAGTCCGTTGGATTATATAATAATGCTATTGGGCAGCAGCAATACGCATATAAACTACTGTGTAAAAGGATCCACTACTCTATTTTTCCCTTCAAAAACCATGTTGTACAGGCTGAGTACAGTGAAATGGTTGCTAATATCCTCTGAGGAGAGGCACTTGATGATGATGATAATTCCGTTGGTTTTTTTTTCTGAAAGCTCAAAATTTCGTTTCTTAAAGCCTCATTCTTGATTGAAGACCGCACTTATCAAATCTTGTCGCGAAATTAGGTGTGTGTAAAAATTATATAAGCATAACACTTGATTAAAAAATTAGTCAGGTATTAGTTGACTACCCTGAGGAGAGGCTCTTGATGATGATGATAATTCCATTGTTTTTTTCCTTTAAAAATCATTTTTTTTAATGAAACCTCATAATTTCGTTTTTCAAAACCCACATTCTTGATTGAAGACCGCATTTATCATATCTTGTTGCGTAGGCGTGTGTAAATAGTGTGAGCATAACACTTGATTAAAATGTCACTTCATTTTAAATAACCCCTAGGGGTTGTTACCCTTTCAGAGGCACTCGTCTCTGTTTTTCATGTAAAAAAAATATTCATGGCAGCTGAGTTATAATATCTCAACCCAAGATCTTTACGTGTATTTTGTTATTTACGATAAAGCTAATGGGTTCACACACGAAATAATAATCATGACTCACTTCCTGTTCGTCAAAAAACATTTTGATGAATTCATAAAAAATTAAAACCGCTTCAAGGTTTCGGGGATAAAACTCCTCCAACGGGGGGTGGTTTCAGCCTTCGAAGGCCGGCTGCGGTGCGAAACTTTTCCCTTCCAGGGTGAGAATTACTCGTCTCTTTTATTTGACGTGCTCCAGGCGACAGTGCCGGCGCCTCCTTTCATCAGCAGCATTAGCGAGGGCGATCGCCACTTCCCAGAAGGCCTTTCAATGTTTTCACTTTCATGTATTGGACGGAACAAAACACAGCTTTAGGGCTCCGCAAAATTAAGTTTGCTTTTTATCTCTCTCTTGGTCATGGCTCATGTATAAATGTCTACATGTATATATATATAAATACGGTGTCCAAAGAGAGTATCGGGTATTTGTAAGTACAGTAAAATAAAAACTACTAGTGATCAAGTATTTTTTTTATGTTTGATTATAAGAATACGAAATGTAAAATTATTTTAAAAAGATGATGTTATCCGAATGGTGACCATGACGCGCTGCTGGCACTCTTATAATCAGGAACAAATATTGCTGATAACACGCTGACACATAGCCTTCGATATTGCTGCCATTTTTGACCTGATGTTATGTTTCAATTCCGTTAGGTTCATCGGATTATTCTCATAAACCCTACTTTTAAGGTATCCCCATACGAAATAGTCAAGAGGGCTAAGGTCGGGGCTTCTGGGAGGCCAGTTGATGTTGCTTCTACGTGAAATGACCTTATTAGGGAATAATCCGTTAACAGCATCAATTGATTGATTGGATGTATGGAACCACGCTCTTGAGTTGAAACCTTGAAACTCCTGCAACTCTGGGCCAAAAATTTTCACAGCATATTGCTATAATGGTCTCTATTCACATTCACCCGATACTCTTTGTGGACACGCTATATATATATATAAATAAGTATAAAAATATTTACCTCGTTATCACCATTCAATTGCTTGTGCATGGCTGCCATTCTGTACCTTGAGCGTGTATAAAGAATCGGTAATAGAGTAGTGGACTAGGAATGATCGTGGAGGGATCATGTGTATATGCTCAGCGAAATTGTCGCCAACCTCTTCTGAGGAGATGAAGAAGAATAATATTTTTTGTGTACGAAAGTAAGAGCTTTTTTATAGTCTCAAAACTTTGACGTTGCATTTTATTGACTCGCTTTTTTTAGATCAAAAAATATGTTGGTTTTTTAAAAGTCTTTTTCATAAAACGTAGCATTGTTTTACAAAAAATGCAATAACTTAGCAGTCAAAATGAAAACTAAACTTTCCCCTGCATCTCTGCTGAAGCATTACAATGAAAGCTTTTTTTTCTATCAAAGCCCAAAAACAAAATACTGCCACAAACTGAAAAAACACCCGACGGTGAGCACAATGGAAACCGGTTGCTGGCGGACGATAGCTTTCAGGATTTCACTCTTGCATTGTACGTAACCTTGTTTTGTGAATGCTTTGGTAATGAAATCTCTTTGTATCTGAAACGCAAAATGGATTATACGAATTAACGAAAATCTTGGAAACACGCTGAAATAATAAACACTTGTCTGTTGATACAAAATAAGCGCGCATCCAATTGTATTTATGTATTTGTCATTTTTAAAACCATCGCCGTGGTTTCAAAAAGATATTATATTTAAACCAAATATAATACACTGATCCCTTGAGTTTTGCATAAAATATAATATTTCATAATAATGTGTGATTGAAATGTATTTATTACATGGTATTCGCTCCAATTTTTTTCTGTTTTTGGATTTTTTGTCCGTTATATCCAAAATCCATTAAACATGGGGTCCATTATATCGAGGTTTTACTGTATACCTTTATAAATTAATACACACAAAATGCAAATATAGTAACATTCACAAAAAAAATCAATACTTTTAATGGGAGGGATGGGTCTGATGCTTTGATAGCAAATTTTCAATATTTGGCTTCAAATAAGTCAGACTTAACTTTAAATCTCCTCGCCCAGTGATTTCCAATCTATTTCTTTTTTTGTAAGAAGAATGGCAACCGCACTGAAGATGGTAAAGCTATCAAAAACCTTCTTGCGATAGTCCATAATGCAAGATAAATAGCAGGTATGTCTCTCTGTAGCCAAAATTGCTGATACCCCTTTCTAAACTGCACCTTCATTTCTTTATTAGTGCTTATTTCGATCAGTTCTTCTTGTAGTAAGACTTCCAATTCTTCAATGTCACCATATGGATTGATAATCCACTGTGGTATTTTGGAAATGACCTGCTTAAATGGAATCCACTCTCGTAGACCCGCATTTACAGTTTATGGACCCCTAATTTAAATTTTCGCTGTCATCGACTCCTTGCAGGGCGGAACCGACCCCTGGGGCCTTACCCGTAAAACATATCACTACTTAATACCCATAAAAATAAGTGTTGCATGGTTCACTTATACAAAAATACGTAAATACCCAAAAATTTTGTAAATATTTAAAATTCGCAAACGCAGAAGCTGTGAGAGTCCCATGTTGTGTGTATTTGTTCTTGGTATGTTTATATTCCATTTCTTTTCCTCTGGAATACATCTGTGAGTTGGCCTGGCATCTACACAGCCTCCCCCATTGTCCCTCACCCACCCCCGGGGGTGGCCGGCCCGTCCGCCGGGGATGTCCCGTATTTAAAGTCCTTCCCCGGAAAACGTCGCCATACCGGCAACACCCCCACCCCTTCTGCCCTTTTTAAACCACATTTATTTTCGTTACTTCTTTATATATATATATATATATATATATATATATATATATATATATATATATATATATATATATATATATATATATATATATATTTATTTTTTCGGGTGAAATTTTGAGTCACCTTAAAATACTGTGAATAATAAATTTAAGCCTTTGCTGTGTTTTACATAAATTTATTGAGTTTTTTGAAATCGTTTAAATTTCATTTTAATAAACCTTGTTACAAGTTTTACGCATATTTTTAACAGTGACTAGTAGATAATATTTTACAAAAAATTTACGTACTATTACTTTGTCACTTTGTCACTTAAAAGACGATGTGACAATCAAATACATTTTTTTATTGTATTAATATTTTACCAAGTCAGGTACAACCGCATTTGCTTTTGAATATTCTAAGTAAATTTTACAGACTATATTCAGATCAAAGAATGTCAACCACCCCTGGAGAATCGATAAAAAAAGCTCTTGTGAGGGTTAAATAAAATTTTAAATAAAATATTTTAAATAACAAGTATAAAAATATATGTTGTAGATAGAAAGGGTTAGAGATGGGTTAATTAAGGAATAAATAGTTTAGTAACTTACGGTATGTACATAGTATACAGGGGTCACGAAAAGTACCAATTAGTATGTATGTTACTGTTAGAGTGGTGGGTGTTTGGGATAAGGCATGGGCAGAATAGTTTTCCTTGGCTGGTAGAAAACTAGAGAATATAAAATACAATAAAATAAAAAATAGTTTTTGTTTATAACGTTAACTAGTCGCATAGATTTAGAGTAGTCAAAGTTTAAACCAAACAGTGGAAATGTTTCTAGCTTTTGAGTGAATCGTGAATAACTCTTTCGATTATTTTGTCACTTACTCGAGTTTTGAATGTTCTCTTTGAAAACTCAAAGTGAGAATTCAAAACTACTATGCTCGCTTCTACAAAGCCTCGGAATATAAATTCGTGAAATTTGATGGAATTTAAAAACGCAGGGTGGAATTCAAAGAAGCACTCCCTCGCGAAAGAGAAGTTATACTTACAATAATATATTTTAGCTTGTAAAATACTTATAAATATATCGAGTATTTTGTTTGTTTCCACAAACAGTTATATTATGAAAAATAAACACTCGAGGAAACACACCTGGGCTTTTAGTTTACAACTTCATGCGTACCATGACCGATTCTCTAGCCAATTGGACTTTTGTGATACTACGATGAAGCGAAAATTTGAATCGACAATGTTCATACAATCGAATCATAAAATGTCAAAATATATTTTGGAATCCAAAGAGAAACAGGCCGCAATAATCGTGGAAATGTGGGTTCAAACCTTACCTATATTACCTATAAACCTGCATGGGTGAAAAAGGTGAATTTGTTAAAAAAAATGGCGGAACCAATTTACCAGTTACTTTTGGGTACAACATTTTTTTTGTCCTGAATACATAAACATGATTATTATGATGATGTAGAGCAATCGTCACAGTTTTCAGTATCTACGGTGTACCTAGCGATGTTAACTTAGCCTCTTATAAGCTCACGATTCTCCAAAATATTAACTGCTAAATGATAAACAACCACCAGCAAAGGATATCACAGCAAAGTCTTCACAAATATCAAGCCCGTGAAAAACCAGCTATGTATCCGTAGAGATTAGCACCCCGCATCACCGAGGAAGAAACAAGGGACAACCCTAGTGAGAACCAAGGCTTTGAGTTTTCAAGGCCAAAACTTCAATTTTATAGGCCTCAAAGTTTTGGCTTCTCCCTCGATGACCCTGGGTGGGGAGTTATTTCGGTAAAACCTATATTTCGGCCAGAGAAGGGATGCCTCTTGCATTCCTTGATAATACGGCAAAATTTAGGGATGAATTCGCTAAAGGTTTTTTTTAAGTCTAGAATATCTGGCATGCCTCAAATATGCCAGCCATTGATGTCTATATTCTAGAAAACAGGCTGGAGTGATGTTTCATATAATGTTAACTTTATTTTTATAAATGTATCTAGAACAACATATAACATAAAGGCGTTGTACACGTCCAGCAGCTACTAGACTACTAATACTAAATAACATTGAAAGGGTCCATTCTCAAAGTCTCCAAAAATCAACATCGCGTTATAGCAGGGTGTTATACATGCCTAGCGACTGCTAATCGAGGACATTTGTCCGTTCAACTTAGTAACTTTGGAAGGGTCCATTTCCAAAGTTCCCAAAAATCTAACTCTCCCGAGGTCATTGCGAGACGCAAGAGTTGGCAAAGAAAGTAGCGCATCCAAGTGAGCAATTTGGCCGTCCGTTTTAATTTATAAGTCCCCGGCCACGCCTCCGGTCATCGTAATGGCGGCACTTGGAACCTGCAAGGTAATGGCTGAAAAAAACGTCGAAGGTGCGACCATTACAGGCGTGATTTATTCTTCAGCCGGAGGCGGCGCGAGTATCGATCTGGCCGGAAGTCCGGCATGCCGCGGCGGAACTTCCGGCCCGGGATCCGCCATGATCGAGCACTCCTAATTATGTATTAATATCACTTACTGCCAGTTAGGCCTCCCCGCAAAATATTGCCCGACGTTTCAGGCGCCCTCCCCGAAGTTGGGCTATTACGGGCAAACCGCACTTTATTCATTCTTCAGTTGCCATGACTTTCACCGTGTAACTTGAAAATACACTGGGTGTATCTAAGCTACGTAATTTCATTATAATACGAGAAAAGTGTACAGGGTGAATTGTCGCGCGTAAAAACCGAACTAAAATGGAAGTTTCAATCAATATATTACGAGTTGTTCTGACTTTTACTGTGTAGACCAGTGCTTCTCAAAGTGGTCCTTAGAAAATAAAAATCAATTTGGGGGTACCTGAACAACGCCAGGGGGTCCGCGCAAGGCTTAATATAAAATAAAAAAATTGTGACACATTTTTATATATATGGAAGTTTAATAAATAACAATGAATACATTATTAGCGATTTTTACGTCCTAAGTAAAATATAAATATAGACAGGTGCGTAAAATACAAGTAATAACAGGCATCGCGGTGAGTCAGGTAGGTTAATACAGGAACGCAATAGAGTCGATACTTGCACCAACTAGTCTAATCCGTAGGCAAGTTTTGACTATGAAAGGGGGTCCGTGGGCAAGTTTTGACTATGAAAGGGGGTCCGTGGACAAGTTTTGACTATGAAAGGGGTCCGTGGGCAAGTTTTGACTATGAAAGGGGGTCCGTGGGCAAGTTTTGGCTATGAAAGGGGGTCCGTGGGCAAGTTTTGACTATGAAAGGGGGTCCGTGGACAAGTTTTGACTATGAAAGGGGTCCGTGGGCAAGTTTTGACTATGAAAGGGGGTCCGTGGGCAAGTTTTGGCTATGAAAGGGGGTCCGTGGGCAAGTTTTGACTATGAAAGGGGGTCCGTGGACAAGTTTTGACTATGAGGTCCGTGGGCCAAAAGAGTTTGAGAGCCACTAGTGTAGAACATAAAAACTGCAAAATAAAAAGGTTATAAAAGCTACGTACATGTGTGTATTGAAAATAAACAGGATGAACTCAAAAAATCAATTTCAAAATTTTGTTGAGATCAACTTATGCTGCACGCTATTATGGTTCACCTGTTTTTTATTGTATTTACCATATTAAATGCAATTTTCATATTCAAATGCCAAGACCCGTGGCATGATACATAAGAAATGATGTTATGATAAACGTATTTAATTATGTAGTGTTGGTCAGCTTCCGTTCGCCCGTCCAGCATGAAGGCTCCGCCCCCCGAGGGTCCCTCACTATTTAGCCTATTTATATTCCGCTCGCGCCGCGCCAGGCAGAGTCCTATATTTCAAATTAAATGAAATAAAATGGCGGCGGGGACGAGGTCTGCCGCCTATCCAAATAGAATCTTGGAGGTGTAAACTTTTTACGTACTGCCGTAAGTACTGCCGAGCTCAGCGCTTGCACAGCCGCGGCCGTTTATCCCTGTGAGTGAATCGAGTTTTATATTATATATATATATATTTCATATTTGCATATATTTATTTTTTATACAAGTAGCATAAATATTTTAAAACATTAAAAATAGTACTTTACTAGAGTCTGCGCGATGAGTATTATTATATTATTTTTGTAGTCGCAGCCGACTCAGCTCATCTGTAGAGGCACTTAACCCGAATCGAGTATTTGAGTATATATTTTAAAACAAACAGAATGATTAATATATAATGCTGTTTTTAATTATACTTTTTCATTAAACAAAAAAAAATATCTATTCTTTACAGAAAGTTCTGCCTAATTCAGCGTTTGCAGTACCGCGACTGTTTTAAAATATATTTCAGAATCAATTAAATGAAATCACTTTTTATGCTACTTATTTATATAATTAATAGTAAGGGTAGTATTTTAGGATTAATTTGTGGTTCGTGCCAAGGAGAGCAATTTCAAATGCTAACCGACTCATTGACATGTGAGTAAATCGAGTGTATGAATATATTTCAAAACCGACTATATAAATTTAATATTATATGCATTGATATTTATATTAAATAAAATGTAGTAACTCAATTTATTCAATCGTTTTTTTTATTAATAATAAAATTATTATAAATTATAAAAAAAAATTATCGAGTGTTGATGTTGATCAAGCTTTTTTCGTCTTTATAATATTTTTAAGTATGACAGTAATTTATTAGGTTAGTAACGACGAAATTCATAAATTGATAAATTATACTCAAAGTAAGCTCTTATAATTGTATTTTTAAAATGTATTAATAAATTAATCGTTTCAATTATGTATAGTGACAATTAAGCATATAATTTAAATAAACGCATGCATTTACACTTAATCCGCTTTGCCGCGGATCTTTGCTTTATACCCTCAAATACAGCACAATATCTAAACAGTTGATATTTGAGAATGAATACAGAAGGAGCCGTGGCGTATAATAAGGGTGGGACATTTCTCAGGCTGTGTACATTCCCTCGGAGCGGCTCTCAGCCGTTATGCCTTTCTGATGCTTTCTAAAGGTTTTATGAAGTGGAATTCTCCCCCCCCGGCCCCGGAAGTGTTCAGCAAATGGGCTCATTTACAATTTTCTTAGCTTTGTTCTCGCGATAATGCTCATGAAGCAAGCAAACCAAACAGCCAGCGCCTGTCCCCGCCGCGGTGCCCCCCCCTCCTCCTCCATGGTGCCACCTCCCCCCCCACCACGGTGCCACCACCACCACCACCACCACCACCACCATGGTGCCCCCCCCCCACCCCTAGACCACGGCCCGGGACTGCAGGGGCACATTGCGTAACGAGCATTTATGATTGCTTTATGTCGTAATGAAAACGTATTACTTTGCTTTCTTAAAATGAACTAATTAACATTTGTGATCTTGGACGTTAAAACGATTTTATTTGATTTGAATGGTGGTGGCGAATTTTTTTCAACTACCTAAAAAACCACTTTTACTCTATGTTATATTATGAACCATGATCGATTTTTAATAATAATAATAAAAATATAAAGATTGCTATACAATTATAGTATTTAAGGTTAATGCATGAAAAACATACAAAAAAAATTCTCTTACTTCACGCCTGCTCTTGACTTATAAAGACAAGCTTTTATGTAAATTCAAAATACAATCTATATAATAGTTTATAATATTCGTCAATAAAACAATAATCTGTGTTTTTAATTGAGTAATTCCATACGTGTTGCTCGCTTCGCCTAACAAAAACGTTTCGCCCTTTTACATTGTATTTATTACTTTATTTTAATACACACCTGCATATCAATAAGCCCAGTGTATTTATACAAACCAATTGCGTTAATCTTATCTTGAAAAAAATCATTTGTATTATACAGGTGTCCAGACAGAGTATCGAGTATTTGTTAGTTCAGTAAAATAAAAACTACTACTACTCAAGTTTTTTTTTATTGTTGATTATAAGAATACAAAATGGAAAATTATTTTAAAAAGATGATGTTATCCAAATGGTAACCGTTACGCTGCTGGCACTCTTCTAATCTGGAACAAAGATTGCTGATAACACGCTGACACATAGTCCTCGATATTGCTGCCATTTCTGACCTGATGTTTTGTTTCAATTCCGTAAGGTTCGTCGGATTATTCTCATAAACACTATTTTTAAGGTATCCCCATACAAAATTGTCAAGAGGGCTAAGGTCGGGGCTTCTGGGAGGCCAGTTGATGTTACCTCTACGTGAAATGACCTTATTAGGGAATAATTTGTTAACAGCTTCAATTGATTGATTGGATGTTTGTCTTGTTGGAACCACGTTCTTGAGTTGAAACCTTGAAACTCCTGCAACTCTGGGCCCAAAAAATTTCGCAGCATATCGCAATAACGGTCCCGATTGCAATAACCCGACACTCTTTTTGGACACCCTATATATTACCATAGTATTCACAGTACCCACGCCGATCGCACATATTGCTGTTTCCAAAACACGCAGCCTGATACAAGTCTATTCAAGCAAGCTCTTTTGTCCTTTTTCACAATATTCACAGTAAATACACATCACTGTTCCTAATACACGCCAGTATCTCAATAACCTCCCGTGTTTTTATACTAGCCAATTGCGTAAATCCTACCTTGACATATTTAGGTACACGCGCGGTGAATGCCCGCGGTGTGTTGTTCCTTCCACTCTACATAATAAATCAGGAATTTGTTATTATAATATGCGGAAAGAATAAATATCTCACTGAGTCAATATGGCGCCCGGCTTCCTGAGGGATTCGTAAATAAGATACGTTCATTCTTCAATATTCTGGAATACGGAGGTGCTATTATCGCCGCGTCGTCCCTTGGCCTTTGTGCCAAATAGACATGCTGTCCTTCTTTGCTCATATTAGCCGAGAGAGAATGCAAGGGCTTCTTCAACTTTTACATTAATATATATAAATTTTTTGACACTAGCAATTCAAAGGATTCATACGTGAAATTTAAAAAATAACAGATTATTATTTACTGAATGCATGTGTTCGGCGAGTATCGGTTTCTCTTATTTGATTTTCATTTCCAATAATTTTCCACGTTAGGTGTAGCTTGGGTTTTTCTATAGTATACACCGTGGCCCTGTCGGAGGCTCTTCGTCACACCCTGTCACACGACATTAGCAACGGTGTCCACACGCCCACCCTGTCTGGGAAACACGTTTCCACTCTGTTTAACATTATTTATATAGCTCATTTCTTATATCACTGAATTTATTACTTACTTCCTGCAGAAGTCTATTCGTATTTTTTCTATCACACGTAATTTGGTCAATAGGGAAACGGCGCCCTGGACACGACCCGCATATAAACCTACCATTCGCAAAAAAATAATGGAGTTTGGTGTTCAGATGCTTCTTTATGAAGAAATAATATAAAACGACATCAGTCTTGAATCATTAATACAGTAAATTAACAAAATGCACGATGCTCAAAACGTCCGTAAACATGTGCTGTGGCAATGAGGCAAATAAATACTTTGATTTCATATAATCCAACTTATAAAAAATAAAATAGCATTATTTCCATGTTTTTATTGTAAATTAATATGATTTTGGTGTCTCTATTGCAAGGTACAAAATTGTTTTAAGCAATAAATTCAAGTAGTTAATTTCTATGATTTCTCATTTTACGCACAATAGCGATAAACTAAAAATCAACTGTGTTATTAATGAAAATACTTTAGTATATTTAAAGTATTTGATTTTTTTTTTATACTTGAGTTATTATAGAAAAATATTCTCTCACCAACCGTTTTCATTGTAGGCATTGGGGTTTATATATGTCGTCCACAATCTATTGAAGTACAAGTGATCCGAAATCAGAACCTTTTTTAGCCTGCTATTGACATGTAATAAAGGTTATAGCCAAGTGAACGTCAGGTGTCACTCTCGACACCGTACCTGCTATTTTGGAACAGGTATTAACCCTCTCCGTAACAGCGAGTACCTATTACAGGAGTTTCAGGAGCGGACCATCTCGAGTTAACAGCTATTTATGGATCTATTTCTAGTTATCGGTCTCTTTGTGTAAAACACGAAGATGCGAAGAGAATTTCTTTTCTTCTGAAGAAAAATATATGACGATTCATTTTTACACTAGAATAGAGACTTAGCCATTATATGTTTAGTATAGGTATTTAAATTATTTATGGGTCGTAAAATAAACTCAAACAAAAAATACATCGTTAAAGTTAATATATGTAAACATTCAGTATATCCATTCAGCCTTTTAAAAGTTTCACGTCTTTCAGTGCTTTGAAAGTTCCACGAGCTTAATGCCAATTCAGTGTATATTTAAAAACAAATTTGTTTTTATCTCATAGGAAGTCTATATTTTTTATTTCGATTAAATCATTATGAGCATCAAAACAAGTACATATATTTTTATTCAATATAAAACTATTTATATCTATTAACACGAAACCGTCATTTAGGAATTCCCTTACCAGGACAGAGATCTAATCGGGAACCTCTCAATTAAGAATCAAAGGTTTTACCACCAAACAAATATGAGGAAGCCATATACATATTTATTATATGTATTTAAATTACAATATTAATATTTACTCTTGATTTTTAGAGTTCATGTAGAAACAACGAAAACTTTTTTTTAGACACATACAATGTTTACTTTTATTTATTTAAAAACTATGTATTTTTATATAAACGAGCACAAATTAGTAAAAAAATACTCAAGGTAATTATTGAATAATTTCTATATATATATATATATATATATATAGTAACCTAGAACACGCACATTGAAAATTTAGATTCAATTTTTTTTTTAAGTATGTCGCTGGTAGTAGTGCTTGAGTATATAAAAGATGTGTATTTATTAAAAGTGACATTTTACAGGCTTTTTTTTCTTTCATCAGACAAGCTAAGTGTTTTCTCAACACTCTTTAAATATAATACAGATGCTGAAATAACTCACCGTACTGGATATTTTCAAGACATTTACTTAATATAAAATTTTAAAGTTCCTGAAAAACCTTGAAGTTCGGGGAGTTTTCGCTTTAGTTCTTTGATTAATTGTTTTTTCAACTGGTCAAATATTTTTTACTTGATAAGATTCTGAAATATTATTTTTAACAAAAACCCGAATAAATATAAACATGATTTATTAAATAACTTATGTGAGTAAACAGAATACATTATTACTTTGTAATACTCATATTTTGTAATCAATGATAACACAGTGGACGAATCAGTAATTAGCAAATAATGGGTTTATCAGTGTTTAATTTTACATTATGATATTGATATGCGATTTATGTTTGAATTTTTGTAAAAAAATTATTAATCGTATTACATGTAAAGCGATGTACCTCTAATTTGTACAAATACTAATGAAGGACCAAGAGACAAACACTTTCAGGCTTTGAAATTTTCAGTTGCTAACCATTTGGGATGATTGAAATGAAAACAATCAACTTCTTCTCACTTGTAAAGAGTTGTGCAAAGAGACGTCCTGACTTTCACTGCTATTTTATTATTGATTTCAACAGTTAACACAGTATCTTCTAATGAACTGCAAGACAATGAATCAAATAATAGTCTGTTTTTATCATTATTAACAGCCTGAGGTAATTTAGTTTTTATCGGCTCTCCATGTTACCTGTAATCGATACTAATAATATTACTATCAATTGTCTATTTTTTGGGTTGAACATCAATCAAGTGCGTATTTATTATCCATAATGGGTTTAATTAAATGATATTATTACTAATATGATAACGCACATTAGTTCACACATAGAAGATGATTAAAGAAATTCTCAGAAAAATATCATCGTGAGTTGTGTGGGATTTGAACCCACAACCCCAGGCTAACATATGTAGAGTATGATTGTTAAAAATTAATGGATTAATGGATGTGGTTCGTTAATACAATAGTCAGTACACCGCCCATGTAAGCCTGGGGATGTGGGTTCAAATCACGATGATATTTTTCTGAGAATTTATTTAATCATCTTCGATGTGTGAACTAATGTGCCTAATCATATTAGTAATAATTATTATGAATTATAAAAATAATTAAGACAATTTAGTAAATTATAGCTCCATGTCATCGAGGGGGTTGAGTTGATTCGCGCCCCCTGAAAGGCCATTTGTTTGTCTCGAGGAGGGCACCGGCCGCGCTCACGGCTGAGTGCCACTTTAGTTTCGAGTCACGCTATAGAATCACTCACAACTTTGACAGATTGGCTCGGGGGGCGACTAGGATCGACTTTACTTTTACGTCCCCGCCGCTAACCAGCCAGGGCTAATTACCGACTAACTCGCGTTTACGCAGATTACATATGAATGCGAAGAAAAACACACTAGCGGCATCAATTTACTACGCCGGGTCGATACGAGTCGTTAGTGTGGAACACATGCCAGGTCGGTCGTAGGGATGAGCTGCTACGTAGCAGTTGCAAAGCAGCTACATCTGTGACTGCTTTATCAACACACTAAAAGCGGGGCGGGTTAGTACCCGTTTCGCGGACTGCTGTCTAAAGGCGGAGCGCGTATTAATACGTTTTTGAATGTGTTTACTCTAAAAGCGGCAGAAGGTCATTTTATTCTTTAGGTTTACAGCTCGAAATGTTTGTTTAGTACTCGTCAACGTTACTTCTACCAATACTGTCCAGTGATTCTGAACAAAGTGACAATGAAGAAGTGGAATGATAATCCTCCAATTATTGAACAATTTTTAGGACAAAGTGGTGTTGTTGTGATGCCGAGTCTGTATGAAGTTGTTCAACTTTTTATAGGAAACGATTTATTTGACTAAATGCAAATCAAAGAGTGTATAGACTAGATTTAGCACGCGCTATTTTACGCAAATTTTGCACAACAGTTTAGTCAATTTGGTACCCGCTTAAAGTGTGTTAATCTACTACTTAAAAAACTTACTACTCAGTAGACTTATTTTTGCACCTCTGTCTGGGTCAAACAGCACGCACTGACGGAGAGCTCCGAGCAAACTTAATGAAATCTAAATGAAATATCGGCCATCCGACAACCAGAGAATAGCACAAGTGATCAGTGAAATCATTGCAAGAGCTGTGAATGTTGTTTAGCTATTTCAATGAGTTCTTTCATAATATAACCTCGTGTAATATAACCTCTTATAACATTTTGGAACTGGAAAACGAGAGATCCTTCCAAACCCACACATGCCATCAATCTCCACTCAGTAGACTACTGCTCAGTTTGATAACGCCAACGTATAATATTGGGGAAACCGGTCACCAATAAATATCAACACGTGGAAAATCACTCATTATTTAAAATACTTCAAAAAGTAGCATTTTCAAACCAAAATTTATTTATACATATATAAACATTTTCATGTTTTTAGCTCCGCGTGCTAATAAAATATTCCATTACCGGAACTCACATTTTTGTGTTCTAAATATTTAATTCTCCAATGTTTATTTTCGGCAGGAAAATAAAAATAATTTGCACGATTGATTGTTCTAACTCATGTATTATTAACATGCACTCGATATTGTCGCTCTCATTTTTTTTTTTCAAAATAAATTCTGATATAATAATTTAGATATCAAAGCCCACATTCAATTTACAGATAAATTATTCAACTATAGATTATCCAATCTAATTATAGGAACTCAGTTTTTTCATCAGCTTAAATATTTACTTTCTCGGACTCGTTTGTCAACGTCTGTTTGCAAAAATAATTCAATTCAAGGCAATATAGTACAAATTTAAATTTAAATAATATTAAAGTTGATAAGTATAAGACAAGCAGTTTAATTTCGCTGCTTACTTACTTACTGCATGCTTCTTTATTTGCTTCTGCTTCTTTGTGCCCTGCTAGTCGGTAATAACTTCATATACGATAATAATAACTCGGGTCGTAGTAGCATTATACTGGAACTCAGTAAATTGGATACAAGGTAGATTATACACCTTTACTCAAATAAGTTTTTTGCTTTATTTGTGAACTTTGAATTAATTCATTATCAAAAAATCAAAAACTTGTTCGTATTATTATTTTTTTCTTAACTGTGGAAATAAATGAATCACCCTTAAAAAATAACGTTGAAAAAAGGAAAAATAAAACCAGCGTAGTATCTAATAAATTATATTTTCTGTGGTCAAGTTTAAAATATGTCTTCTTGCTGACCGTGGGAAAGCCTGATATATTGAATATAAAATCTACATTAAATTATTATTGTTTCATTTTATTCCATTCTTTGTTAATCGCAGGAGCTTTCGTGTTAAATAAAATAAGAATTTGTGTTGAAAACTTTGCAAATAATTAACTCGATATAGAGTTGTGTTGCCTTTAATATATCTGTCAAATAAACTCACAACAGCTCACGAAATGCGAAAGCCGATAAGTGGAAACCGGCTCGGGGCAAATGCTATTGTACCTTAACAATATAATTTATGTTTGAATATAATTTATTCAATGAATTATTTGTCGCAATACGATTAAGAAACAATGAAAAAACTAACGTTGAAAAAATCACATCGCAACTGAAATGATAAATGTTTGATAGTCTCAAAAATCGTTTGAATAATTAACAAGTAAATTTTTAGTTTTTAATAATAATTTTTACTTTGTGTTATATTTTAATGAAGCCGTACTGATTCTGACATCTAACTAATTATTCGAAGGGTTCTTTGAGCAACCGGTTCATGATTTATTTTACCGGAGAGATCGCAAGTGAATCAAATAATTAGTAAATTTCCAATTAACCTCACAACGGCGCGCTACGTTATTGGTTTGGATGCGATTTAGGTATCGGGATTCCATCAAAACGGGAAAGAAACTCATTTCTATAAAAGGATTACACCTTAACCGAAGCTAACTTCTTCGAATATATGTTTTTCGTTTTTTTTCCCAGGGAGTTCAATACTACAGCACGAATTTGCATTAACATTTAAGTGATACTGATTTCAAAAGATCTGTACGAAAATTTGAAAATTGTTTTATATCATAAGAAAATAAACTTAACAAATGAATTATTAATTTGATCAACTGAAAACTTCAGGCAGCTCAATACCGATGTTACCAAATCAACTCAAGTGAACACTTTTTGTTAGTAAAATTATCTCATTCTGACAAACATAATTGTATTTGTGATTTATTGTCAAAATTTGTTATTAACACAAATTTGTGGCAATAACTTCAATGATATTCTTTTGAGGCGAAATGTTTAATTATCATACGACGAATTTAATAAAATCTTATATTATATTAAAATTTATTATTTACAGTACATTACTCACTCTATAAATTATCAAAGTTGTTTTCGATTGTAGACGATAATAGCATTGTTATATTTTAAATTATAAATTGAGTTTAATATTTGTAATATTAAAAAATTTTCTTGTCGTATATAAATTAACATGTTTAATTATTAATAAAATATATATAATAAATTCAGCTGATTGCTACAAGATAAAGTGTAAAGAAAATATGCTATGTAATATGAAAATATGCATAATATCATGATGTCACAGATTATGGTAGATAGAATCCAATCAGAGAATTTTTTTTTTATTGTTAATCTTCGTATTTAAAAGTAAACTCAAAAAATACTTTTCTACATAATCTACCCGGGATTTCACGATCAGAAAGCATGTGCCAGTAATTGGATAAGAAATAAGTGTTGAAGTTCATTTTAAAATATGTATACATTTATATATGTCAACATAAAAAGATCTGAAAAAAGCACAAAGTAGTTTATACAGATTTGATAGAATTCGCAGTGCGTATTGAACGCCTTGGAGAATTTCTTTTTCGCCCTCGAATAGTAAATTCCCTCGCTCGGGTAGGCCCGGATTGTTGTAGTATTTGCACGGGGGATGTTTACATTTGGTATTTCTGTATTTCGTATTGGTAACTTTCAGGCGCGACGGGGCGAGTCCCCTGAAAGGGTTCAACAATTTCATTTACTTTGGTAAATCGAAGAAAAGGCCCACCTAGTAAGGCGTATCCTTTTTTTATTGTTGTTTATGAAATGTTTAAAAAAAATATCCCGAGGAGAAGGAATTTAATAATGCTGAATACAATTGAGACTAATTAAAATTATTTCACTTAAGCGTAACATATTACACGAGGGTTCGGAAGTCATATGCATAAATCCAGGATTCATCACCTGTGTAGATATTGTAAACAGCTTTTGATGCACCACGGTTGTATTTTTTTATCATATTTTTGCACCAATCGACACGAGCCTGCTTTTGGTCTACTGTCAAGTTGTGCAGTATCCAATGCGAACAATTTTTTTGCAGCCAAGTGTTTGTGTAATATCTTATGTATACTTGTCATACTAATGTCCAAAAACGCCTCTATCTCTCGATATGTAACATGATGATCTTGCATTATTAGTTCACGCACTACGTCGATGTTTCGTGGCACAACAACTGATTTAGGCCGACCATCTTTAAACTCACTAAACCAGTGATACACAATGATCTTTGATGGTGTTTGATCCCCAAAAGTCGAACTGAGTTGATCGATGCACTGCTGTTGAGTTAGACTACGTCGAAAATCATAATAAATCATCGCACGAAAATTTTCTCGATTTAAATCAATTGTGATAATGACACGCAATTTTTAAAATCGCGCCACACAATGAAAACAATTTATTGACAGTCGGATGAAATAAACTCATTCTACAGCCAAAGAGTCCCATTTTCAAATGTAATAATTACTTTTTAAATATTTTTTATGTAGTAGCCAGTTCCGGATTCTTAAGTAGCAGCCTATGTATATAAATAATTTAAACAAAAAAATATTTCTCAAAAGTGCAAGAATCGGAATGAGCTTCGAGTATATTGCGAAATTTCTCAAAAGCGCTTTTACTTCTCGAGGGCTTCTTCAGACTTCAGCTTCAGGTGGAGTCTCGAGGACTCCTTGACGAGGGGAGGCTTCACAAACAAAATTGTTGTTCGTAGCCTGCTAGCTGATCATATTTGCTATCAACACAGATCAAACAGAATGGATAGGATCTTTGTATTTGGATTAAAAACAAAGTAATATATACATATATATAATATTTTAATTATGAGATAGGATCACAGAATACGGTTGCTGTCTTTTATGTAGTTTAAATCGTAGAAGCGGAAAGATTAATGGTATCCGATTTTGCATTTGATTAATTGGAAAGCTTTGCATAGTCCCTGACCAGATCAATTTTCCGTGAGATCCAGTGCTTGTCCAACCCCAAACTGACTGATGTGAAAATACTAAGAAGTTGGTTAAATTAAGGCCGGGTTAAGCCTGACGAACATATAAGGGGTAAGTATTAAAATATATGAAACGCTCCCCAGAGCCAGACGGCTTATTGTGAATTCCTAATTTGATAAGTTTTCATAGTTCCTTAAAATATAATACGACATCGTATAACTGAGATCGGAGCCTCCATTTATAATGAACTTTAAAAACTAATCAACCCGTTACAGCGGCTGAGTAATGTCGCTTTGGAGGCAGTTCACTTTTACTAGATGTAGTATTATGTAATATCAGCTGATCTTAAGCGGAAACTCGTGCTTATTTGCTTCTCGGATTTAATGGCGCGTCTTGTGATCCGGCGCGCTGTGATTGGGCGAGTAAATAATAATTTGTCGCACAAGAGTTCTTCTGACATTATTCTGTTACTTCATGAAAATCTAACGCGATATTATTTTTAATGTATATTTATAACATTAAAGCGTAGTAGCAAAAAGTAGTAGGACGCAAGGGAAGAAGCAAATAAATTATCAGTCTGATCTTTGCACAAGTATGCAGCAACACAACGTGCAATATATATATACTTTTTTTATTTTTTTGTGAATTTAGAACCAAATTCCCAATAACCCATCGCGCCGAATCGCCACTCACTGTGTCATATTAGAAGTGGCAGATCGTACCAGACTATCTTTGATCCGGCTCATTGCGTCTAGGGAGAGATAGTATGACGCTAGTGGCGGGGCGAGATAAGAATGATTAGCGAACCTGTTCGAGAATGAAACACGAGACCCCCTCCCCTAATAATACTGATTAAGATATAACAAATTATTAAGATTTGATGAGAAAGCATGATGCTTTTAGTTTCAATAGTAGATTTATTTTGTACACAGAAGATTTGTTCATTTTCAATGTTCTAATTTGAGTTTTACTTGATAAGTTGTTTCTTCACATATATAAACAAAGTTGAAACAGAGCAATGTCGGTGTTCATTTAATAATAGCGTGCCTTGATTATAATTCTCTCTGCGGTCCTTTCTTTGGAGTACTCGGGTGGAGTGACTTCCTGGAGCAGATGCCGCCCTTCAGGTGAACGACACTTTGACAGATATCAATACCTGGGGTCGTGCGAGCCTCCCGAGAGGGGTGGCGGGTGACGAGGGGGTGCACACCCCCTGTGACTTTATCTCTGTTTAATTGTTCCAACTTTTCAATGATTGTAATAACTTATAACTCCCAACACACTCAGCTCGCTAACTACTGCAGGTTTACTTTGCGTGTGTACGTGAAACTTGAGAATGTCGTTTACTTTGTATATGTCTAGCGAGACTTGAAATATTTTGAAATAATTTACATTTTAATTTATTCTGTGCTCATTCTAAGACCGCGATAATTTAAATAATAATATATGCATACATATAAATTTTAATTTAATTAATAGATTTTATAAAAATCCTGTTATATCAATGTCATATATTTATTCTTGTTGAGGGACAAGGTACCATTTTTATAATGATAAAGGTAATTTTGTATTCTTTCTTCACTTTGTGTTTATTATATTTTTTGCATTACTAGTTTCGACCATATAGACTTGGTCATCATCAGATGCATAACTAAACAAGCAAATATACAAATAACATATGCTTAAACAAAAATAAGGGTATTATGTAAAATAACAAAAATAATAATTAAAATATTTCATACTATTTTCTCGACTGTTGTAATTGAGAATTAAGATACTGGTTTATAACTGTTTCACTCAATCTTAAGAAACAGTGGTTAAGGTAGGATAGGTTAGAACCTTTAGAAACTGTGGTATACAAAACTAAAATGAGAGTGAGGCAAAAAGTACGAGAGAGAGAGAGAAAAGCAGTAAAATATGAAGCCATCTGGCAGTTTCCCTTAAAGTATATATTCCAAGACATTTATATTATTTTATCACCAAAATTTACGACGGCATACATAATGCCATTTCGTATTACATAAACATGTTTAATTATTATGTTATCTTTGTGGTTCACCCGAATTTATTAATACTGGCTGAAAAAATATATCCTTTTATTTATAATCCTCTACACGCAATTGCGATTTTATTTGTTTTATAGATAGTTAAATTATCTCTTTTATTAACCTACTATTAAATTATACAGCTTTGCTTTCGAATTATGTACTAATATAACTAGGCACATTAGTTCACACATAGAAGATGATTAATGAAATTCTCAGAAAAATATCATCGTGATTTGTGTGGGATTTGAACCCACATCCCCAAGCTTACATGGCCGGTGTACTGACCATTGTACTAACGAACCACATCCATTAATCGAAATTTTTTAATAATCGTATTCTACATATGAACCGATGTGCCCAGGCCAACCAATATTTAGTGATTTCCAAGCACTGGACTTTTTAATCAAAGTAACAAGTGAAGCGTTTCTGTCGAGAATTTCTTTAATCATCTTCTATGTAAGAAATTCAATATTTTTGACAGATAGTACTTGGTGGAATTCCATTTTAATATTTTTGAGTAAAATACTTGAGTGATTTTCCACATGTTTGTTTTTATTTGTGACCGGTTTCGCCAACCTTTCACATTGGCATTATCAAACAGATCTGTTTCTGTTTGATAATTTAGAAGTATTATACTCAAAAACATCTTCTATGTGTGAACTAATGTGCCTAATTATATTAGTAAATAATATAAACCTGTTATAGGTAATAAATACGCATTTGATTGAAGTTTAATTCGAATTATTCGTAAACTTTCACTTTACCACTTTACGACTTTTCACTTTTCACTTTGCTCACTGAGGCCATATTTCTGGTACCTTGACAACTTTATCTTTCATGGGGATTTGTTTCAGTCAGATTCGGTGTTAGGATGTCAAGAATTTCTCCCGGTTATCACTTTATCTTCGCAATAATAAAAAAATTTAAAAAAATTCACTAGCGTTTGACAGAGCAGCCGGGGGTGAGGGATTACGAGTCCCGCTGATTATTTCATAAGTGGCCCGCTCGGCACGTCTTTACCTCACACTTTCGACCCTCGCACCTCTGAACGTTTTTAATTTAAATTCCTTAATCTGGTGCGGGTCAGTGCCTGGGGCCTGGACGTGTCGCAGCCCCAAACAAAACTGCCCTGTAAGTAGGGCCACCCCGCGGCAGCCGAGCGGAGGACTCACCCCCTAGTAATGCGCCAAAAATTTTACCTGAAAAAAACATTTGGCGTTTCAATTACACATCTTACAGACTTTAAAGCTTTATTGTTAAAAAAAAAAAAAAAACACACATTTCCAATCCTTAAAAAAATGTTTAAGAACCTTAGTCTCATAATCAAATTTTTCACAATATATTGTCTAAGATTGTGTTTGAATAAATAGTGATATTATTGAAGTTTGCAATAACAATTTTGTTGGGAGGGTGGTCACCCCTCACAGCACTTTCCTTATTTCGCGCTGCCGGATGCCTCAAGCTATGGTAATTGCTCTTCTGACTGGAAAGCGGGTTAATTTATCGTCGTCGGGCTTAATTCGGCCCAAATTGCCGTTTTATAATATAATTTTCTGTAAACGAGCGTATTTTTCGCCGGTGTTTTTAATGCAGGAGCCGGTTTCTTTCCGCTCCGCTCCAGTTGGCAAAAAAACGGAATAATTAAACCCCCGGAACGGCGCACTCAGTGTCCCGAATAGGAATTCTCACCTCGCCCTGACCTGCTCCTCTTGAAAGATGGTCGCTTTCCTCAGGGAAGAGAAGCAGCCGCAGCAGTAAAAAAATCAGTTAAAGCATAACAATATGAATTTCCAAATTCATTACCTTCTTCTTTTGTTGCCTCTCCTCATAGGAAGTTGGTGATCATTTCCTTGGCCACTTATCCTGGGCCAGTCTCACCAGTCCAGCTGCACTTCCGATCTCCAGCCACTGGCGCAAATTCCGCATCCACGTGAACTTCCTTCTTCCGATGCCCCTTTTTCCTTCAATTTTTTCTTGAGGGTGCCATACTTATTGTTGCGAAAAATGTAGCCAAAATAGGAGACCTTTCGCTTCTTTACCAACGTCAAGAGTCTTTCTTTGCGCATTCTGTCAACCCATGGTAATTAATAAGGATTATCCTATACAGCCATATTTCAAACGCTTCAATTCTTTGCCTAGTAGCGGTCTTGAGTGTCCAGGCTTCAACTTCATAAAACAGAACTGAGACGAATTAACACTTAGTGAATATCCATCGAGATATCAGGCCTATGTCTCTTGATCATAGAACTCAATACACTCAGAATTGCTTATGATAATTGTTAATACGATATTTTTTTGTTTGTATGCGCCTCTGCACTGATGATGATAAAAAATATTGTATCACCATTTTGATATTTTTTTTAATTTAGTCCAAAAACTCACTCTGCTTAAAGATGCTTTAAGCAGAAACGACGCAAAATAAAACCTTTTCATATTGAAAATATATTCATGTAATTCCACCATGTAATCGCTGTCAGAAAAATTAAATGTTTCGCATATACTTCTATTACCTGGAATCATTACTGATAGTATATAATGTATGTTAGTTAAATAACAAAGTATTATAATACAACCTTTCAAACTTAAAAATCACAAAGTTGGCTGCCTCTGTTGGAGTAGCACGTGGTCACGAAATAAGCCGGCGCCCCCAGAGAAAGCCTGACTCTCCACTCTGAGAGTTGAGAGTTTACCATAAATAGATTCATATGCCACTGAAGTTACTCCTGCAAGTCAATAGACCCAAAGTGCATCATCAGACAGACTCCAGAATCTATAACTCGAGTGTTTACTCATGCTTGAAATTACCATAGGGAAGTACAAACTCAGCAGAGTTGAGATATGTCATTTATGAACATCGGAAGTTGGTAGCAGAATTTATCCTGGATTATTCCACTTATGATTTTTAAATGAGAAATCTTGATTGTTATATAACTATAATCATAAAACTGAACCATCTTCATGTATTGAAAAATCCTTATCAAATTAAACAAATCGGCCACAGTAATAAGGCCAAATTCAGGGATTTTAAAATAATACAAAAAAACGGCCGTTTATATGCAAAGTGTTCAATGATAAATACAATGACGTCATAAATCTTAAATAATATTTTATTAAATGATTTCAGTTTCAAAATTTATTTTAAGATAACAATTATTTTACAGGCATAAAAGGTATTTCAAAAATATTTATTTTAACTATTGTTTAAGGCTTACTTGAGCATTAAAATGGTATTCAAAATATGATATAGCTCAAAGTCTTACATTACAGAGATTCTGAGAAAATGTTATTAGAGTATATTTGAAGCATTGATGGGAAAATCCCACACGGGTTTACTTTCAAGATTTATAACAATGTTTAGATTAAACATGACATTTATTGAAAACAATAACTTATTGTTTAATTATAAAATACACACAGCCTTGTTAATTGGCTTTGAAAATTAATTTTCATTGTGTTTATGTTCTTCACATATTAAATTTAATTTCTGAGCTAGTTTTTTTTAGATAAATCTTTCATGATTTTATAAAGCATGATGCATTTGTTATGTTAATTTTAGCAATCTTGTGTCATTTGAAGAATAATAATTATTCGAGAAAAAAATTACATTGAATACTAAGATTATTTATTATATGACGTATTATTTGAACAAATCAAGTTAATATTGAGCAGTTAATATGAACGGTTTATATACACATACTAGTTTATTAATTCAACAGTTTATCCTAGTTGCAAAAAACAATAGATATTATTTCAATGGACTTAAATAATGCTTAATTAAATAATAAGAAAATAATTTTCAAACTTCTTCGTCGTTTTCGTGACCCGAGCGACATTTTTACTCTCTATCTAAGTAGAAAATATAAATTTACGTTTCACTAACGTTTTCTAGTCATTTTATTTGCCATAGCAATTTTCATATTCTTAATAGCCACGTTAATTAATATTTATTATGAACTCGTGAGCACAGAAAAACTATTTGAATTTATACTGTATTTCCTTAATTTAAAACGTAAATAAAATTTATTTTTGCGAATAACGTTAGAGTTTTCTCTTCGACTGTGACGCTGTAAAAGCTTTGATAAGATTATATTCCATGTCATTTTTAAGTCCTATTAAAACCATTGAATTTACGATAAATTAGATGTTTCGTGTTTCTTTTTAATGACGTAATTTATTATAAAATAAAATACGTGGTTTCAAAAGTAAATAAACGTTTTTTTAAATTTCTACATCGTGTTTTATGCATTTGAATCCATGAAAAAATGTACTACTGTACATTTTACCTTTACTGTAGTTTTTATGTATATTGAGATGTCACATATTGTTTTTTTTAAAAAGTCTTGTCATTAAAAATATAAAAAAGGTTTTTTTTTAGTGAAAAATTAAATTTAAAATGATGAAAAATGAGTTTAAGTAAGTATTACATTTAAAGTTTCATAAACTTAATAACAAGTTTTGATGTAGTGTTATATAGGACTGGAATAATAAATGAGAGTTGCTTTAACAAACTCGGTACTTAACAGCTGCTGGTGTTTTATATAATGAAGAGCAGTCTTTTCAGAGTAAATAAAAGGTACAATCTGTGGAGCATAAGCTTTTTTTTTTTTTGTTTTCAAACGAACTGGTTTTACTTGTTACGTCCTTTTTTAATCAACACTAAAATATAATTTTAATTTTAAAAAATGTTTGATATCATAAATGGCTTCAGTAAGTTGATTGTACACACAAATCGATTCACACGTGAAATGACGATTAAAATCCAAGGTTCTAATTCAATTAAATTAGATCTGCAAGTAAACGATAATTTGAATCGTTTTATATCAAACCGATCGCTTATCTTCTTGATACAAACACTAGTCTCATCTAAATACGTTTATCGTTCTGATGTATACAGCTAATCTTCTTGCTGTTTGTATAAACATTCCTGATTAAACTAATCCGTTGCGAATATCCGATGATATTTACTTTGGAGCTTATTTCAGTTTGAATTACCTTCAAGGAAAAGCTTCCGAGACACCTGTCTTGTATAAATTACATCATAAATATACATGCATAATTGTGCTCGTGAAGATCCACCCACTGTGTATATTTAGAGACATAACATTATGTAGATAACCTTGTGAGGATAATAAACATGCATTACATTATCCTCATACTTTGAGAGTTAAAGCAACATATCTATTATTTTGCTGCTTTTATTATACACTAATACGAAATTATATTTTTGCTCTATTTTTTCATTGAAACCATTATGAATGTTTTAAGGAATGTAAAAAAATAATTATAATAAATAATATTTCAATCCAATAATACTACTTTGTAATTTCTCTTCGTCTATACGTGCTCTACTCTAACCATATAATATATACGAAAAGTATATAAACCACTCTACTCTATGAATATTATGATAGTATGATCGCAAATAAAAAATATATATAAGCCAACGAGAAAGAATCTGACGCTTAGTGACATTTTTCGTCTAAATCGTTGCTTTACTCCGGTTACAATCCTTTATCCCAAACTGACAAAAAATATGGAAATTACAAAGCTACAAAGTGTTTTTATTAAATTAATTAAATTATATTCTAACACGTTACACATACATGATAATCAAAAAATATAATCGTATCAAAATTGATTTATTTGATATTGTTATAAGTATTTGGCAGCAATGTGTTAAATAATTGTAGTGGTTTGCAGCTGGCGTTGTGAATTTCCAATATTTATCAATTTGTACAGTTTGAAAATTTTCCCGGACGATTATTTGTATCAATCAATTCGCAAACGTCAAACAAAGCACAAAAAAATAATTGACAAATCACAACATCTGATAAATCTGGCAGATTTTCGCAAACCGAGCGGTCGTCCCATTTTCCATCGTTCAATATTTCAGTAGCAAATTAAGCATTTCATTTAAATTTTAAATTGCATTCACCCTATCTGAAACAACATCTGTGTTTCCGCAATCGGGAAACCGACTGCGAGATCAATCAACTTTACACTGCTTTTATGTTGTTTCGGTTTTAAATTTTTTTCAATTGTCTGAGGGTTGAACGTTTAATTTTGGCCAACACGATAGAATTAGCAAATCACTTGTAGCAATAACTAAATTGCATATTTTAACTGTGCTGGAGAACCAATTACTAAAAGCGTTTCAGAAAAACCGCGTGTTCGTCAGAAATAAACTTTACTCCCCTTTTAAAGTGGTTCTCATCATTTTATGTGATTTCCACAGAACCTCTTCAGTATTCTAGATTTTCTAGGGGTTAACATGCACCGCGGGTTATTACGAAGAAGGTGATTTCGTTTTTATCACTTCGTACCACAAAAAAACTATTTAATTTTTTTATAGACCGTAACTCTAATTTAAAGCTGTAACATAATAGGAGGGCAACCGCATAGCAACAGTAGACGACCATTAACTATGGCCACATAATAATGGCCGGTAACTGTTCTAACTTCTTGTTTAACTACCTGTTATGAAGATATAACTATCGGTTACTTGATAATATAAATACAAGCTAGCATTGTTTCTAGCAAATAAAAAAAATTGTGCCAATAACTGGAAAGTACACCTGTTCTTATAAGACTGACCCAGAGTAAATATTTTTTCAGTGAGAGGATCACCGATCTCTTCTAAGGTTGAACACTTAAGAAAAAGAGATGCGAATGATATGTATATATATTTTTTTTTTAATCAGGTGTTACTCTTATTAACTCTGAACTCCTTAATAGTCTAGATATATTGTTTGTGTTTTATATTCAAAACATCACATCTGAGTGGAGCTCCAAACCCAGCCTAGTCTACGTGTACTTACTTCGCAGAAACAACTACCCGTTACGCATAAGCTTTACCGGAATACGTTCCATTACCATGATCGATGTTTGCACGGTGTATCGAGCCGACTCACCTGTGGAGAAATGACTCTTTCTGGAGCCAGTTAGGCTGCTATTCAATATTCTCATAATTCACAATAAACGGGGGCTCGCGTGTGCGACATCGGAAAAGTAGATTGAGAATTTACGGAATAAAGGCGGTGGGCAGACCAGATTGTTTCCGCATTGGAAGTCCATTGCTTTACCCGGTTATTTCAAAGGCGAACAAAATCAAAATCAAAACGTCTACAATATTATCGAAAACGTCAATAAACCATTAGACTATGTATTTGGGTTTTGCTTCAGTGTACTAGTTTCATTTGTATCACTCCACATTAAAACAACAAATACAAATACCCAAATATCTAATATAGTATATCATTGTAATATTTTATTTAAACGAAATTATTTTTGTCATCTTCCTAGGTTGATATTTTCTATCTGCTTTCTACTTGGAGATGCCAACTCAAGAAATTGGCAAAACTAGTAGTATCAACAAATAAAACGTAGATTCACCAAGCGTATTCAATCACCAATTAATTTCAATCAATAAAACGGGAAATCCAGGTGAGCTTTTGCAATGAGCGTTTTCTAATGATAGTCACCTGTGTGTGTCGAATTTTTTTTCGAGTTTTTTTATCATCGCTTCATGGCAAAAATCGATTTCCAAAAAAACACAACGTGAACAAAAAATTCATCTATAGGACATCTTAAATACGTATTATGTTATTTTGGTTCAAATTCAATAAAACTCGCCACTCAAGCCGCCAGTCGGCAACAAAGTAGCAGCCAGAATTAATGTGTTTTTTTAAAGCTATTTACTCGTCATTTTTCGTGATAGATAGGAGTAATGAAACCTTCGGTAAGAAAGCAAAAAAACAGCAAAATTTTGAGATTTTAAAATAGAGATATCAAATATTTGTGAAGTCTTTGAATCTCAAGTATCTAAAAATATTTTGGAATGCCTTCTGTAATATTATGGTTAGTAACATCGTGTATTTTCAAATACTGTGGGTTCTTGTTTGAATAAAAGGCATTATCCATTATTTGTTAGCCCAGGGTTGGCATTTCAGGTACGCGGTTCGGTTTTCCCAGCCAGGGAGGTTTATCGGCACTGCACGAAGAAAAGTGCTTACGAAAACATGAGTGGCGCGGCCAAGAACCCGCTACCCTGAATATAAAAATACATTTTAACGAATCGAATTACTGAGCACTCCGCCGCTCTCGTTAGTTGCGATCTCTAATTGGGACCAATTCAGGACCGTGCTCAAAAAAATGTTTTATTTGAATAACATACTTAGGGAGGATCGAAAACTTCGCTGCCGAGACTTGAAATTGTTTGCGAGTTTTAAATGTGATTTATTTCCGCGCGCCCTTCTCGGATGTCGGAATTTCGTGTAAAATGGGGGACTTAAAAAAAAAAAATTTAGCATCACTGTACTGTACTGCTATAATTGTGAAATGTGCAGTAATACATATTTTAAAAAAAATCCCACAACCATTGTTAATCGCGTGTTGAATTGTATTATTGTTATATACTGTAAATCACCAAAAAAAAAAATATTAATACAAAAATTATTATCTCTAATTTTTTGTGTTTTTTTTTTTTTTTTTTTAATCTGAACATAAAATTCGTGTTCGACGTTTTAAGCGAATATTGTTTCCTTCATTTTTTATGTTTAAAAAAGTTCAAAACAAGGGACCAGAGTCTTTTAGATGTCCTGGAATGAAAATAATTTGCTTCATTACTTCTCTTCATTGGAAATGTATATTCCGTTAGAAGTAAGAAGGTTTCTAAAGATAGAACATCAGCCATTTCCGTCTTGAAGACGAGACGCTCGGAGATGCCGGGCCGATCTATATCCGGTTATCAAAGGAATCCATCAGGAAGGCAAAATGAACATCGCTTTTTCTATTTTGTATTCTTTCAGTTCGAGAATCATGTAAGGAATCGTACGTTGGTAATAAAATATAACATGAATTTGTTCAAGTTTTATTACTGCATTGCATAATATTGTTTTTATTTTATTCATGTTAATTAGCTTTTTTTACTGCATACGTATCAAATTAGTTTGGGTATTTCTAATAAACAACAGATTTTTTTTGAAGCTTTACCAACTTACATGATAAAGCTTACGCCAAGTTGGTGCATCGCGAATCATATTACTTAATTGTGATTGATATCACTCACTGATGTTTCAAAATCAATGAGTTTTAATAAATCTATTAATAACTAAAGAAATAAGTATATTTAAAACGTCTGTGGCGTTAAATTATATGTATATATATACTAACTCCTATTGAGCTTGATAGCAATAAAATTCAACAATCGTTTCCAAAAATATTTCTCTAGTACAAATACTACAAAGTTTTCAATAAAGATCTTTTGTAGAAAACATTCCAAAAAAAGAGAGAGCGAAGGAAACCGTAATTATTCTACTTTATTGCATAAGCCGTGTTTTATTCAAAAAATTTATTATACACAAAGAGAGTCATTTGGAGTTCGCCGCGCTGACATGGGAAAAGTAAAGCAGATTGTGCTTTTCTGTTTTCAACGGGTGAAAATAATTAACATAACAAACAGGAAAAAATATGAAAGAGAAAAAAATGATGTAATTGATTGCATAATGTGCGGTGGCAGAAGTTACAAGTTAGTTTCGCAAGAAGTTGCTTCATTATTGAGTTGGAAACTCGAGGCTTCAGCGAGACGATGTCTGAAATTACGTAACCGAAGTTTTTTCCCAGTACATTGTTCCCGTGAAATACAGGGATGCTTACAGGCACAGGGTGGGTACACACGAGCTGATGCTTTTGGTTATGAAATCTTCGGAAACCCTTCAAAAGGTTTTAGGCGACCAATGGAAAATGACAAATTTTTTAAAACAGAAATCATAAAGGTCGTAGATACTCGTAATCTTTATTCTCGTGACTGAAAACTTCACAGTTGAAAGTTTTCAAGGTCTAGTGATGACGCAGCGATTTGAATCAATTTTGTAAATTTGCAACCGTTTTAATTTAAAAATAATCTTAATCGATGGCTCGCCTTCGTGAATATTAAAATTTGATTAAGTTTTCGTGTAATTAGTGACGCGTGAGTTGAGCTCAAAGAGACGACGGCCGTGAAAGAGAAACTTAAACTTCCGGATATTCTCTCCCTTCTCGACCACTTCCTTACACACCATCCATTGCCTACAACTTTGGTCCCATTTTCACGCCAGAATGGATATTTTGGCCTATATTACATAATGATGCCTATATTGTATTAAAAAATATGCGTCTTCCGTATTTTTAATTATGCATCAGAGAGACTTTCTGGAATACAATTGATAGAAAATTTATTTTTAATAAAGGACCTTACAGTCCGCAAACATGATGTCCACTAATCGACTAGACATTTTACTGTCATAATACTATGTAGTTACACAAAAATATACTTGCATATATATACTTTAGTGACGGTGCGTTGTGTAAACAGTAAAAAGTCTCCAGAGACTTGTCCGGGTACTAAAAAAATTGACAAATTTATTCCAGCATCTAGGCAACCAATAACAGCTGGTCAACAATAAATTAAATAAAATTATTAACCAAATATATACAGAAATAAAATAAACTTTCAAACGGACGTATAATTAAGTTAAAAATGTACAGTGAGTTAAAAAAATACAATTTAATGAAGTCATCTGATTTTTATCAAAATAATCTACAGAAAACTTCAAAAAGTTTATTTTATAAAGTAATGCAATAAATCTTTGGTTAAAAATTTTAAAAATCAGTCAGAAATCGCTGCAATATTGAATAATATTCAATTACCTTCTATTGTACCTCGCCGAGGCTATCCCAGCAGAGCGGGGATAATGTAATCCAGTCTCTGGCTATTTTATCTCCGGCCATATCCTTGATATTATTTCAAGCCGCGATAGTCCCTCAAACACTCGGCCACCCCGTATTATCATAAGGCCTCCCAGGTTGCCTGAAACCCACCCCCGAGTCTCGCAGAGCTGGTATTAACTCTACACTTTAGATTCTCTCTAGATTCAGATTTATAAATGTTATAAATAGATTTTTTTGCAATGTTTTACATATTATATAGGTGAGAAAAATCATGATTTTCTTTGGACTCTCTGAATATCAAATCTTGACGAGCTAATCCTTTTAATTAACGATAACTCTTATATGTATTACAACTGGCTTACTCGTGCTTACCATTAAAAGTTATAAAGAATAATAACAAATTAAATATTTACTCACCTGCATGGTTGTTTTAATGTCAGCAATGTATATAAGAATATGAATTTAGATTAATTTATTTAGACTCTAATTGTATCTCAAAATATATTTGTAAATTATTTTCGTCATTTCGTGTGATCATCCTATTGTTATTTAAAATCTTAAAAAAATAAATGGATCGTGTAAGTTTTACTTTACTTATGTTTCAAACTACAATTTTGAGCAATCACAATTTCAAAAGCTTTGAATGATGTAGTTTTTTTTCTTTAATGATATTTTCATGGCGTTGGGTGTATTCGATTGCAAGAACTAAAAAGCACTATTGCTATTAACATTTCGGCTAATTTTTTAAACAGATTATTAAACTCCGGGCGCTAAGTGCGCTTATTTTGTCGCTTCATTCGCGGGTTCGCTTTCGTATGAATACATAATGACCTTTACGTTTTTAAATTTAGTTTTTCCCTTAAACTTCGGAAGAAGAGGCCATTAGAGCGTGTTTTTTTATTGGTGGCTTCATAAATATTCATGGCCCCCTCCGTAATTCCTGCTAAGCCTCGGGTACAACCTATTTTTCACAATTTTTCATATAAAATTTTTACCGACATCTAATGTAACGCAATAAATTTCCCACGTTATTTGGCCGCCGTGTACCTTTGTCGGGAAAACCACGCGCATTTAAAATCGACAGGATTTTTCACAGCCTTTAAGTACATTTATTCTTGTGAACGAGAGTAGTGATACATCTACGTTTCAATAAAAAATAATATAATTGAATAATCCTGTTATATACTGCGCAAACAAATCTTGCTTCTTCTTAAGCAGGTGCCTCTCTTCATTGAAACACTCCATTCGTAGTTTTTTATGGGTTTAATGGATCTTCGGGTTCTTAATAAGAGTATATTTAAACAATTTATTTTTGATTTACAAGAAAATCAAGTAAACATTTAAAAAACACATTAGAAAACCATGAACACTAATTCAGCATAAATTTATGGTTATTTAGATGTTACTAATATGATTAGGCACATTAGTTCATACATAGAAGATGAATTTAAGAAACTCTCAGAAAAATATCATCGTGATTTGTGTGGGATTTGAGCCCACATCCCCTGGCTTACATGGCCGGTGTACTAACCCTTGCACTAACGAATCACTTCCGTTTATTGAGAATTTTTAACAATCATATTAGTAATAATATAATAAACCCGTAATGGGTAATAAATACGTATCTGATTGACGTTTAATCAAAAAATCGACATATGTTATTTAGATGGTCGCCAACCTCCTTTGAGTAGAGGCACCCGATGAAGAAGAATAACAATAAATCCACCATAAAATATCGAATCTTTTAATACCACGGGAGATCCATCATCTCGTTCGTAGTTAGGGGTAGCTAAGATGCTGGGGATGGGGGTGGTTTTGTATGCGCGCTGGCGGTGTTAAGTAGGTGGTATAATGCCGGAGCGCGCGGGGCATTAAGGTTGTTTTCTCAAGCACATCAGGTATTTATTCGGGCGAGCCAAACTTTCAGCGTTATGCAAAAACGGGGTGTTTCACCCGTCATTAAAATGCCAAGTAAAGTTTTAAGAATTACGAGCGTCGGTGCATTACTCGCCCACTAACAATTTTTCAGTTTTTAATATCAACCCCAAACAAACGCTTCAACAATGATTATAATCAAATATCAATATTTAATTCGTATTTGACACTTAAAAACATTGGGAATGATTCAAAGGCAAGGAAATCGGGTGCCACATGAATTGAAGCCGAGAGACGTCGAAAGGCGATTTTGCATTTCGGAAATGCTGCTTGAACGCCACAAAAAGAAGTCATTTTTGCATCGTATCATCACTGGTGATAAAAAATGTATTTGATACGACAACCTGAAGCGTAAAAAATTATGGGGTGTATCAACATCGACGGCCAGGCCAAATATTCATGGCGCCAAGGTAATGCTGTGTAGTTGGTGGGATCAAAAGGGTGTCATCCACTATGAGCTGCTGCATTGACAGAAAAACGGCCAGAATATGCGACCAGGCACGAGTCTGTAATTTGCTAAATCGGTTAAAACCTATTTGGAAAACAGTGGATGGGAAGTTCTGCCTCACCCGCCTTATAGCCCAGACCTTGCCCCTTCCGACTACCACTTGTTTCAATCGATGCAGAATGCCCTTTCTGGAATACGCTTCACTTCTAAACAGGGTATCAAAAATTGGCTTGATTATTTCTTGGCTTCAAAAGACGAACAGTTCTTTTGGGATGGAATCCATAATTTGCCCGAAAGATGGGAAAAAGTAGTAGACAATACTTTGAATAGAATATATTGTACCAATTTTTTATAATAAAACTCCAATTTAAGGAAAAACACGAAAAAAATAATGCACACACCGTATATGGTATATGATTTTTTTCGACAGTCAAATTTAGTTTACACGAGTATTTATTAGTCCCCGACCTGTTTCCCACTCTTCAGATTAATCTTTTGAAATTTTCCATAAGGATGATTTAAATGATGATTCCTCGCAGTAGATTTGACGCTAATGCCGGAGTGAAGGATGGCGGAGACCCGCGGGAGTGAGCGGAGCCATTGTTGATGATCAGAAGACAAATTATTCCAGATTTACGAGACACTCCATTACGACCGACTCGTAAAACGTCGCAATTCCTGAATTTCAGTCCTGGATATAAAATTTTATGTTTCAATCCCAAACGGCATCAATCGGCAATTAACAGCGATGCGAACCAAATTTATTACCGGCCATTAGTTTAAAAAGCAATTTCTTTACTTATACTTGTAAAATAGCGAACAGGTGCCAAAACCCGAACTTACCTAGCAGGTTTGAAGTTCAATATAATACGCACTATCCTATAGTTTTTGCTTTTATATAATAAATCTTGAAATTGAGTTTTTAGTATTAAATAATTTTATTTGATATAAAAAAAAATTTCACACTTAAACCTAAGAGTGATTGCTCTGTTTAAAAAATTATAAAAATAATTTTAGACTAAAATGTGATTATTTCTCCAATTCTGCAAGTGATGCACTTTATTAATTTCTGATGCTTTTTTTGTCCTTCTCCAAGTGGCACTGATATCTTGAAATTTTCATAGTTTTTCGTTTGATATTTTTACTGGCATATACAATATATTCTCAAATCAATGAATGCCATGATCTGTTGTTTGTTATTATTTACTTCATGGGCTATATTTAGTTAAATTGTAAATACGTTTTGAATTAAAGCATTCACAAATAAAACATTTTAAAGTCTTCTTGCCATTTGGCTATCCATATTTGGTGTTTATATGTGGAGTTTTACAAAATAAACCAGTCTATGTCAGACAATGAGAATACAACTAGTTATATAATATTCAGAATGTTAATTACATGTAAGCATGATATTTAAAATATTTAACAAGCTAATAAAAATATAATTAATTGCTATTGTACACGTTTATGATGATACATTGTGTTTTCATTGCTCTTTTAGATAATTCAGTAACAAGCTAGTTTTTTTAATATTTTTATCTCATTTTCAACATTCTGTCAGTTTGTAATATTTATAAATTTGAATGCAATAGTTATATTTTGAAATATATAAACATTTTTAAAAATATTTGTGATATTTCATATAATACGGTGTGCTTTGTAGTGTATTTATAAAAAAATATACTTTTATTTATATAATGAAAAAAAATTCGTATTTTTCATAAATTCTGAATGAAATTTGATGTGATTTACTCACTTCAAAGAGACTTTTTTTTTTAATTATAAATAAAACCTTTTCTTGTTAATATAAAAGTGATGTTCAATCTCTTTTCTTTGGTGATACTATGGCATTTGAAGGTTTTTATATAAAAAATAATATACACTGTGTATTAATAATTTTATATACAAAGAATTTTTTCAGTTCTGCGCAATTTTCTTGAAAGGCTCCGATGGCGTAATAAATTATCTTAATGGTTGTTTTTAATTTTCTTTAGACGAGTGTTCGTCCCCGTCTTCGGCCGGAAGTCTGACTCCGTTTTAACAACTCTCCAATATGACGTCATAAAATTTTTCCATTTATTTACTTCCGCTCTTTTCAGGAAATGGACGCCCCTTCGGCCGCCGGCAGATAGAAGCGGACTTTTCCGCCACAACGCCCGATTTCAAGCTTAAAGTGCTCCAGAACAACTGCAACCTCGAAAAGTGGAGTTCAAGAACCATATTGCAAAAAAAAAATTCCCTAATTGAAATATTCAAATTACAAACCACTTTTGAATCATCCCTCTTTCAGTAATACTCGATTCCTGTGCGTTTTCATAGTTAGAGTAAATTTGATTTGTGAAGTCTTTCAAAGAACTTTGAGTGATTGTATAGTAATAATAATATAAAAATATTTACGTCAATTTATACGTGCAGGTATAATTGTGCGTTTTATAAACTTTAAACAAAATTAACGAATTTTAAGCATACGAGGAAAATTGTTGATAAATATTGAATCAAAAAATGTTTTGAAACGAGCCGTCATATTGGAGGACCAGCTCTGAAGTGACGAGACGATGACAGAGTGCTCGATGGAGACGTGGCAGTGAACTGACGAAGAACTTGGACAGGAAGGGGCCGACGAATGACTTGGGCCATGGTGCCAGAGGGCGTGTCCCTCGCCTGCGCGGCGCTGGCGCTACTGTTTTGCTCGTGTGGTAAGTTAACCTAACCTAACCTAACCTAACCTTACAATTAATAAAATAAAATATGTATTATACTACTATCCTTTTTTTAACCCCTACAGTTTGTGTATGCAATATTCAGGTAATCGATCCCCGTTACACGAGTAATCGATTACTCGTCTAACGAAGGGCAAAAACTTGTCAAGGGTTTTATTAAATATAATATAATGCGATGTACTCATTTGTTCTTTGCTTTACATCAGTAAAATAAAATAAAATAAATAATAACGTTTTGTCTTGTTGAGGGACAAGGCATTTGATTGGTGAAGATCCATTATTATGATGATAAAAGTACCTTCGTATTTTGTCTTCACTTTGAGTTTATTAAATTTTTTGCATTACTAGTTTCGACCAAATAGACTAGGTCATCATCAGATGCATAACTCAACTGATGATGACCTAGTCTATTTGGTCGAAACTAGTAATGCAAAAAATTCAATAAACTCAAAGTGAAGACAAAAAACAAAGGTACTTTTATCACTAGTATATTTTCAGGTATAAAATTGTAAAGCATTTTGTTTATTTGAAACTGAAAGCTATTATCAATTTTTTAAAAATATAATTCAAAATTACAATTTATGTAGTTTCATCTGACTTGCTCTAAATTTTATTGTCTCCTTTTTATTACTTGAATAAATAATAAAATGATTTTTTTTACTCTCGACACCATTACCTCAGTGATGTGCATACTAAATTATAGTGATTTATCCAAAAGAAAACTACCTGCTAACGTATGCATTTCTTTATGATATGCGGAAAGGGGTTGAAAACTCACAAATATTTCTTAAAATATCTAAATATATTTTACAAAGTTTGTTAGCATAGTGCTAGTCTTTTTTTATATCAAAAGCACGTTATTTCTTTCTTCTGCGAAACTTTGGAATACCACACAATAAATTACTTGTAAGTTTGGAATCGCTCCATTTTCCACAGAAATAAATTGCAGCAACATAATTAGAAGCTACAATATTTTTAAATACGAAAACTTTATTTCTACAAAAGCATTCTTAAAACTGTGGCCTCGAGAGATACGCAAAACAACAAATTTAAAAATCTATATTAACATAAGCAACATTGTAATAGGAAAATTAAATATTTTTTAACGTTCAAAAACCAACGTTTATTTGAATTCTGATGCTGTTTTGTTTGTGTTAAAAATTTGTACACAACAATAAATTTTAAATTCGATACAATTCGCTTAATTACGATCTTCCCAGGTCTTCGCACAAAGCAATTAGAGAAATCTCATTGTAGAGAACAACGCCATGTCAATCAATCTAACCGGTATTCTAGAAACCGAGCAACGTAAATTCAGAGAAAATTGCATCATTTGTTTTAAATAGAGTGTTTTGATTTTTGTTTTTGCTTGAAGATTTGTTTACATAATATTTTTTTTTATTTCTTACATAAAACAATTACTTTGTGGGTCTAAATTTTCTATTTTTCCGATTTTTGATTGTTATATTTTTATATAATAACTATATCAAAAAAACTCTTAACCGATTACTATTTTATTCGTTGTACGTATTTTTTTAATACCCAAACCTAATAAGCCAATCAGCGAGAAGATTACGATCATTTTTTTATCAGATACAGATGTAAGCTCTCATACACAAAACAATTTGTTAATTCTTAGGCCATTCATATTTCTTGTATAAATATATAGGTTTTTTTTATAAAAAGCACATTATATATTATTAACTTGGATTACAAGTAGAGAAAGACTATCCATTAGACCAGGGGTCGGCAAACTTATTAACCAAAGAGCCAAATATGTACATTACAACGAAAAAAAATATTTGGGAGCCAAATCTGTTTATTGATTTGATTATACCCGTAATTTAATGATTTAACACTTCATTAAATTACGGGTATACCGAATTAAGGCATTAAAGTTAATATAATACAATTTTAAAAAATATAAGGTGTAATATTAAAACTTAAGGCTACTTACTGTATTATAAAAAAAAATTATAAGAAAGAAAGTTTTATAAAACACATATGTAAAAATAAATAATGTGTTATTGATTATATGTAAGAATTTAAATAAAAAAAGTAAGAATATATTCTCTACAAGTCGCAGCTAAAAATGAAAATACAATAATCATTAAAATCGTTTTTAGCAAAAAAATAGATAAATTTAAATCATGATAATGACCGACAAACATTTAATGCGAACGATGATTGTTAATTTTTATTTTTATTTTATTAAAAACAATACCTAGGGATATTTGTGCCAGAGCCGCACTTAAGGGGTCAAAGAGCCGCATGCGGCTCCGGAGCCGCACTTTGCCGACCCCCGCATTAGACAATGAGAAAGTCAAAAGCAGGTTATATAATAAATATAAATAATTACACGGTTTGGTCACCATTTACACTACCGTGTGAATATAAATTCAAAATATCATATGCGCCTAGTTATCATAATGGTTAAAAAAAATATTTTTTTTTAACAAAAAATATTTTTTTTTTAACCATTATAATAACACGGCGGTCTGTGACGTCACAAGGTGTCACACACGACACAGCCACGTCATAAATCTGTCGAATGACGGGCCATACATCACCCGCGGCCCATTTTCTCTGAATATTTCAATTTGGGGTAGGTTTTTCGGGGGTTAATGTCCCCGCTTACGTGGTCAGCGGACATCCGGTTGAATGGGAATGTAGATGTGATAAAAACATGATTACTCATGTGTTCCCAGCTTTTGGCAGCCGTTTTTATTAGAAGTGATTTGTATGTTTTCTAACGTTATGATCCTGGTAATGAGAAATGATTTTAGTACAAAGGCCAATACGCCAGAAGCTTCAGATAAAAATTCAATCATTTTTAATTTATTGTATTTTTTTTTCTGTTGGTCGGCATGCCTTCAAGGGTTGGATGTGAGGAAAAGCTTCGATATTTTTTTAATCTATTTTTTATCTGTTATTTTCTTATTCCAGCTCAATAATCTACAAGCGGGATCGAGGGACGAATAACTCCGCGCCGTATCTCTCTCGTTAGTATGCGCGTGGATTTTACAACCCTTAAAAATGGATGCTGCCTCCGTCCAGCACGGGGTATAGTACCTGGGGGTGTGTTACATAAAAAACCTATTTCTGTATGTTTTTCAGCGGCTTCAAATAAGGCAAGATACGTAGGAGTATCAACTGAAAAATTCAGCTTGCATTAAATATTTATTTCGGTTAAAAATTATTCATATAAATTTATTTTGACAGAATATTTTTAATGTAAAATTAATTCTATGAAAATAAATTTTCGACTTTAGACTATAAAACAAAAAGTATAAATGTAACCACACCACAAAGTGTAATAAATGAGGCTACAAGATAGAAAAGCCATATAAACAGGAAGTGTAATGAATTCACAGGCAATAGTGGCTGTGCCCGACTTATCACATTTCCGGCATCTGCCTTGTTTATTATGGACTAAAATTCTACAGTAAAACTTAGATATTATTTAATTTTTTTACTAAAGCGAAAAAATGGTTCTCTTTTGCCAATTCAATCAGGCAGTAAAATGCTTATTATTAAATTATCTGAAATTCCGATTCAAATTACAATATTGTTTAATGAATGGAATATTACATAAATACTCTTTAAAGGAACCGGAAACAAAATCATCCCTTACAATGTTTCAATTAACAGAGAGATCGTTTCTAAATTATCCAGTCTATGGCTTTGACGCTAATTCAATAAACTTTGCAGGCAACCAGGAGCAAATGTCGCTTTAGAAGTAAGAATTCTTTACATTCCTATTAAATATTTAAGGACAGCGGCAAAAATCCAAGAATTCAAATGAATCAAATAAAATATCTGATGTGACATTTATTAAAGTATAATTTTATTTAAATTTACCGACGTTTAGAATTTCATTGTTGGGCATTTTAGATTATAGTCAGTGTGTCGTTAGTACGTGACCGTTCGCAACCACGTCAACGACAGAAAAGATTATGAAAAGTTGACAGGTACCATATGCTTTTGTCAAACATTTTTGCATAAAAAAAAAAGTAATGCTTACCCTAAAATATTTTAAAGTTCAATGTTAAAAAGCTATTTCTTTATCGGAGAAGCTACATTTTTATTTTTAATATTTGATATATGATTTATATAATATACCGTTATAAATAAAATCGTGGATACATCAAAAATTTAATAATAATCTTTAACTTTTGATTCAATAAAACTGACGTCAACGTCGATATCCCTAATATACGGGATTTATTTTCGTAGTACCTGGTTAACATTCTCGCAGTTCACGACTCGTATAAACTAATTCTGTATAATTCACCATGTAGACCGGTGGAGCAGGATGAAAACGTACGGTCCTAAGAGTGCGGAGCCCCTCGGGGGCGGGGGGGGAGGCCCCGGTCGGAATGACATCACGCGACCGCCCCCGCCCGAGCAGTCGCGCGTGTATCACAACCCGAGTTATTGCTCTGCCCTCCAGCGACCCCCGTTTCTCCGCCCTGGGGGAAATGTAAATTAAGGGAAATTATCGGTATTGGAGCTCGGAAGGGTGATTATCAACGGTCTTTATGCAAGCAAAGAAAGAATTAAATTATGTTTGTGGGTATTTAAGTGCTTGTTACTTACGGAGGTAATCTAACCACTGTGGTTATTTAATCATTAGTTAACCATCGGGTATTACGACGTTAGAAAATGCCCGCTTAAAACACCAGATCATTTACATTTAATGTTTGTTCGTGCTCGCAATTTTAAATAAAAATAAGCATTTATATTTAATATTTTTATAATAGTGGATACGATTTTTTATGCATTAGGCAATCATCAATTAGTACAAAATCAAATAAGGCATATTGATGCTCAATTTTTTTTTCTATTATACGCTTTTAATATATTTTTTTAATAGCCTATGTGATGAAACTCTCTCAACACCCTCTTCTCTTAAGGGTCTAGGTCCCATAATCGAGTTTTTGTTATCATTTTCTAGTACGTTTTGCAAGAAATCAAACAAATTTAAATGCAAAATGTTTGATACATCCCTTTTTCCGAACACATTATATTTTTATTTCTTATAAATTTACTGTTAATATGATAAATATGTGATTTTCCGATTAAAGTGTAAGAATTTGGAGATTCGTCTGGTACATTTTCCAAGAATCCTAAACATTTAAAAGACTTTTTTTTTAATTGGAATTAAAAGATTTTATATAAACCATGTGCGTCTTATTAATTTAAAAATTAAAAAAAAAAAAATCTTCAACAAACGTTGGTTTTGAAAAGTCGCCATTTTATCCAATTTTTCAACATCTTCATGATTTTATTTTACCCTAAAAATGGACGTTAATTAAATAATAAAAAAGAGATAAATATAATTTATAGTTTTTTCAGTACTCTGTAAAAAATCAACTTTCGACATAGAAAAATAAAGTGACAATTAAATGACACGATTTCACCAGGTAATGGACTGACTAAATGGCTGAGAGCATTTAAAAGTGTATTAAGCCCCGCAGAGGCTCGATTATGACTGCATTGAATTTTTCTGAAAATAGTAAGTGATGACATTCAATTTCACACGTACCTATCGTACAAAATATTTCTAACCCAATCAATTACTCTTTAAGTCTAGAAATCTACTAAATGGTATAGTAGCAGGCACAGTCCACATTGGCAAAATAAGCATGTATCGGGGGCTGCACACCCTTCGACTCCACTCGTTTCAAAACACTTGTCTCTAAGCCTCACGACAAGCACGAAGCTCCGATCGAGGGTTTCCGAGGCAGATAAGCTCTCAATTTCTTTCTCACTCTAAAAAAAGCAAAACACGTGCCCCGCAACTCCAATTATGTCGACGTTTCTCTGTGACATCTTTGCAAGGTGAGCGCTGCGAGCTGCCGTTATACGCCTGTACATATTGAATGTACGTGAGTTAAATCGGTGACTTTATTTCGAAAATAAAGCAGAGGCTTTGATGTGCGTATAAAAAATACGTACGCGGCCTTTCCGCGTAATATGTTTTTTTGTTACACAAATCCACGAAAGCCCAAAAATAGAATGAATTTTTATTTGCAGAAGCCTTCGAATCGGGGGAAAAGCCACGCAAATATGCTCACGAAAATATATCCTGAAATACGAAACACAAAAGAATTCATATAAAGCGTTTATGGCGTCGTAAAACTTTAAACTCCCATCGGCAGAGTGTAAATTCCGATAGCGCGGTCGGTACCGCCGGCATTTGAATAATGGGACCCCGGGACCTAATGCAATTCTACCCCACCGATACGCTGAAAAACCCTTAATTTAAAAAAAAAAATAAAATAAATTCACCCTTGAAACCCATGCTTCTATGTTAACTCCACTATCTACGACAGTCTGCTTTTAAATTTCAACAAAAAATATTAACCCATTGCACTCGAAACCGTTCCGCGTGGACTAATCAGCAACTCGTGTTTCGTAGCGCTTTTAGTGAATTTCTTACCTCTAACTTAAAATGAACACACACACTAATTAACACATAAAACTTTTATATTTTAATATTTAATGTATATTTACATCTTTACGAAGATAATTTCGTAAACATAAGTCTTTGTATGATATTTCATGTAACAATTGCCGAGATGCATGCCCGGCTTTTCGGGACAAGTATCACAATAGTATGTCGTTTGATGTCTTCTGCTGGGTTTATTATACATAGTATCTTAATGGTATTACATAGATATTACAAAGCAAACAAAATAATGGTGTGATAAGTGTATGGAAAGCTAATTAATATTGTGGGGGAGAAAACAGTCTATTCTTCAGTGCAATATACGTTTTAACAAATAAGGACTTTTAAATGGATGATTAGGATAAGAAGTACAAGCAAAAAATATATGGGTTGATTAGGTACACATCTAGTCCTTTTGCCATGGCTGTTAAGGTCGAACTGAGACCGCATGATTCTTACGTAGTTTTAAAGGGAGATAATATAATCTTTGTAAAATTATATACGCAGTGTTTAGGAACGAACTTTAAAGAACAAGATCACATAAACATAAACAAGACATCACCATAAAAAGTTATCTGCGTACATCGAATTTCCGCACCAAACAAAGTGGTGACTGAGACGCACCTCTCAAGTGCAAAGAGTTAATGAAGCAATTGACTGTTCTGCCTTCCTGGAAATACCATAAGAGTAGTAAAAGCCACTAAGCTACGAGGTTGTTCAAGTATTGAGCTGCCCCATGCCAGCGGCATTAGCAGATTTGTGTTGAACGGCTCTATGAAAGTGGGAACCGATCGCTCAGACTTTATGAGCTGACGATATGCCAAGAATGGGTCATTAGGAAGCAGCTGCTGAAGAGTTATACTCACGGCCAGACGCGGAGTTTAAAGACCCGCTCCAGCGCAGAACGGGTCTTTCGCTTTGGCAAGGGGACTCGCTCCTAAAACGCGAGGAAAATCTTGAAATGCATACTGAGACTCTTCAATGACCGAGTTTGAATAAAAAATACCTTCTTGTTGAGGGACAAGGCATTTGATTCGTGAAGATCCATTATTATAATGATAAAAGTAACTTAGTATTTTTTCTTCACATTGAGTTTATTAAAAGTATTAGCATTCCTAGTTTTGACCCAATACACTGGGTCATCATCAGATGCATAAATGAAGTTTAGTTATGTATCTGATGGTGACCCAGTAAACTAGTAATGCAAATAATTTTAATAAACTCAAAGTGAAGACAAAATACAAAGGTACTTTTATTAATATAAAATAATACCTTAGCATGCATATTTTAGTTTGTTTTGTGTTGTACTACAATTTTTAAAAATCCGAAGAGCGTGTAATATTTTATGATTTTAAATGAACGATTAACTACGCTAGATATTTTTATAATGTGAAAATGAATTTTTGAATTCTTTCTAGCATTTAAATTATTTTTATTTTTTTGTTGGTTTGAAATTTTGCTGCTTAAAAAAAAGATTCGTATAAACCTCCCAGAGCGATTTTCACAACGCGACCCATTCCAGTCATGGCGACACTGACATGTTGATAATGCTTGACAGGGTTGTTTTACTTGGATATTTTACTCAAAAAGAATTAAAACCCTACACATTTATTTTCAAAATGGTTTATTTATATACAAAGAACGATTTATTATTGAATAATACATGTCAACAAACTATAGTAAATTTTTTCCACAAGAATAAAACAACTCAAAGAGTAAAAACTACAGAGAAAAACTATGGTTTTATTGTTTGTGTGTTTTTCAATACGTCTCTTTATTTATATGAATGGATTATATTTTAAGTACAAGTAATATTTAATAACGGTATTTAAATTTGATACTTACAAATAATAAAGGTATATTGTTTTGCGATAAATCCTTTCGGCTATTTATAGAAATAGAATGGTGTATTGTTATATCAATACAATAATCAAATTATATTATAAAGCATTTATAATATTGAATGCCAAAGACGAATAAATAGACATAACGTAATACGATTAATTTATTGGTTTATCAATAGAAATAAAATGGTTTAGGTACGGAAAAAAAATCAATACAACTATAATTACAATATTCATAAAAGTAGGTAATGAAAAGCATGAAATTTATTTCATCTTGCTATACATTCAGAAAGGAGAGCGTATCAAACATGTTTTACATAGATGAATACTTTAGACACAGACTTATTAAATATTTTTAAATTAAACTTTTAAAAAGTAACAGTGAATTTAAGCCTGAGACCCTTATGTAACTACTGTGTAATTTTTTTATTAGATTTTCTTTGTTCTTGGTCGTTATGCTGCATTACATTTTAGATCTTACGATGCTTTGGCCCCAGTTATAGGGCTTTCTTTATAGATTCGCTATATTTAAATTATAAAATATACTAAAGAATTTATGTATACCAAGGTGGTTATGTATTTTTGGCCGCTCCGTCTTGTCTAGAGGTGGTTTTGGTACTTGTCCAGCGCCTCCGCTCAGGAAGAGGGGTTCCTTCCCTTTAATGGGATTACTCTGCACCCTGGAGGAGCTTTAATCAAATCTAACTTATTTTTCAGAGACGCTTTTAAATTAGCTGAAAACTTTGTAAAATGTAAAAAGAGAAACGTTTCTACCTTTTGCAATTCGAAATACAGTTCAAGGCTTTTTTTGTAAAATAATTTTTAAAAAATTCAATTTAATTTCAACACAATAGCGTTTTATTTGTCATGCTATGTTTTGAGTTTTAAATAATTTTGAAAAATTGCTTATTTTTTCTTTTATGTTTTAATGATGAAGTAACCTGGTGAAGTAAAAATACCATTATCTAGTATATTTCAGTAGTATAGTGTACATTTGGCTGTACTGAAATATACTCGAAAATATTATATAATCAGTGGTTTCCAACTCTATGCCCGCGGACACCATGGCGCCCGCTGACCGTTTTACGTGTGCCCGCCGCTGTACGACCACTATAAAAACATATTTAAGTAAAGAATTATATCGTTGTAATATTCAAAATAATAATCCTTCGCAGAAATTGATGTTTATTCAACACAATATTTTCAAAATAAATTAAATGGTGCCCGCCGCGCGATCGGCATTCTAGAAAGTGCGCTTGGGTGCAAAAAGGTTGAGGACCCCTGTTCTATAGTATTTCACGTGTGATATATTTTTACGATATTTAATAACTTTCAACCCGTTTGAAAGTCCGAAGCCTCGAAGGCTGGGTAATAGCCGGCAGAGAGGCTCGCCCGCTGGCTTTCGCAGTTCACCCCGTCTGGTATAATATGTACTAATTCCATCAGCCACTAAATGGAAGCCTCCCTCCGGGGGTGATACTCTCCGCTCACGCAGGCTCGCGTGCCTCATCCCTGCCCCCGCCAGTCACTCCGCTATCAGCTGGCCGTACCTCAGAGAGGCCTGCCAGATCCTGAAAGGGTATGATAAGGCTCGCACGCCATGCTGGTACAGAGAGAGACCTACCCTGCCCGGCTAGCTGATAACCTGAAAGTGTGCATTCACTTGCAAACTCGTTTTAAAAAAAATCATTATAATAATGTTATGTGCCCCTCTGATTGTGACTCCGCGGATTGCACAATGGATGGACTCTCGTTCGAACGTTTATATAATGACACTTTCAATACTTTTTACTATGAAGTTTATTACACCGACAGTGTCTCGTCGATGGTCAGGCAAGTTATGATCTGAACTCATGGAAAAAAAATTAAATTAATCGATACAGTATATATTGATATATTATAACAAAGGATCGTAGTCCTGCACCTGAACAAGCATATGGACATACAATAATGGACATAGTCCATTAGGAGTATAATTATACTAAGCAAATAAATGCACAAACATGTTATTGAAGACTAATATGGTTGTGTTTACTTAACAATAAAAGATGTAATAAAGGACATTTTTAGTCCGTTAGAATTAAAATTACACATAGTTAAATTAATGCACAACATTGTAGTATAGGTTAATTGAGAGGCGGAGTAAAGTTCATTCCTCAGTACAATGTTTATTTGTAAGCAAACGAGGACTTTTAACTAAATGATTACAAAGTATATTGGGGTGATTAGGTAGGTGCATTACAATAATATGCATCTACTCATTATATTCACTTATTTCCTCGTTCTCAAAAATCATCGTTTTTATCCATTTTTAAAGCAATATTTAATTTACGAGTAAGTATAGATAATCAAAGATATAAACAAGATTCTACAACGTACCTTACTGCTCTATTTTTTTATGATTCTACCTGTATTTAAACACAGTCTTCTGTGAATAACTGAATCACAAATTGTAACCCAATGCTTGCTTGATATTTATGAAATAACATATATTGTTTTATCGTAATAACAAGAGTGATGTATCCAAACAAAAAGGTAAAAATAACATATTATTAAGGGACAAGGCATTTGCTTTAAGAAGATTCATGTTATTGATGAATGAAAGGTATTTTGTTACTCATATACCTTTCATTCATCGATAAAAATAACGACGACTCTATTTTGATCGTAACAGAACAATGAAAAATTATCGAAAATTATAAAGCAAACAAATTGTTTGATGGTAGTCATAATCATTCTGTTGAGAGATAACAAGCTTTGCCTTTATTGAAGTCTTTATAAATATAATAGAACTAATTTTCTATTCTTCTATTATTTGTCATTTATACAGATTTAAAAAAGGCTTGAATTTGAATCAAATTGCATGGTAAGCCTATAGTGAAAGGTATATCTTTGTTGCGCGCATTATGGTAAATGATTACATCCGTTACTTTAAATTCCGGCCAGGCATAAAGCGACTGCAGCGTCGGTTGATGCATTATCTGCCGAGCTGGCGAGGATGCATTTCAAATGCAGTGAATGCAAGAACCTGCTTGCATTTGAATAAAAATCAAACCTGTGCTAACTCAGACAAAGTGGAAAAGGAAATTTACGAGGTGAAGAACGGCCGAGGGAGCGCGCCGCCGCTTCCGGTCCTGAAAAATACCCTATAATGCTAGACTTATGGTGGGAGCGTGAAACCTGACAAGTCGTTATATCAACAGTGAACTTTTATAAATTAAAGAAGTATATATTTTTGGTACTTTGTTATATAGGGTGTCCAAAAAGAGTATCGGGTGTGTGTGAATAGTGACTATTTCGTATGGGGATACTTCAAAAGTAGGGTTTGTGACAATAATCTGGCTCGGTTTTAAGATAATTTTGAATTCGCCTCTAATACAGAATATTTTACCGTCGAGTCCCGTGCAAAATTGAAAGTATGATACCGAAAATGTGTCCCTACGATTTCTTGAACAAATATATATATACACGTGAATTCATTTGGTTTATATTATACAGGTTGTCCAAAAAGAGTATCGGGTGAATGTGAAAAGTGACCGTTATTGCGATATGGTGCGAAATTATTTGGGCCCAGAGTTGCAGGAGTTTCAAGGTTTCAACTCAAAAACGTGATTCCAACAAGACGGGGCCACTTGCCATACATCCAATCAGTCTATTGAAGCTGTTAACGAATTATTCCCTAATAAGGTCATTTCGCGAAGAGGTAACATCGACTGGCCTCCCAGGAGCCCCGACCTTAACCCTCTTGACTATTTTGTATGGAGATACCTTAAAGGTAGGATTTGTGAGAATAATCCGATGAACCTAACGGGATTGAAAAAAAACATCAGATCAGAAATGGCAGCAATATCGAGGGCTATGTGTCAGCGTGTTATCAGCAATCTTTGTTCCAGATTAGAAGAGTGTCAGCAGCGTGACGGTCACCATTTGGATAGTATTATCTTTTCGAAATAATTTTCCATTTTGTATTGTTATAATCAACAATAAAAAAATACTTTATTACTAGTAGTTTTTATTTTACTGAATTAACAAATACCCGATACTCTCTTTGGACACACTGCATAATATAAATCAAACGATTTACAAGACTAAGAGATTCCAATAAGTGAATAAAAGCTGTACATGCTTCCAATGATCAAGCCAATAAAAAATCTTGCATATTTTATCGTACTGTTAATATGGTATTAAATATATATACGATTGATTACATATTTTTTTGTTTTAATAAATAAAAAATTTATGATATCAAACATGTAAAAATAAGTGAATTGTCGATAGCGATTCGTATACATCACGAGAACAGAAGGATACATGTGATCTTGTGAGGTCGTAAATATGAGAGGGATATAAGAAACGCGGGCCTTTTATGGGGATTCTGAATATTGCGTAAAAAAAAGATCAAAGATTTCATCAAAGGGCGAGCCTTCCGCGGCAGCCACTCAGTGCGGAAGCGGTTACTGTACTTGATTATTTTTTTATGAAAAGCTGATGTAAACCAAAAACATTTGTAGAAATTAAGATTTTAGTATGCTAAAGTTTTAGAGTTTTCAGAAAAAAAAAAAAATTATATATATATATCCATTTGTCAATCTTCCCCGATGGCTTGTCTTAAAATGATGTTTTCATTCTCCATACAAAAAGACTTCCTGAAAACTTTTTTAAGCACCAGTAATGAACTTCGAAAATAAATTAATTTGTATATACATAATTTGGATATAAAAAATATTGCTTATCGAATTTCTCTAATAATTTTTAAATTAAAACTCATGTGATATTAAGACGAGTAATCCTATTAAAAAATATATATAAAATAAGAAATCAATATTTATGACAGACGGTACTTAAATGCCAACGTGAAAAGTTGGCGAAACCGGTCACCAATAAAAAAATAACATGTGGAATAATCTCTCAAGTATTTTTTTTAAATATTACCACTGAAATTGCTGTGCATATCCAAGTCTAGTTTTCAGCAACTGTTACTGGTGTTTCAGTATCCAGTGGCGTGCTAACATATTTTCTCAGCAGTAGTTCTGTAGCTTCTTTGCAGTAAACCCAAACATCCGGTCCATCTGTCGGCACGGTCGATAAAACTGCAGTGAGATCTCCGGAGAGGCTGCTCGCCGTCAACCCCTTCCCTCGTCAGCCAGGGTGGAATGTAAAACACGAGCTCGCATTCCGTATATCTATTTTTCCTACTTTATGACTGAAACCACCCTTGTTTATATTGTCTTTGACTTGAAAACAGAATTACTAGTCCACAAGAAAATCCTCTTTTAAGTTAATAAACTTTAACTCCTGGTATGTTGTAAAGATATAAAACGAAATCTGATACACTTATCGTTGATGATTACAAACATTTTTATTTGAGGTCGCCTTCAGACTTAAAAATGCTCAACCCAAAAAATGTCCTTTTGGTTACTCATATGAGCTAATGTGAAGTGTTTTAAATAGAAATAGGCTTTCGTTCTGGACTCATTTTTTTCTCACTAATAGCTCCAAAGGGGTGCCAAAAGTTGTATCTCTAAAGGGGTATATCTGGAGTGTTTCTTTAAAGTAATTATTAAACACCAGCTAAAAACTTCCTGTACATAGAAAACATTGCACGTTTTGCATAAATATAAAATTTACACAAGTTTCTGGATTGTAAAATTTTACATTGATTTTTATATGTGCCCCATTTTATTGTACATAAACTATATTTAAGTACTAGCAGTAACATTCCCGATGTATGTACTGCAATGAATTTATAAAATATTATAATTTTTATTGCAAAACGAACCATTCCGATGATCATAAAAGTTTTATTGAAATCGACGGTTGCAGTACGCCAGTCGTAAACAATGTCTTTAACGTCCCCGATTAACTGATGTATTTCCAATAAAATATAAATCATCTCTTATTAACTGCGCGTTAAATCCACAAACATATAATAAAAATTACAACCGCTTCGTGCACTGGCAAGTCCCAGGTTCGAATATTTTCTTTCAGTCGTTGTATTCAGGTTTCCGAAATTTAAAATCGTGGAGATGCCTTAAAATAGGGACATTGGGATATTTTTGAAATGCTTGCGAATCACAATTACAATCAATTGTATAATAACATCCATGGACATTAAATCTGACCTCCTTGATTTACTTTTTTTTGTTTCAACGGGAAAAAATGGCCTATATCATCAGCACTGCAACGTGGCGCAGCAATCTTTATGTTAATATTGGATAAAACATTCTGCGCTTAGATATTCAGAGAGGGTAAGGCTTTGGCATAAACGATGGATACTGGTATACGCTCTAATCTCCAGGCATAAATCTGCCTTCGCTGCAAGGCTGCAGGTTGTTTAAAGATTAGGCGATATCTGGAAGGCAGCCAAGGAGTCTGACGTCATCTAAAAGCAAGGCAAGCGCAGATGCATTTTCCGCACACCAGGCTCAGGTTGCAGGCGCCAGCTCATCACAGAAGTCCAACATCGTCCCATAACCCACAACAGACAGGTTTTATTTGTTATACTTTACTAATATGATTAGGCACATTAGTTCATATATAGAAGATGATTTAAAGAAACTCTCAGAAAAATATCATCGTGATTTGTGTGGGATGATATTTTTCTGAGAGTTTCTTTAAATCATCTTCTATATATGAACTAATGTGCCTAATCATATAAGTAAATATAATAAGCCCGTAATGGGTAATAAATACGCATCTGATTGACTAATCTATAACATAGATATGTTATACTTTAAGCATTTAAGCAAATTAGGCGATATCTATAAAGCAGTCAAAGAGCAAAAACCGACTCCCAGAGACTTAAAGTATTCACACAGTAGTCTACGACACATCATATTAAAGATTAAAAGGTTTTTATTTTGAATGCACATATTTTCACCAAATTAATCCCGTAGAAAATATGTTTTTTTTTTTTTAATAAATAAAATATGCAACGTAACCGAGGAGTCACTAATAACCCTAACGTAATTAAATATACGCCCGCCCCATTACATATTCACGAGGCAATAAATCCAACATGTATTTAAACACCGCTCGGGGATGGCTAGGTAGTTTTTGCTTGCAGGGTAAGTTATATCGAGGCAGTCGGGGCTAAGTGTCCAGCGGGGGAGTGGAATTGATAAACCCCATTAGCATACAGCCTTACGGGGATGCAACCCTCAGCAGTAAATCAGCGCTCCTTCAGCGGGTCAGGAAGCTCTCGCTGTACGCGCTGAAAATGCTTATTTGGGAAGTCGATAAATCCTTCCCCTGAAAAGTGTTCGCTGCAGTGGATCTGAATTGAGTGTATCGCAAAGTTTCGAGCCGGCTTAGCACTGGCGTGGAGTGGAGAACACTTAGTTTTATAAAGTAATACATTTAAATATAAAGTTCTTCTTGTATCAAGCCTTATTGAAAGATAAATCCGAGCTCTCGTTATTTTTTGTCTCTTGATAATCTATTATTAACTTTTACGTAAATAGGCTTCAGCGATTCTACATCAAACAATTTTTCCAGTCGGCCTTCCAAAGATATTAATGAAACATTTATTGTTGATTCTGGAAGACATCTTAAGAATTGTAAAAAGATTATTTGTTTTGTATTTGTAAGATCTATCCACGACCTGCTATAAGAATACACTCAGCACACAGAAATAGAATTTATTTCTTTATTAATATATGTTTATATGTACTTTATTTGTTACTTTTGAATTAAATGCCGATAACTTGTATTACTAAGTTTATAAAAAGAACACATACTTTACATACTTTCGAGTAAGGCAAAAGAGATTTCAATTTTAATATAAGTATACATTTTACATTCTCTTGAACCGCACAGATTTGTTTACTGTTAAAAATTGTAATTCCATGGCTAGCAAGCTTGCTTGACGACACTGGAGACTCGGGATTAATTCTGTGTAGAGCAGTAAGTTTTAATTAATTCTGTTTAAAAAAAACTGGAGGGTTACTCTAAAAAAACTTTCTAATGCTTGTTTCCGTGATTTCACTGTAAACAACAGCGCAAATTCCAGAGATGTTTCTAACACAGCAGCGATTTCCTGTGAAAACATTCAATTACTTGCTACCTGTCGCTTATTCTATACAGTAATTTTGACTTCTCATATTCAGATATATTAAAAAAAACTATAAAAACTACAAGTGACCAGCTTGGAACCTAACTAATATATATATATATATATATATTCCCTTACTTCAAACTTTGTAAACTTACCTTTATGATTAAATTATCCCTTTATTACCTAATGACATATTTATACGGACATTTTTTTATCGGAATGGGGTAGTTTTTTCCGTCGCTTGGTTAAAGTATAATATAATATTTGTATTCATACTAGAAGTTGGCGGCTTTATCGTAAACAAGACGTCAGTTGCTCTGAAATTACTGCAATTACTTCCTCACCCCCCATAAATCCTGAAAGGTGGATGAAAACAAAATGCACGGAGAGGCGTGCAGCTCAACCACACCAGCCTTCACACAGGGTGCTACATGCTACATGGTACATGCTACATGCTAAATGACGGAGGCGTGAGGTGAGTTTGAAATAGGTAAACTACAAAAGGTATTTTAAAATATGCAGGTAACATTTTAATATAAATATAACGTTATTCGGGATAAGCACGTGTTTACTACTACATTTTGTTATTTTGTGTCATGTGATTATTCGATAGATATATTTTAATAATATTAAAAAATTGTATATGTATTAGACCAGGGCTATTAAAATCACTACATAAATATATACATTAAACGTACAAAAAAATTGTAAAATATTTTAGAATTTTTTTACTGTTCATAATATTTTTTTATCAAAATCATTTATTTATATATTGATAATAAATTTTACAGTTTTGGTCGTAACCGTTCCTTAGAAGGCACCTGTTTTCTATTTACTTCTAGAATTTTACTTTTTCATATGAACTCAACGTGTAGTTATTCCAATGTGGATATGTATGACTGAAAATTTTTAATAAAAAAAACCGCAACAAAAAAGATCAAAACTTGCAAGTGTAGAAACGCCATTAAACACTTTTTAAAGATAAAAAAAAAAAAAAAAAAAATCTCCTGAAACAAGACGGTGTCTGCGCTTGCAGGAGTTTAGGGACACAATTACCGTCCCAGGATTTAATGCAAGATGGTTTCTTTTTGACGCGCTCTTGTCAGCAAATTTTCTCTCTCAAAAGTGTGGGTAATTTTTCTCATAAATTTTAAATAATACAAAAAGTAATTTTTAATTTTCCAAATTGGATAACATCTTCAAAAAATTAATGTCATATATCTAATAAAGAAAAAAAAATCTAGGGTACGCAAGTAAAACATTCGCATGCAGCTTAGATTCACCCTATGATTTATAAAACAAGTATGTGTTAATAGACACTCTGTATCTTCAAAATGTATGTACTGGAAAAAGGGGAGAGAGTGGGTGCGAAAGGGGAAAGAGGGGGAAAGGAGACCACCAATAAATCCAGACGATCCATCAATATTGATCCGATAATGTATTGCGACCTTCACCGAATACAAAAACAGAGTAAACCTAAATATAGTAAAAGCATTAAATTAATATATGAAATTGCTTATAGCGCTTAAATTTAAAATAATTATTGTTAAATATATATATATATATATTATTTCTGATTAATGGTTTGTTGCGTTGTATACGTTTTTTAGTTTTCTGATACACTTGTGATACATCCAAACTAGTATAGAAAAATTTCCAATCTCGCTCAGTTATAGAACTACGGTGGACGAAAAGATTTCGGTTAGAGCTCAAAAATAATATTTTATGACGTCGTTTTATTTGTCATCAAATTAATATGCAAAGAAAATGTCAATTTTAAACTTATTATATTATTATGCGATGACAAATAAGTTTTAAACATATTTGTAAGCGTAAGCATAAAATATATTCCTTTTTAGCTGACAGTGGTTTTAATTGTTTCACATACAAGCAGCACATTTCGTTTTATTTTCGGTACTTTATATTTAATTTACATAATTCCTAGGTATTAAGATAATGTCACCAATAAAGCTTTACGTGTTCTTAATTGTTTTAAAAAGTATAATTTTATATTATAGCATTTTTTTACTGAGCTATTAAACGAAACAATCTCAAATTAGCTATTTGGTTGGTTTGTCTTTAAAAAAATATGCAGTCATAACAAACTTTACTTATTTGTAAATTATATAGTGTATAATATACATTTATATATACACTGTATATATAAAACCCTACTTAATTGTTTCTCTAAATATTTTAAAAAATTAAATGTCTGCCTTCTACATATTTGGTAAAACTCTTATAAAACATTATAAGAGGAATAATCTAGATCAGTGGTCCCCAACTCTACGCCCGCGGGAACCATGACGCCCGCCGACCGTTTTACGTGTGCCCGCCGCTGTACGACCACCAAAAAAAATGTTTACAATAAAATATCACCAAAAAAAAAATATTTATTAATAACAGACACATGTAAGCGAAAATAATATCAAAATTGATATTTATTCAACACAATAATTTCAAAATATTATTTCATTTGAAAAAATAAATGGTGCCTTCTACAAAGTGCTCTTGGGTGCAAAAAGGTTGGAGACCCCTGATCTAGATATTACAAAGAAGACACCCGAACATATTTATTTTCATTATACTTTGACGACAATCTATAATAAAATAACCTTCTAGGTAACTATTAACATTGAGTACAATAACACGTCTTGTATATTTGTAATTAATATGGAAGATGTGCTTTAAAAAATTATTCATAATGTCGTACGGCATACTAATTTTTTAGGATTAAACGTCAATCAAGTGCGTATTTATTACCCATTACGGGTTTATTATATTATTACTAATATGATTAGGCACATTATAATTTTTAACAATCATACTATACTCGATTAATGGATGTGGTTCGTTAGTGCAATGGTCAGTACACTGGCCATGTAAGCCTGGGGATGTGGGTTCAAATCCCACCGAATCACGATGCTATTTTTCTGAGAATTTAATTAATCATCTTCTATGTGTGAACTAATGTGCCTAATCATATTAGTAATAGCATATTTAGTAATTGAATGAAATATAGGTTTTTAAAGGTGTTAAACATTATGAATACATGAAATGCAATTGAAATGACATAGTATTGGGTAAGGGACACATTATAATTTCGTGTATACGTCAAATTTGCATATCTCGCCGTACACATGAATATCGATACCCCGACCCTGAGGGGGTGGAGATTTATCATCCCTTATCACCCCCGCCGCGCCCCCGGCCAACAGCCTCCAGTGCGGACCTTTTAAAGTTTTGTTTTTATTTTACGCAGGGCCGCAATATTAAAGCGATGGTTGTTTGTTTTATGTGATTTTTTTCCGCCGCGATAAGGAAAATATTTTCGATATAAAATGAACGTGACAATTTGAAAGTCACGATTTTATCGAGTCTGTCTGGCGGCGGATCCGCGCTGCTCCGTTACGGCATTCAATGTGGATATTATTTTTTATACACAAAAACAGCTATCAGTTTAGCATAAATATTTAAAGTAGAACCTCGTTTACCCGGATTAAATAAGAGAAAAGGTCACATGTGTATGTGAATTTTGATCAGTAGCCTTGAAAATTCGACTCATTTTGTCGTCATAGATACAGTGTGTCCAAAGAGAGTATCGGGTATTTGTAAGCTCAGTAAAACAAAAACTACTTGTAATCAAGTATATATTTTTTTTGTTGATTATTATAATACAAAATAAAAAATTATTTCAGAAAGATGATGTCATCCAAATGATGACCGTTTAGCTGCTGGCACTCTTCTAATCTGGAACGAAATTGCTGATAATACGCTGACACATAGCCCTTGATATTGCTGCCATTTCTGACCTGATGTTTTGTTTCATCGGATTATTCTCATAATTCCTACTTTTAAGGTATCCCCATACGAAATAGGCTAAGGTCGGGGCTTCAGGGAGGCCAGTTGATGTTACCTCTACGCGAAATGACCATTGATTGGATGTATGTCAAGTGGTTTCGTCTTGTTGGAACCACGTTTTTGAGTTGAGACCTTAAAACTCCTGCAACTCAGGGCCCAAATAATTTCGCAGCATATCGCAATAACCGTCACTTTTCACATTCACCCGATACTCTTTTTGGACACCCTGTATAATATAAACCAAATGAATACATGTTCATATATATACACACAAACCCACACGTGTATATATATTTGTTCAAGAAATCGTAGGGACACATTTTCGGTATCATACTTTCAATTTTGCATGGGACTCGACGGTAAAATACTCTGTATTGGAGGCGAATTCAAAATTATCTTAAAACCGAGCCGATGTTGACATGAAACGTGATCCACCTTCCTTTGGACCTTTTCCTTCGTCAATAAAAATAAACCAGACGAGAAATGTCCACAACGTGTGTATCCGGGACGCCTGAGCCGAAGTAGGTTGTTGAATAAATAAAGCCTGCGTTTACAAAACATCCTTCGGTTAAACGCTAATTTCAATTTTTAAGCGTGTATTTATATATTATATTATTGTGATTACGACATTTTATTTAATGACGACAAAGAAATTAGACGCTTCATTGACAGATGGCATTTCTAGTGCCAGTTTTTAATAAATTACTTGCTATTAGAATTTGCAAGCAAGACAATTATAATGCCCACTTAATTTAAATTATAGTTTGTATACTAATCGTTTTTATTATATTATTATTAAATATAGTCATTATTTAGATTACAAAATTTTTTCGTCTATTTGTCTTTCTGGTGGTAAACATTATATAATTTGATTTTCATGTCATAATGTATAATGTAACCTATAAAGTTATATCTTTCGTGGAGTTTGTTTAGTTTTGTCTATTTTCTTCAGGTCTCATGCGTAACTTTTGATACAATTTAGTTTTGTCTTCTTCAAAAAAATTATTGTATCAGATATATTTTTTCGTAGAAAACTTTTATTTATTTTTGAGGGGAAGCTTCCTTTCCAGAATATAACAAGTAGGATGTTTGTACATGTTTATTTACGCCCACAGGTAAACTTAGTTCGACCTTTTTATCTTGTTAAAAAATATTTCACTAGTTTCCAACCAAAACTACCTTTCTAACTCCTTTGTTCTAGAAATCTAATAAAATGGTAATCGCTAATTTATCTGATACGTTGCATATGCGTGAAAAATTATTTCACTGATTATGTTTAATCGCCGATTTGTCTAGTGGTTCATGTTACAGAATATACCTAAACCATATTAATTTACTTATAAATATTCATTGTAAAGTTTTACCAAAGAAATAACAGTTCTTAACAGCCTTGTAATCACTTTAGGGTCACCTCTAAAACTTAGACAACAGAAACACAATTAACAAATATTGTTACACAATTCATTATTATACAAACAATACTAATTGTTTCAAGAAATATTAATAAATATATTTTCATTAATCTTTATTGTATTTTCAGTCCTTTTTTTTTAAATCATATTAAATATATTTCAGGGTGTGCGTGGAAAATAAAATAAACTGTATTCACAAGTAACAATTATCACAAGTAAATGTATTACAGTTGCTTGAATTTAATTAATATTGTATAATATTAATAATGTCCAGTTTTTGGCAAATTCATAAATAATAAATAAATGATAATGAATTAGTAGACATAAATAAAAATTATACCAGTTACGGAGTGTTATACTTTTTATAAATTAAATTTCGCATAATAAATCATAGATGATTGATTATCATAATGGAAATGGCATGAAAATGAAACAGTTGCTGTTAGTAGATTAGATCACTGAAAAACTGTGCAAATATTTTAATGATTAATTTAAAACAATAAAAATTAAATAATGGGTTTTATGTCACAGTATAAAAAGGTATTTGCGGAAGACCAATTTGCCTTACAGAATAATATTTTTTTAATTTAATAAATAAATTAACTCTATTTTGGGATAGTTCGTAGGATGTGGCTTTGATAATAGTTATGTCACATGAAAACCAAAAATACCACAAAACAAAAAATAATGCACTTTAAACATAACATATTTTAAATGCGTTAACTACTCAGCTTATAATTTTTTACGAGTAATCAATATATTTGACAGACTTAGTGAAATTCCATTTTAACATATTAAATAATATACTTGTAATATTTTAAATAAAATAAATTACTTGAATAACTTTTTCCACATAAATTTTTATTGGTGACCGGTTTGCCAACTTTTCACGTCAATTTATAAAATAATAAACAGTTGGGAAAACGATTATTAGAGGAAGAGAGAGAATGATTGTCAGATGGTAAAGCTTAATAATAATAAAAATTAACATATGGAAAAATTCACTCAAGTATTTTATTATATTCAAAATGTTAAAATGGAATTCCAACAAGTCGAATTGTGTTAATTTTTATTGGTGACCGGTTTCGCCAATCTTTCACGTTGGTACTGTCGAACTGAGTGAGAATTTATATAATAATAAACGATTGTTAGAGGGAGATATTGTTAGAGAGAGAAAGAGAAAGAATGATTGCCAGATGGTGAAACCTAATTTAAGAATAAATAATAAAAATTAACATGTGGAAAAATTCACTCAAGTATTTTAATATACTTCAATATCAAAATGGTATTCCAACAAGTCAAAAATATTTTAAAACGTGTGATTTTTCAATGTGTTATTTTTTATTGGTGACCGGTTTCGCCAATATTTCACGTTGGCATTATCAAACTGAATGAGAATTTATATTATAATAAACAGTCAGGTAAACGATTGTTAGAGGGAGAGGTTGTTAGAGAGAGAGAGAGAAAATGATTGTCAGGTGGTAAACCTTAATTTTAGAATAAATAACAATAAAAATTAATTGATTATTATAGTCAAAAATATTTAAATACTTATGTGATTTTTCAGTGTGTTAATTTTTATTGGTGACCGGTTTCGCCAATATTTCACGTTGGCACTGTCGAACTGAGTCAGTCATCAAAATCAACTTTTTTTTTTCTTTTTTTTTTTTTTTCGTTTCGTGCGTGTAGTTAGCATTTCAAAGGCATGCGATGGTTTAGTGCTCGAATGGACTGCACGCCTCCGAAGCAGGGGCCGTCCGTATCACTTGAGGCGAGGGCCCCTCGAGCCTCCGTCCCCCGGGGCAGCCCTTCAGCCCTTCCGCCCCTCCGGCGCTCCCTCTGCATCCCGATTACTTTTTATTGTTTGCTTTTAGTTGTTCCCGAGCACGGCCTGAATGCAAAGGACTCGTTTTATTTACAGAGAGACCGGATGGAACGACAGCTTGCTAAATCGTTCATGAATAATCACTGCGAAGAATGAAAATGTTGAGGAAACACTTTAGGCTGTATATACGAGGGCGGTCCGATAAGTACTTAGCCTACGAAAGAAAAACGAAAATTTTGGAAAAGTGGCGATTAATTTCTCAAAATAGTCTCCTTTTAGCTCGATACACTTGACCCAGCGATGCTCCAACTTCTTTAACCCATCTGAAAAATACGTTTTCTCGAGGTCGGCAAAGTAGGCCTCCGTGGCGGCGATGACCTCCTCATTCGACTTAAATTTCTGCCCGGCGAGTGACTTGTTCAAGCTGGAAACAAACGGGGCCAAATCTGGAGAATACGGTGGATGAGGAAGCAGTTCGTAGTGCAATTCGACCAATTTGGCAGTGACGACGGTGTAGATGTGAGCCAGTGCGTTGTCATGGTGGAAGAGTTTTTCTTCGCCAAATGGGGCCGTTTTTTCAGCAATTGGCCTAATAATTCGGCATAGTAGAGCCCTGTGACCGTTATTCCTTTCTCGCGGTGAGGCTAAGTACTTATCGGACCGCCCTCGTATATACTATGCTCAAAATATATAACACTGAAATCTCGCTGGAGATTCACCGAATGTTATGTTTATATATTCGAAGCTTGGACATTCAAGATAGCTGCTATGCGAAGAGTTGAGGTAGCTGTATAGGAGAATGCACAAGATACCAAGGTTGACAAGAAAGAGAACTCTTGACGTTGGTAAAGAAGCGAAAGGTATTTTGGCCACACTTTTCGTAATAGTAAATACAGCATGCTCCAGCTGAGTTTACGTGGCTGGAGATATGAAGTGCGGCCAAATTAGTGAGACTGGTCCAGGATAGGGATATGTACGATAAAGTGGTCACCAACCTCCAATGAAGAGAGGCATCACAAGAAGAAGAATATATTTAGCATAATAGCAGAACTTTACAGGAGTATTCTTCGTCGAATCGAATACTCTGATACGTACCGTATTCTGAAAATATATCATAATTTTGATAAATCCGAGCACGTCTCATGTCGCTTTTGTATAATGATAGCAAACTTTCATCTCGTTTAATTGACATGCTTTGGAATTCGCTTGCGCTTGAAGTTCCAAATATTGTCGCTGAGTCAACTGCCTACCTGCTCCAATATGCCGGAGGCGACATTATTTAGCGCAGTTTCGCTTGAAACGGGGTATATCGTCAGCAGTTTAAATACTAAAGCACTTAATCCGATCGCTCTCGGAGGCAGCTTAGCGCCGGATAAGGCTAATTGTCTGCGGAGAACGCGGCTCGGTCAAATATATGCATATTTGATTTAAACTTTTTTTTAATAAAAATATGGTTTTACGCATTGGGAAAAATACAAATCACTTTTGATGTGATTTGATTTTGATCAACGTTTTGATTTTAAACAGTGTTTTAACAAACTAAACCACGCTTTTGATTCGTGCCGTGACTGGAACCCAACACCCTTGGGGTTACAGATTGATAGCCTCCCACAACACCACCTTTAGCTATAAACATCACTGTTAGATCCCTAAGACTATAAAAACTACATTAAATAAAACTATTGCTTTCAATAATATAAACATAAATTTCCATAAATAAGCATTTACTTATAAAATCCCTTTCATTGCACTATCAATATTTTATTAAATAAGCCTGGTGTATTCTTTGAGTATCTGTGATCATAGGGTTATAATAAATATCTAGAATAAAAATAATCTAGATTGTTAACATAGTTTCTTAAATAGGTCAAAACATATCATATAATAATGCTAGACCACAAAAATATTGCAATCTCAAAAAACAATTTTACATTTATAAATTAAACTTGGTAATGATTAAATACACTTTTTCAAATATTGAAAAATGATTAATGAAACTCAGAAAAATATCATCGTGATTTGTGTGGGATTCGAACCCACATCCCCTCGCTTTCATGGCAGGTGCATTACCAATTATGCCAACGAATCACTATATTTGACAAGAATTTTTAACCCTATAAGTGAAACAACATACTTACTATGCCAATTAAATATATTCTGATGATATTTTTCTGAGAGTTTCTTTAATCATTTTTCAATATTTGAAAAAAATGTACTTAATCATTATCAATCAATAAAACCTGTATAGGCAAAATCGTACTTCCTGTGAGACGGTCTTCACAAAAAATCAATATCATAAGTAGTTTAATGTTAAGCACTTTTCGTATCTTAAAAAGACATATTCACAAAATATGCCTGCCATTTAAAAATTGAGATTTTCGCTGCTTGCCTTCGCGGTTTTGCTTTTGAGGTCTTCAGAGACTTGAAGACCTCAAAAGATAAAAAAATATAAATAGGTATATAAAAGGTATGGCAATTCTTAAGGTACACTCAGCCTCACCTGTGTATTGATAATCCGATCACGGCGGGCAGTCGAGAGGCTCGTGGCGCGATCCCTCCGGCCCGGGGCACGTGCCGAGCGTCTGCTCGCGCGCGTCACGTCCTCCAGACGTACGTCGTAAATTCATTTCTCTGCGCACAATAAAAACGTCACAATACATCGTAAACCGCGAGGACATGCCATAAACGTTACGCGACGCGATATCCTGAGCGCGCTTTATTGTTTAATATTCACGATATACGAATATGAAATCAAGCCTAGCGTATCGATTCACGCATGTTGACAATATAATTTTTTTCTATCACTTACATATGTTTATTTTGTGAATTATTACGTGTACAATTTTATCAATAACACACTTTGAGCGGGTACCAAATTGACTAAACTGTTGTGCAAAATTCGTGTAAAATTTCACTCTTTGATTTGCACTTTTTGTTTATTTTTTCTTCCGTTTAGCAACTCTGAGTTAATTATGAGATTTTTGTTAATAAATTAAGTGTTATTGTTACACAATAGCTTATATTATATTTATATTTTAAGCGGATAACCAAATTGACTAAACTGATGTGCGAAGCGGACGAAATTCGCGTAAAATTGCACGTGTGAAATCTAGTATATACACGCTTTGATTTGCATGTAGTCAAATAAATCGTTTCCTATAAAAAGTTGAACCACTTCATACACACTTTGCGGATTACTTGGCATCATAACAACACCACTTTGTCCTAAAAATTGGAGGATTATCATTCTCTGACCACTCCACTTCTTCATTGTCACTTTGTTTAGAATCACTGGACAGTATTGGTAGAAGTAACGTTGGCGAGTCCTAAACAAATATTTCGAGATGTAAACCTAAAGAACAAAATGATCTTCTGCCGCTTTTAAAGTAAACACATTCAAAAACGAATTATTATGCGCCCCGCCTTCAGACAGAAGTCTGCGAAACGGGTACTAGTACCCGCCCCGCCTTTAGTGTGTTTAAAGAAACTCTCAGAAAAATATCAATGTGACTTTCGTGGGATTCGAAACCACCTCTCCATGGCTAACATGGCCGATGCATTACCCAACTATACTAGCGAGCCACTTCAATTTAGCGAGAATTTTTAACAATCATATTCTACATATGAACCAATGTTCCCAGGCCAATCAATATTTAGTGATTTGCATGCACTGGACTTTTTAATCTAAGTGAAGCATTTTTTATTCAATTTGGATATTATTTTTAAAAACTTGTTACTTTGGTTAATCGTTTTTCAATATGTGAAAAAAATGTACTTAATCATATTTTTATCACTAACTTAGAGATTGTATATGATGTGCTAGATCTCATATAAACCACTGTACTATTTAATTTATTTCTTGTCACGATCGTTGCAAAAATAAACTGTACTCAATATTTATCCCCTTTTTATTTACATGATAAAATATTTGATACCAGTGAGCATATGCTATACAATACTAGTCTGCAATATAATAATTTTTCAAATAGCTTTATATTACGGACATATTAATAACGCGTTGCGTTTTGAGCTGTGACAAAACACGCATCGTGATATTATCTACATTATATTTATAGTTAATATATATATGCTTTGCAAATAAAGATTTAGGCGTTCGAAGAAAGCATGCCCTTTCACATTAACAACAAAGAAAAAATAATCTCCATCGGTTTGTTTGGACCGCATCCTAGCGTTTGATTTATGACAGTGGAAATACCTCAATGGCTACCGCCCCCGGGTCGGACATCAATCTAGTTCGCTTTCATACATCAGGTATATATTATCGGAACACCGTTACAACCTACAGCCTTAGCGAATAAAATCATTCCACATTATTGCCAGATATTCCTCGACACGGCTATATTGGCGAATCGTTTCATCCGAGGAAAAAATCGCACATTTTGAACTGTCATGAAGAAACTATTTACTTAAAACTTCAGTAATAGCTTATAGTCTTCAATTAAAAGTTAAGCGTTCAATTGGAAATTCTTCTCTCCTTCATTTCCACAATTGAGAATAATTTGCTAAAAAGAAAAACGTTTGGGTTAGCAAGGGAATATGAGGGCATATTCATTATTTGTACATTGTATGAAATATACTCACTCGGGGTATATAATGCGGAAAAAATCTTTCATTGTTGGATAACATGCAAATCACCGTTTCTTTATTACCTACCGACAAATGGACCGCAGCGTATTGGATTGACCAAAAAATATATAAATATATATTTAATGACCTAAAGTTTCTAGAATAAATCAAAAAAGTTTTATACATTGGAAATGATTTTGTGTGTAAAAACTTAATCGTATTTCAGAAACTGAAAAATGACATATCAGCAATAGGCATCATTTCATCCCCCAGATCAAGAATTCTGTTTGCCATAAAATTTAACGTATAGTTTTGCTGTATTGCTGTACACAGTTTGTGCTAGAGTATGAAAATTGATTCAGTAAAAAAAAACTGGGGTAGTTAACCTCGATCCTATTGCCCACTAGTGGGTGATTCGAGCTTTCATGGTAAGGGCGGTAGGGACTTTGGTTTATACTGAAACTATTATACTTCAAATTCTTTTACCACAAATCAGAAATTGTAAACATACAAAAATTATAAATAAAAAATAGCTGCATATTTTAACTGAACGTTTCCTCGAAAAATACGCATATATTGCAGTTGCGCTTAATTAAAATACAGCGAAATGTGGGGGGAAGTATAAAAAGTTTGACTACCTCTATTATAATATATTAAGCCTTTCCCAAAAAAATCATAACATTGAATAACAATATTTTCTGTTTTTATTTATTATATATACTACTGCTGTATAATAAAGCACATTCTGAAGACGCAATTGCAGTTTCCTGCTAAGTGTTTTCTATTACTGTAGAAATAGACTCCATGTCGTAGATTTTTATTCCGACTTGAATCCGCCTAAAAAATAATATCAAAATTATCCAATACACACTAATGGTGAATAGGATATTTCAAAATTACCAATTTCTTAATCGAATCGCTGAACGGGGGATCATAATCAACGGCGATGCGGCATTTTCTATTGAAACTAATAACCGTGCACGCGGTAATTAATATGGGATTATTTGCACTCCAGCTAAATGCATCCCGGGCCGGGTTCTGGCAGTGCGCGGAGTAATGTGATTGGTCGCTTTCAAATTGGCAACCACCCCCTCGCAAGGCCGGGGGTGCGGAGGCTTCGCGGGAACCCCCGCAGGCCATGTCCGGGGAAAATATTCGGTGTTTGAACGGAGCTGCTGCGCTTTGTTATTGCTGTTAGCTGGCTAATCGACGTTTCAGCGGTATGATTGGTCGCGTAATCAATACATCGGAATAATGGTATTTGATATGCACAAAGAGAGAGTACATAAAGATCGCCTCATATTTTCTACGGATTAATGATAGATGATAGAACTTAAAAGACAACGTACCAACAAGAATATATTGAATAAACTTTCCCTTAACATAAATCAACTAAATGTATATTAGATAGACTGGTACTTGTTTTTTATCCGACCACCAAAAAACTTGTACTTTTTTTTTTTAACCTAACCTAACCTAACCCAACGAATCGAGCGGTCATGGAAATCTGCAATGAACGAAATAAACGCCACAACGGGACTCATCGTCATATGATAGATTCTTATCTCTGCGAGTACATGTACATTAAAAAAATTAGGTGGTCGGATAAAAAACAAGTACCGATAGACTTTTACATATATTTCGCCTTACTTCTATCAACCTAGAAATATCCAATAGACTTTCACGTTTTTTATATCCTGCCAAAAATAACAATAAGACTTTCACGTGGCTTTCACCTTACTGACACTCACTAAAAAATATCAGAATGTACTTCACATAGATTTCACCTCACTTTCATGAAGCCAAACATATGAAATAGACTTTCACTTTACTTATATACATACAAAAATAGAGTTTCATTTGGCTTTCACCTTGAGAATATTCACCAAAAAATATCAGAAAGTACTTCACACAGATTTCACCTCACTTTCATGAAGCCAAAAATATAAAATCGACTTTCACATAGATTTCACCTTACTTTCATGAGGCCAAAAATATAAAATAGACTTTCCCTTTACTTATATATACAAAAATAGAGTTTCATATAGCTTTCACCTTGAGTATATCCACCAAAACATATCAGAAAGTACTTCACACAGATTTCACCTCACTTTCATGAAGCTAAAAATATAAAATTGACTTTCACATAACTTTCACTTTACTTATATCTACACAAATAGACTTTCATATTGCTTTTACTTAAAGTATATCCACCAAAAAATATCAGAAAGTACTTCACATAGATTTCACCGCACATTCATGAAGTCAAAAATATAAAATTCACTTTTACATAACTTTCACTTATACACAAAAATAACAGACAGACTTTCTCATTTCTACATTTTTTAGCTTCATGATAATTTAGAGTCAATCAGTATTATCGTGCGGTTGCTGTAAGATCGTCTAACAATATCCTCGATTCCCAAAACAGGCAATCTCTAAGTCCATGGACAGTGTAATTTGTATTGGCAGCTATGAAACAAGTCCCATGTTAGTTAATCAAAGCAGATAATGGAGACCTGGCTGTGCCTGTGAATCACCAAACTTTGGATCCAATCTCAGATCCACAGTTCGCAGAGGAACTGTTCTTCGGTAATAAGTTCAATTGTTCTGACATAATCGAGATTGATAATGCCTGTGAAGATCTTTGTTTGCATGCTAATAATTTACTAAAACTTGCCTCGAGAGTTAGTCAATGCATTGTAATGTAAACTAACACTTATATATTTCGATTGCCTATTATTTCAGGCCAACGATGACTATTCGGATCATGAAACCTGAGACTGTAAGAATTTCGTCAATATATGTATATCCTAACAAAAATTTAACTCAGGGTGGTAAGGGACTGCAGGAGTGCCCAGATTCCTCTAAACTCAAGAACCACTCAACTTAGAACCATTAACAACTTGTATCGATTGTATAAATTAATATAAAACAAATACTCGACTGAACACATTTACGAAGTTTAACAGTAATTTAAAAACAACCTGTATGGTGAGAGTGTTTGCTTTTTTGCATTTTTCTTCATTTTGATTCTTGTTTTTAATAAAATTCGAGACTCTATGCCCAGTAAGCGGCTTTCTTACACGTATAATAAATATAAAAATATTATTTTTAAAAACGTTATCAAAAAGTAACAATTTCACTCTCCAGCTTAGGCATAATATTGTTTTAATTACAAAAGCAATAAATTAAAGTATTTCCTAGCAAAACTTGAATCACAAAGTATCGCGGATAAGTTATTACAGCGGGCGGTGTAATTTGCTATAAAATATTGGTACTTAATAATTTAAACCTACGATTAGGCCCGGAAGGGCGCAATCGTAATCCCTGAGAGGGAGCGTTACACGGCCGCGGGGGTGCTCGCGGTCGCGGCCCTGCCAGCCTAGGCGACACCCCCGATTACCTCACTTTGCATTGGAAGGTTTTGCTATGCATCAGGCACAAAGCATGGAGAAAAAAAATTAATTTTAAAATAATTTATTTTTCATTAAGTTGTATAACAGTTGGTTGAGGTTTCGGGGCTTGAAATGTGTGGGTTATTTGGTAGCATTCGTGATTTACTATAGGATCAGTAACGTGTTAGGCAAGGAAAATGAGTGGGAAAAACTCTTTATTTGCATGTGTTTATGTGTTATAAATATCTACGAACTAAATAACAAGGATAAAAGTTTATAACAGGTAGGGCAGGAGGGTGCAATGATCACTCCTGGGTATGTTTTTTTGACTTCTTGTATAGGGTGCCCCGGGAGCCGTCGGAGACTGTTATATTTTTACCGAGTAGGATGTGGTTGGGGAATTTATGTCTGTAGTGGACAGGCAGTGAGTCTGGGGTGTCGTCTCCGATCTGGTATAGCCTTTCGGAGATGTGAAGCGTCTGGGTTACGATCGGTGGGATTTTAGTCTGGGCACAGAGGGTGAAGGTCGAGATACGATAGTTGGCACCTAGGATGAGGCGTAGGCAGGAGTTTTGAGTGCCCTGGATACTCGCGATGAGATGTTGGCTGGAGTTTGACCAGACAGATTCAGCGTATATCATGTACGGCCTGTAGTTTAAGGCTGTTTTTGCCTATGTGGCCCTTTATTCGGGCGGCTGCGATGTGGGGGTGCCATGCGAGGCTCCGATCCAGATGAACTCTAGGGTATTTCACTTTTTTGCTCCATTGGATCGGCTTGGCTCGTAGGGGGTCGGTGCAATCGTTGCCAGGGTGATTCCAGGTGAAGATGATTGCCTCAGTCTTCCCCTGGTTGACTTTGATCCTCCATTTTTTGTAAAAGGCACTGATTGAGTCGAGTCCGACCTGGAGTCTTGGAGTCCTGGAGACAAAGCATGGAGACACCAATTGCTTTTTATTGCTCTAGAAAAGTAGAAAATCAGGTAAAACTTACAGTGAGCTTACTCCCTTTGGAAGTAACAAAACGATTTTGTAATACTGTGCTATTGGAATAACTATAAATGAGCTATCTTCGCTGTAGCCATATTGGGTTCTTCATCAAGTGCCTCTCCTCAGAGGAGGTTGGCGACCATTTCACTGAGCATCATGGTTTTCAAAGGGGAATATAGTGTAGTGGGTCTCCGGGTCCTTCTATATCGCAGTTTTATATTGGAAGGGAAAATCTGCGTATTGCTGCTGCCCAATAACAATATTATACAATCGTTTAGATCTGATACTCTTTATGCAGCAAACTACAGAAACAATATCAGAACCCCCCCTTTCTTGACCATTACCAATCCTTTGGAGAGCCATATAAGGTGAGACTTTAAATAATTGCCATGCGTTCAGCGTACTCTCATTTTGTTGGGAGTTTTTTTTGTTTGTATTTGAAGAAGATACTAATTGTATTTTTTGCACTGTTATAAAAAGAGAAAGCTCAGCTGTCTTTAATGCTGCTGGATTAAATAGGATTTTCAATTAGTGCTGCGCGTCTACTTTTGCAGTTAGGATAGAAGATCTTATACAATTTTATAAGAAAGAGGAAAACCTAGTTTTGATGCTTTTGGATTAAACAAGACTATGTACTATTTTTGAATAAAATACTTGAGTGATTTTCCACATTTTCGTTTTTATTAGTGACCGGTTTCGCCAACCTGCAAAGCCAAAAAATGAAAATGTGTAAAATCACTCAAGTATTTTATTCAAAAATATTAAAATGGAATTCCACCAAGTACTCTCTGTCAAAAATATTGAATTTCTTAAGACTATGTACAGTATAATATATGCGTTCAACATACTCAGTTTGTATTCTATGTTTATAAAACTTCTTACCACGGTTAATTTAATTGAGACAAAACCAAAGTCCACAAATTATAGTTTTTTGAATGTTAAATAATTTTTGAATGTGTGTGTGTGTGTGTGGTTTTTTTTAAATTGAAAATGTGATAGCTCAGTCCGGTCCGTGCCACGTGAGCTGATTTACTTTAGCCATAGCGTACTTGATGATTTGTCCACTTTAGGCAGCAGACCACACTAGGGGTGGGGGAACCTGGCCGCTCCGACCATCAATATTCATGAGCCTCACCCACCCCAGTCTCCCCACCCCTCATCGCCAGCCTAACAGGATTCCTCTCAACGCACGTTTTAGATTTTATTCCCTAAACTAGACTGTTTTCAGTTTGGCTTTCATATCAGCTAATAACTCTGTCCTTCTACAATATTTGCTTGGACATCCCATATTATCTGCAAACATTAATATTATTGGAGATAAAGCGTTTACTTTGTAAATATTAATATTGGAATTGATAAATGTTTACCTTACTGGACTGCACATATGCTAAAAGCTTTTTTAGCGGTTTTTTGATATTTCCAATTATCAGAGTTGAGTGAAAAACTGGTTTATTTCGTCAAAACGAGTGAAATGTGAGATTATTATTATGTCAAACCAAATAAAAGCATCAAGTGATTTGATTGAAATGAATGATACATAAGAATACAATATCGAAGTAATTGAAACATAAACACATTTAGACGAAGTGAGTGATACGTGAGTTTATTGTATCGAAGCGCACTTCCATTCACATTTTGTCAAAGTAAATATATGAGCTTAATTTGTCGAATCGAATAAAAACAGTGAGCCAATTTTATTGAAATGAATAACACATAAAATTATTATTAGGTCAAATTTGTTTAATAAGCTCATTTTGTTAAATTGGCTGTAATGTTCATTTTATCAAAATTAGTTAAAAAATAAGTTTATTGTTTCGAAATAAACAAAGCAGGTTTTCGTTATAATTTGAGGAATAATTGTTTATTTTGAAAAGAAAGCGTAATGTGAGCTTATTTTGTTAAAATTAGTTTGAGGGAGTGAAACGTGAGTTTGTTTTATCACCTGCTTATAACTACGGGCTAAGTTTAATCAAGAAGTTGATAAATTCTCTCAACGTAGGCGAAATCCTTTAAATGAATTATTTCCTCAATATTATCTGCAAATTTTATTTAATATTATATTGGCATCGTTCCAAATATTATTAACACTATGAAAAATACATGTAGTAAAAAATAATTTTACGTCATGTTAAAAAAAATGATATTTTAAAACTAATTTATCGACAACAAAAAAAGATCGAAGAATTAAAAGTTAATTAATTTCTAAATGAAGCTTTGAAATATATATTTTTTAAAACTAATTTATCTGTGAAGTTGGTTAAAACCTGCAGTAAAAGCAAAGGTAATAAATTTCCACGGTTTGGTTTTTTGTGATAATATTTTTTCACAGTGTTAACACAAAACATCCCAAATTATATCTCTAAGTCCTTTCAGTAACTACTTCTTTTAGCGCTATTGTTCTTGTGAAAAATGAAAACTTTTGTCGAATAACTTTTCGTAATCTCATTTTTAAGAAAATTCTTTCATAAACATTGTCTTACTTTAAATTAATAAAGTTAAGCTCAAAACTCAAAGTTTCTTGTTACATTTTCTATATGTAAACGTTAATTAACTAATTAATTACATACAAACAATTGTGTAACACAATCAATGATATTTGACTCAGTTAAATTTTTCAACAATTTTACATTGTCAAGGATTATTGTATATTATTTCAAATTTTTAAGAAAAATTCTTCGTAAAGAAGCATTTTGAAACAATTTGTATGTACGAGTATTATTATTTCTATAAGACTTATTTTCTCAGGCTTTAAGCCGTGTCAAGATTTACTTTTTGATTGATCTGACGTTTTGCTTACGGTACTAGTACCACTTTAAAATAAATTAGCACCGATGAAAATCATTTTAATTTAATTGAGTTAATTCCAGTGAATTCGTCTATTTAACGGTAAATTGATTTTTAATATAAATAATTAAATTGTATTTTGTAATAAGTACCACTTATTTATGAAAAGCCCTGTTCACTAAAGTTTGAAGAGTTTACTGAAATATGTATATTACATTGCTTACGCTGTAATTTATCTATGTGTGTGTTTGGTGTAATTGTGTGTGTATGTGTGTGCATTCCCGCCATTTAATTTAATTACAATATGAATAATAATTAATATCTAAATCGTTCAGTTGCCAACGACGCCACTTGTGAGCTACAGTAAAGTCATAATTTGCGTTGAATGTATTTAGTGGCCTTTGCCATTATAAATATTCCCTGCCACACATACTCATGCCAAAGATTAGGGTTACTTAGAGAATAAAAATCATTAGAGAGGATAAAAAAAACGCGGTATAATACCAGAGAACAACGTATTTATATTTATACCTAAAGAAATATAAAGGAATTAGGAAGGCACCTACAAATCCAAGTATTAAATTGTGTGAATCATACAATGACTTACTCTGTTGTGAGTTTGTAACGAAATTTACTAGATTGAATCCAAACAGCTGTAATAAGGCTGTAAAAATCAAACATGGGTTCAAGTTGTGATTTCTTAATTTTTATTATGACTACTATAAAATGAGTCCAAATCAATATCTTAATTATCCTTGTTTGACAGTTTTTAATGAAATGATCAAAAGCAAGTTCAAACAATCACTCAATTCCTGCTATGTACAGTATTTTGACTTGTTTGTTTTGTGGAAAGTTTTACGTTCAAAAGTGGTCCAAACAATAATTCATTAAAGTAACAGTTCACGTTGTAAGCGCTTACATTGTAGCGAGATACTAAATAGAGCTGTTCGACTCTGGTTCCTGCAATCCGAGTCCGGAAGGGAATGGTACAAATGGGACCGGCGGTCGCGGCAGTGCATGCTCGGGGCGCAGGGGGGGGTGTGGCAGTCCGCCAGCCACCCTCCTCCTGTCACCACCCCAGCCACCTACTCAGCCAACCCACCAGCCACCCCCCCCCCCAGCCACCTACTCAGCCACACCACGAGCCACCCCCCCAGCCACCACCCCAGCCACCCACCCAGCCACTCCTCTCAGCCACCACCCTAGCCACCCTCCCAGCCACCACCCTAGCCATCCCCCCAGCCACCCCCCCCCCAGTTACTCCTCCCAGCCACCCCCGCCAGCCTGCACCCCCGCATGCAGTATTACTCTAATTGCAGTTTTTGCTGAGGGCATACTGCGGGCTTCGGACTAGGTTTCCCTACCGTGCATTTTATATTATGCAAGAGAATTAGGATGCGTTTTTGCGGTTTGCACATTTGCTGCTGACCTAACCTCACGTTTTTCCGCTCGAGTGTTGTGTAAGATATTATATTTATTTTTTAACATTTTCACGACGAAACATGATACTCATATTAAAAATTCTAAAAGTGAATTACTTAAAATGTAAATACAAAACACACATTCTAAAAAGGTCATCCGGCGGTTAAATTATATACGCATATAAATTATGTGACAAGATATGGTTGTGTTAGAAAAAAAAACCAAATAATCTAATCTTTCAGAACACGTGAATAAAAGCTAAAAATAATCAAGTATGAACAAACTACGATTATTCCACTCACGTCTAAGTGTAAATTGATTACTGTAATAATAATGAAGGCGCAAAAAGTCAGTAAAACACTGAGCCGGCGTGCTCTACATTGTAATTTACCCGCCGGGCTCTGTGGGAGCAAAAACTTGGTTCATCTGTGTTCCTGAACAATATTGAACTCCACTGATTTACCGCCGTCTTGTAAACCACCCCGCCTCTTGCGGGGTTGCAAGCTCCCCGACCCAAGGCAGGTGTTATAGAAAACAAAAAAAAGAGAATATTTAGACTCCAGGTAAAAAAAAAACGCATTGTTTTCAAAAACAAACTAAACAGATTGGTCATAATAAGCTATAATTTTTTTTTTTTTTTTAATTTTATCGAAAAGTTATATTCGCAAGAAATCAATTTAGGATACATACAAATGCGGTACGTATTAGGAATCCAATAGTAAAAATATGTTAAAAAATACTTAGTAATTTGACCCATGAGATAAAAGCAAATTGACACTGTCTGTTATTCGTTTTGGCACAAGAGTTCTTTTAGTTAATCTGTATCACGACTTCCAGCTTAATAAAATATAAAAGAGATTCACACGTAAGACTACAGAAACAGTTCTCGAAAATGCTTTTTTATAAATCACTGTAAATCGATTACATACATTTATAAATTGACTATAATTAACTATTGTTTTTGTTAATCAGCCTTTTGGAAGTTGAACGCTTAAAAAACAATATGAATTAATTTGTTTTTATAATATTTTGCTCACTACTGACTTTTATAGTTTAAATTTCGGTTAACAAGATAAAAGCACATGTTAACTGTATTTACGTTTTGAAGTTCAAAGTATAAAAAAGATATTTAATTACTTCAAATATTTTCTTGTAACTGATGTCTACAATTTTACTTTCAAAAAATATGTTAATAACCGTTCAAACTTAAAACTTGCTCGGTGTACTTAAAAAGTATTTTATTTGATTTACAACTCTATAATTGCTTTTTTTATTACTCTTCGTACTATTTACTTTTAAATTCATAAAATTTAAATAAATATACATCCCCGCTAACTTGCGGGCGGCGCTTTCGCGGAATATTATTTTTAATCACTTCCATGTAATGAGACGCAGGAACTGAAGTTTCCTGAAAATTAATTCCGGGCGGCGGAAGTCTGAAAATATGTGCATAATCCCGGAAGGCTTCAGGTGCGAGGCTCTAATAAAGACTGATGCCCCGATGCTAATCTGGCGAAAACAAATTTGGGAAATTGCTCGCGTAAAAAAATGATGAATCGTTCAGATATTGACCCCCGGCCATGCCCACGGTGGTTTTTCAGGAAAGGCTTTGGCCACGTATTTGGGTTATCGAATAACATTCGGTAGACCGTACAATAAATTTCGTAGGTTTTGCGTTGAGATGTTCACAAATTCTTGTTGAAACTGTATATTTTGCATGTATGCGTGCATAAACATGAAATATTACCAAGTAGTTTCTGGATTTTTTATTTAATATTTTATGTGGGCCTTTGATTACGAATTGGTGTGAAAGTGGAAATAGGTCACATCAAGGTTTTTTTGGTCTTCCGTTAAGGGTCTTGCTATCTAACCTTGCTTGGTGTCCGCCACAAAAAAAGGACCGTTTTACCTGGCGAAATCGTGTCATTTAATTAATTTAATTGTCACTTGTCGAAAGTTTATTTTTTTATATAGTATTGAAAAAACTATAAATTATATTTATCTATTTTTTATTATTTAATTAACGTCCGTTTTAAGGGTAAAATAAAATCTTGAAAATGTTAAAAAATTGGATAAATAAAATAACGACTTTTCAAAACCAAAGTTTGTTAAAGTTTTTTTTTTTTTAATTTTTAAAATAATAAATCGCACAGGGTTTATATTTAATCTTTTAATTCCAATTAAAAAATTTTTTTTTAAATGTTTAGGACTCTTAGAACAGGGACATGACGAATCTCTAAATTACTACACTTCAATCGCGAAAAACACATATTTATCATATTAAAAGTAAATTTACAAGAAATGAAAAAATATTCTTTTTGGAAGAAGGGATGTATCTAACTTTTTGGATTTTTCGCAAAACGGACTAGAAAATGATCAAAAAAACTCGAGTATGAGACTTAGACCCTTAAGATTCGCCGAAGTCGTTATTTCACCGCGAAAAATCTCTCGTTTGGACTCCACTGAAGATATTTACCCGAAGGCGCCTCTAGAGCAAGGTTTCGTGGAAGGTCATAGGAACTGAGAGGATTCATGGTAAATAAAAAATCGAGTATGGGACTTAGGCCCTTAAGGGGTTTTGTTTCATTTTGGAGCTGTCGGTGATTGAGATGTTGTTTGTTGCAGTGGGCGAGACGGGCAGTGGCAGTGGCGGGGCGTCGCGGCGCTTCTTGACGGAGTTCCTGCAGGAGACGCCGGCGGCTGGAGTGGGTCCTTACTTCGACCTGGGCGTCCCTGCCAACCTCACGGGGCTGGTGGGGCAGCCGGTCCAGCTGCTGTGCCGCGTGCGCGGACTCGGGAACAGGACGGTGAGGGACGGCCGCCCCATCCAGTGGCGTGCGGTCCACATGCATAAAACATACTTGCCCTAAAATATACTTAAACAAACAAAATTATTTTTTTTTGTTGAGGGACAAGGCATTCGATTGGTGAAGATCCATTATTATAATGATAAAAGTACCTTTGTACTTTGTAGTTTATTAATTTTTTTGCATTACTAGTTTAGACTAAAAATTATTTTCTAATTACTAACATTTACTATCGTTTGCTATAATTTTTTGTGAGCAAAATCACTTGCCTTGATTATGGACTATCTGCAAACCACTGCCCTGATTACAAACAGAAAAAAACCTAGATATTTGCTTTAAACTTTTCTAATTTTTTGCTATAAATAAAGTATAAAGGTTACTTCGTACAAAAACAGATCGGATGCAGTCATAGTGCTGAAACTAATTATATTATATTTCTAAGAACATAGTGTTCAGAGGGTATTTCTTCATCAAGTACCTCTTCTCAGAGGAGGTTGGCGACCATTTCACCGAGCATATACTCATGCTGAGCCAGTGTTTATGGTTTTCTAAGAGGAAAATAGAGTATCGGGTCCCTGGATCCTTCTACACGTTCAGAGAGTACTTGATACCAATTATTATTTTTTCATATTTGCATAACCGCTTAACCATCCAGACTTCCCAAAGGCGAAAACAACATCTTCTGAAGCTAAATATTCCAAAATATTTTTTTAACGTTTAGCCAAAATCTACACACTGTATCGAATTCTCGAGTGGCGCAGCAGTTAAATCTTAAGCACGAGGCGCAGTGAGTCCTTGTTTATGCACTGCATTCCCTCCTGCCCCCCAGCCAGTGGCGCACGGTGCCCCCTCTCGCCTTATTAATTACTGGGCACCGCCGCTGTATTCTTCTGAGAAAAGCTGGTAGATTTTTGATTAATCGCCCGGCCCGGCTCAACTCTGCCAAGTCGCTTCTCGGCACTTCAGGGTAGTGACGTCAGCGGAAGTCCGCGGCCAATGGAGCAAACACCCTTAAACAGAAAGTCCTCGGGGGTGGGATTTTATATTTATTTTCTATCAAAAAACCCGATTTCAACAGCTTCACTACACTTCGGATAGATCTCTGTTTTTATCCCAGTCAGGGCAGGTGAATTCCAAACTGGCTTAATTGATTTGTATTGATTTTTCATGTAAAAAATGACTTCTTTTGATAAAATAATTTTAACATTTTGAAAAAATCATGATAAATTTAATTCAATTAAAAATTTTATGTTTTTAGTGACACTAATTTTGTATGATCCATATAAAACACTTTTCTCATAGATTTACCAATTTTATTTATTTAACGTAAATATGATGATGATTGTACGTAGATATACTTGCGTATAACAATTTAAGCTCTTGTTTAGTCGAAAGAACACAAAGCCATTATTATAACGAAACTCAGGAATAAGCTTTGCATAGATTATTTACAAAATTAGGCACAGATGTAATATTTACACAAGCCTCAGAATTGCTCAAAGTTAATGTCGATATTTTCAAATAATTCGGAGAAATCAAAAAGTCATAATCTCCCTTCCTCGGTGTACTTGAGCGATACCGGAAAACCGAATTCATAAAAATGCAAAAAAGTGCCGATGTCGGAATTTGAATAAACTTTTATCTGCGGGAAACGTCAATTACAAATTCGGCCATAAAAAGGATTCGACTAATAAAGCGTCTCGCCGAGGGAGGGGGGAATTGAAAAAGTTAAATGGGGATGCGCCTCCTGTGACGTCACGCGCCCTCCGAGGGTGACGACTTGTGCCCACAATCGACGTATTGCTGTAAACCATAGGCTCCCAAACTATTTTGTACCGTCGACCCCTGCCTTGCTAATATTGAATTTTTGCAAATTCATCATCTTCAAATATACTTTTGACATCTGATATACAGGGTGCGCCATATTTTATGTCGGTATGTAAACATTGATTTACTATTTATTTTTTTGTAAGAAGGTTGAAAACTGCATTGAAACCCTTCTTCGTGTGGTATGAAGATGGAAAAACTATCAAAAGCAATAGTTCATAATGCAGGATTAACAGCATTATTATGTAAGTACATAGGTTCAATCTGTGTTCAATTATGACATTTACGAAATGCCTAAATTTTGGTGATGACCTGCTTAAATGGGATCCACTCTTGTAGACTCCCATTTACAGTTCGTGGACCCCCAATTTAAATTTTCGCTATCATCGACCCCTTGCAGGTCAAAATCGATTCCTGGGGGTCGATATTGACCACTTTGGGAACCAGTGCTGTAAACCAGCTCTTTTTAACATTAAATATAAATAACCGACCTTTATTTGATCAATCTATTTAAAATACACTCATGTGCAATATTACAGATAAAATACCATTTAGAAAAAGAAATGTTATATACTAAGATTTTTTTTACAATCACCTAAACTCAACTTATTAATATATTTATTAAATATTTTTTGCAGAAAATAACTAGTAGAATTCTTTTATATAATTTTAATAATTTAACATCTTCAAATATAACCAAATTGGAATAACACTGTTAATTTTGTCAGACAAACTTTTTAAATAAAAATTTGTATAAACAGTAATATTATGTAAATTTTAGTTATGTTGTAAATTAATTTATCTTCGTCGATCTAAAAGTTCGTGCTTTCATGCATAGGAGGGTTTTTTTAATCAATATGTTTGCTTTAAAAAAAAATTGTTTGGTACTGGGAAGTTTATAAATTATGTGGGATTGAGAGCTGCAAATTTATGAACCTCCTTTGTAATTTTTCAGAAGATAGATGATTTTTTGTGTGCAAGGAAGTGAGGATGTCCCGGGGTTGCAAGGGTGGAGAAACCTCTCCACCCCACTAATGCCCGATAAAAGGATATAATTCTCCCCTAGGCGTGGGAAATTTAATATTTTCCGAAGATTATTTTGATATAGCGACTGAGTGGGCTGAAGTGTGATTCGATTGCAGAATTTTCCCGACTTCCGGATGAACTGCAACCATTTTTATTTATTTTGCGAGCAATAGTCTTTGACGCAGTCGTTTTAATTGGATAATTGCGTATACACAGTAATACCCCGATTTACGCGACCCCGTTATGCGCGGTTTCACTATAATGCGAATTTCAAATTTCGCGTTAAAATGCCTCGCATTACGCGAGTTTATTATTTTAAGAATGTGTATGAACATAATGAAGTCATTGACTTCTCTTAACACTTTGAAACAGCGTTGGGTGTTATGAACGTATTTTGCAAGAACGTAAAAAAACGCTACCCAAAAGACAATAGATGTATTTTTTAGTAAAAATAACATGTAGTACTGCATAAAGTGTTCTTAGAATTAAAGTGATAGATTCAAATGAAGTTTTGACTATGTATGTATGATTAATCGTTAACTCCGATATACGCGAATTTCACTTAACACGATTTTTTCCGGAACGTATTCCTCGCGCAAAGCGGGGTATTACTGTAGTAAAAAAGGTACATCATCTGACAATTTTGTTCAAACCTATATAGTTAATTTTAAACCTACGTGGATATGATGTCTATTTATAATATAGTTGTATTAAAAAATAATCGATAAAATTGATGTGTATATTAAATAACAGGTTTAAGACAAACAAACACTTTTTTATGATTGAAAACATTTATAGTATAGTTAAATACATTATATTTTATAATATATTCATATCACTCATTAAGAAGTCTCAACAGTTGAAGAAATGTCTCAATTCGAAGGTAAAATATGCGTCGATATTATTTTCCAAAAACCCTGACACATCTTGATCCATTCCATGCTTTTCCATTTGGGCAGTTGGTATTCATAGTCATCATACTAAGCGAATGTGCTCGAATTGGCGGAGCACACGATACTGACTCCATGAAAACCACAAGAACGAAACCCAGAAACCATATTAAAAAACGTTTCGGAGACATCACAACCATAAATAGCAAATAATAACTGTGTTCACTTTGGACTTGCAAACGATATTAAAATTATTAATATAAGTACGCTGGTTTCAGAGTCCAGTGCTAGTTAAAGCACGATATCGATATATTGCTAAGTAAGCAGGGCCGCAGCAATGATTAGAAATTTAGTATTTCAGATTGCAATGGTTTATATAAAATTTTCAGTGAATCCTCATTTTTCACCTGTGAAAATTTTATGTGTACATACATTATACGTTTTTGGATAATCGAATAAAACAATGAGAACAACATTTATACTAAAACCTGTCATCGGGCCACAAATATATAATATATATATATATATAATATTGATTACTAATATTTAAAAAATTCTTTTGATTTAATAATGTATTGATTAGCAATGTTATGAGAACATCTTTTTTACATCCGATTATCTGTTTCACGCGCATTCCATTTCGCCTCTTGAGAAATGGTCGGTCAATTATTATATACAGCGTTGTGATAAACTTTGACTTTGGGAATACCCATTTAGTATAGTAAATAAAATGAATTATTATAGCAAAAGATAAATATTAATACTCGTATCAACACAAATTAAAAAATACCAAACTGCCCACAAGGTTCATCTGTGGTGATTATTTGATGTATTTGATGTGGTGCGTCCTGGTATAACCGTGATGTGGAATATTGGTTGCAGGATTCAGGTGTGGTTCCAAATCAGAAGGTCGGCAAAAACTATTCACGTGTTTGATTTATTATTTACAATTTACGATACAGAAGTACACGTGTCACTGGTTCTGTTGTGTATCGATGTGAATCTATCCCGCGTGACGCACTGGGAGCTCTTTTTATATAAAGTAATATTTTTGAGTAAAATACATGAAAGATTTTTCTCAAGATGGTTTTAATTTGTGACCGGTAGATAATTACCCATTAATATAAAAACATTTGTTCACAAAAATTTACAATTATATAGAATCCTCCACTTGTCAGGTAGATTAAAATCACATTAGCCCTTACCACCTGACAATCACTATCTCTCTTTCCAACAACCTCTCCCTCTAATAGTTGTTTACCTAATTGCTTATTATTTTATAAAATCTCACTCTGTCTGATAATGCCAACGTGAAATGTTGGCGAAAAAAAATATTAAAATGGAATTCCACCAAGTACTCTCTGTCCAAAATATTGAATTTCACAAGCAAAGTAGTCAGCTCGGCCGGCGCTGACGTGTCCCGATGTTGCCTGATGCATTGTAGCTCCAATTGATTAAGAAATATATATTTTTTTTCTTTGATGATATTACCTAACGGAGTGAGGCTTGTCTGACCCCGCAGGTGTCGTGGGTGCGCCACCGGGACATCCACCTGCTGACGGTGGGGCGCTACACGTACACCAGCGACCAGCGGTTCGAGGCCCTGCACAGCCCCCACTCCGAGGACTGGGCCCTGCGCATCAGGCCTGCCCAGCGCCGTGACTCCGGGGCCTACGAGTGCCAAGTCAGCACCACCCCGCCCATAGGCCACCACGTGTACCTCAGCGTCGTCGGTGAGTCCCGCGGCCCGCGAGTCTCGCGCGACCCCCTGGCCCTCCTCAGCCACTGGACAGCCTCGACGCGTGTGCTTTTCCTCGGTTGATTGTGTTTGTTTGTTCGTCAAGAACCAGAGACTGAGATCCTGGGAGGTCCGGAGCTGTTCATCAACCTGGGCTCCACCATCAATCTGACGTGCCTGGTGCGGCACGCCCCCGAGCCGCCGCCCTCCATCACGTGGTCGCACGGAGACCAGGTGACCTCATCCCCCAACCTCTGTACACATTATCATAAATAAATATTCAATATTCATTACAATAGTTATTTAAGACCATGCTTACAATACGGTGTGAGGTTATATGCGCAGGTTGTGGGGCTTACAAGATATGGCTTAGATCAGTGACTCTCAAACTCTTTTGGCCCACGGACCCCCTTTCATGGTCAAGACTTGCCCATGGCCCCCTTTCATAGTCCTGTGTTCCTGTATTAACCTACGTGACTCACCGCGATGCCTGTTATTGTATTTTATGCACCTGTCTATATTTATATTTTACTTAGGACGTAAAAATCGCTAATAATGCATTCATTGTTATTTACTTTAACTTCCATATTAATAAACATGTGTCTCAATTTTTTTATTCTATATTAAACCTTGCGCGGACCCCCTAACGTTGTTCAGGGATCCCCTGGGGTCCGTAGGGACCACTTTGAGAAGCACTGGCTTAGATGGTAGATTACATGGGTTTCGACATTTCACGCTCGTTATAATTGCATTTCTTCTTTTTTGTGAAATCGAATACAAAAATTTGTGATTCTTGAGATCAACCCCAAACCCCAGACCCCAAACCGTTGAATCTCTTAAGAGTGTCTCGGTGGATCGATATCGATAGCGAACCTAATCTCGTCTCCCGGTGCTTCCAGGTGATCAACTTACCTAACCTAACCTAACCTAACCCAAACTGTTGAATCCCTTAAGAGTGTCTCGGTGGATCGATATCGATAGCGAACCTAATCTCGTGTCCCGGTGCTTCCAGGTGATCAACTTCGACTCCGCGCGCGGCGGCATCAGCCTGGTGACGGAGAAGGGCGCGGCCAGCTCCAGCCGCCTGCTGGTGCAGCGCGCGCGCCCCTCGGACTCGGGCTCCTACACGTGCGCGCCCTCCAACGCGCCCCCAGCCCACGTGCGCGTGCACATCCTCAACGGTGCGTCTCCCGACTCCGTGCCCGATTCTAGCACTCAATGCGACGAGCTGCGAGTGAGTCGACAGTCTCGCGATGCTCATGGGATTTTTGATGAGTTTGTTTGGTGTGTTCTTCTCCGCAGGGGAGCACCCGGCGGCCATGCACGGGGAGGCCGCGCGCACGGCGTCGTGCTCGCTGCTGCAGGCGTGCCTGGCGCTGCTGCTGGGCTCGTGCGCCGTGCTGGGGCGCGCCCGAGACCCTGGCTGAGGGCCCCCTCGCTCGTGGCAACCAGCCACTCCGTTCTAAACCAAACATTTGTGATTCTTGAGTGTCACGGCCGATGAATCCATGCTGTAGATCTTGGGAATTGATTCCCATGATTCCGATGATTGAAACTACTGTCAAAATCCATCCACATATAAATTACTTCATCAAGGGCCTATCCTCAGAGGAGGTTGGCGACCATTTCACTGAGCACATACTCATGCTCTGTGCTTCTGCATCGCGAAACATATCCGTAACTCGAGTCCAAAATCAAGGCAAGCAGTTTTGTTTTCCGTACATTCTTCTTCTGACGACCATTTCACTGAGCATATACTCATGCTGAGACAGTGTTCATAGTGCAGTGTTTCCCAGGGTCCTTCTTAGAAATCTTTTCCGTTTAGATCTGATACTCCTTCTGCAGCAAGCTACAGAAACAATAGCAGGAACCGTTCCAAGTACTTCCAGAGCACATCCTTCCACAATCATTCCATGTCCACTACTCCATTACCAATCCTTCACACATGCTCAGGGCACAAAATGGCAGCCATGCACAAGCAACAATTACATAATAACACCTTTAAAATACAACTGACGTCACTTTGCGTACATTTTAATATTTGATTTCAATTTTAGTCATAACATAAATTAAACAACACTGGCAGAATCGCAGAATCAAAGCTCGAGTTCTGCAAAGCTTGATTCAATCTTCTGAATAAATATAATCAATAATTATTTTTTGCAGTCAATAATGTAAACTAGATATCGACAGTAGAATCAATCATCGCCACATGCGGATGCAATTCCCAAGATCTACAGCATACATTCAAACATAATTCGTATATTACTGTATAAATATAAAATAACTGATAAAATCGGTCATGAACCCGTGTACATATTCTGTGTTATGGTATTTTGTAGGTTCCTAGGGGGAACGGGACATTTTGTATAATATATAAAATTATTTAAAAAAACTAGTGAGCCGGAAAAGTGACTTTTTTTATTCAAGAGTTAATTCAAAAGTTATAAAATAATACATTGCGATCGTTGAAAACGCGTCTAATTTCATTTGAGGTAGTGACGGGTCGTTTTCATTGACAAATACGGTGTATCTAATGTGATATTAATATTATTTGGAATATGTAAATACGTCGATGTGTGTAATATTAAACAAACCGGCATAGTAATAAAGGTTTACATAATTTAATTGTGTCGTTACGTTGGTAGGATGTAAAATTGTTACATTTTATCATAAATAATATCGACAATGTTATATCAGATTATATTTACATTTTCGTATGATTTTTTCGCTCTGTCGACACCGATTGGGTTTATTGATTTAGTTTATGCGGTTATTTTTTTGAGTGCCAAATATTGAATGACTGAAATGTGTTTTCAGGGTTGATTGTGTTTTTTCAGGGAGGATGTTTGTGTTTTCGTTTCCTGATTCTGTCATAAACCGGTTTAGTCTCTCCTCGTTCTTCTCTCACTTGTAAGATACTTCTCTTCACTTCGCTAATTCACCATGTAAAATACAAATAACTTGTGTTAATAAAAGACTACCAAAATGCTTTTTTTTATTGACTACCCTTCCTTTTGTTCCACTTTAATTTGTCGTAATTCACTTTGAGCTATACAGTATATATTTTTGGGTGCAAACAGTTAAAAAATGTAAGTGATGCTTAGCAGAAACATTGGGGAAGAACAATTCACCAATAATATATTGTATCACCAACCAGCAATAACTTACTGTTGTATCAAATACCAAATAAATAGATCAAATCTTAAATTCTTAAAAAATATATTTTCAGTATTAATATATTTTTGCATACAACAACCGAGTCTCTCTCTAACAACACTAAAAATGATTTTTTTTTTTTAAATAGGTCAATCAAGTCTCAAGGTCGCATCTGCAAAGTATTTTTACAATTCTCGCAGCACGTCGGGGTGGTCAGAATTAACGAGCACAACTCCTGGAGTTCAGCTCCTCGGGGCGGCAGGTGCGCGAGACGCACGGCAGTCTGATCACGACTACCTGCGAGGAACTAGAAAACTTTACTGAATAATAATGAAGCATACAAACAATGTTTGCCCTCGCCGCGGGGTCAACGACCCGACCCCCAGCAGACCTCTCGCCCCACTCCACCACTGTTGCCTTCTGTCTTTCAGGAAAAATCACATTTAATTACCCATGAAGTACTTATAACGCACTAAGTGTTTTGCTCCCTGATTCGCCTTAGAACCTTTCAAAATGATTTGTCTTTGAGTGTATTTATAAGTACCCCTGAACTTTAATTTATAAAATCATCATTGAAATCTATATACTAGACCATAGGTTCCCAAACTATTTTGTCCCGTCGACCCCTTGTCGAGTTTTCCTGTTAATATTGAATTCATGCAATTTCATCATCTTCAAATATATTTTTGACATCTGATATACAGGCTGCGCCATATTTTATGTCGGTATGTAAACATTAAATAACTATTTCTTTTTTTATAAGAAGGTTGACAACTACATTGAAACCCTTCTCCGTGTGGTATGAATATGGAAAACCTATCAAAAACCTTCATGCAATAGTCCATAATGCAGGATTAACAGCATTATTATGTAAGTACATAGGTTCAATCCTGTGATCAATTATGACATTTACGGAATGCCTAAATTTTGGTGATGACCTACTTAAATGGGATCCACTCTCGTAGACATTTACAGTTCGTGGACCCCCAAATAATTTTTTCGCTATCGACCCCTTGCAGGCCAAAGTCGACCCATGGGGGTCAATATTGACCACTTTGGGAACCAGTGCTGTAAACCAATTCATTTTAACATTAAATATAAATAACCGACCTTTATTTGATCAATCTATTTAAAATACACTCGTGTACAATATTACAGATAAAATACCATTTAGAAAAAGAAATGTTATATACTAAGAATTTTTTTTACAATCACCTAAACTCAACTTACAAATATATTTATTTAATATTTTTTGCAGAAAATAATTAGTAGAATTCCTTTATATAATTTTAATATTTTAACATCTTCAAATATAACCAAATTGGAATAACACTGTCAATTTTGTCAGACAAACTTTTTAAATAAAAATATATAAACAGTAATACTAGGGAAAATTATGTAAATTTTAGTCATGCTGTAAATTAATTTATCTTCGTCGATTTAAGAGTTCGTGCTATGATGCATGAGAGAGTTTTTTTAATTAATATGTTTGCTTTTAAAAAAATTGTTTGATACTGAGAAGTTTATAAATTATGTGGGATTGAGAGCTGCAAATTTATGAACCTCCTTTGTAATTTTTCAAAAGATAGATGATTTTTTTGTGTGCAAGGAAGTGAGGATGTCCCGGGGTTGCAAGGGTGGAGAAAACTCTCCACCCCACTAATACCCGATAAAAGGATATAATTCTTCCCTAGGCGTGGGCAATTTAATATTTAAATTTAATTTAATTTTTTTGAAATTTTAAAATTTCGCGTTAAAATGCCTGGCGAATTTCTTATGTTAAGAATGTGTATGAACATAATGCAGTCATTGACTTCTCTTAACAATTAAAAACAGCGTTGGGTTTAATGAACGTAAAAGAAACGATGTATTTTTCAGTAAAAATAACATGTAGTACTGCATGAAGTGTTCTTAGAATTAAAGTGCTTGATTCAAATGAAGTTTTGACTATGTATGTACGTTTGATCGTAAACCCCGATATACGTGGATTTCCCAGAACGTATTCCTCGCGTAAAGCGGGGTATTACTGTAGTAAAAAAGATACATCATCTTAATTAATTTTGAACCTATCTGGATATAAATATGTAATATCATTATTTTTACATGAACAGATTAATTATATTGATGCGTTTAGTAAATAACAGGTTTAAGACAAACGAACACTTTTTATGATTGGGAACATTTATAGTATAGTAAAATACATTTTATACAAGTCTCAACAGTTTAAGAAATGTCTCTAGTCGAAGGTAAAATATGCGTCGATATTATTTTCCAAAAACTCTGACACATCTTGATCCATTCCATGCCTTTCCTCTGGGGCAGTTGGTATTCATAGTCATTATACTAAGCAAATGTACTCGAATTGGGGGAGCACAAGATACTGACTCCATGAAAACCACAAGAACGAAACCCAGAAACCATATTAAAAAACGTTTCGGAGACATCACAACCACAAATAGCAAATAATAGCTGTGTTCACTTTGGACTTGCAAACGATATTAAAATAATTTATATAAGTACGCTGGTTTCAGAGTCCAGTGCTTGTTTAAGCACGATATCGACATATTGCTAAGTAGGCAGGGCCGCAGCAATGATTAGAAATTTAGTATTTCAGATTGCAATGTTTAATATAAAATTTTCAGTGAATCCTCATATTTTACCTGTGAAAATTTTATGTGTACATACATTATACGTTTTTGGGTAATCGAATAAAACAATGAGAACAACATTTGATACTAAAACCTGTCATCGGGCCACACACACACACACACACACATATATATATATATATATATATATATATATATATATATATTTTTTTTTTTAAATACTTTTGATTTAATAATGTATTGATTAGCAATGTAATGAGGACATCGTTTTTACATCCGATTATCTGTTTCACGCGCATTCCATTTCGCCTCTTGAGAAATGGTCGGTTTATTATTATATACAGCGTTGTGATAAACTTTGACTTTGGGAATACCCATTTAGTATAGTAAGAATTATTATAGCAAAAGATAAATATTAATACTCGTATCAACACAAATTAAAAAAAACCAAACTGCCCACAAGGTTCATCTGTGGTGATTATTTGATGTATTTGATGTGGTGCGTCCTGGTATAACCGTGATGTGGAATATTGGTTGCAGGATTCAGGTGTGGTTCCAAATCAGAAGGTCGGCAAAAACTATTTACGTGTTTGATTTATTATTTACAATTTACGATACAGAAGTACACGGGACACTGGTTCTGTTGTGTGTTATTGTTACAAGCCAAGTAGTCAGCTGACTGTGCCGATGTTGCCTGATGCATTGTAGCTCGGTGCAGATACACCGACATAAATTTGGTGATGACCTGCATAAATGGGATCCACTCTCGTAGACCCCCATTTACAGTTCGTGGACCCCCAATTTAATTGTTCGCAATTATCGACCCCTTGCAGGACAAAATCGACCCCTGGGGGTCGATATTGACCACTTTGAGAACCAGTGTACTAGACTGATGGCATAATAATATTTCATGATTTTCAAGCGCAAAGTGCTCCAAAAATTCGGGGTGCGTGAAATGTGAATGAGGGTCCACGAAAGTGGATCCCAGATCTTTGCCAAAATTTAGGTCTTAAGCGATCCGTAAATATCACAATGCCCCTATCACAGATTGCACAGATTTATAAATTACCTAATGACTAATTAATTATGTACATTTTACACTGAATTGAAACTACATATATTTATTGTCTACTCTACAGTAAATCTTATTGAAGGGAGAAGCTCTGTGTCAGCTATATTTTGTAAATATTCAATATTAACAAGGCAAAAAACAAAAAAATGGCACTTGGCTTCTATAAGAGGTACTTTGTATGGAAAGCGACAAAAAGAACGCCAACAGCGACGTAAATAATCATTTTGTAGTTAAAAGTAACACTTTGTAAGCAGCAGTAAACAAAAAAACTATTATCTTTCAATTAATATTCTCACTAAAAACATTTTAAGAAATAATGGCGAGCTGGTGTATCTTTTGAAATCAAGTTCAGATTTAAATACTATATACCTTGCGAGGCCATGACCCCAAAAGGCTGAATTTATAGCAGCGTTTAAGGTTATAATCTATCGACAGGAAGTCCATCGGTTGGAGACGCGGAGAGATACAGCATCAGCTCATTGAGTCGGATCTAAAAAAGCAATAAAACGTAAAACAATTAAGCTCCGGCTGCCGCCTCCAGGAATGTCTGCCAATAAACCTGCCAATCCGTCAGCGGGGAATCCCAATCTGTTTAGTCAGTACTTAATTAAAAAGCCCCGCTCGGGCGGGGTTGTGCACCCTCTCCACACTCGCGGGGCACACGAAGGCTTCTATCGTCGAAGCCATCCAATAACAACCCCTGGAGCCTCTGGTGATGGTCACCATCGGTCAATATTGATAAACTATTATTCAAAATATTCGATTCCTTATGGGAAAACTAAATATCCGAAGAATTTAAAAAATTATAATAACGCAGGTTTGGGGAATCGCAATGATTTATATGAAGCACTGTGTGTGTTATTAGTAGTTTGCACACTTGTTTGCTGACCATGGAGTCCAGGATCGAGTCTGGATGAAGCATTCTTAAGGGTCTAGGTCGCATAATCGAGTTTTTTTGATCATTTTCTAGTCCGTTTTGCGAAAAATCCACTGCACCAATCGAAAAAATTTTAATGCAAAAAGTTTGATACATACCTTTTTCGGAATAAAATATATTTTTATTTCTTATAAATTTACTATTAATATGATAAATATGTGTTTTTCCGATTGAAGTGTAGAAATTTGGAGATTCATCTGATCCATTTTACATGAGTCCTAAACATTCAAAAGTTTTTTATTCAATTAAAATTAAAAGATTAAATATAAAACATGTGCGTCTTATTATTTTAAAAATTTAGAAAAAAAAAATCTTTAACAAACTTTGGTTTTGAAAAGTCGTCATTTTATCCAATTTTTCAACATCTTCAAGATTTTATTTTACCCTTAAAATGGACGTTAATTAAATAATTTATTTAATTGTCACTTTATTTTGCTATATCGAATGTTTATTTTTTTACAGAGTATTGAAAAAACTAAAAACTATATTTATCTATTTTTTATTATTTAATTCGACCCTTAAGATACAGGTGTCTTGTTATTTCCCTATCAACTCGTACACAGCCGCAATTATCTGTAAACGCTACCAATCGCTTCTGCCTTTAACAGAGTGGTATGGTTTTAGGCTCAAATTATGTCTGTTCAAATGTTTTCTGATCATAGAATGACTAAAAGAGAGTCCTTCACAGATAAAGTATTGCCTATTGAAAACATATATTTGTCGCGATCCGCTTTTTGCAGAAAAGTATTTAAAAAATGGCGGGCTGTATAATCATAAAACTGCTTTAAATAGTCCAGAATCAAGTATTTAGATAAACGATAACACCAAAACAAATCTCAAGGCATCTGTGAGCTCAATTCTTATATATATTATACAGGGTGGGTTTGAAAGGTACGCTTCCGGTGTGCCCAACACGAGACCAACTGTATACCGACAATGACTTCGTTTATGAAATATTTTAAAATGCCTCTGAAAATTCAAATAATAATAAGGCTGTGCGTATAGAAGGGAATGTATTTTCATGTAACTTGTTGGCTCTTCCGCCCAGGTTTGTTAATGTCGGCAATGAAATTAGTAAAATTCATTAATTACGCCGTCAGGGTGACACGGAACTTTAAATAAGAGGGCGCCGGAGTGTAATTTGTAGGAAATGCTCGCCTTACGCAACCAGCCTGATTAACTGGCAAACATTTTGAACACACACACACACACACACACACATATATACATATATATATATATATATATATATATATATACATAATAAAAATTAAATCAAATCAAAGTATACGTGCGTCAGAAGTGTTTTGAAGTAAGTCAATACTAGGCTTGATAAAAAGGCAGAGAAAAATATAGGTCCCTTATAAATACTATCTGAAAGATTACATATTATATTAAAACATATTTTTATTAAATTATTTGCATTGTGCGTCGTTATTGGTGTGATGCATTGTTATTTGACATTGATGTATTTTTTTTTTTAAATAAGTTGATTTTGCTCTAAAATACAACAGCGTTGAAATAATCGTTTCACAACTGAATCTAAACGTACGTAGATCTAGCATTGCAAAAAAAATGTTTTCTTTTTTAACGCACGTCCGTTAATTACTTTGCAATAGCAAGCGATAAGAAAATGTTCGATTTGCATCATGTGCATATGGTACGTGTTTTCTGAACGGTTTGCAAATCACCTGCTTGGTGGAAGCAGATTGGAAGCCACCGCCTACATCACGTGCACTCCAGCCTATATAAACCTCTGACTAGCTGTGGACAGCCATCTGCACTGCGGACTCCAGAAGGCTCAGCAGGCGACATGAGGGTCTCGATTATCCTCGGAATATGTAAGAAACACACCCTTATCTTTGACATTGATTTCCAAAACCTGTTCCGATTACTTTTGCCTGAAATCCGCCAAGGTGCTTAACAATCAACTCACGAATAGCTGTTTTGCTGTAAGATGATATTTTGACTTTTCGGATCTAATGCTGCGCAGTGGTTTTTATCTTCCGTCGTTTCGGTCTCGGTACTGGTTTCGATCGTCTTATAATAATTGTTGCCAAAACTTACAAACTCTCATTAGAAACTATGTTAATACAGGCGTGCTCGTGGCGACGATGGCGCTGGGCGACAAGGGCGCCGAGGAGGGTGACGCCTACGAGGAGGAGCCGGAGTCTGATGAGGACGAGGTGGAGGCCGGAGACATCATCTTCGGGCGTCCCCGCCCGGGCCAGCGCCTGCTGGGCAAGGCCGAGGTGCGCGAGACCGAGGCCGACGCGAAGCGGTCTGACACCACGTTCGAGGTGAGTGCCACAGGGCAGGTTAGGTTAAGTATAAAACATTGCATACCCTAAAATATATGCAAGCATACATTGAAGTGGACTCATTTATGTACGAAACTCTCCGCTCCTCCCATTCTCTTGTGTGTATATGACTGCCATTCTGTACCCTGAGCGTGTGTAAAGGATAAGTAATGGAGCTGTGGACTTGGAATGACTATGGAGAAAAGTGCGTGGGGGAGCTCCTGCTATGGTTTCTGTAGCTTACTACAGAAGGAGTATCAGATCTAAACACCAGAGCTTTGTTAAGAAATGATTATATAATAATGCAACTGGGCAGCAGCAACATGCAGACTTTTCCTTCCTGGGGACCCTCGACCTCCCACACTCTTTCCAAATCTCCACCCACTTAGTTCCAAACCCCTCAATCAACACCTTCTTCGAGTTCAACCTCGAGGACTGCCTCCACAAAAAAGGCCAAAAGCCACACCCCCCCCCCCACCCCCCCCCCCACCCCCCCACAATCCCCCCTCCCCCCACCCACCCAACCCCAAACACAACCCCACTGTGACACCAGTCACCCAGTCATTTTGAAGGCGCTGAAGGAAAATCTTCCTGTTTCGCCGATAAAACCAAATACACTAGACTAGACAAGGGGACCCACTACACCATGAACACTGGCTCAGCATGAGTATATGCTCAGTGAAATGGTCGCCAGCCTCCTCTGAGGAGAGGCACTTGATGACGAAGAATGTACGGAAATCAAAACTGCTTGCCTTGCCTTTGGACTCGGGTTACGGGTATGTTTCGCGTTGCAGAAGCACAGGCGGGTGGTGGCGACGGGGCGGGTGATCACGCAGATTGTGGTGCGCCCCTGCGGTGACCAGCTGCCCATCGTGTGGATGCGCTCTGGGGGACCCGGCAAGAGCCGCGCCGAGCTGGGCTTCATCCTGGACCAGGGCTCCGGCATCGTCTACGAGGTACCTCCGCGACCAACTGGACCCTATCACTGTATCGCTGCAGAACCTTCTCCCAACTGATGAATTTATTTCCGCAGTTAAAGGTGTACGGAGTCGACGAAAGGAAGTCCCATCGCACCGGGAAAGATTGAGTGTCTTATCTAGTAAAGCGTGATTTCGGGCTTCTCATTGGGCAAACAGCGCCAGTAAAAAAATAATTTATACAGAAACTTAGATATAATACTTTTGAGAGCATAGAATCTTTTTTTTATACTTGACTTTTTTTACATACCTTTTCGCATTTCTTCTTCTTTTATCATAACTCATGCGGCGGATCAGGAGAACCTTCAGCGCCTTTTCTTGGCTATATATTATATAGTATATTGTATATTAGTATCCCTGTAATAGACAATTTTTTTTTTAAATTTTAATAATAACAAATTACTTGATTAAAAAAAACCATTTAAATTATTTTTTTAGTAGTGCATTTTTCTTCCAATTTTGAGTCCCACATCACGTTTCAGATAGACAGAGCTCTAACTGAGAAAATTATTGTCAGGTAAGGTGTACGTTTTACTTTCTTTTGTACTACTCACTAACAGTACTTGCATGTACCTAAAGCACGATTATTAACAGTTAAGGAGTTAGAAAGCTTGCTGGCTCAGTGGTTGAAGTGCTGTGCTTGGTCAAGATTTACCTAGTTCAATACCCTGTCACGGCAGGTGAATCCCAAAAAGTGGAATTTTGGGACAAGCACTAATCGAAATAATTTTATTTCAGAAAATTAATCAAAGAAACGCTTCAAGTCCGGCAGTGCTACGTGTACGTGGAAATCATCATCTTTATTTTCTTGTAGTCAATGAAGGAAAAGAAACAGAGTCATGGCTTAAGTTTTAATGAAAAACTTAAAAACCTTTAAACATTGATACTCTTTATGAGTTGATATTCACACGAGCGTCTTAGTAAAGGAGAGTTCGAGAGATAATTGTACAAAAATGAAAAATCCAAAGATTTTTACTGAGTTACTGAAGATGATAACAAAAAAATCGTCAGAGAATATGAATATGATAATGACACGTCACAACATCTCGAAAACACCGATTTCGCTACGCTTCTAGGTACTTCACAAATGACCACTAGTTGGTAAACCTTCATTTATTTATAAAAGGTACAGGTGATGTGAGGTAATATTTAGTAACTGGATTTACTTACCGGTTTTCTTTGTTTCAAAATTTCTGTGCATACATATTTGTATATGTTTTTAAAAATAATTTATTAATAATAAACTGATTAAATTGAAAACCTGAGTTTTTCATTGTTTAATGTATTTCAACAAGTGGATCCCTAAATTCCATGTTAAATTGGGCGAAGTTTCAGTTTGGACGAAGACGATTTGTATTGACACTGCATGTGTTATAGTATAGTTAATTGTATTTTAGCCCTCATATATTATATAATGATAATTATTATAATATTACTTATCTCGGGTACTGAGAAGTAAGAATAAAGAAAAATATTTTAGACATACATAAAAACACAAAAAATTAAAAATATACTTGAATGCCTTACTAAAAACGTTTACTTTATTCACGATATCACGATAGTAAATTTAAATAAATACATTACCATTAAAAAAATTAATCACCCTATTTTTCTCTAAATTATAAATAAAATTATGGCAAAATTATTTAAAGTATTAAATGTCATGAAATGATATCGAGGCCGCGTTGCTCGAGACAAACGTCGGTTGTTTCTTTATTAAAAAAGGTGTTCACAAAAGTTCCCGCGTAGTTTTGAATCCGGCAGCTCCGCTGACTGACCGGAAGTGGTCAGGCTTTAGATTTGCCGAGGGAGCCGCTCACTCGGCGGAGCGATCATCCTTCCGAGCCGCCGATAAAGTCCCTGAAACACCTTCAATTAATTAATGCGCTGAATTTATACGACAATCGAGCTTCTTATCGTCCCGGCCGCAGACTCAGATAAGCTCACCGCCGCTTCCTGCGCGGCGCGCGGCTCCGCCCCAGTATCGCCCGAGCGGCAGCGCGTGCAGGCTGCTGCAGATGGGGCGCGCGGGCAGGACCCTCGAGGTGCTGCTGGCCAGCTGGCTGGCGGTGGCGGCTCCCCTGCTGGACGTGGACTTCCCCGTCGTGTGGGAGGACCCCGCCCCCGGCGTGGCCCGCTCCTCGTACTTCGGCTACTCGCTGCTGCTGCACCCCGGCGCCGAGCCCGGCGACCCCTCCGCCTGGTGCGTGCGCCGGCTCCTGGACGCTCCTGGACGCGCCCGGCCCGCTCGCGACCCCGTCTGACTCTCGTCGTCCTCAGGTTGCAGGCGGGGGCGCCGCGCGCCAACGACTCGGCCCGCAGCCCCGCGGAGCCCGGCCGCGTCTTCCGCTGCCCGATTCGCGGCCCCTGCAGAGCGCTGAGCGTGGACCTCGGCAAGGACGGAGCCGGCGCGTGGCTGGGCGGCGCGATGGCCCTGCACCGCCTCGGAGACGTCGTGGCCGTGAGTCTCTCGGTTCGAATCGAACCGCAATCGATGCGGTCGCGCTCTCACGATTCACCGACTTTTCTCAGGTGTGTGCCCATCGCTGGAGGCGGAAAAAGAGCCCCGTGTCCGCCCCGGGCGCCTGCTTCGCGGCCAGCGCGAGCCTCGAGAACTTCACCCTCGTGGCGCCGCTGGACAACGGTGCGACTTTCTTCCGCGCGACTTCTCGCTCGCGACTCCCTCGTCGATAACGCTTCTCCGTCGTCCCGCAGATAAATACTGGAATTACGCCGAGAAGAGCTGGGGAGGAGGGAGAGTGAGCGACTACCGCTTCGGCCAGGCGGGGGCTTCCGTGGTGCTGCCGGACGAGGGAGAGGACCCCGTCCGGCAGGTGCGTCTGGCTGCCGGGGCCCCCGGCGTCCTCAACTGGAGGGGGTCGTCCTTCCACGCCGAGGAGGACAGTGCCGACCGTCATCGGTTTCGGGGCGCCTTCCTCAACGCGGTCGTGCCCTTCAAGACGTCGCACACGTCCGACGGCTACTACTTGGGCTACAGCATCGCCGCGGGAAAGTTCTTCGCTGACGGGAAACTCAGTTTTGCGGCAGGCGGGCCGCGCGGGAATCTCTACCGGGGCATGGTACGAGCGAAGCGACCGAGACTCGATCGACCCGGGGGCGCAGGTGGCACTCACTGACCGTCTGTCCGCAGGTGATGGTGTTCCGGTACCCGACGACGTCGAGGAGCCTGCCCGAGGTGCGACACACTCTGGAGGGAGAGACGGCCGGCTCCTACTTTGGCGCGAGCTTGGCCTCGGGGGACATGAACGGGGACGGACGACACGACCTGCTCGTGGGGGCACCCCTGGGGGCCGAGCCGCGGGTGTACTTGTTTCTGGGCGGGGATCCCCGCCTGCAGCCACCGGCCAGGGGGCCCTCGTACTTGCGAGGCTCCGCCGCTCTGGGACTCGCTTCCGCCTTCGGAACCGCGCTCGCAGTGGCCGACCTGGACGGAGATGGCTATGGTGGTGAGAAATTGAAATCCTAAAGTACAGCGGCACGAGACAAAGTACAATTAATTTTTTTATTCAAATTGATATTCTTTAAGACTTAATTGGTAGAGTTTTCTTTGTGTGTATTTACTGTTCGATTTCGGCTTACGGCAGATGCGCTAGTGGGCGCGCCCGAAGCCGAGGGCGGCGGCGCGCTGCTCGTGTACCGCGGGGGGCCTCAAGGCCTGCGCTCTGGATCTGCCGTACTTCAGCTTCTGGCGAGAGACTTTCCCGTGCCCGGTCTGCGCGGCTTCGGTATCTCCATCGCACCGCCCGTCGACGTGGACGGCAATGGCCACCCAGGTACAGCCTTCGGTCCCGGGCCTTCTCTGCACCGAGACCCTTCCGTCGTGTCTGACGCTCTTTGCTCCGCAGACGTGGCGGTGGGCGCGCACAAGAGTGGGCACGCCGTCTTGCTGCGAACGTGCACACGAATCGAGCTGCTGGCGAGCCTGTCGGGGCCTCCCCGCTTGGAGCGAAACGACCAGTCGCTGGTGTTGACCGCTTGCCTGGGCTTCCGAGGCCGCGAGGGAACCGTCATCAGCGTGACGGCCCGCCTGGGGGTGGACGCGGCGCGCGGCCGGGCATACCCGCGGGAACTTCGTTTCCAAGTGGAAGCGCTGAGCTCCGGCAAAAACTTCTGCAAGAACATCACCGCCGCAATTTCGGTGCGCCTCTCTCTTTGAAAAAAAATTCAGTCGTCTCTCCCTCGCTGACCGTTTGTGTTATTCGCGCAGGTAGGCGCCTCGGACGTCCTCGTCCCCCTGGAGGTTTCCCTGAGAGCCATCATACAGGAGAAAGTGCCTCATCCCCAAGCGTCGATCGTGCGGAGTGACGGCTCCAAGGAAGGTGGGTCACGCGACAACGGAGGCTGTCAAATCTACTTATCTCGCATTACTCGCCGTCGTTTTCTTTCGATAGGAGATGATATCTACGATCCGTGGCGACCGACGCAGAGAGACGAAGCCGTCGCTCACCTGAGGATCTCCTTCATCAGCGAGTGCGGCGAGCTAGCGTGCCGCCCCGACCTTCACGCCTACCTCTCCCTGCCGGACGTCGGGTAAATGTCGCCCTCTCCCCCTCCCTTCTCCGTTGGAACGTCTCTCTAGCCCGCCTTCCGTCCTCCCCCAGGAACGCGTCCTTCATTCTGGGCTCGGCAGACGCCCTTCGGTTGAATATAACCGTGAGCAACTTCGGCCGAGCGACGGCGCGGGTGACGGCGCGGCTGAGACTCGAGGCCGACCTGACGCGCCTGCCCGCCACGTGCCGCGACTCGCCCCCGGACTCCGTGCTGTGCGACCTGGCGCCGCGGCTGGACGAAGGCGCCTCCACGGTGGGTGGGAACCTCGAGGAGAGCTTCGGGGGGAGCTCCTGCGATACCTCGACGACCCTTTCACGGTTCCGTCTCGCCCGCAGACTCTGATGCTGGAAGTGGACGCGCGGGCGATCTCTCTGACGGCGGCCGCGGGAGACCGCCTGGCCTTCTCCGTCGACGTCGAATCGGATGGCGAGGATCTCCATCCGGAAGACGACCGCGCCGAGCTTTTCCTGCTTCTCGCCGTGGATGTGGCGATCGTCGTCGCGGGGTGAGATGAAAAAGGAAACGATCTACCGCCCGTGACGAGGAAACCGGGACAATAACACCCACGATTGTTCAACATTAGCGGACTGATTGTCGTTTCACATAACATAATTGTCTTGAGATATTTCCATGACAGAAACTTAGTTTACCACCTTACAGCACGGCAAACACACTTAGAGGTCTCATTTGCAAACGCTGATATTATTAATTTTCCAAGTAATAAAAAATGTATTTTTTTGTATCACCCAAAAAGGAAAATCCTTTACTTTGCATGTTTTGTACCTTTTCACCTCGATTTGAATTTCTTACCGACACAAATTTTGACACACCGGAAGAGCCTCCGACTCGTCGATCACTGCCGGAACTCGGACAGGTCGTTTTGTTGTTCCAGAAAGGCGATCGAATCCGAGATCAGCGAGCCCCCGGACGGAGGTCCGGCGCCCTTCAAGCACATGTACGAGGTGCAGAGCGTGGGCGCCAGCCCCGCCGAGGACGTGACCTTGACCGTGCTGGTGCCGTACGCCGTGGTGCGAGCGGGCCGCGCGGTCACGTTCGCCAGTTACGGCGAGCCGCTGGGTTACCTGGCGGGGCGCCAGATCAACTGCGAGGTGGAGGCGGAGGCGGAGGAGGAGGAGGAGGAGGAGCGGGAGGAGGAGGAGGAGCAGGAGAGCGGGCGGGCGAGGAGGCAGGGGGCGCAGGCCGGCCAGAAGCTGCCGAGCAACAGGACGCTGTGGCTGCGCTGCGGGGCGGCGGGGGTGCGGTGCCGGCGGCTGTCGTGCGCGGCGGGGCGGCTGGAGCGGGGCGGCGGGGGCGGCGGGGCGCGCCTGCTGCTGGCGGGGCTGCTGGACGCGCGGGCGCTGGGCGGGCTGGGCGCGCTGGCGGGAGGGCTGGACGTGCTGGCCCTGGAGAGCGCGGCGCGGGCGGAGGGCGCGGGAGGGGCGCGGGCGGAGGCGCGGGCGCGCTCCGTGCTGGTGCTGGACCCGCCGCCCGCGCGGGTCGCGGTCTGGGTGCCCGCGGTGGCGGTGGCGGTGGGCCTGCTGCTCCTGCTCATGCTCTCCATGGGGCTGGTCAAGGTGACGATGATGACTCAGATGATGACCGGATTTGTTAGTAAACCGTCATCTCGACGTACCCGGAAAGCGTATTCGGTGTCTCGTGAAATGTTTCATGTAAATCTTTTAAATAGTTAGAGTCAGATATTCATTCTTATTGATAAATATTTACAAAAAATCGAAATATGAATTTGAAGATTCTTCGTTTTCTTTTGTGTTATTTGCGATAGTCGCTAGGGCTGTACTCGCAATGCGGTGTGCGTGCATGCGGCTGAGGTGGGAGTGTCCATGGGTTTCTTTATTTTCGTTATTATTTTTTTGTAGGGAAAAATATAAATATTCCTAAAATTGAATTAAGTATTTATAGTTCACGAGTTTTTGGATACTAGCGATTAGTATGGTGACTAATTATTTACTTCTGTCGGTTTCTCCAGGCTGGATTCTTCAAACGCACGAAAAAAGATGAGCTCGAGGCCCTAAAACACGATGAGGTAAAGTCCTGTTTATTCTCACCCCATTTTTCACCCGTAGATGACGCATTTTCCTCGATAGAGAAATATTACAAGGTAACCTAGTATAAACTGTATACCTTTAAAAAAAATTATTTCTGTGCTCACAGGCTCAAGAGAGAGAGTCCATCGCGGTGTACGAGGAAATTCCTATGCGAGAAGATGACCTGGAGTGTGATGACCAGGGGTCACCGGAGAACTTCACTTCCTATTGACAATTGCTCTTACAATGTGAAAAAATATTCAACAATAATAACAATTCCAGATTTAATGACACATCTCCAAAGCAGTATAAATTAGGAGAAGAATGTGAAGTTTATTACATTACTAAAACTTATGAGTAGCCAATAATAAAATGTATTTATTTTTTAAAAATGTGTTTATTCTGAAACCTAGTCATAAATAAAACATGGATGATTTACAATTAAATAATAACAAATATTACTATAAATATATTGTTTATTATACAATACAATAGTAAAAAAAAGCACCACGTGAAGCTTTAATTGCTTGAGATTTTGAGTCTGTTTGAAAAGGTAGATTAACGCAGAGATAGACTAGCTCTTGAATTTTGAATGTAAAAATATCGTAATGTGATGATGCAAATTTGTTAACATTTCCCATTTACTCATAAACGCTATCAACTCACCTCAAATTTATATTAATTCGTTTTCTTCAACATCTCTGATGTTTTATGTATCTAAATAAAAGGATTGGGCCAGATTTAAATAAAAAAATTGTCAAAAATACGAGTATATATCAAATTTAGAAAGTCCTGCGATGGTCACCCAGTCTGAAACATGGAGGCATGAATTAATTTCCCCTTCTTACTCAGTTTCCTCTCCCCTGCACTCGTGCCTTCCTTTGATCTTGTAGCTCCTCCCTGCTTCGCTGATTTCTGGAGTTATGATATATGAAAGTTACTCTTGAACTTTTTTTTGTGAAGCATATCTGAATTTTACCATATATGGTCACGATTTATTTTTTGCAATCCAAACTGGTGTGTTATTAAATGACTTATTTGTTTTACTTGCATTATATCCTGTCACATATAAGGAAGGCTGTGTTGCAAATAGGATTTACAAAGCAATGTAAAATATAAAATACCAATTGCAAGCAGCAAGTCTTGTCTATGAATGTGTGACTGGAATAAATGTGTAATCTAGAAACTATTTGTTATGAAATTGTGATTAATTTTATTTAGATGCATAAGATACATCATATGTAATAAACCAAGATAGGAGTCACTGACACGACAAGATATAGAAGATCTGAAAAATATTACATTGCATTTAAAAATATAAATTATAATAACTTTATTCTCAATAGCTCACAGCAAAATTATCTCAATATTACAATCGTAAACAAATAAATTACAAGAATTTAAATATAATAAAAGAGCTTGAATAATAAAATTTATCCTAAATACGATAATTCCATCGATCTATGTAATCTGCGCAAGCTCATAGACTCTTAAGAAAATTAAGGCAGTAAGTCAAATAATAACATTTAAGAATGTTGAAAAAAGACAAAAAAGGAAAAAAATATTTTTCAAGATGCAGACTTTTTCAATAAAAATAAACAATAAACACAAATATGTCTAATTTATGTCACAATGATCATAAGTGGTAAGAACTTTTCCAATGATCATTGCTTGCCCACAATTGACCTTTATTTACACTTTTGAATTTGTAAGTACTTATATAAATTACAGTTCAATGATTAAAATATACATATACTCAACAGCTAGATACTTTATTGCTAGGTGAGAATAAAATTCTAACTAATCCTCCCCTCCTTCCTCTTCCTCGTCGAACTCTCCTTCCTCCTCGGCCGTGGCCTCCTGGTACTGCTGATATTCAGAGACGAGATCGTTCATATTACTCTCAGCTTCGGTGAATTCCATCTCATCCATACCCTCACCTGTATACCAATGCAAGAAGGCCTTGCGTCTGAACATGGCCGTGAACTGTTCAGACACACGCTTGAACAGTTCTTGGATGGCAGTTGAGTTGCCAATGAAAGTCGCCGACATCTTTAGACCCCGGGGAGGAATATCACACACTGCAGTTTTGACATTGTTAGGGATCCACTCGACAAAATAAGAGGAATTTTTGTTTTGGATGTTAAGCATCTGTTCGTCCACTTCCTTCATGGACATACGACCACGGAAAATGGCAGCAACTGTGAGGTAGCGGCCGTGGCGTGGATCACAGGCGGCCATCATATTCTTGGCATCAAACATCTGTTGCGTGAGCTCGGGAACGGTGAGAGCTCGGTACTGCTGACTGCCGCGAGACGTGAGAGGTACAAAGCCAGGGATAAAGAAATGGAGACGAGGAAACGGCACCATATTGACGGCAAGCTTGCGCAAATCAGCATTAAGCTGTCCAGGGAAACGCAGACATGTGGTGACACCTGACATCGTTGCCGATACCAGGTGGTTGAGGTCACCATACGTGGGAGTAGCTAATTTCAATGTGCGGAAACAAATATCATACAATGCTTCGTTATCAATGCAGAAGCATTCGTCCGTGTTCTCTACTAACTGATGGATGGATAGAGTGGCATTATATGGCTCCACTACAGTGTCTGATACCTTAGGAGAGGGTACAACACTGAAAGTATTCATAATGCGGTCAGGATACTCTTCGCGTATCTTGGAGATGAGCAATGTACCCAAGCCTGCTCCTGTCCCACCGCCCAGGGAGTGCGTCATCTGAAAACCCTGCAGGCAATCGCAACCCTCAGCCTCTTTGCGGACGACGTCCAATACCGAGTCCACTAGCTCAGCGCCTTCTGTGTAGTGACCTTTAGCCCAATTGTTACCAGCACCGGACTGGCCAAACACAAAGTTATCAGGTCGGAAAATCTGGCCAAACGGCCCCGAGCGCACCGAGTCCATGGTGCCGGGTTCTAGATCCACGAGCACGGCGCGAGGAACATACTTCCCAGCAATGGCCTCATTGTAATAGACATTGATGCGCTCCAACTGCAAGTCCGAGTCTCCGCTGTAAGTCCCCGTCGGCTCGATCCCGTGCTCATCCGAGATGACCTCCCAGAACTGAAATATTACCTCGTATTACACTATTTCCATATGTGGTATGCTCAATTTGTCTAAACCAAATATACATAAAGGCAATTGACAGACCTTTGCTCCAATCTGGTTTCCGCACTGCCCGCCCTGAATGTGGACTATTTCACGCATATTTCTTCTAATTTAAATAGTAAGTAGATAATTCGTGAATGTACTTCAATATTTCTTCCTTTATTTTGATTAAATTTGCTATAAAATAAATGTGAATACTTCTTCGGTTAAATGTTATATAATTCAATAAGAATGAAAAATATAACAAACGAATGCCAATCAGCAAAAAAACAATTCACTTTTAATTACACAAAATAATTCGAGTTAAGAACATTAATTAAAGTATAAGGCTAATGTGTTTATTGATTTATTTAATATTTTTATAAGTATTTGTTGTTTTGATAGCACAATACTTAGAAATATATGATAGTACTCAGGTTAAAAAAGCAAATCTTTACTATTGAAAATAACATAAAAGAAAATAATTAACCTAGGAATTTTAGATTTTTTTATATATCTAGTCTGCGTCATGATTTTCAACGTTCACAGTTGGACAATAGAAATACTTTGTTTTACTGAACGTACATTAATTGGATAAACTTTTATTCAGTCCAACTCTTTCTGATATGTTTAAAATAAATTTCATTGCTTTAGTATTCCTTATAACAAGATTTGACCTGTAAATAATTTTATGTAATTTTTAGAAACAAATTTTTTATCATTGACTGTGCTTAATTGATGTATATTAATTAATGTAGGTTTTTAAATAATTCTAGGTATTTTCTATATTTAAATATAATAGAATATTTTAATATAAAAATTGTCCTAATGCTTGGGAGAATTTTGGTTTGTAATTTTTTACCTGCTTTTTTTCAACCCGACTCCAACAGAAACTGAAGAAATAATATAAACCATTTTTGTTTTAAAAATAAAATACCATTTTATGGTTTAAATGAATATTTACTTTGCGTTCAAATCAAAATTATAACTGCAACAATTCATATCATTCTATTGGAATAAATTAGTGTCATAAATTAATTTCATCAGTAATAATAACATTACAAGTTCCACTTTGAACAATTCTATAATAACTTTATTTTACTGATACCGTTTGCCTTCAATACTACAAACTCAACTAACCTATCATTTATTGTTCCATGGGTGATAGATTACAAATATGATACATGTACAATACAATATAAGGTGCGGGCACATATCTACATCGAATTCGTAACATTATTAGTCTCTGATATTGCACACGGTCACATTTCATATTTACTCAAACGCAACTATTTTAGTGTAAAAAATGAACTGTTCAAAAATAACAATCAATATTTTTATACATGAAGATAATACTGTAATTATCTACGGCCAGTTAACATGCGCAGGTCCCTCAAATCATGCATCGAGCGATGGTGGAGATTCTGTCGACTGCCTGCTGGCTTCTGCTCTGGCCGTGGCCAGCGCATGCTTCACTGTCCGTTTGCATCTCCATCTCATTCAACCCAACAGTGATGCAAATAAAAAATTACAATTATTATAACAGTTCTGTTACGATACCTCCTAGTATAAAACGGCTGAGCCAAAATAACCTTAATTTGTATTCTATGCTGAATCAATTGCCTCCATGCTTTACGTAGAATGTGATAGTAGGTACTTTATTCATTCTATATAACTTGTATTGCAGTATTTTCAGGCAATAGTAGTCATTGCCATAAATCAACAGTGATATAATATATTACATCTTCTATAGCGATCACATAGAAGGTAATCATCTCGCTATTACTTGAGGTGTAGAAGAGTTCCAAAGTTGAGTTGATGTATTCGATAGAATGAAAGCTGCACGATATTCTGCCAAGTGAAAATGCAACATTCTGTGGAATAGCATAGAGAGCTTTAACGAGGTCTACCACTATAAGGTAATGATGACTGCAACTTTATTTTTTAATTTACAAACATTATAGTATTCATTATTTACTTATACCCTCACACTTGCGATATAATAATTATGTTAAAACTTTATACAGTAGATTGAGAAAGTAACGCATAGAGTTGTAACAATTACATTTTAAAATAATTGTGCATATCCTGTAGATAGGTACATATAATATACATTACTTTAAGTTTCATTAGTGCTCTTCTCCGATCGGCCGGCCGTAATCATTGAATATTGTTTAACCGCATGACGGGCTAACTATTTATTCAGCAATATCCCAATGCTATCGGCTATAATTGAACGCGCGTCTGAATGACAATATTATCACGGATTACGGACGAAACGATCATGTTTCGTCACAAGATAGGAACTAGTACAGGGATCTTTCATAAGTGAGAGTTTAAAACGACTTGATCTATAGAAAAAGCTTTGAAACACTCGATTTGTGTAAAGGTAACCTTAAATATTGGTTTTCTGGTCTATGATAGGAGAATCTTATCAGTACTGGATTTATGAAAATGCAGACACTTAACCGGTAGAGCTAATCTCGTGTAGATAAGTCGAGTCTCGATATGCATTTGTTACAGTCAGTATGACTTCAGCTTTACTCTCGGCCCGGAGCTCGGACACTCGCCTCACCTCAAAACATTTACAAATATTTATCAACTACTACCGAAAGAGAGAGGAAAACAATCATCTATCAGACAAAGATTATTATCACAAGATTGGTTTTAAGTGAAGGAGCGATTCGATACAAATGCACTACGAGTAACCGAGTATGGACATGATTAGATTTGATATTTATCTGTAAGTATAGAATTCATATAAGCAGATTGTCTGGTAGACGGCGGGCTTCTTGTAGCAGAGATCGAAAGGAAATAACAAAAGTGATGAAAGTTGACTCCAAAGGGTAAACATCTCAACAAAGTGGACAGTATTGTTACTTTGTATAATATCATATAAATATTTATCATTATCACACATTATTTTCATCTTACAGACACATCACTGTGCTGTAATTAATTGTGAGGGCAGGTAATGTCGGCATTTTTTTAATTTCAAATGATACATACGTATTCATTATAGACAAAACAAAAGTAAAGTTGAGATACTTATTAAAAAACTGATGCATCAAATTATTTTCACACCTTCAAAATTTTAATACTATGAAACTTTAAATAGTTAGTACCAAAGACTATAGTTTGTAAGGTATAACTAGCAACAGCAAAATCGGAAAGGTGACAAGTTAGTCGGAACAATAAAAGTGTTCAGTATTGATATAGATAGTAAGAGATTAACAAGAAGTAAGTAATTTTAAATCTTGAAATTAATATTGTATGTAGTATATATTGAGTCTACGGTCGCCACGAGTCACAACATGTCGAGTGATCCAACCTGCTGAGAGCTCCTTCTTTCTCGACACTCAGTGTATCAATACGAGGAGTGAGACATTAAAAGTAATATTTAATATTGAATTTCATGTATTTTGTGACTGCCTCAATACCAACATAAGTCACAACACTTCGAGTTATGCAACCTGCTGGGAGTCTCCCTTTTCTATTGTCCCCGTCAAGATACTTGATTATATCAATAGGAGAAAAGTGATATCAAAGTATGTACTTGTGTCGTGTCCATGTTTAGCACAATTAGTGTGAACAGGTTTATAAAATGGTCAATCTTCATCTTAAAGGCATAAAATTTTCATTTATGTTATTAAAATACAGGAATGTTAACTGTTAGGGGTTAAAGAGCTATGGCCAGTAAATATTTAACAGTTTTTATTATTAACCTGTACAATTGAATGGTAAATATCCATAAATAAACAAAAAACGTACTGGACATCAACGTAATACAAGTGCGAGTGCTAATGCAGATAAATTTCAAAGTTTTACTTTGAAATCTAATATTATTATCTGAGATCGGTTTTAGATAATAAAATTACCTACAATATTTTTATGAAATTCTCATGGTTCGGTGTGACCATACAGCTTGTTTACGATTTGCTGTCAGCTTAGTTAGTTTTCCACGTCTTTATAAACACTTTACACGTTAAAGAATCCACATATCATTCCATCTAGAACGATACGAATGTATGAAAAGTCTGGACACATTCAAGAATCTACAAGTTTCATGAGTTACCAATAGAGAAATAGGCATCGATAAGGTAAGGTGTTATGGCAGGATATTTCTCACTATTTTTTCTGGTCCAAATAATAGAAATAAATAAGTCATAAATATCACTGCTTAATACTCCTAAAACTCTACTAGCAGTGGTCCAAAAACCTACATTCATATTTGAATGTTGATTAATTATCGCATAAAGTGACGTTACAGAGTGTCGTGTTGTGTCGATGTGTCATTGTCTCTTCCAAGCGGTGGTTGTAATCAAACTAGAGAATCTATCTATCTAGTCACTTTAGGCGTTGAGTGGTCACGGTTCGGGGTATCATTACTCGGGCTCAGAAGTGAAGTTCCCAAATCGAGTTTTAAATGAGTCGCTGCAACCGACAGGCGATATTACTCTCACATGCTCGCACTACGTCATTCATTCTCACAAACAAAGAAAATAAAAAGTTTAACAAAATAATTTCATTAGGTACTTACAATAATTTAATTACACTAACAACCTATAACAGCAAACCTAGTGAAAAGGCATCCTTTCTTACAATTTCCTGTGGCTCGTCTCGCTAGCCTGTCACAGCGCTTCCGGTCATCTCTGGACAGTATTTAACACCTTTTGTAAGAATCTCTCAGATAAAGTTTTCTTCACCTTCTAAAATAGCTCTCCATTTTGTATTTGCAAATATTAATACTATTCAACTTTCAGTCCACTCCGCGAGAGCGGTTCGAAGCTTCCGTAATTCTAATAAGTGATAACAAACACCGTCTCAATATTAAAATCTAGCTCGGCGGGCCGGGCGCTACGGCTACCTACTCTAACTGTCCACTTCCACTGTCTGCGGTTCACCGTCCACTGTCCTACACGCCACACGCCACGCGCCACGTGCCACGCGCCACGTGCCACGCGCCACGCGCCACGCGTTACACGTACCACTCCTTGATATCTTTACTGTCTCTTTTCTTGCCGTTGGCGCCGTTGCGGGGAGCGGCAGTCGGAGCGACTCCTCGCTGCAGAGCGGCTCCGTTCATCTGGTATCCAGCTCCTGCCTGGCTTGCCTGCACCTGCAAAAACGCAAATTCGCATTAGTCTCCTGCGTCATCAATTTCGGACCGCTTCTTTTTCCTGCGAGTGTACATACCTGATTGCCGAGCAGAGCTGCACTCGCCCCCTGCTGGAAGGCCTTGTCGTCCTCCACCTTGTAGGACGGGTCCGAGCGGGACTTGAACTTTAGGATGATGAGCACCACCAGGATCACCGCGATCAGAGCACTCGCCACGATACCTGCAATGAGTATACATTATTAATATATCCATTGCTTTGGTGTCCCACCTTGTGGTGCGCTACACTCACCGATTATCATGGCCGTGTATTCGGAAGCCTCAGAATTGATGCGTTCCCGATTTTTGTTGCGCGGGGGATAAACCGTGGGTGGGTAGTAGGGCGGGCGAGGTGGCGGCGGTCGCTCCGGTAACGTGGGCTCTTCCGGTGGCCACGTAAAGGACTCGGTGAGTTCTGTGACAGGCGCCGGGGGTGCAGCAGACGGCGGCACGGCCGGCGGCCCGGGGAACGGGGTGGACAGCGCGGGTGGTACGGGCGATTCGGGTGACTCAGAAGTCCCAGGTAACGTAGCAGGCGGAACGGGATGCGTCACCCCCGTAGATGCGCCACCCGGTAAGCTAGAACCGCTATCCGGAACACTAGTGCCGGCGCTTGCGATTTCGGTCACACTCAAACTGAAAAAGAGCAGCAGGAAATGAAATACGAGAATCACCAGACAGACAAATCGACAGAAGAGGTGAAAAAAATCAAACCTAGTTGTCACGATTTCTTCAACATCTGTTGTGATTTCGCTGGAGCCTGACCCTGCGATGCAGTCCTCGTCATCGCACGGCTTCTGCAAGTTTCCGCTCCTGCCATCCGTTGGCTTCGGACGGGGCGCTGGACGAGCGGTCGGGCGGGGTTGTGGAGGTACATATACCGGTGTGATAAGATCGTCGCCTCCAGAGCCGGCCTCGGGCGCAGGCAAGCACTCGTCCTCGTCATCGTCACGGCAGCCCGAGCCCGCGCCTGAGAAAACAAGCTCATCCAGCACACCGGGTGCGCCGCCATAGCCAGAGGCAGGTGTCTGCTGCATGCGATGCAACTCGGCACCGCCTGCTGCTTCCAACAGCCCGGCCGCCAACTGAGCGTCTCCCCGAACGGCGGCACCGGCATCCCTCTCTGCAGCAAGATCGAGCACGCGAATGCCGTTGACCACAAGGCCAGCGATAACTCCACTGAAACCTCTCTCCACACGCGATTCTGCCTTGTTCCATTTCCCCCCTGCGTACACAGCCGCCTGACTGTTGAACACTGTAGACTGCTGACCTGTAGACAAAAATATCAATGTCATAAAGATTCATCAAACTCTGTATGGGTCAATCAGAAATAGCAACGACCAAAAAAAACATACCTTGCGGGTGGTTTACTTGGACGTTATAATCGTCTACTTGTAAAGTGGAATTGGCGCCATGGCGGGTAAACCTAACGACATGATATGCGTTGTCGTTCACTTTCACTCCGATATCTCCCAGTGGATGGTCATTGCTTCCCAAGTTATACACCATGAATACGTTTCCCTCGACCTGAGCAAACAAAAACAGAAATAGTTATCAGCAATCATGGAATATTTAATTCGCACCCACACTTCTTGACTATGCTGAAAAAATATGCTGGAGGGGATAGTAATAGGAAAAGAAAAACGGTAGAATAGATATAGTCACTTACGATTTCCATCTCCATGTAGTCCTGTGTATTGGCAGACTCTACGCGCAGCAACACAGCATCAGAGCGAGAGGTGACAAAGCCTAGAGCCATGCTATCTTGTTCTGTGTCAGTTATTCGAGAGGCGGGAAGCGCATACTGCACCACACCACGGTTGGGCCCAAACTCATATGCCACGGATTCTGAAATGTAAAAACAAATCAATCAAATTAGGTATGTCAGATGATATTGGCTCAAATTATTTAAATTCTAGCCATAAACTCACCATCGTAGCAGGTGGGTCCTGTGAACGAAGTCATGTCACAGTCACAAGCATAGGTGTTCCACTGCTGCACACACAGGCCGCGGTTAGCGCAGGCGTTGTGACTGCATTTAGTCGGACCTTCGCAGCCAGAGAGCAAGGAGGGCGAAGGCACGACGGCGTCTTCAGCTAGCGATGGGCTTTCTCCGAGGAGGTCCAAACTGGCCAAGCAGCCCTCGAAGCCTACACGGGACGTCACTCCTGCGCCGAGTCCCACCCACATATCTTTCATGACACCACCCACGTACAAGATGCCATCCAGGTCCAGTGTGAGGGCGGCGCCCTGAGACGCATGGGTGCGCACACTATCGTCTACAGCGAGTGTGTGCAGACGAGGGGAAGGACGGCGGAGAGACACAGAGTGCCAGCGATTGTCATTGAGCGGCGTCTTAGCGTCATCCGTGAGCGTCACAATTCCATCACCTAGGTCGAATGAGTAACGGATGCGACCATCCACAAGTTCAACGGCAAAAAAATCTCGCTTTTTGCCACCGTTATAGAGCAGCAGGCCGTCTGGCTCGAGAGTCTTGAAATAGAAGTCCACGTACACAGAGGAGTAGGCTTTGAGCGGAGGCAGTCCCACGTAGGCATGCTTGTTGCGGAAGGTGACAGCCTTGTAGATGGAAGGCTGCTCTCCACGGATGAACTTGCCGGTGACGGTAACGCGAGGAAACATCCCGGGATCGGAAGCACCAGGTCCGGCGGCTCGCGCCAGGTCAATGAAACGATGGCCGTTGAACACGAAGCCCTGCAGATAGCCCGCGAAGTTGGGCAGCGTGGTGGTCATCTGAATCTCTTCCTCGGCGTGAAACAGCCCTCCCAAGTGGACAGTGGCTATTTCCAGTGTGGAACCCTTCCCGAGGATGGTTTCGGCTGCGGAACGTCTCCAGAGTTCGTCACTCCAGGAGAGAAAGCGGACAGCGAGCTACTCGCTTTTCTCTCCCGGAGGTTTAGATTCAGTAAAAGAAAGGACAGCACAAAAGATCAATCCTCAAGAAGCGATAGAAAAAAAAAGTAAATTAGTACAGCAATAATTGAGAATGCCTATGTATTTCACACATTTATTTTAATCCACATAAATGTATAGCATTCAAATTTGTTATAGTGAATTCATATTATTTGAGCATACAATTACTACCGACAGGTTGTTGGCTTTTATTCCGTTGTCCTCTAATATTTTTACAGCCTTACAATTATAGGACTCTAGTATTTGATATCTAAGGTGATCCAATTTTTTTTTCAAATAAAATATCAACTTATTTTAAATAAGTCAAAAGCCTTTTGGTAGCTCAAAAATAAAATTGAAAAGATAATAAAAATCAAGTTGATTATATGTAGCTTTTGATTACACACGCTCGAAATAATTTACACTAGTTTCTGTTAGCACAATCTCTCTTTTTGCATTTGTTGAACATTGTTCCTGATATAAGACTTGCCAGCAGTAGTATCATTCAAAAATTTATTTATTTTAATTAATTTTACGCAGAGAAGTGACAATCGGTTCCCCGAAGGTCAAGGTCAAAGTCAAGAGCAGGCAGGGAGTTTCTATCTATTAAAATCATAAGAAATATGAGAAATAGAAGAAAAATAAATGCAAATAATAAATGGGAAACCAAAAAATAAAGTGCCCACTAGAAACTAAATCATATTTAAAAAAAGGAAGAGAATAATTAATAATGGTTTATTATTTGGACTGAGTATTTATCAAAGAGTCGCGCTTCCGTAAACATGTGTTTATTTTATTAAAAAAGAAAAAAAAAACAGTACGTTACTGGATCAAGCATCAGTATATATTAAATTATGCTTATGAGCAAAATTTTCAGCTGATATTAATTAAACTACTATACTTGTTATAAAATCTGTACCAAACGGGTGTACAATCAAAAACCTTTTCTAATTAACTCCAGATACACTTTTCTTTAAGTGTAAATCATTATTAAAGGATGAAAAGTAATTAGCAACCCCAAAGTCGAATCACTGTTCAAAGGCTTCGTTTACAACTCAAATTAATAATTACGCAATTATTAATATTAATATTATTAATACAATATTTGTTGGCATGAGGGAGTATGATAAGATTTATAGTTTACTTTATAGGGAATGTTTTCTAAATTATTTTGTACCTATAATCTCGTTTATCTAATATAATTGATAAATAGTAAATTGATTTTTTTTATATGTAAATAATATGCTTTTATGTAAAAAAAATATTTCAATTCAACTATTAATGTTTTTTGTAAAATATTTGATTTTTCTCTGCACTATTTCTCTTTATTATTTTGTTGTTTTTTTATATAATTATTTTCAATAAAGTTAACTCAATTTATGTCAGTTAAGTTGAGTAAATAATTTTAGTGTATATATTGTAATATTTATTATTTGTGTATGTTGTAAAATATGAGTATATTTTTATAAACATTTAAAAAACCTATAAAAATAAAAATATTAAAATTCGCTATTTTTTAAATAATATTACGTTAATTTGAGATGTAATTATTTTTATTTCACCATACTTACAATCAATGCGTGCCATTGTGTCGGCCTCGACATGATCTGATATTTGTTTGCGAAAATTTTTGACTTATCAAACTCGTACTGATTGTGGCGTTGATTATAAATTTCAGGGAAAGCGACCGCAGAATATTAAGGGGTCAGTAATATTCTGAATATTAAGACATTTCGGATCACAGAACACGTAGTTTAATTTTTAGCCCCCGGAAATAAAAATTTTCACTCTGAATGCATTTTTGTGGACCTTCAAAACAATAGTATTTTTTTGTATTATGCCGACACAAAGTCGACAATCGTTACAAGTATACAATACATTACAGATTTTTAATAATTTTACAATACAAGCGTTTATTGAAATATAAATTCAAGGTTAAATATTTATTTCAAGGGGTATTTATTATTAGGATATTTTGGAGAGTGTCCCCCCCCCCACTCCATTTGGGTAAGGAAAACCTCATCCCCATGAATTCATAATTCAGATAGTGGTTCCCGCGTTTGAGGAATATAATTAAATAGCCAAGGCATTCGCAAACGATCGAGGGGAGACTGTCGCCACCGGAGCGGGGAAGAGGACGCCCGACACCAAACAAGGCTACCGCTACTCACTACTGCTAAATCACACGGGTACCAATAATAAGTGTGCGCGGTGGTGTGCCCATACATACATAACGTACCCCTCACGGGCAACCCGGAGTCCACCTGCAGCTTCAAGTTGGACGCGCGCCGGGAGAAGCGCACCGTGTGCCACTCGTTGTCGTTCAGGTTCTGTCCCGCCAGCAGGTTCTGCAAGCGGACGCGACGCGTGAGTCGGCGAGTCAGACAGACAGGCAGACAGGCAGACGGTGAGGTGAGGTGGGGATACCTTCTCGCGGTCTCCGAGGCGCACGCTGGCCCTCACGCGGCCGGCCACGAGGGCCAGCTCCAGGCGGTCGGCGGTGCCGGCGGCGGTGGTGAGCAGCAGCAGCCCCAGCGGGCGCGCCGTGCGGAAGCGCAGCGCCAGCTCCTCGGTCTGCGTGAGGTGCTCGGGCCCGAGAGCCACGGCCGCGTGCTGCGCGCCGTCCAGCTGCAGCGTGGCCGCCTCGCGCCCGCAAGTGGGCCCCGTGCGCCCCGTGGCCGAGCAGTCGCACAGCGGCCGGTTCCAGCCCTCGGAGCACGCGCCGCCGTGCTGGCAGGCCGTGGGCGAGCACTGCGGCGCCAGCGCGTGGCACGAGGCGCGCACGGCCGCCGAGTCCTGGCGCCGCGCGAAGCCCGCCAGGTCCACGGCGCGCCCGTTGCTGACCAGGTCGCGCACGCAGCCCACGAAGCCCTGGCGCAGCGCCGCCGTCCACAGCGCGGGCGGCGTGTTGCCCGACGAGTGCGCCGCGCCCAGCCCGCCCAGGTACAGCGGCCCGTCCAGCTCCAGCTGGTTGGACTCTCCTGCGGACAGGACATCGCGAGTTAGGCCGGGCCTGAGTCGCGCGGAGGCGAGGCGAGTCGGGCGGCTCTCGAGGCTCCCGCCTTACCGGGAGTGCGGAAGTCGGCCGAGGCGCCGTCCACGGCCACCTTGCCGTCGCGGCCGGTGCGCCGGAGGGTGATGTTGTGCCACTTGGCGTCGTCCACGCGGCTCCTGGAGGCGCGCACGCGCACGCCGCCCGAGCCGAGGTCCACGTGCAGGTAGATGTGTCCGTTGAGGAGCTCCACCGCGAACAGGTCCGACTGAGGACAGAAGAGGAGAGCCCTGGAAGTCCCGTCGACGCTGACGCCGGTGCGGAGTGCGCCTCCGCCGAGGGGCACTACTGGGGACCGGGAAACTTCCCCCCCGTCTCTAGTTCGGAAGTAACTTGCCCCGGGTGTTCTAGCGGTGATGAGTGCGTCCGAGTATTTGGGGCTCCGGATGAAACTACTCGGTAATTTCCAGTCTAGTTGTCGTTGTAATTATCTGTCAAACTTAAGTGATTGCACAATCACTAAAGTTTGAAATAAATTTAAATTTTGCACAAAATTAAAATAAGTATCCCTCGGGGGCTTAATTTTTTACCCTCACATTGTAGAAGCGGATCGATTGTATTAAACTATTTCATTGCATCGAGCGAGAAGACCTCGAGTGAAACGTCGGACCTCTGCGAGAAGCGATCGTCGGTTGAGATTCTGCAGGAGTGGATGTCGAGGCGGGGACTGACGTCTGTCTGCCCCTTACCGTGCAACCTACCCGCGGCGGCTTCAGGCCCGTGTTGAAGGCGATGAGGCCGTTGGGCTCGTTAGTGCGGAACTTGAAGGAGATGGACCCCGACTTGACCGCCTCCCAGGGCGGCAGCACCTGAAACAGCCGAGGTCAGCGAGGGCGAAGGGCGGAAGGAGAGATCGAGGGTCCGGGGCGCCGAGGCTACTACCAGGTGGGAGTCTCGCGTGGTGAAGGACACGGGGTCGGCCGCGTCGCTGGCCGAGCAGGCGTACTGCACGGCGCCCGTCACGCTGATGAGCTTGCTCCCCGTCCTGGCGAGGTCGATGAGATTCAGCCGCAGGGTGTCGGCCGAGAACTCCACCTTCTTCAGGCAGCCGATGAAGTTGCCGTGCACGCGAGCTCCCGGCAGCGCGCGCGGGTTGAGCGAGCCGGCCACGTGCGCGCGACTGGACGCCAGCATGCTGAACGAGCCCGCCACGTGGGAGTGCTCGGCGTACACGTCGTCCACCACCGCCGAGACCTGCGGCATGCGAACGTGAGAACGGCGCGAAAGACGAGAACGGAACGACTGGCCTTCTCCGAGCTCGACTCCGACCTACTCACCCGGCAGAAGCTCGTGATGGCGGACACCTGCAACAGAAATCGAGAGTGAGCGAAGTCGCGGGGCTCGAGAGCGGGGACGCGATCGGGAGGATCGGAGACTCACCTCCTGGATGCGGCGATGGACGGTGACGCGGTGCCACTGGTGATCGTCGAAGCGGACGCGCGCCGGCTTGATGTGCATCTCCTGCTTGCCGTTGGAGAGGCCCATCGTGAGAGACACGCCGCCGTCTCGCACGGCCAAGTTCAGGTAGTCCTGTCCGTGACCTGAAACCAAAAAACACCAAAATCAGCAAAGTTCAAGGAATGGATCCGTTCAATCCGAATGATCTCCCCTCACCCGTGTAGAACAGCAGGCCGTTGGGTTGCCGCGTCTTGAAGTAGACCGAAATGGCATCCTGGGCACTGACTATGGGCTCGCCCCCCGTCTGCGTCAGGTCATAGGAGAGGAACTCGGTGCCGCCGAACGTGGCCTCCGACGGCGCCTTATCTGAAAGCGCGACAACGACGGCGTCAGCTCGAGCGGCGCGGTCCGAATGGATTCGAACCCGCGACTGAGTCCGACATACCTTTCTCGCAGTAGGCTCCCTCGTACTCGAGGTTTCGGCATTCGCAGATGGGCCCGGAGTCGGTGGATATGCATATGCCGCCGTGCTGACAGGGGTCCTGGCGCTCGCAGGCGTCCGTTTGGTTGCCGCGCGGTCCCTTGAGGTCTCGCGGCTGCCGGGCCTCCTGGCGGCGAGGGGCTGCTCCGGGCTGGTCGGCGTAGACGAGGTTGCGCACCGCCCCTCGATATCGCGGCTCGAAGACCACGCTCGGGAGCGCCAGCTGAGTCAGCTTCGCGTTGTACCTGCGGAGGACGAGAGCCGTCAGCGCGGTCGCGACGAGCCAGACGCCGCCTCCCACGGCCACCCATGAGCACTCACCACGGGGGGAGCCCGCCGATGTAGACGTCAGAGTTGGTGGCGAAGACGCCGAACTGGAATTCTTTTCCGCGGGAAACCTTGGTCTGGGTGGCCTGGTCCACCGCGAGGGACGTGCGCTCGTCGCGGCGCTCGACCGTGACCTTGTGCCAGTGCGAGTCGTTGAGGTCGCGGCCGGCCGTGAGCACCTGCGCGCCTCCGCCGAGGTTGTAGCGCAGGCGGAGGGCGCCCTCCACGAGCTTGAGCTCCAGGAAGTCGTAGGTGCCGCCGTCGTCCGTGTACAGCAGGAGACCGCTGGGCTGCGCCGTGCGGAACTCCAGCTCCAGCGTGCCGTTGGCGGCCGCCCCCCAGCGCCGGAACTGGGCGAAGGAGCCCGCCCCGCCGTCCAGCGAGAGCGCCGCGCCGCCCGCCACCAGCAGCAGCAGCAGCAGGGCGGCCCAGGAGGCGCGCGGGGGCCCCATGGCGGCCCGGGGGGCGCGAGCGGGCCTCGTGGCGGCCCTCAGCGCGCTCCGGCACAGGGGCGCGTACTCATCGCGGGGGCGGCTAGGACGAGTGGGACCCTGCGGTGGACAGACAAACTCGACTCGTATACGTTACATTTGCATGGTACAACCCTCGACACCCTCGACTCCCTCGACTCCCTCGACTCCCTCGACTCCCTCGACTCCCTCGACTCCCTCGACTCCCTCGACTCCCTCGACTCCCTCGACTCCCTCGACTCCCTCGACTCCCTCAAATCCCTCGACTCCTTCGACTCCCCCGACACCCCGACCCCTTTTTTGTTCGTCGTATTTAGATTTTTTGAATAAGTAAGGCTCATGAACGAATAATCTCGAGACTGAATCATTAGTACGCTATTGATTATTGCATAAATAAAACCAGAATCAAACAAAAATAGACCACATACGAAGCTGAATTTATAAACGTCGTGTAAATATATAATAACATTAAATATTTAAACTCAAGCAATTATGCCGGCGCCATTACGCTCCCCTGTTCAAAAATAGAGATAATTTTATGAACACAAATTTAATTTTAAAAATCAACTCGATAAACCAGGCCATCGAGTTGCTTACTGCTGATGATGTGGCATTTAAAACGATATTTTTCAAATATTCGGTTTTTGTCAGAGTTAAAGCTAAGGAGATGCGTATTGTTTCCCAGTTTAAAAAATCCGTCTCCCCGGTTGGCTTTTAATTTGTATTTAATTTTAACCACTCTGGCCTATTTCAGAGACGACCTTGGTTTATTTTTCCATAGTAAAATTTTTATTAACTATAAAAAATATGTTTCCTTAACGTTTCCTTTCCACCCATAATCAAAGCCTCAAGTGATTTTATCTATTATTATAATTGCCTATTAATTTTTTTTTTAATGTAGGAATTTCTAATATTTAATTTTAATTTATAGGTTTAGATATCAAACTCAAATAAACAGTACTTTTTTGATAAATAATTTCAGAATTTATTTTTTTTATTTTTCTAATAAAATTACACTTTCGGTAAGTAAAATATTGAACATTGTTTTGTTAACTAATTGAATATTAAAAAAATGACATAACCACGATATCAAATTAATTAAAAATCAACGATCCAATCATGCTAAAAATACATTCTAAATTCTTAATCAAATTAAATACATAATATATTAATTCAACCGTTTTTTATTTAAAAAAATTAGATACAAGGTTAAATTCATTTTTTTATTATAAATATATATTTCTTGATATAACTTTAAAAAGTACTACATTTTTATGTTATCTGAAGATGATCCAGAACCAGAACCGAAACGTCAAAACATTAAAAAGGAAAAAACGCGACATAACATCCAAGAAACGAACTTTGATAATTTAGGAATCGACAAAGCCTACGAATACATTTTATTATTTATATCGATATGTATCGAATATAAAATATCAAGACAAAAATATTGATTCATCAAAAATCTATTATGTTTTTACTACTGGAAGTAGAGTTTAATTATTTTTTATTGACTATGTATAAAAGTATAATCGCTCTATGCAGTCATTTTCTAAATAATTTCTAGGTAAAATATGGTTTATTGACGCCATAGTCGAGTCATACCGCGCATTGTATTCCATGATTTCATAGGTTTTCAAGTGAAAGGGTCGTATAATCAATCACAAAATATAAATCGGACCATGGCGTCATTAAGCCACGGTTTACGTAAACCTGGCATAGCAAACGACTCTGCATCACTCGGTTGGATTTTTATAGGGACATTAGTAGTGCACCTGAATGCGATAAAATCTGATTATTTACCTGAGGGGGTGAACGACGCTTACAAATTCACCGACGATATTGATTTACCATAAAACGCCATTGGAAGCGATCAGAATATTTATCTATGGTCATTAATAATTTATGTAAAAATATTTTTTACGAGTACAATTTTTTTTAAATTATTATTGTATTATATATTGTAGTGATCTAGAAAGGCTACAGTTTTACTGGTTTAGGGCTTCCCGCGCGCACGATTCTGACCGGTCGGATCAGAGCAATTCGACCGTCGCTTTGGCAATTCGATTTTTGGTAGCCAGCCAGCATTTGAGATTGGATCGATGTTTGCAAAAAAATGCAATCTCCGCGGGGTTGTTTATACTGTGCAGCGAATTCCAAATGAAATCGCCCCGGCTTTTTATCAATGGCGTGCGAGCGGCGAAGCGACGTCCCAAAATAGATTTTCACAAATTCTAAGTACTATTTTTTCGGGGATATTAACGCTGAAAATTACGTGGCCGACGCGTGATGGCAACATTCGTGGAAAATTACAGTCGCCGAGTTGCTTGACCCGCTCCGGGCATATCGCACTTGCGAAGTTTGTTTCTCTTGGTGAATTCGGAGTCATGAAACAAAATACAGTAATACCCCGCTTTACGCGAGGGATACGTTCCGGAAAAAATCGCGTTAAGTGAAATTCGCGTATATCGGGGTTTGCGATCAAACACACATGCATAGTCAAAACATACAAAAAATACGAATCATTTGAATCAAACACTTTATGCAGTATTACATGTTATTTTTACTGAAAAATACATCTATTGTTCTTTGGGTATCGTTTCTTTTACGTTCTTGTAAAATACGTTCATAACACCCAACGCTGTTTTTAATTGTTAAGAGAAGTCAATGACTATATTATGTTCATACACATTCTTTAAATAAGTAATTAGAGTAATGCGAGGCATTTTAACGCGAAATTTGAAATTCGCGTTATAATGAAACCGCGCATAGCGGGGTCGCGTAAAGCGGGGTATTACCGTACACGAAATAATATTAAAATCTGTTTTTTCGCAAATTCTTTCTAAAGAAATCTTCCACAGCGGGTTTTGCAACTCAACGCTTACTAGTCATTTGATGTTGCAGGTGCATTGTTAGTGCGCAACCGTTCCCGACCGCGTCAAAATTTTGCATTTTTGCCATATATCACAGTACAATAATATGCGTCCGACCTCGACAACGTCGTCGAAAAAAGAGACCCGATCTCCGTGACGTGTCAGTATTGCCAGCCGGTGTAAATGTGGCCATTGATAAAGTGCTGTGTCGCCGCAGGTACGTGCAAAAGTTTCACGGCCAGATTTAAGATCCATCGCCCTCCGATCCAATTCAATATATTTCGATTTCTTTTGAAGGCATTTTTGGGAATAAAATGTTTTTTTAATGGGTGAACTGCACGCCACTGGCTTGCAAGATAAGCGGTTCCACGAAAATGCGCAGAAACGTATTTCGTTAAGCTCGAACATGTGTGTTACATCACGTATGCCTTGTCACCTGATAAGAATTACAAAAAGTCTAGCGAATTTAAATTTTTTTAGCATTAAAAATTAAGTAAGCGTACAAATTTATTTTGCCATTTAAACATTTGGCATTCAAGAGTATTAATAAAATATTCAAGAGTAATAACATAACAGTTAGCTCATTAGTGAAAAACTATTGCAAATTTTAATCGAGAGCAAGCCTGGGACTATTTAGTTTACGCTTGCCTCCTCAATAAAGAGAATACACTTTCATTATCACTTATCCTTGAAAGCATTTCTGAAAAAGTCATTCGTAAATCTTTTGGATATTATCTCAAAATGATAAATAACGGTATGCAGTCCTTGAAATCAAAAATAATTTATTCGTTCAAAAAACATTTTTGATTGCTCGAATATTGGTTTTTCAACGAAAAGCACAACAAAAATGAACGGGGCAGAATTGGAGCTCGGCAGTAATTTTTTAAAGTTTTTCTTACATAATAACCATCTTGCGCAATTAATTGGGTACATTTCGGACTCGGTAAATAAAATAGCGTGTTTTCCCTCAGAATCCCCCGCCCGCCTGTTCAATTCGAACGACAACACTTCCTCAAAATTGCCTATTCACTGTGGTCAACTTGCCGAGGGAGTCTCTCCGAGCTCCGGGCCGGGGGAGCGTCAAACCCGAGCTAACAGGTACATTCGATAAATAGAAAATAAATCACTCGAATCTCGGGGCACAAGAACATCGAGGGACTCGTTCAATTGTCAGAGGATAAATAGCGCGATCTCCCAGTCGCTCGGCCGCTTTGGCTTTCCTCGGATCGCTCGGGCGTCAGAGCTGACCCTGGCCGATGGCGATGCAGCCGATCGATGCGAGCCGTGTAAATATTAAAAAGAGAAGCCGGTATCGGGATGCACTGTCGATTTCGGATCTCCGAAGCGGGAGACTCGGCGGTGTTTTCTTTTTCAGAATTCGGGGACGCAGGGTGTGCGAGTGTTGCGAATCGAGGGTTCATCGACGGGGCCGGAGTTCACAAGGGGGGCTCCGTCGCCGGAGCGCCCGCTATCGATCTCGGCGCTCCATTGTGTCGGCGGCGGCGGCGGAATGCGCTATCGATCGCCGAGGGAGCCTCGCGAGGAGGCGCGGGGGGCGCGATGGAGGGCGCGGGGCGCGGGGCGCGGGGCGGCGACACCCCAGCCGGGGGGCACTCACGGCTCATGGCTCGGCTCGGGGGCTCGCTCTCGGGGGCTCGCTCTCGGGGCTCGCACTCGGCCGGGGGGGGGCTCGCGCGGGGGACTGGGACGACGCGGGCACGGCGGCGGACGGCAGCCGCATGACTGCCACTCGGCGATCCATACCGCGGCCTGCTCCGCCCGCGCCTGCGCGGCGCTGCGGCGAGGGCGGGGGCACTGTGCAGCCCCCCTGCCCTGCCCCCCACCACCCCCATCACCCCCATCACCCCCATCAACCCCATCAACCTCCTCCCGCGCCCTGCACCGCGCCACTCCACTCCGCCCTCGCCGGCGCGCGGCCGCTCCGGGCCTCAACCGGTCCGCCTTCCCCAAAATATGCCCCCGAAAACGTCTCACAAACTGAGATTTACGCAACGAGATATCAACGAAACCTTTACTCCCCGATTGACGAAAATCGTGAAAAACTGCGAAAGTTTAACCTAACCTAACCCCCCCCCCCTCCCCGTGCATCGTGATGGATCAAGTCGAGTCAAGATATTGTTACGGGATAGCGATAGAAGCAATCGAGACGTTTCTTCACGTCACTTCTCGATGCATCTCCGAGCGACTCTGGAATGGTCGAAGGACCGGCGGCCAGTGCTCGACAGACAGTCCTCGGGTGTTGTTAATATAAATAATTGTGAAGACTCTGTATGATATAGGTTAAATATGAATAATGCAAATAAATCATCTTTTAATTGTGGACCCGTTCCAATATCACAATTTTCTTGGACCGACCCCGCACGGATCTTCCCCGCTGCCCGCTGGCCGTATCGTCCTTCCTCAGCTGCTCGAAGTGAAATTGACTGTTTTATTCAATCAAATTTTATCCCTACTGATCGGGAACCGCTCTAGCAAAAAATACGCAAAACAATACGGAAATGGCAATCAACAAATATTCAACAAGTACGAGTGAATAAAAACAAGAAGTTAGTAATTTTCTTGCAAAAGAAAACTTAATTTACGCCCGGCTCGCGAGCGCTGATCAATGAACGCGAAAGTTGACAACTTGTCAAATACGCTTGATGAGTTGCACAACGCATTATTTGTGTATAATTGCATAAAAAAATATTATTAAATATATATATATATGTACATTATGATAGAGTAGGTATCATGGAAATAAATCTTTATAACTAACATCTGAAGCGTAAGTATATCCCCCTCTGTACGTGATGATTGCTTTTTATGCATCCAAAAATGGGAAACTGATATTCTTGACCAAAAAAAACACATTTTGAATTGATTAGTAAACAAATTGAATATTCTGAAGCACAAATAATTCAATAAAACGATAGGCAATTTAAACGGAATTGATAGAAAAAAATAATTTTAAACAAATTCAGTACTGGTGGTTAGCAAGCAAGCGCACCGAGCACTCGACCACAAAAAGGTTTTTAATTAATTTTCATCTAATTAAAAACATGTCATTTAAAAATTTCAACAATCCCAAAGGTATTGAGTAATTCATTTGCTTAATATTTTAAAAATTGGAGTTTCCTTTGAGAAAAAAACTCTAGGGTACGTTTACAATGGTCGGCATATAAAATAGTTTTGCTCAAAATTACTATGGTAGTAATCAAATTGGAAAAATGGTGATAAAAATAAGCAACGCTTAGAGTTCGGCACGTTACTTTTCCGAAAGTCTGGGGGGTTTAATTAAGCCACCGGAAATGTTATTCACGATTTACTTTGCTATAACATAGTGGATTTCTAGCATTGGCTTAACAGCTTAATTCTTTTACTAGAAAACAAATACTCTGATTCAATTACGGTAGTAACTTTTTAAAAATTAGGCCATTTATTTTCAGAGCTGTTTTTTGACTTAACAAATAAGTTTTATACTTTGATTAACGTATTTGATTTTCTTACTGGCACAATTAATGATGACTGCGTGCAGTTATACAATATTCATATGCTGTTTGAATTTCTTATATATATATATATTTATTAATGTAGGAAAACCTATTTCACAATGCTAAGTAATTGATGTTTCACATCATCTACATTTGGTAACATATTTTATTGTAATAAAAATAATGTTAATTTATTTTACATTTTTTAGCAGAACTAAACGATTACACTCAAAGCCACTGAAAACAACGTCTGTACATGACCTGCTTTTAAAAGTCAAATTGTTAAGTAGACTGTAACAGAAAAATCTCCATTTCAGTACATCTTGTTGGTCAAATTTTTGTGCAAAAAATATTGTCAATCATAAACCAGAATCCATAGATAAAGCTACATTAAAATATTTGCAACTTTTTAAATGTTAAATAGTAATATTTGAAATAATTTTTTTTTTTTATATCGTGAAAAATTTTAAACATAAAATATTTTGCTTTAATATTTTAAATATTTTCGATGAAACAATAAATTAAAATATTTTTTAAAAAACAGTTTGTCTATGACACTTTCTGTCAAAAGTGATATTTAGAGGTTATATTTTCAAATGTTGTCAAGATGTCATTTTTAACGACGATGAAATTAAGACAGCTCTTCAATTATACTCATGTTCAGAATTCAACATTTCGATGTTGTTCTGTTGCACCAAAAAGGAAAAAAAAGAACGATCTAACTACAACTGTAGATCCCCCATCCACTCATGAAACCGAAGCAAGCTTGTTGAACTTCTTGAATTCATCTATTGACTTGAAAAAAGTGGAGTCAAAGGTGCCCCCTAATTTGATTAAAATTCATAAAACTACTCCTGATTACCTGTATCTTGTATCTGATACAACTGCAAAAACAATAGTTAATTTAATAGGTTCAAAGCTGAAGGGTGATATACCAGTAATTGAAGTAAATCCTGGGTTTGGTTGTCTTACTAAGAAACTTCTTGATTTTGGGATAAGTTATATAAAAACTTTCGAAGCTTCACCTCACTATGAACCATTTTTAAAAGTATGTATATTTTCCCTGCTGAAATATTCTTGATTGCTCAATAATGTCTTAATTACAATAATATGTTAAATATATTTTTATTACACTCTCAGTTTATGACATAGAGAATCATAACTGTTTTGATGGTATGACTCATGTTCAAACATTGAGATATATAAATTTTTACAGTTCAGTCTTAGAAGTTATAAGTATTAGATTTTAATATAATGACTATTATATGTATCAAACAGCAATTTAAAAATAAACTAGTTTTACGATGCATGCACAATATATTCAATACACTCAGAAATCATTATATAATAATGGCTGAATTATTTAATAATATCACGGTTATTGAAATGATTTTATTCCATTGATTGAAAGTTTTATCAAAACATCCAAAGCTAATCTTGGCGAGACTATTTTACTGTTGGATTGTTTGGCAAAACTGTCACCAATTTTACTGCTAGTGGCGTAGAATACTTTTCACTTACTAACTCCAGATTTCTCATTCAAATTGTATGAGCTTGAAAGTCTCCCTCTCGGGGAACAAACAATAATTTTTAAATTTTTGATGGTTTGCCTTTTTACCTTAATTTTTTTTTAAGGATTTGAAAGACCAATATCCGGACAAACTGAATAACATCACAGCAGATTTTTTTAATATGTGGAAAAGTGCTTATATTGACAAAATGGATGGAGGTAATCGCATGGAAGTATTTTTTGAAGGTCTTGAAAAAAAAGAATTCGGATCAGGTAAGTTTGAATAATAGCTTATATATATATATATATATATATATATATCTGAAGATTGGTAGGATGTATGCTGAGTAAGGCTATTTTGTTTTCATAATACAAGTATTTACTTCCTCCATAGATATCAGCATCAAATTGATTGGGTCCATGTCATCGAACAAGTTCATGAGGCATCTCCTTCTCTCCATAGTGTTTCAAGAAAGCTTAATATCCTACGGAAGACCTGATTTGTATGTCACAATGTCCCCATCTCAATATTTTGTAAGTCGTAAATAACGTAATGCAATTAAAAATTACGTACAAACTTTATAAATATATGTATACGTACAAACTATATTTACAGATGCTTTCCGGACGAGATGACTCTAATGAAGTAAACTATTTGCATCGTCCCATTCCAGTCCTTTTTAACATTCTCTTTGATTACCAGCTTATGGGAAAAATTCCACGTAAACACTTCCTCCCATGGCAGAATTTGGTTTCAAAGAAGCTGAAAAAAAATATGGCTAATGTAATGTATGCCTTTCATATATGATTTTTATTTTAGCAATGAATCTAAAAAAGTACTTTGCAGAAATAATATTTGAGAATTTTTTGACAAGAATTTAGGTTTACCGATTTAACATATTTTTTTATGTACATGAAAAATTAAATAAAAAAAACATTATATGTTCGTATTTTTGGTAGCTGCTGTTTATAATAGACTGATCTCAGGTTCCACCTGTTTCTTGTTGAAATATTTAAATCATTATTATATTTATGTATCTAAAATATATTATTAAATCAAATTGAAGAATATTAATTATAGACATAAATACACTCGCGGTTACTAATTAATGTTTATGTTATGTTATAGTTTACCACTAAAGACAGAAAGCATCTGTATTTAGTAAATATAACAGTGAAGGCCAAACTTCCGTGCAGTTCAGCTAACCTTCCTCTTCTTTGGTTCTTCTTCAAGCAACATTTAATGAACAAAACTAACAGAATTATACCTATGTTAGAGTAAGTATACATTTCAATTATTTTTATCTGAAATTGTCTATGTATTGTATTTTATAATTTTTTCAACCAAAACAACAGATATTGTCATACAAACTCCTGAAATAACACAATTGTTATCTAAAGCCACAGGTCACCGACCACTGCAGATAGCCGGCATGAGTCGGTGCTTTGGATGCCATTCTTACCCCACTGTTTATTCTTCTACAGAAAATGGATCCCAGGATGCGGAGTTTGGCTGATAACCAATCAAGATCCGCCCGGCTCCAACCCAGACACTCTCCCCGATGAGAATGACGCCCCCCTTCCCCACATCAACATCTTCACGCGTTTCAGTGACTTAACACCCAATGAGAAGCTAACGGTTTTCAAAAAGTAAGCTGTACATCATAATAATATTGAGAAAATAAGCGCCGACTTATACTATTTTTGGAAAAGTCTCTTCATTCAAAAGCTGTATATGTATATAGAAAATGTATTCACTGGTTTTGAATGAGGCCTCCTACTGAAACTTGTAATAAATTAATGCTCTCAATTCTTTGTTGCTCAAAGATTTTGCCAAAATGCTTAGAGGTTTTTACTCAAATATACACTCGGCGTCACAAAAATCGCACCTCCAAATTTTTTTTCTTAAAACGACTTTTAATCATATTTCGTCAATGGTAAGAACATGATTGTGAGGTATCATTGGAAAGAGAATTTATTGAACTCGCAGAAAAAGGAAACAGATTGTTATTTTTTAACAGGCCATTTGAAGAAAAAAAAAGGATTTAAAAAATCAAGAAAATAACGAGTTTTTATTTTTAGAATTAGTGTACAAAATTTACAAAAAGAGACTTAAATTCTAGTGTTACCCCCCCTAGCTTTAATGACGGCGTCCATGCGGTCCTTCATAAACCTCACCAGGGTCACCACCCTTTCCTGAGGTAAATTCTCCCATTCCTCAACGACGGCATCTTCGAGCACGTGATCCTGCTCCTACCACTCTTGAAGAGTGGTAGAAGCAGGATCACGTGCTCTCACACGGCGTTCCACATCATCCCAGAGGTGCTCGATCGGGTTCAAGTCTGGACTTCGCGCTGGCCACTGCATAACGGGGATCTCTACCTCTTGCAAGTAATCCCGCACAATGAATGCTGTGTGGCAACGGGCGTTATCCTGCATTAACATGAACCCATCGCCCACAAAACCAGCATATGGGACTACATGCTCTTCCAGGATCTCCGTTATATAGCGACTAGCGTTCAGCGACCCTTGCCCGCGACCGCCTCCAGTCCGGGAAACGCACACAAGTTCCGTTTTCCCGTCGATAGACATGGCGCCCCAGAACATGCACGATCCACCCCCGTATTCAACGGATTCTTCAAAGCAGGATTGTGCGAACCGCTCTCCCTGTCTTCTGTACACTCTTCTACGGCCGTCGTTGCAAAAAAGGCTCACCCTCGTCTCGTCAGAGAAGAGAACGGTCCTCCACTGTTCAAGTGACCAATCGTGATGTTCGCGAGCAAACTGAAGTCGGTCTCTGCGATGGTGTACAGTCAGTTTTGGTCCTTTAGCAGGTCTGTAGGCTGCAATTTTCTTCTCTCGCAGTCTTCTTCTAACCGTGGAGACACTTACAGAAGTTCTACGAGCTGATCGGAGCTGCTGTTGCAACTCAACAGCATTAGAGAACCGATTGCGCAAAGATCTGGTTACAATGAACCGATCATCTCTTTCTGCTGTGCAGCGTTTTCTTCCAGATCCACGTCTTCTGATATAGCCACCAGTCTCTTGGAATCGTTGGTACACACGCCAAACAGAAAAACGGCTTAAGTTCAGTTGTCGAGCAACATCACACTGCCGCATTCCCGATTGCAGCAGTGCAATCACTTGAGAGGCTTCATCAGCGGTAGTATCCATCTTGAGGTGTATTTTCCTGGCTTGTAAGGTTCACGTTTGTTCTCTGTAAAGTCTGGATACTGACTGACCCACAATTTACCTGGAATTACCCTTTTATACCCTTGTCAAGTAGTGCAACTTGTGACCCTTTTAACGCGCATTTTCGATTTCTTTCCAATATTTCGTAGTAAGCACTATTCTTTTCATTAAAACGATGATTAATTAAAGGTAATTAAATGTACTTTCAAATTATACCAATATTAATTAAATAAAATGTATGCGCTAGCTGCTAGAGACGCTATATACAAATTTTGCAAAAGGTGCGATTTTTTTGACGCTGAGTGTATTTGCTTAGTAGCCATTTTTTATTTTATCATTTCAGAGCTTTCAAACTTAAAAGTTTAGTTACAACATCTCGCAGGACGCCGACTGCTCAATATGACAAGAGTTATTGTTTATTTGTGATGACTTGGACTAACGCTTTTATTATTTTTTTCTTTCAGGTTTATTTCATGGCCTGAGTATGAATATTGTCCATTTAGAGAATCTTTTGAGAATTATATATTGAAAATGGTTCCAACAGATGATCTCAAGGATGATGCGTTGGACATTGAAGATGAATCCAACGAGCCAATACAATAACGAATATTAAAAAAATGTGTTTTACAACATTTGTGTGCAATTGTGATAATTTAAATAAACTAATTTTATGGTTGATTATTTTGTTAACTCTTTAACCCCAATTGATAAATTGTATACCATACACAATAATATTATTAACAACATAATAAATACTGTACACATTTCATTTTCTTAAATACTAAGGGCGTTAAACGAACTATCATTTAAATATCTTTTTTATCTTAATTACGTGAGCGAATGGCTTACAAAATAATCAGAGAAAAGGAATCCAAAAACCAAACTGCTCCGCTAGAGCAGAATACCCCAAGGCAAAAGGCAGAAAGGTTATAACCGTCAGAGCTCAGCACAACACTAAGCAATAGAAATTTTTTAAATTTCAACTTCTTAGATGGGAAAAATAAGAGTAAAGGAATAATACAAATAAGGTTTAAAATTGAGTATACATATTTTATTTACATATTTATAAATTATTGTTCCTAAAGAGGATATTTCAACATAACCAAACAAACTATTCTCACAAGACAGTATGAGCAAAACAATGTAAAACTTTTCACTTGATGCCAGTAACGTAACATTCATTCATATCCACATGGTGCTAATCTTATGAAGCAATAAATATTTAGTAAAAAATTATGATAAATTGACCAACTCTAAATCGAGAGTATGTAATTGTTCTAGATATCTAGGTAAACAACTTTACCTACCTTTATTATATAAGCCAAAAGAAATTAACCGACAACATACCTTATACATTCTAATGTATCAAACTGTTGAGCCATTTTGCAAACGGAAAACTAAATATCTTACATAAATACTAACTATAAATAAATTCATTTAAGATTTCCATAACCCGATTAGTATAGTTATTAGAATAATTTAACTATCAAAGTGAAAATGGAATGTATTGTTTAACTAGGGCAGGTTTTTTTTTGACATTCGACCGTCAAATATCACACTAGCCCTGGTATTCACAGTCTACAACCTTACGTGTTTCAAGGAGATCCCATTTTTTTCATTGACTGAAGATTTCTATCTATTGAGTAATGCAGGAACCTTGTAGAATACACAAGTATAGAAATCCAATCACAGATATAACTAAATATAGTTTATTATATAGTATACAAGACAACTACACTTAACGTTTTGTACTAAGTCATTTTCTGGATGTTTATATATTTCATTTTTATTAAATGTGTTTTGTAAATTTGTTAAGAGTTTTCATTTATTATTTTTTCTAACATTAACAAGTCTTAAAAGATAATGCAAACGTGTTTTGAAATTTTAACAAATTTAACACTTTAAAATATAAACGAATGTGTGAATGACTTGAATGATTAATCTTTAGATTTAAAGATATCAAACTGTAAAATGACATAATAATGTAACTTACAAATATATCATCAAGGAAAAGATTTTTTTAAATATATACAGTAAAATACAATATTGCAGAATTTTATATTAGATTTTACTGTAGTATATTATCAATCTCTCTAAGATCTAATTCTCAATGAGCAAATAATTCTTGATAAATTTGTGAGAGCTACAATGTAACAACATTATTCAATTCATCTATTGTAGATATAAACCATGAACACCAGGGTAATAAATCATTTTAGGTAATAAAAATACGCTCAAAAATCTCATGGAATTTTAAAGTTTTCATTTATAATTTTACACACAGATCAAAGTTTTATTTGAAGCATTTATACATTGCAACTATACCCGCAGAGCGTCTGCAGACCTCGGGCTCTCCCACGCCAAGCTCACTAGTATCTTGGCATCTTCACATGTTACATACAATGAAGTTTTAATATCGATGGAAGTACATTTTGAATCGATAGCCGACTGTTGAAAATAATAGAGTTTTATACTTGCAAGCAAACAAACAATATTATCACATGACACTGCGGTTATTTTAACCAATAATTTATTGATTTAGATTTTTTAAAAAACCAATGAAATAAAAAACGAAAATATTGGGCAAAATAGATAAAAAAAATCTTTTAAAAAGGGATCAGAAGATAAAACAAACTGGTATTACTAGTTTTTATCATTGATATTAGCAACCATCATAGTTTTCAACATAAGTTGTAAGTGACATGCGAAAATCACTAACATTTACTATTGGCGAATGAAATAACTCTAAAATATGTGGGAGGGAACAAAACTTTTAAATATATATATAGTATATACACATATAGAATAGAAAATATGTTAATACATTCACATATTTAACAATTTTAACTTTCAATTATTTCAATAAATTAATATTTTCTATGGACTAAGATTTCCTACGAAGAGGGACCGTTTATAAGCTGGTTATAACTCTTTATATGCTGCAGACTACTAGAGACAATCAGATAACTGCAAACTTTGTTAGTTTCTTATTGGCAATAAATCACGACTGAAATATGACTGGCATTATTACGTTAAATTTATTATGGTAGTTTTCAATTCTTTTTTTATTCTTCTTCTAGTAAATAAACCATTTAATTTTAATAAAAATTCTCAAGAAACAACACAGGTTTTTTCTGGATATATCATATTTGTAACAGTGTTGAAGAAGCAAAGCATGTGGAATCATTATTAGAAGTATAAGCAAGTTTTCAGATTGCCCATAGCGCGGATTGATTTTAATTATCCCGAAGAAGTCGCCACCAGCTTGTAAACGGATCCGTCGTGGATCTTAAATTCATCAACCATTTTAAATGTATAACCTCATTAGCCATATTCAAAAATATATTTATCATTTTGTAAATATAACTTGCCAACTGTGCATAACTTCAGCATCCACTCCATGAAGATTCATTTTCAATTCAATCAATTGCCAATAGGTTTTTCTTTGTATACTTGAAAGTGGTATAATCTTTACTAAAATTATATATTACATTGTACATGAATATTGACAACTAAGCAGCGATTGGAAAATGTATGGTATAAAAGTCTTGAGCTGAAAGATGTGCGAGATTAATGCTTGAAGGCTTTTTGCTACGGAAACTATTGAAAATAATAAATAAGCTTAGTATTAAAAAAAAAAAAAACTGAAGGTATATATATACAGGTTTGAATAGTTGACTAAAATATAAATTTCAAAACTTTACATTTGAAATGTCCCAATACAACACTGCCATAGTGTGTAGTTGTCTAAAATATACAGCCAACGGCAATAATAAAATATAATCAAATCATATCAATATTATTTTTAATTCAACTTCGAAGCTTCAGTAGGTTAATTTTGGATTGATATAATTTAATTTAGTCATCTATGATAACTATTAAATCTAAACTTACTTCTTTTGGGTATAAATCTTCTAATAATAGCTAAATTAACTTATTGATATTCTCGCAAATAAACCTAATGCTCAAATTTTGAAAAACTGAATAAATTGAGCAGTGATTGACCAAGCTGTTAAATAAGTCATAACGGATTTGACAAAGCGTTATTTATTTAATAAATGACCTTCATTTTAGACCAAACTAATAAAAATAATAACATTTTTAAATTTTCAATTAAATTACACATAATAAAATAGAAAAATAGTGTTTTATACAATATATATGACGTATTTAAAGCCTGGTAATCAGTGACTAATTAAATCTCAGAATATAAGCAATAAATGTTACAATCAATTTATATTTTAAAAACATTTTGTTGATTAATAAACCTAGAGAATTGTAGAATACTGAAGAAAACCCATAAAAAATAATTGAGGAATGACATATCACTACCGACTCTATTATTTTTGTAAATAAAAACTATACCTGTTTATAGTAGACTTTACTATTCAAAGCATCATTAATTTAACATATAAAAAAACTCATTCATCTTACTAATAAACTTCAGGAGTATTTTAAATACATAATGTTGCAAACACAAATATTTGACCTATCAAATCAAGTAAATTGAATACGTCAAAAAGTGTAATATGTTGGATTTAGAATTAAAAAATATATGTTCAGATATTCATATATTTGTAATATTCCTATTCTTGTTTATTTATACATTCTAGGAAAAATCCAAATCCAATTTGGAAAATTAAAAAATATTTGTTTTTGTTTTGACACAAGAAAATTCTTTAACATTTGTTAAAAAAAATACTGGATTCAATTGTTGATTTTTGGAAACCGCTTATTTTTTAGTGAGGTATGCATAATTAGGAAACGATTTACGATTGTAAACTTTTTATGTACAAAGTCAATAGTATCGATTTTGATATGTCATTGCTTATTTATCAAAAATCTTTCAAACAGTTACATCTCACACGTCTTACTTCTAATCTCAAATTATTTTTTGTAAAAATAATATAACAAAAACAAAATGTTAATAGATAAGTAATCAAAATAAATAATACTTTTTGACAGTAGAATAAACTTAGAATATCACAATTAGTTTAAGTAAAAAAAGCCAAATGCACGTGTTGATTAAGTAATTCTTAATAGTTATACTTATATATTGCCTAAAATATAAGTTTACAGGACTCTCAGAAATGGTAAATATTATATTAAAATAAATATATTAGGTTATAAAAAAGGTTGTTTTTGGGTTAATATTATTAAGCAGTGCGGAGTTGCGTCCACATAAGCAGTAACCCTTGTCGCAAATGCTAAAACCATTGCAAAGGATCTTCCAACTTCATATCGGGTAAGTGGGCATGTAATAACATTGACAGTATGAATTTTGAAAATAACCGAGGCCGCAATCTTCACTCACACTTGACACTGCCAACCGATGAAACTATTATTGATATAAACAATCCGTTCACTTTAAGTTTCACCTGGATTGAGAGTCAACATGTATTGTAAACAACTTCAAAGAACCCACAGTAAAATAAAAGGCATACTTTATTCACTCGCTCTTGTTAATTGCTAACATTTTGACTGTTGGACTCAGTTGTTTAATATTTCCTATAAAAAGGGAAACCTAAAAATTTGAGGTCAAGTCATGTATTGGTTTGTCAGATTCCAATCAATGCCACTTCTAACTATAATAATCATAAGGAAGGGGCTGTTCTTTTCGTCTCTCAATATTTTGGTAAAACTATATTATATTATGTTTAATTCACTCTCTTTTTAAGTGGCCAAAAGAAAAAATATTTATAAACACCCGCCATTTAAAAAAATATTTTTTTACTTACGCAATAATTGTACCGTCAAAATCTTAAATTATTTGGCTTTAAAATTGCTTTAAAGAGAGTCTGATTATTTTTTGACATATTTGGAGAAATCATCAGATTTTATAGGTTTATTGCATCACATATAAACCGCTCAAATCTCTATAATTTTATAAATTACCAAATCAGTTGTAAAGATAAGTGAAGAGAACAAATAATCATACCTTAAGGCTTGCCAATACCATTAAGGTTGGTTGAAAGATCAGACTGCAGTGTAGGAACATTCTGACCATTATCTTTCCTTTATCCAGCCTGAACCTTACAGAACAAGAACAGCCCATTGAGTGACTTTTTTTTATAAAAATCCTTTCTTAATCCATTATACACTTGGTATGAGCCGTGAACGTACTGCTTGTGTCAGTTTAAAAAAAATCATACAATCAACATTATTATATCACCACTTAGTAATAATCAGTAGCATTAACAATTATTAAGCTCATACGTAACATTGTATTATTTCATAAAAGAATTTAATAAGTATATAAATAGTACAGTGTACATACTGAATAATAATTTCATTAAATAGTTTTTTGCAGCATCCAATATTATTTACATAATATGCAACTGTTTCAACATTCTTTACGCTACAATTTTATTTACAAAAATGTCTAATTATTCACAACATTTCTAATTCCAATTTTGACACTGACATTATACTTATCAATAGAGTAAAATTATAAGATAACCAAGAATTGCATGCAGGAACAATTCCTGACTTATTATCTGAATATATTACCTTTTTTAAGTACATAAAAATGTGTAGCATATCAATAATTGACATTTCAATATCAATAACATAAATATCCAATTCTTTCCGATCAGCAAGGTACCCATAATTATCACAATTGCAGTATAAATAAGTCACGCACGGTCAAGGCATGCAGTCTGCTGAGAATATGATTTACTGTTCAAACAAATTCATATGATAAAGATATCTAGAAATAAAATCGACAAATAAATTGGGAGTGTACTGCACTACTCTCTACTCGTGTATCTATTGTATGAATGATTGAGTTACATACATTTACACTTGATACAATGATCTAGCACCATTATACTGGCAGAAATTTCTATGTGCATCTGCTCACTGCGTGTCAACGGCCAGTGGGCATAGCACATTATCGAAATCATACTTTTTCACAACAGGAGAAAACCATATTCCTAGACAGTCTTTAGTGCACTGCATGCTTTCGTCACATGACGCTGACAAATAATAAAGAGTATTATAAACCGATAAAATCAATTAAGCAATCTGTTCATTCTCTGGTGAGCTGATGTATTGTTATAAATTTTGAAAATGGTTATTGTAAGTTCTAGGATTGTTGGCTTTGGAGGAGACGTAGCTCAAGTGGGGGAGAGAACTGATACTCGGAGCACCAGGGTTGGAAGAGGGAGCATTGGCTATCGGTGTACCGATATATGAAGAGTTAAAGGTTTTGCTGTTCAAGTACCCAGACCCGGAGCTGTTTCCGTGTGAGTGTATATTTTGACTAATAGTTTTAACTTCATTAGAGTAACTTCTCGACGGCAGCACCGCGCTGCTGACAAACTCTGACCAATCCTCACCGTCTTCCGTTGAAGTATTATTAGAAAAGTTAGGAGGCAAGGTTTGATTGTATGACATGGAATTTGAGCCTGCGTTTTTACTAGCGCCTGAATTGCTCGGTTTGATAGATACAAAATCAGACCATCCGTCGTCTTCATTAGGAGACTTTATTGCAACGTTGTTGCTTTTTGAGGAATTTTCTTTTGGTTCACTGTAGGTCTGAATAGAATTTATGGGATTAAATCTCGAAAGATCCTGCAGGTCAATTCCCGGATCCGGCCAGTTAATTTGAGAGTAATTCTCCAATGATAACGGTTGCAGTATTTGTTGAGAGGTATTTTTGGAGTTGGAATCTTCCGCTCGCTGCAAAGTGGCAGGCTCCAGTGGCAATTTTATAAACTGATTGAAAGCAGGAAGAGGTGCTGGGGAAGCTTGGTAGCCCACCTGAGGTTTCACAGTATAATCTTGATTCGGAGGTAAGTTAGGATTTGTCGGGAAATAAGTAGAGGTGGGATTGGTAACATCTTTTTCAGTTTTGCTAACATATGAAGGATTGTACTCAACACTTTGAAAGTCATCAAAATCATCAGCAGACGAATCTACACTTGCAGGAAATACGGTTTTGGCTGTGTTTAAAGTGGGATTTAAATTGAATACGCTCGGAGGTTTCGCATTGCTTTGGAAATATTGTGAACTATTCACAGCTGCAGATTTAAAATCGGTGAAATCGTCAAACGGTTCAGATTCTGCAGAGTCATTGTTCGAATTCAAGGTAGTTGCAAAATCGTCAGAGCCAATTTTTGATTCCTTTAGTATAAACGATTTGGGTGCTGTCGGTACGCATGGGTAAGGCACTTCATAGGAAACAGTGCTCGCAGTATCGTGACTCCAAGCAGGATGGACTGAGGGTAGTGTCTCAAGGCTAGGTAGCTCATCAAACCCTAAGATCTTAACTTCACCCGGTTCTGGCCAATTGACAACGGGAATGGCTGGAGATATCTTCACCGGCTCTAGCAGGCTACTGGCCTGAAGTGGCGGTAAGGGCAGCTGAGTAAAACTCTTTGGTAGATCAGCAGAATGAAAATCTCCAAAATCGTCAAAATCAGCAGAGACTTCTGTAGTTTCAGAATTGGGTTGAATTGCAGAAACAAAATTGAGACTTGCCGTGTCCTGATTGACAACATCCACATTTGAAAAGTTTGCTTCAAAATCGGTAGTTTCGAAAGTTGCTCCAATCGAAGTCTCCAAAGAGTTACTACTAAAGTTAGTGTGAGCCTGAAATTCGTCAAAATCATCCATATCATCACTGCTTTTGGCAATTTGTATAGACGGAGAGAGCGGAGCGAGTGGTAACACAAAGTCTTTGATTGAGGAATCTTGACTTTGATCATTCTTTGTGTCATCATAATGAATGGTGTGCGACCAGGGCGTCTTGGAGTCGGTCGGAGTGAAGATATGAGTATCAGGAAGGTTGATCTTCCGGCCGATGTTGAGGGAAGTCGGGTGCGACTTTGGCTCAACCTTGGTGGATGCTTCAGGAGAGCCAGCATGCTCGTACGGATGTGAAACGCTCAAGTGGTCATCTCCTCTTTCGTTGCAAGCTGAAATATGAAACAGATAATTATCATAAAATATTAAAGTTCATATTCGACAGATATTCCACTTTCGTTTTTAATCACACTAACTTTATTCACACATTTCATTTATCTTTCGATCTTAATTGCAGTAGTTATTAGTAGCTGGCTAATTAGTGGGACTGTAATCTCAACACACTAAGTTGATAAAATAACCTAGTTGCATCAAATTTACATTTTTAATGTATTTATTTTATATCAAATTAAATATAGTAAGATAACTCATTTATTAACATACATCTTTCATTTAGATTCCTATTTTTCACTCAAATTAAGCTAGAAAATGTTCTACTGTAAAATGAATCAAATAAGAGTTAGTATATCCTAATATTGGAATATTCCAATATTCCAGCATATTCATTTTTGACGTCAATAAGGATTCGCAGAGGTAATGTGTGTGATTTTAGATAATATGCATTACCGACATTACTTATTCATGTCACTTTTATTTTCATTCGTCATAATTTTCAAAACTCTAACAAAAATTTAACAGTCTATGGAAATAAACTAGAAAATAAGTCTTCAAATACAAAATTAAAAAGTTTATAAAAAAGATATAAGCATAAATTGAGTCAAGCGGTTAACAATAGCGTACTTACCATTAGTGAAAAGGTCACTTATTTTAAAATGTGCCGACTGACCAGAAGTCATCTGATCCAGTGTTGCCATAAGGTGCTCTAAGTCCAGGAGGAGGGACTCGGCGTAGGAGGCTAGAGGGGACGGATCGAAAACACCAGAAAACCAAAACAAAGGTAGGCGGGAGAAATGTACACGGGGAGTGTGACAAAATAATATGTAAACCAACCATAACCATGAGAGGAACGGGAGAGGTCGCGGTGAGTCCATCATGTATCAAGCGAGACATGTAAGGAAAGTTTAACAATTTACAAGAGGTGTTATATATAACATGTCACGACTGTCAGTGAAATGTGTTGAGCAGTTCCTGTATAACTGTCTTACCTTGAAATCCATTTAAAATTAAGTCTAAGATTCAGGAAATTTTTCATGGAAAAATCACAACTGAACATCAACTCATAACTGAATAGTTGAACAAGATTTATGAATATCACTGCGTATAAATGTCACGTTCTTGTTTCTTCTTTCCGTTTCAACCCCTGAACTGAAGACGTATGCAGGGATAGCAAAATGTAAATCAATTTTTGACAGTATAACAACCTAGTGTTTTACATATAAAAAAAATCACCGAAAACTTGAATCGGAGAGATTTTTATTCTCACAAGGTTTGCTTTCTTCAGCGCAATTTATAATTTTTATAGGATTGAATGCTTAATTAATTCAGATTCAAATTCGGGCCCCATAGTCGATAAGCAAGCTTACCGAACACAAAATCACAGTTATTAATGTTATTTTAGTGAGGTAGGTTAGTTTTGGTTAGAAACTCAAAATATGATATTTCATGCGCTTACATGCTTGGAGATCAGCGGCTGAGAAGTTGGCAGGGTTATCCCAATTGTTGAGGTTGGTGTGAGGAGGGTTTCCGGACAAATCGCTGCCCGAAGGTTTGTCCTCCCCATGATAGTCTAAACTGGAGCTCATGGCACTTGCTGGCTGCTTGATAGGCTGGAGAGGGCTGACTCCGAGATTGGCAGCAAACCTTGGCATACTTGAGTTCCACTTTGGTCCAAATAGCTGTAAATTTTGCACATGTAAGATAAAATTGTTGATAATTTTTTTTAATAATGCACATTTCCTGGAAAAATCAGATAAATCTAATCAAAACTTTTTCTTTAATTTAAACTGATAATAATATTATATACATATTAATTGCTGAAAGCCTGAACAAAGTTTTATATTTTGTGTATTGTTTTTTATTGCTTATAAACATGCTTATTAGTTTATAAAAAGTATATGACAACCAAATATTTTAATTCTGAAGGAAATAAAAGACTTTTTTACTGCAAACGGATATTAGAAATTAATGATAAATTTCGAATTTCGATGATAATATTTTTTCCATCAAAATATATATAAACCACTAATGGGCAGGTATGTGAGCAACTTGAAGCAATAACAAATAATTTTGGCAATAAATGAATAGTTAATTTTATAAGCCGTTAATTTCTTATAAGCCTTAGTTAAATTATTTAAAGGTACAAATGTTGAGTATATTTAAAAAATACTTACAATATTCCTTGAGTCAATCCCAAGAGATCGGAGAAGAGACTTTTGACTGGTGGAATTATTCCATGGAAATAAATATGATTGCTCTGCTTCACACTTTTTCAGGTGCTTCCAATTCTCACCCAAAACACTTCGTAATTCTTTTTCTTCAGTCTCTTCACAATCAGAATTTTCTTCGGGAAAAATATTATTTATGGCGTGGCACAGTTTCTCAAAGATATCTGAATCACTTGAGTCCACAAATTCAGATATTTGGAACGAATGAAAGGATTTGGATGAATCTGGGATAACTGGAGTGAAACATTGATCCTGCACTGGTTCTTCAGATGGATCATAAGTCCCGAAATCTCCAAATTCATCACTATCTGATATTTCAGCATCATTAGAAATTTCAGCAGGTAAATTATCATGGTTGATCTCACTACTTTCAATAAAAGCGTTGAATGTGACATCTTCTGTAATAATTGTTTCATTTATAGGTTCATTTTCATTTTGTGATTTTGGAGTTGTTTGGATAACGTCAGCTGTCTGGAATGTTGCAAAGTCATCAAAGTCATCATCGATGGCCGAATCAGAAACATTTGCAGTATTTGGAATATGATTCTGAACCTCAAGATTTACCGTGCTCTCTTTAGTTGCCTCTTCATCGTCAACCGTAAACGGAGCAAAACTATCATTATTTGTAGTCTCAGTAGATAATTGACTATCGATTTCTATAGTTTCAGACAGTTTTTTCACTAGAATGTCATCTATCTGGTTTACATCGCTTTGGAACCCTGAAAACAGTTCTTCAGAGTCAATTTTGATTTCAGGTATTATGTTAAAGTCTGAGCTGACGTCAGCTTCAGTGTTCAGTGTTTTTTCTAAAAGAATGTCTTCTGAGGTGGTATTTTCAGAGCTAGGTAAAACATCATGCTGAAAGTCTGAGCTCTGATCGCAGACATCTTTTGGAGATTCCACTGAAGATAGTACACTTTTAGAGTCTGGAGAATCTAGAGATGATGAAAAACTACTTTCCAGAACAACACTGAGAGTATCGATTGTTACATCATTCACAAAAGCACTGGTGTCTTTGCTGATCTCAGGGAAGTCAGCACTGGAGTCATAGACGCAATGCTGAAAATCGTCTACTATCTCCGTATCTGTGTGATCATTTGGGTTTTCCCATCCAACATCAAAATCACTATTATCATCAATGGGTATTGACACACTGTCATCGGAGCTGACTTCGTGCGTTTTTGGTTCCTTTTCCGATCTTAAGTCGGATGTTTGGCTGTCATTACTCTTTGGTAAATAAAAAGTATCATCAATAGATTCATTCAGTACTGATGAACTTAGAAATGTTCCAAAATCATCGAAAGTAGAATTTAAGCTATCCTCAACGGATTCTTTTCCATTCTGAAAGTCGATTTGGAGACTGTCAAGTTTCAAGTCAAGGTCCTCAATATTATTTTCTTCAACGTTGCGCTGGGAATCATTTGGTTTATTCTTTGAAATTTCTAATTGTTTAGATACAGTTGCAGCACTTTGAGATGATTCTGAAAAATCAATATTAAGCTTGCTACTGTCTTCTGACTTGTCATTCTGAAGTTCATGTATTGGAACTATACCAGGGTTATTTGAAGTCGAGGTGTGTGAATTTGTACAGCTAAAGTCGGGAGAAGAATCTTTAACAACAGGAGAATCAGGTATTGAAAATGCTCGCTGTCCATATTGATGTGATGGAGAAAGAGTTGATGAATCTAAAAACAAAAATAAACTATTTATTCACAATTTAAAATAAAAATAATGACGCTCACATAATTAATTTAAATTTCAGACTTAATAAGCTTATAAATCTGTAATGGCTCACCTTCATAATTGATTGAAAATTCATCATTATATTCTTCTTCGTCAATCTGATCCGGAGGCGGAGGTGTGCTGCATACCAGTGGAGGTACAGACATCCCTAATGCGAGTTAATATCCATATATAGAACTGAAATACGTAAATTTAGAAGCTAAGAAATAAAACAAAAAATGTTATCGTAATGTCATTCTCAGACTGAAGGGCAATATACTGGATACACCTTGCCCGAATGTCTGTAAATATACTAACCCGTTTAAAATTGGATTTATATTTTCCAAATATATGTTAAATACTGTCTAAATAACATGAAATAATCGTTGAAAGAGAACTATGCAAGTAAATAAGATCTCCACCGATGTTCTTATATTGACACATCTGTCACGACGTCGATGGAAATCATAGACAATAATAGTATTTTCTCGATTATTCTGGTTGGCATATTTTACTTTTAACAAATTCATTTTGAGTGAAAATATATTATTTTTTACGAATGAATCATTGCTTTTTATAATCAGATTGCTAAAACGACGCTAAAAAATGAAAAATTTCTTTAGATCTCTTTGGTCGAATTCTTATTAAAAAATCAACTGATCATAAACAAGAATTTAAAACATAGACAAAGCATTATTCCGTTAATTAAAACGTTTAAAAAGATTATTACTTAAATCGATAAAGTAGTAATAGTAAGCCTTTTCAACAAAGTTTTTAAACGTACATACTCTAACAGTATAAACAATAATCATATAAAACGTTATAAATCATTGTCTATGGATATAGATCTGAAATTCTCGCTTCTGGTTGATCGAAAAAAAATCGTACTAATAATGTGACAAATGAAAATAAATGAAGTTGCATTTGGTTTTTATCGTTTCAAAATTTTAATTTTAAATTCAAAATTTTTTTTTTTTTTAAAAACTTAGTTTTAAAATTAAATTTTGCTTTTGTTAGAATTGAAAAATATATTTTTGATCATTTATAATTTCAGAAGGGAAAAACACTTTTAATCCATTAAAAAATATATTAATATATATAATAAACATGTTTTCTTTAATCCAGTAAAACAGGTGCAAAAATTCCATTATAAAAGTTTTATCACCTGCTAAAGAGATTTCTGTATAAAAACTAACTAGAAAAAAATACGGTACTTTTTATTACCTTTTTAATATTTTTAATCAGTGAATTATTTTCGGTACTTGTCTTTTATCCGACCACCAAAAAACATTGTCCTATTATTTTGTTTTTTTTTATTGGCAACAGTGTCTATTTTTTGCTTCTTTTGTTGGCAACAGTGTCTATTGGCGAGAAAACACGTATTGTTTATTTATTTAATTTAAAGTATTAACCTAACCTAACCTAACCTAACCGTCAAAGATAACCGTTTTTTCATTGTTTGTAAAATATATGATACAAAATTGAAAAAAAACTTTCATTTCTATGACGAGACTCGCTGTTGCCAACAAAAGAAGCAAAAAATAGACACTGTTGCCAATAAAAAAAAGCAAAATAATAGGACAATGTTTTTTGGTGGTCGGATAAAAGACAAGTACCTTATTTTCTTTGCTCTTCGCTACAGCCATAAAACCGATATTCTCTCGCATGCTATATCAGTTTATGTATAACGATGAATGTTTTCTTGTTATATAACTGACACTATGCCGAAAGACAATCACACACATTTCAGACATTTATGTTGAAAAATATTTATGCAGCGATAATATGTCCGGTGGATGCATTGCGCGAAGAGAAAGTTTTGGTTATTTAGAGACCGTTAACGCAACAAACAATCGAAAAATTTCCGTTGCAGTATAGGTTAGGTTACTAGCAACACCTGTATGACTTATGTTTTGAAACATGGCGTCTAAGGGTTCATCTGAGGTACGACTTTTATAAACATTTCACAATTATTAATATTTTGTTCATGTTGTGTAGTGATAATATATCGAATTAGCAGCCTCTATGTGAGTACAATTTCTAAATTCACCATTCTTGGTCCCGAAGTCGGTCGGGAGGTTTGTCACCTTGCTACATGCTGGGTCACGCCCTCTTATTCTAATTGTAATTTTACACCTGTTTAATCAATTTTCGTTATTTGCAATACGTTTAGTGTGTTGTCACGACTTGTCGTAATCGAAAACTGTTTGTACGCCTCTTCTTTTCAGTGATACTTCCTTGTATATTTTGAATCGAAACTCGCTTAAGTGAACCGCGTTTACTTTATCAATAATACAATTTGCTAGTGACGTTTTGCCTTTAAAAACATGCACTCAGTCTAAATCTACCGCCTAGATCTTGTAAAACAATAGCTAACCTCACTAACTGGTGTGCCCTCATTAGATGACATTCACCCGTTAATGTTGTGTTATTTTTTAAAAATATTTACGTTCAATAACATGGTTAGGTCGTACTTGTTTATTAATTTTATTACTCAATATTTCAATAATGTTTTTTATAGTATCAAAATAATTACTATCTAAAGCTACCAAAAAGTAACGTTTAATTTTATTTAAATTTATTTATTATATTTTATTTAATAATTGCAGAAAATATTTCATAGTTCATATAAAAATATTAATTCAATTGTAGGTATTATACGTTATCTCTAACGAATGTGTTGTTTTTTTTTTCCAATATACTAGTGGTTTTCAAGGTTTTAATACAAAAAAAATTGCATAAGCAGTTTGAATTTGATTTTTTTTATCATGTCTTTAACAGTTTTGAATTGATAGTGATTTTGAAAATAAACCTTATTTATAAATACAGAATTTATATTAATTAACACTTTAATTTGGCATATATTTGGGTTTTTATGAAGCCCCCCGTTCCTTTGATAAACAGTGTAATACGGCAAGTAGGCCGCTTCATACTGTTCCTAAGTACTTCATTGCAAGTACATATTACGGACCAACTACATGATTATCATATTACTCATTGTCTGTCCACTGTTGGACGAAGGCCTCCCCATGATTCACTCCTACTAATAATCTGACCAACCCACATAAGCTAAATGATATCGGGTAACATTTTAGGAAAGTTTTTCTGTTATCTGCAGGGAATTTATGTAATATAAGGAATCAAATTTATTGAAATAACAATATAAAAATTACTATTCTAATCGTTTATAGTTTTTTAAAGATTGTTTTATATTTCAACATATCGCTTATAATAAAGCAACAAGTCACAAAGTTTACAAGAAATTTGTACTCAAATAAATTTTTGTTTAGTGTTTGCTTAAAATATATGCATAACTATTTTGTTTTATTAAACTTTTGAGGAATATATTTTTAATGATGTTGAGTTTTGGTCGCAACTTTACTATTCATTCAACGTTCCATAAGAATGTAGATTCAACGTTCTGCTACACAACTAAAAGATTAAAGAAAAAAAATAATTTAATAATCGGTAGTTGTAATAAAAATTTAGCTATCCAAATATTTTTTTGGTAATAAAAAATATTCTGTCTATTATAGTATCTTTTATCTATTGTTTCCCTATAAAACTATTTTTAATGATAGATAATAAATATATACAAACCGGTTCAATTGAGATATATTCTAAATAAGCACTCAGTCTTAATAATTCCCAATTTTAAGTTGTAAACACAAGATTTGTTTTATACGAATAAGGTTACTATGCAATTGCTCTAGTTTAAAGCCTGTTCTAGAAAAAAATGATTAAATCAATAAATGTAATTCCGGTTCAAGCTATTATCAGCTAAACTTAAATAGAACAACGCCAAATACATCTATCCAGGATTTACCGACCAGGATAAAAATCAAACCAGCAAACTCTCGGCAATGACTCAACAGCCTCAGCAAACAGCTGGCCATCTTGTCGAGTTGCTCATCTTGATTAGTTTGTATACCGCTAGATGAAAGATTCTCTAGGACATTGCCATTTGTTAACTGGGTCACTACACTTCATTGTACGATATTATTATTCATGAGTTTGAAAAAAGCCAAAGAACAGATTATCAGAATGAACTTATAAACGAATTATTTATTTATTCGCATATCGCAGCATGTGCTGGAACGACAAAAAACGAACGAATCATTATTTTATTTATTCGATTGTGCCAAGCCGTCGCGTCAAGGCGATCGGCCCGATCGGGCAGAAATTGTCTTCGGGCTTTCATAAACGATTCATCGCAGCATTGTCAAATCTTAAATGAGCTAATAACGTGCGGCACTCCGGCGATATTAATCATCCCGCGAGACGGAGGACTGTCCGGGCTGGGAGCGCTCCCGCGGCCGGCAACACTCGCCATTGTTTAGCCTTGCATAGCGTTTAGCGCTCTTTGCCACCGCGTCGCCCGCAATTTCAATTGGGAACATCCGCATTAGAGAGGCCGAACCTGGGCCGCGCTGCTTCTGCCGGATCGCGTCGTCTTGGGGTGCGCGCCTCTCGCGACGCCGGACAAAAAAAATCCTCGACCATATATACCCGACACGAATAAATATCCTGGGCCAGTATCACCTTTCAATTCTGGTGCACTTCCGATCTCCAGCCGCGTGAACTTCTTTCGCTACCTTCTTCCAGTGTCCCCTTTTCCATCGATTTTTCCTTGCACAATCCTTTTTTCCTTAGTTCCTTTATATTTAGCAACGTCAAGAGTTCCCTTTCTTTGCGCATTCTGTGCATGACTCTTCGTCAACCCATGGTATCTTAAGGATTCTCCTATACAGCCAGTAGCTGTCTCGAGTGTCCAAGCTTCGACTCCCTCCAATCGCATGAAAATATAAGGCGCATTGAAGCTCTTTGAGCTTTCGTCTTCGGCCCACTCGCCATATAGACACAAGTTTCACATTCATTGAACAAAGATTCTTCAACTCTTTTCAAAATATATTTTGCCGCAATCTCGAGGTGTTTTGATTTCTTATTTAGTTTTTCCGAATAAAAATGAAACAACCAATTAATATGATTTTGCCAAAAATCAACTCATCATTGCGACGCAAAAACGATGCTCAACTTGTTCTCATCCGATGGGTCAGATTTTTACTATGCAACAGCATTTCAGGGTTACTACCGCAGACGATGGGGGACTGCTAAAATGTTCAAATGTTTTGCACACAAAAATTGTCATTCTTGCACATATATAGAGGATTTAAAATGAAAAGTTGCCGGTGTAAAAAAATATATGCGCCTAAATGATCTGGACGGTTGGCAACACTGGATCCGCATCTCGTTGAGAGGAAGTCAGCGGAAGATGTTGTTTCCAGGGACGTTCCAAGACGAAACAATTGGTTGATAAATGACCGGCCACTCCACCGCCGCCGCACAATTGGCAAAAGTAATAAAGCAAAGTTAATTGCAGGCCATCATAAATATTAATACGGTTGTTCAACCTTGGAATAGGCCCACGTTTGTGTCGTACTGTCGTATTCACAGTCGTTTACTTGAGTCGGCATAAATAAATATTTTGCCTGTTGCCATTACAGTCAGAATTTTCAGTTATTCAGCAGTAAAGGCTGTAATATCATAAAAATGAAAAGCTTGGTACAAACGATATTCGTCTGATAAAACATGTTGAAACCAGAGTTGTAGATATTAAACTATTTAAAATATTACATTGGTGTTAATATAAAAAACTAGTTTTCATTTTTTTTTATATGAAATTGGAAATTATTTCTGAAATTTCTAGGAATAGCACTGTGCATTGAATCATCTAGTGATGGGTACAATCGAATATTTTGAACAATTGACTTAAATCGAATAATTAATTGTTATAATCGAATTAAATTTATTTATCAATCAATTAAGTTACTACGAAAATAAGTAATGATTATAATTAGACGGTTAAATTGAAATTAATCAGTAATTTTTTTCTTAAATATCCCAAAAAAGAGGTCACGGTAGATTACAAAAAATATTTTTAATGTTCTTATATAATATTCTTGAGTTTTAGTGTTATTCGCAGTAATCTGGTGCCAAATATAAACATAAAATTTTTAAATCGGCTTACTATCCAAAGTTGAGAATTGTGATAGTAATTTGAATACCCATTGTAATATAAACATCCACGACAGACAAAATTAGTTAGTACTCCATATTTGTACAGCATATATGAAAAGCCCTATGGCTAGGAGGTTACGACAATTTTCAGCGCGAGCGCCTGCGCCATTTTAAGGACCTCGTCTCGAAATGGAAAAGCACTGGACAACCGACCAACAAATTGTCGCGAATAATTTTTTTCAAAAAATGGTTTAAAATACCGATGGCCACTGACAATTTGTTGTTGCGATCTGTTGCCACGTGTGTGGTGGGCTGAAATGAACAGGCGTGCGATCAGCCCGCCCTACAGCGCAGCCCGCGACTGCGTCTGATGTAACGGGACCAGTACACCGGAGCAAGGCCGTAGGACGCTCTAAGTGCCGAGCGAGGTCGGGGGCCAATGAGTCTGGCGAACGCAGGACGACGCCACAGATTCCTAAGGTGTCTGGTAATATAATCCAAACCGAATGGTCTTTAGACTACTTGTCCTATCGTTTCATGAGACCTACATCTTACATCGGCCGAAAATTCAAGCCAGAAGTGTGGATTCGAATCCCACATTTATCACGCAAAAAGTCGATGTTTTTACTGTGCATGTGTTTTGGAGAGTGAACAAAAAGTTGGGAGATTGGGTTCCCGGAGTATCAGAGCCGATGCTCTGCGGTCAGTCGGCGTGCTTGCCGCAGCACCCTCACCCTTGACCTTGGGCTCCGCGGTGGGGACGGGTGATAACTTCAACGGCAAACGCACCTCCAGCCATCTCCAATATTTCCTTTTGCACTTAGCGCGGCTTACTCTTGGCCGAGAGCGAAGCCTTCGGCAATGTCAATCCGTTAGATTTTTATTAAAACCTGATGTTTATTTGTAGCCTGCACTTTAATCTTCTGAGGACGTGTCGGGTTTTGATGTCGCGGAAAGTTACTACCGCAGTAGGATGAAAAATCACAAAAATATTTTTGTATTTAAAAACATTGAACATACTCGTTATGACTGTTGACAAATGCTTTCCGTGAAATGTAAATCTTTTTACCGGTGCATTGGTCAAGAAGAAAGCGCAGTCAATTAGCCGCCGGGTGACCGATGACCACGCCCGAGTGCGGGTCTATTGCCTGCGACCCGTGACTCAGTGACTGCTGAATCACCCTGCATTCCTTGCACCGGGAACCTCTCGAAACCCTAAACCTTTGCACTCCTTTTAACATGGCAGGTTTGTTTAGGGTGAACCATAAAAAAATTGCTCATTGCAAATCGGTTGTAAGTTGTGTAACCGCGCGCGTAGCCGGCTTATACCTGCAAAGTCATAAAAAAACAATCGTGTTAACTTTCGGGGGCGGCGACACGACAGCAGGTAAATTAATTATGCCAGTATCAACACTGCACAGTTTACAGTTAGTAGCAATAGTTAATTATTTTGGGTTAGGTTAGGTTACGCAATATAGGACGCTATTGGCTAGCTCCAAGTTGGTGGCGCTGGCACAAATATTGATGTGTCTATTGATTACCGATTTGAAATTAGCCATTTGCGTGTGTAGAGGCTTTACACCCGAGATTTATCTGTGGAGATATGTAAGATCAGATAAGCTGCGACAGTTCAGGCCCCAGAAGTTTGCATCTCTGGCCCGTGGATGCACGAAGAATATTCTGGGGGTTTACGATCGGCCGTCGCGTTTTCTTCCATTGGTCGCTGCGGTTGTCGTGGTAACGGGTTTTTGTTTGTTTCCTTGGTTTGACCAATGCGGTTGCCATGACGACCGGTGCAAAACACGAATTATGACCGAATGCAATCGACTCGGCCGTCAGCGCATCGCGGATGGAACTGGATTGGTAATCCCTAAGACAAGCAAATTATCAAATAAAATGATTTCACTGTGCTGAAAATGAGATTTCTCGATGGAAAGTAAATACACTCAATATATCCTGTTTGACCATAGTTTTTTTTTCTAATAGTGTTAGTTTGTTTATAATTACAATTACAGTTTATAATTACAACATATATCGTGTAGTTCTTCATATCCAGCAAATGGGTGTTCCTTTTGATCAAAATAAAGACAACCATGTTGTATTTTTCTCGATTACACTAATGAAAATAAATCTATTTTATATTTTGTTCGTACACACGAGAGCTCTCATATGTCCAAATTTAGCAAATAGTTTGATTTTGATGTGAAATCATTAAATATTTGTTGACATGGCCTATTATTTTAATATGACTGATAAATATTTTATACATGACATTAAGTTGCAATGTTTTTCATTATCATTATTTGCGCTATTTAATCGTACAGGTAATTCACAATGGACAAAAAAAAATGTTCGAACATTTATTTATTTTATAATATATTATGTTTTTATGTATTCAAGCATAATTTTTGTGTTTCTGCATAAGCAATATAACTTGAATTTAAGCACTGTACAATAATACCGGATAAGATCTTTTTTTTTTAACTAGAATGAATTTTTATTTTGTGTTACGAACAAAGACTTACTGCTTGTACTATAAATAGTATTATCGACAAAATACTCGCAAAAAAAACCCTCCGTGCGCGCATAGCCTTAGATTTGAGATAAAGACACGAAAAGCTGTGGGATTCCCACCGTATCTAAAGAGATAAAAAGATGGTTGCGTACCTTATGCATGTTTTCTTGTAGATTGCGGCATGGGGTATATTTTATTGTAGCACTCTTTTTCTATAGGGAACCCCGTGACCTATTTGCCCGTAAGAGCATGTGCCCAGGGCCACCAGATCTGGTGATATAAAAGAGAGCGCCGCACTTTGGGGTGGTTTCTATCCCTCGGGAATAAGCCAAGAAGAAATAAGGTTTTTACATCATATTCGTAGGTTTTCCAGGATAGCATTGCATTTTGGTGTTAATTTGACCCATGAGAATAATTTACCAACAATAATAATTGATTTACATAATAATTATTCGTTGTATGTTTTTTCATAGTAACATGTGCAAAAAGCTACTAGAGAGGTATGTTATTGTAAAGTAAGCTCAATCAATACGTGTGGAATTTTACCTAAAAAAATTGTTGAAAAAAATCAAAGTAACGGAGCTGACAAAAATAGTTGGTTTTAAAATGCTGTGTATCCTAGAGGCTATCGTGTTGAGTCGGCCTTGCTTATAATCAGATTTTTTTCGTATTTGCGGGCCCTGATTTTCTTAATAGGATTTTTATCTTAATCTTATAAAAGCTCCTTTATCTTTTCTTTCTAGATAATGATACAATGTTAGTATATTTATGTGTATATTAAGGCTACCGTGTCTGGTAGCCCTGCGTAAACGGAAGGGCATCTTGGGTTACCAAAGGCTCTTTTATGGTCTGCTTTTATAGCGCGCATTATATTTATTATCAAGTGGCACTTTTGTCTGAACGTTGCAGAGGGATAAGTTGAATGCCATCACGGTGTGGAGAATGGGAAGGGCTTATATATAGAAGAGTTCTGGACTAAGACGGTGAATCTTTACAAAAGCAATACCAAATCAAAGAATAATTTAAAAAAATATTGCATATCAATGCGAATCGTATTGAACGTAATTTCATCAATTTAGTATTGAACCCAGAGTTTCTCGATCGAGAATCACCGGCTTTGCCCTCTAAGCCAAAAAATCTAATTATCATTATCTAATGTTACGTTTTTGAAACGCCATAAAAATTGTATAGTACAAATAAAAATTAAAACTGATTTCTTTATGATATAACGTGCTCGCTACGTAAAAACTTTCAATATGTTAAACAAGGTCTTTGATTCATGCTCTTCGCAAAAGAACTCGAACATTTGAGTGATTTTCCAAGTATAATTACTATGAGTTGGTACAAGTGAACTGATGAATAACTGCGATAATTACTAAACCACGATTTTCTTTTTTTGTCGGTGACAGATAGCAGCGCGCTTCTAGGGTAAGATATTGTGTTAAAGTCCACCTGTCAGCATATCATTTTTTGTATTGTGGTTTTCTAAGTTTTATAAAAAAAAATTAGTACAAGATAATCGGTAAACAAACGTGGTAACTACTAAACCACGATTTTCTTTTTTGGTAAGTGACAGAGGAGCAGTGCTCTTCTAGGAAAAGACATTATGCAATCGCCCGCCCATGGAAGCTGTGTCGAATTTAAATCTCGTTTTGTTCCCGTCGTAATGGCGTCTGTCCTGTTGTGACTTCAAATAAAAAGATGTAGATTAATACACGCTGCGGTAGCCAGGCGTTTTATTTTTATGGGACACGGCAAGACCGATGGCGGTATCGCTTAACCCACGGCCTTGCTTTGTACCACTAAGACTATTTTCTGCCCGGCTTAATTTGTAATACTTTTTGGGATACAACCTTCATCAGTGACGTCCTAATTTGTAAAATATATTATTTAAAAAAAAGTGAATCGAAAGATATGAATTTAAATTTATTTTTAAGTATGCTCGTAGGTTTTGGTATCCGTTGTGTATCGTATGAGTTGATTTCGTATCTTGGGTGTAGAGCTATTTCAGGATCTCGGTACGACGTTTAAAAAATATATATCCTAAATACCTGCACGGGGACTGATACGTCGGAGTACCGAAATCCCCACACAGCTCATCACCCATGGACCCAAATCATCTCACACGCTGAAGTGTCCCACTTCTAGTCCAGCGCGCTGCGTCACCCCACCCCTGTCTCTGCCGTTTCGTGTTGAAGTATCTTTATTATGATTCACCACGTTGGTTCCTTTCACAATGTTGCCAGTGTTGTGATAATCTGAGGAAGTGTTGAGGCGCGAAAACACATCCTCATTACGGAAGAAGCCCACGTTGGCCAACCGCGCTGAAAAGATAGAGATAAAATACTTTTATCTCCGGTTGACTGAAATTGGCGTACATAAAAAAAAAAACGCCCTATGGTATTATTTAAATACAATATATCCAAATATCCAAAGAAGTTCTTTTTATTGAGTATGTAAGAATACATACCGTTCTTTTGCATTCTGATATCATGGTGTTTTATTAAAAAGTGCCCTAGTCTGCTTAAACGCCCGTGTTAGTTATTTCCACGCGCCCTCGCTCTGTTTTGGCGTTCCATTTTAACGGCAAAAAAGTCAATTGGGCGTTAGCAACAGACGTAGTAAAAATTTTCACTGCCGTTTCTCGCCGGGTCGAAACGTCGTTAAATCTCTTTGCATAGATATTATCAGCTGAATTTCAAACAAAACGCGAGCGAAACGATAACGATTGTGATTAAGGTCAAGGCCGGTCGTTTTATCGGGACAATTCGCTTGCAAATGAGCGTAACACCCGCGCGCAGAGAGATAAGTCCGAGAGAGCTGGCCATTGTCTCCGTCGGGGAGTCCTGCCGGAAAAAAGCGGTTGGATCCGGAAAAGTCCCCGAGAGTTCAGAGCGCACCGCGGAACTCCTCCGTGTTATGGCTGGATTGGACTCGTGGTTTGGCCGAGATAACGACGTCTTCCAAACCAGATATGCTCACTTTGTAAGGAGGGTGATCCCAATAGTATGGCGCACCTTTGAACCCGACACCGCTGCGTGCGTGCTGACCTCAAATTATTTCAAAGAAATAAGTCGACTCATGAAATAATAGAAATTCTTCTCTCCACTAGCAGTATCATATTTTCATTTAAGTAGATACTAAAAAATAAAATTCGTCAGTTTTGTGTTGTTTATATTTCGAGACCCAAACATAAAAAATGGCTTACGCTCTCGTAAGTCATATTTTTCCGCTCTTAATGTTCCGAAGCTCATTGTTTCCATTTAGATGATAACAGATTATTGCTGCGATGATATGAAATACAAAAAGGTGTGATTAGTCTGTGGATAATTTACGTCTATATTCATAAAAAAAAAAAAAAAATTTAAATTGTCTGAATTTGTTGCGATGAGCCCACCTCGTGTGAATGCGAGTCACCGGCGTCTGCTGAAAATTTCCAAGAAATTTCGAATGACAAATCAGATAAATTGAAATCACATGTGCTTTTCTTTATTAAATTAATTTCAATAAATATATTTCATTTAAGCTTACTTAAAACTGCATTTGCCTTTGAATTGAACTGAAAACAGGGGTCCCATCAGTATCAGTGACAACGTTGATACCGAACTCGCGATATTTGGTTTTATCTTGTGAGTTTGTTACTTTATGGAATCTCGCTCGGAGAAAGAGTGACGTGTGAATAAAAAAAATCGATAAACATATTTATGCCAGCGTAATTTTATGGCAGGAATAATGATTGCAATAAATACGCGGTTGACAGCATCACTCGCTATATTAAACTCCTCCATATTTCATGCACATATCTTATCATTTTTATCACATCATGCGTAACCAGGGCTGCCGCATCGTTTTATATCCTCGATCGCACCGCAATACAGAGGAAGTCAATGAGGGTAGGACACCACCGTGAATATTTCACGTTAGTAGACCACCCGAAGACACCCAACTACGCCAACTAATATTTATTTATATTCCGCATTTCTTTAGAATTAAGAGTATTGAAAGCCAGACTGTGTTAGGATTTCGCGAAATAAAACGACGATAGTGGATTATGCACAAGCGTATATTTAATTTTTTCACGGCATATTGAGTCAGAAATCAAGCTATGGCGTTCTCAGTATTCAAGGCGGGGTCCAGGTTGACTTTTTCAGAAACATATATAAAAATTATAATCTGTCATAAAAAATGTCTTATGAATTTGAATATGTCCTTCGTGCATCTGATTTCTCGCGGTGTATATTTTGTAATGTTTGTTTCAACAAGAGCATTGTTTCAACCGTATTTCTAAATCATATTTGAATGTTTTAAATTTACGTGTTTTCATAATACAGTATTATTGTGTATTGAACATGTTTTTGGTGAGTCGTTTCGACAACGTCACGCTTTCGGTCCGTACGTGCTCCTGGCCAAGGCCCGCCCGAGAGACATTCTGCCGGTACGTTGGCGGAGATGGCCGCCTTTGCACTAGTCACACGGGCTATTTTTATAAATAAAGTAATTTAAAAAAATAAAAATTGAAAGAAAAAAGATAAAAATGCGCCTTTTTTTGGCTACTCGCTTCTTACCTAGCGTTTTCCTCCCTTACGATATAGTACGGTTATATACGGTTCGTTCTAATTTTTTTTGAGTTTAGATGTCTATCGCTTGAGATTTTTGTTTTTAGTCAGTGAAAAATTATTTTCGGTTATTGCTACCAGATGATTCGGTATTATGCATACAGATTGTGTCAACTGATAAGCGATAAGTCCTGCAGGCGTTTTATCTCACTGGAGGCAAGTAATACCCACATACTGTGCTTATATTCACATATACTAAATTGGCCTCAATCGAACTCTATAGTTAATTCTACAACGTTATACTTTTATGTGAGAATTTAATTATATCTAATATCCTTATTAGATAAATATCTTGATAATGATTAAGAACATTTTTTTAAATATTGAAAATTGATTAAAGAAACTCTTAGAAAAATATATCAACGTGATTTGTGCGGGATTCGAACCCACATCCCCTCGCTTACATGGCAGGTGCATTACCAACTATGCTAACCAATCACTAGTACTAGACAAGAATTTTTAATAATCATATCCTATAAATGAAACAATGTTCTTATTATGCCTAATTAAATATTGTGTGACTTGCAATACTAGACTTTTAACACAAAGTACTGAGTGAAGCATTTTAAATCCAATCTGGATATTAGTCTATTTTAATTATGTCAATACACGTACTTGTTAAATTTAATTATTGGTTTTTGTGAAGACCATCTCACAGGAAGTACGATTTTACCTATACAGGTTTAATTGATTGATAATGATTAAGAACATTTTTTTAAATATTGAAAATTGATTAAAGAAACTCTTAGAAAAATATATCAACGTGATTTGTGCGGGATTCGAACCCACATCCCCTCGCTTACATGGCAGGTGCATTACCAACTATGCTAACCAATCACTAGTACTAGACAAGAATTTTTAATAATCATATCCTATAAATGAAACAATGTTCTTATTATGCCTGATAAATATCTGTTTTTCCTAGATAAAGATTTTTCATAGATAAATATCTGTTTTTCCAAAAAACATTTTGAAAGCAGCTTTACTAAACAAATTTTTAGGACACTGGAATATACAGATTTTACAATAAATATAATAAATGATTCATGTTTTATTTGTACTATATATATTCATAATGCACATAAATATCATTTTACTTACTACATGAGTAACATTGGCCGTTTTGAGGTGGAAAATATGATGCATCAAAAGGAAAACACAAATAAAATATTATTTTATAAAAATAAAAAGTTATTGAAGCGTTTTAAAAATTTTAATAGATAAAAATTATTTTTGAATAATTTTGTTGAATGAAAAATGAAAGATTAGCAAAAATCGACGAGAAGCACAAGTTTTTTATATTTCAGTACACAATAAATAACATCCGTGGGGAAGAAGGTCAGTTGATAGCTCTTAAAATAAAACATGGTATACATAAACCCTACAAACAAAATGCTATTTTAATGGTAGGAAAGTTTAAAAAAAATAAGGAAAATCAAATTTATGCGTCTCGGGTCTTTTTACGTATAGAACAAAATCGATATTATTGATTTTTGTTAAGACCGTCTCACAGGAAGTACGGTTTTGCCTATACAGGTTTGATTTTTTCAAATATTGAAATTGATTAAAGAAACTCTTTGAAAAATATCATCGTGATTTGTGTGTGTCCCACATTGTCATTATCAATAGAACAAAATCTGTTTATTTTATATTTATATTTTTTCTTCCCTGGCGCAATCGACTAACAGTTGACAAAATGTTCATAATAATTTTAAATTTATTTTTGTGGTAGGTTGATTGTACGGAATGGGTAATGAAACGCAAAATCCATCCCTGTAGAGTTCCAGCCCGCTCGCTCCATTTGGCGCTATTCGGCCAGCTCGGCGCGCACAATGGGCGCCATTGTGAACCCGCGACCTTCCAGTTGGCGCGGGCCATTGTGCCGCCGATGGACGCTGCCCGCGTTGCATTCGGAAACCAATTTCCTCCGCCCTTTGTTGGCCGTCGCCATCACAATCGCGACCAACGGTAGTCGACACTTAGTTGCGTATTTTTAACGGCGTGCTGAAAGCGAATCTGACACTTGCGGGCCAATAAACACGTCAGGCAAATAAACCGTTGCCTGGCGTGTCGAAAGCCTGCTTCATAAAATCATCGAATGTGACACAATTTGATGAAAAAAATCATTTTACGCGACTAGTTTCGCCAACGTGCGAGGTTGGCACCATTGAGCAGAGTGAGGTTTTACTATATAAGCTATTTACAAATGCTCTTTCAACACATTAGCTTGAGTAATCGTAGATTCTTTTCATTTGTATCGTTTATGCGACTGTCAAAGCATACTCTAAAATCACCAAACCACCGATATATTGTACAGTGTTGTCCAGATTTTCGGCCCTCGGTGCCTATTAGAGTCTGGAAACCCAGTCAGCCCCGCTGGACGGGCAGACTTCGCGCTGGAGTCTTGCTCCATCGGACGCCTCGGCGCAAGGTCCCGCCCGCCCGGCGGACGTAGTGAAGTCGACCCTGGCCGGAGTGGACATTATTCTGGGCGTCCACGGAATTACGGCAGACGAATTGCCCACGGAATTGGAGGAAGCAGTCCCACACAGCGTCGGCGGCTGAATGCGCGAGCCAGATGCCGTCTCGACGTGGTCTAGAGACTGCAACACTCCAACCCGTACCGTGCAAGCTGTTTTCACCAAAGCAAGCAGAACCCAATAAATCATGCATATTTATTATATAAACACTATCATGAACCACTTACGCTTAAAGTTATATATGTTAATATATTTTAGGGCGAATTTTTTTTTTATTACAGTTGGTCGTGGTGTGTTGCGTGGATATCCTGACACCCTGCGCGTAGGTTTCGGGGCTTGCAATGTGTGGCTTAAGTGGTAGCATTCATGATTTACTATAGTTACAATATTGTGTTAGGCAGGGAAAATGAGTGGGAAAAACCCTTTATTTGCATGTGTTCATGTGTAATAAATATCTACGAACTAAATAAAAAAATGTATAACAATAGTGCAATTATCACTCCTGGGTATGTTTTGGCGTTCCTTTTTGTATAGGGTGCCACGGGAGACGTCGGAGACTGTTATATTTTCACAGAGTGGGATGTGGTGGGGGAATTTATGTCTGTAGTGGAGTGTCGTCTCCAATCCCTTAGAGCCACTGCTCTAAGGGATTGCGTGTCCCCCACCACACATATATGTCCATAAGGGCATTATACAGCTGAAGATATTCCCGAAGAGTCGCACACAGGTTCTGCAGATAAATAAATGAACGCTTTTGGCTAATTACATTTCTGTTGTCGGTTATGGGGTACATTTTTTATGTTATTATACGCCAAAGTTGTAACGCCACGGCGGTGCGTCGCAATCCCGAAACACTGATCTCAGCTTCCGCACTTTTATTCTCGGGCAAGTGGCCGAATTGGCTCCTTTGTGCGGCCGTCCCGGACCTCCGGACCCCGCGGACCCCGAGCTTCACGATTTATTGCCGGCTAATAACGGCCCAGCACACCTCTGCGCGGGGCCGGAGCGAGATCTTTCGAATAATCTTCATTTCGAATAAAAAAATTTCAATGATTTATTGTACGTGAAATAGTTCCCATAACAGCGCACTTCACTTTTAAATTATTATAAAAATCTCAAAAAAAAATTCGGGTTTCTTGTAATTTTTTCAATAAATAAATTTTAATTTTTGAAAAAAAGTTATATAAAATTTAACGCCGAACGATTAGCTTTTAAAATTTTATTTAAAATACCCCGAGCAGGATTTGCAACAAGAATAAATTGCCCGGCAAGTAGATTAATATTTTAGTAGGCCTGCGACGTGTGGTGGTGTTATCGAATTCCCTCCGGCCCTAAGATCCGAGAGGCTCGGATAGCAGGCCGCCATTATTTCGGCCTATTACGCATCCTTTGAATGAATTGTTTTTTTTGTTGAAAAGGATGAGCATATTGCCATGAAGGCTACTCGTAACCAGCTGCTGGAACATGATTCTAACTATTATCCGATTATTTTAACATCGCTTGTTTAAATTAGATTTTTCAATGGGGTTTCAGAGGTTACCGACAACTCTATCACCCCCTAACTCCACGCAAGGAGTGGATAGATTACAGGTTGTGACGAATGAAGAAGTAGTAATATTTTATAGAATTGTTAAATTTGTAATGCATATTAAAACAACATAAATTAATATCCAATAGGTTATGAGACTACTGATGTTGATTGACTTCTACAGTCTGAAAATCACTTGAAAGGTGAAAGTGCTCAAACACAAAAATGGTCGTAGTCTCCTAGCCAACTAGCTATTATTTGTCAATAAAAAGCGACTACTGTAGTTGATTTCAATGCGTAGCATCTTTTGGGCACAAGGGCGGTGATTGTGAAAAAAAGTTGGGTCAGGTTGAAGTGTTATTCAATTTTATTATTCAAGTGCATTTATATTAGGAGCAAGGAGTCAGCGGCGGACGTGAATATAGTCTATAAATCGCTCCTAGGTCGCCGCCACTGGAGCTCTCGGATCGTTGCGGCAGATTGGCCATTTTGAGAATACGTCTGTGTTGCCAGCTTCGAATCAACTGATAATTGGAAGGTTTAATCATGGCAACGACGCGGCGAGTGATTTTTTTTAAGGCTGTTAAATTTTATCTAGTTTATTTTTTCTCACGTGATGTTTTGAGCTGTTGGCGTGGGTTTCTTCGCAGTAGCATTTTCCCAAATGTGTTGCCAGTTTTTGGTAAATTAATTTATTGTGATGGACAACTTTAATATTAGCGACGACGCAATCAATGTATTTTAGGTTTAGTTTAGTTTTGTAGTGTGGATTCATCTTCGTGAACATTTTCATCTGTGTTGCCAGGTTCGACAGTTTTGGCTAGTGATAATTGTAAATTTTATTTATGACAATAACAAAATGAACAGTTTAAAGTTTTGAATCTTAACTAATTCGTTTAATTCACTTGATAGTTTTAGCTATTGTCGAAGAATTGTTTGTGTAAATATTTTCTTAGTTGGCATGGAATGGCGTCTCTGAATACGATTATAACAATGTCATCATGTACTGCGGTATGTATTACTATAATATTGCAAGTGAGTTTATATAAATTATATTATATACACGGTTCTTAATAACTCATGATATCATCTGAAAAGTTGGATTTCAGTAACCTTCCGTTTTATCCGATTACATAAATGTTATTAATCACAGGTTATTTATTTTCGCATATATACTATACATAAACAATAAAACAGATGTCCGTAGCAATTTGGGGTATTTTTGATTTTTTTGTTGTTGTTGGTATATCACATTGACACGACATATTTACACAAACGATATTTCACAACATCGACATGAATATTTGAAAATAAAATATCACCAAATGTCACGGCATGTTTTGAGATTTAGCAAGAGCCCTTTACCCCTACGATTGGCTGTATATAATCACCATTTATGATGGGTTTTTAAACAAATTTTCTTTATATTAAAAAATCTTGCTTTACGGGACGTGTAACTTTTTTTGTGGTTTAATACTACTGGAGTGTTCGTTTGCGGAATGCCTAGATATCAATGTTTTTTTTTCTTCGTATCAGGGGTGAAAGGCGGGACCCACTGAAGGGTAGTGAGCCGATTCGACCGTACATACGGCAGTGCGAGGTGGTTTCGACCCGATGTCTTTGTGTTCGGGCTGCTATTGGCGCATACGACCGGCATATTGGTCTCTCACCCGAATTTCCCCGCGTGTTCGCGAAGCCAAGAATAGCCATTAATTTTTAATGCCCAGCCATCACGAGAATGTCGTTTCTTTTTATTGTCTTCGCATTGAGACTTGCGCAAATCATTTTTTCTTGTTGCTAATGAAAAATATATTTTTTTTATAATGAAGGTGATGATTGCGTGCGTTGTCACATGGTTTTTTTTTAAAAATATTTTGTTGTTATGAATGATATTATGAAAGGCATCATCAAGGATATTAATAAAATACGATAAATTTTGTATAATAGTTTATTATATAATATGCTTACAAATACGGAGATGTTAATGATTTATCAACGATAAATATTAAATATTTCAAATAAATTCGCATATTTTACCTAAACATATTATAGTTATTATGCACTATTTAGATCATCGATACACACATGAAACCACGAGAAAAATCATCAAATTATATTTTCTGAAACCGATGGGATTCGGGAAAAATCTTTATCTGTATGATTTGGACCCCGTAAGCGTACAAGCGATTATAGACAACTGCGACTGTACTGTGCTTGTTATATCCTCCAAATACAGATAAATGATATAAAAAGGAGTGTTTTCCTTCTATTATAATTGGAATCTGAAGGTATTTTAATTATTTTATAGTAATATTCTTGGTTTACTATTGAAACATAGGACCTTCTTGATAATCAAACGATTTGGATACAGTTTATATCTACGACAGACTATTTTAATTTCTAATACACCGTACGTATAATATATATAATGCTGTGTAAGCCTCTGAAAATCAAAATTGCTTATTTAAAAAAAAAAAAAACATATCCAGCGATCTTCCAGCTATTTGACCAATCACATTTGTCACATCGTATGTAATAATGTGCATGTAAGTATAATTGCTGCGAAATCGCTTTTATTCCACTTATCCAACGCGAACGATCACAATGCGAATAAATCAACTCAGTCGAGTGCGAAGATTCGAACCTGCATAACCGGTACGGCGGGAGCTCGCTCTGCCCCTACCTGTCTTCATTAACACCTTCGGTCCTTCAAAACAAACACGGGGCCGAGCTGGAGGCTCCGCGTCCGGCTGGGGTCGGTTTCCACCGGAACCCGCGCCGGGAATATCTCGATTTCGCTAAATCACCTGCGCGCCTGCAGTTCCGCGAGAATGTGTTTGCGTTTCAAGACGTTTCCATCTCTTGTTTGTTTATTTTTGTTATCATTTCGCGTGATTTCTTAGAATTCTTGTTTGCGTAAACAGTATCACGAACAATAAGCTTACCGAATATTGGTGTTATAATTTAACATTTATTCAGCGTATGGACTATTTTTTTGTTACTGTCATTGAGCCGTATTTCTTTGTTGCAATTGCAATTTGCTATTTTTAAGGGTCAATATTTAATGTTTTTACCAAATGGTAGTTTGATAATCACTCTCCTTTTTGAGTACAATATTCCGTTGCTCATCCGTGCGAACACATTCTTGAAAGCGCTCATGTTTTGAACGCCATTCTCATGTAGTTGAATGCATTTTACCAATAACTTTACTATATCAATTTTGAATTCTGGACAGACTTATCTGCTAATGTACGTCAAATTCAGATATATTTAATTAAATGTCGGTTTCTAGTCTTCCCTAGTGCTGTACAAACAGCCGGCGACGCCGCCTACTGTGCGGATTGTTTGGTCAGTGGGCACGCTCGTTAAACGGTAGCGTGACGAATCGCGTCAGCGTCGGAGGTAATTTCTTGCCTTCCGCGTTAAGCGAGGCTGGAGTATAATATTGACAAAACTAACAATGGAAATGTATTGCGGTAGCGGATGACATCATTTGCATCTGTAAAGCGCCTATCACGCCTAATCTTTTACGTACACGTTGCAAGCGTGTTCTGAACGCAACAATAGAACCCTTGAGATACCTTTAACAACCTCGTTGGACCGTAGGTCCCTTATTCATATCCGGTCGTGTTATATTATCATGCATTTAATGTTTCCGAGTATATGAACCCTACGACGTGCTACGTGAATAAGTATATAACAGCAAGTATTCATTGAGTCTTTCGATATATGCTCGAATGGTTTTTACTCGGAGGCCGCAGATTTTTAGATTGTATTAATTAATTCAACATATTTATAGGTTTGTGTACATAAGGAAAAGCTAGTCATTTTGTGGTTATCATTTATTGGGGAATGCTAAGAAATTAGTAATTGCGGTCGGTGTGGCAGGGAATACCTTCATTACTAGCAATAATATTATAAATAGTTATTACATAAGTTTTGGTCAAAATAAAAACTACTATCGATAGAATGAAGCGAATTCAGACAATAAATGTAGCGATACAATCACATTACAATAAATGAAAATTGATTTTCGCGAAATACAGGATGCTTAAAAACTTACTGCAGCAAGTTAGATTAGTGTATATTTAAAATTGTTAAAAAAAAATTTCTTCAAAAGTTAAAACGCTAGGCCGAAAAAATATTGAATCCATTTACAATTCCAAATGGTGAAAAAGTCAGTACGTGTAGCTTTTTGGCACTTTGCGGAGATATTTTTTTTAGTATTAAGATTCTTGCAATTCATAGATTATGACTGTTAACCTTTTCCAGTGCTATGTCTACTTCATAGCAAATCATAAAATTAATACTTTTTGTTGTGATTTTTATTAAGTAGAATCGCCAAAACTGAACAGTATGGTTGAGCTTGATCGCTCAATTCTCATTTAATTTGTAATTTCGCTTTTATTCACTAGCATTTCGGTGCAGCAGCAATCTACCCATTGAATTTAAAAAGGAATGATTGATAAGCGAGAAATTATTTGCAAACCGGGTGTGCCTAATTTAAATGCACACGTATCGTTTTTTTTTTTTTTTTTATTACACGGTAACACGATTGTAAAATCGAATTGATGGTTCGGCGTTCACGGCCAGGTAATTAATATAATCAGCTGTTTTTATTGAGGTGCTGGTCGCGTGATTCGTAAGGACACTTCTGCACCGGGCCGGGCCAGGCAGGCGCTGTTTCTGGGGGTCAAACGTATTCATTATTTTGGTTACCAGTTGCATATAGCCATAATTTGCGTATATAAATAAAATATACGCATACCAATGTAGAGAATTTGTGTGAATTCTTATTTATAAGTGTTCAAGTATTGTGACTAGAAACAAATATTGGGGAATCTTGATGTACTCTCATTATACATATGTGAGCTTCGAAAGTGTGGCTACGGACGAATGACTAATATCGCTATTTTTTCAAGTTTATTACGTTCACAAAGCGCGTGCAAGCTTTGCCCTACATCACCCCTAATGAATATACTGCCTCCTTTTCCAGTTACCCGTACATGTTTAATGGCCGAGCAAGGCGATCCCATCCCCCCTTGGCCGCAGCATACAATCTCCTAATACATATTAATTATTCTACCTTGATATGAGCTCGGAAAAAGTACAAAGGCCGGATTTTCTTATAGTTTATATCAATTTACATATAAAGTAAGGCTCCTTGTGTACTTTTAACCTTTAGAAAAGTTAGGAATAGTATGCATCGATCACCAGATAAATTTATTTTTATATTCAAATTAGATTTTTATTTTCTGAATCCGACTGTACGTCAGAGAAATAAATATTTATTGCGTGTAATTTGAGTATTTTATTGGTACATTTCAATTAACTCAATTAATCATTTACTTATAAACTTTTATCATAAATCATTGGAATCGAGCAAATTGCACGGAAAACTTTGTGACCTATTGACGCGTAAAGTAGATAACTTGATGTAAAATGATTAATAACTACTTTGAAGTTTAACGATTTAATGTTTTTTTTTTATTTTAAATATTTGTGTGGAATAAATTCTGAATTGATATCTTTATAAATTATAAAATTGTCTCCAAGCTCTTAGCAGCTATTAGAGGAAAACTTTTTTTAATGCAGTATGTGGTTTTCCTGTAAACAAACTCATTATTGTTCTTGTTGAGGGACAAGGCATTTGATTCGTGAAGATCCATTATTATAATGATAAAAGTACCTTTGTATTTTGTCTTCACTTTGAATTTATTAAAATTATTTGCATTACTAGTTTCAACCCAATACACTTGGTCGAATACAAAGGTACTTTTATCATCATTATTGTTATAATTGGCATTAAAAAAAATACTAACTATCATTACGATACCTATATGGGGCCAAAAAAATAATTAAAAATTTAAAATAGTGGACTGTAAAACAAATTTGCTTGAGATTACACTATATAAGCATCCACTCTTAAGGTGATGCTCAGGTTCTCCCTTTCGAATGATACCACGGGTTTAGAAACAGCCTATGTTCGCGGACACTCATACATAATCCGGCGTTTTCCGGCTTGTTTGGTTCGTGAAGATTTCATATATAAAATCGTAGCGGGGACAAACCTAGGTAATTCGAATAGCGGCCTTATTCCACCCCCATATTGATAAGGGTGCGGTTTGGAATATTTGCGATTACCGGCCTGTGAAATTGAAATTCTCCCCCGGGCTTGTGCCGTTACGTAAGACCGCCCGCCGCGCCACCCCCTCGAGCAGCCTTCTGATCGCATCCTCTTTTCCGGAATACACCGTGAAGATTTTGTAGAAATTTAATTTGCACATACCTTCCAGGTAGCGTTTACTGTATCTATAAATAAAAGGACGCGTCTTAACAAATGTTGCGGATCCCTTTTCCGCGACCCGAAACTAATAAATTTTAAATGCAGATTTCTACGGTGCGGGGGTAGGACGCCGACAATAAAGGTTTGGCAAATACTCTTAAAATGATTTTTATATATGCTTTTCGTTTTCTCAGAAAGCGATAAATGTTTGGTATTCGATATGTCATCTTTTAAAGGGACGAATTTTAAGATGGAATTCATGTTAAAAAAACACATCTTTAGTAAATGTGTCCTTGTAAAATATATGTTTTATTTTATGTGTAGGCAATATTTTTTTGCCTTTAAAAATAGTACAAATACTTCTGACATTTTTTTACTACTAAATTATTAGTAGGTATTCGTCCAACTATTTCATAGTTAAGATGCCAATAGATATAGTATGACGTGTCCTCACGCGATGTGTGCTAGTTATTATTATTTATTACGTTAACCCGGAACTCTTGCATGCGAGTTTCCTTGATATCGAACCCTAAAAATTAAAAAAAATATTTTATTTATTATAGTTTTAGTATTTTTACGAGTCATTCATCAAAAACAAATATCTTCAAAACCCTAATTGGTCCCAAATTGTGTCGCTGTATGTGGAGCCGGCTTAGACGCCGTAACAATAACTTCGGAGGTCATAGCTCGTCATCCAAAAATAATGTTTCATTTTTACTATTTAATTGGCAGTAATTAATTATTCATAATCACTTAACTGCTATGCTTTCAAATGCCAATGCCAATAAGTTCGCTATTTTTGGTAGCCATTGGTTATGTATTTATTTTCCTGCGTGATAAGACGCGTCATTGAGCTATTGAGCCTCATTTTCACTGTCTTTTATTCTCGAGTACCGCAGCCGAAACGTCAATCAATCATCAAAGCTGGACACGGCTTAACATCCAAAAATAAGTCCAATGACATTCATTGTTTTTTTTGGAACCTATTTGTGTTTTTCCAATCCTTCGCTTATAAAAACACGTTTAGTGTATGGTTAAATACATGTTTTATTTTAACTTTCAAGTTTCGATTATTTATACTGACTGGTTTGATAACAATAAATACTTTATTAGTCATCATGACTGATAGTATATTTTAGTTACGGCTTAACTGTTTACATAGCAGTTTAATGTGGTGCCTTATTGCTTATTTTTAGCTTGATAAAATAACGAGTAACTTCATGGGAAATCGTCATCAACATTGAGTTTATTTAGTTATTTATTTTATCTTATAAAACAATAATATTTATCTTCGCAGGTCATCTTTACAAATATCAGTTGCGGAGTTACTCCTGAAAATGAAATTTATAAAAAAAATCTTTGATACGTATTTGCTGCTACGATACAATAATATGTGTACAGTAAAACCTCGATATAACGGACCCCTATTTAACGGACATAAAAATAGTTTTAAATGCGAAATGTAAAAAAAAAATTTTTTTTCGTAATTTGCAAGAGTTGATTATAAAAAAACAGCAAACTTTAAAATTGCTAACAAAACTTGATTCCTTTTTAGTAGGATTACCGAAAGCAAGCGCGTCGATATCAAACATCAACGTCTCTTCACGACGAGTGTCCAAAGACAATTCAGTAGAATTTTGTTTGTGTTTTTTGAGTTATATTAAACTTATTTTTATATAACGGACTTTCAGCTTCAATGGACACCCCCCCCCCCCATTAATCTGTTATATCAAGGTTTTACTGTAATTGCAAAGGTCATCTTGTTCATAGTAGTAACGGATTGACCCTTTGCATTGTAAGTTATTTGCCCTATCGCCGTGCTTCGAAAGGCCAATTATTTAAATAGGGAGACATTCGGGGGGACCGCTATAAATAATGTCATTAAAATATCCATTTGCACGATGAGGCGCCGGCCTCGGTTCCAGCGAAATTCGATCTGCGCAAACACTCCCCCGAGCTAAAAAAATACTTTTAATTATATTTGGACATTATCACGCCAGCTCCCCCCTGCTTGCTTTTAATCATACTAACTTTTGTGATAGAATGTTCTCGATAAACAATTCATGGCCCGTGAACTCCCACAGCCTTCCACTGCCCTCGGAGGCAGACGGGCCCCGGGCGTGTGTGAAAAAAATTTCTTTTTCTTTTAAGCGCCTTTTATAAAATGTATCCCAATAAGTTTCCGACAGTGCCTGCTGAAAGAATATGTAACTTTTCGTAGCTTCATAATTTCAAAACAGAGTTTCAAACTTTTTATGTTTTATCCACAAGTATATGTATTGATATATATGTATACAAGTATTGTGCTTACCACACGCCACTGGTGAATGCAGTACTGTTGTTTTCAGTATCACAAAACTCATGGGACTTACCCGAATACCTGTCGCTTCTGAATCGAGAGGTTTTTTTTTTTTTTTCATAGTATTATTTTAATTGTGTATTCATTTTCAATAAATAAATTATACAATAATTTTAAATTAGAAAGAGTATGTGAGTGTTATTGTTGTTTCAAATCGTACGATAATAAGCAGTGCAGCGCGAGCGAGGAGGGGGTGTGACGTCACGGGGCGGATCGATGCGCCCGGCGCTGTGATGGAAGTCCCAGCCCTTAATAAAACTCCGTATTTGCCGACTCTCACGTTTTTCAAGCCCAAATTTAAATTTATCTTGCGAATAACGCCTGGTTTTTTTTTTTTTAATAAATTTTATTGTGTTATTTTCAAAACTATCGCCATACTATGTTGTTTTTGAAAATATTAGATTTAAACATTTTCATTTGATCTAATTTTATACAAGTCTTTTTTATTGTACTTTTTTCTTATTCAATATTTTATTCACAGTTTTCACTCAAAACTATCGAAGGTGATTCTCACGATTTTCAAAAACATATTTTTATTTCATGTATATATTCCCGATATCACACATTTCTTTGATTAATTTTTTAACAATATTAATATTACTTCTTCACATTGCTTTGTCACACTATATTCGATGTATTATCGGATTTTTGTCAGATTTTTCTGTACTGCTTTTATTCTTGTATTCACTTGTCTATATTGCATTCGACCTTTACCGAGAGGTTTTAAAAAAAAAATATTAGCTTACCTAACATTTTTAAAAATATATTTCTTTTACAAATAAAAATAACAAACCAACATTTTCATGCTTTATTACTTAAAGCATTGTATTATACATACAAGAGCGTATTTCAATACAAGAAGCCCGAGAACAAAGGAAGTCGCGGCCCGCCGTGTTACGTAAAGATTGCATGACTCGCAGAAACCCACCCCGTCTAGTAGAGGAGGCCCCATACTTTCAACCCCTTTATTAATTACCGACACACTCGCAGGGGGCTCAGGGCCACAAAGCTGTGTCAATTGTGCGGTGAATATTCAGTTCGACTATCAGCACTTCTTTCGTGTAAGTGTTTTGTTTAAAAGTAATGGCGTTCAGTCCACAAAAGCAACGTTCGCCCTAAAATATGCTTAAACATACAAATTTAAAAAACTAGGATTCAATCATTTTGAATTTACTCGTAATGATATATTTTTATTTTTTTAGTACTAAAATAATGGCTCAGTTGTATTCAGTGAATTAAACTGCTTGTTTTGCTTTAGAATTTTCTGCACGCCACTGGTTGAGTCTTATCTAGCTCTTGAGCGTCTAAAAATATGCCTGCAAAAATATTTGAAGAAAAAATATTCGAGTGGTATTTTTTATTGGTTATTTTTTGATCGATGGGTTCGCAGTCTTGTGTTTTTAAACCTAAACGATGCGTACTAACAACTATAGTTTTTGTGGTGTTATATTTATTTATAGTTATAAGTTAAAAAATGCACGTTTTTATTTAAAATTCAACACACGGAACTCATACTGAGGCTGAAGTCGCGATAAGAAAAGGTATTACCCATATAAGTTATAGAGACTAGCAGAAAGAAAGAATTTAAAAAAATCATATTGCTGTTATTGGATTTTACTTAAGTAATGTTTAACAATTCAAATGTATTCATGCTAAGTATGTTCTAAGCATAAGCTAAGCAATCGGTTTATCGTTTGCATTGAATGTTGCCGCTTGCATTTTGTCGTTCTGACTTGATTTCAAATCAAGCAGACGACCGATGTAGTAGGAGAGTATTGTTGGTCTTGCGGGTTGATAAACAATAATAAATGATTACATTTCACAAATTGAATTTAAAATTGAAATTAACCCTTTGCACTCGAGAGGTGCGGATTCCGCACCACACGATGTAATGCCGCAACTCGAGAGGTGCGGATTCCGCACCAATTTGCTTGGTGCGGAAATTCGATGTGCGGTGATAACTATTTATGGTTTTTTATCTGGTGATTTCTTGTTTATGTTTATGTGATCTTGTTCTTTAAAGTTCGTTACTAAGCACTGCCCATATAATTTTACAAAGATCATGTTATCCCCCTTTCAAACTACGCTAGAATTTCTTATCCAAGATTAGTGCGGCACCATAAAGCGAACTGCATTTTTGGTCTCAGTTCGATCTTGACAGCCATGGCAAAATGACTAGATGTGTACCTACCTAATCAACCCATATATTTTTTGCTTGTACTTCTTATCGTAATCATTCATTTGAGGGTCCTTATTTGCTTAAACTTATATTGCACTGAAGAATAGATTTTTTTCTCCCTCACAATATCAATAACCTTTCCATTCACTTATCGTACCATTATTTTGTTTGCTTTATAATATATAATAATATTATGATAATGTGTATCTCACTAAACAGCTGAGAGGAGAACAGCCGCTTAATCACTTGCGGTATATGAAAACCTTAGTTCGGCAATTGACTGGAGATTTTCGTCACACACGTGCTAGAGCTTCACTTCAACCTGCGATTCCGAAAATCCGCCTAAGTGGAAGGCTGCATAACATTCTAACAGGAGTTAGGAAGGATTACAAAGTCTGTTCTCAAAAAAATAAACCCGGCAAAAGACATCAAACGACATACTTTTGTGATACTTATCCCGAAAAGCCGGGCATGCATCTCGGCAATTGTTACATGAAATATCATACAAAGCAAAATTACAAAGACTTTATGTTTACGAACCTATCTTCGTAAAGATGTAAATATACATTAAATGTTAAAATTAAAAAAATTATGTGTCAATTTGTGTGTGTGAACATTTTAAGTTAGAGGTAAAAAATTCACCGAAAGTGATACGAAACGCTTCGAGTTGCTGATTAGTCCGCGCGGAAACGGTCTCGAGCGCAAAGGGTTAAATGAACCGCTGACCGGCGTCGATTCGCTGAGATGTTTTTAGTGTGCCAATTCCGAGTATCGGTCAGTTGAGTTAGCCTGAGCGCCTCAAATGACAGCTCGTTAATCATACTATGCGGGTTGTCAGTCACGAGTGCCCACTAAATACAAAACTTAGCTTATAAATCTGCTCGGCATAGGTTATGTAAATATATTTTGGTTGTATATTAAGTTAAAGTCTAAACCTATCACACATGTTACTTTTATCTCATATGTAGATAAGTCCAGTCTTCTTTCGAGGAGACAAATCCAGTCACCATCTTGATCAGTGGCGTGCCGTCCATACAACCATTAAAGTAGTAATACTCGGTCACTATGTTTTAGTTTTATTATCCATGTTAATAAAGTATTTATTGACCGCACACACGTTTATCTTGTCGGTGTATCCCCCACAGACTCTTGGTTGAAACCTTCCCTGCTATAATTTTAATTCGAAAGATTATATCCATATGTAAATACATTCTTTTACTCATCCCACATTGTTGAAGGTTTATACTTATATTCACATTTGTTTATCAGTGTAATAACACATATTTCCGTTATTTAACGGTGTTCGGTTTGACAAAGGAAGAGTGAGATTAAATGTAGTTAACGCTTGCTTCACAAAGACCCACTAAAGTCCTTGCAACTAGATAGTTCTGCCAAGTAATCAGATCTTATAAACATATTCAAGTTGTGGTTTCATTTTGTCCCAAACTACAATTCTAATGTTAAAATCTCATTTATCATTAATCAAACTTATATCCATTATTCCACAAGTCTATGTGTTATTATCATCACATGTTTAAATTTATATTTTTGTTTATACTCTGCAATCTCGTATGTGCTGCATGTGTGCGATTATAAATGTCAATTTTTTTACCACAGCGGCAACGGCCATCGCAAAAAAGTAAACCCGCCTCGCATGCTGTACTTGCCCGTGGCGTTTTTTCTGGCGTGAAACTCCTCCGGGGTTTGATGTCAAGGATGCCCGAAGCCGCGCGTACGGACAATGTTGTTGATTGTCCGACTGAAACCAGTATTCAGCTTCCTCGGAAACTCGAGCGACACTGACCGCCGGCGGCGCTGCGAGAACCAGGGCCGGAATCGAAACCTTCGCCACCGAAACCGAAACATCAGCCATAATTAGCAAAGTATTTAATATCACACAATACATTTTAACCAGACCATTTTCGGGGATTTTTTCTATATTTAAATCTATGATGATGGTCTATGCTCTAGGACAGAGGTGTCAAACTCAATTTTGCAGAGGGCCATATATTAAATTTAGTATGTGTAGGCGGGTATTCAAATAAAATAAGTCTAAAAGCTCTAAAAAAACATGATTCTTCTTTCTGTGACACATTGTGATCGCGGGCCGTATCTTTGACATGACTGCTCTAGGACCAAAACGTCAGAGTACTGAAAACTTGATGTAGCTCAACACCCAACAAATCAAATCAACCTATAATAGTGTCTGCTAAAACGTACGAGCATAGCCTTAAGTTCTTTGAAACAAGTAGTTGGCTGGGACGAAAAGACTACAGGAATTTTCTCTACATTCGTAACTGACGCACTGTTAATAAAAATCTACACTTATGTAGCTCATAACGTCTGCGTACCTAGAGAAATATTTTGTATCGCTACCCGTTAATATTAAGCATGCAAGAAGTTCTTCCAATCGGTGTAGGATAGTACCGTGCAAATTTCAGGACTTGGGTTTTTAGATTAGTATCTGGGCGAAACGGATAATTTAGCAATTTGAAAAAAAAAAAAATGAGAGCAGTATAACGTCTGCCCCGCGGCCGTGACCGAGTTGCGAAACCCGGTTCGATTCCCCGCCAGGGGGTATAAAAATATTTAAGCAAGAGTGGTACGTCCGCGGGGAAACTACCCCCAGACACGCACCCCCGCACCCCGGCCCGCGGGGGCAAGCGGGCGCGAATAGAAATGCAAAGAATCCTCCCGGACGAATGAAACATTTCAGTCGCGGAGATAACCCTACAACACGAAACCGGTTGAGTCGGATACCGAAAGTTACCTGTGAATCGATTTGAGTTTTGGCTGCCCGGTGTCATGGTTGGCATTGTTATATACATACAATGAAAATGTCGTGTTTCTTTTGTAATATTCATAAATGAATAACGCTTGAAAAACTATAAAAAAATCAGTTCAAACCTGAACCTAATCTGGTATCCAACTACATACATCCAACAAAGATTCTTATAAACATCTTACAATCCAGTGCAGTCTAAGAGTAGACGTTTCCAGCCACTGTGAGTGATTGTTACGTCCTGCCCCCCCACGCTAATGAAACCTCAGCAGAATTTATAAAAACAAAACACAGTAAGTAACATTTAAGTTTAGTTTCAGTATGTTAGTCAGCGTGCAAGGGGTTTTACCGTATACCTATTAATTAGGTGTGTTCGAGTGGGCTAATTGGCTCGTCTTGTCAACAGCAATTAGCGTCTTTAATGCGAGGCTGTCTAGCTCGGTGCATTCTCTGTAATAACTATTATTAGTGACAACAATGATTATTCAAATTCTCGTGAGCGGCTTGAGGAACACTCGACTGCGTCGTGTTTCACTTTCCGTAGAAGCTTCGTTTACAATGCCTGCGTGCAGAACAATACTGGCAGACGCCGATTAGCATATTGACTCAACGTTTAATTGACAAGATGTCTTCTCAAATAGGTTTATTGACTTTGCGATGAATGCATACGTAAAATTTAAATATCCATGTATATTTTTTATAATGAGTAATTTCTGCTCTCCTAAACACAATTATCAAACAACTGACGACAGAAAGGTGACCCAATAGCCTCCACTGTTGGGATGTTAGGCAAAACCATAAAAAAAACAACACCCAAGAGGACACTATTGAATAAATACAATTCGATGTTAAGCAACTTAACAATGATAATGGTAGTGTTAAAAAAAAACCTGTGGTCACATTAAATTCATATTTTTTTTATATGGATGGAAATGCAAAATTAATTCAAACGTTGAGATCGAGATGAGAAACGCTCATCGCGGGAGATGGGCCTAATTTTTTTAACTTCAAAAATGTTGCTGTATTTTACGGTACTCCTGGTAAATGATACTAATGCACCAAGCTGGCAACCAAATCAGTAAAATAAATAAAAGTGTGGTGAAAACACTTAACTCAAAGCACTTTGATAGGATCTTGAAAATATTTTTTTATGCTCTTGTTTTTTTTCCGCTGAAAAACGTCCCCTCCTCAATCTTGTCAAAATGATTAAGCGACTCAGCGCGACCGAATTATTTTCCGGAGTCTTCCAGATCTTCTTAATAAAGCGTCCTTTTAGTTTTCTTACTTCTACCCTTTTACTTCCGCCCTTAATTGAGTTTAATTCTCCCCGAGAAGCTTTCTCTTTTATGAGACACCTGTATTCCCAGTAAGAAAGCACCCCGGGCGCTTTAAGCTGCGAATTCGCGCCAAGCACCCACCCCCGTAATGCGAGACCCGAGGCTGTATTACATTGCGTCGCTTCCCTGTGATGCCGTCGTTTAGTTTGTATTTTTAATACATTCCACCATAAAACCGCCCCTGTAGATATACACAACCCTTTGGCTGAACTGTCCCCATTTCTACTGACTCAATTATCTGTTTATTTGTAGCGTTAACGGATTAATTTCGGATTTGATGAATTGTGTTTTTTTAAGTGATATTTTTAAGATGATCAAAATCATATGTTTATTATTATATTATTTACTGCATTCCAATTTGCAAATGACATTAATTTTAATAAATATTTTAAAAATATTTATCTTTTGAGTTACTAGGCCACAACGGTACAGATATGTTGATTCAAATTTCACCTGTGTCTCATCACCAATGCTATCTGCTTGTTGTTGGATATGAAAACCATGCACCTTGATTGTATTTGTACACCATTGAATTGTATTTGGAAAGCCTTTGACCACCCGAAGCCAATTCCGCATTTTGATAAGCCCATTAAGACCCGCTACAGACATTCGTGTTCTCATTGTATATTTTAGAACTTTGCTGGTTAAAAAAAATATTTAGTGTTTTTTTTCTTATTTATATTTCTATTTTATAGGTGTTATTTCTCAACCATAAGAATCAGGCATAGGCATATCCAGCTTTCAGGCTTGTAAAGCATACGAAGACGTTGGGTTTTTCATTTATTCCAGAATTATTTAAAGTGTAAATTTTCGAAAATAAAACGCGCTGCTTAACATTTATAGGAAATTATCGGCCATTACGCGACGCGGTATTGTCGCCGAAGTGAGGCGTGTCGATTTCAATTTAAATGCTAATCCCCCACCCCTCTCCACGAGCCGTCACCGAGGTGGGGTGGGATAACGCCATTACGGACGTCTCCGGTGGCAGGTGATTTATCTATCAGCCCTAACGACGCGACTAACGGGTGTGCCGCGAAAACAAGAAGTGACGCAACCCCGAACGTGCACCCCGCTCGCAGAGAGCGGTCACAACACCAGCCACCGACGGTTTCGATTAGTATTATTAAAAAGGTTAGGTATTTTAATAGTACAGGGTGTTTTTTATAGAGGTATAGAACTTTAAGTTGGCAACACTGTTTTAACTGGCGGCCATTTTGTCAGCTGTCAAGAAATTTATGTTTAGTTTGGTTTGGCATTTCAACATGAATAGACTGACGCCTGAACGCCTTTGGTGAATGGGCCCAAAACAAGATTGCCGTTGATCCCGATTTTCATAAGCGAATTTTGTTTAGCGATGAAGCTCACTTTTGGTTGAATGGATACGTCAATAAACAAAACTGCCGTATTTGGAGTGATGATAATCCTCAAGTGTATGTTGAGACACCGTTACATCCAGAAAAACTGACTGTTTGGTGTGCTTTATGGGCTGGTGGAATCATTGGTCCGTACTTCTTTCAAGACGATGCTGGTCAGGCCGTTACAGTCAATGGTGACCGCTATAGAGCCATGATTACTGACTTTTTCGTTCATCAATTGAACAACCATGATGTGCAGGAGCTGTGGTTTTCAACAAGACGGCGCAACATGTCACACAGCTCGTGCCACAATTGCTTTATTGAAGGAAACGTTTGGTAACCGCATAGTTTCACGTTTCGGACCCGTTAATTGGCCTCCAAGATCGTGCGATTTAACGCCGCTAGACTATTTTCTGTGGGGATATGTGAAGTCGCTAGTCTACGCCGATAAGCCCGAAACGATTGACCACTTGGAGGACAACATTTGCCGCGTTATTGCCGATATACGGCCACAAATGTTGGAAAAAGTCATCGAGAATTGGACCTCCAGACTAGACTACGTCCGAGCCAGCCGTGGCGGTCATATGCCAGAAATCATATTTAAATTATAATGCCAAAAAATTATCTTTCGAATAAAGTTAATTTCATGTCAATTTAAAAAAATTATCTTTGTTTTATTCCATTTCAATGTTCTATACCTCTATAAAAAAACACCCTATATAACAAAAAAATTACGCACATACTTGTGTTGTATCCAGGCATGTAACTCTAAGCGATGTATCAGTTTTGAATCACCTGTGATAGGTACTAGCATATTCCCGTCCAATACTTGTATTATTTGGTCCAATCGATAGTAAGTCAGTGTAGTCGGGGTGGAGGGTGGCGGGGTGGCGGGGCCCGCCAGTGGGGCGCCGCCCCCGGGTGAACGCCCTCCCCGCGCACGTACACTGAAAGATTGTGGGTCAGGAATGGACGCACCCCCGCCGGTGTTTTTCAATAACACCCCAGGATTAGACCGTTTCTCGTATTTCCCAGCCCTTACATCACGCAAAGCTTGGGGAGCTTATTTTTTTATTATTTGGTCGCTCCCCTTATTGGAAGTGTCCGGGGAAAATATTTTATTTGCGATGCAAAGAATGCTCGCCTCTGGACGCTTTCATACGAAAAAACAAAACCCATTTATATTATTAACCAAATGTTGTATTATTTTTTTTTTCATTGCTGCCAAATTGTTGGCCTCTTCTTTTTATATATATTTTTAAAAAAAAATCATTGTAAATACTTTCCTTAATGAGAATGATTCAGGATAGACCAAAAGCATGTTTTGAACATTGAAAAATAATTAAAAAAATATCGTATATCAACATGCTTATTGAAAAAAATATATTGTGAGCAAATTATTAATATAACGCTGAATAAGGCAGAGCACGCCTTGTTGTCTAGAAAATATGGTAGTATTTTTGTAGGTAGTTTATATGGGATGAGGAATATCAGGCAAACCGCCATTTCTTCAGTCGCCTTCCTCCACCCCCCCTCCCCACCCCTCTCTCCACCCAGCAGTACCACATTATAAAAAATGCGTTCGATAGTGGAATGCATCGCGGCTACCGGACATGGCATTTCCCGGGCGAGAGGCACATAGCCGGGGGCGTGCGCCAGACAGAGACGCAGCATCTCGTTAGGAAAACTACTCTTCAGCCGACGAGGGTTGGCAGCTGACGTGGCACTAGAATACCCTACCAGTACTGCGATGCTTTCAATTTTGATGATATACTATATCATCAAAAAAATTTTAAACACGATTAAACAGTCACGATTAAATAGTTTTTTTTTTTTTTTTCAATTTATATGATGTATTTGCATCTGATAATAAACGCACCAAAAACACCTTGTATTAATAGTTATTTAAATCAGCGTTTGATCGAAATGATTCAATGTTAGTTGCATTGAGACACATCATTTTTTTTTACTGTATGTGGGTCGGTTCGGCCCGGGTCGGTTTTTTAAATTATTATTTTTATGATTAAGTTATGAGCATCAGGATGGTGTTTTGCATTTTATTAGTCGACGGCATAAAAGCCAGTTGATCTAATTTTTTTTTTATGTCCCCAAATATGTGTTATTCACGTAGCTGGTAATTACATTTTATCAAGCAATAAAATCTCATGAATTGGTTCATCGGTTAAGTATGTGTTCTTCCAAACGCATTTTTTTACTAAAATATAAATATTACTTTCTGCTTGTACGGAATTTATTTTCAACCGCCAGATTTCGACATAATATGTTTATAATTAAATAAATAAAAAAATTAAAAAAAAAAACCCCTCTTAGCAGCGTACCATTTTATATTATTCAAACTTGACAAAATTTTTTTTTTTTCATCATTCGCAATGATGTTGTGTTATGGTTAAGGAGTCGATTGAAATTTCGAACCCTGAGCCGATTATTAAATTGATATTGCATTTATATGCATTTTGATCCAAACTGAAATTAGCTATAAGCACTTAATGTTTATGTGTCTAGTCACGCCGGTTTTCTTATGAGAGCGGTTCGGAATGCGCCCGAACTGAGATAGCGAATGTTCCGCGGATGGGAAAGGAAGAGCCTGGCGCGAGAGGGAGACCGAGGGAAGATGCGCCCGCGCGCCAGACAGAGAGGCAAACACAAATCGCGTTTATTACTTTTTCAATACAGCCGTTCGATATTCCAGTCTTCATTTAGCTATGTCTTATATTTAATTACGTTTTGTCATCTCCAATTTTCAGTGTTTTTTTTTTTTTTTTTTTGGTAGAATTTAATATTCAAATATGTCTACGCTTATATCACAACGCCCTGTTTTCTTACAAAGTACAAACACTGCTATATACATGAGATACATCCAAAATCGGATATCTGGTTAAAACCATTTGGTTTGTTGTATGTGTATCGATAGTGTATCTCGAGAGGTTTACTTTTAAAGCGTTTCATTTCCTTGTTACATTCAAAACAATTAAACTAGCCAAAGCTACTCCATCCCGAAACCCGATGGTCGGTAAGCGTAAATGATTATGATATATCCAATACCAATAAAAGCTGTATTTCGAGGTTGTGCACTTGTTAACATATCTCATGAAAGCCTAACGATTCCAACCAAATAATTAATCAAAACTAAAAAAAAACATAATTTCTCATGTTATGTGTTTAAACTCAAAAACTAAAAACTATCCTGCGTATTCACAAGTTTTATCACTGCCATAGTCTTTTTAAGCCAAAAATACAAATGGAAAGTATTTCTGAATCAATGGAGTTTTTGCAAGAGTTAGTACACAGATTCGAAGATATTTTTCTGCAGGCACACCCTAATTCTTCATCTAGACTGCGCCATATTTTATTCCCATTTCAATACGTAAATCTTTCTAAGCCAACCGCGTATTTCATCGCACAAGTGTGTTTCATTTCAGTTTTTTTATTTTTTTAAAAACGCTTTAGTCACATATAAACTGTTGACCTTTTTTTTTTCTTCATGTACTCAACTCTAAATACTCAGCACAAGATGGATATATTTATTTTAATTTTTTTCCGGACATGTCGTGAGTCTAGAAAAGCATTTTATTTTTTTAATGCAAAAATGTAAGCCGCATAAAATCTTTCAAGTTCTTTTGCGTTGAATTCGCGAGATCCCCGACGGGGAAAGCCGCCGCTTCTCGCGAAGTTTGACATAGTTTTTCCCCTCGAAGTGGATGTACACGGGGCGGGGTAAACGGTGCGGCGCCAGCGGGTAATGGGGAATCACCCCCGTGAGATGCGCCGCTGCCTGTTTGGGGCACTGGGCCCCCCAGCCGTCGCGGGATTCTGTGTCAGCCGCTCACGTCCTTGGGAGGGGGACCCTTCGATATGTAGGTCCCCTCAGCTGCTCTCCTGCAGATCAAGGCAACCTGCCTTAATTGCCAGCGAACAGTCTCACGCCAGGCCCATTGTTTTCTTATTTATTTAGCAGTACTCCATATTTTAATATGACCTTGAAAAATCATTGCAACAGCTTGATTATATTTATATATATATATATATATATTTCAATGTGAAAATAAATGACACCTAATTATAATCAATAGTCCTTGAAAGCTGTGCCTCGTTACTTATTTTTTTGGGAGGGGGACCCTTCGATATGTAGGTCCCCTCGCTGCCCGGAGATCAGCTGCTCTCCTGTGGATCAAGGCAACCTGCCTTAATTTCCCGCGAACAGTCTCACGCCAGGCCCATTGTTTTCGTATTTATTTTGTAGTACTCCATACTTTAATATGGCCTTGAAAAATCACTGCAACAGGTTAATTATATATTTTAATATGACAAAAAATTACACCTAATTATAATCAATAATCATTTTGAAAGCTGTGCTGCGTTACTTATTTTTTGATGTTCCAGTACAAAGCCCATATTTTAAAAAAAAAAATTTTTTTTTGTTCTTGTACCGAAACAAAAATATATTTTATTAAAAAAGCACTTTACAACCGAATATAAATTATAACAACGATCTCCAAAACCTACAAACATAGTTAATTTATTTTCTTTGTAAATTTTTTTTTCTTCTTAATAAATGTAGATCTTTGTAATATACTCTGTCCTTTGTTGATAGTAAAAATTTATCTGCAACAAATGACGCAGTTGATATAAATATATTATATAATGATTACCTTTTGCATAATATGACAATGACTTTTCAAGGTCAACCGTTATGATTCCATTCTTAATTTTTTAATTGAAAATTTATTTTAGCTTTTTATGTTCTTTAAGTAGTTGTTTTTTTTTTTGAATAAAATCTTAAGTAAAATGTCGTCAAGCTTTTTTGGGTCAATGTTTTCTTGTTCGGCCCTGAAATATCTTTTAATTGATTTTTCTTTATTCGGACGGTTCTGGGGCAGAATAATTAAGGCGATTTCACTTCGAGGGTGGCAAGCGAAAACACGTCATCAAACTCCATAAAAAAATGTATGGTCTGCCATAAAATAAAAACGTTGACGGAAATGTCATATTTTTAAATATGTCTTAACAAAACTTACTACATGAGAAAGCAAGCAAGTTTTATGCCAAGTATGAGGCCGTGGAAAATACCGGAGACGTTACAATCCGTTATTGTTTCAAATCGCATTTCTTTTTTCTTTGAAGAGGTGTGGAACACTTTTAAAAGCAAACTAAAAAAATATCTTTTTTTCTTGAAATATTTTTGTCACTTTGCCCCTGTGATAGTTAGTTCATATTTATTTCCAGCTTCGGTTTGCCAACCGTCGGTTTTTATTATATTACGTGTTAATCTCTGGCAACACTGCTTGTAATATAACGCTATTGCATATTTTATATAAGACGACGTACAGTGCATTGAGTGATTGTCGCAATGTGTATTTTGCAGTGCAGTTTATCTTCGCTCGAGCCGAATTGACCGAGGGCGTGTTTGGAGGTCGTGCTTCCGTCCAAGGTGATGTGAATCTATATCGGGACCTCTCCACAAGGCATGTTATATAAGCTCAACGCGGAAAATAGAAAGTGTTGTTCTTTATGGAAATAATCCGATTATAATATATAACTGCATTGTAAATTGCAATTTATCTATAATGCAAAAGCAACATTACTAACAATTTCGGTTAAAACATATTCTAAATAATTGATCTCTCTTTGTGGATGCAGAAAAAATAGATTTCTTGTCCAACCATAGCGAAACCGGTCGCCTTTTACTATATATACATATATATAAATACGTTTAACTTAAAATCTATAATTTCAATAGAAATGTTACGATGTAACTAATTACATTTTGTTTATTACTTATATGTGTGATGTTGTTACTGATGTTTTTATCGTGTGTATATAAGTTCAAGAATTTTTTATTGGAGACCATTTTTTTTTTTAATTTTCAAAATTATTAAAATTTACTTAAAAATGTATTTATTTTTGAATAGATCTGTACGGTTAACGAATCTTTATGAAAAACGATCCTTCAATATTCAGTTTACAATTATTCAATTATGTTTAATATATTTTATTACGACTTTTTAAATTTCAATAATGTTCATTTTTGTGGAGTCAAGCTATTGCAGATTGCTTTGAAATTTTCGAAACTGTTCAAAAAAGTTTTTTTAAAACCGTGGATAGTTATATTTTATACAGGCATTACATTTTATTGGATAATGCTAGTCTCCAAAGTTCTTTAAGGCATTATTTAGTTTTAAAATTTTTCTTTGCTGGAAACAGCTTGCCATGCTACACACTTACAGGATAAATAAATTATAATTGAATTTTATTTTTAACAAGCGATTTAAATCTTCTTTTACGTTTTAAACCGTTATTCGGATTTTTTTGTAAGGTGATGATGCTTCAGTTTCGTATTGCAACTGTTCTGCCTGGTCCTCAGGTAGGATGCTACGCTGTAACATACCAGTTAGAGCTCTTGTCATAAGTAGCAAAGGGGAACAAACAGAATAAGATGAATGCATAATCGAGTAAAGCCTTGCCAATCGAATTGGATCGAGCGTAGTTGGATAAAGAACAAGTGATTTTAATATCTTTAGGCACGCTTTTACCTACCGCGAGGGCTTAAGCTCGTTTACGAGTGAAACAATGCAAGCGCCTCTAATTCTATAACAATACGTTTATAGAGCGATCGATTTATCCATTAAACGGGTAGAAATACTGTAAAGTAACCTTTGCACAGATTATTTAAAAAAAAAAAACATATTTTCTAGTTCTTATTCCCGGTATGAATTTTGAGTTTAATTATGAGTACTGTCATATTTGGATGTCGTCTATCGTTCGTGAACTTGCATAAAACATCTACACGCTAGTACTAGTGAATAAGTCGATAGTTCCGGTAACCTTCGTAAAGATTATTTAAAAACACTTTCTAGTTCTTGTTCCCGGTATGAATTTTGAGTTTAGTAATGAGTACTGTCATATTTGGATGCTGTATAGACTTGCATGTCGTCTATCGTTCGTGGACTTGTATAAAACATCTTCACGCGAGTACTAGTGAATAAGTCGATAGTTCCGGTAATCTTCGTAAAGATTATTTTTTAAAAATCATACTTTCTAGTTCTCCCGGTATGAATTTTGAGTTTAGTTAAGAGTACTGTCATATTTGGATGTCGTCTATCATTCGTGGACTTGCAAAAAGCATCTTAACGCTAGTACTAGTGAACAAGTCGATAGTTCCGGTAACCTTCGTAAAGATTATTTAAAAACACTTTCTAGTTCTTGTTCCCGGTATGAATTTTGAGTTTAGTAAAGAGTACTGACATATTTGGATGTCGTCTATCGTTCGTGGACTTGCGTAAAATATTTTCATGCTAGTATTAGTGAACAAGTCAATAATTCCGACCATCCTGATTCGGAAGTCTGACGAAGAGTGTCCAGTGCACACATGCACCCGGCGGGGCGGCGTGGGTACAGCCTTGCACATTGGGCCGGGGCGTGGGGCGGGCTGGGGTGTGGGGCATAGGGGTGGGGCGGGGCTGGGGCGGGCCTGGGCTGGGGTGGGCCGCCCAGGAAGTCCCGCGGCCGCCCATCGATCGGCGCGCGGGGGCTGCGCGCCGCCCTAACTGGGTCGCGGGGATCAATATCCACCCGCCCGGCCGCGGCCGCCGGCTTCGGGGACTGACTTGAACCCCTCCGCCACCGCCACCGCCGCCGCCACCGCCGCCGCCATCGCCACCGCCACCGATTCCGAGTCCCAATTCTGAAAAAAAAATTCCCCCCATTTTTTTATTTCAAATACACCATGTCGAAATGGGCACAGGTCGTTTGATTTTTTTGACCGCTTCAAAATTACATTAAAATATAAAATCAGTAATAAATTGTACATTGAAATCTCTGCGTGCAGTTTTATTAAATATTAGGAATTATTAGTCTATATTTGGTATATATCAATGAAGATATTGGCACTGGAATGAGGAAATGCCTCAAGAAATGCAAAATGATCAATATGACATTTTAGCATTCCACACATGATACAAATACATCAGATTTAGTGCTCTCTACTCTGGGAGTTAGAAGAAAAAAATAATTATCACTTCCAGTAAAAGCCGCCTACTTACTGATCGTTACTTTATATAATATATTTATTTTTTCTTCCAAGTAAAATGTTTGGTGTTTTTGCCGTCACTCCGGGCACACGCGGGCTGTCCGTTTATGTGGAGCAAGACGTGCGATTTTGAGGCTGAATTTGCGATTTTTTTCGGTGCCCCACAAACCTGGCGAACCGCGAATTTTCATGGACACGATACGCTACATTTCGCATTGTACTCGCCATTTTTTTTCCCTCAAATATTGTCCAAACATGGCTTTTTGTGCATATCAATCGAACCGGTACTACCGAGTGCGTAAATAAACGTGTTTTGTTTTTTTTTTTTTTTGAGCTACCGAGTTTTTTAGTTGAGTATTGCCTTATAATTAGGTTCATGTAAAGACGATTTATTTTCTACTGTTAATGTTTCCTGTATATTCTAGAAACTACCACCAATTTTAATTATTTATTTTTTGCTTATAACGAGTTTATTATATAAACAGATACTCAATACGAGTAAGAACAGATTGCCTATTTTATTTTAAATTTCTCATACTATAAAATATCTTTGTTATCAAGGAGAAGTGTCGTCTTTTAAAGGGTGATGCGGGCGCCGCAGCGTAATGGGAATATGGGATAAATTAGATGGAGACTAAAGTGTTTTGGGGAAGACCGCGGAACCTCCCGCCCCCAGAGAATCCGAGTCGAGTCGGAGTGCTTCGGAACTTTACGGAGATTCTGCCTCTCTTCCCGAAAAAGTATAATAAGTTTTCATTTCTTATATTTTTCTCATACCGATCGAATGTCATGAATGCCAGAGTTCAAAGTTTAGTTTGCATATTTATATATTTAAAATCTTAATCCCACGAGGCTTATTATCAAAGAAATTTTCCTCAATTTTTAAGTTCATCCTAGGACACTCGAGGAGGCAGACTTTTACTTTTTAGTGAAAAAATTTCAATAAAAAATATTTTGAAAGTAAAAACACAATTAAAGTGTGAACTGTCTAATGAAAAGAATCGTTACTGAGGAAGTAATTTAACCCTAGGAGGGCGCAAGTGTTAGTCTTTCAGTAGAAGTCTTCATTTATTAAAGAAAACCGACAGATGTTGAAATTTAACTTCATTTCAAATAATAACTTCAAAGCCAAGCTAATTTCTTAAGTGTTTTATTATGTCTATTTTTATATAACGTTTTCTTCTCTGAAAACAATTAACGATCCGCAACCTTGAATGCTAAGAATCAATTTATATGTAGTGTTTTTATGTATATTCATTTGCTTAGAAATTCTGAATAGCATATAACAAGGCATATTTATAATTAACTGATTATGTATGCTAATATGAAACGTGATTTTTTTTTAGCAATCTTATTGATTTTTGCTCGTAATGTTTTGTATAACAAGTGCTAACAATTTTTATTTGTGTCTTGTAACTCTGTACTATATTCAGCCAGTTTTTTTTTTTTTGTTGTAATATTTTGGATTACAAATTCTCTTATATTGATTATATTGACAATATATCCTTTTTTTGAAATGTTTGATCCATTTTTTTTTTACTTCACTCGAGTACGGTATATATTATACCACAAACACAGGCAGTCGTAGAGCCCGGTCGCTACTTGTGCCTACACGCCTCGTAGAGCCGCCGGCGCCTACGAGGCGGGGCCGGGCCGCGTGCACCCCCGCCCTTATTTGTATGCACTGCATGCAGTCGTTGAGCCCCGCGACCAGCTCATGCGAGAGGAATCACTCCGGGTACTCCCCTGCGAGGGTCTCGAGTGGGCCTACTTGAATTTAACTGAGCCAAACGGTGCTACGCTTTTAGTGCTGACTCGATGCGTAAAACGGATTTGGAATTGAATATTATATTTACATCGGAGCTGGAAAGGGGATATCGCCTAATCTTCTTTTACACACACCTATATATGTATAATATTCATACCATAAAAATGTTAACGTCATTAACCTCTTAAGAGACGACTTGAAATATAGAAGTCATAAATCGCTGTTGGATAATTGAAAAAAAATATGTGCTTCCCTTAAAGCACTTAAGAGATTAGTTTTTCGAAAAAGGCTCTCAAGACGTAAACCGAATCTATCGTTTATTCGGAATTACATTATATAGATATATATTAGATGTTCTTCTCTTTTCTATTCCACTACCTATACTCGGGCACCCAGATCGATCCATCGGCGTCTTGTTGTGCACCCGGCGACTCCCTTCCCCGAACCGGCTCTTCGGCGGACGCCCACGAGTACAGCTGTTGCCGATGAAAGAACAATTTATAATATTGGCTTTACGCTCGCTTTACGATGTCGTGAAGTGAGTAAAGCGAGCGGGCGGCAATGGCGCGCACACAACCCCAAGGTTCACAGTATTCCTCAACATACAGGGTGGGCTGTGCCTAGGTATCGACGATAAAGCTACCGTAACCAACGATGCTCAAAAAATTGTCTAATACTATTAAAGTTCATAATTCTTAGTCCTTACAGTATCTGATGATACTTTATTTATTTAATCATAAATATCATTTTGATTTTATTATTATTGTAAATATTGATTTTTATTATTGAGTAATTATTAAATATACGTTTTATTACTGAAAATATTTTTTAACTAATTTTAATTCAGGTTCAGAGTGATGACGATTTAGTGAAAAAATTTAAAAGTTAAAAAATATATATCTCTCGATAACCTACCCTGGATCTTCAGGGAAGTTCCCAGAATGCTCGTGTATGCACGTTTGGGGTGTACGTTATTGAAACAGGGGGCTCAGGCATCAATCAATATTTTAAAAATAGGCCTGGCAGGTCTGGCTGTTGAGACGTGCGTATTCAGATCCGCGGGTGTAGGAGTGTTATTGCTCGGCGCCTGGAAGGGATGCTCTGTCGTTGCCATTTCGATATTGATCTGGCGGAGGCCCTCGCGTGCCAAGAAGTCCCCGCCCGGCCCGCGGCCCCCTCCACACGCCGCCGAATTTTACACACCAGACCATAACCGCCGAGGCTAGATCGCAGATACTTTGTTGATGATGGGAATTATTATTTATTTTTGAAGGCGGCTTCCCATGACCTACGTGTAGCCAGCGAAGGGGTGTGCGAATATACCCTCAATATCAGAGCACAGTATCGATACTCTTCTGTGCTTGAGATGCAGGAAAAGTAACGAGTTTTTTTTTTGCTGTATATGTAGTTTATATACCTTTGTTGATATCAATTATACATGAAACGAATATGACAAGTTTGATATTGAGAATTATTATTTCGTTTTATACCACTACAATGTTTTTATATACAAAAAAGCAGTGATCATATCAGCTTTTATATACCTTTAGTATTGTACTTCAGTTATTATGGTAATAGAATGTATCTTAATTATGGAGCAAGTAAGTCGTAAAAATATAACATAGTAATTTTTTTTTAAATATAAATTGATAATCTTATCATATATCTATATAAACCGTGAATGTCGTTGAACTTTGATAACAAGCTGTAACTTCAAAGCACTTTTAGGTTTATGGAAGATTTTCTTTAATGAGTTTTACAACTTTTTTTGAAGCTATTTTTCTAAATAATAAAAATGACGAATACGTTTTTTATATGAACAGTTATGTGACTCAAACAGAACAGCTGTGTTGAATTAATAAAAAAAATGCAAGGAATTTCATATAAATAACAAGCGTATCTGAAAAATAACTGGATTTTTCTTGTGAATCATTTATATTTGCGCAGCAGGTGCAATCTTCGTTTAATTTTCTATTTATTAATTAATACACTATCATAAAATAACATATATTATTTGCGTTTTATATTAGTTATAATATTGTCCTATCGCCTGCCTTTATCGACGTTAAAAAGCGGCATTCTATTTTCACAGTAGTCTTAAACTTGTGCTGAAATCTTAGACCGCGCAAAGCAGACGCACTAGTATAAGGTGAAACGGGCAGGCCGATCGCAATAAATACCTATACAGTCTGATTTCTTGTTTATTAAACTAAAATGTTCTATAAAATTCAACGAATTAAGCGTGACGGATCCGTATTTGCAAAAATGAAATGTAATTTTGTACCTTGTATCGCAGGCGCGGGTTAGCACCAAGTATAAAGGACAGACTTAACCGATTAACCGTAATCGATTCACACATGAAACGCAGGGAATAACTTTCGGGGCGCGATAGCGGTCGATTCGAGTCCCACCTCCGTTGAGCAAAAAAATTTCAAGAATGATTCTCGTCGTTTCACATGCGCTCGGTGTAGAATAAATACTCCCAAAGCGAGCGATTCGGTGCTTCGATCGGCGTGCAGCTCGCTCTCGTCCAACATGGAAGCAATTCATTATAATCCGGGCGAGTCGCATGCACGCACGCATCCGAGGCGCGTCTTGTCGGTCTCCGCCCTTGACACAGTCCCCGGGCTCCGCATATAGACCGCCGTGGCGCTCGTCAGGCCGGACGTGCGCAGACGGCCCGGCGTGCGCAGACTCCGGCGCAGGTGTGAGCCCCCTCCACCCCCTCACCTCCCCTCACCTCCCTCAACCCCCCCCCCCTCACCCCCCCACCGCCCCGCCCGCCGAGTCATCTGCCAAAAATCATCGGCTCCAGTTTTCCGCTTTTCTTTTCAGAGTACTCACACACGTTCGCTCGTCGCGGCCGCCGCGTCGTCCGGAAGAGTTAAAAAAAAAAAAAAAAAAAATAGCCATTGTGCTAATTTATTTACTGTGAATGTGTTTACTGCAAACGCAAACCATGTTTAAAAATGTCGACCCATTCTGTCCAGCAATTTTTGCATTTTAAACAGACCGCATTTTTTGAACGCCACACGGCGTGAATTTTTTCGATAGCTTAAAATGAAATGCTTCAAGAACACAATTGACTGTCATACTGATTTATAATACAATAAATTCCGTTACGCGTTTTCACATGCGTTCATTTTTCCAGCCTCTCGGTATTTATTCCATTGTTCGGTTTTCCCCATACGAAAAAGCTTCATACAGTGAGTACCCCTACTTAGAAAGCATCCGGCTAATAGTTTTTCCGTGTCTGCTGTAGTCTCCGGTGAGGCTCGGGCGGGGCCACCTTCCGATAAATTGTCTCCCCCTCCCCCGAAAAACAATTGAATTCCGCCTCCCCCGGGCATGCGTGACGCGCTGCCTCTAATTTAAATATGGAATGGAAAAAAACGCGCGACCTTCACTTCCGTTTTCTCCAGCCGAGTCTAAAGGTCACCACTGACTTTACGTTTTGACTTGTTCAACCCGCTGGGCAAGCTGTACTGCTATATTGATTTTAATGGTTTAATATTTATTTGACTAGATCCAAAGTTAGAAATGGGTTTTTTTATATAAATCATGTATCAGCTTTGTTTTAGCCTAGTAAATCTTATGCTTACAGGTCTAGTGAGCCTGCATTCTAGGATATCTTTCCGGACGTACAGATTTTGATATTGCTGCTTTTAAAAGTAATAGTATAATTGATAATGATTAAGTACATTTTTTCAAATATTGAAAAATTATTAAAGAAACTCTCAGTAAAATATCATCGTGGTTTGTGTGGGATTCGAACCCACATCCCCAAAGCTTACATGGCCGGAAACAACGTACTTATTATGCCAATTAAATATTGTATGACTTACAATACTAGACTTGTAACCGAAAGTACTGAGTGAAGCATTTATATCCGATCTGGATATTATTATTTTTAAAGTCTATTTAATTAAGCCAATACACGCACTTGTTAAATATATTATTGATTTTTGCGAAGACCGTCTCACAGGAAGTACGATTTTGCCTATACAGGTTTTTTATTGATTGATAATGATTAAGTACATTTATTCAAATATTGAAAAATGATTAAAGAAACTATCAGAAAAATATCATCATGATTTGTGTGGGATTCGAGAACCCACATCCCCAAGCTTACGTGGCCGGTGTATTACCAATTATACCAACGAATCACTAGGTACTTGGCAAGAGTTTTTAACAATCATATCCTATAAGTGAAATCATATCCTATAAGTTTCTTTAATATATAATAGTATACTCGTGTATCAACAATATATTTTTTTTTTAACATAGTTAAAACAAATCTGCCGGAAGATGTCTTGGAAAAATAGTTTGTACCCACACGTACAAACTGTCAAAACTGATATAGCAATGTACCCAATTGGTTAAGTTCAAGATTCACCTGGATTTCCCGATGAAGAGCCAACGGTCTAGCCGCTGGGCCCGCCGCTTTGGGCTTTAAAATAGAAATAGCAGAGGCTATAATCGCTTCGCCGCGGCGCTCCCGACTGCATCGTTAAATTTTCCAGCCGGTATCGATCGCGGCGCGCCGGCTGCACGGGCCGCCAGCCCCGGCCGCCGCGGGTGCAGGCACACACGCCGGGCACACGAGAACTGATTTTACCCATTTTTCGTCGTTTCGTATAGAAAGAATATTAACACACTTTAGGCGGGTACCAAATTGACTAAACTGATGTGCGTAGCGGACGAAATTCGCGTAAAATTGCACGTGTGAAATCTAGTCTATACACTCTGTGATTTTCATGTAGTCAAATAAATCGTTTCCTATAAAAAGTTGAACCACTTCATACACACTTTGCAGATTACTTGGCATCACAACAATACCACTTTGTCCTAAAAATTGTTCAATAATTGGAGGATTATCATTCCACTTCTTCATTGTCACTTTGCTCAGAATCACTGGACAGTATTGGTAGAAGTAACGTTGACGAGTCCTAAACAAACATTTCGAGCTGTGAACCTAAATAATAAAATGAACTTCTGCCGCTCTTAGAGTAAAGACATTCAAAAACGTATTTATATGCGCCCCGCCTTCAGGCCGTAGTCCGTGGAACGGGTACTAGTACCCGCCCCGCCTTTAGTGTGTTAAGACAATCGGCCCTAAAAGAAAAAAAAATGAAAAAGTTTTATGTTTGAAATTTTTTTTTTTGTTTGCTTGAGAGTAGTCAATGAAAACCGCTTGTCTCTAAGTTTAATAACGAGAATTTTTTTTTCGTTCTTACGCATAATGTAAATATGTTCGTGTTTCATATAAAACCTCATAGTACACATTTTCAGCATTTAAATTATCACAGCGATGTACAACAATAATGAATTTGAATAATTAGGATATAAAAAAATATTTTCTACCTAAATTAGTAATATACTATAAAAAAAAATTTAAATCGGTTAGTGAAAAAATTAAATATAATTGCAAAATAAAATGTACTTATGAATAAATATTACTGTAGTAGAAAATAAATTGTCTCTTATTCATGGCACACTGTGCGCTTGGTACAAGAATTTTTCAATAAATTGATTTAATTTGTTCTAAAATTAAAAATATTGATTGAAAGGAGAAATTATTCGAGTAACTGATTAGTAACATCTAATTAGTAAAACTCAATTTTTAGATATTATATTTAAAAAAAAAAAAAAAACGTATGTATCAGTCTGGTTCTCTCTGTACGGCGGGAGGGCGGCTCGTGGCCGAGGTTGCCCAAACTGCCTGAAATGACACGACCCTGGCGGGGGGTGGCAGCCCGGGGGCTGATTTTCCATGTTTTCAGGCGCTCGCTGATATTGAAATATTATGTTTGTGTCTTCAGCGCACGTCTGCATTGGAATTTTAATATCCTTCAGTGATATTTTGCAGATCGCTCTGCGTGATGCATGTACGAGTATATGACAGATTGGGTATAATATTTCAATCTTTATCGAAAAAAACCGGTCATATTGTAAATTATTTGATTTAGGTTTTTTTTTAAGTAAAAAAATACGTAGTATAGTGATTCAGAAGTCGCAGTGCGCACAGAACTGATTTCTTATCAATAGACGGATATAAATAATGAAAATATACTTGACTTTAGTGATTATTTTACGTTTGTATACTTAGAAAGGCTAAGGAGTTTCGTAATATTAAGAAGCTTTTGAAACTAATGATTTTCATTTTATTGACTTAGGACTCATGTAATTATTATGAAGTGCTTAGCTGGCCGGATAAATAGTTTATTTCCAACTTATACTTTCCAAACTTCTCCCCCACTCATATAGATATGGATGTTTCTAACAACCACCACACCTGAATTTGTAGTTTCACAAAGAAAGACTAAATAAGAAGAATTATTTGTGTCTGCTTCCGACATGTTAATTCTTCGGTAGTGTCTTTATCAAAGAAAGTGCTAAATTACTAATTAATTTCTCAGTTATAAGATCGTTTACGTGAAAACTTTAACAATGACCTTTTTTATTATTTCCATAATCAGAGATCGATTAATAAGCCATAATACGGTGGCAAATACACACAATGTACTTATTTAAATCACTATCCGTATTTAAAACCGGAACTGCACAGTCAATTCTTAGTTGTACTTACACAAAGCCACAATGCGATTAATAACCATTAAAATTCCACGGGAAAACTTTCACAATGCTATTTTTATTTAGAAACTCTATTCCTCCCTTTTCTTTTGGCGGGTGTACTGTGTTTAATTATAGATGACATCTCGCTTCTGGAATCATCTATTAGTTGATTATTATTAATGGTTTTGGCCAACACTGAAAAAACTTCTCATTAAAATGGTGTCACCGCGAAATTTTCGGGATGCGTTAGTTTTTTTTTTGCTTTCTATTAAAATTTCTGAGTCTTGTAGGAATTACGATCCATCGCTTTCAACTTGCGAGTACTGATTCAGATGATCGATAGTAAGGATTTTGGTTAGGAAGCATCGCTTGACAAAAATAAAAAAAACAATCGCTCAAAAAGTAATAGAATTGGCAACAATTTTGTTTTAATGCTACCCAAATCAAAACCAGGAACTACACAGTCAGTTATCAGATTTACTAATACAGGGATAGGGAGTGATAAAAAAACAATTAAAAATTTCTAAGCGAATACTTTCACAATGATGTTTCATCCTTATAAATTGTGTTTCTCCTTTCTTTTTCGCTAGACAGTCTGGTGGGCGTTTCGTGTTCTTGGCTGAGGGCCCCACTCGGTATATCGCGTGCCCCCGCGGGCAACCACGCGGCCAAGAACACGAATGCAAATTCGCTACAAATATTTACGTCTGCGGCCTCTCCCCGATCTATTGAGCCTGTCGGGACGCCCTGGAAGAGACCATTCCTAGGTTGGTTAGGGCGGGTCGAACACTTTGAATAGAACATTTTTCAATTGTTATATTTTCTTAAAAATAAATATTTTTAGTATGTTCCGCTACGACTAGTTTTGTTATTCAAAATCCTAGGTTGGCATCGTCAAGCAGTGTGTAAATAAAAAAAACAATTAAAATCATTTGTAATCGCTGATTAGTCAGAAACATCGAACTCATTCATTGGAACTTCGTTATTTGCTCATTTGTAAATAGTTCACGAAACCTCACCCTGCTTGACAACGCCAACCTGGGATGCTTGCGAAACAACAAATAAAAATCTGAACATCGCTAAAAATATTTATTTTTTATTGAATATAATGAAATCACACCAAAACGTTTCCGTCAAAAACATTGAACATATATATATTTTTTATTTAAATTATTTTATATTTTGATTCATTATGATGATAGTCAAATATTAAAATATAAATGCGAATTCCAACCAGCGTGTACATATTTGTACTTAGTTCACGCTGTGCATTATTTGTACTTGGATATTAGTGGAAAAAAATCAGCGGACACATTTTCGCATCTACCTAGTATTTGCGAGCGATCAATCTGTCACGCCCGCGAGCGATCAGTCGTGTTTGTTGCATAGATGATTCGCGAGGTTCAATATCGTTAAACCCACTGATACATGAAAATGCTACTTTTAGCAAGAGCCAATGATCACTTCAGTGCGTTGTCGAAACCGGCGATGACTTGGGCGGCGTCAGCGAGTCTGCGGCGTGTAACCCTGAAAACTAAACGCGAAGCGTGTGGCGGCTCCGTGGCGCAGGTTTTACTTTACGACCATACATACTTGGAGCGATTACAACGTAAATCGCCAAACGTTTCCCTGACACGTGGACTACTTCACTACGAGTCACTGTGTCAATGTTTTTGACGACCAGTTTAAACTGCTCGAAGATGCCAACCTATCGTGTCGGCGAAACTGGTTACGTCAAAAAATAATTTTATGAAAGTCAAAAATATCAAATATAGACATTGGATGTCTGGAGACATGTTTAGATGTGATGGGTCGCTTACGATTTTGTTTTCATTAAAGTATTAAATATACAGTGTTATGGCCGGCCCGCTCCACGGGCTGTGCCCGGATGTGAATAGTTTTAGTGTAAGTTTAAAATTAATACACGGGGTCTCTAACTAATTGAAAATGCAAATTAGGCTACTATACTTTAGCCACGTTATAAATTATCTAATAAACTTTGAGAGCTTTCTAGATTGTATAGCTATTAAAACTTATATTTTCGTGTTTTTGTATGTTTTTAGTATTCACGGGCATGTCGATAGCGGGTCGTATTTTTTTTTCTTGCAAATTTATTATTATTTAGGTCATCATATTGTTTGTGAAGCTTCACGTATACAAATCTGAAAATCTAAAAATAATTTATACGGGAGACTACTGTTTATAATTTACGAGTTGTGAAAATATAAACACCGCAGCGGATGGTATACTACTATACTTTTAGTCAGTGTTTTTTTTTTGTACTTTTGCGTGTTATCACACAGTCGAGCTTCGAGAGACGAAGAAAAATTAGCATCTTTGGATTAAAAGAAAAATAAATACTTCCTACCGCTATAATCTGCTTCGACTTCTTTTTTCGTTGCTGCCTGTCTTTGCATTAAAGTTCTCGTTGGTTGTTATTCCCCGGTACCAGTCCTTTTTCATCGCCACGCTATAAGTGGATTAGTATCTAATAACTGTTACGCATACTAGCACAACGTATTAACAGAAGAACATAAAAACGGACCCAATCCTTCACATAGATTTGTCGATAGTGCTATTATAATAAAATATTTGTTTTACCATTATGCACCATTCAAATAGAAATCCTGTCAGATTAGAGTAGAACGTCCGCGCCAATACTTTCTCATCGACTGTAGGTAAATATGTATAACAACTTTAATGAGTGAATACAGTATGTATTGTGTGAAATAGTCGTCAACTGAAAAACATTTCACAGGGATGGTTCCGGCTTGCAAACGACAGTATAATGTAGGTCGACGCTTGTTTGTCCAATCAATCACGCTGTTTGCTCAGAGATGGCATCCCCATGGCCGTGCCCCGTCGAGTGGTGGTGCTTAATATCCAATAAACAAACATTCCAGGCTCGTTTGAGAGAGACACACAGCGGATCGTCCTGAACTCTTTTTTGAATATTTGTTGTTACGCAATGCTCATGTGCTTGTATTATCCATCGATGACATCAGAAAAAGATCGATAGAAACAAAATTATTCGAAATACCATATCATACCGGTTGTAAAGTATTAATTTTTTCTTTATAATTTTGCAGTAGGAAATCGGCATATTTGAGGGGAAACCGGTACAATGATTCTAAAATGAACACGAAATCGATTGCTAGGGTGATAAAGAAAACGGTATGATGTTACAGTACGGCCTATAAAATATGAATATTTATGGAAGTTTCTAAGAATCTCAGATGTTTTCCTTGCAACGATCCAGTCTATTCGACGAGGCGTCCAAGTTGGATAATAAAAGTTCCCGTAACAGTATCGGGAGCAGTCCTCGCGAGAGCCTTCGCCCCGCCCCGCCCCGCCCCGCTCCGTACGCCCCGCTCCGCCCCGCTCCGCCCCGCTACGCCCCGCTCCGCCCCGCCCGCGCCCTGTTACGCAAGCGGCGCCCGGCGCGCCCGCGTAGGCTAGGTTATGTCCCGCCTCCACCTGCCCGGCGCGCCGGCTACACCACTACACCACTACACCACTACACTACACCACAGCCCACACTATTCACCACACAAAACCACGCCAGTACACAGTCTGCACTATTCGATGCACTAAATCCCCTCTGCAGGTCTACTTATGTAACGCTGCGTAAAGCATCCCGCACGGCCTCACGTGACTACTGCAAAAAATATTCTATAACCCTTTTCATATGCACTGATGTCTATAGTCATTGATTTGTATTCGACTTCGAAAGTCAGTAGTTCGACACATCGAGTCTACAAAGTTATGAGACTTACCGATTGACATAAAAAAAATATCGATTCAAAATGTTCTATAAAAAGTTAGGGCTTTCGAAGAGATGAGACTTTTGATTTAATAACTGGTGAGAATACGCTCTTGGATTTACGTAAAGCGTGGAATTATCTTCTTTAAAAAAATATATTCTGATGTTGTGAATGTGGAATTGTTTAAAGGGATTAAACTGGAGGTAGCCCGAATTTCGATTAGGAGTACACTTGTGAATATAGTTGATTTTTTTTCTTTACATCCAGTAATGATATGCGGATGTTGCGAATTCCCACACCAATTTAATGTTTTTTAAATGCTTTGGCATAACTGAACAAAAATATAGAGAATGGTTGTCTGAAAGGTTGGAATTTTTTTTTCTATATTTTATCATTGGTGCCAAATTTGATAAGTTCTTATTCAAAAAAATCGAAACTAAAATCTGTACCTGTAGATTTATGAGCATTTTACCCGGAAAAAAATAATTTAAAATCTGAATTAGCGAGTACTAATTTTTTTTTTTGCCAATTTCACTAGCATTGAATGCCATGCTATACCATTTTTTTTCACCCCCCCGATTGTCACTCATACTTATTTTTAAGTTAAATTAACAATCCCCTGTCTCTATTCCAATACAAACGATTGAAAAAAAAATTACGAAATATACACTCGGCGTCACAAAAATCGCACCTCCAAATTTTTTTTCTTAAAATGACTTTTAATCATATTTCGTCAATGGTAAGAACATGATTGTGAGGTATCATTGGAAAGAGAATTTATTGAACTCGCAGAAAAAGGAAACAGATTGTTATTTTTTATAACAGGCCATTTGAAAAAAAATAGGATTTAAAAAATCAAGAAAATAACGAGTTTTTATTTTTAGAATTAGTGTACAAAATTTACAAAAAGAGACTTAAATTCTAGTGTTACCCCCCCTAGCTTTAATGACGGCGTCCATGCGGTCCTTCATAGACCTCACCAGGGTCACCACCCTTTCCTGAGGTAAGTTCTCCCATTCCTCAACGACGGCATCTTCGAGCACATGATCCTGCTCCTACCACTCTTGAAGAGTGGTAGGAGCAGGATCACGTGCTCTCACACGGCGTTTCACATCATCCCAGAGGTGCTTGATCGGGTTCAAGTCTGGACTTCGCGCTGGCCACTGCATAACGGGGATCTCTACCTCTTGCAAGTAATCCCGCACAATGAATGCTGTGTGGCAACGGGCGTTATCCTGCATTAACATGAACCCATCGCCCACAAAACCAGCATATGGGACTACATGCTCTTCCAGGATCTCCGTTATATAGCGACTAGCGTTCAGCGACCCTTGCCCGCGACCGCCTCCAGTCCGGGAAACGCACACAAGTTCCGTTTTCCCGTCGATAGACATGGCGCCCCAGAACATGCACGATCCACCCCCGTATTCAACGGATTCTTCAAAGCAGGATTGTGCGAACCGCTCTCCCTGTCTTCTGTACACTCTTCTACGGCCGTCGTTGCAGAAAAGGCTCACCCTCGTCTCGTCAGAGAAGAGAACGGTCCTCCACTGTTCAAGTGACCAATCGCGATGTTCGCGAGCAAACTGAAGTCGGTCTCTGCGATGGTGTGCAGTCAGTTTTGGTCCTTTAGCAGGTCTGTAGGCTGCAATTTTCTTCTCTCGCAGTCTTCTTCTAACCGTGGAGACACTTACAGAAGTTCTACGAGCTGATCGGAGCTGCTGTTGCAACTCAACAGCATTAGAGAACCGATTGCGCAAAGATCTGGTTACAATGAACCGATCATCTCTTTCTGCTGTGCAGCGTTTTCTTCCAGATCCACGTCTTCTGATATAGCCACCAGTCTCTTGGAATCGTTGGTACACACGCCAAACAGAAAAACGGCTTAAGTTCAGTTGTCGAGCAACATCACACTGCCGCATTCCCGATTGCAGTAGTGCAATCACTTGAGAGGCTTCATCAGCGGTAGTATCCATCTTGAGGTGTATTTTCCTGGCTTGTAAGGTTCACGTGTGTTCTCTGTAAAGTCTGGATACTGACTGACCCACAATTTACCTGGAATTACCCTTTTATACCCTTTTCAGGTAGTGCAACTTGTGACCCTTTTAACGCGCATTTTCGATTTATTTCCAATATTTCGTAGTAAGCACTATTATTTTCATTAAAACGATGATTAATTAAAGGTAATTAAATGTACTTTCAAATTATACCAATATTAATTAAATAACATGTATGCGCTAGCTGCTAGAGACGCTATATACAAATTTTGCGAGAGGTGCGATTTTTGTGACGCTGAGTGTATTAAAAATTATCGATTTGTGATATCAATTTTTTTAGGCACTAAGCCAGTAAGTACTGTTTAAACAAGACTTATAAATCTACCAAAAAAACGGGTTAATAATTTCATGCTTTGTGTCCGGATATAAACTTATATTTTCTCTGGTATTATTTGTACAAAGGCTCTGCGCGCGTCCACGGTGCTTTTTCTGAGTGACATAACAGAGAAGCGATTTCCATACTACGCCCCGCCGGCTTACCAACGCCCCGCTTTATTTGTACCGCGAGTAAATAAATTATAAATATACTGGTGATTTATGCTAAGCCACCGATAATTTTATATAACACATCTGAGCCAAAAATGTATGAACATATTTTAATTACTCAATACTGCACCAGTTAACTTCACTGACCGAAGGCCCTGGTTTCTAACCCGGATGGAGCAACAGGTTTTTTTTTTTTTTAAATTATGGTAATGTTATAAATTGTAAATATCGGAGACAACCGCAATAACTTTTCATCGCTTCACCGTTTGCTTATCTGTATAATTCTCATGGCTGCCTAGCCTTCTTGCAGAGTTTTGATAATCTCTTTGTTGAAAATTTTTAACTTGGATGTCTCCCTTCATTTAATAGAAATTAAAACTCTACAAAAGGTATTCAAAGTTTATTTTGCTATTTTAGATTTTTTATTTTATTTTTAGTGTATTTTCTGGTTGATAGTTAGCACTTTTTCTCGGTGTATAATCACTGATAAACTTATGAAATTATTGATTGATTGTAACTGACTCCTAGTTTGATTTATTCTAAATTGATTTTTTAATATTATTATTTGTTATTTAATATCATATAAAGGTTATAAACTATACAAAGGAAGGGTTAATAAAGCTAGCTGTTTCGTTTTATTTTAGGAAACAAATTTAAAGGCTGCAAAAAATATATATATAAAAAGCTCAATCGATCCCATCCACCTACCGAGTTTTTGGCGATTTGTTGGTCCCAGCTGAGAATTAGTCCATCGATAATTAGTTTGTCCTTGCTGTGCAAAAAAACAATTATGTTTTATTGAATGTAATTAAAGTTATTTATTTATAAAATTTATTATTTGCATACTCTAAAAATAAAAGGAATTTTATACCCACTAGAAATAATAATAACATTGGACTGAAACCCATAATTACAATTATTTTCTTTATTTCAGGCAGTATCTACGCTTTTGTTTCTTTATTCTAATTATTAAAAACAAAAGAAATACGAATTGATAAAATATTAGTTTTAAATAAAGGGGTATTGAGTTGAGCGAAATTAAACAAAATAATATAAGGAGTCTTAAAAAATGTATTAAGAATATCAAAAACGTTATTTGTATAACGACTACTGTCATATTTGAGGGCGGGCGGTGCTTTATATTATAAATTCGCAGCAGCTCCTAATTCAATATATTAAATAATGAAAATTAGAAGTTTTAACAGATTCTCATTTATTCATATGCATGACTATTAAATTTAAAAAATAACTATGCTAAAAAATGTACAATACATAGTATCGGAAGAAAAATTCTAAAATGTATACTGTTTACTTTAGTTGTTATTTAAAACCAATAATCCAAGTAGGCTTATTTATACTTAAACATAATCGATTTGTAATATTTTGGATTCAATTCGGCCATCGAACCCGATTCCTCGCAAGTTAATTGTCCGTCGAAGCCAGCGTCCTCGATGCCCTCAGCCGAGCGAGGAGACAGAGAGCATTATGTAACAAGTACAACTGCAACCGCCTCGAGATTCCAAAGCGAACGTCCCGATAACGACCGGCCAAGGGGGGGGCTGGATCGGGATGATCGAGGAGTAGACATTTTTTCAGAGATTTCCAAAACAGAGTTCACGCAGGGGAGAGCATCAAAGTTCGATAAATCAGAAGGCCGCGGCGGCGGAGGGGGGGGGGGGGCGGGGGCGAGGGGCGAGCCCCGGGGGAGGGGCGATCGCGGATATGAAAAGCCTGAGCTTTCAGGGCGCGGCGCTTACGTAACGCCGAAGGGCTCCGCGAGATCCGACGCGAGCGGCCGTCCGTCAGTGCCGAACGAGAAAAAAAAAACTGTCACATGAAAATGGTCGAATTTCCTTTGATTTTCCATTTTGTAATGAGCGTCGGGAGTGTTACGTAAGCGGGCCGGCTCGCGGGCCGCTCGGGCGTTTCCGGCGGGGCTCGGGCGCCGTGACGCATTGTGACGACGGGTACTGCGGCGCTGGGCCGGCTCGATACGAGGCGCACAGGCGGCGCCGTCCTCCAGTCGCCGGTGATCGCCCGCCGCGCCACCACGTCCGCTCGCCCGTAGCGTAACATGTCTTAGGCGGATCGGCCGCACAGTGGGACGTTACTGAGAGGTTCGCTAACCGTACTGTGATATCGTTGTTGACTGTGAGCCCCGTGCGAGAACCACCAGGTTCTCTCGACGCCGCGAGACCCCACCAGTGCGAAGAACTCCTGCCGAGATGGGAGACAAGGTAACCGTGTAGAGCCCCGCATAGCTCACCCCCCGGCTATCGATCTAAATCTTCAAGGTCTTTCTCCCGAGAAGATTGGTATCGATCCTTTTCCCGGCATTTTCTTTCATTTTCTGTTTCTTCCCCGCCTCGCATTAGTAACCCAGTGTCGCTGTGATTATGATATAACCGCTCGCGACCGCCGTAGGCGGGCGGGTAATGCCCCGTGCCCCTTCCGTTAAATCTTATTTTCTGCTGTTTAGTTGCAAATTCGATTTGAACATCGTCCCGTCGAAAACTGTCATGCTAGCTTTACTGTACCGTAAATTTTTTTAATGCACAAGCGCATCTTCAGCGTTCTCGGATCACTTCTGATGCCTTCCTTTTCGATCGCCTGAAAAGTAATCCGCTAATCCCTTTTTCCTGTCAGGACGGTGTCGGCTGCGCTGACACAGTATGGCTTCTGTTTCAGCCCGTCCGCTCGCGGGACCGTCTGGCTGGAACGCCTCGCGCTATCCGAAAGAGAAAAAAAATTATCCGGCCTGCGCGCACAAAAAATCTACTGATTCAAACTCCGATCCCTGTCGGAAAAATCGGCACGTTTTTCTAGATTTTTTCTGTGGGAAATCCGCCGATTACTTACATAACTCTGCGCCCTGTCGCGGGAAAAGCGAGACCGAGGGAAAACATACAAGCGTCGCCCGTCCGCTCGGAAAGGGGACCGGTCCTCCGCGGGCAGGACCGGCGAGCTTGACAGATTATTGAACCGCCACATAATCCGGCGCTCGCACGGAACCGACGCTTTCGAGCATTCGCTTTTTAATGCAGCAAACATATATTTTTTTAAATTCAAATTAGAATCTCAATCTTTATGGGCGTCGAGTCGGTGCGCTGACTAATAGACAATCTACGCGGCCACCCCGCCCCGGCTGAAGCGACCCTCCCTCGATTCGGTTTGCCTTTGTGTGCTAAGAGTAGCCTGATTTCAAGGGTATCGCTAGATTTACAGTTTCGGTTTTCGGACTTGGAAAAAATCTTACCGGTGTTTTGACAGAGCCCCCTTGCCGCTCGCAACCGGTTACGGAAACCGGCTCTCGGTTCGTGTCGTAATACTTCTCCGCGGCTCGGGGAAGCCGCCTCTTCCGAGAACATCTGACAGCTCTCTCGGACGCGACCATCTCTTCGCGGCCGATTTGCATAATAAATATCAAGCGCTATTGATATGTTCTATCCGACGGGCGAGATAATGAGATATTAAAATTGTGTTAATTAATTTTATCAGCGGATTTCATACCACACTCGGCTGACCTTCGCTTTTTATTACGTACGAATTCTTAAATTTGAATTTAAAATCATTTTAATGAAATGAATGCCAGCTCTGCACAATGAATATTAAAATATAAATTGAAAATTGAGATTTCAACAGTTTTTGATTGCGCTCCCGGTACAGACGTTCGCTCTGACCGCGGGGCCGTCGCGGTGCCATTGTGATGTTTTCTAATTAATGATTGTAGTAATTATATTCGATCCGTTTTTTTAAGATAAGATTCATTCATTTTTTGCAAGCGCAAAAAGCGGCTATGGATATTCAGAGCGATCAATCACGCCTGACAGATAAATAAGCGCTCTCGTCCCGGGAGAGTTTGCTCGCACTTCTAATCTACTTGCTGAAAATAACAAACGTCCAAAGCGATCAGCTTAAGATACACATCGCAAAAGATTTCTAAAAATTTCGATTAAAATACTTCGCAACGACACTGGCGATGGACGCCGGCAAGAGTTTGATTCTGAAACAAGGAACATCGCAGCCTTATCTTTCGGGCCCCTGCCAGGGTTTTGCGCTCTGAAACCGCAGATAACCACGCGCCTGATACATTCTCTAAAAAACACCGACAGAAGACGTGGCTCCTGCGCCGGCACCTGTTCCGCTATCAGGATCAGCCCGAATCCCGTCCCCTCCGGCGGAAGTCCGACACTCGACCCGAGCTAACCGCCGAACTGGCGAGCCGCAGATTCATCGCTACTTATCTTTTTTTGTAGAAATATACAGAATAAATTGATAAATTTTTGAGACGATTGGTTGAGTGAAACTCTATGAACGTGCCACCATCTTTGTAGGGTTGAGCTTAGTTATATCAGGTTTTAGGATTAACGTGACATGATGGGAACTGAATCGGAAAACTCTCGGCTGCGAGTCGACGAGATTAACCGCTGAGCCGATAAGTCACCCAGCTTAGTAGGTTCATGCGAATAGTCCATTGTGGGCTAAAATTTTTTAGTTTCTTGGGCTCTTATACAACTAAGTTTAAATTTAAAAAAAATCAATTCTTACTCCACTACGGTGTAATATTAAAATAATTGGTTGATTTTAACAACAACATATATATAAAAGCTTATTTTTAAAAAGTAAACTTTTACTGAACGATTACGTTCATAATTTTATGAATAAAGATATGAATAATCTATAAAGCTCAAAGAAATAATTCTATCATATTTTGCTTTCATCAAGTGAGTTGAATATTATTTCAGATTGAAGTGACCGGAACAGATATAAGACAATAAGAGCTGTTAATGTTACGTTGTCAAGCGAGAGTCGCATTCATTACTTAAACCTTTGCACTGAAACTTTCATTAGCCACTGAAATACAGTACTACAGGGTTAAACACGTAAGTGTTTTAGTTAGTAATTTTGTTTGTGAACTTTTAACCTGCATTTGAAAAGTGCAGTGATACTTCCGAGATTATGTAATTTTTATACGAAATATTAACATAGATAAAGGACAATGTCCCAATCGGGGAGAATAAACATTTTTTTGGTACTTCTGTACTCACTGGCTAGCTTGAGCAGTGTACCCGACGGAACGAGGACTTCGGTGGTATTTTCAAGGGTTAGAAAAGCTTTATGGAATATCAAAGGGTATGGTGTGGCGAGCCGGCGCGGCGCCGGTGCGGAGCCGGTCCGGGAGGCCAGGTGGATCAATACGGGGTTATTGTGTAACCGGCGGCTGCCAAACGACGCCCCGGCCCCTGCAGCCTGCACCCTGCACCCTGCACCATGCATGTGCCGCGCCATTATGCAGTCGATCTTCATTACCTAACCTAACCCAACACATCAGCATCTGCGCTATCTACGAATATTCAAAAATGAAGGCTGCTATGAAAAATCGCCAGACAATAGAATTTTAGTAAAAAAACTTTTTATAGGTCCAAAAATACAATGGTAAAAACTATATTCGTTTTGAATTTCATATGCGTTACACAGTGAAGCATTATTGATTTTTTTTATTTTCGATAAATACAAAAAAGTCATTAATCTCGTACAATGTTTAAAATATCACTTTTTTTTTTTTTTTTTTTTTAGTTTTGGGGTAATTTTAAATAAAACCGGATTTAATACTTGTAGATAATATTTTATTGGTACCCTTAAATTCGGTTCGTTGAATTTACTTTATACTGAAAAATGATGTAACTTGACACAAATTTCAAGTAATAAATATGAAGCATATACTCTCGCAAATTTTATCCCAACAGTCGCAATCCACAACTTTGATAACGTTTATATAAATAGATTCATACTTGTTAATATATTATTAAATTTGCGTCATAATATAAATATGGAATTGTTTTATTTTTTTTTGCACTGTTGGGTTGGAATTTGATGCTATGGTGTTTTAAGGAAAACCCCGTCTGGTTAAATCAGTCATTATTTAAATTAGTAATTTATTTAATTGTACTTGTTTATATGCATCTTTTTCCTCGACGGTTGTGAGTTCCGCACTTTTAGTGCCGATCCGGTGTTATCTATGAAACAATGGCTGCAGAGATTACAGTAATATGGTCGGGCTGATACGCTGACTATATTTACAGGAAATTTGCGGTTCGGCTTTCGATAACTGGCGAATACCAGTGTACTTTCGTGAAGAGATATTAATAACTTGCTGCAGGTCAGAATATTTGACATGCTTATCGCGCATGCTTCTGCAAAGCATTCCCTATTGTAAATCACACTAAGTTACACTCATTAATTTAACAAGTCAGTGCATTTCTCATTGGGGTCATTTCTCATCAGTAGTATTTGGGTTTTTCAATAAAAAAGTAGTTAGTATTTAAATATATATACCCAATACTAATAAGGAAATGATGTCGCGATGTAAATAAATTTAATGTTTTTTTTTTAATCATACGTTGTATTTCGTATGTTTTGGGAGCCCTTGTTATGGTGTGATTCAGTTTCATAGGTGTGCTGCTCGAGATATATGTTCCTCTCACGTTTCGATTTCCGTGCTGGGACCGTCTTCAGGGATTTTTGAGTTTTGATTCCCCCAAGATGGTGACCGAAAAACCTAACTTCGAGCAGCGCATAAACCCGAGAAGCCGAACCAACTCGCGCCGTATTTCCTTGTTTTCCTTTGATGCGGAACTTCGTGGCAAAGCGTCTCGCTCCAAAGCAAAGCATTACAACTAAGATTGTCTCCGCGCGAGATTCAGCACCTGGCCGGCCTCGCACCTGTGCAAAGTGTGACTTCAGCCATTATCACCCGCCGGCCGATGCGCACGACACCAGCCCTGCCCGTCGCGAGTAAAGTAACGCGCGCAAGATTGCGTCTCGCATCTCACGGCACTATTTAATTATTAAAAATAAATCATTTATAAAATTTTAGAATAAAAAAAAATCAAAACCAGTTAAAACTTGTTGTGGTTTTATTGTGGTTATGTGTTCATATTCCGCATTAATTTGAGAAAAACCTATGATGGTGTAGCTAAAACATCCATCACATTTTGAATACCTTCATCTTTCTTGTGGTACTATTTTTTTTTACTTAAGACCCCATTTGGTAATGCATATTCATGAACTAACAACATTGCTCTTGTTTAGAGAATTTTAGTAGCTTTGATGATAAGTTGAAAATAATTATTCAGATAATAACTGATTTTATCAATTCGTTCTCGGTCAACTTTTATCGCCGCGCCGACCGGAGTACTTTTCATTTCGCTATCTCGCGATATAGTATCGAATTGTTTTTAAAAAAATATTCGTATTTTTGTAAATTAAAATTAATTTAATTAAATGATTTCATATCAATTTTATAACTGATGCTCTCTTATTTTTAAAATTGCATTGTAAAATAACACATAATTTAAATAACACGATAATTAATAGATAAAGCTATTTTTTAAAAAAATATTTTTTATCTATTTTTTATTTATTAAAATTAATACATCTACGAATTGTTGCCAATCACAATAAAAACACGTGGTGTTAATTTTTCGGAATTCTGATGACGCTGTTAGACATCAGCTGGAGCGGCCCGCGTCGGGAGAACCGGTCCGAGATAACCTACTACAACATTATTTTTTTGTTTATCATTCTTAGAAACTCTCGGATTATAATGATAAACATATTCAGCTATGCATAATATATATATTTTTTTTTTTTTTACCTGCGTCAAATATTCGTGAAGGACCTACATGGAAACAAAAACCTTCCGTTACCTCAGAGGAGCTTAGGTTTTCTGATAGTTCGTAACGATGCCATTTACGAGTTCTTACTTATTTGGACCAGATTCGAAGAGATGTTGTTCAGCTCCATGAGATACTTGTGCACCTAGCTTTGGACTTGGAGTCCGGTGTGGTGTCATCGTGTGTTCCACACTCCTCACTCTGCCAGGCAGCGTCGCAGGAGCGTTGCGCAACGCGGCAGGACCACAGTGCGGCGGGGCCGCGGGGCCGAGCGCGTGTCGCGTTATGTCACCGGCCGCGCTTGGAGCCCCGAGATCTTGGCTTCCCGTCTGCCCGCGGAGCCGGGAGACGCCGCCCTCCCCCGCCCTCCCCGCCAGCATCAGGACGGCTCTTGCCAAGATGCTTGTATCTATCTAGACATCAGCGACAAGGCCTTATGCTGTTCATTTTAGTGCTACTCGTCATAATTTTAGATAGCGCTCTCGGCGTCGCTGAAACTGCTCGATCGATGGCCGACGGGTTCCAGAACAAATTATTAATAAGTCGAACTCGATAATAAATCCCAGAGTGTACGCCCTGAATGCGCGTCACCTCCTCGGCTCAAAAAAATATTTACTACTTTAGATCAAATTACTTCGGATAATATGAATGATTATACAGTTGTCAATGTAATTATAAATATGACCGTCGATTTTTTGTTTACATAAGTTGTTTGTGTTCGTCTTCTGGAAACGATATTCATGTCGCCTTTTATAATTCTTCAAAGAGGAAAACGCCTTTTCCTCCCTCCCATCTCCCTCCATCAGAGACTCCCATCGTTATCAATTTTCATTAAAAAATCTCAGCGCCATAGCACCAAAAGGTTGCTTGTGACGTATAACAACATAATGTTGCAAAAATTACAAGCGTCTCTTAGCATTAAAAATTTCACTAAATGCTCCCCCGCTCGTGTCTCGTGGAGTATTATTTAGAAATAGATCAAAATATCAAGGTAGGAAACTCATTACACAGTTTCGTTATTCAGCCATTACGCGGTGTATTCGAAAAGAAAAAATCACACTTGTTTTTTTTTTTGCGAACCGGTGGAAACTAGACTTGGCAAAGTGTCACCGTCGTGACGTCCCACAGGACGCCGTGTATAAATACTTAAATATGCCAAGAGGTCATACATATGCTCTGATTTATTTAGTAGTCTGTTTTTTTTTTTTTCAAATGTGATGCAATATTGTTGATCGTAGTTTTATCAGCTAGCGATTAGCCTGTCAATTTTACTATCAGTTCAGATTTATGCGTATTCAATCCATCAAAGGGGATTATTTTTTTTATAGAAAAATTAAATAAAAACGGGTGTGTACAGTTAATTCTTCGTCTCGTGGTAGTCGTAATTAGATTATTTTATGTACGCAATATCCGTGTGATAATGATGATATGATATCAATACTATAAGCATATAGCAAACTCGAAATATAATGAACCAATTAGACACCTCGTACAAAGCTTTTTATCGCATCATGGTGGTGCGCTGTGCACAATTTTACAGAGCATATTTTTTCTCTGTTTGAGATGAAATCTAATTAGTTCTCTGCGACATTTCTAATTGCAACACCTCGCCGTGATGTAGGCCATCCTCGCTGAGACAGTGGTCTGTCGGTGTTGTTCTCGCCCTAATTGATTCACTCGCACCTTCGCCGGGTTGTTAGCACCGCGGCGCCCGCCGACTGTGGCACGAGTAGCACGAGTAGCACCGCTAATTGTCCCCGTTGCCGCAGTTAACTCTCATTAAAGTGCACTCGGCCTGCGGATATTTCCTGCCCCGACATTTTGTGCATTCCAGCGTTCAGCGTGTTTCACCAGTGCGTGGAATAATAGGGTAGAGCGCAAATGATCTGTGCTTGCATGTTATGAGAATAATATAACAAAAAAATTCCACGCTGGTGAAACGTAGCTTTTACTTCACTGAAGACTCAATTTTGAATGGTTTAATTAGGCGTAGTTTGCATATATGCCACGGAGAGACGAGTGAAATTTTGACACTGAAATTGTGTTTCCTGTTATGACAGCGTTTTTTTTTATAGCCTTTGTGTTACATCCGAGGTTTCTTTGCAATTATTTTTAGTTTTCCAGACTATTTGCATCTTTTATTCTTGACGTCTCATCTTTATTTTAGTTTTTATTGTTAGTTTTTAGCTTAACGCTGTTCAAGCGAATAAAACCTAACCCGTGTATTTCCAACTGCAAGTGTGATATTTTCAAACTCTTAAAATTTTCTCCCCGTGCTGTTCGCATTCACAATACGTGTGTTTTACATTTAGTTGCGTGCCATTATTAATATGTTATGAATAATGTACGAAATGGTTTCGCGTCGGTACACGCGATCGTTGCATCGCGAAGGCGTTAGAGCAAAGCTATTCTAGCGCAGACGCGTCGGAAAATCCATAGACAACAAAGCGGGAGCTTCCAAATACCCTCCCGCCATCTTGACCTTTGGAAAGTGTCATGCTTCCGCCGGCGAATGTGGCCGAGAGCCGCGGGGCGCGGAGACCAGACGCTCGGGGGTATATTTAGCCGCAGACTCCGTGCACGCGCGGGGCCCTCGGCGGGGCGCGGGGCGTGGCGCGGGGCGGGGCGCGGAGCGGGGCGCGGAGCGGGGCGTGGAGCGGGGCGCGGCGCAGTCTGCGGCTCGTCTGTCCGCCCGCCTGCCCAATAACCGGAGCCCCGCTACTCCAGGCACTCCTGGCACTCCAGGAGGGGTATCCCTGGATTTCGTTTTATTTCGTTGTTGATGGATTTATGATGGTTTAGATGTCGTTCTTTGTGTATTGGATTCGTTACCGGGCGCTGTATATTTTTTTTGTTAGAATTATTTGTAGTAGTTTATTGTGATGAGTAGTCGGTGAACGCTCTCTGAACGTTGAAAAGATTTCGTGATAACAGCGTTTTTTTTTATAAAAACAATGTCAAGGCTTTTTTTTTTTCATTGGTAAAATGTATTAGTTCAAAACAATGAATTGCAAATTGATACAAACACGTGTAGAAGGACTATTTGTCCCTTAGAAAACCATAAACACTAGTTCAGCATAAATTCAATCAAGAAGACAATCAGATTCGCTGTTTTATTGTAGTTTTATGCATGTATTGCATAAAACTGCAGACTTCGCCCGAACTCTGCTGCAAGGCGGGCGTCTTTTTGTTATGCACTGATAAGAATTTATTCCGCAAACCCACGAAGGACTTCTTTTCTTCTCGGAGCAATTTTCTTGTTTATTTGTAATCTTCGTGTACACTATTTATTCCGCCGTTTATATAATGGCGAATGTTTTTGAGCGAGACGTTCAGTTGGACAATTGGAAAAATAAACAGCATCATTGTTTACTCCGCTTTGGATTTAATCGACGGTGAATTGTTTATTTGGTTTTCGGAGCTATTTTCATGACCCATAACGTTTCTATAAAAAATACGTGGTGGAAAAAATACTGAATTTCCCACTTCTAAAAACCTTGAGCTAATGTTAGCCCTAGTAATGAGAAGATTTTTTTGTTGTTGTGATTCAATGCCCTGGCTCTTATCGGCATAGCAACACGCGCTTGATATTCTGCATTGTTTCGGTTGTAGGTCTGTCGGTGACGGTTCTCATTCAGCTGATTGCCTCCTTCGTGGTCGCCATTCTGAACAGATATCGCTATAGACGTTTGCGCGCCGGCTTAGGAATCATAACTCTTATCAGCAACCGTCATGCAACCATTAAGTGCAGTGCAACTAATGCGACGGCCTGTCATGCTGTGGAAGACGGGCGCAACCTTCGTTGTTATTTATGCCATTTGTTCAACATTAATTAAGACAACGATCCGACCTTAGGTACAGTGTATTATCCAGTGCTTGTTACTCTAAAAGTGTTGGCAGACCATTCACCTTAAGTAATGTCTACAAGTATATTATCTGATAATATATTTTCGTTAAGAAGGAACGTAAGATTCACGGTTACGAGTTCGAAGAATTATGGTTACAAAGCTGAGCTTCATCGTCAAAGAAAATAAAAAAAAAACACTCAGGATTTTGTGATATTTCTACAAATGTTTTTTTAATTTAAACTTGAAATTTTATTATTTGGTTAATGTAAATAAGTTATAAATTTTATTTCAATATCTGAATGTGTAGTATTTGTTTTATCATTAATTATAACTTGATTTGACCTTAACGGATATGTTTCATTAACGTTATGATATTGTAAACTGATGTTTTTTTGCTAACATTCGACGCTTATAAATAATGCATTTTGCAAGATATACTTACATTTATTGTTTGTATAGTTTATTTAGTAACATCAATAATACACGTCTGGTAGACAACACGTTTGCAATTCTTAGAATTTGTTTGATATATCTGAAAACATTCCTCCTTGACCGATTTTCTCTCTTCGTTTTAATATTATACTCGATTTCATATTCGCTTCTCTGTTACAATACTTTCAAAATGGTAATTAAAAATTCCGCTAAAACTCTGATATTTGATATAAACAGTTTTTTTATTATTTATGTTTTGCCAATATGTATCCATATAATTCTCGCTTTTTACGAAATTGAGTTAAGAATATCAGATGTGATAATAATAAAGATTGCATGCGTTGCAACAGGAGTTTGTATTAAAACCTTTTGTTTTTGGGCTTACAAATTTGTACCCCAAAAATGCACTACACCATAAAACCGCTCGCTTGTCGATTGATACACATTTCAAGGTATGATTCTATTGTATCATATAAATATATAATTGTTTTTTATTTTTTTTTTTTACTTTAATATTATGTATTAAACATTGTGTATTTACTTATTTGAAAGCCTAGAAAGTTTTTTTTATATTAGAATATGTAATGCAAAAACGACCGCGTCTAAGGTGGTGACTCCCTTGACCCAATGAGCTGGAAGCGAGGCTCGACCGCTGCGGCGGCCCGCGCGGAAGGGCTCATGTTACGTCACGTCACGTCACGTCACGAACGGTTAGGTCGATTTATAAATTCCAGGGGCAACCTTGGCCGCTGTCATCTTATCTGATACTCGTTAAAATGCATTCTGCCGTTGAATCACGTGCCGTCCGGCAGGGCTGTCAAATTACACGCACTTCAGATATTTCAATCAATACACATAAATAATAGAACATATTGTATTTTTCATCAAGTGCCTCTCCTCAGATGAGATTGGTGACCGCATATATCTCGTGGGTCAATCTTACTTTTTCGGCTTCTGCACAAACAGCTGCAATACAGTCTATAAACATTTTTATTTTAAAATGCTTGAAAATATTTTTTAATCGCGTATGATTTTCAACTCGTTCACGCCGATCCGGTTGAATGGTCCCGTGTTAGACGCGTGGGCGTGCTTCACGCGCCGGGCAGGCCGCGTGACATAACGCGACGCGGCGTTGCGCAATCCGCGTGCACTCGTCTTGCACCGGCCGCTGCACTTGTCTATCCCATTGCACTCCTCGGTTATCCAATGACACGAATGTAAATAACAATCGTCTCCATCGGGTGCCTCTCCCCAGATGAGGTTGGCGACCATAAATTTACGCTGAATTAATATTCGCGTAGTGGGTCTCCGGGTCCTTTGACTTATTCTATAATGCATATATTTATATTTTTGGCATCAAGTGCTGATCCGGCTATACACGCAGCGATATAACTAGCATAATAATCGCACAGTTTTTCTTTATTTTATGTATTTTTAATGGATCAGACTGAGTTGACGCTTTTGGCTTGTTACCATTCGGTTGTCAGTTGTGTGGCAGCGGATGTGCTTAAAGGATGTGACAAGAATAACGAAAAAATATTTAATAATCAGTTTTTTGTCAAAAGTATCTATATTTGCAATTGTTTTTAGACTTTATGGGTGAGTACGGCTCGTAAGTATATCTGTCTTGAATACGCTTTTTAGAGCGGAACTGTGTTTTTTAGTTGCGTATTAATAGGAGGTATTTTTAAAATCTACAGAAATAAAGATACTCCCGTGGATAAATTTAAACGCGAACAAATCACCGGCCGGTGTCGTGTTGGCAAGCCCTTGCATTCAGAATGTCTTGGAACATTAAAGCATTGTTAAAATATTGTAAATTGCGGCAAATTAATTGGCTGGCCAGCCGACCACTCTCTGCTGAGGAGTACTAATAAAGTACCGGTTATCTTTAGTATGTATTGGTGGTATTTTACTTATTTCCGTTTGACCGCTGTCCTCTGCGACTAATTTCTTAGTGCAGAGTTTTAACATAACACTCGTTGGCATTGCTTTCTTAATGACTGCCTACCAACCCTACTCCCGGGACATCGTTTGCCATTTAACCACGATAAGAATGCCAAAAACTTTTAATGTTTTACTTCATTACCCATCAAATTTAAACTTCAGCTCTTAAACCGGAAATGTCGTTTCCGAACGTAAACTGCGTTATGCAGTCATTTACTAGACCAGGTCCACGAATCCTATCACCAGTAATTATTGATGCGAGTCGTCAGATCTAACTTTCTGGCAAAGTCTCGTGTTTGGGCAAAGTACATGGTATACTCGAACCTATTTTATTTTTTTCCGTTTCTTTTGAATATTAGGAGTCGCCAGTTATTGGGGCCCCTCCCAGTTCTGTCGGCACTGGAAACGAGGCAAGTTGTCGTCGCCGTCTCTCGCCACCCGTGATTAACGACGCCGCTCGCCTTATCTGCAGCCCCCGGGTTGGGGGACCTGTGCGCCGATCGCGCCATTTTATCCCCGGATAAAAATATTACGCCGCTTTTTGACGAGCTTCTGAGCGCCTCTGCGCTTTTCACTCCATTTCGTATCCGAGCTGGAGCTTTTGTGCGACGCTTCTGCCTGAGAGGACTCAAACCGTTGCTATTAAAAAAAAACTGATAACTTCGGTTTTTTCGTAGATTAGGGTTGTCTGTTTCTGGTTTTTCATTATGTCATCCCTGTTACACCTAAAATAAAGCGACTGATTTATTTTGGATTGTCTGCAATAATAGTTTGATAACAACAAATAGCATTGTGTCCTACTCCTATGTCCTCCGATTTACGTTATCACAGTCTCGGGTCGCTATCACCATTGTCATCTGATAATTTAATATTTTTGCGAATTTTCCAGTTTTATTTTCAAGGCCACGGGGTAGTTATCAGTCACTATCCGGCCTTGAAATTTCGGCACGTGTGTGCTATACACGCTATACATCTTATGTGCAAACGCTAAATGCCAATTTAACGGCGAAATTTAAATCCGGTATAGTGTTTCGATAGTAAAAACTACTGAGGCTTAGTTACAATAACTATTCGCGAGATCATATATCGTACATTGATACGATAGACGCTTGTCGATTCACATTAGTAGTGTAATTATATATAGCATTTCGTCTTGCAAGCAATCGATGTTTAACAAAAAATAACTGCACGTTATTTTTCCTCGCGTTGGCAACAGTAAAATACAATCTTAAACATGCATTAGAATCAGAATTGTTTTTAATATGTTTAAAGCGCATGCATTGATTTATCGCCGCCCATGCGCTGTACCTCCGCGCTATTTTCCTTGTCGGTAATCACACTGTTCGCAGAATCCATTATTCCGAACAACCATAACGTAATTTCTTGTGGAATAAACCTTGACACACCAGCGCATAAAAACCGTTAGATTTCCCCGTACCTTATGGAGTCCATAAACTTTCACGTCCCTGAAGGGGACTACCTCTGGCATTATATTTTCTTTTCCACGCAAAAAAAAAACAACTCGTGCTGTATATACGTATACCCCCCCCCCCCCCCCCCGCGTGGTCTCGCCCGACGAGGCCGAAGTCGGAGGAGCGCCCGAGTCGCCCGCAGCCTTGGCCGGGCCGCATTGATCGCCTGGGCTTTTTTGTTGGATCAGCCTTTGTATGGGGGCTTCAATGCTCTCCGCGTCCTGCCCGCGACAATGCTCGCCCGCGGACACCATCAATGGCCGAGCTGGCAGAGGCTGGGCTGGACGAGATCCGCCCGTGATTTGGTTTGCGAATCGCTTGACTTAATTACAATCGAGCCCAAACAGCTAACAAAATTACAATTACAATGAGAGCTCTTTCATCCCATAAAAAAAAAACATCTTGAAAATCTTTTCAAAAGTCTGATGCATTTTTAATGAAATGTGCTGCTGTCTCTCTCTCTCTCTCTCTCTCATCACCTACTAAATAATTAAATAACCAAACAAAACAGGTACAAATTCCGTTTACTGCACAAATCAGACACACCCTCCACCGTTTCACTAATCTGTCTACTCACAAAATACGACCTATGAATATTTATGAGTAAAGGTGCTTGTAGACTCCCCTTTAAGGTTATCTGGGTAAGGGTGGCTTTATAGCTTTCAGGTAAGCTCTTGTTTTAACACCCAAACAATGAAGCCTTATTGGACGTAAAAAATAACGTGTTCGAATCATGTGTTACGTAGCTCTAAGCATTCATTTTTTAGGGTAGGTCTAGATTATAATTACCTGCCATAATTATACAACACCCAGCAATGCGTATCGTAAATGCTTCTTCGAAATCATGAAATAGTTACGTATTTATTTATGTGTTAACTCAATTGTCTTTGTTTAATTTTTTGTTGTTGTTATGATAATTATCTCATTTTATCCGCTCTTTGGCTGTAATTGTTATTAAATGAGTGCAGCTGAAATGTATAATGCTAAACAGGTATTTATCGTTCAAGGTCACGCGTTTAATATATCATGTTGCTGTTTTTGCTGGTGCTAATTTTCGGCAATCGTGAGCCTGTCTGCTTGTTTCTGGCATCACACGGCTCCGGCGTATAGTTAAATGAAACTAATTTAATAACCCACTGTGGTTAAAGTATTATTTAATTTGAAGCAAAAACAGTTTGGGTTGTGAGAATTTTATGGCATAACAATACTACAGCATCTTTTTTATATTACGTAGTATGTAAAGTATTAATCGTCCATATAAGTATTGGTATTCGATTTGGTCAAGTTAGGATAGGTTACGAGAAAATAATAGGCGTGGATTTCATTAATTTCATTTTTTATCTAAACTATATTAAATTAAATGTTAGTTAATCAATCGTGAAACAGGTGCAAAATATGTATCAGGAATTTCGTTATTGCTATTATCAACATCGTATGTGTAGTCCAGATATCACTACACAATCTAGTACAATTGAACGATAACAAATTATTGAAAGTATTTTTTTACAGATGTTAACCATTTAAAAGCGGGAGTGTACGTAGAATTGATTGTTCATTCAACTGTACTTCGCCGCATCCATGTTTAACATTACTAATCTACTGTACTGTAACCATTGTTAACGCTCAATTACCGATACTTCGCACAGCCGCAGCGGTACGCTCGCTCTGAAACGACCGGCTAAGGGCGTCACTCGGAGAGGTGCGCTGGAGGTTTCTCACCGAACCCTAATGATAACTATAACAGTTAACAAATGATAACTAAAACATCAAAAAAATCTGAAAATGACGCGGCATAACATCAGACCATCGCCAATACTTGCAACCTTGAAAATTCCCCGTATTGCGGGAATTCGTTTAAAATCAGCCAACGTGTTGAATATATTTTAAGGTTTTAAAGTACACACAACACGATATGCGTGCCTAAGAATCATAATAACAGAATTAGCGGACGGGGTGCAGCCGAACCGCCGATAATGCCCCTTCGGTTAGCACTCACCCGAAAAGCACACCTTCAAATGCAAATTAAACCCCCTAGCCATCGAAACCTTCTCGAACATATGTTATAATTGCGAACGGCCAAAACTTATTGCCGTACCCTGAATGTGTTCCCCAAACACTTGTTAAATTTTGCTATTACTGTCTAATTCGAATAAATCGTTTTAATCTGGTTTTTCCAATCTAAATCACTCGCATAGCCAATTACACTGTTTTGTGTGCTCTTATTGGAAACGGCGTCAAATTTGTACTTAAACATTAAAATGTAAAATAATGTCTGTACAACAACCAGTGATGCTCTTTTTGTACTTTTGATAAAGGTTAAACCGCAGTATATTAAATTTTGCAGCAATACTTGCTAGATGTATATGAGCTCTATGTGGATTTTTCAGATAATAATTTGTTTAAATTCAGTGTCAAATTGATGATGCGGCACTGAATCTCCCCATTATATAAATTATGAATAATGGTGTGCGTATGAGAATCTCAACGTTGCTGGTTGTATTTCCAACCGTGCCCCGAGCAGAGTTGAACAGCCTTGGGCGCAGGTATGTCAAGTTGAAAATGACTAACATTGACCTCGTGTCGGTAAACAGGTCCGCTCCCTACCGACTGGGCCGCCTCGCCGCGTAAATGTACAGTTAGTTGTAATGGACTCGCCAATTCTCACCTCGTCGGGCTGTAATTTATTAGCCGTGGTATTACACTGGCTGTTAGTGCCGTGTTTGGGTAGATATCACGTGTATGTAGCGGCGTGTACACGCGAATGCCGGAGGAGTAACAACTTCCCGGTCAATTTGTTATCAACCCGCCTGTCATTACCCACTAATATCCAGCTTCATCGATGACTAGATCTACGAATCATCATGAATTCAATATTCGCGTTTGTTTAAAAATTCTATTCAAGTTAGTTTAAAGTGCACAATTACGTATGTGCCTCGAATAAGAAATGAGCCTTCATTTTCACCTCTAAATGAAGCACTGGCAAGCATTCATAGTGCGACTACAAAATTTATAGTTCTATTCAACATTCTTACAGATGTAATTTGCAATTGATGTAACACTGTAGATGACATCATAAACTACAAAACATTTACAACTCGCTAACGAACTATAAACATTTTTAACGAATTTTCAGATCTTTATTTTGATTGCACTCTTATACCTAACATTATAAATGTATCTGAATCATGACGAATTTGAAATTTTAATAAATCAAAAAGGACGTGACTCAAGTGTTGAAGACTATGAATGCTCATAATCCCCGACGATCATTTCGCCAAACAATCGTGTTTGATTATTCAGTACCGATGAATTTAATGAAGTCTATTTAATCGCTGGCTTGTCTATTTCAAAATCAGCGATTCGGTTTGGAAGCCTTCCAACTATTTCCATTCCTAGCTAAGCAGTCCTAAAATATTTGTCTATTAATATTAAAATAAACCCATAAATTTCAATGTTTAAAAATAGCAGAGTTTCGAAAAAAAATACATCGAATTTCTTTGCCTGCTTAAACAGTAAAATTTTATTACAAAATTAACAGCATGTTAATCAGACTTTTTGATATTTCAATAAGCAATAAACTTTTATGCACTTTTTAATAGCAACACTGCGAACTATTGGATAATGGGTTTTATAAATGTAGGTCAAAGATCGTTCTATGAAGATGAGTGTAATAGGCTTTATATTTAATATTACTGCTGTTTTTTTATTTATTTGTAACGTACCCTTCGTCTGGAGAGACTGTGGACTGTGAACTATTGTCTTGAATGTTGAAGCTGAGCACTGGCCGGCCCCAGGAATGCGTTATCAGCAGTCGCGGATCGCCTCGCGAGGTCTGTTGAACCACCTGCGATATGAGAAAGTCATTTGGGCTTATCTCTGCGGATAACATTCCCCGTGCGTTATCACTAGCCACTGGCTGAAAAAAAGTCCCGCTGCGGACTGCCCACGGGAAGATAGCAGATCTTTCAGCGTTTTCACATACAGCCTCCCCAATTCAATATCTTCTCGCCGGAGCTAAGGTTTATTCAGGGCTTCCAATTAAGAAAACACTGCCTACCATGACACGAATAATAACAATACACATGATAAGGAAATCCCATGTATTATAAACTAAAGAATAACAAGTGTATATAATATAACCACAGTATCAATAGGATAGCGACCATTGCATTCCAATGCCAATTTTTTTATATGACGCTGCTGATTAATCCATGTTATTAGTCTTGCGGAATTTTTCGTTGCTTTAGCTATAAATAATATTTTAAGTTACAAATAAAATTATACATTTAAAAAAGTAACACTGGGGGCGTTAATTTTGACTGATTTCGGGAGTTGGGGTTTGAAAATATACATAAATCACTTAAAATTGTGTATTATTTATTACATTCTAGTTTATTATAAGATGATGATTAGTCGAATGGCACAAAATATTGATGATAAATTTTATATTGTTAAATAGTAATAAAATTGAACTATTGGTATTTAATAGTGCGGTGATTCCATAATCAAGGCACTCAGTTTTACTTACTGAATATAAATTAACCTAAAACATCACATAGTTTATCATAAATATAATTTTGAATATCAACACGAGGGTATTTTAGTGTTGGTTTTTTTTTTTATCAACTATTGGTACAAAAACGCATAAAAATTTGATGCTTAGAAATATTTCACAGTATGCGCGGTGTTTAGTATGTTTAATGGACTGCAAGCCATTGGCGTTTCATGTTACTCCATAACAGATACCCTGTGCCAATGACGTCACACGTCGGCGTCAGATTTCCTAATCGATCAGAATACCATATTTTCACTACAGCTTCACAACATGCCAAATTTTTTAAATTTATTTCAACTTCAACATAAAAATTAAGCTGGTGCAATCAGTAGTTAGTAGATAAAATTCGATTTTTTCAAAATTATTTCTTCGGTTATTAATGCATTTCTTTAAACACGAAATCGTTTTATTCTATTTTTATATAGAATTGAAGACTTTGAATTTACTAAACGCTAAATACATTTAGTCCGTATAAAATCATTATACGTCTTAGCATCTGAATGTATTTATTTACTTGAGTGTGAATTTATAAATCTCTCTCACCTGTTCACACTTGTCACTTTTCGAGGATTCATGCGGGCAGATTCATTTGTATGATTTATAAAAATGTGCTGCTTTTGACATGAACTGTCTTTTAATTTTATTTTTTTACTTTATCGTCAGTAACCTCGATAGTGTCTAGCGTAAGTCAATCAATCAATTATAGTAACTGATTGATTTCTTATCGTTCATCATTATCTTTGTATTTTTGCAATCATTTGCTATGTCGGTACGTGCTAAATTATTGTAGGGATATTGAGAGATAGAGTGTATAATAGTTGAAAAACACACACTGTGAATTGTGTGACTACGAAGCTCTAAAAAGCTCTGAAATAATAAGCACAAAATAGTACATAAAATACACCCTCCACAGTCGACGCAGAAGTGGCTTTTCAAAGACTACAAAGTGCAGAATGAAAATTTACACCATGGATTGTGGGATCTGAAACAGCGTGTGGATAAAAAAAAACACTAAGTGCTCTTTTCGTTACTGAGCCAATAAAATATTACATGCCTACCTAAATTATTTTTGTATTATTAAGTGTCAGTTCCAACATTCACAATCAATCATACCCTATAACGGTAGTTGTTTGTGACAAGAAATATGTTGGAATTCTTAAAAGAAATCGTGGAATCATCATGTGAAAGTACACTTAGTGACATTCATCATATGAATATTTACTATAACCTTTACTGCGGTACTACCCTTATTTCTCAACCTGTATTCCAATAAGACATTGATTATAATATCAGGGTAGCACGGCACTCGTCCCTAACCTAAAAAAAAGCAGTCAGTCGCACTCAAGGCCAGACTAGAGGAAAATCGCGAAAACCAGTTTTTAGTGCTGTTTTTCGGCGAAATCGCATCAATAAAAATTAAAAAAAAAAAAACAAGCAACTTCTTGGCCGGTTGTCGGTTGTGTCGCGACGCGTGCAGGCGGCTGAACTGGCCGCTATCCCGCTATAGTGTAGTACATATACCGCGCCGACCCGCCCGACCCACATAATGGCTGCCAAATTCTTCGGGCGCCTGTCGCCTTTATTTTTGTTATTTTTTATCACAGCCGCGTCGGTTTTTTCTCGTGTTGAATATACCAGAAGAATGTGGAGGGCTTTGCGAAGCATCCGCGTTTTTTAATAGACTCTGATTTTTAATGTGGCATAATAAAGTATATATTTTTTTATGATGCAACACAAAGATGTTTCATGACGTATGAATACACACGTAGTTCTTTGATATAAGCTTCTTTTTTATTTAGAGATAAACAGGATTACTTGGATCTAGTGAAATAAGGAGGTTCAAAGGGAAGGATAACACCTCGAGAAAAATTCTCTTCTGCAGATTTTTTTTATCAATTAACAAAATTGATTTTAAAAATCTCTTCCGTAAAATTGCATCTACATTTGTCTGTGTCGTAATTAATATATATTACTGTAATTAAAATGTTATGCAATTGAGATTCATAATAACTGATTGTATTTTTTTTTAATCGCGAAACCAACCTTGATCGAAAAAACATCGAGTTTGCAATTAAATTAAATAAAAAAATGATACTGAAAAAATAATCATGTATGCTGTTATAAAAATAGCTTGTAACTATTAAACGAATTGTTTTAGGCAACAATTCGGAAAATACGCTGAAATTTATCAAATTAATAAAAACTCAATATTTTCTTATGTTTTTAATTTTCAAACCCTCTATACTCCGTTGCACACTTATCAAAACCATGACTTATGGTGTTTGCGTCGATATCGTACGCGTCGGTTAGAGTAACGAGTATGCGTCTGTTTTGTTTACGCTTTTAAAACAATGGCGGTCGACTTTGCAATAGCCGAGTGGCACTTGCGTTGCAAAACACGCGGACCATTGTACATTTACCTGTATTCATCGCTTCTAAGAACAATACTTATACAATATTAATAATAATTTTAAAAAAATACTGCCGTAAAAACACGTGTGCGGTTTTTGTTTTCGAATAATTGCTTGTGAACATCTTCCGGTATGAACTCCGGCTGTTTTTATACTTCAGTTAATAAGATAACAAATTGTTATTAAATAATGATTCGCTGGAATTAAACACCCGTGTGTATTTTTCTGCTGGGGATAATTTTCTATTATTGTTCTTTGAGTTATAAAAAAGGGTGTTATTATGTTTTTCAGTAGATTACAGATTAAATTTTTAAAATGGTAATTGAGCTCAATTATCACTTGTACAGTATGCATCATAGTGACGCGTTTTTTATAGCTCGGTTCGCAAGTATTTGGAAATATAACGGTACAACTCTATCAAACATATTTTAGGTAGAGTGGGGTGCACTATCGATAGTTGCGTGTCGTCAAAAATATTGCTTCTTGAATCTTGGATGGTGAATCTCATTTTTTTGCTTTTATGTCAGAAGTGAAATTGCCAACTTCGGCGTAGTATTTCAATTATTAAAAAAAATATTTTATAGCGTTTTTTTTTTTTTTTTACCTATAATGACAGTTTTCGACAGCGACACAAGTGACAATCGCAACTTTATATTTGAAAATAAATCTCATTTAGGGCTGCTTAATTTGTGTATGTTTTACTTAATTTTAATAGTTATTAGCAAAACAAAAATAAAAATATTTCAGAAATAACGAGAAGTCGTTTTGAATTTTCTGAGATATTTTTTCCTATAGTGCAAGCAAACTTTGAATGCATCTTGTATTTTTAGAAATTCATCAATGTAAGATTTTCATTTTGCTCTTGGAATCTTAGACCCTAGCCTTGCATTCAATTCATACAGCATTGTTTTGTACAATTGTGTTTGCTCTTTGGGAATGTGTGAAGTTCCATATATTTTTGCTATTTTAATATTCTATTTCCATTATTTTAGAAAATAGATACGAGTACTCAAAAAAAAAAAAAAGGGCGTGTGCATGATTTTGGCTGCATGCACTGTCTTGCGTTTGTCGCACACGAGTACGTTACAAATCTGGAACTTCACAAATCTCTAGTGTTTTATTTATAACATTTGTTATTTTTATTACCATTTCATGTTTGTGTTTACGCCATTTAGATTGCTATTTAGAATCAAGGTCTTAAATATATTCTTTTCATGTCAAGCAATCTAGGTGGCCATGCTTATTTTGACCCATTTACGTCTGACATGCATCTGCTCCCCATGTGCACGAAATAATCCCTTTTCGTTGTCCTCTACACCTCACGACCTCACTCTGCTCTTGCGACCGGGCGCTCTCCGATTGCTCAGTTGTTAGTCAGCCCTTTCAGCGAGCAGCTTAAGCAACAATATCTCCTTACAAGAGTACGGGAATAGCAAACCCGTTCCCGTAATTACTGCTGCACCGTTCACACTCGGTTGCGCAGGTCTATTATTCGCTCGTTTGAGTTAAGAAACAATATTAAAATGATTCACGGATCACTTGTCCGCTATCGTCAATCTAGCTGCTAGTCTGTCCTCAAATGGTTAATAAAAATCAGAAGATATTTTTTATCAGCAACAGTTTTAAAAGCATTCCATACAACCACAAAGCATAATAAATATTCAACACGCATATAGCTGCTAATATAGATGTTGTTTTGTATTGTTGAGCATGGTTTCGACCTCTTTTACGTGTTGCATTTTTTCTCCGATCTCTCTCCTGACACCTTCATTCGCTCCGTCGTGCGTCGCAAGAGCCCCCCGCCCCTGTTCCCGCTACCCCCGCCCCGCTACCCCCGACCTGCTACCCCCACCAGCCACCCCCACCAGCCACCCCGGACTCGGCCCGAGGGCGCAGGCATGCTTCAGTCCGTAGAGTGTGTGTGATTCTGTTCGCAGCATGGCCGGTCGGACTCGTACCGGGTCGCCACTATCGCCCCCACCAGAGACGACAACCGGACCGCCGACGGACAGTACAAGGTCTTTATTGTGTTTTATTTTTTTTTTGTTATTTGATTTGGTGTTTGAATACACACCCGGTGAGTAGAATAAAAAGGATGTGCGCTCTAAAAAGCGAATGAAAAGTTTATCTGGTGAAAGCGTGTTTTTATTTTAATTTCAGGGTCTGGGTATGAATGCGTATTATGGATGAAAATATTTGAAAAAAAAGTATAATATTTTTAATGTATATAATCTGCAAATATATTTATTATATACCTATCTAGTCATCATTGAAGAAGGGAGCTTAATAATTAATTTAATTTTAAATATAGATATATACCCCTACTACTTTTCAGGTGTTATCCCGCATGTCTTTGCTGTCAAAAAAATTTTTTTTTTTTGTATTTTTTATAAATCAAATACGCGGTACGTATGACGCGAAGAAGCGTGGATCGAATATCATTAATCATATATAAAAAAAAAATTGACGTCACTAACTAAAAAAAACAAGCAATATTCAAGAGTTTCTGCTGCAGTGTCATAAATCAGTATTGCGATAATGATTATTCGCTACGTCATAGTTCTTGTGCGTGTTGAGACATCTCATCAGTACTGCGCTGATCTCTTAAACTTGTTTGTCTGACCTCTCGGAATATGTAAATACTTCTATTGCTTTACAACCTACAACCGATAATCGAACACTGGTTAACCAGCTTTAAGCGTGACTCTAAATTTTCAATCAATTCAGATTCCGATCTCACAGGTGACTTCAAATACCTGAATAGAAACAGATAACACAAGAACAGCTAATAACGAAATACATGCATAAATCCGCGGTGTTTACCCATACGAGTCTATTATGGGTATAGTAAGATTTTTCTCATCGCTTCACGTATAATTTAATATTGCGTTGAAAATCGCAAGGTTGCATTTACTCTTATGAATAATTTATAAATGCATAGTGCATTTTATTTATATTAGTTTGTGAAGATCTAAATGTATAATTGCTTATATGTGAAGTCATAAATATAATACGATGTTACAGCGTAAATTGTAGTAAACGATGTTAAATACAATCAATGCCATCAATCCAGCGTTAAAATAATAAATAAAAAATAATATCGAGCACTTTCTCTCTCTATTGTACTGAGAGCACAGTGGCCCTCAAGATTTTTTTTATCAAGTCACTGATGGCAACAATTAGGAATATGACATCGTGTCCGTCGATTCTGGACTCTATGTCCCGATGTTTTTCTTTTTTCTCACACTTCTTTTGTCGACCGAGACTCCACCTCCGGCATCTCTGCGGGAGACATGCCCAAAATATCCCAACGCCATTTTGTATTTAGATTTTTTTTTAATCTGGTATAGAGTTTCTGCGCTCTCGGGTATGCTTGTTCGTGTATCATTGTTAAATCCGATCTGCAGATGTGGCCTACTGAGCCAGACCTCCCGTGCATGTCAGTTTACAATACGTCGATTTCAATATCAGCCACAAGTCGCACCTTGAGCGTCTGTTACGCAACACGCTATGTAAGTTTTATGTTATTGACACAGCGAGTGCTACGAATGAGTTACTCGACGACGGCGGTGATTCACGGGAAAATGTCCGAAGTAACGCAATTTACGGCCATCTTTCCTGTCAAGTACCTCATATAAATGACTTATTGCTTGAAATAATATGTATGCGTTTCGCTGGCATGCGATGGCCAATAGATGAATAGAATAAAAAATAAGTATTTTGACATGAGTAACACGAAAAGTGTAATCGCTTGTACCTCCGTCGACTCAGTCGAAGTATTCTCAATTTTGAGGAAAAAGTGAAGCCTTCATATGTTGATGGCCGCACACCGTTGAGACCGAACGCGGCATAACACCCTAGACAGCAGCGGTCGGAATAGCCGCCGGGGGCCGAGGGCGCGCGGCCCGGCGGAAGGCCGGCGATTCCTCTTCCAGAAGGAAGAGGCCAATCTCTCGCGGAAGCCGCCAATCGGCAGCAGGTCTCGTCCAAATTGCCTCCAATCTTGAGCGGCCGGAGCAATTGCGCGGCACAGTTCTGCCGGCCGGCCCAGTTACAGTAATCGGCCCATTAGCCCCGCCGCGGCATCATTGGCGTCAAGGGTAATGCTATAAATTTGCCGAGTGTGGCGTGAGCCGCGCATCCTGGACGGGCCCACGCCTTCCTGCGGTCCAGCACCTCTCCCGGACTCTTACTTTCCACTGCTCCTACTCCCCCGGACTACCACTTCACCACTCTCCTGGGCCTCTGCTCTCCCGGGCACCGGCTTTAAGCTCTGCTGTTCTGGTGGCACTGGTCTGGACTGTGTTCGCCGACTAGATTTGGGGTGTCAATTTTTATATTAAACCGAATCGATTTAATATATGTGTGAAGTGAAAAAGCTCCACGAGCGAAAGTGGAAACAAAATATAGAAGATCCCAATGACAATGCTGATAGCGATGCATCAAGGACGAAGCGCGGAAAACCATAAGCGCGGAAAGCTTTACAAGCAAAAAAAAAATACCCAACCAAATATATTTAATTAATTTGCATAAATTGTAAAATCTCCAGCATCTATTTTCGAAATTCACGTTTGAATCAGTTTTAAATAACAACCGGCCTCCCGGTAATCTCTATTGAATGTCCAATACACATTACGTGATGTTTATCTTACAGTTATTGTTCGACGTTTGTTTGTACAGTGTGCCCGAGACTCGCGCGACAAGTTTCGCTAACACGCTAAATCGCGTCTATGTATAAAACACGGGAACGTCACTAAATTTTTATTTTATAAAAAAATATATTAATATATTCGGCTTTCAATAGACGCAATATTCAGTTGTGACAATGAGAAAACAACTGTAAAAATATTTAAGTCAAATGAATTTTAAATAAGTTTAAAAAAATATTCAAATGCTGATTTTATTGTGTTCTAGTGAAAATAAGTTCAGTTAGTCAATAAATTATATTTTCCGTGTTTTTAACTAGCCTTGGTTTTTGCTTTCTATCGGCTCAATCGGGGGTAAAAATAAAGCACACCTGCCATTTTTTTTCGAAATAGATTCATATAAATAATAAATAGATTTTCCTCCAACAGCGATGCTCCAGCTACTCTAACTGGCCGAACAATCGTGTTTTTAACACATTTCTTCAAAGATGTCGCGTATCTTTGATGTTTGAAGACACATTAACACAGCATAAGATCAAGGAGACTATAGTGTAAGGAAACAAAATCACAAGCTAATGTCAAATTAATCTAGCCGCTCGCAAGTCGACACATCTATCGTCGTTTCGCCATATTATATTCAAAATGCAAATGTTAGAGCGAGAAAATTTAATGAGTAGAGAGCTTTTGAAAGCGTGTGTAAAATTATTTGATATTTGTTTGAAAAATTTGCACACTCTTTGGGTGTTAATTTTAGAGTGTTTTAATCGGTAATGAGTCGTTGCAATAAGATTAGGTGACCTATTTCAAGGTTTAATAAAATTACTTATTTGAAAAATAAGTATGGCATATAGTATATCGAAATATATGCATAGTAGTATGAATGAATTAATGATACTTGATTGTGATAAAATCGAAGAAAAAAGGGGCATTGGAAGAAGGAAGTTCACGCGGATGCGGAATTTGCGCCAGTGGCTGGAGATCGGAAGTGCAACCCGGGTTAGGGATATGTTCGAGGAAATGGTCACCAACCTTCTATGAGAAGAGGCAACAGAAGAAGAAGATTGTGATAATCTTAAACACATCACACAGCGATAAAAAGCTAAAAATAAAGCTTCCTATACTTCATACGATTTATTAGAATATTATAAAATTGACCTGGAGCAAAATTGTCATTTTCTCAACGAGGTATTCGTAATGATATTTCTGGTTTGCCAGTTCGCATGTGATCGCCGGGCAATGGTTCCGCGATCGGGGCAGTTGCTGGCCGACTACCAGCGTTCAAGGCCACCCCGCGTGCGCCGTCTCGCTCTGGCGCGTGTCGTGTGTCGCGTGTCGCGTGTCTCGCGTCGCGTGTCGCGCGGTTCATTCATGAATGGGTCCGCAGAGTCGCGGAGATCGCGCTGGACCTGGCCGGGGTATTTTGGGCGCACTTTTCGTAGCCTCCTCGCGCGGGCCAGGTTGATTCCTCATTGGGCTAAGTGCGATTTCCTGTGGCCCGCCTCGTGTGCCAGGCAATAAAATACGAATATATGGCGTCATCTGGCCTAGCCCGACCGCCAAAAATGCGCCATCGCCAGGCCGCGCTCGCTGAAAAACTGGGGACGCCGGTCCTTGGCCAAGAGAATCGAGTGATATGGATGATAGGGATGCGTTCTGCTGTGCGTACACCCCCTGCAATCAATACTATGTGCTTTTACACCATTGATTTTTTTTTTAAATTAATATTTTGTTTACTCTGGGGCGGTGTTAATCCGATCGCAGATGCTCGATGCTCCCTGAACAATGCGTCCGCATCCGAGGCCGAGGCAGCTGGTGTCTCAAGGGAAGACACGAAAGCTTCGAAATAAACCTTACTAGGTCAAAATATATCGTTTAAAATTTATGACGATTTTTTTTTTTGGTCGTAAGCAAATATGCACGTTGCATGTTTTTCGGTCATCAAATTGTATCCGCATACAAAAAAGAGTTGAACAAAGTTTAATCCCGTCACTAAGAGTAAGAGTTTATCAAATAACTCCTCCATATTTAAAAATATGATTAATTAGAAAAAATATATTCCCCAGAGTATTTTCATGGTACATGGTACTTATATTTTTTTACAAAACTAAAAAAATATATGGTGTGAAAATTTTGTTCACAAAGACGTTGAATATCAGACATGTGGTAGCCAATAGAGGTCACATATGATGCAACGAATTATAAATATTACATTTAAAAATTATTTAATTTGAAATTAAACAACACGTATTTGCGAAGAACATTGCAAAACTGGTTTTTGACATATTTATTTTCGCTTCCGCGTTTAACGTATTGGGAATTTCGTTTGTTGTATTTTATTGTCAATGAACCTTGACAATGAAACTTTAACAAAATCTCGAAGCGTTTGCCAGAAGATCGAGAGCCAAGATAAAACGACACAATATGTGAAAAGAACAATATAAACATTAGTTTAGTAGCCCCTGTGGGTTGTTACCGGACGACAACTCAAAATATATAAATACTCGTGGCTAGATTTGAAAATGCACAAACCTTAGATACTTGGAGAAAAATAACGACAGTAAATTCTGTCCGTTTTATATTTATTAGATTACGTAAATATTTATTGCTAGATTTGTACGTACGTACAAGTACTTAAACGTATCACTTTTAACCCAAGCTGTCATTTTGACTTAAATGACCATCAAGCCAATTTAACATAGACTAATTTATTAACATATTCTACAGGGTGTTTAAAAACAACCATATTAAATCGAGGTCTATGTTTAAATTTGTTTTTTTTTTTTTTTTTTTTTTTTTTTTTTTTTAAATTTCCCTGCGCACACGGCATCCAGTCGGTGTGCCGAGCAATGGTGTGGCGATTGTTTGTCGCCGGGGCCAGGTGGAGCTCCCGGCGTGCCTCCGCGGCCCATGCGCCTACTCGTACGCCCGAATATTAATACACCGGCCTATAAATAAATGGCTCGAATTATACAGCGTTTCACAGAATCCGTGTCACACGCTCGCGCGCCACACCGAGCGCTGAGCAACGAACGTCCCGCAATTGACGCGCCACTTTTTCGACTAGACTCGTTCCCCGCACATCCTGGATGTGTCTCGATCCTCCGACACCATATCTCAGTGCTTGGTCGAATCCTCGCGTACATTGCGATGCTGAACGTATAATTAATTTTCAGATTATTTAATGCTAGACGCCTCGATCTCATACAGACCAAAAGCTTGCATAGTTAATTCTTTATTTATTCGCGTCTCCTTATATCGAATACACGGCCAATATTTTTTGTTGTTGTATATATTAAGATATTTAATATCTTAAAATGAAATGAATTTATACTGCATCAAAATCTTTAATCGAAATGCACAATACACTGTGCATTGTGGTTATACTGTGGCGACACAGGGTTGAGATTCCCGTCAGTCTGCAATTGTTCGTAAATTATGTTAGCATTAAATAATAATTTATCGTTGTATTAATTATATAAGTTATTCGCGTTTTATTGTTCCTTGTCATCATAATAAAAATAAAATATTTATTATACATTGTGATGTTTATTTTGTTGTATGGATGAAGTCTTTTGTATTCATTACACTCGTCCCGTGAACACCAGACTATCGGAAAACCTTACATTTTTTTTTATATCGAACACGATTACTGTAATTTTTGTATGCATTTTTACTTGGTTGGCCCACGCGATGTGGTACCTTCATAATTTCGACCATTGTAATCCTTTACACGTGTGCATATAATGACCATTCTAATCGATTATTTGATGACTTGCATACATTGGGGTAGTGTTTCTATTTGACCCGGAGGTTGGTCGACATATCTGTAATCCATATATGAAGCACGGAACCTCCGGGGGAAGATCGGTTGCGGCAGTGATTCCCCTGCCCGGCTGAGTTGGCGCCTGGTGACGTAGTCGCGTGACGCAAATAGGTGTCGAGGGGAATCGGGTCAATGGGGCGGAGTCCGGGGAGCGCCCCCCGCGGCTTCTATCAGGGGGCTCCCCGACTCACCACCTGAGAAGGTTTCCACGCATGCTACCTGACAGCCAACACTTGAAAATCAAAATCGCAGATCTGTCCCTGATATCTGCAATATACACTATTCTCTACTAAACAATCAGTTTTAAGTCGATTTTAAACAATACATGTTTAAGGGTTTATTTTGTACTATGAGGATCTCAAATGAGTAGGTACTGACTTTTCCTACTGCTGGGATTTTTTAATATCGCAGCCGATAACTTCAATTCTATCAACATTTCGAGCAAGTTGCAATAACACTTCATGATTTATAATGGTTCGGCAGACATGCCCTGAAGAAGCGTAGCATTAACGAAGACCGTCAGCACATACACACCTAATCATTACTGAAGTTTTCAATAAAATTATATATAATTATAAAATAAATTTTAATGTTTAATCATCGATGTGTCTTATATTGAATTTTTTACATTTTCATTTTATTTTTATATTTCGCCTGAACCTGTCCCAGCTTGTCTCGGTGAAACGTTTGCAACATAATCCAGAAGTTTTCTCCTGTAGAAAAAATGTGTTCCAAAATAGCCCTGATTCAGTTGGAGATTCTAAAATCGACTGGATTCCATTCCGTTATCTTCCGGTAGAAGCCATATCTGGTTTCGTTTTTTATCTTAATCTGAGCTCGGCAAACTCTGGTTGAATGGATTGGCCAATCGGATGCGTTATCAAGTTGTTTGTAAGATTCTAGTACCAGGCAACAATTTACGTTGTGGGCACGGTCCCTGAATTCATTAATTGATAGTGATTTATATGCTGCACGCTCTATGGAAATCTGCTATGGAATGATTGGGTGACCGATAATTAAGTATATATGAGGAATGTGTGCATTCTGCTTCTGAAACAATTGTATTCTATTTGTTTTGTTATTTTATATTTTAAACTATGGAAATCGACAAAGATGTGTTGAACTCTCGCAGCAATCTACAACAGGTATGATAGTTATATGTACTCTTAGCAGTGCATTAGAGTAGTCCTCATCATGTAGAAAAACATTGAATTGAATCATTCATTCCTATCATTTTATCAAATCCAACTATTTTGATCTGATCTCTTTTCAATTTTGATTGCATCTTGTATAGCTTTCAATATTTGTTTTTTTTTTATAAACAATTGTGTTTTAAAAAAAAGTGTTAATATAAATATCATGTAATTTGAATATTTAGTACAATTAATTAGTTATATAATTCAATGAAATAAATTATTATTTACAATTGGATATGAATATTATCTAAAGTATTAAGAAAATATATATTTAATAAACTCTTTACTAATTTGTGTGTTTTTTTTCACCAACAGTCAAAGCGGAAGCCTACGAAGAAGGCAAAAGAAGACAACCTCGATGACCTAAAACAGGAGTTGGATATTGATTTTCATAAGATTTCACCCGAAGAACTCTACCAACGATTCCAGACCCACCCCGAAAATGTAAGCAAAAATATCAATATTAAATATTTACCAGTCCTAAACTATTACCGTAGAGAAAAAATATATATTGACATATTATATTTTTATTATATTGCTGAAATCAGTAAAGTTAAGAAGTTACTAATCACAAATCAGTCTATGCTCTGAGAAAAGCTTTGATATTGTCTAGTATAAATATAACTTGATTTAAAAGTACTTGAACACCACACTTGGTCTGTACGTGACATAAATATTTATTCATTTCATTTGCCGTATAATTTATTCTATTTATAAATTATTATCATATCAGTATAACACGTTCTGAATGCCCTGCGCAAGGAATCTCCATTTTGTGGCAGACATAAAGCCGTGAGTATGGCTGAGAGATGTATGTCTGTTATTTTGCAATTAGTATTTGCAAGAGGTCAGTGTCACAGATCGGAAACTAATCTAGCTGTGTGGTAACTCTATGGAGAAAAATGATTTCTTTCTTATCAACGCTGATGTTTGCGGAACTAGCAATGGCCTCCAATATCTTACTATCTTATTACGTGTAAAATAAATTATGTAATGCTATTGAATATTTTATTGAAGTGAAATAAACAAATAAAAAAATGTCATACTTGCTTAGTTATATTTAATTTAATAATTTCAATTAAATCTAATAATATTACTTAAGTGTCTATGACTTTTAACTTTGTCTGTATCAGCTAACTTTGCGATTTCTCTCAAAATAAGAAAATATGTTTGGTCCATAATTTTTTAACACACTGAGCAGAAATTTACACACCATTATTAACCATAGATCTGTCCCAAATTTAGTATATGCCAGTAATCTATTGAAAGTTGACCTTCATTCTCAAGTTCAGCCAAATGGGAATATTGTACACAACTGGCTCAAAAACATTATTTTTCTTTCTGTAATAATATACTGATTATTAATTAAGTATATATACTTTTCTCTTTAAATAATTGTTTTTTTTAAGTTTATACTAGCATAAAAAAAAATGTCGTAATGGCAAGTAAAGTTGATTTTTTATTCATCCGAAATTGTTTTTTGTAAAGTTATCGTAGACATAAAGTTGAACTGTATTTTATCTGACAAGTACCTAAGATTGAAAATACTCCTTTAATAGCTAATCACTTTTTTTTTATCTAGACCTATTTTATTTGTGGTAATATTTGATATCAAATTAAAACTAGCACTTTTTCAATATTTGAAATTTCAAATGGCATTCATATGTCAATACAAATAAATTGAAAGGCTCATACGTTCTTAACAATAAACAAAGATGAACTGTACTTTTTTTCTTAAGAAATTTATAGGCATAAACGCAAATCAGTGGATAATTAAATATTGGCAATTTTGACACTACAGTTCAGAATTCAAAAGGTCATGACTTGACATTTTTTCTGCAAGTTTGTGTATTTATTTAGCCAGTAATCATTACAAGAAATTTATTATAGATAAACCTATGTATAGTAACAGTCAAAGGTACAACAAACTGTGTAGTCAGAGGTTTTTATTATTATTAGGAATGAAGTTGTAATAACAATGGTTTTTAAATAATTTTAGTATATATGGCAGACTAAGCACCTTTATGGTTTGAGGTGATGTTAATTGTTTATTCTTCTCTCTGTTTCCAGGGGCTCAGCCACGCCAAGGCAAAGGAGAACCTCGAGAGGGACGGCCCCAACGCTCTCACTCCCCCCAAGCAGACCCCCGAGTGGATCAAATTCTGCAAGAACCTGTTCGGAGGCTTCGCGCTTCTGCTGTGGATAGGCGCTATTCTTTGTTTCATTGCTTACGGTATCCAGGTGAGATAATATCACAATGTTTATGTACAACTATAATAGAAACTGTAAAGAAGTCACACAAGCTTCTTTTTTTATGTTTTTTGTTTTTACTATTCATATAACTTATTGTATTGATCAATATACTATATTTAAACGGTGTATGCTTTTATGTTTATTACTTTATTAATTTTGTCTTATATTCTCTCCAGGCGAGTACAGTTGAAGAACCCGCTGATGACAACTTGTACCTTGGAATTGTGTTGGCGGTAGTGGTGGTCGTGACCGGCATCTTCTCATACTACCAAGAGAGCAAAAGCTCCAAGATCATGGAGTCCTTCAAGAACATGGTACCCCAATTCGCCACTGTGCTTCGTGAGGGAGAAAAGCTTACCCTGCGTGCTGAGGATCTCGTGCTCGGAGATGTGGTTGAGGTAAAAACAAAAACTTTTCTTGTATATGTTATAATTAACCTGGAAGTTACTAAAATATTATTATTTGAGGTAATTGAGTCATACAGCTTTTTTTTTTTAAATTATTAATTAATATTTTAAATAATTATGTAAAAATAACTGTATTTTCGAAAATGAACATCAAACCTCTTCCAATCCCTCGTTCGACTTTATAATGCATAAAAACGTATATTTGCACCATGTTTACTGCTGAAACCACAGATCATTAAAAACAAATTAAGCATAAAATTTCAAGAATGAAAAATAGATTGAAGATTTAAATAAATTGTTTTTTTAAATTAACTTGTACTCAGTCAATTTAACATCAGGATTATTAAAAAAATGCAAAATATCTAACATCATGACTTTCGGTTTCCAGGTGAAGTTTGGAGACCGCATCCCCGCTGACATCCGTATTATTGAGACTCGAGGCTTCAAAGTGGATAACTCCAGCTTGACGGGAGAATCAGAGCCCCAATCCCGCAGCCCCGAGTACACCAATGACAACCCCCTGGAGACCAAGAATCTGGCTTTCTTCTCCACCAACGCTGTTGAGGGAACCGCCAAGGGAGTTGTCATCTCATGCGGAGATCACACTGTAAGACTCCTCATTAATACTTCTTGAGCGCTATTAGCTATCAAGGATTATTTTAAAACTATAACCCTGCTATTATAATAAATCATTATATACATACATATACTACTTTCAAATAAAATTTATCAACACCAGTTGATTTCTTAGTAAAAAAAAGGTTTCCGCAATCATTGGTGAAACCTTACTTTTTATTTCCCTCCACCTTTTTCAAAATGCATATTAGTATTGTAATATAAACAAATTCATTTGCCTTCCAGGTCATGGGTCGTATTGCGGGTCTGGCGTCAGGTCTGGACACTGGCGAGACCCCCATTGCCAAGGAAATCCACCATTTCATCCAACTCATCACTGGTGTGGCCGTGTTCCTTGGAGTCACATTCTTCGTTATTGCCTTCATTCTCGGATATCACTGGCTGGATGCTGTAATCTTCTTGATTGGTAAAAATATATTCATTCACATAATAACGCAACAAATAATTTATAAATATATTTTTTTATAAATTGAATACAGAACTGAATTTGAAAAAAAATATTGTCATTTATAACTGGTTGTAACACTCGTCACTAAACGCATTCCAGGTATCATTGTCGCCAACGTACCCGAAGGTCTGCTGGCCACCGTCACGGTGTGCCTCACCCTGACTGCCAAGCGCATGGCTTCCAAGAACTGCCTTGTCAAGAATCTGGAGGCTGTGGAGACCCTGGGATCCACCAGCACCATCTGCTCTGACAAGACTGGAACCCTCACCCAGAACAGGATGACCGTCGCCCACATGTGGTTCGATAACCAGATCATCGAGGCTGACACCACTGAGGATCAGTCTGGAGTCCAATACGGTAAACTTAAATCAGAATTACGATATTTTAGAAAAGTAAAAAAATATATTAAAAGAAACAAACATATATACAATCTAATCTATGTTTTTGGAAATTTTAACAAAAATCCTCAAATATAATATAGCTTCGTACGTCATAGCAATATCTGCCATATTAGAGAGTAAAGCAAATGTGGCCCTATTTATTGCTTACTAAGTAAATCTACCTTTCATAAAGTATAAGATGGCTTGAGTCATTTGAAAGAATTTACTAAGTATGCTTAGTATAAAATTACTTGAATTGGTAAGTTGATTTTTAACAAATATTTTTTTTATCTTAGACCGCACAAGCCCCGGCTTCAAGGCTCTCGCCCGAATTGCCACCCTGTGCAACCGTGCTGAGTTCAAGGGAGGTCAGGATGGAGTGCCAATCCTGAAGAAGGAAGTGAGTGGAGATGCCTCTGAAGCCGCCCTGCTCAAGTGCATGGAACTGGCTCTGGGAGACGTTCTGTCCATCCGAAAGAAGAACAAGAAGGTGTGCGAGATCCCCTTCAACTCCACCAACAAGTACCAGGTGTCTATTCACGAGACTGAGGACTCCTCTGACCCGCGTCACGTTATGGTCATGAAGGGCGCCCCCGAGAGGATCCTGGAGAAATGCTCCACCATCTTCATTGGAGGAAAGGAGAAGGTAAGCTTTACTGTTTTCTAATCTTGCGAGTCTTTCAAACCTTATATTAAAATATAAAATAATTTTTAGTCTTATCAAAAATGTAAAACATTTTATGATAAAAAAATCAACATTACTTAACACCTACTTTCATATTGGGAATATAAAAACTACCTGACTGATCTAATCTAATCTAATCTTAATCTAATCTAATCTTAATCTAATTTAATCTTAATCTAATTTTATTTCAGGTTCTGGATGAGGAGATGAAGGAAGCCTTCAATAACGCATACCTGGAGCTGGGAGGCCTGGGAGAGCGTGTGCTCGGCTTCTGTGACCTGATGATGCCATCCGACAAGTACCCACCTGGCTTCAAGTTCAACTCTGATGACCCCAACTTCCCCATCGAGAGCCTGCGATTTGTTGGCCTCATGTCCATGATTGACCCTCCGAGGGCCGCCGTGCCTGACGCCGTCGCCAAGTGCCGATCCGCCGGTATCAAGGTCATCATGGTCACCGGAGATCACCCCATCACTGCTAAGGCCATCGCCAAGTCTGTTGGAATCATTTCCGAAGGTAACGAGACCATTGAGGATATCGCCGCGAGGTTGAACATCCCCATCTCTGAAGTCAACCCCCGTGAAGCCAAGGCTGCCGTCGTTCACGGAACCGAACTGAGGGAGCTGAACTCTGATCAACTGGATGAGATCCTGAGGTAATTAAACTAATTGTAAAATCACTAACTTCAACCTAGACTGTCAACTCAAAATTTTTATGATCGAATTAATATGGACTAAAGCGGAATTAGTAAAATATCTTGTGATAACTGTAATGATAAGCAAAGATAGGCAGAAAATTATAGTAAATAGTGTACCCCATTATTAAATCCCTAGTTATAATTTAGCAATCATCATTATTAACTTCCATAATGTTAATACTTTTTGTTGCTTATTCCAGATACCACACTGAGATCGTGTTTGCCCGTACATCACCCCAGCAGAAGCTGATCATTGTGGAAGGTTGCCAGCGCATGGGAGCCATTGTTGCTGTGACTGGAGATGGTGTCAACGACTCCCCCGCCCTGAAGAAGGCTGACATTGGTGTTGCCATGGGTATCGCTGGATCCGACGTGTCCAAGCAGGTAAATTGCTTGTACTTTGGAGATTATCATATCTATTTCTGTATATGGTACTGTGGTCCAGTAATCCATGGGGTTATATGTAAATAAATAGTTTTTAAAGATAATTAATGTTCTTTATTAATTAATTAAATTTCACATTATCCTAAGAGCAGCACTGCCTCTGTCTTTGTAGATTATTCTTTTAAATTGGTATGGACCACGGATTTTAATGGCACCTCTTGTCAAATTAGTATTGTTATTTTAATAAAATGTGCTCACTAATTGTGAACCCATTTTATTCCAGGCCGCTGACATGATCTTGCTGGATGACAACTTTGCCTCCATCGTGACTGGCGTAGAGGAGGGCCGTCTGATCTTCGACAATCTGAAGAAGTCCATCGCTTACACTCTGACTTCCAACATTCCCGAGATCTCACCCTTCTTGGCTTTTATCCTGTGCGACATCCCTCTGCCCCTGGGAACCGTTACTATTCTGTGCATTGATCTTGGAACTGACATGGTAAATATCATTTCACTTTTGTTCCACACCAACATGTGCCTTATTAGTCTTAATAAACAATTAAACTCTAATATATTAACCTTAAAAATGATGTATGTATTGCCTAAAAGGTGATACTTTAAAATTGAACGCTAAAAATAATCTTGAAAGCTTCTCGAAGCTACTTAGTGAAGTCGTACTTATATTTCAGTCAAATTGACTAGAAGATGGTAAGCTTTTGTTTTTCTTTTATTTTTGGATTGCTATATTTGATTGTGTGTTTACATTTGAAGTCGTGTGATGTATCGCAGGTTTCGTTATTGAACACTGGAGCTTGAATCATATGTGATTATGTAATGTTAGGTTCCCGCTATATCGCTGGCTTACGAGGAATCGGAGTCAGATATTATGAAACGCAGACCACGTAATCCTTACGCGGACAAGCTAGTGAACGAGAGGTTTGTGCACAAGTCCTGTGGAGAGAAGGCGATCACGCCGCAATGACATTTCAATCTTTGCTGTAGTTATTTTGGTATTTTCTGTTTCCGCTAAACAAGTATTTTCGCCAGATCTTCAACCTTTATTCTTATACATAAGTAGATAGAAATCAATTTTACTTTTCCAAGTCTGATCGCTCGGTTTATAATGGATTTTCTATTTTATCCGCTAGAATATGTATCCAGAGTAGTCTTTAATGGTATATTTTACTTATATTTTGATCAAGTGCAGTCTTCTTGGTTTTAGGAAGAGATTACATTTGTATAGTACAAACGAGCATGCAGTTATCGTAACGAGTTATTCACAATTTTTATTTATCTTTACACATACGTAAGCCTAGTCTTGGTCCACCGTACTTTAGCCGCGCCAAGCAGACCGACGGTATGTAGAGAAGATCTCGTAGGATTTATTCTTCACACCTTCACTTCGCTTGAAAGGATTACTTTTCAACACCATTTTACCTAAGTAGATTTTTCTCTCCACAAAATCACACTTACACGCCACCACACCAAAAATCTATAAAAGATTTGATAGATTTATAGACCACACCATTCTGCTGCAAAGCAAAACCAAAATTTAACAACTACAAAATTAAGAGCAATAAGTTTTTATTACAGAAAACTCTGCTATAATATAAACGATCGGTGAATACATATACAAACTTCCAAATACCTACATTACCTGGAAGAACATAGGAATTGGCAAAACTCAACAGTACAAGTATACAAGCTTACACAATATTCAAGCTTATATCTACTATTGAACCGCAAGGGCGAAGTCTTAGTTATCGCAATAGGTTATTCATTTTTTTTCCACTGACAGGTACCTGCCATTTCTTTGGCCTACGAGGAAGCGGAGTCTGACATCATGAAGCGTCCCCCTCGAGATCCCTTCAATGATAAACTGGTCAACGAGAGGTGTCTTATCTTTTATTACCTTACAGCAAAGCTAATCCTGCTAACCGGGCTCCCGTCTGCGGAGTCTCTGTGTAACCCTCGGTGCTTGGTGGTGCTGGTGTTTCGATGTTACCATTATTACTAATGTAATAATTTCGTCGCTTGGATATTTGACAAAAGAAAAAACAAGCTAACATATTGATTGCGAATTGTTCAGTAAAGAATTAAAAATTGTTTAAATTTCTAACAATTGCAAACTATCACTTGTAAAAGTAATTCATATATTTTTAAAAGGTTGTGCAATGTTTTGAAACAGTCAAATATTTAAATGATATAACCTGAAAAGCTATGTAGAAACCTCAGTCTTTCAATGATGCAAGATTACATAAATCTTTCAAGTCATCTTGTTATGTATCTGTAATGTTTCTGCATAGCTAGCTATGTAACACATTGAAAGCTAAATATTAATGTTTTAACAGCTTGGAAGGTGATAACGACTGGTTTTGGAGATAGTTTGGGCTTTTAACCTATGTGACTAATATTTATACTAATTATGTGTTGTTATACATGCCGTTGTCTGTGTACTATGTGTGCTATTATCTGATAAGGTTAAAAAATGAAACTGATAGCTAGGGATATCCACCGAGACCAAATACTGAACAAGACAAATACTTGACAGATCACACTCAATCATCCCCTCTAAGGGGGCGACAATCATCAACCATCTCTGTTTGATTTTAGCAGGTTATGTTAGAGTCGAGTTGCGTTCATTGCAGTGAAATTCAATTTTTAAAATACAGTGGATTCTTCGTATATTTAACAATATTAAATACATCCATAAAACATATATTTTAAATAGATGCAGTCATTACAAAATAGATTTTTTTAATTAATAATATAAATATGTATTATTGAAAAACAGATCAATCACTTGCACAAGTGTCTTTTCATATTTTAAGTTTTTTTTATTTTGCTAACATATAAAAGCAGCTCTTAAATATTTTTCAAAAGATGCCTAAAGAAACCTTTTGGAGACGACGAATCTACTATATTATATTGAATTATTTAATTAAAGATGGTACAGTATGTACTGCGTGAACGCTGCTCTTCATACATATGTGTTTAAATGTTACACCAATCATGGGATCATCTGCACAAGCTTCTAAATGTATGTAAAAACAGTTCATGTTCGACAACTTGGCAATCAGATTGCGCAATCCATATAAATGTGTACATTAGACTTGGACAACTAGCCAAAGTTAAAACACAGTAGTCTTAAAATCGGATGGTTGTTAATTTTGCAAGATGTTTTGTTTGTTTGTTCTACATCAAACTTTACTCGAGTTCAGTAGGAATCGGTAGCCGGGTCCCGCCCCTAGCTGCATGTGCTCATCACTCGCGGGTCGGTTGTGTTACTGTAGAGGTGTCTGTGTAGGTGCCCGCCATATCGCTGGCCTACGAGGAGGCGGAGTCAGACATAATGAAGCGACAGCCCCGTAACCCTTTCACTGATAAGCTAGTTAATGAAAGGTAATCATCACACCCCTTCTACCCGCTTCCCTTTATCCCGTCGTGTTCATATGTTTATTACCATGCGAAAATTTACTTGTTCTTTTCAAACATCACAAAATAGTATTTCGTTTCCCTCGTGTAAATGCACAAATTCAAAGTTCAATAAATCTTTACTTTTGAAGTAAAACTGTTAGTCACTTATTGAATTTGAGACCATTTCGGTTTTAATCGCATACATTATTTTATCCCAGTTGAATTTCGACACTATTAACTATGTCCCAATGCTTTTGCATCAAGTGAATTGAAGAACATATATCAATTTGTATACAATAACTAATTTTTAAATAAACTTTGAAATTATAAAACACAGAGCGGGACTATTCTAAAATATATAATTTATATTCAGCTGTCAATTAATACATTTGTTTATCATCTTGTAAATCTATTTTGAAATCTTTACAATTTTTTTTTATCAATGTTGTCTTTAACAGTTAAACCTTAAAAGCAAAGAATTTATGTAAAAAAACTTTAACTAATGGGGTCATCTGTGTTTGAAAACAAGTAAGTTTTCGCTAGCAGCCAGTCTAGTATTACCTCTTCGAAAGAGCAAGCCTAACTTTGCTTCATTCTGGAACAAAATTGGGTGTCTGGTTTATTAAGCCGCTACATCTGAAATGAGCTATACTTAGAAGTAGTTAAATTGTTCTAAAAAACCTAACCTCCCCTGTGAAACGGGGCTGTGAAGCGTTAATGTCTCTTACATACAAATGTAACATATCATGTGATAAATTTCAACATTAATTTTAATTGATTTAAATGGTTTATGAAATATATAAAATTCTCATTAATCAAATATCAATTTCATAGAATACAGTAATATGCTAAATTCTGCTAAAGCATCCATAAAAATCTTTGCAGTGAGTATCTTAAGATTAACTCTGTGAACTTGTCAAAAGCTAGGAATTCTTACCGTTGAGCTCATGGCATTTCATTTTGCACACAATTTATAAATAGGCAGCTAATGCTATATCCAGTCTTTTATTCCAACTTCTGAAATGTCATTCACGTGCATCGGTGTTATAAACTTTCGCCAAAATATTTTGTTACCACCAATGTAAAATCATCCAGAGAATATAATACATGACGCTGCTGACTTATTTATTATCTCATGGTTGTTTCTTTGTGAATGGTTGTATTGATGGGTCGTGTGCCGCTGTCTGTGTTGTATGTTGCATTAGTGTAATACTTCTGTGTCCCCGCGAGCAGGTAAGTGTCACCCTCCCCGAGCCGCCGCCCCGCTCCCCTCTTCAGCATGTTGCCATCTCACCCGGTTGTCTCTTTCATCATTCTTCTGTCTTCTCTCTCTGCACAAACCACTACCAGTATCATTCGGAATGTTCTGATTTTTATTATTATGTATATATATATATTTATACTATAACACACTGTCACTTTTGTCTACAACTTTCACAGGAGGGGCAACATTGTTTCTCATTTTTACTTTATTTTCATCTCCATAGCTTCACACTTACTTTTATACTCAATACTTCTACTAACGCTCATCTTGTTCCGTTTACTCTCTAGATAGAATGACATATTTAGTTTCAATGTACTCTAAGGTTAACGAGAAAATGAGTTACTGCGTATTTTATAAGGATTCTATATTGTAGACACAAATCATGCAAGCTTTCTTTATGTTAAGGTACATTTTTATGATAAGGTTTATAAGGTCGTAGTGATTTTCTATGAATATTAACTTGTATCTCTTCATGGTAATATTATCAACAGGGATGACCTCACAGCAAACACTGATCACCTTGAGTCCAGCTAAGAGTACAAATCCTGTAGTTTATGTCGACCGGTGAGCATTCGACGGAGATTACTATCCGGCAGCTATAATAACTATCGGAAAGCACTCTCAGCCGTATGCCCACTCTGAAATGCGGTTGTCGCATAAAAAAATTAATGATTTTCACTAATATTGAGGTATTCTTATTTGGAAGAACTCGTTTTAAATGCAACTATTTATCTTCAGGGTCTATATCTAACTATAATAAATTTGATATGGAAACTTACAATGAATATGCATTTCTGTGACTATTTCAATAATAAGAAATTTAAATTTGGTGAAGTTCATTTGTCATGTCATACTTTAAAATAATTATTAAAAATACTCTGCTGCGGCATTGAAGTTCAGGAGTGTTTGCTGAGAGGGTGATACATACATTCAATAACTAGTTGTGTTGGGTATATTGTTTAGATATAAAAATTCTATCTCTCTCTCTCTCTCTAGGGTTTAGGCTTAGTTTATTGAACATAATTCTGGAAACTTCCTATTTTATTTTCAACTTCTAAAATAGAAACTCTTATCTTTTCATATTACTCAAAGCTGATAATCTTCTAAATCTTCATTATTCTTGTTATATAAGATCTTAGGATGCATCCGTTCTTTAGTGGCATAACTCTGTCCAGTAAAACTGTTCTGTCACTAGCCAACTCCACGTAGACTTTATTATCTCAACTGACAAAAGTTAGCTTAGTTGATGATATACTCATAGTCCATAAGTAGTAAGGTAACTTTGATAAATCATATTTTCAATGTTATTCTCGTGGACAGAGTTACGTCACAATTTATTTCTTTTAACAATTCAACTGTAGTTCTAAATACTAAATTAGTATCTCGACGTCAAACTGCAAAACGAAAGAACTCTGAGGTTATACGTTTGCGTAAATCTATTGAAGTCATGGCTTACAAACTGAAGTTTCATTAAAATATGGCACAATGCACTGTTTAAATTTACGCTAAATCACCCTTATGAAGGGGGTTGAAGGAGCCAGATCTGTATGTGTCCCTGAATGTGTGTTGTGACCGAAGGTGCCAGCTATTTCACTGGCGTACGAGGCTCCCGAGTCAGATATCATGAAGCGACAGCCACGAGATCCCTACAGAGACAACTTGGTCAATCGCAGGTTGTAACCCTCACCGCGCCTTTAGCACATTCTCTTATATTGTTCCAATGCAATTGACTGACAGTGTTCTTATTTTTTTTTTTATTCTAGTGTTTGTCGGAGAAAATATCACTGTGAGAGGATTTGATTTTGAAAATATTCCACTAACACAGACTCCATAATCTGGCTTCGAGCCTCGTCTTGTAAATAGGATTTGATAGGTTAGCAATGGTTATTCACAAGTAAAGCGTGATGACTTCCACATTTGTAACTAAGTTCTTTGCAAGTATACGCGCCCTTGAATAACATGTATATGGCAATATTGTAAGAGTATTTTGACTAAACTAATGCAGTATCATAAAATAGTCAAATAGTATTGTCAGTTGCATAGCTATCTAATATGTAACTTACATATTGTTAGCACTGTCAAATTTAAACAGTTCAAAAAAAAAGTAAATATGCTAACCAGTGTATTTAAATTCATAAGTAATTTTTGAAACTATGCCAAAAAAATACTGCGTGAAAATGTTGATTATTAAAAATACATGTATTCACTGTTAAATTAAATATTTGGCAGTTAAGTAACCTGATCTATTAATTGTATCACTGCATTTGGATTCAAAATAAAAATCCACATCTTTCGTTTTCACACATCCATTTTTGTGACTTCTACTCAAAGAAATTGGTTTTATTTCTGATTAGAGGAAAACCATGTGTTGATACGGTTTTTATCAATTTGTCCAATAGGAATTATAGGTTATTGATACATAAAGAATCTTGATAGCAAGTGGAGATTTTGTTCTAACCCAAAGTCATAAGACAAGGGAAAAGATTTCTCAAAACAGATCCAAAGGTTATCATTCCGTTGATTATAGATTGTGTAGTCTGTGGTCTTTCAGCTTTTAAATGAACTAATTATTATCAAACATTTTTTTGTAATGCTCATTAAATTTTCTGATCAAATCCCCTTGAGATATTTGTGTTGTGCCGGCACTTTCGAAACTAGTTTTAAACTATAAATGGTTTATATAAATAGTGCATAGATTCAATGGTGTCAATAGTTTTATTTCTTTTCCTTTTGTTTAAATCACTTCTACAATTGGCCTATTCACGTTTTGTTATCATTGGCTCCTTTCAGGGGGTTGCTTGTTTGCATATACTCATCGGAAAGTAGTATCGATCGAAGTGATTTAATCAAACCGAGATAATTATTAAAAATGTTACTCGTCCGCGTTTGTTTAGACAAGAGCCAAAAAGCATATGAAAACTCTTAGAGTTTTGGTGTGCTTCTGCATGTTAAAAAAAAATGCTCTGACTTAGCACGGAATGTTCTAGTCTTGTGGAAGCACCCTAGTTAGCGCCAGAATAAAAAAATTAAATTCTAAATGATTAAGTCATTAATTTATAAACTAAAATTGTATAAGTATTTCTGTTTTGTCAAAAACATATGATTTTGTTTCTTGATATTGATTTTTACAGATTACTAAAAATTAGATAATAATGAAAAACAGTTTGTCATTAATAAATATGAAATAACTAGATTTAAGTAGATGCATATATATTATAGATAATTTTATTGAATAGATTATTTTAATATAGATTTAGGATGATAAATTAAAACAATAAAAAGGATATAGGTTTAGGTCATAGTGCATGAAAATATTATATAGGAGTGTAGATATGAACATTCTACGATTAACCTTTACCGTCAACTGTATTCAATCATTGACTTATCCTTTTTTGAACTCTTTTTCTATGTTTCGCTGGCTGACTATCTCTTTCACTTTAACTTTTCTGAGCTTTCTGTCTTCCGACTCCCCAAACACCCAAGTCCCCTCCCGCAGAAGTATATGTACTGATCCACAGACGGGTCGGACAGAGTCCGAGTCTGATTGTGCTATGATAATGTATAGCGATCTGTGTCGTTTGGTTTTGTATTGGTAAGCGGGAGTTGTTGTGTTGGTACTCTGCATGCCAAGGGCGTACCTAAAGTAAGAGCCGGTTACATGTGAGTAATTTGGATACATTTCTTATAGGCAATCTAGGCTTTGGTTGGGAATCAGCTTAGAATGTATTAAATACGGGAGAGTGCTGCCAACTTCATAATCATATCAAGGTCAATGAAGCTGTCAATCCACTTAAAGCATCTCTGCGTGACGAATTTCACATTTAAGATATTTTTTCTTAATATAAATTTTAGGGATCGGGTCCGTGTTTGTTGAAAATTGCATTTCGTGTACATTACAATTTACTTCCTATTCTGAAATCTACAATTTATTTAGCATAAAACGTCAGTTTATAAAAATGAAAGGCTTCATTGACATTGATGTATAAATTGCATAGTTTTTTTTTTAAATATTTGATTATAAAGCGACTAATGAAAAATGTATATATTTGTTACACTTTAAGGTGTATTTTTTTTATTACCATTTTTCATGGTAACATGCAATATTAAATTTGAGTTCTATCAGACATTCTATATTTAGTGCATTCTAAGGGAGTTAGTTACCGTCGTTTCTGAAGGATGTGTTATGTTTAGAATTGTATGAATATCTCACGTAAATAAACACATAAGCCAACATTATCAAATGATTACAATTATCATAGTCATAACTGTAAAATTATCAAAGTAATTACTGGAATATTCTATACTCATAAATAAGAAATCAATTGTTTAAATAATTAATCTATAAATTTATTTTTAAAACAAATTTAAGAAAATCCATGTTCATTGCTTTTAGATCATATCGATTAATAGTTTAATTTAAATTATTTACATAAGGTATTCATACATTGTCTAGAAAAAACATGATTTTGATGCAGCCAGATGCGTACTATCATTTCGTGACCGTTAGAAAAATCTCAGTGCTCGAATATACTTTATACATATTCCATATTTTTTTTTAACAGAAGTTTCTCATTTGTACGCCTCTGGATTAAAGTATAAACTTTTTTATTAGTTCTCTTGTATATAAAAACAATTTTACGAATCAAATAGTAATATCTTCATATTCATAGGATTAGTGTTATTTATTGCAAATTGATATTTTCAGAATTAATATTGATAGAATTGAGCATTGCTACCCTTTAGTATGTTATATTGGAATATCATTAGTAATGTATCAATTATAACAAAAGTGAATTAGTTTTCATAGTTGATTTTTTTATAGTTGATATAAAAAGTATTACGAAATATATATCCCTAAAGTTACTAATCAACAATGTAACCATCCCAAGGCCATAAACCACGGTATTTTCTAGTTTTCTAGTGGAGCTAGTGTGTCTGGTGTAAATTTGTTTGTATGTAGATGAAATGTAAATGTTTTTGAGCAAATGGAGAATGCTTGTGTAGTACACTATATGCATGAACAATAATAACAATACCCTTGTGTGTACATTCTAACAAAATAACATAACAAATGTATAAAAAGTATTAACATCACCTAAAATTAAAATTATTTACTCAATCTTATTACGAAAGTCGGCTTCGTTCCAGTGTCAGCGTCCACCTTTAAGTGTGCATTGTATCGATGCAGACAGTCAGCAATTGAACAAAAAACATTACGAGCGGATTCTGAACTTTTTCTTTTATTACTTGCATTTTTTTAATTCTTTATCCGAGGTGGATTCTGACATTGAATTTACATTCTCCTTTGTTGTAGCTTGAATATTGGGTGTGTGTTGGCAACGTTTTGATAATATTTAGAGTTATTCATTATACTAATCTGATTACTCAAGATTTCAACAGTACGAATTCACCCTGAAATATCACTCGGATTGTGATGTTGTTGTGTTTGGAATGTATGCATATGGGTTTTAACGTATGTTTATAATGAGATACTAAAAAAAAAATGTAACCACAATCACTTTTGAAAATGTAGCTTCATTGAAATTATTAACTAGCAATACTTACTAAAATATATATATCATGGATAATTTGTATTTTTTGCAACTAACCAACATATTTGTAGATTAATCAATATTTAACTCAATAACATAACAAATATTTTATGAAAGTAGATAAAATTTACTTCAAGATAAGTATACTGTTAAATTCACTTATTTATTTTCTCACAATAATGTAAAATCGCCTTTGAAGTATTTATAAATTCATCCATCAGTTATTATTGAATGAGCGATAGTCGGAGACACCCTGGACGTTTACTAATGAATATTTCCCCACATAGGCTCATTTCAATGGCCTATGGTCAGATCGGTATGATCCAAGCTGCCGCTGGATTCTTTGTGTACTTCGTGATCATGGCTGAAAATGGCTTCCTGCCCCTCAAACTGTTTGGCATCCGAAAGCACTGGGATTCCAAGGCCATCAACGACCTGACTGACTCATACGGCCAGGAATGGGTAAGCACACTTTGTTTCTCTTCTTCAACTTGCTCAATGTATTCCATGAGCATGATTATAATTTTTCTAAATTTATTGTAATTTTTATAGAAAACTTTTTTTAGAGTTACTATTCTTTGCATATTTCAAAGTACAAATAAAAATAATTAAATAATTTTGTTTCTTTTGATAATCGATAGGTTTACCAATTCATAATACAGGAATGTAACAATTGTCCAAATGTTTCAGACATACCGTGATCGCAAGACCCTGGAGTTCACATGCCACACGGCGTTCTTCGTATCCATTGTGGTGGTGCAGTGGGCCGATCTCATCATTTGCAAGACCAGACGTAACTCCCTCCTCCACCAGGGCATGCGCAACTGGGCCTTGAATTTCGGCCTCATCTTCGAGACTGCCCTCGCCGCCTTCCTTTCCTACACCCCTGGAATGGACAAGGGACTCAGGATGTTCCCTCTCAAGTGAGTGTCGCTGGAGTGATTCAGTTACAGGTGAGGGTACATAGGTTTCCGTGTTGCTGACACTGTCGTTATACTTGCAGGTTCGTGTGGTGGCTGCCTGCCCTGCCGTTCATGCTCTCCATCTTCATCTACGACGAGACTCGTCGTTTCTACCTGCGTCGCAACCCCGGAGGCTGGCTGGAGCAGGAAACATATTATTAAATATTAAATCAATTCTGTTCAGCAAGTGCAGCAACTACTTGTGTGAAATTTCGGATTATTTGAAATTTTCAATGATTCTGTGTTCAGACCTTATTAGTTTCAACCGACTCGACTAGAAGCAATTATTTTTGACTAATTTTGTATTGTTGACATTTTCTAATTCGTGTATGTATTTGTAATTTAATTTGTGAATCGAGAAGGAGGGAGTCCGCCCCCTCCCGACTTCACTTGTCATTATTAGAGTGCGGCCGGCGTGAAGCGCATACCACCGCCCCGCGCCGCCGACCCGTTTTACACTGTTTACATTCATCAAGGATATGTGTTCAAGTTTTACACAACATAGACTTAATTACCTGACTTTAAACTCCAGGCGAGGGTCTAAATAGTGAATCACCTCTAATGCTACCGTATATTTATTTCATTGTTTTGTATAAAAAAAATAATCTGTGTTTTTATTCTCTACATGTATTAAAGTGTGTAAACGAAATTACATAAAACTGTTTAGAAAATACATCTGATATTTCTTATTATAGACGAATCCGGTGCGATCGTAGAATGATTCCGACCGGTGCGAAGGAGGAGTCGGAGAAGTCGCCTGTTGTTTTACGATTTACCGCTTTTTTGTCGAGTATCAATATTGATGGAGAATAATTAAAATGTACTTTAAAATCTTTGATAGGGAAATGTGCATAGTCGTGAGTAATGTCCGAGGAAGCCGTCGGTCGTGTTGGACAGGTAGATATGTCTAGTATCTCCACCGCCTCGTTTTAGGAGGTCAAATCTTTCAGTTTTGTTTTCATCATTAAAAGTCACGGTTTCAGCGTCGCAGTACAATAGATGGGTTTTGATTTCGGATTCGCATGAAAGCAACGAGATAAGTGTTAGCGTTTTAAAAGTTAAAGATTTTATAAAAAGTCGGCTATCCGACCGCTTCAGCTTGCAGGGCGAGGCTTCACCGACATTCATAGGCGCTACGTCTATTTTTGACTTTTTTATCATTAAATTTGATTGAATTCTAAAATACTTTATTGATTAATGACAAATGTGATTGATTTGATATTTTGAAATTGTAATTTGAATATTTAAAGAAATTGTATAAAATTGTCGGCAAGTCAGCCGACTCGCTTTTATACCGTTCGGTCGATAGATAATAATATTTAATATTCATTAGTGTTTCACAGAGAGTGGTCTCTAGCGTCTCGAGAGCCCGGGTGGGAGCGGAGCGGGGCACGGGCCGCACGTCGCCTGCTCCACTGTTTGTAGGCTTCTTGATCAAATACAAAACAGTCTAGGTTTTAGTCTCGTAGTTTACACTTTAGGAGTAGCTAAACGTAGGTGTAATTATTATTGAAGAATATAGGTTTATAATTACTTAGAAAGAAATATATTATATATTTATTAAAGTGTCGGAATTCCGATCATCAAAACTACAAGTGCAAACTTAACGTCTGCAGTTGCAGCAATAGGTTCGGCAACATCGTCTGTAAGCCATGTTGAGATTAGTCCTCTGCGTCCCGCGGGCGTCGCCCAATAAATTGTATATCCAAAAATATTTTATAGGCAGGGGTGAATAAATTCGTCAAGTTTTTTTATTCTAATGATGCCATGCCGACGTCTCGATTGGTTTATTTCCTGGCGCAACTGGCCAGAAAATTGTAAATATCATAATACGAACGACCCAAAATCTATGGATCTAATAGAAATATTCGCTTATACTTTTTATGTGTTGATTAACTTGCGAGGATATGTTGACTGGTTACAAGTTACGTACAATTCTTATAGTTTGGTTTTGCTGCGTGTGGCTTATTCTGGATGAATGCGTCAGCAGATACATTACTGAACACGTGTGATTCTCACTTCACCTTTCAATAAATAGGCCACCTTCAATATTTCTTTTTAGTTGTAGGATGAGAAGCTGTAATGAAATAAGTGTTGATATAAAAACAATTTAAAAACCTAATCTGGCCTTTTTATTCTGCTCTTTTATCTATTCATTCAATTATATATCAATACCATATCTATATTTATAATTTAATCTATTATAAAATATTAATATTTACTTATATTATTATATTATCAGCTGCAAACACGATGGAAGTAATATATGTCTTCCAAAGACGGCGGTGAAATGGCATCCCAAACTTCATAGAGAACAGCATTTCCTCCTGTGACTATGAATTTGATACAAAAGTGACAAACTCACCTGTGCATATTGAAGGCAGAAAGGTAAACAGTCACAACCAAACTAGAATAGATATACAAAGATTTCTCAGAAATTTACACAACTTGCATTCTAAAATTCCTAACAGATTGACACAAAAAAAATCCAATCCATCCAATTTGCCTTTCTTCTGTCAATATGCTGTTGAAATGCAGCACTGATTGGCTGCTTCAGTTGCTACAGCTATCACAACACCAGTCCTATATACTTCGTGAAAAAGCGCAAAGGTTTCCCAAGTATTCTTACAGTATGTTTGGCTGCGCCATATGCCTGGCTGCATTACCGAGTCCCTAGTATGAGACCATCTTCGAGGCTGATGACACATCTGCCATGAAATATGCGAACAAGCTGCAGTACATGGATGTTGGTGAATATTTATATATCCAAATTCACTACGGGAAATAAAGCATTGGAATTTTGAAGAAGAAGAACTCTAAAGGCATATCACCGAAGAACATATTTATAATCACAACGGCCGCCCAAAACTACAAACACATTTAATACAATATTATTATATATTAACGGTAAGTACAAAATGCTAAGTGATTAAAATGAAGTTGATAATATTATAAACAAAGTTGGGAAAGATAATAACCCATTTAAGCCTTTCGCTTCTCTCGCCTAGCTATCCTCTTAAGCTGGAGAGAGGAGCAGTTCTCACTGCAGCGAAGTACATATTGTGAACTTAACTTCCATGCTAACTAAATTTTAAATGTCTTATTTTAATCATTTGTCTTGATATGTAAGTTGAATGAAATTATACCAACATTGATTGTGATATATGATCACAATTTTACAGCATCGGCCAACGCCAACATTACAAAAGAGGTAAAATGTCTCTGCCAATGACCGAGGCACACTAATGATGCACTAAAGCAGTTGGCCCGCGATCCCAATTTGTCACAGAAAGAAGAATCATGTTTTTTAGAGCTTTTAGACTTATTTTATTTGAATCTGACCCGCCTACACATACTAAATTTAATATATGACCCTCTGCAAAATTGAGTTTGACACCTCTGCACTAAAGCATCATTGGCAGTCGACAATGACAAAAATAGATAACTAATTAAAACATTAGTTATTTCACGTCTTTGGGTGCATTAAAATTTTATGATTTCACCATAAAATAAGCAATCTACATAATATATTATGAGACGAAGCCACCTCTATACGCTTTGCTTTACATATACAAAAACATAGTTTTTTATAAAAAATTCTTGGACCACTTTTTTAGATAAAGTATTTTTTAATAAAAATTATATTTTTGAGAATATGTACTCATTGTATAAAAACATGCATTTATGAATATATAATATATTGGAAAAAAATCAAGCGTTTTTTGTCATACGTACAATATTTTAAGTATATGAAACATATTGCTAATTATTAGTTTTTCAATGCAGATCTATTATATACTCAATTATCTCTACAACCCACCGTAAAATTTTTGCATAACTTGAAATTAAATCTAATTTTCATATTGAGTCTCTTATATCCATAAGTAATGAAATAAAAAGTATATACATTGTATAATATGTTTATTGGGTAATTTTTCTCTTAAAATAATATGTAGTAGGAACTCTAGTCCTCGGGGTATTATATAAGCTATTAGCTGATTAAACCATTTATATAATACATTGAATACAGCCTTAGACTCAAGGCTTTGGAAAAAAGGTATAACGGTCACCCATCAAATGGATTCCTAGTAAAATTAATTAGATACATTTCTATGGATGACTTTATTGCAGTGGCTCCCAACCCTATGTCAGCGGGCACCATGGCGCCCGCCGACCGTTTTACGTGTGCCCGCCGCTGTGCGACCACGATAAAAAATATTTTAGTTAACCAAACAGAGAAATAAAAGCGATAATAAGTATATCGTTTTAATTATATTTTTATATCAATAATAATTATATTTTTGGTATTAAATATTTTATAACTATACCTTGAAAAAATATATGGCGCCCGCCGCCCGACCGGCATTCTAGAATGTGCTCTTGGGTGCAAAAAGGTTGGGGACTCCTGGTTTATTGTATATGAAAAAATAAATCTGCATACATATCTACTCATTGTGCTTTTGGGTTAGCAACAAAAAACTATAAGAATAATTTGAGATTTTTTTTCACAGGTATGGATGTTAAAATGAATATTTATATAATATGTAATTAATGTTATTTTTTATGGTAATAAACGATGTTACGTTACTATAAAAATCGGATAAAGACAGGCTTCGCTTTGTATGTGTACCTAAATAAATATGTACAATTTCAGGTATTGTTATGTACACAAAGTTGTATAGATAAATAGTAAGCATTCATGTGTGTGTTTTCCATCGCGTGATCTAACTTTTAAAGATATAATAACATTATAAATATTATTTGGCCGCGTTGTTCGTGTTCATGGGAGCTTTTGGATTGTAAGTGACCATGGAGTACTGTTTACTTGAAACTTTTAATAAGTTTTTTTTTGTGTTTCTTTATATACCTAAAACACAACGCTTAAATGTGCTTAAAAAATAAAATTAAAAAGTCACTGTGTTTAATGAAATACACACGAACTCAGATGCTCATAAGTTACATACATATATTTTATATAAATATTGTAATTTCTTTAGCATGATATAAATTTATATTTATTTGGATAGCATCAATTAAACTGTGTATACATTTTTCGCTTATATTATATAAACTTAATTATTTTATGGGGAGCCACTGTCTAACTTTGTTTAAAGAAATATATAGTATTTGAGATAAAATAATTTTTTTTTGCAAAAAAGGCTTTAGCTCTAAAATCAAGGTCACAGCACAGGAATAATGGCACTGTTTTTCCCGGCTCAAAGATACATTATTGTGAAAATTATACTAATTCAAGTCGAGCAGACACAATTCAATGGGCGGCGGTAATTTATTGTACGGACGACTCCGACACAATGGCCAATCGATATTAGTCCCTCCGGAGTCCCGCCGCCGAGGCTCTTTGTTCGCAAACCTCAAATAATAATATAGACCGAAGGCTTTCGAGGATCGTATCAGCTGTTTTCATAGAAAAAACTCTGGGCAGTGGCGTGCCTCGAGGGGCCGCCTCGGCGACACGACTGGGACGTTTTTAAATTATTTTATTTTATACTCAACAAAATATAATGAGGGTGTCACATGAGAGTCTTGCGAAAAGACAGAGACTTCCTGACGATGCTAAAAATGCGTATTTCCTGTAGTTTTCGCGTTTGCAAGGCAAAATATAACAAAACAGGTACAGGTACAAGTTAATTTACAATAGTTGTTCGGGCTGTGCTTATGATTATCCCCTGATTCTGCTCGCAGGTTGTGTGGCTTACAACATGTGGTTTACTATTTACACTATTGAGTTTGTGTAGGGAAAATATGTGTAAAAAAAAACCCTTTTAGAGTCGCAGTCTGCTTCGTCCGCTTTCGATTTCCAACTCTCAAAGAGTAGTGTGGTTTGTGGATCCTTCGCATGAGCTCGCCCGTCTTTCGTTCATTACTTCTACAATAGATTTATTTATTATTTGTGATCGCACGATTAATAATATAATAAAATAATAATATAAATAGGTTTTTTACGATTTTATCCAGTACATAAAATACAGTGCCATCGGTATAATTTATAGGTCGGTTTTCGGTATTTGGCTAGATAACGAATGTCTCGTGAATAAACTATGTTTAAAAAATATAAAATATTTCTTTATCTATTACTTTTTCCACAATTGCGTGCTTTATTTCAAAATAAGGGAGATACCCATCTCAGGTTTTATGCTGTAGACAGGCATATTGTTTATTCAACAGTCATCAAGTAATAGTGATGTCTACGACAAACCATTAAACCGCTACTTTATTCGAGCTCAAATAATCCATTTGAGGAGTCTGAGACTATCTTGGGGCTTTTTTCATAGTTATCAATCTTTATAAAATTAGTAATCATACACCCTAATTCAAAGGGAAAGAAAATCATAATAACATAATTACAGGGTGTCCAAAAAGTGTATCGGGTGAGTGTGAATAGTGACCGTTATTGCGATATGCTGCGAAAATTTTTGGGCCCAGAGTTGCAGGAGTTTCAAGGTTTCAACTCAAGAACTTGGCCCATCCATCCAATCAATCAATCGAAGCTGTTAACGAATTATTCCCTAATAAGGTCATTTCACTTAGAGGTAACATCAACTGGCCTTCCAGGAGCCCCGACCTTAGCCCTCTTGACTATTTCGTATGGGGATACCTTAAAAGTAGGGCTTATTGAATTGAAACAAAACATCAGGTCAGAAATGGCAGCAATATCGAGTGATATATGTCAGCGTGTTATCAGCAATCTTCGTTTTAGATTAGAAGAGTGCCACTTTCGCCGTTGATGTTATATTGCTTGTTGATTATGGATGTAGATCAAAAGGCTGGCGAAATGTTTGCGTAGTCGTTTATTTATATGAATTGGACAAGACAGAATAATACGTGGTTACTGGTCGAGTGCCTGCGTTTCTCTGTGTGGGGTTGCGTTGCGTTATCGCTGGGGTTGTTGAAATAATGTAGCGGTGTATTTACACTGACCGCCACAACATCATCTTTTCGAAATAATTTTCCATTTTGTATTCTTATGATCAACGACAAAAAAAATACTTGATTACAAGTAGTTTTTGTTTTACTGAACTAACAAATACCCGATACTCTCTTTGGACACCCTATATAAGCTATAATTTTTTATTTTTTTTTGCGTTGCGACCATGTTTAACTTTGGGCAGCTTTCCGGAAACCGGTTCAGAGGAACCGGAGCGACCCCGGCGGGCATCCCTCCGCCCCGCCCCTGCCCCAGCCCCCGCCCCAGCCCCCACCCCCGCCCCTGGCGACATAGACTCTTCGGCGCCTGCGCAGAGCCTCCCACCCCCGGAGCCTCCCGCGAGCCTCCGACAGAAAGGAACCCCGAGTCAGAAAAACACTACCCCAGTGACAGTTGCGTTGCGATCGCAGCCGTTTTTCCTCCGCTTCTCTGGAAAGCACCGCAGAGCTGCAGCAAATGAGAGCTCGGCCGCTCTGCTGGCAGGTTCGGGCGCGATTCGGTTTGTTTGTTTGGCGTTTCGGTTGCGCTGAGCATCGATCCCTTGCCGTTTAAATGTGGACTCTGCCAGTAAGATCCATTGGGAATTCTAGCGTATTGTGTGGCTCACACTTCTGTGTGGCATGTTAAGTATTAATTGAAGCGTGCTTTTGTGTCGTGCCGACTGTAGAGAGCTCGTCCCTGTGCCGTGCCGTTTGTGTGTTTTTTTTATTATTATTATCATTCCCGATGTTTTGTGTGAGCGTAGTCGACACCATGGTGACTTCCGAGTTGGACGGGCCCGGCGGTGAGTACCCGACGTTTCAGTTTCAGTAATTCGTTAAATATTTATTTCGACAACCGTCGCTTACGATTCCGCTTTGCGATGAAATACTTTTGGCTTATTTTGTGTCGAAACGCGACCGCCGACGGCCGCATTTCGACATTTCCTTTATCGGGTTTGTTTGTTATTGTTCCCGAGGCGTTTTGTAGTGAAATAGTATTTGTCGTGCTACGCTTTTTGTATGAACAAAAATAAAAACTTTAATGTCAAGTGGAATTAATTTAATCACATAAAATGAAATCGCGCGATTATCTGCTCAATGAAGTGATCCATTTCAACTTGATTGAGCACGCAAGTACGAAGTAAAAAAATACGGTTTAACACTATTATTTTGGTTTACGGTTATACAGAGTGATCACAAAATATATCTCAAATTGTTTTGTTGAAAACTATATCCAACTGATAATAAATAATTTACCTAAAAAAATATTTTTCGCATGCATTAAAAGTAAATAAAGCCATCGAACACAGCAGCTGATTTAGCACAGCACATTAAAAAAACACTGCTTTATTAGTAATTTATATATATATATATATATATATATATATATATATACAATTATTTTACGTCCATATGTCATAATCACGCTTCTCAAGTCTACATAATTTAATGTACAAAATATTAAAAAATATCTCAAAGTAGCTTGATCTCATAACAACACTGTTATTGCATGTGATTTTTTTTTAATGTACCCACAGCTGAGGAATGATTTACTACAAATTAATAATGATTTCGCAGTAATTATGAAATAGGCACGTTTCCCTGAGGCCAGTGGCGTGCCTGGGAGCCGTGGCGAGCATGTCGCAATGTGCGCCAATGCGCAATATCATTTTCAGGAGGAAATAACTTCACTCTCGCGTGATAAGTGACATTACGAATAATTTTTTCGAGTTTCACACAACATTTAACATATTGTAACATAATGGGTACACAGAGTAATGAATTGTTTTTAATACGCTCATACATGCTTATTTTTTTTTTATTGTATCAACGCTGGAAAGAGAGAAAACACATTTCAGCTACGTTAAAAAAATTATTATTAACGAAAAAAATATATACAAATTTTATTATGATTTTTTAAAAATATATAATTAAATGCGACATTTATATATATATTATATTTTTAACGTTAAAAAAATTATTATGAATGAAAAAAAAATATACTAATTTTAATTTTTTAAAAATATATGATTAAATGCGACATTTATATATGTTTTATATTTTTACATGCGTAATCCATATTTTATATCGTCGCATTGGGGAAATATAATCAATAATTCTAAAATACGTAGTTTAATTATACTTAAAAAATAAAATAGTGATACTTAAGATTTTATGTTTTAATTAAAAATAATAAAACGAAAAAATGAATATTTTCATTTTTGATGTTTCTAATAGTTAAATAAAACAAAATCTTTGCACCAATTTGCAAAACACTTTTTTTTTAATAATACCTTTCCGTTATTTTTAATTTATATAAGACAACATAGAGCATACATATTTCACAATGTAGCATTATTCATTCCAACTTGCAACAAAAGGTACTTCATCTGTAAAAATCGACTTTTTATTATTTTATTTTTTTCCTCGTGTAGTTGTTGTGGGCCACCCTGTATATAGATGTATGGCCCTTTGGATGTCCCTCTCGCCGAAATAGGTAAAAGAGGATTTTTTGGAACTATGGACCTCACAATACCGTAGGAGCCTTCCAGTTAGATATAACTGAAAAACTACCACATCAAAAAATACAATTTAATTTTTCGCTTGACATTTATAACGAAGATATTTTTTAATATTTATAACGCGAATTATTTTTCCATGAAAAGAAATTAAATTCCAAGATTCTTTATTAACTTTTATGTTATTTATAATACAATAGTCGTTAGGGTTTTGCTTGCAATACTGTGTGGGGTTATCCCCGATCCTACGCGCAGGTTGTGGGGCTTACTAGGTGTGGCTTAGGTGGTAGCGTACGTGGATTTGCGTATTTTCATTATTTGTAAAAAAATATTTATTTGGGTGAGTTGATTTTTGCTAGCATACAAGGAAAATGAGCAAAGAATTAGTGAGTCATGAATTTTTCAGAAGGAAGGTAATGACTTAGGGAGAAACAGAAATTGCGAATGAACGATGATTATTTATAACGGCCATATTTTGGACAATTCTCGGAAGCGATTGTGTTTGTATGTTTTGGTAGCCATTGTTTGTGTGCCGCGTTGTAATTTTAAGTTTCCGACGCTTCGGTCCCGGTATTCGTATCTTCAGGATTACAGGGATTCGGCCCCAGTACCGGCACCGAAACGTCGCAAACTTCAAATTAAAACGCAGCACACCACCCGAGAACAAAGTAGAGCTAATTTAATTATTGTTTAGAATTTAATTATTGTGTAGAATTTAATTACGCGTCCTCTCCCCGGGGATGGACCCAATCACTGACTTTAGAGCCGTGTGAAGAGACTTCACGCTGTTTGCTAGAGGTTTATAAATAGGAAATAAAAATAGAAGACTTGTCAAAGACTGATTGGTCATTAAGTTGGCTCGCTGATGCGCCATTTTACTCGATTTCCTGTTTATCGGGTCTTGAGCCTTTTTCAGTCGGAGCCATGGAGGCTTGAAATCCCAGTTCTACTCTAAATATAGGTTCATTGCAATGACGATTGTCCAGAGTCGGTGAGTTTTTATTTTATTTTTTATAATTTAAAACTTTTATCACGTTGATTTTTTTTAATTCTGAAACACGAGAGCAGCTTTCAATAATCGCTTACGATCAAGTTATGAAAGATAACTTACATTGAATAGTGATTACCAAGTTTTAAAACACGTCATACGTAATTTCAATTCGTATGAAACTATTTTAACATGTATACATTTTATCAATTAATTAGCAAAATAATATTTTATTCACGTATAAATTATTGTTCAATTTAATATATAAACACTTCATTTATTAATATTCTCAGAACTTATTGCTTTAGATTACCAAATCACTGTCCCGCGATACATAAAAAAAAAACCTTATTGTACAGTATTCAGAGACATATTATGACTAAATACATCAAGGCGATGTAAGAAGCTATACTAAGTATAATATGGATAGAGTGCAAAGTAATAAGCTTCAAATATAATATGAATTTAAAAAAAAATGCTGTATCCAACTTGAAAGCTCAGGGGAATTCCTTTTTTTACATTGGAAAATGTTTTTAAAGAAACACCCAATGTTGGAAAATGCTGTGTAATACACTTATATATTGTATATTTTCGTTTTGTATAACATCATTATGGAAACTCCAATTCAGCTTGTGAATTGACAGCGACTATGTATAATTTAATATCAATTCCGTATGAAATAACGAGAAATTGATTTTCGACGGTCTTTGGTCTCTTACGCATTCGACTGAAGCATTAACATTGATTATGTTTGGCAAATAGACTTGCTCATACATCAATAATAGTTAACTGTATTTTATTCATTACCGGGCCTGATCCAACCCGGAGACAATTAATCCGATCTTATCTGCCAAAAGCCACATTGGAAATGTGAAATACACAGATTATACAACACAAGCACTGTTGGTGATTTTCACCTCCTCGAAATCTGCTTTGGATATTAAAAATAATAATTTAACTTTGAGTCCAGCCCTGACGACTATCAAGCAAAAAAATCCTAGATTCTTTGTTTTAATTGATAGTTTTCTTACTCTTGATTCTGTGCGCAGTTTATAGGGCTTACTATATGTGGGTTATGTGGAAGCGTATATGGGCTTCTCTTCTTCTTCAGGTGCCTCTCCTCAGAGGAAATTGGTGATCTTCTCTCTGAACATATCTCTGTGTTCATGGCTTTCTTATGGAGAATAGTGTAGTCCTCGGGTTATGTATTCGAAGAAAAGGTCTACGTATTGCTGCTACCCAATAGTTTAGAAAGCTCTTGCATGGGTTTCTCTATTTTCGTTATTGAGTTAAAATAACTAAGTTAATCTTTCACGATTTAAATAAAAAAGTCAAAATGTAATTACAAAACACAACAAGAGTGAATCAACTGAGTTTACATAATGCAAACATCTTAATATTACAAAGAAGCAGTAGTTACCTAAGGTGGACTTTGTAACACGTATTAGTCTGGTTTCCACATCTTGGAATCCACTCTGATTGTTCAGAATAAAATGAGCATTTGGATTCCATCCAGCGACGTAAAAAAAACCTTTCGACCTTTTTTAGCATACAGCTTTGTTTTGTCACAGTTTGTAATTTAAAACCTGAGCATGTCGCTCAACTGTTTAGCATTTTACCCAAAAAGCATGAAATGATTACAAAGCGGGTTTTTGAAACATGACTTCATTATTATATTTATATATTTTTTTAAATATTTTTTCAAATTAAAATATTATCGTATTATGTATAACCTCAATTGTATTATCAAGTGTATAACAAAGATACCACGTTTGGATGTTTCGTTGAGAAGATCTTGCTGTTTTATTTTATCATAAAATACCAATAAATTATATAGAAATATATTTTTTTTTCTTAAAAATAGTTCAATTTAATATAACATAAATAAAATATATACAGCTGCATACAAAAATATTTTTTAAATCAGCCATGAACACACGCGTGTTTTTGTGCCTAAATGCTACATCGTAGCTCAATACTTAGCAAATATGCTAATTAAAATGTAGAGAAAAGCTTTTTCATCGTAATTATTAATTGTGACAAAAATATACAGAGTGATTAAGAGGGCTACTTTTTCAAAAATTCCGTTTTCATTCACCAACCCGGACACCAGAGGTCTCTAGCGTAGCTTTCAATTGGAAACTGAATGACAGTTCTAGTTGGACTAAGTTTTGTTATTTATGGTCAATTATCAAAGAAGAATTTTTTTTTTTTAATATTTAATAAATTTATATTGTTGATTTTTCTTTTCAAATATTCAAAAAGGAATAAATATTTATAAACATTTTAAAATAATTATTGTCATATTTAACTTATTGAAATTATGCTATAAAGCCACATTTCCATGGGATTTTTTTGTAAACTTTGCGTGAATTCAGTAAAATTGCAATAAATCGACCACTACTTTACCTTTTTACAAAAAAAATTCCAAACAAGAAATATAAATATTCACACTGAAGTCAAAATCCGTTGTTGGAGGTTCCATATTTGAGTTTTTTGATCATTTTCTCGTACCTTTTGCGAAAAATCGAATGCACCAACCAAAAAAATTTAAATGCAAAAAGTTAGATAAATCCCTTCTTCCAAACGGAAGCTTTTTTTTATTTCTAATAAATACTCAATACTCTAAAAAAATCAGTTTTCAACATACAAAAATAAAGTGACATAATACATATATAAATATATATATATATATAATATATATATGTATATATACACGCATATATATATATACATATATATATATACTTATATGTATGTATGTATATATATATATATATATATATATATATTTATTTAGACATATGTATGTAAATTATAATAAAAAGGCCCAAATATATATAATGAAAACACACATCTCACCAAAAACATTTATTTATTATTAATTGAACAAATATATGACACTGGACAGAAATCTGAACATTATACAGGTTATTTCTTTTCTTCTTCATCCAGTGCCTCTCTTCATTGGAGGCTTAGTAATGTGCAATTGTCCTTGTACTTGAAAATACCATTCGTGGTGGACGTTTATAGTAATATTCTGTTTTTTATCTATTTTCCAAAATTTTAATTTTTTGTTGAGAATTGCTTCTTCAACACTTGTTCCCGATATTGATAGTGGATATTTTACTTCCACAATTTTATCACCACTAATTCCATCAGGTGTTGACGATCTATCAAAGGGACACAATTCTAAAAAAAGAAGGAATTTACTAACTGACAAGATGATTATTCACGACAGTTTTCTTATTTTTCCTCCAATCGATTGATTTACAAGACACTAGTAATATATAAAATAAATTTACTCGTTTCGCTTTTGGATTCTTAGTATGTATATGAAAGCGAGTATTTTCTTGGCATTTTGAATTTTGTCACAAACTGTCCGTCGCCACTGTACATGCAATTATGAATTTTTAGGTTAGACTTCGTTATGATCTCACGACCAATGACTGTTAGACCAGGCATCCTCAACCTCCAGCCCGAAACACGTATTCCAAAGTGAAATATGCAAGAAATGTATATAGAAATCGACTTACTGATTCTCACCTTGATAACGTATTGAGAGTAGTGTGTAGCAATTATAAACCCGATTTTTCTAAAATAAAAAAGTTTTATCTCAATATCACACTAAATTTGAAATAGGCGTTTGGATATATTTAGGTTTTAAAGATTAAGATTTAATACATGGGAAATAAGTGTAAAACCAAGTCCCCACTAACTAATTGCCTGAAAAAAGCCATTACTCAAAAATATTGCATGTGTGACTTGTAAGAAAAAAAATGTTGAGTATCACTGGGTCGGGTATTACGGTCGCAAATTGCTCCTGTGTCGAAATTGTCATTTGTACAAAGTAGCTATGTTGCCAAATTGACATCTTAGAGAGAGACATGCTTTCAATGCAATGTTGCCAATACTAACAACGACAAACGACCACAGTAGCCTAAGCTGTCATCTGCTCCGTTCTCTATGGATCAAGCATGGCTGACCACGTCACAAATATTCTAAGTAGATTTTTAAATAAAATACATTTTTGTATTTTACTCGCAAAATACGCACAAATTTAATACAATTAATGTTTAAAAAGTGACATGATGAGCTTAAATATCTTTTTTAATAGATGTCAAGCCTTGTACAGCGATAAATCAACCAATAACGATTTTTAAATACCGAGAAACGAATTGGCGTCATGCTCGCTTGGAGGCTATCTCCGTTCTGACAGAAATAGAGGACCGTTTTACCTGGAGAAATCGTGTCATTTGATTTATTTAATTCTTAGTTTATTATTCTATTGATAGAGTTGATTTTCTTACAGAGTATTAAAAAAATATTAAATTATATTTATCTATTTTTTATTATTTAATTAACGTCCATTTTCAGGGTAAAATAAAATCTTGAAGATGTTGAAAAATTGGATAAAATGACGACTTTTTAAAACCAAAGTTTGATAAAGATTTTTTTTTTTTTAATTTTTAAATTAATAAGGCGCACATGGTTTATATTTAATCTTTTAATTCCAATTGAAAAAAAGACTTTTAAATGTTAAGGATTCTTGGAAAATGTACCGGACGAATCTCACAATTCCTACACTTCAATCGGAAAAACACACATTTATCATATTAATAGTAAATTTATAAGGAATAAAAATATATTGTGTTCGGAAGAAAGAATGTATCTAACTTTTTGCATTAAAATTTTTTTGATTAGTGCAGTCGATTTTTCGCAAAATCGACCTGAAAATGATCAAAAAAACTCGAGAAGTGGGACTTGGCCCTTAAGAAATTACTGCCGTGATTGATTCTGATGCATTTAGAAGATGGAGCCAGTGCCTTTTGCCCAAACGCAGTGCTGTGTTGAATGAAGTGTTTTTTCTCGCTTTCAGTCGATGCTACGCAGTACGTGAGCGCCATAGCCGGCTTCCTGGCAATCCTGCTGCTGGTGGCCGTCTTCATCACGAGGAAGAGACTCCTCAGCGTGGTCCCGAAGCAGGCCATCTGCAACGAAGTGCTGCACTCCACCAAGCTGCAGGTCAGCAGCCGGCCGAGAGGAATAGGTGACTAAATACATTTCATACACACAACACACTTTTAGGTTATTTTTATGTTGATTATGAAGCACGTCTATTTGGAATTCGCACATGATTTTATTTACTGGCTGATCGTCGGCCGCATCCGAGGCTTTCTCTTTATGCTGCGTCATGACAGGACACGGATTCGTGGAAAATTCCAACCAACGCACTGCAATTTTACTCGAAAATCTAAAGAAGCGAAAGGTCTACTATTTTGGCCACATTTTTCGTAACAATAAGTATGGCATCCTCCAGCTGATTGTGCAAGGAAAAATTGAAAGGAAGAGGAGGCATTAGAAGAAGGAAGTTCACGTGGATGCGGAATTCGTGCCAGTGGCTGATATGATATATAGTGGCGGATATATTTCAAGATCTACTTGTTTTTTTGTAAATATGGCGTAAGAAATCCATCGAATTTCGACTAGCAACAAAATGCCCCAAATATGATAAAAACATTTTGAATTACCACAATACTTGATTTTGTAAAAAAATATAATCTTATTTCATTTTATCCGTGTGATATTTAAATCGTGTAGCCGTCGTAATGAGTTTGAATTAAAAAAACGATATCGAGACACATCTCGCGTGCTGATGACAAAATATTTTCAATTTTCCATTAGAGTATATTACTTTCTTTGGAAAATGTATTAAAAAATAACAATACTGTCTAATAATGGATAATTGGCACGCAAATCCGATTGGAATATATAGAGACAGACGTAAGACTAAAATTATATAGGATGTCCGAAATTCAGGCGAGAAGGAATTTTGTTGCAAAACACAGGTTAATAATTAAAGACTGTATTTTTTTTATTGATTCATAAATTATACAGTGTAGGTTATAAATTAAATAGCATATCGTGTAAGTGGCCTCCCAAGGCTTTGTTGTAACCTTAAAGTGTATACTTTATGAATCAATTAAAAAAATACAGTTTTTAAATATAAATCTGTGTTTTCGTTCAAAATTACTTCTTGCTTGATTTTTGGGACCTGTATAAATCTACTATATAATTGAATTTTTTTATTGTAAAAACTTCATGAAATAAAATACTGCTTACTGTTCAATAAACAAGTTCTCGGAAAAATTATCTTAAGGGGACTGCTTCTCCTGTGTTTCCATACAAGAGACAATGATCATAATTATTTTAAATACCTTTCTATGCATACCCAAATATATCACCATATATAATGTAATACTATTTAAAAAAATTTAAGATAAAACACTCTTCTCGTTAGTAATTAAATATTTCTAAGGCATATGATAATATTTTTGTTTATAGAGCGTATGTATTCATTTGACGCCCCTGGGACTATCGAAGAGCAAGAAGATGACCAACTTGCGTACTTGCCTCAGGTATAATTTAATTTATATTCCATATATCTGAAAAACGTCAAATCCTACACAGATTTGGTGGTAACTTCAGGAATTGGTGCCTGGTTAGAAAAAACAATGCAATTCTTCATTCCAAATAGGTTGTTCCTGTTCAGAACTTCACGGATGTTGAGCGAGGTGATAAAATTGTGATACCAGTGAGCCGCTCGGAGTCAGCGTGCACACACAACTCTGTAGAGTCCACCCTCAGAGAGACTCGGATAGACTCCGTGGATGCCATATCTCCTGAACAGATTGCTCGTATACAAGCTTATCACCAACTGGCCTTGACGCAGAGCAGTGCTGAGAGTGATGCCACAAATCAAGATGTAAGTCTTTAAATTAAATTACTTCTCAATTAATTTGGTTTATATAAACCCACCTAATAATGTAAAGTTATAAACAATGTCTGCACATTCTGGTTCAATAGTTCAGTAATTAATATCGAAGGACGCTGACTCAAAGGTAGCGGACTCGTTGCTCACCTGTACTTCACTATATCAAATAAGCACTAGAGATTTTAAGTTACTATTTAATATTTTGAATAAAAATACTTGAGTGATTTTCCACATTATTTAATGTGGAAAATAATGTGGAAAATCACTCAAGTATTTTTATTCAAAATATTAAAATGGAATTCCACCAAGTACTCTCTGTCAAAAATATTGAATTTCTTATTTTAAGTTACCATATTGCATCGTATTCGAATCCCAGTAACTAACACAAGTGATTATATTCAATAGCATATTTGTTATGCTTTAATATTACTATAAAGATTTTCAAGTACTTTTCTGAATGATCACTTTATTCTAGTGCATTGTTGTGTTATCACAAGAGACGCTCGTATCTCCCGGAAGTTGTGGATCGTTAGAAGTTGCATTCTTGTACGATGCTCCAATGAGAAAGATGACAGTTCACGTTTTGCAAGCACGAGAAATGCCACAAAGAGAAACAGGCCAACAGACTCACACCCAGGTTTGCATTCGCTTAACAGCTCAAACATATTTAATAATTAAAAAATACAATGTCTAAATTTTACACATATTTTTAATTTATAATATTGCAATGTTTCTATTAACAGATCAGATTGATAATGTTACCTAGTAAAAAGCAAAAACATAAAACGAAAATAAGGTCTGGTGAGAATCCACAGTTCATGGAAAGTTTTTTACTACATCGTGTCAATCCAGGTGCTTTGATATTAAACAACTACTAATAAATATTTGTGTATTATCCATAATAAATTGGCGAAATAATCATGAATTAAATTTTGGTCTTCAGAGGAAGTCAATAGTATGGGCGTCCGATTCCGTGTCTACGGTTGTGAAAGAATGAGGCGTCAGCGTCTCATAGGAGAAGTTGTGGTTCAATTTTCATCTCTTCGACTTGAGCTTGAGAACTCATTGTGGTTGATGTTGCAACCCAGAGCAAACATACAAGTTAGTAATACTGTGATATAGATTGAAGTATATTCTACGAAATTAATATTTATCTTTTCTAGTACATATATTTCTGGTGTGTTATAATCAACAAAATATTAATAAAAATAATTTTTGTCACAGATGAGTGGTTCCACCTGTGATTTGGCAAGCCTCGGCAGATCCGATAGCGTCAGCTCCTGTTCGAGTATGCAGCATGGAGGTGTAGCAGAAATGCTCCTGGGACTTGCTTATAACGGAACAACTGGACGTCTAGCTGTTGAAGTGCGTTTTGAATTAACTTTTTACTAGCCATTATAAAATACGAATACCAATACTACTACATATTACATAGAGATAATCTTATTTTATTGTTTACACAAACATAATAATATGGTTTCACTGGTGTTATTGGTTTTAGGTTATAAAAGGAAGTCACTTTCGCAAACTGTCCATAAACAAAGCTCCAGACACGTATGTGAAACTCTGCATGGTCAGCAGCCTTGGCAAGGAGATGGCAAGATCTAAAACCACCACTAGAAGGGGCCAGCCTAACCCTCTCTATAAGGAACTTTTTATGTTTCAGGTAATATAAATGAAATGTCCTCGTTATGTCTCCCATTTTTGGGTGGCTGCTAAGATAAACAGTTCTCTTTAAATATATGAGATCCTAATAAAAAAACTTTCTTTTAAAAATTATTTTTGCAGGTTGCTTTGTTTCAACTGAGTGAAGTCACTCTGATGGTGTCCGTGTGGTGGCGTCGCAGCGTGAAGAAGAACGAAATGGTGGGTTGGTTCTCTCTGGGGCTGAGTTCATCGGCGCGCGAGGAGGCAGCCCACTGGAGAGACATGCGAGAAGCCAAGGGAGAGCAAATTCAACGGTGGCACGTCCTCATTGATTCCTGATTCACGTAACAAACGGGTGTAACCTTTGCCTGGGTTACAGCCGCCGTTTATTGTGCAAAACTATTCTGCAATCTTTTGCTATTCCCATCTTGATGCTTGAGAGGTCGGGCTTCTTTTTAACCTTCCGTCTCTCATGATGGTGATGGTTTCCGAATGAGTCGCACTCTTCGGATTTCTAGCATTGGGGGTTTTCTAAAGAAATCGATGGCCGGGTGATATTCAATTTTAACGGAATCACTCCACGCTTTGGCTCGATTTTATAGTTACCAATGTATGCTTTGAACGCAGATCGGCTTCAGTCCACGTCAGGACTGAATCTTCATAAAATGTTTAACATTTTTGTCTGACGCACTCAGCAGTTTTCAAAGACGAAAATATTTGTGATTCCACCGTGAATTATTCAATTTTAATCAAGAGCATTGTATTACAATAATAACTCAGAAGATATCCAATTTACTCGGAGTATTTTCTATTTCAATATTTGCCAAAGTCATGAGATAGATAAATAGATTTTCTTACACATTTATGCAATTTCAAGATGGATTTTTCTGAAAAATGATGTAACATGGAAACATTTCTACTAACACAATTTATTACGATTAGAAGTTTCGTCATCAAGAATTTTTACAATAAATAATAATATTTTGTAAGTATTCGCTTTCTATTAGAGATTATGCTCAGGGATAGAGCCCTGAGCAAGTATGTTGTGCATGCTATGATCTAAATGAGGATAATTTTCATGCCTTTCTAAATTCACTAAGGAGTTCTAGGCTTAAGATTCGACATTTACATTTTTATACCAATCTACATTTTGTCTCTTAATAATGAATGTAAATATACAGATACAAGTGAACATAAAAATTCTATTATAATAAAAAAAAATGATGGAACATTAATATGTCACAACTCAACGCACATTTGATAAGAACAAATCTTTGGAGATTATTTAAGATGCACATTTTTTATATGAGGTTATTAAATAAATAGTTAATTCGATAGCGTAACTTTTTAGCCTACGATAAACTATATTGTAAACTACTAATAAATAATTTCATCTGAAATCAGGAAAACATCCTCGAGTCAAATCAAATACCTGTTGAGTACGCCTTTAAATTCTAGATTTTATTATTATAACAATGTTTTAATTCCAAACATTTAAGTAGTATACATAGGTAAAAAGCATGATTTGTGTATGTGCATAAAACAAATCAAAATTGAATTAAAAATGCATACGATGTTTTCACATAAATTTCAATTAGTTATAATATAGTCACTAAGAGATAGATAGCATAAATTATTTTCTAAATACTTACACTATGAGCATTTCATATTGAAAATGAATTTATTAAATTAAAATTTTTCATTGTTTTCAAAATGCTTATTCTACATGTTTTAAATGTCTGAGTTTAAAATGTATTTCTGTGTATACAACTGAATTTAATATTATAACAATTTTTCATGAGCGTGGATCTAAAATGAATAGTTCATTTTTTTATTTGTAATGTAATAATTTACATTAAATCGTGTTTCGAATAAATTAATGATCCTTAAAATGAAACCTTTAATTAACTTTACAATAAGTAAATGAGATATTATAGACGTAAGACTCAATACTTAATGTGACCTGAATTCCTGATCTAAAAGGAATTGTCATGCTTAATATTTTAACATTCTCAAAATTGTATTTCCCGGGTCGCTGCTCATTCAGCATTAAAAATTTATTTCACATCTAGCCCTAAATTGCTACATTTCAGAATAACTGTCGATAAATAATAAATATGGATAACGTTTTCAACTTTATAACTATGTCAACTGCATCACTCTAACCATGCATGAACTCTTCACTACCAGAGCGCAAGTAGCATTGCCTAGTATTTCGGTATGCCGATAGTGATCATCTGACTAGCTTATTTGCTATGAATTCTACTAAATCGGTATCAAGCTACATCATTGCTGTCATCCTGTTGTACCTGGTTCACAATCGTGCAGGTTAAATCACATAGAAAAGCTTTTAATTCAGCATGTTGACTAAGCTGACTGAATCGACCTAAGTTACCGCGAGCACCATTAAGAAAGATATCTGTCCAATTTTAAAATTTCATGGCTGTAGTTTTTTCTAACCTAAAGATAAAAATTTTAAAGTTGATTTTTATTTGGCAGTGTTTTTTATGTAAAAATATTCATTCTTGTCTACCTTATAGAATAAATGACATTTAAATGTATTAAATAAGAAAATTTTGGCTTTTTTATAGTGTAGGTGAAAGTTAAATGATTAAAGTCAATAATATGTGATAATGGATAGCACAATTTAAAATTTGGAAAGAAATTAATAATATATGTATTAAACCAATAGTTTAAAATAGTATATTCAATGAGAAATCCTGTAGGTATGTCTTTGTATATTAAAATAATAGCTTTCTCTGAATAATCAAAATATCTATTTTGAGTTTTATTGGGTATTTAAACTTAAACATTTTTCTTTAATAATTAATGTCATATACTGGGTTTTTAGTTTTGATATTTTCAATTTATGAAATAACTATTAATATTGAATAATAAACTGTAGAATTTATATCGTAATGAGAAGTAATAAAGTTACTTAACGTTTTTGTATGACGATGTTTGACTAGAAGTTCCGGAGATGACTATCTTTATGTTAATCGACTAGTAAATATAATCATTGCATGACTAAACATTTAAAAAAAATTAAATGTATAAAACCTGTTCACAGTTTCAACAATAAAATTGATTCTTCAGAAGTACCTGTGTTAAATATTTATTTTTTAGTTAAGTAAAATTCATCACAACACACTGTATTATTATTAAATAAAGCCTATAAGGTATTTTGTATTTTTAATAGACGTTTTGAATAGGTGCCAGTAGTATTAAATATGTAAAGAGTAGATTAACTTTATTCTTATACTGTTATAATCTATACATATTTATATCACAATCACTAGAACAAGGCAGAAATATATATTTACTTCCAACAGTTATATTTGCAATGTATACAAAAACAGTGCTACAGAAAATGAAATTAGTAATACTACCGACATCGCACAGATTTGTCAGATTTTGTGCGCAAAATATTCTGATCTATCATATAGCGATATTTTAAGGCCACTGCCACAAAGTGTTTCTATAATATTTGCATAATTTTAAATGTTTTTTTTTTTTTGAAGAAAGATACTGTCTTATTAAAAATAATTATTATTTACGATAACGGTCGGTTAGAAATTTGACCTTGAAAATACATTGTTTCAAAGTAACTACCATAATTGAATTGGAATAAATATATATTTTTTTAATTATTGATATGACCATAAACAAATCAGATATTTCAATTTGAAAGGTTTAAATTAATAAATGAATTACTGCGTTATAATCTCTTTTGATGATACTCAGATTTAATAATTATAAATATGTAATTTACCACAAACATTATGGTGGATGTGCTGCTTTTGAACAGATTGAGCAGCCTTTAAAATATTCAGAGCTACCAACTACAAGTCAAATGTTTACGTTTTTGACAGCTATAAAATAATCACGAATAAGATCCTGATGTGAATGATGCGAGAATGGCATCTCAGAGTTATCTTTAGTAGATAATGATTTATCGTGTATTATATTACTAAATAAATATGAGGAATTTCATTTAATTTTGTCAGCGATTTCAACGCGTTATTATTTTTTTTAAATAGTGCAGTGATTGTCGGCTTACGTGTCAAAAATAATATTGTCGGAAGTTTTTGAGTGATGTGCTGTTCACTAGGTTATAATTTACCGAAGTTTTAGAACTATCAACTCAAAATGAGGGTTCGGAGACTCGCCACAGTTTTTTGGGCTTTTTCACTGATAGCCTGCTTTCTGGCCCTTTATCTTTTCACAGATAGGATATTCAAAACTCCCATTAGAGGAACAATCCACGAAGAAATGCAGGATGTACGTCTAAGTATTTTTTTATTATTATTATTTTGCCATTATCAATGTTTCATTTTACCTATCAGATCATTTATTATCTTGAAAAATTTTACAGCAGACATATTTTAGGAGTAAAAATGTCTACAAATATATCATAAAACCTTATCTTGCTTTTCAAGTTCCATGTTTATCGAGATTTTTTCCTAAGAGAATATTAAATTACTCTAGACATTTACAGAGTTATTTAGATATTAATTTTAATACAAGGCACCGAACCTGAAAGGATGTTAGGGTATCAAGTCAATGGATTTTACGGCTATGGCCTGTTCTGATTATTTATGAGGAACAATAGAAATCTGGATCGGAGATTCTGAAGCTTGATATTAACTTTTATTAATATAAATATTTTGCCTGTACTTTAATGATTTAAAAAATATATGTAAAATAAAAGGCAGACTAAAATTTTACATACAAGAGTAATATTTATTTAACTCTGATTGGTAGAATCAGTAATTTTTTTTTTTTTTATGGTTATTGGCATTTTTCATATAAATATGAATAATAATAATAAACAGTCTACGAGAAAGCTTGACATTTTTATTAAGATAAAGTCAGCGTTCAACTCTCGTCAAAGAGCTTTTAATGTCTTAATGAAAAAGTCACCTGTCTCGTAAATCATTTGGTTTTATTTATATTTATATAATGCAGTACCACAAAATGAATAACTCTAAAATATTTTTTTAAATTCAAAATTGTACAATCTCGCTCGTAGTATATGTTTGTATATGATAAGCCTTTGTCAAGTTTTGTGTTATTTAAGGTAATACTATAATTTTATACAATCTTTTGATCTAGTGGGATTTGTTCAAATCCAAAATCAAATGTCTAGTGATTAACAATGTTTCAATTTCAGAATAAATGGCTGCACTTTGAAGGTCGGCTCAAGCACCTTGAGTCGGAGCTGAGTCAGCATCACGCCGTGGTGGGAGAGATCCGCTCGGCCGTGCAGCAGCTACTCCCGGCCGAGGCGCTCAAGGGTCTCAAGCCTCTCCGGCCCATGGCCAGGGCCATCTCCCTCCAGACAACGGAGCCCACTGGCACTCTCAACCCCATGTTGGCCAAGTGTGCAGCGAGAATGGACAGCATCCCCAATAGTCACATTCAGGTAAGTTTTTCTCTTTTCATGCCACATTAGTATCAATTAATATTTAGTGGTGCACTCGATAAATCTTTACTTGGATCACAAGACCTAAAGAACGATATTTTTCATTTATATTTCTAAAATCTAATATACAAGCAATCCGCTCCAAACTTTTTTGTGAGACTCCTCTTTTCGGCATCAGAAAAATTTCCATTTTCCACAGCCATCGAAACTGATAATATTTAGTGTGTTAACATAAAATATATGCAATATTTTAAAGAAAATACTGTTTAAAATGGAATTTCACCAAGTACTCTGTGAACAGAAATTTCCGGACATGGCCGCAGTGAAGCGTTTGTGTTTTCATCCTCTGCATGTTCTCAGCACTCAACGTGTCAAATTTGCACATTTTTTTTTGAAAATAAAAACTGAAAATATAAATTCTTGCTATAAAAATTTAAAAAATTAAACATTAAAAAAACTATATTCATATATTAAATTTATATTTTTGATCTTGAGCAAACTAGCAATACTGTAATATTTATATAGTATATATCATATATATTTCTTATTTTTCTTAAATTTTCTTTATATTTCTTAAATTATCTTCTGGTCGAAATGGTTCTGATTTGACTGTATACAAAAAGAACATAGCCACTATGCTTTCTTGTATTTGCTCATCTGCCTCTTACTTTAGTACTTATTACTCTTACAGAATTGTGTGGCTTAAGACTTCTCGTTATCAGATTATTTGAGCGTGGATATCTCCTGCTTGTGAAATAAAAATAAAAACTAAATACAAAAAATGTGTCAAAGAATCATATTAATCTTTGAATAATTACTAAATAAAGTGTTTTTTTTATATCAGCAGTTCGGTGTGTGATTGTTGTTTTTCTATAAGCAGATCATTTGATTGTTTCTTCTCTATTTTCAGATGCTGGATGTATACGATAAATTGAAATTTGACAATCCGGACGGAGGTGCTTGGAAGCAGGGTTGGAAGATCGAAGCAGACCGGCACCAGTGGAATGCTCAACACAAACTAAAAGTCTTCATCGTACCCCATTCACATAATGACCCTGGTAAGCACAAACATCCATAATTTTTTTTGTGATTTGGAAGGTATTCATCCAATTTATTATTATTGTGCCATTTTTCCTAGTAAAATGTTGATTTTCTAACATAAAGGCGTGTTTGTTTAATGTATTGTTTTTAACTGATTAGTTATTCTGTGTGTATAGAATTAGTAAACAAAAAAATTTATAAACATGTCAACAAAATTATTGTAAAACATAACACATGGATAAAAGAATAATGGTTCACAAACTAGTATACTTCTATACTAGTACTACTATTCTAGTAGTACTACTTCTATACTATAAATAATTGTTTAACAACAGCAATACTCAACCTCATATTTGTGTTTACAAATTTTTCCAGCCTTTGATAATGTACTTATTGGTTTAGGTGTTCAGCTGTGTTATATTTTGATTTTAAAGCGAAAAATTTGGCTCATAATGACAGTATATTTATGAAATAATAACATGAAATGAAATGAAATGAACAAAAAATTATTGAAAATGACCCCATTGATCAATAATCAAAACTTTCTGCGGCATCATATCTATTTAAAAAAGTCCGTTAATATACTTGGTAGTGAAATATCTTTTTATAATTTTTTTACTCTTTACAGGTTGGCTGAAAACGTTTGAAGAATATTACGAGCACCAGACGAGGGCCATCCTGAATAACATCCTGACCAAACTGTCTGAGGATTCTCGCAGGAAATTTATCTGGGCCGAAATCAGTTTTTTCTCCATGTGGTGGGACGAAATTACCGAAGAGCAACGAAGACTGACTAAGAAGTACGCTTTTTTAATTTTTGCTTTTCCAAGTCACAATACTCACTCTTAGTAATAAAAGTCTGCTTCCAGTGCAGCACCACCACAGAAGACATCCAAGTTCGAATAATCTGAGACCATGTCCCTTCATTATGTTAATATTATATTTATTTTGCATTATACCAAAAATAGTAGTCCACTGTCCATGCTTCTGCCAAATATTTATTATTATAATGTGTATAATTTTCAGATTAGTACAATCAGGTCAACTGGAGTTCGTAACGGGGGGCTGGGTCATGAACGACGAAGCTAACTCTCACTGGATCTCCATCACTCAGCAACTGACCACTGGCCACCAGTGGCTCAAGAAGCATTTCAACATCACGCCCAAGGCCGGCTGGGCCATTGACCCCTTTGGCCATTCTCCGTCGCAGCCGTACCTGTTGAAGTTGGCGGGGCTGGATGGCTCGCTCATCCAAAGGACACATTACAGCATCAAGAAAGAACTCGCTCAGCACAAGCAGCTGGAGTTCCGCTGGAGGCAGACTTGGGGTGAGAATTTTTTACAGAATTAAATGACTTTCAAAACCCACTTAAAAAATAGGTCTTGTGTAGTTTTGAGTTCCAATTTTTGTATGAAATTTGATTGAATGGAATGGAAATGTTGATAATACTCAAGATTTGGTGATGCAACCTGACCTGAAACCACAAATAAAATGTAGGCATATTAGCCTTTGGCATTAGTTGATATCAGCTCCTGCACAGCATTTTTAATAAATTCATTAATAATTAAGTATATTTTATTTCAGATTCTCTTGGCACAACGGATATGTGGACTCATATGATGCCATTCTATTCATATGATGTCCCTCACTCGTGTGGACCCGATCCCAAGGTAGGTCGTCTATTAGTATTACATGTGGTATTGAATATACATTCACAATGACTGCAATTAGAAATCCAAATTATTATTTTACTTCCAAGGTCTGCTGTCAGTTTGATTTCAAGAGGCTCCCGGGATACGGCCTCTCGTGCCCTTGGAAAATTGCACCACAAGTCATCAATGAAAAAAATGTCAACTACAAGTAAGTCCAATGATTATTATTATATTAAGTGCTAGTTAATTAATATTAAGAATTATTTGTTGTTATAATCGTACGGACCTGGTAATAATCTGAGTTTGAATGTCTTTGTAATTATTAATCAACCGGTTTTTTTGTTGACCAAATAGTTGAGTCTGTTGATACTTGAGAGAAAACTTGTTGGTTTGACCTTTGTCCCTCAAATGAATGTAACGATTTATGTTAACATGACGTGTATCCGTATAATTTTTTTTTTATGAAGTTTTTCTCGTGTCACATTTGTTATTTAAATTTTCTTTTTGTTTGGTCCTCGTATTTATACTATATGGCTATTATAGGGCAGAGCTGCTCCTGGACCAGTGGCAGAAGAAGTCACAATTATTCAAAACGAGGGTTCTCTTGATGCCGCTGGGAGACGACTTCAGGTGGGACCACCCCACCGAGTGGGACGCCCAATTCAACAACTACGACAAGATCATGGACTATCTCAACTATAATGAGAATCTTCACATTGAGGTAGAGAATAGTTATCAAAGTTTGACCTACATATAAATCATTCATTTATAGTGTTTATTATGGAAAATTTAAACAATTGTTGATATAAAATACAGGCTTCAGTTTTTTTTTTCAATACAATCCCTCAGATAATTTATTTTAAATGTGTTATTTATTATTAATGATTGCAGGTGAAGTACGGGACTCTCTCTGATTACTTCAAGGCTGTAAAAGAGGAAGCGTCAGTGGAACAGTTTCCTATTCTATCAGGCGACTTCTTCACATATGCAGACAGAGACGACCACTACTGGAGTGGGTATTATACCTCCAGGCCTTACTACAAGCGGATGGATCGTGTTCTGATGGCTTACGTGAGGTAAACTTAAAAAATAAAATCCGTATAAAAGAGATTCAATCTGCTATTATCTGAAACATCAAAATATTCACATGTAAAATCTTTAATTTAATTTTTAGCAGCAGTGATCAACACCATAAAACTAATTTCTGATAATACATGATACACTTCGAGTAGCCTTGTGTCTTATTGATTTTTTTGTGTTTGCAGAGCTGCTGAAATGATTCTTGCTCTTGCGAGGTCCAGAGTAGATGTCCCGAACTCTCTCCACTCACCTGAATCTGGAATATCCAATTTGCTATCTACAGCCAGGCAAAACCTAGCTTTGTTCCAACACCACGACGGAGTCACCGGTACTTCCAGAGATCTCGTTGTGGTGGACTATGGAAACAGGTGAGTGCGGGTATACTGCTTTCAAATTTGCTTTGTGTGCAATACGTGAACATGGAAAAATCTTTCAATTGCCTAGTACAAGCTGCAGCGTCATGGTTTTTGGATCCATATGGGAAGCATTAGAGATCGTGCGATTCGAGTTGAAATTCCACCAAAGCTCTTCATGTGCTTTTCCGGAAGTTCACAAGCGCCAACTTCAACTGTATAGCAATAGACCATGAAGCTATGATACTCTAAATATCAATATGTTTATGTATTTTGATCAATTGGGATATTTGATTCTCAGGGAGAGATTTATTTCACTAATAATATTATTCTAAAGTAATTTTACTATTTTCCTTTCAGATTACTACGAGCTATATCAGGATGCCAGCATGTTATTCAGCAATCAGCTTATCATCTGTTGGTCCAACCCGAGGTAATTATGGATTAATATTTTAATATGCATTGAATTAGCTATTGTTAATATGATACAGATATTGTATATGTATATTCATAACGAACTCATAATTTCAGTTTTATCGCGCTTCTCCAGAGCAGGCTTACTTCGAGATAGACGACATGCGCCGGGGACACAGTTCCCTTCCTGAGAAACTCACCATCACGGTAGGAGCTGAGGTAATTCTAAATTCATAGTAGCTTGGTGTTAGCTTAACCCACAATTATATTTTTGAGAAATAACTTTGTTTTTTATTTTCATTTTGCAGGCTCCCTCACGTAAAGTGGTGCTGTTTAACTCTCTACCGCACACCAGAGAAGAAATTGTGTCGTTGCACGTATCCACACCCTACATTACTGTAAGCACATACCTTAACCGCAATATAAATATAATATAAACAATTTTTACAAGTCTATAAAATACTTCAAAAGATTTGCAATTTTCATAAATTCTTTTGGTATTTACTGAAGAAGAAGACCATGAATAATTCTAATTTGAATGAGTTAAAAAAGTTAATATAATTTGGCTATACAACATTAATAAATAGTTGTATCAAAAACTTTTAATAATGGGTTCTGTAAAATACTTCGACTCGATAATATAAAGTGTATGTAAATTGGATGTTCTATTTTTATTTTACAGATTGTGGATACTGATGGTGTTCCTGTGAGCTGCCAGGTTAGTCCAGTCTTCATATCTGAAGCCACAGTCTCCCATTCCAAGTTCCTGCTGAATTTCATCGCTTCTGTTCCGGGCATGGGCTTGGCTTCCTACGTGGTCACTGCTGTGGAGGAGAATTCCTTGCCTCCGTAAGGAACCATTAATTTTAAAATATTTTATAAATACCTCGTAGTCTAATAGTTGAAGGATTATTATCTCTAGGTTACTGGGAGAAAATATCACATGTTTACATTTAAATAGGTTTACATTTGATTTGTTTATTTAGATTCATGTTTTTTTTCCTTTGAATCATTACTATTATCTCATTCTATATTGTATATAACTTTTCAGGACGACAACATTCTCAAAGGTTAAAGTGATGAACTATAACGGCGCCCTAATGATGCACGCGGCGTTTCCCGATGCACAGATGTCCACATCAGATCAGAGCAGCGAGTTCTCCATGCGCCGAGATAACGGCATCAGCGCCGCCTTTTCTCCCCGAGGCCACCTCAAGGCCATCAAGCTGCCGGGCAAGGACACAGTGCCCATGCACCTTGATTTTATCCAGTAAGTTCATTTATCATCCTTATGCATTTATTATCATTTAAATTAATTTGTAAATACTATTTAAAATCCATTTATACAAATCAAATTATTTATACATAAAACTACTCGAAAACCTAAGCAAGGAATATAAATGTCTATATAAGATTTTTAATTTTAAAATACTTAATATTTCATCAGCAGTGAATGAAAAGCTTGTGCGTGTATTGGTTTGATTCGAAATTTCCATCAAATGTGTTGATCAACCTTTTGACAAAATGATAGTCACGTGTGTCTTTATTAAACAGCCACTGAGCTAATAATTCCAATTGTTGCAGGTATGGCACTAGACAGGCGGGAGATAGAAGTGGAGGCTACCTTTTTTTGCCCGGTGGAGACGGTGTGGTGGTGGCAAACGAAAACCCCACTCCTATCATCACTGTCATAGAAGGATCTGTTCTCTCCAGGATGCAAGTTCAGCTGCCTTTTGTGCAGCATTCGGTATGTTAAAAATACTTATGAAATCGAGTCTTCACAATTCACCTGATTCTGGTTATTGATATAATTTTAAAGTCCTACAATTTGTGGTTTATTGGTGTAATATTGAAATATTGATAATATAGCGCAACTTACGAGACTTCAATAAATTCCTACTGTCCCAACTAAAAATACCAATCAATTTCTATTTTCTTAGGTTACTTTATACTCGGGAGAAGGTGCAGACTCTCTAGGCTTGGAAGTCGTGAACATCGTAGACGTGTCAGCGTCTCGTAACATTGAGCTGGCTATGAGACTATCAACTAATATAGACAACAATGACAGGTTTTACACAGATCTGAATGGACTTCAGGTAAAATAATAATGACACATTTTAAATATTTGACTTTTTTTTTTAACTTACAGCAATTGGTGTCCTTTCAAATCACAATTTTTTTAAATATAATAAAACAATTTTCATATAATAAAACAATTACAAATGATATTCTTTGTCAAATATTATGATCGTGTTCCCTTTTCAGATGATCAGACGTAAGCGTTTTCCGAAGCTGCCTCTCCAGGCCAACTTTTATCCACTGCCCTCAGCTGCATATATCGAAGACAACTCTGCAAGACTCACTATCCTCACTTCTACTTCTCTCGGAATGGCTTCCCTTGCACCGGGACAGATGGAGGTAATGTGGCACCACAGCTATCTTGGTACAAAACCTAAGGCTGATATCTATATAGATATTTTATATGTTTTATAAATGAATTTCAGGTGATGCAAGATCGTAGACTTAACCAAGACGACAACAGAGGTATGGCGCAGGGAGTTCTGGACAACCATCCAACGCAGCACATATTCAACATTGTTCTAGAGCTGAAGAGTCAAATCAAATGCCATGTAAGGGTCAATGTGTAATCGTTCATTCACGTATAATATTTAAAACACAAACAAAATACAACTACCTTTATATTAATGAATCTTCTATTTTATAGTGTTTGAATGTCACAGAATAATAAAACTTTTCATTAAATTTGTGATCTTTCATCATCTACTTAGTTGCTTACAGAATTGAAATAAAATGCTACAGTAAAACAACGTTTTGTTGCAGTTTAAAAAAAACATACATTTTCTGTTTCTTTTGCAATAACTTTTAATAATATGAATTAATCTTTTTTAATGTAGAAACCAGCTGCGGATCACCCCACTGGTCAGCTGACTCTAGCTGCTCATGTCAGCTCTCAGTCTCTCCTAAATCCGTTGATTCCTCTCTTTTACTCTGGCGATGGAAGCTCTGACAGGTATTCATATTGTGATTGAACTAGCCTTGCTTGCTTCAATGAAAGTTGATACAAGCAACTTGACTATTCTTAAATTTTCATTTGGTTAATTTTTATATATAATTTTTTAATCGTGTATTTTATTTTTGAAAAAAAAAGTTTGGACATCTAATTATACAAAATATGTACTAACGTATTGATGAATTATCTTCAGAGCTGGTCCAGAAGAACCTCAAGGAACGAATCTCCTAGCTGGGTTTAGTCCTATGGCAGTGGAGTCGGCTGTGGACATCACCGTTGCCTCATATAGGGACGGAGTGTTTGCTACGGTATGTGCAATGCTTCCTCATATCTACTGAACATACTAAATAAGTATATTCCTGATCCTTCTGTTCATTAGTTGTGATTTTTCATCTTCTACTTAGTTGCTTACAGAATTGAAAAAAAAAACAGATTACTGCACAATCACAGGTTCATGAAATATAATTTTCTATCTTTCAGCCACCAGGAAAGAAGTCAAAGACCGGAAGAGGAATCGTCATTCATCGGCCGCAGCTGGATCTTTGCTATGCTGATGACAGTCAGCTTAAAGCATTCCCTGTTTCAGATGGAAAGGTAATGATCGAGCATGATAACAAATGTTGTAGATCTCATTACATTAAAATTAATAATTAATTTTGTTTTCAGATTAAGATTTCGGACATGTTCCCTCCGTCTGAAATAGATGAGATGCATAATTCTTCGCTGTCGTTCCTGCACATTGGTAACCCCATAGATTCGACCGTAACACAATCGATATGTCCAATGGAAGTCTATTCTTACTTCATTTATCGGTAAATGAAGCTCGCTGTATACTTAGATAATTTATTAAACCAATTTAATTAAATCTTGAGACTATCGCTTCGAATATGTCAATGTTTTACCAAGGTGTTGTCGATGGAGGCGCAACCCGGAGTTCTTAATTAACTTTGTGATTGAATAGTATAATGACTTTTGTACATTAATTTATATAATATATGATAATGAATACATAAAAAAAAACTACCTAATTCGTTTATCTCTTAGGAAGTTTTGCAACTTGCAAGCTAATATTCATTCAAAATCAATTGTTTGAATATAATATTTGTTGTCGTGCGGAACTTTTTGGCTGGTAAACAGTTTCATTGACCTTGGATATTTTATAACTTTAATTACTATGCAGTGTCTCCAAAATGATGGTATTAACTGGCATTACTTCTGCAATACAAAGAGTATTTTTGATTGTCCAGAAGGTTTTATAAAATCCAAGGTTTTTAATGTTATTTAAATATTTTTTAATACCCCAAGCATCATTAGATGCAAATAAAAGTTTATAATTCTGATATAAAATATTTTTGCATATGCTGTTACCGTTTTTGTTTTTTGTTTTTTTTTTACTTCACATCCCATATTTTATATTGTGTAAGAATATTCTACTGTTATAGCCGAAAGTAAAATACGTACTCAAATGTTGATTTTGCTAATATTCAAGGTTAATCAATAAATTAATTCTTAACGACAAGTTATAAATAACCGGCAATAGCCACTTATCTGTGACTTATTTCCACATAGTAAATCTAAATGAAAAATAAATAATTTGATTTTATATATGTATTTCCAGTAAGAGTTACCATAGTATTTTTTTTTAAAAGAAACATTTAAATCTCCAAAAAATAACTGTATATTTAACAAATAGAACTGATTACAAGTACGAAAGATAATATAGATGTATAGTTAGTTACCAATAATAAATATATAAACTTTGCTGTAAGCATATTTGTTTGCTGGTTTCGGGTGATGCAATATTTTTATTCAATTCCTTAAGTATAAATTTCCCTGCATACAACAACGTAAATGTGGGAGTCAATCAAATTGTTTACAGTCACGGTTCCCTCGTACCACGTCTTACTGCTTGCTCATTTATGTCTCTTGATTGCGGTCCCGACTCTTACTCTTCGTGAAAAATAGACTCATCATTTGGATTTTTCAGTTTAGCTATCTCCCGCTTGTTGAATTTACATAAAAGCTTCAGTGAATTCGATTTGATTTCAATTTTAAGGGACAATTGAATATAATTTTAATTTGATCTATGATTTAGAACGAATTGTTGTAAAAATTTATTTTCATTAGAAAACATTCGCCGTTCACTGGCTATGCAATTATTCTTATTCATTTCTTTAGGATTTTCAGTATTATCAAGTGTATTTTTTTAAAGTGCAGGCTGGTAACTCTTATTTGAATACTATACCCGTTATGTTTCAATAGTTATGGTATAATCGAAAGGTGAAACTGAATATCACTTCTTGAGCACAATTATTTTTTAAATATTATGATAATTTTGGATTTAAATATCTTGTGTTGTTTTAAAATAATGATTTTCTAAAAAAAGGCTAATTATTCTACATTGATAAATATATTTTTTTAATATAAATACTTAAAGTTTTGAGGCACTCGTATATTTAAATCAGACAAAAGAAAAATGCTATTTTGTATAATACATTTTTTTTAAAACAGAAACCTTAAAAACACCACGCGTGACGCTTGTCTCATCAATTAATTTTGAAGTGAGTATATTTATTATGAAAGATCTCAAATTCAAATTGTTCTCGTTTTTCCCATTTTTTTTTACCAAAGTTTACACAAAATAGTGTGCTATTTGATTTGTTGAAAAGAGAGTATAGATGTTGAAATAAAATTACATCTTTTCAAATCCAAACTTAAAATGCCAAGACATCAATTTGTAAAAGTAAAAATTTTCGATCATAACTCAAATTCTACTTTTTATAAATCTAAACCTGCTTTTAAGAATGTGCCGTTTTGGATGCCAGGTTTTTCAGCTCCCCGTGATTTCAGTATATTGTAATTTAAATTATTTATTTATTATCTCATAAAACAAACTTGGAGTTTATCAGCTTACCCAAGTACTTGTAATCTGGTTTTACATGTAGTTTGCTATAATTTTTAATGAGGTGCAACCGATGTGTGTTTTGCCTAATTTTTCATTTAATTCAAGCCTGAATATCTTCCGCTAGTCTCTTTAAAAATAAAAATTCAATTATTAGATAAAAAAATTATTCACTGTGTATTTATTTACGTTATAGATAGTAAATATTTATTGTTAAGTAAATACTGTATATTGCAGTAACGCAACTCTAAAATAATTTCATTTGATATTATCACAATACTTGGGATTTGTGAAGTAGACCTTCAATAAATATGCATTGAGTTAATGAGGCATTTTTTAAATATAATAATAAAGTTAGCAAATATAATCACGATATATTCAAACCAGCCCAACCTTTTAAAATCCAAAATTCAACTATTTCTCCATACTGTTTTTTTCATTTATCAATATATTTATACTGTAAATTTAAAAGATAAATAATGCCTATCCCCAATAATTATTTATTTAGTGTAGTTAAATTATGTATAAAATCTTTTTTTTATAGTAAATGTGTGCAATAAATTCATGTATCCTATTTTAATTTTATTTTTTACTTGCATTTGATTAATCATTAATTATTACACTAAGTATATTGATATTAGTGTAAGTAGGCATATGGCAAATAGTTTAATTTATAAAATTTAAAAAAACCCAATTTAGATAATTAAAATTAATACTCAGTAATTATAACATTTATACATGTATATTTTCTATGTGAAATGATTATTATTTTTATTATCAAATCAGCTTCTTGATGCTGGAAAGTGAAATTTAAATAACTATGAGAATAAAAATAATAATAATTATTTTTATTCTCATTTTATTTAAAAGCAAATTCTGTTGCTAAATTTATTGTTTTGCCGTTAATATTTTCCTTTCTAGCACCCCAATTTATACAAGCATATGATACATAAAATAAACAATTTTTCAGTTTATTAAGGGATATTTTTTAACGCGCACGTAAGCACTTAAAAACTGGAGGTTTAAATTTTTATTGAATAAACTGATATCTGTTGACTCTTTTTGGCACATTGCTGAAAATAATCCCTAAATGAGAAAATCAAATGATTTTCACAAACATTGTACATATTTTAAATCAACTCTAGGATTTCTCATGCTGGTATTTCCAACCTAACCAGAGCCATCTTCAAAAAATTGTCTTCTCGTTTGAAGGCAACGCTTTCTAACAAATCAAATTTCAACGCGAGTTACCGTATGAATTCAATTTGACTTTAAAAAAAACATTACATTATTACAAATCACTGACAAATTTAATAAAAATAGATACGATTCACGTGGCTTAGTCGCTTTTAGTGTAGCTTAAATGTTTTACCGTAGAAAAATAATCAACTGTTAGTTTTACTTATTTGATGAATGACATGCTATATCTGTAATATTAATCAAAATATATATAATAAAAAAAAAAAATAATATATATATATATATTATTAATGTTTTTTATACAATAATAGCGAATTCATTGTTTGAATGAACGAATTGAATTTATTATTGAATTAAAATGTATGATCTACATCACCAGTGGCAGAATAAAAATTTACATAAACAGACAGAAAGTGTAAAAAGTAATAAAAAAGTTAACATAATTATAAATAAATAACTAACAAAAATTTTACACAAAAATTATTGAAATTATTATTTATTGAAAAGATTATTTATTTATTATAAGACGTTTATGTTTATTTGTCATTATTAAATTCTATGTTGTCAAATAATGCTTCATATTTGTGAATGTTAATTAAATACTGGTTTTGAAAATGAGATATAAAACAGAAACTCCCCGACAGTCTTCCATCTTTGCCGGATGCGTCAGTTTGCCTTTCCGTCTCGATATGTTTATATATGGATATTTTTTATTATTAGTACCGGTGGCGCAGGACCCTAATTTTTTTTGCCCCAGTTGAATGAACATACATAATTACACATTTATCTTTTATTTCGTTTAATAATGCTGTCTTAACTGATTTGTAGTCAATGAATTATAATAACATCAATGTCATGGATTGTGTAACCATTTCTAATAAATAATACCATTATATTATTTACTACACATTCCAATAAATCCTGTTTTAAAGTATCAATAATAATTTGGAAAAAAACCTCTTTACTTAATCTATTTAATATTTGTAGCATGCACCAGTTAGAAATATAAAACTAATGCAAAGATACTTGTTATACAATGTAAATTTCCCGGTTACTTTCTTTACATTAAGTTTGTGTGATGTTTTGTCTCCTATTAGATTAGTTTATATCTAAACTGTTGTTTTTACTGATGTTTTTCTCCACTTTCTTTTATTTCGGTTGTATTGCAATGTATGAAATAGAAAAATAAAATGTATATTTTGTTAAAAAATATTAACTTATTTTTGGATCACCTAAAATACCAACCATTATTACTAAATATATCAAATTTTTCACCCATACAGGTTTAATGTGCATACAATATTTAGCAAAAACTAAGTACACCAGTTTGGCATTTACGTCCAACAATTAAAATTCTCGTTCAGTTACGATGACGTAGTGGCTTAGAGAGCAAGAGCACCTCATTCAAATCCCACCTGTGTCGGATTTTATGCGCGCATCTGATTTATCAGATCAGAACAAATGTAGCATTGTTTTTGCATCCTACTTAAAAAAAATTAGCATTAGTAAAAAAAATCAAAGCTAAATTTAGTATTAATAAATGTAGCGATAAAAATAATTTATTTACATAAATCGATAGTAAATAATTAAATATTTTTGTTTTCGTTGTTTTTTAATAAATTAAGATGTTATTTTTTTTTAACAAACATGGTTTCACAATATTTCGCCACTTTTGTTTTTACGAGTGGCAACTTTTTTCTGATGACATTATAAAATTTTCATTCAGTTGACAACACCCACAGTGTTATGAAAATCTTTTTCTAGTTAAGGTCTCTGAATGTGCGAGGACTTTCGTCCCATCTTCGATTATTTTAATGCATGTCCCAAAGCAAATCATTTTATAAATCGTTTTTGCCATCGACCTCTCGGCCGTTCACCATGGGTAGCATAGATAAGGCGATGCTTACCGGTTTTATATGTAGGCTGTGTTCAGAAATGCATAAGGTTGTCATTCACATTTACGGCGACGAAGGACAGAGGCTGGGCTTATCGTCTAAAATTAACAAGTATCTACCCGTGAATGTAAGTATTGATCGATTATATGTTTTTTACCGTAATTAGAAACATTTTGAATCGCAAAATAGACGTCGCAGCCGTGCTAAAGTCGACATAAAATGTGCTTTTTTCAGGTTTCACATTCCGACCCTTTACCCAAGACCATATGCAACACTTGTCTAGGACGTCTGGAAGGTCAGCATCGGCTGATGCTGCAGATAGAGCGCGTCAGAAAACGTCTCCATGTTCCGCGAGAGACTAGGCACGCAGTCAAGAAGAAGAAGAAGAACTAAGTATCATTGTTCTGAACAAATTTGTCAAATTGATTGTTCACTTAAATGTGCTGTACATTATTATCACTTTAACACCGTCTGTAAATACATTGGATTACACTCATATGGATGGTGTCCATGAAGGACTGAGTATTGTAACATTTTTTTAAAAATTATTTATTGGTAATGGTCTCCCGAGTGACGAACCTTCCTGTGAGAAAGCAGGAAATGCATCTCTCTCAGACTGTCAAGAAATTCCGAGGTTGCCTCGTAGGTAAGCTTATGATTCCTGAAAAGAAATTTTAAATATAAGAAAGCATTCTTTGTCTAATCAATACGGAAAGATATATTTTATTTGTTTTATATTTTTAAGTTTATTTCGTTAAAAATAATGTTTGCACAACTTCGAATTCTTGCCATACAGTCTTTTTATGTTCAGTATATTTATGTTTAATTTTTATCCAAAAATAACCCGTAAAGTTAATGTCGACATTCCGCGTTGGTTATTGATTTTTTGAACAGGTCGATGTATTTTCTCACCTTACAGTTAGATCTTGAGACTATTTATTATTTGAAATGTATATACTAGAGGATCTCTTAATAATTAATGTGGTTTAATATTTTAATTTACTTTATACCTTCGTAAAAATTGCAAAATTCTTTGATGATACCTTTAGATGCTGAGTCAGCCAGTATGCCACAAATTTGACAATGTAACTTACCATTACATCAAGCATTATTACTTAACATGTTTCTCGTTCTTGATCTATACTTGTGCTTTTCATAATACAGAATATTGAGAAAATTTGGTGTCAGGCTACTATTGTCATAAACATCATGACCTTTAGGAATTTATAGCTATTAAACATTGTTTATAATCATAAGAATGTCAGATGTGATATTAATTTGTTGCTAACATTAAAATCAATATTCCAATGGGACTTTTGATGTCATCCTAGTGGTGAATTTTTCTAAATAAATATCTCATGATAACATTCCACTGATAATGTTTTTATTCTCAAGGATTATAGTCATCTCTTAACATTGTGTTTATTTTCTTGCAGATCAGTATTTTACTAAGACTTGAACTGTTTTTGCAAACGTCACATTTATTTAAGATCTCTAAATCTACGGTAGAAACTTGATTATCTGCACCTCAATTGTCTACATTTTGATTATTGGCTCACGCAACAAAACTTTAATGTCTCATCAAATTTAATTTTAAAATGTGTCACTATCGGCAATGTGTATTGCTCGCGGTGAAGAAGTGTTTGGAGATAGCTCTGGAGTGATTTGAAAGATGAGTGTAACTCAAAGCTTTTATGGTTGAAAACTATTTTCAATTTGACGAAATGAGTTATCAAAACAAATGACTGTGTCAGACTTAAAAGTAACAATAATTTTTTTTCGTTATGCACTCTTTTTTTAAAATTAATAATTATAAAACTTAATTTATTTAAAAATATAAATCTTTTTTTTAATTCGATTATCTGGAATCTTCCATCTATGATCTGGATAGTCGGGTTTCTGCTGTATAATTTATCGTACACTGGTCTTTTTATAAAAGAAGATTAAAAAGTAATATTAAAAAATATTGATGTCTTAGATTGAATAAAATATTTTCAGTAATGTAGAAAGTATACCTTTTGTAGTTCTGATGTTTGTTTTTATTTATCTGTCATACTTGCTATTTGTAGAAACTGGTTTAAATTTAAAATGAATGTATATGAGTATAAACGCATAACTTTATAACGTATTAATAATTTAACTCATTAAATGTTAGAATCTAAAATAAAATATCTTCTCGTAATACCAAAAGTTATAATGTAAAATTATGATTTTGTCACATTCAGAGTACAAACAGAATTTTTCCATATAAAAAAATACCTTAAATACAACTATTGGAATGATACAAATAAATTAATTTTTCTAATATTATTACATCTTTAGAACTTATGTTTTTGATAATTGTGTACACTGACTTACATCTGAACGATCTGCAATAAATATATTTTTACTTTTTTTAGGGGTGAAAGTGCAGAGGAGACTTAATTTGTAGTTGTCGTTATTTCATTGTGATTTTTGTTTTAGAGGGAAATGTGCAACAATCAAGAAATATTTAATAATAATAACTTAACTTGAATGAGTGTTGTCTGCTATCTTATCAATTTAATAACATTTGCAATTTTGTAGAAAATTTACTGTAAAAATAAAATTTGTGTTGAGTCGAAATTATTTAATCCAAATGAATATATAACTTTGAAATATTGGACATTTTGTTTGCATGTTCACTATTAGACATTTTATAACCATTATATAATACATTAGTCATTTTTATCTGGACTTTATTTCTACAATACTTTTCTCAAATATTACATTAAGGCTACTTTCGTAATAAAAATAACTAACCACTTCTTTTCTGCTTCAGAAAAAATAAAAGACTTGCATGAATAATTGTATTACGGCAGTAGAAACAAACTGCTGCTCATATTGGAAATAAAAAAAATGTATTGGTAATTTATTTCAGTTACTTTGAACGCTGTAAATATTGTTTTCTATGATCAAACTTTTCATTGGCATATATATATATATATATATATATATCATGAACATATTAGATGTCATATTTTTGTGTGTACTACTTATGTTATAATAAATTTTATTCAATATATAAATAGGCTTTTTTTTGTCACAAGATCAATGGAATTTATCTGCACAGGATTCCTGCCTGTGTCATACAGACAAAATAAGAGTTTGTAAAGTCATGGAAGTTTCTGATACCAATCAAAGATGCACCGTATGTAAAAGATTTTTTTACTTACGAGTAAAATAAAGCCAGATATAAATGTGGAGAAGCAATCCACCGGAGTTACTTTTTAGTACTTTGAAATATTAACATTAGTATACTAGGGGATTAAACCAAATCTATGTACGTGTCTTTTTAGTGAAAAAAATTATGCAATTTTTTTCGGCACATGAAATAATGAGTTAAGATTTAGCTTTTGTACTGGAGATTGTTTTGATTACAACCATTTTTTGAAAATATGACTGAGACTATCCCAAATTTTATAGAGAAAGTCTAAGTCCTAAGTTTATAGAGAAGCCATAAGTAAAATTTATTTACTGTTAGTTCAAACAACACGAAGAAAAAAAACTGTTTGTAATTATGTAAATAATTTTAATTCATTTCTACAGGTAAAAAATGGAATAGGTGCTAACATGATCAGTATAAATATATAAATAATATTCAACAATAGTAAATACAAGGTCTATATTCGGAGGGATAGAGACAAATTCATTTAGGTACATTATTTGTGTTGGATTTGTTAAATGCACTCAAAACATTCTACGAGTGAGGTTTGTGTAAATTGCCCTCATATTTATTGCAAGTCGTCACCATCGATGAGCTTCCTAATTTTCTGTGCATTCCTGCAGATGTTAGATTTGACGGTGTACATCAGTTCCATTTGCTCTTCAATACTGTCTTCTATCTGCTTTAATTTTGCCTGCATGGGCTGAAAGTATTGCTCTGTAAGACTAAAAATAGAAGACAAAATTTTTTATAAGGTATTTCAGAGAAAACTGGAGAAATTTGAGAATTCCATGTGTATTATAGTATAATATTCTTTGGACCAGGAATGTACTCACAAAATATATATTTTCTTAATAATAAAATACATCTTTGAATTGTCACATTTACACGAGTCTGTCTTAGTGCTTTAGTTATATAATAACAATTAGCTGATCCGAACTATTGTATAGAATATGATTGAATGATTGTATAATTCTTGTATATAAGATATTGAAATTACTATTCCTCACATGTCTGGAAATAAATATACTGATGACAGAGTAAATTGAAGATATAAAAATTCCTCCCTTCTTGAACACTTATTGCAATTATTTTTATCCATTTTCAATAAGTGATGACCCGATATGTTAAAACCTCAAAGTGGATTTTGCAGTTAATTTGATCTTTCATGAATCATTCTGCTCATCGATGCCAACCAATATATTAGTGAAACTGGTCCCATCGTAAAATAAATACGTAGAAGTGTCACCATATAAATAAAAAAAAGGTCGGTAAAAATGAACCCTACCTTTGTTGATGAATGAGTGCATCGGCAGTACTTTTCTTGGTTTCCCTCCATTGCAACAGTTCCTGCCGCATGACTTCGACATCTTCTTGTACATAGTCCATAAGCTTGCCGAGTGGGTTAGCAGCCCTGGACAGAGATTGCAGCCCCGCTCGTATGGTCTCCACTTCCTTGTAAGACGCCTCTCGCTCTCTCCTTGCTCCCCATTCCCACTCCTGTATAACAATTACATATTTGGCATTAACAAATAAAATTGTAATTTCCAATCTACAGTCTAATTGTAATTATCTAAAAAAAACTCGGTTTTTCAGTAGGAGCATTAGCACCACTATTATATGACTTTAAAAGACTATTGTTTAAATTCAAACATGCAATAATTCTGAAGTCAGAAATGAGGGGATTTTAAGTAACCACTAAGGAAGAAGAGAAGTGGTGAAGCCAAAGATACTAAAGATTGAGAGTATAATCGATAACTGCTGTGCTCTGTGCAAGTAAAATTTAAAAAAAGCGCCAGAAGACGCTGGCAAATCAGTGAATGTGATAATCAGCATAGAAGTATTTTATTTAATCAATTATTTACAAATTCATGAAATATGTTAATTTAGAGAACATACTATTTCAACTTTAGATGTGTCTTCATTTGTCAGTTCCTTTTGAGTTTCTAAAATTTGCTGAACAAGATGGCCGTGTCCACTGCTAATGGTGTCGGCTTTGAGATTTCCATTTTCACCGTTATTCATACCATCTAACGATGTTTGTATAACAACAATGCTTCCATCGTCATCCTGAATTTATACAAAATATGAAAATTACATATTATTAAAGACAATGTAATAACTTAATATACATATACTATTTTTAAAAAATACAAATAAATAATTAAGGAGTCATTATAACGTACCTCTGCTTGATTATCATAATTTTCTACTATAACATTAACTTTTCCTATGACAACAGGTTCCGAAGTTGTGATAATGACATCGTTGTTGCGCTCTTTCAAACGAGGAGCACCGGGCCTAGCAGAGGACGGTCTTACACTTGGGGGCCTTAAAGAAGTACTCGGCCTTGATACAGGTTCTTTCTTTTCTGTACTAGTAGACGCTAACGATGATTTTAATTCATCTCTCTCACTTTTACTTTCAATACTAAAGCTTTGAGTAACTTTTAGAGGTTCCGGTCGATTCTTTCCACTTTTTTTTGCAGAGCTGTGATTCTCACCATTTGATCTATAAATATTTTGCTGGCTTTCTTTTGATTGAATATTTTTGGTTTTAGTTTCCAACGGAGCATCACCACTTTCTCCTACTGTTGAAATTACTACGGGTCCAATGCTTGAAGAATTATCGCTTTTATCATCCCCTGAATGAGATTTTTTATCAGCTAATAAAATCGGTTGTGGTTCAACAAGAGCTGTTCGCTGTCTGGAAATTCTACTTTGTGGTCTTTTAGACGCACTGCTTAGGATAATTTCACTTTTAGAATTATTATCTGAATTTTCTTCAATAGAATCATTTTTTGTTACCTTGATTTCAAGATCGTCAATATTATCTGAAAGTGATTGAGATTCAACAGCTTCTGTGTCTACAGCTTTAGGAGTAGCAATGCTAACAATCGATGAATCTTCATTAGGTATATTTTTAAGAAAATCTCCACTCTCCTCGTTGCTGGGTGGGGTATCTTCTCGTATTTTCTCATTATCAATGTTTAAAGAGGGTTGCTGTTTTAAAGTTGGTTTCCGAATAATTGGTTTGGTTTTGGATGGTTTATTTTCAAAATCTTGCTTGATTTTTCTTACAGGTTCATTTTTTTTTAGTCTGGGTGTTGGTTCCTTTTTATCGGCATCAACTCTAGATATGGAATTTTCTCTGAGAGTTCTGGACTCTTTTCTTACTGTCGGGCGTTCTTTTTCTTTCTTTGTAACTTTTGTAATTGAATCGGATTTTGATAATTTTTTAATGGGCAGTTCAGCTTGATCATTTTTTACAGGTTTTGATGGAATCTTTGTTGGCTTTTTAGGTTTCTTAGCGGATATTACACTTTCTACTGCATTAACGCTATCTAGATTTTGTTGAAGGGCAATCCCAATTTTTTGAAGAAGCTCGTTTGTCTTTTCAGGTTCCTGGCCTGCAATTATTTTTGAAGGTCTAACTGATAAAGACGATTCTGTTACGATATCTAAAAAAATAATCAATAATTTAAATCACCACAAAATAATATGCCTTTCAATGCTGAAACAACTGCAATGGGTTTACTTACTAACAACTTCAATTACTTTCTGCAAAAATGCAATTTTCGTTTCACGATCTTTAACATTCTCTGAGTTTAATTCATCTTCTGAAAAGAGGCCGTTAAAAAATCCAGTGTTCTTGATAATCTACAATTGTAATAATTAATTTAAATTATTTTAAATACATTTTAAAAAAATATCTCATCGAGTGCATTTAAAAGAACCCACAGAAGTCACAACGTCGTGTAGAAATCGAAAAGGCGGCTTTCTTAATAGTTTATCTGAAAGAGGTGGTTTCTTTATAAATTTCCCTAGGCTATCTTGGGTTGATTTAATTATCTCTGGACTTATATCGACCGACATTTCACTCAAATTACTTAAAATAGAGTTACATTATTTTCAAAAATATTTGACAGCTAGTCATTGTCAATGTTTACACTTCACGTTACTATGACGACGAATACAAATATGAGTGTGGATACTTATAAAAAAATATTAATCTATTTTTCTAATAAATTTATTAAAATATTTTTTAATTTTGTAAAAAAATATTATTATTTTATCCAGCCAATAAGTTTGCTAAAAGAAACCATTCATATGGATTATTAAATGTTTTTATTAATTTTCATATGAACGTACTTATTAAAAGATCTTCTATTTATCATTGGATTTTTTGACATCTCCTTGTCGATTTCTTAAATTGAAATTTCATTTATTTTAGCCCCGTTTTTGCTATTTTTGAGTAACTTTGCTTTATTTGTCCAATGTTTAGGTTTTACAACTGGCAACAAGCCATTGTTTTTAAAATGGCCGATGTGCGCCTGGCGATTAGTCCACTTAATTTTCGTGGATGACTAATTCTGGTCGGATTCAGGGGCTTCATCTAATGTGAGTAACTCTGTATATTTTATTGTAATACATCAGTCATTTTGACAGCCATCGCAAACATGGTTTACCGTTAAAAATGTAAACAAAATATTGAATAGTATTCAAAATATGATAATAATATTGCAGTATGGACAGAAACGAACGCCTTGATAAATATACCGGTATTTTCGCACGTAAATATTACTTTCGGGTAAAACTTTTTGATAATATCTCACTATGAACGTTATCAGTGTCTAATTCACAATATTATGATTTTTCGTAATCAACAAAGCAACAGGTAAAATTCTTTTGAACCCGCATAACGCCATGTTATTTACTGTCTTATCTCATTATTTACAAACTGTCTAGTTTTTTTTTTAATAATTATCTTAATTTGGTCTTCGTGCTGACTTTTTTGTCAAGAGTATAATTTACGTTGAGTATTCGAGGGTATATTGGGGAGTACATAGTGATTTTCGTATAAACCTGTTACCTTTTGTAACCATCTGTCAACTTTTAATAGTACGGTTTTACAAGGACTAAATATATATGATTTTGTGGTTTCTTGGGTATTCAGCTGCTTGATGTTTTCAGTTTTCTTTTGACCATTACTAAACTTGTACAATTTTTATTTATTTACAGGTATTTCTAGTTTTAAAAAAATATGGCTATGAGAAGATCAACGCGGAAGATCCCCGGTGGGATCCCAAAAGATGATATGATAATCATCATTCAAACTCCAGAAGGCGGAGGACGTGGGAAGCAGATCACCGATGTAAAGACTTCAATCATTCAGCACATGTGCAACAAATGCAACAAGAAGTACACCACCACTCTCGGGCTGAAGCGCCACCTCAAGTTCTGCAACGACTCCACTGGAGACATTTCTCTTCAGATGCCTGCCGACAATAACTACAGCATTGGTAAAATAACCGAAAATCATAACGACGTCACTTCCAAAAATCGAAACTTGGTGGCAAACGTAGATAGCTCAGATCGATCCCGATCTAAAAGTAAAAATCCATATATCTTTGATGAAGATAACAATCTGTCTGAAGCTGAAGATAGTTCTGAGGAAAAGAATCCTGGCAATCCAAAATTGTGTGAATGCTGCGGCGAAGACATAGAAACTGCTCATAAGGTATATACACACATATATATATATATATATATAATATTGCATTCCTAATTTTGTATAACTCGCAAGCTTGGTGAATTTCATACAGGGCCTTCTCTCTGTGATTACTTGAGTTAGAAATCTATGAAAATATTTGTTTATTGATTATACATAATTCTTTGAACGATTTTTTTATGCTGTCTTTAGGCTGGTGAATTCAAGTGCACGTCATGCGTGCGTTACTACAAGCACCAGGAATCTCTGGACCACCACAACCTGATGTTTCATGCGTGTGGACCTGATGCCATTCCCTGCAAGCAGTGTCCTGTGTCCTGCGCTAACGAGAAAGTCATGTTCCAACACATGCAAATGCACACGCCTTCCCGTTCTTTCAAGTGCCACAACTGCGATAAGACCTTTACAAGAAAGTACCACCTGGACAGACATCTGGTGCAAACGGGCTGTGGGGGGCACGAGAAAGCCAGCTATCCTTGTCAGGTATTCATTGCCCTGAAGAAGAATTCCTCCTTATAATCAATAACCAAGCGTTACATAAAATACAAAAATATGATTGTATTAAAACAATTAAATATATTATATCAGTTCAAATTTAATTTATATTTATTACATGGTACTGGTTGCTTATTAAAATATATTACATTAGTGGTAAATTAATTAAATAGCAATTAATTTTTGTTTGGTTCTACAAAAATTTAAAAAATTATGCTGGTATCAATATTTCAAAGAACTAATTGATGTCTGGTGTTTTAAAGAAATTCTTTAATCAATTATTACAAATAGATCATCTTCATTCTTTAAAATTATATTTTATTTATCTATAACACTCCTTAAGTAATTTTTATAATGCAGTCAGAATATGTTCTGTTATAGGTTTGTGGGTATGTGTTCACTCGTAAAGACAATCTCCGTGAACATCTTAGGAACCACATCGGGAAGAGCATAGCCAAGAAAGTTTATGGCTGCGATGTCTGCAATCGAGAGTTCAAAGGAAAGACCATGCTCACCGTTCACCTCAGGTCGCACACAGGTATTATTAACACCTTCAAGTCACATCGCTAGTGAAACTCGTAATCCTCTTAAAGACAAAGAGAACAATTTCATGGAGAGATTAAATGATTTATTTTAAATTAAATCAAGCGTTTCTTTTAATCTTTCAGGTGAAACACCATTCAAATGTGATACATGTCCAAAAGCATTTAAGTCCAAGGGGGGCCTGAGCAAGCACGAGCGCTGCCACACCGGGCAACGACCCTACTCCTGCTCCTTGGTAAGCCCATTACATATTCATTATTGTTCTCCATATTTACCAGACCTCTTTAAATTATGATTACATGAACAAATTTTAACTATAGACGTGTGGATTATTATAAAACATTACAACTTTTCTTAAAAACAATTATTTTATTTTTGGAATAGCTGCTTAGATACATAAGATAAGATTGGTAAGTACGTGTTACATTAGAAGTAAAATTTAAATGATTCTGTATAAGACGTTCAATCAATAAACAAATATTTTCACACAAAAACCTTATGCCATCGCCCCAGCTCCTTCCGGCGACCAGTTGAATAGCAAGCATCCAAGCATAAAAAATTAAGTTTAAAAGCGTGCTTATATTTTGCTCAGTGTGAAAAGACATTCACGGCAAAGGAGACTCTGAACCGACACTCTAAAACACACTGGGAGGATAAGCCTCATGTGTGCAACACCTGCGGGAAGTCCTTCATTCAGGCCTCTCAGCTGCGCGCCCACATGTTCTACCACAATGGGGAAAACGGCTTCCAATGCAAGTACTGCAACCTTACCTTCAACAGAAAACTCAGGTATGTTTATATCATATCGACTAAGGTTTTTCAATCTCTGATATTATTTTGTTAATGCATTTTTAGGGAGAAAAAAACTCATTATCAGGGAAAAAATCAGTTATCTCGGAAAATAATTTGATTTTGCTAATAATTAATTTAATAAACTTTTCATTTAAAAATTCATAATTTCAATTTTCATGTTATTACAGCCATAGCTACTTCAACTCAGTAAGAGTTCTAGTATATAATATTCTGCATTTTAGATTAACAACCCATGAGCAATTCGTCCACGAAGGAGCCAAGAAGTTGCCGTGTCCTTTTGAAGGGTGTGATAAAACATTCATGCGACGAGAGGACATGAAAAGACATCTCACAGTCCATTCTGAGCTGAAGCGTGAGTATTCTTTATTATTATGGATACTTAACTCACCACATTATTAACCCTACCTTAGTAGCTGATCCTGTTAAGGTAGTTTATAATTTTAATAGAGAAAAGTTTATTTACAATTTCAGTACTAGAAATCCTCTGGAAATTTTACCAATTTTTCCATACATATCGACATATCCCATGTTCATAAATCAATCGACTCAACAACACATATAAATTACGTTAAAAATTGTTTTCATTTGAAAACTTAGCTCTGCTATAGATGTAAATAATGAAATTTCATTGAGCGTATTTTGCCAAATACACTCAATGAAATTGAAAATAAAATGGATCAGCAGGTTTTCTTTTTAAAATGAATAGAATTTGAGGTTGATAGTGGCATTATAATTTCTAGCTCACGTGTGCAAGATATGCACGAAGCGCTTCCGTACAACCACACTTATCAAGGCACACTTCCGCACCCATCGGCGGGAAGAGGCACGCTCCTGCACTCGCTGTCCGCGCGCCTTCATCCGTGCCGACTGCCTCCTGCGACACATGCGCAGCCGCCACCCCGACCAGTACCAAGAAATGCTGCGCGAGGCTCGGAGAGTCAAGGTACCCTCTTAATCAAAACTATACATTAATATTTGCACATCGTCATCTTGCTCATTGCCTAAAATCCCAATATTAGAAAAGAGAAAGTGCTGAAAAGGTCGGTTATAACTAATAATGAATCTTAAATCTCTAATTTATTCTATTTAGTCTTTCAATGGCGAGACAATTAAAATTTTATCTTTGTTGGGGCATTCTTAAGTGAGGCTTGTACGGATATTTAATGTGATTCCATTAAATATTTGTAAGTTATACTCCAATAGTCATAAACTATTGTCCTTCTGTAGTAATTAAATACTTATCTTATTGTTACTATCGCAATAATTATAATGCTGTTTTTGATAAGTTTTAATTGTTTATATTATTATTTTAGCTGGAAAATATGAAAGCCAGGTTAAAGGCACGTAATATGGGAGCCAGCAACAGGCTCATTGAAACTGATGGCCACGATATGAGCTCTGAAGAGAACGATGACCCAGATATGCAGCTACTTCAAATGGCCTCCCAGTCATCGGACGATATTGAAGTATATTTTTTAATTGTTTTCATTTTTTAAGATTAAATGAATTGATCAATGCTTTACAAACTAAACTACAAATTATGTTTCTTTTGTCATTTATCTAAAGCATTATACTTAAAATTATGCAGTAATCATGTTTTTTGTTTTGTTATAATTATCTAGAACTTTGTGTTGTATTTTAGGTTGAAGTGGTTGATATACCTCTGACGGAAGATTATCTTGCACAAAGCATTCAAGAACTTCTTAACATGCTTATTGACAAGGAAAGTGTGGAGAACTTTAATTGGTCTGGTCTCGGCGTCGATGAGGTAAGATTCCTCTACTCATTATTGATTAACTCCTCCGTTGGGAAATTATTTTGGATTCCCAACATTAAATAATAAATTTATGATTGTTTTTTCATCAGGTCCTAGAAGGTGTCATAGAGAAGTGTGGTCACACACCAGCAAAGATCGGTTCGATGGATCGTCCTGCACGACTCAGAGAGAACGCTAAACTTTTGTTGACTGTAGTCATCGATGATAGCACTACCAAGAAACTCTTCGAAACTCAGACTGTGGACGAGGTTATCTTGCACGTGTTGCAGCTCGGAAAATGCAATTGATAGACATTTTTATCAAACCTGTTGACGGAGTCATGACCTTTTCAGTGGTATAATAGGGATTTAATTTTAATCTTATTTGAAATGTGAACTTGCATTTAAAAGTTATTTTAGACGAACTACAGAAATCAGACTGCATATATTAATCACTATTTTTATTATAATTATATTAAGAATTACTATTTTTGTAATGCTGCTTGTTTTAAATAGAATATATGCTCATCAATCATTATAAGCATGTTCACATAACAAATAATTTTTAAAAATATACCGGATCATTTTGTATTTCTGCACAAAACTTAATCAAAGTAATCCCATTGGCTTTTGATGTGTACTGATATTGTTTTCCGCAATGAGTCCTACAACTGCCGCAGTTCATTGTTTGCAAAATTTCAAAATGGAGCGTGAGCTACTGATCGGGCTTCAATTTCGTCAATAATTACACTTTTACTTAAGGACTTGGATTTAAACTGACCAAACTGAAATTTTAAATGGACTACAATATTACTATTTACCTTTGATAGAAATAGTTATGATTATTCATATTTCTTTTAATAATAAATTAATTATACATTAGTTAAAATGCATGTATTTTATACGGTTTATTTTTTTAATTGTTATTTTTATGTTTAAAAATACGTTCTTGTTATACAGTGAATATATTTCTATCAATTTCAAACAGTTGAAGAACTACTGCAGATAATAAATTTCCATATAAAATAATATTACATTCGTTATGACGTAGAGATAGGAAGTAGTGATTAGTTACTAGTATATATTTTTTATGGACGATAAAAAAAAGTTTTTACATTTATGCCTGGGTTTTATCCAATTAAGATAGCTTGAGTAAATTGACAGTGTATTGCATTTTTTTTTTTTATTTGTTAGCTAGATATGGAATGTTTAATTTACTCACTATTATACAAAGCATGGTTTTTACTATTTATTTAGCCCAATTTATTTTTGCATTACTTTGTCAATTTATGATAGATATTTTAGTGAATTGTCAATTTATACTGTTGTATTTTTCATTTTTTTTTTTTGTCGTTAAATTTCTGTGAAAATGGATTCGGGTAATACGGAAATTAGTTTTACACTATTTATTTTTTAAGTAGCCAGCCGAATGAGAATTGAAACTAAATTACACTGTAGTTCGCATACGTTTTCCAGATGCATCGATCGCTTCTTGCACAAACCTGTAGCCGCACCACACGCAGTAGATTCTCAAACTAAAATCTACCAAATAAAAACAAAGCCGTCAGAATTCTTCAGGCTCGTTGAATATTTTGTGACCTTCAAAGTCACATAATTAGTTTATAGTCATCCTAGTAATAGTCCTTTATTGCATGATGCATGATTCGTGTTATATTTTCTCTGATATCTCATAGGGTTATTTTTAATTATTATAAGTATATAATAACTTTTAGGAAAAGCACAAGACATTAGTTTAATTTGATATTTTAATAGTGTATTATGCTCGGTAGCCGTATTGCCATACAAGTTCAAAAGCTTGATTTATCTCACTCAATCGGTCACTTACCTATCTAGAATATGTGTATAATTAAAAAATAAATGCGTAAATGTGCATACTATCACAGTCGCCTTAATATTTATGCATAACACGCAGGCCTATTTAACCGGCTAACTGAGTTCGATGTGTATACATCCCAATCCAATGCCCTACTTATGTGCAGTTGACGTATCAATAAGTACGAAGATCAACGTATCATTTTGCTTTAATTTTTTTTTGGTGAAATTTCAACGTTAAACTTGTTTAAAAAAAGGTTGTTCTATTTGCTAGGAAATTATTTGAGTCATGAAGTCGTAAACTGCAGTATGTGTGTTTTGTTAATCTGCCTGGTTTACTGTCCAAATGGCCGATCACTCCTACATGTTATGTTACATCAGTAATTATTGTTTTTTTTTTTTATTATTATTATTCATTTACATAAGTTTTAAAGTGGTGTGTAATTTGACCTTAACATTAAACTAAACGTGTTTTCGTGTTGATTTTCAAAATCAGATGTTTTTTAACCCATTCCAGACTTCGTAAAGGTTGATTGTACATGTACCCCAATCCTTTTCAAATCTTACGCTGCTTTCAAATGTGCGTGTTATTTTGCCTGTTGTAAACACAAATAGGCTTGTCCTGGCGCTGAAATTGTAGCACAACACTGATTAGGCTTATTACTTATTTCTTGTACCTTTAAATTTAATTGTAGATTTATGGAAGATTAAAATAGTTTTATGAATTTTAATTACAATATGAAAAGAACACTTATTCAATAAGCAAATTGCTATAATTTGGAACATTATCTATTAACTGTGATTGAGTTTGTTTATACATTTTTATAGATATCTTGTTAAACTTGCAATTTTTCAAACTCTTAAATGTACGACGCCTTCAAAAATTATATCAAGTGCCTTACAGAACATTTTTGAAAAGAAATTGTGATAATTATAAATTTTATAGATTGAAAATTGCAAATTTCATTATATTCACACTTTAATTTAATTTTAATAAAATTCTACTGGAAATTGTTGAAACCCTATATAATGTGATATATATCATGGTGTTATTTTTTTCATTTACATAACGAAATTAAAATGTATTTTTTATATGACATTAAAAGAAATGTATGAATAAAAATAAGTTTTTCTAACATATGTTTCTCATTCAACTCTTATTCATCTTGCCGTCACCATTGAAGTGTAAATGAATAAATCGAAGTAGCGGTTAGTGAATGGTTCCTAGTGCTTGACTACCTGTTTCTACCTTTGCGGTCATGTAATTCATATATAATTAGAGGTTTCATTGGGCTGAGTCATCTTTCATCCTGCGAAGAAAGTAACTTTTGTCCGGAGAATCTCTTCACGAAGAAATTTATATTATATATTCAAGTAGTGAGCTGATAAATAAAACTTTCTGCATTTTTAATAGTAAATGCGCAGGTAGTAATAAATCAAATATTTTTGTCGGTTATTTATTCTAAAAGAGTTATATAGAGTTTACATTTACATTGGTATTGATATAAAAATAAACCTATTGGATTATTATACTAAAACATTTAGTTTATTTTAAAGATCACTGATAACTAAGATGGAATGTATAATTGCAATCTTATTTTTTTGCTACAAATTTAAATACATAAGTTGACTGCTTGGCTATCAATGGGCTTTTATTGTGATAATTTATCAAAAGATATTTAAAATAGTAGATGTATTACAGATGTAAATTTGAATGACATCTACCATTTTTGATTTCAATGTTAACATTTAACTTTTTTTATAAATTTACTATAAAATATATATATACTATACATTTAAGGTATTTATATTCATCATATTTGACTTCAGCATATTTTATTAAGGAAAGCTGGCTTTGGTCAGTTTTCGATTGTAATGTGTAAAAAAGAGCTTATTTATAATGATGTATCTAAGCAGAGAAGGCTTTTTTTTTATTTAAAGAGCTTATAAAAGATAAGCCCCGCTAAAATTAATACCTCTAAGACAATAATTAATATTAAAATGATTTTATTGTACAAGACCTGACGTCCCATACTTTTTAAAATTCTGTGTGACTTCGATAGTCCTTCATCCATATTTTCCAGCCTGTTTTTACTGCGAAGTAAAGACTCTCTTTGTTCACTCAAGTTGTTGATTACCTGAAAGCAAAAGATAAACATGCAATAAAATAATTTATAATTTGCAATAATATTAATTTTATTATCGATTTTTACCCCTGTTCCAATCTCTTCAGTTTCAATTGCGATCTGATGAGATCTCGCGATACTCTGCGAGGTGCTCTCGAGGGCGCGAGTTCCTTGAAGAACCGCTGTCCTGTTGTGTTCATCCCAGTCATATCCACCTGAGAAGGCCATCTTATTATTTGACAAATTGCGTTATTTATAAAATAACTTTTTTTTTGCTCTTTTATTTGCTATACTTTAGGCATTTTATTATTATTATTTTACGATCACAACTGTCATTGACCACGAACTGTCATTTTGACACAAGGGTTTTATACCATAAACAATAAACTGAAATGACGATAGAGCAATTTTTTTTAAATATACTTATATATATAGTTTATCCTCTTATCTTTTATGAAATCTTTTTTTTATTAGCCGTAAATGTTTCGTTTACTTAAGTCAGCTTTTATTATAAAAACCCGTTATTTTTTGAGTAATTGTTTATATTGGTTATGGTTCAATTGGCGCAAGCTTTAAATTATTATTAAACTAATTTAATTACGAAAGCAGTAAAATGGTCTCATGTGTTTTCAATGAATAGACAAAACTTCATAAAATCAATAATTACCGCTCTCATCTACAGTTTCTGTATCTATGTTTGCTTGTGGCTCTGCTTCTATGCAGTTTTCAAAGTAGTTTAAAATCAATGATTTAATTTGATTCATTATTTTCTCTCATTGTAAATCATTTTATACACAATATCACATGCGTAAACATCTATGTGTTGAGCATTATCTCTTGTAATTACACATTAAAATATAAATACACAAGTAGTGTCATTTTCATTGTCTGGAAAATAGTATACAGGTTACAAGTGTCATTCATATAACAAAAGTAAAAGCAAAAGGTTTGAATTACATTTTGTATAATATAATACTACATGCGGTTTGTTATGGATATATAAGTGTCAGTGTCGAGACATTTTTTAATTCAGTGTTAATTTGTAGGTTGAGAAAAAAGGACCCAGACTACTACAAAAATGGTTTTTGGAATACATCATTTTAAAATCATTGAATTGAGCTTACTAGCTTTTGTGATATTTTTTATGCCAGGACTAAAACCAGATGGACTTTTCTCATCTTTTAAGTAAGAAGATATTAAGCGATATATTTATTAATAGTACATTTTACTTTATCTTTAGAAGTTGACTAATTTATATTATTTTTTAGAATTAATCCCCCTGTGGAGCTTGAAGGTCCTTATGCTGCAAATATAGTTCTTAATCATGCAGAGCATTTATACGCAGGGTTGGTGAAGGGGCCAGAAACCATTGTGGAAATCGGGGGTGAGCTTTACAGTGGGGTTCACGGTGGAAAAGTTATCAAACTGACTGAAGATAATATTGTTGAAATAATTCAGTTTGGATCTTCATGTGGTAAGATGTAAATTAATAATTTTTATTAGCTTTAAATTGTTGAATTATCGTAAAATGAACGTGAATTTATATGCGGACACCATTTCAAAATCAAATTAATTATTTCAGATGGGTTTTGGCAAGAATCAATATGTGGTCGCCCATTCGGGTTAGCCACAGATGGGAGTCCTGATTTTCTTTATGTGGCTGACGCTTACTATGGAATATGGAAAGTAAATGTTAATAATATTAGTGCCACTTGTTTGGTCCCTCGTGATAAACCCATCAAGGGAAAATCGCCCAAGATATTCAACAGCTTGGCTGTGGCTAGTAATGGTGATGTTTACTTCACGGATTCTTCTACAGATGTTGGTATCGAAGATGGCGTATTTGCCGTATTTATGGATGGGACCGGAAGGTATGAAATTATTTTGTGATGCTTTCCAAATTATTCAAGCAAGAGCGTGAATAATAATTTACACATTAATTTTTTTCAGACTTATAAAACATTCGGGCAAAAAAAGGGTAGATGTGCTGGAGGAAAATTTGGTATTTCCCACTGGAATAGTTATATCCCCGACTGAGGAATTTGTGGTCATTGCAGAGATGGTGACGAGTCGACTTCTAAAGCATTACATCGCCGGCCCCAAAATGGGAACAATGGAAACCTTCCTAGATGGATTGCCAGGTTGTTTGAAGTTTTATTTTGTCATTAGGTTTTTATGTGCTTTATTACTTCTTCAAACCATATATATTTGAGGCGCATCACAGTGACTCACACTCAGGGGTGATGGCCTCGCATATTGTTGGTGAAAAATCTATACTCTTTTGATCGAAAATGAGTATTTGATATTTTCACTTGCAACTCAAAAACTTTTATTAGATTCTTTGGGACTTTCTGCTGCTAGACACTTCCAATTCTTCCCGTCTTTGCTACAGTGATGATGATGTTGACTTTCATTATTTTCCTAATCAAACTCTCACTTACCCCAAAAATAATCTTATCAAAGCTGTTGATCTTGAAAAGGCCTAACCTAACCCAACCACCAGAATAAGCATTTCAAGGTTGTTTTCTTAATGCAAAGCCTATTGAAAAATTTGAGATGCGCTGCATTTGAATGTGTTTTCAAAATTTAATTCCGCTAAAATATTTCCTAAATTATTATCCTTGTATGTTTAAGATCTATAATTTTTTTCATAATTTGTGTTTAATATTTTTATAATTTAATTCAATGAACAAACACTAACATACAAATTCAAATTTCTCAAAATATATTGAATTAGAAAATTCTTGATCTATCTTATTGTTTTTACATTTAACGGTATTTTTTATTTTTCTTTTCCTTTGCAATTTACACATAAAAGTGATAAAATAGATATGAGGTGACTATGAACTAATTTTTGATACTTAGATGTACCCTAGTGATTATTTAGGTATATAATAACTGCATGCCCGGTTTAGAAATGCACTGCACTCTGATTAACTCCATAATACTAAGAACAAGTGAGGTGTTACTTGCAACAGGGTGAGTCAAGAGGGGATAATTATATTATTATTTATATTGCTGTGATAGTCTCATTTTGTAATCTGTTAAAAATTTGCAAGAGCAGAATTTTTTTTTAAACTCATTGACCATACCTTTTCCTAGCTCGCCCTTGCCTTGTGAAACACCCTGTATCCAATAAACATCATTACATATGAAATCCAATTTTACTTGGTCATATTTGAGTATATATAAATAAATTATATATTTTTTTACTGCACGGAAGCTCAAGTATTAAATAATTAATCTTTTTTTTTTATTCATTCATTGGATATGTCGATATATTAATGTAGTTTTTTTGAGTTAAAAAACTGACCACATTTATTTTCAAAATAACCAGAATATAACTTTCAAACCCAAATTTTGGTTGCATAGTATGTAATATGCTCTACCCACTTAAAAATCCCTAATATATATTAATAGTATAAGGCGTTTTAAAAAAAGCTTGATTAGTTTTTAGTTCAGTCACATCATATAATTTATATTTTTTTTAACATCAAATTGTTAGGTTTTAACTTTACGAAGTGAAAAGTGATTTGATTCTATTAAAACCTACACACAAACCCCCACAAAGTGACAATGCTTCACGTTAAAAATATCTCTAGATTAAGTTCAATAGTTCTTTCAAAGATATATAATTTTATTTGATAAAATAATTAAAAAATTAAGAATTTTGTTTGAGTATGTGTGTAGCCAAAAGAGGTTTTTCTGCGCGGCTGGTAACGTCCATGTAATTTTTGAAATGTGATATTTTAGGATTTCCTGACAAATTAACGGTTCACGGGGATTATATTCTCGTTCCTCTGGTGCACGCGAGAGACCTGGAAGAACCAGTTTTCTTCCAGTACATATCACCTTACCCGTTTATTAGAAGGATCCTTGTTCGTACAATGGCATTCACCGAAACATTCTTCAGGGCTCTGAATAGTGTTATCCCAAAAAGATGCTTTGAAGAAATTATTCATACGGTAAGAATTTAGTGGGAGTAGTTAAAAATAATTATACTTGATAAGTGAGGCTTTAAATGTACTTCTGTTATTTTTATTAAACAAGGATTTTTGATATTTTCACTTATAGATTGGACATTTTGAAACGATGACGATGTTTTCTCCAAAACGAGTGACAGTTCTGATAGTGGATTGGGACGGCAATGTAGTAGAATCCTGGCACAATCTTGACGAGAGTCTCTCCGGGATTGGGAACATCCATCTATCAAAGGGTTATGCTTACTTCGGTTCTCCGTACAATGCATATATTGGGAGAACTAAAATACCTAACTCTGAATACTTTGCAAAAGAATACATCGAAAAAGTGGATGAAATCGATGACGAAGTTTAAGGCGAAAGGGAAATCCAGCCATATACAAAAATGCATTCCTGGAATATCATTTAAGATTTCTAGTCGCCATTCATATATGATAAAAATCTATGTTGTCAAATATATTTTAAAAAAACTGAATGTTTACATTAACACTTGAGTGCAGTATTCCCTCACCAACCGGAGTTGTTTTAATTATAAACCTACATGTGGATTCTTTCATGACATTCTCTCTGCCATAATAGCACAGTATATTGAGCATCTTTAAAGAATGTTATTATTATAAAACGAAAACTCTCCTGAACTCAAGCCTAACCCTTGTGAAGAACGAGCGAATACTGCAGTCATTGAATTCTTCATAGTTCATATTCTACAGAAAATATTGATGTTTAAAGATTGTTTGACCACCAAAAAAATTAATTTCTTCCTTAAGCCACTGATAAACTTGGCACTAGTAAAAATGATGCTGCCAATAATAACATGTATAATTTGTTTATAAATATATTTTTTATGCTCCCATATTTTCAAAAATACTAATGTAAGGAAAAAAAGGCATTGGAAGGAGAAAGTTAGCGTGGATGCGGAATTTGCGACAGTGGCTGGAAGTTGAGAGTACAGCCGAACCAATAAGACTGGCCCAGGGTAGAGACATGTTCAGTGAGATGGTCACCGATCTCCTCTAAGGAGAGGCACCAAATTTAGGAAAGACGATTTAATTTATGTTTAGTGTGTCTTATAATGCTTCAGTTTAATGATCTGTTAAATCTGGAAATGTATACATCGTATGGAATGACAAATTAACTGACATCACGTATCTCTGTGTGGCTTTAATATATAATATCTATTTTTGCTCTACTTATATAGTATTACTGTAATTAGAAAAGAAACCGACAGAACTGTGTAAATTTTATTCTAATTACATCGATTTGAATTCGAAGTGAATTTTTTAAGAGGTTTTAGAAACCTCTAACTATCATTAAATACTAGATGTCTATATTATTATTAAATGTCTACGAAGTATGGAATTATTTTATATATATATATTTTCTATAGACTTTAAAAGAAGACTTGTTTTATGTGATTATAAATAACTGTCGAACTGTAATACTAAATGCAGAAAATAAATTAAATCCAAAAGAACGGTGTTTCATTTAGATTTTTGTTAAAAACGAACCAATAAAAAAAATCTGGATTTATTTTAGGATTAATTGTGTCTTGTGGATATTTAATGATGTCACTCGTGATCGAATATAAATTATTTTTCGAGGATACGTGGAATCCTTAAAATGGTGAAAAATATTAAAAATACTTTGGTTAATGTTTTTTTTTGGATTTCTGTTTTTATTGGCTTCAATGTTAAACATAATGAGTGCGATACAAATTAATAGAAAAATAACTAATACTAGTTTGTAGTCTTCTGATGCAATTCACGTGTCAATCGTTAATCTGGCAAGGTCGAAGGTTAGTGATGTCGGTCTATTTATAATTTTTAACATGTTTGAAAAGCAAAACACGGTAATTTTTTTTATAAAATTATATAGAAATAAGCAATGAGATTTTTAAGAAAATATGCGCAATACTGCAAGTGTGTATGACACATATTTTTAAGAATGAAAAAGATAATGTACAATACACATGTTGAATAGCTGGCCCAGAGTGTGTGTTTTGTGTTGCAGAAATTGAAAATTCATAACATGGTCCACTTAGACAAAACTTCTGCACTATTGTAAGTACTACTTAGAGTTTTAAATTGCACTTGTATGTTTTTAAGCAGTTGATACAATTCAAAATCGCTCTAAAATATATCAGTAGTGAAATAAATCTGCTACAGTCAAATGAAACCATAAAAGTTCTTCACTCATACTGCATAGTCGCGATAAATGTGTATAAAACAAATTCCCAGGTAAAATTCTTACTAATGGAGTATATTTCCTAAATTTCACATTAACTCGGCAGATCTAGTTGTGATACATAAATTTAGTGATAATCAGATTCAACGGTAATACCAAATAATTAACGTACCCTGGAAGTGAATATGTCGAAAACTTCCAGAAACAGTTGAGATGACAAACAATCATTAATATTAATAGTTATTTTATCAAATATTTGGGTAATTATAACAAATATTAAAAAATTGTACTTTTGCGTATCTAACAGTCTAAATGGAATGTATTGATTTTTATATGATTTTGGATGGACTCGACAAACTTTCACGAGATAATAAGAATTAATAATTGAAAGGTCTTCATACAGTTAATCAGCATAGCTGAATATCGTTGCAGACAATTCTACTATAAGGCACTCTGTAAATGGATTAGAGTTTATCTTTATACGTATCACTAAGAATATGATGTAAAAACTTGTATATGTGATTTATTGTAAACTGATTTATTTCATTCCTTATATTATTATTATGCACCTAACATGTGAATATCAGCACTTGCTTAGTCAGTAGCATATATTGAAATCACATTAATCCCACAAGTCAATTATTAGATAAATCTGAAATCTAATTTAAAATCAGATTACATACAATGTTGGCATCTCAAATAGGTATTTTAAAAAAAATTTCTTTCATTATATTAAAGCATTGCGGTGGTCGAACACCATCCATATCCTCAAGTTATACCGATGTCGTAATTTTTTTTAATAGATGTTTTAAATAAACTGCCATCTATTGTCAAGTAGAAGTAATATTAAAATAGTTTAAAATGAATAATATTAAAAATATCAATAGACGGCAGTACGGTTGTTGATATTTCCGTCAATTCAATTTTATCGTGAAGTTGATAATATTCTCGATTGGGGAGTATCAATAACTATGTCACGACTTCGAAAGCTTAAAATAAAATGGACATATGTTATTGTAATAAGGATGACATATGCAGACCATGACTTCATAGTCAAAGGATGAGATGCCAATATCTATTAAGTATCACCAGTCTCTTAAAGACGGTTGATGCTAATAACAATTTATATCCACATCCAAATTTAATTCTGGAAAAGTTATAATTTAAAAAAAATCCTAATTATTTATAATATAAGGTATAATTAAAAATATGCCAGCATGAACATAATAACTATATCTTTACTACCGATAAATTGTAATAAATACTTGCATAAATTACCCGTAGTGTTTAAAACCATTTCAACAACAACAGATAGGAAACTGATACTACGACCGCAAAATTAAAAAGATGTATTCTTAATCTGTTTTAAATTCTGGATCGATCTGTCTGAATTGCGTATTTCGCTACTCTTAAACCAGCTTAACTATTACTGTATATGATTTTTCACTTTCGGTGACAGTGCATCGGAGTTAGTTTTTGCTATTTTACATTAGTAAATAACTTTATAAAAATGTTAAGAAGAATACTTAAGTCCATGGACTAAAACCACAATATTGTACGAGCAAAGGCCGTGTTTCATCTCACTATATTTTATTAATTAATACAACGGTTTATCTCATAAAGAAAATCTGCATTTACTTTCTGTACAAATAGAAAAAAAAACTCATAAGTTTGTCGAGCCGCACAATTGTCGCAAAGTTGCAGATATTCAAATCACAGACAGTAACTTAAACCAAGCAATCCACTAAAAAAACTGACCTCTCTTTTATAATCACGTGTAAGTTTGGATCTGTTCCTAAATATGCAAAATTTTAAGTTGAAAAAATAGCCTGTATTATGATATATTCTTCCAATTAAAACATGGCATTTATAGTTATTCTTTACACTGTCTAATAAGGCGTCAGTAACGTTAAATTTACGTATTAATAAAGGGTTCTTTCTATTTTGTATTTAGCTAAAAAGAGAAAATCTGGTTTGACTGTCTTGCTGGATGCCAGATTAGTTAATTTCCTGATCAAAAAAATAAAGGTATTGCTGACATCGTACACAATTTAATTTGACAGATATAAAAATACTTTTTTAAATATCTGGATCAATTTCTAAGCTACTTGGCATATTTAGAAATCGTCAATATTTTTAAAACCGTCAAAACCTTATGTATATTTGTATAAGAATTTACAGCATTCACTTTAGTTTTGAAGATTGGACAGAGCTTAAAGTTCATTCAACTTATCAACCGGCACTTTATTGAGAGGTGAAAAGTAATTATGATTAAAATACAAATTTACACACTGTTTATAAATAAGAGGTTAATTATTATGTTGTTTCAAACAGCAAATACAATCAGTATTCTGTGATCAAAAGGTTAATAAGGACATTAAAAATATGTATTCTATAACAGGTGATACTAAATTAATTCTTATGCAGCAACGAAACTGTGAATTTAATCAATCACACTGAAACTCGAGTCAAACAATATTGTTTGAATAAACACTTTGAAACAGAATACTGAAGATTTGTTTTGTTTAAACTACAAAACCATAATAACACACAATGATTCAAACTTCAGCGATGGATACCTGCCGAGCTATTTTACATTCCCATTTTGTTGTGTACAAAATATTTAATTTAGAAATTACTTTGGGTATTTATAAAAAATAGAACCGTTAAAGTCCATACAGATGACGCATTTTTTCTAGGATGGTACGGAAAATGTGTTATCTTACATGTTGTTTGGCAAGTGTTAATCAACCAAATCTGAGACCATCAGCAGTCTTTTGAACCTTGAACATGTGAATAATACTCTTACATCATGCTCTCAAGCATTCACTTTACACGTATCACACATGTTCTAAATGCTGAATCGGTATTAAAATATTTTTAAGGGTTTGACTTTTGTGTTATCTATTAGCGAGTGAAATTTATATTTAAAAGCTTGCAGATTATTTTCATTCACAAAAGATGTTAGATATCTTTTATGATATTAAGTATGCAGATAATTTCAGTTCCTTTTCATTCAATTGCATTAATGTTATTATTATCATCTGTAAGAACTCTAAAGATAGCTCGACTTGGCACCAGCGCAGATTTGAATAATATGCATTTTAATGTAGGTCACCCAAGTGTCTTTTCAATCGATTATTGTAATAAATATAGTCCTAGGGTCTTATACCAAAGCTATCCGGAGTCAGCCGGAGTCTATTACCGTGACTAAGAGCAGCCGCGGTTCTAAATGAACACCTGCTCACTGGCGAGAGCATCACAGAATGGGGCGACGATCTCCCTCGTGGCAAAATAGAAGATGAGGCCAAAGGTTATGGAGATCGGCAATGCTGGTAGAGCTTTCTTATACAGCGCCAGCAACAGCAGAGTAATACAGAGGCCCTGAAAATTTAAAAAATGAATTTTTTTAACATCAAAGTTAACTTGTTAAATTGATGTGAATTGCAAAATTTTCACTGGAATACTAAGTGAAAATAATAATGCGTTACTTACAATAAGTATGGCTACAAAGCACCCCAGGGTGGTGTTCCAGTCTCCATAAGAGGAAGCCTTCCCGACCAGGACGCTGTAGAAAATGAAATCTCCCAAACCCAGCTTCACGCCGCCTGAAAGCATATTTCATTTGAAACAACAAATTTCAATCTTTCTTTTCTTTTTTATTTAAAAAAATTCTCGTTGAACCTTAAGTCAATAACCAAGTAACAAGCTATGCTTATGAGGTGGCACCCTTAATAAACAGTACATTAAATTGTGAAGACTTACGCTCTTCCTCCTGCATTTGTCGGGGCGGTGGCTCGGTGTGGCGGCGAGGGAGGGCAGAGGTGCGCGGAGGCCCGGAGGCACCCTGCTCCACGCGCATGTCTTGGCGACGCTGTTCCGCCCGCTCTGCAGTGCGTTCCTCCCAGTTGCTGTCGAAGCCCGCATCTCCAGACCCTGCATCTTAATGGCTCAAATTGATGAATCATCTCACACAATGGTATCATTTACCAACCGCCCAAAACCACTTTTACTTTTGTGAAAATTTACAACCATTTTTCAAACATTAAAATGGTTTTTTCATGTGATTTTGATTTTGCAAACAAAATGCCTTTGTTTTATGGCTGAATTACTGTAATTGCATAAGCTTAAACATAACAGCATTTATTTACATGCACCTTAATTTTTTATTCACAATTATGACTTATTTATTTGCGTACAATTTTATTTAGCAGCACAATAGCCATCTAATTTTGTTTTCACAAAAATTTCAGAGACCCATTTTAGTAGGTTTTTAGATTTTTAAACTGCTATACCAATAGCTATGCGTATATAAGCAATGGCAAAATATATCACAAATGAAAAGACCAGAAGCCATCATGAAAGATGAAATTTATGAACTTGATGATCAGAGACCTTTTTTGCCCAGTACAAGACAAATCATAATATCCAGTAACAAACTATTTTAGGTACAAAAATATAAATACAAAAAACCAGGGCTATAAGGAGCAGAATTGGAAGTCGAGCAATAAATAAAGAAATATTTCTAAAAATGGTTGATAGTATCTGAAAATGGAAGTGTTTAGAGACTGTCGAAGTAGGAACTTGATAAAATACAAATGGCAAACATGAGATCGAAACAGGGAGTTGTAACTAAGAAGCCACAGAAGGTAGAATCAGTAAAAATGACAAAGAGCGAAAATTGAGAATATTTAAACTATATAAATCTAAATTCCGGAATATTAAATTGGAAGTATTTTGAGTACTGATCAGATAGTCCTGCATAAAACTATAATGTAAAAATACAAAATAAATCATAAAAAAACTATGATAAAATTAAAAAACATAAAAACAATAAAACATGCGAGTCCAAAAATTATAACAGGAATTTTCATTGCTAATAAAATGCATGAACTTCAATAAAATTACTTGAGAAAAATTTACTTCTACCAGATATAAATGGAAAAAAGGTTAAGAGATACAGAGATAAATAAATTTGTTTTACCAAGAGTGCATTGGGCATTTTTTCTTCCATCCATATATGCAAACGTATTATGTCCAACATATATCAAAATCAGGCACCGTTAAATAATAATCTATATGAGAGTCATTTTGGTTAGTTTTGTGAAGCAAACAGAGAACACACGAAGCATACCATGCAAGCGCAACTGCCTAAGAGGCAAGTCCTCGCGGCGCCGCGGAGGGGGCCGAGGGAGGGAAGAGGATGCCGTACCTTCAGACTGTGGAGACGTGGGGGCCGCCATATAACTGTACATGAATGTCGCTGTAAAAAAAATCAGAATCATAAAGTAAACTACAGATTTACGTAACTGAGTTTAAATATATGATTATCTAGTCAGTTCCTGGTAAGACAAGAGTTCTGAATGTCGTTAACAACCATATTTAATTTTCTGCATAGGAAATTTAAATGTAGTAGTATTTAAGACTTACATGAATATATAAGGGCTGGGAAAATTGGCTCATTCCTGGACTGTGCCGTCTCCACTAATATTCTTAGCGGCCCGTTTGGAGTGAGGACGGCAATTAAGTCTATAACAAACATTGAGAAAGGTTAAATATTGCTTTAGGTACCATCTTAGATTTACAAAGAATGAAACAAATCTCACCCCAAACGGAGATGACAGCTAACACAGCCCATGTGGTCCACTCGGGCATGTACTTAATGAACACAAGCGCCATGAGGGCAGCCACAAAGATGAGGTACGTCTGCTGCAAACGCAGGGGCCCTTTCCAGTGAATCACCATCATGCCCATCACCCCGAAGTTCCACATCACTAGGGATAGTGTGATGTAGTCCACGGGGATATTGTACGCTTTCAGTACAACTCTGTAGATAAAATGAAAATAGATCAGTATTACTATCACAATAAAGAAAAATTTAAGACTAATATCTAAGGAAAAATATTGAAACAAAATGTCACTTTTAAAAAAAGGGGGCATCACAGAATATCCAAAAAATATCATATTTGATCTGTGATAATAGCATGTGGAAATATCTGGTCTATTTAATTACAATATGAAAAATAAGTTAAAAAAAGTTACATTTACTAGTAAAATAGAATTTTTTTATTGAATATGAATTTGGTTGATAATGTGTTCGTAGATTTTGGCGGCCATTGTTACTATAAATGCTGCGTTCTTGTATATTTTTAACGTTTCGGTACAAGTAACGAGGCGATCTTTAAGAATTCAATATGGCTCTAGTGCCGGCACTGAAATGTCAGAAAACTCAAGAACGTAGCATTTCTATTCTACCTGTTGTTTCAGTATAATAAAAAAATCTTACTCTGCATAAAAATAAGCAAAGACAAATAGCAGCATCAGAGACGACATAATTAGCCATGCGTGGACGATCTTATAACAGTGGTACTTGTATAAAAGAATCAGTACAAATGTCATAACAACAATCACGGCCATTAGGATCAAGGAATTGGCAGCGGCGTTCCATACTTTAGTACTCGTCTCATTGCTCTCTTCGTGAAAAGGTGTGTAAACTCTGAAAATTAAAATTCAATATTTACATAAACATTTTCAATTAGATAGAAATTCTCAATGTCCAAGTATAGAAAAATAAATAACTTACAAATAAATATCTTTGACGTTATAAAAATGTATGGACGTAATAGTAGACACAACTACAAGAATGCACAGGGACACCGGCACAAACAGCTTAATGACATGTTTGGCTCCGTAGCGAAGCTCCTCATCTGCTTCAAGGGCGTCATGGTCTCCTGCCTGTCCTCTGTTCCCCTGTATTGTCACATCCGGCACTGCCCCCTCATCAGTCTGCAAATAATATTATATAATAAATATATTTTTAAAAAACTACCTGATAGATCAATAGCTTGTTCGCTTACTGATTATGGAATCCTACTTTTTATATATCTATAAAAAATATTTATTTTATTATGCAGGTTTAGTATGACACAGCTGAAATAGCTGATAAATACTACCTACTGCGTACCTACCCACCTCTTTCCTTGCAAGTTCCTACTACTACTCGTTCCCAGAATATCTGAGCTTGGGAAAATCTGGCCCTCGTGAATGAAAATGAGTAAAAACTCTATTTTATTGTGATATAAATATTAGAGCTAAGATCACTATGGAAGTATAGCAAAAGATTGGTAGACTGTATAAATAAATAAATAAAAGTATAATAATTATAATAACAATGCTTTCAATGCAGATGCTAGTGAATTAAGTAATGCCGATAAGACTAGACTTGGCTTACTTACCCCATAGTTGTTTGGCTGGGCGTCGGAGCGAGTTCGGCGTTTGCGGGCAAGACGTTCAGAGACCTCCCTGTCTGGGCGCGACTCCCCTACATGAGCGTCCATTAAGGCAGTGGTTTCTGTAGGTGAATCGAAGTCACTTTCTTCACCCGACATTCATTTATATAGATTATGCTAAATTTGACAGTTATAATGCTCTTTCATGACTAACCCGTCAGATTACCAGACCATAGTTTGTCTATGGTATACTCATTTAGTATTGTCACTACTTAAAAATTTGTATCCCCAAAAAAATCAATTAAAAAATAAGACTATTAAATAAAATGGGACGAACAATTTTTTTTATTATGACTGATTAAATTTATAAAATCTCACATTTCATTTTGAGCTTAAAACCTAAGTATGTTTTATGACTTTGGAGCTAGATGACTTATGACTTTATTTTCTTTTATGTTAATTTACAATCGTTTTAGGGCTATGCTCACAATACGGTGTATGGCTATCCCTTAATCCTGTGCACAGGTTGTGGGGTTTACAACATGTAGTTTAAGTGGTAGCGTACATGGATTTCTTTATTTTCGTTATTGAATTTGTATTGTGTTTGTATGATTAAATTCGTCCGGAGATATGATGCGTCGTGCTAAAGATAGTGTCGCTAAAAAAAAATACATACTATAGTGTAGTGCTGTATCAATTTTTGTTTAAATTTGTTTGACTTTTTCCCATAATGTGGCTATCAAAAAAGCTGGCAACCCAAAGTAAGTACTGTCGTTGCATACTGGTGTATGAACGTCATAATACGGGAGTCCAGATATTTTAATGGAAATGTTTTAAATAGTTTCTGATATTGACTAACTATGTTCTCAAGCTGGAGAGCTACTGGCAGATATATTAAATTATTTAAACGTTTAAATGAACATAATATCGTGGTATGTTTTACACGTTGTTGTATCTGTTTCTCATTTATATTTAGTCAAAATATGGTCACTTCCATTTTATTAGTTTGATAATAATGCAGTTAGCTATATTCACACTTGAACCATCTTCATGATGCCATATTTCAAGCAATACATATATTTTATCCAAAGATTAAGATTCACTAATCATTATAATAAAATTTCTCAAATATTTATTGTTTTGGCGTGTATTATAAAAATATGTAATTATTGGATTGATTTATCAATATTTTTATCCAGCTTGTGTTGCATGTAATTTATCTGGTCACTGACACACAGAAAAAATCCCAAATCGTTTTGTACAATTTTTCATGACATTTTAGATACACAAGTATTCTTCTATTGTCAATCCAAAGTATTTTGTGAGACAACATAAAATGGATGAATACTTGAAATGCAGAGATGATCCTGTAATTCTCAAGCTTGACACACCGGAGTTCAAGTCTATCTTTACTCAAGAACTCTCTGACCTGAGAAAACTTTTCGATAAATATGGATTTGAAATGAGGCTTGCTGGTGGACCTGTAAGGTAAGAAATAATAAACTAAAACAGTATATAAACAGTAAAACCTAGTATATTTATACTCAATTGTTGAATATAGTATCATTGGGTATAGCTTCAACAGTCGTTGGACACATGATCGTTCAACATTGATATGTTTCTAGTATTAGTAATTTTTAGCTGTTTTTAAGTGTCTCGGAGAAATTAGAAAAAAAGAAGATATCTAAAATCTGCAATGCATATATCTATAAAAATTATATTTTATATTGTATTATATAACAGAGACCTTCTCATGGGAAACACTCCAAAAGATTTAGACTTTGCAACAACAGCGACACCTACAGAAATGAAAGAAATTTTTACAAAAGAGGAGGTTCGCATGATCAACATGAATGGAGAGAAGCACGGAACCATCACAGCCAGGATAAATGATAAAGAAAACTTCGAAATCACAACATTGAGAATAGACATGGTCACTGATGGAAGACATGCGGAAGTACTTTTCACCAAAGAATGGAAGTTGGATGCCAACAGACGTGATCTCACCATTAATTCAATGTTTCTCGGTATAAATTTACTTATTTCCATTATTACGACTAATACTGTTAGACTAAAGATATTTATAATTACTGGATAGTCAGGATTGAAACTATATAACTAGTTCATCATAGACCAGTGATTGAATCTGAGAATATAAATGATAATGGTTATATATCATTCTTTGGCTTTGTTTCAGGCTTTGATGGTTCTGTTTACGATTACTTTTATGGCTATGAAGATTTGTTGGCCAAAAGAGTTGCCTTTGTTGGCAATGCACACACCAGAATTAAAGAAGATTACTTGCGAATTTTACGATACTTCAGGTAAAATAAATATATTCCACTACATCAGGACAACCCATCCTTTGTCTGAAACTTGAACAAAACTGAAATAATATTTAGTATAAATATAAATATATCATGATGGAATTCTACCTAGTACTTTTTGTCAAAAATATTGAATATATTAAAATTGAAATAAATAAAGTAAATATTATAAATTCATGATTTCAAATTCCAAGGCTATTTAGAGATGTTATTATTTAAATGTGGATTGTCTGTAATTTTCCTGTTAACAGCGAGACAAATTCCGGAGATGAAATAAATCTGACCTCTAATTTCTTCTCACTGCTTGCTCATCTGCCTACCTTCCATTTATGGTCTCAAATTCTTGCAGAATTTTTGTTTTGTGGATTGGTCTTTTTTTCGTTTGCCAAGAAATTTAATGTTGCAATTCGTCACCTACCCACCTGCGATGTCATTAGTGAATCATTGGCTGCTAAATATACTATAATAGTATTATATTTTACTTGTACTTTTGAAGCTAATTCTTAAAATTTACTGCTATTTTGATTTTTTGTAACTGTACCACTTGGGACATAAAAAAACATACTTTGAAAGGAGACGGTGAGAAAACCAAACATTATGCTGTGAAGTATGAATTCATACCTCTAAATAAATAGTATAATTTCAGATTCTACGGGCGTGTGGCAGAGAGCCATAATAACCACGAAGACTCAACTCTTCAGACAATCGCTGAGAATGTCGGAGGTCTAGAGAGAATATCAGGAGAAAGAATCTGGATGGAATTAAAAAAGACTTTAGCTGGTAACTTTGCCGGGGATCTCCTAAAGACAATGCTGCACGTAGGCATTGGAAAATATGCCGGTAAGATGGTTTATCTATCTCTCTCATTAATCAACTCTCAATTATATCATAAATATTATTTTGCTTCTTAAAACTCATTGGTGACAATAGTGGCTAACAAAAATAGAAATAAAACATAATGTTGTCAAATTATCATCTATATGAAAGGATAACTCGAGTGTTTGTTTTAATAGTCATCGTGTCTGCCTCTGTTTTCCATAATTTCCCATAAAATCAAAATGGCTATGTCAATACCTTGGTTTTAGTACAATTCATGGCACCTGTCTTCTACATTTCAGTTTTGCAGATCTCGGTTGTTACTTTATGATAAACTATGTATGTAACATATATTTCTTGTAATTTTGCTAGGATTACCTACCTGCCCAAATATTGCTGAGTTAGACAGAGTTTGGAGCGGGGGGCAGTCTCTGAAGCTGCACCCGATCACTCTCCTGGCGTCTATATTGAACACCGTGGAAGATGTCATGGAGCTGCAGCAGAGACTCAAGATGTCCACGTACGACAGAGACCTCGCATTCTTTATTGTCCAACACCGAGAAGCTAAACCATCAATGAAACCTCTCTTGTAAGCTAATTCAATGACTACAATTAATTTTAAGTGTCCTTGTAAATTAAAAGGACTTTGATTTCCACTCCAATTTTCTTACAAACAATTAGACTCTTAGGCTTAAAAAATAATATTTTTAAGTATAAAATAAATTGAATCTTTGTGCCCTAACAATGTTTATATAAATTCTTAATTATCAGGCTTTAATTAGTTTTATTTTCTTTTTTCAGACCTTATCAAAAATTATTTCTGAATTCTAAACATAAGCCGAAAGACACAAAGGAATACATTGCTGAAGTCCTCAAATACAACAATAAAACTCAATTATTAGAAGAATTCAATAAATGGGAACCACCGCGGTTTCCCGTAAACGGAGAGATTTTAACTAAAAACGGGGTTAAATCGAAGAAGTCATTTGGCATCGTCCTCAAGAAACTCAAGGAACACTGGGCTGATCATGATTTCAACTTACCCACCGAAGAACTTGTGAAAATAATACCGGAAATTGTCAGTGAAATACCTGTAATAGAAGTTTCTCAAGGAAAAAATTAAAATAAGACTAAATACTGTGTTTTTAATAATTTTATTATGTTTGTAACAAGCTAGTGTCATATAAAAGATATTTAATAAAATATACATATATTTTTATAACATATATCATCGTAAGCATAATATTTTTTTGGGCGTCTTCACAACCGCTTCCTATATAATTTTGGTATATAAAAATGCATAAAATATAAAATGTCACTATCGTTTTTTGAAGAGAAGACCTTTATTACTATATCGATATGAAAGAAATGATCTATAATAGTAATATAAATGTTTCAACCAAGCGAGAACTAGTAGAAGTAATGAATTAAACTATACATCATTATCATGCTTTGATAATGATGATGCACAGATTTTAAAATTCTAGCAATCAGCATATTTTTTTACTTTTTTATGTTCTTGAGGATTTTTAACTAGCGAGATGTGGGATTATAAAAAAAATAATTAAATGCATTAAACAAAAAAATCTAAATCCATGTCAAAATTAGCGATAGTGATTATTAAGCTATACCATTTTAATTTAATTTATATCTACCCTGCTGTTGCATTAGGCAATTGGTAATACAGTGATCCCTCTTAGGCACAAAGTTAACAAATAAATGAAAAAAAAAGTATTTATTTAATTAAAAACCGACACATAATATACATACCAAGTAACTTTATACAAATTTATTTTCAATAAATACTTTTGATTCCAAAGAGTCGAGATAACAGAACGTAAGGAATGCAGGCATAAAATTTAGTGGCAGGGCACATTGAAAAAATAGTGAACATATTTTATTATTTTACAAACGGGTATAACCAAAAAGATTGGCATTGAAGGATCACTGAAATTAAAATTTATTATTTATAATTTATTAACACGATACTTATAAACATTACCTGCATCTCGGCTATATAGCAATCTTTCCGTGTGTTAAGCAACAGTACCACAACTAGGCATTTTTAAGGCTGGGTGAACTAACAAGCTGCCTCATTAAAGCTAAAATATTTCAAAAAGCACATTTACAACTAATTAAATGTTTCATACAAAAATATATAAAGTTTAATAAAGCAACAGCGTGCTCTTTTGGTTATCAAAATACAGTGAAAGCTTTACATACTGGTATAAAATGCATTAATAAAAGTGCACAATTTAAATATGGCTAAAACAGTAAATAAATAATTCATAATGATTTTGTTTTCTCTAAGAAAATATGAATACTTCTTATATTATACGGGATAAAAAAGGCTAATGGGTAAAAAAAGGAATGAAAACACAGCAGCTTTAATCCGGTATTATAGCTCTGGACGGCAACGGCAAACTTTTTCTGACAAGGCCTCACCGAAATGTTTAAAAGTGAAGACTGCTCTTATTGTATCAATATATAAAAACGGACAAAAAATTTAAAAACACTTTCAAAATTTTACTTGGCTTTTTATTTATAATACAAAAGAAGCAGTCCGGTAATAAAATAAGTCTAGCTGAAAAAATACGCTTTTATAAATTGAAGTTGCTAATTTAATATAATAATATATTCTAAAAGTAGTGGTGCAGCAGAAGGTTTACATTTTTTCATCTTCAGACTTATCAGAAGAAAGAGCATCATCCGACATTGGCTCGTCTGATGACTTGTCAACGCATATCTCATCTGAAAGTTCGTCATCACTCTTTTGGGATAAGATCTGAAAATAAGTACATTATCTGTTAGCCCCTTTTAAAAATTTCAAATAATAATCAAAAACAGGTTTTTTAAATGCAAAAAAAACCCAGCAAAATATTACCTGAAATAAGAGAGGATAACAATCTTTTTTTACGTAATACATACATTTGTGGCGGTAACACTATGATTGGTGGTATAATACATTTTTATAATATTTAAATAAATAACACTTTCGTAATTGTGGCTTCGTAGAAAAGTTGACATTTTGTTCAGTTGTGATTTCGCTAAAATCAGCTAGAAATTACAAAATAAAAAATAACAATGAAAATTATTTATTGAATGTTTCTACCTGGCTTATGAGTCGGTTGGTCATTTCTTCATCAGAAAGGTTTTCTGGTATCATAGCTTTGTTCTCAGTACCAAGCGGCTGTCCTTTCAATACATTGAGTCTCTCATGGATGGCCTTGTCGAATTCGGTAGTTCTGGTTTCATCAATGTGGCATTCATCCATGTACTGCTTGAGAAGGTCGTCACATTTCTCCTGATCAGTTCTTATGTCGACGGCTGGGATGTTACACTGGAAAAGTATAAAAGAAATAAAATGACAGTAACAAATCTTACTTTTAAATGAATGGTATTGTAGACAGAAGTATTTACACCATTAGAGCCATTAAATTTATTATAAAGTCAATCAAAAACTAATCCCATTGATTGTCCGTAGACAACTATTGGTTTGCTTTTGTAATAAGAAAAGTAATACCTTAGTAGAACTTGTTGCTACAGGTTCATCTCTCAATTTCGCGAGTCGTTCTTTGATTTCATGGTCAGTGGGTGGAATAGTTTTATTCTGATCTTCTCGCAGCTTCTCCAGCCTCTCGGCAATCTCCACATCTGTCTCCGACAAGCCTTTCTTGAGTCTTCCCATTCTATCGTTGGATCGATAAACTGTGATGGGGGGTTTCGATGGATTTCCCAGAGTTTCTAGCCTCCTGAATATTTTTAAGGGATTCATATAACGATAAATACAAAAATCAAATTATGACACCAAATTAATTTAATATATTAAATTCACGAAGTTTAATTACGTATCTATTAACTTATTTAATATATAAACAATTATATTTTTAATCACAATTAATAGACATCAGGTTAGTATCTATTACAAGAAGTTTGAGAGTATTGTTTTAACAAAAGTAAATCTGAAAATCCAAGAGTTTGACTTGCTCCAGATTCAATGATTTGATAATGGTGTACAATCTGATGTTTGTAGAATGTGATAAATCACTATTAATTATAACAAATCAAAAGCAACTAAAAGGAATATGTTTCATTCACTACATAATTCTGAAACTTACTAGAAAAAATTAAAGCATTGTCGCAAACCTCAAGATGTACACATCTTCAGGAAAAAGAAAAGAGGAAGGGATTGGGGTTTTTGTAATCATACACCTGGAGGTAGAAAATATAATGAAATCTTCATAAATAGTATATTAAGTTATTAATAATATGAGTAACAATTTCATACCTTAGGTAAGCTTTGGGTGGTTCAATCTGAGAAGGCCCTGGAACGTTTCCTGCATCGTCAGACATTTTGCACTTGTTGCAGACCTAATTACAAGTGACAACAATCAAAAATTCAATAAATATTATCACAAATTAAATACTAACAATGAAAAAGCAACAGGATATATAGCAGTTCCACTTTTATTTGATATTTTTGACTGAAAGTACATGGTGGAATTCCAATATGATATATATATTTTTTAAATAATTTTTTTTGTGATTTTCACACATTTTAATTTTGTATTATCCTACTAGTTATGCCAACTTCCTATGTTGGCATTTTCAAGCAGTTCCTCCTCTGACATTACATCCCTCAACAACATATTAATTTAAGCCATACCTTTGCTACTTTGTTGCTTTTTTCAACGTGTATAGAATGTTCCAGGCAACTGCTACAGAAGGAAAACCCACACCCTGGGCAACCTCGCTGAGAATGAAAACAATCTAGGTGAAAGTCAATAAATACAAAGCAAAAACTTTCTATTTATATTCATAAACTGTATTTTACCTCGCTTTTAAACAGTGAAAACTTCTTTGCACAGCCGTTGCAAGACATTTATTAATGTTTTAAAAAACAAAATAAAGAGAACTTAAATAAGATGTGCTGTCGGTGAAAAAGCGGAATGAATTTGTAATATAAATAAAAACCTTTATCGTGATTGTTTATCCTTTTTGGTGTTTACTTTATAATGTTGTCTTTTAAAGCGTAGTCTATAAAAAAAGTTACTATAATTTTATAAACCTAATCAATGACACTGACTGATGAAACTTTGACAGCATTAGTGAGTGCTGCCATGAAAAAAAAAAACCAAAAATAAAAATAATCCAATTATTTTTTAAATTCTGTGCGTGTCTATGGTTGGACGAAAAATTTGAAGCAAAAGGGAAGGCTATTGGTTAATAAATACTCGTTCTACCTAAATAATATCAAAACTTTATAAATATTTAAATGAAGCATTGTTTCTAGAATCTTATAAAATAGAATTATATTATTTTTCAAGTGATTATTTTTTAAGTGAAAAATCCAACAGTATTTTTGAAATTAGGCGAAAAAATTATCCGATATTAGACCTTGAAATATTTAACCAATTTGTATGAATTTTCAAAGTTTCTTCAATACTCCATTGGAATGAATGTAAGCCATGTATTTTTTTGTAAGTTTTAAACAAATTAAAAAAAAAAACATTAATTCAAGAAACACACAACTTTTGCGTGCTGAATGTTTTATTTATTAAACAAAAATGGTTTATTTACAAAAGTAATGTTTGGGATATTTAAATATACGAATTTATAGTAAAATGATAAATCCCAAATTAAAAGAATTTCGCTTAAGTAATAAAAATATATTTATTGTTCACTTTATAATGTTCATTGTGAATTATACATTTTTTGTACATTTATAAATATATATTAACAATCATAATTATGCGTTATTGCATATATACTATGTTAGGCAAGAAGCTCATCACAAGCGGTAGTTAACGAACGGGCCGGGGCTCTTAAGACCAGGGCGGCCCCCTCTCCACTCGCCCGCACCCCCGCGGCCCGCGCTTCGCGCATCGCCGCATGCCCCCCTGGAATCTTATATTGCTGAGCACGTCGTGTACAGATGCCATACCTGTAAGTTAATTATATTCAGTCTTAATCAATAATACTTAATTTCATGATATTCCAAAGATATTTAAAAAATATTAATGGTGCTAAAAATTTGTGCGCGCAAATTTTTAAACCATGAAATATGATATGATAAAATTTAATTCTTAAAAATGAAGTTCATGGAGTACTTTGGGGTTTCAACACAGGAAAATAATGTCATCTCTGAATCAATTTTTTACTCTCTAAACTCAACAGAAAATAGTAGTTACAAAATAACTCACTTCGAGAGGAGCAGACATACATCTCTGCGAAACTGGTGAGTGAGGATAGCGTACAAAAATGGATCGGCAAGGGCGTTGAGAGGGTACACCAGCACCAGGAGTAACTTGGCACCTCTCACGTCTACCATAGGGGCTCCAGCCAGGGCTCCGGCGCCAGCCGCGCCCACTGGCACACAGCATATCATGTGTGTTAATATCTGTTAAAAAAAGAGCCGACAGTGCCACATAAAAAAAAAACAAGTATGTTTAGGCATATTTATTACATTCCCCGTAGCCAGCATTGCTAGAGTTGCCGGACTAGTGTTTTTCAACCTTTTTGAATACGCAACCCCTCTGTAAGTTAAAAAAAATTGGCGCCCCCCCCCCTAGGGAGGCCTAGGCCTTACTAAAAGTAAGTGATTTTAATGACCATAGACAAACAATTGTCTTTTTCTTTTAGGCTCAACCCCCTCTGGGGGTCGCGAACCACAGGTTGAAAAACACTGATTAAGACGATTGATAATAAAAAAAATAATTGGAAGTTACTAGAATGGCCATTTTATTGGCGATGCTGGCTTCACCGGCGCGCACGGCGCAGTGCCTCTTGTCGCTCGCCAGCGTGTAATAGATGTGAGCGTAGCAGGCCACCACGCACACCACAGACAGCGCGCCGCTCAGAATCAGCACCACCAGGTAGGATATGTCTATCCAGTCGTGACTGCGCATAGGCAGGCATATGCTGCAAAACGAACCACCAGGGGCAAAACTCAAAAAGTGCAGGTGTGGTCATATCGCGCAGATTGTCACAAGGACTCGGGCGGTAGTATCGCGGCAGGGCTGTGTCCGATGCGCAAGGGGGCCTTGTGCAAAATCTTTCTGTGATTGTGCCCCCCTCCCGATATTTCTGACAGGCAGTAGATAAACACGAGTTGATGAAATGCTCGGAGCCAATATTTTTTTTCACATCACCCCTCGTCTCGCCGGCCTTGGGTACGACAGTGCAGTCTAACCTTTATTCCGCGCAATCGTGTATGGATATATCAAAGGGTACATCAGCTATATTGTGGGTCAGACAAACCTGGAAGAAGAGTAGTCGCTGACGCCGAACAGCGGCAGGGACGCCGCCAGCAGCGAGTACAGTAGGGATCCCGACATGATGATGCGGGCCGAGCGAGGCGACAGGCGGCGGTGAGGATGCAGGGCGCGAGTGATGGCCAGCCACCGCTCCAGCGTCAGGGCGGCGAGGGCCAGCAGAGACGCCTGCGCGCCGCCGACTGCCAAGAAGCCGGCTACTTGACACCCGGGACCTGCACCGAGAAAACGTGCCCAACTCTCAATTCTCCGTGATTATCAGACCCGACCGAAAAACTTCGAATACCAGTTCGACAAAAATGTGCTTTAATTGCCGGGACTCCAACACAAAGTTTTGAAGCTGAGTAACTTTAAAACAAAACAAAAATGGCTATTTGCATCTATGTATATTCATGGCTATCTCAGGGATAATAGTGTAGTCCCCGGATCCTTCTACACCGCAGTGTAGAAGGTCGGCGTATTTCTGCTGCTCAATAGCGATTATACAATTCTTCCCCTACAAAGCTCTGGCATTTAGATCTGATATTCCTTCTGCAGAAGGACCCAAGGACCCACTACACTATTCTCCCTAAGAAAACCATGAACACTGGCTCAGCATGAGTATATGTTCAGTGAAATGGTCGCCAACCTCCTCCAAGGAGAGGCACTCGATGAAGAAGATTCCTTCTGCAGAATTAATAGCAAGAGTCCCCCCAGCTTCCACAGAGACACCAACACCAAAACGATCCAAGAGGTCATCATCGACCTCGCTCACTCCTTCCAAATCTCCACCCACTTAGTTACAAACCCCCCCAATCAACACCTTCTTCGAGCTCAACCTCGAGGACTGCACAATCCCCCCTCCCTCCACCCACCCAACCCCACGGTGACACAAGTCACACAGTCATTTTGAAGGCGCTGAAGGAAAATCTTCCTGTTTCGCCGATAAAGCCAAATACACTAGACTAGACTAGTCCCCCCAGCTCTACGAGGTACTTCCACAATCACTCCATCACTGATCTAGGGTATAGAATGGCAGCCAAAATGAGGAGAGGGGGGAGTCTCCTACCACGAAGTCAGAAAATTTTTCTCATCGGTCGTCATCGTCTGTGGTTCGTCCAAAATGCCTAACTCCACAGGGATACAAACACCAAGACGATCCACGAGGTAATCATCGACCTCGCCCACTCCTTCCAAATATCAACATCCCTTGTCCCAAACCCTTCGATTAGCCACCTTCTAGAATACAATCTAGAAGATTTCCTCTACCAAAAAAGGCCAAAAGCAATTCCCCCAACTCCCCCACCCCTCCCCTCCCCGTAATCCAGCCGCCCACAACCACCCACCCCAACACATAATCCCATGGTGACACACGCCACTGTAGCGGTTAGTGCTTAACAAGTCAAATAGACTTGTTAAGCTCCGCCCCTACCGCAGGTAGAGACTTTCTAATTTTACAACAACCCTACAACCCCAGCGATAAGGCAACCCACCATAGAGAGACGGAGGCACTCGACCTGTAACCACGTATTATTCTGTCTTGTCCATCATCTTAATAAACGAATACGCAAACATTTCGCCAGCCTTTTGATCTACATCCATAATCAACAAGCAACATAACATCAACGGCGAAACCACCAAGCCAGAATGAAGGCGTTAAAAGAAAAATAAACATTTTTTCCTGTCCCGCCACAAAAGCAAAAGACAAAGAAGAAGGTCGTCATCGATTGGTTCTGACCGTATTGCCAGTCGTAGGCGTGGTTGAAGTACACGCCGGCCGTCGAGGTGTCAGCGGCCGTGACCACGGTGAGGTACACGGCCGTGCAGAGGTCCGCGAGCGCGAGCTGGACCTGCAGCAGGTGGGCGGGGGACAGGCGCCGGGGGGCCGCGAGGAGGGCGGCTGCCACGGCGGCGTTGGCGAGCACGGCCAGCCCCCCCACGGCCCAGCCCGCCACGCGCGCCCCCGTGCTGCCCAGCACGTCCGAGCACGGGTTCAGCGCGTCCGCGTGCGGCCAGCACTGCATCTCGGATCTTCGGGCAGACAAACACCAGCTACAGGGCTAAGCAGCGACGTATGGATGATTTGAACGTGGCGCCACGATAACCTTGGGGTATCTGCTCGTCTGGAGATTTTTGTAATGGCAACATTGAAAAAATAAAATAAGTATGTCACTGTTATTTCAAATCATCCATACCTCCCTGTTTAACCCTGTATTAAAACTATTGTAGCGGCGGTACTAATGCACCGAGCTACGATAGGCGACATGTTTGGACTTGCTCGAGCAACCGCCCCGACCACAAGGTCGAGCTTGTTCGAGCAGGTATAAACTTTCTAAATTACAACCCAACAACCCCAGTACATAAGGCGTCCCCCGACAGAGAGACGCAGGCATTCGACCAGTAACCACGTGTAATTCTGTCTTGTCCAATTCATATAAATAAACGAATACGCAAACATTTCGCCCGCCTTTTGATCTACATCCATAATCAACAATCAATATAATGGCGAAACTATCAATAATAATAATAATATCGCTGAATCTCTACTGCAGAGGCCCCGCGGGTACCATGGCGCCCGCCGACCGTTTTACGTGTGCCCGCCGCTGTGCGACCACGATAAAAAATATTTAAGTTTAGAATAAATGTTATGAAAAAAATTAACATTTAGTAATTAAACAGAGAAAATAATTATATCGTTATAATTTTCAAAATAATAATTCTTTCCAAAAATTGATATTTATTCAACATAATATTTTCAAAATACCATTGCTTTTGAAAAAATAAATGGTGCCCGCCGCCCGACCGGCATTCTAAAATATGCTCTAGGGTGCAAAAAGGTTGGAGACCCCTGCTCTACTGTATTAATTGACTTCATTCCTGCTCCGCGTTTATCTCCGATGAGGACTTTTTTACCTGCAAGCTTCCGTTTCTTTTTTTACGAAATCGTGTCATTTCATTTATTTAATTGTCACTTTATTATTCTATATTGCAACTTAATTCTTTTTACAGAATATTAAATAAAGTATATATTATAATTAACTATTTTTTTATTATTCAATAAACGTTCTTTTTCAAGGTAAAATAAAGCATTGAAGATGTCAAAAAAAAATTTATAAAATGACAACTTTTGTTAAAGTTTTAAAACTAATCCTATATCATAAGTATATATATGATATTTTTATTTCAATTTAAAAAGGACACCTAAATGCTTAGGGTTCTAGATCCATCAGTCATAATAATCTCCAAATGCCTAAACTTCAATCGGGAAAACACATATTTAACATATTAAAGTAAATTTATAAAAAAAAAAAAAAATATTATCCTTAGAAGAAGGAATGTATCTAACATTTTTTTGATTGGTGCTGTAGATTTTTCGCAAAATATTTTCAAAAAACATCGATTATGGAGTGAGTCCCCTAAAAACAAACCAATTGACTTATGTATTATTTCTCGTTTCCTGCACTTACAATGTTTTTGTTCCCATGAGCCAAATTTAATATCCTTTAAATTTAGTAAAAAGTAGTTACTTTTTCTATATAGACACGTATATAATATTTTTTGAGTATTGTATTAAATAAAAATACTAAAAGACAAGTCGACGAATGATATTTGTACGAGTCCTTCAACTCCATACAGAGTGGTTATCATGTCCTTTACTTTCAGAAACAATGACTCGAATAAATAAATTAAAAATATGTGTTCCTGACCGCCTCTCTGCTGCCGACTGGCGACCAGATGGGACTTTATTTTAACCACAAATATTTCACACATTTTAAAATCTCTAGACTCGGCACTTTGTATTTTTTTTTATAGTAGCAGCAGAGTAGCTTAAAACTAGATCTTGAGTTATTCCCTTCGTGGCGTGTTGTTTTACCTGTTGGTGATGTTCCCGCAGTAGTGCGCCACCTGGAAGTTGGCGGGGCTCGGCGCCGGAGTCTGGTGGAAGACGCCGAACTCCTGCTGGTCCTCGTAGCTGTCCACCCAGCCCTCGCCATCTTCCAGCTCCGAGCTCACCTCACTGTACTCTTGTGCAACATCACACAAGTATTATTGACTAGCATTTATAATGTATACCTCAACAACTCATTTGATGATAATTGGCCACCGGACCACCCCCATGCCTGGGACGAGAGTCCAGCATTTGGCCATGTCATAACAGATTAACATCTATGGGGAATTGGAGTTAAGGTCTACATAAAAGGCGCGCACGAATCTCTATGACGTTCGGCGAATAATTAGATAGCCTCATGACGTCACGTTTGAGAGCTTAAAACTCAACTATTAAAAAAATATAATTACTGTATTATTTTTTTTTATAAGAAGACATCCAAACAAGGATTGTTCAGAACCAGGATCGTATGAAATCTCCAAGCAATTGGAGGAAATAGCGACTGTATTCGATTTGGAAAATACCTGGAGACAATTTATAATGTTAATAGAATTGAAAAAAAATATTGTTCCAATGCAAATCGTTCTCTGGACCTCTTGTTGATAAGCAAGTGTGCTAACCACTGAAACGAGAGGCGATAATGCTTTACATTTAAAAAATATTTCATATAAAATTTTCTAAGATCCGATCTTGAAGACTTGTTTATCCGACCATCCAAATTAGATACATTGAAAAAAGTGGTTTAAACCCTATTAGAGTCTCGCGAAAAAATTGAGGCTTTCTCTCGTTGATGCTCATATTGTAAATAAACATATAATTAAAAAATATATAAATTCTCACCCCCATGCTTGCATAACCGCACTATCCTGATCGGATTCTGGAAACGTGGTCGTGTGGAGGTTTCTCCTCACTCTCGTCTTGTCCTTGGAATGCGTTTCTAAGCACAACTAAGGCGATTTCAAACTCAAGAAATTATTCAATATAAATTTAAAAAATATTTTATATATTATGTTTAACTAAATAACTAGTGTTTAGTGCAATCCATGCTTGAAAAGTACAGTTTACATTATCAATACGTTACCGTCACACCGGTGTGTCTCTCACACGTAGGGAGGACTTGTGTGTCAGTGGTGAAAGGATAACGCAAAAAAAACGAATTATTGTTGTTTGAATGTTGATACACTGAGCTTTGGTGCACCCTGTATTTCAGTGAGCACCCTGTGTTTCTTACTTGTTTTAGTTTGGCTATGTACTCGAGGTGGTCGGCGTGCCTCTCGGGGTGGTGCTGCTCAGGGTGGTGGAAGGCGCAGCAATGGAAATGATGCGTCAGCCAAGCCTTCTTCAGCAGCTTTGAAGACATATGCAAATTAATTAATTATGATTTATGATATCTTAAAAACATCGCATCGGATATAAACAAAACAGATGATTAAATGATTGATTTTTTTAAAGAAATTATTATAAATATTTTCATTTTTGCTTTTGCGTGATAAACAACGTTTTTGTAAAATATGACTAATGTATTGTAATAATTTTTATTTTTGTTAGATACAAACATTTCTTATATACACATTTTCTTAGTGTAGATAAAACTGCATTCACACATTTTAATTCGCTCCATGAGTGCTAAAGCATTTAGTAAAGTAATGACTTAATATTTTTGGCTTTATTTTTAGCAGGTAATATACCTATTATTTTCATCTTCGATTCACACATGAAACGACGAGAATGATCGAGAAGTTATCTCTGATATGTTTTTTATAGATTAACTACCTTGAAGTCATATATTGACGGAATGGTTTTCATAGATATGACATTTTGGGCTTTCAAAATCTCGATTGTTGCAAGTCCGTTCACTGGTAGAGATACTATAGATGTACCACTTATGTCCCTGCAAATAAAGAAACCTTTAATAGAACAATATTTTTTGTGCATTTTCATATTATTTTATCTTTTAAGGCTTCAAATTTATTTTTTCTGATTGAAAGTCCCGTGAATTGTATGGGCCTTGTATTGAACGGAGAAACGTTTTATTATTGCTTGTGTGGACAGATAGTGTGAAGGTGCCAGCTTCTTGCTCTAAAAGGTTGTTTATTTGCGTTTTACACAAAAAATAATTACTAAACAAATTTCTTGCCTGCCTGCCTCTGATTCCCAGACAAGAAACGAAAGTGCCAATAGAGAATGTATTCAGACTTAGTATTGTCGCATTAAATGCAAAGTATCTCGAGATGCATGCTTACAATTTTTTTAGACCTAAACAAACATAAATAGTGTGATATATTTTTGATATTGCTACTAGCTTATTGTGACCTTACAATAGCTGTAATAATTATATCAATGTTTGAATACAAAGTTATGGCTTGGATTCACCTGTTTATTGATTATTATGAAATTAATACAGGAATGTATTTCCATGTCGATGCACATTGAAAGATAGTGTATCAAGTTATGTGTGATGTATGCCGACCTTATATGCGCATCTGTCTCATACCAGCATAATATAATAAAGGAAGGCAGACATATTTGTTATCTATTCACTCTAAAGCTTGCTTCAAACCAATTCAACAATTTCCTCAGCAAATATACTGTAATAGAGAAACGCCGATTGTAAACAAGGGCTACAAGTAAGCAATGCTGATTGATGGCCCTGCAAATCATGCAGTACGATTAAAGTAATAATTATACGATTAATCATTTTGCAACATAAACGAAGCTAATATAATATAATCAGGAAATAAATATGCTCTGGTTTTGTGGGAAGTTGGAGTGTGGAAACATGCATTATACTTACAATTCTCGTATACCAATTATCCCAGAAAAGCTATCCTCGTGTAGTACTCTCAAGTTCTTATTTCCTCTCAGGCTTCTAAGAATCAGAATAAAAACAATATAAACTTAAATACTCAAATTCATATAAATAATATTATAAAACACATCTGAAAGACGTGTCAATGTAAACCTGTGTTTTTCAACCTTTTTGAATACGAGCCCCCTTTGTTATTGATAAAATTCTAGCGACCCCTAAGCCTAGAGCTTTAATAAAACTATTTATTTACTGTAGTGTGAGACCTACAAACAATTGTATTTTTCTTTTACTCGCGACCCACAGGTTGAAAACCACTGAACAGCTGTGTAAAGCGCCATTGCGCTTACAACCAAGTATTTCAATCAAATAATTGGAAAAATGTTAGATCACTTGTATACATTTCTTTATTGATTTCAGAATTACTTTTTTAATGTGTTTTGGTATAAAATATTTTATACACTTCTTTTTTAATTATCCCATACATATTTTATGACCAATAATTATTTAAAATTAATTTAATAAAAAAAACCCACCGTTAATAATACATTTTGAAAAAGTATGTCTAAAATTTATGATTTAGAGTTACCATGGGATTTATTTTAACAATTAACTTACAATTCAGCCAACTCTGAACCAGCAAAGGCATAGGGCTCGATTTCAGTGATATCATTGTTGTCCAGGATTCTAAAACAATATAATTTTTAACATAATAAGTGTATAACTCTATAATGATTACATCTTCCAGATCTACGACTTTTTTTCCACTTGCGGCCTTTTACACATATTCTCACACAGTTGTATGATTTATAGATACTATGATAGTATGATTTTAACTTTCACTCGTGGAGTTGATATATTTTTAAATTTAACATATATTTTTTTATATCCAAGGAAATTTAAAATTGAATATTGCTAATGCTGAATATTGAAAATTAACAAAATATACTTACAATTGATTTGCTCTCACGCAAAGTCCCCGGGCAGGCAATTTCGTAATTTTATTATTTTCCAAGTCTCTGAAAAATAAAATAAATATTCATAAAATTAAGCATATAATATCTGCATCAAAATACGTTGTCGTTGATAAAATATAAAAAGTATTTTACGTATAAACTTGGCGTGCATCGATTTGCGATTCACAATCAAATACACGAGTAAATATAAAGCTTAAGGTAATGGCGTTTGATTACTGAAAAAAATATATAATAAATAAAAATCTTACACGATGTGCAACAACACTCCGATGTCGGTAAGGGGCCCCATATCGGGCGGTTCCAGGAGTCCACTGTTCATTATCCTCCTGCAGAATATATTAAAAATAAAAATAATAAAAAAATTGTAGTCTAAAATTAATTTTGACAATACCATGAGTTTTGAGACAAAAAAACAGGGTGTCTACTCACAAAGATCTCATTTTTGTGGGGGCAGGTCGCAAAAGATCTTTGGGTAACTTTTGCAACTTTGGCGCATTCAAAATGTAGCTGTAAAAAAAATTTATAATTTACCAATACAAATTATTTGTTTGCAATAAAAATATTTTAATATGAATAAAATATTATTCAAAATAAAAATTAATTGTAAAGGTTTTTTTTTTCAGATAAATATAAACATAATGGTATGAGAGACTTCAAAGATTTTTCGCAAGGACAATGAGAGCTCTTTAGCCCTATATAAGCATTGCCAAAATGATTATTAATTTTAATGGTTGATTAAGTATGGACATGAGCATAAACAGATAATTTAATATATACCTCTAACTATGTTTCGTACGTTAAACTTACATCGACCGCAGTAGAGATAGATTTCTAAGACTATCTGTTTCCAACTCTTGAAAATTTGGTACATTTATAAAAGATCTGAAAAAAATTATAACAAGTCAAATGAGATTTATTAATAATTTTTTTTTTTTTTCAAATTGTATCACGGCAAAATATATTTGTTTTTATTCATTTATTCCATGTACTAAGAATGTGTTTTTAAACTATTTGTGTATCACCATGAGTTTTGATATTTTGGGACACCCTATATTTATAGGGCAAGAAGTAATTTTACAGTATGAGGTTTTGTATGAAAAAGCTTTGGCTTCCAAGACTTTGCTGGCACATACGATGGTGATTTTTTTTTTAACAAAAGCATCCTCAGCAATGAGGCTAATTTTCATCACGATGACTCTACGATGATTGTTGAGAAATAAATTTCAATACTTGGTGCGGATTTCGGGCAGGAAGCATCATCAGACCATCTTCTTTGAAAGCGAAGCAGTCATGTTTTTTGGGACTAAATAGCAAGATGTGGGACTACTTTCCATAAAAAAACGCTTCTCGCGTGAGTTTTGGAACACCCTGTAGAATACGTATGGGCAGATATAACGACGGGTCTCACAGGTCTTGGAGGTCTGGAGACAGGCGCCGGTCGTGCCGAGTGAGCCTCTTCTCCTGGGGGCCTTCCAGGGTCAGCGAGGCGGCCTGCCCCTGCGCCCCCCTCCACCACACCAGCCCCAAGGCCGCAGTTATCAAAACGCCACCCCCAGGCCTGAAACGTCCTTATTTAAATTTTAAAAATAGAACACGATGCAATCGTGCTCTGATTTTAAAATAAGACCGTTATTTCAAATTAAAATATTGTGTATGAATGTATTAAAAAATGTATAAATAATTTCGTTGGCGGAGTAAAAATTATTAAAATTAAATTAAGCGTCGTGTGTATTTGTTTCCATTATATATGGCGAAATTAATGTTTAAATAAATATTTAAAAAAAAACGTCAAAAATACTCCCCGGCGGGGAATCGAACCCCGGTCTCCCGCGTGACAGGCGGGGATACTGACCACTATACTACCGAGGACAGTTCTGTTTTGGCGAAAAATACAGTTCACTATGTTATGTCATTATTTTAATAGTTGCATTTTAAAATATTCGCATTTCAAAATACTCGCATTTACAAAATGAGTACTGTGTAATTTTTTTATGTACGCGTTGTTTTAAAACTTCTCATGCAAAAAAGGGTTTTTTACACATCTCTTTCCCTACACAGAATTAATAACGAAAATAGAGAAATCTATGTATGCTACCACCTATGCCACATCTTGCAAGCTTCACAACCTGAGCCAGAAGTTGTATCTGTTCTTGTCCAGATATTAAAAAAAAAAAATCAAATGAGATATGCAAGCAAATAAGCACATATTTGTGTAAAGGGATTATTATACAATGAGCTAAGTATGACGCCAAAACTATCAACACAGGCAGCAAGGCGTGTGTAACACAATGATATCAACTTGATGCCTAACACTGTTTGTCTGGAGTTTTTAAACAGCAACAAAATAAGAGTTAATACATTTATGATATTGATTAGATCAGTTTTCTTTTATAATTTAATTTATGTCCCCTGCTTCTGCGCACAGTTGTGGGGTTAGTAAGATGTGGCTTAGGTGGTGGCATACATGGATTTCTTTAGAATATGTATTTATTATTCTGACACAGGTGTTGAGTGTGCGCTGTTGCAGTTTACTGATGATGCTCTTTCGTGACAGGTCCTCCTGTCTCTGTTGACAATTCCACTATCAGAAATTATCATATTTAGAGCTCTGCTACAGAATGTGTGTGCAGAGTGTGAGTTAATCATAAAGACAAACTGTCAGGAAGACCATTTCTCAAAAGATTATTGATGACTTTGTTTATGGACTGAAACCGATGTTTTCAGAAGTAACGCCTCAGTTAAATAAAGCAGCCTAACGTATTTGTTTTTTTTTATATAAATATGTTTAAAAAATGAAGTACGTTACACTTTATTTATTTCTAAAGAAACATAGAAAGCGAATAGCCGTGAATGGGTAAATATGCAAAAAGCTACAACGAGCAAATATCATGAGATTGTGTTTCCTTTTTATTTGTAACCTTGCATTGAATTCATATTGCGAGGCTTTGAGGGATATGATTTTTTTTATATCCCAATTTTTTAATTATTTTCAAATGTTTTTTTTTACAATAGTTGTAAGGGCTATGCTTACAATATGATATGCGGCTATCCTCTGATTCTGGCGTAGAATATGGGGCTTACAGCATGTGGCTTAGGCGATAGTGTACATGTTTTTCCCTATTTTCGTTATTGAGTCTGTGTAGGGAAAAATAAATGTAAAAAAAAAAACTTTTTTGGTATACCGTATATGAGAAATCAGCATGATCAGACCCTCTGATACAATGTAAGTGACTATTCACTCGATGATCTGCCAAGATATAAAACGAAAGACATCTGTGGATCTCATTAGAATTGAGTACCATGAATGAATTAAATAAACCTACATTTAATTACGAAGATGTTTTGGTTTATACCGTCCCCAAAATAAACCCTAAATCAACCTCGTTTTTTAAATGCTCAAAACATCAAAAGGTGATACAATGTGCGGTCTTTGTATCCAATGAATAAAGTTGTGTCTTGAAAAATCTAGATTTGCAGTATAGCATTACTTATATGCCAAAGTATTGTAAATTATTGAAACAAGCGTTAAGCCTTTACATACTAATATGATTATTTTTTTAATTTGGCTCAAAAGCACATTGTACAAATGATCGCATATAACTGAAAAGATGTCTGAATTAACTGAAGTGATATCTGTTCATCCATTTTAAATAAAACCTTGAATTTTGAAATACAAGTACTGTGAAATTTGATATATTAAATAAGATAATATTAAACACAGTTACCTTAAATTCATTGATAACACAAAATATATTTACACGACGCTAAAACAATATATCCCACATGCATTCACTGTGAAAACAGTCGCCAGTTTTTAAAATATGGATTAATTTGAAATATTTTTTTTTTCAAAAATTATTCACTCAAAGGCGAGAATAATAGTTTATTTTATTTTATAATTCGGTAAAAAAATTTAAGACGTGAATTAGCTGCGTCGACCAGCAGCAGTCGTCGCGTGAGAGGAACTGTCCACGTAATTGAGTCCTGAGCATTATTGGTCGCCAGCAGTTCCATATCGGAGTAGAGTGGATGGTGATAATTGGACTCGCACATCGGCGACTTAGGGCTGCCAGAATTTCAAAGAATTAAAAAATACATATATATATATATAAATATAAATCATCATTTTTATATGTAAATCGAAGTTAAAAAACTTCGATTAGCATATCGATTATTTTCTGCAATAACACAAATAAATTATTCCGTGTGAAGTGTTTGTGTTACTCCGTTCGCGAAATGTCAGAAGTTATAATTTTATTATATTTTGTACGAATCAGAGGTCGCGAGCGAAGGCCACAAGCGAGTAAGCGGTTAGAAGCGATTAGATGCAGCTTCGACAGTGCTCAAATCGTTTCTTTTCCGGTCTTGTCAGCATATGAAAATCGCTACAAATCTGTATCAGACCACTGCAGTTGCTCTTCTTCGATTCTAATTAGAATCTTTGAATGGCGAGTAAGCAACTGTGCTAGCTAAAAAAACCTAATAACTACTAAATATCCTACGTAAAACAATTTTTCTTTTGTGGTATTTGATTATGCAATTCGTGTTACGAGTCATTCGGTTATAAAATCCACACAACTGTCCAACCAATATTTAATACAAACATATACCCAAATTGCTTTATTATTTGTAGTGTTACGATAGTTGTAAATTTTAAATTCATTTATAAAAAAAATATAGCTTGTAATTAATAAAACTTACGCAAACCCTTGTCATATTGGCATTTTATGAATTTCTCCGTCACCCATTTTAAACACAATGAGGACACCAAAAATATATATCAGATTTTAATTTCGCACTGAGTAAAAATTTATGCTTTGAATGTTATTTTCACCCTTAAAGGTCAACCCTGCAAATTATATAAATGTAAGCCGAATTGCTTCAATACAACTTAATAACACCCCATTAGCGTTAATTACAGACTCCAAAATAACTTCATCAACATAAACGCCATTGAGACAACCACTTGAGTGAGAAAAACAAATTACATCGAAAATTACAAAGCCAGGGTATTATTCAAGTGATGATGTATCTGACTATACAAATTACAATTTAAAAGAAAGAAATGCTGTTAACGATAAAACCTGTATAGTTTCTCAGTACACACCAAAAAAATATAACCTAGAATCTTTGTTAACTTTATTGTTATTTACAATAGTTGTTAGGGTTATGCTTACAATGTGTGGCTTAGGTGGTTGCGCAAGTGGGTTTCTCTATTTTCGTTATTGAGTTTATGTTGGGAAAATATATGTAAAAAACCCTTTTTTGCATGAGTCTGTACACACCAAGACAAAACCAAAGATGTTATAATATATAACCATTAATAATTAAACTAAATGATGTATCCAAATAAGGTAATAGTCAAACAATTTTTTTAAAATAAATCGTGAATGATTAGTATCTTCTTTTTATAACTGAAACTCATCTATATTTTAACTTATGTTAAAACACTTTGCAAAGAACTATAAGACTTTGTTTGATAAAAAAAATAAAAAAAGACTCTAGAAATTATACATACATGCACCAAAAAGACTGGAATAATGTATTTCTATGTATAATATATAATTAAAATAAAATATTTCATCCAAATATACTTTTTTTTAATAAATATTTCTCTACCCAACATATAACTTGAATGTTGTTGAGGGACAACGCATTTGAATGGTGAAGATCCATTAATATAATGATTCATTATATATAACATGAAGTTAAAAATTTGAAGCGAAGTTTTCCAACGAGGTGTTGTATTTTATAAAGCAAATATTTTTTAGACAAAACAAATATACATGCTGTGTTGATAAAATGAGCCACATCGTGTCACTGTGGCTCGCGAGCAACGGGTTTAGCACCACTGACCATTCTCAAATAATGGAGAAAATCCTAGTCTTCCTTTGAAACTTTGAGCCAGTATAAAAAAATCTTGAAAACTATTCAAAATATGTTTGTTTTCATGGATAATAAATACATTTTATTCTATTGGATATTGTTGCTCTTTGTGCTTTTTTTACAAAAAAGTATTTTTCAACGTTACGTTTCGCCAACCTTTCACGTTGGCATTATCAAACAGAATGTTGATAATGTTTGATAACGTGAAAGGTTGGCGAAACCAGTCACAAATGAAAACGAATATGTGGAAAATCACTAAAGTATTTTACTCAAAAATAAAAAAAAATAACTATAAAATACCTAATCGCAAACACGAGAATTGAATTATAAATTTAATACAAAAAAAAAAATTCCACATGTTAATTTTTATTGGTTTTGCCAACCTTTCACGTTTGCTCAATCACTGAAGTATTTTATTCTATTTAAAATGGAATTCCACCGAGTACTCTCTGTCAAAAATATTGATTATTTATGAATAATTTCTCACAATTTTATTAACAGCATTAGTGAAATATTTAAAACAATTTTTTTTTTTGTAATATGAAAGAATGTAGTTTTTGCAGTTATTTACTTTACTAAGGCCACCTTTACACGTGACGAGATTATAAAAGTAAGTACCAGTCTCCATTTGATGGGAGGTTTGTGTTTTGTGGATTTAATACACCCAATAACTTTTGATCAATAATAAAATGTAAATTGTGTAAAGATTTGATAATCTTATTTATTAGAAAATAGTGATCACAAATTTCGATTTCAAATTTGTAGACTGGCAACATTTGCAACCATTTTACAAATTATTATCACACTGCTGACATTTGTAAAATAAATAAATAAAATAACTTGGAATGTTTGCGTAAATAATTTTTTATTAAATATATATAACTACACGGCAGCTTCCCCTCCGCTTAAATAAATCGTTCACTATGCGTCGTGGTCGACATGACAATTGGAGAAGTGATAACCCAGAAACATGGACAAATCATAATCCTCGACATTCTCACGGACGACATCGTCCTGATTTACACGGTTTTCTAAACAGGTAGGTGTCCTATAAGATATTTTGAGCTCATGTTTGAATACTCAGTTTTTTCCTAATTTGTGTGGTTTTATCAGATCTGCACCACGACATTGGCGGCCAAACTTTTCGGCTCCATATCGAGGACGAACTCCTGTGTGGCGGATGCCCCATCCGGGTGGTCAGCCTATGGCTTCGTTCAACAATCGTACGGCTCTGCCGATGCCTCCCATGATGCGCCCCCCTCCTAGATTCTCGTGGCCACCTAATCAACAACCAGAGAATACCCATTCTCCAAACGAATTTCCTTCTCTATATACTTGTGATATTGATAATAATATGAGTCGAATTAATTTCTCTCAGTCAAATAATATAAATGAGCTATGCGACAAAGGTATTGACCAATCATTACATGACACAATTAACACCGTGAAACAAAAGCTAATACAGAGAGAGTGTAGAGGAAATGATGGCAATCTTGACTCAACACAAGATATTCCAGTTCCACCTGTTAATGAACTGTCTTCGGTTGATATTTCTCAAAATATAAAACCATCAGAAAAGAGACGTATTGAGCATAGCAGAATAACATTAAAATCCTGTTTGAAAAAACCTGATAAAAAAGAAAGCACTGATCCTAGAACTAGACTTATGAGTCCGCCTTCAAAAAATGTCTTTGAAAATAAATCTCAGGTGATGCGATTAAAGATATTACAACAGCTGTTTAAAATGGACAAGAATAGCATGCGACAGATGTTGAGCAATCCTGACTTGTCATCTAAGTATGGTTTTGCTTTTCAAAGTTTAATTAGAGAAACTAGAAATAAATTCACACATCAAGTTCGCAGTGCAGCTGAAAAATCCCTAAAACTTCATGAAACGTCTGCAGACTCACTTCAAGGCAAACAGATCGTTCAGGATGCGTTCATGGGCCATTTGGGAACAATGCTGGACACAGATGCTTCTGTGGAACTTTTAAACATGGATCCGCAAGTCATCGCAGAGTTAAGTAAAGTACTTCAAGATGACCTCATGAATCCTCAAGTACAGCATATGCCACCAGCCCATCATTACGAAATGATGTCTACACACTTAGGTGTTTACCCGGTTCTGCAGAGCGGTAACAACCTTGAAGAGCCAGGGAACAATTTTGTTTATGATAATACTAATTTGTTTTCAAATTACGGAACTTGGAATGAGTTGCGTCCGACCAAAGAAGAATATATTTATGATGAAAAAATTCTGCCTTTTAACGAAAGTAAAACTACAGAAGTGACCCCAATCTTGCCATTAAAAGATGACAGTGCAATATATAATAACATCCCTGCCTACAGCACTTCAATCGCAATACAACCTGCAAGTATTAAAAAAGAAATTGATTATTCTGCACAAGTCACATGTAACAATCCTAGTAATTTGTCTGACTTAAATTCCTTGAATTGCAATATGGATTCAATAAATTCACAATTACGAAATATAGTTAAACGGGAAGTAGAATCACCAACTAAAAATATTTGGCTTGATGATCACAAGGAAAATGATGCAAACAAACATGGAAACTCTCCAAGCAAACATGATAATAAATTACATTCAGGTTCCCATGAGTCTTTAAAGAAACATTATGATGATAAGCTGGGACGTCGAAGCAGGACCAGTAGTCATAGATCTCACAACAAATATGATAACAGAACCCATGAAAATTCTAAAAATTACAATCAGCATAAAGATAGAAGTTACAATAAGAACCATTCCGATAGCAGTGATAAAACTAATGAAAAATTTAAAAAAATAACTGAGAAAAGTGTACATGAAACTGAGGGATACAAATCTAGTAATATCAATTACCCGAATACCAAAAGTAAAAACAGTATGGATGGTGTGCATTTAAACATCAGTGATATTTCATTAAATAATGAAGATTCTGTACATTTAAACCAGGAAGAGAAAAAATCGCCAACTTCCACATCAGATCTGTTAAAGTTATCAGTAAAAGACAGTAGTTTTGGAAAGAAAAGAAAATTAACAGAAGTAAATCATCATGAAAAAACTCCCAAATCTGCCTATAAAGAATCTACAAATCACAACAACGAAAGCATCGATCAACCTAAATTGAGAGACAGTATGCCTGCCAGTTCCACGTTTAAGACTGTCAGCTGCCAGACTAGCAGTCCCCCCAGCACCAAGTCTCAAGGATCTCAATATCAACGAGTAGGAAAAGTCGAATCATCCACTCAAGTCTATGAATCGCTGATACATTCTAGATCTAAAGGAGTCCAATATATTAGACAGAATCTCAGGGAAATCGCTACCCAAACTCTGAGGCTTGAAGGTATCCCTGGCGTTCGAGATATCATCCCCACCACAATTACGAATCTAATAAAAGATGCCGAAACTCAAACAATGGAAATAGAATCTCCCAGTCGACCCGACAAAGAAGAGGATACACCAAAACTGGAACCTCATGAAGTATTTTTGGGCATTATCCAAAATAGCATCACATCATTATCAAATCAAGATAGTATCTTAGAGAAAATGAAAAAAATTGACACCTGCATCGAAGTATTAATACAAGAAAAGTTCAAATTGTACAGTATGCTAGATAGTTGTAGTTCTTCCAGCCCCTCCACTGCCGGAGATCAGAACAAAATGAGCAAGTTTGGCATGAAAATAGTACAAAAGTCTAACCCCACCAAATCCACACCCAGAATGAAGCACAAACCACTTGAAAGACTTAAAAAGAAAGATGACGTTCATCATCAACCGAATATTTTGCACAATAAAGACGACAAGTCTAATGTCAAATGGTTTATAGGTAAGCAAATGAACAGTAGTGAAAATCAAAAACCTTGTGAAAAAACACAGCCAGATGAAAAAAGAGTTCATAAGCATGGTGCCGAATTGAGATCGCGTCAATCCAGCAGGACCTCTGCGGGCAAACCTGCCCTGCTGGCTCCAAAGAAACCTTCTGCAACGAGCACTCCTGTAGTAACAAAAGATCGAACAAAAAAAACTAGCTACATTCAGCGTAAGAAACCTCCAAGCAAAATATCTAACAAATCTGATAAAATAAATGTAAATAGTTCTGAAAAAAATGATTTTGAGAAGTCGGCCAATACCACAAGTGTTCAAAATAAATATGTAGATGAAGTGTTAGTTTTCGAGAACAATGATGGAGGAAATGGATCTGACTATTATGACTCTGCCGGTCTCCAAGTTTCAGTAGACTGCAACTTTGTAGCCTCTGAAGAAATAATTGAAAATTATGAAATTGAAAATATTGCCGAATTCCAAGAAATAAATACTTCCTTAGATTTACAGAATACCTTCCATACGAAAACAAGAAAAAGTAGTGAAAAACTCAAAAAGAATGGTAAGAGTAGTCTGAAAATAATTAATGACAAGTTAAATTCTAGAAACTTAGAAAACAACAGCTTAGATATCTCCAAAACATGTAAACGAATTCCTCCTCTAAAAATCCGTAAAATAAGCAATTCACGTCTCAAACCTTTGAGTAAAACAAAGTCAAGTCCTTTGTCAACCCTGATGTCGGAATTGAACGATTCCGACGAATCAGATGTAGAATTTAACAGTAATAATATATTAAAAAATAGCAACGAATTATTAGGTCTTGCTGAAACATACAGTGAAGCCTCCCCTGTTCAGTTTAAAGTGGTTGATGAAAATTCGTTAAGTAAATCTATACCCCTAACAGACGATAGTGATATGCCTGACTGCTACGTTTTGTTAAACCGGTTGAATGTTGATAAATGTGATAATCAATCAGAAGTCAATGATGATGTATTGAGTATACTCAACAGTGGGCATAACGATTCGGTCATAGAGGACGGCATCATCTCCAGCATGGAAAGTGTGCCCTTCTTCTCCCTACAAGACATTGACAGTATGGATCATTCACTGGATCAGATGCAATTTGGACACTTATGTGATCCGGACGTTCCGAGCATGATCGACAACATGGAAGAAAATGACACCATGCACATCATTGATAACTGGGACTCCAAACTATTTGAAAATGTGACTCTTCCAGAGGACAGAGATTTATTTAATGACAAAACGTTGATTCGAGATGAAGAACCTATAAATTTCACAGATCACAACGATTCGATTATTGCCATTGAGGTAACCATAATTTTTTAATTCTTGTTTTATTCATTCTATTGAACGATTTTCTTAAGATTTATTTTTATTTTAAAAATCTTTCTAAATTCTTTATCCAGATTTAATAATAATTTCTTAATTTATTAGTAAGAAGGTTAAAATGTTTTTTGGTGTGATAGGTTTTTAAAATTAGCTTGCAAATAATGCTTTGATTAGATTAATGAATGGAATAATAAAGCTGGTGAGAAATTTCAAGCCTCAAAATAGGAAATATTTGAAGAATTGAAGATATGGCTATCTTGGATGGTCAAATCAAATTTATTTACTAAGTTATTTGTGTTCATAAAAGTTAATGTATTTTAAATCTGTTTTTGTTTTAGTGTGTTGGGAACAATTTTCTGGCTGCGTCTCTGGATGGAAACGTGTATTACTATGGGGGTCGAGGAAAATTGCTACAAACATTGAATGTCTCCAACAATTACGCTGTCACGTGTCTGTGCATAAAGTCTAGTAAAATCCCCTCGATGGTGTACACGGGGTCATTAGATTCTCAATTACGTTGTTTCAATTTCAAGGTTTAAAAAATATTATCATCTTACAACTTTATTATTAATATATATAATTTTATACAAGTACAAATCCTTACTAATGGGAGGTGATTATTTTTAGACTGGTGAAAAATTACTCTGTGACTTGGATGTCGGAGGTGCCATTCAATGCATGTACCAAGAATGGGATACTTTATATATAGGAACGCGGACTGGATTTGTTTTACAATTTAATATAAAGGTAAATAAATTAGTAACAGAATAGCATAAAACATATTAGCTACTGGCAATCGGTTATCCAAGTTCAATTTTCAAAAGTCTTGCAAGATCTATGACAAATGTATTTGTAGGTTTTGGCAGCCGTTGTTATTAGATTTCTAATATTGTGATTTCTTGAGTTTTATGCTGCATCAGACCATCTTCACATTACCGGGACCGTAACGTTGGAAGACACAAACCACTACGCAGCACAAAACCCAAAGTGATTATTCTTTTCAGACCAATTCTCTTATCCCGGATAGTGCTATCAAATTCTCAGATACAACAATACTAGCCTTGCAAGCAATAAAAGAGGGACCAAGGAAAGTTCTGCTGTCTGCCTCGAGGTCGCAGCACGTCACCGTCAAGTGTGCCTCGACGGGGCTCCTACTGAGGTCCTTTGATGGACCCAACTCCACCGTATACAGCATATTGTTTAATTCAGGAAAGGTTTTCTGTGGAACCAGTGGATCTGATGTACAAATATTTGATTTTTCGGTAAGTTTGTATTGCTTAGTAGTATAATAATGCAACGTGTTACAAAGAATAAAGATTTTCCTGGTCATTGTAAAAATTAAAAAAAACTATTGTTTTAATAGTAGTTAATATTGTGCATATTTACTTTCAGAGTGGAGACTTAGTTGGAGTACACACGGGAGGCAACGGAGCAGTTTGCTTGAAAATGTATAGAGGCCTTCTGTTCACCGGATGCTATGATGGAATGATCTACGTTTTTAAATCTGCTGAAAATGAGAAACCCATTGCTTGTATACCGGGGCCTGGGAAGATGCTTTTAGCGTTGGCGATTGTCAATAATAAGGTAAGAGTTTGAAACAGATTCAAAACGTCCTCTTTCATAGGTCTGAATTAATTTTTGGACTAATTTTCTTTGTGAAGCATTGTCAACGTACTTACAGCTGTTAAATTTTTAAGCATTTTATGTTACACTGGTGTGGTTATTATTATGACATCCTCTCATCTCTGCTTAAGTTTTAAATGTATTTTTAATGCTGAACATATAAAGTTTATTTACTTGTGTTTTTTCATTTTAGATTATTGCAGGATGCAAAGACAGATCTCTTGCAATATGGCCGTTACCTCAAGAAGTGATAAGGGAATTTAAAACTGATATTGTATAATATTTAAATGTCTTGTTTTTATATGATAGATTTATTTTTTATACATTGTACATATAGAGGTATTTTCGATACCAAGTAAGCTAAAATTATGGAAACAATGAGCGAAACCGCGTGCACTGTCGTATTGCTAGACTCGGGCTGTATCTGACGCTCGGGCTACGCTCGTAGTACCTGTGCATTAGCAAAAATTTTATTTTTTCATCTTTTAATAGCTACTGTTTCTACAGAGTTGCATTATCATTGCTAGAAATGGAAAATGACTTTCCGCAACTTGACGATTTTGGAGTACTGAATTTGAAAGATATTTAAAATAATTTTGTAAAGGTCACCCTCTAAAATTTGGAGAAAATCTATCGGGTCGTTAAAAAAATAATATATATTTAATCTTAGAAAACAATTGCAATGATCTGCAAATAAAAGAAATTAAGTGGCAGTAAAGTCATTTTTTTTTTCAAACATTTATATTTGTAGATGTGCTCAAAGATCATGATATCACTGAAAAATGGAAAATCACTTCTTGTCCACAAAAAAGTGTTATTATTAGTGCACTATTTTCAGTATTCATAAGTATTTTCATAATAGTGAAAATCATAACTTTTTCTTTTTTTATTTCTACTTGGTTAATCATTATCATTAATTCTCTAGAGGTCTATCTTTGAAGATGCCCACAACATCAGCGATTCCAGCTATAGGTGTTTCTGATATGCTAAATAGAAAGTAATGTGACTCTTTAATACACATATGGTAAAATTAAAAATCTCTACATTTTTTTCATAGCCAAGAAGTAATATCTAGTCTCTTCCGTTTTGAATGGTTAAATCATTTTTGAGTCATCAGTATATTTAATCAGTCACGTGTTTTGGCATTTGATACTAATTTTTTTTCTTTGCATTATATTCCGGCTTCAAATCCCAAAAGAGATTTCTATGTACTTTTATATATATTTATATATATTTTTTTATGTTTATTGCTGGTATTGTTTACTTAGTAATATATTATTTTATTTTCATTACAAATATTTTTTAAACATACCAGTTATCAATAGAGGTTAGAAAGGGAAATCGACTTAATCAACGCATGATTTCCGGGAGACATCTGAACACAGTTAATCTGAGTAAAGAGTGTATTTAGCACCCTACTCTAATCGGTGGTTGCAAGTGGAAAATTCATATGGGATCAACCTGTATGAAGCAGCTTAACCGTGATTGTGTCCAATTTGTTACAACCGGCAATATTTTTTCTCAAAGCTTATTCATTTCTTTCTTAACTTTAACCTAGACTCAAACTTATGGTTAGAAAATGTCTGCACTAAACATTTCCTCTCATTGAATATTTGTGGCAATTTATTTTATAAATCTCTCAATATAGCTGGTCTGCTGCAAATTTACTGCGTTAAGTCGTTTCCCCTTTCGAACATCAATTTTAAATATATCTATCATCGTGCCTTCTATACTATGATATTACTTTTATCATAATTAGTATTTTTATCTATCAACTATGAAGACTTGTAAAAATGACGGCATAATTTCTAGGAAGTGATGTACACTTCACAATGAACATTTGTTCTGACAAAATTATAAATTTTACACAAACTAAGATAAAAACATCGGCTAAAAACTTTACTATTTACTTCAAAGTGTGTCTGAATTTATAGCGCACACTTTATTTGACATTCCCACTTAAACATCACAAAGTGAAAATATTTTTTATTTTTAATAATAATAATTTGTTGCAACTTAAAAGTTAATACAAACCATCTTCCCCGATTACATCAGTTTAAGATTTATCTATCCCGACGGGGATAGATAGGAGTCTACGGTTCTTACGACTGATCCGACAAGTCAACCGAATTTCAAAAATTTTGCACAACGATTGCTGCCCTGCTGCAATAAAAAAAACATTCAAATAGACACAAACATTTGAAACACCGTCTAGGTCAAAATAAATATTAAGTTTTAATATATTTAAAAGAAAACATTTGAGTCCTTAAACGAATAAAACCATTGATTGCTCTTTGTCTGTTATTTTATTTACTTAACGGAAAATCTATCATTGTTAATTTGGAAATATATTTAGCTGATTAGTTTGTTTGTATTGTACGATATTTAAATTTTGAGGCCCAAATAGATAAAGGGGTAAACAACCTCACAAATTATCTATTTATTTTATTAAAAAAAAAATGAAACACGGTGTAAACAATGCTCACAGGGTCATTGACTCTTTGGAGCTTAAGTGGCGGTGACTATGTTATTATTACTACGATATTGTACAATTACAAAAAAAATGTAATAAGTCGGTAGATGTTGTTTAAAAACAGGTATTTGAATTTAATGTTTATCAAGATATATGTACATTGCACACTGTACACAGCTTAGATTCACCCTGTATATGGTAGATATTTATTTTGAATGTGTTTTAATGTGATTATTGATTGGTACTTATTCCAATTACTTACACCAAGTTTATTAGTATGCTTGTGAATATTGTAGGTATTGTGCCAAAATATGTGAGATCTGTTCAAAATAGAATTGTCGAGTTTTCCTACCGATATTCCCATAATTAATCACGACACGTGTTTTGTTTCGGGCTAGTCTACGTAGCAATACTGTATTGATCATGATAAAGCAATACCATGTTGAAAACTGATGAGCTGTCTTATATTAAGGCTACATTTATCAACGTACAAAAATCGTGATAACGAAACATTGTTCTTGATGTGTTTTGGTTGACATTCGAAGAAATGCTACTTTTTCTTTGTACTAGTTGGTTTTCAAAATGATGTGCAATGGAAACTGTCACAACGAGTATATCTATGTTTTAACGAGGGATTAAAATGTATTACAGTTCTTTTTTTTTTTTTTTACCACTGCCATTAACTCTCCAATATTTTGTACACATTATTATCTTCCTCAATTTTTATTTATTTTGATTTAAGATAAATTGTTAAAGAGGAAGATCAATCGTAAAGTGCATCTGTAAAATTGGAGTTATGTGAATTGCGTGTTGTTGCTTCATCATGAGCTGTATTATTTAATGGTAGCTTGGAGTATCATTGTTTCAATTTTCACCAGTATTGAATTCTTGGACATAAACATGACATTGTATTGCATTGGTAATTCATAATATATGTATAAAATATATATATTTTTATGGCTAAGCCTTTTCTCAAATATTTCAGGTTAAATGAGATATTTTTTTTTGGGCATTAGTGTGGTACTTTATTTATTATTAGATATTTACAAAGTACCAGGATGTTGCTGATCCAATGGATCTGCATGTACATACATGTTATTTCAAGTTATTGAAGTACATCTTTCCTGTTATTTTTCTGTTATTAAATAATTTTTAATCATATTTATTATTTGTTATGTAAGAATTTGCTTATATCATTCAATTAAAGTGAATCTCACATTGAATAATGCACTTGATGATTATTACTTGACCCTATTCCAAAAAAGTATTGCTGATTATAAAGGTGAGAGAATTCGATAGAGCTCAGCGTAAATAAATATTTTAATAAACCATGGGATTTCTAAATAATTTTGGGCAACTTCGCTTCACAATCCTTATTTATCAAATCAGATTGTAAAATTTAGCTGTCACTAAAGAGATAATCTTAACTTGATCTGGTCCAAATGGCTCAATTTTTTTTTTGGGTGATAAAAGTCCGACCTATCAAACAATGGCATTTTATTTTTTTTCCAGTAAAGATAGCAATAATATAGTATTTCCACAGTTTTTCTTGTAAGTCAGTGGGTTTTCATTAGTGAGCTGCAGAATAATCATAACTTAGCGATCTCTGGTAGCATTGACCATTATTTTAAAAATGATGGCATCTGTCATGAGAGGTCCCTTATTATTTAGGTATTTTTTAACATAATAAATATTTAATTGATGATGTTTTTTACATAATTTAGTTTATTATTATTGATATATGTATTTTTTTATAATATCGTACTTTTATGTTTCTTAAATTTAGGTTACATTCTCAAATACTGAAGGATTTTTCCATAACCTATAAACCCAATGATTATACAAGTAAAAAGTACTTTTCTAGTTGTATATTATGTCGGAAGTTTCATTCGTCGAGTTTTCTTATGAAAAGGAAGAAAACGGAAGAAGAAAAGGTAATTTTTATTCAACCTAGTTACGTATTTTCATGCTCCAACTCCTCGCTTGTCGGATAAATTATAAACAAGATTTTAAGATCCATACAGTTGGGAATGTTATTGTTAATTTACATTTCAGGCAACAGAATCGGCCGGTAGAAGAATATTACGTTTTCCTTCAAAACATAAAATGAATGAATTAATTGATGTCTGGAGAAATATAACAATAAAAGACTTGGCTAAAGCTCTCGGAAGGGATACAGGTAAAAATAATGCTGTTATCAAAATAATAATTTTAATATTTTCCACAAATATAAATGTATTTAAATTAAATTTGTTTTTTTTTTTTAGATCATGTATTTGAAGCTATGACCTATGTAGAAAATTCATCGAGTTACACTAAAGATTCCTCTATCTTAGACAATCCAAAAGTTGTCAAGGATATTATAAAAATTTGCGGTTGCAGGTTCCGAATTATACCACAACCTGATAAAGATATTCCTGAAATTGAGGTGCATAATATGCCTTCATAGTATGTTTGTTTTTAATATATTATTTCTTCAGTCATGGCTAAGTTATTAATGCACAGATGGACAAAGATGTTGCACGAAGCCCCCCTGCTTCTGCTGAACAACTGCGACCACGGCCTCCCGTGGTGACCGTTATGGGCCACGTTGACCACGGAAAAACCACTCTGCTGGATTCATTGCGGAATACCAGCGTTGTGGACATGGAGTTTGGAGGAATTACACAGCATATTGGAGCATTTTCAGGTTATAACCAAATGTTTTATGATTTTTGATTATCACAAAGGAAGCTTCAATTAATATACGATTCAAACATTGTATATTAACTGAAACTCTTAGTTTATTGATAATTTATAAATTGGTCTGTAGAGTAAATATTTGATTTTATATGTTGTTCTGTAGTGAAGCTTGAGAGCGGAGATTTAGTAACCTTCTTAGACACACCCGGGCACGCAGCCTTCACGTCTATGCGATCACGCGGGGCACACGTCACTGATATGGTTGTACTCGTGGTGGCAGCCGATGATGGCGTCATGGAGCAGACCATTGAGTCCATCAGGATGGCTAGAGAAGCTCAAGGTGCGGCAGCTTACAATTTCACCTTATTTTATGGTATTTTTTAACTTATTTACTTGATTTATTGAAGCAATCTTTTCTTGTTTCAGTTCCTATTATTGTCGCTATCAACAAGATTGACAAGCCAGCAGCAGACATTGTAGGTAAACACGTTGGAGTGGCTTAAGAGTAATGCAGTTAGACTGTCAGTTGCTTAGTAGCGAATAACAGACAATATCAGGGCTTCTTTCAGCTAATTGCTTTGCTCTGAACCTGGCCTTTTATCGCTTAAGGGGATGCATACCTCCAGCTGTCAAAAATTTGTTATTTTATTGAATATTCAAAGAGGTTAAAATGTCCAACATAGCATTTTCCTCTCAAGAAGACTTTAAAAAAGAATCATATTTTAAGGCACCCAATACATACAAAATATGGAAAAACTCTTGAAGAAAATTAAAAGGACATAGGCAGAATTTAAACCTATATCTTCTGACCATAGCAGCCCGGCAATTGCAGCAGTTACTTGACCATTTCGATGAGGATCCATAGTAAAATTATATCTTATTTAACTTTTTTTTAAATTAATGAACCTTTAAAATTTACACTATTGTTTATAATATCTTAAATATATATATTTTTCTATTTGCAAAGTTAATAAAGAAATAAGCTATAGTAAATAATACTGGAGGTATAAAACCCCTTAAATAATGTTGATAAATTTTTATAAATACTGTTTATTTATCCAGGAAGCTACAAAGCGGTTACTATCGCAGCAAGGAGTATTGGTGGAGGATCTGGGAGGAGATATCCAGGCTGTGCCCATCTCCGCCTTGAAGGGGACCAACCTGGATACTCTGGTGGAGGCCATCGCCTTGCAGGCGCAGCTGATGGACCTCAAGGCCGACCCCACAGGCCCTGTAGAGGGCGTCGTCATTGAGTCTTCCAAGGATCACAGGAGAGGGTAAAATATTTTACAATATTTTTGTAACAACGATTAGTTAATATTTTGGACACTTTACAGCATGAGTGTCAATCTCAAAGGAACTAAATAAATTGACATGCTTAATGTTTTTAGAAAGGTGGCTACAATAATAGTGCAGAGAGGAACTCTGCGCCGAGGTTGCGTGCTCGTGGCCGGACAGGGATGGGCCAAAGCTCGTGTCATGCTCTCCGCTGAAGGAAGCACGCTGAGCGAGGCCCCTCCCGCCACTCCGGTGCAGCTGATGGGCTGGCGAGAGCTTCCTGCTGCTGGTGACGATATACTTGAAGTTCCTTCTGAGGTAAGTAATCCAATTAAGTCAAACTTGTGATTGACTTTATTGAGAGATCAGAAATAGTTTGAGAAAAAAAACAAAATCAAAGATGCCTTCTATTAGTTCTTAATATAAGTTCTGAAATACTCTCTTATATATAAATAATAAATAAAAGCGAATACTTTTTGGAGACATAAATTTATTGCTAAAAGTTAGAGCTCTTCCCGCTCATAAAGAGGTATTATTATACTATAATCCTGTGAGTCTCGATTCCTTCCATTCTTTATTACCCATAATTTAAATTTTGGTTTGATTGCGAATGCTCATATATATATATATTTTTTTTAATATTAGAAACGAGCCAACGAAGTCATGAGGTGGCGAAATAATATGAAGATGAAAGAGAAGCAGGAGCATGATCACGAAGTGATTGCAGTTAAGGAAGAGGAGCACCAGGCGACATATAAGGTTTTGCTGGAGAAGAAGCGTATGATGGGGAGATACAAGCTGAGACCTGAAGGGCCTCGGCAGAAGATGTTTACTGAATCTAATGAGCCTATGCTCAGTATTGTGATTAAAGGTAACTTTTTATCTTAAGTGAATTATGGAGGTGCACAGACTTCTGATGGTCCTCTGCCGATTTGTTGGCAGCTCTTTGTGCTTGTATAAACCACAACCCACTGGTGCTTGCATAGTCAAGAATACTAGTCTGGATAAATATTAAATAATTAGCCAGATTTAGAAAAATCAATAAACCTTTGTTGCACATGTGATACAGTTTTTGTATTGGTAATTTATATCAGTCTTCGTGTCCAAATATTAGTAGTTTTTTTAACTCTGTGGAACCTCATGGATTGGTTGTCATTGCAGGGGACGTGGGAGGCTCAGTTGAGGCTATTCTGGATGTTCTGGATACGTATGATGATCACGACCATTGCAAATTAGATATCGTGCATTATGGAATTGGAGATGTTTGTGAAACTGACGTTGAAATGGCTGAAATGTTCAAAGCTGTTTTATATACATTCAATGTCACTTGTCCCTCGCAGTTATTACCGCTCATTAAAAACAAAAAAGTCACAGTGAAAACTCACAACATTATTTATAAAATGGTTGACGATATCAAAAGTGAAATTAATTTGAGAATCCCCATATCCAAAGAGGAGAATATATTAGGTAAACTTCGTTTTCTTGTATTTTTACTGTATTGATTTTATTTTAAGATGTATTTATTTGTGAATTCTTAATATTTACTGAATTCTCAGGAGAAGCAAACGTCCTTCAAGCTTTCACTGTTAATGAAGGAAGGAAAAAGGTCTACGTTGCCGGCTCTCGGTGCGTCAAAGGAAATTTGAAAAAAAATGGTCTTTATCGCCTAATTCGAGGACAAGATACTTTATTTGAAGGTATAAATGCTTATTTAATTGCTTCTTTAGTTGTATTGGATGTCAGTGGTGTACTGCAGACTTTTGTGTATAACTAAAGTTATTTGTACGAGTGTTAATAATATAGTGTAATTTATTACTATGGCATAAAGTAGTTTTTAGCTTTAGATTTTGGTTTTTTAAAACCTTGAATGCAACACCAAATGTCTATCACTAGACCTAATAATTAATTAATCTAAAAGCAGAACCATGTGCAGACAGATTCTTAATAAAGGCTAAGGCTGGTACATATTGAAAGCTCTACCTACTTTTATTTTCAGGAAAACTGGACTCTATGAGGCATCTTAAGAACGAGGTAGAAAGTATAAAAAAAGATGTGGAATGTGGATTAAGACTGTCTGACAGCAATTTTGAAGTGAAACCCGGTGATACAATTGTCTGTTATGAAATGGTGGACACTAAACATGATACGGAATGGAATCCAGGATTTTAATGTATGTCCGCCATATACTAAACAATTGATTCCAGAGTCTGCCGCAGATAACTGAAATTTGCTGAATCGTCACATGAGTGTTATTAGTATACTGTTTCTATTGTATAAGGTAGATGTTACAAGCTGCGTTACCTTAGTGAGAGAAAGTACTCTTAGTTACTATATTTAAAATAAAATTATTCACACTTTAGAAACCTCGTTTACCATCTACAAATACCTCAACTATAGCTATTTTCCTGGTATAAAATGTTTATTATAATGATAATCTGATTTATATTTTATGAATTATGAAAGTATACAGTTACAAAAAAAAGTTATTAAATAAAGTGTATATGATGTTAAGTTGTTTTCTTGTTTATCTTAAATTAAACAACAAAAGTTCCTTACTAGGGAATTTGTCTGCTGGTTACTATTCAATATTTAATATATGCGGCTGAGAAACAAAAACAGTTAAACCAGACATTTTTAAACATTCATAAAAATATGATTAAATGGCATTGAATAGTAATTAACATAGTGTGGTAAATAAGAGTGCATAATATTCTAATAAGTATCTGCCAAGGAATATATTTACATTTAAAGTGTATTACTAAGAAACATTTCAACAACAACTAGTTACTATCACTCATTCCGAGTATTTAATTTCTACTAATTGTGAGAAGTTAAAAATTTGACCTTGAAAATATCAAGTAAATTTTTTTAATTTATTTTAAATACCGTTACTGCATGAGAGTTAATGGTTTTTATTATAAAATAATAAATTTGTTATCAAAACAATTAAGTTATTTATATATTGTTATTTTAATATATTCGTTATTTATAAGTAATGAGTAAAAAGCAAAATGAGATTGAATCCAAGTGTAACATAATAATGTGTTGTTTATTTATTATTTAACAGAATTAAGATAGCATAAATCCTTATGTTTTTTTTATTTATAGACCGTACTAATATTATTAATATTATAAAGTATCGGGTACAGTGTACATACACCACAATTATTCCATCGTTTTCAACGGGTTGTCAGATTTGTCTATGCGCGTCACAGCATGTTGTCTATGATAGTAAAATGTTTTCCATTCATTGCAATAATTTGAGCAGGCTGTCACCCAAATATCCCGGAGCTGTCTTCATGTGATAGAATAATGTTCAGTTCGAAGTTTTGTGAATTCTAATAAACCGTGTGACGCAGCGTTTACCCCGGGGAACTTTGTATTTTTAAAAGAAGTCGTCAAGTGTGCGTTACTCCCATGAATTTCAACAGGAAAACGATATTTTGTAAGAGAAAATGGCTGTGCAAGGGGATTCCGGTGGGAAGGACGATTTAAAAACACAGTTCATAACGAGAGAGGGAACGTACAGGCTGATGACGCTATCGGAGTACTCCCGTCCTAACAGGGTGGGCTACACGAACACGCAGGGCTCCTCGCAGGTGCGCGTGTCGCTCGTCACGTTACCGCCCAGTTCCCCGGACGCCGACACTTCTGTCAGTGATGACAGAATTTGTTTTAATTATGGAAAGGAACTTTATGTTTACGTTTACAAAGGAGTCAGGAAGGTGAGCCCCGACCCCGACCTCTCATAATTTCGCATGACACATGATTTAATAACGGTTTAATGTAAAGTAAATAAGGCACACTATAACCCAATATTGACACTGAGTATCTTGCGGAAACGTGTTATCATTGTGTCAAGGTTTTTCTGCCTTATCAAACGTGAGGTGTTTTATAATTTGTAAAGACGTCGTGACAGTAAGAATTATCGAGAGCTATCTCGATAACTTCGCTTTTCTAAATATCAAAATAGAATCATCGCTTTCAATTGAAGGCATTTCCTTAATCTAATTCGTTCTCATTGCAGCAATGCTAATGGATCTTTCATATTTTCAGGCTGCAGATCTTACCAAACCGGTAGATAAAAAAATATATAAGGGCACAAATCCTACTTGCCATGACTTCAATACAGTTACAACCACTGCTGACAGTGCATCGTTATTAATAGGTTTTTCTACTGGACAAATACAAATTCTAGACCCAATTAAAAAAGAGATTAGTAAACTATACAATGAAGAAGTAAGTAAAACAGTTGTAATACTATTGCTACCCCTACCATGTAGTCGTATTTGAATTTAGACAATTAGACAATGTTAAGTGTAAAGGTCACAAATGTCATTTTTACTAAAACTTACTTGGTGCATATATATGCTATTTGAAGCTCAAAATTTTAAACATAACATGAATAAATAATAATATGTTTTTGAAATATCCAAGAAAAGAAGTAACAACTACAACTTACATCAGTGTGGTTAGTGAATTTTTTTTAAACCAAATATAGAAATTCATGAGCAAAATAAGTTTAAATTTCTTCGTAAAATAGTTTTAAGATACCATTTTATGAGGAGTGGACGGTATATTTGTACTACACCTTATGAATGATACATTAATAAAATAGGGTGTTTTATTATAGAGGCTGATAGATAAGACACGCGTGACATGCATCCGATGGGTGCCGGGCTCCTGTAACTTGTTTCTGGCAGCACATGCTTCAGGCCAGCTGTATGTGTATAACGAGGAGCTGGGCTGTGGAGCCGCTACACCTCATTACCAACCCTTCAAGCAAGGCGAGGGTTACGCCATCCACACCTGCAAAACCAAGTCCACCCGCAACCCACTGTATCGCTGGGTTGTGGGCTCTGAAGGCTGCTGCATAAACGAGTTCGCTTTCTCGCCTTGTGGCGCTCACCTCGCCGTTGCCTCTCAAGATGGATTTCTACGTGTTTTCCACTATGACACGATGGAGCTAATCGGCCACGCTCGCTCATACTTCGGCGGTTTTCTTTGCGTGTGCTGGTCTCCTGATGGTCGCTACGTCGTGGTTGGGGGTGAAGATGATCTTGTCACCGTGTGGTCTTTCGCCGAGAGTCGTGTGGTCGCCCGTGGACAAGGTCATCGCTCCTGGGTTTCCGTAGTCGCTTTTGACCCCTATACTTGCAGCTTAGCCGAGCGAGATACTCCCGCTTCTGATGAAGAATCTCCACCTGGGAAGGCAGATCGGACTGGTGCTTGCTATCGACTTGGCAGCGTGTCACAAGACACGCAGCTTTGCCTGTGGGACATCACAGAAGATGTACTTCGGCCACCTGTCAAAAGTCGAGTGTCAGCACACCTTCCCTCTGACGCCCGTGCTTCATCACCAAACGGTGCACCTGGCAAACCTCCAGGAAAGTGTTCCAAGAACAACAAGATCGGCCTCAAGCTGGGAGAACTCCCCGCCGCACCTGTCACTACATCCACCCACCAGCCGGCAAGCAACAGGATTGGTGTGGAAAACTCGGGGACAAGCGGTGTACTTGCTCCCTTTAAGATAGGTAACAAGGTGCCCAAAGTGAATAATGTGGCCACGGTGAACATTACAGTAGGCGGATGCAGTCCGCCTCCTAGCGAGCCAGGGCCGCTGAGTGCCGTGACGCAGCGCCTGGCAGGCTTCTCTTTTGGGGACCGCAAGGACCACTCCCATCGTCGGAACTTCAGTCTTACATCCAAGAGCAGCAATTCCACTAATAGTGATAGCAAAAACAATTCCATATCGAACTCTGTAGCGTTACGAATGAAAAGCACTCCAGGTGGGGCGGCGGGGCGCGGCGCGGAAGGGCTGCGGCTGATGGGCACAGCGGCGTGCCCACGCTTTGAGGAGTGTCCAGTACTGGAACCGCTTGTGTGCAAGAAGGTAGCGCATGAGCGACTCACGGCACTGCTGTTTCGTTCAGACTGTCTGGTGACTGCGTGCCAAGACGGGGGTGTGTACACGTGGGCCCGTCCAGGCCTACCGCCTCCACCGCCCGACGCCCCAGAGCCGTCTCATCTTTTTGAGCGCGATAGACACTTTGAACGTATCGACTCAGTCGATTGACAGGTTGAAGACTCTTAAATTATTGTTTTTATTTCTAATATTGTTGAGTAATCTTATAAATCTGAGTTAGACTCGTTAGGTAACGATCGCTTTATTGACGCGTTCTGTATGTAAAATATTTTATCAACTGAACAGAAATTAATAGAATAAAAAAAATGTTATCGGATTTACTTGTTTCTCTTTTGTTGATTTTATCTGTGCCATTAAGCTGCAAGTCTTGTTGTCGACAGACATTCATTGACTTCCATTATTAATGTATTATGAGTGATAGCTTTCACCTTGTTTCTATGCAAAAAAGCAATCAATTTTAAAAGCCATCACTGAACTTACATTTGTTTAGCATAATCTACAGACATCAAATAACTCTTTGAAGATATGATAATCAGAAATTTAAAATTTATAAAATAACATAAATTTTATAGCAGATCTTTCAAGAAACTCAAGTCTAAAAAAAATTGATGTATGTGGCTTGTGATAAAGCTATAATAATTATACGATACTTGTTAAAAATCTCTACTTTTTTGAATAGAAGCATGGCGAAGCAGTATTTAAATTTATAAAATAAAAAAAAAATGTGATTAAAATTGAGTAAATTTATATGGCGAGAAAAAAAATACTGTAAAACTTGGTACGTAATATTTATTGGTGTGTACATGGATTTCCTCCTGTCCAAATAGTAAGATCTTTAATTCTGTCAGGTTGGGCGCCGGGAGTCAGGGCAGGTTGAATGAGAATGCGGCAATCGCTTTCATTACAGAATTTTATATACAATTATCTGAGAACATAAGACAGATAATTTAGGTAAAGATTTCACAAGATATCCCTCGCATACAGTAATTTTTATCCTATCAAAGTATACACAATCAATGCTTACGAGTATAGTGGGCACGAATCTTGCAAATATTCACAAAGTATTTTAATTATACATTTTTGTTATATGAAATTGTAAATTTACCGTTTTAACAAACATATATTATAAATATATATATAATATAAATACACATTATGGTAACCGTCGAGGCTGCAATGGGAATAAGCGGTGCAGATGAAAAGTAACCGAATATAGCAGACTATCACACAGTTCTCGGCATCGATGTGTGCAACAAAAACAATGTTTTAAATACTTGACTAAGTTGCCGACAGTCATCTTCTCGGGATGTCTTTGTCGGTCGAAGAGTCTGATCTGAACCGCTTTCAGTACGTTACCAAAGAGTAAGTTGTGATAAATAATATTAAAAAGTAAAAAATTAAAGTTTTAAAAAAATATCACACGATAAGAATTCAACAGAAAAACAAAACAACCTAGAAACTCTGAACAATACAGGGTAGTAGACAAATTTTTTATCCGAGGCGAGCTTCGGGGTATCGTTCTCGCTAAAAAGCCAACCTGGTGATTTCTATCGCAAAGATAAAACAATCTATCGCACGTGAAACGAGAGCGACTTCAAGCTGTGAAATAAATGCGTTCTTCCGAGGGAACTGTACAGTTTTTGGTCGTAACGGGTGGTGGCGAGCTACTCGCACACCTGTGACACCAGCTTCTCCATGTCCGGCTCCGGTTCTGGCTCCGGCTCGGGTGCAGGCGGGGCCGCTGCGTTGAAAGGTGTGGCTAGCTCCTCCAGCCCTGGGGGGATGGGTAGCTTGGCTAGCTCCTCTCGCAGTTGATTGTAGTGGCGCTGCAATTAAAAAATAAGTAATTCCAATGGCTATCCAACATCAAAACATTCACACTTGAGCAAACCATAGCGACTCAAATTACCTTAAGTGCTATGCAATTTAAGCATATATTCCTCTGCGTTCTCTTGTCTCCTGCTTGCAATTCAAGTTCACTAATCCATCCTTCAATTACAGAACATATCTCATCACGCTTAAGCCAAAAGTGGGTACGAATAACCTGAAATATTAATTTGAAAAAAAAAACAATATTAAATAAAAAGGACTGTCAGTGTTTCGTATAGAGCATTGGGTGTTATGTCTAGGGTAATGACCTGTTGAAAGCAGGAGGTGGGGTTCTTGAGTTGCTCGAGCATGGCCCAGCGCACGCATGCCTGGTAGATGTTGGAATTATACTCCAGGCTGTGGTGAGTCCCGCCGGGAGTCCCACGGCTGCGCTCGAAACCTGGCTCATTGAAGTATGGCTCGGGGACTAGGATTAGACTTTGGATTGAAACTAACACCTGAAAATCATTATCACACATAATAAGTAATCTGAACAATTACATGTATTTATACAATTCATGTAAGCAAAAAGCATTGCTTGACATTTTTTAACAATATAAATTTATATTTGGACATATTTTTTTGTGTGCCAAGCCACAGAACCCAAAACAGATCAATAACCAAAAACTTGAAATAACCAAATCAATAACCAAAAAAGAAAATATGCCTAATAATAACAACTAACCAACATTTCAATCATATTTATAAACATAAATATTTTAGTGTTTATAAATAGCACCTGAAAAATAAATAATAAACTACTTATGGCATTTAAAAAAATTAAAAGCAATGATTCCTTTAGTCTACCTGAAGAAAGCTGGAAGTCTGGGCATTCCACTGTTCCTCAGGTCGACCGTGCCACGTGTTGAGCACGGACAGGCAGACCTTGCCATCTAGGTACAGGTTGGGGTTGAAGCGCACCGAATGGCGGCCAGTGGTCTCCAGGTTGATGAGCATGGGAGTATTGGGATAATCTACAGGAAAATATACATCTAACTCGAAACACCCATTCGCATAGGGCGTGTCCGAAGGTCCAGTAATCAGAACCTGAAAAAAAAAAACACTTTATATAAATGTTATTCGCGTACAACGGAATCCATTAATTATTGTTTAATTATGGTCATTGCTCTAAACGCAGGCATTTCTAGTTCTAGATCCAGAGCACATACCCTAAGTCCAATGTAAATTTAATATCAGAATATTAATTAAGGCAACGGTTTTTACTTCATTAAATTTAAATTAATGTGGCACTATAGGGTACATAAGTTTTAGGTTTTGACCTTCATGACATCTAGTCTGTCTTGGTCGGTTCTGACGAAAACAGAGCTGCTGTAGGAAAGAGGCAGGCTGGTGGAGAGTGTGACAGCCTCCTGAGCGAGGCGCTTCATCCGGGCCGGGTGACATCGCTCGCCTGCCGCCCTCACCGTAGGCTCAAAGTGATACGCAACATTGAACTTGTACCCATTGTCAGGGCATTCTGCTATCATCTCAAATGTTTCTGAAAATTTTATTATTTATAAGAACACAGTTCTGAATAATTATCTGCAGCGTTTACTGGAACTTAATGTTTACCGAATTGTAGCCGGCGCATGACTTCCAAGTATCTGGCTTCTCTAGTGGCAGCTGAGGGCGGTCGCGGAAGACTGACTACTGCTCCCACCATACCTGAGATTTCATCTCCCATACCCAACCTGCTCTGCACCAGCGCTGACGTCCCCTGGAACATATGATCATCACCGTTAGGTACACATTGAAGGTTACGCGAATAGCAAGTAGAGTAATAAATACTAGTGTATACCTGAATATCCGGTATGAGCAGGGCGAGGCCTTCGTCGTCCTCTCCTCCATCTGTACCGGACATACCGAACCTGTGACTGTATGACGTTTTTCCATACATTGTCTTCTTATTCATTCTGTTATGGAACAGAAAAAAATATTACAGAATTCAGATAAGGAAATATCAAAATAATCAATTATTTAATTATATCTAAATGGTTTAGTTTGTTGTATTTATTTAGAGATAGGTTCGATTAGAGGTTAGGTTCAATTGGTTCAAGAACTAAAGGAGTTTTATTGGACTAATTACTTGAGCTTGGTGGCATAGGTGTCGACGGTGCGACTCATTTGGTAGAGCAGAGGCGGGATGACAGCCAGTGAGGGCGGGGGGTCCATGCCAGGGCTGCCGCACAGGCCCGTGGAGGTCATGACAGCGCGCACAACTCGCATCACCGCCAAGTACAGTGGGATGTGCCGTGACATGTCCAGCACTGGAATCATAAAACACTCAGATTCAAACCCAAGACCCAAGGCTAACAAAAATTATATATTTAAGTACACCACGAGACAATTAAAAAAGATGAATGGGGTCAGGTTGAAAAAAGCAATATTTGTATTTTTTTTGTTTAAAATTCTATTTAAAACAAAAAAAGATTAAACTTAAACAAACAAAACTCTGTAGTTTCACTTTAAATCGCAAGATTTTTTTTTCAAAGTACCTAGAGTCTTACTCGGTGACTCAGTTTGATGAAAAATATAAAGATGGAATAAAAAATAGAATAAAACGATTTACACCCATCTTTGATAGATTTTCAATCTATTTAGGATTTTTGAGTCAGTTGAAATTTATTGAGGCAGATTATAATGTATTGGGCTTAACCTGAGTCGTTCCTGAGGTAGGAGCAGATAGCGGGAAACAGAGCACTGCGGTGAAGTATCTCAGGCAGGTCGGGCATCAGTTGCGGCTCCGGTGCATCTGGTTCCAGTGCTGCTGAGTCGACTTCGTGGCCCCAGCGTTCCTTGGGCTGGATGTACGAAGCAATCACCTGGAAAACACATACAATAATCATTAGTTGGAAGTGAAGCCTTTCTACTAATATTTCACATGGCTTTTACAAAAATCAAATCAAATTAAAACATCAAAAATAGTCAATCGAATAAATGCCAATTTTATTTTACAGAATTTATGTGATGTATTTGATAGTTCAGTAATAATTTTCCCTTTTAATCAATCTACGAGTAAATTGAAATACACTTTACTCTGGCAGTAGCTGTAACTGAATTTAAGCAAAAAAACTTGATATCAGTTCACCTTGGGATGTCTATTCAGAAGAAGAATCAGACTGCAGGCTCGCACAAGTGCACTAATACCAAGTGAACATCACTCCTGACCACCGAGAGAAAGCCGTTTAAAAATAAATAATTAGAATGACTCACGTTAAGTAATACTGTGACATGTTCCTCTTCCGTTTTCTGCCTCATGAGTGACTGCTCTACATTCCACGACTGCTGAGTGGATCCAGTGCCGAAGCCGGTCCCCTTGGCCCAGTACAATTTGCTTTTTTCTTCTGCCTTTGATTTTGCAGAGTTTCCATTAGAGTTGTTAGCCTAGAAATAAATGAATGCCGATATAATCAATATTGAAATTACATTACAACAGAAACTAAACACATACTTCATTTTAATTATTTTTTCAGCTTGACTAAATTGATGGAGGGGAAAACAATCAAAGATGACCATTGTAAAATGAATACATTCATGCTTAATATTATTTTGTCATCTTCAAAATAATTTTTGACAACGCTTTACTGTAAAATTATTTGATAAAGATAAGCAATACGGTGAATAAAAATTAAAAATAAAAGTGGACAAACAAATGTTTTTCAGCTGACTTCAGTACCGCGGCCGAAAAGTGGGAAATAAATTCAATGGACGAGGTTTGACACGCAAAAAAAAACATTTCTTTTATAATTTAAAGTTATTTAAATTCTAGTTTATCTAAACTCAATTATCAAATAAAAAATGAAATTAAAAATAGAAAGTTTGTAAAATACACATTCGATCAGTGAGGTACCTCTGAAGGCGGGGAGTCAGGCTGTTGGTGTGTGAACACGGCAAGGCAGGCCAGCAGCAAACGCAGGGTGCCGGTGCGCAGGAGCGTGCCTCGCAAGAGCAAACCGTCGTCAGTGGACAGCGGCGAGCTTTCAAGCAGAGCCCCCAGCACGCAGAATGACAGTGTGCCCAGTCCTGGCCCACACACTGATAAGATGTCCTCTGCAAATACATTGTGCAATCAACATAACTTAACAACTTTATAATTTATTATTTTAATGAATATAAAATATATATTGCCTCTTATGGAGAAAATGTAAAAATTGTGAGGTTTCTCACCTGAATTTACAAAAAATAAAAATGTAACAACAGTATAAACAGGGACTGACTTCCTTCTCCATCATCAGTCACTCCAAGCAGTAGTCGGAGCAGATGCACGGCGCGCTGCCCCTCCTTGAGAAGTGCCTCCGCATAGCCAGGCAGGCGCAGCAGCAGCCCCAAGGCCACCAGAGAGTGCGTGGGTACAGAGTTGCTGGCCTCCTCAGTTGTGCTGTTTGAGCTTGCCTCGCCCACATCCTGTGATGCCCGAGTCATATTGTATTGTATTTACCAAACTGATTTAACTGATCATAAAAATCAATACTTGAAAGTGTAAACATCAAGCTAATGTTTTTATTATAAAAAGAAAGCATCACACAAGACATCTTGACATGACTGTGGTATCCGGTCTTTGAGAATATACAAAAAAGCTAGTTTCAGAAAAAAAATTGGTTTTCGAAGTTAAATGTGAATAAATATAAAAAAGCTTTAATAAATTAATCTTAAGTTTTGAGTTGTTATGCTTTAGTACCTCGTAGATATCTTCAAGCTTGACCCAGTCAGTGTCAGTGTCCTTGGGGGGCTGCGGGGGCAGAGGTGGAGCGGGACACACAGGAGGCAGGTGCTGGGCCAGTAGGGCCAGACCACCTGCACTTGCGAACACTTTCAGCAGTGAAGCTTGGACCTCTAGGTGGCTCAGTGAATACATTGGCTCCGATTTTGACATTGTCTCACCTATGAACAGAATTAGTGGATTCACTTACAGAACGGCACAATTTTCTTGACCATATGTATAATAAATTCATAATGTATTATATATATATATATTTAAAGTTTTTTCTTGACCATACCCATTTTTTTGTGAAAACGATAACTGACAGTTAATATGGATATTTGTTTTTATTTGAAGAAAGAGACATTCTTCTCTTTATTTCAATTGTAGTTGAGGATTTCTAATAACCATGATTTTTAAATCCTGATTAAATAATCACTGTCTTGGGTGCTATCAAGAGCGAGATGTTGTAATTTCAACTTACTGTTGATAGTGGTCGGAACAATGGTGATGTTCAAGCTGGGTCCAAATCTATGCTCTGTTGCTGCACACAGCAGTCCAAGGGATGTATCTGGTAGCACTGGCTTATCGATTCCTTCCACATAGATTTTGAGACGAGTCAGTGGCATTGATTCTAAAAAAAAAAAATACAAAATATTTAGGTAATCAAAATTATTATAGTAGACTCATTTTGAAGAAAATGTAAGGATGCAAAAAAACAATATAAACAGATTTCATACCAGAATTTGAAGGAGAGCTGCTGGAGGGTTGGTCATCTTTCTTTGAGTTGGAGGAGCCCTGGGAAGAGGAACTCTTCTTCTTGCCGAGCAAAGCTTGCTTGGCGCAGAGGTTGCGGGCTTCCTTGGTGCGTTTGTCCTTGGCTGTGTTAGCGGCCGCCACGCTCAACTCCCAGGAGTCAACGGCACTGGTTACCCCGTGGGAGGCACCCGTCTCTAATGACGAGTATACCAGGTTGCCTCCATTGCGCTTTGACATATTGATTGAATCGTTGCCTGACAAAATATTTCCACCTGAAATAAAAGAAACAAATTAAGAAAAATAGATCATTTTAGAAAAAATAGAAAAAGATACACAATATTGCTTCATTAATGCTAAATTAAACACATATGAGGTATTGACTTATCACAAATTAAGAAAAAGTAGAAGTGTGAAGAGTTTTTAAGAATAGCACTAACCAAAACTGAGGTGATGGGTGACTACTTCCGATAGCTGCGTGTAGAGAGGCAGAGCTAGTAGTGCCCGACCATAGAGGGCAGGGTGCGCAGCTAGAGGACGTGGAGGCGGAGCAGAAGCTGCAGCTGGAGCAACACGTACAGCCGGAGACGTGCGAGTAGCCATACTTACGGTAACGGCTAGGCACACGCGCTCCGATCGCAGCAGCAGCCGCAGTAGCAGGCCGCGTGTGAAGCCACTGATAGGGGAGCCCACACCTGCAAATGGAAAATATTTACACTGTAGTGTCTTTCTATGTATCTATTTATACTGTAGAATCGACTATGAAGCAGATAATAAATAAGTATTGTAGATTATTAACTTATTTAGTTATTGATAAGATGAAAAGAACAAACGTAATAACATCCTATCTCTAATACTATTCAAACTAAACCTAATTGGCAGATTACTAATAAATGAAAAAATAGTTATATCTTATATTATATTATTCATATCTTTAATATGTTGTTAAAATGATGCGAACCTGGTGCTATGTCAGGGTGGGAGCTGATGACATGATAGAGAGTGGTGGAGAACAATTGCTGGTTGCGAGGATGACAAGTCATCAGGGCACCAAAAAATCTAATTGTTTTTTCTTCTAGTTGTGTGACATACTGATTCTTATGCCAAACTCTGGAAAACATTGATAAGATTATTAATATATATGATTGAATTAATCTCATATAAGCAGTGAAATTGTACTGTTCACAAACCTGGCATTAGCTTGTGGTAAGCACATTATGAGCAGTAGTGGGCTCCAGAAGCAAGAACCTTCCGGTCCGCCGAGCCAATCCTTGATCTCTGCGTCCATACAGAGGCATGTCAGCCATTCTACCAAAACGGGCATCATTTTCAAGGAGACAAGACCTGCAAAAAAAATTGTATATTTCGTTTAAAACTTCAATAGTATTAACGTAATAAGAGATGGGTAGAAGAAAATGATATTTCTTGAAGCAGTGTCGATTTCATTGAAGATGATTAACCTGTACTACGGTCAATGTTGTAGAAATATTATTAGAAATACATTACCACGAATGTGGTCAATTACCAGGGCTTATCCACAATGACATTTAAAAATTGCATCAGGTGTTTGTTAGCAGGTAAAAAAAATTATATTGCCAATGGTTCTAGATTTTGATTTGGCTTGAAGGTAAATGCTCAGTTTGCTACCTGTTTCAGAATTTTGGAATGAATGTTTAGTGGATGCGTCTCTCGTGCTAGCCTTGTCAGAGTCAGTCAACGATGATTCACTGCTGGTAGAAGATCCTCCATCGAGCTGACATTGTTGGACACAGAATTCTGAAAGTGAAAATATTTTTACATTAATAATTGTTCATACCATATTTATAGTAGATACAGTAAAAAATAAGGACTGATGTTACTAACGTTTTATGGCATTGGCTATATTAAGAGGCAAATCTGATTTCATAAGGGCTTGAGCGGCTTCTGGAGACATGCATGCAGCTGCAATGGTCATCAATTGAGATGATGACAAGTTGAGATTTTCCAAAGACTCAGGTTTGAGAACAGGTCCTCGGCAGACTTTCGTATCATCAGTCATCGATTCCATGGCTTCGAAGTCTTTCCTGCAAAAATGCAATGAAAATTCGGTATTAGTACATCTTGGGTCTTGGATGGCCCTGAAAGATACTCTCTGAGGTGACTACCCAGGCCCGGCAGTCAGTAAGAAATAAACTATCCTGGTCATTTAGATCCCTGACAAAATTTTTTAAATCAATAAGTAACATATATTATATAATTTAATAATATACAATAATTTCACATTTTGCATTAGCATTGCTCCAATAGTTTTAACTTGTTTTATAGATAAAAAAAAGTTTTTTTGAGTATTTTCCTCCATGACTTATGTTTTTCCCCCCAAAAATTGAGCAGTAATTGAATAATTTGTATATTAAAAATAAATTAATGATGAAAAAAGGATTCCCCTGTCGAAAAATAAATATTGATGTAATGGCACGAACCTGTCATCCGATATGGAGGCTTCGGCCGTCATTGATGTTGGAATGTTGGGGCTAGTGTCCGTAATGAGAACTCCCATCTTTAGGAGCATTGAAGTGAATAGTTCAGGTCTTATGTAGAAAATTGAGCAAAGAACTGAAAGAAAATAGCAAAGCAAATTATCAATACAAGTAGTGAATGGAATCACTGATATGGCAGAGTTGACATAGTCTGCCTTAACTATGAATAGTCAAATGAAAAATGAACTTTAAAAAAAACAATCTGCATTATTTTATGTGCACATTATACCAAGAACCCATGTCTAGGAACTGAAGATCCTAAACTGTAATAAAATATATTTATATAAAATATCTAAGAGTAAGTCAACAAAAGCAATGAAGTACAGCACCCTGAAAGTTAGCATGATTACAGGTAACAGTGAGAATCTACACGAATCTATAAAAATAACAATTTTATGGAAACAATAAATTATTATAAACATATTTTCTGGTAGATTAGATGGAAAAGAGTAAAATGAATGTGCAAACCTGCATCGAGGGCCTTCTTGATAGCCGCGTCCTTGGGGAGCATCACAATCCATGCGTAGAGCGTTTCAAATAATTCTTTGGTTATCAGAGCCGTCAGGTCGTACTGTACTTGTCTCTCCTTAGCAGACCATAGCACCGATGACAGGCACTGGATATACACACTGCTCAGATACTTAGTGTTGTACATCACGCTGCTGTTTATTGAATCTTTTTCCGGACTCCTTTGCCGAGCTAGAAACACAGCAGACTCTCCGCAGTCCTTCAACCACTCGATGTAAGTCTCGATTCTCTTCGCCGAATGCTCATCCTCAAGAGTGCACAGTTGGTATAGCAGGTCACACACTGAGTCGATGGCAGAGTTTGTGTTATTGGTGAGCATGGACGAGTACTGATACCCTGCAATGTCAATGTAAAATTTTCTATATTATAAACATTACTATAACTAGTGATGAGCAATTCTTGAACTTGTTGATTTATGTGATCTGATCACCAACCAGATAACAAAATTTTAAAGTTGGCCGAATATTAACAGAATAAACCTTTTACTGCAAGAATTATTCTACTTTCACTAACCAATGTATTGTTTAAAAAAAAACATGAAAAAGAAATGTTCTTAAGAAATTAAATATTAGGTAATTATTAGTTATATTTTATAATATGGAAATATATTCTCATTTGTGAAAAATATTTTAAGATTATGCTAGATCTCACCGTGATGAGCAGGCACATGGGCATTTCTGAGCACAAGAGACAGTACGCGCAGAGCCGTCGGGGCCTCTCCGCCTAGAGCCATGAGCAGAGGGCGCAATGCTGCGGGTGGGGCAGCAGCGGCCAACAGTAGCCCTGCGGCAGCCTCGGCCAAGCCGGCTGCACGAGCTGCCAATCGTCGTGCCTCACGCTGCGCTGGCAGGGATCCACAGATGCAGCACGACAGTACTCGTGCCCAACCCACACTGCACAGAGATTAAAGAGTGAGTGATGTTATGGGTTAAACTTAGGATAACCATGTACTGGCTATTAAAAAAGAAGACACCTTATAATTTAAATGTTCTGGTCTTAAAACCCTTGGTGGGTCCTGGCCTCCTCACGAAAACTCAATGATTCCTTTTCAGCGATGCTATCCTCCAATTTTTTTAAATTTATATATCTTTTTTGTAATACCAAATATTTTTTAGTGATTTCACCTGGTACTGGCTAGTTTTTCCTCCAACTTATCAGGAGATGAGGGAGCTGCAAAGGCTGCCGTTCCCAATATGCGAAGGTTGAGCAGTCCCATATTGGTGCTATCTCTGGGTTTATACAGTCTTATCTGCAACACGAAAGACGAGAATCACATTTCTGAAAAATTCGTACAGAGACCAAAAAAACATGTTAGATTATATGTAACTGACCAGCACAGTGTTGACCACTTGGGGTTGAGCGAGCTTGAGTCGGATGTAAGTCATTCCGGCGGTGGGCTGCGGTGGCCCCAGGGGAGTCATCACGCAGCCCTGAGCGCAGATTTCCAGGCTGACCGCGCTCGGGCAAGCTATAAGGAAAACAAATCTTATAGCAAATTTCTTATGTAAATGCTTTAGAATATACTACAATGTCGCAACAAAAAGGCAAACATGATAAATGATCAATCTAAATCAATCTGTTCTTTAATAAATATAACTATAATTTTTTTAATTTTATAATAGTAAAAAGGTATGGGTCTGACAGGGCTAGTTGGATTTTCTAAATGTCAATATGTTGCAGGACATAAAATTATGAGCGATTCACGTGACTTGAAAAAGCTTTGATTTTAAATAGATCATGGTGGCAGTCAAAAAAAATAATAGCATTGATTTATTATTCTCTGATGAAGCACTGAATATCAGAGGAGATATATTAAGCTAGCTTACGATCTATTAGATAACAGTGGTGTGTGGTCCAAACAAACAATAGTATATTGATTTTGTTTGTAAATTTTAAAAATAAACACTCATTTCAAAATATTTTTAAAACTTTTGTATTGCATTTATTGATTGCTTATCTATTTATTTGGACCACACTCTAAAAATGGTTATGAATAAATTAGACATGGAGCTGTGTCCACAATCCTTGACATTGCAAGAGTATAGTTAGATTGATGAGTAGATATGAGTAGTAGGACCGCTGTTGTCAGATGTCACTGGAGACTTGCAGCTGAAATGATAACTTAAGGTCATGACGAGGGACTGACTGGAGAGGGTGGTGAGATGCGGCTGCAGCTGCACCTCGTGCAGAAGGATTGCGTGCGGTAGGCGCACGCTGAGGTCTACAGAGGTCTCGGCACGGCAGAAGTGGTAGGTCCAGGCTGCAGAGCGTGCGCGCCGATGCGCCCCTCCTCCCCCGCCGGCCCCTCCTCCCATGCCCAACAGCGCATCTGCAGCCTGCGAGCTGGGGTTGCTGGAGCTTATGAAACCTGTAGAATACAATTGTTTAGTATTAAACAGAGTCAATAAACAAAGTGGATGACAATCTTCTGTACACACAAGTAGACCCCAATTCTCAAGATCTACACAGATCATGTTATACCCCATAATACAGGTGATTTTTACTGTTGGTTATTTCCGTAGATCTCTCTCTGCTCAGATTGTAAAAGTATTGTAGTTTGCACATTAGATATTTCTATTTCCATAGACAATAAAAACTCATTGGTAATAATAGCCAAGCAATCAAAATTGATATATCCTCATATATTTTTTGATGTAGTCAAACAAGGTATGTTCTTTTCCACTCACCGAGGGGAGCGAAATTGAGCAGTCCCTCCAGAATTTCCATATGCGTTTGTTGCGCTTTCTCTGGGTTGCCAGGATTAACAACGGACAGGTTGAGGACCTGCGTGGGCTGCTTCAAGTGGTTCATGAGGGCAGCCACCAGCCCCGGCCGAGGGCTGAGCTGGGCGCGGTGACTGCTGACGAGGCGTGCACAGACTACTTCTATGCCGCCCAATGACACAAAAGTCTCCAGCGCTTCCGTGACTTCCAGGGAACGAAGCATGAACCACACCAGTGCTTCTGAAAGGCCGCTGTGGGTGCCGCTTCGCTGGTTGTCAGCTACGGATCAATTTAATATTTTAAAATATAAAATGAATTAAGGATGAATTTAATGATTAAGAAGAGTTTATTAAACACTCACAGAGAAAATCAAGGAGGGGTGTCAATGTTAGACGAGGATGTGTCGCCGTTTCAGATAACGTGGAAACAAATTTGAATAGTGCATCTCCGATGGACAGGTTCTCCCCGTTGATGTTGTCAAGATTTATAGCTAAAAAGTAAATTAAAAATTAATAGCAATTCATTTTGTAAGAGTCAATGAAAATTCACATTGAAAAAGTGAAAGGAAACTGTAAACGCACCTGCAGCATTCATTATAAGAACAATGTTCGAAGTGGAGCAAGTTGCTAATGTTTTGAAGATTCTCTTCATGGTTGGATAGTGTTGTAGTACTGAAAAAATAATGAACACAATTGATTACCACATGTTAAAATCATATTGTAATAGAGTATTTCAATGACTATTATATTCATTTATGTTTTTGTATTCTTTTTCGAGATATTTAGAGATTTATAGAAATTTCGATTTCATAAACATAAATTGCAAAGTTTATACTGGGTATATATCAATTTATTTCAAATTACCATACTGCTGTTGATTAAATAAAAAGCCTACCTGTATCAGCTAGGCAAGGAACTTTAATTTCATTGACTGATGTGTTGGTGCTGCTTTCGCTTGACCCTGTTTGACGCTGGGAAGCTTTGCTTTCATCAGTTTGACTTTCATCTGTGGGTAGCTCGGTCATTTCAACAGGCTCCTGAAATATTAAATATTTTCCATTTGTACGTCAGCTGACAATTCATAAAAAGAATTGAACAAATAACTTAGTGTCTTTTGAATTACCTGCACGGCTTGCGCTTGCAAAGGCACAGTGACCAGGGCCCTGGCGAAAGCAAGTAGTGAAACGATGAGGTCTCGGCGGGTGGCGGGACGCTCACGTCGAGCAGTTTCAGGGCCTGCCCCCAGCACTTCGGCTAGGAGTCCTCCGATGGCCCCCGTTGTGCCGCCAGTCTCACCCGTGCTGTTGCTTGATACAGACTCTCCGATGCCATAGGCTTCTACGCCAAGAGAGCTGCAGGCTGTATGTACGATGATACCTGAAAAATGATAAAATATTAGAGATGTGTAATAAGAGTTAACTCAATGAATAACATCTTAACAGCATAAACTCTCGCTGTTGGAAATCTTAGCAATTATTGTGATTATTACCAATGCTCTCGATGAGACTCATAGCCTCAGGCAAATGGGCAGGGCCATAGAGTTTAGGTCCGATAGCCACAGCACGCAGTAACTCTCTTTGGGCATCGGGAGCACCTCGACCACCACGGAGGGCACCCCCTGGCCCAGCTAGACGGCGCAAGGCTTCTAGCAGTGCACCGCGTGCTATATCGGGGGCACGCGCTGACACTCTCTGTAGCAGACACGTCATGGTTGCGCAAGCCACTGGACCCACCTGGAATATCACAACAAACTAAATTATGAAAACTTAATGTAATTATTTTTTTAATAAATGCATGTAGCATGAAGCAGAAGTAAAATGCCACATTAAATATCAGATGGCTTTACTACACCAATACAGAATAAATATTTGAATAGTAGTGAGTATAATAAACTAATTGTGAATATATTTTACTGAATTATTTTTAGTGAATGTGATTATTTATATCAAAATGCTTGTTTTTCATACTTTTATTACAAATAATGCAAAAAAAAACATTCTTGCTTGAAAATAAAAACCATAGGATATATAAAATACTCACGCATGACTTTTCTCCTCCGTGTGTTGATAAATCGCTTGCCAAGTTCGAAGACAAAAATTTCACCAACATTTCGCCAAATTGCTCATCCTTTATCATCACACCAGCCATTCCTTCGGGAATCGGATTCTCCTGCTGAGAGATAAGAGAAAAACATACAATTTAATTAAATGAAAGTGACTTTGTCGCAACAACACAACACTCTTCTTCTATTGAGACCTTATCAATATTTAAATATTTTATTTAAAGAAATCTTAGCAATCATTACAAAATTGCTGATTCAGATTTTCTATTTAAAATTTTGTAAATAATGTATAGATATGTATCAAAGTATTAAAATCAAAATATCATTATGTTTTCGATGATTCCCACGCACTAATGTTTCATGAGGATATTGTTAGCTCAATTTTTCATTATCAAATAATTCATAAATTAGAATTAACTCACTCGAACGGGAGAGCAATTGGGAGAGTTGGCCACCCACGACAGGCACTGGAATGCCAGAACCCAACACCTCAAGGACACATTGCTTTGTCTGGAAAGAATAACCAATATTAGTAGTGTCACACCTGGTTTAAACAGTTATCTCTATAAATTATTTCATCACAATAAAATCTGCTCTACTGGATTAATTTGTTCCAGTAGTCTTCATTCCTGTTCTCACTTATTGCACTAACACTTCTAAGATTGTATTGGATAAATCTTAAGACTTATATGTGCCAGAAAATAAAAGTATTCAAGTTAAAGGAAGGCTTTCAAGAATGCCTTCATCTTTGAAATCTTATTCAAATGAATAATTCTACTTTGGGAAAGTCAGCATTACTATTCTTTAAATTGTTCAGGTCTTGTGAAAAAATATCTATTAAATTAAAACATACTGGTTTAGCGCATGGATGAGAGAGATCACGGCTTGGGTGGAAAGTTTAATTTTTGGTGTGAGGAGGCAATCAGGAGGAGTGATGTTGATAGGAACCCCCCAGCTGCACCCGTTTAGTGTTATCCAAAGCTGCAGGACTCTCTCCAGGTACTTGCTGTCATCCTGTAGAGTGAAGACAACAGAAAATATTAAACAAAAGCTTTACTAAAGTGACAGCTACAGAGGTGAAATGATTCTTAATTTTTTTTACAAAATTTATTAAAAAAATTCTCAAAAGAGAATATATTCTTAAAAATTTTAATTTTACCGAAGAATATGTGACTAGCTTTTTGCATTTATTATTATTATCTAACAGCCTCTTAACCAATGACTCACCTCCTTACAAAAGTTTACAGTGAAATATAAGAATTATTATAAATCAGACGCTCATCCGAATATTAAAAACTTATTCACCACATTTCCTTTATAAGAGGCATGTGTAACAAAAACATCTGTTAAAAATGTCTTAAATTCTGTTTGTTAAATATGACAGGTATATTTTACCTGGTTTTCTAGTTCGGTGAAGAGCTGGTGGAATGCCATGGCCATCATGTAGGTAAGATCGGTGGACTGGGTAGTGGGTGCGCTGGCAGGGAGCGTAGGCGCAGCGGGTGGCTCGACGACCGGAGCGGGCGGAGGTGCATGCACGGCAGTGGTGAGGGCAGCGCCGCCCAGCAGGGCTAGGCGACGGACGAGAATCTCCCCAGACATCTCAATGCCGGACTCCAGCCGTGCGTCCACTGCTATAGATGCTCTGCATTGAACCATTGATTTTTATTAGATATAAAAAAAATTAAAATGGAAGAATTTTGGAGATAACCGCAAAAGTAGCAATCGTAATAGTATTAAGAGTTTGATTGTTTTGCCGCCTACTTTTAAATAACAAAGAGCTTACCCGTTGGACGTGTTGACAGGAGGCTTCGGTGAATTCTTCTTGGATCTCCCTCGCTCCGATATCTCATCCAGGAATTCTTCCATATCAGAGTCGTCTGACTCTATAAGAGATGGAATTTGAAATTCTACACTTCCAGAAGCTGTAAGTCATATTTTACAAATTAGGTCTACATGATTCCGAATTTACATAAAATCGAAAGGTTAAAACTAGATTGAATAGTTTTGAGTCAGCCAGTGCTGTCCTAGTAATGTTTGAATGATGATTAGTAATGGTGTTCCAAATATTTTGTTTAAGTAATTTTAATTTCGTCTGAAATGAGTTGTGATGATGCTCTGTACCTGTGCTGTCTTCCTTGTTAGTAGTAAATTCATTCCCTGTTATGGTTTCCGTTCCGACTGCTTCGTTTGAGCTTGCAGTATTGCCGAAGGCTGTTGCTGGAATGTTATGTTTGGACAGCCAGTAAATGGAGTCTTCTGGTGTTTCAGTTTGTATGAGAGGAACTCCAGTCAAGGGAATCACCGGACTGCGCCATTCAGCTCGATCATATTCTACAAGATCCTGAAACAATAATCATTTAATTATATAGCAAATATGCAAATATTGAAAATTATGTTTGTGTGTGATGACTTAATTTTATTCTTAATTATTTATTTTATATTATATTATTATTGAAGTATAAATAGTCAATATGTGTCACGTTGATGTCACGGTGTCATGGCTAGTTAGTGGTTGTTTTGCTTAAATTGACCACAAGAAATTCACAACTACTGCAATGCCAACAATTGATTGGTTGAAAAAGTGTACACATCTGTTAATTCAAATCATGGAGTGTAAATAATGTCAATGAATCACATTACCTGGAGCAGAGTAACGAGGGTATGCTGATGCCATGGAGCTGGCGAGCATGCAGCACGCATGAGTCCCAGCACCTCCCCTTCTCTCACCACACTGGGTAAGCTGCCACACACTCCGCTCAGCCGACCCACCACCTAAGAAACACACCCTTGATACAGACATCACATGAGAAATATAATGAAATCTATATTCTTACCTAAATAACTTTAGAAACTCCCCATCATAAGAACTTTGTAGAGTATTCATAACGGAATTTAGGAAAATAACAAATATATTGATCAAAATATATATGAAAATTTTAAGAATTAAAAAGAAACAAATTTCAGTCAAACCTTGCAAGCCAAGAGTAGCAAGTCTGTATTGCAGGTGAAGTCCATGGAAAGGATGAGGGAGATGAGCCCCCGGGAGACTTGCAGCGCTAGGGGTCGAGGCAGTAGGGGGGGTTCCTGCTCGGCGGGGCCGGCTGTGGTCCCTGCCCCCGGTCCCCCACCACCACCGCCACCTCCACTCCCACGCCCTGAACTGCCTGCACCGCCCATGCTGCCCACACCACTTGCCACGCGCTTGTTAAGTACAGAGATGCGATTCTGGATGAAATCTTCGAAGCGCTGTTGAGAAAATATAATACATTAGCTTTAATGTCTGTACCTGAACTACCAGCTGCATTTGGGTACTATGCATCTATATTCAGAATATCAATAAATAACTCGATTGAGCTTTTAGATTATTTTCTCACCAGATGAGGAGGATCGGTTGCAGCAGTCACAATTAGTTGTAAGTAAATATTCTCAAGATCTTTTCAAAAGTGATTTTCTTATGTTATGACAAACAAAATAAATCCCTTACATTGTACAAATAATGGAACGGTATGAATTAGATTTTTAAGAAATATGAAAAAAAAAAAAGTTAATTTACAAATATGAAAAAAAGATTTACTATTGAATATAAAAACTAAGCACAGAGAAGTTGACCAAATTACAAAATATAATTAAAGTGAATTGAATGAATTTTTTCACGCGTCGTTATTTAAAATATATAAACCTTAACCCAGTGTTGCTTGAGTGTGGTCTTGAAGATATTCTCCTGAGTCTTGAGGGCAGGGTGGTGCTGTGCGATGTTGGCAGCGTGCTGCTGTGACAGAGTGGCAGCCTGGCTCGACAGCGCGGACAGGGCCTGAGGCATCAGGCAACATTATTTACTTACTTTTGCATTAACCCTTCAACAAAGCGTATTAGTCACGCAGTAGACTCACAACTTATTTTATGTTTTGAATGTTAATTCTGTAAAATCAAAATTTGCAATATTTTTATCAGAGTATTCGCGGTTTCCAGTACCTAAAACCTCAATTTAATATTCAGCACAAGAGCTAGACTAAGATGTTGAGAAATCTGAGGCTTATAGCCTTGTGGCTAGAGTGAGAAATTTGTTTCCACCAAAGTGAAATTTAGAGATTAGTTGTGAACTCTCAGGTCTAACGTGAAGTCAGAGACATGTAGAGTCTAAGGATTTGTAACTCTTAACAGAAAAATATTGCAATTCTGATCTATACTACCTCAGATCATTTTATATATAAACAAAACAAATCACACAAAACACCTAGAAGACTGGTAAACTAGACTAGTGATTAAATATGATAGTATTTTATGTTAGTTTATTAAATAAAATTTCAACAGCTGGCACCAGTAAAGCAAGCGGTATTGCCACTGTTCATCCATCATATACACGCCAATCCATCAGCAGAAGTTAAAGTCATTACCTGTACGTGGAAGGCCTTGCGCACTGCTTCCAGCTCTTCTAGTCGATGGTGAATGAGGCGCTTTTGCAGCTTACGGCGGTGGAAGCGAGTGCTGCCACATAAGCCTCCTGAAGCACCAATCCCACGTGCTCCACTCGCGCCCCCTGCCGCACCTGATACGCTGCCAGGGAGGCCGCCATTGCCGCCGGATAAGAAGTCCCATCTCGACCATGCGTTTGGGGCTACAAAGACTTAAATATAATATTAATTTATTGATTCAACAGTTAAGTAGTAATAAAAAAAAAACAAATGGAAATATATGAGGTTAAGTAAAATCCATATGGTTAATATCAATTTTGTGCAGTCCAAACTTTGGACTGCACAAAATTGCACCAATACATATTTAAGAGTTAAGAATTAGGATACTATATGAGGATATATGCATGAGCAATAAGAATCCTATGATGTATTACGCTAATTATATATTCCTTGAATAAAACTACTTGTTCAGATTTTGAACTCACAAAATGTCATTGATCATAGTAATAACTGTAAATACATGGATAATGCATTTTCATTAAATTAAATACAGCCACTATGTACTAAATAATACTATTGTAGAACTCGATTAAATTACCATTTTATCCAGAGTTACGATTTAACTACTCTAAGATAGATATGGTAAAATATTCACGAGGAAAAAAATTTACAGAACAAAACTCACAGCTGTCTTTGGGTTGAGTGGTATCCAGGCAAGCGGCAAGGTATACAAGCAGCCAGCCCAGCAACGCTAGGTCGGTGGTTTGCCACACGGGATCCAGAGGAGGTTCCTCGGTGGGCGGGGGTAGTAAGCGCGCTGCTAGCCGCAGCACGCATTCCACAACACCTCCACCCCCTCCCACCTGGCTCTTGCGTCCCATGTACACCAGCAGGATCAGTACTCTGAATAGACATTAAAGAAATATATAATTTAGTTGTGTTCACTAGAAAATGAGAAATAAGAACACTCAACAGCAATTTGAGAGGTTTTTCTCTGAAATACGGTACACGTAAAATAATTTTCAACAGCTGTATAATACCATTGATGCAAAACCTACACCTATTTGTATGGTCTATAGTGAACATTCGATCTGGTCATACAGAATATTAATTCTGTGAAAAAAATATTGTTATTTCATAGGTCTGGAATATACAGCTTTGATTCTTGCTACAGAGACAAGAGTCCAATATAATTACACCTACATAAATAAGCTCTATTGGTCATGTTCCATATACCTGTCTTGCGGGAAGATGAGGGTGTTGGTGGGACTGTAGAGAGAGGCGAGGGTGTCTGCGATGAAGGCGCCCCACCAAGGCTGGGAGCAGCACAGTCGAGCCAACACAGAGGCTAGTCCTGCCTGCAAGCGTGGGCCGCCGCCGCCCCCACACACCAGCAGCCAGTGCGTAACCAGTGCGCAAGCAGAGCGGCTTACACCCACCATGCTGCGCTGCTGCCCGGCAAGCAAACACATATGTTAGTCACAAGTTGCAGAAAAGTCAAAGATGGCAAACAATGACCAACGAAGGGACACACATACACAGTAGTCAAGAAACTTTATTTTATTTTTCCTTATGAATGGTACATTAGCATAAATTTTTTGTATGTTAGCAGAAAGTGTGATTAAATTTACCTTCGATAATGTATTGTTGTCGCATTCAAAACATATGTGCAGCAGAATATCTGTGAGTTTCTCAGCTATCGTTCTTAACTTGTCAGTGGATGCCTGTTTGAGTAAAACAGCTGGCGGAAGCTTCTGAGATTCCTCAAACATCGCACTGTCAATGTCTTCAGAGTTTTTACGTTTGGTCGACTTCAGTCTCTCCATTATTCTCTCCACAGTATTCATCTGTTGTTGAAGCTCTAGGCATTCCTGTGAGAATAATGAACAAAAATAAAAAAAATGCACCAATAAAAGTGGAAATAAAAAAAAACTATGGAAAGAATGCTCATATACCTGGTAAGCAGCTCTGACGCGTGGGTCAGAATCATTCTGCTGATCGAGGTAGGCACTCATGTGGGCTGCGTTACCTCCCGACATATCAAGATATGGATCTAGGGAATCTGTGAGTTTTCCGACAGCCAATCTAGATAAACATTAATAAGTAGTAGATTAATATTTAATTGGCATCACAGCCTACTCACATTAAGAAGTTAAATGAATTACCTGAATCGGCAGGTGAGATCCTGATGAAGAGCTGTGAGTGTGTTAATATGCGGCTGTTCATAGCTCAGTACCGAGTCAGCTACTTCTCCATAGAACCAGCCTAGTGGAATTTTACATCTCGTCGATGACATATTGTACCTTCCAATTGTGGTTATCTAAAATAGAAAAATAAAAACTTAGAGCTTAAACGTTGTGTCAGATTGTAGTTATAGGTACTGTAAAAACTAGAGATCGATTCAGAATCCAATGACTCGCAAACATCCGGACATGATTGAAGGATCCTTTAGACAATTGTAATATTTACATTCATTCATCCAGGTCCAGTGGGAAGACAAGTGTAATCTTTTGAAATACTCTTGAGAAATAAGGCATCTAGCCTCTTTGAAAGGCCCATATCTTAGTAGGCACTTCGTGGACTTGGCGGAAAGTCCACAAGTGCCAACCTCAACTGTGTACACCATTAATTCATTATTGTGGTGGCATTTCAAAGGTCAATGTATTTGTTTGATAAAATCAAATAATCAGTTGAGATATCTGATTCCCAGAGAATGCTTAATTCTATGATAAGAACTTCTTAAAACTTAATATTTATAAGAATGAGAAAGGTAAAAATAAATGGCTATACATACTTTTAAATATTTACAGAGTGGAGGAGGTTGAATGTCAGTCATAATAAGGTTTTTGGCAGAAATATCTGGTGCTAATACAAGCCTAGTACTGTCTTGATCTTCGCTTGTGAGCCATATATCTATGCTCAGTGTCACCAGTTCCGAGCACGAAGGTATGATCTGTGAAGAGTCACATATTTCAATTTAATTTAAACAAAATTGATGTTATCTTGAAACAGATTTTTCAATTCTTTATTTCAGTGAAAATAATTGAACATTTATTATACCAGCTTTGAGCTACTCACCAAGTCAGTCAGTCTTACTGGATGTCCAAAATCTAAAACTACAAAATGTCTTGCTCCGGAATGCATCCTCTTGATAACTAAGATCTGCTGAGGCGGCTGCTGCACCAGTTGCTGCCAGGGTATGGAGCCGTTCCCGTTCATGCACTGAAAATCAAATATCGATATGTAGACAAGAGTACAAATATTTAAAAACATTGGAAATTTCCTGGAGTGAATCATTCACTGTGTGAGACAAGATCATCACAATTTCAAACAATGTTTATTTTGGTTTATTGATGTCATGTTTCATCATACTCCACTTATTATTTTATGGTTTAATTTGTCTTCAGATTTTAGAAGTTCGTAGGTTTTATAATCATAAAGTTAAAAACAGACTGTGATGTCTATAAACTACGATTTACATAGATGTAGTATGGCAAATGTCTACAATGTACATGTACTATAAGTTGTAATAATGTAAATTGAAAAGTTGTGCAGCAAATTATGTAATATTACTTTGGCGCCATCTTTGTAGTGGAAGGGACTCTCTGGCTGAGGAGGCACTTCAGCATCCTCTGCCTTGGCCTCTTCGGGCTTGGGCCAGGAAGCATCACACTGCATGACCGGACACTCAGAGCTGTCATTTTGGTTCATTTCAGCGACAATATTTTTCATGGCGTCAGTCTCAGTTGATGTGCGGATTTGGTCAGTAAACTCCTTCGGGCCCATTAGATCCCAAAACTGAAAAGTTAAATAAGTCACAATTATGATGTATGATTATGGATTTGAATTTTTTATTTTTCATTAGAGCGATGGTAAAATGTCCAACCTGTGATTGGTCGGCGGTTATGGTGTTGACAGTCTGGTAGGACTGCTGTGTGGTGGCGGTGTCCAGGTGGGTTCCATCGGAAGCGCTGTGGCAGACCACTCGCAGAGCCATGACCTCTCCCAGCCCCGCTACACTACTACAGCCAGTCGTGTCGTACGACCACCATCCAGTACTGCTTTTACCTGGAATACAAAATTTACCAATAAATCCTGTCATTTCATACCAATAAATCCAGTACTTCATCTGGGATATTTTTGGATTTGATAACCAAAAAAATATGAGCTGTAAACTACAAACAAAAAAAATTACAATGCATGTTATTTATTTTATAATCACGATTCCTGCATCCTGTATTGGTATACTCAGACCTTTAGTTTTGTTGTGTAGTGTTTAGTGAGGATCATATTTCAGAGTAAATATATTTCCATTGACATATCTAGTATCATCATAATTCATTTGCCACAAAATCGAAATAAATGTGAGCATAATAATACTGATTTTTCTTAGTCAGTCTCAGTCCAATCAGTCTTAGCTATAAAGTGTGTATTACCTGTATAATTGTACAGGTCTCTCAAGTCGATCTCTTGGTGCGATCCACTTTGAGTTGTGTTGGTGTCTCCGGCTACAATACTGGCGTATGTGAGAGGAGTCGACGATGTTTTGCCTAAAACCGGTGGCTCCACATCAAATATAGTGGACTCCATGGGTAACCCATATAATCCGAATCTAAAAGAATATTACATATTTCAAGTAAGTTATATGATATTAAAAATAATTTTAAAAAACACCTTCATTATTCTAGAGTATAATAATGGACAAGTATTACTACATCCTTTACTACTTTAACTTTATGATTTCTGTCGTTACATGGGACACAATAGGCACAAAATTAAAATAGAAAATTCAATTCATATTGCACATAAAAGATTAACTTTCATTATAACATTTGTAAGTATTGAAAAATAGTACATAAATTATATTAAACATTATTTTAATGTTAAAATGTATTGTAATATTTATGTTTTAAAACTTGCATTATATGCACTACAAATATTTCATTGCGATAGAATTTATAGAAAAGATGAGGGAATTTTGCATGTAAAGGTTTATAGTTCCCATTGTGTATATTGAACAGACCTAATCAAAAATAATTAAATTTAAATGTAAAAATGACATCTATGAATATTGAATAATTGTTGGACAGTTGAGTTTTACCGACCTTGACCTCAAGATGAGATGATACGGATTAGAGTTGGCCTTCATGATGGAGGCGATGTCTTTGAGGAGTTGCATGCAAGTGGCTGCACAGCACATGTCGTCGTCCAGGGGCACCACTCGCATAGCCAGCTGGGCAAACCAGTGCAACGACCCTGCTGACCTCACTGCCCCGATCAGTGGCAGGCACGTCGTTACACTCTCCAGTATGGCCATCTCGAATTGCATTGAAATTTCATCCTCTAAATTCTTAACACCCCTGAAAGATAAATGTTATTTAATATTATACGTGTATGGTAACAACTGTAATTTTATAATTTTTACTACACGAAAATGACAATTTTGTAACATTTATAAACAAGCTGAGGCCTCAGGGATTCTGCCAAACACAATTCCCATAGAATTTAAGCAAATTTTTTTTTAATATGTGAATTACTCAAGTTTTAAATAAAATATGAATTAAAATAAATAATTGACTTACTCGCTGCATATTAATATAAGCTTAATACATTTTTTGGCAATGCTTCGTTTGGAGAGCAGTATACAATTTTTAACTAAGGAGGAAATATTCTGTTGAAGAATTTTCACACATTCATATTGCTGTGCCTCAGCATCAGACTTGCAGAAGCAGGAACTCTTGGACTTCTCTTTTTCAGTGGTACAAGGCTGATCGTTGAGCGCATCGAATTCCGCAGTATCAGCAGAGTCCTGTTTGGCATTTCTAAATCTTGCCAGCCTTATGGAAACAACCCAGATTAGCAAGTCGAGAGCCACGGCCTGGCTCTCCTTATCACTGTTGTCGGATGCAATGCTAACGAGATTCTCTAAAAAGTGGTTCGATTCCAGCATGGCAATACGCTGTAGCCTCTCTTGGGGTATATCAGTGTGTCTGTTGCTGCGAACGGTGATGGATATTTCGTGAAGCCAATCACATCCAATATAAAATTCCACTTTCTTATTGGCTGTAGGAATGGCGAACCGTTCAACTATTGACCCTGGCAAAGTGAAAAGTCTCTCAGAGCTGTCTGAATTTTTGCTTTTTTTGGATGATGAAACTCTTCCTTGATTCATTTCTTTTGAAGGGTCGAATAATGTTTTTATGTGGAGCAAGAGGGTTCTACCTCTAGCTCTGAAGAGTCGGGGGCTCGTCAATGTCAGTGTTCCCGATTGCCGGGTGAGATCTAAGCCTTGCGATAGTGACAGCGGTCCTGCCAGTATTTCAGCATTATGAGCTCGCAAGTATTCAGTACTTCTAACGGGATTCTCAACAGGACCCTTGGGCTCTGAGTCATTGAAAATAAAGTTTATTTGTTCCTCGACTCTGGAGAAACACTTGGAAGATTCTTTTCTGTGGCCTATACCGTGCAGGTGCTGCTTTAGGAGAGTCACTTGAATGTTTGGAGGTACCGGACAAGGTGAATGAAGAGTAAACCTAAGTTCCACGTGAGCTATAGATATGCTGCAGGGTAAGGTCAATTCCAGTACATGTTCATCCCAAGTAGAGGCCGTGTTCTGCAACCTCCAAGTACGATTCAAATTTTGAAGGTCAGAACGAGGTCGCTGAGCTGGCAGAAGCTCGCACCAGCAACTGGGCACTACGGCACTGTAAGCTATCACAGAGTCTCCTTTCCCTCCCACTCCTGCTAACTGGACTAGGTCACTAAGATCCTCTCGATCTAGGGTAGTTTTGTGAGCGATTAAGCTTGATTGATTGGGTGTAGCTTGTAACTTGTCATCGATGCCTCCGGAAGTAATCCGTCGACTTGACCAGTTTTCTGATGTTGCAGGGCAGACATCTTCCTCGTCAAATTCTTCAGTAGAGTCTTCCTCATTATCTCTCACAGCGTAGAAGTACATGGCGCCCTTTTCTGTGCAAGCGCAGAGTTTCTCTAGGCTGGTACAGAAAGCAACTGATACAAAGGAGGAAGAGTCCACTTTAGCCTCGGCAATGGGCTCCAGTGTAGAGAGATCCAACAAACGTAAGGCACCATCCCTCCCCACTGTGGCAACCAGGCCCACCTTGCGGGCACTCCCCTCCAGATCAGGCAGCAAGCACACCTCCACTGGGGTTTCACAGGAAGGAATCGCTCTCACACTGACCGGCGATTCATTAATTGTCGTCACAACAGAGTCAAATTTCAAAGAGTAGAGCACTAAATACGAAGGAGGCGCATTATCAACACGATCACCGTTAACATTCTCATCGCAAGAGTTCATTGCATACGGGTCACTCTCAGAGTCATCGATATCCATTTTGTCATCGAAGCCATTGACGTTGCACTCTCCGGAGTCTGCTGCCTTTGAAGTTGGTTCTGAGCTGAGGACTACCAAAAGGTGGTCTCCATCGTGGGTGGGCAGAGCATGCGAGACTGTGAGGTCAGCTCCAGCCAGGGTTCCCGGCAGCTGAACGCACTGCACGGCCACCACTGCTGGTGGGGCCGCCTCCTCTATCGCTTCTGCATCATTTTCCATCACCTCTTCGACTACATTCTTAGTATTCGCAGTCTTAGTTGTCGATGGCTTACTGTACGGCACTTTCATTTTTATTCCACTGTCCTTATATTCATAGAGCAACTCCGATATGCCTATGTACGGAAGATGATTCTGATAACTCATTTGTTGTTTTTGATTTTCTAAGACTGCGTCGACCTCGTCAGATATTTTAATAATGTTTGGAAGGGAAGAGTCGTAAGAGTCATACGCAGGCTTAAGAGCCTTTTCTCCACCTTCCGGGCCATAATTTTCAAGACATGTCTCCTGCGTCTCACATGTAGGATGGAGAGCGATGGTATGCTGTAAATTGGCAGGAATTTTGACAGTCGAAAGGAACTTGAGAGAGTCGTGCAAATCGCCAGACTTGTTGGAGATTTTAGCCGGTGGCTTTTGAACAAACTCATCTGACTGGCCAAATTTTGATTCCAGATCCTCACTGGAGGAAGCGACCAGACTTTTGAGATCTATGACGGTGACCTGATCGTTGAGGCCAGCCACGAAAGCCATCTCGGGGGAGAGTTCAGGCTCATCGTCCAGGCACATGTATTTAGAAATATAGATGTCATCGTAGATGTTAACCTCAGGGGTGCGGCAGTGTGGATCGGCAACACCAGCGCATTTCTTGCTGCCGCCCGACTTGCCTCCGCCGTTCTTGAGGTTGATGCAGCCACTCCCATTGGTGAGGGGAGACACAGTCTGAGCACACTTGCCCTGGAAATCGTAGACTACGAGGTATGAGCTATTGCGTGCGCCTGTATCACTCTTGGCCTGATTGTGGTCATTCATGGCCTTAACAGCTTCACTGGCGGGGGCTTGTTCAGCACTGCTCCACACAGAGCCAGGTCTGGCGGCACGCAATGTGAGGCCGCACACGATGGCCGGACGCGCACGGCACTGCCCCTCCTGGGCAGCGGGAGAGGCGCCTGGAGGCGGGGAAGAGTTCTTGGAACAGGGCCGTTCTTTATTCTGGCACCTTCCTACAATGGCTAGGCACGTGAGACTTAGCGAGTGATCTGAAAGCCAAATGTCCATACATGAGTTAGGAGCACTAGAGGTACATTAATGAGGTTGAAATCAAATTGAGAAGCAAATTATTCACCATTATCATTTCCTGAATTTTCACTCCACGCCTTTCTTATGCTCGAAAATGGTCCAAAGAATTTGTTTTGGAGTAGAGGCTCATCGACAGAAATGGTAAAATCTTGTTGTAGTTTCAGTTTGCACTCAACATTCCATATTGATATTTTTCCTTCAGATGTGCCAGTTAAAAAAATATCTCCAGAATTACCCCTTGAAACCACTGAAATACTAGGGTGTGAAAAAGCAGGACTCGTGGCATAAGTTACCTAAAAATGACAATTTGATCAGAAACATTATTAAAAACCATGTATATTAAGGAGAATTGTGTATTACAAAATCATGCAAAGTTAAAAAATTATTTAAAATATTTTAACTAAATTTCCATAAAAGTTTCTAATATGACAAAAAATAAAGAAAACCTCATGAGTTGTAAAATTTTGCTTAAAGTTAAACATGTATGTAGTGATATGTCAACTTTTCATAATTGGTAAGAAATGTTTTTTAAAAAGATGGTTTGTAATATTTTTTTGTCAAAATAAGCAAAAACATTGCAGTTATTACACCTCATTTGTGTGCAAATGAAAATGTCGTAAATTATTAAGCAAATGTTGTGAAAATTTAATGCAGAAATGGTGCACTTACAGATAATGGTACATTGTGGGTGTATTCCCCTTTGACGAGAGGGCAGTTGGGCGAGTGCCTCTCGTGCTCACTCCAGGGCTCGTCCGTCCTTTCCCAGCACACAAGGCAGACAAAGCAAGTGAAGCACATAGCTCTGTCGTCTCCACTGGACGTTGGCTGGTGGTAGAAGCCCGCTTGGGCCATCTGTGAGGGCAGTGCCCACCTGGAAAATAAAAAGGAGTAAGCAAAAGAATCAAATTAAGCAAATTCATTTATTTTCTTTTTGAAGATCTTAATAATTGGATTTGCACGTGATGAAAATTTTTTGTCTTCATGGCATGAATGATGAACAGACGAATCCATCTACAAAATGGATTCATCCACCGTGACACTTAAAGTCTATTCATTATTTCCCAATGGAGAATAACTGTATTATAGGAAATGCAATGCAAAGCTACAATTTTTTGCACTGTAGACTAATATGATTTCAGTTTAGTTGACAAGTGAAATTTTTATGACATGTGGTCTTGACCATCTGGCAGTCTTCAATGGACTAACCTAAAAATATTTACAGCAACTAAATGTTGTATTATAAGTACAATTTTAAAAAAAATAATTCAATGGTTGTAGGAATTCAATCTTACTTAATATCACCTTTCATTAAATATTGTATTTACAGAGCAGGTAAGTCACGTGAAAAATGCCAAGGTGAGTCATCAGAACACTTTAGGGAAAACTTCATCAAGTAGTAGCTGTACATTGGAGATTAAAACCACATAAAACTGTTGAATAACACTAACTTGTAGTCCATGTGTGGCCACCTCTTGAAGGTCTCCCTACGAGCGGCCTCAGAGAACATGAGTCCCCGGTCGTCCACATCCTGTTTGGAGGATCCGGCACTGCTGGGCATGAGGTCTGAAATCCGTTGGTTCAGAGCGGAAGCTATGGCCAGCGCGGGGACATGCCTGTTTAGTCTCTTAAGGTCTGACACTATATTGTTGGCGACTAGCTTCAGAGATAAGTGCGGCAACTCTAAGCAAATTGTGCTCCACTAAAAAATAAAAATATGTAAATATTTTTTCAACAAGGAATTAAAAATTAACCATCAACTGGACTATTTTAGAGCAGAGGTGTGCTTAAATTGAAATTTTAAATGATTCACAACTCAATGATTATTACTAAATATTTTTAATCAATCCAGGATTATTCTGTAACAAAAATATTGGATTCACGATCATCAAGATGTAAATTGATACTCAATTCAATCTTTAAACGTAAACATGCGTTAAACAATTAGACATACCTTTTGCGCTTTTATACCCTTTTTTGGCAGTTGGTTGGCTTTTTCGATAGCATCTCCTAAAGCTTTTATAACTTCCCCTGCACATTCTAAGGACACAAATTCAATACTCTGCAAACATTGGTAAAGAAGAACCGCCTGAAAGTGAAATAAAAAAATTTGTACTGACAATTTGATGAGGATTAAAATAAAATAGTTGGTGCGTGTTTAATATTTTACCTCTGATAAAAACAATTCAATCTTCACCAATTGGTCGGGATTAGAAGGTTTTAAAGGTTGCTGTAAGACTGTGTGCAATAAAAGGACTCCATTATAGTCAGATCTTGCTCCCAACCCATCACTGTCCCAAAATACAATTCTATCCGAACCAGGTAAATATTGGATACCTACTGGTTCATTTGTAGCTCCTGAAATGAATATAATACCAAGACTTGAAAAACAGTTAGTATTTTTTTATTATAACCTCAATCATTTTCAGCACACGTAAAAATATTTAAGGTATCAAGTTTATGGCCTGATCCTAATATTAATAAAATGCCAATTTCACATTCCCCGTGGACAATTATTATTAATATTTCATTTTGACAGTCTAGAAATTTTTATGTGTATTCATGAGTGTGATGGTTAATCATAATTTTTTCACTAAACAATTTTCATTCACAGCACTAAAATCACTTTTTATGATAATATTAGTACGTAGAGAATAATTTAAGCATATTTGCATGATTACTATGACTAAAAACTATTGTTTGACATAACATTCACTTAATGGTTGAGAAAAAAATCTTGGAAATAAACATGCATGGGATTTCAACTAATGAAACGTAAGAGTCAAGTTGTAATTGTGTAATAAATTCTTAAGCGTTTCTTTTTCTGAGGCGCAAAATGTGTTTATGTTCACGAATGTTCTTCACTATGAAACAAAAACATGAGATAGTCGTGTGTAAACCTAAATACAACTGATGTCTGCAACGCGAATATGGGAAAAATAAAAATATATGAGGCACCAAATGAATAAATTTTAGCGCACAATTCGATGACACTATTCACTGTGTAGAAAACGTTTAGTAAAATTGCAATATAACCTTGAATCCCACCTGATAAAGAACTTGACTGAAGGATGACTCCTGAGTTGACGTCCAATACATGTACTTCACCAGATTCAGCAGACAACAATATGACATTTAAATTTGGATGATAAATTATGCTAGAAGTATTCGTGTCGATGTTCAAATAGCCGTCTTCTCGCAATAACCACGAATCATCGGCCATTATGCTCATAAATACATTTGACGGCCGCGAGAAATCGCCATTTGTTTCACACACAGATAAGAGACAGTGAGAAATTATGGAAGGTGCGACTACCATAAACACATTTAGATGGCCATGCTGAAAAATTTAGGGCTAAAAAGTTTATATTTATTTGTAAAGATGTTATTAAAGTAAAAAATTATGAACGGCTGTTTTTAAAATAAATAAAAAAAATGTTAAGATTAATTTTGAAGTCATAAATTTAAAAGTAATTTCAGATGCTTATAAAAAAAATCATTGCAAATATAGTGACATTTTAAAATTTCATTAATGCTTATTTTTTTGGATGAAAATAAATTATTTTAATTAATCCCATCTACGATAAATGGATTTATAATTAAATAATGTTATGAAATTTAATTGCTATTTTTATTTTTGCATACATCATTTTGTAAATGTAAGTGGATCGGAAAGTATTGTTACCTTTTATAAAAATTATTGTAGGTATTTAAAGTAAAGAAATCAATCAAGTGTTTTCATGTGGTGAGCTTAGTTTAATTGGTTTAAATAATTATATTTAACAAAAATAATGGAGAGTGAACGAAATAAATTAGTTTCCAAAGAAACTGCAGGGGCTACATCTTTTTTAAATAAAAAAAATGAAAAATTTGATATTTGTTGTAACAAAGAAAATAAAAATTTAAATGAAGGTCTTCGTTTTAGAAGTCATAAAGCCAAAAACTACAATGTTAATATTAAACAAACACAAACTAATAAAAATCCAAAAAGAGTAATTCTTAAAGAAATACAAAATCGCAAAGCTGAAAGTTATAATAACAAGAGTATTTATTTAAAAAATAATAATGATTTTGAAGTATTTACGTCTAGTCCTGTTAAAAGTGATCTACCAAAAAATATCAATTCAAGAATTAGTATAAGGTCTCCAATTGCTAAAGATTCTCTTCCTTTAATACGGACAAATTTACAAACTAAAAATAAAGTATCACCACAGTGCAGCCCCGATATGAAATTTGTAACAAGAGAAAGAGATTTTGATTCACTTTTAATTGATAACGATCGAAATTTATCTGCTCTATGCAATACAAATAATGACTCTTTGTTTTTTAATGAAAGTGATGCCTTTCTAAATCAAAGTGTTGATATTTTCGGAGAAGATCTTACAGAATATAAAACCGAGTCAAAAATAAATCCCAATCTCACAACTAATGAGACTGGTAATTTTACACCAGCTAATACAGTTTTACCAAATACTTCTCTGAAAGGTATCAAACTGATTCACAAATATCAAGGAAAATGTTTAGTAACCAACAATGATGCTGAGGAAGCATCTGAAATTGAAAAAGAGCCTTTAAAATATAAAACAGAAAACCTTCTTAAAAGTTATTCAGATCAATGGGGGCTTTCGCCACCTGTTTTTTTTGTCAGCAAATCAAATGAAAATAATAAAAAATATTTAACTACTTTCAAAGTCCCTGGAGCAGTACATCTTGACAATTCAGAAAATTACGGTGAGTTAACATTATGTCTAATTTATTTCTTTCAGTTTGTTTTTCAATAAATTGGATGAATATTACTAAGTTCTGTTATTTTTGTATAATAATGAAGTAACTAGACTTGTAATTTTTCTATCTAGTGTTTCATCAAGTATTGTACTCAAGTCCATATTTAAACTATATAATAAAACATCAACTCCAAAAGGAATACAAAAACCGACTCTCAGACAACTTTTTGATGAAATATTCTGTTACGGACATGAATCGGTCAATAGTAATCAATTGGCTAATAAAGCTTCAGGTTAGTTCATCTGTACTTTAAGTGATTATTTATTTTGGACCAATATCTTTTTAAATAAAATTTCATTACTGCTTTCTCCTTCTCTTAAATTTCTAGACATACATGAAGGTAGAGAATGTTCTTGTGTACACTGCTGTAAGGATGATGGATAATGCTATTGACTCCATTGATATTCCTTTAAACATGTTACAGCTTGTAGCTTTGGCGTCATTTTGGATTTCATTGAAATATCATGCTGTTAATCTGAAAGGGGTATATCATATTTCATAACCATTTTATATAACTAACCAAAAATTGCCATAAAATGTGGTTAGGTCCGCCTGCACCTAAGTTTTATCTAAAGCCAATACTAATCAAAGAAACACAAGGTGGCTTAGAATTTTAGTAAGAAAAAAAAATGTGGTTATTTTAGGCAAAATGGATGGTTAAACAATCTGGAGGAGCCTATGCTGCTGACCAGCTAATTAAAATGGAACAAACCGTTCTAGAAAAAATCAGCTTTAATGTTCAATGCGTTAATTCAAGTACATTTGTTCATTACTTGATATTAAACCTTGAACTCGTGAATGCTGACGTAAGTAGATAAATAATTAACAATATGATGGATTTTGTAATTTCATGAGAAAAAAATCTAATTAAATTCTTTTTGTTACAGATCATTGGTCATTGTTCCCACTATTTAATAGATTGTGCACTACTCAGTGGATGCTTTGTTCATACTTTACCTTCGATGATATCAGCAGCGGCAGTCTTTACATCCTTGCATTTGTTAAAACAATATAACGAAAAGCTCTGGCTAAAGCTTTGTTTTTACTGTGGGTAAGTGATCACATGATCTGTCTTAATAACATTTATTCCATTGCATTTACCCCAGTTATATTAATATTTGTTATCTGAGGGGTCAGATATTTAAAAATTCTAATTGCTTATGAAAATATGCTTATGGATGTATTGGAATGAATGCACATTCAACAATTTTAAAGTTTGCAATTTCAAGGGTATAATAAATATCAACACGGTATTTTGTATCATAAATCACTTTTATTTACTGTCGCTTATATTTACTTCACAAAATATAATTTTAATGTTTGTTTTAGATATTATTCTTCAGATGAGTTGATTCCCGTGAAGGAGAATTTGATGAATATTTTGAAACAAGTTAACAATCCAGCTTTCCAATGCAGAGAACCGTATTATAAATACCTCAGTACTAGATATTGCAGTGTTGCGCATATCGTCTTAGATGCTCTAGAAAATGCTGTGTAATCATGTTCATTTATATTTAACTATAATCACTAATATTTAATTCTTGCGGGCAAGTATTTGAAAACACAACTAGAAAATATACAATCTTATTCAATTAATCAAAAGAAATATTTACGTATGAATCCAATTTATTTATTATTTATCAGTCTATCGTATTTAAGTGTACTTATTAATTATACTTCTAAAATAATAAACATGTTAATGTATAGTAAATAATAAAAATTAATCGAAATGAAAAATAGAGTCTGAAAATTATAAAATTGCATTGTTTTGACATGGCTTTGTTGCTCCTCATCCAAATTATAATAAAATAAACTAAGCAGTGAGAAGAGCGGTCTATTAGCGAAGTTCAGAATTATAGAAATTAAGGTACGGTTAAATTGGCAAACCATGCAGCAAAATAGCAGATTATATTAACTTTTAAATCATCAGACGCAAAAGCAGTGAGCAGTCTGAAGGCAAATACTATGAATTATTTTTTTCAGCTTACATATTCAGATACAAATGTGAAAGTTGTATTTTCTTATTAGATTAAAATGCATAAAAAAATATTCTTATTAGACCATTTGCAGGCAAACTTCAAAACTGTGATATAATATGCTGAACATGTTTTATCAATATTAATATTATTTTATCATTACATTTTCAATTTTAGTTTCAGATACAACTTAACCCAACAATTATTTTACATACATATTTATTTTTAGTCGCTAACTAATTCACATTTAGGCTAAATGAATACTATGATTTTTTTTAAATTCATTTTTTTCATTAACTGCACTGGGTTTCAATATGTATGTTTCTTTGAATACACAATTTTCTTGGAATGCAATATTATAAAAAAATTACCAGGTATGATGAACTAGATGAAAATATTTTTATATTTATTTTCTTTACTCAGCTAATACTAATGAAAAATCAATGAAGTTAAGTTTCGACAAGACTATTTCTTATATTTGATCAATTGTAAAAAATATCTTATGACGTTCCCGAGTGAGTAAAACCATAGTTTGGACTTTGCCTATTTAGAGCATATATAATATTTACTATAAATAATCTTTTAAGCTTTTATTTTTCTTCATTTTTGAATGTAGTTTTACGCAATGTTCTAGGATTAGGGAGACACAAGTCAAAATATTTACGTACATATTGGTATGCTCTAGGAGAGTAATAATTTAAGGTTAACGCAAACTCACGAAGGGACGATGAATATATCCTCGAAAGCGGAGTATTATTCTTCTTTGAAATTTGTCTCTTAACCAAATCACCAGACTTCAGCCCGTTTAGAAATGACGGCTGCCTTGATTCATCAGAGGATTTTTTTTTCAACGAGTTTATAAGGCCAACTAGTCGATGAACTTTTCTTTTATAGTTTCGAATGATACGTTTTAATTGTTTTATTTCACTTTTGCTCTGAATCAGTGCTTCTCTCAATATTGTAGTATTTGAAGACATATCGTGAAGAATATTCTCAGTGGACTTGTCTACACCATCTGCGTTCTCCTCATTCTGAAAATATAATGCATAAGTATATTTCAAGATAAAGAGCAAGTAATTCTAAAAGTTACAGTGATATTGCCTGTTATTCTTGTTTGATATCAATTGTTAATGACTTTCATGGAAATTTTTTAAGTATTAATGGAAAATAATAATATAAAAAATCATGATATTACCGGTGATAATAAAATAGAAGGAATCGCCTCGTCATAAAGGCGACGCCTGCCTAGTTTAGTGATGAAGAAATCGGAAGTCTCGAAATGATTGGAGCACACGACACTTGTTTTGGACGGCGTCCACTCTTCCCTGATGGCTTTAGCCCATTTTTCTCTACGAATCTCATCCTTTGGGAACCTGGAAGATATTTTTAATCAATGTTATGCTAAAAAGACTGCAGAAAGCCGAGGGATCATGATACTCACAGGTGATATGATATGCCACATTTTTTTAATGTATGTAGACCACTTCTACTATTGCAAGTGGTAACAGCACAACAAACCATATTGCTTTATATTTAATAAATTTATTAAAATATGGTCAGGTAGTTAATTTAGTTATAAATAATTAACATTTAACCCATTTCAAAGGAGCTGTCAAAACACAAAACAATAATACTGGTGTTGAAGCTTGAAAAAAAGATGCGCATAAAAAAATCTACGATCTGCAAATATTATTTTATAAATGCTTGCGATGCTGCCTGTTTACAATTGAATCAAGTAAAATAAATTGTTTTGAATTTTTTAGTAAAGTAATATTTTTCATAAAAATAATAATTTCTCATCGTGTATACTGAGAGTATTTTTTGCGTCGTGCAATGTTGTCCACGGTTGACAATTTCTCGTTCAGTTGCCGCTGTTTTTGTTGCCGGTGTTTTTCTAACGTTAAACTAATTAACTTGAGATCTTGTCAACTCAAAACTGATACAATCTTCTTATTTTATTTTCCGTAAAAATGGGTGTAAGTACCGATAAATCTTATTTATGACTAAAAAAAATGTTTGATCCACGCAGCGTGGTTTGTTAGATTTACGTTCGCGAAGGCTCACTTCGGTTATTTGTTGTTTTTTTAGCGCAAATTTCCGACTAACAAGGGCAAGGAAAAGCGGTTGGCGAGAAAGGAAGAGCGCCAGAAGGTGGCCGTTTCGATGTCCGTTGTAGCGAAAGCCAATGCCTTGGAGGATCCCTTGAAGCCTTTTCCAGCCTTCAGAAAGTTTGACCGCGATGGGCTCACCGCCGAACTGACTTGTCTAAAAGTATCTCAACTAGATCATGATACACTTGAATGGGTTGTTAATCTTACAGAAAGAAATATGAAGAAGTCGTAAGTATATGTCTACCGCCTTACTATGTGATTGTACAGTGTCACCACATGATGAGTTCATGGTGGAGGCCATGGAAGTTTGACCCTTGTGTTGCGATGATCTTACCCGTAGCATACAACAATTGATAAATTTGGAGTTGGTTTTAAATCTACTCAAATGTTAGAGTGAATTCATAATAGTATGACCGTTTGCTGGCTGCAGAGTGCTTAACTTTATACTGCTACCAGATATTATGGCGAATTATACTGTTATTTGTAGAAATTAATCATTCCTTTGTTATATAAATATTTTATGCAGAATCTACTTACTAATCATAAGATTTATATAGATGCCGTTAATAGCTGTTCTGTTATACATGGCCAAGAGCCCGACTTGTCAAACTAAAATTCCCCTTGATGTGTTTACATGTATAATCTTTATTATTATTAGTACAGCCATCCGAAAATTTGCACAAAGATTAATAAAATAATTAAAATGACAAATAGTATGATTTATCAATTTACCGTCAAAGTTCAGAGATTATCCGGGTTATTGTCTACATAAATTAGCTCCAACTGCATCATTTATGACTTTCGATTTTTCCAATGATTTCTAATATTTCTTTTTCATTGAGAAACAATTTAAAACTAGCTTTATAATACCAAAGGACCTTATTTTAAAGACTCGGCCATGAATTTTCTGCTGAAGTTAAAGAACGTCGCTACTTGTAATGCACGCAAAGTTTTAATATATTCTTGATGTCTTAGAATGAACATGACTTATGCATTATGCATATCTTTCTCCAGTCACAATAATGTGTGTAAATCTTTCAAAACTTATTACTTTTTGACGATGAGCAGTTTTAAGTGTTTGATTTGTTTTATCTCGAATAACAGTCCAGATGAAGGTCATTTCATCTTTTATCTGTATTTGGAAACAAAAAGAGTAAATCCATTTGCAAAAAAATTTCATTGACGCACATCTGTTGATTATTTTTTTCAATGCTCTCAAATGATTTATAGATTATTATATTACAAAAGTGAAATTTGAGATGAAAACACAGGAAGGAGATTACTAGGTGTTTAGATTCTTATGTTTTGGCTATGTTACTGATCTCATCACGTTTTAGTCTTTTATTATTTTCATCACAGCACTTGCAAAATTAATTTACTGTTTATCTGGGAGTTAGAGAAGTTCTCCGCGTGTAGAGCTGGCAACCGTGTAGTTATTAATTGAAGACCTTTGTCTCCGTTTGCTAGCTGAGACATGTTACCATTGCCAAAATCGACGGCAAATTATGAAGAAATCCAAATATGATATTTAAATTCATGTAATTTATTTACTTTGGTTTAAAAATACTAGGAAAGGCTAGTGTCATTTTAGTTTTAAAAAATCTTAAATAAAATTTCCACATTTTTTTCAAATATCTTTTATATAAAATCATTTCATTGTACTTTTACAGATTAAAATCTATATTATATAAAATCATAAATAATCCTTAATTATTAACTTATATTTAAATGATTGTGAATTGTGATGTCAATGTCCGTACGTGATTTTGCTTATAAACTATTTGACAGGTATTTTGATGTTTTCACCCAAGGTACGAGCAATGCTCGTGGGGCTGGAATGCGGAGACCAAGCGGGATGAGATGACTGAAGACGCTGCCTGGTACTTGATAGCTAAGGACCCATCGGGAAAAAATCTTGGCTTCTCACACTTCCGCTTCGACATGGACTACGGAGATGAAGTCCTTTACTGGTAAGTCAATTGATCTCGAGCACGAGGCCATACTCCATTTGGAGTACGAGCCGGCGGCTTGCTGTCTAACTTATTCTATTTCTGTTATTTACACTCGTCACAATGTCCATGTTGAATTACTGCTACCTTTTCTAAAGCGATATTGATATTATTTCCTCGATAGATAATAAAATACTTCATTTCATAAATACTTATTTGTATGTTTTATGCGCTTGTTCTTATAATAAATTCGAATCGCAGTTACTGGAAGATAATCAGTAAAACTATATGTACAACTCTCATTCTCTTTTGAAATGTCCCGTTTCACAGTACACCTCTTCTTTTAATGCACTCCCATTCACTTTGGTGTCAATGTTATTATTAATGGTGTGCAGCACACCATTCATGTACGGTTTCGTAAACCCGTTTGTTTTGGCGTAGCCGTTAGATGTTGTCCATCCGTTCTTGTAAGTGTTGTTATTATTTGAATTTTCATCTAAATCTTTACCACTGCAAGTTTCCTTGTTAGACGTCATTTTTATAATTGTTCTGAAGAACAGCCTCACGACTAGGAATGATATGACGATGGCCACAAATATGAAGGAGAACACGTCCAAGAGCAGATATTGGTACCACGTCAGGTCGAGAGCTGCCGATCTCAAATGCCGAGCTCCCTTATATTTGATTACGTATTCTAACCAATAGATGGCGGTGTCCATAGGATGCTGCGGTCTGTCCGTGAACAGCTGTGATAAATGCTTCATGTTTTCGCTATAGCTGTAAATAAAAAAAAACGCCTTCATTAGTAACATTATAATTTATATAAATTTTTTAAATATGAAATAAATAAATTAGGAAATTTACCTGGTATCATTGATCAGCTTATCCAGTGCGGCCGCAACGGTGACCGGGTTGACATCGTAGTAGTCTATGATCTGCGCTACTCCTCTGTGGTGGAGTTCAGCCAGGTTGAGGGCCTGGTCTGCAAACAGCGGCACTCCCAGGATGGGCACTCCGCATGTAATAGCTTCCTGACTGCCCAGCAGGCCTCCATGACTAATGAACACTTTCACCGAGGGGTGGCCTGTTGAAGACATACCATCATTATTCAAAATTGAATCTAGAAATGTATTGATTCCTTCATTATGTTGAGTAAGTTATTTTCTAATGACTCACATAAGATTTCGAGTTGAGGCATCCACATTCCAGTCTTGATGTTGGGAGGCAGGTCCGGCAAGCTGGAGTTATCCACCTTCCACAGGACCCTCTGCTTGAGGCTGCCGAGGACGTCTATGACTCCCTGCAGCTTCTCCACCGGTATGGATTCAATCTGAACCATCGAACCGAAGCTGAAGTATACCACCCCGTGCACCGACTCGTCGAGGAACTGTTCAATATCCTGGAGAAAGAATGGAAACGTTAAGTCACTGATGTTTACACTGGATCAATCATATTGCATGCGGCCCGTTATGTCACGCGGAGATACCGCGGGTGCGTCGCACCAGTGCCAACGCATTCGTGATATCTTGCACCAACTCGGCTCAGAGCCGAAGAGGCTCTCGGTTGAAGCGAACGGCCGATAGTGGAGAGGATTGCATAGTCACCTGCGGCAGTTTTCCGGGGTTCTTGATGTGAAGCCCGCCGACCTCCACGATCTGGGGCACCCATGGCCGCACCTGGTTGATGCTGAAGTGGCTGTTGATGAGGATCATGCTGAAGTTTCTGGCCATGCTGCCGATGCTAGGCAGCGGCCCCAGGACGTTCTGCGCCAGGGTGTGCGCCTGCCAGTTGGCCAGGACCTCGTACGTGACCTTTATGATGGCGCTCATGACGGTGTTGTAAAGCCGCTCGTAGAAGTTCATCCACTGCGTTGTCGGGTAGAAGTATAGGGGCACGTATGCGGGGTTGTCGGGGTTTGCGACCATGCCGTTGACCCACGGGAGGGTCACGCTGGAGACCAGGCCTATCGACGGGATTCCCAGCTTGTGGGCGATGGCCAGGAAGCACTCTGAGCCGAAGATCTCCGTGACGAATAGGTCGAACTTGTACTTTGGGTCGAGCAGCTCCAGGACCTCCGGGTGGTTGAGGCCTATCTCGCAGGACTCGATGCAGTCATTGATGAGGTCCAGGTGGCTCTCCAGCGGAGACATGGACAACGGCACGTCTATGGAGATGTTGTTGGAGAGTGCCGGGAGGGTGCCGTCCAGGCTTATGTCTACGAAGTTTTCTATCGGCTTTTTCTGTGAAAAAAAAAATGTTTTGATTATTTACAGTCTAGACGCGTGGAGATTGATAGCGTTTTACTTTTTTAAGTGTTAATTTCATAGTATTGAAAAAAATAAACAATTATTTATTTATATGAATCGGCGAGTAAATGCTCCAATCAAACCTCGGCAGTGTGATTTTTAATGTACACAATCATCCGAAAAGGAGAAATTGTGTATCGTCATATTAAAACAAAAATAAAATTTAGTATTCTTAAAATAATTCTCTCAATATTTCGTTCAGTTCGGGCTTAGTAGTAAACCCAGCAATAACTTTTTCAAATTATTTTAACAAATTTAAAAATTAAAATTAGAAACTTTAAAAACAATAATTTGACAAAATCGATGGACTCGAGTCCAGGCATAAAAAAAATCCCTAAAATGTTTTTTGAGAAGGAAGAAATATCATTTTTAAAGCTTTTTTTCTTTTACACTCTACTATTTATTTCTAGTTATACGTAAAAAAACTGATCTATTCTGGATTTATTCCAGAGTAAAGTGTATACTTTTTATAACTTTTTAATGTATCAAAATATGCATTAATTGTGCTTTTTAAACTAAAAAAAATAAATTCGCGAGTTTACGTATTCCTAACAGCAACACCAAACGTCAAATAAAATGTCGCACACGGTCGCTCTCCGCTTAATGGTTTTTAATCGATGTCTCACTTAAATAACAATAAGTCGCCGATGCATTTTTAATTCCACTCGGAGACGCGTCGACGCACAATTTGACAAATCGACCGACAGCAAAGCTGCCTAGACCCGCAGCCGACACGACCGACAACCGATTTGTAATTAGCCGATAGCGTCCTCTTATTGAATGGTTTTTTTTTTTTCATAGAAACGCAAAAGAGGACGCTTTGGGCTATTTACCGCTCGGTTGTCGGCTGGGTCGCAACGGGTGCAGGCTCCTCGCATCGGCCTCACCTCCGGCCTAATTGCATCGGTTTCTAATGTCGCCGAGATTCCGCCCGAAGATTGCCAGCAGCCGAAGACGAACTCGGCGGAGTATTGTTGCAAGTCGGCCTCCCGCTAATTCAAACTGCAGCAATTTTTGTTGCGTTGATGCATTTACGCATGCGATGAATATCTTTACTTCTCAACCCGATATATCTTTGTTAAAAAAAGAAGAAAAACAAAACAAAAATTTTCTGCGATCCTTTGGAATTTGGTATTTTTGAATTTGGAATTGTTTTTTTTATGATGCGCATCGGGGGTCGACTCGAGGGAAGTTGCTCGTATTTTTGACAATGGCTTTGTTCGAGAAAACGATGGAACTTTTACACTGATTCTATAGACTTTGCAAAAACACACGTCGCACTCGGGGGGGAGGGTGGAGTCACCAAAAAGTGTATTTCGAATGGTCGAACTCACCGACGGGAAGTGGTTCACGACCGTGACGCGGTGGCCGCGCGCCGCCATGGCCCTCATGAGGCTGCCGTACATGACGTAGTGGCTCTGCGTGTTGGTGGGGAAGATGGCCAGGATCCTCGCGGCGTCCGCGGCGCCCAGCGTCAGCGCCGCCAGCGCGATCAGCGCTCTCACAGCCATCGCGGACGAGTGTCGCTCGCGGACGACGATCGACCCTCTCGAGAGTCGCCGCCGAAATGCGCCGGGCGGCCGGCCGGGCGGCGTATTATAGCGCGGAGCGTCCGCCGGTCCGCCACCGCCGCCGTGTGCCGCGGAAGCTCGAGCGCCGGGCGGCGACTGTCCCCGCCAAGGTCTCGGGTCTCGGAGTCGCCTTATCTGGCCGCGCTTCTCGCGCCCGCCGCCAGGCTCGCGCCGCAACTTTTCAAATTCGAAAACGGAACGGAAGCGTTCGATCCGGATCCGGTGCTCGACGCGTCTTCGCGGTTTTCTCTCGCGCGGGGCTCGACTCGGGCGGAGGACTTCTCTGGCGCTGGAGCCGCGGCGGACTGGCGGCGGCTCCGCGCGGGTGGCTATTTATCTCCGTTTTTCGACGCTCGATAGTGAAATGGTCTCGTTTGACCTAAAAAAAAATTATCGATGCATGTGAGAATAAATACGGAGTACATATTGTAAATAAAATACTACGATAAATTCCGATCGATCGATCGATTTGATTCGTTTTCGTCGATACTGAAAATTAATTTGTTGAAATTATTGCGTAGTTTATTTATCTTTTCCCTATTCTTATTACAAGGATTGAGTAATTATAATAAATATATACTAAATTTTTGTTCACCCTGAGACCGCGCAATCGTGATATCTCATTTTATTTAAAATAATTTGGAAAATTTTACCTACAGTAATTAATTTTGTTATGCGAAAAAAACATTTTTGATTTGTTAAATTCAAATGTACTGTATTAAAATTGACCCCGAATGACTTGAGCCTTGATCGACTCGGCGAACGACTCGCGAAGACGCATGCCGCGACATTTCAGAATATATGACCTCAAGTATCCAAACAAAAATTGATAATAATATTATTGGACTAGTTTTGCTATAGTATTAATTTAAAGTTATTGTGTTTCGTCCTTGACCCAAAACCGAACATCTACCTATTATGTAATTGGTCATTCAAACGTGTTTCAGTAAAAGCTTCAGGAGAGGAAAGTTTATTTTAAGTGCGGAGTGCTCGCAATGCAAGCTTAAAACCCAGGCGAGCTTATTTTATTGGTGTTTTTGATATTTATAAGAATACTAATTGTTTCTAAATTCAGGTTGTGCACAATACTGAAGGAAGTGTAATAACTGTGACGTGCTCGAAATATTGGTTTTTCTAGTTTCTTATTTTGACAAAAGTGCAGGGTTAGGCAGGGAGGTATGGATGATTTGAACGGAGCGCCACGCGAGGTGGGGATAACCTTGGTGGATAAAGAGTGGGGGGTATCTGCTCGTCGGGAGATTTTTGTAATGGCAACATCCATGTTACACATTTAAAAAATAAAATTTAAGTTTCGTTAAAAAATGAGTGTGTAACTGTTATGAAATTCAATATTTTTGACAGAGAGTACTTGGTGGAATTCCATTTTAATATTTTTGAATAAAATACTTGAGTGATTTTCCACATTTTTATTTTTATTAGTGACCGGTTTCGCCAACCTTTCACGTTGGCATTATCAAACAGAGCCATGATAATGCCAACGTGAAAGGTTGGCGAAACCGGTCACTAATAAAAATAAAAATGTGGAAAATCACTCGAGTATTTTATTCAAAAATATTGTAACTGTTATTTCAAATCATCCATATCTCCCTGCCTGTATAAATGTTCGAAAGGAAGGAAAAACTTTTCTGTGATTTTCCTGTACATAACAGGCGAATTCCGGAAAAATCTGAAGCTATACACTGAATGCGTGTTCTGTTTGTGCATATACAGAGTGTTGCGGTTGTATTATATTTTTTTATCAGACTATCCAAGCTAGGATGTCTCCCGCTCAATAAGTGCAATCACACTCGGGGGGGGGGGGTGGGTGGGGGGTGATGCTTGCGGGGCGCCAGGGGCAAGGCCGCGAGGTGCCCCGCCCCGCCCCGCCCCGCCCCGCCCCGCCCCGCCCCGCCCCGCCCCGCCCCGCCCCGCTCCGCCCCCGCCCCAGCCCCCTGTGCGGCGCGCCCCGCGGGGTTATCGCTCGCCGCCCGGTACCGAGAAGCTCGCCGCCTAAGGACTTAACACTGCGGGGTTTTCTGTTTTCCCAATCTTTATTAAAAAATAATTAATGCGTTGTAAACAAACTGAATTTTTTTTTTGTTTAGATTGTAGCGCGGATACTGAGTAATTTACTTTGGATTAAATCAGTATCTGTCGAAATTCCCGGCGTACAAGTGATCCGCGAAAATTATCAAAGTTCTACTTGTTTTAGTGTATAAAAAAAAAATGACAAATACACACATACGTTGTTTACTTTTTAACGTATAATATTTAATATTATGTCACGTTTATTTAATTTTTATTAAGGTGAATCTTTTCTTTGTGACCGTCCTTCCACACAAGTTTTAAAATCTTTTCGTTTAGATACAAATTATTTATGCCAAAGACATGCATTGCACATTGTTTGGTGTTTTACTTATTCTGACTATTCAATTAGGCAAATCAGTAGCTATGACAATTTTACAATAAAAAAAAATGGGTATCCTAAAATAAATCATGGTACTTTTGTAATACACAATACCCAGTCCAGGTGAGCGGGGATGATAAATTGCTATTCTGCCACCTTTGCCTGACACCTCCGCACGTGGAGTGCTCGTGATCTTCCGGTGTCGTGCCTTCAGGGGATTCGATAAACTCAGTGCGTTTATCTGAACAGTTGACGTAGGTTACTTATGTAGTTATAATTTAATGTATTTGCGTCACCTTTAAAGAACGCACTATGATAAGTATATTATATTAGGAGCTTAAATGCTACGGAAGCTTCTGACAGAATAAACCGGTGCATAGAGACGAATATACGTGCGCTCGTCAGCTCTGATATAATCATCTTCTCTATAAATGAATCCAGTCTTGTCGATTAACCCAAGTCGTCAATAAAAGCAATATTGGAATATCACATAATATACGTATAAAATTATATGTCAAAGGTTTATACTTGACAAAAAAAAACACGTGCACCCTTCTCCTACCACGAATTACTGAAATATATTTTCCCGATGCACTCCTACCTAAAACATATTGTAAGCGCAATAAATACACCATCTTGAATATTTCTATAAAAACTAAGTGATTATTGGCTGTTCCTCTCGGAGATTCGCTCAGATAGCAACCAAAGATGATAGGCTCGCATACATAATGAAATATTACAAAACACTGTGATAATCTGTGATATCGGGCAAATCGTTTCGATTACAACGCATGTCTCAAAAAATATCGAGTCGATTCCTCATTAGATATTCGTACTTAAAATATTTTATCGCGATCGAAATGGTGCGAGAATATTCACTTTATCTTTTTGTTTGTTTTTTTTTTTTAGGACTTCGATTCGCTGTAACTAGTGTAAAAATATAACAAATCTTTAATTTATAACTATTTTTACAATAAGCTGAACTTACTTTTATTAGTCTGACTTATAGGTTTATATATTTTTTGATTCTATGACTAAATATGTTTGTTTAGTATTTTGTGACAAAAATCGTTATTATTGTATTTTTAAGCTTTCAGTAAAAGATATAACTTAAAAAGCAACGATATATTTTTTTCCTAAATCTTACATGACAACAAAAAAAAGTATAGAATCTTTGAATCTGTACTCTTATCTCGTTTTCTTAGAATTGGATAAGTTTTAATCAAAATTATCAATTTCCGTATTATTATTTTGCTCTCAGTGTCCGAATTCAAGCGATAACGTCATCCGAATTTGTCGTTAAGTAAGGATTTTATTTTATTTTATAATTTCGTGAATTTTGACTTAAGCGAATAATTTTATTTAATGCGAATTATATCGCATTTTTTATCGTCAGTGATAATCGGAATGTGCGTGATCTTAACCTTTTTATAAGACAATGTTTAAAAAATCACGTATTTAAGTATTTAGATACGATTATAAAAAAAGAGAATATTTAAAGAGTTTTTATTTTTATCACAATAATAAACACTTTGCACAATTTATTCGGGGCCAGCCGTATTCTCCTTGCACCATTCTCCCTAATATACCCATGAACACTGGATAAGCATGAATATATGGTCACCAACTTCCTCTGAGGAGACACACCTCAAGGAGAGAAAACAGATTTGATAGCATCTTATTCCTTAGAAGTATTTTCGCTCTCGCCGAATTCACGATCTGTTGACAATTGAAGTCATTTTAAATCGTTCAGGTAATCTGAACGCACTTAGAAAAGTGACTTAACTGCATCATAAACCAGTTTAAACGGAACACGAATTGATAATATCGTTTCTTGTTTCAATATTCGTGATATCGGGAGACTGGGTGGCATTCCTGGACCAAGATTTTTTTTAAATTTTCTTAAGTTTGATGATTTGGTTTCACAACTTGAATCCAAATCATAAGCCGATAGCTTTTTTTTAGGCAAAATCACGAAGACACCCAAAAAAGGGACGCTAGGGAAAAATAAATATTTTTAAAATTTTATTTTGAATTAAACTTTTTTGTATCATTAAAACGAATATGTAATTAAATAAAATGAAAAACTTTTATTAAAATGTATTATATTTTGTGGTTCGGGTGTGATTTAAAAGGCATTTGGGAACAATATTGTGACACCTGAAAGTCTGTCTATTAACGAACAATAAACACCTTTTAATTATCACGACCGCACTATCCGTGTTATTATTGGCCATATTTTTCAGCCCAAAAAGACAAGATACGTGAAAATAAATAAGTATTATTTTTATGATGTGCACAATGATGAAATTGTAACGCACGTTTCATCACTTGACACCGGCTAGCCTTTAACACTGTTTATGTAAGATCGCGCTTTTTGATGACTTATATTTTAATTAATACTTTTTTTAAACATCACAATTTATTCGAGCAGTATTTCTGTAGCTGGAAAGTTTGATAAGGACGTCGAAATACGGACTGCGTACCTTATACGCCAGTGGCGTGTGGTTCGTACGAGCAAAAAAAATATTGCAATTTATTTAATTAGAAAACGTACATTAAAATGTTATATATGTATAAATTTAAGCATAAAACTATTTAGTGATGTTTAAAAAAAATTTTTTTGTCCTGAAATTTTCCGCTTGAAGCACATTCGTAAAACTAGTCACTTCTACAAAATATTGTAGTGGAACTTTACCAAGCACTTTCTGTCAAAAGTATTAAATATGTATCCATTCAACCAAAAGTGAGCTTCATCGCTAAACAAAATTCGCTTATGAAAATCGGGATCAACGGCAATCTTGTTTTTGGCCCAATTTGCCCAATTTGAAAGCGTTGTTCAGGCGTCAGTCTATTCATGTTGAAATGCCAAACCAAACTAAACATAAATCCCTTGACAGCTGACAAAATGGCCGCCAGTTAAAACAGTGTTGCCAACTTAAAGTTCTATACCTCTATAAAAAACACCCTATACGTTGATTTAACAATAAATGTATTTTTCAAGTCGGTTGATCGATTACGCATCTTTCCGAGAAGTTTGTTTGAGAGTCGTCAACAAGTCCGCCGAGCGATAGAGCTTTGTCTCGCGACCTGCGGGAAGGTACGGGAGATAAACCGTGACGCGCGCCCCGCGAGTCGTTGACCCCAGCCGGCCAAGTACGAATCCATCGTTGACTTGCAAAAACACCCCCGGTTATTTAAACAGCGACCCCATGCTGGGTTTGAAACATAAATTCACACGTGTGTATGCGAATTTTAAACGTATATCTATCCAGCAAAGAAACGGGTGCACCGCAACGGACTTGCATATGACGAGTCAATTTTTCACTCGGCTGCAAAAAAAGTGTCGTGCAAAAAATGTTCTTCGTTTCATGTGTGAATCTATCATTGCCTGTGCTCAGACGAAGTGAACTGTGAATTGATGTAATGACTCGTAAGAGTCTGATTGGAGGCGGATCTAGTGGCAGACTTGGGACTTGACAATTCATGTTATCTGAAATTTAAAAAAAATGGTCATTACAGCAACCAACTTGAACTGGTTTATTTTATCAATACCTGTATTTGTTTTCTTATCGGTTTGAGTTGATTTCTTATTGAAAACCATCATGTTAACTTTTAGTCCATTGGGATATGAAAAGTCTGCGTTTTCTTTATTGATTGTACATTATCCAAGATGCCGGCATGTATCCGTGTCGCGTATTTTTAAAGCGACAATAAAAGCTATTTGAATCGTTGAGATTTTCTGATAAATATATCACAAACATAGTCGAAACATACAAGATTGAAGATAATGTCCCGATGCTTATTTCCGTGTTGATTTTAGCCGCTACGCAATAGTATTTAAGATTATTTTCTGATATGTATTTTAACTTTTTTTTTCAAACTTCGGACCCTGCGAATTTCACAGCACACAAAACTTTTTAGGAAAGCATAACATATACACGAAAGCATATAAATATAATTACGGAATCTTGACAAATAGTCATTTCTTCGACAATGTCTAAATAATTAATTCCCGATTTAATGGCGTTAGTGCGTTCAATACGCATTGGCGATGAGTAATTAGTGAACATTATCTAGTTACGTAATTAATGATAGCTGTTTAGACGACACGCAGACAGGCCAATACTTAATTGTTTTCTTGGTAGTTATCAGCAGTGTGCAGTTTGTACAAGCGATAATTCACTGCATGTTTTATAAAACATCATCTTCAAAACCACCACTACCGGTAGAAATATATATTTTTTTGAATTTTAAATATTTGATAGTTCAAATATTTCTTCATTGTAACTGCTTTATTAGTTCTTATATATTTACAGTTTTTCTGTCAGTGTCAAGGTTTTTAGCAGTTGAGGGCGAGCCTACTTTTTCTCGTCTTCAAGATTATCATCGCTATGGTAAAACACTTTGAGAATGCCTCAGCAGAGTCCTTCACCAACATTTGGTTCGGCCAATATAGAACGGTATGTTTGTTTTGCAATTAACAGGATTTTCGGCATTTAGCGCCAACACCACACCTCATAACTGTCTTTAATTATATCTATATAATTAGAAAAAATAAATATTTTTATCGAGGCGAAAGTTTCAACGTTTAAATAGTGTGTCTGAAATTGTGACTTCAAGGTGAAGCAGACAATAACGCGATCTGTGAAAACAAATTATTTTGCTGCGTAAAATGTATTTTATGACTGCATTTATTACACCAAGGTCGCCTCGTGAAAATTAAATGCCTGGTACACCTTATATCCTTCAGTAGAACATCCTCTCTTAGGAATGAGAGCACATACACCTTTGACCGGTCGTTGATGTCTCCGTTATATGCGGAAATATATACATTATTATTTATTCTTTCACCTGTAGATGATTCCAGTTGGATACGTGGAAACTGTGACAGTGTCTTTACCAGACACTGTGGCTTAAAAAGTTCTCAGCATCTTTTCAAAAATGCATGTTTTTGTAAAATATATCTCGATTCATCCGAAGCTGCGAATGATATTATATTCAAACGCATTATCAACATTTGTTTATTCAATTATTCGCCGATTATTTTATTATGCATGTACAGTCGAGGCTATCGCCTGTTTCGCAGAAACATATTGGCAAAACACAAGCCAATATGCCATATGCACCCGCCAATCAAACAATAATTGTGATAATTTTTTTCTCATCGTGTAATTAATGTGTTTACCGTTTTGCTTCCAAATTCCCAGTGTGCGGTAACGGATGTACACTCGAGATAAATCTAAAACCGCGGTCGAAATTCTTTGGTATTTTTTTACGCCTAAGTGGGGCATAAAATCAATGTAAGTGTCGTGCGCTGAACCGCGGCGGCAACGAGCGCCGATAAGACAATGTGCAGAATATAATAGAACCCCGATTCATTCATCCGGTGGAGTGTGTCGGCGATATCGCGCTCCGCGATGGCGAATTTCAAGATTTCGTTTGGCGGTTTGTTTACGTTGGGGTATCTATTGAGGTCAGCGGTGATTGGGATAAATTCGACGCTTGTGCTTTCCGAGAGCGAAGATTAAAAGCTTGTGATTTACGCTGTTGTTTCGGAGAAACTCTCGCCGTATTCCCCGGCGGTACTTGGCGGCGAGGCGAAACGTCGCGAGAAGAAAATTCGGTGTGCTTTCACTTTTTAGGGTGTGATTTCGTTTGCAAAGAACGATTTACCTTTCAATAACGAAATTAGAGAATCTGTATACGCTACCGCCTAAGCCACACCTTGTAAGCCCAACAACTATAGTCACTTACCATATTGTAAGCATAACCCTAAGAACTACAGTAATACCCAGTTAAGTGAAATTCGCTTATATCGTGGTTTACGATTAAACATACACACATATTTAAAACTTAATACAAAAAAATACGAATAATTTGAATCAATCACTTTATGCAGTATTACATGTTATTTTTACTGAAAAATACATGTATTGTCTTTTGGGTAGCGTTTCTTTTACGTTCTTGTAAAATACGTTCATAACACCCAACGCTGTTTTTAATTGTTAAGAAAAGTCAATGACTACATTGTGTTCATATACATTCTTAAAATAAGAAATTCGCGTAATGCGAGGCATTTTAACGCGAAATTTGAAATTCGCGTTATAGTGAAACCGCGCATAACGGGGTCGCGTAAGGCGGGGTATTACTGTATAGTAAAACTACTAAAAGAAAAATAAAATAATCTTGAGTCGGGTTAATTAATGTTTATCAGTAATGGTTAGGGTTGTATGTAGGCTAAGGTGGGTTGGAGTTACCATTGGAATATAAAAAGATTAAAATAATAGGTATAGCAGGTTTTATTTTTCTGTTGCCTCTCCTCATAGGAGTTTAGTGACCATTTCCTTTAACATGTCTCTATCACCAATTCGGCTGCACTTCCGATCTCCAGTATTCACAGGTTTTATCAAACAACGATAATTATTATTCGTATATATAAATACATATTGTTTAGTCAATATAAATAGCTAATCGTGGTGTGTTAACTAGAGATGAAACATCGGAAAGAAATGATGTGTTTTTATTTTGTTGTTTATTTAATATGAATTGACTTAGAATTGACATGTCCCAATAACACAAATGCCACATCTAATGCTGTAATAAAGTTGGCAACCTTTCAAACGATTCGTAAATTATTATAAATATTTTTTTTTTGGTCTTTGTTGTGGGCAAAAAGACCATGTCGAAACTTATAAATTTTACTAGCGTTTTTCTTTTCATTTCACGCCTTCTAACTATTCAGAATTGCGATATGGATCGGAGGCTCGAGGCGGTAGCATTTAGGCTAAATAAATATAATTGGTTTTATTTTCTCAAGACAATTTTTCATGATAACATCATTTGTATGCTCCGATATTTGCATCGATTGCTCAAAATGGAGTCTCAGACTTAAGGCGTGAAGTATTTTTGTATGTATCACCATTGTTTGTTTTCTTTTTACCTTGTGCTTTCTTGGGCGCACTTTTGACATGAAATCTGGTTGTAGATCTTTGCGGCGATTATCTACGTTTTATATCAAGTATGGCGTATATTTATTGCTATAAGATAGCCGTTATTTGTTTCACTTTATATTAAGAGATACGTTTCGATTTATCTCGAATCTTCATCACTAAACCGGTGCAATGATATATGCGTTTTTAATATTTTGAATAAACATGATATCAAGATAACAGCCCAAGTAGACGCGCTTTGTTATTGATATTAAGGCAAGACTGATGCTCAACAAGCATGGGGTCCCATCGGTTTTTTTTCAATTCTCTCTTCTTCAAGTGCTTTTCCTCGGGTTGTTTTCTTTTTCATTTGTAGACGCAAGCGCAGAGCATATATAAGTTATAAATGTTAATATTTAACCTGCATTAATCATACAAATATGCGAGCAATCTGTTTGGCGAAATTCTATTGCCGTTACAGATTGGATTATATTTGTTCAGACAGTTAAAGTAAACCGTAGCTTACGTAAGCCGCACAATAGCAACTAATGACGTGAGTTAGAGGCTGGCAAGTTTGCTTGCCGACTGCTGGATCCCGCGTTCGCATCCGGGTGAAGTGTAAACATTCTGAACAAAACTTTCTGTTGCTAGTTTTCTGTGATTTCTCCGAACACAACCATAACACCTTCTAAATCATTTTGAGTTACTCGTCTACTCTTACACACCAGTGTGGTTATAGAACTCATCGTTTTTAGATAATCTAAACATGTAATAAAAATTAATAATAATTTAGTTGCGACTGTTTCCACAGAGTTTATTTGCCAAAAATTGTTACTTCGATGCGTTGTTTGCTTTCTTCTTTTGTAAACATGGCGGGATAATTTATTTTTAACACGAGTCTCACAAAGGAAGAGATGTTCACCATATAATTTTGTGTTGATTCTAGATGTAACAGTACATCTAAGGTACTCGTTAGTTAGTCAAAACCTTAGTTAAGTACTACCCAATTAATTACCCATAAATAATAGGTATGGTATATGGCATTTTTTTACGAGTGGGAATTCTTATTATATGATTGGTGTCATGTTTGTTTGTGTGATTATTTCAATTAGCATATCAGTTCAGTACATGTTCGATACAGACTATTGTATCGTGAATCAATTAATTTTTCTTGTTGGTATTTTTATATACCAATATACACAGTGATTTTTGGAGCTAATCGAACAGGCCACACAAAAAGCATATTAATAAAATAAGTTTTAAAATTCATTATAGTAAAAATCCTGAAAATCTTAGTAAGACAATCGAGTATTTTAAACGCGGTAAAAACATCATCCCACAATAGTGTTAGCTACAAGTCATTACTGAGATTAGGTTCTTTGTTAGAATGTGAAGGAAATACTTATTAAGTATCTCAAAATACTATACACTCTTTTCAAGTCCAAGGAAAACTCCTTTACGATTAACGAAGGTTATTAATTCGTACATAGTCGCATTTGCTTCTGATCGCTTTGAGTCACTTGCTTAACTGCTTATTTTGCTGTGTTTATAGATCTGTCCGGATAATCTGAGATTGGATGTGTTAAATATTTATTTTTTGTGGATTGTATTATTTAATTCTTTCTTCTCGTTGTCGCATTTATAAAGGTTTGAATTTTTTCTATAAAAGATTTCTAAGCGCAAATTACTTTTATCGCCGTCAATTATTTACAATGTACTGTCAAACGCTGAAGTATTTAGGTATTTATCTTAAATTATAATTTAAAGGTTATTTCTCTTATATCGACTAATTATCTCCCATTAATCACTTAATACTGTAATATAGCAGGTTGACCATCATTCCCTGCGGGTCCCAGTCCCGTCCATTTGTCAAACATAACACGCGACCTTCTTATCTTCTTCTCTGACTTTTCCGGCGTAACAGGGGAAACTGTATAATTTAAGATTATCAAAATGATCGATGAGTCCATAGATCTTAGTTGTGCAGTATTTATACGGATGGGAAAATATCTTTTGAAGAATTTTGGTCAGCCTAACCTGTAGCAACAGTGATTATCTGTAATTAGCGTGATTTTACTGATATTGTCGTTACTAATTGAATACGCTTCAGAATATCTATTGGGAGGTTACAAATTATATATGACATCACTTTGGTAATTATCACAAATTAAACTGAATTAGTCGTCGAATCGATATAAATACAGTTAAAGTTGATTTGCACAGTTAAACTTAAACCCGACTCTGTTCTTGTATTACAAGGGAGCTCCTTCATACGAACTTTTCAAGTAGTCATTTTTATCGCAGCTACCTTATAAAGGTTCTTAAAAGGAAATAAAAACAATGGCACTCTATCATGTAATATCAGTTCATGTTTCAGTGGCACGAAGCTACAAATGTGTTTTCATTAACTAGTTTATAAGTCATTACCGTAATTGTCGGCTGTCAGATATTCCATTGACGAGACTCACCTGGCGTCTGTGTTAGCTTCGTTTAATTTTAAAATGTCTCCGAATTCTCAGAGTGATATTATTTTTAAGATTTCGTCGTTACATAAATATATCAATGTTAGTATAATTAATTTTCATTTTATCATAAATAAATATTTATCTTACATAACATGTAATGTCGTATTTGTAGATATTTAGTTCATGGCATAATTTTTTTTATCAAATTTGTACTCAAACCAAGGTTACTTAACGGTAAAAAAGTGATAGACAAAATTTGGAAGTACATTTCTGACAGTATTTTCGCAAAAGTATTTTTTTTATCTGTGAGTGAAATATTCTTCGCAAAAATTCTAAATATACCTAATAACTTATGAGTTTTAACACACACGTACATAACTTATTATTTAGTGTTAATATCGTATAAGTGTTGCTTAGCAAGTCCCATTTTCTTAGGATTTTCAGGTGGATGAATTTATATGAAATCCCACAAGAATAATATTTTTTATTATTATTTCTGAACGCATTACAAATACCTCAATAAATATTTTTTTATTGAAGTTTCATTGTACAAAAATATTGTAATATTGCCCGAATGTGTTTTGATAAACACAACGAGTATTTTACACAAATAAAGAGAAAAAAATATGGGTACTAGCTTTTTTGGAAATTTCTTATAAACTACTATGTATGAATCAAATTAATGGATTTTATATGGGGTCGCTCACCAACTGTAAGGGTCGTGGAATGATGACACAGCTGACTGCTGTTATGGAGCTATAGCATAGCATCCCACTGCTTTACAAGTAAATCAGCTGATTTAAAGTGCTTCAACACCCCTACACTCGATTAATATTTTGTAATCTTCACCACCCAACTTCAGTTACTTAAAAAATATTAAGAAGTATGAGATATATCAAAGATATTTTAATGTAGTACTTAAATATATTTTTTAATGAAACACATTTATAAATGTGAAAACGAGATATCACATGTTGATTTTGTAGTAAGTGAACTCTTTTATCAAATGTTTTTAGTTACAGGAACTAAATCAAAACAATAACAAGTGTGTATTACCGAATTTACTTAGCAAATTCTCTCCGTAAAATTAAATTAAAATTGGTGTAATTATGGCTCATTTAAATGGACATCATAGAACATGGAAAGTTTATTTTATATAAGCAAGGCGTAAGAAGCATTTTTTTTTTATATATAAGTGCAAATAGAATGCCGAGCCAGTGTTCATAGTTTTCTAAGGGGAAAATAGCATAGTAGAGTTCCCCGGGTCTTTCTATACCGCAGTTTTATATTGCTGATGCCTTTTATAGTTTTATATAGCTCTCTTTACAAAGCTCTGGCGCTTAGATCTGATACTTTTTATGCAGCAAGCTATCGAAACAATAGCAGTCCACTATTTGATGACCGATCCTTACATTTAAAGTATAACAAATTTGACCAGTACGTTGTGGAGAATCGATTCACATATGAAACGACCGGAAAAATTACATTTTTTTTTAGACAAATGGGTCAGTCAGGTGTTGTATCCAATGCAATCACAGTACTGTAAAACCTCGATATAACGGACAAAAAGTCATGTCAAATTTAAAATAAATTAAAACGTTTTAAATGCGAAAATGTAATTTTTTTTTAAAAATTCGTAATTTTCGAGAGTTGATTATAAAAAAAAACAGCAAACTTCCAAAATGCAAACACAACTTTATTTCTTTTTTAGTAGGATTACCGAAAGCAAGCGCGTCGATATCAAACATCAACATCACTTCACGACGAGTGTCCGAAGACAATTCAACAGAATTTTGTTTGTGTTTCGTATTTTTTATTTATATCTAAATACATACAGTGTATTTTTTTTTTATTTATTTCAAACCATTTTTTATTTAACGGACTTTCGGATTTAACGGACACCCCCTCTCTCCCCGATCGGCCTGTTATATCGAAATTTTACTGCATTACAAATTCGACCCGTATGTTGTGAATAAACAATTCACATGTGAAACGACAAGAAAAATTACATTACGATGGGTGATCGGGTGTCGTATCCAGTGTGCTGTATCCAATGCAATCACATGAAGCTCGAGAATTACAAGTCTGCGCATTGCTGTTTAAGCCAAAATTAAGGGACGCTAGTGGCCAATTGCAAACCGGTAGCAGCATGCTGTGTCGATTATTTGTCCAGTAGTGTTTGAGAAATTGAGACAGTTGTGTTTGTGAAACTGGTATCTGTATCTGTTCGCGATGGGCGGGGATGGCCACCTCGGCCGGTGGCGGCGACCACTCGCCGACTGCGTGTCTGCCCGGCCTGGCACAGTGACCTCCGACTCGGCGATAGCGCCCCCCGCGAGCTGCCTGCACCCGCCGCGGCCCAACCGGCAACCGGACGGCGGCGATAGGCCCAACAGCGCTATCTCACTTTGGGCGCCTTTTAAAATTTTTTTCACTGAAGAAACCACGAGAAAGAAAATGATACTGAAAAGTAGCTTGACGTTGACTTGGTCTGGTAGCCGGTTGACTTGGGCAGGCGCCGGCTCGCCGCAACCCGCACGACACCGCCCGCATCTAAATATATAGTTTTAAATATAGTTTTATTTGTTTTGTAGTTATTGTTTATTTACTGCCGTTTTCGGGCGAGACGATCTGGCTGGATAGGAGCGTGTCAGAACCACCGACACGAGTCGTAGCGCTGAAGATGATGATAATGCTTTTTTTTTTAACATTTATTTATAAATCTATAATAACTGTAAATGATTGAGTACATTTTTCCAAATATTAAAAATTGATTAAAAACACTTTTAGAAAAACATCATCGTGATTTGTGTGGGATTTGGGATGTTTTCTATCATTTCTATCATTATCAATCAATCAAACCTGTATATGCAAAATCGTACTTCCTGTGAGACGGTCTTCACAAAAATCAATAATATGTAATAACTGTTTTGTGAATGTCATTTTAGTGATAAAAAAAAATATGGCACGCGATTGAATAACAGATATTATTTGATCCTACACAATGGACTTCACAGAGTGATAATCGTTAGTTTCAGAAATATCGAATTAAGATATTATAACGTTTGTTTTTTATGTCATATTTGAAACATATTTTTTTTAAATTTATTACATTAATATATTTTTTTGCTTGACGCCTTCAAAACACTACGACTACCGTATTAGGTGATTTGGTTTCTTAGGCGTTGAGCTGAGGGCATCTTCAGGGATTTCCCTAAGATGGTTCTAGCACGGGGACCGAAACGTCGAAGGACTGATAACTTCAAGAAACTCAACATCTAAGAAACCAAATCATCTAATAACAACGGCTGCTAAGGCCTATGAGCATACCTGACTTTACATACAACTTGAACCCTTCCCCGTGGCTGTTCCATTTGGATACAGCGCTGAGCATGGCCGGATGCACCCTTGCCTTGATGACTTTAATATATATTAAAAAAAATTGTTACTTTATTGAAAACAATTCTTAATAACATACCATCACATTCGTGCAGGTAACGGCGAGCCGCAAGTCGGGTACAGTTGTGATGTAATATTGCATTTAGTTTTAAATTTTCTGAAAATTATGCGAGTGTGGTTGTCAATAATTATTATAGTGAGTGATGATTCACCATTCTGGCGCACTGTCTATGGTCTTATCGATAACGCACCCGAATAATAGTGACCTTTCCAAGGAAATTAATAGCGTGACGCAAACAGTGAACGTACCGCTGTTGATAGAGCAAAACCTCGTAAGCCACAGTCTTGCCAAAAGTGGGATGCTGCAGTTTTCTTTCTCGAACTGTGAAATATTTCAATAATCGCAAATCGTATTCTAATAGGTGAGGTTAGGTTATTTACTTATTTACACAGCAAGGTACCTTATTTATTAGTCATATATGCTACTATTTAGTCATATAAGTTGGGGCTTTATTTAAGTAAACAATTTGATTTGCTGTAGAATATACTTTTCCAATATCATTTCTCTTTTCCAGCTCCAATATACACATTTTTTACTGACTCTTGATAAACATAAAAGTCATCTACTCACAAGTAAAAAATCAAGGACCTTGAAAATACGACCTTGGTTTACGTATTTAAAAAAATATATATATTACTATATATATGAACTTTGAATCATAATAAATGGCAGATAATTACATCACAGTATATTTTCCAATCATATTTTATCATTTGTTCTTATCTTTATCTGCAATGCATGCTCAAGTTGACTGTTGAAAAAATGCTCACAATAACCATTTAAATAGATTCACCCGATATTGGTTTTAAATTTGCTATCGCCAGTTAAAGAAGATTATCTTCTAAATTTGCATGATCAGACAGCTCAGCTATGGGTTTTTCTCGCTGAGTAAAATCACTGTTGTTATCTGTGATAATGGATATATCTGACACGTGCTGAGGATGTGATGATGTTTTTCTGTCGGTATTTCGTAAGTCCAGTATTATATACGGGAGTGGCGCCTGTCCTACCTGTTTCGTTTGCGTTATCCTACTCTTATGATCTTCGTTCTATATGACGCTTGAAGAGCAGACGCAGAAAGGTTAATCAATAAAAGTCATTGATGGATTAAATGGAAATCCACAGTGCGTGCACTATTCAATTCTTCTAATTCAGCATGCTCAAATTATATGCGTTTTGTTGTCTTGAGTAAATATTAAAAATAAAAAAACGACACCACGGTTAATATTGTCAGAATAATTAAATTATAGTGTAGAGCAAGGGTCCCCAATATTTTTGCACCAAGAGCACATTCTAGAATGCCGGTCGGGTGGCGGGCACCATATATTTTTTCAAGGTATATTTATAGTTGGACATAGTCAACAATACATACAATGCACAAATAATATTTAATTCCAAAAATATAATTATAAATTTAAAAATTATTGATTACATTTTAATGTAAAATAAGTAGTAAATAAAAGCATACAAATTCTGGTTATTATTATTAAAATGGCTTTCTCCTCACTTTTTCTAGGGCATAGGGTTGGGGACCACTGGTGTAGTGGGTCCCCGAGTCCTTCTACACCGCAGTTTTATATTCCCAATATCATTATTATATAATATTTTCCTTACAGAAGCTTTGGCGTTTAGATCTGACACGCCTTCTGCTTCTGTTTCTTCTTCTATTTTCCCTAAGGAAACCTAATATATACTCGGTGAGATGGTCGCCAACCTCCTCTGAGGAGAGGCACCCGAAGAAGAAGGGAGAAGGTATAATTTATATACATACAAAAAATAATAGCTGACTTCGTTGCTGCTGAGTTTTTATTTGAATACTTCGGATATGAGGCAGTTCGGTTGATTGAGGATTTCACACAATTGTTGCTGTTTTGTGTATGAAACTTTTTCCGACGAATCCTTCGCTTGACACACTTAAAAATATTGTTGCGTAGAACGCAACCCGCTATCTAATCGCATTTTAATAAACCACATAAAAAATAGCTCCGGCTTTGTCGGTTATTTTAAAGAAATGTTTATTTATTTTCATATATATATATATATATATATATATAGCTATCGCGTTCTTTTAGCGTGGAGCGAGTGCGACACGCGCTACACTCTCCACGGTCCGCTGCACCGTTTGTAGATGTCTCGGCGCTATCTGCGCTGGCCTAACTGGGGCGCGACCGTTGTGTAAGAGATGGGAAGAATGCTTTCTACGAGTGGAAACACTGGAAACTAATCACGGGCAACACTCACTATCTTCTAATTTCTCTCGTGATTATTATAATACATAATTTTTCTATTTTTATTGTGACATCACTATCGCGCGAGGATATAGATCCATTTTTTTGTGTCATGTTATCTATTTTTATTAATTATCATTGCTGCGTCAAATCTGCGTAAAATAATATATGTTTATGTATAAACACTTTATTTATAATACAACTGAATTGATTTTCCCTTTCACATCACGACCGATAGTCAACTAATGCCTTAAATAATAATTTATTTCTTTATTGATATAATGTGCTTGTACCACAATTTTTTATATTTTGTACAACATCATTACTTTAGTGTTTTCACTACATATTTACTCGGGTTCTTATAAAAGAGTTGTAAATATTTTCGTATTCACCACTATGAAGGGAAACGCCTACTTAAAATATTAACCATGAATAACAATAATTTTTTTAATATTGATAAATTTTTCACAAAGTATAGCCAAAAGTTCAATTAATTTCATGTGTTACTTTATCGGCGATTACGGATCACTGTTCGTAGAATCGTTTCTCGGGTGAGGATCGTCTTATCTCCGCACGCAGCCCAGTTATGATTCCGTCGCTTTCATAACACCGCCGATAACATGCCAGTGAAAGTATTATGTAACTGACATTAGATCAGCGAATGACGTCCTAATCAATAGCACGAGCTAGCCTGAGGTAATCTGAGCACCTGCTGCAGCTTAAAAGTTCAAAAAACTTTACGAAAAACTTGCATTTTCCTTTGGATTCATTCTCGTTAAAATGCCTCGCATTACGCGATTGTATGAAGGTATTAAAATGCCGCCTATAAAGAAAAAAGAGCGTAAAACCATGACTTTGGAATTGAAGATGAAGGTGTTAAGAAGAATGGAAAATGGAGGCAAAGCAACAATTGTTGGCAGAGATTTTGGACTCTCAGTATCGACTGAAATTTTTAAAAATTAAAATTTCCAGCGATAGTTCAGCACCTATAAGTGCAAGAAAACGTTCTCGTTCGAGATTCTCTATCCTAGACTGAATGGAGAAATTACTGTCAGACTGGATCGAAGATTTACGAACGATATACGCGAATTTCACTTAACGCGTTTTTCTCCGGAACGTATCCCCCGCGTAAAGCGGGGTATTACTGTTTATATATACATGGATTGCTGATTTTTTAAATAGAAAATTTATATTGTAAAGGTGACTTTCCGTGTTTTAGGCTGCGATGCGTATCTGCTGATATTAAAAATATAATTGAACATTTCTTCTATTTCTCATTAACCTGTACAGGTAAAGTGTGGATTTTTATATATGTATTCTTGCAGTCAGCTATCTTCGACTGTCCTCTTGAAATCGCCTTTATCTCGGTGATTGTGATTTCGTTTGCAATCTATTCAGATAGCAGGTCCACGGTTGTTTCTTCCGAAAATCAGAACCGCCGAAATCTTGCACGCCTCGCTGAGTCACCAGGCCTGTGACAAGTTTGATTTTCATTTAGTGGCCGCGGGCGATAATGATGCAAATTGAGTGAAAAATTATCCCAACGTCGCGAGCAAACACAGAGCAGGAGTTTATTGTTGCCTATTATAAAGCGCTTTCCGGTTATTTTTCGTTGGTTTTTCCAAGTCGTGCTGTCTTCATATAATTTCGGCTCGGGCAGTCCCGCGCCACTTTTGCGATGCGAACTCCTCGCTCACGATCTAAGCTTGTGTAATATTTAGGAAATCAATTAACACACGAAACGACGAGAAAAATCCTCGATAAGGCTTTTCACGACACCGGTGAGACTCGAACACATACCCAGCGTGCTCAGCTCAACAACAACACCGTAGCTTATGTAGTTATAGTACGAATATATTATTAAGGTCGAATCCCACAGGTGTCGTAAAAAAACTTTTCACAGACTTTTTTCGTCGTTTTCATGTGTGAATCAATTACCTTAATATTGAATATATATTGGTAACAAAATTTATTAATTCAATAGTGACAAGTTATTAAATCTATAAACTATACTCGTCTGTTGATGGCTCTTTTAAAAATAAGGCGTTGTCGGCTTTTTAACATTTAAATAATTTATTTTCGTACACAATATCGTACCACGATTACTACCTTAAACAATTGCGTTCAAAGTAGTTACTTTTCACAAAGTTCTTATTTATTAATCTATTGATATTAATGTCGGGCGGGTTCATTGCACGTCTGCGCCGCGCGGTCGCCCCCGATAAGATTGCCCTCCGGCAAGTGTGAAAATTTTATCTGAGTAATTATTTACTGCCCTTTGTTTATTTTACAAATTGTAAACAAACAAAAAAAATAATAACAATCGATACAGCATGCACAAAAAAATCAATATAATCATTCTTTCAAAACTTGACATCACAAATATATGACAATTCAACGTAACGCTTCTTGTCCCATCAAATATTTCAACTTATTATCAGACGAATGTGTATGCATGCATTATTATAATCAACATTTATTAAAGTTTCGTTAAAAATGAAATTTTTATTTTGTATTTTTTAGTCTTAAGATTTCCTATACACAGTGTCTTTTATGTATTTTTTTTAAATTTGATTATTATTCATATCGGTTGAAAAAAATTGATTGATTGATTTTATGCCAAATTATAATGTACCGATATCTCGGAGACGCCATTTTTCAAAGTACCGAGTTTCAAAAACAGGCACGGACAAACTGAGTGCTAGATAACATTGTTGACGGACGTTGTAAAAAATACTCAACACTCACAATGCGCGAATTTATTAACTGGAGATTTGTGTTTATAAACATTTTGATGACATTTTTTTCATTGACAACACTGGGATCGTCTTGATCAAAGCAAAAATGGCGTGCATTTTATTATTACAGTAGATTTTGTTCCCCCCCCCCCGCATTCACTGGGTTTCAATAAAAATACAATACGACTATCCAAAGGCAGACAGCCAAAAATACCAAAAAAACTGAGTTATCTAAGAAGCATTTTGCTAATATAACAAATTATTTTGTTCTGTGAATAAATTAATTTAATATACAGTGTCGATTATGATAATAATATTTTTTGTGATGTTCATCAGACATAAATTAATAGTAAATTCTTCCTTTTGAGGTTACAAGCCAAAGGGCATCGCTGGCTGCGAGCTGCATGCGAGTAATCAGGTTGAGCCAGTTTTTGCTGGAATTTTAAGATAATAAGGTTCTTTTGTGGTCATGCAGTCCTAGGATCTGATTGATTGTCAAATTGAATTTTGTCAAATTTAACTTAAACACATTTTTTTTATTTGCCATTCATAAGTTATCAGTTTTTGATTTGATGTTTTGCGCGCAACAGACTTATAGCCGCTTGTTTATATCCCACTAAAATAATTTATAGATTTGTTTCTTAGAATAAAAGATCATTTCTAGGTAATAAATCACTTATCCTTGGAATACCATGCGAGCCCTGGATTCGTTAAAATCGAAAAAATATCCAACCATTGACTTATTTGGTATGGTGACTATGAAAGCACTAAACACGTAATATATTCGTAAATCTTTTTTTGGTAAAGATGTCGCACGTTTTATTTACTAAACAAACTAGCATATTATACTGTCAATCTGTTATTTAGCTAAATAATAAAAATAGTTAACAGATGGACAGCCATTTTTCTGTGTAAATAGCGCCAAAAGCACTACTCATGCCACAATTTCATATAATTTTATTAAAGCAGCTCATTCAATCTTAATTCAAGACCGCACATAAAACATATTTTTATTGCGGGTAAACACAATTTAAAGCAGTAAATTTTTTAATGAGTTCTTTGAAAGAACTTAAACTGGCAAATTTAATCAGACTTTGCCGCTGATCCTATATAAGTCGAGAAAACGCAAATATTTGCACGGGATGCGTGCGGCCCGCGTGGCCAGCTTGCTTGTGTGGCTCGGCTCTGCTCGCTTAGCCCAGTTCTGTTGCCTAACTCTGCCCCTGTGGCTTAGCTCTGCGCTCGTGACGGCGCAACCAGGTCACCACCAGCGGGAAAAGCCCCGGCAATCAGGAACTCCAGTTCCGCACTAAAGGAAATTAGTTTCCACCTCCTTCTGCCGATGAGCTGTGTTTTTCTGTTATTTGCTATACTTGTTAACATTTTTTTTCTGTAAAGCTGTTTCATTTATAATACACTGGAAGGAGTTTTGTCTTTGATTTTTTCAATTCAACCACACTTTTAAATTTACATCTGTACAAAAATAAATATGACTGATAAAAATATAATCTTTGTATTACAGACATATAAAAACAGAGAGAATTTTATTATTGTAGACGTTTTTCCATATCGGGTTGGCCTGGCTATCTTTCCATCAAAATTTAACTGATTATCACGGTTGCCGATTATGAATCTACGCATCGTAAAAGTTGTGTTATAAACGAGCAACAATGATCCTATTGTAGTCAAAAGCCGCTTTATGTCATGCCTGCGGTGTGTCAGCACGCCTGACACACTGTTTACAATGCCTGCGTGATCTAGATGTCTACAGATAAACGGAAAATAAATTGCACAAACATATTGCTATCGTTTAATGCATATTTACACATTGTTCAAACGTACAAATGATGCTGAGAAAACGTCAATTCGCTTTGATCCATTGGTCATATTTTTTGCACTCAAAATTATGACCAGATAATTTAAAATAAATATAAAATAAAAGTTAAAAAATTAACTTTTGATTATTTTTAAAATATAATAAAAGGTTAAGTGGTAGAGTTTAAATTATATATTATATACTTAAAATAATTAATTGTGACGTTTGCTATTTTTTCAGCTATGAGCTGCAGCTGGAGACGGGGACCATGCGGCGCGGCCTCGGAAGCTTTATTCTGCACACCCTGGAAATCATCGCCTTCACCAACCAGATGAAGAAGGTGGTCCTCACGGTCCTTATCAACAATAAACCGGCCGTGTCTTTCTTCAAAGCTTTAAGGTATTCACTCTTCATTTAACTTTTATCTTCACTCAACGTGCAGTACTATGAAAATTACAATTTTATCATACATGGTTTTCATGGTAATATTGATTTCACGCATTCTAAATGTAGTCAAAAAAATGCAGCATGAGATTCTATCTAAAATATCAAACTTATCTTACACGCAAGGATTTTCTATGCCAAGGTTCGATGAAATTGAAATTTCCACATCATCTATAGATAAATTATTATTGTGTATGTCCAAAATTAATCTCTTGAACCTTAAAAAAACCGTTTGGTTGAAAGGAACTAGAGGTTATCTGACAATTGTTTGCTGCTGCCGTAATAATTCACTCCCCAAGAACGTGTAGCAGGTCACCTCTGGTCCACATCGCACCAGATCATTCCACATTTGACAGGATTTTTTTTTTACTACACTCAGCCAACGTGTAAATTTATACTGGAGTATGGCTATTGATTATGTTTTTAAAAATATTTTCATGAATGAATGGCTGAATACTTAAATAGAATATATGAATCAATTAGTCAAATTATTTATTCATTTTGAAGTGATTGAAAATGGGTTCGGTTTAGTTATTGATTATTTAGATATATTTTGACATATAATGTTTTAAATGAAAAGTCAGCTCTCACAGAGAAGTTTGATATTTGATTGTTAATTTAATGTTATTTATTGAAATAAATAGGTTACGGTTGTCACTAAAGTCTACTCTGGTAACACCCATAGTTATTGCTTGAGTTTTCTTGATGGTATATATTATTATATTATTTACCAAAACTTTTATTTTAATTCATATATAAGCTCGGTTTATTATGTTTATAGTATATTTTATAATTATGTCATTTACTCACTACTGTCTGAAGATCTTATAATTAAAAATATTTTTTCATTTGCTGAGGACGATGAAGAATTCAACGTACAGAGTTTCCAACAATATTAAGTACAATTATTTGGATAGTGCCATCTAGTTGCGTAGATCGCTAACTCTACAGCCCACCCAAGTTGTTGGCAGTATTTTGATTTGAAACTGTGTTTTTTATTTTCAAGGAACCAAACCTATAAACGGCAGTTTTGTTATGCAGACGACGCTCAATAATAAAAGTTAACAATAATGATTTCAATAAACAATAATATTGGATTGGCCTCCACAAAGTGACAACAGTTTAATTATATAGTTAAAATAGCAGTCAAATTTATAGATTTTAATTTGTATTTCACTCTTCTAATTTATATTCAATACTTAAATTATATTTTAGATATACAGTAGATGAGACCAATCCAGAAGAAGAGGAAGACGTTCCCTACGAGATTCTCAGTAAACTGAATCCGAAAATGAACCGCCCAGTTGCGGTGAATGTCAAACCGGTGGCCAAGGTCCCGCCGCCACACTCGCTTTTGACTTCCGCCCATCAGTGCTGCCCCGGCGGTCACCACCACTGACCCCCCTCCCGCCTCACCGACGCCACTCCAGTCAGCCAAGAGACCTTTCCAGCTTATGATCAAGAAGAAGAATCTTAACAGCCTTTGATTTAACATTGACTAATTGTACGCACTCTTTAGTTGTTAGTTGTTGCATCATTTGTTATAAGTATACTAATGTAGGAGATTTGTTCACTGATGTTAAATTATTAATTTTGAAAATTTTCTTCATGACGATCATCATGAATATACTCAAAACCTCATTTATTTAACATCGACTAATGTCCAGTTTTTGAAAGACTGATTTATAACTCTGATTCTGATTAATTATGATTAATATCGTTAATTGTTAGTGAACTTTAGTTCAAATATTGACCATAAAATGATTGAATTCGGTCGCTGATTGTATTGCGTTTCTGAAGCATTAATTTTTTTGATACAATTTTCTGTCAATCCACACCAAACTACAATAAATTACTCTTAAAAATTTGATCTTAATCTAAGAAATAACATTATATCATACACCTTTGACTCATTTGTCAAGTACTTGATCGTTGTTACCTATAATAGTTTTTTTCAGAATCTTGGCATAAACGGTAGTATAATAGTATCAATTGTTAAAATATATTAGGGATAAAATATTGGTTATCAACGTATTTCATTCAACGTTGAATCACGAATCTGACGTAAATATTCAGAATAAACATAACGCATTTAATTTGCCACAAACATAATAAATGCAGTTAATAGTATTAGATTGTTGCAGCAATTGTTATAAAAAAAGTATACTAGAGTAGGAGACATGGTGTATAATGAATGCTTTATTCAGGTTAATTAATTCATAAAAATTTATCGGGAAAAATTGCACCAAATAAATAAATTGTTTTTTTTTTTTTTTTGTTAACAAAATTCTTGATTGTTTAAAATGTGTTGGAAGCACTCACATTTTTGGATGTATTAAAAATCCATATTTATTTAAATAAATAATTGAATTTCTATATTAATCACAAGAATCCCTTGAACAAGAAATGTTGAATTCCTTTTCTTTTCAAGGTTCCTTCCCTTTTCGTGACGTGGGTTTTATAATTCGATTGCACCCACATTTAGTGAATTTGAAAACCCTGCTGTTCTGTTCAGGTCTATTTGACCCGAAATGAAATTGTTTTTGTCGCCAGTTCGCTATTTGTGAAAGTACGATATCCATATTTTATGACTTTTATTTTATATAAAAAGTAGTTGTTTCTATAAAAAAAATAATGTACATTTTAGCAGTTATGACTTGTTAGTCCTAATGTACCTTTCGGATCATATTGACCCGACATGAATACTAGTACGTGACCGTTTATTTTTCAAAATGTAATATTTCAGCTTATTCTATAATTATTATAAATAATACAATGTTTGTTTTACATTTGAACGATCACAGTTATACAAGTTTGCTTTCTGAGTTAGATTTTCACAATGAAATGGTAGTTTTTGCATTTCTTTGAATGTCTACGCTTGTTTCTTTCCTGCAGCTATAAATATATGGTCTTAAGCTACTTGTGTTAGCTTGAAATTGACTGGTGTACGAACAGTGTGCATAATGGCTAACCTTAAAAGATTGACCGCGCCTGAACTTTAAACGCCTGCGTGCGACTGATAGCGAAAAATGCGTTAGAGGAAAAAAATCATATGTGATTAAAGTGAACCAGTAGTTTCTGCTCAGAATAGTGAAAAAAAGATAGAAGTTGGACCCTCCTCGACACACTGCTGGTAGGTAGGCTCTCCAAAGCAAACGTTGTCAAGATTAGGTATGGTGTAATTAGATACGCTATAGTACTTATTATCATTTTGTGATGAACAAAATTTGCATCCGGTACGTTTGATCGCTTCTGGTCTCTCCTCTCCTATATATATCTGTATATTCTTTACAATTTTATATGCCAATTTTGTCCATGGCAGAGACTGTCGTGAAAAAATATGAGGCTCAATGAATGCTTTGCCAAATTCTTTCAAAAATATTCTTGGTCAGTTTCTTAGCTTTCCAAATGGGGCTGATGGAAGTCCAAAAAACAATATCTATATATTATAAAATATTATCATTGGGCATCGGTTTATTTTTTGTTTGCAGATATACGTGTTCACAAGCTGATCAACGATATCGACTTCTCCTTTTGTAGTGTTATAGTCATTATGCAGGGTGCTCAAAAGGATGACATTTTTTCTTTTTTTAGGAGCATAATTCACTAATACTGTGTTATCAGTGAAATAAAAGGAAGAACTGTGCACTTCCGTATTTGTGATGTGTCAAGGTAGTTCCAGTTTATTTTTTCTTATAGTTCCAAGAAAGGTTATGTTTAGTAGAAGTTGTATTACATGTACCGTTGTGCCCTTTAGGTCCCTCGTAAGGTCTGCTACAACTCATCCATTGATTTTTTTAACATAGCACCTCGAAACATAACACTGTCCAAATTTTGCCAATTGTCATAAACGCAATGTCCTTTAAAATTTGTTTATTTTATTATATACCAATCTAAATGACATTAAATAAACTTAACAAATATTACATTTTCGAAGTGCAATAAGCATATTTTTCGATCACACGTTACATATTTTTACATACGTTTTTTTTTAATATATAATTTTTTTTTGTTTTCTTTTGTTCTTTTGATTGAATAATGTATGAGTAATAATAAATGTAATGTATAAATGTAATAAATCTTTGTTGATAAACTTCGGAGCATAGTCCTTGTTTGAATAATAATGCCTAAAAACCTTAATTTTATGGTACGGTTCTTATTGACCCAAACGATACAACCGTATAGTAGAGCGGAACAGAACAGCAGAGTTAAAAAAATTTACAAACTTTATATATATATAAATTATCACTTATGCGTAAATAAAATGAATAAGTATTGTTATTGTATTTTTAATATAATAAATAATAGCCATTAGTGACAAGTTTGTGTAATAACATAAGTAGTTTTTGCTACTGCGGCAGTGCTATACCACATTAGGTATTAAGGATTTTCAATAATTTCAGGTTTAATGAACTTACTTTTAACAGAGCAAATGTCAAGGTGCTGAAATCCCAGCATAAGTAAGTTTTATGCTTAAAATGTTTTGTATTTTCCTTTTATTAGTAGGATTTTGTTTGATGGTTGATTGATTTTCAATTTTGATAACTTAATTTTATTTGCTTATCCTTATTAGAAATTTGGGAACTTTTCTATTCAATCTCGCACATTCAAATAAAACAGGAGATACTTATGTAAGACTGCCTTTGTGAATATTACAAATGTCTTTTCGTTTTTGTAATGTGCTGTACATTGGTAAAAAACATTAGAATAAAAATTTGACCATTATCATTAGACTATCAATTATATTTCATACACAATAAATTTTAATATCACTAAAATTTAAAATACACATAATTTTTGGCATTCACCTTTGTCAATCAAGTAGGAATCTATTAAATTTGTACCTATGTATTAATTTATTCTACTCCTTCTTTAAATTCTTATCTTTTTTTTCCTTCGGCTTGGCCTTAGTTGTAAATTTGACTAATATTTTTTTAATAAATATAATAAAATAATACAAAATAAAAGTAATTGTTAATACACATACAACCGTAAATAATATAACATCAAGAAGCATCCGCTGGTACCAGGTGAGTTCCAAGGCAGGCGAGCGCAGATGCGCGGCACCTCCGTACTTCATCACATACTCCAGCCAGTACACGGCTGTATCCAGAGGCTTCTGTGGCCTGTCTTTAAATATCTGTGACAACCGCATGGCACTTTTCTTATAACTGAAAACCAAACCAAAACGTTTACTAAAGGTAACAATTAATTCACCAAACAGTTACGTTTGCTTTTATATAACCCGGTTTCCGTTTTGCCATACTATTATTTTTTATGTTGACTACACAAATCGAAAACATCAAAAATTCAGATTATCTAAATAAAAGGTCGTATTTTAGACCGGTATATTAAAAAATAGTATATAGGTCACTATGGTAAAAAATTAAGTATTATTACTATTATTTAGTTTCATATGAGAAATTTGTGATCAAAATTTTTGCTGCTTTGTCGTGAAAAGCTTCATTCTAACTTACAGTATACATTTGAGCTATCAAAAGCATCTTTTTACCTGTCATTAGTTAATATCTTATTTAACCCTGATAGCAGAGTTTTCCGATTCATTGTGGGATATTCAAGTATCTCTGCGGCACCCTTCTCGTGGAGACATTTCAAATTGAGTCTCTGATCTGCAAATATGGGGATTCCTAATATAGGAACTCCGCAATGTACTGTCTCCTGTATTCCCAGGAGTCCCCCGTGGCTGATAAATGCTTTAGTGGCCGGGTGACCTGTAATTATTGAATGAAGATTAGTCCGTGGACTTATTTTTAGAAAAATATAAAAATAATTTTTAAGATTACTTTTTCTCTTAATGCATTGCTAAGTTCACTTCTTATTTATATTTTACATAAATAATGATAAGATAATCTAATATATTTTTTTGATAAAATTTATCTACTTAATTATGATCGATTCGTTTTTTATAGTTTAAAAAATTAAATTAACCTCCCAAAAAGGTGACAATATTGCAGATTATTTTAACACATTCTGAGATTAATCAGTTTTATTTTTAAATATCAGTGCACAGGTAACTTACATAGAATCGCGATCTGGGGCAACCACGTGCTGGTTTTAATGTTGGGAGGAAGTGGTGGCAGGTCCGTTGCATTGACTTTCCACAGCACTCGCTGCTTAATAGATCCGAGAGCATCGATAATGTCGTTCAATCTGTCTTTGGCTAGCGTGTGCAGCGGCACTACTGTCCCCAGACTGAAGTACACTACTCCATGAACCGCTTCGTTGAGGAACTGTTCTATATCCTGATAAAATAAAAACAGGCTCATAATAACTTGTCATAATAAGATTTATACTTCAAGGACATAAATCAAAGCATAAAACAGTATACAAAAACTTTTACTTTCAATTTTTTAAAAAATAAATTGTTAGCATTCATAATGGTTTTTGTGTAAACAAAAAATAAGCATGTTTAAGCATAAACAATTATATAAAATTACTCACAGCTGGTAACGGATCTAATTCGCTTGGAATATGTGCCCCTCCTACTTCAATCACTTGTGTGGACATCGGCCGCACTTGATTTATGGACCAGTGGCTGTTTGTAATGATCAGACTTAGATTTCTTGCCAGATTACGAACATTTGGCACTGGACCCAGCGTGTTTTCAACAATAGTCTGAGTTTTCCAGTTGGAAGAGATTTCATATGCTACTTTTAAGTATATGTTCAAGGCTGTATTTGCAAGTCTTGTTAAGAAGTCCATACGTTGTGTAAAGGGAGAAAAATATACTGGAATATACGCTGGGTCTTCTGGGTTACCCACCATGTCATTCATCCATGGCAACAAGACACTCGATACTAAACCCACCATCGGTACTCCGAGCTTATGTCCTAGAGGCAGAATACATTCAGATCCGAACATCTCAGTTACAAACAAGTCGTATTCTCCAGGCTCGATTAATTTGTGGAGTATCGGAGCTTTCATTAATGCATCGCAGGTGTACAGATTGAACTCCATCACATCTAAGGCACCATCTATGGACGTCATGTAGTAAAGTTGGTCAGCGGTGAAGGTGTACATAGTCAAAAGTCCTGCTAAGCTGACATAGGTCATGTTTTTAACTGGAGTGGTCTGTAAAAACAGGAGAAAATTAAATTATCAATTTGTCTACGTTGACAATGTTTTTAAGTAAAATCATTGAAAAAAAAAATTATGCACAGGTTATATGCGTGACCAATGTACTAGATAAATATTTGATTACTTGCAAATATTCTTGACTTTATTAAAAATGCCTGAATTGTGGTAGCATTTTATAGCAGCTGGAAAAAAATTAAGGTAATTAGAAAATATATTTTATTTTTGTACTTGCATTAACAGTCATCTTTACACAAGTGCTGTAAAAATTAATTTCAACCTCGTGTGTTAAAAATGCACATATAAATTATATAATTTTATTTGAATTTTCTTTTCTAAGTCACAAAAAAGATATGTGTTTGGATGTTACTCTTGGTGTGTTGGCTGGAAACAAATTGAGACTATCATCAGGGAACTCCCTCAAGGGAAGTCTCTAGATGTAGGGCATCCTTAAAATTGGTTTTATATCTCAATTAGAAGATTCCTTTATGAATAAATTATAACTTCGGCAACCCATGTTTCTAAAAATATTACGGAGTGCTCATATTATTTAACATTTACGCTGCGTTTTCAAACTGAAATCAGTGGTGGCTATGATTATTATTATTTTTAAATACTTTGAATCAAACTTTAGAGTATTATTAAAATAAAACATATTTTGTTGATTAAAATATATACTTTAACCCTTTAATTTTTTTTAATTATAATTATTTTAGTGCATATAAGTGATGAATTTCAAAATGTAAAAAATCTCTGCATACAACATTATTTTAGAGGTAAGAACTTTTTGCACGTAAAATGTTTCCGATTGTAGCAAATTGAAATTATCTCTTCTTCGTTTTAGAAATTAGATTTTAGCAGCAGTGTAAAATTGGGCATACTTTTATTATTACGAGTTAAATATATTTAATGTTTTTTTGTTATCAATGAATATCAGTTTAAAATTAAATCAACTCTTCCCAAACGTTGACCTTTTCATTCAACTCGGAAGTTGCGACCTCATGATGACTGCGTGTGTTTTCATTACATAAATAGACGTTAAATGAATATTCAATAAAGCATTACAATCAATGGCATTTCATAACAATATTTTTGTTTTCAACATTTAGGATATCTTGTGAAACACCTAAAGATCTTAAATGAAAATATCCAAAATGATTCAGTCTATTGGTATAAATCTGGAATCCACCCACAATAAAACACGCATCATACATTTTAATCACTATTGTAAATATAAGATTTCATTAATTCAATGATGATAAAATTAGCCAATCCAGGAAGGCTTATTTCTACTTCGGAAGAAAACACACATTTTTCTAGTATCCATAAACTGGGCTACACATCAATTTAAAACTATTATGAATGCAAAAAGTCACCAAAAATAATGTCTTGTCCTATGTCATGGCACGTCAAAATATGGCTTATTGGGTAAATTTTTATTATATTTACTAATATTGAAATAAAATAATAATAGAGTTACAATATTAATATGATGCTTTAAATTCAATGTCATATGATAATGTGTGAATAAGTATATTTATGTATTACACTGATAATTATAAAAAGCAATGAACGGAGAACATTCATGTAAAGATCGCTATTAAATAACGTAAGAAAACAGTTTAATTTTTATTGAAGTATATTAAATTCATAAAGTCAAAGAAAATATGTATCTTTATGATACATTAATATAATATATATATAATAATATAATATATATATATATAATAATATAATATATATATATAATAATATTATATATATATATAATAATATAATATATATATATATATATATATATATATATATATATATATATATATAATAATATAATATATATATATATATATATAATAATATAATATATATATATATATATATATATATATAATAATATAATATAATAATATTATATATATATATATATATATATATATATATATATATATATATATATAAATAATATATATATATATATATATATATATATATATTAATATATATAATATTATATATATATATATATGTATTAATACTTTTGAAATTTTTAAAAACTCCAAAACGTGCAATTTTTATAGCAGTGTAGTTCATACCAATTTTAATAGGCAGGTATACAATTATTATACGGACAATTACAGGTAAATAAATTAGATTTTGTTTGATAAAACATTTTTCTGATATTGAATTTTCATGAAATAACTGACAATAAAACAAAGTAATTATATATATATATATATTTAATATATAAGATGATATGTACAAAGAAAGAAAACTCTTGACGATGGTAAAAAAAGCATATTTTGGCCATACAGCCGTTGGAAGAAGAAAACCAACGTAGCTGGAAGTCGAGAAAAGAACCAAATTGAAAGGACTGACCCAGGATAAAGATATGTCCAGGGAGATGATCACCATCTCCCTCTAAAGAGATGCATGTAAAAAAAATATTTTGTAACAATTAATAAATTCAGGGTTTCCCATATAAAAAAATTTCTTCGATTCAAACAATAATTCAGTAAATTTACGATATTTATGGCGTCTTATTTGAGTTCAAATGTATGAATGGTTTAATTATTGAAATGATCGGATCGCGCCCATCGCTAGAGGCGACGCTGGCTGAGGGGGACGCCAAAAGGTCGCGCGCCACTGCAACAATGTGCCAACGAGCGAGTCAAGCGGCCTACACGCGGGGCGACACAACCGACCACCGCTGGGCCAGCCGATGGCGGCCAGAGCAAAACGGATTCTACTTGCTAATTAATTTTAATATTTTAAATAAAATACTTGAGTGATTTTTCCGCATGTTAATTTTTATTGGTGACCGGTTTCGCCAATCTTGAGTTTGATAATGCCAACGTGAAAGGTTAGCGAAACCGGTCACCGATAAAAATTAGCATGTGGAAAAATCACTCAAGTATTTTATTTAAAAATATTGAAAGGGAATTCCACCAAGTACTTACTTTCGGTCAAAAATATTGATTATTTTATTTATATTTTAATACTATAACTTATTCTTTAAAGTGTTTTTGCACATATTTTTCTCAACAAAAAATCAATAATTAATATAGATAAACCCATGTACGCTATTACTTAAACCACATGTTGTAAGCCCCACAGATAAGGGGATAGCCACACACCGCATTGTAAGCGCAGCCCTAACAACTATTACAAATAAACATAAATAAATAATGAATCGTGAAATTTTTATTATTTTCTTATACATATTAAATATATATATATATATATATATATATATATATATATATATATATATATATATATATATATATATATATATATTATTTGTTATTTTACGTCTAATTTTTTGGTAAGAAATATATTCGTGTACAGCGGTGAAAGATGTATTACTAATGTCAGGTAAAACCTATGAAAATTGCCAACAAGCTTCAATTGCTCAATTAATCATTAATGCTTAAATATAAATAATTAAAATTTAATTTATGATGATAGATTTCGTATTATAATCACAGATATTCTGTCAGTTTTATAAATATTAAATAACACTTGATGCCAAATAAGTCCACGATAAATTTATACAATCTCTCTGTCATGTATTCTGCGTAGTAAAAAATAGATATTTTCGTCTCGAATCAGTCAATTTATTAATTTTTAATCTTATATTTCATTATCTATTTGCTCTCCCGCAGTTTTTAATTCGTCGCAGCCGGCGATAAAGAGTATGAGGATATTTACGATAAGCGATTATAAAATGAGTTCATATCAGATTTACACCTCTGTTCAAAACTAGGACAGATTCAGTATTACTAAAAAAAAAAAAATCAAAATTTATCGTTTGTAAGGTCAAATATTTTCAAGGTCAAATTTCAGATTTATCAGAAGTTACTAACGTATTTTCATCGGTGCATAATATATGACTTTTAAAGGACTAACATCTTTATTTATTTTTTTTTCTTTGTGGTATATCTGAAAAGTTTACCCGAATATTTATTTATTGAAACAAAAAAAAATCTTTAAAAATAATAATATCATAATTATATGATGTTTTGAGAATTGAAAAAAAAATATCATTGCTATTTCCTATTGCCGAATCCAAAATACACTCAATAATAATTTATTTTAAGTACTTTTAATATTTACGCTGAATAAAAAAAATTCCTTTCAAAAGGAAAAACTTGCGAATGAATATTTGATGGCACGACTGAAAATAATTTTTGTATTTTTTCACGTTCTTGTTTGTATCGGGACTAGTTTCGCCGACCTATCTCGTTGGAATTTTTAAAGAGAGACAAAAATACTTCGAGAAAAAAATTGAACATATATAAGTAACTATAAATAATAATATATTATTTGTGATAAATTTTAATTTGAAATAATTTAAAGTTATTTATTTATTTGATACTCGATTACTGTGATTATTTGATATATTTGTTTGTATTTCAAAATTTGTACCATTTCGAGAATTAACCGACTTCTTACTAGAATTATCTGATTGTAAACAAAATAAGCAATAATCACAAAAACATATTTCTTTATTAATTCTTGTAAGTATAGAAAAGAAAAACATCACGTATATACTTAATGACAGCGGCACGTTTCTGTGAGTTATAATTTTAAAATATTTATAATATTGATAACAACTTAAAAATTATAGATTTCAATTGATGATTGTGGATTACCTGTGCAGGCATTGAAATGTGGTGTTTTTGATAAATTAGAATATTGCTGCATGATTTTATTAAAGAACTTTTTTTTACACATATTTTTCCCTACACAAACTCAATAACGAAAATAAAGAAACCCATATACATGTACGCCATTACCTAAGCCAACTCTTGTAAGCCACATAACCTGCGCGCAGAATCAAGGGATAGTCATTACCCGTACTGTAAGCATAGCCCTAACAACTATTGTAAATAACACATAATAAAATACATAATCTTGTTTTTTTTTCATTATACATGGTTCTTTACACATATTTCTCCCTACACAAACTCAATAACGAAAATAAAGAAATCTACGTACGCCACCACCTAAGCTACATAACCAAGGTGTAGGAGCAAGGGATAAGCACATACCGTATTGTAAGCATAACCCTATCAACTATTGTAAATAACTCAAAATAAAATATATAATTTTGTTTTTTTATTATACAGGGTTCCTTACACATATTTCTCCCTACACAAACTCTATAACGAAAATAGAAAAAACCCGTGTACGCCACCACCTAAGTCATATCTTGTAAGCCACATCACCTACGAGTAGGAGCAAGGGAAAGCCACACACCGTATTGTAAGCATAGCCCTAACTGCTATTCTAAATATTACAAAATATAATATTATTTTTTAGTAAACAGGATTTCTTACACATATTTATCCCTACACAAACTCAATAACGAAAATAAAGTAACCTGTACGCAAGCCTCATAACCTACGCGTATAAGCAGGGGATAGGCACACACAGAATTGTAAGCATAGCCCTAATAACCATTGTAAATAACACAAAATAAAATATATAATCTATTTTTTTTATCAAAAAGTGTTTTTTACACAAACTTTTCGCTACACAAACTTAATTTAAAAAATAGAAAAACCACCTAACCCACATATCAGGGGATACCATATATCGTACTGTAGCGTAGCGTGTATTTTTTTTTTGCATGCTGTAACGGAATACATTGATTCGGAGCAGTCGGTGCTTTACCGCGGGGAAATGCGTCGCAACGGTGACCTGGTGGCCCCTCTGCGCCAGGGCCCGCATGATGCTGCTGTACATGACGTAGTGGCTCCTGGTCTCCGTGGGGAACACGGCCAGGACCCTGGCGGCCGCGGCGCCTCCCACCAGGGCCGCCCCCAGCAGCAGCAGCAGACACGTTCCCTTGCACTCCATGCCAGCGCCAGCACCAGCACCAGCACTTGTCACGAGTCACAGGCGGAGAGCCGAGGCGCGCGACATTAGCGAAGGACGCCACTGTATTGAGTGTATTTTTGAGCAGCACAGATTGTCGCGGCGTCGGCTGCATCGTGCAAGCGGCGCGTTAAGGGGAGTGCTCTCGCACATCGTAGACTTCTACACTCTCGGCTCATTTTTTGAAGAAGTCGATGATCAAAACTTATTTTCATTACTCCAAGAAAATCTCACATTCATGCAAACAAACACTAATTTAACTCTCTCAAAAAAAATATTTTTTTATTAAAAAAAGTTATTTCTCGTTCCCGTCTATTCTATCGTTTCTGTTTTATATCATTAATGAATATTTTTTTGTATCTAATTAAATAACTTTCTTTTCTTGTTAGTTTTTTAAATATTTTTCGGGAGTAAAAATACAGTGTAACAACTTTATCTTATCACAACACGCCATTGAAATATTGTAATAATAATAATAAAAATATTTTACAATTATTCGTGTCAATTTTTACTTAATTTAAAAAAATAAAATATTTGTAAATTTCCAACATTGATATTTTTTCTTCGTTAAGTTAAGTTAAGCAATAAGTTATTCGCTAACTTCTATCAAATGTGGTGGTTTTGTGTTATTTTGAAAGCTTATTTGTCTTATATTAATTAAAATTGCTTTTTGCCAATATCTACAACCACACATTGAATCGACATTTAAAAGCCACCGCGTCACACCGGTGTGACGCTCGCGCGGTGCTCACGACAGTGCGACTTTTCAATGAATTTTTCGAATCAATTTTCTTGAAATAATGGCCGGCGACGCCATTTGAGCGCAAATGGCGATCGTGTCGGCTTGCATTGACAATTCGATTTGAATTAAAGCTCATACGTTTTAAACGTTTCACGGAAATGCGTCACGACGCGCTCTAGTGATGGACAAAACCTAATTCGATTTATTCACAAATCGATCGATTCTTAAGGACTTCTCCATGTGTAAAAAAACACACACACAACAAGTGATTATATTAAACAAGTGATGCAACGGAGATTTTTTAGTCGTGATAAGCGACGCATTTATGAGAATCGATCGATGTGTTTTATAAAATTGATTAATCGAATTGGCATGCTCGATGTTCACACCACTAGACGCGTTTAATAATAGGAGCATGCTCGAGTTCCAATGTGCGCTTAATCCCCCTTAGAGTTGTCAATTGGTGTGATTAAGTGATACAGGAATGGCGAGCTGGTCTCTCACTCTGACTGGATGCAATGCTTCAAATTAGATTTTGAAGACTGAAAATAAATCTGAATCGAAACAGAAAATATTAAACATACATTGATAAATCAATTTTTTTTAACTATTGTAAATTTGAGAAAGAATTAGTTTCAAAGCTTCGCAGGCTTTTTAGGGCACACGTGTCTTGGGCTGGGAGTAATTGTAAAAACTTATCGCTCGTTTTATATATTACTTGTTATTTTTCATAAATACTATCATACTGTCCACAGTTGACATATTTCAATTGAATTATTATTTCGTGATATCATTGATAACCTTTTGTCTTTTGAGAACATCTAGTAAGATAGAACTGTACCAAGCTTATGAGTAGGAAATAGACCGTAAAAATGTTTTTTTAATAAATTTGTTGGATTGAAAAGTCTTATGCTAGTCAGGAAGAATGTGGAAAGAAATATATAAAGGACTTTTTGCTCTGAACTGTTCTTTAGTTTGGTAATCCAATTGCACAGTTGCTTATCAGGTTCAAGGTACTTATCATGGTTCAAGTTCAAAATCAGGTGTAGTAAAGCTAATTTATTGCAAAAAAATATAAACATAAACCTTTGGCAAAAAATCCCATCAGTGCAGGTTTTTTTGTGATTTTACTAATACAACAAAGTAAATGCCAAGCTTCAGCAAATAAGACGCATTAAAAAATATTTAACATTTTATTCGACATTAACGTACAAGTGATTGTATTTCACATTTACTGCTTCATTGCAAATTTACTTATAAATGCTGTATATGGAAATTTGTTAAATCAATATTATTTATAAGGATTGATCCTCGTCGAGTTGTGATTATATTTTCGGCCTATCAGCCACGATGTTCAAAATAGTTTTAAGAAGGAAAAATTAATTTGGTGAAGTTCAATATAACTCCATCAAAGATCTTCATAGGATTTCCGCCTCAATTATTGAAATTATCTTATTACAACTAGATCCAATCAGAATACCAGTCAAAGCTTATAATATATTGGATGATCTCTGACATAACAGTCCAATATTTAAAATCTACCACTTAGTAGTAAAATTATCACTACTCAACTACCTACGGGGAATTTCCAACTGATTATTATACATTATACTTATTAGTTAAGACGTAATGATAAAATTTTAAATGGCCAATGCAATTATGAAAGCAACTTTAAAATTAGTTTTCAAGTAGGTCAAATACTTTTTAATCTGACAACAATATTTGAAATAACAAGGTGAGCCTCTCAACATCTATAATAAATCTAAGTTGTCAGATAGGCCAGAATTATTTGCGCGCAAAATCAGTCTTTTTAGATCAATGCAAATATGGTGATTATAAAAATTATATTGTTGATTTGATGCAATTTTTTATCCAAGAAATAAATTTTAAGTATAGCGCAAAAGCTTTTATCTTTCTCACGGGATTACATTGTTTTGATCGGTATTTAATTTCATGAATTAACAATATTTTTTTAGTAGTTACTAAATGATATATTACTTGGAATTTTTGAATTTAATATTTTTTGATTGGTTTTCAAATGGAAAACTGTGGTGATTTTAAATAATACTTTTTTTATAATATAATGAAATATTTTGTACCTAAATTATGACATTGTAAGTTTTCTTACTATAAATAGTGTACGCATACCTTTAGATTTTGTCTATGGAAGATGACAGATAATTTAATTTTGTGCACTCTGGTGAGTTCGAAATTGTTTTTCAGAGTAATGTCACTGTAAATATAAAATCTCTGAACACCAGGGGGTGGCGGCTAATTAGTTACTAAAGTTTATTTAAGTTTGTACGATTATCAACGAAATCAAATTAAAAAGTATAAATATATTTATTAATTAAGTAAGACAATCACAATCGCTGTAATGGAATCCGGGCCCACGCAAAGTTCCGATGTCATGATGAAGCAATGTTACGAAAACTTGATAGTGGTTGACGTCGGGGCTAATTTAACTAACAAGAAGTACACTCGAGATCTTGATTCTGTTGTACAAAGGGCAAAAGATGCAGGTATGAAGAAAAAAATATAGATGCGTCATTTCAAATACTGGTACATGAAAAACTATTTTTGACTCACCATATGATTCAACAGGATGGTCAAATTTTTATAATTGCCATATTATGTTACGTTAATCAAAACATTTATAATATTAAGCAAAGTTTTTATGTTATTTCGATAACATCTGTTGTAATGAGAAATATATTTATTTTTGAACCATGCAAAGTTAATCTATCAATGTTTTTAGGTGTCCAGAAAATTATTGCTACGGGTACTTCAGTTAGGAATAGTAAAGAAGCTTTACGACTTACAAGAATATATCCTGGAATGATATATTCAACAGCAGGTTTGTAAATTATTATTCAAATATTGAAAACATTCACAAATGCATATTTACTTTCACTAATTTCTCTAACATAATGCATGAAAACAAACTAGGTATGTCTGAATAACAGAATAATTTTTTATGTGTTAGGAATTTGGAAGCACTTATGAGAAAATATCACTGTAATTAACGATTATGTATTTATTAAAAAATATTTTTTACATTTAAGGAGTCCATCCTCATGATGCTAAGTCTATGGTAGAAGAGGATCTGTGGGAGTCATTGCGTAGTATAGCCATGGCTCCTGAGTGTGTTGCCATCGGAGAGTGTGGACTCGACTATGGCAAGGACTTCTCGGAGCCTGCTGTGCAGCGAGAAGTCTTCATAAAACAAGTATGCCAAAAATTCATCACTTATTTAACCTCTATTTGATTCTTGCTAACAATCTCTTTTTTAACATCATAATAAAGCAGTTACTGGTAATCTAAATGTTGTCAATACTTTTTTTTAAAATAATTTTATTGTCAAATTCAAATGTATAAATTAATTAATTATGCATGTTTTGTGCTTAGTAAAAGAATAAATCTTAATTCATTCTTAATATTTATGATACAGATTAATTTATTAGTATATTTTAAATCCTAGTTATTTGTGGATAATTAAGATGAAATCTATCAAATCTGCAAACATAAAATGACAAGAAAAATCTTAATTTTTTTGTTGATATATATCTCCTATATACTTGGCTCTGTCCTGTACTGAGAATATAAACCTTTAGTTTCATACTCGAAATTGGGATACCTGTACAGTATAAATATGATTGAATTTTAATTAATTTAATTTTTAATTTACAGATCGAGCTGGCGTGTGAGCTCCGGAAGCCCCTGTTTTTACACGAAAAAGATGCACAAGAAGATTTACTAACTATTCTGTCAACATACCAAAGCCGTCTACCCCCTATATTCATACACTCATTCTCTGGAACAGCCGAGCAGGGCATCAAGTATTTAGAGAGAGGTTATTATTTGGGACTCACAGGTAAATATTTCACTATTATAATTTATTCTTCTTTGCTGTTTGTGTCCTCTCGTATTGAAAGTTGGCAACTATCTTCTCATATTTCATAAATAATTGCCTTTTTGTAGTATAAGTCATCATTCAATTTAAATGACCTCTACACTAATGATTCAGATTAATAATTACATGCAGATGAAAATACGTTTTTAATAATATATGTATCTTTTTATTTCAAGGTTATTTGTGTAAAGATAAATCAGACAATGGTGTTCGTAAACTATTGTCAGAAGGGAAAATTCCTCTGGAAAAGCTTTTGGTGGAAACAGATTCTCCTTTCATGTACCCAAATACCAGAGCCTCAAAACTACCAACAAATGTCAAAGATGCCCTGACTGAACGGTAAGTATATAGTTCAAGTAGTTTGTCTAGTTTTCCCACAGGTTAAATTATATATATATATATATATATTATAAGTTATAATCTAATTATTTCATGGATGATTGTTTTTGATGACTTGAATAAAGAAAAATCCATTGTTTATTTCAGATCAATGACATTTTTGAAACGTTATTGCACGTTTCAACGAAACGAACCTTGTTCCTTGCCAGCGATTGTGGAAATGATAGCCGCTTTCATGGAAAAGAAACCGGAGGATGTGGCCTTAGCAACTGCTTATAATGCATTGAAATTATTTGGTTTGAGCCAGTAATTTTGTAAGTATGAACAACTCTTTGCTTTACATTCAAAACATTTTTGATACTATTATCTGAAACATACCTGAGTTTTGTGGTTTTAGAATCTTCCAGTGCATAAAAGCGATTGGGCTTTTTTGTAAGTATCTGTATGTGGATGTGAATATCTGAAAAGGGAAAATGACTTTGGATGTTTATTTATATAATTTTATGTGTATAAAAAATATTAATATTAAAAAAAGTTAAACGCTTTAAAGCAACTTTAGTATTCATCTTGTAGTAAGATATATTTAATCTCATTATGTACTAAGGGTTTATATTTATTTGTTTTTTTTTTCAGATGGTTCCTGTTTGTTTAACAGGCTATGGTCTTCCTGTTAAATGCAATTTATTAAAAGCATTCTTCTTGCCTTACCAGTGACAATAATTCCGCATATTTCTACACCATCACATTACCCATGTGTATTTAGCACTAGATAGTATTTTATTATCTAGTCCCGACAATTGATAATATGATTGTTGTTTACCGTAGAGAATAGAAGTAACTCTTCCTATATTTCACAGTAGTGTCACTGGGCCCAATTTATCCCACCATTGTTAGGTCAACGAATTAACTTTATTGTAAATTAGAAAAGCCCAAAGGTCGCTTTACATATAAATATCCCAGACAGGCCAATTGGTGTATTATCTACAAATGCATTCATTGATATTCATCATACCTCCACAAACAATTAGAGATGTTGCCATGCTAAAACAATGTCCAGAATTCTTGTATAATAAAAAAAAAAAAAATTCACAATGCTGAGTACTCTCCCTATCTCTCTGTGAGCCCGAGTTGTACAGAAAAATATGTGATTTTTCTGTTGTTATGGCAAAAAAATTATAGTGCATGAGCAGACTTGTGTGTTGAGGTATGATTTTGTTCTATTAGTGCAAATACTATACGTCTGCTTCTCATGCGTATATGTGAAGCGACCTTGAAGCGCCACATGCAGCTTGCCAGCCTGCAGTTGATGGTTGTTCTGATGTATTTGATGTCCAACGACTGCTTTATGTTTTATCGACTATTGACTGTGGGCTGATTGATCTGCGTCTGCTCGTACTAATATATTTTATGAAACTGTTCTAAAACTCAATATATCATTTATACCAATTTGACCTTTTATGGTATAAGTCCTATGAAAGTATATGTATTGTTAAAACGGAAACAATAAATTAAACATAATTATTAATATAGGTTTTATAAAATAAATGTTATATTGTTGACAATCATGTAGGCTTTGATAGAAAGCTTTTATTTGAAGCTAGTAAAAGTTAAAAAGTTGAAAGGATATGCATTAAATATTATAGCATATTATAATGTTAATCCTTTGTGATGTTTACCTGATGATGCCTTTAGGATGCTATTGTATTTTTTCTAACACTTGTTTGTAATTGGGTATGTACCTCACGTATTCTTAGGGTTATGACTTGCCACACAATAATTAGTGAACAAACTACATTTTTATTTTATCAAAATATATATTTATTGTATAGGTTTTGATTTGTATTTTGTTGTAAATCTAAATGATTTTATATTATTTACTACAAAAATGCTACACTCTTGCAAGAGTTTAGATAATTTTGCTAGGGATTGCAAAATTTTATTTTTTTTATTCATTTATTTAGACTGCCTATGCATAAATTTGTAGACAATATTCTTATTTTTGATCTCTGCATAATGAAGTTTATTATTTAATATAAGTACTGGATTAGTGGAAAATATGTTTACTTTATGTACTTGGTGTATATGGTTAATATAAGTTGTTTCTTTATGTTCAAAGTATATCATATTAGTTAAGGGTTCATCTTTTTCGTTAGTTTTTTATTATTATTATTTTATTTGTGTAATGGTCTGCCAGAAATCAACTTCCATGACTGAAGCAAATAGGATTTTACTCGAGTAGGGTATATTATATTTTTACTTAGTTATGAGTTGACTAGTCAGATGAAATTACTTTATTTTGAATATTTGCTTTTAGTTCTTCGTGTAACAATATAAGTTATAATTATTTTTGTATATTTTATACAAATCATCGTAGATTTGTTACTATCTTATTTTGTAATTTAACTACATTTGTTGTCCAAAAGATTCTATGAACGATAAAACTATATATAGATATTAAATTTATCACTGCGGAGTTAGTATGCTCTCTTGTTTAGACTGATCAATTATTAGATGGTCTTTGTAGAAATTTAGTAAATTTATACATTCAAGGACATGTGCATACCCTTAAAGGTTTGCGAAACATAATTGTGAAATATTGCATATCAATAATATAATAATTATAGTAATACTAATGTCAACAACATATGATGACAAGTTTTAACTTTTTATAGTCGGTGGGCGAGTATACATGTGCTGTAGGAGATTTTCTATGTAAAATATTTACCTCTACATCTTATTCTTACAATATTGTAAGGTGTGCACTGTGTTGCCGATAGATATTCTGTTGTTTCATACGACTTCTTTAGATGCATGTGTCCACGAATGTGTTAATATTGGATAATAATTCTTGAGAAATGAAGAATATATTTTGTATAGTGATAAGATCGAGATTCTACAGTTGTAGCTAGTAAAACGAGTCCATTTTAAAAACATTATCTCTAAGGAAATTTTCTCTAACACTTATATGTTGTGTGAAATGCAATACATATCTAATATTATGTAGATTTGCATATGAAATTATATACTTTTTAAGAACATGAGCTCACATTCATAAATGAAAGTACCTATACTATATATATTATGAAATTGATACTTTGGGAAGCGTGTGCCTTAACCTACGATGACATGTGATAAAACTGTTGTAATGTATATATTGTTGAATGTAATGTCTATTTTCAAATAAAATAGTTTATTTATGAAAGGTATAGTTTTTAATTAATAAAATCCTCGTAATACGATGAGTTATAAGTCGTCCACAGTTTACAACCACTTTCTGTGGTTCAAGGTAATTCCGAATTGATAATGTTGACAAGAAATTGAGAGAGCAACATTAATTTTATTCAATATCTTAATTTTACAGAATTTAAAAAAATTAACAGGGGTTATTTTGAGGTTCCTGTGGAGTAGTAGTATCTTGAATTTTTTCCTTGTGTTGATTTTTGTTTTTACTGTAGTCTAAAATTTCTACAATAGCTTCAGGTCTTTCAGTCCATATCTTGAAATATGGAGAGGCAGGATATCGTTTAACGAATTTGCATTGTGAGCAAGTCCACTTGACAATTGGGGCTTTCTTATTAGGTTCAATTTTCACATTCATGGTCTTGCCCGGGAGTAGTGGCCCTCTACATTTTTTGCAGATTTGTCTTTTAAGAGAAGGATCTCTGAAAAAAAGTAAGACTCGTTGGTTTTTTATACAAAAGACATGAAACAGCAAAAGAAAATAATAAAGATATTCGACTTACATTCGTAAAACTGATTTTTTAGCAATATTAATAATCAAATTTCCATAATAAGTAGACACCATTGAATTTTTTATATTGCAAGCCATAAAGTCTCTTATCTGAAAAATAAATAAAATGTGAACATTGGATGAATAGATACAGTTTAGTGGGTTGCTTTTTTTTTTAAAATTAATTAATTAATTTTTTTATTTATTTAATTTTTTAAGTTTATTTACTTTTTTTAAGTTTTTTTTTTTTTTTTTTTTTTTTTTAAGTTTTTTTACTTTTTCGGCACCGGTCCGCCGCTGTAGTATTACTTTCGAGTGCAGACTGTGTATTGCTTTACTTGTACAAATGAATTTAAAAAAAGTATTTTGTGAAAATGATAAATATAACTACAAATATAATTGATCGTTTACAAATATAAAAACAAAGCGCAGTGATGTAATAAAGCAGCATTACAAACCTGAAATAAATAGTTCATTCTTTGGAAAGTTTCATATCCCTGACATTTATTTGTCGACCCTTTCGGCATGTTGATTGGACTCAAAGATATCTAATACGTAACAAAATCACAAGATACACTTATTTATATTAGAAATTTATCTGAGTTAATGTGTCAAAAAGTCAACAATAACGCATGCTTAATTTCGTTTCAACGTCAAATGTCAAATTTTTCGAGATGCCTCTTAACCAACTTCACACCATTGAAAATATTTGGACTCCAGTGATTCTTGTTTATTTTATTAAAATTAATGCCCCTAAAATATCTTAAAAATTATTTCTTTTATTTTTAAGGGAAATATTATTTTTCTTTGGAGTTAATAAATAATAGACGATTGTTATAAGATATGTTGTTATTTCCTACTTGGTACTAGCTTCACACTGGTCCGAAATTTGAAGGATGGCGGCTTCTTTAAGGTTATGGGGGGCTGAAAATAAACTATTTTATAAATTTCAATGTAAAAGAATTACAAAAAGCTGCATACGACTTAAAAAATACTCAAGTAATTCAACAAAATTAAGTGCTCCAGAGGTTGAAGCGACGTTTTCAAATGGGTAAATTATATACCTGAACTTTAATATTTGAGGTTATATTACGATATAATTTCACAATTAAGTATTTCAATTACAGAAGGAATTTGACAATATCTACGGGAAAGTATGCTAGATTTGCGGACGGATGCGCTGTGGCTACATTAGGAGACACAAGTGTAATGGTGACGATCGTTTCTAAAGTCAAGCCCTCGTCTAGTTCATTTTTACCGCTCGTTGTTGACTATCGACAGAAATCAGCGGCGGCTGGACGTATTCCTACTAACTTCTTGAGGAGAGAGCTAGGTTTGTTAAGTTATGACATGCATTTTTTTCCATTTTACATACTTTTTAAAGTATAATATTTTTTTTGGTTTGAAACTAATAGGACCCACCGAACGAGAAATATTGACTTCAAGAGTGATAGATCGATCGTTGAGGCCTCTGTTCCCTGCTGGTTTCAATTGTGAAACGCAGGTTGTCTGTAATATGCTGGCAGTGGACTCTGTAAATAATCCCGATATTATCTCAATCAATGCTGCCAGTGCTGCTCTCAGTTTATCCGATATACCTTGGAATGGGCCTATTGGGGCTGTAAGGTTTGTTAATGTTACACATAATAAATAATTTGTCACCTCCAACTAATAAAATATAGAGAGGTATTCAATATTCACATTGGAATTGATAAATACTTTACCAAACCTTGCTAAAACACAATCACATTTATCCTAAATAAAACTTATGAAAATAAGAATGAAAAATAGAAAAAACAAAGAAATTTTTTACAATCTAGTCCTTAAGATCACCAGCAAAGATTCTTTGGCCATGATATAAAATAATATACCATGAAGTTAATTTATTTTACATTTAATGTGTTTCAGATTAGGACAGATAAACAATGAAGTTATAATAAATCCTTCTAGAAAGGAACAGCAGCAGTCTTCGCTGAATTTGATTGTTAGCGCAATGAAACAAAATTTGGTAGTGATGCTGGAGGGACATGCTAATGATATTTTACAACAAGACTTATTGAAAGCAATCAAAATAGGTATTTATTTTAATCTTAATGTACAAACTGTTTTTTTTAAACTAAATTTAGGGCTAAAAGTGAACATTTCATTATTTTTATATCAAAAAATATATGTTAACAGGTACAAAAGAAGCCCAATCTATTGTAAGCGCTATCGAAAAGTTACAGAAATATTATGGAAAAGCTAAAAGACCCCTTGAACCCCTACACGAAGAATCGCAAGTATTTTTAGAAGCAGTCAAGTCATTTTCAGTGATGAGACTTCGAGAAATTTTTAGGTATGTAGCTTTTATACATAGTACTCATGATAAAATTAAGGTATCCTGCAAAGTTAATTTGATTATTTTTACACAGTTTCTATGGTAGTGTGATGATAAAACTAAAAATTTTATTTGGAAAATAGAAGAATCATCCGCAGAAAAATCAGAAAATTGACACATTAAGCCAGTATGTATGAATCCAATGTTATTGGAACAATGTTTCTTGTTTTAGTGACTTCAACCATGATAAATTGAGTCGAGACATAGCAGTAAATGATGTTAGATCGGATGTCGTTTCTAAGATTCGCGATACGTTTGGTGCTCAAGACACAGACGGAGCTAGAACGACTGACTGTTTCAATATTGTGTGCAAGGAAGTGTTCAGAGAGATGATTCTACAAAGGGAAGTTCGATGTGATGGACGCGATTTAGACCAAGTCAGGGATATTTCATGTCAGGTATAAACATTTCATCTTTTCAAAGTTATTGCAAAATGTGGCTTCTTGATCCACTTGCTATGCAGTTGAATCTGTGAATAAGTGTATATAAAAATAATTATTGTGGCTTATTGAAACTGTATTTCAGGTTTCCTTACACAAGCCACTTCATGGAAGTGCATTATTCCAGAGAGGTCAGACTCAGGTTTTTTGTACTGTTGCACTGGATTCTCCTGAAAGTGCACTCAAGATGGATTCCCTTACCATGCTGACTAGGTAACTGTTTTTTAATTTAATTTTTTTATTTAAAATGTATTGTCATTTTAAAAATAAAAAAATCAAAGTGCCTCTAATATATTACTGATCATATATTCATTTTGTTTTAAGTGGAATTAAAGAGAAGAACTTCTTCTTGCATTATGACTTCCCTCCGTTTGCTACTAAAGAGGTGGGGAGAGTGGGCGGACCCCTGGGCCGGAGAGAGACAGGCCACGGAGCCTTGGCTGAGAAAGGGCTCATCCCGGTGCTACCCAAAGACTACGACTTTACAGTGAGACTTACATCAGAAGTCTTGGAATCTAACGGTTGGTGTGACAAAATATATTTAACATCCGTGCTAGTTACAAATTCAATTAAAAAATATCAGACCTATCATTTAAACATTAAAATACACCATAGAATCATTGTTCTTCAAATTTAGATTTTTATCATATGTATTGGATTTATTTTTGTTCATAGGTTCGAGTTCTATGGCTAGTGTATGTGGAGGAAGTCTAGCCCTAATGGACGCAGGAGTGCCTATATCAGCACCTGCTGCTGGAGTTGCCATTGGATTGATTACCAAATATACAAACGATGACACAAAGCACATAGAAGAATACAAAATTCTGACTGATATACTGGTAATTTATGAATATTGTATAACAAATTTATGACACAGTGGTTAGCATAATTGCTTGCCATGGAGAAATAAGTTCTCGAGAAAATTTTGAATACCTCCACTTACTTCAAATTGAGAAATTATCGAGGTTGATTTTTAATTTGATTGCTTGATTAAATGTTTTTAGGGAATTGAAGATTATATGGGGGATATGGACTTTAAATTAGCTGGCACCAAAAAAGGCATCAACGCACTACAAGCAGACATAAAAATCCCCGGACTGCCTCTTAAAATTGTCAACGAAGCTATCCAAAAGGCATGCGATGCCAAAGTTAAAATTATAAATATTATGAACGAGTGCATAGATAAACCCAGGTATGACACTTTTAGTTCATTAATCAAGCTTAAAATTTTTCCAAGTCATCAAAATAAATACATCAGTTTTAAGCATTTAATTTGGGTTATAAAAAAGGTGTTACTGTTTACAAATGATTAATAGGGAATCGTAATCCTCACCCATCCTGTTTGAATTCATCGAGTGTTTCATTGAAATATTACATTTGATTAAATATATTTTTTCAGTAAACACAACAAAGACAATATGCCAGTATTGGAAAAGATGGAAGTTGATGTAGCCAAGAGATCCAGATTTCTGGGAGTTGGCGGAGCTAACATTAAAAAATTATTGATTGAAACTGGAGTGCAGGTACAATATATAATATTATTTAACTCTTACAAAATATAAATAAAGTATATATTTAGTTTCCATTGCTGAGGTAAAACCGGTAAAATAGTGTGGTTCATAGAAGCAAGTAAATTGAACAATATTATTTATTTTTCATTGAACAATCTGTTTGGCAAAACATTATAAATATTAGTGATATTTATTTTAGGTGTCTCAAGTCGAAGACAACATTTTCAACGTCTTTGCTCCATCGTCGCAAGCAATGAATGAAGCTAAGGAGATCATGGAGGGCTGGCTGGCTAAGGAGCGCACTCCTGACCTGGAGTTTGGAGCCATCTATACAGCCAAGGTCGTAGAGTTGAGGGACATCGGTGTCATGGTCACCCTATACCCTGGCATGCCGCCCGCTCTCCTGCACAACTCGCAGCTCGACCAGCGGAAGGTGAGTGATTAATGAACTTTTTCAATTTTGAAGATTGTGAGTTTTGGGACGGTGGACCTTTTACCTAGGACGAGTACAGCAAACTTTTCAGTCATAAATCAGGTTTCATAAAATATTATGAGTATGATGTATTTGTCAGTTGTCATTGCTATGTAGATGTGTACACGCTCTCTTCGGTGAGTACACCCAATTTAGATCCACCACATTGTCTTAATGTATTATTGAGAATAGGTGAGACGATTTTACTGCAGAGCTAGTGTTACGGACCCAAACAAAATTTTATGTCATTCTAAATGAGCCAATTGGCCTATGTGTGAAGTGTATATCCTATACCTCACTCTATGAGTTAGAATTGTTTCTAGTATTTATAAATTAGCTCAATGTACACGAAACAGTCATTTGTACTGTCTGCCAACAGTTATTGAAATTTCATAGATTTTTTTCAAATTCACCTCAAAATACGATAATTTCTTAGTAGTCATATAAAATTCGTGTTGCGTTAAAAATCCCTATTCGTTTTTTTAATAAGGCAGATTTTTTAAAAAAATTTCCTCGTAAATCAGAGTTGCTGTAAAAAGTGAACTCGGGGCTTGATCGTTTCAGGGGCAAAATCTCTTTCCGGGAATTATGCAAATCCGCAATGGCGGCGCCCTCTGACCGATGTGTGCGATTTCCCGCTAATGGCGGCCATTTCCGAAGCGAACTCACGACGTCAGCGGCTTCGTGTCGCCGAGGACGACCCGGTGGACTGCATCCCCTTCATTAGGTTTCATAATTTGATTGCGGCAGGCAGATTACAGAACGAGTAAGCGAGCGATATGCTCGATCGGTTACCATTAAAACTGTTTTCAGTATTTTATTTCGTCTCTTGTCACATAGATTTTATTGCCATCCATTTCGTTGTCGCGTTCGCAAATTGTTTAACCCGTCATGTACGCGAGCTTCCATCGAAATACCCCAGCCCTGGTGGTGTATTTGGGACCTTTGCGGGTCGTAAAATACTGTCCTGCGACCCTCCAGGGTTGAGAACCTCATACACCATAGAACACCATATCACGGGAAATACTAAATCACGCTCAGCGGTGTCGTTATTTCATTTTAAAGTTTCGTTTTTTTTAGTCCGACAAGTCAACTTTGGCGTAGCAACACAGTGGACGGGGGAAGTCTTCACAGCGTTAACATCATCATAGCATCGTCATCAAAGTTCACACGAAACCTTTTATCTTGACCGGCGATGAGACGCCGTAAAACTATCTCAGGTGGGGTCGTTTGCAATAAGTAGTGGCCTGTTCGCGGGGGCTCACTTTTTGATGAAACGGGGCATGCGGTATAAACCCACCGCCCCGTGGCGGGGGCCATCAACGTTTTACTACCGCGCCGGGATCCGTGCCCAGATTTTCAATTTCCGCTTCCACACGCGCGCCCCCGGGGTAAAAAATACCCCGATACACCCCTGGCCGAGCCGAGCGCCGGCAGGGCTGCTACAAATTACTCAATTGTAACTTATATATATTTACGAATGCGACCGAGCTCACGAAGGCTCACTGTCTATGTCGACAAATTTACATTACATAAAGTCCAAAAAGAGTATCGGGTATTTGTTTTAGTGACCGTTATTGCGATATGCTGCGAAAATTTTTGGGCCCTGAGTTGCAGGAGTTTCAAGGTTTCAACTCAAGAACGTGGTTCCAACAAGGCTACTTGCCATACATCCAATCAATCAATTGAAGCTGTTAACGAATTATTCCCTAATAAGGTCATTTCACGTAGACGTAACATCAACTGGCCTCCCAGAAGCCCCGACCTTAGCCCACTTGACTATTTCGTATGGGGATACCTTAAAAATAGGGTTTATGAGAATAATCTGATGAACCTGACGGAATTGAAACAAAACATCAGGTCAGAAATGGCAGCAATATCGAGTAATCTTCGTTCCAGATTAGAAGAGTGCCAGCAGCGTAACGGTCACAATTTGGATAACATCATCTATTCGAAATAATTTTCCATTTTGTATTGTTACCCGATACTCTTTCTTGGACACCCTATATATATATATATATATTTTTTTTTTTCAATAAGTAAGTTGTATAGTATAAAGTCATTTAATCTTATCTTGTCATTGAGCCTGGCCAAAGCGGTGGACAAATTCTCTTCCAATAAGTATGCATACACCTTCTTATTTATTAACTGAGGCTTTATTATCGAAATGGAGTATAATAATGATGCGGCAGCCCTGCCATGTGGGAAGTTATGGTAATTACTAGATTCAGAATTCGTTTTTTTTAATATGTGAATATATCGTTCTTTAAATGTATCTAATCACTGAGAACAGCCCTGGCACGTGGAGAGTTATTGTAGTGGCTAAATTAAGAATCGTTTTTATTTTTTTTGTGAGATATAAATCTTACGAAATTGGAGGACGGCCGCGATGCGGCAGCCCTGGCACGTGGAGGGTAATTGCGGCCCTGCGTTTACGATTGATCTAGAAGTGGCTCCTTCGGGGAGTACGTTATCTGATTCGGCTGTGGGCGTTTGCTGTGTTTTTGAATCGCACGAATGCCATCTCGACTTTGGTGCGGTCTGTAGTAATAAAAGTAACACGGAATAAGACGTGGGGCGTAAAGCGCGACAAGAACACGCCACCCGCGCCACTTACACCACAGAGACGCGTGTTTTCACTCACGGATTTGTTTGGGGATGTCGAGTGTGGCAACATCGTAAATGACAACCACATGGAATTTGTGAGGCTCGAATTGTTTTGAGGAATTTTTAGATCGAACTGTATGACTCAGTTTGATAATGCCAACGTGAAAGGTCGGCGAAACCGGTCACCAATATAATTTCACATGTGGAAAAATCACTCAAGTATTGAAAACATTAAAATGGAATTCCACCAAGTAAATAGATTGCTTAAATAAAACAGTGATATTTACAAAAAAATACAGATTTTATCTCAGAATTATAGCTTGCATTATTATTTTTTTTAACAAAAACTACACTAAAATTTTAAATAGATATACACTGTAAGCATTTGTTTATGAAAATGTATTTGTTGTCATGTCATCCCGTGTTTGATTTTTATAGTTTTTTTTACTTCAATAAGGTTCTGACAAAGCTAGAACATGAACTGGTATTTTTTTAAAATTAAATACAAAATATCCTACCACCATATGCTTTCATATGAACATTAACTGTTATAAATAGTGGCAATATAGAATTTATAGAACTGAAAGGTAAAAATATAATTGAATATTAGTTATACGCTTTATATAATAAGATAATTTACTTAAGGCTTTTCAAAACAATTACCGCAATGTCACAAGCTGCGTGGATATTCGCATTTGCATATACTCAAACTCACCTCTGCGTCAGCAGGCGCTAAGTATGCCGGGGACGCAATATATTTATATTAAGTGGGTTAAAACTTATCCTGCTTATTGATAACTGGTGAATTTACATTCAGGGTACGTCTTCGGGGAAGTTGTGCCGAAAAAGCCGAGGGGCCCGGAGGGACGTGCCCCGACGCCCCCTTTGTGCGGCGCCGGCTTTGAAAAATATAACTTTGCACAAATTTATAGTTTCCTTTCACCTTCGACGACCCTCTGCCCTCGCTCTTCTTTGCACCGCCTACTTGCGTATCGGAGACTTTTTGCTAAGAAATCACACGGAGTTCAATTTATATTGCTTTCAATATGCCCTGCACGGCATATCTATCCCACAAAAGCCGCATTAAGAATATATTATCTAAGCATAATCTACTGCACCAATAAAAAAATAATTAATGCCAAAAAGTTAGATATGAGTATATATTTCTTTTAAATTTATTTTTAATATGATAAATATGTGTTTTCCCGATTCCCATTTGTAGATTATTATGACTGATGGATCTAGAGACCTAAGCACTTAGGTGTCCTTTTTTAATTGGAATCAAAAGATGACATATAAACCTATCAAACGTTGGTTTTGAAAAGTCGTCATTTTATCACATTTTATCAACATCTTCAAGACTTTATTTGACCTTGAAAAAGGATGTTAATTAAGTAATAAAAAATTGATGAATATAATTTTTTGAGGTGACTTCGCAAAAAAGTGACAAAAGCTTGCAGGTAAAAATGCAGCTTTTTTTTCAGTACGGTGTTGATTGGGAAATCGAAAGCGAACCGAATCGAAATATACTGTTTGTTTTGTGTCTTGGTGTGAGTACTTCCGGTGTAGGGCAGGGCCAGAGGGCTCATTCCGGTGGAGTCGGCAGCCTGAACGCCATATTGCTGCGCCGACCGCACCAATCTCGCGATCTGCTGACGACCGACGTTTACATGCTTGATTTGAATTCACAGCTGCCGGGTGCAATGTGGAATTATACACGGTGCCTCGCAAGTCACGCTAATCAAACAAAAATTATTTCGTTTTGATCAAAGTAATTTACTATGCTCAATAAAACATAGAGTCAAAAATAAATCGATTTGAAAACGATCGTGTCAATAATAAAACAAAAATACTTAGCTATTTTTTTCGCACAATAAAAATACTATCAAAACGATACAAACTATTAATATATATATATATAAATAGTTTGTGTCGTTTTTGTTTTAGCGCAGATACCGTGAATTTTGAGGCACCGTGTAAATCGTCCTGCTCGCGTGGTTTTGCTAGTATGTTTTGCTCTGCTAACTGGTATGTTGAATCCGATCTGTCGGCACGTGATTCTCCGGAAGTGTACCTCCACAATCGAATTTGACATGCTTTAAAACACACTGGAGCGGGTATTGAAATGCACCAGAGGTGGCCAAACTTTTGCGTTAATTCACCCACCGCAAATTGCATTTTTTTGAGGATTTTCTTGCTTATGAATCAATTATCTGATAATCGTTAATGTTTCAAACCGTATATGGGTTCTTCGGCCATTTCGTGTGTCAATGCATAATAATTCAAGTTTTCGCATCAAACTGTGTAGCACGATGTATTTTCAAATTTGAAGCTCATTAAAACAAATCGACACGTCGCCGCTTAAGTCGGTGATTATTCATAAGGGTTAAACGTAGCAACCCTCGTGCGTTGAAGGGTGCGGCCACCCGCGGGCTCTACAGTCCCATTCACGAGACCGTCGCCGCGCTGGAGGTGGGGTAGCAACAGCTTGTTTCTCTGCTCAAACGAGCCCGACCCCAGGGCTGCTCGACCTGTTGGTACTAGCTAGTTTCTTTTTTATGGAGACGATTACCGGTTGATTCTTCTGCAGACGATTGTTGAATACTATACAGATCCATAATTTTCTAGATGATTGCTCTACAAAATTATATAGACCCGTACTTTTTTAAATTATCGATTATATCTTATAAGGTGTGGCTTAGGTAGTAGAGTACATGGATTCGTTATTGAGTTTATATAGGCAAAAAATGTGTAAAAAAAAAACTTTTTTTAACCGCGGAATATTATATTGGTTCTTATATCTACAAATGATATCACTGGTGATGGTTAAATTTTATATAAATCCGTATTTCCACAAATGTTTTTTTCTATATACTTATATAATTTTTCTCGTTGGGGGTAACGTTTTTGTCAGACTTTGAATCCATTTCACGCCACTCCGTATCTGCTTCTGGATACGTGTTAAACGGCAAGCCTCAGTGCACTGTACTCTGCTGATATCTCTATCTTCACGAGATGAAATTGATATTTTATTAGCTACGAGAGACACTCGCGCTGGGGATCGGATATATTTGCTCGCTCGAGTGCCTCTGTTTTTATTGAAGGTTTGCGTAAGATCCGGTGGAGTGAAAGTGGATGTTCTCTTATGTCTTACACAATATGACTCTGATAATATGTACAATTTATTGAGTTGATGAAAGTTTAATAATTACCGATTTATGTGTAGATTATTGACCAGTAAAGATGATACAAGAGATCACAAAGTTTTATCAAGCTGGGGATCAATTTGAAAATGTTTTTAAACCCTTTGTTATTTGCGGGGCTTGACAAACAGAGGAGACGAACACGTTTGTAGTAAATAATTTTGAAATGTATATATTATATAAGATATATATTTAAAAAATAAATTAATTAAGTGGTGATTTCTTTAGGAGAGTTTGAAAAAACAATGGCACGTAGAAAAATATACATAAATATTTGGTTTATAAGAGGGCATCAAATTTTGATGGTGCGTCTTTGGATGTTATCAAGCACGTAAAGACATCGTTATTGATTTATAATTATATCCACGAAAGCATGTTTGCATTAAAATAATATAATATGTATGATCTTTATAATGAGCAGCGGTCGTTTCAAGGCTTTAGCAACGTAGAGTTGAAAACATAAATTATCTATAGAGATAATGTTGCAAAGGTTGTAAACAAGTCAGTCAGGTCATAGAATGTAACATATAATGCTTCACAATCGAGTCGCCGAGTTGCGAAACCCGCTTAAAACGTAGCAAATCTTATTTTATTTTGTTTTCGATTAATTTTAAATTGAAATATAAAACTGATTTAAGTTCAAGATACTCGAAATATATCTGAAGTCATTTGATTGAAGTTTATTTAAAAAAAAATTGCAAGGTATATTTTCAGAGTGGGTTTTGCAACTTGACGACCCAATTGAAACATCGCCGGCGCTCGTACAGTACGGAAGGAATCCTTTTCTCTATAAATTCCATAAACAGGCTTTCACGGTATTCTTGTTCCCTGAAAATCACTTGAGGCTCGTTCCGACCGTAAATGGGGGCGCGGAGTCTCGAGCCAGCCGGGCGCTCGCGGAAGTTTTCAAAATAACAGCTTTATGAAGCGGAAATACAGCACTCGAATTGGAATGACTTGTGATAGCAGCTGTGCTGTTTGTGTTTGTCTTTATACAAAATTATTATATATACATAAATGTATTTATATTTATTTTCCTTTTTAAGTATTACATATAAGCGTTGTATGATGAAAAATATGCTACAGTGTTGCAACCCAAATTTATGTATTTGTTATTTTATGTATATATATACACAGTAAAATCCCGCTTTACGCGACCACTTTATGCGCGGTTTCACTATAACGCGAATTTCAAATTTCGCGTTAAAATGCCTCGCATTACGCTAATTTATTATTTTAAGAATGTGTACGAACATAATGTAGTCATTGACTTCTCTTAACAATTAAAAACAGCGTTGGGTGTTATGAACGTATTTTACAAGAACGTAAAAGAAACGCTACCCAAAAGACAATAGATGTATTTTTCAGTAAAAATAACATGTAATACAGCATAAAGTGTTCTTAGAATTAAAGTGATAGATTTTTTGTATTAAGTTTTGACTATGTATGTATGTTTAATCGTAAACCCCCGATATACGCGAATTTCACTTAACGCGATTTTTTCCGGAACGTATCCCTCGCGTAAAGCGGGGTATTACTGTTATTATAAAAGCGTTACAGTGTTTCATAGTAAAAAAAAAAAACAACAATATTATATAAACTACTTAATTCAATAATTTATGATAGTACGTTTGAAATATTTAAGGTAATCGTTTTATACATGAATCGACGAGAAAATTTTCGGAAAAGTAATTTTCACGACACCGATGGTATCAGAACCTACACTCCGTGCCTATCACAGCCAGGTGAGCTCAATTGGTTCAACTATTAAAATATATAAAAAAAATAAAAAACTTTTTATCTGCGACAGGAAAATGTTTTCAGTAAAACAATTTTTATTCACACACACGGTTTCTGAAATAATAATTGAAAAGCTGTCAAAAGCGTCACACTTTATACAATCCGATTTGTCGTTGGTGAGTTCTCATCGATTTGAACAAAAACTATTTTAATAAAACCGGCACATTAACTAATTCGCAGATAATTAATCAGAGGGATGCTTTTGAGTGTCGCCCGACAGCTTATCGACTACTGCCTTCTCAGACAGCCTTTCAGAAACCGCTGTCATTATTTTTAACAAATTGTGAAGTGTGATAATTGGAATTCTTTGAAACTGCGTGTAAAAATTAATATTTAAAGGGGAAAATGCGTTCGCATTATGTTTGTGGTAACTATCTCACCTGCCAGGGGGGCGCATGGACTGGGGTCTCCCGTGACGCTTCATGAATATTCAAGGCTATGTTAACGAATAATCATTAAAAAAATATATATAAATCTTATGGCTATGGCATCGCCACGCAGTTGATCAGCCTGGTGTGTTAATAATGTTTTAAATTTGTGGATATCCGTGGTGTGCGGTGAGTCCGAATTCATGGCAAGCAGTTTTTTTCATTGAGCCTAATAAATCACCCTAACGCTGAATTTGCGTCAAGGCTAAAAATCGGGCAAGCGATGCTTTATTGCTTGAATGGACTGCACACCACTTGTATACATTCAAATAATGTGATTTGATGATAAAATAAAGGTTTTATATACCCGTGTGTAGTATCAAGGTAAATTAGGGAAAAGTCCGGTTTTTAAAGGTATTTTCAAATACGTTGCGCAGATTGAAGACACACATGATAAGGAATCTATTAACCTATTCACACTGTATAATAATGACTAGAGCCATTGAAGTATTAAAAAAAAAAAATTACTATTGGTTATAGTTCAAATCCCACCTGTTTTGCAGATATTTTATTTGATAATTTTAATAAAGATAATGTGGAATCATTAAATATTTAATAATCACTTGCATAAATATTTTAATTAAAAAAAATTGTTTGGTAAAGTTCTAAAATTTTTTTTTCTATTTCCAAAGATAAAATCGATTTTTACGACGCGCTGTATAGAAGCGTTCAGGGAAACCGGAAGCGGCCATTCGAAAATATTTAATTTCCGGAAGAATCCTCGTAAATAAAAAATATATAATTTCATTAAATATTTTCTCCTCCCCCGCCCTCCCCGTGCAGTATCCGTGCTTTGAATTTAGATTTGACTACGGAATAACCTCGCCTTTTCCTCGGGCACTCTAAATAATTTAGAAAAAAAAAACATACTTTCTACTGATAAAAATATTCATTTATATAATTAAATTTTAAAAGGTCCCGAAAAACCAATAGTCACCTAGCTATGGCGGCCGCTCTCTCTTAGATACTCAGCCTCTTCACAAACTTATGAGTCCAACTTCTCGACTCCGATACAGCAGTTGTTTTTATGAAATAAGGTTGGAAATTTTATCGTATAATAATTAGTGATGAATTTTACAGGTAACGACTGTTTGTATATTTAATATTACAAAAATTTGTTGCGATGTTCTAGTTAAGTGTTAAGTTATGATTGAGCCATATTTTAGCTACCTTTGTATAAAATGTCTGCGTGATATTATTAAACCCAAAAAGTTAGTGATTACGACAGTTTTCGACTAGCCTAAATAACAGATAATTTAGCTAAAAGTGTGTTTTATACGAGCCAGTTAAATGTTCCTTAGCAATCTACGAGTATAAGTTATAATATGTAAAAATTCTTAATAAGCTATAATTTAGCAAGAAGTGCGTATTCGTTGTGCAAAAAGCCTGCGTGATTTTATAAAGCGCAGAACGTATAATATTTCAGGCATTAGTGCCGTTTCAGACTGTCTTAAATCATAATAATCGCAGAGAGCCGCGCCGAGTAGATGTTGAATTAACAAGAGCCGTATCTGATGTAGCTGAAAAACAACCGACTCTCGTATGACAGAAAACACGCGACGTTTGATAAAGTCCCGACCCACGCGCCCGCGGTAACGAGCCACCCCCGGGGGTGGCGTCCATGGGGTGGCGTCCATGGGGTGGCGTCCATGGGGTGGCGTCCATGGGGTGGCGTCCATGGGGTGGCGTCCACCCCCGCCCGGGTTAATCCCGCTTTATAACTCAGCCGTAACCTTGCGATTTCAAGTTTATTGCGAAAGTTGTCGCCCGCCCCGCGGTGGCAAGTCGTCTCGTCTTGCAGCACTTCCGGTAGAATTCTAATCCTAATTTTGATAATGATTTTGTACACTTTTTCAAATATCAATCTTTAATCAATTTTCAATATTTGTAAAAGTGTATAATACTTAATGATTATCAATCAATTAAACCTGTATAGGCAAAATCGTACTTACTGTGAGACGGTCTTCACAAAAAATCAAGAAATAAATACTAATTTTTACTGTGTATTCAATATGTTTTAGGCGATGGGTTCTGAAAGACTAGGTTGTGATCGTTTTTGTCTGAAGCTGAAGCCACACAATCTGTATATGCCTTAAAAACACGAAAGCGCTACCTATTCGGCTTGTTCATATTTCATATTCATCAAGTGCTTCTCCTCAGAGGAGAATGGTGTTATATATTGGAAGGAAAAGTCTGCGTATTGGTGGTGCCCAATAGCATTATTTTATGATAACTTCCTTACATATCTGTTCTTCAGTATGTTGTGGAGGATTGGTTCATTGTCTGAAGCTGAAGTCACACAATCTGTATATGCCTTAAAAGCACGAAAGCGCTACCTATTCGACTTGTTCACATATTATATTCATCAAGTGCTTCTCCTCAGATGAGAATAGTGTTATATATTGGAAGGAAAAGTCTGCGTATTGCTGCTGCCCAATAGCATTATTTTATAATAATTTCCTTACAAATCTGTTGTTCCTCAGTATGTTGTGGAGAATCAGTTCACATATGAAACTACAAGAAAAATCACTTCTTTTTTTTTTTTTTAGACAAATGGGTCAGTCAGGTGTTGTATCCAATGCAATCACAGTAGCTCCGCAACTGAGCGAGAATTTAAATCGTCTTTTTAAAACACATTGTTATTGCTTCATGACAGTCTATTGTATTGAAACCATCCACAGGTTTCATATGACCCGCACGCGAGAGACACTACTACCGTGTTTATGTCTATTCCTTGTAACTTTTGAATGAACATGCGACGCCAAGAAACTTTGATTACTTTGTTAGGCTATGTTTATACTTTTACTTAAAAGTAATATCAATTCACGCTTAGATGAATTCGCTAGCACCACCAACAACACAAAAAACATTTTTCTATGAATGCACGTTTGTTGCAGTATTTGCAGTGTTTGAAATATTTTACGGTAAAATTATTTGAAATGTACATTTTCCTATGAAATCATCTCTGCATTTCAACATATTTAAATGTTTGGTGTATTGTGCAGCTGCGTGAATGTATATATTTTATTTTTAGATTTGCGGTTGGTGCCGACCGTAGAGTTTTGTCGAAACAAAAACAATAGCCTTTTGTTCCGCTCACAGCATTTCCGCGACTGAATTAAAATTAATAACATTTAGTGTACTGTAACTGTATTCAAAATAAAATAAAAACTATCGCATAAATTTTATTTTAATTTAATTAATATTGTCAAAAACTCGTTTATTACAATATTACGTATTATTTTTTATTCATAATTTTATTGTTTTTTATGTTTTAACAAACTGTTTTTATTAGAAGTAACCGAATTTAATTCTGATTTTACTGATATTCAATCTAATTTTTTTTCCATGAAGGTCTTGAGTTCATGAAATGGGACAATACACAACGGTCTACAAATATGACCAATGGGGCTTTTTGAATCTTTTTCCTCTGATGCCTCTCCTCATAGGAGGTTGGCGACCATTTCCTCGAACATATCCCTATGCTGGGACTCTTTCATTTTTGACGCGGTCAACCCATGGTATCTTAAGGATTATCCTATACAGCCACATTTCAGCCGCTTCAATTCTTTGCATCGTAGCTGTCTTGAGTGTCCAAGCTTCGACTCCACAAAGGAGAACTGAGACGACATAACATTTGGTAAATCTCCAGCGAGTTTTCTGGGTTATATCTCTTGAGCATAGTACTTTCATACCTTTTAATTTCCTGGTCAGGATCCCAGTTCTCATACTGCCCAAAAACTTAATCTTTTAACTCTCTCCACTAATTTTGTTGTCTTTTCTAACCTTCTACTTAAATACGTTTCTTATTAATTTCTATGTGTTACGTAACGGTTTTAAGTCCAGAGTCTACTCGGCTCATATAAACGGGACAATAGTCAACGGTCCTCTATTACTATCTCCGTGGGAGCTTTTCTAAATAACCGGAGTGAATTCCGTCCCAGAAGAGCGAGATATAGGGAGGGTATTCTCTGACCGCAGGCATAAAGAATGCTCCCCTCTAAACGCATGAAATTTTATCACCGGCCCCTTTTCATACATTTTCCCGATAGGCAATAAAAGGCGAGCCCCACCGCGGAGAGCCTTATTGTCTGTCGCTGCGGGGGGAGCGGGTTCCGGCAGCTCGTCTGCTCCGAGGGTCGTTGTAAATCTTTCCCTTCCAGAAACACTCCGGGGCTTCCCGGTGACGCAACATCGTCCATAACTTATTGCATTACCATATTTCTCAAATCGACGGGACTCTCTTGGATGTGACGTAGAAATTGTTACTTATGTCTAAGAGCTGCTCTATTGATTTGTGTTTTTCATATGGAGTATATAAAATATACAGATATATAATGTTTAGGTAAAATAATTTATAAGCAAAGTTTAATCAACGAATCACCAAAAACAAGGTATCGAAATATTTTCCTTACATCTCCTGTCAATGTGGTATATTTATACTTGATTGACTTAGAACTTATGTTATGGTGTTTATTTTGTCACATACTATGAATGATCACTATTTCTGCGTGACTTTATTCACGTAAGTCTATTTTCATATTATTTACCAGTAAGTTATAACCAAAATATCCTACAAATTATAAATACCTGTAATGATAAAGAGATTTGATAAGTGGATTATTCATTTTTAGTTTTTGCAATATATTTTTTAAAGGTGTTTTATGCTTTTTTTTTTTAAATGTACCTCTAGGTCAGATACTTATAATTATTCCAAGTACAAAATTTATAACTTTTATTAAAAAGGTATGACAAGTTCACATTTTTGTAATATTTTTCATTTCTATTTATTCATGTAGTTTTCATATCTCGAGAACTTACAAGGCCTTATTCCTTATTACCTCGCGTGAAACGGCCTAGAAGCTGCGCGCCAGCGTCTCGGGGTTTAGTTTGATTTCCGGTCAACTCAATATCATTTTGTATTTTGATTTGAAACCTCACTTGGTATATTTTCAGAAATATCTTCAGGCCATCAAAGAAAATATTTTATTTTTGATATTCTCAATTCGCTCGCGAATTGGTTTTTTTTTTAACCCATAGCGACTTCTGAATCTACAAGCAGTTGCTTATGCGAAACGTTTTTCTTAGAAAGTAGTAGTTTTCATTATTAGTCTAATCGCGGTCTAGAATCTTGGCAGTTAGTTAACGTCGCAGGGAGTTGCAATTACTCACGAAATTATCAACCCTAGTTTGTGTAATAAATGAGTTAGGAATCATTAAATTGGAGTTCGGGGAAATCCCTATTACAATGTAAATTTTCAGCCTCACGGATGATTAATCAATTTATCACATCTTTGACTGGCATCACCCGACGGGAATAACCCACGTCCGTTAGGGAAGACTATCAAGATTGAATATGAAATGCGAAGATCGGCTAAGAATTTTTACCGATAGCTAAATATGCAAAATCTTTGGATTGTTCACGTATTGTGTATCGAACGAGGCTGAGAATATCTGTAGATGATTTCTCAGAAGACACTTGAGCGTGTTCCGCGTCTCTCGGCAATTCTTGCCCGAGTCACGTCCGTGTGGTAGTTTGGCGAACGCAAGCTGTTTGTCACTCAATTCAAAATATTGGGTTGCCATCACAATTATCCCTTCTCAAAGTATCCTCAAACATTTGTTAAATATATTAATACACTAACAGTACAACCCGCCATTCTATGTTAACATTAATGAATATTAAAACTTGTTGAACTCACTAGAAAATAACAGTATTACACATTTTATGATATACTATGGATAATGTTATAAAACAATATTTTCTCAGCAAACCTATTAGACATGATTATATGTGAAAGTAGAAAGCACTTGACTCGAAGCACGATAAAACAAATTGAATCAAACAGTGCGACGTCTGATCGGAATGAATGGTATCAAAATCCAATTACATACAAATATTCTGTTTGCCATGTCATGAAAATTCGAAGCGAGTCAATTTAACACTTCATATTATATTTGATACATACAGACAATGACCGGTGATCATGATAGTTTAAATGAACTCGCGACTTGCTTTAATTTTTATTTACCGTGTCCGAGCCTTCCTCTTTGTCTTGTGACAGAGATGTGATATATGTAATATTATTTCTGCAGCTGTCATCCGATGTACATATAATATCCATTTATCAAAAAGTCATCAAAACTGTGATTAATCCTTTGCGTCCGCGTACATCCACATGTAACGAATATCTGTGAATATATATATATACAGTGTTTCCGGGTCGTGGTTTCATGTTTCACTTACAAAATAACTGGAGAATAGTAGAGGTTTAACAGGCTTGGACTATATTATAGGCTCTATGGGGGTGAGTAACTGCTGAGCGCCCGTAGGCGAGCAAACATTAATAACGAATGACTTAATCTAGTGAAGTCCACACCCTTTATCTAAGAAACAAAGCGTAGAAGCATCCAGTAAGCTTTTAGCGATAATACTTTATTCAACATTTTAAAATCAACTTAGTTATTCAGTAAATAATACAAAGCGATAGATGTTTCATAATAGTCTAAATTAGCTTCAATGTTTTCCACAATCAGAAAGTATCCAAGCCTAGATAATCTGAGAACGAAGATTCTATAGCCACACTATTCTGTAAGATTGGTACGTCTGAAAGGGTCAGCGTGGAGTAGAAAGCGTCCAGATGTAAATGAGGCAATGTCTAGCTCGATCCTTCTCGGCATTTGGCTTGTTGTATCCCGAATTACGTACAGAAAATCTTGTTTAGAAGAGACAATTTTGTTCTTCAATATATTAATTTGATATGATTTATTTTTTTAATGAAAAAGATAACCCTTTAATAAAATAAATTTATTTTTTGTTGTCTACCGCTCTCAAAGTTAGCATCCATACAAACTGAATATCATCATGTAGCAGTTTTTGTTTTGGTTTTTCAATTCAAGGCATGTCCCCCGCACAGTGATTTGTTTGAGCCTCGGTGCTTCGCGCATCACCGGATATGACACATCCACACATGTCAGCCTGGCCAGCTCCAGGATTCACGTCACAACATCGTGTTTTCAACCCCCGCGGCCTTCATCATGCCATCGATACATTTTATTAAAAAAAAAAAAACAACTTGCTAAACCGCATACAAACAAACCTATATAGAGTTTAGCACACTACTCCAAGATTCATTTTTCTAGGTATCCTCAGCTGAGCCTCTTGAAGTGCGCTTCGAGTTAATCGAGGAGGTTAAATTGAGTTAGATCTATAATAGCCACTACTACTACTACTACAGCCAAAGCTAATTTTTATGCTACTTAAAAAGATTTCTATATATTTTTACGGACGAATAAAAAACAACACCAAAAAGAAATATTTTTGTTTATTCCAATATATATGAAATCTTCGGCCAGTAATTGTTTCACTGATCGATCTGAAAAATTAGCCATTCAAGTGGCTGTCTTGACACCTTGAAGTGCTGGCGACTGTCGGCGTGTAAACGCATAAACAGCACTTACGTCATCATTTGCTAAGATTACTTCCATCATAATTTGATAACTTTATATGCTAACATTGTTCACAACAATAACTTTATTGTTGTCGTAATTTACTAACATTTCTTACACTATAATTTGCTAATATATTTACCATAGTTTTTGTTCAACATTTTCCATAGCTCATTGTTTCACACGGTGACACATAAATATATTTTTTCTTCATATCTCAACTACAACCTAGTGTCTGCTGTAAACGTTACAAGTCGGATACTACCGCAGTTACTTTTAATTGTAAACAATATTTTAGTAATGTGATTAAAAAAGTTTTTTGAGACAGGTGTAATTATGAAAAAATATTAATAGCCAAATGGTTTATATTGATTGAATATTCTAGCCATTGGGCTATTCATAATAATATTGTTGGTTCAGACGCACATTTACGCTAAAGAAAAAAAGTTAAATATGTTTTATATATTTAAAAAAACTGTTAAAAGCTCTCCCCAATCTGTTGCTTGTGCATGGGTGCCATTCTGTACCCTGAGTGTTAGTAAAAGTAGTGGGCTAAGAATGATTGTGGAGGGATATGCTCTGAAGTACCTTTTCATGGTGGGAGGGGGTTGGGGGGTTTCTCCTATTGTTTCTGAAGCCTTCTACAGAAGGAGTGTCAGATCTAAACACCAGAGCTTTGTAATGAAAGGATTATATAACAATGCTATTCGGCAGCAGTAATACGCAGACTTTTCTTTCAAATATAAACCTGCAGTGTAGAAGGACCCGCGGACTACACTATTTTCCCTAATAAAACCACGCAACTGACTCAGTATAAGTATATGCTCAGTGAGATTGTCGCTAACATCTTCTGAGGAGAGGCACCCGAAGAAGAAAAAATTACTATTCGAATAATACCATATATACATATATAACACCATACCATGAAAATAATTGATTTTAACTGGCGGTTAAAATAAATCCGTACATAAGATTCGGTCATCGAGATACTGCATAACAACAGCCCGCCGAGGAGCCGGCCCGCCTGACCTTGGGGCGGAGCTATCGATTTGCGTGCCCCCATCCAACACGGATGGGGACCGCTGCGGATCGATGTGCTAGAAATGCGTAAACATCCCATAAGGCATGAATCTACCGTGGACGTTTCACTGGACACCCGGCTGATCGGCCGGATAAAAAAAACACAGCTTGGGTATCGCCAGAGAAAGACTGTATGGGAAATTCTTGACATACTACTAGCTCTAGATTTAATACCGTTTTTACATTTAGACAAAGTAAAAATTTGTTTAAATTTTACACCGTTTCAAAATCAGTAGTGAGGTTGAGGCTCTGATGCAGGTTCACTGTGATTTCCTTATAAACAAGACAAATGCCGCAAATGTACCATGCTGAACCCATCAGCGATTGCCTCCGGTTCTTCGCATTGCTTGGGTACCCGTTTTATTCCCTTTAATGTCTTCCGCTCGTAGATGCGCTCGGTTTGTTACGTCTTCTTTGTGTTGCCTTCATGAAAAATCTTCTCTGATACAGGTTTTGTATGACTTGCCTATATAAATCGCTTTAAACAGGTGCTGTATACCACTTTACAGAATTGTGTTGCTTGTGGAATTAAAATTAAATTAAATTAAATTATTAAAGTTTGGACGTTGCCGGATTGTAGCTAAAGCATAAAAAGGCATTCTCACTTGTATATCTTTAGCTTGAAGGGTTGCGCATTCGAGTCCGTTATCGGTTTATTTATATATCAATAATGCGGTAATCCTTATCTTCGCTCCACCCCAAGCACGCGGCTTTCAGTGGTCTCCGTATCTATACGCGGCCAGTTTTACACGGACATTCTAATCTCGTGACTGGACGTCGTCGAGGTTTCAGGTGCACGGTATAATGGCCGCGATTTGCATAAACTCGGATATCTACATAATCGTGTGACTGAAATATCATGTTGGAAGCGCGACCGGCTGGAACACGGGGAAGTTAATTGGTGATTTACTAATCGGGCTGACCGTCCTCGACACTGGCGTCAGCGATACAAATGTAATTCTTAGCATATCTTTGGTGTATTCCGGTTTGCGAGTATTTGAACGAATTTGCTCTTTTTATATTGCAAAAATAACCTCGCATTACTACAAATTTTCCGCGTTTAAGAAAACCTGTAAAAGCATGGAATATTACGCATAAAATGATATTGCATTTATTTCCGAAAGAGACTTACGGTCTACATAAAAAAAATAACGAGAAAATCCTATGAGATAAAAATATTGTTGCACACATGGAATCTATAGTACATATATTTTTATAATTATTTGAGTCTTTTGGCACACTCGATAAATTTCATAAATTATCAGATATATTTTCCAAAAAATATCCATTAGGGAAACCTGTAGAGTAGCCTGAGTTATTTTTAAATTTGATAAATATAAAAGTTTGATTTCTGCACATAAACCATAAGTTCTCAGAGGATACGGTCTAGAAATTTAATAATGATTTTGTCGAAGTGCCCAGACAGAGCGAAATGCCAATAATTCTCACTGTAATAATAGCTGGAAATTTCGAGTGAGATTTTTTTAGCGCGCTGTTGTTCAGTTCTATAGAAATGTGAAAAATATTAGCTTAAGGATTCAATATCTGAGGATGCCGAGATACTTTGTTTTTTTTTTTAAGAATTCACAACATTAAGGCTTTTTTCAAAATTAAATGAAAGCAGACCGTTTTATAAAAAGTTGAGTTATATATAGTGGATTGACGCCACAGACTATTTTTTCATTATATTTGATGAAAAAATGTGTTTCACGGGTTACAAATAATTTACAAACACCTTTTTTTAATGAAGCTCTCTGAACAAAACAAAAAGTGACTATTATTAAATGACCGATCGTGATATTTTTTAATATGAAATTTTTTTGAGTTTTTTTTTACGTATCAAATATATTCACTGGATTTTCGCTACTATTATTAAGAGGAAAGGACTATTTTTGACTGCTGTTTCTGACGTTGTGACTACTTTGGTCTGTCATCGGACAATCATTCTACATGAAGGGTAGCTAAGGGTTATATCTCGAAGAAATACGCTGAAATTTCGGCATAAAGTATAAATCACGTCTCCCAACATTTGTAAGACTATTCATAAAAAAATATTATATAAACTAAATTATTTTTATTTGCATGAGATTTATACTTATATGATGCAGTCGATGGTTAATAGTTGTTAGTCCATACGAATAAAACCCACCTCGATCGGCAACAATCGTGCTTAAATTATTTACTTAAGCCTTCGCCCTGTAAGACAGGGCTCGATCGGTACTAATTAAAGAAAATGACTTCATGGTTTTTATAGTTTTATACAGAATACACTCATCAGCCTTAATTAAATAAAAATAAATTCAGTGTACGCAAATAAATAAACTTATAATTACTTTATACTGTTACCTTCGTATACAAACAAATATAAAAATAAAATATATAATTTAGCATGTTTGTCTTACTGTTAAATTGGTAGAAGCTGCTACTATCCGAGCTTAAGATTCATATAATGTGTCTATTTTTTTGAATTTATCTGTACACATAATGTACAAAATTTTCTTTTACAATTATCATGAAATATTTTATGTTTATTATTATACGTAAAACTCATAGTCTTAACGACTTATTATTTTATTTAATTTTGGTTTTTTTGTTCTTCTTTGTGTTCTTATATAGACAAGTAGAGCTCCCGTTTTCTCTAAAATAAAAACTGTTTTATATAGATACAAATATCAACAATATATAGGCAGTAATTATGCTTATGTTTTTTTGAAAAATCCCGTTAATAAGCAGCTGTAATTTTTATTCACCAACACTCATGGACCTGGTTTAAATCATAATTGTATTGGGCCCCCAGTCTTCTCACATATCTCATTCTCTTATTATATTTCTCTCTATCTAACTGGGAATTTCAAATTCAATTTGTACAATCTAATAAAGGAATATTATACAACGCTCCGAAATTAAATCACGCCCGGAGACGCTGTAATGTATCACGTGACAGATTAGATTTTTATCAAAATGGCGGCACAATATTTACTCATTTTATATTTAAAAAATAAATAAATTGCGCGGGTGTCTTTGGAATTGTGACATATTCTCGAGTAGTAAGTAGTAAGCGAGCCACACAATTCTTTCTATGTTTTTGTGCTCGTGATTTTATAAAAAGGATTTTTTTTTAAATAAATTATGTCATGAAGTTCATTAATTAATATATTATAATTTTTTAACTACTGGTGAGGTAGTACCGAGCTTCTCTGTTTTTAAGCTCTAAGCTTTAAGAAATGAATTATATTCTTTAATTTTTTTATATAGCACGCTTTTTGTATCGGGACTTTATCGTGTGACGTCAGGCTGTGGCATGTTGTGAATAAAACTACCTTCGATATCACCTTACCGTCTCACAGTTTTCTGCCAACTTCAGGTATTAAAGACACAAGACACGATATTTGGTTTGTTTTTTACAGTTTTTGTCTTAAAACACAAGCATTTTATACCGGATGCAAGTTGAAGAGGTTTCGGGAATGCCCAAATTCGATCCACGCCTTGAAGATTATATTCTAGCTAATAAAATTAGGTTCACGTCCGTTGCGGTTCGGTTGAAGAAGATTCGCATTGACACCTCATGAACTGTATACAAAATCATCGCAAATTTAATTTTCTACGCGATTTTGAAATTCTATTAAAATTGTCCAATTATAAGATCGCCATCTACACGAATTTTTTTATCCTGAAGGGTACAAATTATGAAAAGCTTTAATTAAGTGCAAAATTTGAATTCTTACAGATAAACCTCTGTGAAATACGCTACGCCGCCATGATCCACGACCCAGCGGGGCAATCATTCTCAGGCGAGTCGAAATAAAGTGGGGTGTCGCGGTGAAAAATCGCCTTATTCGCGGAGGCGATTTAGTGCGCCTCTAGTTTTTTTTTTTTATTGTTACCTCGAGTCTGATACAGTCCAAACTGGCGACTTTATAGTGCTTTTATTTTTCACAAACGGCACGCTGTTATTATTTTAAACCTGAGTAATTTGCGCGGCTCGGCGCACGCAGCCCCCGTCGGCAATGGGGAATTCGGAATTCCTCCGGCATTTTGCGCCTGCCCCGGCGTGCGTGGTTTTCCTTTTTGCTGCTGCAGATTGCTATTCAAGTTTATATATATTGTATATATTGTCGAGTATCGAGCCCGCTACGAACCGCGCGTTTAAATCTAAGTATTATGTTTTGCGCAACGGTAAGTAAACTAGAAAAAAATCTAACGATGCTGTCGTTTTTACTATTTGGTTTTCTTCGTTGATTGTGGTTTCACAGATTTAAAGTGGCTTGTTTATATTTTCTCCTAGATGGTTATAATATTAACTCAACGATCACATTACACAACTATTCGTTATTAACTAAGTCTATCCAATTTTTTTGAAAGCAAAAATATACGAGAAAGTATAAATGTATACACATTTAATATTGGCTAATTGAGTATTTTACTGTGATTTAATTTTTTTTAGTATTACTCCTGCCAAGATAAATTTTCTAGCTCTAGTTTTTATAGTGAATTAAATGAGTTGGAAAATATATTTAAAACGTTAGCTGATGTTTTTTGTGAAATTTCTTCTGTATTGATATTGTGCTATTTGTCTATAGTGAGAGTTTTGCATTTTATATAAATATTAATTTCACATGAAAAAAACCATCGTTTGTTCATTTCCATTTTTCAAAGAACTGATTTTATCGGGAAAATGTCATCGCGCATTTTTTCAATCCTTCTGTGGAAATGTTTTCAATTTTCAGTAAAATATATTAAAGCAGCCGCATGGAGATTCCATGAATATAAATACAGGCATAGATTAAAGTATGAAAAAAAAAACTTTTTTATAACTATACATAAAATTACATTAACTTTTGTTAATAATGATCAGGTTTAATACTATCTGCTCGTTGCACTCTCAGAGCAGACAGAGCTGTTAGTATATTATTAATTATTTTTTCTTTATACAATGTTTTTCGGACACTCTGTTATGGAGTTTTGACGCTGGAAGATAAAGGGCCCAAGATTAGTTCCCGACGGGGATGTGAATAATTAAGGGGTATCGAGATATCCCACACGTGTACAAATCTTCCATATTGGGGAGGCATCATCTGACAAAGTATAAGTCCAAGATTCGCGAACACTAACAAAATGACATAGAGAGCGAATTTTGATATTGCACGATTCATTTTTTCAAATTATTTCGTGGCTTGGATATATTATATAGATGGGCGACATTTGTAGTATATCTTTGACAAGAGTAGCGCAGCGTTTACCGTATATGTAGGGAATCCCCTGTAATTAGTAGGCATCGTTGTATAATAATTATATGAACAGATGACAAGCAAGACTCGGATTGAGCTGCCGGAAGTGAAAAATAAGGCACAGGAAGCAAGTTTTGATACAAGCGAGCGAAATCTCCCGTGGACTTAGCGGGCGGCATTTACAATATGGCGTTCGATTCGTTTCGTGAATTTATGCGACATATTTTCTTTATTAAGTTTTTTTACGACGTATAATTTTGTTTCTATTTTAACTCCGACCCGCGAATGCCGGGCTATTGATTCTGTTTCACGGTTAATAGTTATCGGCAGAAACTTATGATTTTTTTTTGTATTACTAGTCAATGTTTGCAGTACGTGTATTTATATTTATTACCGCATGAATTTATTACACTGCGAATTTCGGCTTTGCAGTATATACTTATACAAAAATAATCAAATTTGCGTTCATGTCCGTGCAAGTACCACTTAATTTAGCGTTAATCAAACGGTTTCCATGCAAATGTCCAAATATGTTTTCGCATTTATTTTCAGCGTATTAGAATTTCGGAGAATATAAATCTATGACATTTAACTGAGTTTATTTTGTTTAGCTCAATGTCTCTGTCGAATGAATTACGTTGTGACTTGCTCTTTGTGAATTATCATTTTAGTCAATATATAGTGTGAATACTTACGTTGTTTGTGTGAAAATCTGTGGGTGTTTTTTTATGTTTAAAGGTTTTTTAAAGTCAAAAAAAACCGCGTCACGAATCGTTTTTACTATTTTTGCATCTGCAATGCTATGGGTAGTCAATAACTATACCATTATCCATCTTTATTATTTAAAATAAATTCTTTTGTCATTATTATTATGTATAGAAATCCAAATATTTTTGCTGTGTAACGGTGTTTACTCTGTTCAATTAAAATAGCATATGTGTTTGTGTGAATATTATATAACCTTTTGTATACAAGTATCGATTGTGTAATAGGATTGTGTGTAAGCGATGTTAGGAGAGAATGCTTGTATGGATTTGCGGCAGCTTGTACAGATCAAAGGCAGTAGTATAAATTCGCAAAAACATAAACCTTATTAATTCACAATTTTAAAACGTAATGAAAGGATAAAATCACCTCTTGAATAATCTAACGGGGCAGAAAACTCCTTGAAAAATTCCTTGCTATTTTCGTATTTACAAAGCACAAACGCCTCGATTAATATAAGCGTAATACGCCATAACCGTATTTTTAATAGTTGGAGTGTTTTGGAAAAATCACCTCGCATAAAAGTACAAAGAAATACGTTATTATCTTTTTATTTATGTGTGTGTGGATATTGTATAACAGCTTACTCGTATTTTCTTTGTCCGCCTTGTAAAAAATGACATAACAATATGCCGATATTGTTTTCGTTGTTACTATCTACACACAATAGCATAATTTAGACATGTGCCAATAAAGGCCGCTGGTATTCCTGTTATTTGAGACGAGACCCGAAGTGGGCGGTCCGGGAACCGTGACGTGATGCTAGGGTCTTTGAAGTCTGTCGCTTCCTAGCCAAGCTATTCTTTCAGCGTTGCTGAAGGCACCGTTCTCCAAGCACTACAAAAGCCAAAAAAGAACCATCTGTGAGTAAAACCGGAGGGATTAAAACATACACTGGTATCAAGGTGATTATTTGTTGACAATAAACCCTGCTGTCAAAATATCTTACAGTGCTTCTTAATAATGATAAAATCAATAAGCGCTCTGAAATTCAGTTTCATATTTTGTAGCTGTTATAATTCAATTAATATATATTTTTTCGAACATGTATAAAAACTAAGAGACACACTGATAACTCATTTTTCTACTACAAACATGTCAAAAATACTTTTTTGTAAAAAAAAATTTTTTTTCGTTGCATGACCGCAAAAATAATCTAGTGATAAATACTTAAATAAAAGTCTTTCAAGTTATTAAAAAATAATGATATCGTATTCTCGATCATTTCCGCGTTCGTGTTTCGATATTTATAACTGTAAGAATTCTGTATTCGACAATTAACTTTGAAACTGAGGATCATGACGTGCCTATTGAGTTCTAGCAAATTCATCGTTTTCCTTTTTATGTGGGTGAATATTTTCCAGTAACTGTTGAGTCACATTATCAGCACCTTGAAACAAGACGTTTCATATCTCGAGAGTGCTTGCCGATTTCAGTAGGCTCGGTATTATCAGTTTCCTGCGGCTGGCACTATCTCGACCCTGGGATCCTAGTTCAATTATACTTGTAAAACATTAGGGATGGAGCGCACCCTCTTCAGTGTGAGAGAATTGATGCTTTGGCGCCTTCAATCACAGGATTATAGGGGATGCTCTATCAGGAAATTTAGATTAATTTCAGTTTGTTAATTTTCTGTACGCTCCAGAGTAATCCTAAGTATATATACTTAAGCCATTAATACTGGTGGATTATTCGGCTGGTATATTTTTTGCACGTTGGCCAGTCGTTGCAAACATGTCGCTATACACAATATTCTAAGCCCACTCTGCATAACAGGCCAATATCTTCCTCTTTTGCGCTGTTTTCTTAGGAAAAATCCATAAAATACACCAAAATATTTATCACATTTTTCGTTATTGATAGATTTAATATAAATTGTTGTTAATCGGATTTCAATAGAGATATTTAGTTTTCATGGAAATTTACTTACAATTTTTTGTCTGACAAAAGCAAAATTAATTTTCGACGAATCGTTTTCTTTGCGCGCCTTCTTCAAATGAAATATTTAACGGCTTATTTTTTTGCAAGTATTATTCGAATCGAATTTCCATTTATTTGTATATTTTAATTTTATTCCAGAGAGATAAATTTTCTTGTGGATTTAAACACGACGAGCTTTTTGACTATGCAATATGACCTTTGATTGGACCGTTATGCCAACCATTGCTATTCTATATCATTTTGCATATTCTGTCTATTGTGAATTTGTAAACGGATAGAATGAAAATGACAATTATTACTTGTAGATAGTTGCAGATAATTTTAGTAAATTTTGTTATATTTTGTGCCAACCCTTTGCACGAAGCAGTGTAGTTTTTATCCAGCATAGCTCGATCACTCACTATACGAAAAGATCCAGCTAAGACATGATAATACTGAGGGTGGTTGGAGACTATACTATTAAAGTTGTTTCTTTCATGACAACTGTGTCATGGGTTATTTACAGTGCTTCAAAAGCTACTGTTTTATTTGAAAAAAAAATAGATACCTGAAGTTTTTTTTCTCATTGTCTTATAATAATCGTCAAGTTGGCGGGGCTTGATTCAAATAATAAGCACGTGTCGACAATAGTTATGAAGATCTGAAAGCAAACGTGACCGCAGGCGATCTACTTACTGCCGAGCAGGGCCGCGGCCCTGACTGTTGCGGATTTTAAGGCTTCCGTCTAAAAATAATAATCATCAAAGAGTGAAACCCTTGTAACAATGTTGTTTACAGATATTTAAATGTCACGTAATTCTCCCAAAGGTCGCGACAAACGAACCGTATCGATTAATTGATATTATCGGCGAATCTGTTTTCATTAAAATTATCAAATAATCGGTTGATGTAATTCAACCTAATGATATAAGAGGCCAGTGAGTATTTTCGTATAGACAGTGAGAGCTCTTTGCCCCTGTTATTTGGTGAAATTTAAGGTTTTATCAATTCGAATGGCATTGGTTTAGTCAGAAAAAATCTGGAAACTATAAGGTTAATCTAGAGGCAGAAATAAACGCGAACAAAATATCTGCTTCCTTTCTTCAACTCGTTTTAAACATTTTTTGGCAATGCCTCAACTGAATGAAAGAGCTTTTATAGAATTTACTCTTATTGAAAAAGTCGTTTTTTTAATGTGATTAAAAGCAGAAAAAAAATGTATCAGTTAATTGTTGTCGAATCCTATAAATATCATTCTTAGGTCAACAATGTAGTTTTATTCCCTATTATCTAATCTTCAGTATTCACTTACCAAAATTGGTTAAATAATTTATTTTTTTATGTTCAAAAAGCATGTTGGTGTTATTTTGTCAAATAAGTTTTATTGTTATTGGAGAAAAAGGATATTATTCAACGAGTCGACATTTTATGTTATACTTGTTAATCCTCGAAAATATCTCCATTTTATTTATTTCAGCTTAGAAGAGCATAAACTTCATTAATTAAACTAAGTGATATTTGTACGTGGTAATATGATCTGCAAAAAATATTTACACACAAAGGCTTTATATTAAATAGAAGCGTAATATTGTAAAATAAATATTTTTGATATGCATGGGTATAAAGTAACGGTGGTAAAAAATAAAAAAACAGCCAGTAGAGAAGAGGCTCTTTTTATCTTTTTATAGTCAAGTAGTTCTTAATTATTGAATGGCTTAAAAATAATCGCTGTGTTCGAGGCATTTATTTGCTTTAAAAATTTTTGTAATTCAAGTAGGAAATGTAGGAAAAAAAAAATTACCCTGAAATCGGAAAAAAAAACGTTAAGAATCCGCTTCCTTCAAAAGCCTGAAATAAAAGCAGATGTGGAGCCTTGATTTATTCCGAGTGTGTTGGCCGCCGCGCGCCTGGCTGGCGGGCAACCGGCCGGCCGCCTGCGCCTGGCGCCGGGCAACCACCGGGAAACCACCGGGCAACCACCGGGCAACCACCGAGCAACCACCAGGAAACCGGCCCGGCGCCGGCTGTGGTCGTGACCGGCCGCGGTCACTGACCCGCGCGATCCACCCCCGCCCCTCGCGATTCGCTTTCCTTGCCAGTCGATACTCGTTCCTAATGGCGCCCAATCCATTATTCACGGCCTTGCTGACCTTTGCGGGTTAAAAAAGAAGTTGAAATCCGCCTTTGCCCTTGTGTCATTCTTTTTAACACCCCCGCGACGTGTTTCGGACTGTTGTTTGATCAATATGATCGCACATCGAGCGTTTCATTCATACGCGAAGCTATCGGCGAATCAATGTAACCGTGTGTGGCACGAGAAACGTTTCAGCTCACGCTATAGATATTAAATATTTTAATTAATGATAATTTTAAATTTTAGCGCGTGTCCATCAGTAACATCAATGGTTCACACGTGTCCATCGATTATCACTGTTTTGCTGCAATTTTAGGTTCAGTTCAGTGATTCGTCCGTTGACATTTCACTCAGAATGTAAGAACGTAAGAATCTAGTTTTATTTTGCTTAAGAGTCATGGATGTAATTAACCACAATAATCAATCATAAAGTGAAAACGATTAATTATCATAAATGAAAAAAATATTATATATTAAACAACTTGTTGCAAATCGTTTCTGGCATATTTAAACAAAATCTTTTACATTTTTCAATTACAGCGTATTCTAAAGATATCATAGATACTCACTAACGTCGTGAGTAAACATACTTTTTTTTCGTTTACCGTTAGGAACAATTCCCGCATATTAAAACTTATAGTAATTATTATAATAATATATATTTTACCTTTTATCTTCATTTACAAATGTCTTCGCAAAATTACAGAGCGGCTCCAGGGTATCGCAGATATTAATGCGAGTTTTTTCACAGAAGCCTCCGCTGCCATTTTTTGCGTAATTTACCTTAGATCAAAGCCTCCGATAAGTAGTGGAACCTTGAACAGGCTGACGAGCGGTAGAATTAAGTGGAAATCTTGAGAGTTTAACTTTTTTTTCTTCACCCAGGGCAGCATCGATCCGAAGGCAGCGTCGCGTGCCTCGGGGGCGAGCTGAAAAGGCAAAGCGTCGCTTCAGGAATTGTTCCTTTAGCGTCTACAACCACATTACTCAAAGTTACGAGATTTTACGCTGCACTACTTGTAGAGAGTCTCTGCTAAAGTAGACAATAAACATACAACTACATAGTCTTAAATACGTCAAAAGGACTTACCAATGATCAAATATTTATTTAGCAATGAAGGCATACTTCCTTGATATGAAATTGTCTATATATTTTTATTTTTAGTATTATTGTTCTTGTTTCTCTACCATATTATATGGATAGTTTAAATGTGAAGTCATATAGTTGCAATTGTGGTTGTATCCGATTTTGGTCTTCATGATAAACTCGGTACTCTATGACTGGTAAGAGAGTGGGCTTATTGCTGGACCACCTGGCGGTTTATATATTGATATTGAATTTATCCATTGATACTTAGTTGAATTTTAGTAAGTTGTTTTTGAATTTTTCTGTGTAGTCGCCTTGATTTTTACAATTTTCACGGGAAGCGCACCCCTGTTCTAGGAACTAGGGTCGCACCTTTCATGCTTCGATTTATGGTCATTCGTAGAGCGGGGTCAGTGGGTTATGTCAGTGAACGGGGATGACACCGCAGCCCTCCCCGAAACACAAAGGATCGAGGCTTCCGGGAACTCGGCACTAAACACTCCCCGCAGAATTCTATCCATTATCTATCTTTGGTTTATTTAATACCCCAATAAACTATTATGCCGCAATAACGCTACCTTTTTGTAATGAAAAGTTTTATAACGCACAACGTTCAAGGCTGGTAAAAGGTAACACCGTGCACATACTTTTTATTTCATTGTTTCATATTAGTCAAAGGATAGTGTGAAATAATTTAAATATTTATGTGTTTTATATATTTTTTTAACAACTGATCATTTACATCAGAGGTTCCCAGAGTGGTAAATATCGACCCCCAGGGGTCGATTTCACCCTGCAAGGGATCGATGACAGCGAAAAATAAAATTGGGGGTCCATGAACTTTTAATGGGGGTCTACGAGAGTGGATCCCATTTAAGCAGGTCATCACCAAAATTTAGACATTTCGTAAATGTCATAATGCACCGAACACAGATTGTACCTATGTACTTTGGGACGAATCGAAGCCCTGAAGTGTAGAAGTATTTTGTATGTTTTTAATTAATGTATTTTATTCTATTTAATATATAAAAATGGAATTCCACCAAGTATTCTCTGTCAAAAATATTGATTTTCAGAATGTTACTATATTTGCATTTTGTGTGTTTTTAATTGATAATGGTATAATTAACTTTACATGTATTTTAACTTTTTCATTTTTAAACCCACTGTACAGTAAACCCTATGAATGTGAGTTGTTCTATATAAGATGTCAAAAATATGTTTGAAGTTGATGAATTTGTAAAAATTCCATATTAGCAAGGCAGGGGGTCGACGAAAAACAGGAAAACTCGACAAGGGGTCGACGGGACAAAATAGTTTGAGAAACTATGATTTACATTTAAAATGAACAGTTTAATATACTCTTTTTTGTTCGGCGTCCCTCTTCAACGGCGATGCTTATTTATTTGAAACGCTGCTAGTAAGATTTTATAAAATCTTTCATAAATTAAAAAAAAATGCCAAAAAATACCTGACCACATTTAACTTGCGAAATACCGCAAAGTAATGTCCATTGGAATTTGAATACCCAACCTGAGATTGGGCGTTAGGAGGTCGTTGACCCGCGGGGCCCGTCGGCGGTGCTTTCTGCCGGGGGTCTCGCTTCACGTCGCTTCGGCGTCTTTAATGTCCACCCAGCACGCACCCTCGCCTAAGTATTCACCCCGACTGAGATTCGCCCGCCGGCACTTATCTGCGGCCCCCTGAAAAACACCCGCGTGGACCGAAAGACTTCCGGATCCGAATGCCTCGAATTCCCGCATAAACGCCTTTTATGACGCTACATTCCCGACCGAACCCGGCTCTGTAACGAAACATAGCTTTTCATTGTTAACCAAACAAATGCGTTATCAAATGTCATTCTTATAATCTGTATTACAATCTTTTACAAAAATTAGGCACTAATCGGTGTTTTCGGATTATACACACTGAGTCCTAGAACTTGCCGGATAATCTAGAAGCGTGTGAACGTAGAATTTTTTTTGTTGTTGTTATATTAACATGCATGAGTTCGGTACAGTTATTGTTAACTGTTAACGGTGTTATGCATTTCACTGGCCCACACAGTGCACTCTGTTATGAGGTGTGAAAGCGGCCCGATGCAATCAGTTCGAAAGGTGTTATCAATCGACGCAATCCCCATCCCCTGTAGAAGTATACTGTTGCATGTCTTATGGTTGCACGAAAACTTGATAAAGTCATAATGTATACTATACTTATTGTATTAAATAAATTTGTATATACCAATGGCGTGCAATGAGCCCAAAAATTTATATGCACTGAATGTCTGAAAGAGGTATTAAATTATTCGATGACTCATCTTGGTACTAAACAATACATTTTTCGATTAAAAGTATATAAAGAATATAATAGAAATCTAAAAAAAAAAACACAACGGTTTTTATGCAGAACTACGTTGGGAGTCATTCTCAAGACAAATGCGTCCATTATGCAAACTGATACTTAAATTCGGCAGTTTCCCGTCCTCTCGGGTTATATTTCCATTGCTTTATTTGTTCCGTGAATCTAACTGACTTTTACTACGAACTTATGTTCCTCGTAAATAATGCAAATAAACCAGCGGCTGCTGTATCCGCCGGGAAACGACGCCGTATTCTTGTTGTTATATCACTCCAATTTAGATTAAAAAAAAACTTAATTAGTTTAATAACTTCAATGCTGAACAAATAATGTTACTGTTACCGTAAGGCGTAAATTGTTATTAAAGTTGAACGAACGCTTGATTTGAGTTTGACTTTACATGGTTGTGTCTAAGTTATCGATAACTTTTAAAAAGTACAAGCAATAGTGTTGCTATAATACTTGTTGTGTACACATTGTAATCGAAAAAGTAGTTTGTGACAGGTTTGAAAAGAAAACTCTTAAAGTTTTTATAAAATATATATACTTTCTTATAAAGTTACTAGTTACGTTGTGTTACATATATAGCCTGCTTTCTGTTATCAATCAATTATATTTTTTATAAAAAAAAACTTTATACATATTAATTTTAAAAATATTTTAATGTTTCAAATTAGTGGTTGTTATGTAACTAAGTAAATTAAGAAGTTGTGTTTAGACGCTCTCTGTTCTATACGCCTAAAATTATTTAGGCTTTTTTTCTAAGCTGAAGCATTTATACTATGCCAAACCACTTTTCTTTACAATTGCGAATAATTTCTAAAGGCAGTCTTCGTTTTAGCTAAATTAATGGCATATGCGATTTAATGATCAGATCCAACGGTGAAAGCCATTCCCCTACTTTTTCAATGCGTACATCTTAAGTAAAAAAAATATTTATGTCTATTTTTTGGATTGAACGTCAATCAGATGCGTATTTATTACCCATTACGGGTTTTATTATATTATTAAGATGATTAAAGAAATTCTCAGAAAAATATTATCGTGATTTGTGTGGGATTTGAACCCACATTCCCAGGCTTACATGGCCGGTGTACTGACCCTTGTACTAACGAATCACATCCATTAATCGAGAATTTCTAACAATCATACTCTACATATGAACCAATGTGCCCAGGCCAACCAATATTTAGTGATTGAACCAATATTGGTTGGCCTGGCCACATTGGTTCATATGTAGAGTCCCACACAAATCACGATGATATTTTTCTGAGATATTCTTTAATCATTTTCTGTGTGAGAATTAGTGTGCCTAATCATATTAGTAATAAAAAAAAATCTGTAATTCGCCATCTTTCGAGCATTTTTTTTTAAATTGCACACCCGATCATCGTATCAAGGCTTGACGAGCGGATATAAAATAAAAGCACCCGGTCATTAGGCGAGCGCAGCTCTGCTCGGCAACGAGACGAGCGTAGCGGGCGCGTTGTAAACAAAGCGCCGCGATACGCCGTTATTTATAGGTTCGTTTTGCGATTTCCAACACAACAATAGTTTGGAAACATTTCCAAGCCCAGGCAGCGGCCCGCACGCACGGCAAATAAACGCGACCCGAGCAGCTATCGTTTATTATTACGGATGTTGTTGCGGGCCCCGGCGCCAGGGTTGCCACCCTCAGCGCCCGTCCCCGCACTCGGCCCCATTGACATTGATATAATAGTAATCCTTAACCTGTTAATCGGGTAGCTCCCTTTTTAACCACGCATCATACAACTCTTTCACTAGGACGTGTCGACCGACTCTATTTTGTACGTATCCAGATTGCTTTCACTCTAAATAAACAACGTCATTCCAAATCTAGCTCTTTTTGTAGATTTATATTGTTTCCAAGATAAATTCCCTTTCCATGATAAAAAAGATTCATCTACGCATATTTCTCGTCAGGGCGCAACATATATTTCAAGGACGTGTTCATACGTCCTACCCGTACCCGATATTGTTTACGTTGGACGTATTTATACGTCTCACTCGATTAACAGGTTAAGAAAGGTTCGTCAGCAGATAACAACACAACCACGAGATCATGAGGTGATAATATATTTCTGACGAGTAATTCCCAAGTAGGGATCTTGCATCTATGAACAAGGTAGAGTGGAGTAACAATTGGATGGGTGCTTCTAACTGGGATGAGTTAATTCTAACAGGAGTTGGCGGGATGTTCGGCTATGGCGTGATTGGAGCTCCTCTTCACCATAGAACCTCCTTGTTGGAGGAGTCGGACCTCAACCTTATTCGAGGGCCTTCATTCGGCATTTCTAATTTTATCTTGTCTTACAAACCATTCACACTCCCTGATTCGCTTTGATAGTTTTTATAACGTGCGTCATAAAATGCCCAACTTATGGAATGCTGATGGAATTGATCAGCGAATACCGAGTGGTTTGCTTAAAATGCTGTTTCTTTGGATAAATGATCTGCAATTTAGATTAAATTATCCAAATTAGTATTTTTTATTTTATTTTTTATTATGTGTGATTTTATTGGCAAAATGTAATACTTTTTTTATACAAAATATATATCGATGTTTATATCTAATTTTACTCATATTCAACATATTATTTATTTTATTTGTGATTTGTATTATGACTTATGGCATATATTTTGTTTACAGTGGTTTTCGTAGAAATATTTAACATTTTTGAAACTCTTGCTTGCTTTAAATATGGTATTCAACATTTACTATTCCGTCAAAAGATTTCTTGTTCTTATTCGAAAATAAACTTTATATTATATTTGTAGCATCTTTTAACTTGAAATATTTATGTTTTCGTTGTTCACCTATCAGATATTATCAACATCGAATGCTTCTCGCGACAACATCAAATACTAGTAAAGAATGTCCTCCTTTTGATGTGGTTCGGTCAATTGTCCCTCGCGCGCAGTGCATGTGGCAACCCTGCTCGAGTGACTTTATTTTTTGAACTCCCCACGGACAGCGGACGCTGATTGGACCGGCCGCGAAACAAATGCTTCTTAATGTGCGAACTTGAGTCTTTTCTTGTTTCTGTCATCGCGTCATATTGGCTATTATAACTTGTGCTTTGCCGACCGCGGCACGTACGGAGAGGCCCGGCTCATTGTCTGGAATGTTCTCGAAGTTTCTTTCTGCTTCCCTTTGTTTTTGTTTTGACACAGAATTTTTTTATTACACCGCCGAATTGGTATTAAAAAAGGGTTTTTTTTTTATGCCTTTTCTACGAGCGGGCGACATCCGAGTGAAATAATCAACCGTGAGTTTATAACCTCACTATTCAGTAAAAGGTAGTGGTCGTAAAGGAGGAGACAGGTGAACATGCAGTTCGAAGCTTTTAGACGCAATTGCGGTTCTATTAAGCTCGGTACGTGACCTGCACTCACTTTGCTATGTACAGTAAACTTATAGTAATTTTTATTAAAGGTTTACATTTTTTTAATATACAGTATAACATAAAACTCTCAATAAAATAGAATACCCATCTCACACGTCTTATACTTTATTGGATTTACTTGTTTTGATTTCTCGACGGGCTAACAAAACCAATTATGACTGGACTTTTTCTGGTATGAAACACTCAATTTTTTAATAAAACTTAAACAAAATAGAAGCATATATATATTAACATCTTTTTATTGTTTCTCAATTCAACTTATGATGACATCCACGACAGCCTGGTTAAATTTTTGATAATCTATATTTATCGGCAAACGCTACCATGCAACCATGATTGATTTTTCAGGTCATGCATCCAAGTGCAGTAGACCAGTAGCAATACTAAATCATCCGACAAAAATAATAAATAGGTTAAAGCGTAGGCTCGCATTTTTTAAAGCCAACTGACTAAGAATGTCGTTATTTGTGTTTTAAAAGAAGACAGTGCGATTTCTGATGTCGCGGTCTCTCATTTTGGTTGTCACTCAAGTGATTCATTAGTAATTACAGAGAGATATATATTTTTTTTCTAGATCATCTTCGTTCAAAACGTTTTCCTTTCTTTTGACAACTGTTTAAATTGTTTTAATTTCGTTGTAAACTAGGTTTACTTAAATACGTTTTATTTATATTAATAGTTGTTGGCTCAGCGGTTAGACCGTTGACTCTTGATCGAGAGGTCCCTATTTTGATCCCCGTTCTGGCAGGTAAATCACAAACGGATATTTTTGGGCTAAGCCCGTTTCAGTTTGGCCGATGATTATTTGTATTGATATTTTACATGTGTTACATATTTGAAATATTTTGAAAAAAATATTTTATATTTTTTATCATAAATTGATGACATTTTGATTTTAAATACCATAGTAAAGTTCTTCAGCAAATTTTCTACGAAAATATTAAAAAAATACTCCACATGTAATATTCAAAAGATATAAGATACTTTATATAATCGCATTATGGAGCCATAATAGGGATATTAATATATTTATGATATGGTTACGTCACACTGCGTATTTTATTTGATATGCAATAAGGGATTTTCGGGCGCTTTGTTACGACACATTAAATTGATAATCAATCTTAGGTATGGCTTTGATTCTGGGTCATAATGCTAAGTTTAGCCCATCGCTCCGAGGGAGTACAAATCAGTACCCAGAGGCAGACAGAAGTCGGAACATTTCGTTCTTCACAAAATAATATTATTTACTATTCTTCCTAAAAAAAAAACCCATGAACAGACAGAGAAATGTTCAGAGAGAAGGTCACCATCCTTCTTTGAGGAGGGGCACCTGTAGAAGAACAACTTCTGTACAATCGACTTTTATTTTGTAATCCTTGTGGGGGCGGTGGATTCATTTTTGTACATTTATGGACATGTCAATGTTTCGGCATCAGTATTGGAAAATATATGTAACACGAGAAACGAATGGACTGCTACGAAGATAACAGTTTTATTGTACGTGTTTAAAGACCTTAAAACCTTCATCTTGTAGAGATTTAGGGCCGTGTCAAGTAGTTAGCACGATTGAATATTGCTGACTGCAGAATTTGTGCGGAGCAATAATACTATTTAATTTTTTTCACATTTGGTACAAAGGGAAAGAAATTATTTCTATTATGACGTAGGTTTTTAGCAATTTCTCTGTATATAACAAGGCCGGAGACGCATGGAGCTCAACACAGTTACAATTGCTTCGGGGAGCTTGCTTGCCTGTGTCCGTATATATTGTAGTATATATCGTTATGATTGTCTGAACTTTGATATTTTACTTGCAAAGTATAAAAAAATGAGTTGAAGTATAAATGGCTAAATTCACATTATTTTTTAATATTAAAATGCGACACACAAATATTCATATTATTAAGAAGAATAAAAAATAAAACTTACAGTAATAAATAAACGGAGAACCGCGGCTTGGCAAAATTTTATCGAGAGACAGTCGTTAATTTTATAATTTCATTATCATTGTTTTTCGCGAAGCTTTCAGGAACACTTTTGTTACGCGACATCTTCTATTTCCACCGGATTATTTACGTTTCGAGTGTATAATTAAATAAGCGTAGATAAACAATCGAGCGGGCGTAAATCACTGTAATTTAGGTCGATCACATACTTGTCTGAGGCCGGGGCTTAACCGGCCCATCAAGCTCTCGGTGGGCAGAAAAAATAGAATTTAAGAGCTTCGGTCAAGAAGCATCCGCAGGCAATTATTATGTCTCGGCTCGAAAGTCACCTTGTCTGGCCTAAGAGTCGGCGCAGCTGACCATCGAATGGCGATTAACCACTAGCGGTGTTTTGTTATGGTTTCGTCTAAGCAAACAATGCAAAACACGACTCCATTGGCTAGTTACCGTCCGGTTGTGGGTTGAGCCAGCTTAAAGCTCCACAAACTTTACTAATTGAAAGGAATAGCAATGTTTTGACTCGCCTACGCTGTGAAGATGTTGACCATAATTTTTTTTATTAAATATCAGTAGTATTCAGCATGCGTATATGCTCAGTGAAATGGTCGCTAACCACTTGATGAAGAAGATAATTCTTGAAACGCTGAAAATATCGTTGGTTTTAAATTCGCATTTTCCACCCATACAAGTTTGTTGTATATCTATTATCAAGGCAATCGTTTCACACGTGAAATATCCTTTAAAATAATTCACGACATCAGAGGGATTCGAATCCATGATTATCGTCGTCATACAACACAAAAATTTTTCGAGGATTGTTCTCGTTGCTTTATGAGCTAATTGATTACATTTGTAATCAATCAACAACACTTCCCATTCAAACAACAAAAGTGAATAGTTAATATCTAAATATCTCTTCTAGTCGTTAGATTATTGTATTCGTGTTATATGAGAAGATTTATTGCATTTTTAAAAAATTAATTTAAATTAATACAGCTCGGTAAGTATGGTTACAAAGATTGGCCAGCCCTGCCGTGGAGCGTTGTCTCATGACGCGCCCAGGCAGCGACAGTTCGCATTCAGTACGCGTGTGAAGTGTAAGTTATCTTTTACGACAGGAGTTTTATTGATTTTTTTTAAATTTTTATATAATCACTCGAGTATCCGCAGAGGGTTTTTAATGTCGGGAGTGTTAGCGCGAGAGAGAATTTATCGGCTGAACAAAGCGGACTGCCGCCCGCGCCGGTCGACAGTAAAAATACACGCACATACACATATATAAATAATAGATATAAACGATACCAGACTAATAAAAAAAATATATATATATATATATTATCTCCTGAGATGTGGCAGCTACACATTTTCATCACTGACCTGATCTTGGATCTCATGTTCTGATATGGATTAAAAAAAAAAAAAAAATCTTTGTATATCTACGTGTCTAATATGTTGTGTGATTAGAAGAAAACAAATAGCTCGCGCAAGAAACAGTATCGGGAAGCATTCAAAGCCAATCTCAGAGGCCCACCTTCAGAGCCCATTATGCGCACGGTGCTCGATCAGGCGGCGGCGAGGCCCCCGGGCGCGCCCCTAATGAAGACAAATGGCCCGCCCCGGTGACAGCGTCGTTAGCTGCTGCAGGCCCGCCCCCAAGGTCAGGGCGCCGCTCGCCGAAAGTGTTTTGTTTCGCAGGCTTTTGTTTTTAATTAGCTGTCTGACCGATCTGCCGAAGAGCGCGTTGTTTGTTTTGAAAATATACTTTCGCCGCGGAGTGTGGGGATGCTACGCGGGTGGTCTGATATGTCAGTGACTTTTTGAATAAAATATTTTTTTTTCGGCAAATATGCGTTCTGTTTCTCAACATAGTCTCCTTTTAGCTCGATACATTTAGTCCATCGTATTTCTAAATTTTTTTTTTTCCTTCCAAATAATAGGTTTTCTCAAGTCTCTCAAAATAGGCGTTTTTTTTCAGTGATGATCTTTTCATTCGACCCAAATCTCTTACCGCCCGGCCATTTCTTCAGGTTTGGAAATAGAAATAGTCGCAGGGGGCTAAATCTGGTGAATATGCGGGATGGGGTAGCAGTTCGCACCCCAATTTATGGAATTTTGCCGTGGCGACTACACACGTGTGCATTGTCCTGATGGAACAGCACTTTTTTCTTCGCCAAATGCGATCGTTTCTGCTTCAAATCAATATCGAATCTGCCCTTAAGCTCTGAATAATAATTGCCGGTGATCGTTTTACCCTTTTTAAGGTAATCGATGTGAATGACACAAAAAATTGTGGCCATGACCTTGTTGGCCGAAAAACCCATCTTAGTATCCAGTAATTGCGTATCGCGCGATTCGTTAGTCTTGAAAAGTCTTGATAGATGAAATAAAACAGTTTTTTTTAATCGCGATGGCAGGCTTTGCCTTGAATCAACTTCGATTCCTGTGATTTCTGATGAAATGCACAAATGTATAAGTGCTAAATTGCGTAATAATAATGTGAGAATGGTTGCCCATTAGCACATATACAAAACGTCGTCAATCAGCTGCCGCCCGACGCGGATAACGCCGTGACGTCGGATTGATCATTCAACGATGAAATCGCCGCTAGCAGCTAAAGTCTAATCCAATATAAATTTATAACACAAGTTCTATAGATGGGTCGAAGAAAATATATCTATTTCACCAGATTATCTATACGAAGTTTATATTTTTATAGTTTTGTTATACATATTTTAATCGACATTTACCCTGTTTTAACCCCAATGACAGAGTGTGAGAGGACAGTAGATTAAGTTGATAATTTTTTTTTATCGAAGTAGCAACACGACTGTTTTTTTAGTGATATCAATAGAAAATATTAAAATTCTTAGTTACACAAATCTTAGATTTAAGTACTTTTTGGATATATTTGTCAAAACCTTCATTTCCAAGTTTTAGTAACTTGGTTTTTAGTTTAAAATATTATCATTAACATAGTCAAGTAAACCCCGATTTTGATTTTGACTAGAAAATTAAAACAGGTCAATTCAAAGCTCTTACCAATTATAAACTTTTGACAAAACAAATATTGTTTTACTGTCTACATTTCAGACCGATATATTTAGAATATTTATCAAAAGATTCACGTGGTGCATTTTTTAACAAAGAAATGAGACATTTATTTTCTGAATAGCGGGAGAGACAGGCGCTGTCCCTTCCATCCCCTGTCACTTTCAACCCCATTCTCATCTAGGGAATTGATATCGTTGTTTGTGTAATTAAAATCCCGGTTGAAAGCCTTATTATATTTCTGAGTCACACGAGAGGTTATTTCATTTATATTTCAGAATTTTTAAAGTACGTTTCTTTAATTCTTTACAGACAAGTGACATGATTAAAACAAAGATTGTGTCGATGTTATTAATAACAATAGACCGCGATTTAGAGTGCGGTAGCTTGTAAGGGTAAACTTTAAATTTATTATTAATTTATATTCCGTGTTGGATTACTCTCTTCAACAGGTTTTCCGTATTTTTTTTGCTTGAATCCAGGTACTTAGTTGCTTCAAAGCGCTTGTGAATTCGGACATTTTTCTTTGAATAGTTTATATATAGTGCATGTAGATAATGTACGCTCGTATTTCTTCCGATGTTTGAGTTTATTTAAACGAAAAACGCTAGTTACAAATAAAAGATTTTTCAGCATTTATTTCATTTTCAGCGAAGCCTTGGGGCTGAAGATGTCCGCTTCACGCGTTTCCGGCACTGCTCCCTTAGCCTAGATATAATTCGCCCTCCGAGCATTATCTGATTGATTGAGCGGGCTTTGATATCGCCGAAGCCTTCAGACCCTAGGGCGCAGTATCGACCAAATATTCTAATGTGCCCTCGTCGTAATCTTGGGATATTGTTAAACGCTGTATAACTACATTTTTACTTTTTTTAAATGTCTGACTTTGACTTTTCTCTGAAAATCTGATTTATGTCATTTTTTTGTTTTACTGCCACGTTGTTTGTTTCTTTGAATACAGTTTGACTTCAATACTTAATTCTAGAAAGGTAGGAAGCGGTTGAAAGTATTTGTAGATTGCTGCTTTATAAAGATTTTTTCTCAAATGACATTTTCTTTTCCTTAAAAAAAAAAACTATGTTTTTTATGCAGTCGTTTTCATAACTAGATTTTCGTCTTCGTGTGACTTAATTCGCCTGTATAGTTTTTATTTATACAAAAAAGGCATTACCTCATCGCTGATTCCATCATCGATGACAAAATATTCTTAGAATTTATATTTAAAATATTGCCTTGATATTCAGGTGCATTTAAAAAAAATCATCATGTACACATTTTTAATGTTCAAATGCCACCATTGCTAAGCTCTGATGTCATTTTTATTTTTTTAAATATATTTTGTTAGTAATATGCTTTATTCAATATTTTTGACCGAAAGTACTTGGTGGCATTTCGTTTTCATACACCCTTCGATTTGAAATCCCAACGAGATACCTATGAATAAATATCAAAACGTTGTAAAATCACCCAAATAATTTTTGTTAACGAGTAAAAATTATTGACATAATTTGTTTGATTTTTTTACTATTGATTTGGTGAAATAACTTATATAAAATATAGACCATGTTTCCGAATGGCCCGGTGTCGTCTCAGTGAAGAGTTGGGATCCTGCGGAGCAGCGTGTAGTCTAGATTGCGCGGTTGGTGATTGCCCCACTGTCTCAGGGGAGCGCTCAGAAGGCTGTTTAAGCGTCGCCTCCAATCTGGGGAGATAATTCATCAAGCGGAAGCTCTGAACGCTGTTGGAGATATCCGAGATATCTTCATCTACATGCTGTAATACATATTACCTGGAATATATGTTTTTTTTTTAAAACGAATTTACTGATTTTTTTCCTTCTGAAAGTTTCTGAAACATAAAAGTAATTAGTTAAATCTGTGACATACAGCGCAACATTTGGCTCTGTCATTGTATTTATCGAGTATTGATGGTGTTGTGCTGGAATAATAAATTCGGCATCAAAATAAAATTGAGCTCACCCACTGGCGGCGGCACAAATACACAAAAAACTTTACCTACCTGTTGGCTTAAAAACAATAGTTTATTCATTGTGCAACGGCTCAAAAATAATAAATAGATGATCAAAAATAACTCGTATGATGTGTGCAGAAAAATCTCATCCACCACGAGGTGGCTCAAAAACAAAAAAAAGGGGGTCATTCGCAATCGACCAGTTGCCCACTGTGCGTCGGTTCACAACCGAAAATTAAGCTTATCCACTGTGCGGCTGTTGAAAACCACCGAGAATCTCGCCCACTGTGCGGCGGCTGAAAAAAACAAAGAGAAGCTCATCACGGCCGAACCTGTGCTCGGCAGGGCGGGCGGCGTTACAAGTCCGCCGCGGCAGGCAGTCAATCAGCCAAACGGCGATAAAAAATGGGGAGCGCCTGCGTTTTTCAGCCGCGCCAAAAAATAACCGGAAGGCACGCCGCGGCGCGGGCCCAACATCCGCCTGATTAATGACACAACCCCCTGCGCCCCTCGCCTTGGCTTACTTTCAGCCCACCCCCGCTGGAGCCTTGCACGGCTGACATCAGAGGTAGCTCGAAGGTTCGGATTGTGCATAGTGGCGTAGAAGCCTTATTTAAATACCGGATATTTACGCGCTACAAGGTGCTATTTTCGCATTGTTGGCAAATTTGTAATGGAGTTTTATTTTTATACCCTAATCCGGCATTGTCCGGAGTATCTGTACGCTCGACGCGAATCGAATGCGCGAAGCACGATAATGTAAATAATATTGAAATATAATAGATCTAATATACCAAAGTAAAATGATGCGCTAAATATTGCATAGTGAACATACAATTTTTTTTTTATTATTTGAGGGTATGATTTTTTTTTAAATATATATTTTTTTAAATAATTATTTGAATGTTATTTTTAAACCACAGTTAAATAAATCATTATTAGTCTCGGAATAGCTCCAGTTGTTAGTGAGTAGAGTGCGTCAACGGAGTGGGTATTGGCGTGGTTATGTTGCTATTTGCGTGTATACCTTTGGGAAGTGTAGGTATTTGTGTGGGTGAAATAGGTAGTATTCATGTGGACGGACTTACTTGACGGTATATACGTAAGTAAAATAAATAGTGATGGGGAGGGTGAAATATGTCGGTATTTACGGGAGCAAAGCAGATATTTCTGTGAATGAAATAGGTGTGTTTGCAGTCACACAAATTTATATATATATATATAAATACAAAAAAATTCAATTTAAAATCTTTATAGGATAGTTTGTACATCGATTCGAATCCTGATGGGTAAATAAATATTTAATCAAATTCAAAAGATTTATAACGCAGTCAAAGTGATGAAATGTGTAATCGCTGAAATCGTTAAGATAGTTTTGTTTAAATTTACACAGCGAATTTTATTTGTAAATTTTGAATCAGCACGATGCTCGAAACATTAATTCACGAGTTTCGAATGTTGATTGAGAATCATGGCCCTAATGTGGGGGACGCGTTCGAGTCAGTACTGAAAGCATGCTATTTTTGACTTTGCAAAATAGTGCTTTGCGCGACAGGAGAGAGCTCCGCTGTCAGCTTAGCGGTGCGGAGGAAAATAAGGGCCCCCGCCCCCCCGACCTGAAATTCCTATTTCAGAATTATTGAGTGCGCAAGTTGGGCGCCCCCGGGTCCCGAGGTCGGCTCCCGGGGCTGCGGTTCGGGACCCCTGATTGCGTATCGATTTTGAATTTTAAAGTTGCGATCGCTACGTCTTGAAATGGTCCTCAGACGCGATACGCTTTTGCCTAGAAAATCTTCTATGAAATATACATTTTCTAAGTATTTTTTTTTAACAAGAACATTGATTCAGAGTAAATTCCCCAGTAAACCTTTCATCTTTTATAGTATATAATTTTTTTTAAATATTCACTTAAATGTGTACTGTAAAAACTGAGTCTGTACTTTGTAGCGATTTATTGTCTTTTTGTGCATAATCTGTGTCACTGCTTAGTGACTTTGGTTATAAATAAGAGTTATAGATTGTGGTATCGCTAGCGGGTAAACCTTTGAAGTATGTGATAAATAAAAAAAATAATTTAAATGTATTTGCATAAAAACCTTTAAAGCTCTTTCAACTAATATAATAAAGCAATAATATAACTTTTTTTTAAATATGTATTGATTTTTTTTACTAATATATTTGGTTTCTGTATTGGCATCGTTTCAACATTAGCATGATTTATTTTGAAAGGCTGAAGCCTGGCTGAGCAATTACTTAGCACCGCCCTGGAATTGTGAGTGACTGGCTAGATTAAAAATAAAAAAAAAAACGACAATAGAGTAAACGAAAATTTAACCCCCTCCAACCTACTAATGCTAATTGATATCAAGTCCCCGATAACATATGTCCATTAAGTTTATGAAAGAAGGTTAGGAAACATCATTACCTACTAAAACGATAGCAATTAAAACTAATGTTGAATAAATTTAAAAAAAAACGTTAAACATCGCTTTCGTATATACTTTATTCGATTTTTTCTCTTTAGGTGGTATATTATATTTCCCGTCTCCACGAAATGAGCAAAGTGTGCGTATAAGTGTCAATTTTTATATTGATGAATCATCAAAAATAAATAAAAAAACAACATTGAACAACTTGGTAAAAAATAAGGTTGTGTATTTGATGTCTCTATTTGTATCTCAGTTGGTTATTCTCGAGTTAACTTAGTCATAGGTGTGATATGGGAGTTCCCCTGTCAGTACTCTGTAAAAAACGAAAAAGATTAAAAAATCTTTATTCATTCGGTTCAATGTATTTATTTAATAATCTTGGATTGTTTGCAAGTATCTTTGGAATATCATACGTGTATATATCGGCTGATTGCTGAAATGCGTTGCTAGTGAAAGCCACGCTCCGGCCCTGCGTTCGTTATTATTGACTTTGAAGCATTGATTCATAGCGTGGTCTATATTGACCCTCAGGGTCGATTCCAACTTGCATGGGGTCTACGTCAGAAATTACCAAAAATAAGTTAATATTAAATGTCATATGTTCCTTACACAGATTGCACCTATGTACGTATACACTAATACCCCGTTTTTCGCGACCCCGTTATGCGCGGTTTCACTATAATTAAAATGCATTAAAATGCCTTCTAATTTAAGAATGTGTATGAACATAAATGTAGTCATTGACTTCTTTTAACAATTAAAAACAGCGTTGGGTGTTATGAACGTATTTTACAAGAACGTAAAAGAAACGCTAACCAAAAGACAATATATGTATTTTTCAGTAAATATAACACGTAATACTGCATAAAGTGTTCTTAGAATTAAAGTGATTGATTCAAATGATTCGTATTGTTTTATATTAATTTTTGACTATGTATGTATGTTTAATCGTAAACCTCGATATACGCGAATTTCACATGACGCAATTTTTTCCGGAACATATCCCTCGTATAGTACTTTCTTAATATGAACTAAATAATTACTTATTAATTTAGTACATTCAATAAAATTGTGTATGTAACTATTCGCATTGTGGAAACTGAGAAACTCTGTGTCAGCTGTTTAAAATCCGTTTGATGTTGATGAATTTGTAAAAAAAAAAAACAATATTATACGGGACGAAAAAGTTAAGCTTTAAAGCAAGCTTGGATTTTAGTAACGCGTCGTGGTAATTTATTTTGGAATAAACCATAAAATGGGACAACCCTCCTCAATGTTAATAAGATTGACCAATGCTTTGCAATTCATATCAATTTATATAATTATGTAGTCTGTGCATTTAATACATTTTATTTTGTTGTTTTTAATTCACATGGGGAATTTGACCTTCCCACAAACCTTTCGATTTGTTGATACTACGTAACTTTTTTGTACAAATTACATACATTACTTACATATAAAATATTTTTGACAGTAATTACCTAGTGGAATTTCATTATAATGTATTTAAGGCAGAAAGCTGGCTACTTTGTTACCATGTGTGATTATAATTTATGTGTGAAGAGTCATTCAACTCGCGATAAACAGTTATATTATTTATTTATTACAGTTTTGATTTGATTGAAACATCGATTTGACGACAAAATAATGTAGCAAACAATTAAGCAAATAATTTTATAAATCTCAGAATTAATTATGTTTTTTTGCGTCATAGTACAATTTTATTGAAATTATTTTAAATTTTGTCGTCATATGAATATATTTATATTTATTGAACGACTCGAAATAATAATTTTATTTATATTATACATGGAATCAATGAGGATAATGGCTGAAAAAAACTTTGATGTATTCAGTTTTCTGCAGTTGATATATTAAAATAAAAAAATATATATTATACACTTAAGATAAAGTTTTGTCTCGTGAAAGGTTTTTTTGTCTGGTCTTAATATTTTTTTTATGTAATTTAATTCTTACAGTCAATTAGAGAGCGCTACTTCTTAAATTATAATTATCTTCTGTGAATCAGCGCATCTCATTAGGCATTGACTTAATCGCCAATTCTGTTTTTTAAAGCGCGACGAGGGGTGGGCGATTCAAAACTAAGGGATGCTTAGTGTTGGGACCAGTCCTGTATTTTTAATTATGGATTCATTTTGAATTTTTAATAAAAAAAATAACGATAACGCGTTGACTTAATTACCAACTAAGCGGTTAGTAATCATCAAAAATGACTTGCGAATATCTTATTCCGAGTTCGTTAGTCAGAGGTCAGTGTTGCTACGCGGGCTCTTTGAATAATCCGCAAGGGCGTTTTTATTCAGTTCCTGAAACGGAATATGTGCGTTAACCTTGAACCGAGGAACCCTTATCTGATTAAAATGTACGGTAACAACGAACGATACATCAACAGCGGGGGTACACATTACAAGTTCGGGTATTTAAATAGACCGCTGAGTCATCGGGAGGCCCTGGCTATTCTAGATGAAGAATATATATATGCATTAAAGTTTTTCTGAAAATCAATATGCCGTGGAAGGTTTGATACCAGTAGTTAACATATCAATGGATATAAAAGAAATGTGAAAAAAAGTTTTCAAAAATTCAAATACAAATTCGCGTCAAAAATTGTTGTTTATCACTGAAAAGCGTTTTGAATGTGATAAAAGCGTTAGCATAGTCTTACAGCTCTTTTTAAAATTCTAAACACGTTCACAAATCTTTCGTAAATCTATTAAAAAAAAATCGACTAGAATGTCGAACGTGACGTTGGTTACCGAATTTCTATGTTTGCGAATCGCCGGGAATTTCATCCGAGGGCCACATGGTTGGCAACGGCTGCGTTTGTCTTTACTCCACCAAGGAACACGATCTTTTATAAGCAGATGTGTAAGTTGAATAAAAAAAAAATAAACACGATAATTTTAAAATTGGTATAATGGTGTATTATATGCATAATATGTATCCATTGTACAGTGTAAAATAATAATAAAATGAAGTGATTTGCTCTGTTATAGGAAGTGCACCCAGAAAGGTGTATTAGATTAAAGTTTCGTTATTCCTCCCCCATCCACCCCTGCCGCGTCCCATCCCCGGCATCCGGCGCGGGGTGTAATCGGTCATAATGGGCGTCGGTTGATTAAAATTTTACCGTGATTAATGGTCTGCCGCGGAGTTTTCGCGAATTCTGGAACACACACTAAACAAGTGCGAGGCTTCCCGTGGTACTGACTCGGACAACATAATGGATGATTTTTTTTCAGCAAGTGAATCGCACAAGGGCGGCGCTTTTCAACCCCCGGGCTTCGGGGTCACGGGCGACTTTCAACATACGATTCAGATCGGTTCTGCGAAGAAATACACGACCTGTCATTTACATAAGATAGCATAAAGGTGGCGTTTTATGAATTCTCAGAATGATGTCAAGGATAGCTTTGTGCAGGGAACTTTCCGATATCCCACGAACGAAATCGATAACTTAAAAGTCAACCCACCCCTGTTATTTGCAGCGACGATCCGTTATGGCAAAAGGAATATGGCTGTGCATTATACGAGTCTTTACTTAATGTTTCAAGCAAGTTTTTGTGCTTTAAAATTCAAATAAGCAATCTAATATTTTTTTATATGCAAAAAATGTTTTAGTATTTAAAACATTATTTGAGTGTCACAATCGGCAACATAACGGTTATAACCAAATAGCGTCTCTTTTTCAAAATGAATTTTGAATTGTTATATCTTTGAATGAAACAGTTTTATGATTTTGATTTTTTTTCTTTAATAACGATGATCAGTATTAAAATTCTAGTATATATCAGTGGCATTCGGTTCATAATAACAATAAAAACGTTTCTTGCCCTTACCGATTTTGTATATCAGGGCATGACAGCGTGCCGCATGTACCTCAAAAATATTGTATTATTTTATACAAAAAAGTATAAATATATATTTGTATTGCGTTGCGTATTTAAGGTTAATACGGGAAAAAAGATATCGGCTTCTGCTGTTGTCGATGCTAGCTAATGTATTCTGATTCAGGGACCGGCGGGGAGAGCCTCGGGGAAGCTATCGCGGCCGCCAAAGCAGGGGGAAGGTCTGCACCGCTACTCACGGAGGTGAAAGATAAATATCGAAGCCTGGCCTTGATGCCTTTATTGAATGTTGCCACTTTGAAGCTCCCGGGTGTATTTTATTCAGGAAGTATATATTATGGAATATGGTAAAGGATGATTGAATGGGAACTTTGAGGGATGTTTTCACCTTCAGTGTATCTAAATATTCTGAAGTACTTAATATCGTGTTATTAATTTTTTTTCTATATTCGGTGTTGTGTGCAATACAGTGTTACATCTAAACAGGTGTAGCAATTTTGTATGGTTACTGAAAATAGTGTTCCTGCAATATAATGTCACTGCATTGTAATGTCACCATTATAAGGTCGCGGTTACAAAGGGTGACTTTTATAAGCGTCCCTGTACTTTTCGCAAAACAACCAATATGGCAAAGAGCTAGAGCGGTTATAAAATATTTTTTTTTTTGCCGTTTTTGATTAAATATTTATCATGTGAAATGAGGACATCTTAAAATATTCATGTGCTTTGAAATTTGAAAAAGAGACATAGTACGGGTATTTTTATGTATATGTATATAAAGTCTCTTTACAAATATAAAAATATCGTAAAATACCCCACAAGCTTAGAGAATCTGTCGTATATATTATTTCATCCGTACTTAAGCATATGTGTTTATATTTGCTGGCTGAACGTTGGCTGAGCCTGAGCGTTGTGTATTGTGCCATGACTGTGTGCCCTGGTCGTTCGCCCAATATCCAGTGGGTGACATTGTTGTCACAAACAATACAATTCATAGACATTGTGTGAAAATTATGCACTTAGGCATTTCCCATATAGTATAAATATTAAGGGTTTTGCTCCCTAACCTTGCTTGGTGTCCATCCCCCGTCTGACACAAAAAAAGGACCATTTTACCTGGCGAAATCGTGTCATTTAATTAATTTAATGTCACTTTATTTTTCTATGTCGAAAGTTGATTTTTTTTAATAGAGTATTGAAAAAACTATATTTTATATTTATCTATTTTTTATTATTTAATTAACGTCCATTTTCAGGGTAAAATAAAATCTTGAAGATGTTGAGAAATTGGATAAAATGATGAGTTTTCAAAACCAATGTTTGTTAATGAATGTTATTTTTTTTTTAATTTTTAAAATTATAAATCGCACAGGGTTTATATTTAATCTTTTAGGACTCTTAGAACAGGGACATGACGAATCTCCAAATTCCTACACTTCAATCGGAAAATCACATATTTATCATATTATAAGTAAATTTACACGAAGTGAAAAAATATTCTGTTCGGAAGAAGGGATGTATCAATAACTTTTTGCATTTAAATTTTTTTAATTGGTGCAGTCGATTTTTCGCAAAACGGACCAAAAAACTCGAGTATGGGATGTAGGCCCAAATCAGTCGCCGTCCGATACACATCGCACATTTTTTGAAATATTAAAATATGTTAAACGTGACGTATATAATATAATGGACTTAGTAACTTAGTTGTGTCTGTTTTTCTTCGAATTTGTTTTTATCGTATAGATTATGGTAAACAAAGTTTTAAGGTCCTTTTTTATAACTTAATTTCCTCGACCATAAAAGTGAATAAACAATCTCTCCGGAGCGTAACGCACCCCCGCCCCTCCCCGGCCGGGACTGATTTGCATTTTTACGACGGACCTTGAAGCGGAGTCCCGCTCGGCTCGCGCCGCCCCTTCCCACCCCATCCCCTCCCAATGGCGGAACGTGAGAATACGTTTGCGGTATGCGAAAGTATTAAGACTTAATTTACAACTTCCGATGTGACAGTCGCCGCTGCGCTCGCGAAAATTTGCTTTACGCCCTATTTATTCCAACGCGAGGCTACAGTATCGAAATAATACATTTTTTTTTTATAAATTCTTCAAATGCACTTTTGCTCTCTATTTATCAATAACTGTTTTTATTTTTTTAGAATCGGAACCCCACTGTGCGAAATGGTTAAAAATTAATATGTTTATAGCAACAAAAAAATATGAAAAATAAAAAGCTCTGTCGATCCCACTGTGTTGCTTGTTTAACATATAAAAAAAAATTATTGATTGTATTTTATTTATGAACAGTATTAGTTTTTCTCAGACCACTATGCGGTTTGATAAAGCAACGAAGTACAGATACTCAATAAACGTGTTTGTTCCACTGTGCAATTTTTAATGTAATAGTACCAAGAGTGAGTATTTATTCCCACACTGTGTGATTTTTCGTATCCAATACTATAATTAGTTTATGTGTAAAAGAATAGTATCATTTAAAAAAAAAAGTGTAATACTGTTGAATGTACATTGATAGCTGTGAAGTACATCTTTTAATGTTAAAAAATAATCAATTATTGAAGCAAATGTTTTGTTAAAAAAATTTGGTTATCTGTATGTATTAATTATTTTAACTGAAGTGTCGTGAACCACCGTTTTGAAACCCCTGCAGCAGAGTAATAAAACAGTTTCTCAGGAGCCGAATAATAATCAGGACTCGTAACATAATAATCCCACGGAAACGCACAGTGGGAACCGACGCGGTGCTTAACGGACGCAAGTTTACAATGAATTCCGGCTTAGTTATCCGTAATGTCGCTGGGTAGTCGTGACCTGGCAACACTCGCGCGACTCGCGAGGAACTTACGACCCCCCGACCACCCCGCCGCGCCCCGCTTGCCACTCATTAAACTGTTTATTCAACAATCAACTTCAGCTCTATTTCCACCCGAGGCAATATCAAGCGATTGCAACCTGCATCGATCAGGTCAGGGGCGGGCTCAAGGAAATATCAAAGCATTTCAATATAGAGCCGTTAAGTTGCAAACCCCGCTCCGATTTAAAAAAAAAATGTTTTTGAGATAATCTCGACAAACTTTTGTGTTAAACCATCGGCAAGCTAGCAAGAAACCCAGATCCCTCAGTTTAGTCCGCAACAGTGATATAAATATATATTTTTAATTGATACCGTAGTATTTAAAGCATTAAAATATCTATGACACAATTATATATATTACGTACTTATTTTAATATTACTTTGAACTAAGTTTAGTGTGTTGAAAAGTGTTAAAAGAGCACTGTCAAATAATGCGATTCTAATCTCCAGTTATATAATAATAATAGATAGTGGCAATGACTCGCATGGCTCGTCACGTAAATAATCTACAAAAAGGACACGACGACAGAACATGGTTTCTTTATTTTGTATTACTTGTAGAGGAAGGGCAGGAAGATAATAGTAAGTCAGTTTCAATAAAAACTGGACCACAAGGGGGTAACGCTGAAAGAATCCCGAGCCCCGAGTGAATCGTGCCCGGCATATCCGCCCTTTCAGGGTTCTTCCGCCGGGCCTGGAACCGTTCCGGATATAGATTTGTTTGTGATCCTGTGCCCACTTCCGCCGGGGCCCCGAAGTGCCGAGCGATATGTGAATCGTGTATTAATCAATCCAGTAATAGCCATCGCGCGCCGTTTAATTTGTCAACTTTGGTTTTACGGTTCGGATTGACCTCTCTCCGGGAATAAGACGTATGCTTTGATTGAGACTTGCTGGTATTTCTGATATTTTATGGGACATTTTCATTGCTTTGTTAGATTTCTGTGTACTTGAGTCGAACATAGGAACTTTGGTATTTGTTTTGGTGTGTTCAAATAACATAAAACTCAATGTTCTTTCAGATTGCTTATATTTTGTGTTTTAACGAAAAAACCATTACATAGCTATCATCCATAAAGTCTATAATAAGAACATTACTATAATTATACAAAAAGTCTAAATACAATACAACTTTATATGTGCATGAGTTAATTAATTGTGACTCTTCGTTTAATCTTTTTTATAAAAATATTCTTAATGTTTTTTTCTTTCTGTGATCCTATTTATCATCTCCCGAAATGTAAAACGTTTGTTTCTTAAAATATTAATTTTTTTTTTTCTTTCTTTGCAGGTGAGTGACTTTTTTAAAACAACTGATATCAGTCTATCAATGCGGTAAGTGAATTTTATAAAAATTTTACCCAGGAATTGGAACCCAGCATCAGTTCAATTGTCCCATAATTTTTATTTAATTAAAATTTATATTCAGACGCCATAAAATACCAGTACAACAAATTGAAATAAAGTGCTGCTCTTTATAATGAAGATTCAGTACAATAATAATATAATTTCAATGCTCTTATATTTATTACAATTAATTTGTTGCGTTTGTTAGTTAATCTGCAAAGAATGTCTTCGCTTGTTGGGTCAGTGGTTAAATTCGCTTACTTGAGTCGGTAAAAGTAATTGAAGATTTTTCTTGCCGTTGCAGATGTCAATCGATTTCTTAAATGCTGTATATTATGTTTTTATTTTTATTAAATATTTTGGGTCTGCTCTATTTTATGTTTCACTCCCAGCGTTTGGGTCCATTCTCGCACATCGAGATAAGTGCCACTTATGACCTTGTTTAAGCGAATAGAGCACCTGAAAATAAACCGTTTTGAAGCAGACTCGTTTAAATTCAGCAAGTCTGAATTCTCGTAACCTCCTTTATGCTTATCTTTTAAGTGCTTTACGTGCTTAAAATTGAATTCAAATCACGACATCATTACTGAAATGAGAGTTTAAATGTCAACCCTGTGAAATTCACAGTAAATACGAGGGTCATTTGATAAGTCTAATAAATTGCCAAGTTAAATATCGTTTTGTGTAACGTAAAATAAACAACTAGAAGTGGATAGTTCTGAAAGATTGTGTAATAGAGAATTAAAAAAAATATAAAGGGTTTGCATGCAATGCAAATGATTTCATAAATTACTGCTTTTTGTTAATTTGGAGCGGAAAAGAGGTTTTTGTAATCTCCTCGCAGTCTTGGGTTCGAATACGGACTGACTATCTTTTGCTTGCAGTTATACAGAGTAGGACGGCCAATATACTCTCAGTTTGGATTTTCGTATTTTGGATGTCTCCTGCTCGTATGGAATGTTGAATCCGCCGATCCTCGTTTTACTGGTTAAGTAGAGGCACTATTTCTGGAATCAAACATTGAACCACCAGTTACGTGTAATTAGTATGTCGCTACTGCTTAAGATTTAAACATTCTTGTTAGCCAGCTGTGATGTCACAAGTAAAGGAAACATTGCCGTTTTATGTGTTTGTCACACTTGACGAGCGACCCTCTCTCTCGAGTGCTGAGAACAATCGAGAAAGTCCTCTATTTTGAACGATGCGAAAACCAATAACGATTAATATGACAAGTTGACGGAATCAAATTGAAAAAAAAACAAGAAATGAGACGGAAATGAGGCATCGAGACGGGTCTAGATAATGTTGGTCTTGTTATTATTGGACTCAAAAATATCGCCGAAAAATTGAATGGCTTTGAATTTTCAAGTGCGATTTCGTTGATTAAAAAAAATAATTATTACGTTTTTTTACGGTGGTTTTGTTTTAATTAGTTTCTTGAAAAAGTCCGAGCGCAGGCATCTTTTAATATAAAAATGTTGAACCCACATTTCCTCGGCTATCGTGGCCTGTACTTTACCAATTGAGCCTCGGTGCTTGTGTGGAATCGATATGCCTAAGTTGCTTAAATAAATATTTGATTACTCACGAGTACTTTTTGCGTATACGTTATTAAACGCAGTTTCAGTCTTGTAAGGGTATATGGTTATTTTAAGTCCATTATACGAAGCGAAAGCGTCAACCATTGATATGCAAACCTTATAAGCTTCAAGGACTGTGCATTGCTGATACTCGGCTTTATTATGCGGTTTTAAGTTTCAGTTAATTGTTTCCAGATTACTATATATTAAATGTTTATTATATATAAATTTGGGGCTGGGATTTAATCGGATAATATGCAGACATGGCTGCGTTTAATCGCCTGATGGTAGTGCTGGTTATTAATAGAGAATGTGTTGTACTTTCGCTCGGCATTGAAATTCTGATTAACGAAAACAATAGCTTACAAGCTCCCGACGTCACTCATGTATCCTAACGCGTTGTTAATTAAAATTGCTTGTATTGTTTTCATTTATCAATAATAAAACAATATGATTATTTTTAAATATTAAGGCTAGCTACACACGTTGCTACCCAATTGACAAACGAACAGTAACTGACCAATAGCGTTTTATTTTGCATTGTTAGATACTTAGATAATACATTAAAAAAACACTAAAAATAAGAGTACGCTATTGGCTAATTACCATTCAGTTAAATGCTGATTAAATTAACTCAGTTTTTTTTTACACTTTCTTTTTTTTTATTCAAGAGTTTAAACCCGAAAGTTTGAATCAGCATAACGGTAGATAATGTGGCGTTTGGATAAATTTGTATCGTTTAATCAACCGATTGTTATCTTGAATAGTTCCTATCAGGTCGATTAAATGGTAATTCCCATCATGGTTTTTTTTATTTCCAAATCTTAACTTAATACTATCTGCGTATTTGTGAACGCATTAACATAAACTACGCTTATTAAGTTATTTGGATCATAGTAATAGAAATGGATAATTTACGATTAATTAAACAAAGCTTTACGCAATTTATGCGACGAGTTGACCATATAAAAAAAATCACTGTGTTCGGCGTAGAAGTGTGGATTTCCAGAGATTTTTATTTTTCAGCTATGGTTAGAGCGTGACTTTCATGAATGGGGATGAATTTTATAGCTTATCGATCGCGCCATAAACTATGGCGATAACTTTATATTGTAATACGAAGCGTTCGCCGTGAATCAGTTTACGCGATGGCGTCATGTCCGTCGCCATTTCCGGAAGCAAATTGAATGAGCATCATTGCACGGCGTCGCCAACAGCATTTGACGTTTCCGGGATAAAAGTGAGTGAGGGAGTCGTGATAAATAATGTAAAAACACGTATCACTCGGATGAAACGACTCGTGATCCACACAGCTGCATTTGCGCACTGGAACAATTATTGAATTTAGATTATCAAGATCTAAGTTTAAAGCAATATAAATATGAAACAAAATCAAGTATGGATATTATTTCACAGTATTCAAATATTAAAAAAATAAGAATCAATATTTACTGTTATTCAGGAACATCTTCGGTCTTGTTCAAAAATCTTCTAATTCACTTAGTTGTTTACAATAAATCAAAACTGTAGCATCCTATTGATAAAATTCAGAAAAATTTTCGTCTTATCATTCCTTTACAAAGATACACTTCTTCGAATATTACTTAATATCAGATAATATAATTTTATTATCTCTGATTATTATTCACTTATATTTCATGATTGCGTGGCATTCCATTACAAGTGAAATTTCTAATATGAACTTGATTTTTATGTCCGTATCATCCACCTTTACCTTAAAATAAATCAGAAACGTTGTCCGGTCACCTGCAATGTAAAATAATACTTAAATACATATATATATATATATATATATATATATATATATATATATAGGCAGCCGTGATCGTCTAGTGGTCAGGACCCCACGTTGTGGCCGTGGTAACCCGGGTTCAAATCCTGGTCACGGCAGTGTTAATCGCACGCAGGGCGGAGATTTCTTTTTAAAATTATTTCTATTTATCAGAAAAGCGCACAAGAAAATATGAAATTATGTATGCCCTTCACCAGCTCCGGCAGCCGTGATCGTCTAGTGGTCAGGACCCCACGTTGTGGCCGTGGTAACCCGGGTTCAAATCCTGGTCACGGCAGTGTTAATCGCACGCAGGGCGGAGATTTCTTTTTAAAATTATTTCTTTTTATCAGAAAAGCGCACAAGAAAATATGAAATTATGTATGCCCTTCACCAGCTCCGGCAGCCGTGATCGTCTAGTGGTCAGGACCCCACGTTGTGGCCGTGGTAACCCGGGTTCAAATCCTGGTCACGGCAGTGTTAATCGCACGCAGGGCGGAGATTTCTTTTTAAAATTATTTCTTTTAATCAGATAAACGTAATACAGAACGGAGTTCGTCATTCATTGTACCTTTTCCTAGATTTTTTTTATTTTTTGTTTCTTGAATTCGAACGAAGCTTGAAAGATGGATTCGATTAATATGAAAAACATCGTCATTTTAATTTTAGACTGAGACTTCTTTGACTTGCGAATCGAGTTGTGCCGCTGTGTCTGCATTCAATGAAAAGTCTAGATGTGCCATGCCTAGTCATTTGCTTAATCATGTTTACGTAAAACACGGTTTAATGATATTTTATTGATATAATATATACATTTATTTTAAATATTTATTCTTATCAGTATATGTATATATATATATATATATATATATATATATATATATAGGCAGCCATGATCGTCTAGTGGTCAGGACCCCACGTTGTGGCCGTGGTAACCCGGGTTCAAATCCTGGTCACGGCAGTGTTAATCGCACGCAGGGCGGAGATTTCTTTTTAAAATTATTTCTTTTTATCAGATAAGCGCACAAGAAAATATGAAAATGATGTATGCATTTTATCAGCTCAGGCAGCCGTGATCGTCTAGTGGTCAGGACCCCACGTTGTGGCCGTGGTAACCCGGGTTCAAATCCTGGTCACGGCAGTGTTAATCGCACGCAGGGCGGAGATTTCTTTTTAAAATTATTTCTTTTTATCAGAAAAGCGCACAAGAAAATATGAAATTATGTATGCCCTTCACCAGCTCCGGCAGCCGTGATCGTCTAGTGGTCAGGACCCCACGTTGTGGCCGTGGTAACCCGGGTTCAAATCCTGGTCACGGCAGTGTTAATCGCACGCAGGGCGGAGATTTCTTTTTAAAATTATTTCTTTTTATCAGATAAGCGCACAAGAAAATATGAAAATGATGTATGCATTTTATCAGCTCAGGCAGCCGTGATCGTCTAGTGGTCAGGACCCCACGTTGTGGCCGTGGTAACCCGGGTTCAAATCCTGGTCACGGCAGTGTTAATCGCACGCAGGGCGGAGATTTCTTTTTAAAATTATTTCTTTTTATCAGAAAAGCGCACAAGAAAATATGAAATTATGTATGCCCTTCACCAGCTCCGGCAGCCGTGATCGTCTAGTGGTCAGGACCCCACGTTGTGGCCGTGGTAACCCGGGTTCAAATCCTGGTCACGGCAGTGTTAATCGCACGCAGGGCGGAGATTTCTTTTTAAAATTATTTCTTTTTATCAGAAAAGCGCACAAGAAAATATGAAATTATGTATGCCCTTCACCAGCTCCGGCAGCCGTGATCGTCTAGTGGTCAGGACCCCACGTTGTGGCCGTGGTAACCCGGGTTCAAATCCTGGTCACGGCAGTGTTAATCGCACGCAGGGCGGAGATTTCTTTTTAAAATTATTTCTTTTTATCAGATAAGCGCACAAGAAAATATGAAAATGATGTATGCATTTTATCAGCTCAGGCAGCCGTGATCGTCTAGTGGTCAGGACCCCACGTTGTGGCCGTGGTAACCCGGGTTCAAATCCTGGTCACGGCAGTGTTAATCGCACGCAGGGCGGAGATTTCTTTTTAAAATTATTTCTTTTTATCAGATAAGCGCACAAGAAAATATGAAAATGATGTATGCATTTTATCAGCTCAGGCAGCCGTGATCGTCTAGTGGTCAGGACCCCACGTTGTGGCCGTGGTAACCCGGGTTCAAATCCTGGTCACGGCAGTGTTAATCGCACGCAGGGCGGAGATTTCTTTTTAAAATTATTTCTTTTTATCAGATAAGCGCACAAGAAAATATGAAATTATGTATGCCCTTCACCAGCTCCGGCAGCCGTGATCGTCTAGTGGTCAGGACCCCACGTTGTGGCCGTGGTAACCCGGGTTCAAATCCTGGTCACGGCAGTGTTAATCGCACGCAGGGCGGAGATTTCTTTTTAAAATTATTTCTTTTAATCAGATAAACGTAATACAGAACGGAGTTCGTCATTCATTGTACCTTTTCCTAGATTTTTTTTATTTTTTGTTTCTTGAATTCGAACGAAGCTTGAAAGATGGATTCGATTAATATGAAAAACATCGTCATTTTAATTTTAGACTGAGACTTCTTTGACTTGCGAATCGAGTTGTGCCGCTGTGTCTGCATTCAATGAAAAGTCTAGATGTGCCATGCCTAGTCATTTGCTTAATCATGTTTACGTAAAACACGGTTTAATGATATTTTATTGATATAATATATACATTTATTTTAAATATTTATTCTTATCAGTATATGTATATATATATATATATATATATATATATATATATATAGGCAGCCATGATCGTCTAGTGGTCAGGACCCCACGTTGTGGCCGTGGTAACCCGGGTTCAAATCCTGGTCACGGCAGTGTTAATCGCACGCAGGGCGGAGATTTCTTTTTAAAATTATTTCTTTTTATCAGATAAGCGCACAAGAAAATATGAAAATGATGTATGCATTTTATCAGCTCAGGCAGCCGTGATCGTCTAGTGGTCAGGACCCCACGTTGTGGCCGTGGTAACCCGGGTTCAAATCCTGGTCACGGCAGTGTTAATCGCACGCAGGGCGGAGATTTCTTTTTAAAATTATTTCTTTTTATCAGAAAAGCGCACAAGAAAATATGAAATTATGTATGCCCTTCACCAGCTCCGGCAGCCGTGATCGTCTAGTGGTCAGGACCCCACGTTGTGGCCGTGGTAACCCGGGTTCAAATCCTGGTCACGGCAGTGTTAATCGCACGCAGGGCGGAGATTTCTTTTTAAAATTATTTCTTTTTATCAGATAAGCGCACAAGAAAATATGAAAATGATGTATGCATTTTATCAGCTCAGGCAGCCGTGATCGTCTAGTGGTCAGGACCCCACGTTGTGGCCGTGGTAACCCGGGTTCAAATCCTGGTCACGGCAGTGTTAATCGCACGCAGGGCGGAGATTTCTTTTTAAAATTATTTCTTTTTATCAGAAAAGCGCACAAGAAAATATGAAATTATGTATGCCCTTCACCAGCTCCGGCAGCCGTGATCGTCTAGTGGTCAGGACCCCACGTTGTGGCCGTGGTAACCCGGGTTCAAATCCTGGTCACGGCAGTGTTAATCGCACGCAGGGCGGAGATTTCTTTTTAAAATTATTTCTTTTTATCAGAAAAGCGCACAAGAAAATATGAAATTATGTATGCCCTTCACCAGCTCCGGCAGCCGTGATCGTCTAGTGGTCAGGACCCCACGTTGTGGCCGTGGTAACCCGGGTTCAAATCCTGGTCACGGCAGTGTTAATCGCACGCAGGGCGGAGATTTCTTTTTAAAATTATTTCTTTTTATCAGATAAGCGCACAAGAAAATATGAAAATGATGTATGCATTTTATCAGCTCAGGCAGCCGTGATCGTCTAGTGGTCAGGACCCCACGTTGTGGCCGTGGTAACCCGGGTTCAAATCCTGGTCACGGCAGTGTTAATCGCACGCAGGGCGGAGATTTCTTTTTAAAATTATTTCTTTTTATCAGATAAGCGCACAAGAAAATATGAAAATGATGTATGCATTTTATCAGCTCAGGCAGCCGTGATCGTCTAGTGGTCAGGACCCCACGTTGTGGCCGTGGTAACCCGGGTTCAAATCCTGGTCACGGCAGTGTTAATCGCACGCAGGGCGGAGATTTCTTTTTAAAATTATTTCTTTTTATCAGATAAGCGCACAAGAAAATATGAAATTATGTATGCCCTTCACCAGCTCCGGCAGCCGTGATCGTCTAGTGGTCAGGACCCCACGTTGTGGCCGTGGTAACCCGGGTTCAAATCCTGGTCACGGCAGTGTTAATCGCACGCAGGGCGGAGATTTCTTTTTAAAATTATTTCTTTTAATCAGATAAACGTAATACAGAACGGAGTTCGTCATTCATTGTGCCTTTTCCTAGATTTTTTTTATTTTTTGTTTCTTGAATTCGAACGAAGCTTGAAAGATGGATTCGATTAATATGAAAAACATCGTCATTTTAATTTTAGACTGAGACTTCTTTGACTTGCGAATCGAGTTGTGCCGCTGTGTCTGCATTCAATGAAAAGTCTAGATGTGCCATGCCTAGTCATTTGCTTAATCATGTTTACGTAAAACACGGTTTAATGATATTTTATTGATATAATATATACATTTATTTTAAATATTTATTCTTATCAGTTTTATTCACGTGCAAATTAAAAATAATATTTTACATAGATGGCGGTGTGGTCATAATAATGGTTTATTTTCTGATGATTGTTGACTATTCAATAGAAGAGTATTAGCCAACCGTATAAGTTAAATGTGTCAGCAATATTCTTATAGTACACCAATTATATATATTTTATTGTTATTCATGCTTGGAAATAATTAACAAAGGAAATCAATTTACTCAAAACGACGAGAAGTATCTTAATTTTTACCCACACGTTACGGCCATCGTGGTCATTAAATATAAAATATACAAAGTCCTACCTGTTATCAATCACTCGCGAATTTTGACGTCATAGTGTTGAAATATCGGGCATTAGTAAACTATGTTTTAGTTGAATAAAAATGGTGGCTGTGCTGCGTGTTTTTGGTTGTTTTATTGGGTTTTGGGAAAACGCAGGTATCATCTTTTTGAGAAAACAGTTTTGGAATTTTATCGGTAACGTTGTAAAATATTTTTTCAAACTAGAAGCCTTATATGAAAAATTCATGTTATTTATTGAAAAACTATTTTCCAATTCTATAGTCTTATCTCTTTCTAAATTATTTATGTGACGGGTTTTTTTTTTTAACACGTTTCTCTTTACACGTCATCGTCAGATTTAATGAATTATGTATATTTCTCGCACCCCTTGTTTCGAAAAAATAGTTAGAAAAACTTCGATGAAAAAAAGACTCTGAAAAAAAAATCAATGAGAACATGGTACAACTGTGGCGGGCCTCGCTGGATTTTTCGCTTTAATGGTGTCCGGCACTTGTCGGAAGGCCTTCATTTGGGTTTATAACTAATAAACATATATAACTATATATGTCTAATTAAAATCTTATATGGATCAAAGTGTTTCAAAGTAAATTCGATGTAATTACGGTAATGCCCGACTTTGTTAAATTTTTGTGTAATATGAGTATTAAATGTTTGTTTTTTTCAAATATTTTTACATTTTATAAAAATATTTCAATTTCAAAAAGCGTTTTATTTTTCAGCAAATCGCAATTAGTCTTCCTTTCATTAAAAAAATAAATTAAATTCGAAATTCCTGACTGTTGACGCAAAAATCTCAACCCAGCTCTCGCGGGAGAGCTTTTGCTTCAATTGTATTTCAAGGTCAAGTACATTATAACCCCCGTCAGTAGAATTCCTCCCCGTTCTTGATTCAATCCATTCCCGAGGGCGCCAGGGCGAGGTTTCCTCCTTAATAAAATTAAAGCGTTCATCCCCTGTGTTGATTTACTACTGCGATAAGCGACGGCCCTCGCCCTGTCCCCGCGGAACCACCCCTGCGTGAGGCCGGAGGCTCTACACACCTAAAAGAGATTCTCACTTTTTACCTGATTAAAAATATTTTTATATTTAAGCATTCGTTATGTATAGTATATATAATATATAAATCTCATTATATTTTTTTCACCCATATATTCTACTGCTCGTGTAATTGTCCATGCAAAATTTGAAAAAAAACGCGATACGGTATGTGCTAAGAGGCTTTAATAGAGCACTCAAACAAACACACACAGGCTTAAAAAAAAAATAACTATGTAAAATTTCTTAAAAAGTACATTCATCGTGTCAATGCTGAGTTGGGTGCGTTCTCTCCAGCCTCGTGCAGAGATGACTCCGGCCCTTCCAGCTCTCTCGGCCGAGTCTCATTCCGAGTGTATTTTTGCTAGACTTAGCACAGGCGTAATTTTAAACAATTTGAAGCCCCGCCAGCTCCCCGCTGTGTATGTAAATCCTCTGCTAACGAATGCACAACGCGGGGAGATTATATCATAGGCGATCCTGGACCATGGCGCTTGTCCGGGCTAACTCCGGATTCTTATTGTTTTGTGACATCACCGGAAGTACTTCTCAGGATATCAGAAAGGATGTACTGTATGCGTATGTTTGGAAAGAACGCAGACGAGCTATATATTAAAAAACGACCCAACGAGCAGCTAGCTATACCAAGCAAAAAAAACCTGTATGGTACTTAAATAATATAGTATATTACACAAAAATAATTAAAGAAAAATTCTGTGAAAAGTATTTGACAGCCTGTTAATCGCCGTTCACTCTAATTAGTCTTCCAGAGCTCGGGCGTGGATCGGCGAGATTCCTATCCGTCCCTCGTGCAGCTCGGTTATTTCTCGACTCTTTTACCGCGCCAATCAAACGCTATCTCTAGAGTAAGGCGGCTTAATTTAATTAGCCGTTAAACACCCGCGCGGGTTGCCACAAACAAAGCCCTTAATCACGTCGCCCACACCTGACGAGAGCTTACATCGCTCTGCAAACGAGCTTACTGCGCCGCGGCGTGTTGAGCTCCGGCCCCCTAATCCCGCCGAAGGATCCGAGAATCGAGCCCGGGACTTAGAGCTTTTTGCTAAGGCCCCCACAGACGCCACACTTTGCCTTCCTTATAAGTAAATTTGAAATAATAAACCCGCGCGATTCAACAAATTTTTTGTTGTTGTGATAAACCGTGTGTATGTGTTTATACTCGTATATAGATGGAAATTAAAATGTATGTAGACAGTAACTTAATACCGCCTCGTGGCTTAAACCTTAAACGCTTATCGACCTTCGGTTTCTGAGTTCGAATCTGGATAGAGCTTTATAGCTTTATAGAGCTTATACATTTGTGTATACCGGAAAGTCACATGGCATAAGCAACTTGCCCACCTATCTATAAATTCTTTTGTCATATTTTATAAGATGTGTTTTAGAAGTAGATATCGATTTGAATTTAAGATATATCAATATTTTTTTTTTATAAATTTTATGTTGTGTTTTACGATTACACATTTGGAAGTCTGTTTTACAAGTAATCGAATAAGTTATATTTCTCATTTAGTCGGTCTAAATTAATCGCGTTGTCTCTTGAGAGCTTTAGTCAGGGCGTCAAAAGCTCCAGTGACTTGTGTCGCATCGCTAGATAGAAATGGACTAAAAATAACTATATTGTAATTATTGATTGATAACATAGAAATTAAAGTTTCCTAAAAACAGTGTGGGTCGCATTGTTGTAGAAGGTACGATGCGTGGACGTATTACATGATATGTTGATAACGAGCATAGCAAACAATACGTGTGTATTGCAAAGTGATTAATCGCTTTCGAGGAGACCCTTCCAAACGGCCATGTTATTATTTCGTGACTTGTGATGGGCGGAGTGACTGTCGCGCCGCGTGGCAAGCAAACAGACAGAAAACAAATCGGCTAATGGAATATATTTTGCGATGTTGATAGTTTTCGGAGGTTTTTAAAATAATGCCCCGATGCTCTGTACGAACGCCAAGAACGTAGCCGTCATTCTGGTGTACTCTTCGTTGATTTGATTTAGTCGGGTTGAAAGTTTGCTTAGATCCGCCAGCGCATCGTTTCAATAGAGTTAAGTCAAGGAGAGTCGAAGCGAGTCTATGCGAGTCAAGGCAAGCCGAGGAGGCAAGCCGAGGTGTTCAAGGCAAAAGAACCGTCCACATGCGTGCTCGTGTTATTACGTGTATGTTTTCAAGAATGTTGATTGTATGAGTCTATTTGCGATTTTGTGTTCATGGCATGATTTGTTTGATTGATTTGAACCGTTCCATCTTGATTTGATGATTAATAGCCACGAACACGGATACTCGTGGTTCGCAAGTAATCACAATAATCACTAAACTACGAGGCTGTTAATAAAACTGACATAAAAACTAAGTAAGATATAAATTTCCCGAACAACTTACCAAATACTAAAGCTTTCTTTTATTAACCCTTGCTTGGCGAAAAAAATACTATTATTTTTACGCGAATTTTCTAAGACCGTCATTTTCCGCTCTCGTCGTCTTCTTCTTCCTCCTCTCCCCCGGCGTCGCTCCGGGGCGGCGCTCCAGGGCGGGTATAAATCAAGGGCGCAGCTGGTGTTGCCAGCGAAGGCCGGAGGGAAATATAATTAGGAAAAAATGTGGCAACACAGCGATAAATTCAATTATGGACAAATAAGTTCCCTCGGCAGAAGTCTTCTGCGATATTCATCTGATGTCGTTTAGGAAATCTTATAATCTGTTTTTTGACCTTGCGTTTGTGTGAATTCACTCCAATTAATGCACTAACAAAATTGTGTAGACTATTTGAGTAATCGATTTGTACATGAAACACAAGAGGGATCTAAACCCACGAATCTATACATAATTTTTTTCTTCCTTGCGTATAACAACGATCAAAATTCTCAACCTCGATATATCAAAATGGCCAGGAGTGTAGATTCGAATCACATATATATTTTAATGCATATCTTAAATATTACATACACGGTCCGGTCATTTGTATTTATTTAATATAAAGTATAACAAATTAAACTGGCATGTCGTGCATAATTATCACGTGTTTCGATATATATATAAATAACGTAAAGACTTATATTGAAAACAATTTACCCATTTTCATCCCCACTTCAGGCTGACGGGGCATAATCGAGGCTACATTACGGCTACGATACACGCAAAAAATACAACGGGAAGATAATTTTATCGGAGTTTTATCTATTATTCATGAGAGGGTGCCCTTTCCCCCTCGCCAATATGAATACCGACTTTCCCCGATCGAGGTCTGTTTTATAATAATACACTCCGGTATTATTTATTCCTGCTTAGGCCCACCCGAACTTGCACCGCGCTTAACAAGTAAGCGTCTACCAAGTTTACCTCGTTTAAACCAAAGTTTAGCGATCTTTTATTCTGTGTCGTGTATTCGAAAAGTTCTCAGTTTTCCAGTACAATTATTTGTTTGACAATGCGCGTATATTTGATAAAGCGCTTGTACAGTCGGTGCGGCCCTTTTATGAAAATAAACATAAAATCATATATATTAGATAATGAATTGTATGATTATTTGAGCGTTTTAATCTTTCAAGAATTTCCTCGGACTCAATTCAGCAATAGGAGATTTTTGACTTTTTATATATATACGTGTTATATTTTATAAAAAAAATTCTTTATATTGGATCAAAATGTGTAATTATTAAATTATAAAAATGATAGGTTGTCTGTAAAAGCATTTCCCCTTTCCAGCTTCAGTGTGAGCTATTGTTGAATACCGTCTAAACTTTACGTAATAAAGCTCGCTAAAGTGATCAAACATCTTTCCGGGATGGTTTATGACATTATGACGTGGGATATTGCTTACCGGCCGGTTTTAATATAGTGGGTAGGTTCTAACCCGCCCCCGCGAGGGGTGGTCTTTGGGGATTCTCCCACACATCTTCCTTGTTTCATACCGACACAATGTGGCGAAAGCATCGAGATTTCCACGAAATATACTTCTTCATCAAGGGCCACTTCCCAGAAGAGGTTGGCGACTATTTCACTGAGCATATACTCATGCTGAACCAGTGTGCATGGTTTTCTAAAGGTCCCCGGGTCCTTCTACACCGCAGTTTTATATTGTTGCTGCCCAATAGCATTATTATATAATCCGTTCCTTACAAAAGCTCTGGCGTTTAGATCTGATACTCATTCTGCAGCATGCTATAGAAACAGTATGAAAGTTATACAAAAATAACCGGTGATTTGAACTGCCTCAATAGCGACGACATAAATAAATTCACTTTCAAAAAATATTTTGCATTTCATTAAAACAGTAATTGTATAAAATCTTCCGTCCAATTAAATTGCTTCTAAAAATCATTGCCTCAAACACTTTTATCATTTGCTCATTGTAAATAGTTTGGTGTGAAGATGCCAATAATGTATATTGGCTAAACTATTATATTTGCGTCAAAAAATAATCAAGTTGGGATAACATTTAAAATATGGTAAATAAAAAAAATAATCAAATACAATTGTTAATCAAATTCCCCCTCAGTGGGTCCTTGGGAACGTTCCAGCCGAGGTTCAGTGCCTGGAGGTTTGTCTGATAGACTCGAGCCTTCCTGGGATTTCCGAGGTTTTTCTTTTTACCACGCGGTGGATTTTCTTCAACCCCTGTAATGTGATTAGCTTCGGCTTATCGGGAACTTGAAAAAGATAATAAGTTTCCGCAGGCTTTAGTTTTTTTAAAGCTGTTCCGCAATGGTGTGGGGTGAATTTCAAACTGAGCATGCAACAACACAATGCAAGAAATTCTAGATATGTAAATAAAACTAATAAGTTTTCGTTTAAAAATAAATACTTAGAAGATCACAAAATAAATTATATATTACATTAAAATAATTTTCGTTTGTTATTATTATCATATTTAATAATATCGAAATAGCTTAAAATTAAAAATTTATGGCAAGATATTTTAGGGCATGCAATGTTTCAATGCTTAGAACTGTAGATTTCTAGTACTTTGTTCTCTAGAATATATTATTTATAAAAATAAATTAAGTGAGATGTTTTTGCATGAAACAGAAACAAGTTTTATTTCGTACTTCTGAAAAATTTGATGATAAATATTGGTTTTATTTACACAAGTATCTTTAAGCACAGTCTTGTATATAATTTTTTATGAAAATATTACACTTTTAAATATTTGCGAATTTTTGAAAATATGTACTAATTTTAGTATGAAGATGGTTTTTAACTTTATTTGTAGTTTTTCATTTTTTTTTCCTTGTATTACGTATATTTTTATGATTGTTACGAACATTTCTGTTGTGTTTGTTTTATACTAAATTATGATGACTGTCTGTAAGTTAAGTTAGTAATTTATGGTTTGTGTTAAACAATCGTGTGTAAAAATAAAAATATTGTCATGAATGCGTCAGCCAGCCTCTTGAGAAATTCTTATGGCTTTTCTTTAAAAAAAGTAAATTCAAAATACACCGAAGACCCTCGTAATGTTTTATGAGGCTTCCCTGAAAATAAAAGCGTTGTTTTGTAATAAATATCGCGAGTTGAATTTACGTCTCGCGCTTCAAATTTAAAACTGTTTCAGCAATAGCATATTTCTGAAGAAAAAAAAATACAGCTACACATTTCAGAGACTTTGCGAGATAACCGTATTTCAAGGGGAGGTTATAATGAAAGTTTTATTGCCGATGGAATTTGGGAATCCCCATTTGGTCCGACGGACTCCCAACAGCTCGTAATGGTTCCTCCGTGTGCGAACTTTTTAAAGGGGAACCACAGTAAAGTTTTCCGTAAGGCTTCCCGGAGTTGGTTGCCGGGACGCACGCGCTCCAGCGCAGGTCGGGGAAGTCCTGGCTTTGGTAAATATTTGAGGTTAGGAATCTGTCAGCCCGCGGAGGCTTCGGCGTCTAATGCGCTGAAAAGCTTCTCGAGGAGTTTTCAAACTTCATTTGTCGCTTATAATACTCTTCATGAGACGAGCTACACGTCTTATTAAGACGTAACTCAAGATAGGCAGGTTTATATGGTAGTATACAATCTTTTCCTTCAAAGCTCCTGTACCCCTTTAGGTCTGATATCTCTTCTGCAGCAGGCTGCAAAAAAACAATAGCAGGAACCTTTCCATCTCTAAAAGGTTCTTCAAGAACACATCCCTAGTTCACTACTCCATTCCCGATTCTTTACATACTTCTACTGTGGGTAAAGAATCGGGATGGCATGGAATGGCACAGATGGTAGCCATGCACAAACAACAGAATTAGGAGAGTGAGAAGGTTGTATATGTATTAAATCAACTATTTTATAAATACTCAAACTAGCTGTACACAGGCGATAACGCAGTTTATCTCTATAATTACTCTACGACAGCCGTTCAAATATGCATTTAAATATTATATTTTAACCATAATAAATAGCGTCACAAAAGATTATTTATAAATATGTTTTATCCAGTCCGCAAAAGTTGTGAAGGTGTTGATACGAATTCTACAGGCGCGTAGTGGAAAAAATTTCTCGTCATTTTACGCGTTTCAGTCGATTACCTAACCTAAACATGGAAATAAATGATGTCATCATATGTGTTTTTTTTTTGTTAGGATCAAGTTGAATAGTAAATAAAAGCGAATTTTAAAAGTGTAGTTACTTCGGATCGTTTCATCGCTGGTGGTCGGGCCCGAGCAGGCGGAAGGCGCTAATCATCCCGGGTGGTTTCCCGCGAACGTAAATTCCCTGTCAATCAACGGGTGGACGTGGGTTGCGTTTCGTGTAACTTGGACCTCTTGCTAAATAAATAAATTATAATTTTTAAAATTTTATTAACAAAATACACGGATTCTCTTCTTATATTGCGTTATTGAAATAGAAATAGCTTTTCCACTCAGAGGCCGCTGAAAGTTCTGAAATTGTACAGCCACGATTTTTTTCCCTCTTCCCATTTATATGTAGGTATGGTTTCAGTATACACATACTCAAAGTTACTACATAGAGAAATCTGAAAAAAAAAATTAAAAATTACAGACATCAGCCAGCGGGACAGTCTAATGATCATCATTTGTCATTAACCCGGACGTCATTAGATGTGTCCCGCGAAAATGGGCCTTAACAAAAAGAAACGCTTTCATCCTGAAGCTTTTTTTCAGACACATGTTTGTTCCCAGGGCCCCATCAATCTCCGCTCGGATTTCTTCCCGTCCCGGCGATGGGGTCCCGTCATTGGATCGTGTCCGCGATATCTGGTGACCACTCGACGGGTTCCCGCCCGACCAGAGAATACCATACGGGACCAGCTGTAGACGTATTTAATTATGTAATTAAATTGAATATATATATATGCGGAGATACACGCAGGGTCTGAAATTACGTAAATTTTTAATTAAGTGTAAATATTTACTCTTGTTAAGGGACAAGGCATTTGATTCGTGAAGATCCATTATTATAATGATAAAAGTACCTTTGTATTTTGTCTTCCCTTTGAGTTTATTAAAATTATTTGCATTAGTAGTTTCGACCCAATACACTGGGTCATCATCAGATGCTTAATATTTTAAGACAAAATACAAAGGTACTTTTATCATTATATGTAAATATTTACATACATATATAAATTTTTCGATAGTGGGATTTTTTCTGAAAATCAGAATATAAATATAGCACAACCTGTTTCCGGTGTATATGTTTTTCCGTGTACTTTTTATAGTTTTTAGTATTTATCTTATAGCTTACACAACCTTTACTTTATTCTTAAAAAATGATATTATTTAACAATTTTTTTTAAAATCTATGCCAGACTTTATCTAAATATGTATATAATGTTACGCGCCGGGTCTCCATAATTAAAACATGATTTATTTGCACTATTTATATTTAACCTATATCATACCTATTTATATTTAACCTATATCATCCTTCGATCGATTCTACCGCTAACCCGTTACAATAATAATAACGTGGAATTCATCATTCATATGCAGATTTCCTATAGGAAATGATCGTTTTGATACTGAGTATGAATCTTTTTAAAAATTATTCAATACGATCTCTACTGTATTGATTTGAACGGACTGAATAAATCTAACTAGGGTTTTTATAGTAATTTATAAATTGACGACGTGGTGAGGATGCGCTCGATAAGGTTATGACGTCTCCGATTCTTCCGCTTCCTTCCTAACATAGTTATTCGCACCCTCTTGGATGGCCGCGTCCCCCGGCGCCCGCGTTGTGCAAACACCGTAATCAATTCACGATTTCCCACCACCCCCACCCCCGCGCTCGGGAGCCGGAAGTGATGGGTGACCCACTGACCGAGTTGGGTCGCCGGGAGCGGGTCATTCCTGAATCCTGAAAACTGGATTCAATTAAGAGCCGAGCGAGCCTCTCCGAGAGCGCCTGCGTTTGAAGGGTTCATTTGGGATTCGAATCAGTTTTTTTATCGCCGGGTAAGGAGCCCTTAAGATTTCTACCAAAGATTTTTTCGTGTTTGAATTATTTTATTATACAATTGCAGAACATACCAAATACAAGTATCCATGCTTTTATTAAATAAAATGTTTTTTTTTAAATTATGTGATTATACCTTTTTTTTGTTTTATTGTAAAAATGTGAATGAGAAATTTATATTTTATTTATTTTGAAAAGGCAGTTTGATGCAATCGGAGTAATGAATGAAGCAAAGAGGGTTTATATCTAAATAGCTAATTGACATAGTTGATGCCTCGTGTACTCTCCACTGGACTTCATGCGGTTACGCTGGCTTGTCTAAGTGTTAGGTTTATCATTTGACGATAATTCTCGTCTTCCAGTTCAGGATGTCCGTTGTTCCCGCAGCCAGCTTCCCATTGCGGGAACAGCAAGCTTACATGAGAAGAGTTGGAGTTTTAATTGGGCCATGTAAATGCCGTCGGAGTCGTACTGGCGTCGTTACGAGAAACCCCCCATTGTTTGGGCCGTGCTTCGGAAAGGGGGATGCCCGCGCATAAATAATACCCCCGTGGATTATGGTCGGGAAAAAATCCTTTGTTTTTTAAACTTATTGGAGCTTGATGAACGATGGCGTTAATAATAAATATTTTGCCGAAACTTCAACGCGGTCAAGGGAAACGTTTAAAAAAAAAATCAATGCATCTAGTGTCATTCAAGGAACATTCCCACTTTGACATGTTGGCGAAAACAATAGCAGAAAAATAATAATAAATGGGAATAGCAGTATATATATATATATGTACATTTTATTTTCTAAATTATTTTAATTAAATTCCTCCAAGGACCTCAAAGGACAATTAAGTACATGCCGGGTATATTTAAAAAATTATTTAATTTAAATTCTGTCGACAACATCACCGCTGTGTAAAAGATCAGTAATTATGGAATTAATTAATTATTGGAATGATTGTAGAGGGATGTTTTCTGGGAGTACCTTGAACAGATGGGGAAGGGGAGGGGCTCCCGCATTGTTTCTGTAACTTGTTGCAAAAGGAATATCAAATGTAAATGCCAGTGATTTGTTAGGAAACGCAGACATTTCCTCCGAATATAAAACTACGGTGTAGAAATACCCGAGGACCCACTGCATTATCCTCCCTATAAAAAACAGTTCAGTGGAATGGTCATCGCTCTGAGGAGAGGCGTTCGGAAAAGAAGAAGAAAAGCGAAATCAAAAAAATATGAAATGTTTTTGGTGCAATAATTATTTTTTGGATTTTCGCATATCACTTCAGTCTTAATTGTGTTTGATGTTGCCCTCGCCGTGCAAGTCTTAGCACCGCTTTGAGAATAAGCTCCTGCCTATCGTAACTGTATAGTTCCCCGGATTAGCTAATCTCAGGATTACTCCGGCCTCGAGATGATTATCTGCGATAGACCACGACAAAGTATCATTCTTTGTATTAACTTGTTTTCACACGGATAGCTTAACGCCTTGTGGTCTAGCGGTTAGCGCAGCAGCTAAACAACTATAAAATCCTAGATTTGAATATAAAAAGATGCAACAATATCTTTTTAAATAATACACACGCCATTCATATTTGCTGAATTTTTCCGTATCACACTTATTGAATATATATTCAAAGCTTTACTTTATATTTCATTAACAACATCGATGCAATACTCCAAACAAAGCAATATTAATATTTTTAATTTTGTTCAATAATTGGAAACAGACTGGGTGACGTGTTAAAAATCAAATCTAAAAATAGTCAAGGAATACTAATTTGCCTTTGACGCTTTTGAATGTGAATATAAAATAAAGTTTGAAAACAAAGGTGGCCTTAGGCGACGTACCCAATAATTTGCTGTCAATAAAGCGTCAAAATTTAATACCGACGGAGCTTTGTTTGACAGGCCCACTCGTATTTTATGTATAGGGTCCATTGCCGTTTTAATAATAGTGACTCCATTTTAGAACCGCACATAAAATTTTATATATATGCATGTGTTGTTTGTACTAAAAAATATTTTTATTAAAATAACCATTTGGCTGCTGTTGTTATCAAAACTATGTTCAAGCCGCGTTTCTCCTTTAAAGTTCCGACGAGGCCATGTTCAGAAATTACAGAAATAAAAATTATTGTGATTCCCTATATATATATATATATATATATATATATATATATATATAATAATTAAAATTTTACTTTGAAATTTTGGCATTTTTTGATGATATACAAAATTGAAATAAATAATCTTAATTGTGAACCTCGCGTAAATTTGTGGCTTTGTTGTTATATGCATGTTTCTAATAATTTTAAAGCTCTCATTGTTTTTTTTTTCACGACTCTTCGTGGTTGCAAAATTGTATATTGATTTTTTTAGCGTTTTGAGTTAGTGTAGAAATGGATCTGAATTCGTGCACAGCCACCCTATTTCAGGGGTACCGTGACATTTGGGCCACCTTAATTTTTACAGCGCAAAATGAAATAGTGCCTTCCAGGTACTTAACTTTTGTGATTTTATGATATTAATAAATTCACATCCAGAAATAGAACCGAGAACGGCAGTATAATGACAGTATTAATGACGTTTTTTTTTCCTTTTTTCATTAGCTAATCGAGTGGATGTTCGGCAGGGGCTATCATTTTGTTATTATCTGCTAGAAAAATGATCGTCCCGGGGAGAAGGTGGACTGCCTTGCTGACCCAGTGACCTGTGGTGCAGGGGTGGCCAACTTCTTTTCTTTCTTCTAATCGAAGTAGAATGTAGTTCCATCGTCATAAACTTAATGTGACTGCATGCATGCTGTAAAGACACACAAGCGACGATGTCCCAATACTGATAGCGATGTGCGTGTATATAAAATATTTTTTAATAACGCATGCATACGGACATAAGCAGCGATCGACCGAAGATCACATTACCATGAATAGTCAGGGCTGTCCAAAATCATCGATCATAATATATTGTTAAATGCTAATTTGGATTATGTGTGAATTTTATTTTCATGTCGCTAACGTGTGATAATTTTATTAAACCATTCAAAATCAATAAACCCATACCAAAGGTATGCCACACTCATTTATTGATAAATTATTGTTATTTCCGCTCAACAGTAATTATTTTAAATATTGGGATAAAGTATAAAACAAATTAAAACAACTGACAATTTCATGCACTGCTGGGGCCAGCTCTGCCTTATACGGCAAACTTTACTCTTTTATCAATTAATACTGATTATTTTGACTATTGAAAACAACACTGAAAATACTAGCTATTCCGCATTAAATTGCACCCACTGTATGCCGTTCGGGCCCTGCCTCATACGACAAACTCTTATCATTTACCGATTAATGTTAATTATATTGAATATAAATAAAAAAAATACGACTGCCTCATACGACATGCCGGTCTCATTTATAGATCAATACTTATTCATTTTTTATTATATGATTCCTTGTCTCTGCGAAGGCTGCAGTTATGTTGGGTTATGTCATCGTCAGGGAAGGTCCCTGCCGCCTGAAACGGAAATATCTATTTCGAGTGCCCGACCTCACATCTTCTATATTTTAGTAGCACCTCACTTAGTTTGTAAACAAAATTGTTGCGGTTGATGATGTACATTAGAGACACGCAAACACAAAACAAATATATAAAATAAAATACAGCCTAATTCCAGACCGGGCACAGGCAGCTTGTCTTTTCTAAACTAGTAAATTTGTAGTCACCCTAGTAGACACATGACATAGAAGATTAGTGTAGTCGCTTTTTTTAAACAGCTGATCGATTACTTGGTGACAATAAAATATATTCAAATATTATTTGCGCTGACATGTCCTGAAATGTAAACAAAATGACATCACGATCTCGTACGGTACTTCGCTTGGATAGGGTAACTACGTATTCAGTGTATTTGGGGAAAATGCTTATTTATATGATAATAAATGTATTTTGTATTAAGGTTACGTGAAATCACTCTGTATAATATAAAATTAAAGCGGTTGATCAATTCTCAGTCCCAAGTCTTGAATACAAGTGTGCACATATGTGAAGAACTATCACGTTTCATATCATAGATGTGATAGTTTATCTTTCGATTCAGATATCAATCTTTCGTCATTATAATGCTGGGGGTGGGGTTCGAACGCCCCTACGAGCAAGTTTTTAGGATCGCCTCGGGCCACTTACCCCCGGGCCCTCGATGGAGATATCTTTATGATACGTGCGAGGCATTGTCAAACCAGGCCTGTGGCGTGAATGTGTCTCGAACGACTCGAAAGGGTTGAAGATCTGAAGAATGGAAATGGATAAATCGGTATTAAGAGCAACTTCGTGTTAAATGTATTATATTTTAACTTGACATGAACATCGACATGATTAACTTACTCTCTTTTTATTGTTAATTAATTAAGTTTATGCATCATAATTTTGGGATCCCATCATAATTTTGGGACTCTCCTACTAATTGATAAAAAAATATTTCTGATTACGAAACAGGTTTTTGTACATTTTGAAGATTTTATGTTTTCCCGAAAATATTTATCATTTTACCATGAAATATAAATTTCATATGAGTTAGGGTTTTATTCATGTGATATTATAATGTCAACCCTTGTTTACAGCGATGTGCGATTTTACAGCGTAATTGTCACATGTGAGATAGTCATTTTTAATTAGATCCACATTGACGCACATATAAATAATTTTGATATTTTCTTTGTCTGGAATATAATTGATTACATTATACCTTGATATCGATAAGACGTCTATCTTTAAAATATTATTTTTTTTACAAAGTGTTTATTTTTATCGTGGAAAGCATTTTCATACGTCGATCAATCATATCTTATCACAAAAAGACCAGTATCTCTGGCAGAATCGTGAGGTGGACTTTGTTTCATTTCAATGGTTCAAATTATATAGATCGATATCAAAAAATGTTCATATTCTTTCAAAAATGAAAGTGTATTCAAAATTTATTTTTATCAGCAATTGGACCGTCGAAATTAAATACTCTCAAAGCAGATTCTCTCAAAAGAAAAATTACTGAAATATTGTACTTGACAGTAACGAAATACCTAATTTGTCAAGCTTGGGAATTCGTAATTGTTTAATTGAGATTTTTTGACTATCCGGAATTCTTATTTTCATGTACAAAAGCAAACTGATTCTGCTTCCAATAACCTTATTTTTTTGGTTGGAATTTTTGTCTTCTTGTTATTTGAGTATGTATATTAGGGTGTCCCTTAAAATTCAAGTTCAATATTTTTTTACGCATACCTTCTTAAAAGTTTAGTAATAATCCTATATTGTCTAGAAAAAAATATTAGTTCGATTTATAAACGGTAACCCGTGCCGACTTGCGATTTTAACTTGTCCATACAAGTTGCGTAAGTACTGCGCTGTGACTTGTAACTGCATGTTTTATTTGTCATTTCATACGTGATTTTTGAGATTAGTAGTGCTCCATTGTTTAGTGCGTTAACATGTCGGTGGAATTACGGAGTGATAAACAAAATAATTTCCTTATCGGTTTGCCTAGATATCAAATAAATGGTGCAAAATTACCATCTAATCGACAAATTCCCTCGGTCCTATTTTACAATATTCGTGAGGCTAAACTGATTGTTAGTGAAAGTGCAAATCTTGTGATTAGGGAGTGCATCATATATTGGGAAAAAGCAAGAATTCCAACAAGGGCATATCCTAACTGCGTGAAGAAACTTGTTGATTTATATCATGTTTGGAGAGAGTTGCAAAAAAAATTGTAAGAAAACTCAGGTTACGTTCAAGAGCCGTGAGAACAATTTCAAAATTGATCTTGATAATTTGTTTGATATTGCACATGCTGATGCTTTTGAGAGAATGAAAATAGAGTAAGATAAATTACTTTTAATGAAACAGAGAGAGCCAGATCGACCAGGATGCTTAGGTGGTGTTGATAAAAAATTGTCGGAAAAAGAAGATAGATCTAAACAACGACGATTGGAAGAAGAGGAAAGGGTTGTAAGACAAAGATAACCACTAGCTGCTGAAACTAGAAAATTAAGGGCAGAAGCAATAAAATCTGACTTTGGAAGTAATGTACCCGACGTAGTCACAGTCCATTGGGATGGAAAACTATTACCCGGGTTAGATGTACGAAGTTCTAAAGAAGAACGCTTGCCAGTTATTGCTTCGTTTGACGATAAGGAACAGCTTCTTGCAGTGCCAAAACTAGAACATTCTTCTGAAAAACATCAAGCTAAGGCTGTCTCAACAGCTCTCTTTGACTAGAACCTTCACGATAAAGTACAAATAATGTGCTGCGACACAACAGCTTTCAATACTGGCCGTTTCAATGGAGCTTGTGCTATTTTGGAGAAACTTTAGGAAGAGAATTGCTGCTCGTCTGTCGTCATCATGTTTATGAATTGGTCCTAAAAGCTGTCTTTGAAAGCAAAATTAAGTAAATTACTAGTTGCCCAGATACTCCAATGTTTAAAAAGTTCAGAGAAAATTGGAAAAACATCGACGCTAGTAACATTGAACCATCTCTTAATTTCGTAAAACAACGTGTTGCCGAGACAGACATTCAAGCTTTGTTAATATTTTATAAGGCAGAATTAGACAAAGGTTATGTAAGAGATGACTACCGCAAATCGGTCGAACTGTGCGTAATATTTTTGGGAGGAGACTCAGAGGAAAAATTAAAACTAAGCCCCCCCAAAGCCATGCATCAGGCACGCTGGATGGCGAGAGCGATCTATTCTTTAAAAATGTGTTTACTTCAGTCACAATGCAGAATAACTGCGAAGGACAAAAAGACTCTACAAGATGTTTGCTTATGTTTGTAAAACACTGGATGATTTCGTATCGGAAAAGAGCAAACAATTTTTATCACGACTGCAGATCGACGACAGTTTTCTAAAGGAAGATGTATCTTCTTGGAATAATAATAGTGCTTTTGTGGAAGCTAAAAGAAAAATAAGTTATTTGAGGGTTGTGAATGATACTGCTGAAAGGGCTGTTAAAATGATGCAAGATTTTAACGGACTTATCGCGGCTGAAGAAGAACAAAAACAGTTCTTGCTGCGCTGTGTCCAGGAACATAGAAAATTGTATCCGGACTGTAAAAAAACAACTCTATTAAAAAGTTACCCTGACTGATTGTTATTACTTTATGTTTTTGATTAAAGATTAATGTTCATTTAATTGAATTTTTACTATTATTCACTTAATTTATTGCATTTATAATGATTTTATACCAGACCGAAATATCAAGACAAAACACGTTTTTTACTAAACTTTGAAGCTCGGTCGGCACTAGTTGCAATTTTTCTAGAAAGATGAAATTTTATATTTGAGTATCTTATAGCATTAGTAAAAAATGTAGAGGGTATGCATTTCGAAATTTGAAAAAAAATTTTTTTTGGTCATATAAGGGACACCCTAATGTATATATTTAATATTATATATATTTGTTCTATTAGATCTATTAAGATCTATAGACCTTTCGACTTCAGTTCATTGATACATCGTTTCTGCTGACTGTGATCTCTCCCTGAGTTACTAAAATGAATGACCGCAGAGAGCACCGCAGAATATTGACTTTCCTGTAAATTGTTAGTCGTTAAAAGTAGTCTCTGCCAATACTGCCGTGACCAGGATTCGAACCCGTGTTATCACGGCCACACCCACTAGACCAGAGGCTCTCAACCTTTTATTGACCACCGCCCCCTTGACAAGAAAAAAAATTCAAAACGCCCTCTTTGACATAATAGTTATAATTTTACCAATTTTATTTCTGTATATTATTTATTAACACATTGTTTGCGGATCGCATGTTGAGTCGTCTTTGGTGGACTAGTACTAGAACGCGGGTCGCATATAAATATGTTCGCGAGAAATGTCGCGAAAAACGCCCGCCCCACACATAACCCGCATACAATGTGTTAAATTATATCTATTTTGGTGTGTTTCAGGTGAGCCACCCGTCGGCGCTGGGGCTGGCCGTGGGCGGGGAGATCCAGGTGAAGTACTTCGGACGGGACCCCACCTCGGGGCTCATGCGGCTGTCGCGCAAGGTGCTGCAGGGGCCCGCCTCCAGCGTCGTGAAGAGCCTCGACAGGACCTGAAACCGGAGCCTCGGTCTTTCACGCCTGTAGCCTTATTCTATTGTATCTACGAAATTCTCCGTAAATTCATCAAAATATCACATTTATTCTGACTATAATATATTTTTGATCCATCCGGTATATCTAAAAGTGTTTTCACCGTTACGTAATAGGTTTGTTTAATTGGGAAAAAAATATTTATACCTTTTATTGTATTCATTTTTTATTTTTGTTAAAAAAAATATGTGTTTAAATGGCATTGGACGAGATATCATTAAATCATAATTAATTTAGTTCTTACTTACTGCCTTAAATATATTTTATGCTATATTCGTATATTGTTAAATTTAATTTTCTATAATTTCGTATTTAATAATCTTATCTCAGCTACAACAAAACTGCCTATAAAATTACGCCATTTATTTGGTGTATGCGAAGAATACTTAAACATGTAAATAACAGGTTTTATAAATCTACCTTTATGTAGGCTAGTTAATATTATGATTAGTATGTATTTTTTTCAATAAGTTTATAAATAAATAATATTTTTTTAAATATGTATTTTTTATTTTTACCAAACTCCCTTTTTAACACTATCTCTCGAGATCGAATGTTGATAGCATAGTATTTGGGCCAATTAAAAATTAAATCTGTTTTGAAAAAATATTAAATGGACATAATTCCTAATTGATGACTTTAATGATTGTTGTAACAATTGTAATGTTTGTGTTAACGCAAGTAGACTCGGGAAAAGACCGCGTGTGTGAAAGAAATGATAGAATTAGTTCACTTGAAAAGTTCACGTTTCATAGAGATGCTGTTTATTTTTATGAACATTGTAGGGTTCTGTTTAGTTTGATAGTCAATTTGATTAAAAATATATTTGTGTATTACGCCTTTGCATATGTCGATTTTCTGATTAACGTCAATCAGATGCGTATTTATTACCCATTACGGGTTTATTATATTATTACTAATATGATTAGGCACATTAGTTCATACATAGAAGATGATTTAAAGAAACTCTCGGAAAAATATCATCGTGATTTGTGTGGGATTTGAACCCTCACCCCCTGGTTTACATGACCGGTGTACTAACCCTTGTACTAACGAATCACTTTCGTTTATCGAGAATTTTTAACAATCATACTCTACATATGAACCAATGTGCCCTGGCTAACCAATATTTAGTGATTTGCAAGCACTGGACTTTTTGAACAAAGTAACAAGTGAAGCGATTTTAATCCCATCTGGATATTATTTTTAAAATCTATTAGTTTTAGTCAAGACGCGCACCATCATATACATATGTCGATTTTTTGATTAACGTCAATCAGATGCGTATTTATTACCCATTACGGGTTTATTATATTATTACTAATATGATTAGGCACATTTGTTCAAACATAGAAGATGATTTAAAGAAACTCTCAGAAAAATATCACCGTGATTTGTGTGGTCATGTAAACCAGGGGATGTGGGTTCAAATCCCACACAAATCACGATGATACTTTTTTCATCGTTTCTTTAAATAATTTTCTATGTATGCACTAATGTGCCTAATCATATTAGTAATATTACGCCTTTATCTATACAATCGTTATTACGCTTTACCTTTTTATAGAGAACAACCAACAAACATCCACTGGAAAAAATAATAAATCCGAATCCAAGCGGAGGCAGTCGATAGTTGTTATTTACATCCCCCGATTGGCCGAGCCTCCCCAGCGGCCCTGACCCTGCAGCGGCCCCGTCGCCATGGCAACTGATGACAAGATGGCGGTCGGGTTGAATTACTTGCTGCAAATTAACTACGCACGAGCCACAACAGTGGCCGCCGGAAGCACGCAGCAGGGCGCAGGCGGATTTACTACATACTGCCTCATCCAACCCACGAACTATCTAAAAAAATAAAAATGCTTAACCAATCTCGTTTGTGTTCAATTTTTAATCTATTTTTTGGATTGGACGTCGTCAATCAGAAGCGTATTTATTAACCATTACGGGTTTATTATATTATTACTAATATGATTAGGCACATTAGTTCATACATAGAAGATGATTTAAAGAAACTCTCAGAAAAATATCATCGTGATTTGTGTGGGATTTGAACCCACATCCTCTCTGGCTTACATGGCCGGTGTACTAACCTTTTACTAACGAATCACTTCCGTTTATCGAGAATTTTTAACAATCATAAGAAATTCAATTTTTTTGACAGAGAGTACTTGGTGGAATTCCATTTTAATATTTTTGAATAAAATACTTGAGTGATTTTCCATATTTTATTTTTTATTAGTGACCGGTTTCACCAACCTTTCACGTTGGCATTATCAACAGAGTGTTTTGATAAGTAAGTATTTTATTCAAAAATATTAATCATAGTCTACATATGAACCAATGTGCCCAGGCCAACCAATATTTAGTGATTTGCAAGCACTGGACTTTTTGAACAAAGTAACAAGTGAAGCGATTTTAGTCCCATCTGGATATTATTTTTAAAATCTATTAATTTAGCAATTTTAAATATTATTGGTTGGTCTGGGCACATTGGTTCATATGTGAAGTATGATTGTTAAAAGTTCTCGATAAACGGAAGTGATTCGTTAGTACAAGGGTTAGTACACCGGCCATGTAAGCCAGGGGATGTGGGTTCAAATCCCACACAAATCACGATGATATCTTTAAATCATCATCTATGTATGAACCAATTTTTAATCCATAATGAAAAAAGCGCTCACAAAAAAAATTGATCGTAATCTTCCAGCCATTAAAATCTTGATTGTTCAAAAATTTGACACTCAAATGTGTATCATTATGGTAAGTGTTAATCTTCAATATTTTTTAATTAATGATTTATAAAATCATTGATAGGTTTCCTTTGCCTTTTATTATTTTCAGTCGCAGTGTATGCCAGAACTGCGTTGTACGGTAGAGATAAACGCATTAAGGAAGTATGTGCACTGAATCGTCTGGGATTTACCACTAACCTATCCTTACCCTTTTCATGAAAATTGTTATGGTAAGTGCTGATATGTTTTATTTTTGATGTGCATACAAAAAAAAATTACTTCTTGGCTGTATAAACGAATATAAAAGACTGAAGTTGACTAAACTAACCTAAGTGAAGAAAAAATAGATAAATAGCAAAATGATGGTGTAATCAAAAGAGTATACGAACAATATGATAAAACGTAAAGGTCTTAAAATCTTTAGTTGTGTCTTAAATTAAGTATATTAAATATGACGACTATTGTTCACAAAACGTATTTTTTAAAATAATTGTTTATTTAGCTTGTGTATTGTTTAAACTAACGCCTGATTTGTCATAAATTACATTGCAAATGTCAGCAAAAACAATACAAATGACAAATTAACTTTATGACGTCAAATCTAAATTACCGCAATTTTACTACTTTAGCAAGACTTACTTATTTTATTTTGCTGAAACGTATTTATAGCCTTCGTAGAATATAAACTCATTGCTGGTTTCAGAACTTTACGGGAGTGATCGGTATCACACGTCATATTTACTTTTAGACCAGATCGATTGTGCTCTTGACAGGCTAAGTACAAAAACATTAGGATAGGTAAGTAAATGGCGTGCTTTTTGTTTAAATAAAAAGATACCGATTCATTCAAACACTTTGTGAAGTATATTTTTAGAATTCAGTCAATGAGTTTAAATTAAAATTGACCGTGATCTAGTAGATATTCGTACTTGTTTAAATTGAATCAGTCTCTCGTGGACAGATTTAAATGCTCCTTGTTTTTCGTGTACAGATTTAAATTTAATTATTCTGAAGAGTCACGGGACGTTGAACCTCTGTAAACAAATTATCCTTGTCTAGTCAATGCTGTAAATTCGTTATTTTGTCAATATTTGTGTCTAGTGGGGGTGGGAGTCTCACCCTCTGGGAGCTATTGGGGTAGCTTTATGGTGGGAAGTGAGGCTAAGTGGCTGTGACCTCAGCTTCTAGCATTACTGTTCCAACTGAAATATGAGAAATTTCCATATCACCCCAGTAATATATTTTTATTTTCTTATGGCGTCATTGTTCAGGGCAATTCACATAAATGTAAGAACAACATTCACAAATTGTATGAAACTAATATTCCACACTTTTGTGTGTTTTCATATTATATTTATTGCCTATATTTGTTAAAAAAAATTTATATCTATACTTCATATTTTATACCTTAGGCTTTTGATCAAACTTTGGAACAATCTACTACAAAATTTATTGTATCGCGGCTAAGCAAATTTACGCTTACCAGCGTCGATATATTAACATGTGATTACGGCCTAATTAGGCGCATATTCATTATTTCCCGTAGGGCTATTAATTACAATACAACAAAGGGGTTCCAAAATCGGGGTCGTACCATTAGTTCTTTGTCACCGGTGATTAAGTGGAGTTCGGGAGCGTTTGTTTGGGGGCCGCGGCCCGTCGGAAAGAACTTCTGGCCCGACTTTTCTTAACCGCCCTGTCCTCTCGCTTCCTTGGCAGAACAAAACACGGAAAGGACAAGAGGGCGGCTAACTTGGTCTTTCCTCTTCCGGTTTGTTTATTCTTGTTTGCGCGGCTCCTGCCAGAGAAACTGGTATTTCCTGACGAGTTATGTATGCTTTACGATTTATCGCTATATCGTATATCATCTCTAAAGCGATAACTAGCCGAATTGTAACTAGCCAATACCATAAAAATTTATGGACGTCATTGGTTATAAATCGTATTGTCAGGTATATAAATCGGTTTTCAGTTGTGTTGCAGCGTGTTTAGGCTGCTTTGGAGGACATAACTGCCCTGCGTACAATGATACGTTACACTTTTTAAATTTTATATAATTTTGAAGACCAGATAAAGTCACGTATGATATCAACATTCCAAATAATTAATCAGCAAGTACATACACGACATCAAAACAATTTTTTTTATTGATTGAAAATGATTAAGTACATTTTTTCAAATTTTGAAAAATGATTAAAAAACTCTCAGAAAAATATCATCGTGATTTGTGTGGGATTCGAACCCACACCCCCAAGCTTACATGGCAAGTGTATTACCAATTATACCAACGAATCACTAGGTACTTGACCAGAATTTTTAACAATCATATCCTATAAGTGAAACAACGTACTTATTATGCCAATAAAATATTGTGTGACTTGCAATACTAGACTTTTAACCCAAAGTACTGAGTGAAGCATTTTTTTAAATCCGATCTGGATATTATTATTTTTAAAGTCTATTTAATTAAGCCAATACACGTACTTAATATTTGAAAAAAAAAAACCTGTATAGGCAAAATCGTACTTCCTGTGAGACGGTCTTCACAGAAATCAATAATAATTTTTTGTGTGTAGCGCATTGTATTAAAGAAACTTGAGAGGTTAGCATCTGTTATACAAAAGGGTGGTGAAGGCTGTTTTCAGGAATTTCGGCCATTTTGTCTAACAGCCGAACTGCTCCAGTTCAGGAGTTTGTGCGCTTGACCGCGTGCCAAATAGCTCCGGTCCACCTCCGCACCCGTTTTGTTGCAGCATTTTGAATAGCTTTCTTCGCAATTGAAAGAATAAATAACACGGAAGCTGCTTTAGCTTTAAAAAGTAACGGTGACTGCTAACCGTTATAGCTTTAATGTGAAATAGACAGTAGATAATGAAAGGCTGCTAAATTTAATCAATGTTTCGCTCGGGGCGTTTATATTGACAAGTTATAAAAATGGTATTCTGTTGTATGTATAAACCTTTTGAGTAAACTGTTTTAATTTGGAAAAATTAATTTCCTGACGCGTATTATAGTGTGTGAGGTTTATTAGAATATTTAGTATTTAGATTTTTTTCCAGCCGGCTTTAGACCTTTGTTTTTAAAATAAATATTGTTTTTGGATTACAAAAAAACACATACACAACGATTTCACTGTATTTAAAAAACAAATATAACGAGGTAGTTTTTAAGCATTTTCTGCTGATAATTTTTAACCTTTTAGTCAAATATGCGATTTTTAAGGCACCCATAAAGCATAAAGGTAAAATGAATCATTTTAAAGTGAATTGAGTTTTAACAGTCAAATAAATAGAGATGGACGATCGAAATATATACCGACTACAGGTTGATCGACATTCTGAAAAATAAATGAGTTATAATTGTTGTGTTTTACAATGTTAGCAGATAGAATTAAAAATTTTATATTAACATTGAAATTTCTGTGGAATTTCAGTAATTGTTTTCAATATATTCAGCAGCCAGCAAGTAAGGTCGGAACTTCTTGGCAGAAAGACAGTTTTTTATAAAAAGTTTCAAAGAGACTCAAGAATGAACGCGGAGTCTTGCTAACGAGATTGTCAATTAGCGAGCGGTTCATTGAAGAAAATATAATTAAAGGATTATGAAGTTTTTTTTGTACATTCCTAAGATACAATATTATTAAGAACAACTGTATCTTACCATTAACCAGACAATAAAACTAAACAATATTTTCTTTTGGTTAAATGGTATAAACTTCCGCCTCAGCGCTTTGATTTTTGCCTGATTTAATAATACACCGAATTAAAAATGCTCAATGTGGTATTTGATATTTTGTTTATTCAAAATAGTTAATATCAAAATGAATGAAAAAAAACAAGTTATTAAATTATTTAAATGTAGACATTTAGAAATTTTTATTATATCTAACCAACCGTTAAAGTTATAGTATATACCTCCATGTAATTATTTTGATAGTCTCATGAGTTAATCGATGATCTCAAATATATTGTATGGAATCATATCCTTGATGATGCTATAACTTCACATCATCTTACTCATGTTTCTATTCTCCAGGGCTTCCGGAGGCAGTACCAATGTTGATATCATCGTTCAAGGTCTCCGCGGATGACTCGCTCGGGGAGTTTTTGTCATAATCAAATACCAGTCAAATTACCGGCTAATCAAACTGAGACGAGGAAGCCAGTTTCGCATCGCTAATCACAGATTTTTAGACTCACATTTTATGATCTTAATCATTTTTAATCTCACTGACTTAAATGATTTTTTTGATAATGATGACATGTAATTAGTTTTTTTTTTATAGAAAAATTGTTAGTAACACAGTATATAAAGGTCTTGAATTATATCTATAAGGATAATGTTGTTACTTTGTCAGCTTTAATTAAAATTAGGGTTGAGGTAACAGGGTGAGTTTTCTACCCTTAAATTTAAAATTATCCGCAAAGGATCTGTGTGAGAGGTTCAGACCATTAGCCAATTAGTTAAACTCTGGCATTACGAAGATACTATCATCAGGTTATACTCGATTCAGGTCCTCTCAGAATACATAGCCACGTATAATTATTACCTGTATGGTAAAAGCACAAACATAATAGAATAATAGAATATTCAATTATTTTTTTATAATCGATTAGTTTTCTAAAAATTCGATTGATTTAGTAAATACTTTATTTAAGAGTCATCGGAGTCATTGATATAAGATGTTTGAATTTTAACCATTAACAATTGATTCATATATTCTTTTATTAATAAAATAACAATACAGAAGAAATAACAAAAAAAATTATTCTTATATATGTATATATGCACAAAAAAAATGACTCACAGAGCATATAATTAAAATTTTCAGTCATTTTATGATAATCCTCTCCCCGCTCTCTCCATTCTGTTGCTTCTGCATGGCTGCCATTCTGTACCCTGAGCGTATGTAAAGGATCGGTAATGGAGTAGTGGACTTGGAATGATTGTGGAGGGATGTGCTCTGGAAGTACGTGGGAGGGTAAATGCCAGAGCTTTATAAGGAAATAATTATATAATAATGCTATTGGGCAGCAGCAATATAAAACTGCAATGTAGAAGGACCCGGAGACCTACTTTACTAATTTCCCCTTAGAAAATCATGAAGCTTAAGTATATGCTCAATTTTAAGCCCAGTTTAAATGAAACATCGCAGATTCCCTTGCGTTTACATAAAATATTGTTTCACACCATTCCGGTCGAAAATCTCACCAGCGCAAAAGCAAAACTCATCGTCCGTTTTACGCAGCGGTTTAGTTTAAATTAGCAGGCCTAGGAAGTTGCGAAGAATCGGGAATCGCCGTGAGATGACGAAGTTTATCTGATTAAGGTCAGTTGGCCAGAGGCGCGGGTCTCGAGGTCGTTTCCGTCCGTTTTTGTCGTGTGCCGAAGCAGACCTCGTGCGCAACAATAGAACTCACCAGGCCGCCGCGGACGCGTCCGAATCTCCTTAATTATTAAATAAATAAATCTAACATTCTATATTTTCTTTAATTTTTATCTACAACCGTTATTAATGGTATGCTTACAATACAGTATATGGCTATCCCCTGATCCCGCGCGCAGGTTGTGGGGGTACAAGGTGTGGCTTGTTCACGGATTTCTCTCAAATAATTCCGTTAGCAATCTTCTTAAGAGACCTTTAATTTACCTATGAACAAGTACTTTAGAAACTTAGAATTTTTTTTTAGGTTTGTAGTACAAGGCATGTGAAATGCAATGCAAAAATTAAAAATAATTAAATTTCAAGATTATTTTAGTTAGTTTGCAATTGTTAGGGGGGCTGAGACCATTGATGGGTCCATTTTCGAGTTTTTTACTAATTTTATTTTTAGAAAATATTTTGCGAAAAATCTACTGCATCCATAGAAAAAAAATTAATGCCAGAATTTAGATACATTCCTTGTTCTGCAGATATATATTTTTATTTCTTATAAATTTACTTTAAATATGAAAAATATGTTTTTTTTCTATTATGCATTTGGAGATTAGTTTGACTGACGGATCTAGAACCTTAAGCATTAAGAGTTCTTTTTTTGTCGGAACCAAAAGATTACAAATAAACCGATGGTGTAGTATAAGTTTAAAAATTTAATAAAATATATGTAATATATGAACAAGCTTTGGTTTTGATTTATTAGATTTTTCAACATTTTCAAGACTTTATTTGACCTTGAAAAATAACGTCAATAAAAAAATAAAAAATAGATTAACATATTCTGTAAAAAAAAAAAAAGTAACAATTTAATAAATGTATGCAACAAACTGAAAAACATAAATTTGATTTAAAATTATAAATGGAATAAATTTATTGTTTTGTTATTTTAATTGAGGGTAATATAGGATTAACGGAAATAATAATACAATGAAATTTCTTAATTCTATATAAACTTCATCAAAATCAATATAATAATTAAAGACTTAAATTGATAAAATAACCCGCAACTTTCAAGGCCTCCACTAAGTATTATGAATTCATGTCATGACATAGGAAATTTGCTTGTTAATTTAAACATGAATAAATAATGGACGCATTTGTCTTCCTTTGTGATTAGTTGTCATGTGGCTTATTTAAATACGCCTTTTTTTGTATGCGACATCTTACATGATAGTTTTGATAGAATATACATTTATAGAATCCCAAACAGAGATTCCGGATATTATTCAGTAATCTAAAATAACAATAAAATAATACCATCTTAAACCAGAAGTCTTTGCGTGATTAATGATTAATCATTTAAAAAAAAATGTATGCTCGTGTTTATATGTATGCGTGTATACATACATATTTTAAATATATTCACATGGTTTTCGTAATTTCTTTTACATTGTTATATCGTATTAACTGCTTTCATGTATGGACCTCACGCCACTTGATCGAATGGTTTTATCTCTGCATTTAACTTTTCGTTTGTACTCAGAGTATCCGGAGCGTGTTTTGTAAATGCAGTCTCCATGTTTTGTGAGGAACTAAACTAGGTGTGGCACTTCCATCTTAATGCATAAAAAGTGCCCCACCCACCGGGCCCCGGTCGCGCATCATTCATCTTACGTCATTATCCCGTGAGAGCCGCTACTGCGTGCTCCCATTTGAATATCATTTGCATACCTGTAAATAACAACCATTTTTCAAACGCAACTTCTTTGTCTGCCACCCATAAAAAGTACGATAAACACCGTCGCCATTGTAAGACAGGTTTCGTTGATGATACAAATTTTAAAAATTCTTCGAGGATGCACCAACTGGCTTAGCACAAGCACTGCAGTTTTTGCTGCACCATTATCGTTTTCTTATTTATTTATAACCTGTTTGTGAGCATTCTGATATGTTTTTCAAAATATCTAAATATTTTTGGGGACCAGGGAACCCTCTACAATGTATCCCAGTAGAAAACCATGAACACAGTTTAGCATGAGCCCAGTGGAAAGGACGCAAACCTCCTCTGAAGAGAGGCACTTGACGAAGAAGAAGTGATTTGTGCATCAATAAATTTGAAGATTTTTGTGTCCGCACGATTGTTAAAAATATTACAATAATTTGTATAGTGGATTAAATATTGACATTAAGTTCGTGTTTTTTTTTATAATTGATATAGCTACAATTCAGAGAATTTAAATTACCTCATCCGTGAATCATTGCACAAAACTATCTAAGTTCGCATCTGACTTCCCATTGTGGGAGCATGTACATGACACAGCATTAATCATGACTCAAACAGGCCTGGAAGCAGTGATTAGGAGACCTGCTTACTCACCGTGGGTTCTCAGGTTTGAGTCCTTTTATTAGACTTTTAGTTTCTTTTATTCATTTTACGGTCAAAAACCTCTCTGGTGTATGAATCCAGGGATTTTCATAACGAGACAAGCCATATGTTTTGCAGTTTCTTTGTTGCTTTGACAGGAACGAGAGCTTGCGTAAATTATTCAAACACACGTGTGCTCTGGCCGCTACTGACTGGCCGTTATCGAGACGACTGAGAGTAAAGCGGCAGATTGTATTAATGTAGATAATTTAACAATGCAACGCAGTTAAACATAGACGATTTAATAAATAGAATGCAGCGGCCGAATGTGTACATGTATATAAGAAAAGATGGGCATTGGAAGGAAGAAACTTACGTGGAAATAAGCCGAATTCGCGAGACTGACCCAGGATAGGAATATATTCGATGAAATGTTCACCAGCCTTCTATGAGGAGAGGCGCTGGAAGAAAAGGCACATCATATAATCAAAACTTCAGTCATTTTATGATAATGCTCTCCCCGATCAATTAGTGCCATTCTGTACCCTAAGCGTGTGTAAAGGATCGGTAATGGAGTAGTGGACTTGAAATTATAGGAGAGGAATGTTCTCTGGAAGTACACGGGGGGCTCCTGCTATTTTTTTTGTAGCTTGCTGTAGAAAGAGTACCAGATCTAAACGCCTGTGCCTTTTAAGGAAAGGATTATATAATAATGCTATTGGGCAGCAGCAATACGCAGACTTTTTCTCCCAATATAAAACTGGGGCGTAGAAGGACCCGGGGACCCACTACACTATTTTTCTCTTAGTAAACCATGAACAATGGCTCAGCATTAGTATATGCTCAGTGAAATGGTCGCCAAGAAGAAGATGTGGTTATCCCCTGATCCTGGGCGCAGGTTGTGGGGCTTACAAGCTTGGGCTAATGTGGTATTGGGCAGCAGCAATATAAAACTGCGGTAAAGAAGGACTCGGGAACCCATTACACTATTTTTATATTAGAAAACATTACATTACGTTTCACTGAGTATATGCTCAGTGAAACGTTCGCCGACTTCCTATGAGAAATGGCACTCGATGAAGATGAATGATATTAGTATTATCATGCTAACAAATCCCTTTACAGTGAATTGTGAATGCGCGTGTGAATCAAAAACTAAGCAAGCCCTGCGATAACAACGCAGTGTGTTCGCGTGTCGGTGTAGAACAGTGGCTCTCAAACTCTTTTGGCCCACGGACCCCTTTTCATTGTCAAAACTTGACCACAGACCCCCTTTCATGGTCAAAACTTGCCCACGGACCCCCTTTGATAGTCAAATTTACCTACGGACCCTGGGTAAAAAACTACATAAATTCATATTATATGGTAGACTAGTTGGTGCAAGTATCGACTCTATTAACCTACCTGACTCACCGCGATGCCTGTTATTACTTGTATTTTATGCACCTGTTTATATTTTACTTAGGACGTAAAAATCGCCAATAATGCATTCATTGTTATTTATTTTAACTTCCATATTAATAAAAATATGTCACAATTTTTTTATTTTGTGTTAAACCTCGCGTGGACCCCCTGACGTTGTTCAGGGACCTCCAAATCGATTTTAATTTTCTAAGGACCCCCTGAATGATCCCAGGGACCACTTTGAGAAGCACTGGTGTAGAAGGACCCACTACACTATTTTTACCTTAGAAAACTATGCAAACTGAGCATATGCTCAGTGAAACGATCGCCGACTTCCACTGAGGAAAGGCACTCGATGAAGATGCATGATATTAGTATTATCATGTTTGCTAATAAATCCCTTTACAGTGAATTGTGAATACGCGTGTGAATCAAAAACTAAGCAAGCTCTGCGATAGCAACGCACAGTGTGTTCTCATGTCGTTTCACGGTGAGATGGCTGGTTTCCAAGGTAAAGAAAGGGCTTGTCGTTCCGGCAGATTGGCTGTAAAGCGGGGTGGCGGGGGTGGCAGGGTGGCGGGGGTGGCAGGGTGGCTGGGTGGCAGGGTGGTTGGGTGGCGGGGGTAGGGCCGACCCCATTAGGGCGCCCCGCGGCGGCCGGCGTGATGATGCACGCGGCCTAATGGCGAGCTTGCAAATAGTGGGGCTCCCCGACGGCCGCACCGAAAAACACACGCCGGATTCTCCGTCGACCTCCGTGGACCCAATTAGGATGGAACCAGCACCAGGACAGTCCTTTCTGCCATTATAGACTACGGCTCTTCCGTGTCCAACCAAAAAATACTATATTCAGAACATGGCAGTATTATTCACGATTTTTCAAAAATCGCTTATATCCTTGTTTTTAAAAAAAAAAAACTAGCTACGCATATAAATTATTGGTACTTGTTTTTTATCCGACCACCAAAAAACTTGTACCTAACCTTTTTTTTTTTTTTTTTTTTTTTTTCCCCGCAGCTTGGCCCACGGTTGTATTGCTCGAGACTACCTAACCTAACCTAACCTAACCCAACGAATCGAGCGGTCATGTAAATCTGCAAATGAACAAAATAAACGCCACAACGGGACTCATCGTCATATGATAGATTCTTATCTCTGCGAGTACATGTACATTAAAAAATTTTGGTGGTCGGATAAAAAACAAGTACCAAATTATTTTCTAAATGATGAATTTTCTTCTAATATTTGATTTTTATATATTATATTATACATATGTGTAGAAGGACTCGGGGACCTACTACAGTATTTTCCCAAAACCATGAGCACTGGCTCAGCATATGCTCAGTGAAATGGTCTCCAACCTCCTCTGAGAAGGTTTTCAAGTATAATTGAAATTATAAGATTTTCTATACAAAAAAATTTAACAGATTGCATGAACAAGTTTGTGTGCAATAAAAATGATGCACACCAGGAATGAAAACTTTATTTGTATTTTTCGTGTTTACTCATGAAGCAATTAAATTTAAAGGAAAAAAACCTTCAGGTGTAGATTTTTTGAAATTATTTTGTGTACAATAAAGGAAACTTTGAATAATTTAGCCGTAATTGCTTTTTACTGCTTGCCCATTAGCTTCTTACTTTGCAGCTTGTTACTTTTACTGAGAATTGTGTTTTTATCGCACTTCCTTCTAAAACCACTGAACGCCAAAAAAAAGAAAAATTGCTACTCTTGGCTTTTAAAGAACACAATTTCTAAAAATAGGCATTATTTATTTTGGCTCACTCTATTTTATTTCAGATATAGCAATAAGATTCTCACCCGCATATTTTACATTTAAACCTTTCTTCTTCTTAAATGAGTGTAAATGCTTTGAGAATTGAAATCAAATAAGTCCAAGGGAAGTACAATTTTTTGTAATTATCTCTCTGCATATTTCCTTTGATGCAAAGAAATCCGAAGAAACCGCTTGGTAATAATTTCTAAATAAATATTAAATACTTTTGACACAGTACTCAATGTTTTATGTATTATAATAAATTAATTCAAATAAAGCATCGCACTATTGTATATTTATACTTTTTAATTCTAAAGTTTTAGTGGTTTACAATTTATACAACGTTGATCAGATGTATAAATTGTTTGGTATGCTTTTGACAATGCCTGTGTAGAGCGGAAGGGTTCTCACTGTCTGAATGTAAATTAGTAATAACATTTAGCATATTTACATGTATGTAAAATCGTATTACGTATTGAACAATTATTTATTTGACAGAACGTATTTGGTGGGATTATATTATATATACTTTTTGAGATTACTATTCTAGCTTATTATTATTTAAAGCTATTAGCTTTGCCTACATGCTCGGTTATAAAAAATATTAAGTATACTGATTTTCTGTTCACTGTTTTCTAGTTTCTTGTTATATATAAAAATAGTAGCTAAACTATTAAATTATTGTATTTAGTCAGAAGTAGTACAGTCAATTGCTAGCTTGTAATATCGTGATACTAGTTTGTTGCCGAATGTTTACGTATTGTTACAAATGTGAAGAAATACTGATTTCTCAATGACGAGAAACAAGACCACCTCCAAAAAAAGCCAGAGGCGCAATATTAGCATACGACAAATTATTATTTTTTTAAATTTATAAATACGTAAAAAAAATGTTATGCGTATAAATTTTTACACATCAGTGTGTAAATTATTAATTGGGGAATACTATACATTTTGGTTTTGTTTAGCCAGCATAAAACTGCCTGCAGACATTGCAACACAACTGACAACAAAACGGTGATAAGACAGTAGCATGTCTTTATTTTATATATGTGATTTTTTATTATATTATTTTGGTAATAGCATGTTTTATAAAAAAGTATCATATTATTATAATAATTTTACTTCTATTAACAAATATTTCTCATTATAATCATGAACTCATAATAAGCTAATTTTACTTTATTAATATTGTATAGTCAAAATATACGTTAAATATTTAAAAATAATTAACTTTTATATTAAAGATACGAAGTTACAATTTTATGGTATAATTTTAAAAAAATTGTATTAATTTAAATTTAAAATAATTATGTTCATACAAAGCAATGGGAGATAATGTTGAAATATTTCATATTGACAAAATGAATAAATAATTTAAACAATCAATATTTTTGACAGAAAGTATTTGTTGGAATTTCATAATAATATTTTTAAATTATTCCACATATTAATTTTTATTGGTGACCGGTTTCGCCGACCTTTCACGCTGGCACTACCAAACCGAGTCGAGTTTCGATAATGCCAACGTATTTTATTTGAATACCTCCGGGATTTTACACGTGAGTGCTGAATGTTACAAAGACGAGGAAGTTTATTTAAATTATTGTATTATTGTCTATTTTTTGGATTGAACGTCAATCAAATGCGTATTTATTACCCATTCCGGGTCTATTATATTATTACTAATATGATAAGGCGCATTAGTTCACACATAGAGGATGATTAAAGAAATTGGTTGGCCTGGGCATATTGGTTCATATGTAGAGTATAATTAAGAAATTCAATAGAGAGTACTTGGTGGAATTCCATTTTAATATTTTTGAATAAAATACTTGAGTGATTTTCCACATTTTTGTTTTTATTTGTGACCGGTTTCACTCTGACACCGGTGTCGGTGCCGGAGTATGATTGTTAAAAATTCTCGATTAATGGATGTGATTCGTTACTACAAGAGTCAGTACACCGGCCATGTAAGCCTGGAGATGTAGGTTCACATCCCATTCTATGGGTGAACTAATGTGCCTAATCATATTGTTACGGTCTAGCAGTAAGTTTGAAAAGAGAACACCAAAAACAAAGGACTCTGGAATGATCGAGCGACCATCGATTAGGAGCGCCAATACGCGGTCTTGGAGAAGCGAGGAGTGCGCCTCGCGCGAGCTTCCCCTTGGAGATGCAAGGGGAAGCCATCTTGGATTTAGTGTCAAACAGGGCTTCGGTCTGACTGCACTCAAAACAATGTTAATATAAATATATAATGTGAAAATAAATACTCTGTATACATAAATAATAAATATAACTTGTGTTGACATAAATACGCTTTTAATTGTGAACCCCGATACGTTACAATATTAGTAATATTGTATTGTTACAAATACTTGTATTTGAGTTTGGATTCGAGTTTTGAATGTGATTCGAGAGTGCAGAGCCGATGCGCCTGCGGATAGGAGAGCTTGAGCTGGTGCAGCGCAGGAGAGCTTGTGCTGGTGAAGTGGAGGAGAGACCTAGCCGGTGCAGCGGAGGAGAGCTTGTGCTGGTGGAGTGGAGGAGAGGCCGAGCCGGTGGAGTGGAGGAGAGCTCGTGCCGGTGGAGCGGAGGGCCCCGAGCTGGCGGCGCGGAGTGGCGAGGCAGGCGAGGCGGGCCGAGTGACAGAAGGGGGCGTAGCGGGCCGCCGCGCACGCGCCCCGCCCCGCCCCGCCCCGCGCCACCCGCCGCCGGGCCCCGCGCCGGCACTCGCGCCCGCCGCTCGCCCGCGACACACGCGCCGCGACGCTCCACTCAGACCACGAGCGCGCGGGAAAACTTCCGCGACATCCGCCACCGCGAGCCCCGCGCCCCGCCCCGCCCGCCCGCCCCCCCCGCCCCGCGCCGCCGCCCGCCGCGCCCCGCGCAGCTCGACTATATCGGACCGCGATGACCGACGACGGGAAAGCTCCGCGCTATGAATAGAACACTCTGTCGCGCCGCGGCTCTCTGCTCCTCCGCCCCGTCGCGGTTTTCGATATCCGACTCGCATTGCGATATCGATAAAGACGCGCCGGGCTATTCTGGCCGCTGAAGTTATCGCGGCACTCGAGCCGTTATCCGCGCTGGGGCCAGTCCGACCGGAGTCTCCGTCGAGCGAGGTGCGAGTGCGCGGACCGCCGAGGGACCGATCGCCGCCGCCGCCGCGTCCCGCGCGTCGTGACGAGTGCTTCAGTGTGTGACCGCGAGTGCCCGCGACGGCTCGAGAGAGGTCGGCGGAGCGCCCCGCGTCCCCGAGTGCGCCGGGCGCCGGCTCCGGACGAGCGCCCATCGGCCCGACCCGCGCGTCGACTTCGGCGGCCTCCCCGGCGGGGATGCGCGCCGCGAAGTAGTCGCCCCCGAGTGCGCCGGACGATGCCAGCGGGTCTCGAGACATCCGCTCTCGCGAGATCCGTTCGACCGTGAATCGGGCGGGAGATCGAAAGACAGACTAAAATGAGTTCCCTCAGCGAAATGTTCCTGGTGCTGTGCCTGGTGGCCCCCGCGCTGTCGCAGGCGGCGGAGAACGGCGGCTCCTCCTCCAACGGCGTGACCCCCGCCAACGCCACCCGCATCGGCAAGGACCTCACCTGCGAATCCGCCCTCATGCTGCCCACGTGGATGCCGCAGGTCAACGTCACCACCGGCGACTGCGTGCTCAGGGGCTTCGTGTACTTCTTCACCATGCTCTATCTCTTCATCGGCGTTTCCATAATATCCGATCGATTCATGGCCGCCATCGAGGTGATCACGTCCCAGGAGAAGGAGGTCAAGATCAAGAAGCCGAACGGCGAGGTTCAGATCGTGGTCGTTCGCGTCTGGAACGAGACGGTGGCGAACCTGACCCTGATGGCTCTGGGATCCAGCGCTCCCGAAATTCTCCTCTCCATTATCGAAATCGGCGCTAAGAATTTCAAGGCCGGAGACCTCGGGCCGGGCACCATCGTGGGCTCCGCCGCTTACAACTTGTTCGTCATCATCGCCCTCTGCGTATCCGTCATTCCCAACGGAGAAGTGAGGAAGATCAAACACTTGCGGGTCTTCTTCGTGACGGCGACGTGGTCCGTGTTCGCCTACGTCTGGCTGTACTTGATCCTCGCCGTGTTCTCTCCCGGCGAGCTGGAGGTGTGGGAGGGGCTCCTCACTTTCAGCTTCTTCCCCGCCACCGTCTGCACCGCGTGGATAGCCGACCGTCGGCTTCTGATTTACAAATACCTAAACAAGCAGTACCGCATGAACAAGCGCGGCATCGTCGTCCAAGTGGAGGGCCACGACAGCTCCGTGGAGATGGAGCTCAAGGACGACGGGCTCAAGTGCCTGGGAGAGGGTGAAATGTCCGACGAAGTCAAGGAGTTCGAGGAATCCAGGCGGGAGTACATCAACACCCTCAAGGAGCTGCGCAAGCAGTACCCCCAGAACGATCTCGAGTCGATCGAGTACATGGCTCACGAGATGGTCCTGAACAAGGGACCCAAGTCCCGCGCTTTCTACCGAGTCCAGGCCACGCGAAAGATGGTGGGCAGTGGCAACATCATGCGCAAGATCTCGGAGCGCGCCCAGAGCGACCTCAGCGAGGTCAAGGCCGAGCTGCAGCGTCAGGACATCGACGAGGAGCTGGCCGAGTCCGTAGACGGCAAGATCTTCTTTGAGCCCGGCCACTACACGGTGATGGAGAACTGCGGCGAGTTCGAGGTGCGCGTGGTGCGCACGGGAGACACGGAGCAGCCTTGCAGCGTGGAGTACCACACGGAGGACGGCACCGCCGAGGAGGGCAGCGACTACGTGGCCAAGAAGGGCACGCTGGAGTTCGAAAAAGGCGAAACGGAGAAGCGCTTCACGCTGGAGGTCATCGACGACGACGTGTTCGAGGAGGACGAGCACTTCTACATCCGCCTGACGGACCCGCGCGGGCCCGTGTCGCTGGCGTCTCCCAGCCTGGCCACGGTGATGATCCTGGACGACGACCACGGCGGTGTGTTCGCCTTCGCGGAGCGGGACCACGAGCTGGTGGAGTCGGTGGGCACGTACGACCTGCGCGTGGTGCGCTACTCGGGCGCGCGCGGCAAGGTGGCCGTGCCCTACTGGACCGAGGACGGCACGGCCAAGCAGGGCCACCAGTACGAGCACATCCGCGGCGAGCTGCTCTTCGAGAACAACGAGATTGAGTGAGTCAGCCTCCCTTACCGTGACCGCTCATAACCACACCCTCGCTTCCAGTGGCGTGCGGCGCGTCAGAAATCAAGCCAAAATGCAAGCCATGAGCCAAACAAATCACAGTATAACCACGGTTGCATTATATTGCATCATTTAAAATTGTACCGCACGCCACTGCGAACTTCCACATCACTGAAGGTTGAATAACAGACAGGAGTTGAGTTGGTTTCATCACTTTCTTTAAGCACAACACAACATTTATAAAAAATATATATAAACTTATCACTCAGAATAAATTATATTATGGCTGAATATTTGAATGTTAATGAATTAATACTAGTATTATTGTTATCAAAATATGTTGTCGAATATTGCATATTTTGATAAGGTAATAAATTATTTCAATAAAAAATATAAATATTTTTTTATAATTAAAACATTTTTCTGCAAATGTTAATCAAATTGAGTAAAAAGACGTTAGTCTGATTACTTATATTGAATTTCTGAGTAAGTCAAGAATATCTTTACACAGTGCTTGTTGTCACGTAAATTTCATTTAACGTTATTTGTCCAAGTAATTACCTGAAATTCAACCAATAACGGGAAAGCGTTACAATTAAGCGTTTCTAATAACTTTAATTTAATTGAAATAGTTTTTCAGCACAAATATTTTGCTGGAAAATGACGTATTTAATATTTTAGAAAACAATATAGAAACAGGATAGATATATAATAAATTACTTAACATGTCCACGATAGCCTGGATTAGTTTGTGATAGTCCATATTTTAACAATAAATATTAATAGCCAAATGGCTAGGATATTACGAATAAGAATTTAAGAACAGGAATTCGCCTTTATATGTTTAAGAAAGAATTTAAATATGCTAAGTACATGTTAAATTAAAGAAAAAATTATACATTTTCAGCTTTTTTAATATATATTTTATTTTTGTGAATAAAAGGTAATCAAGCGTAAGAATTTAATTAATTCCTTGTGAATTGCGAAGTGCAGTGCTAAGAATGTTTAATGTTTTGCATGCGAATAGTCAAGATTCTGCACTGTAAACATAATTATTATATATCAAGTGAATCCCTAGTTATAAATAACGCTGGACTTTATGTTTGCGATATAGTAATAAATAACATTTGTGAATATAGGTGCAGTGTGTAAAGCAGACTGCACTCGTTGCAGCAAAACCGGCGTTAGCGATGCATTACGTGCTTTTTTATTATTTTATTTTAATGACGACGCTATCGGCAATCGGCTATTGATCGGTCGGTTGCGTTGCAGCGTGTGTAGGCCGCTTGCTCGGTTACTCACCTCGCCGTACATTGTAACAATAATCAGCGCGTCTTGTACGTAATTCTGTTATTCGCCGCGCCAGACTCGCATTATTCAGAGACATGCTGGTTTAAGATGCGTAAATATTTAGTCGGAGATATGGAATACACAAAGTCTGAGACAATATAGTGCAATATTTTATATTTTGTGTTGTATAATGCGCATAGCTGCATTGAGGAGTTAACTTGAAATAATAGTGTAGGGATGTGTTCCGGAAGGCTCTGCAAAAATAATATCAGATCCAAATGCTACTAATAAAAAAAAAAATAATGCTATTAGGCAGCGGCAATATACGCGGGGAACACAATATTTCATACAAAAACTATGAACATACGTAGAAATATATTCAGTGAGATGATCGCCGTCATATATTTATAAATATGCATTTTTATGATTCTTTCATTGATTTGACAATCGAGTATGCGTAAATTTACTAAATTTATGTCAACATAAAACCTCGATGGGCTAGTTGGGACATTTTCGCTGGATGTTTTGTATGCGCCCGTGTATAATAGTTCGTGTCTAGAATATAATGCAGTGTATCTACTTTGCTACCAAAGCGGTCACGGAACAGAAGTTTTGCATGAGGATTCAGCATTTAGATTGTTGCTTTGTTTTTGAAGATGTATTTTGTTTTGGAATACATCAATAGTACATTTCATTACATACATATTGTCATATTTGTCAATAACACATCATCAGTTATTTATGTCAATAATCAGCATGGAATGATAACACAACGAAAACTCGCTTCGCTGTATATTAAATAGTCATCAATCAGCTTATTAATAATGAATACCAAAATTTTAGTGTACTCGGGTTTCAGCGGTTTACTGAAATTTAATTTGAATACAATATGCATTTACCACATCGAATTAATTAATTGATATAGCAAAAATTATCGTATTTTGATTTAAATATGTACTGTTTATTAACTAGAAACTGAACACACAATATCATGCAATCCATCAATTATCATCTCCAGTATTATACATAGCGATAATCAATATTAAACTTTAAAAATATTTAGAATTAAAACTCGTTTAGGTATTATATAATATTCTGAATATCATTTACATGATATATTCAACAAATTTGCCTCAAAAACACGTACGAGTTTACTTTTGTGTTATCACCAGGAATTAAACAAGGGCTACCTGCAAAAAGTTAAGAGTAAGAGCTTTGATATTTTGAAACAGTCTTCGCAGACCACTGCCTCAATCTTTAAGACCACAGTGACTTTAACTTAGCGAGAAATTTAACCGTTCATATAAATGTGTACCAGCTTACGTCCCAACGATATATTACACATAATATACACACGATATATTACACATAATATATTCAACTCATTTATTAATACGTATTTAATATAAATAATATTTTTACTATGGTATAGAAGGTCTCGGTGACTCCTTTGAGGAGAGGCACTTGGAGAAGAAAAAAAATAATTGTGTCCAAAACACGATTTGATTGAAAGTAGAGTCACACTCTGCGTTATAATTGTTTACGATCTCTCAATCTACTGTCGTTATAACTAAACAAGCCGTAAGTTTGGTAAACGGCCGTTACTTGCGGTCGTTCATTATGTATAAATATTATATTAAATGGCGGAATTCTTCCATTCCATGCACGGCGGTAATTACGTGATGGGGAGGAACACGCTCGTCTCTTTGTTACCAGAATAATGGATAGGTCTATCCCCCCGCGCCAAACAAACGATATATTTACAAGAGTAATCGTACACTTAATAAATTATATCACACGAATAGTGTTATAATAAAATCTGGATGTGATATTACTTTGGGGAACCTACTTAATACAAACGACACAACAGACGGGATGTACGGATGTATAATCTGACACAAAATTAAGCATAGTACATATATTTGTGTGTTTATGAACCTTTATAGCATATATATTAATTAGTACAGTTCCTTCGATTTCGTTTACAAGAAGAAAGGCTCAAGTAAATTAAAACATACGTGTGCTCTGGGAGCTTCTTTTGTGCCGATTGAGGCTAAAACGTCAATGGAATATATTGAGCACAGGTATAGAATATCCATGGCAGCAGTCATCCCATAAAGATATAAAATTTGTATTCGAATAAAAATTTCTGCTGAAATACTGTACCTATATTATGTATAGTTAATATCAAAAAATATACACTGAAAGTATTGTTCAAGTATTGTTGAATAAAAAATATCGGAACCGCAAATAGGTTTGAAAAGAATAAAACTGTTTTTTCCCCATATCACAATAGTTGAAATGAAAATAAGCAAATGGCTTATTTTCACCTCAAAGAACCAGATAGACGGTCACTTCTATTTACCGAGCCGGTCGATCATTTACGAGCTCTGGGCGCTGAGCAAACAAATAAAAGAATAAACGAGGTTTAAGCGATCTCCGACTTCTGGCTGCCTCTTTGATCCTCTCTCTGAAAGCATTCTCCTCGGGCTGACGCTTTTCAGGAGGTGCCTGAAATATGGATACAGGCGCCCTTGGGGCGGAGGCTCCTTACAAAGATGCCCTAGACTTCATATATTCGTATAAAAATAAAATAAAATATCTGCGTAAAACTATACGATGCTAAACCGCGACTTACGGTGAGTTATCAATCAATTTAACGGTTATAAAAAACCGCTCAAAATATTTTTTTATTGCTTGCATGGAAGCATCATTACAAAATACCAAAGTCTTATATTGCAGAACTTGTCTCGTATATGTTTGGATTTACGTTTTTGTAATACTCGTAAGTAATAATCATAACATATTCAAAAAGTCTGTTGTGGGTTACATATTTTAATTTGTAAAGCATATTATAACGCTGATGACACATTCTTAGATTAACATGATTAAAAAATAATCTACACTCTGGCACATTTCAAACACGAGATGTTTTACGTCAATCTCCACGCTTTGCTATCTTATCAGCAAAATCAGTACACGAATTTTATCAGTGTTTTGGTGATGTACCTGATCGATTTATTCTGAATCTATTTGTTTTAAAAAATCTTTAATATCATCAAATCACATGTAATAATTCGAATACGAATGAATCGTTTTTATAAAATAAAATTTTACCCACAACCATTACAAATAACATTGCAATGTTTAACTAATTATTAGCAATCAAGTAGATTGATTACACAATTATTTTTTTCTGTGGCCGACTTTATATGTGAAGACAATAGTCAAATTAACTATTGAAAGATGAAAGTACTACTTTTAAAATAATATTTACTAATCTTCTAAACACTTGGCTAAATATAGAGTTTTTTTATGCTTATACATAATGTTTTACAAATAAAACTTTAAAAAATATCTACAACAATAAATTGCTTTGACTTGCTTAATCTAACACTTTTGTACATTCGAGCCGATTTACATAAATATTTTATTAGAATAATTTATTCAAGCATTTGATTTAAGTTATTCAATGAACAATTTGATTATTTATTCATCTTCAAATAAATCAATTGAATATATTTTGATTACGTCTATTTTTACTAGTTTTTGATCGAAGAGCTTTTGATGAAACCATCTCTAGTGGAATAAAACGTACATGGCTACAAAGATGAAAATCTTTATTTGCTACAAAAAGACTCAGAAGTAATCCATCGGAGATTGGATCTCTTAGAGTGCATCTGGCCGAGCTGCACTGTGCTGAGCTGCTCGTTGCCTAGCAACAGCTGCCCAGGACCAACCAAGACAAACAGCTGATCGCTACTTTTGTTGGAGTATTTTTTGCTATCGGCTATTGCAGTATTTTTTGCTTTTTAGAGCTTGGCTTAAAAAATACTGTCTATTTAGAATTAATTGACTCTCGATGACTTTTTCAAAAGTGAAATGAAATTTGACTCACGATACGACGAAATAAACTCTTTCTTTCAGCAACGAATATCAAATCGCAACAAATGTTTTTTTTTTTTGTGCCAAATTTTATCAGGGTGGAGTAGCCTGGCGCTTTAATTGTTTAAAATTACACCTATATGATATTGTGGTGCTGAAAGAAACAAGGTGCCAGGTCAATATAGATGCATCCATATAAAGTTAGGATTCGGCTTTGGACTACATGAAAATAATATTTTTAATTAAATTACCAAATAAAAAACTATTATATATATTTTACCGGTATTTAGATATATTTTAAAATGACGCTGCCATCCGCACTAAATGCATAACAGGAAGATTGCGTCACGAATTTCCTTTATGTTTTGAATTACCTTTAATTAGACATGACGTGTAACGCACTACGTAATTTTATTTCTCTGAAAATATGTGATGTCATAAAATAAATTTTGAATTGCAGAGATAAAAAATAAGGAAAAGACTTTTTTAACTTGTGAATTGTTATTAATTTTTAATTGGTACTTGTCACCAATTAGCAGTCATTATATTTTTAAGCTTACATCAGTGCTTAAGAACAGTAAAAATATTATTTTGTAGGTTGATACATTTTTACCTTTTTTAACGGGGAGTGGAGGATAGATTTTTTCTTAAAGCATGTAAAAAATATTGGATTTAATTAACGGTTGAATATCTTTTTATTAATAGTATTAATTAATCATGTTGAATAGAACTACTTATTTGTTTTACCGTAACAGTATAAAAAATTATATATTTTTAATTCTTTATGAGATATTTTAGGTTGTGAAATGCTTTGCTTGTATGTACACCGCACTCAATATTAAGTACATTTATTTTAAATGTACTTAAAATTCACGGAAATATTTTGTTAAGTTTATTAAAAGCATAGATTAATTACGTGGGTATTTAGAATTATAATTATAACGATTAATTCACACCTTTGAGACATTAATTGTTCTTCTCTACTATAACGCTCATAATTGTTTGTAATTATTTGTATGGGAATGAAGCTAGTTGCTTTAATAGTATTGGCACAAGTAGTGAGAGTATTCAATTGATAATTTTGGTTGGCTTGTTGGCTCAGTGAGTAGACTGTTGGCTCTTGATTGTGAGGTCCCAGGTTCGATCCCAATCTTGGCAGGTAAATCCCGATATTATTGGGCCTGTCTCAGTTAGGTCTACTAAAATAATATATTATAATAGTGAAGCACATTTCTTCTCAAAATATTTCAACAGATGCTGAAATAAACAGGAATTTAGAAATGATCGTAATATTTTTACTTTCATTGGTGAAAATTCTAATGCGTGGAATGTCTGGTTTATGATAACAGTGATATATTAATATACGTATAAAAAAATGGTGTTGGATAAATAAATCTAAAATAAAACTGATCACAATTGAGTCGTAATGGATTAAACAATAAATATGACTGTTCCTATATTAATACTGCCACCTGAGCTTGGTCTGATACCTTGAATAACGAGATCGTTCGCAAGTAAAAATGACAATATCTATTTTTACTTTGAGATTCATTGTTTATGTACACGATGATATAAATTTGCTTTAATTTATATTTCAAGCTAGATAATTACTGCCGTAACAATAAATACAACATTATACATTTAATGAATTATTAAAACATGAAAGAAGATGAAGCTGGACGTCTTGTTCCCATTAGTATTCCCATAAGTACAGATGGTAGATAAACATACCATTGTTTCCCTTTTGCTTTGTAGGCGGTATGACAAACGATATATAACTCTTGGGAAGTCTCTAGCTCTTTATATATTTAGGCGATTCACGTCTTTGCCTTTTGCGGTTCAAGTCACTATTTTTTCGATACAATCGTTTGGACGCCGACCCTCGCCTGAGTTCAATATACCGATAAAGTAATGATGGGCAAAACTGAACACCCATATAAAAATAATCGATTGATAGATATCATACAGATCTAAGATATATTTCTAGAATGAAACAATTTGAATAACTAAGCAATAATACCACCATAATATGAGAAGTCCCATTTTTATCATATAATTAAGGAATGTATATTATAGCAATACAAATAATAATAGTTGCGAGTAAGATTGGTAGTAATACGAATCGTATTTGGATAGTCGAAAACTTTTTGTTAAAAAGCTATATAAAAAATGCATTTAATAACGGTTTTAAGTAAAAAGGATATTTAATCGAATGTTCGAGCAAAAAAAATCGATTGGGTCCAACACTACTTGCTACACAGTGTTGTTGTACGTTTCTAAGAACCGAGCAATCCGGTTCTTCGAGAACATTCCGCGGCTAGAAGACAAATGATTCTTTAGAGATTAATAGGTTACTTAATAAAAAAAAAAAAACACTACATCAACCTCGAAGCCAATTATTTTGTGCTTCAAGTTCAATTTAATTCGTACTGCGTTAGTAGTTTGATTTAAAAAAATATATTTTGGAAGACGATTTTGAGATAGCGATTGTACGGTTTCTTCACTACTAAGGAATAAACACGTGTTATGAAATATATATATATATATATATAATTTAGTTAATTTATAATAGTTATTTGGGCTAAGCTTACAATACCGTTGGTTGTGAGGCTTACAAGGATTTCTCTATTTTCGTTATGTAAGGAAAAAATATGTGTAAAAAACGTTTTTTTGCTTGAGTAAAACCAATAACTAAGAATTAGATAACACGTGTTCCCTGGCCGCTACTTTGTTGCGTAGTATATGATTTTTTTTTATTTTATATATAAATTGAGACATTTATTCATGGACAACATAACACAATGCAAGTCACTGATAGAAAAATTTTACCTATGCGTTGTTTCATAAGTACAGGGAGTTTATAAAAAACGAATCACGTTGAATAGGCATGACGAAAGATTTTCAAATCCTCTTCCATAATGGGGGTACCCATTTACTATTTACGAAAAAAACTTTATTTCGGTAAAAAACTAGAGTTTAACGATGTTTAAAGCCATTTTTATAATATTTTTTCAAAAGTGCGCGAAAACGCGACATCGCGAGGCGTGACGTCATCGCAGCATTTTTTAGACGCTCTGACGTCATTAACTATATTTGTAACGGGCGTGCCATTGTGTTTGCATTGAAGACCATAGACCAATTTGAATACCATAGAGTTGTTGACGTCAGTATGACGTCATGCGCTGTGATTGGTGTTTCAGTCAAAATGGCCGATTGCAGTATTTTAATCTTTTAATTTATTGAAAATCGTATTAATCTTAGATTTTTAAATAAAACTAAATCACTTTTTTAAATCCTTTTAATATGTATTTTCCCTTAAAATAATTATTTCTTTGATTCTTTGATACTGTCGTCATCCCTATTCATATGTGGTATATTCAATTACTTGTTAAATAATAATCATTGGTACAACGATTGGAACACACAGGTGCAGCTATGCAATTATAGCTGATTGTGTAAGCGACCAGTTTGGTGTCTGCACCTGCTTTAATGTGAGAAATGACATTCTGCGCATACACGCAGTGATTAAAATGGCCGACGGAAACGCAATCCAGCCCGTTATGAGGCAGACCTACACTTGTTTTCTCATAAAATATCTACACCTCATAAACACAAATCGATAAACAAAAATGGTATGAGAAACTTAAAGAATAGAAAACTTAAGAATATGTATAACACCAAACAACAAAACACAATCCGATATCAAAATAATGTTAAATGCAGATTATGCAACGTTTGTTGTATATAAACTAGTCAAAAATGTTATTATTAATATATATTTTAATTCTTCAATATTGATTGAATTTACTTTAAAGTTTTAAAGGTTGATTTTTTTCTAAGAATTTGTTAATAAAAATTGTTTATATCTAACCGAGAAGGGGTAAAACGAATTACACCAGGTTTGAGATTAAACTGTTAGCATAAGGGATGATGTATTATATAATGGTGTTCATTTCAGTAAGCATAAAAAAATACCTTAAGTACGCAATTTTATGTAAATGTTCAATTTAAAGAAAATTATTTTAAAAATATTATTTTATTATTTTTAGTATAGTTAGGTTAAACAAGGCGATAAATCTATAAATAATAAAAATAAACGATTCATTTCTAATGTGTCTAGACGAAATTTTTTTGCTATCTAATTTTTTGTGTGATATTGTATTAGCATTCTGTGAAGGGTTGGCTGATGATTCAGCTTTGATATATAAAAAGTATTTTCAAGTTTATTTGTCATAACAACATCTAAAATAACAATACACCTTAATGAAACGATCAACGAAATACTTGTTAGGCTTTTCAATGTTTTTTGTTATGTTTGTTGTTAAGTCTGAGCTGATATGAAAACAGTATATTTGTACGTACTTTAAATTAATTTACTTGTAAAAAAAAATACAAATTAATTAATTTTGTATAATTGGTAACCATTTTTATGTCTCAATATGAGAGCTTTTAGCATTAAATTTAATAGTTAATATTTGTATTGAGCTGACAATATGTTCCTCGTCCCGTGAACAATCAGACCTTATAAATACAAATGATTAATGAGGACAAAATATTTGTTTGATAAGGAGTGATTAATGCTTGGGTTAATCTCAAATGGCTCCAGCTTTATATAATGAAACAATACGCGATTATCCATTAAACAATATAAACTAGCCTTAATAAATTATTATAGATATATGACGTGCGTTTATATTTTGGTGCTGGAGAGAAGAATCTCATAGTGTCTTCCTTAATTTTTGATTAGCAAGCAGACGATGCGTTGAGGTCATCGTTGTCAAGCAACATAACTAAGTTACTAGTCACGTTTTTTTAAAGGCATATTATCTGGCAAGTTTACTTCAATTCCCTCCAATTCAGACGGTCGCCGAGGCCGAGATGACTCCGCGAGCTGATGACGTCTCCTCATCCGTCACCCGGTCAAGGTCACGGCAGCGTCACGTCACGGTCGCCTTGCCAGTGAACTTTTGCCTAACTCAGGAATTACATTACCCACTGTTTTATTCATAAGCATGGTGTTTGTAAGCGAAACCACTGTGACATCATCCGGAATGAAACAAGGCACATATTTTTATTTTTTTTTACCAAATTTTTATTGAACGCGTCGCTTTTTTGATAAACCATGAAATTCGGTAAAAATTTCTTAAATTAAAATTCCTCTCTTCATAGTAACTAATGAACATTTCATCGAACATATTTCTATCCTACGAATTCCTTCTTGCAATGCTACTCCCTTCGATTTTTCTTTGGACAATCAGCTGGAGGATGTTATATTTATCATTACGAGAAATGTGGCCAAAATACCAGACCTTCTGCTTCTTTATAAACGATTCTCCTATATAGCCATATACCTGCCGCCTCAATTCTTCGCATAGTAGCTGTCTTGAGTGTCCAAGCTTCAATTCCATAAAGGAAAACTGAGACTTGGTGAATCTCCAGCGAGATTTCAGTGTTATATCTCTTGAGCATAGTACTTTTCTCATGTCTCAATTTTTATTTATACTTCCTGGTCAAAAACTCAGTTCTCATTTAAACAGCTGCCCAAATATTTTTAAAAAAATTATGCGTTATTAGTGTATAATTCATCACATCAATTTAAATTAAAAAGAGTTATAAATGCAATAATTGATGTGTTCAGTGAGATGGTCACTCGAAGAAGAAAAATATATTTGACTGTCGCTGTGAAGCCCTTGCTGTTTTATTTTTTTATAAAATAATACGACCCAAATAGGCAAAATAAAAAAATGCAATTCATTCTTAAGAGCCCAATAAAATATACCGTAAAATAAAATGCTTACGTCGTACAATAACATCTTTAACACCACTTTAGTATTATATATTCGAGTCCCTGTTCGAGTATTACCAAATAAAACACAAACCGTGTTACGTGACTGCCATGTGTAACGTAATTTTAACCAAACACAGTCGATAAAGTATTGTAAAAAGAGTTTTCAGTATATGTCGCTCGATTATCTGATATTTCATAATAAGCGTTTAATCCTCTTTTCAAGATAACGTTTCATATCTCTTGTTACAGGACATTTTTTTGGCAGTCAAACTTTGCGAATTTATTATCAACCCCTTTTTACATGCAGCGATATGACTTGCGACCATTTTGCAATCAGCCGATAGAGTCCCTTTATTTATTTTAATTTTTTTAAAAATGTTTTTGCCTATGTACACACTAGACCTAAATTTTTAAAGGTCTTCTATACAGTGTACTTTTGAGAAAGTGGATTGTCATATAACCTGTGATTAATTTAAGAAATTCAATATTTTTGACAGAGAGTACTTGGTGTAATTCCATTATTATATTTTTGAATAAAATACTTGAGTGATTTTCCACAGTTTTGTTTTTATTAGTGACCGGCTTTGATTAGTGAAAGGTTGGCGAAACCGGTCACTAATAAAAACAAAAATGTGAAAAATCACTCAAGTATTTTATTAAAAAATATATGATTAATTTATCAGTATATAATAATAGACGGTTTACGTCCAGAGGATTTAATCAAGCAGCTTTAAATTAGCTTATTGTATAAATGCTGTTTTTAAGGTTTTAAAAGCTTATATCTTTATCGTTTTATTGTATTAAAATTTTATTTAAAAAATTATTTTTTTGAAAACTCACACGTTGATATAAATCTTCAAATATTTGCATGTGACCAAATTTGGATTTTGTTTTTTTAGTATAGTAACTATATCCAACGTATCCCGCGCTTATACGTGAATTTCGTTATACAGAATAAAGCTCTTAGTAAATGTTTCCGATGTTTCGGTCCCGGTACAGAGGCCACCTACGGGGATTTTTGGTGTCTCAGGTGGCTGGGACCAAAACGTTGAAAACACTATAGAGAAAATATTTTTTTATACCAATGGTTGCCGTTCTTTACAAACAGATTATTCGTGAATAATTTCAACGGAAATATCTAACGATTTCTTATTTTGGTTAAAAAAATAAAATGAATATACTACAAGGTTTTGTTGGTGTCGTGTTCCGCGTGTGAGAAGCCGTGGGAGCAGAGAGCCGCGCCGTGGTCCGCGATTGTGGACCTGCTTGATAGTTTAAGGTCAATTAAATCATAACGAGGTGAGATCAATACTGCACACATGGGAAACCATTATTGTTATTGGATTACCCACACATTCCCTCGCGGGAACAATGACTATTCCCCCATAAATCATTCACACACCCACACACACGCATACAGTTGTGTGTGTATGTAAGTATATATATATATATATGTGTGTATGTAATTAAATTAAAAAGATTAATTCACACCCCCAATTTTTCGTTCACAGTCGTTAGCAATTATTTGTATAGGAATGAAACGAATTGCTTTAATAGTGTTGGCACACGAGTGCTTTAAATTTGTTAGTTTGTTGACTCAGTGGTTAGAGTGTTGTCTTTTCATTGAGAGATTCCTAGTGTGATCACTATCCTGGCAGGTGAATCACATACCGATGTTATTGGTCGCATACCTGTTGTTATTTAAAATCGATTTTTGTTACGTTCAAGACGAAAGTATCCATGTGATTTATGAAATTATATTGAGTGTCGTAAAATTTCTGAGAAGAAACCATTGAAAAATACAGCCGTAGATACAGAGAGACCATGTCCGCGGGTACACCCACCTCGATGATGTAATTCTCATGGCGTAAACCTGTTTTCACAGACATCGTGCGAACGCACTAGACAAAAAACCGCAGCGCTCGTCCACAATTTGGAGTGGCAAGGTCAGTGCTGCCATTATCTCAGAAATACTATCGACAAAGCCGGTTACACACGCAGCGACACAACTTGCAACCGATTTACAATCAGCCAATAGCGTCCCTTTATTTTTATGATTTTGCCTATGTAAACAACGCAAAAGAGGACGCTATTAGCTGGTTGGTAAAGGCTCAAATCAAATACCAAATGCGTAAATAATCTTTTCTATTAAATAAATCCGATTAACCTAATGCAAGGTAACCGATAGGAAACATTACGTGCGCTCGATTAAAAAAGTGATTTTTTCATTTTATTTCAGTATTCTATGGTTTTCACAGGTTTGGGGTATTTTTTGAAGATTTCCATCAACAGTAAAGTTTAATGAAACATATATAACCTTTAGTGTCTTCTACATACTCTCCAACTGCCCGAATTCAATTTTATTATATTCTATCGCAAAATTACGATATTTAGCATAGCTGGTTAAAAAAACACGAGATGACTAAAGGCAACGATTTAAAAAATTATTAAAAAAAAAAAAATAAATGTATTTTTTAAATAAATATGCAATCTGTGGTTTATTACTAATAAGGGTGTATTCAGTAAACAAAATTCGTTATAATCACAGATTTGTATCTCTGAAAAAAAAAACACGACAAAAAATACTGTGCGTGAGAGCGACGCAAATCGTTCCCTTGCTTAAACACAGCTTAGGGGGTGGAGTCGGGAGATTATCCTGTCCCGGGGATAAATGCCTTCATTACCGCCCCCGGCTGCACCGCCGGTGTTGCCAGAAGCCAGACGACGGGGAATGTCGCCCCCGATATATCCTATCATTTTGGGCGTTCGGATTTCATCGGGAATTTTGCGAAATCGAGGCATTTTTCGCATGGCTTGGTAAAAAACCTAAATTTATGCAAGAAAAATAAATCAACACTATTTATTTTTATATTATTTTCACCACACTTACTCCAACCGAAAAATATCCTTTTCCTTTGTTTTTATCAGTTTCAAACTATCACAGAAGCTTTAACACTGCTTTCACCTTGTCTTAACCGACTCAAAAATAAACGATATACTTGAACTTGCCTTAAAAATTTTAACTAACTTTCATATGATTAAGCATATTTTTTCACACATTGAAAACGATTAAAGAAAACTCTCAGAAAATATCATCGTGACTTGTGAGGGATTCGAACCCACATCCCCAAGCTTTCATGGCCGGTGCATTTATCCAACTATGCTAACGAGCCACTGCAATTTAGTGAGAATTTCTAATAATCATATTCTACATATTTCTTTAATCGTTTTCAATGTGTGAAAAAATATGCTTAATCATATAAATATACTAATACCTGCATGGGTAAATAAATACGCATCCTGATTAACATTTATCTAAATTAATATAACTAACTTTCACTTAATTTTTGTCTACCCAAAAAATATCAGATATACTTTCAAGATATTCCAGTGGCTTTCAGCTTACTTTTATCAATTTAAAAATCTGAAATATGATTTCACTTGGCTTTCACTTCACTTTTACAGACGCGAAAAAATTCATATAGATTTCCCCATGATTTTCTCCTCAATTTTATCTACCTAAAAATATGAGATTTACTTTCCTTTGGCTTTCACATTGCTTTTTTTAACTCAACAATATCACAAAGACTTTCATACAAAGCTTTCACTTCATTTTTGTCAACACAAGAACATCACTCGGTATCACCTCCTTTTTTCAACCTAAAAATATCAGATAAATTTATATCTGACTTTCACCTCACTTTTGTACAGCTTTCACTACATTTTTGTCAACCCAAAAATTTGAAATAGACTTTCACATGACTTTCACCTTACTTTTTTCGACCCGAAATATCTTATTTACTTTAATTTATAGTTTTCACATAATTTTTGACCACCCATGAATATCAGATAAACATTTGCATGGCTCTTAAGACTTTCATTTTACAATAGTTTTCAGATCGCTTTAAGAATAGATTCAGATAGACTTTCATCAGTAAAAAAATATGGTTTTAATAATAAACCTTTGCTTTCAGTATTAGAGGTTTTTTGTTTAAGATATTCAATAAAAATCATTAGAATCTGTATAGTAATTATGTGATAGTAATTTTGTAATTATCCTTCGGTTAACTCTTGGATAAACGTACTACTCCCAGTACGAGTTCAATTATAAAGATCGTATATTTTTTTTCATTATATAATAATAACTGTACAATAGTAATATTAAATAAAGTTTTTGGTTGGCCTTTTTTAAATATCGTTGTGAATACAAACAAAAAAGAAAGGCAAAATATATCCCATAAACGTCAACAAATTGAGAAAAATTGCTATAAAGAGAAATCGTTTGTTGGACAGTAGCTGGGGTGGTTGACTTTGGGAAGTTAGGGGACAGTTTTATCGAGGGTGCGTTATCTAACTCCATAACGTTCATAACATTCTAGGAAATTTCTTTTGGCCACTTATGCCAAGGTCAAATAATTAAGAATTGTCCTTAAGGGGGTTAATCTCGGATTAGAGCTCAAAAAACGAAAATAGCGTTTAAATTAAAAAAAAATTATAATATAATTTTTTTGCTAATTCACATTGTAACAAGACAAAAAACATATTTTTGAAATAATTTTTTTTTTAGAAAGTAGTTAATAAAAATAAATTAAAGCGCTATGGTATATCGCAAAAAAATTCTAAAATTTTAATTTATTTTTACTACTATCGTTTCATTCATTAATAAATTATATATCATTCAATTACCAGTAAATAAATCAAAATAATTTGTTATTTATCATGTATTTGCATTTAAATTAGTATACAAAACACGAAAATTATAATTTTTTTGGTATTTCACATTGTAACAAGACAAGAAAACAATACTTAAACATTTTTTTTTAACAGTTAACTTAAATAAAAATAAATTAACGCGCTATGGTTTTTCGCAATAAAAATTCTAAAATTTTAATTAATTTTTACTACTATCGTTTCATTTATTAGTAAATTATCTATCTAACAACTACTAGTAAATAAATCATAATTATTTGTTATTGTAAGTACTTGCACGTAAATCTAACTTTTGCGTAGAAATTAACTAAATATTAAAATTTTATCAAAATATACAGTTGATTAAGATTTATATATATATATATATATATATCTCTTTTTCGCAGTCTGAAAAAATGCGAGAAAGAAGAGGAGAGACACATTCCTCCGTCAACTTTAAAAGCAAACTCGGTTGCCATGCGCCAGTATAAATAGTTTGACAGTTTTCCCAGCCTCTTGTGTAACCGATCACTTGTGAATTTATTTAAACTTTAAATCCAAGATAAAAGCAATTGTTTTATCATTTAAAATTGCCGCATGGTTATTTCAAACTCGAGCTGTAGCTTTTTTATTTATTTATGTATCACCGTGTTTGAAGTGCTTAAATAACTATAATAAGAAATTGTCCCATAAAATATATGTTATCTTCTTTAGGAAGTGCCTCATTTCAGAGGAGGTTAGCGATCATTTCACTGAAATACTCATGCTGAGCTTGTGTTCATGGTTTTCTATGGGGAAAATAGTGTAGCGAGTTCTCATATACTGTAGTTTTATATTCGAAGAAAAAGCTGCACATATGCTCATTTGGATGAATACTGCCTTTGAAATATTTCAGATAAGTGTATCATATGTACACAATCTAGTTGCTGCAACAATTCCAACAACAAGCAATATTCTCAAAGCATTTATTGCTGTGTTGTTTTTATTTTCTGCTACAAAAATTGCGCTTCTTCTTCTAGTGCCTCTCCCCGTGAGAGGTTGGTATCCATTTCGCGGAACGTATTTCTCTATTCTGGGCTAGTCTCGCTGATTCGCGATAAAATCGCACAATCAGTTGTAAAGCAAATTGGGCGAGTGAGAACAGATTTGGGAAGTCTGCTGGACGATTATATCGCGGCTCAGCGGGCAAGGCGGCGACCTTCTCCATAAAGAACCGTGGGTCGATATTGCCGGCCAGTACGGAAATAGCCCCGCGACGGCCGCGTGTCTCCCCGCCGTTCTGGGAGGAGGAATCTCCAAAGTATTATGTCGCGAGAGGATTGGCCGGACACGAGGCAGATCACTTGACTCAAAAGTATCTATATGCCTATTTTGTCGATTGAACGTCAATCAAGTGCGTATTTATTTACTTATTCAGGTATACGAGGGCGGTCCGATAAGTACTTAGTCACCGCCCGATGGTACAAGTATTGCAAGAGACAGCTACTGTCAAAATTTCAGGCGAATCGGTCTGTACGCGTATTTTAGAAAAATGCAAAAATAGCAATATCGGTCGGTGATTCGATTCTTGTTTTTGGAAGGGAAATCGCGCAGTGAAATCAAAGTGTGCGCTTGGATGCTGTGTACGGTGACTCTTCTCCTTCGATGGCGACCGTCAAAAATTGGTTTAACGAGTTTCAACGTGGTCGCACGTCGGTTTTTGATGAGCCACGCCCAGGTGCCTCGAAAATGGCTACCACGGAGGATAGCGTGACAAAAATCCACGATCTCGTATTGGCAGACTGCCGATTGAAGGTGCGCGAGATAGCTGAAACAGTAGGCATCTCAAAAGACCGCGTGGGTCATATCCTGCATGAAATTTTGGGCATGAGAAAGCTGTGCCGCGTTTGCTCACTCCGGACAACAAAAGAAGTTGGAGCATCGTTTTTCGTTTTTAGGCTAAGTACTTATCGGACCGCCCTCGTATATTAATATTAATATGATAAGGCACATTTGATTGGCCTGGGTACATTAAAATTATGAGTGTTAAAAATTCTTGCTAAGTTGCGGTGGCTCGTTAGCATAATGGTAATGCACCGGCCATGTAAGCTTGGAGATGTGAGTTTCGAATCTCACATACGTCACGATGATATTTTTCTGAGCGTTTCTTTGCGTGCCTTATCATATTATTATCAGAAGTATCTCATGGAAGACACATTGATGTATAATAATTTATGCGATTATAACCTTGGCTGGAAGTCGGGAGTACAGCCGAATTGGTAAGACCATTGGCCCAGAATAAATATTTGTTCAGTTCAGGTCGCCAACCTCAATGAAGAAGATTCGATTATTTATTCACAAACTAAACAATTTTTTTTAGAGTTGATTGGGAATTTTAATATTCCACTGTAAAATTGATGTTTACTATAATAAGATAAATATTCTATATATTAATTATCACGTTAGCAGCGAGAGTTTATTCATTTTATCAATGCAGTGCAGTAGTAAAATTATTATTGGAATTAATCGTAAATAAACGTATCATTTAATATACAAAACATCATGAATATGAATATAATTTTACAGTGGTCATTGTTATAATGCTTCGATAAAATATTATTTTAACGAAACCAAGTTTTTTTTTAAAACGATTTATAAGTTGTTTTGTAACAGTTAAAATATTAATAAATTCGTCCGCTGTGTATTAAATTTTATGTTATTATATAGGATAATAAATGTGAGGTTATGTGAGCCTTTATTGAGTTTGACAATCATAATTCTTATCTTGTATAATAAACATAAACTACGGTTAAGTACTTTCATATGAGATCATTTTACTGTTATTGTTCCTTCAATCGTAATTGACGTATAAAAGTTGAAGTTATTTATATTGTTGTTAAGATCACTAAAATAATAATTACAAGATTTAATAAGTTAATATCTTTGAAGTCATTGATGACTATTTTATTTTTATGATATGTAAACGCGGACCAATTATTTTGTATTGTCGTTTATGTACTTTAAATCACAGTACTTTTAAAAGTCGTTTACTTTTAACGATTGATTAGATATTTAGATATTAGTCCGTGATCTTGTTTGCATATTTATTCTTCATATCATAATAGTCGTTTTAGTCACGAAGCTTTCATTTTATGACTAATTTTATTCATGCAATAAACATTGCTTTTCGTTGTTGAATGATAAATGAAGCGATCCAGTTATTTCGATTCTCATATGTAGAAGAATATAATAAAAACAGTTATTAAGTCATTTTGATTTTTTATTATATTTATTAATAACTTCATTAAAATGTGATACTATTTAGTTATACTTTATATATAGTACAAGCGCAGACGTCATTTATCTTAACTAAAATTATTCGCAGTCTTTACAACATTTATTTTTTCTATAAAAACACAGATAACTTTTATCTGTTTGTCTTTTAATTTTATTTATAATTTCATTAGCACGTGTTTCAGTAAACTTTATTTTTAATAGCTGTAAGAAACATTTACGTCGGCGATCTTTTATGATATGTGGGTGTTGAAAAAATCGCCTGAAAATTCCCTCGTGATTTTCAGTTTGAGTCTATCCAAGGGGCAATTGCAAAACTGAACTCGAGGAAAACTTTCCTGAAGCATGTCCATTGTATTTGAAAGACTTGGCCGGTGATTTTCGTCATTTGGGACTTCAAGGATGTTCTATATTCGCTGCCGCTGGTCTCCCGAAGCAGGAGAGTTTAAAATATTGTTATTTTTATTTGGGCAGCTGTTATTTTGACGAAAACTCACTCGGAAACTATAACGGAGTTTTTTTTTTAGAAACACGCAAATTTAAGGTAATTATACTAATAAATATAACAATTAGGTATAACGTCAGAGTTCATCTCTATCGCTAAAGATGTGAATGCCTAAAATTTATTATATATGTAAATATTGAATGCATAATTAACAATGCATTGTCGACTATCAGTTTTTCTTTATCTACGTTCAAAAGCCCAGTAAATTCAGGAAACATGTTTTAAAACGCACACACAGGGAAACGTGCGTCAACTTGTCTACTAACTATTTGATTCGGTCTATGAGATAACAGCAATTGTGACACATAAGTGAACAATTCATGTATTTATATTGTGTAAAGCGGAAACCCCAAGACACCAGCGTAAAAACACATTTACGCCCACATAATACACTTGTACCAGTGACTGCATGCGTATACGCTACTGTAAGCATTTTATAATAATTAAATAAAAATAATTAAATAGTTGATTCGAAATTGGTTTGCATAATAAAGCGAAAATAACCCTAACGTCCCTAAAAACAATATATTTATCTTGTTGAGGGACAAGGCATTTGATTGGTGAAGATCCATTGTTGTAATGATAAAAAGTAACTTTGTATTTAAATGTAAATAATTCTAATAAACTCAAAGTGAAGACAAAAATACAAAGTTACTTTTTATCATTATAATATATTTATAGTGTGTATTAATTTTTTACGAGTTTATTCCTCGGTCTACGCGAGGAAGTAAATACTATTATATAAATTTCAGTTTTTTTTAAATATATTTCATCGTGTCTTATAAATTGATTTTATATTCAAATTTCTAACCCAAATATATATATTTTTTTATTTTCAACACCAATAATTCAGACTTGTTTAAATGGTATGAATGGTAATGGTAACTTGAACAACGGCTAGAAGTGAACGATTTCTTTTATCCGTAAGCGCTTTTGCCATTCAATGTTTGTGAGTTTCACGAAAAAAAGCAATTAGGGTCTCTAAGCCATTTGGCTATTCATATTTCTTCTAAAAAGTCCGCTCGCCGACCCAACATGTAATCTCGCCGCCACCGACGTGTCCTCCGTGACTATTTCGATCGCCGTGGAAATAGTGTCGGGCCGGCTGGCCCAGTTGGCCACCACTGCGGCGCGCTGGGCATAACTGACCATTCCAAGTACACCAAGTCCCCGCATCCTTGGGAATGGTTCCCCATAAGAGATGTCTGACCCTTCCGGGCAGGACTCCCCTGACACGACCCCAGCCGATCGGCGTGATGATGCCTGAAACCACCCCCGCTGTACCGCTGGCGAAGGCTGCGTGCGTAGAAAGTATGGCCACACGTTTGGAGCTTTCATATTTTATAATAATAAAATAAAACCAAATGGTTTTGGAGACTACGTTAATTTCACTATTAGCGAGAGCTCTTTCGCTGAACACGGCATCTTCAAGACTTGTCAGTCTTGAAGATGTCAGTCAATACAGTCTTGAAGATGCCGTGTTCGGCGAAAGAGCTCTCGCTAATAGTGAAATTAACGTAGTCTCCAAAACCATTTGGTTTTATTTTATTATTATAAAATGGAGTATTACAAAATAAATATCAGCTCCATTAATTAAGCTTTCATATTTCTTTGGGAGAATCATCTACTGTACAGGAGAATGACCTGCCAGGGTCATAGAATAAAAACTAAGCAATATTTTTGTGTTGTGACTCCTCCTGAAACTCTGTGTACATCCAGCCAACCCTAAAAACTGAAGTTGTTTAATTGGCAGACCTTATTTAATTATCTTATTTCTAACAATCTGTCTCCTCGATCTTTAGTTCCCCATTATCGAATCGAAGCTTGGACACTCAAGGCAGCTACTATGCGAAGAATTTAATTGGCTGTATAGGATAATCCATACAATACCATGGGTTGAACGCGTCACAAATATAAGAGTCTTGCACAGAATGCGCAAAGAAACGGAATTCTTGACGTTGGTAAAGAAGCGGAAGGTCTTCTATTTTGGCCACGTTTTTCATAACAATAAATATAGCATCCTTCAGCTGATTGCCTAAGGAAAAATCGAAGGTGAAAGAGGCATTGGAAGGAAGAATTTGCGCCAGTGGGTGGAGGTCAGAAGTACGGCCGAATTTATGAGACTCGATAGGGATATGTTCGAGGAAATGGTCACCATTTATTCACTATTTTATATTGTGTAAGTGATAGCTCCATGTGAATGGCCATATTTCTTGCTTAGCACGCAGAGACTGAGGCAATAACGCGGCCGCTGTCAACCGCTGGAAACACGTGCCTCGGCTGGCCGTGCATATTGTATGGAGCATGTGCTCCTTGATGTACTAGAGCCACAAAAAGAAGTGACGTCATCGTGTGCTCTTGACTTTTTATTTGTGGCACAGTTGTTACAATATTCTAAGTGATGGTCAGTCTAGAAGTATGCGGCCACGCGGCACTGGCGGCCGAATTTCACTTTCAGCAATTTTTCAACATAATCTCTGAGCACTTATTTCCCTGCTGTTCAGTATACTCACGGATCAAATATTCAATCCATATGTGATTATTTCAGGAATGAATTAGTTAGTAACAAATATGCACACAAGCACACTTCATCATATTTTAAAAAATATAGTTCATATATTAATAACATATGAGTCAATCAATCCAACATATGTAATACAATGCAGGTACTAGTTAAAACTACAATTGTTGACTTCATGGCATTATCTTTCCGGGCTTGTTATCGATTACTGAACACAACTAGATGTTACCAAAATGTAACGTTAACCAAAAATAACAAAAAAAATTCGCTGTTAAGGCAAGATTTATATGATTTAGTTTTAATATAACCAAAGATTCTGCGATGTGTCCTAAACGAGAAGTAAACAATGTCATGCCCCTTTGTACTTGATTTTTAATATGTTGCCTATAACCTCTCATTTACATAGTCTAATAGTCTATAATTCTATTAAAACACTATTAAACTTTGCTAGGAGCCACGTCGGGTCTTGAAGCATATCAAAAGTTGATACATGAGAGCTTCGAAGCCAAGTTTAATGCGAGAGACGAGCGACTCCAGAGGCGACACATAAGAGCTGCTGACAGCTCATAGTTTACTCTCTGGATTTAAATTTGATTTACGCAAGTCGGATGATTAAAATAATACGAAAATCTAATAACTTAAGAGTGTAATCTCTTGTACACCGCACACTAGGAATTTATAAACTATATATTATGCAGCACCTACCAAAAGTGTATCATGTGTGCAGTCAGTTTTGAATTTTCTTATACCCTATTTGTTATGGTTTGTAAAAAAAATTAAATTCAGTAATATTTGCAAACATACATGGAAGGTTAAATAGCACATTATAAACATATCCGATTGTAAGATTTTTTGCTTTCCTTGAAAGACAAAAGTACTCACACATGTTTGTAGAGTTTGTTTAAGTACCTCGTTGAGGTCGGGAGGCTTCTGTTATTGTTTCTACAGCTTGCTGCAGAAAGAGTATCAGATCTAAACGCAAGAGCTTTGTAAGAAAAGAATTTATAATAATGTTACTGGGCAGCAGCAATATAAAACTGCGGTATAAAAGGACTCGAGGACCCACTGCACTATTTCCCTTATAGATAACCATGAACACTGGCATAGCATGAGTATATGCTCAGTGAAATGATCGCCAACCTCCTCTGAGAAGAGCTACTGGATGAAGAAGAAAAGTTTGTTTTAATTTCATAAAAAATAAAAGCATTATTTCTACTACGTTGGATCACGAGAATTCAGTATATAGAAGCCCTCAAAAGGCTGAATTACTCACACAAAAAAAAATGTTTCTAACCTCCTAGCCATCGGCTATTCACATTATGTGTTTAAAGCTTAATTCAAACATATTCAAATGTTATTTCAACCGAGTTGAATCATGTGAAGGCGTTGAAAGAGACGAAGCGTCGCGACTCCGATCCGTGTTTTCGACGCCCCGCCGGCGGCTGTCAGAGCCGATAAACCAAACTTAAACCTCGCGTAAGACGAAACACGCGTTTATTTATCGGAACCTAACCTAACCCACGGATCGGTCGCAAGTGTATGAAAATTCCGTTCAATTCCATAATATGTTTTCATTGAAAGCCGGCCAATATTTTCACAAGGCGGACCGGCATGCTCGGCTCTTATTTTTAGGCGCAAAGAATTAACTTGATTTGTAAATTTTCAGGCTTTCGTATTGTGTCTGGGTTGACGTTTATTTGTAAAAACAGCGCATTTTTTGTATACTGTCTCAACATGAATTGAGATGTAGAATAATTTATATCGGCTTCGTGAGTCTGCGGAGCTGATTATTGCATTACCCGCTTTGTTATCTGGTGATCAGCACAGCTATTCTGATTAAAATTTCCCGTTATTTTATAGTCTGCTTCTCGGCTCTGAATTGAAATATTGCTACCATGGAAGTCATCGTTTTGTTTGGGCATGCCAGTAGACCGGTCTCCCCCTCCACTGCAGGTAGTTCGTCTCGTATATAATCCAAACTGTTGTCACCTGTTATATGAAACAACTTTAACAAAATTCTTTACAAAACGTTTCAAATGCGCCGCTAAGCCAACTCGCTTCCGCTTCAGCTGCAAGTATATTTCCTCCAACGAGTACACGACGACGGTAGCTCTTTCGATCGGGCGCATTTGTATGGGTTCCCGCATAAGCCTAAGGTAATTCACTTAAACTGGCTGTGCTCTGACTAATAACATTGAAAGCGGAATAGAATCTGTCGCCGGACAGGAACAATGATTGGCCTTGGGCGGCGGTAACACCTGGATAATGGCGATCAAGGTGATGTCTTGTAAAAATACTGTCTACTAAAGTACTACTAGTAAATGACGTTTCGAAGCAGTTATAATCAACTGATTTTAACCGCTACTTATAAATTTAAACGCTTCATTTTAACCAGTGAAAAATATCTAAATTTTTCTTATAAAAACTTAATAACACAGCAGTTAAGAGAAGGATTTCGAAGAGCGTTCTTCGTGTAAGTTTCTCGCGCTTTATAAACTGAGCTATCAGTATAACTACTATTTGATTATCAAAGCTGATAATTGCCAGTAAAATATCCAGATGGCAGAGCAATGGAGCGTTAACCCGAAGGTCGTGTGTTCCTAATCGCGTTTTTTTTTCTGTAGTTGTTTTTATTTACCATTACTGCTCAGTTGGTAATGGAAATAATGTGTAAATACCAATTGATATGTTTTTAATGGTGATTTTTTACTTTCAACATCGGCATCTGCTTTCCGATTATTCAAGCGAGTGAATGAACAATCTGAAATCCTTACTTTTAGCTGTCAATAATCAAGAGATTTTTAAAATTACTTTAGTCGAAAACGTCCAAAAAATTTATTTATTGTAATAAAATACTTAATATCTGCATTTGAAGTAATAATATATTTTTTTATTACTCACAAATACAGCATTATACTTTGTCAATATATGTATATCGTTATTATTTCATATGAGGCTTGCTTTTGAACGTCGTTTAGAGTCGGAATGCAACTAACTTAAGACGCCTACTTGTTATTAGTCAATTGCGTCCCTTTATTTTGGTTTTTTTTGATGGTATTACTTAATACAATTGTCAGTTGAGATTTTCATCACGAGGTGACGAAAACATAAGTTTATTTATTTATCACACAGTAAGCAACATTGTTTTAAATTGTACTTAAATAGATACTATTACTGTAACAAGTTATTCGCTTCGTACTACATGCTCATGGTTTATCACAATGGACATTCCGACACACTATTGCGAAAGTGATTACATAGTGTGTGAAAAACATTATGTAAATCAAATGATGGTCTTTTATTGCACCATGAGAAAGTTTATTTTTGTACTTGCATAAATTAAAAACGCTTCAAATAATAACCGAAAACTAATTTTGATCGTACCACTAACGAATTCTTTTTTACACGATTTATATTTAATTTGGTTAAATTTAACCAAACGTCTTACTTGAAAGTGTTACGGTCTGTCGAATAACGGGAGCATGACGAAAAGTGAAATCTGTTAATTTTTTTTTGTTAAAAAAACTAAAATAAATACTTAACACGCTTTGTTTTGATTGTGTTTAATTGCGGACAATTGACTTTGCTTGTTTTTTCACAACTTTTCAGGAGTGCAACATTGCCTTTTGATAAAAAAAACATAGTTTCATGATCAAATATGTTTTATAAATAATTGTTATATTTAAATTTCTTTCACTTAATCTCAATATAGTATAAAATGGTATAAAAGATGACTTATGAAGAATAATCATTTTTTTAATACCAGTTATTCCCAACTTCTTTTTTTCAAGCCTTTGGGTGTAAAGGAAAAATACACACTGAAGAATACGGTTAGTCTTGATCATTATGCGCATATTCCTGTCGGGAGAGCTCGCATTTCATGAATTTTGCTTAACTATTTCAAAAAGGCGACGGTCAAAGCAGATGGTAACCTCGCGCTGTCTTATCTGTGGATTTGATATGTAGAATAGATTAACAAGTACTTTTTTCATTTATTTCTGCCTTATCTATAAGGTGGGGTATTTGCCGGTTTTGTGATAACCGTTCGGCTGATTTCAGTTTCATTGAATAGCTTTTTTAAATGAGTAAAACGTATTTTTATTAGAAATAATTTAAAAAAATAAAACGTTCGCATTTTGCATTCGTGTATTCAAAGGTTTGATAATATTATGGGAAAAATTTACGGTAATCAGTATGGTACATCATAGAAAACCTAGGTACGTCAAATAGGCTTTTTACGGTGATTTTTCCTTCACAGGCAGCATCAAGACATGCTATATAAAGAAAATTAAAAAAAACTTATAACCCATATGTATCTAAAATATGAAACTAAAACCCCATGGATGGCAAGTCTTCAACCGTTGAATAACACGTTGTTGTAACACAGGTTAGATTAGATCAATCATTTTTATTTAATCACAGGTTAGGTCGAATTTACAATCTATTTACACACAGATTATGTTAGGTTGCACAGGTTTTAAAAATTACGCGACAAATCTATGATTAAAGTTATAACACCTGAGAGCGTAGACATTCCGCAAAGCTTGCTTAAGAGATCGGAGATTAGAGGAGAAATTTTAACGACAATAAACCGACAAGACAATCTGCATGTAAATGAACTATCCACGACAGACTCGTTTTAACAAATACTAACATCCATATGGCTAGGAGACTACAAATATTTTTTAAACGCTTTCGCCTTTCAGGGGCTCTTTCGGACTCAAACTAAAGAAGTCCTTCAAAGGCAAAAATGATTTGAGTAGTATATGTGTTACCATTGAATCTTGCTACAATTTTATTGTATGTGTATAATAAGTGTGATTTAAAATTACTCACACTGAAGAAAATCGTTGCACTTTAATAACACATAATTTTTTTTGGCGTGTTTTTTTACTTTGGGCGCTGTGTCGAGGTCTAGAGCCGCCGCTGCCAACCGTGTGGCCCTCGGGCAAGTAGCGTTTATTTTTTTCCTTAAACAATTTGTACCAACACATCAGATATCAGTACAAATCGTTTTCGACTAAAATGAAACAGGTGTGTCAATTACTATATATCAGTAATCTCTCGATTACGAGTGAATAATTTAACCACTGAGACAAGTCAACCGTAATTAAAAAATATTCCATATCGCAATATTTGTATGAATTAAAAATATTTTTACTCAATTGTAAGATCTACGATGCGGTTCTCGAGTATATGCCACAGTAATATGAACTTTTCGTAGATATAACTGGTTTATGTCGCGACTAGTGCAAGAAAAACCCCTGGAATTTAGATAAGCCGATTCATGCACAGTGGAAGTCGGAACAGTATTCTTTATACGATTATTAGTAAATCCTTCACAGTATTTATTTACAACGAGTCACGGTATTGTAAAAACTGCGAATAGCTTTACAATTATAAACAAGCAAACAAAATAAACTATAGTTTCGTTATTACAAAAAAGTGCTTGTAAGAGTAGCGATGAGTATTTGATGTGCCAATTTTTGCACAAGCATTATCATTTTATAATCAATGCAAATGCTTTCGATTTTTCGATATTTTTTCTCTCTGTTAACATGTGTTAAATATAAACCTTCGCAACACAAGAAAATTGTAATAATAACATTTATTGCTAACCTTTTAAAGTCGTATATAAGCGATACGTTCCTTTCAATTCATTTCTTGATAATGATGAAACGTGGATTTTTTTAATTAAAAAAACCGTGATTATTTACTCGAAGAGCCGCAATATTCTAGGACGAAATATTTTTAATTAGAAAGTTTTTTAATTTCTCAATTGAACGATTGGAATCTTTTACAGGTTTCGGGAACAAATTAAGCAAAAATTAATAAGTCATGTTTATTCATTTGTTGAAAAAAAGTTTTGTCATAAATCTGTCAGAGATGACGGCTCGTTAGAAATTCTGAAGTTTAATCAGCAAGAAGTGAGTGAAGCCTTTATTTAATACTTCAAATCATTTAACTTTCAAATTACCATCAGATTTATTCAATTTATAATTTAATTATTCTTTCTCTTTCGTGAGAAATTTATATCAAATTGTTTATTGATCTAATTCTAGCGGATTGAGTTTTCGTAATTATTAAGTTTTAGAAGTAGAGATATTAATATGAAAGCATTTAATTTAAAAATAATTGTAGTTAAAAGCTGTGTAATTTAATTATTCTATATGAACAAAGTATTTACTTACCACAAATTTCACATTTTAGTCATTTTCACAATAATTCTTAAAATAAAAATACGCATTTACTTGAGATGAACACAATTTTTCATAAAAAAAGTAATTTTAGACATAAATGTACAAAAATTTAAAGATTTCGATAAACACATTTCATAAATCATTTTTATATAATTTGTAACAGCAAAATTACTTAGATTTAAATCAATTACTAACCAAAAGTGATTTTCAATATTTTATATCCAGTGTGTTACAATAAACCTTTGCATCCAACTTGAGCATTTATATATTCAGAATAATTATAATATCAATATTCAAGGGATGAACATCATATCTAACCCTAGCTGTTAAATGCCCTTTTGGGGGTTTGTTATCCGAATCAAATAGACCCACCCTTAGGGTTAATATATATCCTACAACACAACCACTAGAAGGACCTTTCTACACTGTTCCTTTATAAGCGAATTATCTTACATTATAGATTAGTAATAGAGACTCTAACAAGAGAGGGTATGTTATGGTATGAAAATTTTGTTGAATTAATTGAATGAAATTAATAAATAGAGACAAACGAAAGTTCTATCGAATTTTGTTATTTTAAGTATAAAAAAGGACATAATCAATTTATTTTAATTGAGTCTAATGATTATACCTTGCGTATGCAGTCAAATTTAAGATTCATTATTTGGGTATGACTACAGTACTGGGACCAAATTTCCGAACCCAAAATCATTTATTAGTTGCGACTCAACACTCAAGAAACACGTGCTACTATCAAATGCTCCCAGAACCTACAAAAGAATTCAACATCAGGGATTTTTCTATAAATAACTCGCGATAATTACGTTTGTTTCTAAATTTCGAAGATGGGATCGTTAGGACTTGTTACTTAGCAAAAGGAAGGCAAAATAACAATTACACCAGGTAATTCCCCGTAATGGGGAACACGTGTTTTCTGAGTAGGTATCTAGGATTCTGGGTTGTTGTACCAGAAAGATCAAACGGTATATTTAAAAATATATATAAAGAAAACAGTAAATTTACGACGCGGGTAGGTTGCCAGATTTGTAGTCTCGTTTATTTTTAAGCCTCTTTGTGCAAATATTTCGGAACGACCGGATTGCGAAGTGTTTTTTTTTTTTTTTTTATTAATTATAAGAAAAAGACATTAAATATATCAGAACGTAAATGTAACATCAAATCTTTATCGTTAAATTAATTTCAAAGAATAAAGTTTTGACTGTGATGATTATTGTTTTAATAAAAAAAAACGTTTTTAACGAAGCACAGTGACAGGTTTTGCCTATTTACAAAAGTAGAAATATTTTTTATTCTTTCGCCGTATTTTCATATGAATTTTTTTTTTTTTAATAATTTAAGCGACTGTTGTGATTTGTGTATTGCTTGACTTGATTTGAAGTATTTAACTTCATGAATACGGTATTTTCACTTTAAATAAATTTGTATCGAGTCTCATGATTAATTCCGATAGCATATTCGGTATTGCAATAATTAAATGGTTTCGGGTATTTTAGGTGGTTGTATTTACATTTGATATAGGTACAGATTGGGTTTTGTCGAGATGTGTCATAGTCAGGCCTCCTGTCATGCGGGCTAATGAAAAACATCATGTAAAGCATATGTACACGCACACAGCAGATATTATCTCAATAGATACTAATTTCATCAATAATAACATATACGATATATAAGTAAAAGATCCGATTATCTAATACATGCAATTAAACAAAGCCCAATTAACTGATAATTTCTAGGATAATAATCAGCATGAATTTTAACAACGCATAAACGACAGGCTTAATCGATCTGGTTTCTATTACTTAGTTAAATAATTAATTACTTAATTTTATCTTGAATCCACAGTACTTGACGGATAAGCTAGAAAAAAGTCGCTTATCCGAATTCATAACAAGATGGCATTGTCGATTATTTTAATTTGATTTTTGATACTGTGTTTTTATGCAAATAGTATTATCAATTATTAAAATTTGTTTTTCAATGGTAGGTTTTTTATGAATGATTTTCTAATAAAATAAAAAATTATCTGAACTCAGATTTTGACAACTTGTTTTTTTTTGCGAATGATCGATTGTTTGATCATTTGCGTCATGAGAACTCAAAGATCTTTAACTAATCATCAAATTTTGTAACTTGTTCTTATCAACGAATGATTGAATTTTTTTTCAATATAACATTTTTCTAAATAGATTAGATCAGATTTTATTTTTTCAGATTAATTTAACATACACCGTAAAAAACGACTATGAATTCTTTGTTTTATATTAAACTATGTTATAATTTATAAATACTAAATATTTAAAGGTTTTTTTTTAGTTCATTTTAAACTGTATAAATATGTAACGAATATTAGTTTGGCATAAATAAGTTTAATAAGGCGAAATACCTGTTAATTTTATTTATACTAAAACAACACAAATTTACTTTTTGCAAATGCAAACTGTTTTATCAAGTTATATCAATAAATATCAGACAACCAAATTTTTATATTTTTAACAACAGAGTAATTTTTTTTTGTTTTTTATTCTAGACGCAATTTATAGTCATTTCAGTAGCGACAGTTATAAATTAGTATATAAATCGTATCATCGAAACGCGTTATCCTATTTTAAGGTATTGTTTGTTTTAGAGTTAATCGCGTAAAACCACTCCCAGTATTATTGAGTATTAAAAAAACGAAGTTTTATAGTGTAATGTATTGTATAATTTTTTTAAAAGCATGATGGCATTCAAATGCTTTTTATTAAATTATTTAAACCGTCGTACTTTCCACAGCTTATATATACAATACATTAGATTTAGAATTGAGATATTGCTTATAGAACAATTATATTCTTCATCAAGTGTCTCTCCTCAGATAAGGTTGGCGACCATTTCACTGAGCATATACTCATGCTGAGCCAGTGTTCATGGTTTTCTAATGGGAAAATAGTGTAGTGGGTCTCCGTGTCTTTCAACATCGCAGTTTTATAGTTCTATTCAAAATAAAGTGATATTCAGTTGCAATGTTATTCCTTTACATTGAATCGTGTTTGTACGCTGTCACATCAGCAACTTGTCGCCCGCGCCACAATTAGCGGCGCCCCTAACCGTCGCCAGTCCGGGGGTGGGACCAAGGGGGTGTTATGGGGGTGCCATGGGGGTGCAGGGAGCAAGACACCCCCACCCCCTCCTGAAGGGACCAAAATGAAGCTATCTAAGTTTATTATTGCCCGCTCAACCGGTGTCGCTCGAAATGACTTTTAATTGCTACGAACTGGTAATGACATGATCTTTCCGTACGATGTCTCAGGACAGAAATGCCCCGCTGGAAATTATTTTGTTTTAAATGTTTAAGAGCCTGTCCATACTCAGATTCATTAAAAGTTTAGAGTGATTGCTTTCGTCATCATTTTAAATATATAAAACCATTCAAAGTGATTTTTTATGATACTCTCATAACACGATTGAGCTACTAAGAGAGAATTCAAATATTTCCTTGCGATTTCAGAACCGATGTTCCTGTGACTCGCAATACTAACAAATACACTTGTTAGTCTTGTAAGGATTCAAAAAAATATTTTTAATTTAGTGAAGATAAGAATCAACATGCCTCTCCTCAGAGGAGGTTGGTGACCATACCATTGATCATATGTTTATCCTGAACAAGCCTTACTAATTTGGCTTTACTCTCAGCTTTCAGCTATTGGTGCAAATCGGCATCCACATTAGATTTTTTTCTTCCAATGTCTCCTATTCCTTGGATATTTCTCCAGACAATCAACCGCAGTAGGCTTTATTTGGTATTTCTGAAAACCAATGTTTAATCATTGATTATTATCAAGTATTAATTTTTACAGATTTACTGTGTGTACAATATGTTTTTAGGCAGTCGACTCACATATGGAACAATAAGAAAATATAATGATATGTTTTTTGTGGAAATTATTGCTTCGTTGTAAAATTAAGTTTTTGCAAAGGACATTTCTAGTTTTCTAGACGTTACTCGGAGCCGCGCGCTTGCAATGCAGAGTTATTTTGTTGCAAGAGACTTAGCATCGAGAAAAGCTACAGAATTGTGGGGAGAATGTGGGATTCGTATGAAGGCTTACGTTGGGATTTACTTTTATGCATCTACTAATGCATATTTTGCATACATGCACAAGCGTGCATTCTTTCACATGCTGCAGTATTAAGATACATAGAAATATCAAACACACAGTCTATCATTGAATTACGACTAATATTTGAATACGCTTTTCATTTGTGTATAATAATGAATATACGATAAGAATCCTCGATATTCCCCCATAAACACGTGGGATTTAAACCCGCATCTCTACTGATTTTGCAACTAAACGAAAAGTTTATTCATTGGTGTGATATACCTTGTTTTTTCTAGATAAAAATGTGAAAATTTTCATACTTTTTTTACATATAAATCGATATCTTAAAAAACACATTAATACACAATGAATATGTATACATACAGAATTCCTCGCGTAACATAATACGCTAGTTTATTCAGGTATTTTATTTTATTAAATGTACGTGGAATTTATCAAAAACTCGTAACCAGTGAGTATTAAATCTTTGCATATATGCACGCTCGTGAATCTCTCAAAAATTATTATCTGGAAAATGTTTAAGAAAGTAATAAATCGTTCCGGCAGGTAGGGTATAAAAATGGAGCACTGTGCGGGACGCGCCGTCCATCATGCGCCCTTATGTGCTGAATAAATCCAGCTCGAGATGCTCACTACCCTAAGTTGCCTACACACGCCGCGACACAACAGACAACAGATTCATAACTGGCCAATACTGTCATTTTATTGTTTTGTATTAGAAAATAATTCAAAGTAGGACGATATTGGTCAGTTACTGTTCGGCTATGTCGCGATGTCTGTACGCGGTTTAAAGTTGCCTACACACGTCGCGACACAACAGACAACAGATTTGTAACTGGCCGATACCGCCATTTTATTGTTTTGTATTAGAAAATAATTCGAAGTAGGACGATATTGCCTACACACTCTGCCGCACAATTAAAAACTGAATTGTAATTTTTTAATAGCGTTCTTTTACGTTGGGTTTTATTTTAAGTTTTAATTTAGTTAACTGAGCGAAATAGTATGTTATTTGCCAATTTTAGTTCAGTTGTGTTGTTGAGTGTGTAGGCAGCTTAACGCTCTTTCGTGATGCTAGGAACAGAGCTCGGGTCGTGTTGTTTTGTAATAAATAAATGAAATGTCAAAAAACAGAAGTTTTCACTTTATCTCACCGATAATCTGATAAATGTATAAAACTACCTACATAGTATATATTTTTAAATTACATGTCAACTTCTGCGTATTCAAGGTGTATCTATTAACTTATTTTAAGAATCATGTTTATTTAATCAGTGGCATAAAAAATAATCAAATTTATTATATTCATTTTGCAATACTTCTTTATAAAAAAAGTAAGCAGTAAAAGAAACTTCTATTTTTATGTTTGATGTTAGTTTAAGCATTCATATATGCGTTTTTACTTTCTGAAAGTAAACAAAACACACTAGGTTTTGATTGTATTTTTTGTGATAAATTAATAATGCAAAAAAATAAATTGTTCTAGTCAATGCAATTGATGATTGCTGACTAGAATTGTTGCTTTTAAGATGACCTAAGTTGAACACAGTCTACGTTTTAAATTCAGTTAAAAATTTCATTAAATTATTTTCAGGGTAAAAAGAACGAAACAACCTCAAAGAAAATAACATTTCTAATGCAGGTTTTCTTTGAATTTTCTATATCTATATAAAGGCACATGACGTTAACACTCATTATTAAGTCTCACCAATCTGCCTTAAATGCAGCCTGAAAACATAGCAACGGCTAAATTTGTTAAGGTTTCGATCTGATGCACGCGAGCAGGCTTTAGCACTCTCATATTTTAAATTTTACTTTGTAAAATTTACAAACGGAAATACATTTTATTTTATACTCATAACAGGTGTTTAGATATACTTGTATATGCTGCATATTAAGAAATCAAAATAAATTTAATTTAACATAAAGCTTAAGGTTTAATTATATAAAATATGTAATTCGGTAGACAAGTTCAATAGCGAATACCAATGAAACTACAAATCAATAGTTTGTTTCAATGTCGTATAGATTGTCATCAATTGAAATATACTTGTTGCCTTTAGTAAGGCGAATGTTCATTTTCGATTTTTATTATGATTACTTACTACTGTGTCCTTTACACACAAATAAAACGAGCACACGCGAAGTCATGGAAATATATAAAGTAGATGATACAAAATTTCTGTTTGTTGTGCCGAGTTTTTTTTTTTTTGATGTACTCGTGAAGTCACATGAACGGCCGTGATTGTGACTCATTTTCTTGGGTTGCTGGATTCATAGAAACTCGGCTCAACAGACAGTCAGAAAGCGATCACTTACTAATGTGTCATTTACTCACAGATAAAACGAGTACATGCGAAGTCATGGGAGTATACCATATAAGGTAGATGATACAAAATATGCTCAAAATTATTGTGACTGTTAGTATTAAGTGCCGTGATTGTGACTTAGTTTCTTGTGTTGCTGGAGTCATGGAAACTCGGCTCAAGGGACAGTCACGGATGAAAGATTCCTCGTTAGCACAGCGAGGTAACCTCGCAAGCGATCATTTACTCACAGATAAAACGAGTACATGTGAAGTCATGGGAGTATATTAAGTAGATAGGTTACAGGTTTTCGCGGCCGTGATTGTGACTTAGTTTCTTGGATTGCTGGATTCATAGAAACTCGGCTGAACAAGTAGATGATACAAAATATGCTCAAAGTTGTTGTGACTGCAGGTATTAAGTCACGTGGACGTCCAAAGTGGATTTTGTAGGTTTTGGCTGCCGCGATTGTGACTTAGTTTCTTGGGTTGCTGGATTCATGGAAACTCGGCTTGAGAAGTAGATGACTGTTGGTACTAAGTCACATGGACGTCCAAGGTGGATTTTGCAGGTTTTGGCGGCCGTGATTGTGACTTAGTTTCTTGGGTTGCTGGAGTCATGGAAACTCGGCTCAAGGGGCAGTCACGGATGATTGATTCCTCGTTAGCACGGCGAGGTATCCTCGCAAGCGATCGGCATCGGGCGGAGTGAGCGATGGCGATCCTCGGTGGCGATCTCCCTCGCCGGGGCGCCGTCAACTCGGCCGGGTATAAATAGCGCAGGAGTTAAAAAGCCAACTCGACTCACGTCTCGGACAGTTGGCAGAGGGCCGTCCTCGTGCCCGCGGCGGCCGAGCCCGGCGTGACTCCCCGCGCTGCCAATTCCGATGCGCGCACCTGTTTTCGTTTAATTTACTAATTATATTGAAATAAATCGAGGGTATTTAGGTGGCTATCGGGTATTTTTACGCGATCGCGCGAAACTCTGGCATTGTACTCCGCGGCCCGTGACGTCACCCGCCCGCCAGTGGAACTTAAAATAACAACAATTGAGTTCCTACCTGCGCGTGGTCCTCTGCCGGTTTATTAATAGGCGAAGCGTTGAACTTTGAAGCAGAAATAGCGTGCAATCTGTGCGCTTGGAGCGGTTTCGCGGTGCTGTCGCCGGCGGGCGTCGATTCTGTCGCGAGGTCTCGTACGGCAGCGTTTGTTGAAATGGGGATCGATAAGCCAATTAATTGGCCAAAGAGTTGCGAATCGGGATCGGGCGATCGATAACTCATTAGCCGGCGGATTCCCGGCGAGGCGGGGCGGATTCCGCGAACATTATCGCCTCTCGGCGCGGGCGCCTCTAATCGATCGATGGGGTATTCGCGGGCGTCCAGACAAAAGCTCGGCGAGGCGTCGGAGCTTCGTCTCCGGAGCTTTATTTGCGCTGCCTGGACGCCGGCCAGCGCCTTTGCATAATTCGGGCCGCGATGGCCACTAGACGGCCGCGTCACCCGGGAGAGAGAAAGACACTTCTCCGCTGCGATGTTCCACTCGCGACCGGGATTCTTATGATATTACAGCGTGATTTAACGCTCCCCATTCAGCCGCGACTTGTTGAAGAGACACACACAGATCGAGCCGAAATCTTACACTTTCGAGAAGAATTTTAATATTAATTCTGTGCTCATATTGAAATACGCGATATGCCGCGGTGTTGTGCGAGATATTCGTGATTTTTTTTTTATATCTGACAGGTTTAGTTCACGGGCGAGATCATCGGAATACCAGATTAGCCAAGTTTATTCTCTTGTTTTCCTAGTGTATATTCTTAGACAAGCTAACTCATCGCGAATTATACAATGTAATATCGCACATATTGACTTATTAAACAAACCGTCCGTCAGTTAACTGAGGCTGCGATGTGTGTTATGAAAGAGTTCCGTTTACAATTTGGCACGTATGATTCCGTCCGCCATGTAAATTGAGGGATTCTAGACAAGTTAATTCTATAATTTGCTTCAATTGACTTAACGGCTGGGTTCATGCCGTTTTGCTGGCTTTGCGTTCACGCAGTCTTGCGTGCACGCCGGGAATTTGGCATCGGTCTGCCGGCGACAATTTCTAGTAAAAACGATCAGGTGACGAGTTTTCTGTACTATCGACGGGCAGTCTTTATATAACTCTCGCTGTGATGTTTGAATAGGCTGACTGTAATTTTAAAGTCCTAATACTCTTTCATTTCATACATTTAATACACATTATTACTTGCAATGATTATTGTCACCGTAAAAGACAAACGCTTGTTTGAATTTCTCTGTGTATTCATTTAACGATTCTCAGTCAAAAAAAAGTAACAGCAACGCTTCTCGTTGCTAATTTTAATATAGAAAAATTGTGCGACACTCTGCACCAAAAAAAAGTTGTAAAACTTTTATTGATAATCCTTTTTTTAAACGTCTTTTAATGTTAAAAATAACTACATATCAAGCCTGTTGGTACAAATGTTTTATCTCGAGACTAACACTAGAAACTGAAAAAATATTATTAAAACTCATGGACAGCATATCAAACTTGCAGGGACCTTGTTTGAAACCGGGACAGAATATTGATCCTGTTAGGACTAATGTTCAAAATATCCCGGTGAAATTGGGACGTATGGTGAACAAGCGTTGGTACAAATATATGATGTCATGGCTTCATCACGAATCTTGGCGAGCTGTCATACAAGCTCTGGCAGAGGAGAGAAGAAAAAAACAATTGCTTGGGCATAAAAAAAAACCGTTTTTTGTGATAACGAAAATAATAGTCTAATTCATGCCATGGGTTAGCGCCGCTTTACGAGGTCAACACCTGAACCTTGAAACAGTACCATTGACCTTGACATGAATGTATGATTACAAATATACTATCGAATATGTATATTTTGTGTGCTCATTGATTATTTGTTGGTGCGTGGAGTATAGAAAAAGTTTTGCTCCACTTTTTGAGCAGCGGAATAAGTTGGGGCCAGAAATAACGTCGGTTCAAGTTAGTGACGCGCCGCACAGTGGGCCGCGTTGTACTTAAGGTTAAATTTAGATTTTTATATTTGACTTGAGTTTGACTGTGCATTATATTTCGTGATGCTGGATGCTCTTATGAGTCTCTAGGAAAAAAAAATATTATTATGAATAATGAGTTTCGCCGGGCAAATAAAATTTAACTACTTTGTGGTTCAATGGCTGATACGATCGATGACTTTGTTGAACAATAATTTTTATTATTATTTATTGTCTCTGAGTACAATGGAAGTATAACAAATTAAACCAGTGTGTCGTGAATATCTGATTCAGTAAATAAAATATTTTAGACTCTTCGCTCGGGCTAGCCGTGCTTAAACGTCTCTCGTTCATAAGCTTAAGTTTAAAATAATCACTTAAATCATGTTTACGAATATTAACGGGGTTTTTTTAAAACTATTTTAATTTAGGTCGACCGTTCGAAGAGCGCTTTGAAGTAAATCACATTTTTTCGCGGTCGACATTAGACTTTCTTCAAAACATCTCAGCACCATTTGTCACTTTTTGTCGACACTGAAGGCCATAGAACAGACTTAGTGACATTTTTTCTATGATTATACAAAACTTGAGTAAAAACTTTCGCTCTCTTGAACGCGAAACAATTTCGTTTGATTGTTTTTGACGACAAGGTCAATGAAGCTGTCACGGCTTTAAAAATGCTGCCCAGCAACAAATTTCGCGTTTTAATAAAATAAACTCTTCAGTAAGCGGCCACTTTTTTTTACTGACGTTAAAAAATATAAATTATTTTAATAATATATTTTTCGCATCACTAGGTGCTGTTCAATTTTCAATCATAAATTGTATTAGTAATTTGATTTTAAGATAAAAAGAATTACCAAAGTAGTTCGTAACTATTAGACGACCAATTACCATAAAACTCACCCTATATACTGACAATGGTATTCGATTATTAACCCATGACTTTTAAGAAATTCAATATTTTTGACAGAGAGTACTTGGTGGAATTCCATTTTAATATTTTGAATAAAAATACTTGAGTGATTTTCCACATTTTTGCTTTTATTAGTGACCGGTTTCGCCAACCTTTCACGTTGGCATTATCAAACAGAGTGTTTTGATAATGCCAACGTGAAAGGTTGGCGAAACCGGTCACTAATAAAAACAAAAATGTGGAAAATCACCATGACTTTTATTCACAACTCCTCTACGTTTAGTATTGTAAATAACATTATTAACAAAACCCTATTACAAAGAAGAAATGTCGAAAAAATCATTAATTTTTTTTTTTTTTTATGAGGTTAGAAAAGTATTTATAGCTCAAAAGGAAATGTTTTATTGTTGCGTATGATCGGACTGAGTACGTAAAGACATTTGGACGCAAGGAATAGTATCAAAGTCAGGGGATAAAATCACGTTGTTGCATACTTGCACTACTGTGCTTAGAGGCGTGAGGCGTTGCGGCGTTGCGGCGCTGCGGCAGTGCGGCAGTGCAACAGTGCGGCAGTGCGGCAGTGCGGCGGTGCGGGAGTGCGGGAGTGCGGCGGTGCGGGAGTGCGGTGACGCGCGGCCGCCATGTTGGTCCGGGGCCGGCTGGCAGCAGCCGCAGATCCCCCGCCGGATCTCTGATCCAGTGACGAAACTTTAAAAATAAAACGCGACTAGCGTGACGTCAGCGGCGGCCCTAACGAACAATACGCCCGCTACGCAAGTGCAGTGGCGGCACAAAACTGCACAGTTAAAAAAAAAAAAATTAAATTGCACAGTATTTCATCTATATTATTCATTAAAAAAAATTTACAATAATAGGCGTGACGACAGTATCAAAGAATCAAAGAAATAATTATTTTAGGGGAAAATACATATTAAAAGGATTTAAAAAACTGATTTAGTTTTATTTAAAAATCTAAGATTAATAAGATTTTCAACAAATTAAAAGGTTAAAATACTGCAATCGGCCATTTTGACTGAAACACCAATCACAGCGCATGACGTCATACCACCGTAAACAACTCTATGGTATTCAAATTGGTCTATGGTTTTCAATGCAAACACAATGACACGCCAGTTGACAATGATAGTTAATAGGAGGCGTGACGTCAGAGCGGACGCGATGACGTCACGCCTCGCGATGACGCGTTTTCTTTATATTATTAAAATGGCTTTAAACATCGTTAAACTCTAGTTTTTTACCGAAATAAAGTTTTTTTCGTAAATAGTAAACGTGTACCCCCATTATGGAAGAGGATTTGAAAATCTTTCGTCATGCCTATTCTTAAGGCTAAGATTATAATATGGTGTGTGGCTATCCCCTGATTCTGCGCTTGGGTTGTAGTGAAAAAACTATTTGTATACATGAGTTTATGTATACATCAAAACAGAAAACAAAAATACCACGCAATACAAGTACAATTATGCTGACGTTGACTTTAAGGGTTTGGTACTATAAGTTATAACTATTTATTCCACAGCTGTCAGTTTCAAAACCAGCTCTAAAAATATTTATTGTTTTTGAAATTATCTTAAAAATATTTTGGCTATTTATATAAATATTAAATCAAATATACACAGAAGGGGTATTGTTAATTAACAACCGCACAATTATCAAAATCTTCAATACAGGTTTATCGGTCGTGACGCTTGTTAAATTACACTGGTACCATTGAATTTCTGAGCGGCGGCTTTTGATGAACAAACCGAAACAGATGTTAGATCAAATACTAATTGATTGTCTGTCAAGACGGGAATCAAACCAGCAAGCTTTCAATCGCGAGTCAACACTCCTCACCGCCTTATTCACAACTGCTCACTAAACCAGGTTTAAATCGAATCATTTGACTTTCAAGCTCTGGCTTCATGAATATAATACGCGATATATATTTTATGGGTTTTTTGTGAATATACTTTTATATAAATATGTTTAGTTTATAGTTACATCCACATAATAAATATTTGCTTTAAATAATTAAATAACATGTAAGACAGTACATTTTTTTCGATTATTAATAGTATTTTTTCTTTTTTTTCAGGTAAGTCCCGTGCCCAAATATCTGACCATGAACTTCAAAAAAATTTATTTACGTAAGTTTTTTGATAAAAATAAATATATATTGAAGAAAATAATATATCTTTGCAGCGTTGAATTGACGAAATTAGCTTTAGTAGTAGAAAAGCGGCAGTCCAAAGATAGTATCTAAGTATGTGAAGTTGATCAAACATTTGCGTTTAAATATATCCAAAAACAGTATCCATCAGTATGGACACTTAATTAATTTATTACCAGTTAAATAATTCGTGATTTTAATACTTTTAAAGAAATGTCCACCGCCCGCCACTGGGTACTGTCATTAGCGGCGCCGGCAAGTATGCGATGGAAATAGAAAGATTTTATAGATTACCCCTGTAAAAATAATTCATGAAAAAAATATTGATGTAAATACACAGGCGTTATACATTGTCTGCACTATGTGGTTGCGTGCTATCTTGCCTGAATTTTTTCATATACGATATGAAAGGACCTGGTTTGATTACTAATAGGGTCAATATCAATGCGGTTTATTTACGGTTGTTTTAATACTCAAGATCAATTTAATTTCAAATGACTTAAAAACACAGATGCCTATAAGGAAAGTTTAATTTTGAATTATACCACTTTCTCTCAAAGGGCATTTTAACTTTGCGCAGTGTTTATTTATTGGTAGAATATTATTTTTGAGACACGTAGATCCCATTAAAATCCACCATAGTATGTCTTCTTATCTGAATCTATTCGAAGATTGTGTAAGCTAAATTTAATATGTAAGATTACTGTGATGTAAAAAAAAACACATTAGGTTGGATTAAAGTGAGGGTGCGTTATATTCCATCAAAATATTTTTAATTTATAAATTTAAAAACAGGTGTTTTGTATATTGATAAATAATATAACTGGAGCATGCTACATTTTAAAAAATTAAAATATAATTCTGTCCGTCACAAGTCCTATTATCTCCGGTCGCGAGACAGATTTGACGCTGAGCGTGAAGTGTTTGTTTCCAACCGATAAATAAAAAGAATCGTGGAATGATATCTTATAACAGACATAAAAGCAAAGTTTCTTTTTTTTTATTTTTAATATGCCAGCAGCTATGACCGTCTAGCTTAAATTAAGAAGCTGTTTCACTGTGAGCACATTAGCGAAGGCGCGAACCCAAACAAGCATTCCGTGAGGTGTTTATTTATATTCGAATGTCGGAGATCTCCGAGTGGAAACAGTCTGTGACACATTGTGTAGTCAATGACGGACCCTGCCGTACACATGTCGGCGACAAGCGTCTACTATTGACAAGTTAATCAATCAAAATCGATCATTAGACCTTCACGTGAACCCGAACAAGCATTCAATGGAGAGATTGTTGATTTTTTAACATCGGAGATCTCTCGGTGCAAGCAGTCTGCTACAAGTGCATTGAGTTTGATATACTCATATCTGCGACAAACGCTTACCCAAGACATGTTAATCAAACAAAACCGATCAGTAGACCATTCAATGGAGTGATTGTTGATATTTGAGCATCGGAGATCTCTGGGTGCAAGCAGTCTGCGACAAGTGTATTGAGTCTGATATATTCACGTCTGCGACAAACGCTTACCCATGACATGTTAATATATCAAAATCGATCATTAGTCCATCAGCAAAAGCATGAACTCGAATAAGCATCCAATGGAGTGATTGTTGATTTTTGAGCATCGGAGATCTCTGGGTGCAAGCAGTCTGCGACAAGTGCATTGAGTCTGATATATTCACGTCTGTGACAAACGTGAACCCGAACAAGCATTCAATGGAGTGATTGTTGATATTTGAACATTGGAAATCTCTGGGTGTAGAGCCTTCGGGGCATTGTATAGTATGATAGGCCACTCAATATTCGCCCAATTAACTTGTCGGCGACAAACCTTCACAAAAATATTTAATTGTTTTTCGGGTGATTTTATTTGCGAATTGCTCAGAATCGAAACGCTGTTAAGTAAATTCAGTATTTTTTATACAATAGAGTTTTTAATAAAAAAATATTCATTCTTCAAACGAGATCCTTTCTGAATGATCTAAAAATATATTTTTCCAGTGAAATTACTAAAAAATGTAATTTGATAAAATAAGGAAAAAGTCGGATTATATAAATAACAAGAAATTCAGCGGCCATGCTCGCTGGAATATTCTAAAGTAATTTATTTTATTTTTATGCCGTTTCTTTACTATTACGCCGGGGAGGTATTCCATTGAAACACAAAACGGAATTCCACAAAAAATCCGTATTCCATCGGCTCACCGACATTCCCAATCGGACAAACCTCCATGGCTTTTAATTGCCTTGTAGAGAACATTCAAGAATTCTCGTTAAAAACAATTACCGAAAACTTAAAGCCCCCCGAAAGAAAATAAACATTCTCCGAATTAAGTTTTTTTTTAAATTAAATATACTTTAATGAATAAATATTTGAATAAAATAATTCTAATAATAAATTCCTATTTGATTATATTTTAAGACGATTGGATAATTAGTAATATGAAATACGTGCGATGAAATGGTCTATATAACCTCCTATAAAGAGAGGCACTAGAAGAAGAAGGATATCTAGTGTCATAAATAATGGTAATAATTTGTTATTTTTAAAATATATGTATACTATTTTTAAAATTTATATTGAAATGCTTAAATTTTGCCTAACCTAAAGAATGAATAAAAATAGATAGGATTTGTTCGTTGATACAAAAAATGAAATACTACTAAGAATTAAGTCTAAGCTTCTGTGAATTTTAGTTGTAGAAAAATTTCTATAAATACAATTTCGTCTTATATGGTATATTAACCAAATTCAATAAATATTCAAACAGATAGCACTTAGTAAATTTGAATTGATAACGTCGCAGCGTCGCCACAATGCGCTGGAGTCAGGAACCTGGCTGGAGAGTATCGGCGCCCCGACAGCCTGCCAAGAGGCTGCCTTAATAAATGTTTGATAAAAACCCAAAGTGCATTGCCTATGATTGTCTTTGGACCATGGCCAGACCCCTCGGACCTTACGGGGACAGTTTTTGCCCCACGACAAAGATTTAAGTATACGGTGCGCGAACTTCGATAAGAGAGCAATTGAAAATGATTTTGGGTAATTTATAACGCAGATTCGTACTCGACAAAGTTCTTGTTAAAGCTATAGAGATATTAAACTCCTAACAACATGCGTTTAAACTATCGATAAATTTACTAATGTTTCTTCTTCTCCAAGTGCTTCTCCTCAGAAAAAGTTTGTGACCTTTTCACTGAACATATGTTTGTCCCGAGCCAGTCTTACCAATTCGGCTGCACTCGTTTTTTCCTTGTATGACTAAATGCGTTTACTTGTATTTGTATGTGGCATTTAATGAAGTTGAGTTGCTTTTATGTTCGCTTCTTTCATTTTCCCCACTAAGACTACAGGCAGGAGTAACAAATAAAAACTGCAAAGGGAATCACGACTGTAAAAATATATAATTTAAGTGATATTAAAGCTAGGTTCAAATCAGAAAATAATAGTTCACGTATTGCTTATCATTATAGTTAAGTATGTTATACAAACACACCGTATCTCTAAACTCAAAATATCATCCTAAAAGCGGAGTTTATCACTTCCGGACCACAATACTATCGCATTTTTATAATGATTATTATTTTGTATTCCGGGTGCCACAGTGACTTTGGCGTAGTATATGATGTATTGTAAATAGTTCAAATTGATATAAAAACTTTTTTGTTGTATACAGCATTGAATAGAACAATAAAATACCTGCTGCGCCCATTTCCACATTGGACAGTAATTATTTAATGAATTCCTGTGGACGTTAATTAGTAGCGGGCTAAAAAGCATGACTGTACAGTTTCAATTCCGAAGCGCCGACCGATGATTAACCGTTTTGCACGGAGAGAATCAAACAGCCCTCCCGCTCGCGTAAACATTTACGCCCAAGACTAAATAATATGAAATATTATGAAGTCTAAAACGAAAATAAAGCGAGGCAAGAATATTAGCAGATATGAAAATTATACACAGCAAAAATAACCTAATCCTCTTTTAAACGCGCGTTTTTTTTGCTCGTTAGACTCGCGGGGCCTCGGCGAGGGAAAAGTGGCAAAGCGAAAGCAAAACATCTCGGAGGTCCCCAAGGCACCCCCCTTTGCGAAATTTTATACATTCCGACTTTTCCGATACTTAAGATTCTCACGACGTTTATGTGTCAACTTTACAAGGAGACTCCTCGCTGTCTGCGTCGGTCTTGTCCCGAGCCCTTCGGAAGTTTCATATCTGAAATGTATCTGAAGATACACGCGGAGTATTTCAACTTTATTATTGAAGGCTCTTCTTTTACAACTTTTGGACGCATGCCTTCTGTGGGATGTTAGTTCAATAAGTGAAGTTTTTTCTAGTTCAATTTTATTCGCACATATATATTTGTATAAATAATTTTATTGAATTAAATTCTTTTGTGATTTTCCTCTTTTTTGTTTCAAAAGTCTGTTTGAAAATGTCACACATAAAAATAAAAATATATAAATTAATAAACTATCATCTTCTATGAATGTTTGGCCTAAGATAAAAAACAGCACATTTCATATTATACTAAAAGCAATTATTACTGATTATGAAAAAAAAAAAAGCGATGCTTAAAGTTTTGTTATAATATAATTATAAAGGTTGCAAACAATTCTCTGGACATTAATTTATTATATTTTTTTAACGTCCACCATATTTTCGCGAGTGGAAAGAGCGTTATCTAATAGCACTCCATATAATACATATATTATAAATTACTACAAAACTAAATCACATCTACTTGTTTAATTTTCACGTTTTCGATTCTTAGTCTGTGTTGTATTTAAATCTGTTTTACGAAGGTTGTTTGTGTGTTTCATGTCATTAATGAATTAGCCGGCTTGTGCAGTATTCGTTGATGGATTTGATGGATCACCCGACAATATGGGAGAGAGCATCATAAAACCCGTCACTCCTATGGTTTTTGCTATAGTTGAATATGACGTGGTGGTGACCGTATGATAATGACTACTTTATGAAATTACAGTTGATATAAAAAGTCGTCTTATCAAGATACTATGTATATATTACATTCGTCTCTAAAGTAGCTAAATATATTATTTTGATAATGGGTTAAATAGATAACTCGGCAGTATGAGTTAAGGCATCATAAAGCCCGAAATTATTTAGGTTTTTGTCTCAATTGAATTTGATGTGGTTCTGGCTACATGATTATGAAATTACAGATGAAATTCAAATCGAGTCCTATCAAAATTCTTTGTTCTTTACAAAAATGCCTGTACATAGTGTAGATTCATTTGTATGTATTATATTTTTTTCTGAAGTATCTAGATGCTATTTGCCAGGTTATTTCGGAGCCGGGGATGAATCCAGCGGCCAATCGGGTGTCCGCTGAAGGGTTTGATCGATCACCGGTTAGCACTACTGAAAAAGCCCCACTGAGCCTGGTCTGTGTGCAGAGAGCTCCGTGAAATCACTTATCCCTCAGCAAATACGCCTGCCAATTTATACATAGAACTAATAATGGTAAACGCCACGCCAGCAACTGACTGAACAATAAAAGGCAATTGGCAAGTCAATAATATAAAAATAATGTTGATGATTTATACAGACAGCCTAACAGAACAAAACCTAATCAATCATACTAATAACAGTAGCAGCTGGTAAAAACGCCAGTGTCTTTAAGCAAGCTATTCAAATTAATTTTAAAGACAAAAGAAAACTTTAGGATATTAGTGCTGTTTAAAGAAAGACAAAAAAGACATTTGAAATTTCAATGTTTACTATTTTTTTTAAACTACACAATAAATAAAGTATTTTTAGAGTTTTATAATTTTGAAAGGGTGGGTGGATTTGTAAGTATGTACGAGTTAATTGAGAAGTTTAATTTTTTTTACATTAGCCCTCACCGCACTCTGGTAGTTTACATAATTGCTTACTGAGTGAAAAAAAAAGCATCAATATTAATGATGCACCTTAAAGAAGAATGAGCAAATGGGCTTACTTGAATTATACATTGAAATTGGTTATTAAAATAATTTTTCGAAGGCTAGAGACATTTATTTACATATATGTATATATCTCAATATCTTCAACGAGGTACATGCATTTATAAAAAAATATAAAATATCTTTCAACCTTAATTATCAAAAAAATGCAATGGTATTGTCTCAATATTCTGGTGATTTAACTAAATTTCTTAAAATAATTTTTGTTAATATAATTTAACCAGGCTTAGTAAGACAACGTGACTGAATTCGGTAAAACAGGTCCTTGCAATATGCTTGCTAAGAATGCTTAAGAAACTCTCACTCTTGAACCAGAAAGAATCTGCTCAAAGAAATACCAAATCCAAAAAAAAAACATGTATAAAAAAGTACTTCACAATTTTAATATTTAAAATAATAATAATTACGTTCAAACAACTAAAAATTATGCGTATTACTTTAAAAAAAATTATAATGCGTGCACTTCAAATTAAAGCCTTTTGAATGATCGATTTTCTATACATTAATGTAGCTTGAAAGCTTTTAGTGCAATGAAAAGCTCGGTGGAATATTTTTTATATAAATGAAGCAATCAATCTCTGTTGTCAGGTTTTAATTTGCATCCATTTACTAGAAATACCAATGGAAAAATAACCAAGTCTCTGTAAAACTAATTAGCAACACAATGGAATAAATATTATGTAAATTGATTAGTTTACAGACTACTGAGGAGAATCCAGTTTTACAATTTCAAAATAGTGATTAATGTATAGTGAACAGTTTTTTAAGCATAAAAAGTAATTGTATTTTTAGAAAATGATTTTTCTGTTCAATATGAAGCTTAGACGAAAACGTTTGATTAAAAAAATGCTTGAAAAAGTACTACTTTATTAATAGAAAAAATATATTTATTTTAAATACTTGTCTAGTTATATTTTGGGACTACATTTATTTAGATTTAGAGCAAAAGTCATGAAATAAGAATAATTATATGTTCCGCATTTATTTCATTAAAATATGAAAAACTGAATATTTAAAACAGAAATAAATAAATCGAAATTTGAGTAAAAACATACTCCATTTCTAAATATTTTATGGCTTTGTTTTCTCGGTGCAGGGATCGAATTACGTAAGCACGGAGAGCTGGTTGGTAAATTTCAGGACTCCGAGGCAGCCACGTAAATTCCATTACAGGCAAACCCTTCCGGTGCCACTATTAATGGACGTGAACAGCTGCCCGAGCGCGCTGCACCGGAAACAGTGGATTCTTATTATGGACCGGAGCAACGTATTTACTTTAAAACAATACCCCAGCTGTGTGTCCCGTCAAATTACATTATAAAACTGCGCCAGCGAACAGTGGACTATCATTATTGACTGAATCAACGTATTTATTTTAAAACAATACCTTTGTACTGTTTGTCGTCAATACCAACGCTACTGGTAAAAGCTTTCGTTTTGGTAATATCCTTGATTTGTAAGTTAAGCTGCGAGTGTGGCGTCTCTAAAATACTAGCCTAGAAGGCGGAGAAGTTTGTGTTCTAAGATGGGTATTTAAGGAGACATCAGCTTCTTATCTACCTTTGTTTAAGCTGTTCAAGCATACTGAAGTTTTAAGGTGTTAGTAGAGAAGATGTTTTATTCTGATAACAAATTTATGGTGTGTGTATATAACTTAAATATAGCACAATTTTTTTTTGAGCAAGTAGGTGTTTTGAACTCGACAGTTAAATTAATACTGTACTGTTTGTCGTCAATAGTAACGCTACTGGTAAAACCTTTCGCATATCCTTGATTTGTAAGTCAAGCTGTGAGTGTGGCGTCTCTAAAATACTAGCCTAGAAGGCGGAGAAGTTTGTGTTCTAAGATGGGTATTTAAGGAGACACCTGCTACTTATCTACCTTCTTGTAAGCTGCTCAAGCATACTGAAGTTTTAAGGTGTTAGTAGAGAAGATGTTTTATTCTGATAACAAATTTATGGTGTGTATATATAACTTAAACACAGCACGTTTTTTTTTGAGTAAGTAGGTGTTTCGAGCCGTGTTTTGAAGCTCGACAGTTAAATTAATATTGTGAAATAATAATGGCGTGAATTACATCCGGTTGCGGTCGCATTTGACGTCGTGAAGGAAGCCTGATGGGGGTCGGCGCCTCCGCCCCTCATCACGGGGGCTCCTTATTTCCCCTCACGTAACCAGCATCGGCTTTCGATCCTGAATAATAGATCGCTCGCGTGCCCGCGGCTGTCTACACCCTCGCAAACACGATATATGCTACAATTATTGTCATTATTGAGAAAAATTATACGATAAGCAATATCTCTTTCCCTTTTCAATCCTTCACTGCCATGGCAACACAACGAATACAAAAAAAAAACACGCAAGAATCACACTTGCTACAAAAAAATAAAAAAATAGATTTTTTATTAAATATTGTTTATATTAAACATAATTAATTCATTGGTAACGCGATTGAAAGCACCGGCAGTCAAGTAATCCGAAAACTTGTTTACGCTGTACGAAAGACCGATAATTAATCAGGATGTTGTTTCATGAAAAATAAGAAAAAGGGAATATAGAGGGTGGAGTGGTTTTAATCAAAGGCAAACCACAAGCAAGCAGCCTTAAAATGCACTTGATAGAAAATAAATAAATAATTAAAAACCATGACTATTACGAGGAAGCTTTATTATTTTTTTGCAAAATGTTTATAAAAATACGTTGTTTATATATCAACTTTTGTAATTTTTTAGTACCTCACAGCTTAATTTATGAACCAATTACTTAAAATATATAATATATTATTTAAATTATTTACTTGTATTGATAATGCGCAGTTATTAAATGGAAAATAATTATTAATCGTGATTGGTAAAATATCTTCGGAATGTACAAGAAAACATACGTTTGGATAAATTTATTTGATGTAGCGTTAGTAAATTCGCTTCTGCAGGCGCGCATCTTATACCGGAAGCTGCGGGTTACGTGGGGGTGGGGGTGTGGGTGGGGGTGGGTTTTATTGCATTTCCTGAAGGAGGATAAATTCTGTGAACAGCTGATCCGACTAACGACGTCGTGGCTTTAATGTACTCACACTGCCACCGACAGCACGCTCTTACTACTCGTAAATGCTGAGTATGCAATACTCTTGTTTTAACTCCCTCACATGCCGACTAATATCACAGCAACTTCTTATAAAACAACAATTATAATTTTAATGCTTACATCACAAGCAAAACATGCACGTTGTAAAAAAAGTCATTTTAAGCTATCAGAGACGACTTGCTATGTCTTCCGCGTCTACAGCAAGCTCTAAACAAAAATGATCGTAATTTTGTTACCATGTGACTTTTTATATTTAAAAAATGTATGTAGTATGTTGTTTGGCACATATCTGAGTTTCAATTCCTTTTCTATCCTCTCGGTACGGCTGTACTTGTAGTGAGACAAGTGTGCTGTTATCTGTTGGCAGGAGTCCACTGCAGAATATGTCCGTACTATACGCAGTGCGTATTCCGGCGGGCTCCCGTAACAACGACTTATTGGAGATGTGGGGAACGGTAATATTCAAGAGGATAAATATTTATGGCCAACAAACGCCGCGGGGAATCAATACACACAAATCGCAAGCGTAATGGTGAACAATAAATACGTTTGTGTTTGCTATCTACACAATTCCGCAACTGAGTTCAGATGATCTGCAAACGAGGAATCTGCAACTTCACTACTCTGTAAAACATGAAGACCGCAAGAAAGAGGCTGATAGGCATGCAGTTTTAAGGCTCATGCTAAAAATTACATTTTGGTGTATTTTTTAATAAGTGTTCTTTGAAAGTCTTAACAAATTTAAGTCGACAAGCATGCGTGCTAATTTATAATCCACGTGGCGGTAAAATAAACACGACGTCACGAATAGAAAAGAGGTGGTGAATGATTTCTCTTGAAGTTATCGTTCATTTTAATCACTATATTACTTAACTTATTATGCTAAAACTAATCTCTATACAATATAAAAATATATATCAACACATTCAATACTAATATAAGTCGCCTACGACCAAACGTAAACAATAGTTAGAATTCACCTGTCGAAACGGGAATCTCTCAGTTATACCTGTTAACTAGTTAAATATACTATTTTAAAAAATTGCTGGATTTACGTTATTGGTACGTGTTCTGGTGATGGTTTTAAATGTTTTAAAAAACGTTTCAAAGGTTTCAAATTGTTATGAGCGAACAAAAGGGAAGTTTGCTTTTGAGAGTCAATATAATTAACTACCCCATTGCACAATCAACTACCGACCTGGATCTTGTTTGACTGGACGAATTATTTTAACAGCGTCTACAAAACCAATCAATTTTGATTGAAATAGTTTTTTAACAGTTCAATATAATTTTACAAATATCGTTTGTTTGAAAATTCATTTTAACTAATATACACATTGAATGTAAAAAATACGTTTTTGTCAAACTTTCAAATTGATTATCGTGTCAATTTATTTTTTGTCAGAATATAAAGCTTCACTACATAATTCACATACTAACATTTTAAACACTGTTTGTTTTAAATTAGTATAAATTAAATTAAAATATATTTGAAATTCAAACTGAATGTTTTAACGTGATAGTTCAAATTTATTTTAATATTGAAATAGTACCTCGATTACATATCCAATCAAGTTTGATCAAACACTTATTTGTAATTGAATATTTGAAGTCCTGATAAAATATTGAAAATTGAATTCAAAAACCCTTTTGATTTATTTACATACATTATAAATATTTTGAATATAATATAAAAAATAGTATAGAACTAAAATCTTAATTGCTCTTTCAGGTTTTTATACTTGAAATTAAACTTCCAAGCCGTTGGATGCAGATTAAAATTATTTATATGCTGAGAAAGTAATAAATTAAATATGTCTGCTTTCTTTAGCATGGTATACACCATAAGAAAAAATATTTATAATAATAAAATAATGGGATTAAATCTATATATATATATATCAAATATGTTAACTTGGACTAACGATTTTTCATTTTTTTTCTCTCGAATTGAAATATTGCCTAGTCCGGCTCTGCTGCATATTGGAATATGCAGTTTCCGGGGAGACTTATGGGCAGAGCATTTGCATCAAGATGGCGGGCGTTATCTCGCAAGATGGCGGCGGTGACGTCAGACCAATCAGGCCAGAGATGCTGCGGGCCCCACGTGGACCCGCTGCCTAATGATGTGTAATATTGCATAATGGAAGGCCGCGGAGATTGTGTGATGGCGGGGAAACGACAGGAGCCACCTTATTTTATATAATGAAATATGTGTATCTCTATTCAATATATAAACATGAAAAGGACTATTTTTCTTTGAGACCACGCAAGGACGTTTATATATGATTTGAAAAGATGAAGTCAATAGTAGGGGATAGTAATATATGTATTAAAAATAAACATCTTAAAATTTTGCATATACGTTTTGTTTGCTCTACAAGCTATAGATACAAGTTATCAAAGCAACCGATTTTAAAATTACTAAAATATTACATTTAAAACCACTCATATAACTAAGGAGACTAAATTTTTAATTTTAAAATATTATATAAGAATATAAGGTACATTGTACATACAACTTGATAAAATCAGTTAAAATGTAATTTAGAATGTTATATCTAGTTTTTAGTTCAGATATAATGTATGCTCACAATAGTGTGGTCGGAATAAATATTTTTTTTTTTTAAATAGACATCAGCACCCGATTCCGTAAATATAAAAGTGCAAAGAGTACTGCCGGCGAAGCCAATAGAAAAAGCATACTATTGAATCAACAAGATAATAAAATGTTGGTAATACAGTTTTTTTCCATTAGGCTAAACGATATTGGACAGAGCGCAGAGCTGCCGAACAAAAAAAAAATAAGAGGTTATATATATATATGATATATTATGATTTACCTATATTTTCAAAGAGATATTATCAAAGGGATCTTCTACCCTTCAGAATAAATCCTTTCTGATACAGATTATTAGTGATTTTACTGTATACAAGTAGACGATGTAAAAAAACCTGCAAAGCGTTTTTATGATTTATATGTTTATATATAAATATACTTGTTGAGTAACTTTGATCGTGCTTTTAGCGACAACCGGTTGTAGCTGGTCGTTTTATCTGCTCTTCAATCAATCGATTTGGTTATAATGGTTTTATTATATTCTGCAAGCATTACGGTCTGCTCGTGTTCCGGAACAACCGACCCAATCCAGGAACGTTTCCTTTCCAGCCGCTGATTGGACGGGCTCGGGTTATTGCCTCAGACTGTAAGAATATTATCTTTTATGCGGGGACTGATGAATGGTTCTTGTTAGGGACTCAGTGTTACACAAATAAAACGTTTTCCCTCAAGAGATTTGCGAAATATCTTCATTCTTTATTGTATCTCAAAATGAGTTGTGAATATCGGCAATCCGAATAATCGATTTACCAAATGCGTAATAAAAAATAAAAATATATAAATTTATTCAATTTTTATCTTGATAAACGAAATTTAAAGAAATCAATCATCACCTTTCACAAATGATAATCCTATGACTTAAAAAATCACGCAATTGAGAGGGGATTCATTATAATCGGATTATTATTGATAAAAGATAAAAACACCTGTTAAAGTTATAATCAAAAATTTATTTTATTCATCACTTATAATACCAATTGGTTTATTTTAAAATCCATAACATTGTAACGACTCGATCAGTTTATTAATTATTCTTTCGTTGTATATGAGCGAATCTTTTTATTATTTATGTTACAGTTATTATTAAATCATTCGAATATTTATCAATCAATATTTTTATTTAAACACTTTCGATAAAAAAACGACATTTCTATGGATTTATATATATTTTTATATTTTTTAATTAAGTAGGGTTGAAGTGATAATTTGTAGCATGAAAGAAGCATTATGATAATAGGTTTTTTAAGTCGCACGGTGTGCGATGTGTATTAATTATTAGTTAGACATATTTTGTTAATTAATCAAAATTCAATGTCACACAGAGTCATGAGCTTCCTACGTGAAGGGTTAAAATATATATTAATTCTAAAATAGGCTTAATTAATAACCAAGTGTATTAAGACAGTGCAAAAAGTACAATAAGTCACAAAAATTTAATAGTGCTTTGATCAAAGAAAATTGCTGTTAGATCCTCAGAAAAGTTGGCGAAACTGGTCACATATAAATATTGACATGTGGTAAAGTCACTAAAGCATTTTTATCACGCACTCTCATTCAAAAATATTGATCAGATAAACATTTAGAAACCTTATCCATTTGATTATTTGTACGAATTAAGCGAGCTTGGTGTAATATTCCTGCTTGGGCATGGCTGCCATTCTGTAACCTGAGCGTGTGTAAAGGCTCGGTAATGGAGTAGTGGACTTGAAATGATTGTGGAGGGATGGGCTATGGAAGTACCTGGTCGAAGTGGGGAGACTCTTGCTGTAATTTTTGTAAAAGGAGGATTTTTAGGACCAATTGGATTGGACGGAAGATTCGATACAATTACTGTTTTAATGTAATGCAAAATATTTTTTTGGAAGTGAATTTAGTTTTGATAAGAACTTAAATACGTAGCAGCATTATGTCGTCTCTATTGAGGCAGTTCATATCACCGGTTATTTTTGCATAACTATTATACTGTTTCTGTAGATTGCTGCAGAAACAGTATCAGATCTTAACGCCAGAGCTCAGTAAGGAAAGGATTATATAATAATGATATAAGGACTCGGGGGTCAACTATACTATTTTTTCCTTCAGTGAGATGGTCATCAACCTCCTCTGAGGAAAGGCACTTGATGAGAACAAATTCCTTTACGCGTGAATTATGAATCAAAACAACGCACAGTGTGTTCCCGTGACGGTGTAGAACAGTGGCTCTCAAACTCTTTTGGCTCACGGACCCCTTTTCATAGTCTAAACTTGCCTACGGACCCCTTTTCATAGTCAAAACTTGTCTACGGACCCTGGGTGAAAAACTACATACATTAATATTATAGACTAGTTGGTGCAAGTATCGACTCTATTACGTATTAACCTACCTGATTCACCGCGATGCCTGTTATTACTTGTATTTTATGCACCTGTCTATATCTATATTTTACTAAGGACGTAAAAATCGCTAATCATGTATTCATTGTTATTTATTTAACTTCTATATTAATAAAAATGTGTCACAATTTTTTTATTTTATGTTAAACCTTGCGCGGACCCCCTGACGTTGTTCAGGGACCCCCAAGTCGATTTTAATTTTCCAAGGACACCCTGGGGTCCGTAGGGACCACTTTGAGAAGCACTGGTGTAGAAGGACCCACCACGCTATTTTTCCTTAGAAAGCCACGAACACCAATTCAGCATAAATTTATGCTCAGAGTCGGTCGCCAACCTCCTCTGAGGACGAAGATGTAATATGCAAAAAAACTTGGCCGTGGTAATGTTATTCAACACGTTGCAATAATTCCAAAATGCATAATGCGGTCATAACCCAGAAAGCGTTCACCCCGCGCAGGCGGCTTGCAGCAAGTGCAATGACACGCGCGCTGGCCGCCTTCCAAGTCTGTACCGATATATACCGCAGGCCGCACGCCGCATATCCCAGATAACACGCGTTACACGCCAACACGCCAACACGTCCACGGAGTCTCCGCCGGCCTCCGCGACTCCCCTCACAGACCTTTGACTGCTGCAGAGATACAGGCTGCTTCGCCAGCTACCTCTGACCTGTCGACGTAAGCTGCCCACTGTGCGACGACTGCAGAAACTCTTCAACTGCGGAGCGACCGAAGTGGAGCGATGGCGACTCCGGAACAGCCTTGGCATCGTCTGGACGGCGGGCGAGCTAGTGCAGTCCATGCTCAAGGACCAGCGAGCTTGGGAGAAGACCATGACCCTCAGGGAGAAGCTCGAGAGGCAACGCCAAATAGCCTAGAGAAGCCCATGGACAAGACAAGAACGGCGCTGAAGAGGATCGAGAGCTGAAGAGCACGAGACACCATTTTCATGCTTTTCAGCTTTCACGTTTTTCAGCGCATCAACCAACGGAGACGCTGTCTCCATAGATAGTCAGGGACGAATGTCAGAGACGAATATAATGAAGGGAAACCCCCCCTCACGAATGAATGAATTGTGTATGATTATTAGATATATTGTATATTATATATAAAAAGACCAGCTGTTGGCACCCGGAAGTAGTACCACAGCGCTGCCCGGGGCCGACAGTAATAAAAAAAAAAGAGATACAGGGTGTCCAAACAGAGTATCGGGTATTTGTTAGTCCAGCAAAACAAAAACTACTAGTCCATCCATCCGAAAGCGAAGCCAAGCGTCGAACATTAAAAAATCTTATTTGCATTCGATTTTAAAGAAAGATTTGCACTTAAAAGCGTATAAAATTCAATTGGTGCAAGAATTGAAGGATAAGGACTACGTAAATCGCTTGAATTTTGCGAACGAAATGCTGCGGCGATTCAACAACTTTCAATCTTCGTTCCAGATTAGAAGAGTGCCAGCAGCGTAACGGTTACCATTTGGATAACATCATCTTTTCGAAATAATTTTCCATTTTGTATTCTTATAATCAACAATAAAAAATAATACTCGATGACTAGTAGTTTTTGTTTTACTGAACTAATAAATACCCGATACTCTGTTTGGACACACTATATGCAATAACATATAATTTATAAGCATTGTAGTTATTTTTATTTGTAATCTTGAATAATGAAAAATTATTATTTTTATGAAATTTTGCTTGAATCTTATACCCACAGTTTGGTTCCAACCATTGTGACCATTTCACTGAGCATTGAGCCAATGTTCATGGTTTTCTAAGGGGGAATATAGTGTAGTAGTTCCGCGAGTCCTTTTGCACCTACTGCATTATTATAAATCCTTTCCTTAAAAAGCTCTGGCGTTTAGATCTGATACTCCTTCTGCAGGAATCTACAGAAACAATAGACCTCGACAAGGTACTTCCAGAGCACACCCCTTCACAATCATTCCAAGTCCACTTTCCATTACCGATCCTTTACACACGCTCAGGGTATAGAATGGCAGCCATGCACAAGCTGCACCGGAAGTTCACCAAAAAAACTTTGGTTTCTGCAATAAATTTTCGTAATAAAAATGATTTTATAAAAGGCATCATTCCCATGAGATCGGCTTTCACTGATTAGGATGTTTGTCTTCTACACGTGTAAGATTTCAATAAAATTCCCCGAACGCATTACAATGCGGTGATTCATCATTTTAAACATAAAAAAGGCGCCGTCTTGACGGCGGCTTATCACTTTAACAATAACAAATAATTCTTAAATTGAATTTGATTTTAAAGGAATTTATCCTGTTATTGGGTTGGTAACATATATTATATATATATATAGGCGAGAGAGTTAAAAAATTCACTTGTACTTGTACAAACTGGTATAATTAGATGATGCATAATAAAAAATAGCTGCGAACAAAATTGATATACAGCCTTTCTATGTTAAATGGTATCATAAGTGCAGGTATAATATTATATATATATATATATATATATATATATATATATATATATATATATATATATATGCAGGTGTCTGGCTGAGGTGTAGACTGGGCAGGAAATGTCGCCGCCCACAATATTGTAAAGCGAGCTCATTTGATAGTTCTTTACTTGTGCCGATGTACAAGTTTCTTATTTTCATAAACAGGAAACGAGTTTATACGAACTTGACCCGACGAATAATCGATATCATGCCAATCATCGATAATCATGGCGTGGGAGACGTTAATAATTGTGCACATTATTTATGGCCCGGAGGGTGGAGTAGATAAAAGCACAGGGTGGTTTTTTTTAATAGCGCGGCCAATGAATTTATGATGATCTTGGGAATTGGATTTTAACAAATGTTTTGAACAAAATACTATTACTCTAAATAAATGCGGAAAAAATCTGAAAACCGACGACATGGAAAATAAAAAATAAAACAAGATAAAAAGTAGACTTAGTCACATTAAAATTTTTTAGGAATAAAATAAAATCGTTTTATTTTTTCATCAAAAGTATTTATCGATTGCTAAGTTCAAAAGCTTGGGAAAAGTTTTGCACTTGAATTCCAATGAAGAAAAGCTTAATTGTTAATTTAAAAAAAAAAAGTTTGTTTTTCTTTGAGATTCAGGTTTTACAATTGACTAAAAATATTCGATCCGCGTATTTACACCGAAACTATTCAAAGAATCTGTTGAACTTTTCGATGTTTACCGTCAGAGATTTTTTAAGCGCGTCTTAATTAATCATTTTTAAACAAACGTCAACTCCTGCCTAACTTTTCCATCTCGAAGTTTTCAGGGAGTCTAACGAGCTGCTGTTTCAGCTGATATTTTTATTTTGATTCCGACATATCGCAGTCTGTGTTACTAGAACTATAATTGCTTTCTCAACTAACTATTTCAGTCACTAATGTAATGAGACGCTCTGATATCTTAATCTTCAATTCAACTGGACTTGATTGCAGTCAAGTTTCAGCGATATATTATACAAGGTGCTATAAGCATATTTATATAAATTTATAATTTTTTTACACGCCTAAATATTAAAAATTGATTGTCACTCTGAAAAACGCCGTCATGACACGATTTTGTAAGATAGTTCCCGACGACTAGCTGTGCGTGTTAAAATTATATACAAAAAACCTAATTATTGTGAAATAATAGTGGAAGCATAAATTCAATGGATTCAATTATTTTTTCTTTATTGTAATCTGTATAATTAAATAATTTCGGTTGAACGACGTGTAACGAGTTGTAAAAAATAGCGATAAAGTTACAAAGAAATAAGCATTTCTTGTTGTCATCATGAATTCTTTTTTTTAATTGAAATATGAGCATTCAAAGTTTTTTGTAAGTCAAGTTTAAATTATAAACTATATGTAGAATTGAACGATATTTTAACGGGGTTTTTTTTTCTGTAAAAGAAATATATAAAAATATTTCTTTTGTTTAAAAAAAATAGAAACATTTGAATCACGCAGTATATATAAATTCAAAGCTCAAAAATAGAGCAGAGATAAGGCCTCATAAATACTCTACTTTAGTGTTGACAGACCGAGAAAATTACTTTTTAACACTAAACAGATGTCTATAAAGCGAATTATAAACTCCCACCTCCGCCAGCCAGCTGAGAAAATAAAAATATGTATCGAAAATGAGTTTTAGCAACAAATTAGGCAGGTATATTTTTAGAGCAGGTGCTAAATGTTGGAGTAAACTCGAAACGCGAGTTTTACCCGGAGGGGAACTCCTGCGATAACTTTCTTGGAAAGTACCACGCGAAGTTGTAAAATTCTTAATCCCCGGAAGTGGGATGTTAATTATTGAGGCATTACGCCATTGTTGAATGGTTCATTTCAGGGATGATTTCGATAAACGCTAATTTTAAGTAAATTTTTAATTATCCACATTTAAACAACGTATGCGAATTACGATTATTTTTTAATATTTGCTGTGTGCGAAAACGCTCACATACAAAAGTTTTAGTTTCTTCTAGTTTATTTATAATTCATTGGTACTGCATATTTATAAGAATATTTTAATCTAGAGCGACGTATTTTCTGGCCGCGATATAATGTGTCACTATTATCTAAACCAGATCTTCGTAAGCCGTTGCTTAACGATGATATAATTACGAATATCAACTGCTTATATTTTTATTACGTTCATTAAGAAGTATTTAAATTTTTTATATATTTTTTTAAATATTATATGCCCCGCTATCTCCATTGTTGCTTGTGCATGGTAATGGAGTAGTGGACTTGGAATGATTATACTATAAGGTGTATCAGATCGAAATGCCAGAGCTTTGTAAGGAAAGCGTTATATAATAATGTTATTGGGTAGCAGCAATATAAAACTGCGGTGTAGAAGAACTCAAGGATTACACTATGGTATTTTCCCTTTAAAAAAACCATGAAGCTGAAGCAGTGCAGCATGAGTATATGCTCAGTGAAATGTTCGCCAACCTCCTCTGAGGATAGGCACCCGAAGAAGACAAATAAAATTAAGAATCCCTCTGCGTTTTTGCTTGAGAGTACTTGGTGAAATTCCATTTTAATATTTTAAGCACTTGAGTGATTTTTCCACGTGTTAATTTATATTGATGACCGGTTTCGCTAATGGATAAAAATTGACATGTAGGATCAAGTATTTTATTTGAAATATTGTTCGTGAAAAACGAACATCACGGATTGAATTTTTACATTTGACTGGATTTTTTGTCCGTTATGTCTGAAATACGTTAAACAGGGGTCCGTTATATCGAGGTTTTACTGTATACCTTTATAAATTAAAATGCACAAAATACAAATATAGTACCATCCACTAATAAAATCAATACTTTTAATGGGAGGGATGAGTCTGATGCTTTGATAGAAAATTTTCAATATTTGGCTTTAAATTGCAGATTTAACTTATAATCTCCTCGCCCAGTGATTTCCAATCTATTTTTTTTTCTAAGAAGAATGGCAACCGCACTGAAACCCCTTTCCACGAGGAAAAAAGATAGAAAAGCTATCAAAAACCTTCTTGCGATAGTCCATAATGCAGGATAAATAGCAGGTATATCTCTTTGAAGAAAGACATTGCTAATATCCCTTTCTAAACTGCACCTTCAGTTCTGCATTAGTGCTTATTTCGATCAGTTCTTCTTGTAGTATGACTTCCGATTCTTCAATGTAACCGTATGGATTAATAATCCACTGTGGTGATGACCTCCTTAAATTGGATTCACTCTCGTAAACCCCCATTTACAGTTCGTGGACCCCCAATTTAATTTTTCGCTGTCATCGACCCCTTGCAGGGCAGAATCGACCCTTGGGGGTCGATATTGACAACTTTGAGAACCTTTGTTCTAGAAGCTTCTCGATGCATCGTCAAGCCATTTCCCAGTGTTCGAACGGCCGTCGTCTGGCCGAGGACAATACACCATTCTGTATAATATTTGTGAAATAAATACTCTTTTAATTGTGAACCCGACCCGTTACAATATTATTATTTGATGAGTTTTGGCCGGCAGCGGGTTGCAGCACGCCAGGCCCCTTCAGCAGTATTAAAAGCGGGTACTAGTACCCGTTTCGCGGACTTCTGTCTAAAGGCGGGGCGCATGTTAATACGTTTTTGAATGTGTTTACTCTAAAAGCGGCAGGTCATTTTATTCTTTAGTTTTACTACTCGAAATGTTTGTTTAGGACTCGTCAACGTTACTTCTACCAATACTGTCCAGTGATTCTGAACAAAGTAACAATGAAGAAGTGGAATGATAATCCTTCAATTATTGAACAATTTTTAGGACAAAGTGGTGTTGTTGTGATGCCAAGTAATCCGCAAAGTGTGTATGAAGTGGTTCAACTTTTTATAGGAAACAATTTATTTGACTACATGCAAATCAAAGAGTGTATAGACTTGATTTCGCACGCGCAATTTTACGCGAATTTCGCCCGCTTCGCACATCGGTTTAGTCAATTTGGTTACCCGCTTAAAATATAATATAAGCTATTGTGTAGCAATAACATTTAATTTACTAACAAAAATCTCATAATTAACCCGGAGTTGCTGAACGGAAGAAAAAAAAATCAAAAAGGGCAAATCAAAGAGTGTATAGACTGGATTTCACACGCGTAATTTTACGCGAATTTTGCCCACTACGCACATCAGTTTAGTCAATTTGGTACCCGCTTAATGTGTGTTAACAGAAATACACCGGCAGCGTTGATCGGCACGTGGTCTGGGATCACGACGGACCCGCCGAGGGGAAGACTATTAATACGCGAGCAAAGTGTCCGTGGAAAAATGCCGGATCGCATTCTTGTCCGGCTCGGACCTCCGCGGAGAGCCGCTGTCAGCGCCGACTCATCTGGAGCCCCTGAAGAACCAGTCCTGCAGCATGACACTGACCTTGGTGGTCAGCGACTTCCTGCGCATTGATTTGCCATGTTCCCAGCTGTAATTTCAACACGGTATCAAGAAAATGCTTAAGGCAGTTGCTTCCAGCCTTTTAATTGCCTCTGGTGCCCAACGCAGGCAGTCCATTACCTGGCGAAAACGTGTCATTTAATTAATTTAATTGTCACTTTATTTTTCTGTGTAGAAACTTAATTTTTTTACAGAGTATTAAAAAAACTATAAATTATATTTATATATTTTTTATTATTTAATTAACGTCCATTTTCAGGGTAAAATAAAATCTTGAAGATGTTGAAAAATTGGATAAAATGACGACTTTTCAAAACCAAAGTTTGTTAAAGATTTTTTTTTTTTTAATTTTTAAATTAATAAGACGCACATGGTTTATATTTAATCTTTTAATTCCAAATAAAAAAAAGACTTTTAAATGTTTAGGATTCTTGGAAAATGTACCAGACAAATCTCCAAATTTCTACACTTCAATCGGAAAAACACATATTTTTCATATTAATAGTAAACTTATAAGAAATATAAATATATTATGTTTGGAAGAAGGGATTGATAAAACTTTTTGCATTTAATTTTTTTTGATTGGTACAGTTGATTTTTCGCAAAACGGACTAGAAAATGATTACACACTATAACTTATGCACAGTAATACCCCGCTTTACGCGAGGGATACGTTCCGTAAAAAATCGCGTTAAGTGAAATTCGCATATATCGGGGTTTACGATTAAACATACATACATAGTCAAAACTTAATACAAAAAAATACGAATCATTTGAATCAATCACTTTATGCAGTATTACATGTTATTTTTACTGAAAATTACATCTATTGTCTTTTGGGTAGCGTTTCTTTTACGTTCTTGTAAAATACGTTCATAACACCCAACGCTGTTTTTAATTTTTAAGAGAAGTCAATGACTTCATTATGTTTATACACATTCTTAAAATAAGAAATTCGCGTAATGCGAGGCATTTTAACGCGAAATTTGAAATTCGCGTTATAGTAAAACCGTGCATAACGGGGTCGCGTAAAGCGGGGTATTACTGTATTCCGCGGAAAAACAGCAAGTGTCGGATGTACTAGCGAAAAGACAGCGAAACGAGAATTTCAAGCAATTTACTATAGAAATTTAGAAAATTTTAACGCGAGTTTTTTTAGGTTTGTAGTACAAGGAATGTGGAATGCAATGCAATTAAATATACAATAAAAAATAATTAAATTTCAAGATTTTTTTAGTTAGTTTATAATAGTTAGTGGAGCTGAGACCTTCGATGGGTCCATTTTTGAGTTTTTTATATTTTTAGAAAATATTTTGCGAAAAATCTACTGCACCAATAGAAAAAATTTAAATGCTTAAAGTTAGATACATTCTTTTTTCTATAACTATTATCTGAACACACTAGATTTCTAAATGACTGGCAATTATTATCAAACTGTTAAATCCACCATACGGATATGTTTTTTGTAAATAATTTAAAACAGAATTTTATTCATTTCAGTGATATCTAGCATGATTAATTTAGAAATATTAGTGTGAGTCTATTTTCTAGTTTAAATACGTTTTGTTAAAATAGGAGGTTTTACGATAAAATCCTTTTTCACAAACAAGTGTTTGTCTAACAACCGTTAACATCAACAAAGCGATGTTCAAAGAGTTAATATTTCACTCGAAGCTCATACTTTTTGATAATTCAATCAATCAATCAATCAGTCATTAAAAAGACAACCAAATATGTGCAGATGAACAAATTGTATTACAGAAATTATTATCTACGTTTTATTGATTAAGCTTGTATTGTATTGCTTTTTCATCAATTGCCTGTCCTCAAAGGAGATTGGCGACCATTTCACTGAGCATATACCCATGCTGAGCCAGTGTTCATGGTTTTTTAAAGGGAAAATAGTGTGATCATCGGGTTTTTCTACATCGCAGTTTTATACTGGTATTTTTATACGTAATTGTATACAGGGTGTCCAAATAGAGTATCGGGTATTTGTTAGTTCAGTAAAACAAAAACTACTAGTAATCAAGTATTTTTTTTTTTATTGTTGATTATAAGAATATAAAATGTAAAATTATTTTTAAAAAATGATGTTATCCAAATGATGACCGTTACGCTGCTGGCACTCTACTAATCTGGAACGAAGATAGCTGATAACACGTTGACACATAGCCTTCGATATTTCTGCCATTTCTGACCTGATGCTTTGTTTCAATTCCGTTAGGTTCGTCGGATTATTCTCATAAACCTTACTTTTAAGGTATCCTCATACGAAATAGTCAAGAGGGTTAAGGTCGGGGCTTCTGGGAGGCCAGTTGATGTTACCTCTACGTGAAATGACCTTATTAGGGAATAATTCGTTAATAGCTTCAATTGATTGATTGGATGTTTGGTTTTGTTGGAACCACGTTCTTGAGTTGAACCCTTGAAACTCCTGCAACTCTGGGCCCAAAATGTTTCGCAGCATATCACAATAACGGTCACTATTCACATTCACCCGATACTCTTTTTTGACACCCTAAAACAAGGTAAAAGCGATCGCGTGAACTTTCATGCATTATTAACGTCTTATTTATAAGGTTAAAATAGCAGACTTGGCAGTGCTGCCGGTGGTTAGTGAATCTCGAAATTAAAAAAAATTGGCGGAATTTAGATTTCCTTTTGTTATTTATTTCTTTCTCGAAAGTTCCAAGGGGCCGTGACAGTTGCTGGCGATATTTCATGCGGCCCTCTCCCTGAAGGATTATCGGCGTGTCGTTTTATTTCATCACGCGTGGAGTGTGCCGTTATTTATGGACGCCTTTGAAACCTGCGGGGAGAGGTGTTTAACGATGCCGGTTAATTGTGGGAATTAGTAGGCCGTGTCTCGGAGACTCTGAAAGTCTCGAAATACTTTTACAGCGCCGCATACGTGGGATCTCAGTTCCTAATGTGTTCGTTTTTAAGATTTTTCATTTAAGTGTGTGTCTGCTGCTGGCTATTTAAGGGCTTCTTCCCCTGTGATTTAGTGTCGAAATAAAATTTATTTTAAAATATGCTTTTACTCATTACTTCAGATCTTTATATAGGGTGTCCAAAGAGAGTATCGGGTATTTGTTAATTCAGTAAAACTAAAACTACTTGTAATAAAGTATTTTTTTTTATTGTTGATTATACGAATACAAAATGTAAAATTATTTCAAAAAGATGATGTTATCCAAATGGTGACCGTTACTCTGCTGGAAATCTTCTAATCGGGAACGAAGATTGCCGATAACACGCTGACACATAGTCTTCGATATTTCTGCCATTTCTGACCTGATGTTTTGTTTCAATCTCGTTAGGTTCATCGGATTATTCTCATGAACCCTACTTTTAAGGTATCCCCATACGAAATAGTCAAGAGGTATAAGGTCGGGGCTTTCGGGAGGCCAGTTGATGTTACCTCTACGTGAAATGACATTATTAGGGAACAATTCGCTAACAGTTGTTCAATTGATTGATTGGATGCATGGCAAGTGGTCCCGTCTTGTTGGAACCACATTTTTAAGTTGAAACCTTGAAACTCCTGCAACTCTGGGCCCAAAAATGCTCGCAGCATATCGCAATAACGGTCACTATTCACATTCACCCGATATTATTTTTGGACAACCTGTATATATACGATAATTCAATAATAATAATCCACAAGTTGAGTTGTAAGTGTCGAACAGATTATTTGATTTACAACGCAACTATTTCAATACAAATTTCTCGTACGCACTAAATAAATAGAATAAAAAGTAACTCTTCCCAAAAATATATACATGTATTAGGACATAATTTAAATATACATAATGACTTCGTGGTATTATATATACCACTTGTGTTAATTTTGATGTAAAATTAGGTAATTAGATTTTTAGGCAATTTATTTACACATGAAGCAACAAAAACAATCCACACACTTAACAAGCAAAAAGCTTAGCTCATCTTTTACACAATTTCATATAACAATTTATATTCTCGCTTAGTTTAAGCGGCACTGTAGTTCAATTGGCTTATTAATTTTTCGTTATATATTTACAACATACAGCTAATTTTTAAAAATTGTTTTTTATATTACTCACTGCATTTTTTATACACTGTCTTCATTGTTTTTACTAGATGTTGATGCATAAAAATTATTGCCCTACAATGCGTATTTCATTTTAACACTTGCGGGCGTTTTAAATATTTATTAATCATAGTGAATTGTTTTTAGGCCATTAAAACTGCAGAGGTATATTTCAATTTGAAATATCAGTTATGCGAATGAATTTCAAGGAATTTTCGATCGAATACCCAAAATATGTTTGTATAAAACACTGTCTTAGAGCTACAAAGAATTGAGGCTTTCCTGAAAAATTGTATGATTTCAAAAGCATTCGCACTCAATTCGCGATCAAAAAGTGTAATTAATTTATATGTACAAAACATTGTCTCTAATATCAGTTATGCGATGGAATTTCAGGGAATTTTCGATTCCATCATGATCGAATATCTAAAATATGTTGTTTGTATAAATTACTGTCTTAAGGCTACAAAGAATTGATTCCTTCCTGAAAAATTGTATAATTTCAAAAGCATTCGCACTCAATTCGCGATCAAAAAATTTAATTAATTTATGTGTACAAAACACTGTCTCTAATATCAGTTATATGATGGAAATTCAGGGAATTTTCGATTCCATCATGATCGAATACCTAAAATATGTTGTTTGTATAAATTACTGTCTTAAGGCTACAAAGAATTGATTCCTTCCTGAAAAATTGTATAATTTCAAAAGCATTCGTACTCAATTCGCGATCAAAAAATTTAATTAATTTATGTGTACAAAACACTGTCTCTAATATCAGTTATATGATGGAAATTCAGGGAATTTTCGATTCCATCATGATCGAATACCTAAAATATGTTGTTTGTATAAATTACTGTCTTATGGCTACAAAGAATTGATTCCTTCCTGAAAAATTGTATAAAAAATTTAATTAATTTATATAAACACTGTCTCAGGGCTACAGGGTTTCGAGCGTTTTCAGTAAAGTTTCCTGAAAAGTTGTAGTAGCATTTCAAAATCCTCAGAAATAATTTACGCGTGATGCGCCATTATCGCGTAATGCTCGCGGGACTCCAAGGGGAAGAAGGACGCCGTAAATTCCCCCCGAAACGATGGCTTTCATGTTGATGGGCGATTTTTTTTAATGGCGGACCCGTCCGCGTGAACGCCTGCCAAGGGAACCCCCGGGTTTGACGCCGGATTCATGGCGATTTTTGTATTTTGTTTCCGGAATTTTATGCATTTTTTATGACTCAATCATCGCGTTGTGCATTTATGAATGTAAAGCGAGTACCTTTCCGGCAATCAGCGTGAATACTTCCGAGAGTTTTTTTTTTCGACTCGCACTCTCGCCTTTCACACTCCGATAAGCTCAAGTGTAAAATATTTTTATACGAGTACTCAAGATTTAAGTACATTATTTTTAACAGCCCCTGTATAGTGGCTATTTATCGCCAGCCGCGAGTTTACAGGGTAGACTTTTGATTTCAGATTGTGCAAACGAAACTTTTTAGATAAAACAATGAGGTGATTCTTAAAAAATAATTTACAAAGCCGATGTGTGATTTCATTTGTGTATTGAGCCTGTATTTTCATTTATAATATAATAAAATTCATTTCCGATAATATTTACTTTTTTTTTGTTTATTGTTCAACTCATTGCTATTGGGTTTATATAGAAATAAAGCTTGTGGGTGAACTTTTGGCGTGGATTTGCTGCGATTTTTTTTGGATACAACAAAGAAAATGTAATGTTTCAAGCGCTGTAAAAACTAATTTAGCGCATATTTGTTTTTCTCTACATATTTTTTGTATTGACATTTACAAAAACCCGGTTTTGTCTGCAATAACCCAGCATATATTTAACACCCGTGTTGGTTAATCTTTCGACTACTAGCAGCTTTTTACAAGCATGGCGTTTTAGAATTGTAAGGTTTTGCTTAAGAGTTTTATTTGATTTATTTTTATATAGTTAATTATGATACTCATGTTCAGATTACGTCTCTTAGAATGAAAGGTAATAAGCGAGCAGCCTTCAACTATTCACCAGAGGTTTCATTAATTTACATCCTCACTTACAATCTTCCGAGAGTTATTCCAACCTTGCTGTTTCGTATTAACATACTTTGGAAATCTCAATGAAACTATTTTAAGTAATTAATCCAAAGCATTCACCCTTATTTTCGTCCCCCGCTGTTTTGACTTGATGCTTGTTATTTATTTTATTAAATCTCATGCTTTTTTCTCGATGTTTCTGCGTCACCTGAAAAAACTACGCTGATGTTAGGAATTCTTTTTAGCAATTTTTTTTGTAATTCATCATCCTTTGTTCTAAAGAATAATGATTTTTAAAATTATTAATATTGTTATTTCTTTTTTTACAGGTAAGTCACGAGCTTTGCATACGGGTACAATAGTTTAAATGCTATATATCACGTGAGTTACTTTCAATTTTACATATCACACCTTTTGGTATTTTCATATCAATGATATTTTAATACTTATTCAATGGTAAATTTCAAAGTTTTCTAGCATGAAGGCACGTTAAATGTATTAACTTTGATAAAAATGTTCGTTCACCAAAAATAATGATTAATAGAAAATATTAGTTTGGAAAACTTATTACCTTCAGGGAGTAGTGATACTCAGTTTTATTCATTTGGTTGAAACTAATATTTGAAGGTTTTTTTTGGGTGTAGAATAATTGTTTGTAAGGTTAGGTTATTTCATTTCCAACGTTCAGTTGGAAGTTGTATCCAAACCCGTGGCCATGTGAGTACACCTTCCAATTAAATTATTACCCCTTCGTAAAACACTTACAAGGATACTGTAAAACTCCGCAGTAAATCACAAAAGGCACGTTCCCTTCTCACAACTACTTAATTGGGCATGGAAATTACAAAAGACTAGTAACGCCTGTGCCTGCCCTCGGGCCTGGCGACAAACAATTGAGATAATTCAACAAAAGGTATAACAGGTCGCCTCCTTACCGGCGTGACATTACCCCCTCCCTCTTCTCCAGCCACCCCCACCCCCTACCCCCCCCCCCCTACCCACCCTCCCTTGATTGCTTTCACCCTTGACACGTGACTAGGGTCCAAATTATAATATAAACAAATGGGTACATTTGAATGTTTTAATTAAAAACCTATTTATCTTGCATAGTCCCGAAGTGCAAAGTGAAAAAAAATATTTTTATATGTATGTCAAGTATTTTTTTTTAATGTCATGATAAAGAGCATGATTCGTTATTTTATAAAATAAAAAAATCTTGGTAATCATTGCGTTCACGCTATCCTTAAATCAAAGAGACAATTTTTTATAATAATTTGGATGACTGTAAGGTAAAATGACTACTCACTCAAGCAGAAAAAAATATTTTCATAATCATCAATCAATACAAATAAAAATTAAAGTATTTGGAATAAAATATTTTTAAAAATAAAGTAACATCATATTTTTTTAATAATACTTCATACTTTGTCCAACTTAAGATAAATATTATTGATTATTTCATCTGATAATGCATCATAAATAAATTTACTGGCCTGACAACATTATTTGATGATTCTACCGAAAATTCGGAACAACAGAGAGAATGGTCGATCCGCCGATTGCGATTTGCACCGTCGGCGACGGTGAAGTTCAAATTTATTAAAAAAAAAATTAAATTTATTATATGATTATTTATTTTTTCATTTGGTAAATTTACAATATTTCTTATGGCCATGGTGTGTGAGTAACCTCTGATCCTTGCGCGGAGGTTGTGGGGTTTACAACTGTGACTTAAGTGGTAGCGTACATGTATTTTTTTATTGAGTTTTGTATAAAAAAATAAATAAATAAAATAAATAACTAAAAACTAGATTAGTGGCCCTGACGAGACATTGGCTTCAATTGTGCTCGCCGCCGGTGCGTGTTTATTTATCGCCGTCCGTCGCTCGCGACTTATCGATCTCGCTCGCAAAAGGACAACAGCATTAAGTGCCGCATAAATTCGGTTTTATCGGCTTCTTATATGTTTCGGCGATTGTACGGATTCGCGGGACTTAATCATCCGACCTCACTTGAAATTTTTGCCGTATTAGCACCACCAAAAGGTGAGCCTTCCGGCATTAAGTACGCGCAGTAATTAGTCAGAATTTGTCACGTTTTTGAACAAATCAATAAATATTCATGAAGGTCTGTGTGTTTTATTCAACCCTGAAATTCCGCATCGCATTTTAGATGTACTTCTGTAGGGTGTTCAAAAAGAGTATCGGGTGAATGTGAATAGTGACCGTTATTGTGATATGCTGCGAAACATTTTGGGCTCAGAGTTGCAGGAGTTTCAAGGTTTCAACTCAAGAACGTGGTTCCAACAAAACCATACATCCAATCAATAAATTGAAGCTATTAACGAATGATTCCCTAATAAAGTCATTTCACGTAGATGTAACATCAACTGGCCTCCCAGAAGCCCCGACCTTAGCCCTCTTGACTATTTCGTATGGGGATACCTTAAAAGTAGGGTTCATGAGAATAATCCGATGCACCTAACGGAATTGAAACAAAACATCAGGTCAGAAATGGCAGCAATATCGAGGGCTATGTGTCAGCGTGTTATCCAGCAATATTTGTTCCAGATTAGAAGAGAACTAACTTTACTTACTTTACTGAACTAACAAATACCCGAGACACCAGAAATTTTAACTATCAAAAATGTGTTCGTTTCTACGTTTCTTGGTATTTGCATCAAAATATATTTTTCTTTTATATGGAAAAGAAGAGATAGATAATATACTTTGCAGGAGTGTACGTCCAAAAATTGCATACACGCCATTTGTCACTGCTATTCAGTCAAAATAAATTTGATTCGTTAAAATGAAATTAAATATAACGTTTGAATAATTGGTAACCTGTAAATGCCTATACTTATGAAAACCACTATGAACCCATAACGCTATTGCTTATTAAAAAAATTATAATTAAACATTTTAAACGTATTTAATAATGAGTAAATTAAAAACTAACTGAAGAAAATATAAATTTTTGTAGTAGATATAATTTGTCTTGTTTCTGCGAAAGGTACTTGTTGTGACAAATGATTTATTTCTAAAGTGCAAAAGATTTATTTATATTTAAAAAATTTGCTCAGCAATGGTTGTTAACTTATTCTCGTTCATTGCTCTTGATCCGGCGGGAACACGATAGAACTGTGGTAGGCCTCAATGGGCTGTCGTGTTGGGGGAGGAGTCTTGATGGTCGGAGGTTTTCCACACATTCCCGTTGTTTGTCACCTTCACACGTGATTGCGTTTTTGATGGAGTGGCCACTCGCTCCAGTCCCCAGCCGAGAATCGAGCCTTTTCATCTGCGTAAAAAATCTTCGCACCCCTTCAGAGTTTATGGCTGTCGGTTAAAACTGGGCGTCCACCCCCTCTCGGAGCCATTTTTTTTTTGGATTATGTATTCACAGGCACGGAGGAGCTGAATCACCTCCTCATTATCTCAGTCAGACAAACAAAAAGAAAGGAAACGTCTAAAGTGTTTTCTGTCACTGTACTTTTTACTATATCTTACTGTCTTAGTTATTGTGTGAATAAAAGTTTTTTTTGTTTGTTTTGAGACTGCTATGCAAAAACTGTGAGTGCTTAAACTTTTTGCGTTTAACAAACAAAACATCTTGGTTGTAGGCGTAACTCTTTATTTGTTTTTTTTAAAGGTCGTGTGCGGAAAAAAAATGTTATAAGTAGGCCAAGACTAATTTTGCTATGGAGAAAAATAATCATGTCAATGTCGTCGATATGTTTGAAGTAAAAAATATTCACTATTAACAGTCTTAACAGATATTGTTTCGCGAGCAAACTTCAGCAATGTTTTTTCATGATGGTGAAAGTTGCCTCATAAGGAGTTTCGCCACGTCATTAATTGAAGTTTCATCGCGGAATAACCGTCGGCTCTGCTTCAGCCGTAGTCTTACTTTTGCAATGAAAAACTTTCTTGGTTTCAATTTTCCGAAATCTTAAGCACTTGCGGATAAAGCTCAGATTTTCACCGCTTGAAAAGACAATTACATTCCTTGAACTGCGCCGCCGTGTTGTGTTTTTTTCAAATAAAAAAAAACCGAGGTATTGAGTTCAGAAAGCTTGGTTTATCATAGATTGGCAGCTTTCTTTTGGAATGCCTGTAACATTATAGGTACGATGTAATTGGAGTTTCATTATATAAACTTATGATTGGTAGGAAAAACATCAAAACTGTACTCTAGAACCTAGATCTTGTCATTCAGTATTCCTATTGTTTATTTCCATAGAAAATTGCTGTCTGTAGTTGATTGCTTCCGTTGAAATTATAATTAACATTGAATTATTTTGCGTATTTCAATCACAACTATAAAGTAATGGGGCTCGAATTCTGATTATATTTTTAATTAGCTAAGGTTTTGAAAATAAATTTCTCGTTACGAGTCTTCTAAGATTTATGTCCATAAACAACAATGAAAGTTAGTCTTAAACGCACTTTTTTATTCGTCTTTTTTTAGCGTTGTCTGAGTTAAGATATGTTACTCCATAAAAGTTCATTTTCACTACGCTTATTTTTTAATAGCGGTAATAGAAAGTCATACTTCAATATTATTTATTAAGCTTTAGGCAATCACAAAAAATATATTTGAAGTATAAATATCTGAGAAGGTTTTGTAATGCAGATTTTTATTATTTGCCTTAAGGCGAATCTTAGAGATGAACAGAATTAAAAACAGCCGTTATTGCCTTTGATTGTTCACAATTACTCCAGTTCCTAACTGGCCTCTTATTTATACAAATTAGTGTGATTATGGGTTTTTTGTTCTCAGATTAACTGATCACAGATATCTTTCATTTGTAGAATATGTATAAATAATATTTCAAAGTATAAAAGTTTCAAGTGTTTTGTAAGAAAACACAATGGGGAAATTTATACAATTGCATTAAACTTGTATTTCTTACGTCAGTTATATTATAAATGAATTGTGACAGTTCTTTGTAGGAAGTCGTTCTAAATAAAAAAAAACCCATATCAGAGTCGGAAAATTTCTTCATGAATATAATACATCTCAAAATAAAAAAAAAATTAAAACATCTCAGACACAAAACTTTCTGGCGTGCTAACTTCTCCAGAACTGCTCCGTTGTTAGAAGCTCCACGAAGGCAAATCAATTATTGAACCTGAAAGTTTATTGAACCTTTTATGTCAAATTCAATTGAAAACTTAACTCTGTTCCGTATAACGCATTGAATGACGTAATTGCAGAAATACAAAGTCAAATATCTGTCAAAAACAGGCACCAACAATTTTCAATGAGGTTTATAACCGAAACCTCGTAACTATTTGTATTTTTTTTATATATCAATAAATCTTTGGAATTTTGTCTTGTTCTAATAGATTTTTGCTTCTTTGTAAGATGATTTTAAGTAGCTTTTTGCAGAATGCGTTTTGGAGACTGGGATCGAGAAAGCAGAAGTAGAATTTTAGTAGAACATATATCACAAAATATATTGCGATGATACCAATAACGTCACGTTTTAGAAAAGACAATTTGATAGGACAGAAACAGTTTTAAATCAGCCAAAATTAATAGGAAATCTCGCTTTTTTATTTAGATTTATATATGTAATTCAATTTAGTCGATTGATAGATTGCCACTATTGTAAAAAGCTCCATCGAATATCGGATGAAGTCGTGTGGAACAAACTGAGCCATAGCCGTCTCAATCATTTTTATTCAGCGAAGTAGAATTTATTACAATGAGTAAAAATATTGCAGAGCTTCACAGAGTTAGGTTTTTATTAAAACTGCAATATATTTTATATTACAGCCGTTAAAAATAATAATCATTATCAAAACAATCGCAATTCGCGAGAAAATGTTTTGAACAGGGTGTGAATTTCGATATGTTTTTATAGTGCTTTTTAAGCTTTTTTTACTAATAAAAGCTAGCAGTATAAAAGTGCAAAAAGGCTTGTGTTCTACTTTTTTGCAATTTACTGACATAGGCATTGTGTGATTTTGCATGCATTAAGCTCAAACTCGTGAGGTTTTATCTGAAAACTGTATAAATTACTAAATTCATTTGGATTTTTATGATAGTACGACGTAGTAAACCACTACTTTGTATTGTTAAACGTTTGTGTTCGTATAAAAAAATGGAAATGTAAATTAGCTCTGCAAGTTACTCATTCCTTTAATGGAATGCAAATGTCTATTGCGAAAAGATATTCAATTTCTTTTTTCATTATTTTTCGTTTTAAATTATAAAGAAAAATGCATTTAAGCTTAGTTAATCTGAAGAAATTGCAACTGTCTTATAGCTACTAGAGAAGTTACACAAAATGGCATCGAATAAGTATTTTAATTTTATTGTTTTATGTTTAATTTAATATCTCTATTGAGGTTAAAAAAAACACCATGAACTTTTAGAAATTCTTTAAATAATTAATAGGATATCGATCACTAAATAAAACTTGCACATTTGATGTTGAAAAAAAAAACAAAATATATTCAAAACAATTTGTAAGTCTAGTAATTGTGATTAATACAAAAATATATAAATCGTTTTGGGTAATATAATTTTTGAAATGATAGTAAATGTCAAAAAAATGTTTTTAAAAGGAGGGAAAAGCAAAAAGAAATATTATGATTTATTTAACGTAATAAATCACAATCAAACACAGCCCCATTTTCCATAATCACCTAGCAGCTTGAATACAAACAATGCTCTCTCGTTCAATTTTAATGTCCGTGTTTCACAATAAATCACAGCAGTGCATGTGGAGATGCCAGTGGTCAAGAACTGCTGTTTAATATTCGGATAATCGAATAATACATCCGGCGTGAGCGCTATGCATCAAGTGTATCCGTCGAAAGTGGTTCAATATTGATGGCCACTGCAAGCCTTAAAGCTTCGATTAGGATATTAATAACTGCAAGTCTTGGAGATGGACTTTATCAGAAACCTAACCAGAGCTATAATAATTGATTGAATACAATTTAAGCTCAATAACATCACATGAAAATTTAAATTTTCGCATGCAAAGTTTAACTCATTGTATGTCTCATATAATAATAAATAAATTTATTGAAGTATTTTACAAATGCAGCTTCCCAATATGTATACAAATAACAAAGCAAAAAAATTTAATCAAAATGAGCAGTGAACAAATTTTGCCACCCGAAGGAAAATATATACAAAAAAAAATTAATTCTATTCAATGAAGCGAGTATCAAAAATAAAATGTATGTAGATAACAATATGAAAGGCGTCCCGGTGCAGAAAAAAAATAAAGGAATTTATTTACATAAAAAGCATTATTTTCCAGTAGAGGAAATACGCGGAGGCTCCGCACCTTTCCGCAGTGTTTTTCACATTTCCACCGATACGAAGAACGAATTCAGCTGAAAATGAAAAAGGGTGTGTGTGTGTGTGGAAATTGTGGATATTACTAACCCGCGAGCTTTCTTCTAATAAAACTGAAGATTTGAGTTTTTGTGTATTTTTTTCATCCAGCTTTTTCGCCCTCGACTGCCGAGGTTTCGGATGTCGCGAATAGCAAGTCGTGTGAAGAATAAAAATTCAGGCTATGTTTTATATATTGTTTGTATCGTTTTTCTGCTTTTTGTTTATGTCGAGCGAAGTGTAAAAGCAAAATTCGTGCGGATTTTTTTGGTGCAGTTTGCTTTTCGATTGAATTCGCTGCGGTCCAGACCGATTTGGCTGAAGCCTGAAAATAATTAATGGTGAAAATGATAGGCTTTGAAAATTGACCTGTGTTAGTTATATATTTATTTATTCTGTTTATTTACCGATTAAAAACATATTGAGTACATTTATTTGAGTTAAATTCTTGAAAGCATTGCCTACATTTTTTAGAAAGTATCTAAATAATTTTAGTGGGTAGTAAATGAAAGACCTCCATAGTATTTTTTACTGCAATTTTCTTGCAAATATACCATATATGCCATATTTTTTCTTTGGTTTATTTTGATATAATTGTATACATATAAATAAGGGCACGTATACATTATATAAGTTAAACACAATGTTTTGCTATTTAATCATTAGTTACAAATAATACAATTATGCTATGAATGACTTTATCGCTCTTTTAGAATAATGATTTATATAGCATAAAAAGATTCATTTGGTGATTTTATAAGAGAGATGCGTTATTTATTATTTTTTTAAAATTATATTTGAGTTAATTAAACAAAAAAATTATTCTGTCTATATATTGAATATTTATTGATAAAATAATATCCTCCATGCCTAAACATAAAAAAAATTCTCATTGCATATTTTTTTATTATTCGTTATAAGCACACAGTTCAAATAAAACAGAATGTGAACAACAACAAAAAACATAAGTACTGACGATACACCCAGTTTATCCGTGCTATATAATACCACGAGTTTTGAAACATTTACAGCACATGCGTATTATTTGCATCGATATAAATATTCACCGTTCGCTTTGGCGCTCGGAATCAAGATCGAGCTAATCCGGAGGCATGCATGGAATACGCGAGGAGGGCACGGAGGCTTCCTCGCTCGGAGACGACGAGAGGTCTGGTCATTAAATAAATAAACAAGACGTGACAAGATGGCGGCGCCGAGTGGGGGCAGGGGCGTGGAAAACTAACGATGACTCTATCATATTTGCTTCTAGTGGAGATACTTTTTTCAAATACTGTAACACCTCTTTGGCTTCTTTAGAATCATATCAGAAAAAGCTTTAAAAAGCCAATGTATATTTTTATAAAACTTCTGATGACAATAAACATTACTTCTTCTTCATCAAGTGCGCCTCCTCAGAGAAGGTTGGCGACCATTTCACTGAGCATATAATCATGCTGAACCAGTCTTCGTGGTTTTCTATTCGAAGTCTGCGTATTGCTGCTGCCCAATAGCATTATTATATAATATTATCCTTACAATGCTCCGGCGTCCATCTCTCCACAATCATTCCATGTCAGCTACTCCATTACCGGTCCTTTACACACCCTCAGGGTACAGAATGGCAGACATGCACAAGCAAACAAAATGGGGAGAGCGGAGAGATTAATCAAACATACAATGACAGCTGTTTAGACTGGTGTTTCTGATGATTTTTTGATTAAATCACATTTAGTAAAAACTCATATAATATTTTTAAAAAAATACGGAGACTATCAATTTGATAATGCCAGGGTGAAAGGATGGCGTAACCGGTCACAAATAAAAATTAACGCGTGGAAAAATCACTCAAGTGTTTTATTTAAAATATTAAAATCTTTCAAAGATATTGATCACTTAAAATCTTATATATCAATATATTATACAATTTCATTGTCAGGAGCTTAAATCAGCATAAATTTCGTAAATGAAAGCACTCATTATTTCAATTTTAATTTTACTTTATTATTTCACAATAATCACATCAAACCTTAAGCCGATTCAATATGTTGTTTTACTTGTTTGTTATTTTTTGCTATTTCAAATTATAATCTAGAATCACAATAAAACAAGAAACAATTAAAACCGAAATTTCATACTAAATTAAGCGACATTTTCCTTTAGAATTACACGGCAAAGTAGCCAAAAGATTGCAGCAAAACTTAAGCCGATGACAAAAGACCCGGAGATGGCGGACCGGAATTCTGGATTCCCCGAACAAAGGCTCATTAGCGGGGGAGCAATTCCTCGGCGCGGGGGGCGCAGATAGCCGCCCCGCTCAATCAGCACTATTTTCACTTCGTTTGAGATTATCCGTGCCTTCGCCTCGACCGAAACTCCCTGGGCCGAGGAGAGCCTCCGCCGCCCTGAAAGGCCCCGGAGGGGATCCCCCGGAACGCCCCCCGGGGTAAACAGATACAGTGGATTTTGAGGAAAGTGAAATTGAAGAGGCCCAGTTGGGGTATCGGATTTTTTTTAAATCTCTCATTGATTTGAAGTAGAGCTAGCCTCTCTTCTTTTTCTCTCTATTCATCTAATCCAGTGGCTTTCAAACTCTTTTGGCCAGCAATATACGTGTAGTAGGACTCGGGGATCAATTATACTATTTTTTCCTTCAGTGAGATGGTCACCAACCTCCTGTGAAGAAAGACACTTGATGAGAACAAATTCCTTTACGCGTGAATTATGAATCAAAACTACGTACAGTGTGTTCCCGTGACGGTGTAGAACAGTGGCTCTCAAACTCTTTTGGCTCATGGACCCCCTTTCATAGTCAAAACTTGAAACTGGGTGAATAACTACATAAATTCATATTAGACTAGTTGGTGCAAGTATCGACTCTATTGCGTTCCTGTATTAACCTACCTGACTCACCGCGATGCCTTTTATTACTTGTATTTTATGCACCTGTCTATATTTATATTTATATGGACCCCCAAATCGATTTTAATTTCTAAGGATTCCGTGAATGATCCCAGGGACCATTTTGAGAAGCACTGATCTAATCAGATGTCTTGATGCTGGCGACGGGCTAAATGCAAAGTGAAAATCCCATGCCTCAAAAGCATTCCCGTCACATGTAATGCACTGGAGTTTCTCTGCATTGTTTTTGGAGCTCGTTATTGTTTGCGATTCGGATTAATGGCGGCCGAGTTTACGGCGAGAGCTGCAAGATTCGAGGGTTTATTAGAACGTGATAACCGCGTTACGAGAGCTTTGATATTTTGAAAGGTAATTATGACGACGGCTCTGAGTATGGCGCACTTACGCAAATACGCGTGACGCGATACTTCATTTGGAGCTAACCGAGTCAGCAACTTGAATAAGATTGATGGAAGAGTCTTTCGCTTTCCTCTGTGGCGTGAAAAGCTAGACGAGTGCTTTGAGAGCCGTTCTTTTGCATCTTTCAATAGAATCTCGCTTGAGGAAAAATCTCCATTGAGTTAAATATTATACAGACGTTATTACACTCGATAATTTTCACCGTGAACTTTTCTAATCAGTAGATACTACGTTAGTTCATATTGTATTTTGCAAGCTCAATGACTCAATTTTATTCAATCACATGTTCTTGCTAGTGGTTTTTTTAAATTTTTTTACTAAAATCAACACAGTGAATATTATTATTATGGAATATAAAAAACCCAATAAACCAATTAACTAAAATCCATATACTCGTAATATTGTGTGCATGTTGAAAAAACCCCTTTTGACTTTTAAGGTATTGATATATATTTTATGTTTTTACAAAGTATATATAAGCACAAAACATAAACAAAAAATTCTACTTTATTTTACCAATTTTTCACTTAAGCATTTGATACAAAACTTTAAGATTTTAGAACCGGCCGTACTTGTTATTAGAAATGTAATTTTTGTCGGAATTCTTAGAATATATATATATATATTTTTTTTTTTTCATCAAGTGCTTCTCTTCAAATGAGGTTGGCAACCTTTTCATTGAGCTAGTGTTCATGGTTTTCTAAGGGGAAAATAGTGTAGTGGGTCCCCAGGTCCTTTTATAACACAGTTTTATATTCGAAGGAAAAATCTGCATATTGCTGCTGCCCTATCTATATTTTTATATATATACATAATAAAATTCACCAAAGAAGAAAGAAACATTATTGATAAATGTCCCCGTAGTATAGCAGCAGTGTAGTCGCGCTGAAAAAAAGTGCCTGAAAAAGTTTCGGGGAAATATATTCATTGCCGCCTTACCTGAAACTCCTGCCCTGCTTCACCGAGGGGACAGTTCACGGTCACTGCCATCCTCCCCCCGAGGCCCCGCGAGCCAATATAGGGGATGAGTCCCGCACTGGGGAAAATAAACGAGAAAGGCTCGCACGCCCTCCCCTGCACTAATCCGCCACCCAAGCCAAAAGATCCGCGAGAACAAACCCCTCTATAGGAATAAAATAGAATTTCTTTTAAACAATTTGCAAACTTTCAATATGTTTAAGTGACTTTCATTTTAGTACAAAAGCCTTTGAAGTAATTGTAAACAATATCTCAGTAGTATATTTTGTTTGTTAGTTTTTTTAATTCAATATTGCATGACGTCTAAAAATAAAACTATTCTGTCGGATCGGTCGAGAGCTTGTGACTTTTTTTACATGTAACATTTAAATTAAGTGTTTTTTTTCTCCTTTTTTTTTAATAGGGTACGCGTATTTTTTTTACTACCGCAGATATAAATTCATGAGAGGATTCTAATATTACTTCAGTTCGGTTCATTCCTAGCATGCGCCATGTCTGATCCGAGAGTGCCATGGAGCTATCTAAGCCCGGCTGTGTTAAAAGCCTTCGTACGGATGCCAGCGACAAAGCCTCCGCCGACCCTGGGGACGCCGCCCTGGACTCCTGCAATCAGATGCAGGTCCAGCCGCTGCAGGGAGCAAAGGTTTCTCATCAGCCGGGACAAAGGACGTCCGCGCCGGATATCCGCTCCCCCTCATTTCACGTCCGGGGCGCGATTTCTGTTTAACCCGGACCGTCCATTATGCATGGAGCCAGTATTTGTCAAAGCTTCGTGAATCTGAAAATCAAGTTTGTGAATGTGTTATATTCCGTATATAAATGCATTTATATTTTTTATTTCAGGAAATTAAATTTGTGGTATTCAAAGAAACGCATGTGTGTGTTTATGAAAAGATCGACTCAAAATATATTACGCAAAGTTTGATTCCATTCATTACAATGACACGCGATGAAAGTATTAGCACAATACCAATTTTATTATAATCCCAAAACAATTTATAAACCGGATTTAGCAGTTTTGACTGCTAGTTTATATTTTGGCCCCAGAGCGTGTCTGTGGCGGGATTAAAGCGGAAGTAATTTCGGTTTTGTGAAAATCCGCGAACAGGGGAAATTTCAATTGTACATTTTTATATATTTTTGGTACCGACTTGGGGCAAAGACCAATCTGAATTACGATTTGATATATTATTGAAAATCGTCAATTATTTGCAGACTGAAATCGTTGACAGTTCGATTCTGGACAGATTTAATTAAATTTAATAGTTTACGCCTACTAACTATATAATATTTTATATATTCTATTTAAACGCCCACCCAGGCTTATCGAGTTACCAAAACTTTTAGGTACACGGAATTACAAATAGATTTCTCGTGTATACGCTAAAATATAATAGATCAATTAAATTGAACTATTAATACAGATTTGCTAAAAGCGTTACTTTATTATTTTGGTTTTATTAACAGATTCGAAGTATTTTTTAACATCCAATACAGTCTTTCAAAAAATGAGTGAGTGTACTAAAATTACTCAAGATATGAGTTGCGCGTTTTATAAAGTGATTATTTTATTTTCGATAGATGGTTTTTTAAAAAATTGTTTACTGTTAATTTATGTGTTGAATATACTGCGATTATTTGCCGACATGCTAAAAAATTATTTGTACACTGATCGAAGCGTGTTTTCATGAATAAATTCAGATGCTTTGATTCTATTTAATGCAGTCACTGATTCTCGTTTCATACCGGCGCTGAGTGGAAACATCCCGGGCTTTTAGCAAATCACTTATTGCCAGTGGATGGATTTTCCAATTTCCCTCCGCCATCCATCTACCTGCCGCGGCGGGGACAGGTGTGTGAAACATGCGAGTCATTTGCACAGGTAACAGCGTGACCTTGGCTGCTGGATAATGGTCCCTTCGTGATTCGCCCAGACAACCTCTACGGTAAAAATCGACAGTGTTTGTCGTTGTAAATATGATATGAATGCGTTAACGATCTGTTGAAATCTCTCGTGGGATCAATTGGTTTTGTTTGAGTTTGACTTTAGTCCACATTATCGAAGCGTTTTTGTAAATCGTCGAAGTAATGGAGTGAAAGATCTTGAGACTAATGAAGGAAGGTCGACGAAGGCAGACACCATTAAGAGTTGGAATACGAAAAGCAACTTTTTTTTGTATATTAAGTTTTTTTATATTATACTATTGATATCAGCGTTGTCCTATTTGTATATACAGTTGATAATTCGTTGGTGATTAAGATGCTTTATAAAACTGTTTTTTTTAACTTGCTTTCATTTGCAGCTTCTCGTCATTAACGCCTGAATAAAATACTCGTATATTTATATTAAAGTCAAAATGTTAATTTTACTTATTTTAGAAAAACTAATAATAATTTCATTTTGAGTGTATTCAAAATTCATATTGTGATAATTTGTATATTCGCTGTCGTTTATCACTTACATATTAATTTTACATGCATATAATTTTGACACAGCAATTTAATATTTTTGACAGAAAGCACTTGGTGGAATCGTAATATAATATTTTTTATGAAAGATTCTTGAAGATGTCAACTTTGCATGTTAGCGAATCTAGTGGGAAAAAAACTGGAAAAATATTTTGCATACATTTTGACCTAAGAATTGCAGGAATGCTTTGAATTGTTTGCTGAATGGCTTTGAATAAATTTTAGGGCATGCAATGTTTTATTGGTTGTTGGTACCGCACGCTTTTAATATATACGTTGTGTATTGACGGGTATTTGCAGAACAGGCATTTGCATTTCGATGCATTTGCAGCGATTGTTTACAGGGAACTTAAATAAATACGGGATGCCAGGAGATAAACAGTTTATTAGCATATTAACATTCATTGCTTCAAATCTGGCCAATACCTGCTTTATTTAAAGTAAAAAAATAAATGCTCAATAAAATCGAATAAAATCACTAGGCACTGTCCATATAAGGCATGAAGCACCGCATGGTTATATTTTATATTCACTTACCTTAAAAAAGGTTTTCAAAGCTTTCTCACATAATTAAATAACATCAAAATTATTTATAAGTTTAAATTACAATAATAAGTTAAGGTTTTGATTCACACAGTAAAAGGCAAACAAACTCTTGAAAAAGTTTTTGAACGGATTTAAAGCCACAACCCCAAAATAAGTAAGTTACCAGTTTGAGTTTCTGCTACTTTTAATGATCGCTGTTCTTAATTGTAAGTTTATTTTGTATTTTAATATATATTTAAAAAAAACGGCATTTCAAATACTACCTTGATTTCCGTGATTCAGTAATAATGACCCATAATTAAACTTGCGTAAGATTATTTAAAACATAGTGACATAATCATTATTTATCAACGAAATACGACCCGCTGTTAATTGCCATGGAAAGCTTAATAAAGCTCTTCTGAATAACTACAGAGATTAAAGCTTTTATCACCTGTGAGTTTCACAAGTGGGACTTGAATCGTTCATTTCGAAAAATCAAGTGAACAAAGATCTGGACCTGCTGTGTTTTTATTTCTTTTTGTGTTAAACGCAATAAATAGATCTCAACACCGCCCAGCAATCTGGATGTATTTGTGTATTTATTTAATTATACTTGGGACTATTGATCGCGAGTTTTATTGGATTTTACTTCTATATATATTTTAGTCTCAGACGTACAAAAACATCTCTTAGATTGGTAAATATTTAAACTTAAGCCAATGCTTCATTTTCAAATATTTTTGATTGAAAATCGTTCAATTTAACCACTCTTATATATTTTTTTATTATATAAGGATTAGACCGCTGACTTCTGATTTAAATATCACAGGTTCGATACCCGTTCTGATTAGGGGTTGAAGACAATTAATATTAAAGTTACATGTTTCGATACAAGTATTTGTATTTGTTGTGATGTCGCTAAACATCAATGTTGTCGCAGAAAAAGAAGAAGTTCGCCATTTCTGCATCGTTCTTCATGATTCGCCCTCCTAGTATATTCTTTTGTATTAAATATTTATTGAAGATAACACAGATTCCCGGCGGAGATCCTTTTTAACAAGAGTTATACTGATAACATTCCTGCAGAGATCACGTCCTTGCAGAGGCACTAAAACTGGAAGAAGCTTCCGTGGAGTACGTGCCGTGTTTCTTTAAAGATACACCTAGCGAAGGGGTCCATTCTCATCACTCCGTACCCTAGCTAGGCGAAAAACGTGGCTACATATTCTATCACGTTATAAATAAAATGTTAAGTACATCGATACTATAATATATTTGGAAAAAATCGATTCACGCTTGAAACGATTATAATGGAATGTGAGCCCAACACTTGGCGGTTACTGCAGTTCGGTGCTCTTACCAATTGAACTACATGTACTCGCAAACACAAGGACATGTGAATATTTTAGCAAATACGTGAATCAACGCTGTTCATTTGCATCTCTCGTGTAAATTGAATTTTTTGTGATAATATACATGATCTGAAAATGCGAATGAATATTTTTTGAACAATACTTTGTACGTTTTTCTTATAAATAGCATTATATAACCGTCTAATTAAAGAAACTAACCGTCTGGTAATCCAATGGTACTTCTTTACTGACTGTCCGGTTTCGAGTTCTAAGCCAGGTGGCGCAGAAAATTATTATAAAATATATATTTTATTCCAAAAGTCTATTTTTAGATGTATTGAAATCATCATTAAAAGTAATTGCTATATCACAACTGTTTGTCCTTGAAACCTCAGCATTTGTTCTGAAATTATTTTGTATTTCCTCGAAATTCTATAAACAACTATTTCGTATTTTCGCATGCTCCACGTGTCTCTTATCTTAATACATATTTATATTAATCCTTCTCAGATATGAGTTGCTCACTTCAATCGAAATGAACGTGTCCTTCCCTGTGTTTTCTCCTTTACACATTTAGATCCTCAAAATGCCTGACGATGTACAATTTTGATTATCGCCTGCGGCAGGTACGTCCCTAGTGCTGTACCTGCGGAACTCGAGGATCATCCTTGAGAATAAGCTTTCCTAAATTAAAGAAACCATAATTAATATATTTTTTAATAAAAAGTTCTTAGTAAAATTCCATTAAAATATATTTTATTAAATATAAATAGTTTTAGTGATATCCCACATGTTTTAATTATATGTGAATAGTTTCGAAAATTCGTATTTCATATAATTTATTTTTGGAAATGCTTATTTTTTTAAATTATTAAATGCCTACATGGATTAATGATTGATTTTGATTTTGTAAAAAAATTTAAATAATTACTAGTTTAATTTATAATAAATGGCTAGAAGATTACGATTGCCATGATAATGTGTGATTACAAGTAAGACGGCTAGCATCCTCGTGTTCAGTATTAATTAATCATGCTGTGGTATTATGTGATCTTTATTGTAAATATATAATGACAGCAAATAAATTATTTTCAGGATTAGTGTGTTTATATATGAGATACAATTTTTGCGCTCTGTTAATCCAAAGAAGAAATAATATGACACGTACAATATATATTGTACGACAAGTGAATAAATAAAAGTAAAAAAAAAAACATTACGGTGTGATATTCAATTTTCATTATTTTATTGATTAATAATATATTATAGATAATCGAGTTATTTTCGCGATATTTTTATAATTAACCGAATTTGCAGAGTAACGACGTTATCATATTAAGAACAAAAGGCATTATCCTCGAGTCCCATCCCTCTTGGCGTAGTCTTTAATAGGCCGTCCTTGAAGAAATACAAGGGTGGATTTTCGCAGAGCCGAGAACGAGTCTGGCCTTTATTATTCCCATAAAATCATGAACAAATAAAATATCTCGTGTTGGTTTGCCTTTGTTTACTGGAACGCCCAGAAATTAATAAGTCTAATTGCCCGCATACCCGGCTTTATGGTTTCGCCTTCAGAACCATGTTATCGAGCTCCTCGTGCGGTATGTGGGCAAACACCGGCAGAGGGGTGCAAGTGCTTTCAGATACAACCCCCACTGAATGATTAAGTTGATTTTCGAGTATATTCGCTAAAATTATTAGTAATCAGAAATATTTATTTCAAGTGATGCGCGAATATCTCAACTAGACTGGGAAGCTACTTCCTTAGCAAGTTCCGCTCCGTTAGTTGATTTGTTAAATTACATTTGAAGGAAATCATTAGATTTATAATTTATTATGAATAGTATTAATGCGGCTTTATTTAAAATTATGTATAAAAATACTTCATTGTTACAAAAAAAAACAGCAAACATTTACCGGAGGGTCGGGGTTATAATTCGGTTAATACAATAATATTTTTTTCAATTCTATTAAAATTAAGGGCAGTGTTTTAGTTTCACATGCAAGCCAATCACTCGTTTAATTAGTATGGGGATATGATTGAATAGTTATTATCGGTATTTACTTGAGTAATTATAAGCTCATATTATTTAAGTATTCAATATTTTTGGCAGAGAGTACTTGGTGAAATTTCATTTTAATATTTTAAATAAAACAATTTTGCTAGTGAACCAAGTGTTTAATTTTATCGGAATCCGGTTTCGCCAATCTTTCACGTTGATGTCACCAATAAAAAGTCATATTATTTGGCATCATTTACATTTGAAGGTTGTAAAACATTGCATTACTTTCTTTACTCCCTGAAATAAATCTACTAAATAGTATTACTCGACGCAACGTTATCTTGTATAATTCTATACCTTTAGTGTCCAACATATAATATGTTTGTACAAACTTCATTCAATATCACTTATGCGTTTAAACTTTATCTTCCACAGTCAAAGAGTATAAAATAGAAATGCGAGGATGGACAACTTCTGGCGACAGAACATCAAACACGAACGAGCTTTGAAGAGAATATTAAACACACAGGAAGTACGACTGAAGACCTACCCTTCAGTACAATATACACTAGTATATGAATAAGTTAGTTTCCCTGCATTATAGTAGAGAACAAATAAACTCAGTTCCGGTCAAAAGTTTTATATTAAATTCTATCCGACCCACTAAAACTTTAGTATTAATTAAAGCTCGATTCAATAAAATATCTACATGCATTTGAATAAAAACTGCATACGAAGTTTTATTACTGCAGCAAATATTAAAATACTTTAACTTTCTGTATAAGTAATTTCCAGGAAGTTATACAATGTATATTTATTAAGTGTTTGAACAATGCCATGCAGGGTTATTACTTTGCAATCGCTATGAAATTATGAGTCAATTAATCATTGATTAAGTATTATCTACAGTTTTATCAATATCGATGAGATACAACAAGACACATGAGGCAGTCCAGCTTAGCAAACATCATTCACAACATGCATTTATTTCTCGTTGTCATCTGCACGAACATAGTGATTAAAATAATAGTTAAAACGAATAATGCATTTTGCGTATTTTTTTACTTAATTATGAATTTTCATAATGCCACGCATCAACGCAAAAATACCCATAGTTTTAAGTAATAAAAATCGGGTTGGCAGACACATTATTTTTAGCTGCGCTTAAGTACAGCACTTCGAATATTTCAATATAAAATTGCATTTCCATACTACAAAACAATGTGAGTACATGATTTCAGAGTACCTCTTTTAAAAATCCGTGTTTTAATATTGCAGGAAAATCTATTTCGATACATTTCTCCACGTATCCCACTTTACAAAGGTATATCGTAGAAAAAAAACCTTTTCGTCGTATCATCCCCCCGCAGCTGAGTGCCCCCTCGCCCTGCTCAAATGTCACCCCACCCTGGTGCGCGTTTTTAGTCCATTTCGGAGAAGAGGCTTCGATAAAGAGGCTTCGATGCATCCACAGGCATTTAAAAGACCGAAATACCCAATCAGAACTCCTCGCCGAAGTGCTGGATTATTTATTTGCATGTATACTTTTGGTACTTTCACAAATCTTTAATAATAGTAGAGTTGACTATGCATAATGGTAATATGGAGAGGTTTTACGCGAGTACATTGAATTCTGTGCGAGATAGGTTTAATATGCAAAATACGAATAAATAATCATTTTATCTTTATAGAAGACAACAAGCATTGAGTAAAAATGAGTTGATATCATTTTTTTGCTCATATTTAGATAAATATGCACGTCAGGTTACAATCCATTTTATTTAGAAACTCAAATATACAAAAAAATATTTACTAAATTAGAGTAATATCCACTGTATAAATTGTATTAATAATTTCAATTTAAAGACAAAAAAGTATTGTATGGAAAAAAAATACGATGTTTTGTATTTTTTCAGCTGTATATTTGCTGCTTAAGCATTATAAAGCCTTTAAGCAATATTTCCACATGGATAAAGTAACAGTAGTCTTATTTACACCATCAAGTACCCCCGTACCCGTCAAAGGCCACCCTGTTGTATTTGCACTCCCCCACCTCCATGAGTTTGTTTAGTTCCTTCGACAAACATAATAAATATGATAGTGTGCTTTTGGGTGGCAGGCTTTACTGACAGCATAATGTTTTAGGTAAACACATATATTTGCGTTATAATTACGTTAAATTATAAAGTTTTTTTCTGCACTTAAGTTCTGCTTCAATCGATTAAAACAAATGTTTAACCAGCCAAAGCTCACTTCATTAACGGTCTGAGAAATTTAGATTGCTGTTAACATAAATTAAAACGTCAAACATTTCATTTTGTACCCTGAAACTAATCTTATACCTATTTCAGATTTTTTTACATGAGAGGAGTTGTTAGCGCTTTTCTAATAAAAATATAGCAGCACTAAGAAAAGACTTTCAGTATTAGTCTAGACCTGTTCCTTTACTGAGGGTGAATTTTGAGCCTTATCTACCCCCGTCCTCAAATCTAAATTAGTGGATGGGGAAGATAATGTAGGCATGTAGGGTATCTTAATCGAAATTATGACCTTTTTTACATTGCTTAGGTCTATATATTCATTGAACTGAAATCCAAAGATCAACTAAAAAATACTTTTATTTATATTTTTTCAGTTGAATAGTATTTAATTTTTTAAAATACTAACTGTAACGGTTTTTAAAATAAATATTTTTTTAATTTTGATAAATCTTTTAAGATTTTTCACTGACTATTTTTCATACAGAAAAGTGCATGATAACAAGTTCTAGGCGTTACTTCTACATCTCTTCAGGATTTTATAAAATTTTCTCAGTACATATTAGAAGGACTTAAAAAATAAAACTATAATTAACAACCTACAAACTTCAAACTGTGAATCCCATCATGATTCAACAGCAAAGTATTTTTTAACCATTTAGTATCCATATTTTTTGTTTATATATAAAATTTTACAAGCTTGTCTTAGAAAACAAATAGTTTATTGTACTCGGTATATCTTAAATTGGTTTGTGACATAACAATGCTTTGAGTTACAGTATAATTCGCTGTATATGTCGCTACTTTGATAAGGGCTGTGGATATTTGTCGTCATATATCACAGACTTATTTCATTACAAATAAATCGAGTTTTTTTCGTAACGAGTGTATTGAGTCATAACTTTTATTCTGAGTTTATATTTCACGCTTCTCTTGGTTTCGCATTGAGCATTTTCAAGTATCGTTTGAATAAATCACCAAAATCGCGGAGAGCCTGAATTACACCTTCTTTGCCCACTGTGCTTCGTTTTCAATTTATTTTCAAGTGATACGTATGTCTTGAGGGGCCCTTCTTTCCGAAATAATGACATGCTCTTCCAAAGAAATGCGAAAGAAACATTCCATTTACCTTTACGTGTGTACATTTATAACGCATTGATTTTCTGTAACCTTTTTGTACAAATCTCGTCTGAACATTTGTCGTAGCATGTATATCCATGAACCTAAAGGTTATTTAAATGCTACAAAATATTTTTATTAAGTCATTCAATACTTTGAAATTATTTATAAAATTCTTTTGAATTTCTAACACAACCTATTTTTTTTAAACTTGTATAATGATTTATTTTTAAGGTCAATATTTTTTTAACAGAATAAGTCTTTTAATTCTGTAAACAAACCCTTTTATTTAAAAAAACGTTTCCTTTCAAGAACTTACCCTAATCTTCTGATAGCAAAATACACATTTATTCTACCTACTTGTATATATATTTTTCTTTACCTTATGTCTTCTAAACAAAACTTTTACTTGTATTTGCTTACAGCACTTATGTACCAACGAAATATAATAAAGGATTATTAAAGAATAAATTCCGAAATAATTTTTATCTGTTATATTGTTGAACTGTTCCAATATACGTTAAAAAAAACTAATTTCGGAATAATATCCACGAGTATTTTTTTATTTATTTATTGAGAAACAAGCTCCATGAGGAGTATAAAAAACTAACAATACTGTTTGTATGTGGTTATAAAAAATATTACACATAAACAAAGAAATACAAACCAATATAAACAAAATAAATTAATTATCAAATATATCAATATTTTACTTTCTTTATGTGAGTTCTATAAATTAAATGAATTATTACATATTTAAAACCAACACTATAATAGACCTCTTATTTCACAAGTCGATAAAAAAACCACCATTATATATTCTGGGACACCTACAAATGCCTACTACTGGTTTATGTTCAAGGTTTGCCATCCCTCTAGTTTTCACTACCCTGATCCTTCCGCCTCATCCCTTATTCTAGGCAGTAACTTTGGAGGTGGATTTACAAGGCAAGAATTCTTGAGGTTATGAGCCTATTTAACCCTCTCAACTACCAATGACTCAACGACAAACGCTGAAATGTTTAAAGATACACACAAATATCCTCTGACAATCATTCAGATATTATAACATAAAAAGCGATTTTTTTTGACAGTAAGAAAGGCAGTATTTCTAAACTCACAAAGATAAGTTTTTTTTCTTCTAAATGGACTTAAATATAAATGAATAAGAGTTTTATAATTTCATAAACATTTGTCTCTTCGGCTTATTATATTAACGTTATTATTCAGACATGACATTAAGATGCTATCAGCGAAAGAAGGCCGGCGATACTATCGCTGCATCCCGACGATCTATTAGAGTCTTCGGCCGTCCGAGAAGCTCTTCTTCAGCCGGGGAGGCTGCCAGGCCCCTCGTCTCCCGAGGATTTATCGTCTCCTCGTGGCGCATCAGCGGGGCCTGTGACGTCACGCTGAGTTATGGGACCCTCGATTGCATCCCGATTGCTCGAAAACTCGCGGATAGACAATACGGGGAGACGAATCTAATTCATCAATACGATGCGCTTGAGGTCCTTCATCCAATATCGTATAGCTATAGCCACAGTTAAGATTTGAACTTACACCTCGCAGTCTAGTCTCATATTGAATTCAACCCTTTAAGCTTTAAAGCTATAACACTACTTTATAAACTGATTTATTCAATAATAATAATTACATCATTGGTTTGCGTCCGTGCCAAGTTAAATTAGTTATTAAAATATTAATTTCAGTCACATTTGTATTTAAATAAATACAAGAATGTTTTCGAGCCACAAGTATTTATTAAGCAATAAGATACATCGGTTTCAAACTTGCATATAACGATTCAAATTCTCGCTCAGTTAACGAGCCGCGGTGATTGAATTGAATCTGCGCCAGGTCTCAACGGCCGAGAGGTGTGGGTTCCTGTCTAAAAAAAAAAAAACATTTTACTCGGCGCTAAAAAAGTATATATGTAATTTTTTTTATTTTTTTTTATTGACGTTTTTCTTTCAAGGTCAAATAAAGTCTTGAAGATGTCGAAAAAATTTTTATAAAACGAAAACTTTTCATAACTAAAATTTGTTAAATTTTATTTTTTAACTCGACCTATACCATAAGTTTATATGAAATCTTTTATTCCAATAAAAAAAAGACTCCTAAATGTTTAGGCCTCTAGATCCGTCAGTCGTAATAATCTCCAAATGCCTAAAACTTCAATCGGGAAAACACATACTTATCATATTAATATTTAAATTATAAATAATAAAAAAAATATTATTTGTAAAAAACAGAATGTATCTAACTTTTGGCATTTAATTTTTTTTGATTGGTGCCGTAGATTTTTCGCAAAATATTTTCTAAAACTATCCAAAAACTACTCGAAAATGGACCCAGCCCCGATCTCAGCCCCCCTAACTATTGTTAACTAATTCATAAATATTTGTTTTTATTGTATTTTTTTATTGTATTTTTTATTGCATTGCATTTCACACGTCTTGTACTACAAACCTAAAAAAAACTCACGTGAAAATATTCTAAATTTTTTTTAAGTATTAGTTCATAAGTAAATCGCTTGAAATTCTCGTTTCGCTGTCTCTTCGTTAGTACATTAAACACTTGCTGTTTTTCCGTTTAATAAATCCGAAGTCTCACTCGGAGCCCGACTCGCATGTCTCCGGCATATTTTCTTGGCTCGGCGACAGCTCCGCTCGGGGGACTTCGGGAATGTTCGGGTCCCGAGGAATGCAATCTGAAATTTCGCCGGCGATATTTTAGTTTCAATGCTGATCTTGTTCTAAATCGCGTTGTCCTCGCGGCCGGTTGATCGTTTTTCGCTATTTTTTTTTTCGTGTTGTAGTCATGTATTTTCAGCAGCAGGTCTCCGTTAACGTGATTCATTATTGTATTTTATTTTTTCAATATTCAAATACAAAAAAATACCACAGGATGAATATGTTTATTTAATAGAAAAAAATGGACATATTTCATAGCTCGATCGTCGAATTAAATCGCTGTGAGAAAATAAACAGTAAAAATTTTAATTTATGAATGTGACTTCAGATAAATACATATTTATTTTAGAAATTGAATCTATATACTATGGTTTCTTTACTATATACTTATACATCGTTCACGCCACAGTTACATTTTTTTTTAAAGTTGCTAACTAACAATGCATTAATTTTAAGTTGATTAGGTTTTTAAGCGCCAAGTTTACTTTCAAGCGAGCTATAATGGCCACTCTGAGCTTATGTTTCTCTTTTTCCTTGTGGTTTTATTGGTTCTCACATTATATTCTACTGCTTAGAAGCACTTTTGAAAGCTCACATCGTTGCTAATCGAAAAACAACCTTAAGCATTTGACTGGAATGTTCTGAAACCATTAACTTCAGCGGAGTCTTCTAACAGCCACTTCAGGCTTCTCCAGCGAAACCCGCCCCTTACAGTCGAGGGCGTGGAGCCGTCCTACCCCTAGTTTTTTTAAACGGGACAATAAAACAACAATAAGTTGTTTTTGTCATATATTTTTTATATAAGTATTCATTTATAAAGCCGTCATATGAAATATATTTTTAAAATAAATATTTAATCTAAATAAAAACGAACATGCTTTGAATGGAGGTCAACGTGAATTAATATGCCTATTAACATTATTCACGCCTCAAAAAAGAAACAACAAGCATTAAAAACTATTATCACAAGGGGATATATTACAAAAAATTCTGCAGATAAATTAGAGCATGATTATTTGATCTGGAGAGTTTTTGCTGAAAAAATATATAACTTTTATGTTTATCACAAATCAACGAATTCCTTTGTCGAATCCAGTTTTGAATAATAAATATATCAATAACTCTTCTTAATATTTTCAACACCACGTGCTGGGCAAGCCAAGCTTCAGGGCTTGTAAAAAAAATACAGCTACTCTCAATAATGTATATATTTTTAAATATTTATATATACATATATATTTGTACTTAACAGGGTTATTGAGGCTTTATAGCACACAGTAAAGAAATCCAACAATATTCGTCTTTGAAAAGAATATTTAAGTACACGCGAATATTTTTTTTTCAAGATGATATAATATTAGTATTGACTAAGTGGTTATATTGGGATACTTTTCGGATTCTCGGTAGCGAGACAGTCCTCAGACGAATTGAATCAATAAATCTCCTCATAAAAAATACCAGATAACTTTCTCAGATATAATTGGCATTTATCCAAAGATTAAATCTCGGAGCACTCTCTGGTATCTTAAGAGTACATAATTCCTGACACATCGTTTCAATAAATCTTCATCATCACCATCAACTTGTCTCTGCGCTACTGGATGTAGGCCTCTCTCAATGAGCGCCATTGTTATCTATCCTGGGGACTCTTTGTCAAATTACTTCTGTTTTACTAAATCATCTGCCAAGAAAGGATGTGCGCAGCGATTTTCTGTGCAACGTGTAATCATAAGCAAACATTTAAACGCAAATTGTTTTTAATAAAAGTTCTTAAAATATTATTGTTTATCTGTAAATAAATGTACTGCAGAGTGTTTTCTTTTTAAAATTTTTAATAATATATTCCATAAATATAATTTTAAAAATCCAATCTCTCCGTATAATTACAATAAATTCAAAACTGCTGTGTTAACATAGTTTTAATACCTTGTCAAAAGTTTATATGAAGATTTAGAGTTTTCCAGCTAAAATTTAAATATAAAATAAAAACAGCCGTTTCATATCGTAACGTCTTTGTAAATTAACATAATTTCAATAAAGCCTTGAAAAAAAATGCCCAAATTACAATAAAATTGTAGTATTTTTTTTTACCTGTATGAATATTTTTTCTTACGTGGAGTATTGTTATAACTACAAAATATGCAAATACTTCGAATAAATTAATAAATATGTATAAAAAAATATTTCGGTATGGTCAAATTCAATATATTTAAATACACGTATAATAAGCAGAAATATTTTTACTAAATCTACTTTCTCTAATATATATTTTTCTTGCATTAAAACTCTTGTAAATAATACTTTGAGCCAGAAGGCAAGACAAAATAATATAATGGCACATGGCAAAAAATTTTAAATATTTTTTATAGGCGATTATGGGGTATTTAATAATATTTACGTCAAGCACTATTGATGTGATGAACACAATAAATTACACGCTATAAAAATGAAACGACGTGATAAAACTTTTAAATGATATATTACAGAATACCTGAGGCTTATTATTTTGTAGTCTTATATAGCTTAAAAGTTATCTCGTACGATATTTTGATGTGTGCAACCGATTTAAATTTTTTTTTAAATTAAATTTCATCCTTTAATTGCCCAGTGGATTTCACAATAGCTTTTTTAATTCATTCATTCATTCATACGTTGAGCACAGTTAGAGAATTTTTTTTAATTTAGTTAAAAATGGTTATTGTCTTCAATTTCAAAGCTAAGGAAATACAATTAAAATAACGCTTTCTTGTTATATTTTCTGTTACTTCTTTATTTACAACAAAACGAATTCTGGCTTTTTTTTCGGAACAAAAATGTCTATTAGGGACATTTTATTTTAAGTAAGACTTTCGTGTATTTATAATACTTTGTGTGGGGTGGTTTTAAGATAAATCCTCGTCTGGTGTTTTGACAAACACCATAGCTGGAGTTTTCTTGCAAGCCAAATTTAAACATTTTTCAGATACTACTTGACTCATATTAAAAATAAAGAACCTTTCGTACTTAGATCCCTGATAAGATATTGCCTGAATGCAACAATGCTTCATATTTATTTAAAAGAATTATACCTCAACAATTATTAATGATGCTTATAGTATCATTCTGATCTTTAGCATTATGGGAATCCTTTTATAGTGTTTTGAAAGCAGAATTAATATATTTATAATTGACGCGTCATTAAATGTTGAAGGTTTTATTTATACGTAAAACTTTTGGATTCTGGCACCTTTCATTATGGAAAATTCATTTATAATGCTTTGTATGTTAAAATGAAATGCAACTTAGTTTTTCACGAAAAATGAGAGCCTCTTTGATTTTTTTAAATACAAAACAAAAATTAACGAATCATCGTGCAGCAACTTATTATTCTGATTTTTACCGCAATGAAAAAACTATTTATAGGCAAAATTCACACATCTAAATAATTGAACCGTTATGACAACATTACAGTAACTTAAAAAAAATTATAAAATTAATTTCCATCCATACAAATCACCGTGATGTTCAATGAAGAAAAATCTATTAATAATGTATTTAACCCCTTAAATGCCATGAAGCGTCGTCGCGTTCCTCTCGCTAGTTGTGAAAAATGCCAGCGTCGCGAAAGCGCTCCTTTTGACAGTTAATGAGACTCTAGCATCATCGGGACATTCCGAATACAACCCATGTGCCAGATTTGACTTTTTGATAGAACATGCCAACACAGTTTTTCGTCAGCATTATGTGCCCAATAAACAGCTAAGTATAGATGAATCTCTGGTTGGAACAAACTGCCAAACCACAATCAAACAATATTTACCAAATAAAAAACACCATAAATGGGGCACAAAATTTTGGATGCTCTGTGATTCTATTACTAAATATTGTTTAGGTTTTTATTGTTATCGTGGGGCACAATCAATGAAGATAAGGATGAAATAAAAAAGATAGGTCTTGGTTCTGTAGTGGTGGAAAAACTCCTATGTTTGGGAAACTATTTCAATAAAGGATACCATCTATTTACTGACAATTTCTATAGCAGTATAGAGTTATCCAAGTCACTTTTGTTTTTATTATCATAGTATAAAATCTTCTTAAGAGAACGTTGAAAAAATTATGAATATTGGTGTATTGTAACGGAAATGGTGAATATTTCTCTTGTTCATATAAATTATCTTTAAAAATGCACTTTTTTACTGGCATTTTTAGCATACATTGGTAAAATATGTATGGCACTAAAAGGGTTAAAGCAAAAATAAAAAGCTTTTTTTCTGTTAAGACATCCCCAATATTTGATTTGGTTCTGCGGGTATAAAATTAATACAATAGTGTATGTATTTTCACGGCGATCCTCCGTTATATAAGGTCCAGTAAAGTTCGAGGCACCGCGACACGCAGGGTGAAAAAAAACCACCCCCTGGCCGAGGAGGCCGGGCATATTTTCATTCCACTTAATTCCTTTTCTTTCATCGCTGAAATGTCCCTCCCCTATCGCGGCCTTCGTGACTGCCGGCCGGCCATTTGAGATTTCACTGATGACCGAAGCCACAGAAAGGGAGTGCACGCGGCCGCGATCTAATTTATTTCGCCTTTTACGATATTAATTTTTCGATATGGCTTCTGCTGTAATTTGCGAGGAATTATAATATTTTTATACGAAATGATTGCTCAATAAAATATTTATCTATGATTGCCTCTGCGGTTCTTATTAGTTTTATTGAAATTAGTTTCACACAGTAAGATGTTGATTTATAGACAATATACGATCGCGTTACCAATTTGTATAATTTAATATACTATATAATCGATTATGGTTATAAAATTTTAAGAAAAAGTTTTTTGTCTATATTTCGCCTTTTACGATATTAATTTTTCGATAATTCTGCTGTAATTTGCGAGGAATTATAATATTTTTATACGAAATGATTGCTCAATAAAATATTTATCTATGATTGCCTCTGCGGTTCTTATTAGTTTTATTGAAATTAGTTTCACACACACTGTGATATTGATTTATAGACAATATACGATCGCGTTACCAACTTGTATAATTTAATATACTTTATAATTGATTTTGGCTGTAAAATTTTAAGAAAAACTTCTTGCTAAAACAGGTTTTTTATTATTCTATTATTGGGCGTATAAGAATCTGGATACAGTCGCAAAAATATCAATTAGTTTTAAACTACTTAATAACCACGTTTTTACGTTTTTACTTAAGCACGTTTTAGATCTCAATGTTCTGATAATTTATTCTATCAAAAAAAAATATTTTTACTACTGCTTGTATTTTTTATAATAATCTACCTGTATATCAAAACTAACAAAGTCTTTTCTTTTTTTTCAGGTAAGTCACCTGTCAAAATATGCCATCACGAACATCAATAATTCTTGTAACGTAAGTTATCATTTTAAAAAATCCTTTGGATTTTTTGGATAGAGCCTCATAGGCATCGTATTTTCTGGACCAAGTGGTATTTAAATACTCTTCATGTGCTATAAACGCTTTTAAAATATCTACAAGTGAATATTAAGTATCATGATAGATATTCAATAAATAACTTATCATTAAGAATTTTTTTGTCGTATTGGTAAGTACGAGTCTATGAGAAGGGTTTCAAATAATTTTCTAGCCGGATAGAGGTTTATATGGTTCAAAATAATTTTGAAGAGAAGTTCATTTGACAGTGCAGGCTTTACGCGCCAGCTTGATAGGGTTCCGTAAGCTCCACTGAATGCCAATCCAGCAATTAAATTTAATGAATTTTCAGCGTGACATTTATTGGTGTAGTGTAGAGGGAGAAATGTGTGCTTACTCGACATAAACTTTATAGTTTTAACAACAGACGGACGTACTGTTTGTACAGATGTATTATTTATGATGTGATACAGATAAACTAGGCTAATGGTGTGTCGTTATATTGACAAATACTCCAATAAAAATAATAAATATTTTATTTTCATTTTACCAGTATCGTAAGTATGAAATGACATTAGTAGGTATATTGTGTATTCAATATGCTTTCTTATAAGTAATTAGTCATAAATTAATCGTTTATGATTTTAAGCTGATATTATATTTATAAATATTGGCAGCCAACGTTTACAAAAATCTAGATCAAGTATTTACATTATAATATAAAAAACTTGGTTTTGTAAGTCAAGCGTTACTTGACTTACAAAACGGTCCCAAATGTGCAACCAAAAAGTTGGAAAAGTAGCAATTTGCTAAATTATTTAATTACATATAAACTGTTATGCGAAGTTGTTCTGAGTACTTACGAAATTGATCATTTTCACATTTAATGCCCCCGTAAAATTAGGCGACGTAAGCCATAATGGTCTCTATTGTGCTATCGGCAGGGGCAAATATCGCGTGCGCCGTAATGACAAGCCACTACCTGGAAATGCCGGCGTATTGTTATTTCGCACGAAACTATTCGCTTCGAATAACTTATACCCTGAAAAAACCCCACAGCCTTATGTAAATAGCGCGAATAATCGCTTACTAATTATCTGTACACAAAAAAAAACTTTCTAATTTTCTTTAAAGTTTACAGTGCTTTTCTGGTGAGGAATATTTTAGGTGTATTTGAAAAAAATCACTGTAATCAAATATATATGATTTCGCGTTTATTTTCATATATCTGATCCACGTGGCAGGTTGTTGACTATATCTTCGAATATATCCCTGTCTTTGCCCTTTTTTCCTTTGATTTTTCTTTGGACAATCAGCTGGAGGATGCTATATTTGTTAATGCGAAAAATGTGAACAAAATAGGAAACCTTTTTCTTTCTTTGCGCATTCTGTGCAAGAATTCTTCTATGCAGCCACATATCTGTCGCCTCAATTCTTCGCATAGTAGCTGTCTTGAGTGTCCAAGCTTCAAGTCCATAAAGAAAAACTGAGACGACTTAACACTTGGTGAATCTCCAGCGAGATTTCAGGGTTATATCTCTTAAGTATATGTGTGATGTCTCATTTCTCACTTTAATTTCCTGGTCAGGATCCTAGTTCTCATTTAACCAGCTGCCCAAATATTTTTTTTTTATATCAATGTATTGAATAGAGCGCGCTATTAGTGTAAAATTCGTTATACTAATTTAATTTTAAATATTTTAAAAGTTATAAATGCAATAATTGATGTGTTCACCAACCTTCTCTAAGAAGACACACTCGAAGAGGAAGAACAAATTTCGACTGTCGTTGTGAAGGCTTTGCTGCTGTCTTGAGTGTCCAAGCTTCGATTCCATTATGGGGAACTGAGGATCGAGAAGACAGATTTTTAGAAATCTACCAAGATAAATCTTTATATTATAAAATATTCAATTTCGACTTATCAACCTATTCAACCTATCCATACATAGCTGGCAGATGTTTCAACAGTAAATAAGGTCTGTCAATTTAACAACTTCAGTTCCTTGGGTCGGCAGGATGTACTTAAAGTTTCGGGAGGAGACTCAACATAAAAAGATCGCTTAGTTTTTGTCTATGACCCTCGCAGGTCTACTGCGCGGTCTGGTGGGAGAGGCACTTTATAAAAGGGGAATCCAGATACGCCCAGCAGTAGTGTCGTATCTATGGTCCTTGGGACTTCCGCGGAACGAATGGCTCTTTTTATTTGATCGTAGGAATAGAGTAGCCTTTTTGAATGTGAAACATGTGCGCTATATCCGGTGGAGGGAGGAAAAATAATATAAAACTTATATGGCCGAGCGCAGAGCATGTCCATGCTTTTATTTTAATATCTACTTGTATGTTAAGTAATGGCAATATTAATGTGATAAATATTTGTAATATATTCATTGTGGAATGCGGCGGTTTTTCACGAGTCTTGGTTTGCACCGGTCACAAATAAAAACGAATATGTGGAAAATCACTCAGTATTTTACTCAAAAGTATCCTAATTTTTATGTTTTCACTTGACGCGGTATGAATTAATTGCATTATAAAACGATCGACTGTAGTTGCATAATTAATATATTGTAATCAAGCTTGTGATAACTGAAGTTTCAAAAGCAATATTTTCAATATGATTTAAGTACTTGTGGTTGTGATAATTTTCGTATACTGTTTTCCTATAATTTATTGCATATCCGCTAATGGTCTCGTGGAATTCTCCGGATATCCGACTGTGCATAAAACTGCAGACCTATCGAGTTGCTTGCACATAGTGGCGATTGTTAAATGCATATCAATTGCATATTCGGAAAGCAGCTGCTCACCGCCAAAGGCAAGTCGGAAATTTACAAAATTTGAATAATTGTATGTTAGTTTCTCTGCCATCAGTATCGAAACACAAGGCGGAATTTCCGCATAGAATCCAGCAAACAATTTTAATACTCGTGCATTGTATTTCACATAATCAAAACATATTACATAGCAATAATTAGAATGTTACCTAACCTAACCTAACTAAATTTTATTTTTATACTTTCGAGAAGAGATGGAATATAAGGCATAAAAATATTATTAAATAAAATATGTACTCACAGTATTTTTATTGGGTTTCATTCCCTGGGTGTTAAGCTGCGACAATTTTTTTATCAGAGTCCCATCGCTGTATTATTGTGAATCTAAGATAAAAATTAAATTAATAATTATTACGCGTTCACACCGAAAATAGCTATATTTCTCTTTATCAATAAACAAAGATTACTTACAATGTTTTTTTTATAAATATTGCAATAGAATTTCATTTATATACGCATATTCAATTCAATTGTAGTTGAACTCTGTTAGCAATTATATTTTAATATATATATTTCAGTGGAATCTATTATAATATGTGAGCTGTGTTTCAGGAAATTGTTTTTGAACATTTATTATATAAACGTTTTCCATGCCAGAGAGGTTTCTTTATTTCAGAATATTTATAACTCGACGTTTACAAAACAATATAATAATTTAAAATATCATTTTTAACGCTTATATATATTTATGCAGTATATGTAAAATATTGAAAAAGAAACAAAACCTCGTTTTTACCTCAAAAAGCAAACTTGCGTAAGTTATTGCAAAAGAAACCATTTTTTCCTAGTTCATAGAAATACGGGCGTTTTTTTTTTGTCGCTGCCAAAAGTTGACCTTTCAGTTGTTATAAAGTTGACCAGCTTTGTTTGGGTCTCTAATTAAACGGGAAACTTGTGTAATTTATCGGACCCGTACACGAGACTGTGGTCTCGCAACTTGTTTTGTCCTCTTTATTGTAAGCAAGACCCGCACAGATGTTGTCTATTTGATGGAAAACAATATATATGTTTATTTTCATTCTAGAAGTTTTATTTTATTCATATTTATTTTTTTGTGGTTATTTATAATTTCGTGAACGGTGATAATTTTAATATTTATTATAGGTAAGTAGGCAAAATTTTGCAGTCCCTGTAAAAATTAATCAATTGAAAAATAATGTTATTTGTCCAATAAAAATTAGCGGTGCCGAAACGTTTGATTAAAGATTCAATAAGTCCAAAAAGCAAGATATTAATAGTAATTTATTTTTTTTAATCAATTTCATTAGTATTTTAAGTGCACCCTGTATAGGCGTTTCTCTCAGCTCTAGAGAGTGATTTGATGTAGTTGCAATACACGCGTACAAACTTTGCCCAGGAGTCCGTTTACCATTCGCATTATATATTTTTATGTCGGAAACATAAAGCATATCCCTGTTTACTTGTAAAATTTATTGTCGTTGGTTTTATAGCGGTTTTTGCTTTTTATGCTCTCAGATACAAGTTATCTTCTTTTACAATGTAAACGCATCGCCATTATGCGGCCTATGTAAGTACGAAAGCAAGTCGTAAAAACGTTCAAGTCCAGGGAGATGTATCATATTATATTTATATGTTAGACACCGAATATTAAATGCGGACACAGGAGAGACTTTATAATACAGATCGTTTCTAATTATTGTATATATATATATTTACAAAAATGCTCTTCTACTATGTCGTTTGACTATTAGCTTAAATTATAAGAGTTGAGATATCTCCTATTCAGTTTATGAAAAGAAAATAAGACATCTTGATTTTATAATCTCCGTACAAGTAGTCTTTTTATAACAACGTTTTATTGCTAGTACACCAAAGCGTATTGCTTTTTTTCTTTACCGGAAAAGCAGAGCGCACATTTTAAATTCCTATAACTTAACCGCAAGAAAACCAATTTTCCGGGAGACGTAAGTAAATCGAAAGACCATTTCCTGGCCGCCTCGGAGCCGATTCATCTTGAGTTTTCAATACTTATAGCTTCGCTCTCTTCGGCGTCTCCTGCAGAAGTTCGCACTGGATAAACCAAAAATCACTCCACATACTTGCGAAAACACCTTTTTTAAAATTGTCCTGAAGACTGTTAATTTTTAATGCATGAAATAAAATTTATAATTATTTCATAGAACAAAGTCATCAAGAGTTGATTTGCGTCTTTCGGCGTTTCAGCTTTCAGGCTGGAGACGTTTTCAGAGTGAAGTGTCTAGAAACCAGCATAAACTTTAAAGACACCAAATATAAATAGCCATTGGTTTGTATCCGCTTTGGACGTTCAAGGAGTTCTTTGGAATGAATAAAATCGTCGTAACTTCCTAGCGATTTTTATTTAAGCTATTATTGTTGAATACTAGAATATTACAAATAAAACAAGTCGTACATGTACTCGTGAACTTAATTAATCGTACAACGGCCCACAAAACATGGCCTACTCTATATATCTGTATAAAATACAACAATTCATTATAATTTAATGTTATCATTGACTTTAGAGAAGTCGGAAATACTAAATGAATGACGAATCTTTGATTATTACTAATATGATTAAGCACATTAGTTCACACATAGAAGATGATTAAAGAAACTCTCAGAAAAATATCATGATTTGTGTGGGATTTGAACCCACATCCTCAGGCTTACATGGCCGGTGTACTAACCCTTGTACTAACGAATCACTTCCGTTAATCGATAATTTTTAACAATCATACTCTACATATGAACGATCAATCATAAAATCAAGCAACAATCGTTGTCACAACTCAGGCAGAATATTTTTTTATGACTATCGCATATCACGAACGCCGGAGGGGCTGCGAGTTCATCGCCAGCCCGACGGGAAGCCGGAAGCGCAGCACTCCAGCACCACTTCCGGTGGTCTGTAATTGCCTCACCCGGCCAGCAACAAGGCGGAGGCTCTGAGGCTCGGAGGCTCGGCGGCTCGGGAGGCTCTGGGGCGCGTCCCTCGTCGGCCACTCCAGCTCGCCTCATCTAATAACTCGCTAAATTAGTGTTTATTACCCCATCTTGCAGCTCTGAGACGCCAGCAACACCACACTTTGAAGCTTTTTTTAATATTAAATTACACAAAAAAAAAGCTTTTATATACAAGCGAAATGCAGTTACTAAATATGAGTAAGCAGTTCAATGCATTAAATGTAATTATTTATAGAAAAATACCAAAACAAGTGAATTGGACGTTCGTTCAAAAACAACAAAAATTATACCAAAGTAAATATTAGAGTACGTGTTTTTTTTATGCTTTTTTATGTTGGGCAGAAATTATCAACTTGGTTTTAGTAAATGTATTTAAACTGGTTTAATATTTAGTTAAAATACAATCGGTTTAATATAATTAAGATCTTAAGCAAATGTTCAAGTATTGAAGTTTAAACCGTTTCGTGGTAGGATTACTTTCAGAAGTTCTTGAGTGGAACGATAAGTGGTTTTATTTTGTAAATAATTTACATTGTGTTCAAGCTTTAAAATAAGTCATAAAAACATTTATATTGTAAATCTTTCACTTAAGGGCTCATTCTGTTTGCAGCGTGATTTTTTTTAATTTCCTTCAGAGATACAACACGAATAAAAACTAGTTTGATGCAGGTTTTGTGATTGAAACAATAAAATACAAATACAAGTATTTTAAAAATTTACCAAGAAAATCGATTTAATTAATTTCAATTAAAAAATATATCATTCAGTGAAAATATGTTTCAAATGAGGCACTTACCGTTTTAAGTCTTTCAATTTAATTTTTGAAGTATTTTGTTTACAATTTATGAGTACGGCTTTTACACTTAAAGCTGGAAATCAAATCACAAGTATCTATTATAATTATATTTGTATAATTTTATATTATTATTTTTTTGTTCGTGAAAAAAAATATATTTCTACCCATATATATATATTTTATATATAATTCCAGAAATAACGTTTTATATCAGTGTTTTACCCCATCCCCTTCACAAAATATCAATATTTGCTACTAGTCGTTATTGTATTATTAATAAGAGAAATAAACTGCTCGTAAACACGATGCCATAATTTTAAAATTACATATTATTAAAAATATACTGCTTTCTTAATTAAAAATAAATCACATATTAATAATGACTAAGTTTCCTTTTTCTGAGTTATAGAAGCGTGGTGGTGAAGTACGAAGAATTTACAAACTCAGGTTATTTTTTTTGCTTTCCTAAGAAACGTACAAATGCACAGTTTTCTCCCTTTCAGCGGGGGTGAAAAATCATATTTCCACAGAAAGGCGCGAACTGGCTTATTTCCACTTCACTTGTTGAGTGGGGGAGCAGAAATTAAGTGATTAATTAGGGGAGCCTGGCCTTAAGTGACTTAAATATTGTTTATGGGGAGACAGGCCGAGATGTGAATTATGATAATTTGATTCATGGCAAGTCTCGCCTTGAAAAAGACATCAAAACGAAAACAAAAATACCTACGTAGGTCGCGAAATTCCACACTTCATATATTTTACCAAAAATTTCTAGGTTCTAGCTTATGTTTATATTTATTATACTCAATAAGCACTTGCTATCAAATCTAACTCTATATTGTATATTATTATAAATGAATTTCATTTATGTTTAAAATGATTTGTTTTTAATATTTTTGAGTAAAATACTTGAGTGATTTTCCACATGTTCGTTTTTTATTTGTGACCGGTTTCGCCAACCTTTCACGTTGGCATTATTAAGCAGAGTTTGACTATTGACTCTGTTTGATAATGCCAACGTGAAAGGTTGGCGAAACCGGTCACTAATAAAAACGAACACGGGGAAAATCACTCAAGTATTTTATTCAAAAATATTAAAATGGAATCCCACTAAGTACTCTCTGTCAAAAATATTCACTTTGATTTGTTTTTGATTAATTTTACTGGTGTTTCTAATTTTCAGGTATTGCATTGAATATATGAAAAATAATTCTTCGAAAATTCTTTTGCTTTTCACTGATCGGAATTTATTAAAAAACCAGGATTGGTTTCTTTTGTCGGAGTATTTTTATGTCTATCAATGAAAAAATATGAACGTGGTATATTTCACACAATTATAAGTGTTTTTACATTGAATTGTTCCTGAGTAATAAAATCTAGTCTGCTGGTTAAATTATCCCTATACCTTCAGCTTGTACGAGAAAGTTTAGTTTTGCGTCCACATACAACTGCCTTATTCTAATTTATACGGGACGTATCTCTGGTGCAATATATTTGGCGTAAACTGCAGCTCTGCTGAAACTTGCATAACTTCTGCCAGCTCTGCCCCTGTGGAGGCTTCTCGCACTTACCCCTTGTGATTAAATCTCGTGCTCACGATCGGGGGAAGTCCCCATTGTTGATTAAGGTTTTGGTGCATTGTAACTCCCGGTTAAACGGATTCTGAACTTGACTATCCAGTGGGGAACAATATATAGCACTTATGACCTAAACTTACCAGCGCCTGAAAATTGTTCCTGAAACGACAAATGATAAGTCCACGTGTATTTTTTTTTATTTTAATTTTTTTTTCTTTATAATTAAGTGGTTCAAATAGTCAATAATCAATAATCAATAATCGTATCCTGAGTTTTGAGACAAAAATATTTTATTTCTTTGATTCTTATATTACACTCACCTGTTTCAATTCTTTAGTGTATATTGAATCTCACGTTTATTTTACGTTCCTCATATTACGATGTCGGTTTTCTGATATTTATTTACTTGGAATGAACGATGCGGGACATTCTATAACGTCTCCCGTAAACTAAGCACATTAATGGAACTGCAGAGAGCAGGCCACTGCACTGAAGTTCTAACAAATGTGCGTCGGGCGGCGGCACTAAATTTGGGAAGCGCTGGCCGCTCTCCAGGCCAGTGCTTCTAAATTTTTAATGATTTATTATCTGCATGATATAAAGTCGTTCTATAGAATTTTTGAACAATCTTATATATACGTTATTTTAAAGATATCTGACTAGAAATGTTTTTTTTTTTGTGGACCAATATCCTGAATCTCTTGCTGTGGCTTTAAGCAGCGAATTTAAAAAAAAATTCTGAAAAGCGTCTGTTTTTTCACCTTCACTTCCTCAAGGTCGCGAATTGTGAGTTTTCGCAAGGCCGCCTCAGTAAATATTGGAATTTCCATAAGATTGAATACTTCTTGGATATTTTTTACGCTCTGCCAATAATCTAAATTTAAACTATATCCATTAGTGGAATTGTGAGCAGTTCGACCGAGGGTGGTTCTATGTAATCCATTAGATATAATGGACGAGAAATATACCCCAACCCCCATTCCCAGCGAATTGCCGGCATACCAAGTTATACACCACCAATAAATTTTACTTTTAAATTGATTGAATTTATGATCGACACACATTAAAGTTACATGCTTATACTAATAGTTTATTCATTGCTCTGTGAAAAAATTTCTAGTTTTTTTTACATTGTGAATGTTTAAAAAGATTGATATTTATATTTTCAACTGCACGATTAATAGACGTTTATATTCAATTTCATGTGCTTTTGAGTGCTGTGCTTGTATGGTGAATGGCACCCTGAATATTTTTTCAGGATTTCATTGCAATACTTGTCGTTAATATCCATCTCACGAACACTTCCCTTCCAAGGGGCGATCGTCACTTATGCTAATCTTTATATTCCATGCGTCACCAACAACGTTGAAGTGCAAACGGTCAATGTCACATTCGTCTCGCTCGCGTAAATATTTTACACGAGTTATTACAAAAAGGCGATAAATCATAAAATTTCCCCGCTTTCGACAATTTTCATCCATCATTTTTCGCATTTAATTATATTCAAAATTCGGTTTGAAAATCGGAGTATAATTGTATAAAAAATTCGACATATGTGCAGGCAAACAATGCGGTTTAATTAATGGAAATACAATATTCACTAATTCAATACACTCATTGGTTATTTTAAATATCTACATTTTGGATATCCACCATTATGAGGTTCTCATTTTTAATGAATATCCAAATTATTGTTTGTTCACGCGTTTGCCTTTCAAAAGGTTTCAGACTGAAAAAACTTCTGAAATACAAGAGTTGCCTCTTAGTCGTTATTTCGATATTCATATATGCTGCTTAGATTTTAATTAAAAGATGTTTGTTTTAAGAAATGTCAATAACATACATGCAACAACAAAAACACAGAAATTTATTTTATTACGTGAGTTTAAATATAATAAATCAATGGCAAGTGTGTCTATATTTGTTGAATTAATTGGTGGTTACGTATGCCCAGTTTTCACATACGATACAATGGATCCAATCCTCACCAAACGTTTCACTACAAATAACAATATTATCCTGACAAGTGTTTTACACATTTAATTAATTTCTCATATTTTCTCACCAGTTTAGAATAGTTTATAATGCATTAGTGAGTTCCGTCTTTCCAATGCCCTGGCAGATTGAAATAAAGCAGTGCAAGTAAGACACTTGAAGCTCGGTCCATAATTAATTATTCTCTATACAGACTCTGCAGTTATGTGCACTTTGAACGTTCACGCTCACAGAGAGCTTTGAGCTTTGTCATAACTTCTTCGTGTAGCTTAAAAAAACTAATTTGGTTTTACAGCACCCTTATTACACACTTACGCCATTGTCTTCTTATATTGAATAATCTTTGTGTTGCTTGATATAAATATGAGAGGACAGCCTTAGACTGCTTTGATTTGTAATACGACAAACAAAAATCTGAATATCCAGTTGTGAAATTTTTCCCCTTCTTGTACGATTATTAAAAGTATCAGTAAATTATAAAATTATGTTTTAAATCAATTATATAACTTCTAGTAGGTATACAAGCAATGCGGCAAAAAATCCTCATTGGTTACAGAAATGGATGTCAAAAGACGAAATACATTTATCCATTTAATACAATTGATAAGGTTTGTACATAATTCTATATTTATTATTTACCAGCATAATTTAAAAAAAATATTTTGGAGACGGACTAAAAAAGTTGTTTAAAAAAAACATTAACGGGGACTTTTTATACCACAAACACTTATTATAATTCATTTCGATTAAAATAACTGTTGAAAACAGTTTTGTTTATAATAAATTATTATTTATCAGTTGCGTGCAGCCTATACAGGTAATAAACCTTCCGTTATCCTTAAATATACTATAGGGTATTTAAAAATACATATTTTAATGTTTAAATATTTTTTAACAAAACTCACCCCAGAACATACTAAATTTTTCATAATATCCTAACACATATATTTAGCATGATATTATATCAACAAAAAAATTTGGTAATTTATTACTTTATTTAATATTTTTGACAAAAAATTACTTGTTGGAATCCAATTTGATATTTTTAAAATAATAAAAATGGGTTGGCGAAACTAGACACAAAAATATTTTTTTAATAAATTTTTTAAATCACTGCCCTTCATCTATGTTTTTAATATAAAAGTCAAATAGTTTGAAGAGAAGTTCTCTCCTTTTTGTTGGGAAATAAATAAATAAAATCAGTTGCCGTGAAGTTGATTTTAAAACAAACGACCTTAAGCGATATTGCATTATTCAGACAAGGGATCTGTGGGGATTTCCCTCCGTAGTGTATACAGTTCGCTTTGCATTAAAGAAGCTCCTTTCCATATACAAGTGCCTGTGGCCCACTGAAGGGGAGATAAATTGTTCTGACCTGTGTCTGCCTCCGGGGGATGAAAAGCCTTAGTGTGTTAGCTGCAGCGCGCCGAACTCAACCCAGATAAAAACTGAAAATATCCCACATGCATTGTGTCTGGGATGCTTTTCTCAGAACATATCTACGTTGTTTTATTGATCCACAGAATAATAAATATTAATAAAAAATTAAAAACATTTTTGTTCGTAAATAATTTTGCCTTTCAAGAGCTGCTGAAGAATCGCTTAAAATGCAAAACAAAAATATAAACACAAAATATAAATCTCCTCTCATCAGAGGAGGTTGCCACTTCCTTCATGCTGAACCAATGTCTTCTATAAATAATATTTAAGTACGATCTATGAATAAATTTTATATGATATATTATTGTGTTTTTGTCTAACTTATACATGTAGATATGAATTATGTAGACTTATATTAGATATGAAAAACTATAGAAATTATGTTGCAACGAATACAAAATAAAAACTTTAAACACTCATAAATATACTGAAGAATAAAGTTACAGTAATATCTTAAAAATTAAACGAAACAGAAGTCACTGTACAGTCCACGTAAATCCGAATGCTCTTAAGTCTTCGAAAATAATCTATAAGCCGAGCAAAGTTGTCAGCGTGGAAATAATCACAAATGGGAATTTATTTCATGTTTGCAAGTTTTAATATCAAGCGATGCACGTGTGCCAAGATTCAAGACCCGCGCGGGGATGCGAACTGATTTACTCCTGATCCCAAGTCGGATTGCTTGGCTCTGCACCATCGCGCCGCCATTTTTCTTGCTAGTTTGTTCTAGATTTTTCTATCTAACGGCTTTTCGCGAGCAGAGTGCTCCGTGCTGTTCAAGAGATGCTCCTCTCGCCTGTGTACAAGCACCTACACAGGAGTTTTATATTTGTTATTTAAAACATTAAAAAATATACTGTTAATATATTTTTTTAAAAACTCGGCTTTTATAAATTACTAAAAATTGATGATTTTGCTTTTTTGGAGCTGATCTGCTTTAATTTTTTTGTCTATACATCTATCTCCAGGGGCCATCTCTGAAGATGGTTGTAATATATTCGATCTCACGCTTCCTCACTGCGGCCTGACAACGAAGTCTTTTACAACATTTTAAAATATACCATTAATATATTTTTTCAAAAACTCGACTTTTATTAATGACTAAAAATTGATGATTTTCCTTTTTTGGTGTTGATCTGCTTTAATTTTGCTGTCTATACATCTATCTTCAGGGGCCATCTCTGAAGATGGTTGTAATTTATTCGATCTCACGCTTCCTTACTGCGGCCTGACAACGAAATCTTTTACAACATTTTAAAATATACTATTAATATTTTTTTTAAAAACTCGACTTTTATAAATGACTAAAAATTGATGATTTTGCTTTTTTGGAGCTGATCTGCTTTAATTTTTCTGTCTTATGTCGATCCCCTCGCTTCCTGGCTACTACGGCCTGACAACGAAATCTGTTATACTAAATAAAACCTTTGAAGACTTTCAAAGCATTTGTAACTCGAAATATAAAAAACTATAGACTGTTAATGTCGCGAATAGGTTTCTGGTTATTTTTATAGTTTTCATTGGTATAGTTCAAGTGGGATTCAAACCCTGGATATCCTTTCGACAGCCTCGACTCACGGCGATAATTCTGATCAAATTTATTTCACATTTCAAGCAAGAGTTATTTCATAACTCTCTACAAGATAGTTAGAGAAAAATGTTAGTTAGTGCGTCCGAAGTTACGGTCTTGGAGCGAGTCGAGGCAAAGTTCAAAACTTAAATGAGATGAGCACTAAATTTTTGCCAAGTTCGGTCTGCTGCAGCGCAGACGAGACGAAGTTTGGATGCAGCTGTGTTGAGATACGTGACTTATGTATATATCCTTCATCCTAATTTACATATAAATCACTTACTAAACTGAGATTCTATTAAACCAAATATATTATTGCAAAGACCTATCTTAATACTATTAAACCTTATTATTCATACAAAGTAATAATAAAACGAAAAACACCTGCAACAATAATTTTTTTAATTTCCTTCATAGCTTGATGACCTTGAAATTTTATAATATGTTTGAGATGCTTCGCATATCGATGGGGTCTCTTTTAAATAATATTTTATTTGATATTTTTGCATGTGAAGGTTAGGTTGAATCTGTATCGTTGGCGAAAGTACAAATCTGAATTTTCAACATTTTGAAACAACGACCCAACTAGGCCAGTTTAGTTTTTATAAAAAAAAAAATTAAATTTCAAGCAATATTCTTTTCATTGACGCTTTTTTTTTATTTCGTTATTTAAAGCAGTAATTTAAAAAAAAATACAACTCAAAGTAAAACGAACATACTAATGGCAGACTTTGTTAATGAAAAGTGCCTATTTTTGGGGTAAATTATCGTGTCTGTCGTAATATTTTTATATAGTAGACTCACTTGAAAAATGTTTATTATATTAATAGTATTTGCGTGTTGAGCAAGTCACAAATATTAGCTAACACGTGAGGTCAGGGTCACAGGTCACGCAGAAGTACACACGCAGGCGAGATGCAGTGCGTGTAGTCAATAAATTTGATTTTTATCACCCCATACTAAAAATATATTCCTAGACAAAAAAAAAATCATAAAAAAATGAACGCTTTTGCCTTCAAAGGCAAAACGAATCTCTTAAAACACTATTCTCTCCATTTTTAGCTAAATTCTACCTTAATGGCAATTGGTAATATTTAAGAGATTCAGTTAAAAATATTAGCAAGTACAGTAAATTAGTCGTACTCGAAAAGTTATAATTGTTATAACAACATAATTTTTTTTTTTGTAAAATATCTGCATTGGAGATTGCTGGAGTAGAAAATTGGCTGCAATACAAATTGGTAATATTTGAATTTCCATAGAAGCCATGAAGTCTGGCTTGACTTTTCAGAATTTACACCCTCGATGATCTACCGGCTGGATAACATTTTAAAAAGTTCAAACATACGAGTTTTTCCTGGATAATGAAATTGTTTGATCACAAAAGACTTATTTAGCCTTTATTTAGATCAAAGTGTATTTTTGTCTACAGCTTTATAAATTTTAAATATACAAATATTAAAGTAAAATAATTTTTTCATCGTTTCATTTATTATTACTTGAAGTTTGTTAATATTTTCTTAAAATTAAAATTATAGCTGTTATAAAAGAAAACTGTTATATATATATTTTTTTTTCTAGATAAAGTTATCTGAAGTATTTCAGCTTGAAATTTCTAAAGCTCTTATATCTTCAAAGTATTGTAACTGAAACCGCTTCGCCATGGACACTTGAATATATTAAAGACCGCAAAAACTTAAAACTCATTACAGAAAGCTCCGATTTATGAAAACTTCAAACGAGATAACATACCACTTAATTAATAAATTCTCTTACAATTAACTTTTTTAAAAGCCATTTAAATTTTAAAGTAGCAAGCTAAAACTAGCGTAGTCTTCATAATTACGATTTATCTTATATAAAATTTGAAGATGAACTTTATTCTTGTACTGTACTTGAATAAATAATTAATTGATACATCGCTTGTACGTTTCAAATTGCTGAAATATTTTTACATTTTACAATCACAATTGGAAACCGCCATTATAATGCATTTACAGAAATGCAAACGGTAATAATGTATCTCGAAAAATAGACATTTTATAGTGGAAATGGACGGTATAAAAATTTGCCTCGTCATTTTATGGCTCTAGAAAAAGTCCCAACGGACAGACTCTAGCAGCGATTATCCTAAAAATCTTTATTTTTCTCTCGCCACATTTCCAATGATTCACTACTAAGGCAAAACTTCCCGCAAAAGGCGTTGGGGTAATTTTTTGAAAGTACAGAATTATTACCAAGGGAGAAATTTGTTAATTATCTAACGGCTCCCTTTCGTGCTACCCTTTTCATGACATTATCTCGCCAAGTTTTTTACGAGTTATTAGAACTTGTTTTCTTATTATAACTTCAGCTAAAACCGTGTAATGAGAAAACTGTACATATACCAAGCACTCTAGGTTGTAAAACAAACTAAAATCCCCTGAAACCATCCTGAAAAGTAATAAAAACGAAAATAACGCGTATTGATTAAAACATTAAATTTCTGGTTTACTTTTACAAGTGCAAATATTTTTATGTGTGAGCATTTTTCAAGGTTTTTTTTTATACTTAAACCATTTTTTTTTTTTAATAAAAGTGTTTATAGTGTTTTATATACCTTTTGTATTTATTTAACCTTTCAAAGCGTTTCAAAATGAAGCAATCAAAAATCACCCCTAAAGGTGGAGAGATCGTCTTGAACACCCCCCGTGTTCTACCGTGCATTTAATATTTCTTTTTGGAATATCGCTGAATAATTCATGGCTGGAGAATGGTATGCAGATGCGGTTCTGGCATCTGGATAGAGGATTTATTATATGAGCCACCGATCCACTGCAATTTCATATCGGAATAAAGCGTATAATTTTATGCTTCACGCGCAAAGCGAAGCGTAGACGACAAATATAAAAATTTGAAAGCAAATAAAACAAAGAAGAGGAAAACTATAAGATGTTATTTAGTATCACTCGATGTGATATAATCATCATTTGCGTTATATTTTTTTTAAATATAAATATTTAATTACTAATTTCCATTCGATGTCACATATATTCAGACTTCTCGTACTTTACATTTCACATGCGAATAATTTAAATCGCAATCAAATATTGTTGATGTTGATTACTGCTCTTAATTTAATGTAGAAATATATATTTAATTTAATTAATTTTAAAAAATGTAGCAATATTAACAATGATATTGTGTAATGAATAATTTTCTGTTGACTACTAGTTGCGAATAACTCAAAATATCCATCAACTGTTTATATGGTAATATTTTCAGAATGGCTTTCAGAAAATTATATATACTACAATTTTGATTTTTGGTGTGTTCTCATAGATTTTTAATACTCCCTAATAAAGAAAATTACAATACCATAAAACCTATTGTATATTTGTTTCAGTAACAGTCTTTATTTTACTTAAAAACCTGAAACACACTCGCACCAAAATAATAACTGTTTTCGTTTTGACTAAAATAATTTAGATTATTTTTTGACTAACTGAAAGACTCTATTGTAATTTTATATTAATTCAAGCACTTTAAAACTTATAAACATCAATTGTTTCAAAAAATCGTTTGTGTTATTAAATTGGTATGTTAAAATGTTTCAAGTATGAGAAGATAGCAGATGTTCATAATAGCTTCAGTGTTTGCCGAACAAACTTTGCTATGTTCAACTAATGAGTATTTATTTTATTCAGTACCAGTAATAGGTGCTGCTAGCAGGACAAATGGCCTCATTTCGTTGTGAATAAAATATAACCCAACTTTAAATTAAACATGGTGCCGTGTTACTTACGGTAACATATAATTTTGGCCTTTATATCTAACCACTACTCTACACGTTCCTGCTTCATTGTATACTCGCATACAGTTTGAAGATATGAACTGTTTCTTTAATAGTATTCTTTACCTTTCATTTATCCAGTGCTAAAGTATGTCATATTTATTTAAAGATGTGCAAATTTAACTCATTGATATATTAACAATATAACGCGTATTGGGATTGATTACTTAACTGAAGAGTTGACAAGTTTTTTTAGGCATTAAAGAGTTAAATTTTTCTACCTCTTTGAGATTCGATAGTAATTCATTTTAATAATGTTCTGCGCGTATTGATGAATTGAATTGAGTTTATACTTTATAAATCCTATTTTTAATAAACCTGAAGCACAGTCATACCATATTTCATCTCACGGCAACGAATCCTAGTAGTATCACAAATTGTTCAAACACAAAAAAAACCGAAATCCATCAACTCTAAAATTTACATGATCGAGTTTCAGGGGAGTAGACTCTTATTCTATTTTTTTTTTAATTAGGCTTTAAATAATTATTTTTTTTCTTCATTGAACCATTCAGTCATGGATGCAAATTACTAACTAATTATTATGTGAGTGAAAGCTTTATTTTTATCAATTCTATACTCAAGTAACCCAATGATTATTAATAAATATTTTTGATGGTTCATTATTTTTACTCCAATACAGGTTCATAAGAAGTTCGTGAAGGTGTGAGTCTGAATCCCACTAGTGTTGTTAAAACTCTAGGCTTTTTTTAACGTCGTTTAATGTGTCAATCAATTGCCGAAACATCTAAATATAAAATTCACCATTCGGATTCCGGGCAGGTCAGGTCAGTCTAGTAAAATCGTATTCATTCATCAGGTGAACACTCTTTACTTATCGAGTAACTACCCGGGCATCCCCACTGCGTACATGGGAACACCAAATAGCCTCTGGAAAATTAATCGTATTTACCGTCTTAACGATTTCCCATTTACAAAACTCACCCCTACTGAGCTCTTCAAAAAAAACCCCATGAAAAATACTCGGAATCGAAATACCAATGAAAAAAACACCAGTGCAACATAAAACGAGTAATATATATATATATATATATTTGCACAGTTTATTAATTTATCAATGTGAGTCTCTGGTGAATGTAAATTGTTTGTAAAACACGAATTCGTTCAATCACTTTTAAAACACTTATTAATCGGCTATTTTAATTTACAACGTTATCATTATATACAATGTGTTGAAAATAAACATAAATAATAAATTTAATATCCCAAAGTAACTACAAGCGATAGTGTTTGAGTAAATTTTAAAATATCTTAAATGTAAATATTATTATGAACTTATATATGCTTTAATAATGGAATTTTATATACATTTCTGTGTCAAATCGTTTTCCGAAGTTTGTAAAGTGAGCAGTAAAGTTCGAATAAGGCTCTTTTATAAAATGTGTATAAAATTTACGCCAACGTTATCACATCTTTAAGTTGATATAATTTCACAGGATAGTCAGATCTCTATAAAGCTTTCAGCACCAGCTTTCCTTTGAAAACTTGTAGTAGAAAACTGTGACAAGCAGTTAATATTCATATTAACTTCTCAAAATTCTGCTTCGCTTAAGAGTGGGGTTGGAGTAGTTTCAGGTGGCGGCGGAGAGCTCCCTGGGGCAGAAAACACCCTTGAGAGGATTAGAGGCTCCAATTGGAATGAAGTTTGCTAGAAATACACACAGAAGCCTTCGTAGCTATGAATTCTAACGTTTTGATATTAGATTTTGATATAAAACCTTATTTGGTTGAAAAATCAGTTAATAGCTCAATTCTCGCTAAAAAAATAAGTTTTATTTAAAAATGTATATTAATTATATTTTTAAAAGAATGAATATATTAAAACCAAGAATTCAAACTTTTCATACTTTAAAGGTGCAAAAAATACAAAAAAACTTTATATTATTAATATGTATCTTCTTCTGTTCTCCTTTTTAGTACAATACTATATTAAGATTGTCAAAAACTATACATATGGAAAGAATATCATTTCAGTAAATAAAAAACTACCCATGGGAGGTCTTATGGTGGTTCACAAGAAAATAAAATTATGGGCAAATTTTAAATATAAAATTTTATTTCTGGAAAAGAAAAACAAGGCTATTTTAATTTTACTAATGATTAAAAGTAACGTAAAAACATTCATATTATAATAATGACCAAAGTATTCGGAAATTTAATGTGACATTGAAATTTCTAATGGTGTAATAACTATAAAAAAATAATCATTTTAATTATCTATTATTTTTTTATTGTTTTTTTTTTTACTAGCAAACATCTGGAGAATACGTTTTTACCGGCAAGAATAATATTATAATAATAATCAAATAGCAATAAACTTAAATTTAAATTTAATTTGTACTTTATTGTTTGTAATATAATTTGTCTGTTGTTTTATAACAATCTCTGTTTATCTTATTGGTTTTTCTGATTAAATTTATAAGTGGAAATTAAATTCTTTAGTAAACCACGACAATTATAAGTTTTAATTTAGTTTATACTTGAATTTAACTTAATTTAAACGTTTCGATATTATTTTTGACATTATTTGATTATTATTGACGCTTGTTATATTGAAGAGTATCATCGAACAAAATATTTTTATGTTTAGATAAAAATAGTATCATATTTAAATTTTAAAAAATATGATATCCAAAGGTTTTATTTAAAAAAAATAATTGTCATTATTGCATAAATAATAAAATATCGAATTTAATAATTATTTATCAGGAATTGAAGTTTATTTACAGAAATATAAAATTATAAAAATACTTTATTTATTATATTGTTGTTTATAGAGAAAGATATATCATGTAAGAATTTTGTATTTTACCGTGTTTTTAATATAAAAAATTCTTAATCATAATTCTAGAAAAAAAAATTAAGCATAAAATCATGCATTAATGTAGTTTGAGATATTTCTAAATGTATAGCTTTATTTTTTGTTAAAACATTAAAATTAATTTTTGTATACGTATAATTTGCTTTAATTTATATAAAAACTTATCCCATACTAGACGGTAGTTAAATATTTCATGTATGTAAATTTTCTACCAAAAGTACAAAAACATAAAAGAGCGACAAAAATAACATGACAATTTTTTATAAATAATATATTTACTTTATTTTTTCTAAAAAACTTATTTTGAAGACATGCAAACATCGGAGACGGAATGTTTTCTAAAATGGTATTTCCACTTTTCTTTTAATCGCCGGGAAATTGAATAATCAACCCCTCGTCCCTTCACGGCCGGGAGAAGATGAAACTGCAAAACACAATTTCACCTGGACGACGCGGATTATTAATAATTTCCGCATTTCCATTAAAACGAAGAGAAAAAATGTCAAAACTTAAAACTTGTGGCAGACTTCTCCCTGCGACGGGGCGGCTTCGCGTAAATTAAATGAAAAATAATTCCCGAGGAAATGCAGTCGGAAATATTATCCACTGAAGACTTTTGTAATTATTCTGATGAAAATAGTTTGAGAAAAGTGTAAATTGAGTCTTGGCGTAAATAAATAATTTAAAAGATAGTTTTTTATTAAAATTATCTGTTGTTGATTATTTACTTCGTGACATCATAGATTCGATAATTTGAGAATAACAGCTTTAAAAAAATATATATTTCAGCCTTGAGAACATCCGACCTTGTCTAATAAAATTACATCCGCTGTTTATTTTTCATTCAGCAATCTGTTTACTGCACATTTTCATTTCGCCGGCAAAAGCTTGCAAGCAATATCTTTCAGAGTGCATAATATTTATGAATACTTGGAAAATCTATTATTAAATATACAATTTGCTAAGTGAAAGATTCCATCGCGATTTGCGGTCTTTACTTGTTAGATTACCAGCTGACTTTTTCATTTAGAAATACCAAGTTAGTGACTGCTAAAAATATATCGCATATTTCCGTGAAGTTTCTTTCTGGAGTGTTGTGACCTTTTGGCGTAATTCGTTTATGCTAATTAATAAAAAAAAATCAAGGCTTTCATTAATCAAACTAAAGTTGAAACACGGTGGGGTATTAATAACGTGGATCACGAGAACAGTGTTTTAATTAATGGCAATTTTCAGTGTAATCAGGTTACAATTAATTGATGTAATTATAATACATGTTTTCTTATTTTTGATATCTAAATTTATTAAACGGCATGTACAGATTTGCCAGCTTACATTTTTTTTTAATGCAAGATATGCTAGATAATTTATACGGTGTTGAGTTGAGTTCCGATGATTCTTCACAGTACCTAGAGTCAGCTTAGGGGTTAAAAGCTTCCTGTGTCTCTTGCTGATGCGGCTTACAACCTAAGTTTAGTCAAAACCCTAAGTTTATCCGATATACAATTTCAGTGTTTTTTTACATTTAATATATTACATAGAATGTATTTCAAATGTGTCTGAAATAACTTATTGTTAAAACAGAGATACGGACGCTTACAAACAAACAAAGTTAAAATCCCAAGTACCGGAAACCCGAGCTTCTCACCGGAAACCCACGAAATGTTCTGAAAACAAATTTACTCCAAAATTAAAACGATGCACAAAGTTTTCAAATCAGAGAGCTCTGCGTGAGCGCCGACGCCTCCGGTTTTGAAGACACCCCCGGAAGCCTCCAAATAATACTTGGTATCATACGATGTTTGTATTTAACTCACCATTCAGGCTTTAAAACAAATTATCTGCTATTCCCGTTCCGTTGCTCGTGCATGGCTGCCATTCTGTACCCTGAGCGTATGTAAAATATCAGTAAAGGAGTTACGATTGTGGAGGGATGTGTGACTTCTAGAGAAATACCTTGTAGAGGTGGGGGACTCGTGGTATTGTTTCTACAACTTAATATCATATCTAAACGCCAAAGCTTTATAAGATAAGGATTATACAGAATCCAGGGATCCACTATACTATTCTCCATAAGAAAACAATGAGCAGACATAGATACATGTTCAGTGTCACCACTCTTCTCTGAGACATTATATTTATATTAATATAAATATATACATATCATATTTTTGACAGAAAGTACATTTTTTATTTTTTTTTGACTCATCTAAAAGTCTGATTTAAAAATATTCTGACGCTTTTGCCCAAAATTAACCACACAATGAACGACCAACCCTAGTTTTGAATACCCAGCCCCCTTTGTTTCCATACTGTGATGTCATAAAGTTAAACCAAGTGTAGGTTTTTCCCTGACACTTTACAACTGAGTTATTTATTTGAACGAAAAGGTTTTACACAATGCTTTTCATAACTTAAAGATGCAATGTAAACAATTCTTAAAACCTTGTTTACAAACATGTTATTTATGTCTGAACAAACTCTACTTTTATTTTATGTAAACAGTGTATAAAAGGTATCATAATTGAGGTGTAGTTTGCAAAAACATTTGCACAACAACGCAAGGCGACGAGAGATTCCGTGTTTGCTGATTGCACAAAGGGCTCGAATTTTCACTAGTTTCCCTTGCAGAGATAAAAGCTTTTTAAGAAAATGTAGTAAATTTGCTTGGTAGAGCTTTTAGTGGAGAAAAATTGTGAGCTATAATTTTAATTTATTTTGGTGAGTAGCGTGAAAGTAAAGTGTTGTTAAAAATATATTTTTAAGAGCGTTTTTATATGAAACAGCATATATAGACATTCAATTATATTATTAACGAATAATTATTTTTCATTTAACACTACAATAGCACATTTTACTAAGACTTATTTATATCATATTTGTTAAAAACATTTTATTGTTGTCTCTGTGAATGATGAATATAAGCTGGAACTTTTTATTTGTCAAAATTAACTATACGAATACACATATATTGCAACTGGAAATATCGATTCGAAATCTAGCTGAATTACACAAAGGTCAAATAGCATACACCATTAAACCACCATACCCAAAAGAGTCTGCATTTGAATCATAATATTACGACTTTAAATTTCAGATAAAGACTTTTATCGAAAACTTTAAAAACATATGTATTCCCGTGTTCCCATATGTCATTGATATGACAGTGTATTAGGGTAATAAAAAATAATTTTTATATATAATAGTATAAAACGCGTAGTTTATTTCCTAAAATATCTAGGTCAACCGTTGAGCCCATTTTTGTAAGTCTGAACCTTTGTTTTCCTTGTATAAAACACGTGTCATCGCAAAATTCCCAACGCAAGATTCTCTCTCTTGATTACACAAAGGGCCCCAATCCCAACAGCCTTTTCTTGGAGAACTTCAGGAGATGCTGAAATAACTCGGTTATGTAACTCCAGCGATTTCCATATTCAAGTAATCCGGGGATTAATAATATAATTAAATAAAGATCCAATTTGTAAGTCGCAGATTATGAGCTCACTTAACCGGATTTACGGCCGACTTTATTAGCAGCTGATCATAATTCACACACTCGTGCATTAATCACAGACAGACGTATCGTTAAGAAATTTACGATGCTGAGGCGCCATTTTGAGATGATTTACAACGTCTTCGTTTTTGCTGCATCGCCATTTTATGCACAGTCTCTTACTAATATTCTGTCGCAGAGAATCGCGGTTTATTGACGCCAATTTATGTTTTTCAGTTCTTTTAAAGTAAAAACTATTTAACTGTCAAATGAAAATAAGTTTATGTGTCTATTTGATATTTATCAATCTTTTCAATGTTAAATTTCATTTCAGCATTGTCTTTAAAATAGTACGAAATTTTAATTATGTACGAAAGATGAGTATTTATTATTATAATATTCGTCAAAAATCATTTAAATATTTTTATTAAAATAATACAGCAATCTACCATCAAAGCACTCAGTTTTTATTTTTTAACGTGAATAGTTATACCAACAAGCTAGATGAGCAGTGAGCAAAGTGCGAACATAACTAAATATTTTTTTTAGTAATAATATTATAAAGGAATTTTACTTAGTATTTTATGGCAAAAATGTATATTTTTTAAATAAAATTATACAAATAAATCTATGTTTTTCGTTTATAATGTGGCATGGCTTCTGTTCTCTGGTGGGTCTGGTGGAGAAACGCTTTACAGGTGATGGCGCGCCTTGAGCTTTCGTAAGTTTTGCATGAAACGACTTTACAACCCGTAAATTGGATGTAAATATGAACGCAGTTGCAATTAACCGCGTTTACCGAGAAAGACAGATGATTTCAGTTAAATTTTTACTGTGTGAAATTAAAATTTTCATTTGGAAATTTACAGACTACTGTGCAGTCAAATTTTAACGATGCTTACGTTTCTAGTAAATTCGTTTATAGTATGTTAAACCAATAACCTCATTGTTAGTACGAAAGCATTCATCATTCAAGCTATTTTTAATGGCGATAAAATGTACCGTGGCAATTTTTATCTTCAAGCACGTTTCTTCATTTTCAGGCGCTTTTGCTCAGAAGAGGTAAATGACCACCTCACTAAACTGTCACAAACGTTGCACCTATCTTAGTTTTCTCCGTGGATTTGTGTGGACAATCGCTGCAGTATGCCAAATAGCATATTTAAGATACTTGAAAACCAAAATAGGTTAAAAAAAATACTTAGTCTTGAGCATCAAAGCAAGCAGGAGCATCGTCAGGTCGGTGTATTAATAAAGCACACAAGCAAGTCCGGTGTGATTATTTTCCAAGGTGGCTGGGGAAGCGGCAGAGTTTATTGCCACAACCTGGAGGAGGAGCAGCTCGTGTACTGGGAACAAAGAAAACCCCAATAAATTCTGGCATGCAATAACAAACGCAACTTCTATACTTTGAAGCGCGTATGATTTACTGTCGTGTCATAATATTACACATCTAGTAGGCGTTAGTAGTGTGAAGCGATCGCAAGACCTGAATAAGCAGTTTCATTTGTTGAATTAAAAATTGAGATATTTTTATATATGTACTAACATAGCCATTATAAAATACTTGATAGTGTACAGTATTTATTTATTACATATCAAATAAAATGATATAATAATCAAAGCATCGGGTATTATTTGTCAGTGTGTCGATGCAACCAAAGCTCAATTGTTTGGGATGTTTTGTAGGCTTCGTATTCCTGGAACAGATATTTTGAACAACGTATTTTTAATGTCGCTCTGGTTTAAGGGTTGTCCCGCACCCCCATCCACCCGTCCGACAAGCTCCATTGTGCGAGCACTCTATTCACTCCACCGCTAAATAATAATATTACCTGAAAAATCCCTCGAAAAAATGCAAAATCGCCCCGACGCAACAAAACGACAACCGACAGGATATTTTGTAAAAAATAATTCAATTCTCGGATTTTTATAAATAAAAACCGGCGATGATATTTTTATATCATGTATTGGATTCGCATACACTTTTAGTACAATATATATTTTTTTAGTATTTAGTACAAATATTCTCGGTTTATTTTCATTCTTTAAAGTTTTCCAAAGGGAGGTGATTGTTTATTAATTTACACTTAAAAAAAATAACGATATTCTCGAAATAGTGATAACATTTTAAATAAAATAGATCTATGTTAAGCTATAGTATATTCCCCTTTTTATTTTAAAGCTTTACATACATATCTTAAAACGGTAAGTGTTAAAATAAAAATGTACATATGAGGTCATCAAAATAATGTTCCCATAAGCCTAGTTACCAAATGGCAATCCATAAAGCTTCAAGCATATTTCATTGTTGTTTTGTAATTTGCATTTCATTTTTAAAGTTAACATGTTTAATGCTTTAAAAACGACAATAAAAATAAAAACAGTTTTTATGGTCACAAAACCAGAATTTACTGAACCTTAATTAACAAACTATTGTGCAAAATACTGTAGAATTAATATCAAATTCACTTTGCGGCTTGATTTTCATTTTATAGCATTCCGTGTTTAATGCTTTTCGATACAAAAAGATATACAAATTAAAAGCAGAAAAATATTGTCATCAAAGGAGTATGTGGACTAAATGATTATATCAAATAATTGTGAGCTGAGTTGTTAAATTTGTTGGGATGCATTGACTATTTAGCTTTGATTATGATTAATAAAATATTTAAAATAATAATTAACATGATGACAAATTTTACTAATTAGTCTTTTGTTACCAAACTGTAAATTTTTTCATAATATCTCGGTATTTAATTATTCAAGCTTAAAATCAGGATTTCATGAACGATGCAAAAAATTGTTCATTCTCAAAAGTTTTTTTTTCATGTAATATGAATGCACCCTTTGAATATTGTTCGCATGCACTGGAAACTCACTCAGCAAAGCATATTTGCTCTCGCATTATGTCGTCAGCTGCACGGAGGCTTCGTTTCAGGGTTTTTATTACACAATCCGAACATTTTATGAGATCACGCTGCTTTCCTGAAAGGGAAAAATAGAAAAATGTTCATTTTAAAGCCGTCATAAAATATGATGTTACTTCATTTTTATACTCAAGGTTCTCAGTTTTCACGTATTTGCATTTTTGTAAATTCACACATGTATAAAGATGCATTTGTTAATACAGTACAAATATTTTTACCTGTATAAGAGATATTCAGAAATAAAAATCAATTTAATTTATAACTTTTTATATTCAAGAACAGTAAATAGAAAATAACCATGTAAGCGAATAATTATTAAAACAGTTAAAATTATTCGCGACTGTGATTTATTCAACACATTTTATACGAAAAAAAAATTAATAAGTAAATCATAATTCTAAACGCTACTTTTCTTGCCTCTTTATTTTCTCTCTTAAATTTTCTCCTTGAGTTACAATAATTATAAATTTAATTTATCACTACGATAAACAAGGACGCAATTAAAACAATGATAATACTTTCTCAGTGTCCAGTGGTGATAATATAAATTAAAGTGAGAATACGATACGTAGAGGTACGTCGGTATCCGAGCCTGTCTGCAAAAGTGGCCTTAAATTATTGTGACTAACCGATATAGCCGTATAATTGAATCGCTTTTAAACAGAGTTAATAATGAACACGAAAGCACTATAATGTAGTGTTGTGGTTAAAGTTACGCCAGGAGCAATAAAAGATGAACCATTGCATAATTATTGTAAAAGATGATAAGCGCTCGCAGTAAACTGAAGGCAGAGCAAACCTGAACGCGTATTTCTCACTACAAGTTGGGAACTTGAGATATTATGGCCTGTAATGCGACCATAAAACAGGCTACAGCACTTTGCTCAAGAGGCCGTGAAAATTCTATAATACATCCAGCCGTATAAATTGGTTTTTACTGTAAAACGCTAACCTATGTTCAGTTTATCATCTGTGCTTATGTGTTGTTCTAATTCACTAAAACAAGTGCTGAAAATCGATCGAATGTTAGGTCAATCTTCGGTACTTGTTTTTTTATCCGACCACCAAAAATCTTATACCTAACCTTTTTTTTTTTAACCTAACCTAACCTAACCCAACGAATCGAGCGGTTATGGAAATCTGCAATGAAAGAAATAAACGCCACAACGGGACTCATCGTCATATGATAGATTCTTATCCCTGCGAGTACATGTACATTAAAAAAAATTGGTGGTCGGATAAAAAACGAGTACCCAATCTTCTAATGCAGTGGTCTCCTTGTCCAATCCTTAAAATAATTAAATTTTTCTTCGTTTCAGAAAAAATCATATTAATATGTTATTTTGTGTATTTTTTCAGGAAGTTCATCCCCCTGCACATCATTGAAGAGGACAGCTACGAAAAGGACGTCCTGTTTTATGTAAATCTTGGTGATCCGCAAATGGTCGGAGGTAAGTTATTCAAACTTTCAGCACGTACAAGTAGATATTATTAAAAATACATTTACATATTTATAAATAAAGATAATATTTTATTTTATCAGAAGTAGAAAACAAAGCGTTTTATTGATTAGAAAAAAAGATGTTTATTTACTTTACCATGGATCTATTTAAAGCACACCGATATAAGTTTTATTTTCTACAATACGTGGAATTAAATAATATTGGTATATAAATATTACAGTTAGTTGATAGTTCTAATGTTTCAATATAACCTGGCAAGTCTTTTTAAATAAAAAATACGTACTTAAGTGCATCAAAAATGTATCTCAGATAAAGGCTTTTCAGTGTGAAGCGCTTCTCGGTGAAACTCCTGAAATATTTAAACGCATTGAAAGGCGTGCAATAAAACATCAAAACTTTTGAAAAGCTTTGTATACTTTCTGTAAGCTTCACAAAAGTTTTCACTTAAAGAGCACAGCATTGAAATTATTTTATATTTCAATTTTTAATATTAAACGTGACACTACGTGAGTAGAAAAATATCACCTTTTCATTTAAAAAAAAACAAGTTATATGTTTTACGTATTCAAATAGTTTGATATTAAAACAATCAAGTCATTTAATGTTTATTTTCTGTATTGTTTAATAATTTATACGAATATTTTTCGATTGTGTATCCCTTGAATTTTATTGTAATTTGACAATATGCATAATTATATATTACAAGCTCGACATCCGTGAAATATTTTTTTTTTAGTAGTATGCATTAATTTTAATGATTTTCTAAAGATGGCGTTACTAGTATTGAATCGCATCAGGCTATACTTTATTAACTTCGTTGTGAAGCGTCATTATTGCGCATTGTTTTTCAGTATACGTCATATCGCTGAAGTGTATACAACATTTTTTTTTTTTGTTAAGTGTCATGTCTCCCATTATGACGATGCTCGACCACATGTTGCTAAACCGGTTAAAACATATTTGGAAATCAGTGGATGGGAAGTACTGCCTCACCCACCTTATAGCCCAGACCTTGCCCCTTCCGACTACCACTTGTTTTGATCGATGCAGAATGCCCTTTCTGGAATACGAATGGAATCGAAAATTGGCTTGATTCTTTCTTGGCTTCAAAAGACGAACAGTTCTTTTGGGATGGAATCCATAATTTGCTCGAAAGATGGGAAAAAGTAGTGACTAGCGATGGACAATTCTTTGAATAGAATATGCTGTACCATTTTTTTTATAATAAAGCTCCAATTTCACGAAAAAAATATTTAATATTAATGCATACTACTATAATATGTTAACATAGACTACATATACTTGTTATTAATGAGAAAGCATTATTTTAATAGTCAAAACTTGTTTGCGATTTTTTTTCTTTGTCAGTTAAATTCGCGATGTTTATACAGCGAGCAACTATTTTTCTTATGAAAAGTTAATTCGATAGAAAAAAAAATACATACTTTCAGTAGCAAAACGTTTTGAATTCAGTTGATAAACAAAACAACCATTTGATACACAAGTTGAGGGCTGTAGGATCCCCTGATTTAAACAGCGGCCGAGTACTTTCCAGCCAACTTCCCCCGACTGAAAACTACGAGAAGGCTCGCACTACAACCCCGTCTCGGGGTGCGCTCTTTTAACCGAACATTAGTGGGGTGAATAATTGAGCGGTCCGCCCCTGAGAGCTCGTCCCTCCACAAGGGTGGACAGTTGTAAAATAAGACGGAATATAAGCCTTTGGTCGAAACTTCGGCTCTCTCTTCCCGCGACGGGTACTTGCATACTAAAGTGCGCATACAAAAATAATATCAAAGCTCACCTCTGGAGGTTCAAACTTTGAAAAGCTTCCAGACTCCCAACTATCTTTGGGCGATATGCTTTTCTGTTTAGTGTATCTAAGAAATTCAATGTTTTTGACAGAGAGTACTTGGTGGAATTCCATTTTGATATTTTTGAGTAAAATGCTTGAGTGATTTTCCACATGTTCGTTTTTATTTATTTTATATAATAATAATCAATTAGGTATACAATTGTTAAAGGGAGAGGTTGTTGGAAAGAGAGAGAGTGATTGTCAGGTGGTAATGGCTAATTTGATTTTAATGTATCTGACAAGTGGAGGATTCTATATAATTGCAATCTCTTTCCAACAATCTCTTCCTCTCACAATTGCTTACCTAATTGCTTATTATTATATAAAATCTCACTCTGTTTGATATTGCCAACGTGAAAGGTTGGCGAAACCGGTCACAAATAAAAACGAACACGTGGAAAATCACTCAAGTATTTTACTTAAAAATATTTATATTTTTTTTTAAATTGTAGTCGCAAATATAACTTAAAATTTCTACTGTACCACCATAATATAATACAATATTTTGAAGTCTATATTAAATAAATAAAAATACCTGTTCTTTTGGTAACTCTTTAGTGACAAACAGCGATCAGGCAAGTGTTTATTTTTATCGTTAATATTTTATACATTCAACAATAGTCCAATATTATGAAAAGCAGTAACCCGCGTTTCGTATACTGTTATTTAATTGAAAACGTATAAGAAACTGTACATAAGAGCTCCGAAGCGATAAATAACTTACATCGTATATCATAAGATTTTGTTGATCACTTAGATGCCGGATGATAAACAATCAATTTAAATCTGTTTATAGTCCATTGGATTTCCTCGTCGGCCATCAAGTGTATCTGCTCAAACCACGCAGGTCTTTATTAGCACTCCGTTTTTTAAGATATACGAACACTCACAGGAACTGGACTGTTTATTTTTCCACAGAAGTATTATAAACAGCAGTTGTGCTGTATACTTTACAATTAACACGTTTTGTATACCCTGCAGATGATACTATTAAAAATTCTTTTAGAAGCATAAGAAAATATCAGCCTCCCTGTGTAAACAGGTAATAAATCGTTTTTGCGAGATATTTTATGGATTTCAATTTGTGTATAAACTCTGTGCAGAGCTGAAAGTGTTTAAAAATTATAGATTTAATATTTAAACGGTTGAATTTCTAGAAGATTTAGGTATTGTATTTATTGCTAAGTTTTAAAATAATCCAAACCGCTATCTTTGACAAATTTTTATTCTTTATAAATGTAAAATAAATAATAATAAGAAAATTACGTTGAAAGTTTTATGTTGACATTTTAGAAGTTCATAGATTTATTTATAATAGTTGTAAGTTCTAGCTTAAACCTACTAGATTGTTATTTGAGTACCTATTTTATTATTTATATAGACTAGTACATTTTTATACTGATTTTATTTTAAGGTCCATATATGATTGATATAGTTCAATTTTATTTCTAATCTAATTCTATTTCTTTTGTGATTTATTGCTATTGGGAATAACTAATATTCGTGCTGACCTATATTCATAAATTCAAAAGTAAATCGCAAAGTTTAACGGCTTATTGAGCTGAGCATCTGAAAATTGAATCAGTATATCTCGCGGATTCGTATGAATGAGCAAGTAGGGTAAGTACCTGAACTTTTTGCCAAGAACGACTATTTTTAAAACCCATTTTGTTAGCTTCAGTTTCAGCTGCTAGAGAGCTTTAAAAAAAATCAAATATTTCTTGTAGCGAGCTTCCAAATAGACTCGAGTGAATGGGAGTGAATAAGGAGCTCACCTGCCAACTTATTAAGCACGAGCCAGTTCAAATACAAGTGTCAATCCTGCGGCATTCAAACGTGACGAGAAAAAAAAAACAGAAATCAGTTTGTAATATATATATAATATGTAATATATATTATTTTATTTAAAGCTATTACGAAGTGGTAAATTAGGTTGGTACTATGCTGGTTGGGGTATCTCCCCATTCTGGGAGCACCTTCCCTGAAAACGGTTTCTGTAAAATATATCCCATGGTGGTATAATATCATGTGCAGCAAAATCAATGGTAAAGTAAATAAATATCCAAATAGTAGTGTTATTATTGTCGATGCGAAGTTTTAATTGGTTATACGCGAGGTCGTATTTCAGTTATTTTATTCCTTTTATTTTGGTTGTCCTACTTCTTGTTCCAAGGTCACTTATGAGTTTGTCCCGTTAGACTTTGGTTTATCTCGCAGGCACTCTCCACCTTCTCGCACGTTATTCTTATTTTGTTTTAATTTCTTTTCTCGCAGAGGTGTTCGAAATGTACTTGCCGTCCCCGAAACGCAAATTTTCAGTCCGCCTCCCGCCCGGTAAGCTATTTTTTCTCCCCGTTTTTGTTTCACTCCCATTTTCATTATTGTTTTTCTTGAAAACCATTGTAACACTTGAAACTTTTTAATTCAGTATAAAATTCACACAATTATTTAAGCACAATTATTGAGCTGAGCTATTAAAATGATTAATTAATTTTTATACTTTTTACAAGTGTATATCCTTTGACTGCATTCATTTTGTCTTTATCTAACAACTGTATTAAATAATTGTAAAATTCAATATATTTTTAATATTTTTTTCTGAGCACAAATAAATTATTCCCCTGTTTTGTAGCATTACATAATATTTTTAATTTAAATAATTAAATACCATTTAGCTTCCTCCCCCTGTAGCGACATCAGTTGATTCTCATATCGTCATTTCAGTCATCGTGTCCCCCCGATTATCTCTCACCTACTGATTTTGTACTTTTATTTTTCTGTTTCCGATATTCTCGCCACGGGCATTTCATCTATTGCCGTATTTAATTCATCTTAAATTTTTCGTAAGTACTTTATGTTTTCTCGAGTGTTGAGTGTTTTCTGTTCCAGTCCATCGTTTGGTTTTGCCGAGCTTGTATTTCTTATCGATCTTGATCATCGTCTGCTAACGCTTTTCCGTTTGATTTGTTTTGTTTGTTGTTTCCGTTTGTGTTTCGTTTTTAACAAGCAGTGTGTGTATCGTATTAATAAAGACGCAATACGTACATCAAAATTAACAATGTGTTGTGTGTGTTTGGTTGATTAACAGTGAAGTAGATACGAGTATATTATGCACCGAGTGACTTACTTTTTAACATACTTGATTTTAAAATAAAGGTTTTACTGTAATAATAATATAATTCCTTCACAGATATACTCGATTATGCTGGTTTGTTATTATAAATATTTTAGGAAAACTTCGTGATTAAAATTATAAAATTTTAAAAATATTTTGACGTAGATTAAGTACATTTTTCAAACTCAGAAAAATATCATCGTGATTTGTGTAGGATTCGAACCCACATCTCAAAGCTTACATAGCCGGTGCATTCCCAATTATACCAACGAGTATTATACCAACGAGTTATACCAACGAGTATTCACCGAGTATTCAACGAGTTATACCAAAGTATTATACCAACGAGTATTCACAAAAATAAAACCTGTATAGGCAAAATCGTACTTACTGTGACGGTCAATATATAAATAATTTTTGGTAATAAAAGTTTGCATTTTTACGGTCTATAATTACGGCTTACATAATTTGCAGTATTTCAAGCATTGACGGTAATTTAAATAAAATAATTTTCGCGACGTAGGTTAGACGTGTGATTCTCGGTCCGACGTTTCGGCCAAGGCGCCGCAGCCGTGTTCAAGGAGACGAATCGAACGATTTCGTGAGAGTGTTTCAATTCCGTACGACTGATGAGTGTTATTTTTATTTAACGTGAAACACAATAGAGCATGATTCACGTCCGTCGGGTGGCGGATTTGCTCGGCCGGCCCGGCATTGTGCTGGCGGCGCCGGCGCTGGACGGAAATAGCGCCTGGCCGAGCGCCAGCGCCACATTGTTGAGACCGGGGCGCGCCGGCCGGCCCCGCACTGCGCCCGTAGCCGGCCGCTCCTGCCTCGAGATCGAATCGATCGTGAAACGATTCAGAAAAAATCTCACATCGCCTATTAATCGAGCATATTTTTTTGAACTTTTAATAAAAACATTTCATTCTTCTTCTTCGTGTGTCTCACTGAGCAAATCAAATACTTTTTCACGTGCAAATCATCGATTTGCTAAGCCATAGTTTATAGCACGTATCGTTTTATAAACATAACCGTGGCACACTAAGCCATAGTTTATATTAAACCACCTGTGTTAAGCTTTACGTGGGCTTATATACCTGAGTTTGTGCAGTTAATATTCAAGATTTAAAGAGTCATTTTTCATATTATTTGTTATTGATAGCGAATTTATAAAAAAATACGATTGAAAACATCGTGGAATTTCGAGTAACAAAAAGGTTTTTTTTGGTTTAAATATACATGTGTACTGCCAAACATGTTAATTTTAAATTACAAAGAAAATTAAAGCACAATGAAAATAAGGGTACGAAATAAATGAGAAAAGAAGACTTAAAAAAAATACAGTCTTTTTGCATGGGGGCTGTAATTTTTTTATAATTAATAAATATTATATATTAAATTGAAGGCTCGCTAAATCTTTTATATTTCTGGCAGATAATATTTACTCAAACTTTTTATTTTTAATTTAAGCACTGTTGTATGCTACAAATATTTTATTATTGAATAATAATCTCACACTGTACGAGTATTATCGTTTTTAAAAATGTATTAATAATATCACTGTTTCATATTCAAGGTAAAAAAACGTATTTTTTATGTTAAATTAATAAAATTTCCCAATCTTAAATTACGGTGCGCATATAATAAAAATAACTAATTTAAATTAAAAACATACTCATTAAATTAATTTGTTGTATATAAAATGCGTAATTTATTTTAAATACTTGCATTGACTGATTTGTTTATATTGGATAGACTTACGCACTAATCATTTGTCGATCTGTGCTATGACTAGTTTAAATTATTGATTGCGTATTTATTTCATATTAAATTTATTGATTTTGCTAAGGAATATGCATATATTAAAAGCAATGTCAAATTTGAAACTATTTTTAGGACTAAAGCCTAATAATTCACAGCATTATTATTTCATGGCATGATTCTAAGTACTACTGCTAATGAATGATTGAGATCATGGTGATTAAGTCTATGAGTAATTTGTTGACATTTCGCGTACATTAAGAGTAAATAATATATATATGTATATATATATGTATATATATATATATATATATATATATATATATATATATATATATATATATATATATATATATATATATCGACAAAATCTACGACTTCAATGCCAAAACAGAAAACATTTTAAAATTAGCAAGTTAAATATCTTTGATCATTCTTTTCCTATAGCTCGGTAAATCTTTTTTATGTTTGAATAAAAAATAACAACTTGAATATTTGAAATCGTAATGTATTAAGGGTGCTTTGTAAAAGTTCATTAAACTTAGTGCCTACTTTAGCGCCTACTTTTTCTCAGTGAGATTCGAAGAAATCGTTTCAATTTCTGGATATAACTTCTCCTTTCAGATATGATAATCTGCTGTAATAGAATTTTTCTTTTATCCGGGAATAAATCTGAGCCGTTCTCAAATAATTGAAATATTAAAGCCACTGGATGAATTTTCTTCCGTTATTGCTAAAAGTATCCGTGAAATTCGTTAAAATTTACTTATTAAGATTACAAAAAACATTTATACTTTTAATTGCTTTTTTCTTGAAGTGTTTTTTATTGAAAAAGTGGATTTTCGGCTTTTTTTATTTTAGATTCAGATTTTTTGATATAGTAAAATAACATGCGTCTTTATTAGCAACAATATTTTATAATAATATTTTAATCATATTACATTTTGTATATGTCTCCCGCTGGCGAAATAAAAAATAATGAATGATAATAATTTGCGGTAAAAATATAAGTAGTCTGTATTATTACATTAATGTAACTTTTTCAAAATATTTTATTTTTTAGCATTTAATAGCAAAGTGATTCTATTTTATCATTGTTAATTCCTCTTGATATTTACTTTTGAAAAATTATTTTAATGGTTTGAAACAATTCGAGGACTTCGCATCGCTAATGGGTATTGGCCATGTTACAATATTGGCAGCGGATGCGAGTTCGTTGAAATGTCCATTGTCGAATATCCGTCATTAATAACCGTCCACTTTGTGAAATTGCTGTCTTTTTTTTTAATAAATATGGAACGCCACCGGTCGGACAATCGCCGGCACTGTGCACCTCTAATTGTGCATTGTTAATGAACTGCCGCACAGTGGTGCAAACTGACGTCAAATTGGCCCCAACAAACACTTACTTTTAATTTTCTAGCAATTTTTTTAAAAATAATTATGATATATTAATTTATCTTATACGTATTGCAATAAAGTGTTAAAATTATATAAATCATTTATTTTACACAAAGTGATTATTTTAATCCTTATAAAATGTAATTTTTTAGTATTCATATTTCAATAATATATCTGTATAAAAATATTAAACATATTAAAATTTAATTTAGTACATATTAGTATTAAACATATTGTAATGCACATGCATTACAATCAAAATAAAAGCAGAATTATTTTCAATCAAATTAAAATCCCGCTCTTTATTTCATGTTTCCAGAGAGTGAAAACAATTTAAAGTTGTATGTATATTTTAAAATTAAAGCTGTGTTTGCTTTTTTAATCAGATTACCTACAGCGTGATCAAAATAATATTTTGCGTTGTGTCTCAATCAGCGGCTGCACTGTGTATAATTTAATTGATGCACCAGATGCATTCCCGTCACGTGCGATGCACCCAACTTGCATGCAATTTGTCTCCATTCCCCACACCAGGGCGAAGAGGAAAATATTGTATGCGCAAATTTAAGTGATCAGACAAATAACTAAACTAAGTTTGCTCTATATCCAAGTATTCAAGAAAGAGTACAGTACTGTATCAGTAAAACACAAATGCGATTACTCGATTGAGCCACTTTGGTGGTTGTTGATCACTGTGCAGTGCCAGCGTCGTTTGAGAAAAATGCAAATATATTGTAGACGTAAGGCTTTTTTTTCTTATTATTACTGTCGGCCCCTGACAGCTCGTCTTTAATTTTTATACACAATTCATTAATTCGGGAGGGGGGGTTAGGTTAGGTTAGGTTAGGCTCCCAGGGAGCGCACTTTTCGCTGTTCCCCAGTCTGCCTCCCCTCTCTTCTATTCATCTCTGACATTCGTCCCTGACTATCTATGGAGACAGCTTCTCCGTTAAATGATGCGCTGAAAACAAGAAAGCTAAAAAACATGAAAATGGTGTCTCGTGCTCTTCAGCTCTCGATCCTCTTCAACGTCGTTCTTGTCGTGTCCGTAGGATTCTCCTCAGGTGGGTCTGCCTCTTGAGCTCCTATCTTCGGGTCAAGACGTAATCCTACAATTAAACAACAATCAAAACCTAGTTTGCCTTAAATTTGCAGTCAAACACAAATGCGATTACTTGCTTTGGCTCCTCCGGTAGATTTTGTACAACTGTGCGGTGCCTGCGCAGGTAAAGTGATTGTACGTGCAAACTACACCATTATCAAAAATACTCTTAATAGCCATTCGAAGTAGATTACTAATCTCACTGTATCGGTCAAACTCGGCTGCTCTTGTGGTTATTGGACCACTGTGCCAGCTCGCGAGGAAGGCGAAGAGACTGTATGCGCAAATTTTAGCGGCCTAATGCAATTAAGGGGCCTCAGTGACTTGATCAATTAATTGACCCAGGCCGGATGTGCGAAACGCTCCGTGTAGGCGATCCTCGACGAATGATTACATCCCCTTTGATCTATTATATATCGACGGCCTACATGCCGCTCGGTTGATTGAAATTGATGATGTGTGCTAACTATCAAGAAGAATATTCTGCTCTATGTGTAGGAAATTTACTGTAATTTTTTGTTTCGTCTTGAAAAAAAGCACGATTGCTGAAAATATCGTTTTTCGTGTTTAATATTAAGGGTGACTTTTCCTATCGAAATTCTATGAGAAAAATTTTCCGTTCTTCATTAAATTTGTTTTATGTTATATATAAAAAAAATACTTTGTATAAATTTAATTAATAGATTCTATCTAGGCTTTTAATATTTTCCCTTCTTATGAGTACTTATTTTTTTTATATACCACTTTTTGAGTGTCCCATAGAACCATTATACTAATCATTATTGAAAAATGGACAGCATAAAATTTAGTATTTTTTAACTGTTAAAATATTCATATTCATAAAATTTCAGGCAACGTCGGGCATATATTTTTTATACATAGCTTCACAACCTATCGTTTTAATCTCGTTATTATAAAAATATAAACTTCTCTATTACTTCAAAATTAAAGTTTGCATAAAAAAAACTTTAAAAACGAACTATTACAGACTGGGCAAGAAAAGCAGATGATGGGCGAAAAAATCCGATACCTTTGAAAACTTAATAAAGAAAGAAAAAAAAAAAAACAACCCACAAGTATATTCTCACAAAGTTCTCTTCTGAAAGCTTTTTCTCTCTCCTGGCCGTTGTTATTCGGAGAGTCGTCAAGCTGCAAAACCCGCTCTATAATTATTTTCTGTTTATACTAAGTCGCAAGCAAATTATTTATTATTGATTATTATTTTTAAATGTACCTAGAGTGAATATTGCATCCTGGCGATTATTTTAAGAAAAATTAGGGGATATAAGGGGGTAGTGAGTCGTTCAGCGCGGACATTCGCTGTGCATCGTGATAGAGTATCGAGGTCAGCGCAGACACCCCAGCCCTGCTCATTCTCAACCCTCACCTACTAAACCGGAACTACCCTTCACCCTGATATTTAATCATTTATATTAATATTCTCGCTTTACGGTACGTGCTCAGGGTTGTTTATGATCTTCGAGATTACCACTGTGATAAATTATTTTCTAGCGTATTCTTACCTGGCGTTTTTGCTAACAACACGTGAAGTATTTCTAAATGAGTATTTTAAATATGATTTTGTTCACGCTGAAGCACACCTCTCCGAAACTCATTTGCCGTAAATATTCAAGAAAGATAAAATGTGGTCTGTAAACCACACAAGATAAAAGCGGAAACTTATTTCAAGTATAGAAATAATAAAGGGGAGCTTGTTTACAAATAGTATGTTATAACTCTGATTATATGTTCAATAATCAAGTATACTAAAGACCGCGGTTAAACTGTTCACCACGCGTAAATCACCTTTGAACTATGTGAGTAAATAAGATTCATACGTGCTGGGTTTGTGCGGTTATTTTGCACCCCATCCGTGGGGAGGCTGTGCACTTGCCTCGGCTTAATTAGGGTTGAGGGTGCAGACAAGGCCCATCAATAACGGAATGACAAGCACGAGCACGTTGACAGAATGATGTCGATCATAGAAGCCCGGCTTAGCGACGTCCCTAATACTATTATCGACTTCCACCAACCGCCAAAGCCTGGCTATTTTTAGAAAGCTCAATTGTCTATTAGATATTTGACAATACTATTCTGGTACACGTGTGCTCTAACACAATTAATTTGTGTACAGTGTAAAAAAAAAATATACGAAAACAATTGTTTTTATAACAGGTAAACGCGATTAGTAAAAACCTACATTAGAAAGCTTCACATTACTTGAATTTCACTCCTTGTATATGACCGCTGATGATCTTTAAAAATCCGAATTGAATTCATATTTTATTCAAATGCATATTTATACTGTTATTATTATTTTCATCAATTTGTAAAAAAAAAAAAAACACATTCGTTTTATTCTAGGCGATATGACGATAATTTTTATTTTTTCATACTTCTTCTAAGCAAGTTTATGGTATCCAATATTTCAGCACAAACTTTTAAGCCGTGCGAATTGACCCAAAATGTTTTCCTATGTTTTATGCCTGAACACAAACGTAAACCGAAAAAAACCATAATCCCGGCAAAGTGTTGTAACTCAGAAAAGGGAATAAATCAGGCACGTACGTTTCTGGCCTGACAGGCAACTTCCAATCCGCAACAATTTATATTCATGAACTGAGAGCCCCCCCATATATTTTTATTGTTTATTTTTTTTAACAAGACCACATTTATTGTAACTGATATTACACGGAGTAATAAAAATACCTTATCGGCATTTTGAAGGTCTGTTCTTGGTTTTATGTACAAGTAATATTTATCGGTTGAATAAATGTCTTTAGATGTACATTATAATGCTATTACGACTCATGCAACATTGTACTCGATTTTTTTTATCATTCTCGATATATTACAATACTGATTGAAAATATTTTTTTTACAAGCAGTCCACAAACTTTCAATATTTTTTTATGATATATCACTATCTTTGTGACCTAGCGTGACTTGGAGATAATTTATAACTTTTGACACTGTGAAAAAAAGCAACAATTGCTCTATCCATAATTGAACTTACGGTGTAAATTTGAAAATAAGATAATTTACAATGATTTTATTAACAGAAGACTTGTATTGAAACAAAAATGAACTTAATAAAATATATATTTCAATACTATTTTTTTTTTTTTTTAGTTATATCAATTTCAGTGTTTGCATACTTTACCTTTAAAATAAAAATACATTTAACATTTTGTAAATTTTGGTTGAATTTCATAATTTTCCAAGTGGTCAGTCTCAGAGAAAATTTCAAAGTGAATTTTTCAACCCTCTCCTTTTGGGGTAAGAATAATGTGTATGCTTTGGGGGTGACGTGACTAGGGGCTGGGGGTGTCAAATACAAACATTTGCCGTAGAGTTTTACATAAACAGCCCTCCATTAGGCCGCAGAGCTAAGCCACGTAAGAGTGAATGTATAAATAAAACACACAGCCTGATTTGCGACTTCTCGTATTATAATATATGACTTCAGTGCTTGATTCTTTTGGAGCTTTAGAATCGACCCTTTTGCAGAACTTTTCATTGCGTATGAACTTTTTTATGGACCCTGTATGCTTTATATTTTCCGCTTAAAGTTTTTTTTTCAGGAAAAGTACGCTCGCTATGGCTTATTTGCAAAGTTACCACAAGCGTTTCGTGGAACAAAAAAACTGAATAATACAATAAACTTATTTTATTTATTATACACGTAAACTAAAACCTTACTAGTCAATAATTTTAACGTTCAAAAATTTACATACAAGTACATCATGCAAAAAAATATATGTGTTATTTTCTCTTTCCTGTAAGCTTTCTGCATCAATTTAACAACACAGTGGTTAAACTTATTATTTAGAATAACTTTATTATATCACATTGATTATTACTTTTTTTATATAAATTGCAGACAATTTAGCTTTATCAATATGATCTGTAGTATCGCTAACTTTTTTCTCTACTTGCTACTAATAAAATAAAAAATTGGCTTATTCTGGTGGCAGATTTTTTTAGTAAATAAATTTGTACAATTTTCAATTTTAACAGACAATGCCTTGAATATTTTTCATGAATACAATTTAAAATTAAATTTGTGCAAATAAGCCTACGTTGATTCATCACGCGAGCACAACAATTAAAAGTTTATAATCCGATTTCCAAAGTTGTACAATAATTAATATCGGAATGCGGCTCATTTAATCCCATTATTAATTTGGCAACTTTGTTAAGAAAGCGCACATTAATTACGTTTGAGCAGTAACTCCGTGCTTTTGGGGAAACTTACAACCTCTCGAGGGAATAAGTTTAATTCATATATAAGAAATACTTAAATATTAAGATTTCTGTTGTAGTTTCAGTTGGGTTTCAATTAGTACAATCCACAAAAATTATTGCAAAGTTTTAACTTACATTATTGTATTCATTGAACACGTCTTAAAAATATTTCTGGAGTGCATCTCAAAGCACCGGCCTCTGAAGCCTTATATACTGAGTCAAAAGCAATCAGTATACAAATAACACACACATAATATATATATATATATATATATATACAGACACACACGTCAAGCTCTGAGTACTTCTAACGTAAAAGCCAACATATTTTAATAAACAATTTCGTGTTCAAAACAGCAAAGTTGAATCTAAAATTAGTACTTTAATTTAGTACGTGTTAAAAGTTTATTTCCCTCTCAATTATTTTCCACGCCATTGAACCCTTTTGGTCTATAATTAGGTCCGCGAGTTCTATATGTATCTACTATGAGTCTAAATCTGGCGATTCACATTCGATCCGTGGGTACTTTCAGGACCTAGACCGACTAGGAGCAATTAAAACACTTAGAACTTAACAACTCATTAGAAAGTAGCACTGCCCGGGGATACATTAAAGAAGTCTAACTTCTTTATGGACAGTGAAAATTAGTACTCTGGATCATAAAGGGACTCTGCGTGAAATGTCAAGATTGTTGATTGTTTTTAATTTATAGTTACTTTTATACTCGCGCATTTCATTAGGAAAGTCCTTGTAAATTTTAATTGTCATGCAAAGTGAGCTTATATCGGTTAATTCTATAAAATTTAAACCAAATATGACATAAACCATAAGATTGAGTATAGTTTTTTAAATCGGAATTTTAATTAAAACGTTAGTGAATAAGTAATGTTTATAGGTGTTAAGGTATTGGGTGAAAACTAAGCAAATACATAGGAATCTATAAGCTCAGGTAAATGCGTAAGAATAAGATGGTTTTGGGATTCATCTTCAGAGATTTAAGAAAGAATTGGAATATCAAGACCGAAACATCGAGTAACAGCAACTGCCAAAACATATAAACACATTTACTCATAATTTGATTATTTTATGAAAAAGAAGTTTGTATTTGTGTTTTATCGCACCCCAGTGAAAATGGATCAAAACACTAACGAAAAAAGTATTATTTCAATCTTCAAGCTGTATTTTGGATTGGGGATGAATCGACCTGTATTCCGTATCATGAAGGGTTAACCGAGTTTTTATATGTGAAAAGCCTCGGTTTGTATCCTCAAAATTCATACCAGGGGAGTTAAGTTGCCACTCGCTCGAGAAACGCTGTTCAATCACCTTTTTATATATATTTTTAAAAGTTGATTGATGGCAAAATAAGTATCGTTTCATATTGACTTTTATGTTCCTGTCGGTCGTTTTCGCAGACATTGACTGGCTCTTTGTCGTCCTCATTTGAGTTTTATGAATTTGCTTGAATTATTTGTTTTTAAAACTAAACACCGGTTACTCTGTAAATGGTGAATATTTACTTGTTTTTTTAAAATCACTTGAGATTCAATCTCTTAACATTAATCTAATTTGTAACTAATAGCATAACATTTTATATGTACGGGACCTTTGAAATTCTACTACGTCTAAATTCAAGGTCAATGCTTTAATATTAATTTTATATAGTATATAAAAGTACAAATGATTTCTTCAAATATTTTACAAATCACCTTTGACAATCTGATTCATTTATAAAAAAAAAACTAATTTATGCTAAATATAGCCCTCACAGTTTTCAATTATTTGATCTTTACTCCGAAGGGTTTCGATAATATATTATTTAAAATAAATGATTCAGAAGCGTAGTTTTTCTGGCTCTGTTTTTATTTCCGCGATGTAATTACAGAACTTAACCCCTAACCTAGTGCTAATAGTCAATTAATTCAACCCTTTCAGTCGGTAATGCGGAAAGCATGGACTCCGAAAAGAAGTGGTCGGTGCACAGGGCGGGGGACCAATTAATCAAGTATTTACGACCGGCAGGACGAAGGGTTAACTGCTCGATACTGAAGAGTCTTCAAACAAATACGGACCCATAAAGATTATATTGCTCTTTGGGAAATGAAAAGGGTTTATTTTCACCGTACTGGACGTCTTCAAATACGCAGTCCTTCACTGTACTTAAAAAACTCAAATTCAAGTAAAGCATAATTTAGATCTAATAATAATAGTCTCAATGAATTTATTACTAAATAATAGCTATTTTCAATTGGAAACGTTTTCGTCCTTCCAAAGTGTTTACAATTGAAAATGGTCTATACTCTGTAGCTATTTAGCATTTAATATTTGCTTAATGTAAAGGATCGTTATTGATACGCATTTCTATTTTTTTCAATGCGAGGATTTTTTTTTCAGTTATTTATAATATTAACCTAAAAATTTTATTTCCGATTTTTAGCGTGAAAGTGTAATCTCATAGATCTTCAGAATAGACTTCAATCAAGGCCTTCTTTCAATTCCTTTAGGAAAAAGATTAATCTTTGTTTCTCCCTTACGCTTCCACCTGTGGCTATCCATTTATATTCCTTATTTTGTGAAAAATTATTTATACCTCAAGTTTTTTTTTAAATTAACTTAACTTTTTTATATAGAATGAGTAAGTGTTTTCAGAATGTTAAAAAATAGCGTAATACTTTGAGGGTGCTTCTTTACTTCTAGTGGCAAAATTGCATATCCATGTCATACTAGAAAATGGTTTCAGTATCAAAAACGAAACGTTGGATTATTATTTAAAACACAATCAACGTCAGATGAGTCTTGAAAATAACCGTTCATGACAAAATATACCAACAATCATCACACGCGAGCTTATCTTATCAAACGTGAAATCTCAGATTTTAATAAAAAATACTGTAGGGTTATAATGCTTTCACCTGTTTGCAAGTTTATACAAATTATCCTTTACTTTTGCAGAGTAATGTGATAAGATATATTTAATTTTGATTATACAAACTTGTTATTATATAAAGACATAAAACATGAATTATATAAATGTCGCCCCACACCTGAAATAATAATTTCTTAAAATGTTGTTACTTTCGTTCTGATGCGGTATCATAACTTTTAGTAATAAATTTAAGTGTTTTCAATTTTGTTAAGTACTCGTTTAAAAAAAAGACGTTGAATCAACCGTACCGTACCTATTTTGCGTTTTTACGTGAAACGTTAATCTAGCAGCGGCCTTAATTGTTTGAGAAAAGCGCACTTTTCATTTCAAATTGCAGGGAAGAAGTCCAATTTTTGCAGGCTTAATTAAAACGGTTCTTCACCCACCCCTCGAGAACGGCACCCTTAATCCGCTTCTTATTTATAAATTCCTGTTACATATTTTGAGCTTTCTTTTTTTTTTAAATTATTTATATCTCTATCTCCAGGTAGAAGGTTTTTTTATTTATTTTTAATTTAGCAAAACTGTCGTCAAGCCAGCCATGCGCGAGTAAGGCCTCCTGCAATTTCAGTAATCTCGAATATAAAAGCGAGATAATTTTTTATTTCAGAAAAATGTGAAAATATTTTTGCCACTCTGGTTTAATTATATGATTCACAATTAAAATACCTTCTAAATTATTAAAAAATCGAAAATAATCTTTTTGTTTTTCAGGTGGTATTTTTAGAAAAATACATTTTAAAAAAAAGGATTTTAAGTGAAAACCTACGCGTTTATTCTATTTACAGCTCATGGCGTCTAAGTGATTTCTTAATTTACATGTAGACACCGACAAACGGATAATTTAAACATGTAAACTCTCAAAAAATCAAATAAAGCTCATGTAATAAGATTTTAGACATAATTTTATTGAACGTAATTAATAGTCAATTGTAATCAAATATGAGTAACTTTGTAAAAATATGATTAAAAATCATTGCTGTTCAAAACATACGAATAAATATTTTTAAAAATCACTATATAAAATTTTGGCCATTAAATATTTTTAGCACAACTACGTCTTGGGGATAGTTTCAGGTTGAAAAAATGTTTTATTCATTTCGAATGACTTTTTTTATAATAAATACTGATTGTGAAGAAAACAGAAAATCATAAATAGTCACTCCAGAGGGGCTCTTGTTTCTTACGATGTTCCCAACATAACGAGATCGTATTGCCATTAAGAGAAAAAAATATTTTCAGCCAGCTGAAAAACTGCGGCGCGGGGTTGGGGGTAATTCTTGGGGGAAGGCCCATAATTTTAAGACTTTAAAGATAAAAAAAAAACTTGGGACTTTCGCTCCAGTCCGCAAATTCATAAATTTCTGTATCCCGCGTGGAAAAAAATAAATATAAACTTTGAAATTGTCGTTAGCATAATCAACTCGAACGATATATTTTAATTATTTTGTAAACTTTTGAGCAATTTGATACTTTGAAGACATTTTTTCCTTTTGTAGCATAGTGTTTATAAATTAAGCTTATGTTTAAAACTTTAAACTTTTAATGACTACTTTAATAAATTATTTATTCAAATAAGCTTAATATGATTTTTTAAACCACTTATAATGATTCTAATAATTAATATGGTTCGTTCACTTACAAGTACAAGATACAATAGCTATTTTCAGAATCATACTAAATGATTTTTATTTCTTTATAAGTTATGTTTTGTAGATATTTTCAACTTGATTTTTCTTGATATCTCGGGTAAATCTGATAACTTCAGCTAATCTGAACGATCTGTGGATTCTACAAGCCACATCTCTGATATCTGTAATCTGATATTCCTTCTGCAGCGTGGTGCAGAAACAATGAAGTCTACTTCCAAACCACTACTTCCAAACAAACATCCATCCACTATCAAGTTCACTACTCCATTACTACTCAAGGAACAAAATATCAGCCATGCACAAGTAACTCATCAAAAAATCACCAGTATCAAGCTGTAGGGGTTTGTATCTACTTAATATTGTAAGATGGCAGAATTAATAAGGAAAATGCTTGTATTCCAGTGTCGACGTAACGAGTCACACGTGTGTGCTGCAGATCACAGTAATTGTATAAACTGTAAAATGCCTTTCCTGTGGGGGTGGCACTTAGTTTAGTTAGTTAATTATCCCCCTGGCAGCCCCGCGGGGATAGAGCCTCCTGGGGGTGCTTCGTAAGTGCCCTCACATAATACTAAGATACTTAAGACTATTCGCAAGTGATTTCACCAGCGACTTCTTAAGGCAGTTGCTCCCAGCCTTTTAATTGCCTCTGGTGTCCAACCGGACACCACAAGCAGTCCATTACCTGGCGAAATCGTGTCATTTAATTGTCACTTTATTTTTCTATATCGAAAGTTGATTTATGTGAAAGTTTCTATATGAAAGTTGAGTATTGAAAAAACTATAAATTATATTTATCTATTTTTTATTATTTAATTAACGTCCATTTTCAGGGTAAAATAAAATCTTGAAGATGTTGAAAAATTGGATAAAATGACGACTTTTCAAAAGCAAAGTTTGTTAAAGAGTTTTTTTTTTTTAATTTAAAATTAATAAGACGCACATGGTTTATATATAATCTTTTAATTTCAATTGAAAAAAAGACTTTTGAATGTTTAGGATTCTTGGAAAATGTACCGGACGAATCTCCAAATTCCTACGCTTCAATCGGAAAAACACATATTTATCATATTAATAGTAAATTTATAAGAAATAAAAATATATTGTGTTGGGAAGAAGGGATGTATCAAACTTTTTGCATTTCAATATTTTTGATTGGTGCAGTCGATTTTTCGCAAAACGGACTAGAAAATGATAAAAAAAACTCGATTATGGGACCTAGACCCTTAACTAGTAGAAGGCACTTTGATTTTCAGCAATGCTTTATTTTTCTATTGAATATTCCGAGCCAGTAGACATACACTAAATTTGAGCATTTTAATTCATATTTATTTTAAAAATTAACACTGGAAAATGTTAGTCAGTATTACATTTCTTGCTTCAGTGAAATATATTTAACAAAATACATATGCATAGATCAAATATGCGTATAGCTATTTTTACTATTTAGTTGGCCCTTCTTCTTCCCTTGAATAGCTTATATTTTTAGATATTTGAAAATACTATATCGGTCCACTAAAGCTGGTCACTTTTTATTTTTACAGCAGGTTTAATTCTATTTATTTCAGCGATATTGTCTTGTCTGAAAAGGTTGACAAACCCGCAGCGAAAGCATACCTCTTTTTATGTACCTTTATATTTATTTGAATAACACACGTTTATTTCACGCTTAGTGATAGAAATATATAATGAAGGTCACTTATAATAGGGAATTCTGTACATCTACAATATACAGTATGGCGTAATCTAATCTAAAGCACTAACAGTATTAAATAAACTTTTAAGCACAAAGTGTTGTTTCAGTTTATATATTTTAACCAATAATGTAAAATGAAATTCCGGGTGGTATTCCGCAATTCTACTCTTTATAAATTATATCTACAAATAATTTTGATTTCTTGTCTTCTGAATTTTAGCGAAAACGCTAAAGATTGTTTTATCGTCATAAATATGAATATTATATATCGCTTCACTGTTAAAATTCAATTTAATATTATTGTAATAAATATTTAGTAGTAAAGTTTGGTCGCATTAATATCGGTACGTACTTTACGAGTAGCCATAAGTCTCGGCATAACATGGATTTACAGCCTTAATAAATCTGAGTTTAAAAATGAAACGGAAATGCCGCCATGAATAATTTGAATTTGGAATTCCTGTTCTTCCCTAATGAGAGCGATGTTCCAAATTTGAAAAAGGGGATTCTTATTAATAGACATTTTCGTTTACTTTTTAATCTTCAGGTGGCCGCGCGAGTCTATTTCTTTGAGACTATTAAAATATATATTTTTATATACTTTTTTTTCCTTTGTGATGATAATGACGATTGACCTTTTTTGTTGATATAAAATATGGTCATCCTAATATAATAACGACCATCGTTATTTTTGCTAGCCCATCGCAGTGGGAGAACTAAACCCATATTTCATGGTCTTTGGAATTCAATATTTCATTTTTCTTTCTATTGGAAAAGTATTGAATAAACTTAAGCTTTTCTACTTTGCTTATATACGTGGTTAGAACTCTGAATACCTCAAATTTATTTATTTTAATATTATTTCTGAAGAAAATTATCACAATAAATACACAGGATCTAAAATTGAATAAAAAATATTAAAAAAGGGATACGTATAATTCTGAAGTATAGATTTTGTGATTATCGATTTGATATAAGTTATTTCAAAGTAAGCAGTTTTTTTATTCCCAGTTTGTTATTTTAAATATACATATCGCCTGAAATCTCTAGCAACGCGTTTATTGTCTCAGACAGGCATTCGAGGCTTTGCTCAAGTGAGCCACCCCTGCGGTATTTTCTGACATTTCCCAGCCTTGCGATTCATACATGCCTCTGAAAAAATGAATACCTATTCAAAATGTCGCCCGACTTTTTGTCAACAGACTAATAACATTCAAGTAACCGTGTTATTACGAGAATGCTAGCCCGGACATATAATTTAATGGGACTCAACAGTGGCATGACAAAACCTGGTAACGTCTTGGATTTATTTGTAACACAGCGAGATTATTAATCAATTAGAAAATTGAGTTCAATGATTTATTATAATTAAGCGTTTAAAATGTGGCTTTATAGGAGAATCCTTGAAATACCATGGGCTGACCGCGTTATAAATGAGTCTTGCAAAGAACTCCTGATGATGGTAAAATAACGTAAGGTGTTAATAACATAAATGTTTATTCAACGAAATCGTCACCTATTTTCTGTATGGAAAAGATTATAATTTTTAATAAAAAACTTATTCAATATTTGGATAATCTATTTACATAAAAAACCAAATCTTATCATAATTATTTTTCATTAGAGCCAATGCAGTTAAAAATGTATTAAAAACACTACAATATTCACTTTATTGTTTTATAAATCTAAGGCAGTAATTATGTTTATAGCCACACGACTAACTTAAAAGTATGTTATTTAATGATATTAAGATAATAAAAATTTGGCTAAAAAGCATTGTGATTTATTTGTATATCAAAAACAGCTGGTTGAAAGATAGTGATACTTGATTTATTTCGTCCCATTTGTATCTAGGCAGCGTAATTGCCGGCTCCATTTGAATATCTACCGGGACCGAAACGTGGATTGCCTGCGACGAATGTCACCAGATGTGATTAATCTCTTAATTAAACTGGAACGAGAAGGCAGGCGTCGGGGGAGAGAGACAGAACCAGTCACGTGACTCTTCAAAGCCTCTCTGATTATTGTTTCTTCAGATTTGTCCTGAAAGATTCTGATAGATAAGAATTCAATTTGCGAAATGTTTCAATTGATAAATGTTACCACGAATATTTCAACTTAAATTGAAACTGAAACTCTCGGAGACTTGGAAGTTATTACATACGAAAAAAAAAAAAAAAGAAATGTATATATATATATATAGATTAAGCTAAACAAATATTATCTAATAATCACGGTAATGGAAGTTGGTGGATTATAGTATGATGTGTTATTTCTAATTGCGACACGCAGATGTTCTGGTAAAATGATAATCCCCCATTCAATTATCGGATATTTATAGAAGGGGATTGGTGCCGTAAGCTGTTTATTAATATGCATTATAATTGCACCATTAAGCGTGGCTTAATTATCTGTACTGGAACCTGAGATAACAGTTTGCATTAAGAGCTGTGTATAATTGGAAATCCCTGTTTTAGATATTATGCCACATCGAATATGTACAAATAATATATAAAATAAGATAAAACGCTTATTTTTTTAATTCAATTTTAAATTATAAATTCGTTATTTATTCCACGTGTTTTCTATGAAAAAAGTATTAATTCATGAATTAGTCCTACTCACGAAAAATTTATATATTTATAAAATTCCATATTTAGCCAAATAATGTGAAAGTCTTTATGGCTAAATAGTATATATTTATTTTAGGTTTTTTAATGAATTTCAAGGAAACATAAAAAAACTTAAACTGCTGCTTGTGTTTTTTTTTTATTTTACCTTTATTGAATAAAATTCAAAACTACTACTTTGGTTATTGATTATACCAAATTTTGTTAAATCACTTGTTAAAAGCATACAACCTTATATTTTACAGCAATTATTCGTCAAAATATATCCACTGAAATGCGATATCTCCGGGGGATGGTTTTCATAAGCGACGTTTTATTATTCTATAACAAACCCAAAAAGATTATAACTTCCCTCGGGGCTGCATTATTGAAGTTACTACCCCCCGGGCGAGTCCATTGAGGGGAATTATCCTTTCGAGAGAGTCCATAAAGCGGAGATATCTCTGGAAGGCACTTCCTCGCGCATGGCGACCTTGACCCACTCAGCCATTGGAACGCATTTCCGGCAAATCAAAAACCAATTCAGCCTTCTTCCTGTAACGTCACGAACTGTTTTTATGATATATTTATTTCAACTGCATATAAAAAAAAATCTGACAAATTTAAAAACCCATATAGCTAAGTTAAAACAATAATGTATCGTAATGGTAAACTCCTAGCCATTTGGCATAAAACAATAATTAAAATAAAAAAGGCTAAACTAGGTTAGAAATAAAGGTAGACGATATTTCAGTTTTTAGGTATTTTTTGCAAATTTTTGTCTTGCAAAGTTTTTAAACAGATATAGTTACTTTGATTACTTTAAACTCTTTTCTGGCTAACCTAGGTTCCTGTATCTCAATTGCTGGTGGTTTATTGATTATTTATTCAGAATATCATGGTTTTTATACCTTCCACTCGTAGACTATGAATAAATAAAACTTTATCAAGAATTTAGCAACTCGAAATAAATCTCTTGTATTTGTTGAAGAATAAATTATCCAATACAGAAAAAACTCAGTTAAGTAATTTCCAAAAGGGATTCATGTCGAATAAAAATATTTTTATTTGAAAAACAGTTCATTTGATTTTTTCGCAGAGGCTTTTTTTAGAATAAATAAAAGGCAAACTACCATATTTTTCTGAAATAAGCGAGTTACCTCCATTTGAATATGTACTCGAAGAGATAAAAATCAACTTACCCATAATTTCATTATCCTGCCCTTTGCGCGCGGAGGGGTGGGGTTAACTGGCTTTGCTTTTTTTTATTTATTGCTTGGATTCAGCCGTGATTTAGTGATAAGATAGGCAATAAATACCTTCTGGATTCTTGGCTTCCCGTGGAAAATATGTGGTGTTTACAAGCCGTAAACTGTGTCATGAGTTTTTGTTATTTCTGTGTGAATCTGTTTTGTTTGTCTTTCTTTTCCCAGCACTAAAACAATGAAAAATTGTGCACACTGAATTGTGGTATTTTTTTAATGTGTGATAACATATATTTAATTTTTTTATTAACGACGAAGCAAAACCTATTTGATAATATCATAATATTTTAATATGCGATACAATAATAATGATACAAAAATGTTGTGTTTTACTTTGGTTGCTATTTTTATAAACAGATCAAAATGTTTTATAAATTGTTATTATTTAATTTATATTTAACGCAATGTCTTTTAAATATAATTCTTTAAAAAAGTAATTTTGAAATAAATAACAGGATATTGTACAATACGTAAAATATTAAGCATAATTTACTTCATAGCAAATATTAAAAAATATGTATAAAACTGATTTAAGGTGAATATTTTTCAAGTCATAAGTTTACGTTTTCTTCCGTTTATATACAAAACTACATTTAATTGCATAACAGTGATTGCCAGCAAAATACTTGAGATTTTTAAACAAGCAGATTGCATAAGCAAGAAGAGATACAAACAACACCAGAAGCAAGTTACGTGCAAAAGAAGAGAATTGTGGTAAAGTAAATAAATCCAGGATGTTAGTTTGACTTTCACCTTTAAATTAAGAGAATAAACAGAAATGAACCGTTCCCAGTGGCACGAATTCTTGGAATTCACACGGACCGAGCACGGAAAGTCGTTGGAGTGAATCACAAAGCTTTCAACCGACGCCGACCGCAGGCTTAGAGAGATGTTAAGCTTTCAGCCGTTCAACAAAACCGAGTCATGGCAAGCAGCCTACCCACGCTGCAGCACATCCGATAGTCAAATATTGCATAATTATTGACTAATTGACTGGCATCCTCTGGTGTAAGGGCAAATGAGGACGCTGGTGGCTTGTTGGCGGTTTGGTCGTCGGCTGCGCCGCAGCGGGTGTAGGCGGCTTTGGCAGCTCGGGTGACTTCGCCGCTTCCGTCGCTGACTTGTGCTCTCCCGTTTCAGATGAACTAGCGACCCTGGCGACGATAGCCGAGAGCAAGCATCCCGACAAGCGGACGGAGGAGGAGAAGGTGGCACTGCTCGGCAAGCCCAAGGCCGGCGACGTCATGCGAGCCCAGCTGCGCGTCAAGGAGAGCAAGGAGTTCAAGGTCAGTGAGCATGCAGATCACACAAACGCAATCCATATTAAAAAAAAAAAAAAAAACATATACTATCACATGCATTTTCAGCCTTTTTTCCAGCCGATATTGGCTGTAATAACCAAGGTCAAATCAAGGTTAAAATCGGTCACATAAAAAAAACTTTTTTTTATAATCGTCTCTTTTTGCTCATACGCAATATTTTACTTTTTTTTTGGGTCGGGAAGGACAAGAATGTTTATACTTTTAAACACCCGATTCACGCATTAAACAACGAGAAAAAATAATTGATATTTCGACTTGACGAATTTGTACAGTATTACAAATTTATTATGAACATATCAATTGTTATAATTATATATTTCTGTACAGCGTACAGGCAACGTTTCCAATGAAATACCAGATGTATGCAAATATATGTTGTTTTTATCAAATTTGCGTGGCCAGCGTATATTTAAGGTTCATTAATGCATTTGAATGATTAAAAAAAAAACAGCTTCTTTGAGGTTAATGCATGAATAAATCGTATTTTATGTTGAGGTGAAATGTGTACAGTCAATGCATATTCAGCAAGTAGGTGTGTTGTGCTTTATGGCACGGCTAAAATTACAGGCCTGGCTGGGCACATTATTTCTTTCGTACGGCAGTGAGTTTCGCCATTTATGGCTAAAAGCAGCAAAAGCCCATTAGCTTTTTTGCTCGGGGGTGTTTTTTGCCCGCGATTTCCTGCGACTGGGCTCTCCCCTTCCCCGATCGCCGGAGAGAAATAAGCACGGAGGAGCGCACCGGAAACGCGAGCTATTCGCGCGATTTGTGACCGGAAGTCGGGAGAGCTGGCGCGAAGCGTCGGCTTCTGCTTCATTTTCAATATAATCATTATTACATTTCAGCTGTTTGTTCTGTTCTATTTATTTGGCCGAGGAGTAAATACTCGCACAGCCGGTCTGTTTCCGATACTCTTTGCTTATCAGTAGTTTTTTTTTTAATTCTAAATAAAAAATCCCAGATATAAATCGACATTTTATTTAAAACATGAACTCTTTTTATTCCAATGCTTTATTTTATTTTTGTGATTTACCATGAATATCTGGTCAATATATCCATATTGAAATTTTTGCATATATTTTTGTTGTAGAATATCAAAATTAAAATTGACAAAACACGCTTTGAATTAAATTTGATATATTTTGTTTATTGATTAATTAATTTGATTATTAAATACTTCCTCAATATTCCTTATAGATAAAAGAGATTATGTTTAAAATGATTGTTATCACACCGTAAAACTTCTCTAAGTTAATTGCCATGCTAACACTTTTTTTTTAAAAAATATATTTTTAAAAAATTATTAAGCCGGAAAACAGCGAATATCACTTAAAAGATAAGCTTGTGATATTTTCCCACCCTAATAATTTATTATGATAATGTGCTTCCAGCGCGCTGATTCTACCTAAGTTAATTCAACTTTAGTGTTAGGGGTCTGATTTAAAACAAAGATAAACATTGGGGACAAGAAGCCTGAATAATTGAAGTGCAGGGTTATCCCGGATTATATTCGGTTTGTCATGGGTTAATGGCACAAGCAATGCTGATTCCGGGCCAGAGTCCTTTACATTCGCCGGAGATAAAAATAAAAATACCAGGCGCTAAGTGCTTCCAATATATATATATATATATATTTATTTTTTTAATGATACGTACGATTCAAAATATTTTCAACCAAAGTTTGTCTTTCGCTTAGATTACCAAATCAATGCCCTCTTGGTCATGAACGAATAATCTATAGACTATATCAAGGAAACACACTTTTTTTTATTATGAATAGTAAATTATAAGCTGCTAAGCTTCAACAAAATTTTAAGCAAAACGCGTTTCCTGTAGTATTCATTATAAATATTGAATCTTCTTTGAAAAGTCAACTTTGAAGCCGAGCGGTTTCATTTAGACATTTGATTTCCTCGGTTGATTACATATTTTAACATTTTCTTAATCCGATTGATGTTTTCATTATTTTGTAGAAAATATTTATTTATGTACAGGACAGATTTCATTTGAGATGAATTTGTCATTGTCATTTGCTATTTAATTTTTTTGAATTTATTGAAGTATTTTTAAAGTACAAGACATCAAAATGTACATCATCTTCTTTTTAAAATTGAAAAATAAGAAAGACACCCTTGCTGATGATTGACAGGGGTGTAATTTAGGACCTTTATTTCTATAACGCAATACTAATGTAATTTCACCCCGGCATTGAGCACTTGCTCGTATAGAATCGGTACCTTCGTATAATTTTATCGGAAAATTCCGGTTTTTCCGTTAATGGTTTGGGGGTCAAATCCTGAGCAGAGAAATGAATTTCCCAGTCTTCCTTCCATTCAGATGGAAATTGTGGGCCTGGACTGGAAAAAAAGATTAATCTCCAAAAATGTCATCTTGGAATTGATGGCCATAGAAATTTCTAGATTTATGGACATCTTTGTTGTATTATTATATATATCTTTGGACATGTTCTTTTTCATTCTCTTGTCAACGTTTTGCGATAATCGAGGCAACGATTCCTCATCTTAAAATGAATACATTATTAAGCACAATATATTCATTGCATTCAGTTAACAGTTAAATAAAGTTCTCATTTGCCACGATTTATCAATTTAGGAATCTTCATTCATTTTCATAGACTGGCATATTGTTAAAGTAAAAAAAAATTAAACTTTAAAATACATACAAGAATAGTCATCAACTCAATCCAATTTCCAAAATCAACAACTTGCAGTCAAACGGAAAAATAATAATAATTTTTTTTTTATAGATAAAATATTCCAATTGATAAAATCCTTAATACCTTTTATTCTGAAGCGGTATAGTAATAAAAAAAGTATATTTTTTAAATTTATTAGGTATATCTATTATGTTAAGTGCAAGCTCAAATAAACTATATAAATACTCATAAACGAAGCTTTAAAGCTTCTATAATGATGAATAAATTAATAAAACAACCAGTTTTTTTATATTATATTTTTGGTATTTTATGATCTGGTTTATGAAATGTTAAAAAAACTCGTAATTTAGTATTTAGTATTATATCTCAAATACATATTTGATCAGATGACAATTTACTTACTATTTTATTATAAAACATTCAACAAATTTATTTAAAATATATATTTTGTCCTAAATAATCAATCATCAATAAAATAATTCGCTTATACTTTACATCACGGTTTATTTGATTAAATACGAATAAATCATATATTAGAATAATTGAACATTTCTCTAGGTTGTATTTTCAAACGAAAACCAGTGTTATTGGTTTTGACTTACAACCCAGCACAAATAAAGGCTTTTCTCAAATCTGTCAATATATGATTTACGATATTAGTTCCAATAAATAAAGGATTAGTTAGTTCAACGCAGACTTGTTAAATATTTGAAATTCACGTTAAATTTAGCGGTGTTGCGTATAAACCTTGTACGTGGTGCTGTTTAGATAATATCTCTCCAATCAAATGATTACTTCGTCTTGACAAGAGCGATCGCGTTGATTCTATTCGTCAAATATAATTAAAATTAATCCACCAATTATAAATCAATTGCTTAAACATAAATTAATTTTAATTACGCATGATTTTTTATAAATATTGATGTTTCTATATGTACAGTTTCTATAAATAATATCAGACTATAATTTTTATCAAAAACCATGACGAAGAGCAGTCTTAAGATTTAAGGTGCCTGAATAGGTGGTATTTATTAATTTAAAACATAACCTTCAATTATATCAACATATCAAACAATAAATTCAGGTTTCAGACTCAGATGACAGATTTTATTTGCTGAAATTATTTAATGGTAGAGCTTAATCTACTGCTGGTAGAAAAATATTACAAAGAAGTAAGCGTTTCTTGCTCATCAGCGACCGACCATCAAAAAACTGGCAATGTCCAATATCAGCCAACTTCGGTGATTTGCCAAAAAAACACAGCCTTTACGTCATCGGGTCTCAACCCTTTTAGTTCGATTAAAACAGCAGAGGTTGTATACGCAATAATTGGTAGGCTCTTTATCTTTTTATGCGTCGTAACTTCCACTGAAATCAGACGTAAACGTAATATAACAGCCATTAGATTTAAGTTTTTATAATACGAATATATTATATTTAGTTAAATAATTGGTATTATGAGATGAATACAACAGCTCATTGAAATCGTAAACATTTTTTGTATGAGACAACTGCAATGGTGAATTTTTTTTAAAAGACAATGGAGTCCAGTTCGACCTTCCACGGTTCTAAAAATAAAATATATATGTATAAAATATATATTAAATATACGTTAATGGACTTAGAAATAAATCAGCAGGTCAAAAACACTCGTGGCGGTCCGCTGCTCGCGGTGACGGGCAATCCGGGTTACTAGAAAGGTTACGATTGGAATTCTTCCAGCCAAGTTCACTGGAGCCCCAGAGGTCGGTCGGGGACTCCCGGAGGTCACGGCAGGGTCTCTGCCGCCTGTTAATCGGATCAAAGAGAATGTAATACAAATCGCAAGTCACGTAAGCCTGTGTGATTCGCTTAAAAGAGAAGGTTTTAGTGCGTTTTTTGCTCGGACATTTTGTTCCGCGGAGATAAAGAAGCTCCGCGTTGAGTTGGAAAAGCTTTGTTCTCTGCGTGCTTTTTTTTTTTAATACACCACCACATGCCGCAGCATTGTTGGCGAGCTTCGGTCTATAACAATTTATTAGCGTCATTTGATAAACCTTCAGACTATTATTCTTTAAAATAACGGATTCTTACTCACACTACGTTCTTGCCCAGTGTTTTAATTAAACGAAAAAAAGCTTCGTTCTCTATGTGGCTTTATTGTTGGCGAGCTTCGGGCTATTAATATTTATTAGTGACATTTGATAAACCTTTGGTCTATGATTCTTTACAATAACGGATTTCAACCCTAGTGAAAAATACTTTACTTTGATAATTCAAACTCAGAGAAAGCGTGCATCATTTACATAAAAGCTTACAGTAATCGAACTCATGTTATGGAGACTGTTTTGTTATGAGTCACAAGGGTATGCATTGTTCATAGTACGGTATAGTCAAACTGTTCCTTTGGTGATATCAAATTGGTTAAAACATGACCAGTGCTACAACTTCCTATAATTACTTTGACACAATTTAAACCAGCTCGGTGGGGGGTGCATTATTCCTTCCACCCCTACTTCCGCCTTGCACGTGCCCGGGACACTGCGCAGTAACTTATATACACACGTGGCCACTTACTTTGTCAAAGAAAATTGCAGAGATGCTCTTTCTTATGCAGGGTATACGTCTTTATTAGATGCTGTATTTGCTATTTGTGAATATAAACTGAGTTACGAAATGCACTCACGCTTGCATGCCATTATTTTTAACTACTAACGTAAAACATTACATTTTTTTTTCACCCAGCAATCAACTACCATTTCTATCTATACAAAATAAATTAAATTATGCACTCGCAAGTCTCTCATATAAAGCCTACAACGTATTGATATATTCTTTTAGTGGCTGAAGCTTTAAGAGAGAACAAATACCATTACGGCAAAATATTTTGATAAATATCAAAAGTTTCATCTTTCAAGCATTAATGCATGTATTTCTGAGTAGGGTTAAAAGTATTACCAGATAATGTTGTTATAAACAAAACTTTATATCGAATCGTTCCAGCGATAACGCGCGTATCAAAAGTTTCTTGTGGCATTTTATTACAATGGAAATTTAAATAAACATTTCTATTTTTTACATAAAGATTTATGGGAAAAAAACTTTATTAATTATTTGAATATATATTAGTATATTATTTGTATTGGAGAGAGTGAGTTTAAGATGTTGCATGAAGAATGCTTCAATTGCTTCTAATAATCATTATCGTTTGGATTGAACAGCTTTAATGATTACCTGAAGTAAATCCAGTTTTTTTTATTACCGTCGTTTTTATTGTTATCATCACAAGTGACGCGAAAACGGCATCAAAATGGCGTTTTCATTTCATTGATCGCCTTCGATAAACATCGACGTTAATGACGGCGAATGGGGGTGTAAAAAAACCAAACGATTGCAAGGATTGTCCGCGTCCTTTGTCCGCCTTATCGGCCATCTAATCCGGCAACTGAGCAAGCCCATCTCGGCCTGTTTGGCCCCCCCGTAAGCCTCCCCCCTAACCTAACCTAACCTAACCCCCCCAAAGGAAAAATCGCGATAATCCGAAGCATAAAAGCGAACGGCGCCTCCGCCGGTCGTCCAATTGCCGCGCAGTTGGTTTTCACGGCCTTTGTTTCGGGCGGCCTGAAAACCACCCCCGAAACCTTTCTCGAGTTGAAAGTACTCTGGAAAGAAACTTTCAATACACATTGAGATCTCGTTACTATTTGTTCACATATATGCGGGCATTAACTGTCTATGCCATCATAATATACGTTTGTGCATTCAAGTATGAGGAAAAAAATATCCAGCAAGTTTGTATAAAAATAAAATTATTAAAATTATTTTTGATTAACATAAGACACCTTATAAAGTTTGCATTTAAATTTTATTAAAATGAAACCATTTTAATAAAATACTTTCTTCTTCATCATCACCATTATCAAGTGCCTCTCCTCAGAGCAGATTGGCGACCATTTCACTGAGCATATACTCATGCAGACCCAGTGTTCATGATTTTCTAAAGGGAAAATAGTGTAGTGCAGAGGTTCCCAAACTTTTTGACTCGTCGACCCCTTGTTTTCAATATTTGGCTTTAAATAAGTCAGATTTAACTTTAAATCTCCTCGCCCTGTGATTTCCAATCTATTTATTTTTTTGTAAGAAGAATGGCAACCGCACTGAAACCCCTTTCCACGAGGAACGAAGATAGAAAACCTATCAAAAACCTTCTTGCGATAGTCCATAATGCAGGATAAATATTAGGTGTGTCTCTCTGAAGCCAAAATTGCTGATATCCCTTTCTAAACTGCTCCTTCAGTTCTTCATTAGTGCTTATTCCGATCAGTTCTTCTTGTAGTATGACTACCGATTCTTCGATGTCACCGTATGGATTGATAATCCACTGTGGTATTTTGGTGAAGACCTGCTTAAATGGGATCCACTCTCGTGGACCCCCATTTACAATTGATGGACCCCCAATTTAATTTTTCGTTGTCATCGACCCCTTGCAAGGCGGAATCGACCCCTGGGGGTCGATATTGACCACTTTGTGAACCTATGGTGTAGTGGGTCCCCGGGTCCTTCAACACCGCAGTTAAGTCCACTAATCCATTACCGATCGTTTACACTTGCTCAAGGTACAGAATGGCAGCCATGGCCGAGCAACAGAACGGGGAGAGCGGGGAAGAAAATACTTTAGTGTCAATTTTATTGGTGGCCAGTTTCGCCATACAGAATATTAAAATGGAATTCCACCAAGTACTCAAAGATGTGACAGATATAAAAATAAAAAAAATGTGTAAGAATTAATTTATATTTTTAATATCACTCAGTGTCGGAGAAACAAAAACATACGTTTGTGTGGCAACATGAATTTTTGTATATTTTCCCCTAATTAGGTTGCGATCGGGAAGTTGGTGCTGGAGTAATCAACCCCCGGGAGACTTCCGGCGCGGTGTTTTCAGTGTTGCCAGGGCGCTCCATTGTGCCGCCCCTCCTTTGTGCTTTCAGGGAACTTCTCGCATTAGGCTAAGTTCTGCGGAATCGAGGCTAAGCTGAATTTTTAACGCACCGGCTATGCAGTTTGCTTTACAACTGCCGACTGCAACTTTTGAACCAACTTGTCTTAAATATATTAATATTTATAATATATATATATATAACAAACACGACGAAACCTTACTTTCGTTGTATAAATATTACAACAACTCATATTTATTTACTTATGATAAGAAAACCTTTAAATATGTATATGTGATTAAGCATATTTTTTCACACATTGAAAACGATTAAAGAAAACTCTCAGAAAATATCATCGTGACTTGTGAAGGATCCCTCACAAGTCACGATGATATTTTCTGAGAGTTTTCTTTAATCGTTTTCAATGTGTGAAAAAATATGCTTAATCACATAAACATACTAATACCTGCATGGGTAAATAAATACGCATCCTGATTAACATTAATCCAATTTAATATAAATTTAAATATGTATTCAATATTTGTCACAGGAAGTACTCGGTGAAATTCCATTTTGATATTTTTTTAAATAAAATATATTTTTGTGATTTTCCGCTGAGTAGTTTCACCAACCCAAACCAAAAACTAAAAAATAGAAAACATCAGAAATATAAATATTTTTTTAATATATATCTGCTATTAATGAGTGCTTGCATTATTTTAAGCCGTCTGTAATTAAATTTATCATAATCATATATATTGTTTAAATAATATTATAAAAAATATGAGTGCATTCAGTGGACTGAAATGAGCTGGAAGTTTTCAAAAAAAATTTAATATGAGTATATAATATAAATTAGATATTTGTGCAAAATATTTTTTAACGCCATGAGAAAAAATATAAAAATTATAAAAGTACATTTTGAATTTAAAATACTTAGATTTATGAAAAACACAATACTGTAAATTTTATATCACTAAACATGTGTTGTTTTGAGTTTTGAATATTTCACTTTGTGTTCAAATCAATTTTGAATAAATTTGCATAACTTATTTATAAACTAACTTGATTTACCAACTACGCTACATAGTACGATCGTAACTGTCAAAATGTTGTAACAGATTAAACCTGAGATTTATATTACTTTATCATATATCTAGGGACGCCCAACAGATTTGCTTACAGCTCACAATTTTAACCCGTCATTTATATATTTAAAATATATATATTACACCCAAAACCTTTCACTGTACTATACTTAAATAATAATTTTATTGTTAGAACTGGAAAAATTGTGCATTCTCAATAAGTCAAATTTTTTTTATATAAAATTAAATTTGCCTGTTAGCTTGTTATCAAAATTATTTATTTTTCATTTATATCAGCAGGTTCTTTTAATTTGACGATGAACGAGCTGCGCTTTTCTTGTTGCGATTTCGTTTGCGGTTCGGATGACCTTGGCTGAACAGAAAAACGTAGCGCATATATAATTTTTCACATTTTATTAAGAAATCAAAAATAATGTTTTCAAAGTGTTTGAACAACTCAGTTGAATGTAAATTGATAAGAAACGTTGCACGTTTATTATTAGTCATCCGGAAGCAATCTCGATTTCATAATGTCACCCCGGTCGTATTGAAAGGCATCGGCGGAGGGCGGGTTTGATATTTGTGTAAGTGGATCAGGGTGGAGGTGAGGGTTGACGGTCAGGATTAGATTTCTAGGTCGCTCCAGTCCTTGGCACGGATGCGGACATGACCACTGCAGATGTACAGCTTCCCGGCTTTGTTGTGACATGCGATTTCTCCACCAAACAAACAAAAAAATACAAGAACAAGGCTGTGATATATTTTGAAAAATTTTTTTTTTGAACCAACGAAATAGACCTAGATTATATAAATACGATACAGACAAAGATAGCAATCAAAGCTTCGAATACGATCCGGTGACCATGTTGGAATATTATTAAAACTTAGTATAGATCACTGGTTCCCAAAGTGGTCAATATCGACCCCCAGGGGTCGATTCCGCCCTGCAAGGGGTCAATGACAGCGAAAAAATTAAATTGGGGGTCCACGAACTGTAAATGGGGGTCTACGAGAGTGGATCCCATTTAAGCAGGTCATCACCAAAATTTAGGCATTCCGTTAATGTCATAATTGAACACAGATTGAATCTATGTACTTACATAATCATGCTGTTAATCCTGCATTATGGACTATCGCAAGAAGGTATTAGATAGCTTTTTTATCTTCATACCACATGTAAAAGAGTTTCAGTGCAGTTGTCAACCTTCTTCTTACAAAAAAAGAAATAGTTATTCAATGTTTACATACCGACATAAAATATGGCGCACCCTGTATATCAGATGTCAAAAATATGTTTGAAGACGATTAGCAAAGCAGGGGTCTACGAGAAATAGGAAAACTCGACAAGGGGTCAACGGGACAAAATAGTTTGGGAACCAATGGTATAGATCAAAGGAATTTAATACACGACTGTGGTAATAAGATTTTTTTAGTGCTGGTCTATATTGTTTGTTTTAGTAGAAGAAAAATATCGATACTGTGCGCCTCACCTCGGCAGTCTATTTACAATGGCTAATAAAAATAAAACCTAATCCCAACCGCTGGAAATTTGTAGTGCTCCATACAAATATACTACCCATAATTCCATGCTCGTGTTACAGTGTTATAAACAGTTTTATTTTTGTGGTATTATGTGGTTAAAATAATAAATAAATAAAGTAACAGCATGTGAATACAGATTCATGTTGTTTTCTTTATCAATACATGCAGATATTTCCAATGTCGAATATAAATTTTTGTCTAGTATAAATCGAGAGATATGCAAGAAATTTCCATACACGCGCTGTGCATAAATTATTTTTTAATCGAGCGTAATTATTATTCTGCGTATGGTGGTTGTTAACAGTCAAGGGCAAGCGTTCTACAAGTCGAGAGGAATGTTTCCCCAGGGGGAGGAAGTGTCGGGGTAGGTACAGGCCTGACCCAGATCTGTGGATCTCTCCCCTATTAAAGTCAATGACGTTCACCCCTTACGACTGCAGACAGAGCAGACGCACAAGAACTTTTAAATATAATTTTTAAATATTTTTTATTAGGTGGTCGTATAGTTATAACGTTTACATCACATGTGATGTAATATCATCATAACCTTACGTTATATTATATGACAATACGAACCACGTGATTTTTGTTTGCATGCAAAGTTCTCAGAAGGTAAAAATTATAATTCGTATATTTTTTTATATGCAGATATTAAAATATTTTTTCAAACCTTCATACTAATATTGACCCAAAGATATTTAAATATGTATACTAAAAGCACCACAAAGAATAGATGTAGCTCCCTGTACTATCATCTTACTATCTGAAATAATAAGAAGACAAGAATAAAGTATGCGCAGTTGTTCAACAAGATACAATATCAGTTCGCTTGCAACATCACAACAGTATCTTATTTTACTTCATTTAAACCGATATCGTTAAATATTATTTTACGTTTTAAGGCACACGTGATAGAGATAACGGTTCTTGCTGAAATCCACCTTAAAGTTAACGCATGAGTTTTTTAAACTACATATAACCCGGTCAACATGATAATTTGAGGTTTGATAAAATGTCAAAACCTTTTCACTGTAAAACTATAGAATAGCTGATAAAAAAATTTAACTGAAATATTAAAAAATACAAGGTATATAGTGTATGTTTATTCTTAAATAAAAGAAAGTAAACCACTATTGCCTTACGGTACGGGCGTATCGTTTGTCTCACGCGGGTCTGGGGGAGATTATAGCCTTCTTCCCCCATGCTGCATGGGGTGTGGGGTCAAGGGTGTTTCGCCCTCTTCTCCCCTTCATCCCAGGACATGGCTGCTTAGGCTTTGTTTTCGGGCAATTCTTACTCGCGCACTTTTATTAGCGATTCTCTACATCTCCTATCTCCTTCCACTGTCTGTACTAATGATGCGGAATGTTTGATTTTCGTGATCGATAAATCGATCTGTTATATATATTTTTTTTATTTAATAAAAATTTGAATTGGTATATCCCAAAAACACGAGTTAATAAAATATCACAATATAATATTTTATTCTTTTATGTTTTCTCGGATCAAATGTAAGCGCAACCTTCATTATATATTAGTCTTTATTTTAATAAAAATCTGTAATAGGCTTCAGTTATTTGCAATTTTTCTTACTATAGGATTTCATGCAAAAAAATAATTTAATGCATATTTTATTAATTCATCCTTAATAAAACAAAAAGCGCAATTTTTATCTAAAGACCAAATTTTATATTTCTTTTTTTTTATATATATTTTAAAATCACTTTGAACAAATTGTCGGTGTTTACATATAAGATTATTTAAAAAATATTTTTCTACTAAACATTGTGTGTTATATTATAGATTTATTATTAAATAAAATCGAAAGTCAACGGGAAAATAATTTTATCGATTATTTTCATGAATTATTCGAGCTAAGTTGATCGATTGCTCCTATCGCTAGACACTTGCTACTTGTTTTCGGCGATCTCTTCATTTTTTCAGGGATCCCAGCTTGCCCCCGGTCTGCACCAGTCTTGTTTATTTTCCGTGTTCGTCATAAAGTCTGCCCGTGCTTACAGACACGTGCATAAAAAGCCTTCTCTTATGTTTTTTATTGTAATTTCTGATGTTTCTAGCGCAGCCTCTCAGCATCTGCGATGCGTATCACGTTACAGAAAACTTTTTCCTTGTCTAGTAAATCTGTGAAGGTCAAAGCTGTATTTGAATATCCGGCGTGTTTTAATCACGAATGCCGTATATCTTCTTCTTCTGATGCCTCTCCTCGCCTAAGTGATCATTTCAACGAGTATATACCTATCCTAGGCCAGTCTCACTGATTTCGAGTGGCGTGAATTCCGCAACCTTGTATAAGAGAAACAATTATACAAACGTTTTTTTTATAGAAATTATGATTTCACCGTTCAGTTTAAATCTGTGTAGGCAGTTTTATTGCTTATTTATTTTTAAAAAATCGATTGTCTAGTAAAATAAATACACAATAAAATATACAAAATACAGCTGTTGTTTAAACGTACACAAATTCATGCATGGCATATTTAGAGGTTATAGATACTCTTAGTAAGAAGATATATATATATATGTGTGTGTGTATGTGTATATATATATATTTAAATGGAACGACCTTAAGCTGTGGTCACACGTGACATCCGACATGAGAACATTTTAATGTAACCAGGAATATTAAGCCAGTGAGAGCGGTCGTCGCTCACTATTTCAGATCGTCTATTTCTGTTGCGCCGCGGAGCTATGCGTCTATGGACAGTCCTCTGGGCTGGGTCTATGCTAACAGCTGTTTGTGTCCATTTTCTAGAAACTCATCTAGACCGCATAATTATAGACTTGGTTCAAAAACGCGCTTTGTTCTGCGCAAGTGTGGATTTGTGAACCCTTTCAGGAATCGGCTATCTTTTCAGCGATGAAAATTTGGAATGATGTTAAGGCAGTTGCTTCTAGCCTTTTAATATCCATTACCTGGAGAAACCGTGTCATTTAATTAGTTTAATTGTCACTTTATTTATATGTCGAAAGTTGATTTTTTTACAGAGTATTGAGAAAACTATAAATTATATTTACCAATTTTTTATTATTTAATTTACGTCCATTTTTAAGGTCAAATAAAATCTTGAAGATGTTGAAAAATTGGATAAAATGACAACTTTTCAAAACCAAAGTTTGTTAAAGATTTTTTTTTTTTTAATTTTTAAATTTATAAGACGCACATGGATTTAAAATTCCAATTTAAAAAAAGTCTTTGAAATGTTTAGGATTCTTGGAAAATGTACCGGACGAATCTCCCAATTCCTACACTTCAATCGGAAAAACACATAGTAAATTTATAAGAAATAAAAATATATTGTGTTCGGAATAAGGGATGTATTAAACTTTTTGCATTTAAATATTTTTGATTGGTGCAGTCGATTTTTCGCAAAACGGACTAGAAAATGATCAAAAAAACTCGATTGTGGGACCTAGACCCTTAAGTTTTTCATAAAAAAAAGTTTTTGTTGCAAAAAAATCAAAATATCGTATTTTATGGCTTAAGCCTCTTTTGGGGTGGAAAATATATAATATGTCAATTTTTATTGTTATAAATTAAAATTTGAATTATATATTTTTTTACTTTTTTTAAAAAATGCATTTTCAAGTTTATATTGTTTTCTTTAAAGGCGCTGTGAATTATTGCAATAGTGAACAAACCTAATACCCAAAATCAAGTAATATAAATAGACTTATTCGTTAAATATGTATCCGGAAATTAAACGACCCCTAGCAGGGTGTGGGGAGGTCGGGGGGTAGGTGCCCCTAAACGCCCCTCCCTAGGGGTTGAAAGGTTTCCATTACCTAATCATGATACCTCGGGGGATGCCCCGCCTTTCACTATTCACGGCTGCGGTCACTCGCTACCTTTCTTTGTTTTTTTTTTTATAAACGTTTCAACTTCTTAGACACATTGACAATGCTTTTATTTTGGAAATATTAAAACACCACACCTTTATTTAAATGTATAAATAAAAAAACGTTACAATTGTGCTCAACCCTTATTTCAAATTAAAACCATTTTTGGGTGATGCGTTTTAAAGTAAATACAAGTTTTTTTTTATCATTTCATATATGATAGATCAAACCTCAAAATAAATTAAATTTAAAACTATAGATTCAAGTATACTTTTTTATTACTTTAATAACAATCTCGATTTTATTTAATGTTGTTTATTACCGATTTTGTTAATAACTCTCTCGCGGTTACTGTACTAATAAAGTCCAGAGTTTATATACATTCTTATGTTTACAGAAATATTTCATTTCGAAATAGCCATAGTATTTAACGCCGTAAAAAAATAATTAAAATATTTTCATGTTATATAAAAGAAATGCCATTTTTCACTTGACAATGTCAGACGCTTAGATTAAATGGTATTAAAAATACCTGAAGTTTGTAATTTCATTAAATTAAATTAAACATTCCTGAAAAAGCTTGTCGTATAATGTCTACGAATTCCATGACAAGTATCAAATCTGATATATTTTTTTATTTTTTTCCCACGAGCGGAAGACACCAGTGCTTGTATAATCTGAGAGTGACGAGTCTTTGAATACACTAGCAGAAGATAGCAAGGAAAGAGATAAGCAAGCAATAAGATGCGATTGCAGCTGTGTCCGGTATTTGCCATATTATATACAATGGAGTCAGAAAACCTTCATCAAAAAGGTTTTATCTTCAAACCATTTTCCTAGTTCTGATTTCTCTATATTTTTACAAAATTTATAAAACATATTTCAACCTCGATACCCCCAGTATAAGGTAGTTTTGCATGCAATATCTTTATATTTCCTGAAAAATTATTACAGAACTAAGCTTGAGGATTATTGTAAAAAGCCGAGAGCTTCTGTGAGTTCATAGTAAAACGTAAAAAAAAAACACGAATGAAAGCAGAGCTCACTTCTGATCTGGAAACGGAAATAAATAAATATGAACGGAACTTATTCGTGTGTTTTATTTGTCGTGTTTTCGTCTTATCGGAAATTTATTTGAATATTAAAACAGGAAAATATAAACTTTCAGACTGAACTCCAAACAATGCAGTGTCGCCTAACAAGTAAAAACTAAATAAGCCGATTAATTTACTATAGCTTTGATTTTTGTAGTTTTTAAACTTTAACCTAAGAGTGTTTTTTTGCTTAAATTTCCTTAAAAAATATTCAGAGAATATGAGATTATTAATTGTATTTTTTGTTTATAAAAGCATTGGTTAGTTGCTAAAAAAAATTATATACACGTAGATGATTGGATTTAGCATATCAATTCGATGTGTTATAGACCTGCCTCTTTAATTTATATGTACTTTATTAAGCAATCCCAAAGTTTCTCGTACATAATGATTAGTATTTAATTTTATTATACGGTTTAGAAACTTTTCAATTTCGTGCATATAATCCAGTGTAATTTTTTAGAGTTATACGGTCTCTGCTATTGTGTTCATCGTTTGTTTTCCCTTTATTTGTCACTCCATAAAACTAATACAGAGCAATTAAAAACAATGCGATATCTTTTAAACATATTCCTAAGAAAAACTATAAAAAAGTACTTAACATATCTCCCGAGGAAAAAGAATATACGCGCCTGGCTATAAATTAGTTAGGCCACTTCCCTACCAATAAGCTGTGCTCTTGTTACGAATACGACCCGCGTGCTTTTTCTTTTAGAACTATTTTCACTAACCGGGAGTTACGGAATTTGGTGCTGTGCCAATTGTTATTTTAGGGATGTCTAAATAGCAGGAGATCTCTAGCACCCAAAATACAGATACAAGTCAATCTGACAATTATTTTTAAGTCATAAAAAAATACATTCATGCAGATCTTATCAAGTGTGCTCCATGTACACGCAAATACCTAAAACTCATACTAATTCAATATTTTATTGAATCGGCTTAATTACAAATACAAGTTAAAATGACGTTCTCATTAAAAAGCTACTAAAAAAATGGTTCATACAACGTTTTACAAGTGTTTTCGATTTACACGCAATGCTGTAAAATTTGATAAGTCGTGAAAAAATACAAACATTGATCTTTTATCAAGAGTTCTCGATATACACGCAAAGCTCTAAAAATAATATAAATTTAATATTTTACTTATTCAGCTAAATTACACACACAAGTTAATCTGAAAATTGTGTTAAATGCGAGTTTTTTTAACAAGTGTCTTGGGTTTAGACGTAATGGTACGTCCTGAAAAATAAAGTATCGAAAATATCGATACTCCAGTTCACACTCTGGCATCCCTCGTCCGGCATCTTTGTCTCTCGAACAAAGAAGAATGTCTGCCAAGCAATTATTTTGAGCATTATATTATCAAACTTTATCGGATATTCCTGTCGGGCGGATATTCCGTCCATGTTTCTACAAAAGATATACTTTCAATAAGCGAACAATAAAACTATTGAACTATTGCCAACGCGAGCTTTGTCGGTGATCGGCCGCGCGTTTCTTCTGCACTCGTGAAACTCTGTGTCTTTAATTACGAGCTTTATTGCTTTTATATAATATTATCGACAAATAAATTCCAATAAACACTAAATACTAAGCCTAATACTTATTTGTCGTTCTAGCATATCAAACGATGGCGAATTTGAAGAAAATAGCAGATTTTTTACAGTACTGATTTTTTTAAATATCTATCTCAATACATGATCGCTAATATTAATTTTTGTGAGTAAATATTATTAATAAAAAGTAATAAATAAATTAAGGGAAAATTCTCTTTTATTCAGGCTGTTTGCGATTTCATTTCATGCAAAAAGGCATATCAAGTCGAACAAAGATACAAAGTGCCTCTCGTTGTTCAGATTGAAAGAGATGGTTTTGTTGTGTTATTTTTCATGATGCAGAATATTAACAGAATACAGAATATTCGCAAAATGAGATAGGTAAGGTAAAATACGTAGTAATATGTATACGAATATAGGTAATAGCTTTTCACGTATTGAATTTATTAGAAAGCATAGCCATTGAATATGACCTCTGGCTTGAGTAACGCTTAAAGGATAAAGAAAAAAAATATTACTAGATAAATTATTTTATTGGATATCCAGAATTATTTTATTGGTAGTATTTAAAATACTTATAAAAATTGGTTTGGTTCTTGGAAAGTCGTTGAGAGTTGAAGCTGTTATATTTACCCCTGAATTTTTTTAAATTTATGAATTTGGTTAAATAATAAAATTAAATCTATTTATATTTATATTTCAGTTTTGTATAATGATAACTCCGAATTGCCGAATAGTTATTCTCCGGCGAGCGGAGTTGGGAACACTGTCCGTAAACAAAATTATCCCGGCGGAGTGAAAACTTAATTAATCCTTTTTCCAGACAAAAAAGGAAACAATTGTTTCCTCACAGCAAAAAACAAATATTTTTCACTTTGCGTTTAAAACCTGGCTAGCGGCCGCGAGCAATAAACACAGGGGATGATTTAAAAAGGACTGTTTATGATGTAATCTAAAATGAATCATGCAATTATTCAAGCGTGTATTATTGTTATTTTTTATTTATTATTCATGCCTTTGAATTTTTGGCTGTAAAGTAAAAAAATTAACACTTCTGAATAAATATAAGACTCACAATTTTATTGCATGCTGAATATCTGCTTATATAATTTATTTTCCATTGTAGTATACAAAACGTATTTAATATCAGTCTCTTGTCAATAATAAATAATCGCTTAGCGTTTCAACTATTTTTAAACAAAACATTTGAGTGTACCTCATTTATTGTTATTTTTACCCAAAGGCAGTCGCTCTTTGCTAGAGTTTTAATCTTTTAAGCACATCCTTTGACGGCAAAGGGTACAGAAAGTTTATTCCTGAAAATGTACGCTCGTCAGTACTCGGGGATTTCATTTCTGAGTATCGATTGGGAAAGGTTTTAGCGAGTTATCGAAACACACCCGGCGCCTCGTGCGCGCCAGAAGCCCGGCATATTTATAGGTTTTATTTTGATAATCCCTGCTCAATTTTATCTTTGAAATAAATTTAATATTTCATGATGATTTTTATTTAATTATTTCGTAAAAAAAATATATATTCGGTATTGAATATGCAATAAAGACGTAAACTGTGATCCTTCCTATCTAGTCCGCATAACCAAAATATATCTCTCGTGTCTATATAGTCTAATGAATGGATATATATGTGTGTGTGTGTGTGTGTGTGTGTGTATATATTACTTATGAAATAGCACATACTTTTTTAATGAATTGTTTTATGCAGCGATTACTAAATATTATGACCGCGTTAAGTCTTCCGTATTATGTAAATGAAAATTTTCATTAAACTGAATGGCCGCGTGCTCCTTTTAATGGTGCAGTATTAAAGCCGCGCACTCAAAGCGCGGTTAATCAAAATATAAATGAAGCCCTATTCAAGTTTGAAGACGCAAGATGGCGTGTTCCAAATTCAAATTCAAATTTGTCGCGTTCATTTTTTTTTAATTTTGAATCTTTTTGAATTGCAGAACACCGTGGACAAGCTGGTGCAGCGCGCCAACGCCTCCATCCTCATCGGCACCTCCTCGTGGAAGGAGCAGTTCGTAGAGGCGCTCACCGTCAGCCCAGGTAAATATAACCGTCACACCTGTCTCATTGGACGCTGAAGGTCGTGGAAATCATCGTTGAGCCTTGTTCAAGGTCAAATAAACCAAAAATGATTTTCAATCACTGAAGAACAAGGCGACGTCTGCTTGGCTTACACTCCGATCTAATAAATTTATGCTATGGTTCACTTTTTTTGCAAAACCGTGTCATTCATTTATTACGTATTTTTTTCAAGTTTTGAAACAAAATATTGTTAAAAGATTTTTTTTAATTCAAACATAAAAAATATACTCTTAAATTCTTAGGATTCTTGTAACATAAACTTTTGTGAACTACTCTCAACTTCACTCAGGAAAACACACATTTCTCATATCAAAAGTCAAACTATAAAAATTAAAAAAATATTTTATTTTGAAAAAGAAATGTATGAAATTTTTTGCATAATTTTTTTTTTTATTGGTGCAGTAGATTTTTTTAAAAATATTGACAAAAGCATGGGTTACGAAGATACGGCCCATAGCGTAGATCTATAGAACCACGACACGAATGCGCCTGAATATAGGCAACTTCATTTACACCGGGACTAAACACTTGTTAATTAAAACGTCGCGACACAACTCGCAACTGACTTACAACGAACCAATAGCATCCTCTTTTGTGTTGTTTGCTTTAGGCAAAACCATAAAAAAAAACCACAAAATAAAGAGACGCTATTGGTTGATTGCAAATCGGTCGCTACGTGTGTAGCTGGCTTTAGTTTTCACCGTGCACTTCTCTTTTTATTCCGATGAATTCTGTATAATTGACAGATTATTTTACAACCAATCCATTGTATCAACAATATTTCAATATCGATAAAAAACTACAATATCAATAAATTGAAGCTGCGTTTATATACGTTTTTTTTTGTTTTTTTATTACGCTAAGAAATATTTCCATACTTTTTATATATTTCAGGACATACTTTTGCTGATCCATCATCTCGATATTTGTACTTTCAATATTTTATTTTTCACTCATATATATTTTTATCATAATTTAAACGAAAATATATTTTTTTAAAGAATATTGTCAGTTTATTTGTTTATAAATTTCGGTATTGAATTACTTATGAAATTTATCTTCTTCGCTTAAAAATTTTAACACAAATGGGTCTTCGTTTCGTTTTACAGTAGTCGATTTTAAAGGGATGTAATAAAAAGCTTTAGTCATATATGTCTTATTTAAGCAACATCACGTTTATTTTATAAATATTTATATGCATATTTGCATTAACAAAAAAAACTAGTATAAAGTGTGATTCATTTAAATTTCAATGCACACGGTTATTGAATACGAAACAGAGAAGGTCTTCAAAAAAATCAATAAAACTATGTCGTTTGTAACGAAGCATGTAATGGTCGTGCTAACGAAAAACACAAAAGGTTTTTTTCCATATATGCAATAACGTCTAAATATAAAATCCCACACTGAACAATTCTTCAGAGGAAAAGGAAGCGGTAACGATTTTTCAGGATCGGCTGGGGTTTCGGATCACGTGCCGCGACCGACATCCGGGCTTCTTCGGACCAAACTTATCCTGGAGGGAGCCCCACGTCTATTGAAGGCGTGATATGCATTTACTGCATGGAGCTTCCTTTGAATGCGACCTTCGTGCTCTCCGCGACCGCAAGCTTTCTTCCGCCACAAACGATCTCATGTACATTGCATATGCGGGAAGGCGGAGCCATTTTGTCAGGGGAAATCAGACTTTTCAAATTTGTGCTGTAGCTTTTCCGCAGTGAAGTTTTAAATCATTTATTTATTCTACATGAACTGATTTTACAAACTAGATTTTATTTTCACTTTTGCTAATCTTAGCTCAACATGTCGGCAAATCTAAGTCGGAACCCAAACGCAGTCACTGTGCTAATCAATTGTGTTCCAAGCTCGCAAAAATATATTCACGAGCTTTTTACTTTTACTACTAAGCAAAATAAGAGCAGTCGCCCTTAAAGCGTGATTCTCTCCTCATTATGCAGATTGACGAACGCATCAAATAAGTTGAATCGTGTCCTGACGATGTGGCGGTAAACTCTAAGTGGACTCGGCAAAGTTGGCTTGTTTATTTTTTCGCGTTATTCGCGCCGGGGCTGGGTTTGAGTTGAAAAGTTTGCTCGAGTCGCCATTTTAGGGCGCCTCCCCATTATGCGCCCAACACCTGCCGTACAAAAGTGAGCGTAAAGTTTTCACTGCCATTTTACTTGCAAATGATTCGTTTCGATCTCGCTTTTTTAAATTATTTTGTAGCTTAGAGGAAATTTTGTGAATTACTGTATATATTTTTTTTCACGGCCTTAAAAGTTATTGTCTCACCACAAACGTGGTTTTATTTTAACTGTGAAAGTTACTTGTGCTTTTTAAGAAATATCTGTCGTTTTTTCTCCAAGGTCAAGGTCATTCGCATTGCAAGCGAATGCGTTACAGGGCGGTGCAAAATTCGTGTATATATATTTTTTCTTAATGGAATCATATTTGCTTGCAGGTGAAGAGGATGAAGATGGACAGCCCAAGAAGCCGACCTGCGCCGACTACTTCTTGCACGTTCTCACCGTGTTCTGGAAACTCATCTTCGCCTTCGTACCCCCAACAGGTAAATAATTACTATCAACATCTGGTGGAACCACAACAACTGGAGATGTGAACGTCGTATAATATATTCTATGACTAACAGAGTACTACCGCACGTAGTTTCCTATAAATGAGACTGTTTCTACAAGCATTATAACCAATTTATTGTTATACCTAAGGTCTAAGTAGATCTGTTGAGATCTTCGAAGGCTTAGACCTTAATAAAAAATATATATTTCTGTCTTTTACTAACGCATAATGGATAAGCCCTAAAAAATATGCAATGCTTGTTATTTGTTCATTGTGAAATCATATAAAATACAAGTAATTTAATAACACAAAATTTATCATATATTACGCATGGAAAGTCAATAGATTCACAGAACACACATTCCCTTTGTGTATATACATACCTTGCTGCACACAAAAACGAACAATTTTTACACACCATATAATCAAAAATAGGCTCTGCAGTGCGTTTACATAAAAAAATATTGTCAAATAATATTTTTTATATCAATAGCCGCCATGGGTTATTTTGGATCTTCGAGCGGAAATGTACGGTATTTCGTGTAATTATTAACGTTTTTGTCAGTATTCCGACAATACATGATTAACAATGCGGTTAGTTTTCCGTGACGTACGCCCCTGATAATTAATTTCTCCACGCCACTGCGGCCACAGCAGCAGACCAGCACGAGCCCGGTAACAATTATTGTTTCCTAACAGCTAAACTTTTTTTTAAGACTTTTTCACGTCTACATACAATATATACGCGCATATAAATTTAAAATAATTTAATTAAATTTTTAAGATTCTTTATTATTTTTTTTTAAATTTGCAATAGTTAGGGTAATGCTTACAATATGGTATGTGACTATCCGTATGTGTTGGGCTTACAATATGTGGCTTGGGTGGTTTCGTACATGGATTTCTCTATTTTCGCTATTAGGTTTTGTATGGAAAAATATGCGTAAAAAAATATTTTTTGCATGAGTTGAATAGACCGAGAGTACTTGGTGGAATTTCATTTTAACCCTTTGCACTCGAGAGGTGCGGATTCCGCACCACACGATGTAATGCCGCAACTCGAGAGGTGCGGATTCCGCACCAATTTGCTTGGTGCGGAAATTCGATGTGCGGTGATAAATATTTATGGTTTTTTATCTGGTGATTTCTTGTTTATGTTTATGTGATCTTGTTCTTTAAAGTTCGTTACTAAGCACTACCCATATAATTTTACAAAGATCATGTTATCCCCCTTTCAAACTACGCTAGAATTTCTTATCCAAGATTAGTGCGGCACCATAAAGCGAACTGCATTTTTGGTCTCAGTTCGACCTTGACAGCCATGGCAAAATGACTAGATGTGTACCTACCTAATCAACCCATATATTTTTTGCTTGTACTTCTTATCGTAATCATTCATTTGAGGGTCCTTATTTGCTTAAACTTATATTGCACTGAAGAATAGACTTTTTTCTCCCTCACAATATCAAAAACCTTTCCATTCACTTATCGTACCATTATTTTGTTTGCCTTATAATATATAATAATATTATGATAATGTGTATCTCACTAAACAGCTGAGAGGAGAACAGCCGCTTAATCACTTGCGGTATATGAAAACCTTAGTTCGGCAATTGACTGGAGATTTTCGTCAGACACGTGCTAGAGCTTCACTTCAACCTGCGATTCCGAAAATCCGCCTAAGTGGAAGGCTGCATAACATTCTAACAGGAGTTAGGAAGGATTACAAAGTCTGTTCTCAAAAAAATAAACCCGGCAAAAGACATCAAACGACATACTTTTGTGATACTTGTCCCGAAAAGCCGGGCATGCATCTCGGCAATTGTTACATGAAATATCATACAAAGCAAAATTACAAAGACTTATGTTTACGAACCTATCTTCGTAAAGATGTAAATATACATTAAATATTAAAATTAAAAAAATTATGTGTCAATTTGTGTGTGTGAACATTTTAAGTTAGAGGTAAAAAATTCACCGAAAGTGATACGAAACGCTTCGAGTTGCTGATTAGTCCGCGCGGAAACGGTCTCGAGCGCAAAGGGTTAATATTTTAAATAAAATACTTGAGTTATTTTTCCACATTTCACGTTGGGAAATAAAAATCAACACGAGGAAAAATAATTAAAGTATTTTATTTAAAATACTTTGTATTTGTCTCATGAACCCCCCTCGCCAAAACGAGACAAAAAATCACTTGCATCACTTGTATCACTTGCATCACTTGCATCACTTGCATCACTCGTACCACTTGTAGTAGTCGTACTCTTCATTCCGCCAAAGCATATACACCGTGAACAAGAATGTGTACCGTGCGACTGTTATTTTGTTCACTCACATAATGTTTAGGGCAGTGCTTTTCAACCTGCGGGTCGCGATGCCTTACTCAGGGGATCGCGGGTAAAAGAAAAAGACAGTCATTTGTCCTTGGTCTTTAAAATCACTGACATACTTTTATTAGGGAGTCGCCAGAATTTTTAACATACAAAGGAGTCGCGTATTCAAAAAGGTTGAAAAACACTGGTTATGAGGGAAGCGTTCACGAGAAAAGTACAAAAGACAACAACACACCAATTTATATTATATTTTGAAGATGCTGCGATATCTACCGTCGGTATCCTTTTGATAATATCCTCGAGCGACTATCGGCCTACAGATGTAAACAATATGAAAAAAAAAATACAACCGGGTATTACATTTATAAAACCACCTTGACCACAGTTGGCGTGAAAACTCTCTTAAATGCGAGAATATGGCAGTTAGGTACAATTATTCAAATATAATGTGAAATAATTATTTTAACTTTTAACTGATGCAAAATACCTCGGCTCATTTGAATTGCTGATTTTTGGGCCTCGTGTTTGAATTATTAATACCGTCACAGTTTACATACTGCTCAAGTAAAAATGTCTCTTTAAAATTATACGCCTGAATTTATATTTAATTCACCTGACTGACGGTTCAGAACCCATGTACTTCCTTTTGCAGCAATTCTCTCGTGTGTATGCTTGCAAAGCACACATTACCCGCATTTGGCCTGCTAAAGGAGCACACTAGTATAAAATAAAACAGCAGTGTCTCTATGCAGGGAAGCTAAGTTAAAGTTAATCAAATCAGTGTATAAATATTTAAAACTTAATGCGCTTAATATATTGTTAAACTTTGCGTTCGATGCTTGGACTCTAAAATATACAAAAAATAAATAAATCTAACACATCCTCGACTAATAAATTATTAATTGTCAATCAACTTCGTATCACGAGCTACTTGTACTAATTATAGAATAAATATTTTTATTTCAGATATTGCCGGAGGCTACCTGTGTTTCGTAATCTCTATCCTGTGCATCGGTTTAGTGACTGCCATTATCGGAGACGTGGCTTCTCACTTCGGCTGTACGCTCGGCATTAAGGACTCTGTCACTGCTGTCGTCTTTGTAGCTCTTGGAACCAGTATACCAGGTTTGCTCCCTCTTATATTGTCTATATAAAATCAATATATACCATTTTTAGAGAAATATTGACATTTTAGATGAAATTTTTATAATTAGATCCAACAATTCTGAATATACAATACCTGGTCGATGGTTTTTTTCAGATACGTTCGCCAGTAAAGTGGCAGCTGTTCAAGACAAGTATGCAGATGCCTCCATTGGTAACGTGACTGGCAGTAACGCTGTGAATGTCTTCCTGGGCATCGGCATTGCCTGGTCCATCGCAGCCATCTACCACAACTACCACGGAAACAAGTTTCTCATTGATCCCGGAAAGTAAGTAGGAACATCCAATTTCAATTAGTAATAAAAAATCAATGAATCTATTGGTTCAAAAACAGTCTTTCGACGCTATAAGAATAGTTTTTGGTAATGGTTTTAAAGTATCATCCATCCGTCAGTTTGTTAGCAGCCTATCACACAAGTTTTGAGATTCAGATAATTGAATAATATGGTTATTTTTGGCAATTCTTTATAAACCACTGTAAATACTTGTGAAATATTACAAATTTTATCATGAAACATACAAATAAATTTATTTAAGAGCTTTTCATACCTTTCTTGCCGTGTTCCGCTGACAACTCATCATTATGTTTTTATTAAGTATTAAAATGACACTTGTGAATTTTCAGCCTAGCGTTCTCCGTCACCATCTTCTGCACAGAAGCCATGGTGACCATCTTCATCCTCATGCTCAGGAGACACAAGTCTGTGGGAGGAGAGTTGGGCGGCAAGACCAACCTCAAGTACGTTACGTCTGCATTCCTCTTCACGCTCTGGATCATCTACCTGGTGCTGTCTACTCTGGAGTCCTACGACTACATCAAAGGGTTCTAAGTGCGAGTCCAGCATCACGAGATGGATTCCCAACCAAACCGATCACAAGACGGCGCCGGCGAGTGCGCAGTGGCGATATCGATGACAATATTTTTCTAGTTTAATTATTTATAATTCTCTCATTCAGATGCTGAATGTTCATATTTCAGTTTGTTACATATATTTTTTAATTTTCGTTTTTTTTGACATTGTTATTATTGTTATTATTATACATTCGAATGACAACGTTATTGGAGAACTCGCCGCGTTGGGCGATGTCTTCTGATGAGTAAGAAAGAGAAACTGTGTGTGATTTTATATTAATTTATTGCAATCGAGTTTCGAGGACTGTGGAATGCGGGCATTGTGTACATATGTGGATATAAATATATGAACTTTATGGAAAATCAGATGATCTCGCTGAATTATTGATCCATTACATATCACATGTACTGTTCAACACACCGAGAGCGGACCCGGGGGTGGCGACGGGTGACTAACTCTTAAAAGCATTAAAGCAAACCAAATATTTATTGATAAGATTACGTTATTATCGATAACTTACCAATATATTTTTTTAAAAATTGGAAAGTTATTTATTTTTCCTTCTCGTACTGTGTGTATTGCTTTTCTTTGAGATCTGTTTTTTTTTTCATTTAATATAAACATGCAGAGGTTGAGATACATCATTGAAAGAATAGTAAAACAAAATGAATTTTTCAAGATAAATCGACATGAAAATGAACTCACATACTGAGGAAGATAATATTGGTCGTGCTTTCCAAAGCATAAAGTCGACGTTTAAAGCATCCAAGTTCTGAAATAACTACACAAGATATCAACAATTTGCTTTTTTAGATGACATATAAATCTATATCTGATTAGAGTTTGTACGTTTTTAAAATAGGATATTCTGAAATCTGTAGCAATCGAACTGATTTTGGCACCTAGTGTTATTAGACCGGTGGAGAAGGGATTTTATATGAAACCAAAATAACAATTAAATTTTAAAACGATGCCTATAACTGAGACGTATGAATAAAATCCAAGAGGAACTTTTGCGTAGTTATAAAACTATTGTATGATTAAAAATATATATTTAAAATTGATAATATCTCATCGCTCAAATAAAATAAAATAATGGAAGTATGTCTTGTTAAGTAGTCTTTGATAGTTGAGAGATTCCGTTTTGCTCTTATTGCCGATTTGCATAAAGCGAACTCAACTGGCCACATCATGGTTCTTCCAAATGAACATTCTCAAGTGCAAAACACAAGCTCAGTTTCTGAAAGGCCGATCAACTAAAGCGATGGTCAACAAGCTATCAAATACAAGCGATGGTTACACAAAATGTACTATTTCACTTTTCACTATCGGTGATTTAGTGATTAATAGTTTTATGTAAATCAGAAAATACAGCCAGATTTTTGTTAATCGGCCTTTCAAAAAACAAGCGATAGTATAATTGATTTTAAACAATTGTATCTCACGATGAATCGAGCAAAGTTCAGGAGGCTGATATTGAAAAAGGTAAGTTTACTGACTGTTTGCTAACACTTAATGTAAATTTAACATGCTTGATTGCGGTCCTTCATATTAGCACTCTACAGTATTCAACAAGAATTGTATTCATATATATATAATAAAATGCAAAACACAATTCTTTTTTTACACTGCAAATACACGAGGATCAGAACTTTTAAATACACGAGGATCAGAACTTTTAAGAAAAACTTTAAACTTTTCAAAAGATAATGTGTTGTATTTTTAAATCAATTTTAAGAAATGCTGGTTAATTTTCAACAAACAGGATTGTGACTTTGTCAAACGATGTATTTATCAAAACAAGTGTGATAACTAATGAAGCAAATTTTTCGGTATTGGGCTGTGTTGGATTAAAACCGTGTAAAAAAGGAATTGTGGTTAATTGTCCATTTCAACAAGAACTATATAAAAATACTTAGTATATATATTTTGAAATCTGATGTTTAATTTTAAAAAATATTTACTTGTAGGATAGGACGGATGTGCGAGCTGATAAGCCTTGGGTAAATCTACCACGTAGCTTGAAATTGTGATTGACTCTTTTAAGAAAACATTGAAAACTTAAATACAACGAAAAAGTTTACATTATTTATTTTAATTTATTAAATATAAACAATTGAATTAAATGCTGGTCATTCAAGATTCGTTTTTTCAGTCTGCTACTTTTCTGCCAAGTCTAAAAATGTTTCATCGGGCTCTGATCTTTCTCTTCTCGTAACTTGATCATTTGATCATGTTATTTAACTCTTTTTATACATTTTACCCAGAAACAATTTTAACTAGTTAATCAATGAAATTTTTAACATAAACTATTTATATATTTTTATAAAATCTAAGATTCTTGGATCATTTTACTATCTTGAGGCCTAATAAGTTTTCTTCTCCCTTTTACCTTTACTCTTTACAGAATGTTCATTTAAAAGATTAATAGTTATAACTACATCACAATATTTCATAAATTAAGATTACAATTATGTATTCTGTGATATAATAAATTCATTTGGAAATAATTTCGATGTTCTTGAAAAAAATGTTCAGAATTAATGAAAAGGTACCAACTGATGAAATGAAAACTCACGAACTGCCTCCAACGATGGTGAATTTAACTGTATGGTAAAGTTTGTGTGATTAAATAATATCTTTGTGTTACAGTGTATTTAATCTAAATTCTGATTAAACAGGTGTTTGTTGTGTTTATTTTTAAGTACTTACCTGTAAAGATTTAAGTATTTTGTTCTAGTCCCCATTAAACTGCATGCCGTGCATGTTTGTGGTAGAGATTACCTTTAAGATGTAGCAATATGCAAATGAACGAAACAATTATATGATTTAAGCATCTACAAGAAAACTTTGATTATAATCTTTAAAACTATCAATATTGCTAATATAGAGTTCTACGTAAGATTGTGGTTTACGTGTATCTTATATCAAAATGAATTGACTCTACGTAATATATATTGTATCAATCAAAAACCATATTATGTATGACATATATATTTGACCACTAGCAGTCTATGTCCCGATATGTTTACAATTTTATTAAAGACGTTTCAGAAGTATAATAAATGTGTAGAACCTTAACTTAAATGTCAAGTACCAATTTTCTATGTAGATAACGTACTCTCAACAGTTTATTTGATTTTTATTAATCTTACACTATATAACATATATATATTTATACTATATAAAAATGTACGTATTGCATATTTAATATGTATTTTAATAATATGTATCTATCTATATACACACTACCCATAGTGATAAAGATAGCGAGCCATGTAACAATAACTTCCTCTTTCATGTACTCATAATATTTTTATTTCATGTCTATGTGCAAGTAGTTGCTTTTTTTAAAGGAATTCATGTGATTCTTCACATTTCAAGATCTCTAGATAATATTATTATATTGTAATCTACGGTACCTAGTGCTAAAGATAATTTTATGAATAATTATTCTACCTACGAAAAAAACTTTTGAAAATTCATTATAACTTTCGTCTTTCTACTACTCTTCAAATAATAATTTTATTTTCAGTACTCAAATACAATCTCAAAACTATAAAGTGTAAACATTTTGGTGGCCGAGTTGCCCAAATCCAAGTCATTTGACTTCTTGAAAGAAGTAGGTATATGAAGAGAAGAAGTGATTATTCTTTCTAAATGTAATGATAATAATTGATGTCTCAAGCCTCTTAGGACTTCTTTCTTCGGTAGCTTACATGTTATTTTTTTACATAAAGGAGTCGTTTCATAATATTAAGGAAAAGACATAACTTAGGTTTATTACAAGTTCAAAGTCATCCTTTAATGATATTGTTAGAATAAATTACACAAAGAAAAAATATTAATTTTAGTCAGCTAATCAAACCAATTTGATTCTGCTTTGTCTACCAGCTCTCTTTGTGACCAAAATAAATGTTTTTTCTCGCTTCCGATTAAATGACAAGTAATCAATGTTTAGATATAGTATAAAGAATATTTATGATACTTAGAATTACCTAATTATAATATCGGATTGTAGATATTTAAAAATAACAAATAAGTAAACGTTGCTGCCCATAAGATGTAACAGTGTGATTGTCCAATATATATGTATATTAATTTCATGCATCACAAGCCATTCAACACTATTTCTCAAAACATTCTGCCCCGTCTCCATTTCTAACAAGTAAATTTTTAACATCTGAGAAATATAACTAACTTTGTAAATATTGGGAAAGAATTATCAGCACTTGGATACATATAGGAAAATAAACGAAGAATTTAACGAAGGCGATCCTGAATAACATCTACTGTAGTAGAATACTACGTATTGATATTCAATGCTGATACGTGTTCGGTGGATTTTCATCTTATAGGATGATAAGTAATAAGCTATGGAAAGATATCTTATATATTTGATGAATGAATCACTTCTGTAAATACATGTGTGTAGGCTTAGTCTAATATTTGGTGTATCCACCACAGGTAAAATAATGATTTCAATATGAATGTCAAATAATTAAACTGTGTAGCAATTATTACTTTTCGAGTGTATGTTTTTTTTTTTTAGAAATAAACAATATGATGGCAATGATTATTTAGAACACAGGGATTGATGTTGATTCCAAGGCTTTTGTCCAATTTTATCATTATACCCCATTTGCATTTTCAAATCCTTTTGTATTTTTAATTAATTACTAAAGAATTACCATAAGTATGCTTTTTTATCAACTTTGTGAACTTTTCATTTACAGTTGAAAATAACAATAACTGTCTAATTATGTAGGAATTTAGAAACAATATTGTTTTAACGATTAACACACTCCACTAGACTCCTGGCACCGATGTTAATGAATCCTAATGGATATGTTTGTAAAAAATAATGCTTTCAGTACTCTACGAGGTAGTACCTCGAACTATTTAAATTATAATACTATAAAATTGATTCTTCCTACTAAAGTTATTTTCTTCCATGTTGAGAAATTGAATAGGATATTTGTAGTCAAATTATTTTATTGGTGGAGTTTGTTATTTACGCCGGACAGTTTTCTTTGTGTTAAGGATACACATGAACACCATTCATGTAGCGTTAGTTAAATATAAGGTTAGCCTAGTATGGATATATTGTAAATTATTAATTTAATAGGCTTTATAGAAATTATGGTGTTATTTATTTGATAATTTGCTAATAGAATAACAAATTGTGTATATACCTACATGAAGTGAGGCGTTCCAAACACGTTAGAGTAGATAACAAATAAGAACAGCCATATTATCTTATGAAGAATAAAACATATTTTGTACACAAGAAACTGCAGTGAATAAGTTATCTTAGTACATTTTAGTCGTAGCCTTCCAACGTTGTATCCTATTTTATTTTTCATCTAAATTTCACAAAGTTATCGCTTTCTTCGAGGATTGAATAGATCTCAGAATCTATCTGTGACTTTGTAACGTGTTGGGAACTCCTATCCGATTAAATCGAAAGCTACTTCCACCGGCCAAGCGGTATCGCTAAACGAATAGCTAGAAATTATTGATATTACTATAAACGGTATTTTAAATACTCTTACAGGTTTGCTATATAATTCGTTCAAACCTAATACTAGACCTATTCTTGCCGAGTGCGATAACAGACCGGTATATAATTATTAAAATACTTTAATGCATTAAAACTTCTGTATGTCAATTGAATTCAATTCTCTGAGTGATATATAAGGAAATATCAATATAATTGATCGAAACCGCTTTTAATTTGTGTTCAGGTATATTTAATTTGAGACCTGTTTTGTTTTGAGGCACTTAAAAGTAAACAAATTTTGCAATCCTAGAATCCTTTGAATCTCTTTATCCCTAGGTCAAGATAATTTTTTAGGACTTCCTTAAAATAAATTTTAACATTGAACATTTGAAATTCTTCGCTGGCTTTTTGTTTGTCGTATTAAATATCTTGTATTATCGTAATTAAACCTGACACAGCGGTGTTACTCTTCTTCCCCTAAGACCTAGTTATCTACGGCCAACTTGACTAAATTATTGCTTCGTATACATTTAACATCTTATAAAAACTTAGTATAAATTTAATTATTGGAGATATTCAAAGTTGCATACGGAAAACAATCATGCGGAGAAATTATTGTTTCTTTGCAGTAATATCTGTCAGGACACCCTATAAACAGCTTTTTTCTTAAATTGGGAATAGAAATACTAGTTAAATTTATTCAGAATAAAAACAAGCACGTTGGGTTTATTTTCATTTTACTTTTGCTCAAATTCAGCAATGAATTTTAACGATTATTCACAAATATTAATTTCATTATCAAAACAATAATATTTCCTTGGCAGGCTATCACAAACCCTGTGTAAACCGCGAATGTAATCGAAAACTTCTTCCTCGTACGTGACTTTGAATACAAAATGATTAATAATTTTATTTTATTTATAATTAATTTATTTTCTTATTATGACAACTGCCGATCGCAATCTACAATGTGCGAGAAATATTATTAATGCCCTTACAACTTGGAGAATTTGGTATGCAGATATCTTATTCTTTATAAGTGTAAAATATAGATTTTAATAGGAGGATATATTATATATTGATGTTGATCATATGTTATTTTGTTATTTATTATAAATAAATTAAAATATTTATAAATGTACTATCAATTTGTATTATTTTTACACCTTCTATTATTGTTTGAAAGGATAATCTTTAACATAGAATTCCTCCACCAGTCAGAATATAACCAATCGTAAATAATATTGCAATGTACAATATTACAGATTGACAAATCAATACTGCAGTGCGCTCCATCCATATTGTAGGTTATTTAACAACTTTGAAGAAGTTTCTTTTCGTCATTAACAATTCTTTGGAAACCAAGCATGCCAAATAAAATAAAATAAATATGTTGATCTTTTGAATAAGTATTTGTACTTCTACAATGCCTATGGAGTGTCTACTTGCAAATCTGTTTTATTGAAGCTCGTTGCCTCATTTCTCAAAGACTATATTTGTGTTTAACCTAACCTAACTGTGTACCAAAAATCACTAGAAAATGAAACAGTGAATACATATTTTTTTATAATTTGAAGGGCATTATACTCTGGAATAACTAAATTAATAGTAGCAAAAAGTAACAATGTTTTTGTTTGTGTGTTTCTCGAGATTATCATTTATGATGAATGCTAGAATCCAATTGCAATTTCATGTTAAATAATCTCTTTATTCGAAGAAACAGCAACCGAGTGTGAAGTGTGTATCTTTATGAGCAGTACAAGCTTTTTACGATAGAATCTGTAAGATCGATAAAAATGATTTTTCGATAATTTCATTTATATTAAGTTAGATTAATGTCAATCAGAATGCGTTTTTATTTACCCATGCAGGTATTAGTATGTTTATGTGATTAAGCACATTTTTTCAATGTGTGAAAAAATGTGCTTAATCACATAATAATTTCATTTATCATTTATTTTATTTAAATTAAAAAAAATTGATCTGGAGAGATGGCGAGATTGTGGTGACATGCAGACTGTAAGTATAAAAAAAAATGGTAAAAATCTTCCTTCATAATGAACTTTTTTTTTTAGTATGGTTATAGTTATAAACTACAATATAAATGAGTTGTTGAATTGCCAAACTCGCTTTGAGTATTTTTTATTAAAAAGAAGGTTTGAATACAAAAAAGAGACTTTTCATTGAAGCTTCATTAGGAAAAGTTATTGTCAAACTAGTTACTAAAGATTTTAAATATGAAAAAAAATACCACAACAATAAATATGCAGCTTAATGACTCAAACAATGAATTGAATAGTTATTAACTATTACTATTAACAGTGACTTGGTGTCCAAACGTGGATTAAAAGTAAAATTTTAGATTGAGCCGTTAATAAATGACACAGTTATAAGACTGAAAATGTACTAATAAGAATGCATATATAAATATGGCAAAGAATCAGGTCATGCAAGTACAATATAATATTATGATGAAACTCTGCAATATATTGCATAAGAAAATAACGACATTTAATACAATGTTTCAATAAAATGCATCAATCAGTAACAAAGATGTACAAATTAACTTTAATTAGTTGTTTATAAAAAAATAATAACATACTTTTCATGATAATTTTTTTTTATCTTACTACTATGTAATGAAAAGTATTTTTTTGTTGTCACTTGTAATAAATAATGGAACATAAATAATGTAAAATAACCAAACGATGTTTTTCATTTAGTAATAAATAATCGTAACAATCGTAATATATACATGTTGACGCGATTCAGATAAACGGCTAATCGTCAATTATAATAATTGCAATTACAATGTCATTTAGTGATAAGAGCATGAAACATTTTCCCCATTCCAACACATGAAAATCTTTTTTCACAATTTTTTTCATATAAATTCAATATCCCGCATTTTATTTTAAATTTCTTTTAAAATTGTGCAACCTCAAAAAACTCTTGTTAATGCATTTTGGAAAATGTAGATAGTAAAATAAAAATAAGATTTTACAAATGCTTGAAGAGATTTTTCTGCTTTGATATCAATTTTAATCATATAACATTTTCTTTTTTTACTTGTATTTTTTTATGCTTTTTTTAATAGGTACTAATTTAATAAATACGTGTGGGTAATGAATTTCAAGAACCGAAAAATAGAGTACTGCATGATCTTAAAGAATATTATTAGAATCACACTGTTTGGTTCTGATACTAATGTATCTAGCACGCCGTGGGGGGTTATAGGGCGGACACGGGTCATATGGCAAGTGTACGCATGCAATGCATTATTTGCAATGCACACAAACAGAAGATAAAGAACATTTACTTAGTGTATACTATATTAGGATAAGAAATGCATTCAAACAAGGCAGAATAATCAATTAAACTTAAGATTGCTAACTGATATCTTTATTTAATATGTAGGATAGTAAATTTATGTTCACTTAAACCGTAATTTATCTGAGGTGATTGTAAATATTTTAATATATTTTCAAATCAGTGTTGATCTTGAAAAGTGTTTGTGACTCAAATATCAGCGAAGGGAACATTGCAGTAATGTAAACAATATATCATCAATAAAAGGAAGTGACGGAATGAAAATGAACTTAGTCTACTGTGAAATTGCAAAGTAAAAACTTGAATATAACTGGTTGTGTTTACTGAAAATACACACATATTCATGGTTTAATTAAGATGTGAATAATAATCAAACCGTAAAATAAAAATAAAGTAACAAAATAGTGAAATATAACATGGAACAAATAAACGAAACAACAACTTTGCTTTCAAATAACTGCGGTAGTAATGTGAATACAATATTTGTACAAAATCCCATTTCGAATACCAGAGAAAATAAGTAAGTTATATTTTTACATTTCAAGTACCATTCACCAGTAGTTTTATTATTATGCACAGTTTCATTTTATCCAATCCAATAATTGAGAGACAGATGGGTTTCAATTCAAACCCACATCGTCTTTCATTGACTGCGGCAATGCAGCTTAGCAAGAATATTTACAAGCATATAACGAAGTAATTGCATTGCTAATTTAAATTTTGTAAACTACAGAGATTTCTTCGTAACGATGTTGATTTGCACATCTCTTTACGATAACTTATAAATAAACGTTATATATAATAAATTACGGTATGTTTTATTTGCGTGCCATTTGCTAAAATTACCTCAAAACATGACAAATACTAACAGTAAATCAAAAATATAATTTACCTATAATTATTGTTGTCACAATATGCTTGCTTACTGAATTGCTTTGGTTTAATGAAGGTCAATTAAAAACTCAATAATCACTAAGATTTTAACTAAAATCATGGCGATAAAACTAAATATGTTATTTATTGATAGAAGATATTTTTCAGTGCCATCAACCATCACGCAGGCCTCACAAGAGAAGAAGTAATGTTGACAGTCGATGATCCCTTCTGGAAAACAGTAAGGATGATCCTCTTCGTGAGTTTTTGGTTGCTCTTGCTGTCAATGGCCATCAGTGCCACTTTTATTCTCATCGAAGCCTCAAAATGTCCAAACCAGAGCAGTCCATTTAGTAGCGAAGTCAACAGCAGTTCTGGGAGTTTTGTATCACCCGGTGTATGATATCAGCTTGTTATTTATTATAAGAAAAGTACTCATAAACACCACTCGTTGCTGGAGAAGATGAATAGTCTTGAAGCTTAAGTTTCTGGCTGATTTAAATGTAAAATGAAATAAATAAAACATTATATTTGATATTTTTCACAGAATTTGCACGGTGGCTTTCCATTTTAATATTTATTCCAGCTCGTTTTGTTTTTATTTGATGCTACCTGCTTTGGTTGGCATCCTGCATTAGCACCTGCCTGAAGATGCCACCCAAAAATTGGCGAAACTAATAAAATCAAACAAGGAAAAGTTCGAAATACACTGTGAAAAAGTAAAACAAATAAAATATTTATATTTCATTTTTATTTATACAAATACTTTTCAAAAAATATTTTTTTTATTTTTCAAATCAATGGATTTACAATCAACATATTTTTTAATTCACTGTATTCAAAAAAAAATTATTGATAATGATCAGTTTTTGAAAAGCTTATCAATAATACTTGAATAATTGGTACTTGTTTTTTATCCGACCACCAAAAAACTTGTACCTAACCTTTTTTTTTTTAACCTAACCTAACCTTACCTAACCCAACGAATCGAGCGGTCATGGAAATCTGCAATGAACGAAATAAACGCCACAACGGGACTCATCATCATATGATAGATTCGTATTTCTGCGAGTACATATACATTAAAAAAATTTGGTGGTCGGATAAAAAACAAGTACCGAATAATTGACAAGCTTATTTATTTATATATATGTAAAGCGGCATTTCGTTAATTTTTTGATCATCCTTTCAGTAAGTGGGATGAGATGATAATTGAAAAATAAATTAAATAAGTAGTACATAAAATTAGTAGCAATAAGTTCATACTTGCAAACTTCTGGTAATAAGTTTTTTTTTTTAATTTCAAATTACTGACTTAGTTGACCTTAAAAAATAAAAAAAATTAGTTGCCTTCAAGCCAAAAAACACATACAAATAAAAATGATAATAATTAAAATAGAATGACTCATTTAACAGCATAACCAATATAGCCATATATGTACGGCCACATTGGTATATATCTGAAATTTATTTTACCGAACCTATGTATACATGTTAGAGGACAATAAATTTTAGTCATAAACCAATTGGCAAACATTAATTATGGTCATACAACCTAAGATTAAAAGCAAAACCATGTATTTTTTTCATATTTAGGTGTAAGAGAGAAAACTAGAAACACAGACAAAATACAGTATAAAAAATTTAAATGATTTATCAATAAATTTAGAAAAATTACAAAACAATGAGAGAATGGAGTAACCACAAGATATCCCGTAATAAAATAAATATGAAGAATTACTTATGAAGCAATAACAAATTTGTAGCACAAATATAAATTGCACACATTTTTAAAACTTGGTTACATTTATTATTTTTTTTTAAAATTTAAAAATATTTCAAGCACTTATTTGATATCTACGCTAGGAGGTATTTTTTTAAACAGTACGAGTTATTTAAATTTTATATTTTAAATTTCGTTTTCAATCGACTCGGTAAAATAATATAAATAAATACAAAAGCACTATATGCGAATAGTAGCTATTATAAATACTTTTAATATTTTCATTTTTATCATTTTGTATAAAAACCTATGGAAGCAGTAACCCTTTGAATAAAATTAAAACATACGTCCCGATTGACTCGAAGTGACTAGGCCGTTTGGTAAATCACAAATTATTTTAAAACTTATCCAATGATTAATTAAAACGTTGCTTAAATTGCTCTGATCTAATCCAAAGATTCTGAATAATCAAACACCATTTCAGGGAAAGTTAGTTAGTGAAAATTCCATAATTCCTAAAAAATATTATAATTAATAAATAATGTGTCTAAATATAAAAAAAATTTAATAAAAAGAAAACTCCGAAATAATCTCAGTATTATTATGCAATAATTTATAAAAATCAGATTTATTATACCGTTTTATATTTGAAAAATGTTATTGTCACATATCATGAAAAATAACAATTAAATTTAAATTTATTTTACTACTCCCAGTTATCTTCCCCGTGTACTATATAGTTTTGTACAATAAAGCAAACATTATATAAATAACACTTTCAAGTAACTTTTTCTTCTCTTTGTGCCCTCTCCTATCTTTTCATATACTTTAAAGTTAATAAACATAACGATCATAGCCACTACATAAGATAAGTTCAAACTATTTATAATCAAACGTTTGATGATATTGAACATCAGATCATAAGGTCTCTCCGGAAGTATTCTACTTATACTTATAATATAATTTTACCAAAATCAAAAATTACTGAGCTGCATTTTATAACAAGATATCACTTGATTTAAAAATTTTAATACGGTTTTATTCTTTTATATGTTATGTCTTTATTTTTAATAACATATTGCACATTATCTTGTGCAGAATAATAATAAATGGTTACTGTGAGAACTTCCACAAAATTTAGGCACACAGTACATTTAGAAAACCAATTAGAGTCCTGCGTCAAGGTTTCCTTGGTTTTTTAACATATTAAATGACTGAGTCAAAACATTGGAAGACCAACGAAACCCCAAAACCTTAATTATATTAACAGCGGCAAACAAAAACTATAAACACGTTTAAAACCAACTATATATGAAAGTGATATCATATGCAACCTCAACAAAATGCAAATCCTTTGTGACTCGTATAAGACTTGAATTAATTGCTTAGCAATTAGATATACCTTTACTATACCAAATCAGTTTACAGTGGTGCTAATGTACCCCTTCCGCTCTTAAGTGAAAATAGAGCGTTACTTAATTTCCTTATAAAGGCGCAACATAAGACTAAAATTAAATGTGTAATTATAATTATATGAATCTCTTTGTAAATGTATTCTATTTATTTATCAGTCATATCTACGAAAAACATTCAATAGACTTCATATTCAAGGGTTTTATTCTTAAAACTATGCAAATTTTTTCTATCCATTAAGTTGTAAAGTCTTGGTATCACCGAAAAGTGGAGATTGGATATAATTTCTACACTAGTTTCAGAAACCAAAGAAAAACTTTGAATAATATAATTAATAGATGTGTAGCTTTCTTAATTTTTAAAAAAAAATCTATATAATTCATATAAGCACTTTAAACATGGAGTCCTGTAAGCTATAAAGTAATATGACAGGTCTATTTTTCTCCATGCACAACTCCCGAATCTCATCGCACACTTCCACGAGGTGTTTTTTATGACGAGGATGTCTGAAATAAAATAATATTGTTTACAAAAAGCTAAAATATTATAATAAGTACACAAACATCTTTTTTTTGTGATAGAATATGTGATAACATTGTAAGCAGGTATTTATCAGGTGTGTATCGATATTGACAATTTCTGCATCATTTTACCTTAATTTATTCTGTAAATAAATTAAATTATTTAATCCCATCAGTCATTATCGTGGTGTCACTTACCAGCCGTGGGATACTGGGTTTGAATTCAATTTCTACAAAGCTTGAATATATACAGTATAACCAATTTTATGAGCAAAACGATATATATTAGTAAAAATTACTTCTGTACTTACTTTTCAATGATGGTCCGAACAGTCTTATCGTGGATATCCTGGGAGACTTCGGGGTCCAAGTGAGTGGCCAGACTTCGGATCACTCCGCTGTCCATGGTGAGGGCCAGCACTTCCACTCGGTTCTTGGATGATAGACGTTGCAGTGTAGCGGACACCTGTGATATGATCTAAAAAAATATTAAATACAATTTGTTAATGTTAGAGAAGAAGTAAGGATTTGATTTCGAGTACACAAAGCAAATGAAATAATAAGGAGTGAAAAATTCTTTATGCATAATTTTTATTTTCAAAATATAAAATGTGAATAGATCTAATTTAAAGGTTAGAAATTCCTTTGGACATTTTCTGCTCGTGGAGTTCACATAAGTCATATTTATTTACCTGAGTTTCATATCGTCTTCTCGTGTTGGCGGCTAGCTTTTCCGGCGTCATAAAGTTGACCGACACAGATGGCAGGGACGTCGAAGTTTGACGGTCAAAATCATTAGTCATCACTCTGCCTATAATTAATCAATACGAAATGTTACATGAACAAGATTTTTTAAAATTAAAATATAAAAAGAGATATCGGTTAGTATTCTTGTTAAATTGTAATTATATAATCATTTCATGCATGTACTGAGTTCTGCTTACTATCGCTTTTTGTGATTGGATTAGAACTGCTACCAAAAAACCCTGTAAAGTTATCACAGTCCTCACTCCAGGACTTGACCAGGCGCTGCATGAAGTCCACTATTTCATTTGTCGGCACTTTTCTTTCCTGAAACCTATTTGAAAAAGAACAAATATTATACGTAAATGTTGTATAAATATCAATCTTATGGTGTGGTGTTCAGTCTGATGAAAGGCAATGCTAACTAAGCTCGTCTTATAGTCTGTCCGATCCAAAGATTAAGCAATCTAAGTACAATATTTGTAATTCAAGATTAAATATTTAATATCCTATTGGATTCAACAATGTAATGGATCCCGTCACCATCTATTAACTGTTGGGCTAGTGATTATATTAATATAATTTAGATTTGAGGAAGTCTATATGAAATGACCTGTCTCTGTCCCAGCTGCGGACCCTCACAGTGCCCTGCTCCGACTCCTTGACGATGACGATGTGTGTAGCATTGAGCTCTCTGCAAATCTCCTGAATCTCATCTAAGTTGGTGGCTTCTACGAGACTTGTTCTTATCCCCGCATTCCACAGCATATTTACAATCTGAGAGACAAAAATGAAAATGTTGAGCTATAAAAGTTCAACTATCAGAAATAACTTATTACAATTTATACAATTACCAGGATCATGTCTTCGGGTTAGTCGTACCTTTGCCTTCTCTTTGGTGACTTGTTTATTAGAAGAAGTGCCACACACGCATACGTCGTTGGGAGCCATACTGGTGACTCTGCCTTCCTCAGCAGAACCTATTGCTCCCTGGGCGAGCCTCTCAAGTGACAGCGAGATCCCAGCCGCTGCTTGGAAGCACACGTCTGACCGACCGCCCAGTCCCGCTCGCTGGGCTGTTTTTCTAAGATTGAAACAACTCGATAACCAACTGGATAACTAAATAATTTACACAATACTTCATACTTCAGTACTTTTTAATTAAATAAGTTTCACACTCAATTTTTTGGATATTTATTAGTAGTTTAAGCATATTTCAGTCCATCCGATGCCTTCTTCAGCAAAATGTTTACCTTAAATCTGCAAGCATCTTGTCGTATCTCCCGCCAGCTGCTATGACGTCCAGGACTCCTTTTCTGCGTTTCTTCTTCAATTCACAGACAAACTGACACATCATTCCGGAATACTGGAGAATGTTGTACACCATACAGGGATAGATCAAAATGGGACACTAGAAGAAATAGACAAATTAACACAATTACTCACACATGATGTTCAGATTAAAAGAAAATAAACTAAAGCGTTTATAACACCATAATTTGAAGACAAACATGACTATTGATAATTCCTGTAACACTAACTGAAGATATGTAAATTTACTAAAGCTCTTACTTTGACACCCAAGACTTCAGCATGATATACTATTGTTTCCAAGTCTTTCAGACCCTCGCGGACTAGCGCACTGGCCTCTCCTTTCCTCTTGATGACGGCCTTAAGGATCTGCCCCAACTTGTCAACGGGGCACTCTATTTCCATGAGGTTGAAGAGTGTGATCATGGCCTGGTCCGACAGACAAAGCGATATCAAGTGGGTTTGTACTTGGAACTTGGATACTTTTCCATCCTGAAATGATTAAAAACTAGAATAACAATGAATTTGTAAGCTTTAATTGGTTACACAGAATTCAATCACACAACAAGCATTATTGAGTTTATCAATAAAAACTATTGAACTATTATGCATTTGATATAGTGCTCACCCTTGAATCGGAGAGGATGTTATAAATATCATTGTACTTTTCAGGTTCAATACCACAATGTATTAACACTGCTTTGAGCAGACTGGTGTGATTCAAGCGAATGGTCAAGTTCCTTGATTTCATCGCAGGAAACTCTTGGCATATTTCACATACTATCGATAGAAGTTCTGCTTCGGCAAAGAGGTTACCTGGAGTCAAAAATCAAAGTACAATTATTAATTCCTTCGTTGTATATTTGGCTTGACTCATAAATATAATTTTAAATACAATATGAGTGGGAAGTTTAATTTTATCCATTTTATCCAATATTTATTTTTTAATTCTTTTGCTAACTTATATCTCCAAATATACACCATTATAAACTAAGGTTGACTTATAAAAGTATGAATTGTATGTGTAATTTTGAATTAATTTTTTTTTTCCTTTACCGCTCTTTGCACGCCCACTTTACAGTTTGCATGAGAAACTAGTTCTCTTAGGTGTAGGTTGAGAGTTAATGAAAAAAATTATACCTGGAGTAGGAGTGACAATATCGAAGGAGCATTCGTAGAGTTCTCTCGGATGGAAGCCAAATATTTTCTTCTCCCTGTATACTCGCTCTATTGAATACCTCTTCAACATTGTGATGCCATTCCATGCGACATATCTGGCAAACGGCACTCTGCAATGGAATTGAAAATAAAGCAAGATGTAATAAATACCTTTAAATTTAGTAATAACTTTATGTGAATTTGTAATCTTTAATAACCAAATAAGGGATTTTTCTGAAAACTGAAAGAAAAAAACCTCTAATTACTTGAATTGACTAGCTTGTCTATCTTCTATTTGTGAGCCCACAAATAGAAAACTTCATTATTCATGAGGTGTGGTAGTAGCCTTTTTACATCAGCATATTCCAAATATGCCAAAAATGTCTGTTTCCATTTTCAGAGTTGTGATAAATATAATTTTAAGCTAAAATTAACCTGAGATCATGAGGTATATGTACAACTCCCCCGCTGTGCGTCATGAGCCGGACACTTGACTCAACCGCATCGTACAATCTGCAGCGCGGCAATAGCAGAGTCGGCGAGAGTTCAACTCCTCCGTGGAGTTTGAATACTTTCATAACCTAAAAAGCAACAATTTTTAAATAAAATAATACATCAATAATATAATAAAAACATCATACTTTTGAGTGAGATTCACTTACAGTTTCTTTCACAAACGATATGAGCAGTAAAGGTTGCCTATGATGCGAAGATGAGTTCTTCAGAAGATTCATGTCGTAAGTGATGTCATCAGCTGGTGTTGGTTCCTAAAACAATATATGACTATAATTCGTTCATGATATATCTGATGTTCCGATTGGCCTATTTGTTATTCTTATCCAAGAACCAGTAAACTCAGTGACAACTTTTATTTTGCTTCTCATGCCAATCTTGTATCCATTTCTAGATAAAAAGAAAAATCATAAAGAAAGTGCAATTACCTGCTGGAAGCAAGCGTTGATGAGATACCGGTATGCCTTGGAGTGAGTGTCAGTGAGAGCCTGCCTCAGTACTTCCCGCAGTTCATACTCCTCGAGGGCTCCGGGGAGTTGCTCCGACTGAAGCAGCTCTGCACAAGTGGGCCTTCCACTCATCTCATGATTCAACAGCCAGCTGAAATTTTTTTTTATCACATAAGTATTCAATGGAAGTGCATCTGGCAATTTTCATAAGAACTGTATCAACCTGATGACTGCAAGCCACAAAGTTAATAATATGTCATTAGGTAAACGGCGTTTCATGTTATAGCTTGCTAGTTTATTCACAACAAAATTCTAGTAAGGCAAGCATATTAAAATCTCTTATGATTTGATTTGCACTCTATACTAACATTATATAATAAAATCGATATAAGTACCGGATTAGGAAGACTTCTTTAGAGTGTTCAGGTATATCGAAGATATCTGGAAGAATTATCTCTTTTGTCCGCAGATTTCCCAACGTTTTGACTCTCTCCATTCCAGTCTTCAGGGGTATGTTTGACATTTCAAACAGAATAATACCAAGAGAATAGATGTCAACTTTTTGATTGTATATTGCTTTGTTTCCGGTAGTCGTTAGCTCTGGAGCCACGTATAGGGCAGTACCAACCTAAAAAATTTATTAAAAAATCATCAGTACTGAAATCAAGGCTCTTCTTATGTGTCAATCAACTGGGATTTCTATTAGTCTTTGCTCTCTACATTTTTGCACCCAAGACCACATTCTAGAATGCCGGTCAGACGGCGGGCGTTTGTTTATAGTAAATAATAGCATAAAAATTCTGGTAATTGGGGAAAATATGCAACGAATAATTATTTTTAATAGCAACTTTAAAATGTACATTTATAGCTAAAAATTCCAAAACAACAGGTAAGAATACGAAAAATATCCATCCCTGTACCATCGCAAAAATATCGGAGACACTTTCACATAGCTTTCACCTCACTTTTACCAATGCAAAAATATCAGATAGACTTTCACATAGATTTCACCTCACATTTACCAACGAAAAAACATCGGAGACACTTTCACAAAGCTTTCACCTCACTTTTACCAATGCAAAAATATCAGATAGACTTTCACATAGATTTCACCTGACTTTTACCAATGAAAAAATATTGGAGACACTTTCACAAAGCTTTCACCTCACTTTTACCAATGCAAAAATATCAGATAGACTTTCACATAGATTTCACCTGACTTTTACCAATGAAAAAATATTGGAGACACTTTCACAAAGCTTTCACCTCACTTTTACCAATGCAAAAATATCAGATAGACTTTCACATAGATTTCACCTCACTTTTTCCAATGCAAAAATATCAGAGATACTTTCACCTCACTTTTACCACCACAAAAATATCTGATGGACATTCACATAATTTTCACCTCACTTGTGCTACCGCAAAAGTTTCAGATTTATATTTATTCAGCAACTTTTCCATCAAGTATATGAACAATACCGTGAACGCATTACTAGAGGACGTCATTACAGAGACGAAGACAAACCAAACTATACCCATAAGATGCTATTTCAACAAGCTTATATATGATTTTCAGGAAAGAATTATTATTTTAAAAATTATAACGATATAATTATTTTCGCTGTTTAATTGCTAAACATTATTTTTTTCATAACATTTTATTGTAAACTTAGATAAAAAAAATTATTGTGGTCGCAAAGCTGCGGGCACACGTAAACAGGTCGGCGGGCGCCATGGTGCCCGCAGGCATAGGGTTGGGGACCACTGCTCTAGATAGTATAATTTATTTTGATTTCTCAAGAAATTTCGATGAACTGTCTATGACCGTAATGAAACCCATAATGCAAACAGCAGCACCACTTTTTGGTGTGACAGTGATAACTAGGTCTATTTGGAAAGTAAGCTATTTTATTGTTATATACAACTGGTATTCTATGACACCACTAACAAAAAAACATAAAATTAGAAAGTAAATTAAACTTACGTGTCCAGTTAAAGAACCATCTCCTGCATCGTGTGAATATGAATCCATTTCTATAACAAAACATATACCCATAATTCAATAAACTACTATAATTTAAAAATAAAATAATTAAAGATGTGCATGGTATCATACCAAGGTGACTTCTGATTTCAGCAACAGACTTCACATCTCTAGGCAAGATATTGGTTGCCAGGCCAAAGTCACCGATCTTCACGTGATCATTGGAGTCGAGGAAAATATTCACAGGCTTCAGATCTCTGTGTATCATGCCCTGCTGGTGAATGTGTGACAGACCTTCAACAATCTCGCGGAACAGCCGCCACATTCTCTCGGGGTCGCTGTGCAAGCCGTTATCTATGGCATTCCTTTAAAAATAAAATATATAAGTAAATTGTCTACATAATAAATTATATGGAACTGTATATAATTTGTTATTTTTATATCCACCACATTTATTGCAATATTTGGATCTATTAAAGTGGCAGAGTATTTGTAGTCAAACATACCTTAAAGTACTCTTCTCGCAGAACTCCATTTGAATATAAAGATATTGAATTTGAGCAGAATCTAGGCCATCAGACGAGTCTAAATTCTTGGTTCCTTTGGTGCTTCGGCTCTTATCAGCAGATGCCGTAGTATCTCCTCTTCCATCTACTAAATCTTCACCAATAAATTCTATCGAGTCACTACTCGATGAATTCTTTATATCAGGTCTATAAAAAAAAAACCAATAAGTATATTGACTGATTTCCATTATATGTTTTTATTATAAAAAAAATTATACGGCCACTTCGTCAAGCCATTTCACTTTTGGTCTACCAATACTTCAACACTCTCAAAAGATATACAGTACTCACAAAAAGTCATCGAACAAATCGTCTTCGCTCTCGGATGTGTCCACTTCCGAAGAAGATGACTCTTCTTCTGGAGCTTGGTTCATCTGTTTGGATCTCGAAGAATAGGAAACAGACCATTCCATGGAATGGACAGACGGTGCCTGCTTTTCAATATCCTGAAAAATAAAAGAATGATACATTAATAAAAAAATATATATGTATAAATGTATTCAGTCGTAGTTTTTATTATGTAGACATCGTAAAAAAAGAAGATGAAAGAGTTTTCCTGTAGATGAAAATGTAAACAGAGATTATCATAAACTAAGTTATATTAAAAACATCTAAATTAAGATTCTCTTCAGGAATATAAACAAAATTATACTTTATTCTACATATAAAAAGAGTGCTTCTTACTTTAATTTATTAAAATGTTATCTAAATTGGAAAAAGTTGCCTAATTGCAAATGAGACGATGCAGGTATTTTTTTTAGTCTAATGTTTTTTTAATAGATCAATTCTTTTTTTAATTTTTTTTAAACTCATTTAATTTTACCGAATTTGATAATCTACAACTTTTATACAAATATAAGTACTCACTGTATTATCGAGTGAAGACAGGTTTGCATTATTGAAGGATCCACCTTTAGACTCATGGCTCAAAGTAAATGTTGAGGAGGCACTAGAATTGTCATTGTCTCTCTTCTGCTCCAAAGTGGCGCTCTCTATCCAGCTGTTGAAGTAGCGGACCACGTTCTCGTGGTTCAAACGGGACAGAAGCTTTACTTCCCGAGTTATCTTCTTGTTCAGCTGCTTATTCTTTGGATTTAACTCTATCCGTTTTATAGCATAACATCCACCGTCTAACTTATTTTTTACCTGGAAACAGAAATACAAATTTATTATTTCACATTTATATATTATTGATCTTATGTTGATGAAAATAAAAAACACCCCGCAAACCCACTTTACAATTGAATGTAAAAGACTAACAAAAAAAACACATCAGTGCATCAATCCATACAAAAATGCTGTCAGCACATGTTATGTCTTGACAGGTCACCCGTTAGTAGCTACTGCAATTTACAACACAAACCCCCTAGAAATATTTGAGTCCTATAGAATTTAAATCCAAAGATAAACAATATAAATTCATGAGTCTTAAATCTCAAAAATCAAATACCTTTAAAACATCTCCAAACGCTCCTTTTCCAAGCCACTTCATAATTTCAAATTCATTTTTAATGCGAGATTGTCCATTTGCTCCGGTCGGAATAAATAAGTGGATATCCATTGTTTCTGGAGAATCACCATGGCTGTCCTAAAGTCATGCATTTATAATATTAAAAAAATTGTCAATTCATATAATATAGATAATGTAATTGATTTTATAATCTCACATCAGATCCTGCCCTTCCACAGTTGTCTATACTTCTTTGAGGTGATAATCTCTCAATGGGAGTTTTTATAAACTGATGATTAAGGAGTTGCTCAGCTGACCATCTGGTTCTTTCGTTCTCATCTAAGCATCTAGTAACAAATAACAATGGACATAATTAAATTCTCTTAAATAAAATATAAAAAATGCTTTGTTCTCAGTGATGTCTGTGTTATACCAATAATAATACTACAAATCACATATTTTTCTTACCTATTCAAAAAATCTTTCAAGTCTTGGGATATGCTCACTGGTATCAAAGGCTTTTCTTCTGTCACCAAAGTTCCTCTTAATAAAGAAATTATCAAAATACCAACTCGGTATATATCTTGTTTTTTCGAATATCTGTAATAATTACTCAATGGTGATTTCACATACAATAATTATTATTTCATTTAAGCCTATTGACTTCTGATTATGAAAAAAAAATATTACCTTCCACCCTGATTTCCTCCTTGACACAACTCCATCAATCTTCTATCCAAGCTATAATCTGCTAACCGAACAGCTCCTGAACGATCAAAGAAAACACTGGTCTCCCTCAGATCCTTATGAACAACATTGTTGCGATGAAGAAAGTCTACAGCCTCCAGCAAGCCACAGGCAAAATGTCGAAGCATATCCACTTCCATATTTATCCGATCGTTCAGGTACAAGCAAGAAATATTTCCACCTGAAATAATTAAATTACAATGATGTAACCCAACGCACTCACACATGAGCACTTGGGCCTAGATTGGTACAGTCGCTGTCCTAATGAGATAGGTTAGGTTAAGTTAGATTAAAAGTTAACAAAAACAAAATATTATAATATATAATATCACCAAGTTGTATAAAATTAAAAAGTTTACAATAGCAAACTGTCTAAGCCGACTTATGTATTTAAATTTTATAGATTTCAGTCACAATGAATTGCATTTCAATAATGTAAAACAATCTATTGTTTCTGAGAAAATGTACTATAGTAAATTTACAAATCAAAAGGGATTAAATGTATATTAAAAGTAACAATTAAAACTTACCCAAAACAAACTCCTGCAAGAGATACACAGTAAACATATCATCCTCATTAACATATTTAATATTGATATAATGCACCAGGTTGGAATGATGGAGCTTCATGAGGAAGCTCATCTCCTGCTCCACGCTGGCGATCTGCTTCATGCACACGGCCAGGTCATAGTGAGGTACGGCAGTGTGTGTTGGAGATTCTTCTTTCTTTTTAGGATTCTGTACCTTTGGTGATGCAGTCTTATCATTGGACAGCTTCAACTTGAACGTCCACTCACTTATAGCTAATAATTCGCCTGTTATTACATCAAGACCTGAGTAGACCACACCGCCTCGCTGAGAATGACCTAAAATATAACCTTTATATTAATATACACTATTTACAGACTAACTTACTAAAGTGAGAGGCAAATACGAAAATGACAGAATATTAAAATTCCAAGAACAGCGTATTTTGATTTGATAAAATGGTTTATTTTTTATTATTTCTCCAATTTCAGACATCATTAAATAAACATTTTTAAATAAACAGCCTAACTTATGAAATAAAACTTTTTTAACTGACTAACAATTGACAAATAACTGACAATCCGCAACATGCATGAGTATGTCGATCTAAGCATGAAATATAAATAAAATAGTCCATTATCTATAAAGAGTAGACTTACCTAAGCATCTGCCCCGATTTATTTGCCTATCGCCTTTAAATGAAAACTTAAGAAGTTTTGTTCCTCTGTGCTCACAAAAACTGCTATCAGAGCTTTCTGAAGTAGAATGACATCTCCTTCTGCAAAAATACCTTTTTTGTAACACACAGTAAATCACTTTATAAGAAAAATATTATTTACAATTAAGTAATTACCTCACGGAATTAGATCTGTTTCTTTCCATTACAGGATTCATCACAGATAATGGCATATTCGCAATCTCATTCATAAGTTCTTGGCACATACTATGGCGAGGTTCCCTTAGTAATTTTATTTCAGATCTCCAGATTTCCTGTCGTCGTAAGATTTCATCTTGCATCACTTGCCTCTAAAAAGTTTCAATATTATAGTCATCACTAGATTACTCACACCGTCAAAATAAAAATTGTGCAATTTATTACATAAGTAGAAAAAAACAAATTTTAATATAAATTACCTCTTTATCTTCTTTAACCTGTTTGATTTGCTCATCTAGCTTTTGTCTATTGAGCATCTCTTCATAAAAAGACTTAAAGCCTGGCTTATTATGTGAATGCAGAAATGTCTGTAAGAAAGGTGATTAGGGGTTAGTAATTTTATATTGTTTATAGTAGGATCAAATTAACGTTTACATAATGTACTGACCTGGATATGTTGGGCTAGTTCAAAAATCATAACTTCGCCTTTAAGACTAGAAGACAAACAGCGGAGTTCCTCCAATAGAGCAGACAGCTGAGAATCTGATAAACCTTTCGAATGCTTCACTTCAAATGTTGGCTCTCTATTAAAACATAAATATTATATTATATATTTTATAAAGAATTAACAATTAAGTGAAAGCACTACTGATAATCCATGGATAGTAAAACTACTCACATTTCCGGGTATTTATTTGGGCATTTTATATGTAGATCAATCGTGCAATGTATTTCTTGGTTGCCCGATGATCCCTGCTGAGGAAATAGAGACAACAGAATATCCAAAGGCTGCCATGCTTTCCGCGATTGAGATTTTCGCAGGTCTCGCAAATCCTCGCCAAATATAGCCTGATCACAACCAAACACAACAATAATATTCCAAGCAAAAGTCTTCAATCAAAACTGCTAAGCAGCCTCAAAATAATCCACCATACCTTTAGGACTTCTATTTCGTTGGTCTGCCTTTCTTGCGGCGTGTCATCCGTCATTGCAATATTCGAAAAGTAAGCATTTGTGCGGATTTGACTATATTGCAGAAAAAAACAAACCCTACTTGTTTTGACAATTCGATTCGCATACAACGTGTATTAGACTTTATATTTTTAAAAAAAATTGACAGTGCTGTTAGTGAAAAAATATGTGGCCATGTCTTTTTAAAATTAATATCAATCAAAATTAAAAATTTATTAAATATAAATTTTAAATATTTTTTAAGCACTAATTAAATTTCTCATAAATAATTGACAACTGGTAATTTTTAAAATAAAGTAAAATAATAGCCATTAAAATAAACATAGCAACACTATCTTTGCTCGGTAGCTGTCACAAATCATATGTTCATTGAGCGTCAAAATTAAAATGTCCTTATCCACAGTGATCATAAATTATTTACCAGGACATTATTAGATCATCCTTCATTAGTCTAACATATAAAGTAATTTATTATTTGCTTTAAAAACCATTTATTTTTTCTATCACAATGATTGAACTCAAGAATAAGATGGTAATTATTAGCAAAGATCGAGCTATGTTTTCATATAATTTATTGATTAACCAACCAGTTAATATATAATAATTTATGTAAATTTAGTTTATTTTATATTTTAAAACTCATATTACATTATTATTTTACATAGGCTTTAGATTTTGAAAGGTAAGCAGAGATGATAAAAGATAAAATTCATACATGAAAACCTAAAGTTATTTATCCCAAAACGCTTTTCCATCAATGAATCATCATTTTTTTATTTGTTACAAGATGTTCTTCATCTCTCAAATCAGATCATTTTTAATAACTCTACTTATATTAATTTGTCCTTTCATTATTCCGGAACACAAGGCTTATGTACTATAAATAAATACAATACTTGCAAGTAAAATTTTTTTTATGAATTGAAAAAAATAGTTAAAGATCTATGGGAAAATAAAATGTCAAGATATGTTTTAAAATGTTGGCATTTAATAATTTTACTATCATTCTTCACATAAATTAAAAATATAAAAACTAGTGACAAGAACTACTCACTTAAAAAAATATTTGACAATATTGTATACTTTCATTGTGTAATTTTATTAGGTTTAGTTAAATTTATTTTTGCATCTGTAATGTCCTTTTCTCGTTTCTCTCTTGCTCTTCTATTTTGAAACCAAATTTTTATCTGTAAGATAAAAATACATACGATTAGAAAAAAATGCTTTTAGTGAATATAATTCTCATAAATTTAATATGGATTAATAATCAATTCGTTTTATTAGTATCCCGATTTGTAACGAAAGAATTGACATTTAGTAAACACTTGTAAATACTTATCCACGTAATAGTAATGAAATTAATATGCACTGGTACGTGTACTGATAGTTTACTAAAACAATTTTTTTAAATAAATGATTACTCAAATGTCTAGGAAATTACATATTATAGACGTGTTTTCCCTGGTTTTAAAAAAAAGTTTAATTTAAAAAAATTCAATAGTAAGCTCATCTGTTGATATTGATTGATTGATTTATTAGTTGATTACCCTCGTGTCTGATAAATCCAACAACCGGGAGAGTCGAATAACTTCATCAGGACACAAATATGGTGAAGAGCAGTAGCTCGTCTCCAGGGTCTCTATCTGCAGTGGAGTGAAGGGGATCCTCGGGTGCCTCCCCGGTTGTCTCTTGGAACCTTCTTTTTTCTGGCCTCCTAAAAATCAGAGATACTACATTTATAATCCCATGATATAAAAACTAAGCCCTACGATTTTTTATTAAAAAAATATTTTATGATTCTCAGTGTTTTTTACTAATCAACGCGTTGCGCTGTACAGAGGCGATACACAATTAACTTATTATAAAAATTACATATTAAATACATGAAAAACTATAAATACTAACGTGGTAGCTTAGGAGGATGGTAGCGAGTGCAGTTTAGCCATTGAAACGTAAAGTTTTTGAACTCTTCATTGGGAAGGTTTATGGGGAAACTCGGCACCTCGTACCGGGTGAAATTATTGATTTTCCTTTCAGGAATCGGTCGGTCTTCATTTTGTATGGAGATGCAGGTCTTCTGTCCAGCGCGGCTCAATATGTGGTCAATGCTGAAGTTGGTCACTGAGCCTCTGTTTTCCTTTGGCATGACAAATATTTATTTTTATAATTTTAATTGATACAGTCAAAAACCAGTCATTTTTTTCAAATCACCAAAACTCGATATTTTCGAAAATATCCTGTGGATGACCTCAATAGGCTTTTCGCCTTTAAAAATGGGGGGGGGGGGGGGGCAGATTGTCGGAGAGATTATACGCAGATGATAAAATATATAGTGATAGATGTTAGGCTAATTCATAGGGATGAGACTATTTGAAAATACATCTTCATATTTTTATGAACGCTAGTAAATTTCTATATAATAATAAAATTCTATACATAAATAAAAAAAAAATACTTTTTTATAAAAATAGTTTTTATTTGCTCTTTCGAAAAATCGGTCAACACAAAATGATTTTTAATTTAATAGTTTAAAAACTAAAAATATGACATCAGCGGAATATATATGCGTACAAACATCCGTCGTGAAACTAAGTAATTTAATATTATTTATATTTTTTAAATAAAATAAAACAACTATATGCTGTTAACGGCAATAAGATCCGCGATTGTTTTCGAAGGTATTTCACAAATATTAAAAATATTTATTTAGGTATGAAAGTGATATCGAAGATATTAATAAAAAAAAAAAATACCCAAGTCGTTATAAGATAACGATGATGATGACCGTCATTTTTGGAGCCTAATAAATTTAAATTGAATCAATTTTTTTTTTCAGTTTACAAGATTTTTTTTTAAATTACGATTAATTAATAAAACCATTGATGAAAAGAAACGCATATCTTCGCATTACTTTTGATGCGACCGATTTCAACATAACAATAACCGATTCGTTTTTTTATCTATTGATTAATTAAACAACATAAATATTATTAGTTGACGTGAATAATTAAATTTTATTATATTAGACTAGTTTGCGACTAGTAAGAACTTATCATTTAGCCGGGTTTTTCAGGGTTGGATGGCATTGGCCCCACGAATGGTTATAGGTCTCAATTGCAAGAAAGATACTTTGGGTATTTTTATAATGTGATCGAAGAATGTATACATAATTGAAAATAATATTTAATTCATCAAATCAACGTATTTACATCTAAAAGCTACCCGAGTCCAATTTATGAACTTCGGTATTTAGGTATTTCAATTATAAATGACTGACTGGCCTAAACCTACGTATCACTTTAAAAAACTATAAAAACTAATAGAGAAACAAATCAACAAATTATATATCTTAATTAAAAATTTAAAAATTAACAAACCTCTTTCTTCATTATATATTTTTAACTTTGCTCACAAACTTCGTAAGACGATATATTTCACTTTCATCGCAAACACATTTGAAACTAAAATCTGAAAACGTATTTAGGGACCTTTCCACCCTAATAAGTTTATGAATACAGTGAGATCCTATTGGCGGTGCAATGTTATATAACCCACCCTACCCTCTCCAGACTACCCCTGGTGGACCACCAATTACGCACCAGGATGTATCAGATAAGTTTCAAAACATTTTCCCTTCAGAGATCCAAACAGGCTTTGTCTCGGCTGACTGAACTTGAGGGCGATTTGCAACAACAAAGAATAACATGAAACGAATTGTTGAACAATCCGCACGAAAGGAGACCGCTGTGATCTTTTCATTTATTAATAATAAGTCTTTCACATTTGACAATTACGGAATATAAAAAATATACTATGAAAACTTAATGATATTAACGCACGTGATGTCATGCTTTACTTTAAAATAGTATTTTTATAGTCGTATATCGATATTGGTTGCTATGCAGCGTTTCTCGCCAAGGGCTCTCATGCTTTCTGAGAGCTTCATGGGTTATAATTTAAAAAATTATAAACAAATTAAAAATTGATTTAATGGGAAATTTAAAAAATATATAGTATGTGATATTAAGATTAATATAAATACTTGAATATACGAGTTACAGGTGATGCCAGCATTGTTTCTTCAGTTCTGCATGAGCGCAGCTTTGGGATAAGCACCTTACCTTTATTTCTATTGTGCATTATTTACTTTCGCTCGGGCTAAGTCCTGGACAATGTTACGTCCAGTCTTTCCAATTAACCACAACAATGTTAAATCATGTGAACATTGCAAGCACTTCTGCCCGAAGCTATACCTACCTAATAAAACAGGTATAAGATCCACGATGGATGTTTTATATAATAAATTAAACATTTAAATTTATTCAGATATCCCAATAAATTTGGTTAGACTATGCAATAAAAATTAAAAAATATTACTGAGTTTAATACATAAAAAATATTATTTTAATAAGTACCTACCCACCTATTTTGTTTTATTCTCCTCTAAAAAAATTTCATATAAAACCGGCAATCTTATGAAAAATAATATATCACATACTCATAAATCATTTATCACAGTGATTAAATGAATAATTAATAACTCGTTGAGTTGCAAAAGCCGCTCTGCTTTAAATACATTATATACAGAGCGGGATATATAACGTAAGCAATAATTAAAATATGATTTGTTTTTGCGTTAAGAACTTTATTAGCATACATTAATCACTAAAATATACAGGGTGATTCCAAGCGTGTAAAAAAATCCAAGGTGGTATTTTTATGACTAAATATAGTATGACTACACACCCATTGATTTTGTGGTTAATCTAAATTAAAATGAACACCATTGTGAATAGTATCGTGACGTCACAGTGTGATAACGCATAGCACAGATTTTTATTAGAATTTAAAAATGTGTTTTTATTTCAATAAAAAAAAATGACATGTCAATAGGTATGTAACAAGTAAAACTATTTGTATAGAAATAACTGTGGAGCTCTCTGACTGCCTTATGCAGAGTCGTTTACCAAGCCTGGTCTAGTTTAAGTCTTCGGGTGCTTTACGACTTGGCGAGCCGTGAAAATACTGTGATATCAATAAACTATACAATACATTTAGTAAACGATTTAAAATACGACCGTAAAGTCGTTTGGTTAGCTCATATCCTATCCTAGTTAGTAAAGGGGAAGTGGACATGGTTGTCATCGTCTTCATGGTCATCATCTTGTCTGGGAGGGCAGATGTACTTTTGGGTTTTTCTGGTGACAGTCCAGTAGTGATAAACTACTTCAATAATAAACACCACGATCGATATCCCATAAAACACTGCCATGAGTATATACACGTTAAGCATAGACTCAACGGATATTGTCATCGTTTCCGGAATTTGATTGTACCCCACTTCTTTCCTGACGAAATTTTTATTAAAATATTCAATCAACCCAGCGGAGTGCAAGTACGACGCTTGTTTTTTCACATACAAAGATAACCAATCGGAATAACTAGAATAAAAATACAAGGGATACGATTTTACTTTTTCAGGTAAATAATAATACGAAACGTTTAAATTGCCTTTCAGTAAGAGAAGTGAATGTCTGTAATCGCACAGAACTGCGATGTGATCTCCGCGTTTTATCAAATTGTCTACGTGTTGGAAAAATGATAACCCATTCGATGCCTCCCGCTTAGATCTCTTACTCTTGAAGCGGGAATGGTCCAACGAGGCAGTTTCAGCGTATTCCAAGGAAAACACCATCACCGGAACATCAGATTTCCACACGTCGGCCTGCGTCTCGAACCTCTTAACCGGGCGATACAAAAGACCGTCCAATAGCTTAAAATAGTAGCACATTATCAAAACGGACGAAGACAGGGTCCAGAAGAAAAAGAATATTCGCGCAATCGGGATCCTGGGCTGGCTGGGGACGGACACCGAAAGGAAGATGGACCACGCCAGGAGGCCGACTCTGGGCACATCGAAACGCTTTCCGAAAAAAAATTCGAGCAGAATTATCAAAACTGCGGTCGCGAATGCCGCCAGAGTTGCTTTGATGAAAAAATTTCGATTTGCCGTTTCACCCGATGGGTTCACAATCAGCCAAACGATATCCTCAGTGCCTAAATATATCAGAGTGTCTGTTGCTACTTGGTTGACTTGATCCGCTCTGTAAAGAACGTTCGACATCCAATCCAGATCTATATAATAAAACCTGCTGTATTTTATCACATTAAACTCTCGGTATATTGCTTTTTTTCTGTCTATACTCATGGCGTTTACCAGCACGGTGAAATTCTTTTTGGATAATACAGTAGATAGTATCTTGTAGACGGGTTGGAATTTTTTGGTATAATCTCTGTAGTCCCGTTGGCTCATGGTGGCGACGAAGCTGAAATAAAAAGTCACCCCCACGATGCATCGCTCGTCGCTTTTCGTGGGTTCATCGGCGGTGTTTAATTTCTGCACCGTCGTTGTGTTGTTGGCAAATATCAGTAAAAACCTCTCGATGTTTTTTATTATACCGCACTTGGGATCGTTCATGTCTCTAGATATGTATACAGTCTTTCCGTTGATCATTAGAAGGGCTCTATTTGGTTCATCCTGCAGAAGAATATCGGCCTCATTTCTGTAAGACACGATCAATATGAATCGTTTTTCATACTTCAGAATGTGCGGCAGGACCAGTGTTTTCGGCAGTGGATTTATAATAATGATAATATCAGAAAAATGCAATTCTTCTGTGACGAAGTTCGAGCTGAATAGGAAGTCTTTGAACTCCTTGTAGCGATAGTTGTATATCGGCTTGTCAGTTTCGACTTTGAGGTCTATCGTGAGCATGGGGTTTTCATTTCCGCTCTCTATCCCGACGTCTTGGTTTGCAATTCGGACCACCATTAATCTCTTAGCGAAAGAGTATTTTTCTAATAAAACTTTTAGAAAATACTCAAGGTTTTTAACCGCGACTGAGTATGATTTGGGCTTTCCTTCGGTCAAGATTATTAACACTGAAACTCCAATTCCCAATACAATTATCGGTTTCAGCTTCATTCCGCTTATTTTTTTTAACTATTTTTCAGTTGCTGGGCTTTAAGGTAGTGGACTTTTTCATGGGATGTTTAGATTTATATAACTTCAATACAAATTATCCACAACCAAACATTATTTCATATCACATTCTAACAATACCAAATGGCTCCGTTTCAACTCAAACGATCTGCCATCATAATTATATTGCAGGCAACATAATACGTTTAGCATTTTTTATTGTAATTTAAAATCTAAGCAATGTTGCAGTGAACTATTTTAATATAAGCAACCGCTGTCTTGGATATTGAGCCGCGTTTTTCTACTATAATGTTCCGACGGGAATTTACGGGAATCGTCGATCCGTCGGAACAACAACTCTGAACCAAATATTTATAAATATATGAACACATTAATATAAATATTTATACTATGAAATATAGGTTTATTATAAGGAAACGTAGTTTATTATGAAATATTTGAGAAGCTTTATAGCAAAACCTTGGTGGTGTAAAATTTTATTACTATGTCTTCTATCGAGTCATCATAATAAAACCACCTGTGATATGTCTCACGAGCTTAGCTACCTACAATAATTGTGGGTGGTTTATGTGAACATATAAGCTGCCTAGACACGCTGCAACACAATCGACCGGTGATTACTTTTGCATTACTTATATAACTACCGTCGGCAATAATGTAATGTGTCTAGGCAGGTTATCTAAGAATTAAATTAAATTTATTATTAAGAATTAACCTCACCTGCTTGAAGATGCCAATCTGGCAAGTTGGCGAAACTACAAAAATAAAAAGTGGGAAACAACACTGAATATTATTTTTAATAAAAAAAATATTATTGTGTATTCAGAAACTGTCACACAATCTCGAATTACTCTTGGTAATGGAGAGGTCTGCGGGAACATTTACGCCACAAAAAAGGTAATTTGTTTTGCAGATGTTTCGTCACGGATGAGCTTCCACAAAGGCGGCTCAGAATCCAATATACACAAACTCAATGGACCCATTATTAACATTATATTGAAATATAAAAGATACTTGCGTTAACTTAATACTCTTCCTACATTCACTAAGATATTGCGGTCGCCTTAGATAATCATTGATGGGACGATTGTTGATACTCTTCGAAGAAAAAAATAATCGACTTTTGAAGCCCATGCAAGATGTTTCTACCTATGGTGATTATTTATATAATATTATAATATTTTCCCATGCAGTTTTATTGTACATACAATACGCTTTTAAGTATTCGATTCCTTGAAATGTATTAATAAATAATATATTAGTTATGTATGATTCATATAAACTCAACGATTCAGGTACATTCTCTTCTTCTTCATCAAGTGCCTTGAGCATATATTCATGCTGAGCCATTATTCATGGTTTTCTAATGGGAAAAAAGTGTTCTTCTACACCGCCGTTTTATATTACTGCTGCACAATAGCATGATTATGCTATCATTTCCTTAGAAAGCTTTGGCGTTTAGATCTGATACACCTTCTACAGCAAGCTACAGAAGCAATATCACCTCGACAAGGTACTTCCAGAGCACATCCCTCACAAGTCCACTACTCCATTACCGATCCTTTATACACCCTCAGGGTACAGAACATGCAGCCATGCACAAGCAACAGAATGGGGAGAGCGGGGAAAATTAATAAAAATATTTATATATACGCACAATATATTGTTGTGTTCGTTTTGGCTAAAAATAATATTTGTTACAAACGCAATACACAGGCTTGCGCTTTTGGCGAAGCCGCGGCACGCTGCTTGTTCACTTTTGAAAATTCAAAGCGATGTACTTGTGAACGTTTCTGTCGATAAAATGTAAATAATACTGAATGTATAAAACCAAGAAAAATCCACCGCCATTAAGCGATGAAAATGCTCCCAATAGTATTTTATAATTTTTTGTCATGGCGCTCTAGTAATGCCGCATGATTTTTTACTATACTTTAAATAATTATATCAATTTTTGAATTTTCCGTATAATTTAATTTAATATAATAAAATCACGCTGAATATTTTTTAATAGTTAGAGGCTCTAAACAAATTTTATATCTACCCTAATCTGCCTTGCGCTGAGTTGGGAGGAGCTTCCCCCCTCGGGCGCCGCCATTGGCCGGATAGTCTTTCAATTATTTATTATTCAATCTGGAATTAGATACAATGCGTCTGCCTACTTAACAAAGCAGATGTTTACGTTTGCCTTATCGGCTGCACTCATCTCGGCCTGGCGTAATGGACACCGCCGAGGGGGCAGCCGAGCGAACTCGCCCGTGAAACGACGGCATTCGCAGCTATTTTATTATTAATTGCTTATGGTGTAATTCAATATCTATGTAAAGAAGACGCACCCCGCGTTCTCACCGCTGGTTTTTTTTTTTTTAATCAAAATTTGCAACCGATGCCAAAATATACATCCAGGAGTACTGGCGCTATGTTTCCTTCTAAAGAAAAGCTCCACTTTGCTTTCGTTTAAAACAGAGGTCTCCAAACTTCTTGTCGAGTTTTCCTGTTTTTCTAATATTGAATTTGTACATTTGTCCGTTATATCCGAAATCCGTTAGGCAGGGGTCCGTTATATCGAGGTTTAAAAATAAAAACACACAAAATGCAAATATAGTAACATTCGCTAAAAAAATCAATAGTTTTAATGGGAGGGATGGGTCTAATGCTTTTATAGCAAATTTTCAATATTTGGCTTCAAATAAGTCAGATTTAACTTTAAATCTCCTCGCCCAGTGATTTCCAATCTATTTCTTTTTTTTTTAAGAAGAATGGCAACCGCACTAAAACCCTTTTTCACGAAGTACGAAGATGGAAAAGCTATCAAAAACCTTCTTGCAGGTATGTCTCTCTGAAGCCAAAATTGCTGACATCCCTTTCTAAACTGCACCTTCAGTTCTTCATTAGTGCTTATTCCGATCAATATTTCTTGTAGTATGACTTCCGATCTTTCAATATCACCGTATGGATTGATAATCCACTGTGGTATTTTGGTGATGACCTGCTTAAATGGAATTCCACTCTCGTAGACCCTCATTTATAGTTCATGGACCCCCAATTTAATTTTTTGCTGTCATCGACCCCTTGCAGGGCAGAATCTTGACCACTTTGGAAACCTATGTTTTAAAACCACACATTTGTAAGGAAAGGGTTACATAATAATGCCATTGGGCAGCAGCAGTATAAAACTACGGTGTAGAAGGACCTGGAGACCCAATACACTATTTTACCCTTAGAAAACCATGAAAACTGGCTCGGCCTGAGTATATGCTCAGTGAAATGGTCGCCACTTGATGAAAAAGAAAACCACACAGGACTGGCTTGCCTGGTATCTTTCAGAAGAAAAAAATAAAAATTGAATACAATTTTTAATTATTACAGATTTGCAACATCAATCCTTAGATAGGTCAACAATTCTGTTTTTTTTTTCTGTTTTGTTTCAATTTTTTTTAATAAATCAATCCAATTTTTTTTTTTCAGCATGATACTAATATAGAAGAAAAGCTTGTCTTTAAAAAAAATAACAAAACAGTTATAATTATTGATAAACTTACTAATTAATTATTTCCTCTTCGTAAATCATCATTTATGTTAAAGCAAGGTTGAAGTCAAGTTTACAAAAGAATATTAATATATTATCCATCACGATTTTGGAGGAAACTTATTGAAAGGATGTGGGATTCAAAAGAAACAATGGTATTATTTATAAAATTTATTAAAAAAAAAAACAGTTGAAAATTAGCTAGTAAATAAATAATAATATAAAAATAACAAAAACACCAAAGGGTTAAAACAAAAACAATATCACCTATAATTTCTCACATTGCAAATAGGTACTGATGGACTGGTAACTTCAATTTTATAAACAATGGCTATAAATAAGAATAAAACATAAAGCGACAAAAATTAATTTACATACATGTACAGACTAAATAAAATTGGACATTTTTTGCTAACTACAAATAAAAACAATTACATTCCACCTGCATGTAATTATAAAACTTTAAATACTGCCATACTGTAGGAAAACTGGCCCGAGGGGGATATTTTGAGCCAAAACTAGATACCTCCGGGATTATGCACGAAAAACTGGTTTCATTTGTAATACTACACATTTGAACAACAAATATGAATAGCTAAATAGTTAGATTATAATAATACCTACTTCCAGCATATAAAAGTACAACAGAATTTATATTACTTATTATTTATCGAATTTAAAGAGTTATACTATCATATATTAATTTTGGGCCACGGTATCCTTCCTTCGCCCAAAGTCATATATTTAGCAGTATGTATTTTGTTAATATGTTATACATAACATATTAACACCCAACTTGTATATTGAACACACCATACACAACCTAGCCTAACCCAAATACTTTATCACAAATACAAAAGCCCTATGACTAATCTGGCGGTACAAAAATCTATCAAAACTTTTTACACTAAAATGTAATAAGAATGAAAAATACTATTGGATAAGTGAGCTAGCTCTAAATAGAAATTAACCACATCATGCATGAGTCATTTCTAATTAGAAAAAAGCATTGACAAATAATTGTGATACTTCAATATCTAAATGACGTTTGATAAAAAAAACTGACCAACACGAATGCCGTTTATCATCAATATCTAAGTAAATATCACTTGGAGTAACATAAAAAGATACGCAGTCGGCTTGCAAGTCACGTCTATTCTAATATAAAATAAAACAAACACTTTATAAGCTTTATATTTGGTGTAGCAATACTCATAGTATTGTTCAAAAAAGAGATTGTCAATAAATTGTGATCTACTGATATTAAGAAATTAAGTTTTGCGATATATAATTAATTATAATACTATGAAGATACAATATTGATGATCAACAACATGTTGAAATTACATCAATTTTTTTACAGCTAGTTTTATTTTTTCCGTTTGGACAGACATACATTTATACTACATAATATTTTTAAAATAATTCATTGCTGTTTTGACCGAATCGGCAATGATCGCAATTGTGATCGTTAACAGTTTGGGCAATCGAAGTTTAAAGGGACGCCAGTTTAACAGATACTGAGTTGGAGGATATTCTCAGGTCTCTAAAGTAGCATTTAAATTAAATTGACACCAAAAAAACTCAACGAAAGCCACACTCGTCCCAGACAAAGACCAAAACAGTGGATAGAAGCGATAATCAATTTTAAAATAATAATAATTGCTCTTTGCAGCAAGCCGCAAAATTTTTCCCTCAGCATTAAAAAATAAAGTAATAACACAAATACTACAACCATAATACAAAACGTCAACTTGTTTCAGATGTATCTAAAGATTTTTATCTTACACGATAATCATAATCTTCACTATATTATGAAAAATCTGTTTATCTATCAATCATCTTGAATGTGAATGACAACTACAACCAGGATTGATAGACATGACATAGTTTTTTTTTCACCTCCACGTATTACTGGTAAGTGTTAAATATAGAGATAAACACATAAATATATTTAAAGTCTATAAAAATTATTGACTGAAGTTTTTTTTGTAGGCTATTGTGTCTAATGCCAAAAATATAAGTGCTTGTTATGATAATTTTGATAATCCAAATCTCTTCTGGTTGGTTACAAATAGAATGAAAATAAAATATTATATTTTTATATAAATTAACAAGCATTTTATTAAGAGGTGAAATAATAAGATTTTATAATAATAAACACAGAACGAAAACTGTTTTACAGTTTTGATTTGGGTGACTGGAGAAGCAACTCCTTGAGTTCTCTTCTGAGGATTTTCCCCGTTGGGTTCTTGGGGATCTCTTCAATGAATCTCACTCCACCGTGTAACCGTTTGTGATGAGAAACACTCTTGGCCACAAAGTCTACCAGTTCCTTCTCCGTGGTCTTGACGTTGGTTTGAAGGACCACAAAAGCGACAGGTAACTCTCCGGCTAACTCGTCCGGAAGACCCACCACTCCGACCTCCTTGACACCAGGATGCTGCAACAGCAAGGCTTCCAACTCTGCAGGTGGTACCTAGGTATATTCAAAAACCATATTTATTATATATATCCATCCATATTAATGCGCAATTTTCAATGATGTTTCCCACACGGCCTCTTCTACACATGTAACAATTTTTAGTGATGATTTATGGCTGGAATTGGTAAGATAATGAAAAAACCAGCATTACTAGTTACGAACCTGGAATCCTTTGTACTTGATGAGTTCCTTTAATCTATCGACAATGTAGAAATATTTATCTTCGTCATAGTATCCAATGTCCCCAGTGTGTAGCCAGCCGTCGGAGTCATATATCTTTTCTGTTGAAGCTGCATCACCAACGTATCCCAGCATCATCAGAGCTCCTTTAAAACAGATCTCTCCTTTCTGGTTTGGGGGTAGATTTTTTCCAGTCTCCAAGTCAACAACCTTGAAAATAGAAAAAATTGCTTAATGACCTGTGAACAATTGGGACTAATGGTGAAATTATGATAAATGATTTGTATGAGGATTCATTATCTTCTGAAATAACATTGTTTGTCAGCACTTTAGGTATTTGCCATGTTAAGTTGCAACAAAATAACTTTTTAACCTGATCATGATAGTGCCTACAATAGAATTATTGCTTGTCTTTAATACAAGTGCAGAATATATATTAATTCAATGGAATATGACATCATTATATTAAGACTTCTGTAGACCATATGATTGAATAACGAAAATAAATTTTTCAAACATTATAAATTGACTCGCATTGTAATGAATCATTCATAATATAGATATTATACAGAATCACTGATTAGTCAGGACTTATGCAAATATACAAACCTTGGCAAGAGTCCCAGGTACCACCTGCCCACAAGATCCGTACTTGAGTATTTCTTTTTGTCCATTGTGCAGTACAGCGAGTGTGGTTTCCGTCATTCCATACCCTTGCTTGATGTTTTTAACTCCTATTCTTTGGGTCACTGCTATTTGAGACTCTTTAGATAGTGGTGCTGCTCCACACCAGATCTCCTTCAGACTCGAAAGGTCAAACTTATCAACCAGCGGATGCTTGGCGAGGAACACCATAAGCGGAGGCACTAACAGGGTAATCGTTACCTGCAACAAGTCGTCACTTATTATTATTTGCTGATTTAAAAATATTAATATATAATAAGGTTGAGACTTTGAATTCTATGATATTCCATGTAATGATGGGAAAATCGTTTGGCAATTAAATTATTATTATGGAATACTACTAACCTTGTGGTCTTGAATAGCCCGTAAGAAAGGTTCTTCTTCAAATCGCACCATAAACACAGAGCGCATTTGGAGACCAATTAACAGCAGATGACTAACAAACCCATATGCATGGAACCATGGAATAATTGACAGGAGACAGTTAGATGAATCCAGTAAATCTTTCATTAAATCACTGAAGGGAAAAAAATAACTTTTAAGCAACTTGTAAAATGTTAAAGGTGAAAGGTTAGAAAAAAATACTTTATGGAAATATGAATGAGAAAAAACTTTTGTAATTGTTTATTCACATGTAATTGTATAAGTTCTCGTCTAAGTACAAGACTACAGTGGGGAAAAATATTATGTTATCAAACATTATGTTTCAATCCCATATGTGTCCTGTATAAATTTTTTTCATGTGTGAATACTTAAAAATTATATTTGTTGTAAATAAGTTATGCCTAATAAATACATTTTTCCAAATGTCTTGAATACATCATAAAATGCCATTATCAGGTAAATATTTTAAAAGCTATAAGCAATATTTTTTTTTTACTAAAGCTTACTTTATATGACCGCAGCAAATTGTGAAGTTGTGATTCGACAGTGCAACGCCTTTTGGAAGACCAGTAGTACCAGAAGAACATAAAATAACCAGAGGGTCTTTCATGATGTTTACTTCAGTTGTCTTGAATGATTCGATGTCCACATGGTCTTTTACTAAATCACTGTAAAATACAACGCTAGGATCTGGCTTCTCGTCTCCATAGGAAATGACTGTCTTCACGGAAGATACTTTATCTAGTACATCGATCAGATTGTATATGGTGAATGGAGAACAGAATACCACCTTAGGTTTGGAAATGTTCATGGTATGAATAAGTTCATCTGAAATAAGAGAATTCACACCATTTAGTGTACGGTGATAAAAATATCTGGTAGTATTGATCACAGGTGTAGATAAAAATTTTCAGAATAATTTTTTTTTATATTCAACCATCCCTTTAATATTTTGAAAGCCAAAAGAATTTATCAAAGAAATAAAATCGTTTCTTTATTTTATAACAATAGTAAGAAAATAAAAAATACCAATATATTTAATTTAAAAACTTTTGGCTTTCAAAATATTATTAAAGATATACTTGAATAAACAAAAATTACCCTCTCCAACAATAATAATCAGTCTCCATTTTTTGATACCATGAATTAAAAAAAATATACATAGTAATTATTGTAATAAAAAACTTATTTTATACTAGCTAATTATAAATTTTAAAAAAAAACATTTTGTATTGATCAAGTTAATAAATATTGTTATAAAAATAATAAAAAGCTTCGAAATTTTCTGTCAAATTACGATTAGGCAAAGGTCATCATAGATTTAAAAAAAAAAAAATTAAATACACGAAGCGAACATTGACACTAAAAAACCTAACAAAACCGGTTATAATAAATTTTAAGATTAAAAAAAAACAATGAATTAAAATATCAACACAATTCACCCAAAACATTAAGACAAAACTGATTTTTTTATTTTATGCAGAGTACCAGTTAAGGCATTTGAAATGAGGAAAAAAAACACGATAAAAGCCAATACTTGAATGCCACTCGATGCTCTTGACTGTGAGACCTTGCTCTGCCCACTAACAACACTCTTGTACCACCAATAATCCTCAATAACGGTTCAAAATCACAGTAAATCACATTGTCCAAGCCTTCCAATAAAAATGCCATGGGCGTTTTGAAACATTGAACATTTGAAAATTTAATCAAATACCCACTCATGCAAAAAAAATGATTTTGACAAATGCTACTGTATAATTATTTTTAAAAAATACATCAATATATTTTTTTATAAACTCTTCCTTCCTCCTCTCGACTCAACCTAATCCCTGGAGTTACATTTCTGTGTAGTTTTATCCTTACTAAATATCTTCAAAACTATAGGATATAGCTTCGCTGGTCAATAGAGGTGAGCCAAACGAAATCATAATCAAATCTAGGACGACTTACTTCGACTGTAGAGTATATTGAGCGGTGCATTTACAGCACCGATGAACATAACGGCAATGGCGGACACCGTAAATTCGAATCTATTTTCACTTGAAATTGCTACGGCATCGCCCTTCTGAACTCCAAGTTTCCTCAATTGAACCGCTAAGTTGACACTCTTTTGAAGAATTTGCATATAAGAGGTTTTTTCTCCGGTGGAATTTGATATCTGGAAATAATACATTAAAACTAAATATAAAACATGAAATTTTTCCATTGACACATGAAATGCGTTGAAATTTAAATTTATTTAAATTTAATTTTATTCATCATTATTATCGACGATATTTCACTACTGGTATTTGGTTCTTCCAAGTAAATTTTGGAAACCAGAATGAAGTCAACTTACTTCGAATATCTTGTCATTTTTTTATAAATCTACAATATACATCAAAAGATAAGTTACTTCCTGTGTATTTGTTCAGTCAGATCTTTTTCGTTATCGGGCTGACACAGATTTCTATATTTTATTAAGATAGTGAATATCTTATAAATTACCTAACCTGACCCAATCTGCATGTCTCTATTTTCAGGAGATCGCAAAATATTGGCTGCTTTTGTGACATCTCAACCTCATTTTTAGCCGTTTAATTTTGTAAATTCAATCAAATAGAATTATAATTAATTCACAAGATATTCGCAATAACGATATGACCTCGGCCACAAAATGGCACCGAATCTCCATATTCCAAACAATGACTTTTATAACACGCTTTAAAATAATTTTTGTGGCTATTTCTGGCTAAATGTAATGCAATCGTGAATATAAAGAGAAACAACTATTTAAATTTGTTAGACTTTCGGATACATGTATTTCTATAAATTAAAATTATTTATGCAAATTCCACTAATACGAATAATACATATTTTTAATTCATTAAGTACCGAATTGGTAAAATTCAGATTGTAAAAATATTGAGTGGTCTTCACAAGAAAAGTTTTAAATTAGTTGATAGATCGAAAATGCTTGAAATATTACTAAAACAATTAGACAAATTTAAATATGAACCCTGTAGATCAAATAAGATAAAAAATATATCTTTACTAACTATATATATTTTATTTAAATTAAGTTAAAATAGACAAGCCATTCACATGTAAATAAATTAATTTATGAAATCCGTTAACAAATAATAATCTGATATGGAGATTTAACAACAATTATGTAATTGAATATCCTTTTCATTTTAAATTTTCAAGGACTTTTACATAAGGTAGGTGTGTGCTATTTATTTTATCAATAGATAAGATATTGACAATCAATTTATGATTATGGTAGTGCTTTATATACTAAGAAATTGTTACAACGATGAGATAAGCGATTTCTAATTGTGGATTATGATTTTTTTATTAATGTACCCAACATTAATAATTTTGAATAGTTATATATAAAAAAAATTAACTATGTTAATATAATTTTTTTATTTTGAAATCAAAGAGGAAATTTTTAACATAATTATCATTAAAAAAAATTATAAAAGCCAGCTAAGTTACGACAGATTTACACATCTATATGTGTAAATAGTATCTTAAAAATACATTATTCATAAAATTGCAATATATTTGACCTGACCTTTCAAAGGCACTATGGTATTATGTACTGTCAAGTTTACAAATATATATTTAATAGTTGTTTTAAATTTGGTTAAATATTTTGTTTTACGCTAAGTTGATTTTTTTATAATGATTGACAGGAATTTACTATTTGACACTGGAAGTAATTTATAACAATTTAGCAGATGAATTCATTGATAAGTGAATTATGAAATTCGTTTGTGATAAGTTAAAATAGAAGAACTATATTATATATATATATAAAATATATTTTAATAAATTCTAATAACGCAATATGTGAATTACACCCCAAAAATATTAGAGTTTTATTGATCTAAATTGAACAGGATGCATATTTTTCAGGTGAAAAATAATTATTGATATTTAATTATAAAAAATATTACAAAATTAAAAATATATGCTGGTTTCGTTTTGATTCTCTGGTAAATGATTTACTCATATACAAATACTTTTATAAAAGCATAACCTAAGGAATAAAAAATGACAGCAGAAGCAACAAAATAAACATGTATTTTTTTAGGGTAAACACAAATAAACTAACAGTTCAATGTTAATTTCAATAAAAATCATGTTAAATTTTCGACTGGAAAACTTTTCATTGATTGCACTTAAACTTTTAATTGATAAAATTATAAATACACAGTACATACCTGGGCAATGTCGTTTCCTCCAAGTTTCAATTGCCTCATGAGGTATTCACTAAAAGAGATATCCACCGGGGTCTGGAGTTCAGGAATACCCGAAATTATATAATCCGAATCACTCATTTTTGTTTACTTTGCTTGCGATCACCGGACAATCGAGAGAAATACCGCCTGGAGATCTTTCGCTGGCACTACCTCGAAACGAAATGATCGCAATATCGAAAACGAGTTATCTTAAACGAACGACGGAATAATAAAAAATGGAAAATCGCATTCAGCTTATCAGTTGGTGCGGGAGGCCTTACGTCGCTCGCTCGTCGCCGTATTTCACTATAAACCTTGTTTTCCGAGTAAGCGGCATCCTCGAGGCGCGCCGCGGCGGGGATAACCTTGGAGACGGTCGCCCGCCATTACTTGACAGCTGCTGCTTCTGTTGGTAACTTCTTCTTTTTCTCCCTCTACATCTTATGGCTGTTCAAAATCAAATAAAAAAAATCTATTATAACCTGTAAATACCAAATCTGTAGGTACTTAATATCAAAAATCGGTACTTGTCTTTTATCCGACCACCAAAAAACATTGTCCTATTATTTTGTTTTTTTTTTATTGGCAACAGTGTCTATTTTTTGCTTCTTTTGTTGGCAACAGTGTCTATTGGCGAGAAAACACGTATTGTTTATTTATTTAATTTAAAGTATTAACCTAACCTAACCGTCAAAGATAACCGTTTTTTCATTGTTTGTAAAATATATGATACAAAATTGAAAAAAAACTTTCATTTCTATGACGAGACTCGCTGTTGCCAACAAAAGAAGCTAAAAATAGACACTGTTGCCAATAAAAAAAAGCAAAATAATAGGACAATATTTTTTGGTGGTCGGATAAAAGACAAGTACCCAAAAATCTATAGTATGGTGGATAAAATTTTTGGCCGTTTTCAATATGATGGCAAATTGTTTGCTTGTAAACGCAGGCCTTTTTTGCTTTTATATATAAATATAAACCTTATAATTTCAATAAACACATTTCTGGTCATGGCATCGAAAAAAGTGCGGGTCCCATTTATTATTTCATAAATACAGTTGATCAAATTTTCTGCCTTTTATGCGTTGCAAGCAGATAGCAGAGCAGTAAATGCATCTAATTTAGTTACATTTAGTATACACTTCAACCAAATTACAAGAAATATTTCGTCTATATTTTTTATTTTCTCAAAAACCTTTATTTTATGATAAAAAAAGTTCATGCTATTGCTGTTGGACTCTTTCTTTCTTCAAATTAGTACTTATAATATAAAATTGTCCAGGTTTAGAAAAATGAATACCTTACTACCCGAGGAGTCAAATTTTCTCCCGGTGGTTACATATGTATATCCAAAAATAAAAATAATTAAACGAGAATTAAAAACTGAAAAATGCACCGTAGAAAACCATATTTTAGGAAAAGTGATAACTATAGATAGATGTGATAACGTTTAAATATGTAAAAATAGCACCAAAGTTTGAAAAGGGGTCAAAATGACCCCTCGGCAGGTTTAGTGTTAATATCAAAAATCCATAGGCAGACTTTTAGTCCGACCTTCAAGTCTTTAAAGAACATCGCAACATCTGAAATTCAACGGAAACACGAGATCTTCACAATTAATACAATGACAGTAAATGGTTAGATATAAACACCATAAAAATATTTAATTGGATACTAAAAATAAATTACTTTAAGGAAAATAACTCGTTTTTTAAGGAAAAATAACGTTGCAAACATTGGACATCATTGTTCTGTTAATGTAGTATTAAAAGTTACCACAGGTATTTTTTTCAATTATTATTCATTTCCAGATATTTTTGATAGATAATTGATAAAAGTTATTTCATTACAGCACTACGCAAGCTAGTATTAATTTATCAAAAATATATCTCAAATTAAATAAATTTTCAAAAAATTACCTTTATCTCCTACGAAATCAAAGCAAGGTAAGCTTTATTATTTATTAAGAGTATAGCTGGATTTTAAGACATTATTCAAGTAGTATTATTAAATTCCCATACAACACTTGTATAACTGGATTTAATTTGACTTTGAACTTTAGCATTTTTTTTATTTCACAGTTAAGCAATATACACATTCTGAATTAACATATCGTGTTATATTGCGAAGTGAGTCTTTTCGATTGATTAAAAGCCAGTCATTTTTTTTTTATGATAATAGATTTAAAGATTTGCATTGCTTTTTTAAAGATGCTAATGTAATTGCACTGTACTCAATATTTTATGTAACGCGTAGTAATTTTTATAAGACTTGGGTGTATTTATTTTAAATAAAATACTTGAGTGATTTTTCCACATGTTATTTTTATTATCAAAGTTTGTATTTAAGTATTAAAATGGAATTCCACCAAGTACTCTCTGTCAAAAATATTGAATATTTATCCTATAATCATATTTGTTGCTCAATGCAAATTTGATGTGTTTGTTAAAAAAAACAAAAAATTGGTAGTTATTGAAACTTTTCTGCTTATATGGACGTGTGATAGTCCGCAAGGTATTTTCGTAAAAATAATATAACGCATATGCGTCCGCTCAATGTTTAGACGGCAGGTAGTAAATGGGATGAAGGTGAACAAGTGTGCCGTAATATTTAATAGTATGTGAAGCAAGAGAAATGCGGCCACGACGCTGCAGGCAGACAAAACCAAATCCTAAATTGTCATAATCTTTCGAGACGACAGAAGAAAATTCAAGGCGACCCGAGCACCGCTACAAATTGTCATTCAATTACATTTGAAAAATATATAAAATATTACATCTCATAAATAGTTGAGAAGTATGCGTAACTCTAGGCTGTGGTCACATATTAGAGTAAAAGTACATGCAGGGAGCTTCAGCTCGATTCAAACGTAAGGCGGTCATTTTGGCAGACGGACGCCTCGGGTTAGTGAGCCTCCGCCGCCGGACTTCTCAAATCACAATGTGAAACAAACCAAACATTATGTAGGACTAAATAATTAAATAATTGTTAATATAAAAAAAAAAAAACACTCGCGGTCGGCAAAAATAAATCGCTAAATTAAAATTACGATTTGAACGAACAAGTAATAATGAGTGCGAATTCCGGCGTGCTGTCGCCCCCGAAGACTCCGGAGCACCGCGACGGCTCTCCCGACGAAGAGGAGACGCTGGCGACGAGGACCAAGGAGCTGTCGGAGAACAAGACGGCCAGCAAGTGCGTGCGGGTGCTGACGGTGTCCACGTACGTCCTGTCCGTCTCCATGGCGGCTATTCTTCTGTCCCTCTACTACGTGTTCCTCTGGGATCCTCAGCCGCCCCTTCAGCCCCAGCAGGCGAACCCCACCCACGCGCCTCGTCACCCTCGCCAGCCCCTCAGCCCGATGCGACTGAGAAGCCTCCCCGGAGACTACGCCCCCCGTGAAGGCTTCCATCACCACCTGGACGCAAGCACTGAACTACCCGTCACCGAGACCAGTGAGTACTAAGTATTTATTTTATACATAAAATACAACATTGCACGAATTTTTTTTAAACACTAGCAACACTAGCAAATTTTAATATTATCAAAAATATTTAAAAAAATATATAAAATAAAATAAACATGCTTTAGTCCCAATTGTTTACTATCGGACATCTAAATAATGATCGATTATTAGACATGCGCGAATAGTAATAATTACCACTAAAACAAATAAAAATTGTGATTTGAAATAATGTAATTTTATTACATTATTTGAAAACTCAGAAATAAATAATGATAAAAATACAAAACAGCGCTTGAGGAATTTCCGTAAACATTCAATTGATATTTAATTCGATCATATATTTTTAGTTATAGATACTTTAAAGTCTGCAACAGAATAAATAAATTATGCGTCTTACTGGTAATAAAGTCGATGTTCATTTCAATTTTATGCAGTAGATGAGAAAATCCAGAGAGTGGAGGAAGAAATAGATCAAGTGAAATAGATTTCGGGGATAAAATTCAAAGCGATTCATTTTAGATTTTCAAACATTGACTTTTTATCTCAAACTTTGAAAAAACATAGCTTAGCGTTTAGCAGATAATAAATATAATACTCAAATTATTATATACGCCTATATATATATATATATATATATATATATATATATATATATATATATATATATATATATATATATATATATATGATATATTCTAAAGTTTTTACAAAAAAAAAAATTATCAATAGTATTTATAGCTTTAAAAAAAAAACAAAGTTCATCGGCCTTCAAATTATAATTAATTATTTTGAATACTGAGTTTTTATTCGCATATAATTTGTTAAATTATATTGACTCAAAACCAGGTGAAGCAAATAAAATGTTAATAAATCTTTTAAAAACTACATGAACAAATGCTGGATACGTAGCAAGTCGTAAAATAGCTTCGATCACTCACTCGTTTAATGCTTGCAAACTCCATATACAATGTTTAAGACGAGGTACTTTTATAAAATTATAAAGATAATCGCCATATAGAAAAGTATTTCTGAATACATCAATAGTTTGATTTTTTAATTTCTAGTTTCCCATTTTCCCAGTATCCAAATAAAATAAACAGAATCCATCGACATGACACATCCTTTGTTTTTTCTGATATTTTGGCACTCTGCCTGAATAAATAGGACCAAGTGAATCATTTGAAATGTAAACTCACAGTTCAATGCTGGAATTTCTGATCCAAATATACAAACATATCACCTACTTATTACTAATAATAAAAAAAAAACAGACCAGCGAATATACTTTCTGATAACACAGACACGTGGTAGATGATTCTGCCCAACCCGAGTAGAGCAAGTTTCCATGAAACTTCTGACACAGTTTTTTTTACAATTTTATAATTATTTCGTATAGATTTCATGGTCATGGTCATGGCCATGAACTGGACTGAAATAGCTTGAATATGCCTAAATAGTGCTATGGGGTCGAAACCGTGTAATTTAAGTGCATGCAAATTCCAGATACATATCAAGTTGGATACATACATACTTGCTTTCTATTGCTTGCTTACTCTTACAAAGTAGTCTGGTCTCTTTTAACTTTACTAAGCTCGTAATTGCTTTGGTACCATTATATTTTGAAGCTTTGAGTAACTATTTTCTAAGTATTCAGATAAATTTTATATAACAAATTATGAATACGTTATATTTTTAACAGCATAAGGTCCGAAATAACAAAAACGAATTATTTATTTTACTATATCTTCTATTTATTTTATTATATGCTACAAATGTCTTTTCTATAGACAGATGCAATATTTCAGTCAGTTGGCAGTGTTTTGGTGCAAGTAAAGAAGCCTTTAATATATATTTATATATATAATAAAACACGATGGGGAAGGAAATTCAGCAAAAAAACACTTCCATTTTAAGTGCTATATATATAATGATTCTATGTACATAAATCCAATTTGCCTAGGATGTGTAAATTATTAAAAGTAGTATCTAGTCTAATTGAATTACACGATTAAAAATATTGATCATATGAAGGATTCTACATGAAAAAAAATTTACATTTTTTTTAAAATGTTTATTTACAATTTATTTTTAACGTTTCCACATTTATTTATCGATGGATGACCTTTTTTAAATCTACTTTAGATTCAGTGCACAGTGTAAAGTGAATGATATGAATCGTAATCCAATTATATTTAATACTCCTATTAAATTACACCCGGAGATTTAAATCTTTTAAATCCAGCTTTGGTTTTCTGGCTTCCACTACGGATTCTCACTGATGTGTCTATTAATACCTGCTACCAAATTTATTCAGTTGAAATACTTTAAAAAAATTATATATATATATATATATATATAGACATATAATACCTTAAGAATATTATGGGTCTTTATGGGGGTTGAAACGGATTATACCAGAATAAATTCAGTAGATGAGATGTATTACGAAAAATATTATTAAAAATTATACATGATATGTTATAGCAGGTTTTTAGTATTGTAGTTGTTTTTATTATTAGTATCCTTAATTATGCCCATAAAATAGAAATCTATCAATGTTATCTCCACGTGTAAGTTTTAATATAGATTCCATAGTTTTATCTTAATTTTTATTATTTGACTAATTTAAAAATGAATTCTTATCATAATATATAAGAATTTATTATATCTCACCTTGAAAATTAATCATAATAAACTACAGTGTTTACAATATGTCGTTATAAGCTCATTTTATATTGTCTGCATTTATGATAAAATAAAATAAAAAATCAAATCATAGTGTTTTACAATGAGTATATGTTAAATAAAAATCAACTCTATTATGAAACCTGATTTTTTATGTAACTAAAAATGGAAATAATCATGTTACCAAAAAAAAATCTAAAACTTGCCAAATTATAATAGAATATAGAAAATATATTTTTTTAATATAAATACTAAAAACATTTCGAAAAGCTTAAATTTTAATGAAATTGTGTTCATTACGATATTATTGCAACTAATTGAAATATGCATGAGTCGATTGCGTCAGTTTGGAATTCAACTGCCTGGACTGTGAACGAATCTAAAAAAGTCAACAAGTCAACTATGGAGCCAATAAGCCAATCAGTAAGATGTTTAATAAACTTATTTTATTTTAATAAAATTTATGCGATAGCTAATATCCGATGGTTTTGTGGTTTCTTTGGTGTGATGATTTCTGTTTTCGGGATCTTTAAAATTCCTGAAGATGGTCCCAGCTCCGAAGCTGAAACTCAATACTAAGAAACTACAAAAGCTTAACAACGGCTGCCAAATCTTACGAACATACCGATAATAATTAATACTTAGTTTATCAAATGTACGCAAGTATGTGAACGAGTGATTTCGAAGTAAAACACAGCGGGAAATAGATTATTATCATCTTTCAGATAATAGCTTTTTGAATGAACAATATGTTTTTAGATAAATTGTGTATTGTAAATCGATAACAGAAATCCCAGGATTTTTTTTAAAATTAAACCACTTTATTGCACAACATGCCAATATGACGTCAAACGCCTTTATAAATATTCAATAATCGCTATTTTTTTTTTTATGTTGTTAATATTAAAATTTAACTATTCAAATATAAAAGCGATATAATCTAAAAGACCTAGACATATTAAAAACAACAACTATAAAATAAAAAGTTTGATCTAACATAGCAATAGGGAGTAATTACGTTATTTTAATCACCTAGAAGAGGGTCACAACCCTTGCTTAATTAATGTTACTTTCTCATAAATACTCGCAATTTTTTCGCATATAGCATTTAATATTTCAATCACCGAGTGGTTAAATTATCGGTTTGTTTTTCAGTTGAAATAATAGCGGATGTTTAGAAATTCTTAAACTTTTATTCGAGTTCCCTATATTTCAGTCTGAAATAACCCATCCACGAGTCGCTACCTCGCAATACTGAGAATCGTAGTGTTTTCATATTTGATCAATGGGCTGTGAATATTTGTAGGCATCGTCTTTTGTGGATTATTATTATAGTGACAGATCCCATGGACACGGACACATCGTTATAAGAGTTATTGATAGATCATATACATCATTATCGCCGAAATTTCCCTACGACATCCCTTAATTGACAGGTGGAAAATCGGTACGCGAACAGCGCAAACAATCTTTACCTTTGTCATTAATGCATTGACTTAACAGATGACTATACATCAAGCTTAAATTATTTTATCTGATAATCTTTTTAGATAACAACGAGCGTAATTAAGTTATTAATTTAAACGCTTTGCATTTTAGATAACATTGAAGTTGTGGACAAAGTTCTGATTCAAGGCCAGGCAGATAAAATTTAACAACTCAAAATAAATTTGACAGTGTTAAATGTTTAATGTACCTTCAATGCCAGTACTACTTGTCATGTAATAAATCAAATCTGTAAATATATTATACTATAAATTATTCTAGAACTTTCCTCGTTATAATAATAAAATGCGAACAATCGACACTTTTTATTTGAACAATCATTTTACAGTTTACGTCGACCAAAGCAATTCAACCCCAAGCAAAACCTTAATTATCATAGTCTTCAACCATCAATTAAGGTTTAAAACGTGCTCATGAATGCCTATTATAAGAAAAGATTTATATTTACAAATAAAATTATAATATTATTAATAATAAATCATTTAAAACATCTTTTATTATAATTAGGCGGTTTTAGGTTTAAAATATTTAAAGTGATTTTTTCATTTTAATTGTATTATTCATAATAAATGTTAGTTAACTTTTTTCAAACCTTTAATAAAAATATAAATTTTAATATGTATACTATTTAAAAAAAACTCGATTTTTTTCAAAGACGATCGCAGATGAAGCATCAGAGCTAGAAAAAATAATGAGTACAATTAGTAATGCGATATCTTTGATACTTGGCAGATTCACTGGAATAATCAATTTGCACACTTAAAACTGTTGCTTTAATAGCTGTAGTAATTCATCTTACACGATATGTGTCCATCGTGTTGGATGTAAGAATCCTTTGGATCGGAGGAAGTTCGTTTGCTCGCGGCCGCGGGGGGCATCGGGGCATTCAGAAATAGGACGACCGGATTGTTATGCTGAGTGATCCCGCTTGAAGTATGGTCGGCCAAGCCGTTAAAATTTATACACATCACGATTTTATGGATCCTGCTGCACGGGAAGACAGAAGCAGCGGGCTGTGTTCCAACCGATCCACTCTGATGATGTCGACAACATTTTCTGGAATAGCAAGTAGTCCGCCACCGGTACAGCTTGTTGTGCACAGAATCACCATATTCTCATATAAACATGCTTAAAAAATAAAATTTGCACGACTATCCCCCTGAAGCCTAAAATAAGACGCACAGAATGATACCAAAATTGTTATGTTAAAAAAAAAATAATAAACGTAACACATTGTAGCGGCTAAAGAAGGTAAGTGAAAAATTCCTTCGTATGAATGATTTTCACCAAATTCTAATATAAAACTTCATGACAGGACGCAAATTTTCTTATATATAATATATAACAATGATATCGCTAGTAAAAAACGTTTTTCAAATAAAATAAATAATTCAACAAGACGTGACAAATTCTTAATTCTTGTGTCTATACATGGCAGGAAGATATTTTAATAGCGAAAATTACAAAAAAAAATGAGTAGAAATAAAGCTACTTTTACTGTCTCCTTTATCGTGTTTTTGAAATTTTTTCAATGTCGCAATTCACGCAAACAAAAATTAATTAATTATTGTATCTTATAAACGATGGGGTTTTTGTTGATTAGGGAAAAAATATAGTGATTTTTGGGCACAAATATTCGTAAAAATCTTCCTTATTTTGTACGACGGGTTCAGAGTTTCTTGACATTTCCTTGTGGCTGTAGTCAGATAACATTTGTAATTTTATTTAAAAATATTTTTATATAACACAACAGAATAACAAATCGCAAATTTCCATATTCATGGCACGTTTTTAAAATTATACGCTAAAGGAATAAAGACCTCGTGTTATTTTAAAGATAGACATGGCCAAGCGTTTCACCATCTCTGCAGTTTTATGGACGAATATGAGCTTGCGGGGAGAATGTTATTCGGTGATCCATCAAAATGTATTAAGGAACCCTGAGTGTGTGGTTTAATGGGTAAATACGACCTGTATGTGCATATATATATGTAATATATTCCGGGTTTTAGTCCAGAGCCGGGCAATAAAGGCAAAACCTCTAAAGTCCCAAGGAAAACTTTGATAAACAAAGTAAGTCTGACATACTTGCAAAATATTTTTTACAAAATACCTTGTTAGACATTTAACGCAATTCCATGGTGTAATGTAATGGCTTAATATCATAATTATAATGGTGTGATAGCCCAAATATTATTCACAATATTTGATAGTTAAATATCTCCGGCCCTTCGGTCTGCTTATTTTTCCAGTGCCAACAAAATGTTGATATATTTTTAATTATTTGGTGAGATTATGTGCAAACACAAATATATACTTTTAAAACTAATAATTGATAATTACTCCTTTTATTTCATCTATAGCGTTTTAGTAGTGTTTTCTTGCTCTGTACAAATGCACGCTGACTTTCCTTGCATCTGAACTCACGGCACGCCTCGCTTCTAAAAATTTTCTTTTTTTTTTTTTTCTTTCTTAAACAATTTTGGCACACCCACGTTTTTACATCACCTCTATTTTTATATAAAGTGATTTTTTTTATGATTCCATTTCAACAGAACCTTATTTTAATATATGAATAGATTAGCATTTTTTTAGCAATCGTATGATTTTTTTGCCAATCGTTAATAAAAAACCTGAGTTAAGAATTGACAATGTTGTAAACGTTTGATGTTATACGTAGACGAAGTTTATATGTTTAAACAAAAAAACAGTTTACAGATGTGATACAGCTATTATTTGCAATGACTTATATTGTAATAAATAAATCACAGTAAGTTGTATCAATAAACCACCACATAAATGATAAATAATCATATCACATAAATATCCAATGCCTCCTTATTTTTCGATGCCTTTCTAGATGTTTATATTCTAATGCTAAACACTGTAATACAAAACTGAAAAGAAATTTCAGGATCGGTTCAGGTTTATTAGAAAGAACGTACGTATCTTTAACTGGATTGAAACTCGCATAATTTTTTTAGCAAAGAGAAGCACCTTTGTTTTAAACTGGTAGCCCAAATATATTGCCACAGGCTCCAATTGGTAATTTATATAATACACTCATAATATACATAAAAGAATATTCTTTTTGGTCCAATACAATGGCATATTATTTTAAGTAAACGGTTGCTACTTTCGTTTTTAGAGCTTCGTGTTGTCATTGTAATACAAAGTAAATCCACTTAACAAAGTTACATGCGTATTATGTAAATATAAATTCATGACAAGAGCATCTTACATAAATAATTTGATTAATGACAGAATCCCCTGAATCATAAAACCCTAGACAATACCCCATACTGATTCCACTATTTGCAAACTAGCCTCAAATAATACTAAACTTATTGAAATATATATATATTTGAGTCTAGCTTGAAACCAATAACTTTCATTATATTAAACCCGTGTAGGAGAGACAACCTCATCTAGACAAATTGAATGAGGAGTCCAAATATCCCACCTTAGAAAAAATTAAGTGAGCACTTGTCAGAAACGAGCTTTTGGTAAAATAACCGTTGATATTTTTTTCGGAAAGCATATGTCGATAAAATCCGTTCCCGTGTCTAATTGTGTTTAATTATTTAAATTATTTAAATTAAATATACGGACCATTGTATTTATTATTAAGGTTATTGACCGTCACAGCGATAGGCTGTATTCAAGTGAATGAACTGAATCACAAAATCGATACAATGGAAATAAATTTACTCAGGTGCCTTTAATTATTCATGTGCATTAGACGTAAGCTATTTTAGAACTATAACAATAAACAGTATTACGATTTAACCAAACATGTTAACTTGAAGAAAATAAATCCAGTTGAATCTGACCATGTCTCTAAATATCTTTCAAATGAATACACTTGTATGAATATATAATCTATCACAAAATGATTCTGGTTTTAGCCAAAGATGTTATGGAAATTTGCATTTCAGTTTTTTTTCAAATTCCATACAAACTTGTAGCTATTTTATTGAACATTTCGTAATGAGATTATTTCTCCCAGATTCGTTGAGGCTTCTCCACATCCATTGTGCATGCGTTATCGTTACATTCTGATTATTCAGAGCAAACACATTCAAACGGTTGCCGCTAGATTCTGGAGTCTCCGACGGTTGCGCAACTCGCCCCTCATCTGTGTATTGATTTTCTCTTGCGAGCAATTCGTCTGGCCGGCCGGGGGAAAGCGAGGCTCCCTGTCCCTTCCGGCGAGGCCTCCGTCGAAGCCTCCGTCGCTCCGATCACCGGAAACGAGGACTTGACAGTTTACGCGACCGTCGACACGTGCGGGTGTGATATTGATACTACCGAAAAGACTGATTTCCATCCCCGACGCTTCGGGAATTCACCATACTTCCAAAAATTTTTTTTTTTTAAATGCTATCGCCCGGAGACCTCGCAACGCGGAGCTTCGCCGCGGTGAAAATGTGAGCGTCGAGGCGATCTGAAAATAGACGGCGGGCGATCGTTTCCGATAAACAACTGACAGCAAAAAGTAAACGCACCTCATCGTTAGCATTAATTAAAAGAGCGGCATCTGCGCGGCCGCGGATCGCGGATCGCGCTTCGCCCCGAGTGACAAGTGCGAGTTGCGGGGGTGACCTGCATCGGCGAGTGCATTGGGCCCGGATCGATCCGGATTCGGGGCATCGCGGCGAGGGCGCAGTCGAGAGAGGAGAGCCATGAGCTACAAGTCGGCGCTCAGCAACAGCGTCCGCTCCGGCGGAGGCTCCTGCCGCCAGGGCAGCGTGCACGAGAAGCTGCACTCCTCGGCGTCCGCGGAGGAGAAGATCAAGTTCGCCGGGGACGAATCCAAGGACCGCCTGTATGAGCCCAAGCAGAACAAGAAGATGGTCCGCGTCCTGACGGTCGTCATCTATATCTTCTCCGTGTCGCTCGCCGCCATAATGCTGTCCTTGTATTACGTGTTCTTCTGGAACCCCAAGGAGGTGGAGTACCGCAAGGCCTCGGACGCGGCGGCCGCGGGAGGGGAGTCGGTTGGGCTGCATTCGGACAATGTAACTAGTAAACCTTCTACCGCACTCCCTAGATGCTTAAACAACCACGGTAGGTGTCACCTAACGCGCTTGCCAACCCACAACCCACCACCACCACCACCACCACGACCCACCACCACCCACGACATCGTAGCCCCCCAAAACAAACAAACCAAAATTCATATACACCAAATAAAATTACACGACGTCAATGACGTTTCAAGTTGTTTATTTGTTTTTTTTTCCAATATTCAAACAAATATCAATTGTAATCATTTTTCAAAACAAAACAAAAAAACCTATATATACATAAAACCATCCCTGAGATTCTAAAACCCAGCTCAGCTGGAGTCCTGAGTCTAAAAGTACTAAAATACCCTAAAATACTGTTTTACAAATATGTCAATCAAATTTGTATAATTGTCATAAACTATATCAGTATACAAAAACAACAATCAGAATCGATTCAATAACATATTTGTAATTATAATTTTTTTTTTATCAAAAATACCTTTTGTCTAAAAAATCAATTGTATCAAAAGAGCGCTTCGCTGTGGGAATCGCAAAATAATATGTACACATAAACATAAACAAAAAATTTATATATGTTAACCAATAATAAGGTTTTATTTAATATTTTATTACCACGATTATTTTAAGTGAATTTATAATTAGCGGAATCAACCCAAAAGACTTGTTTTTTTTTTTTAACGGTAATGCCAATTTTTTGCTACGAGTTTTGTTTTTCTCTCATATACATTTAGGAACTGTTTTCTCTTCCAGGTAATTTATCACAGATTAAAAGTTACTTGTATGACACTTTGTAAATAAATTTAGCTAGCATATCACTTACACCCCAGGCACTGTTTTTCACGTCTTTATAACACCCATCACTGACACAACACAATTCCCTAATTAACTGTGTTTGTACCCACAACCTACCTTTTACGTTTCTTGCACGTCAACCTTTAACTTTTAATCGTTATTAAGAAGCTTTCCCCGAAGACTGAAAGCTGATACACCTTTTGTAAATAAATTAAAGCTAATTTGATAGCAAGTACTACGTCGCCTATATAAAGAAATACAGGTTGCTGATCGGAAAATATTGTTGAGTAAGATTGTATTGCGAAATATTCAGGGGGTTGGTAGGAGCATGAGGGCAAGGGGAATCTAAAAGGCAACAAGGGCAAAATATAACTTAAAATTTAACAAATCGTGTCTTCGGTATTTTTTTATAATTTTTTTAACCTGCTATTCAAAAGTAGTAGTTACTTTCTCATATCGAAATGGAGAATATTTCAAAGAATTTCCCTTATAGTAGTCCTTGGATAGCAATCGTATTTGGTGATATAATGAGGATTGGGTTAAGTTAGAATGATAACATTGCTATTTTCGGTTGCTAAGCTGCGTCGATAAACGTAAATCAAAATAGACTCCGGCGTTTTCGGGAAGTGAAAATATATATATTCGGCTCAATTGGGATTGAGCGCACTTCTCCGACATACACTTTGGTGTTTGGGAGTGATTTGTAGGGCTTCTTCAGGCTGTCCTCCTGACCTTTTGTTCACCCCATGTTCTTTGACCAAGATCTCCAAGGGTATGTCTTGGGTCTAGCAATATTCCAAAAGAACTAATGGGCTCAATGCGAGCGTGTAACAATAACAAAACCGTACCTACCCTTAGAAGCTCCGTGTTTAATAATAACAACTATTATTTTGAAAAATTAATATTTTTTAAATAAATAAACGAATTTGCAGATACTGCAGTAATATTTTACTTTAAATTAGATTTTTTGTAAAAGTGTTTAGGTAAACATGCACCAAGGAAAAATCATATTTATAGGTCACCTTCAATTGTATCGATATCATGTTTTATCAAATTATCTATTTGCGTTATAAGGTTAGAAAAAAACCGCATTGTCATTACGATAATCAAAAATAATTTTTCAATAATGAGTACAGCCATTATATATAATAAAAAGATCAACGCATTTGAACCAAATAATAACTAAAAAGTTTTTTTAAGAAATATCCAAAAAGTCTAGAATCACGATATTTGTATACATCCTTTGCATAGATTTCTTTACCTTTGTTCCTATTTGAGGTCGTCGTCCCAGTTATTTCAGTTTGATCGGGTCAAAGAGAAATATAAAATACAACATAGTAACCGTTTCCTTTCCATAAAAAAGCGTAGAATCAACTCGCAATGATGTTGCTCAGTTTTGATCGGATTAGCGATTTCGGCAAGTAGCCACAGTGAAAATACTCTTGGTGGTAAAATTTGTCAATCTTTGATCCAGTCATAAATCTGCGGAAAAATCCGGCAAGGTTGAATGAGGCTTCCTGCTTTTGGAATAGAAACGCGGTCGAGTATTTAGATTTATTTATAGTAGAGCATCGTTGAAAATGCACCGCGGCTGACTCTCCACTTGCAAGAGTCGCGGCTTCTCTACCACTCTAGCAAGAGCTTTCATACATTTGACTATTTATGTATAGTATATCAACGCTTTTGCAGGCCACTGCAGTATGCGGAAAATTCTCTGAAAAGGCAAGCTAACCCTGAGCTTACTTTGCTCCTACTTATTGGGGGGAAGGGGGGGTGTCCATTAAAGCCGAAAGTCCGTTATATAAAACTAGGTTTAGCCCTTTGCACTCATTGATTTTTTAAGCAACGTTTAGCAACTCCGAAGTGATTATGAGATTTTTGTTAACAAATTAGATGTTGATGTTACACAATAGCTTATAATAATAAAACAAATTAATAACATCTTTTTATGATATTGTTATGATTTGTAAGGTAACAAAAACAAAAGAGATAAGAGTCTGTAAATAATTTATTTTGCATACAATTTAAAGTTAAAAATTTATTTGGAGACCCGGCTTCCTTTCACAGGTCTCGCAATAGAATGTGGTTTCTCTTCTTCCTCCAGGAACATTCCTATTGGAACATACCATGCAATTTTTGTTTTTTCTGAGAATTAGAAAATATAAAATGACTTTTCCCATCTAAGCGCTGAACAGTGTCACCTGTGGATAATCGGACTGATTTTGATATCGGAGCATGAAAGTCTCCTATGAGCTCCAGTAACAACTTTTCTCTAAATGCTTTATGGCTTATTGGATTTGAATTCTTATTGTACTCTTTATACAATATATATGCATTGACTATGGAGGTTTCTAGACCCCAGAAAAACAGTTTTCTCCACCATTTTAATGTTTTTCGCATAAAACAATAGGATGTTGCGTATTGGTCTGCGACATCCACCCCGCCCATATTTTTATTGTAATGCAGAATAACATTGGGTTTATGCACCCTTTGTTCTGTTTCACCTGGAGTTCTTCTTCTCCCTGAGGGTCGTGATGATGAAGCACCGGTATACTTATTAGATAGCATTGTTACAACCCTTTTAGGAGTTCAAAAGGTTAAGGCGAAAAAAACTTGTAAATTTTTACACGTGCATATATGAAATTGCGAACTAAATTTAACAATGTGAATACATCCGAATGGCAGCAATTACTTTGCAAAACTAACAAAAAGAGTTTATACCTGCTCTAATACGCACCTAGACTTCTTTTAGGGTAAACAATACAATGATGCAATATGGCGACCTATAGTCGCCAACGGAGTAGAAAGGGTTAAAATATTTTATATAAAAATAACTTTTTTTATAAAATACACTATATGTATTAAGATATAAATGAAAAATACAAAACACAAACAAAATTCTATTTAATTGCCTTCGGACACTCGTTGTGGAGTAACGTTTGCTGTTTGATATTGACGCGCTCACTTTTGGTAATCCTACTAATAAGGAATCAACTTTTGTTTGCACTTTTCAAGTATGCTGTTTTTTTTATAATCAACCCTCGATAATAACGAATAAAAATTCATTTGTAAATTTTAGCATTTTAAACGTTTTTACATTTGACCGGATTTTTTGTCCGTTATATCCGAAGTCCGTTAAATAGGGGTCTCTTGTATCGAGGTTTTACTGTACTCCATTAGATATATGAGTTTAACAAACGCTGAAACAAAACCATTTAACTGTACCTATTGCACACAAATGTGATCGATTTTAATTTGTCACGTCCCACTAGCAAATGACAAGTAATGGACATTTTCTTCATCTTGGGTCGTCTCTTCCTAGATGTTGGCTTTAATAGTTTATTTGGCCTTCAGTCATACGATATGCAATCGTTTGCAAGTAAAAATTAGAAGAAGGTATGTTAGTTGTAAAAACGTGAAAAAAATTGTTACGAAACACAAGATCTACATCATTAATTTATCAGATCGATGACATGTTATCTTTTTAATTATATCCATATTTTTTTTTAAAGGTAGACAATCTGGTAGGTATTTGAAGTTATAAAAAATGTAAGTAAAAAGTAATAAAAAATGTTAGTGCATTGAATGTGCGAATGTAGCCCCCTTACAATAATAAGGAAAAAATTTAATTATTTGATGTTTATGTTTTATAAAAGTATTTATTGAGACAGCATGAGAGACTGTGTTTTTTGTACTTTGATCCTATCAATTAGACTTTGACCTAATTAGGAAAAAATGAATTAAATTTGTCAAGGAAGTTCAAGGTTTATTACATATACTATAACAAACACTTTAAAACTAAATAAGCCAAAGAATTTTTTTTTTTTAAATTCCCAATGGAAATATATTAATAATTAATCCTTTTTCATAAAACATCACAAATATGGCATTGATTTATCTATATTAAAATCATTTTGTAAAATCTACCACACGGTCATGAAAGATATCTCGTAAACTACAACAAATCAAGACAAAGAAAAAATATTATTACTCAAGTCATTGAATATACAGAATTCCTAGTTTAGTGACTTGTAACAATAAATGTTTGTATGTTTAAATGTATGTGTGAGTGTTAGTTTCATATTGAACACATATCCACATATTTCATTAAACGCTGTTTTTTTCAGATGGACACAGTGATGCACTAGAAGAGGCGGCCACGTTCCCTTTCCAGCCGGAGAATCCTTTTACCGATAGCAACACAACTGAAAATGCAGAACTCAGCACATTTACCTCTAGTTACAACGACACCGATGTGGAGTCAACGCCTTTGTATGCCCCACAAAAAAGGGCTGCCGACTACAATAAATTATCTAATAGTTTACTAATAACAAGAATATCTGACAGCCTTCACAGTAATAAGAGAAGATCTATAAATTATACGTAGATGTTTTTTTTTGTGTTTGTGTTATTATAGAAGTTGTTGATCTCATATTTTTTTATAAAAAATTTAATATTTATCTAGAATTTAGTATAAAGTTCTTGAACTTATATATCCGAGGTACGACATCACATTTCCACATGTAAAAACCTATAACATTGAAGAGGATAATGCAAAATCTGAATATTCTAAGTAATTGTACTGTCTTTGAGTACATCTATCTCACAGCATAAAGCTTTAGTTTTTAATTTAATAACCCAAGGCCTATACTAAAATAAAATGCCTAAAAATAATAGTTAATGCACCAAAGATCAAACTATATGTGTTATATTTATTGAAGCTACTAAATTACAATTTTTGAGTACATTTTTAAAACATGGATATTAATATAAAATCTCATATTTATTTATTTAACTGTAGACTGCTGTTTCCTTTACAACACCGCTTATAAATCAAAGATTATGGTGATTTTATAATAATGAGAATATAACCAATATTTATAAAATAATTCTTACATTTTGGTTCGATATTTTGATGAAAAATATGTATGGATATTATTGTAATCTCATTTGCAACAAAGTATAGTAATTTTAATACAAATAAAGCTACAATCATACAATATTGTTTTGGAAGTCAAGAGTAATTTTTGATATTATATTTTGGCCACATATATTTTTCTTGAAATAGATCTATACATATATATATATATTATTAATAAACTAAACATTGCTAACCAATTATAATAGTGATAGCAAAAATGTTATTATAGACTATTAAAACTTCTCAAGAAATACTCATTTTATTGTATTAGAAAACACTGAAAGAAGTTTTTAAAATAATCTATAAATTATCCGAAGAAATATAAAGAAATCCGTGAAAAATTAAATATGAACAATCGTTGAATGTTTATTTGAGGTGTTCGTGCAAACAAGGTCGGTCCATTTGAGGATAATTTTTTTTAATATACATTTGCTGGAAGTATTAAATAATACAAATAAAATATATCTTTGGTTAAATGTTTAAAAAAATTCATATTTCTAAAAAGGGAAAGACAATAATGATACATTGAAATTTTAAAACACGTTTTATGGACTCCCTCTGTTGCATGCAACATCTTATTTACAAGTGTGGGTACAACAGAATTTGCTGGACACAATACGTTTAGTATATATAGTAAAATAAAATATTTATGAAGAGTTTTTTTGTATATAAAATGTATTAAAAAAAAACTAGCAGTTTCCCATTGTCAATGAGATTTGTATCTACTATCAGATATCGTTAATGTTTGCCTGGTTTTGTTGTATACTTTAGTACATTTAAGGACCAAAATATGCCATGACCAGATCCTTAGTAGGAATTTGCAGTTTATTGGCATTAGGACCATGTAGTGTGTATTATTAGTTTTATACTATTAATAAATTTACAGGTGAATCGAGTATTTTTACAAACATTTTAATCCAAAAACACGTACTTGCCGAGAAAAAATATTTTTCTCTTAGCAGTCTTGTAAATTGTTAGTAAAAAAAATAAATACAAACAATTTTTTTCTTGAAAATGGGTCAAAATGTTTGTCTCCTTGCTTAGATTACCGATGTATTGAAATCTCCAATTCGTGTGAAGTCATATCTGTAAATTTGCGATTTCAGAGTAAAATTTTATATTCAGATTCAACTGTACATTTACGTATTGGAGGCTTTGATATTTATTTATGTTTGAATATTAATTTGTGCCATGCTTTTTCCTAAAATTCAAATGGGCGCACTGAAATCTAACGCCAAATTGCCCAAATCAAAAATACTCCAAACAATTTAAGACTGTAACGTTTACAATGTATTTTACTTGCATCATCGTTTGCATTTTCCCTCACAAAATAGATATTATAGTACTAAATTATTATCTGTAGAACAATCTACACTGAGCATATTATAATATGCGCAGTAAAATTGGTCAATAAAGAAATCAACTGAATGTTAGTTTTTGTTTCATTTTATTTACAACATGTAACGATGAGATGTTCGTTGTTAGAATAAAAAAAAAGTAATATTAGTAGAATTTGATTTGTCTAAAGAAGATTTTACATTGGCTTATTCAACAAACATATTTAAAAATAGTCGAATTTCACTGTGTCTATAATGAATAACGATATAAAAGCTACTAAAATATAGTTGAAAGAAATACTTTTTATTATTGAAAATTATAATTAAAATGCATCTAAATTTCATTATATTTGAACTTTTCACTCTTTGATGTTCACTTTTTTCCAAACCAGCTACAATAGAAAATTGATAAATAAAATTACTTAGATTTAATTTTATTCTTTATTATATTTACAGCAGTTCTTGTTTGCTAAAGGATTATTAAAACATAATGTATACATATTATTCTCCAGTCATAAACATGTGAATATTTCTCTCCGATTGAGACATTTTGGCTGTTCTTTCCGAACCGACTAAAGCAGATAGCTGCAGAAGGTCATACTTTGTGTACAGAATTGTCACAGACATATTGCTTTCACTTCCACCAAATTTGTTTTGATTTCCTTCCTATAAAAAAAATAATTTGATTAAGCCTTCACATCAGAAGAAAATAAGTAGTTAAATAATATAACAGTACATACCTGCATTAGATTGCATAGTTCGGAATAGAAATGAGGGAATACCGGTGGTTGATAGAAAATGATGTGTCTAATGCCTTTGATGCGGACTCGACGGAAAAAATGAAATCTTTCTGAATACAGTAAGAACTGAGCTTCGGTGTGGAAAAACATGTCTCTAGCTCGAGCAATTTTGGCATCCTACATAAAAAGAAAAATGTAAGTATACATGTAATCTATACATTAAAGTATAATGGATATATAAAAAAAAAATAATAATTTGGCCAAGTTAGAAGACCTTACGCTTTTTACTATCGTCAGGAGTTCTCTTTCTTATTTAATACTGATTGACACCTTTGTTTTTTTTTTTTGTCAAATAGAAACAATACAATTTTTATTTATAACGTTTACGGTAAGACTTACTTTAGAGTATTCACAAATTTGAACAAAGCTAGTATCCTCCTTTTTGAAATGATTTCTTATTCGAACATAATCAAAATAGCTGGGCACGTAAATCATGGTGTGGGCCATGATGCTGTCTTTGTGTTGGGGAATAATTTCTTTAATGAAATGTTCAAATCGAGAATCAATAGCCGACATGGGATCTTTTGCCTCAATTCTGCAACAAAAACATAAAATTTATAGTGTACCGAAAGATAACAAACTTAAAATCACAATAAAAAAACATCAAGTATTCATTTCAATTATGTGATATGTTCGGTTACCTTTAAATCTTATTGATAATTTATGCCAAAAATAAAAGAGGCATTACAAATTAAAGTTATGAATTTTATTTTTAATTCAACAGCGTTCAAGTTTACAATAGATCTGATATATTTTATAATGTTTTGTAAAAGGGAAGATCTAAAGCAACAAGATGAATGATTACAAGGAATAAATAGAAAATATATATGCAAAAATTTTAATTTTTACAGTAAAACTATTAAATTTTTATTTGTTATATACTATGCACAAATCTTGTATAAGAAATATATTTATACTTGCCTTCTGAAAAATTGCGGAACTTGAACGGCAACCTGCCTTATACTACCAGAATCTATAGGATTATGTACCCTCACCTTACCAGCGTAATTTAAGCACCTCTGATTGAAAAGGCTATTTATTTCAGGTAAAGGCATTGCTGAGAAGAGCAAAGTTTGTCTAGAAATAATAAATTAGAGCATTATATTCAGCACCCCTAAAATATTCAATGAGAAATAATAAAAGTAAAATATTTCTCACCTATAATATTTCGTCCACCCATTGACCGCCCATGAACGCAATCTAGAAAAATCTGTGCCGTGAGTTTTCTTTGGCTGCATGTGTAAGTGATCTAAAACATGGAGGAGATGGTCCCAGTTCTGCATCAAGAAGATTTCTGTCTGATCCATAATGAGAAGTTCCACAGAAGCCAGAAAATCAAAGTCTCTTTCTTCTTCCCCGTCAGCTCCAATGATCACTCTCAATCCGAGAGGTGATGCTATGATGAGGTCTGATGAATAAAAGTCTGAATACAGCTGAAAATTTAAATGCATATTTATTTATGGAAATCAAAAAAAGTTTATGTTGTACTAGATGTGAGTTATTTAATTGAAATTATTGATTAATTAAATTTAAATTAGTCACATTTTGTACCGGAGGAATATCACTTTAAAAATAAAAATTTACTAATATAAAAAAAATATGATATGACTTGAAAAATATGATGCCAAACATAAAAAAACCTGGTATAGCTTTTATGCACAGATGCAATAAAACCTCTATATTTTTTTAAATATAAAACTTACTTTCAAACTTTTTTTTGTAATTGATAATCCTATTCTAAATGTATCATCGCTATTGCCAGAAAATGTTAATTCATAGTCCTCGGGTTTAGCATTTTTTTTGGGCATAACAATCTCGCTGCCTGTGAAGTCATTTTCAAATCTGTTTTTATTTATGACCTGACTCGAATCTCCAGGCACGAGAATGTCAATAAGCATCTTGATAATAAGATAAGCAGAGTTTCTGAATGGCACCAAGATGATAACCTAAAAGCAGTACAAATAATCAAATCAATGTAAATATTTTACCTGTTTGACAATTATTTAAATTAAAAAAACTTAATGTTAATAATTTAACGCATATTGTTATTTCATAAAGAAGGCATTGCTAATTACTTGGACCTAAATAATATTTTTTCTCCCTTGACAAATCATAGCAATATTCTATTTCATCTCTTGGAGCATGCTTCAATAATAATCACTTAGGTAAGGTTAATAGGGTAATAACATTACCTTGGGTCTTACAAGTCCTTGGTCTCTGAACTCATCGGGAACTTCCTCTTTCTTCCCAAGCCGCGCATTATGATGAAGAATCTTCGTTCTGGTTTTCAGCAAATGATTTACAGCATGCAAGCAATAAATGAATCTTATTTCTTCAGCATTTACAAACGATCTACTAGGATAGTAGAAATCTTGATAGTTGTTAACAATTGAAAATATTTCCTTTTGGAGTGGAGTTAGGTTATCGACCAGGTCACATTCCCTCTTTATAAGATTTGATTTGTTTGCAGCAGTAATATTGGGTTGAATTTGTTTTTTTACATTAAGTTGATCCCACTTTATTGTAGTTATCTTGGAAGGTTGTTTTCCCTGCGGTGCATACATTTTCGTTTCCAAAACAGTAACTTTGGGTTGGTTTTTTTTCAATTCTTTTTCTTGCTCAGATTTCGGGATTTGAATCGCAAGTCTACCGAGTTGCGGCCATTGTACGTTGCTCACTGTACTGCTTTGAGGTTTACTCGAAACAGATATAAGAAGAGAATCGTGAAGATCGTCTCGTAAGTGTTGAGTGAATGGATCATTACTGAACTCCGTTTTATCATCCTTTTCTGTTTCTACATCAACTTCTTCCTCATTTATAGCTTCATCAATCTGCATCAAATAAAAATTGTTGTTACAATCTCACAAAAAGCATATAAAGTTTTCACTGTATATATTTTTTTCCCCTACTTTTTCAACCCTAGAAATGATAAATAAAATCACATAATTGATCATGTGGTTTCATTTATCCAATTATTGTTAAGGCAATGATTATTATTAAATATTTAATAAGTCCCAACATGCATTTTTTCAGGTTATAATTTCAAAACACAGTTGGGATTAAAATTTTCACCTCCATGGCTATAGCAGCCCCATATAATTAATAATCTAGGAATAAATTGTTTCCTTAGTCCGAAATTATTATTAGATACTACAAGTGTGTTTGCTAAATCCACATTAAATGATAACTTTCCAATGGCTTTAAATTAGGACTAATCACAGATTTGTTTAATTTATAATTGTGTACCTTTTCATCAACAGCTGGCGTTTCTAGCTCGTCATTGCCATCATCGTTTGATTGAGTGTCGATGTCTTCATTACTTTCACCTTCACTATCATCGCCTACTTCAGATCCAAGTTCCATTTCACCATCGACACTGGAATCACTATCGCTCTGTTCTTCCTCCACTTCTTTATTATTTTCATCTTCTTCCATGGCATCAGACTCATCGCTGCTTTCAAAGGCATAAGATTTTTTACTATGCCCATTTGATTTGAACGTCGAAAGAAGTTGCTGCATGGGGTCGGCGGTCTCTTCCTCAGATTCGGATGTTTCGTACTGTTCCTCAATCTTTTTTTCCATCTCATGCTTTTTAACTAGCTCTTCTTTGACGCGGTTTTTATCACGATACCTATTGAAGCAATATGTTTTCTTTGCACCACCCATTCCTTCTCGTTTCTTCTTCATTGGATTATTTCGCTTTCCTTTTGTCCCTTTATAACTTCCTCGTTTTTCTTTTTTTTCTGCGCCTTTATTGGCTTTCCCTCTAAACTTTTTTCCTTTCATTTTTAAGTTTAACTTAACTTCCTTTCACAAATTACAATAAACCATCACCTAACACAGTTGAAAGATATCCTGACACATGTTTTCAATATTCATAACCTTAAATGTCAACAAAGTGAAACTGTCAAAAGCAATGTACTCGGCTGCCATATGAAAAATATAATTCAATTTTTTTTTAATAGGAATAATAGTGTAATATAAAATGAATTTTGGTTTTTTTCTTAAATTATATTTTGAGTAATTAGCTATAAATATTAAATACTGTTGCTGAATTATTCCATTTTAATAGTAATTTTGTCTATTCATAAATGTCATATTGTCTATGTCAACTACTGTCAAAGACTCTAAAATAATATTACCTAAACTATATTTTAGAAAAAATAATAATATATCACGTTGGGTGTTGAATTTAATAATGTCTCAGATTTTATAATTCACAATCTGAAATGGCCAGTCATTATAAAAAGTTCTTAAAACTTCTAGAAAAATGGCCACTCGACTCCTCTAAGAAAGGCAGGTTAGACATTGGTTTTTTCGTCATCTCGTGTCTCTTGAAATATCTTTCAATCTTTGATAATTTCAACAATTCTTATGTTCTTTCCAGAGATGCTGGGCAGTTCCTGAGAGACCGTATTAGAGTTTCTTTTAATTCAGAGAAAGGTTTTACCGGGAATACAGAACTTTGTGATCGTCAATACAATTCTTTGAAAAGGTTGTCTGAAAATTATTATTTTAACTTGTATAAACGCAACAAAGCCTTTACATCTACCGGATTAACGGCGCAAGAATGTAATTTAATATTATCAACTGAGTTTTTAGATCACTTAAAACAGGAGGAACAAGGATTTTTAGAGAAAATTTTTGAAAAAAAAGTAAAAAATGATAAGCCCGCGTAATCTCAACATGGCTAAGTTATTATTTTCATATCATCGTGTTGTGAAACCCAATAATGTATTCTCTCAACGCTTTCTTTCACAAATCACCAATTGCGAAGCTAATGACACAATGCAGCACATCCCAGTCATGTTGAATGAAACCATAAAATATTTGAAACCAGAAGAAGGGCAAACTTTCATCGATATGACTTTTGGAGCAGGAGGACATTCGCATGCCATTTTAAAAACTGCTAAAAATTGCAATATTATAGCTCTTGATCGAGATCCTATCGGATATGAAAATGCGTGTATTTTATCCAAAAGATACCCCCAGAAAATTACTCCACTCTTAGGAAAATTTTCTGAGCTTCCGGATATGTTAAAGGGATTAAATATCAAACAAAACTCAATAGATGGAATTTTATTTGACTTTGGTTGCTCTTCAATGCAATTTGATACTCCTAGCCGAGGTTTCTCCTTGAGTGCTGAAGGACCCCTCGACATGAGGATGGATGGACTGCGATTCCCCAATGAACTAACGGCTGGAGACGTACTATCAAGAGCTACGGAAGAAGATCTAGTAAAAATATTTAGAATTTATGGTGAAGAAAAACAGTGCAAAAAAATTGCTAGAGCGATAGTCGAAGCGAGATATTTATTTAAAAAGTTGGAAACAACTTATGAGCTGGCTCAGCTTGTAGAATCTGCTTGCGGAGATGAAGAGAGAGTTGATAAATTAAAAAGACCTGCACATTCAGCCACTAAAGTATTTCAAGCCCTCAGAATATTTGTCAATAACGAATTGAATGAAATAAACTACGGAATGCACTTAGCTCAAAGATATCTCAAGATCGGTGGACGGCTTATCACCATAACTTTCCACTCTCTTGAAGACACGATAGTGAAGAGACACATTTCCGGTAATCTAGTCGATGGTGTTGCAAATAACCTGCCTCAGAAATACAAAGACTATTCAATGTTTTTTGAAAAAGAAGTTCTCACTACCTTCATGGATAGCTGTTGGCAGTCTTTGACAAAGCACGTCATCCTACCAAGTATTCGAGAAGTAGACAGTAATCCCAGAAGTCGTTCCGCAAAGTTGAGAGCAGCCATCAAAATCAAATAATCATTTTGTAGTTTATAGATAATAAAAATTACGATTTATAATTCAGACAGATTTTTTTCCTTATCAAATGGCTTTTTTATATTAACACATAACATGCCGATTACTTTAGAACAAAATTTTACTTGTACTTTCACTTGGAAAATTAGTGTATTTCTCAAAATTTTCAGAGAATTTGACGAAAGCATTAAACATAGAATTTTTTGTATTTGTGGCAATAAAAGTTACTCATGGTCGAGATAAAACATATCAACATGACAGTAATGGAAGTAATTTTGAACATTTGCATAGTTTGAAATATTATTTATTGGTTTATTATAAAAATACATGTTTAAAAAAGACCTTCAATCTCCCCTGTTTGAGTGTTCAGATCAATGTCAAAAATACTTGGTCTCGTTGGCAGTCCAGGCATTTTGGAAATGTCACCGCAGACTGGCACCACGAATCCTGCTCCAGCAGACACAAACACATCGTTGACCATTAATGTAAAGTCTTTTGGAGCCCCTTTTAGCGCAGGTTCCCCAGTTAACGACAGGGATGTTTTTGCCATACATACAGGTAATTTATCATAGCCCTGTAAAAATATGAAAAAGCATTTATATCTGAAGATGAACTATTATAATTAAATTTTTTATTATTAATCTACCCAATTTTTAAATTAGTGTATAATTATGATTTCCCGACGATCTAACCAGCGGTAATCAAATTGAAAATTTCCAAAAAAAAAACAAGTATAAGTGATAGATTCTCAAACCTGCACTTCATATTGTGCTAATTTTGCACGAACTTCATCAGTGTATTCAATTTTTCCTGCTCCGTACATGCGGGAAGCTACGCATTGTATTTTTTCATATATTGACATGCTCAATGGGTATAGTAATTCAAATTTGGGTGGTTGATTGCAAGCTTCAATGACTGCATTGGCGAGTTGGAGCGCTCCTGATCCTCCGCAGCTCCAGTGCTCGCAGAGCACTGCTTGGAATGCACCACTTGCTAATGCAAACGATTTGACCATGTCTATTTCTTCAGTTGCATCATTTCTGAAATCGGAAAATTTAAAGTATTAATTTGTCCATGTTAAATTTTTGTTACTTTACTTGATTAGTTTCGGTCATTAGAAATCTAAATATAGGACACTGGGATATGAGAATGAAAAAACAAAAGACTTGTTTTATGTAAGACACTCATAGATATTATTTATATAAACACTTTATAATATTATAACAGACTTACATGTGCCTATTGATTGCCACCACAACTGGTACTTTGAATGATCTGCCATTTTCAATATGCTGTTGAAGATTGCATAGTCCTTTTTCTAACAAAGGTAGGTTTTTTTGAGTGTAATCAGAATGCAAGGGAGTTCCGGGAGTCACAGCGGGCCCTCCACCGTGCATTTTGAGAGCTCTTACTGTACATACTAGAACCACACAATTAGGGATGCTTCCACTCGAACGGCATTTAATATTGAAAAATTTCTCCATGCCTGCAAAAAAATTATCAATTCAATAATATTGTATTGGACGGCGAGTCACTGCTTCAGATAATGTTGTAAAACATTTATAATAAACTCCAGTCTCTCACCGATACTTACCAATATCTGACCCAAAACCAGCTTCAGTGGCTACATAACCATCTTCCTTGACAAGTTTTAACGCTATTTTATCTGCTAAATTGGAAGAACACCCGTGAGCAATATTTGCAAAAGGCCCTGTATGTACGAGTACGGGCGTGCCTTCAAGAGTCTGCATTAGAGTCGGTTCAATTGCATCCTTCAAGAGCACCATCATGGCTCCAGTCATGCCCTACGATTATTGAAACACAATTCAAAACAAATGATACAATTTTAATTTTATCCCAAAATAATCCATAAAGCTTGTGTTTCTTACTAAGTCATCTGCCAAAATTGGCTTTCCTTTTTTGTCAAAAGCCACCACCATATTTGCCAATCTTTGCTTCATGTCTTCCAAATCATTGGATAAAGCTAAAATTGCCATTATCTCACTTGCCACCGAAATAGCAAAGGAGGTTTCACGTGTAAAGCCTTTTTCGGTAGGTGACTGCCCAATTGTTACCTTTCTTAAATATCTGTCATTCAAATCAAGTACTGAAAGTAAAAATTTATTAAAATCAAATTATAATAATTCTTGAAATGCATTAGGTATAATTAAGCTTGACTATTAGTTAAATTTACCTCTAGTCCAAATAATGTTTTTAGGATCAATATCCAATCTTGCGAATGCAGTAATTTCTTCTGAAGTCAACGAATCAGGATCTGTCTTTTGGATGCCCAGTCTTTGCAATCTTCGCAGCTGAATTTTAGAGAAGGTTCTGTTTCCCTTAACTCTAGGCACAAGCCTATCGTACAAGGCCTGATCCTTCTGGGTAAATTCATGGAACATTCTTGCATCTAACTGAGCAGCCAACAGATTGTTTGCCGCAGTCACAGCATGAATATCACCAGTCAAGTGAAGATTGAAGTCTTCCATGGGTATTACCTGATACGGATTTATATTATAATTAATCAGTAAAAAAATGCAATGTGCAGTGCCCTCCCTTTTAATACTAGAACCAAACCACATTATTAGCATTTCACACTGTCACAACGTACCACTAAAAACTCGGTTATAAATATCAAATGTTATAATATATTTTAAGTTCTTAAAGTATAGTATTTGTACAAATAAAAAACCATTTAGTGGTAATGCTAATGGATAACTAGTTTATTTGAATGTAAGCTCTGCTTGGTGTATTTACATCCCATATACACAGAACAATGATAAGCAAAACCAAAAATAAGCAAAGTTAAGTAAAAAGAAATTGAAATGATAATTTACCTGAGAATATCCACCTCCCGCAGCTCCTCCTTTAACTCCGAAGGTTGGTCCTTGCGAGGGCTGGCGCATGCAAGCAAATGAGTTTTTACCACAGTGAGCAGACAAAGCCTGTACCAAGCCTATCAGAGTAGTGCTTTTGCCCTCCCCTAATGGTGTAGGAGTCATTCTGAAATATTTAACAAATTTAAATAAAATAGGTGCTGAATATATAATGCAATTAAAACTAAGCATAGTAAATACTTTTGTTTTGTATAATCAAGCAGATATTAAAAAATTTTCCATTATTACCCAGCAACTACAATATATTTTCCATTCTTCTGAGATTGAAGCCTCTCTAGGATAGACAGTGAAATTTTCGCTTTCTTGTTTCCATATTGAGAGATTTCACAAGGGAAGATACCAATTTCTTCTGCAAGTTGAATGATATCTTTCGGCTCTTGCGATCGAGCAATAGCGATATCGCTGCAAACACATTAATCTGTATTAATACATTCAGAATACTAAAATACTTATTGAATACTTATGATCAGAATACTCACGTAGGTACCGGTCTTTGTAATTTCAATGAAAGTGACCTGAGATTCCATGTTTTGGAAATGACTTTTTGCAGAGCTCTCTGCGCTCCGAGAACGGTGTTGGACATCAACATGGCTACAGTCATGGGACCGACACCTCCAGGTACCGGAGTAATGAAACTTGCTACTTCTTTTACTTCTGAATATGCAACATCACCGACTAATCGTTGACCTGATTTTTTTGTAGAATCTGTGAAAAACCATTAAAAAATACTTAACGCTAAGCCTCCAAGTCCTTCAAAGATAACCAGTACTTGTTTTAAACCTTTGGTTTGTAAACTACCAACTTGTTGACAGTGATACTAATAAATACAAGTTTTAAATTATTTATAGCTTGGAAACAAAATTTGATTCAACCAATAACAAGATGGTGTTGTATGTGTTTTATCTAAATAATGTAAGAAAAATATGTTTATTCATCTTTAAAAGTGTTGACGACTCTCAATATCAAGACTATCTATATTCCTAGCTTTGATTTATCAAAAATAACCTTGCAGAAGTATATTAACTAGTGTTTTAAATAATTCATTGGCGCTTTTTATAGAATACTTATATTTCAGTGGTATATCCCTGCAATGATTAGAAAAAAAAAATTGACAAATGATAGCTTTCAGGTATTGTATAAAGTATTTTTAAATATTTAAAAAATTTTAAATGGTTTTTGTTTGCAAGCATCAATGAAAAGCTTTTATAGCTTACCAGTTACTGCATTGATACCACAGTCGATCACAACAGCTCCTGGTTTTACCCACGACGCTTTAACCATCTCTGCCCTGCCTATTCCAACAACCAGAATATCAGCCCTTCGAGCCTGTAAGTCGAAAATACCATAAGAATATAATCAAAACACAAAATAATATAATCAATATAAAACCGAGGGAATGCACTATCATAATACAGATTATGAATAAATAAAAATACAGTTATACCTCTTGATCTAAGCTTTCTGTTTTTGAATGACAAACAGTCACGGTAGCATGCTCCCATTTGAGGAGTTCAGCCACCGGAGTGCCAACAATCTTACTGCGACCAATCACCACTGCACATTTACCGACAATGTTGATTCCAGTTTTCTTGATGAGCTGCACACATCCGTTTGGAGTACACGGGAGGAATCCTGTCATATCACCAATAGCGACTCTACCTTCATTAACTGTGTTGAGGCTATAGGGAAATTACACGCGAGTTATTTAAATTTTTTAATTTTATTTAATTAAATAATTTATTGAGAAACAAGCGAACGTAAAGTACAATCAAAGTAGTAAGATTTCTGAAAAGTTTGCCGGTTTCGATCCCTGATTTAATAGAACTCACCCCTTTTTCAATATTGTTAAATACTATATCAAAAAAATATTACCCATCGACGTCTTTGTCTGGTGACACAGCATCGGTAATCAAATTAGAGTTGATTGGGTTTTCAGAATCAAGAGGCATCTGAACAATGATTCCGTGTACATTCGGATCTGCATTCAGCTTATTGATTTTAAGAAGCAACTTTTTTATGAAAATAAAAATTATTTATTACTAAATATGAAGATCCAAAGTAAAGTATAATGTTCAATGATACTATTTATAATTTATCATACTTCAGCTTCCGTGATGGTATTGGGCAGTTGAAAATGCTCTGCTTTAATTCCGATGGCTTCGGCAGCTTTAAGTTTCATCCGAATGTACACGTTGGAGTCTTCACGTCCCCCGACTTGAACAATTGCCAATCCTGGTTGAAATCCTGGGTGTTGACTTTTGAGGTGCAGTACATCATCTTTTAATTTACTTTGAATTTCCCTGTAACAGCATATATGAAATACCAGCCACCATTCAATACAATTTAACTTTATTTATATATAAATATGTGTATAAAAACACTTACTTGGCTAATTCCGTTCCTGATAATATTTGGCCTCTGACAGTAGTATTCATCTTTAATAATGTCCTAAGCACTTAAAATACATAATATAAAATTAGACATATTTAAAAAAAAACATAAAATCGATATTTTTAAAGCTATAGTTAAAATGTAAAAAAATTATACCTGAAATTATATATATATGATAAAATATAATGTGAATACAAGAGCAGGAGACGGTGCACCCTCTGCTTCGTTCAAAGATGTGAGGTGAAGGAGAGCAGATAAAGTGTGATAAACAATATTTAACAGTGTATTTTAGGTCAACGCGTTTTATTTACGTACATTATCAATGCCAAAGTGAATTAATGAAATATATATCATAAGACCAAATTCTAATAAAACATTAATTCTATTTTGGAGAAAGCCATAAAACCCTATCATTCATCGAAGAATTGAGTTGAGAAATAACCTTTGGTATGTAAATTTATTTTTTTCAAAATCTGTAGATATTAGACGATACTGATAACTATTTAAAAAATTATAATTTATTAAAAAAAATTGTAATTATTTCCTTGTGTGGGAGCTAAATGGAATGCATAACAAGTGATTATAAAAAAAACTCAAAAATTTGATACATTTGCATAGTAAATTATTATGACTTCAATGTATAAAAAAAAGTAGTTTATTGTCACAAAACTATGAATTTCTGTTTATTTTCAATAATGATGTATGTGATGATGTATATCAGACTGGAAATTTTTACTTAATTTGTAGAGAATGTGTAATGTTTTAAATAAAAGATATGAAATCTTTAAGTTCATTTTGTCGTGGAATGTTACATAAAAAAAGACATTGAATTCCTTCATGGTTAAAATTAAGATAAAGAACTCTTGGATTTTGGCATTCATAAAATGATAAGTTACCGCCATAAAAATAGACAGTGTTATCAAGCTTATTTAAGTTGAGATTACTGTATCAAAATATCTATAAAAAAATATTGCAGGGCAATACTAAATTTTAGAAAATTTCACATTCAAAAAAAATTATATTTATAAGTAAAAAAAAATTTATATAGAATACTAACCTCTACAAAATTTATTTTTATTCCAGCTGATGTGACGATATAAAAACATTTCATGTGATCGCTTTCAAAAACAGTTTGGTACTTCTGTATAAATTGTTTTCTGAAATGACGAGCTAATGCGTAATGACAAAATGAACTTTGTTTGTCTCCGTGGGAATTATCACGGGTTAAAAGTTCACATGTAGATAATAAATGAGAATGCACAAAATTGTAACAAATATTTGGACAGTTCCAACTATATTGCCAATTTTAACCTCATACATTAAAATTATGTTTAACACACATTGCACAAGCACAAATGTATGCAAGGTTTGTGTAAAAGTTGGAAAGAATGAATACTTTTACACTCAACTATTTCAGGAGACTTAATTATGGAAGTAATCGGTTACATGCCGTCTAATATTTCAGTAATTTATTCAATAAACCTGAATATACAAAGCGATACAAAGATACCAAAATGGGTAGCATACCACTACAAATATCTCAATCTAGTAGATCACTGGAAGATATTTGAACAACTTGGGCTGATAGTGGTTGAAGGAATGCACTTTGCACACAATTTCTCTCTAGCTCATAATCAAAGTTAGAGCAGAGCTAAATCACGAGCCATGAATGGTTTTGGTGACCTCTACTTCTCAATTTCTCAAAAGTCTCAGTTGCGTCTCTACATTACTGGTATGGTGACTATTAATTTTATGCTTCCGAAGAAGTTTCAAAGCATATCATAAGAAATGTCAATTAAAGTAAAGTTGGATGTAACATGAGGTTTCTTGGAATTGTAAAAATAAAACATTGGTCTAAAAACATTTATTGAATACACTATTTATGTAAACAAAATCTACAATCATATACGAAATCTACCTTTCAACTGGAATATAACTCGATAAACAATTTTTTTTGCAGACCTTATTTTTATTTCTTATACTTTAACATGCTTATAGTAGTACATTTTTTTAAAAAATTCTGGTCTTAGACAGTAAGAAAACTTCTTTTGCATTAAATGCAAAAAAAATATAAGTACGCCATAATAAGTTAATTACTAACAATGATGAGAAAAAAATTATTAAGTCATGAATCTTTAAATCTACACGGTGGTCCAAGGATATTGAATAAAAGAATCTTATACAAAAACATTTATGAAACCTACAATAACTTTAAATTCTTATAAAATAATAGCTATTCAAAAATATGAAGACTACTACGATATTTGCTGTCAACTTTTCCTTTCAATGATTATAAGTGATATTTAATGTTTTTGACAGAATGTACTGGTAGAATTCCATTGTAATATAATTTTTATGATGCTACCGGATTCGCCAACATGCTTGGTGGGCGTGGTTACGTTAGGAAGTTACCATTCTTTTGGTTTGTATAATGTACATGTACATGCAATATAAATATATTTATATATTATTGGAATTGCAGAATGAGTCACAGTGAAAAATCTATTTAAACAATTTACTATAGCAGATTTCCCTTTTTTGGTATGAAATGGTATCTTGAAAATTGAATGTCGTCATATCAATAAAAATCAGCAGTAATCTTTATATTGATAACATTGTCAATGACTTGTTCAAGTTGTCAAAGTTATAAAATATCTTAGATATCTGTGTCAGGTACAAGATCTTATCAGGATTAATCTTCTGTTTGTAGAAGTTTCTTCTCAAGTTCGCGGTGCACTCGGGAGTGAAGATGGATTCTCATGACCTGGATGGTGAGGTCCCCGGTGTTGCACAAGTTGCAAGCTACTATCTTGGCAGTGTTTAGCATCCTACTGCAAATAACCAATATCACATCGTCATTAACATGCAGAGAAATACCTGTCCAATGACTTCACGATTATAAGACCAATCGGTTACAAACTGCTGTGCATAAATTAATAGAAAATAAAACCTAATGTTGAATATTATGAAAAGGTCCATATGAAGTGCTATTTTAATCTAAAAATTGTAAGTATTGGAATTGAATGAACTATGATATAATTTAAAGATAAAAAAATCCACTATTTCTGTTACTTATCAATAAACAAATATTTTTAAATGAATTCCCAATATGACACTAATTTTGGTCAATACCACAGAACTTGGGCCGCCACGTGACTACTGCAGCAAATGAGACACCATGCGAGTGATGATCGCGCACTTTACAAGCGATTGCCTTTCTGTTCATCATTAGTGATATGAAAAGTTTGTGCTAAATTGTTTTTACTCGCGTCTGCTATAGAAAATACGCAAAACTATGACGAACTATACAAAAATTTTCTAACATACGTGGGTGGTTTGATAAGTCAGTGACTTTTTGAATAAAAAATTTTTTTTTCGGCAAATAAGCGTTTTATTTCTCAACATAGTCTTTTTTTAGCTCGATACATTTAGTCCACCGTTTTTCCAATTTTTTTTTTCCTTCCAAATAATAGGTTTTCTCAAGTCCCTCAAAATAGGCATTTTGTTCAGTGATGATCTATTCATTCGACCCAAATCTCTTATCGCCTAGCCATTTCTTCAGGTTTGGAAATAGGAAATAGCCGCAGGAGGCTAAATCTGGTAAATATGCGAAATGGGGTAGCAGTTCGTAGCCCAATTTATGGAATTTTGCCATTGCGACTACATACGTGTGCACCCGTGCATTGTCCTGATGGAACAACACTTTTTTCTTCGCCAAATGCGGTCATTTCTGCTTCAAATCAATATCGAATCTGTCCAAAAGCTCTGAATAATATTTGCCGGTGATCGTTTTAACCTTTTGAAGGTAATTTTTTTAAGCAAAAAATAATGGTTAATCAGCACACGAAATTCACTTTTTTCCATTTTCGTTAAAATTCACGAGGTTGCCTGCTTTCACTAGCTATCAAACACAAACTAAATGGCGTAACTTGCCCAAAATTGTACAGTAGTCTATTAATAGATGGTAGTTGACGGGAACAGTGCTGCATTTAAAGTTACTGCGCGGGAAATTCAAAGTCACTGACTTATCAAACCACCCTAGTACAATCGCAAAATGATAATTAATTTAAACATCTTACAATATATATATTTTGGTAAAGAATTTGGTTATAAATTCAATAAATTGACTACAATGAGTTTCTGAAAAACTATGAGTAAACAAACATAAACGTACTTGTTACAAGTAGCTTTGAGTGCGGCATTTTCAGCAGCCAATTTCGTTGTTTCTTCTAAATCAACTTTCCGGAAAATCAGGGCTTTGTGGAGAGGGAATATTGCTCTGTTGCTTAAAGTAAACTGAACCTCAGTCACAATGTTGCTGTCCACAGAATTCCATTTCCACGGTCGGTTCACTGGTCCTGGTTCAAGGTAACTACGCTGTCGAGAGGTTAACCTATAAAAAATAATGTTCTATAAATTAGATAATACAATCATTCACTATATTGCCCCATGCAACAGTAGTATAGTAATATTTCAATAACATCAGGTTGAGATGTGTATTTCATGAGCAGGGATCATTATCAGAAATCTGTAGCCACACTGCTCAATGAGAGTGTATTTACAATAAGCAAAGCAGCACCCGCACAACAGTTACAGATATCAACGCTTCAGACTGGTAAGAAATGGAAGGATTGATTACTAAACATTTTGGAATACACCAATAACGTCTACTGATTAGCTTACTTCTCAATGATAGTTTTAATTTTCGCCGGAGTCTTCTTCCTTTTGTCATCACTCAGCATGGGGGACATCTGGTCAATCTCAGTCATCAGCACTGAGTTCATGGTAAGTCTTAGGTAATTGACCTGTAATATTATGTATTTCATTTTCAAACAGAATGGTGACAAAACATTGTAAATATTCATTAAATTAAAGAAATATATATCTAAGCCAGCATGGCATTTAAATTTTGATAGATATACTATTCTGACAGCCAGGTAGCAATAATTAAGCTTGAAAATGTAGTATTTCCTCCAAGCGCCACAGTCTCCGTCTTAATATCAATATGGAGAGAGTGATACCTGCACAAGGTCATCGTTGTCTATCTCTACATCAATATTCAACAGAATATCATGCTCAGGATAGAGAGATTTTCCATTGTCGTGGCCCAGGCCGCAAAGCACGGCTGCATAATTGGTCTGCTTGGAGTTCAAACGGAGTTCGGATGCAGGACAGAAGGCTAGGGCCAGAAGCACAGGCAGGCCGGCGATGTTAGGCATCACCGTTGTGTGGTGCAGCATCAATTGATTTCCGGATGAAGTTAGGCTTACCGATGCTGCTATCAACATTCTGTAATCAGGCAGCGACTATAAGGTACTTTGCATCCAAGCAGTGATTTTTTCCACATATTGTAAATATAAAATACACAATTGTCAATATTTTTACTAGCTTAAATTGGCATGGAGTGACTTCCTAATCTGGGCAAGTAGTCAAGTAGCAAAGCAATTTCAGAAGTTCAGATAAAATAATATTTATAATTCAACATAAAATAAAGTGTATAAATATTTACTTTTCATGTGGAGTTTGCAGATCAGTGTTGATGAGAACCGAGTTAACAGATTCCCAAGTAACATTCACTGATTTATCACGTCCAGAATAGAGAAGATTGTGCACCCTCGTCTCCAACGGGCTGCAATAGAAAGCAGTAATTAGATAATTTTACAATATCAAAAATCAGTAATAAGATTGACCTTAACGGGTAAAATTAATTGGAATTATGGAAAGAATTATCCTGAACGGTCTCACCTGAACGGTCCTTTGAGGTTGATGGTTTGAGTGCACATCCCCAAAGGTGGGGGAGACAGGTTGACAGCATTCATCAGTTGGCTCTCTCCGTTTTGCTGTTTATTTAGAGCGTTTCTTTCGGATGGATGCATATTACAAGCTTGAAATCTTAGATTACGATTACTCTGTGGATGTTGTACAATATTCACTAAAGATTATCCAACTTTTTAAGTTCCTTTATCAAGTAAACATAAATTGACCGGCAAAACTCTAAAACTTTTAATTTTCACGTTTTTTAAAAATATTTTATACATCAACAGCTACACTGAAGATATACGAGAAATTGTACAAGAGAATCAGATAAGAGTGATTAGAGTGTATATACTTTGGTCGGCATGGCATTAACGACAGACATTCTAAGGAGGTCACCATTCAAACTCATACAAATAAAACATATCCTCACCTTTGATAAGTAACTTTCTTCAGCGAATTGAGCAAAGCCCTCTTCCACAAGAATGCGATTTATATTTTTGTCATCATAAAAGAGTTCCAAGGATGCCACACCATGAACTACAGAGTAAATCTAAAATAAAACATGAATGATTAAATAACGAAGTTTGACTTGACTTTTTGACTTGAAGTTTCAAAGACTAACTCCTGACCTCTACGACCAAAATTTATAATATTTTTAGTAAGAAGAATACAAAATAGTTCATGTTGTAATAAAAATTCCAATACCTTTCCTATAAGTTTTACTCCCGAGGTTAAGTTCAAAAACCTCCGGCATGCAGCTTCGGTCCAGATGGATCTTTCGTCCATGACCGTGGATGGGACAAGCTCTGTCAAAGTGCATTGAAAAGCTAGTGCATTAATTTTAAATATCCCCTGAATGTTTTTATCAAATTTTTTTAAGAATTTCAATTCTACTGTAAAACTGTTTCCATAATCTATATAGAATACCTGAAAATGAAAAAAAAAGTTTACATATAATTAATATCTTGTACATTAAAAAGTTGGAAACTCGCTGGAGATTCATTAAATGTTATGTTGTCTCAGTTTTTCTTTATGGTGTTAAGGCCTTGACATTTATTATGAATTATATTATTCATTTATACCTTTAGTATAAAAATTACTCACCGATACTCTGTTTCCTGAAAGAATCTTATCGACACGTGCACGATAATAAAGCAGTAGACTGTTAGCTTCTTTCTTAAAGGGAGCGGCATACAATTCTCCTTCTATCGGTTCCTTGGTCAGAGGAACGATTGTCCCTTTCACATTATTAATTGTGTGAGTCAGCCATCTCAATTGTTCTTGGGCCTGGTCGTCAGAATATTGGGCCCAGAAATTTCCACATTGCAATAAATTTACCTTAAATACAAGGAAAATAATAATAATCAAAATAATGTTTTACAATTTTTTTTCTTATACATTGAAAGCTTCACTGTAAGGAAAACTATAAAAAAATTATGAATGATTTGAATTATATTTGAGATATAAGTCAATTTTTGTAAATGCACACAAACCAATTCTAAAGTTGAAGACATTATGAGCTCTTAATGAGTAATTGGCAGACAATGCACGTCCACCCGCTGTGGGCGTATCAGCTGTGAGCATGCCAGTTGTGAGAACGCTAGTTGTGGACAAGTTAATTGGTATGGCACTCTCCAACCAATATTTAATTTAAAAAAGATCGAAAATATACGCTCAAGAAGCAAAAAAGATGTTTGAGAATTATATTAATTTTCACAATTCTGTTTTATAAAGAAGGTTTTTTTAACATTATACGCTAAATTTTTACTCAAAATGAGGTTAAGGTTACTATATTATCATAGTAAAATGTTGATTTTCTCATAGAAAATAATGGGGATGTGAGCTAAACTTTTGAACATGATGTACATATATCTTTACGGGGACTTTATATCATATGCAATTCATAATAACAAATATTTTCTAGAATACATTTTGTAGTCAAATAATGAATACTTTGTTAATTTAATATGCTTAAAACTAACAATTTCGCCTGCGCTATGCTTAAATCTGCACATAAAAATGCAAAGTGTTGGAAAAAATCATTTTAAAAAACACTCGCTTAGACAGGCTTCACTTAGGCTAACATTTTTTAGTGACGAATGAAAAAATAAATGGCTTCGCTCATCGTCAATAGTAAATTTCATTATGTACAAGTAAGCGAGTATTACACGGTAATTGTACAATGTAATACTCTCAAAGATACGTAATCTTTGAGAGATCACATTTGTTCTAATGCACAAATAAGTTAACACAAAACAACAGCAAACATTCTTAGTCATCATATGATATCTATCAGTGGCATGCAAGCTATACAAACGATAAAGCATTTCCGCTCTTAAATATCTTTTGTACAATTTTAATATACACAATTTTATGAATTAATACTAACGTAGCAATTAAATTTATGCCTTAAAGTAATTCGTATAATTTAATAGGCTAATTTTCTACTTAATGAATAAAACCACTTTTTGAACTCAACAGAACCCACTAAATTTTGTTGTCTAGTTTAGTTTGTAGACAGACATGAAATATCGGTGGTCCATATTCTCAGCAATAATGAGAAACATAATCTGAGCTGTAAACGCAACATACGTGGGATATGAGAATATCTGCATAGGTTTGATCAATGTCCGGCAGCTTGGGTTGCATCGCATATTTGAACATCCTGGCCGAGCTATCAGATTCAGAATTCAACTTCCACTCTTGGTTTTCAAACTTTAGACCTATGTCCTCGGCGTGTTTAATGGCTGCACTTATACTGAAATAATAAAAATCAAGTTAAAATTGCAAATAAATTACTTTATTTTACATTACAAATATATTATGATTCAATTTCAGTAAATAGATTACGTCATGTGTAAATCTACATGTGTAATCTATTGGGAGAAACTTTTCAGAAACTATTGACTATTTCTTAAGTAGGTATTTTATCTACTTTATATTGCAAATTTTTATTGTTTACCAATACGGTATTTTGCACACGGTATGCACATGCGATAAAATACTCTGTATCGTTTGATCTACACTTATTTGAAAACCGGAATCATATTTTAACAAAAAATACAGTTTACATTATATTGAAAAGAATATATCAAAACCTAACTAACTTAGTAAGGTAATTACATTAAAATAGTTTACTTAGTGAGTAAATAATTATTATTGAATATTTAGTAGATTCGATGTTGATTTTTTATTGAGTTCATCATATATTTTTTATGTTATCGATTTACACATGAAACGATTGGGTTTGTTTAATTTATTTTTAAGACAGATGGGATTCTATCTAACCCCCACCGCTTGATTATCGCAGCCTAAAGCCTTATCTCTTTTGAGTGCTATAGCTCTATAAAAAAATATTAGAGGATTTTTTCGCATCAATTTTTTGTGCGTCTAAAGTCTACATATAAAATAAAACAAATTGTCAAAAACTTACGGCATAGCTGGAATATTCATGGGGACCTGTAGTTGACGCATTTTTAATGCTTTGTAAACCGGCAACACTGCCTTTCCCGGAACCTTGGTATCCTGAAATAATATCCAAGTAAGAGGTTTACACAAAACCCAAGAGGCCACAATGTAGCAATATGACCATTTAAGTGACATGTTAGATGCACAGGATGCGTTTAGAGAACGTAGTCTAAAAAATTACCCCAATCTAACCTACCCACAGAAGCCACATTGCTAGTGGTTGCAATTGTGTTCACCAGTAAAGCTAGTAGTTAGTAGCAGAAATTTGTTGCTATTCACATGGAGCTGTTATTCTCACAGAAAATATTTAATATAAAATCATGTCAAAAAAATAAACACCGCACTGAGAAAACACAGCCATAAAGGATGTAAGTTGATTAGTATTTAATTTAGACAATATTCTTTTTACACTCAAGACCATTGAAAGTCTCAAAAACGTACGACATATTGAAATGAGAGACCATTATCATGCAAGGACCCGACCTTCTTTTGGTTTGTTTGGACCTGAAGGTTTACTCCTTCTCATAAGAAACAATAATCAAATGAATACCTATAAAAATACTTACCTCCTGCATTATTGATGTGGATTGATTGGCTGCATTTGTTTCCATATTAGGGAATGTCAAATAGATTTTACTAAAAGAAAATCAACACATATTATTATAAATATTTAATTGCTAACAAATTACTAAATTATCAAACACCATATGCTTACCTACTGAGAGTGTCAAAGTTAACGGCAATGTTATCAGAACAGTTCTTAAATATATCTTTGATGAAAGCACTGTAAACAATCCCAGGCTGCCGATTGTCCATTTTTGTCAGGTAAACTGTGTTACAAAAGTCTCGTCCTCCAAGAATCTTGATTGCATCTTGCTCTTCCGAAATTCCTATTCGGGAAAATGTGAAATAGTATGGATAGAATGCCCCTGCCAAAATCACCTAGAATGGGAAAGTAAAAAATTTGAAAATCCAAATCCTGAAATAATAAATGACATTGCAAATAACACGATAGATAGATACTTTTAGTATTAAAGGTTTTTCAAGGGAACTCCATAAAGTCTTATGCTGACTCTCGTCTTCTTCGATGCCTTCTCTCTGGAGTCTTATCTTCAACTCTTTCACAAGAATATCCATTTCCCGAAGTGCATTGTAATCCAGAAACATTTGTTTTGCCCACGCTCTTTCCCCACCTTTTTTAGATAGAAAATAGTTCTGACGTTGCAGATGCTGTCTTACCTAGAAATATATGTTCAATAGTAAGTAGGGAACTTCAATCAGATGAACTGATACAGATTATATGCAATGCCACTGTGAATATCTTACCCTGTAAACATTTAGGAATGCTATACTGTCACTAGTGGAGCCGGCTGCCCACGTAAGTTTCGAATTGTATGCGAGAAATCTCTCCTGAAAGGGTGTCCCAAATAAAGACTTTACGGCCATTGCAGCACCTGTGCAAACAAACCAAGTTTGAAGTTAACCAATAGTAAATTTCATCCCGAATAGCACAGTGTGTAGGTTTAATTAAAGTTGAAGATACAGTAGCTCACATGTACTTGAGTGACCACACGGCTTGTCGGTAGGCAGCCGTAAAGGATCAGCGTTCAAGAATTTTTCAAATAAATAACTTTTTAAATATATATGATTCTTTTAATACCCAATAACTTAAAATCTTTTTTTGACCATATAAGTCTTAATCTGATTCAACAGAATTTTATATTTGAAAAAAATAGCATGAAAAGTTTTAAGGTCAACAATATTTTGAATGTATTCTTTAATTAGAATTTAATATTTATTATGGATAGAACTTATAAAAAATAGGAGTAAGCTTCTGGGTTCTTTAAGCTTATCCAGTTATAGTTTAGATAGTAACGTACTTGCTGTCAATGAAAAAAAAGCAGATCGAATTATATATACAACTGAAAATGAATACAAAAACAAGACAAACCCATTATTATGGCATCATCCAAGCATCCAAAAATATGTCCCAATACTATAAGCTTAGTTAACCGGACGTCTATGGGTAACATGGCCATTATTCTGCCAAGGTATGTGATATCACCGTCCTCGAGTGAGAACTCCCCCTCACTGTTTGTTTTTAGTAGGGCTCCAATCTGAAAGGAATTACATGTCAAGAATATTGCAAATTAGATTTACTTCACTCTTTGGTGTTTTGCTGTGATGTGTATTGAGTTAAAAGTACTGGGACCAAAACATCGCAAGACTCGATTCACAACATAGAACAATACTTAAGAATGGAGATAATCTAATAAGAACGGCTGCCAATAACTACCAATACAATAAAACTAGAACTAGTTTCGCCAACCTTTTACGTTGGCATTATCAAACAAATTACCTTACAAACTTCATTTAATAATGCCAGCGTAAAATGTTGGCGAAACCAGCCACCAATAAAATTAAAGCACGTAGAATAATCACCAAAGTATTTTATTTAAAATATTATAATTACAATCCTAATGAAAAATATCAGGTACTTACTTCCTTAAGGTTTAATATAGTTCGATGAATATTTGACAAGTCTGGTGGATCCATGGCCAGAGCCAACAGTGCCATGGGAGATCCCATGTTTAACAATTTAGAAAAAAGCACAAGTGAATCTATAGGGCATCTCTGCAACTCTGGAACAGAATCGCCTTGCAGATTTTCCTGGAATTGATAAGTAAAAATAAAGGCATTTCTTTTAATAGCAATGTGAGCTTTATAAAAGTAAATGTATGTACGTACGTAAGCTTGCTGATGTATCATTCGATACACTCTGCCCATTCGCAAGCGGCCCGCACGACCCGCTCTCTGCAGACAGTTACCCTTGGATGCCCAAGTCAACTGTAGAGAAGTGAAATTGGTATCCCTTTCTGATACTAATAGCTTCGTCAAGCACAAATCAATCACTAAAAATGAAATATTTAGTAAAATAATGGTAGAATTTGTTGTTAATCTTGTGAAATAATAGTATTTTAGGCTTGATAGTCTTTGTTAATATACTATTTTAAGCTTTTTCATGGAGAAGTAGGAGTCTATTAATTAGCTGTTTTTAAATTTTAAAGATTTCTGTCTGCGATGAGTGGTCTATGGCGGACCCTTTATAAATCCAGGAGTGTTGGCGACAAGCTCTCATTCAGGTTGGGCGCAAGCTGTGTAACACCTACCCACACCAGAACATTACACTATCAATAAAAGTGAGATATTTTAAGCCGATATCACAGGAAGATACAATAAGCAGATCAAAATGCAAAACGTCGATTATATCAGGGCAGGCAGGAGTTAGTAGACATTATTTTTTTAGTGTAAATCGTCGATTGTAGAATACAATATTTTTCAATTCAAAATGAGACAGAAGGGACGGTCACATCCAAAGCTTGCAGTGTGCAGGTGTAAAATAATACCCTCGTGATGGAAATATTAAAAATGCCCAAACAAGAACATACATAAACTGTACATACCATATTTTATATCAGGCACAGTAATCGAGGTCTCGGCAATGTTGGTAGCAAGGATAATTTTACGAAACCCTGGTGGGGCTTTCTGGAACACCATGGCCTGCTCCTCTGTAGTTATGGACGAGTGCAAGGGCACCAGATACCATTCATGATGAGCAGATTCCGGATCAATTTTTTCCCTACATTTGATTAGAAATGAGTAAAAAATAAAGTAATCAATATTTTTTTGACAGAGTGGAGAGATGCAACGTTAAAGGTTGGCGAAAGCGGTCACTGATAAAAATTAACATGTGGAAAAATCACTATAGTATTTTATTTAAAATATTAAAAATAAAGTTACTGAAATTAAAATCGAGTAGAAAAATTAGTTGTATTTACCGCAAACCTGCATTTTTAAGAATTTCAAACAGTTCTTCGATACTTCTAATTCCTGGAAGAAATATTAATACAGATGGTCGGGGGTCATTTTCACCATCTTCATCTATATTCTCTTCCACTGTGTCAATTAGTTCAAAAGCATTAAGGAGTTTAATTATAAATTCGAACATTTCATCAGTAATCTTGGGATTCTCAGTGTAATTCATTTTCGGCAGCTGAAATTAAAACTGCTTTGTGAATATTTTTTTAGATCTCAAAACATCAAGGCATCGAAACATCTAATTCTTTTTCAAACACTGTTTTTAAAGCACATTCAAAATTCTTATTTATCTAATATTGTATTTTAAAACACTGTATAAAAATAGCAATATTTTATACATACCATTCCTAGCTTATTTAGATTGTCTAGATAATAAATTTTCGCCGTGAACAATTTTTTCCCTGTACATGATACAATTCCTGGTTGAGTGAATGTGCGATGAACATTCGGCAGCGAGAAATAAGATGAAAATTTATCTGTATCGAATGTGGCGGACATCAATATGACCTAAAATAATTGTTTTCACATAATTACATAACACTAAGACAATAAATTTGACAAGCATGCACATTTTTTAAAGATTTATTTTATTTTCATATACATATTGGTTCAAGTATAAGTTGACAATGTTTATGATTCTACAGGCACGAGAACCAAAATTGATAATTGATTGAAATTGATCGATGAATACTTACATACCTTAACATTCCGAGAATTGCTCGAAAGTAATTTTTTAACAATAATCATTAAAAAATCCATTTCTTTGTCCCTCTCATGCACTTCGTCCAGAATAATATGGGTGCAAAAGTTCATGTTCTTATTGGCAACTGAAATTATTTAAATTATTAATAGTCAATATGATTTTTGGTATTCAAACGTAGGACTGCCAAATTCCAAAAAAAACTTTTTCCATGTTCAAGTGTTCACCATGCTAGCATTCAGGCTTGCTGAAACCCTCCAATCCCCTGGACTCCTCCCGGGGCATAAAGCCGCTGTAGGTTCCTCATAGCTCTATTATGTACTCATCGGATCTTTTTCAAGAGCTTTCGAGACTTGCAATGTCTCTTGATACACTTACACAAGATCTTTGTGCGAATGCAGACCATTTAACCCAGCAACAGCTCATCAATGCTACAGATGGAGCGTGTATAAACCCTGACAATACTCATATCCAAAACAAAGGCCTACCAACTACAATATTCTCTCAAGATATCATAAAGTAAATTTTATAATTAACCAATAATTTTAGTATTAAAGTTGAAAATCAAATGAAATATACTCACTCAACTTTTGAAGGAGAATTCCAGTTGTCACATATTGAATTCTTGTATCAAGACTACTCTTCACATCAAGGCCGACCTGTAATCAAGAAAAGTATTTAATATTTTAAAAAATTATATAAATACACAAAATGTATAAAAAATATTTTATCTAACAATCATAGAGTACCAAACAAATCTAGTAACCTCCATTTATAAATGAGAACTTTTGAAATTATCAATAGAAACCATATTTATTCAAATACGATTAGTTTTACTATAATTTCACTTAATGTGAATAACAAACTAATGTTATGGTTTTGAACATTTTTGTACTTAAAGGAAAGATCCATTAGAATTATAATAAACCCTATGATAATAATGAAAATGATTCTTACCTGATAGCCAATAAGAGTGCCCAATTGCAAGGAATTCTCTTCGCACACTCTCCGTGCGACAGATATGGCAGCAATGCGACGGGGTTGGGTCACATAGATGTTGCAATGCTTCTTTTCAGCAAAATGATGTTCTAGAATCCATTGAGGAACTTGAGTGGTTTTCCCACAACCAGTATGACCCTCAATTATAGTCACAGATCTTGTCATTATAGATTCAATAATCTGTAATATTAATATTTTTTTATCAAAGAACTATTATATAGATGTAAAATAAATATATATTATTAGTCATAAAAAGAAGGTTCAATCTCTAAAACATTTCAATTGCGGTTTGCAAACAGCACTTTTAATTATTAATAATTAACTTGGGACATGAGATGGTAGCTGATGGACTACTTGAGCCACTACATTGTTAAAATTTATAACAATAAGTTGAAATAATAAGTACCCTTGTTTTAGAGCTGTCGATTGCAAACGATTTTCTATTTTGGCTCAATTTATATTTACTGAACACCTTCATAGACACCAGGTTAGAAAAATGAGCTTCCTGCTCTGAATCCCCTACTGAAGAGAGATCCTCCAAGGTGTCCAAATTTGATCCACCCGGGATCGCCAAATCCTACAAATTCACATTTTTCAAGAAAAAAAAAACAGATTGTACAATTGCAAAATAATGTCACACCTCAACATTTTCTTGATCGGCCTATTAAAGTAATTATAAAATGTCAAGAGGTTCATTACAAACCTCCATGGCTCTAACAACTTCATTGCGTTTGTATATTTCTACATAATCCACATTCGGGTATCGTGATGTAGAGCTGCGGTGGTCACTCGGGAATATATCCTCTATTTCATCATCATTAACTTGAATTTCTCCGTTTGTCTGAGAGCCTTCAATGTGAACGACTGGTTTCATCGTCGGTTTAGAGAAATCAAAAAAGTCGTTGACTTCGTCCATGTTGAAACAAATGATATTTTGCAAAAGTACCGGCGATTTTTGTTCTTCTCGTCGATAGCTGAAAAACTGACGCGGAAACGTTATATTAAATTAAAAATGCTCTTCATCACTACATTACGGTGCCTTCTTTCTCGATTTATCGCTAGAAATCAATGACAATCAATAACACAATACATATACAGTGATTCGCGTACTGAATTTTCCCTCCCTGACCGATGAAATTCCCAACAATAACAAAATACAATTTTACAATCCACAAATGAGAGTTCAGTGTTGCCAGAAAGATGGCTGATAAAAATTATTATCTCAGCACCAAGTCGAAAGACAAAAAAAAAACCAAGCAGCTTAACACCCAAGAAAACCTACAAACATAGCGATAAAAAAATTTTAAACGCTCATTGATATTATTTAACTGAACCATCACCATCAGAAATCAAATTGTTAAAATGTCGTTTTTCGTTTACTATATTGGTTAAATTCTTGATGGACAAAAATTTTAAGCATTTTTTTACAGATAATGCATTATCACACTTGCACCAATTGAAATATTAGATTGATCAAATGAATTCACTATAACCAAAGCTTATTAATATATTTAAAAAAATATTATAACTATGGGTATTAAAAAAAAATTTCACATGATGCAAATATTGTTATAACGTTATGTTTATAGTGATAACTCATAATTTAATTTTTAATTATAATTTGGTTTTAATTTTTTATGCAAAACAATGTGACTTATTAAATCTAAATTTTCATTTAAAAATATGTACACTGTATTGCTAGTTAAATTTTCAGCAAAAGTATAATATTTTAAAGTACAATTTAGTATAAGTAACTTTTTGGTGACAATTTGATATAAATTATTTACAAAAGCAGTTAAATAGTGAATTAAAAAAATTTCAAATGTGGCAGTACTGAATTAAATAATATTAATAGACAAAGGAATGCACAAATCAGAGACAATAATTTCAACAACACGTGCTTTCATAAAAATTTGATTTTTATACTATTTAAAAAAAAATATATATTCATGATTTTATATAATAAAAAAATTATTCACACACCAATTGATTTCCATTTATCAAATCAGTAGGTAATTTTGGGATCGAACTAGAAAGGTTGTCTTGCCGTTGTCTTTTGGCAACACTGAATTCACCGTGCTGTAGTTATATGTATTTTTGGCAATGAAGGTGCGGAGGGGTGAAGGATATTAGAGCGTTCAGTGGTACTTCAAATTGTGATAAAAATATTAGATTATTTCAAATGGCGACCTCATTTCTTTTAGGAAATGCCAGGCTTTTGAGGTTGTCAACAGGGGTGAGCATATTTACAGTTTGTGTTCAATTATTTTAGTTGACATTATGTAATGATTTTTTGCATATGGATTTATCGCTATAACTTTACTTATTTAATTAACTGTAATATTTAGGTTTCAAAATTGTGGTCACCATCGGGAGCGTTCAGGCAGTTTGAACGAAATGGGCGAGGTTTCTGCGTCGCGGTGTTACACAAAAAGCCCTCCCCGGTCGGCGGCACAGGTGCCGGAGAATGGCTAGTGACGTACGGCAAGTGAGTGACGGGAATATTGCACAAACCGTGTCTTTTATCGACAAATTTCTGATCGAATTTTAACCAATTTTGTAATTTTAGGTTCGCATCTGTTGCTAATTACAATAGGAACATCCATCTGTCCGCAGCGTTACTGGAATCGCGTGACGTTCTTGCCCCAACTTTCCCCGATTCCGTATCCGAAGGTGACGTCAAGTACGTATCTGTCAATTAGACTATGATTTATTGCGGTAGCGGTGCCGATTTAATGTCGATCGATTGACTTATCAGGATTGACCGAAAGCCCGGAGAGAGTGTACAAGAAGATGAGGTTGTTTGCGAAATCGAAACCGACAAAACTGCCATGCCGGTTATGGCGCCGACCTCGGGAGTCATCGAGGAGTTTTACGTGCAGAGTGGAGATACTGTAAAAGCTGGCCAGAAGCTCTTCAGATTGAAAGTGGGAGCTGTAGCAGCCAAGGCTGCATCCCCCGCTGCCAGTGCGCCTCCTCCGGCTGCCAGTGCGCCTCCCCCGGCTGCTGCTCCTGCTGCAGCTCCGTCTGCACCTAAGCCTGCTTCAATGCCACCTCCACCCCCAACTCCCAGGGTCAGTATATCAATTCTTAAGATTCATGCTTTTAAAAGTTAGGTACATGCAACTTTTTATCAATAAGGTTCTTTTAAAAATTATCATTAATTTAATCTTCAATCCCCTTAAATATATTATTTTCTCATGGTATTAATTGAATTAACTTTTTGTTTATGTAATCTATCACGGATCAAGATTGATCTGGTAATGTCGAAAGCCATGGGATTGATTTTATTTTGTGAATTTCTATTACTTTCAAAAATGAACATGAAATATTATAAAATATTAATAATAGTATTTTTTTGTTTAGCCTTCATCTGGTCCAGCAGCGTCTATTCCTGTGGCGGCTATTCGCCATGCTCAAGCAATCGACTCAGCATCAGTGAAGGTACGAATGATTTACTATTGCACCAAACAATATTTAAAACATTGAAATAACCGTAGTAATGATTTTTATTCGGTAGTAACCTTCAAAGTCTCGCAAGTCAAAATTTTTGGCTGGTAAAAATCTGTCTGGTCAAATCAGAGTAAAACTAGAATCATTTGAGTTTTAATATCAGTGATATTTCACTGGGAATATATATAATACACATCTTAAATGATTATATTTGCATTCAGATCCCCCCTGCAGACTACAGCAAGGAGATTACAGGTACGCGCACAGAGCAGCGAGTGAAGATGAATCGTATGAGGCTGCGTATCGCTCAGAGATTGAAGGAGGCTCAGAATACCAATGCCATGCTGACCACTTTCAATGAAATCGATATGAGGTACTCTTTTGCACAGCTTTATTTACCTTTAAGTACCTTGAGGTATTCTTTTTTTACTTAAACACTAAAATCATTAATCTAGATTTATTAGTCATTTTATATGCAATTTTAATGCTGTCCTTATTATTAAAATTGTCATTGACCTGGATAGTTTTTTCCTTATACAACTGTTATGAAAATATCTTAACCTTTATTGTACTTTTCTTTTTATCTCTAATGAGATAATATTGTTCTTGACATTGAATGTTTTGTCTAGAACTTAGAAATAAATGACGATAGTGATATATACTTTTGACCCCATTATTACTCGTATCTAATATTATCGTCACTCTGTTGAATTAACCTAATAATTTATCACTTGATTTAATTTCTTTTATTTAAAAATAATTTTATTTAAACTATCAAATTTCAAATTTATCTTTTCTTCAATAAAAAAATCATTGATTATATTTATTATTGGCCAGCGGTTTTTATTAAAATTTTACTTGACTTATTTCATCTTTGTAGCCAAATTATGAGCTTCCGGAAAGCAAATCTTCCCGCCTTCCAGAAGAAGTTTGGACTTAAGTTGGGTTTTATGTCTCCCTTCGTGAAGGCCGCCGCTTACGCTCTTCTGGACCAGCCCGTTGTCAACGCTGTGATTGATGGAAATGAAGTTATTTACAGGTACAAATATTTACTTTCAAGAAATATTTAATTTATCTTTTTACAATATTCCATCTAATTAATCACTTTTTTTTATCTCATAAAATACTGTTTATATTTTACTTACCATTATTATTATTTCATATAGAGTTTTGTACATATTTTATTAATTAATATGCCTGTTTTCTAACTACATGTGTCCGTTTGTCTCTTGATGCTATTTTCAGAGACTTTGTGGACATTTCGGTTGCTGTGGCGACTCCCAAAGGACTCGTTGTACCTGTCCTGCGTAACGTTCAGGACATGAACTACGCAGACATTGAATTAGGAATTGCAGCTCTTGGAGAAAAGGCCAAGAACGGTAACATACTTTACAATCCTTTTTGTTGATAAAACTTTTAAATCATTGTCATGGTGCAAATCAGTTTCAAAATAATATCGTACCATACTACGAGCTCTAAGCCTAGCTCCACATTGTCAGGCAACTGTGCTATTTTTGGTGTGCTCATGACCTTGGACCCAATCAATCTTCAATCATAACAAGTAATTTATTGATGTGACAGAATTTCGTCGCCTGAGAACGAGTTTGATTTATTAATTTATTTGTTTCTGCCTGTGAAATATTTGTGAATTCTTAAAAATGATTTTTTTCGTATATTTGATGATCTAAATTTACTACGCTATATTCTCGCATAATGATACGTAGAACTTATACAGCTATTTTTAGTTTATATGAGCTGTCAATTACTGTCCAATTATTACATCAGTGAATGTTAAAGTAATTGCTTTGAAGTATTTTATTCATATTTGAGGGATTTTAAAGTACAAATTTACTTACTGGATATGTTAATAAAGAAATTCTTCAATTGTATCTCTAAGCTATTGAATGTTAAAATATGGTTTCTAATGCTGAGTATCTCTTAGTTTGTTCATGGTCATAAAGTCAATTTTTTTTATCAGGACAACTTGCCATTGAGGACATGGACGGAGGCACCTTCACCATCAGCAATGGCGGAGTATTCGGGTCCCTTATGGGCACTCCCATCATCAATCCTCCCCAGTCAGCAATTTTGGGGATGCATGGAACCTTTGAGAGGCCCGTCGCTGTCAATGGACAGGTAACTTCAAAGTTATATTAATGATGATATCACCAGTATTTATTTTAAATAAGACGTGGCTTCAACTTCCAAACGTGTCGCAAACGTTCTTTCTTTGACCCCATTCGTCTGAATTTGTTCGGATTTGTTGGATTTTTGGCAGTTAAACTCTCAATATTTTTCTCTTGGTCACATTCAATGCATTTATACTTTTTAGTTATTTTAAATGTTATCGTATTTATATATATATATTACATCTTCTGTTTCGATCAATATATTTACTATTTTAGGTTGTAATCCGGCCAATGATGTATGTAGCCCTGACCTACGATCATCGACTGATTGATGGTCGCGAGGCTGTGTTGTTCCTGAGGAAGATCAAGGACGGAGTGGAGGACCCAAGGACCATCCTGGCCGGTCTATAAATCAATCTGCTAGCGAGCCCTTACAAATTTGATAACTTATACTAATTAGTAGTGGCTGATAATATATTAGGTGGCTAAAATATCACTTAAATCACTATTATGCACATTTCTGAGCCTTATTGATTTAAAAAGAATATTGCAAGGATATCAGCCCATCGATTGATTATATACTGAAATTCTGAAAACAGTTCACGGAGAAGTCACAATTTCATCGACCATACAGCATATTGTAAATACTTAAAGGAACTTGAATCCTGTTATTGTTCTCATAAAGCTATTTATATTTGTTAACTATTTAATTATTTATTTGTCCATCCATCGTTAAACATAACTTTGTAAATCATAAGTATTACTCGTTTTGCTGTCAAGTGGTGAATTTTCGGAAAATTGATGATTCCTTATCTTGTTTGAAGAGTTAATGAATTTTTTGTATAAAATACAATAATTTATTGCTGGCCACTACTTTGTGTCCAACTTCCGGGAAATATTTCCATTTTCCTTTGATTCATTTCACTGCCCATCTGTGTATTGTCTTGTCTATTTTTTTTAGTTTTTTTTTTCTAGTTAGATAATTATACATCATAATTGCAAGTTTTACTTAGCAGCGCTTGGCAGCATGATCACAAATTCGAGTCCCGAAGCAACAATAACCCTATCATTTTATTTTTCTAAAACAGTTCATCAGTTTTTGATTAGTAAACACGAAGTACATCAAATTCAAACGATTAAAACAAACATCATTTTAGTTCATATAAATGTGAGTATTATTTATAATATTTAATTTTTTTAATCTTTATTTCAAATTTAAAACTTATGCTTTTATAAGTTTGTATGTATGTACAGATCTTTGGTACATGTAGTGATTGATGCAGTCGCCCAATGTAAAATAAGTAACATAATAAAAAAAAACATTAAATAATCAATCTTTTTATTACAATTCATCTTGATTTTTAAAATTATATTTGCACACACTATGATCTTAAACAGACTCCGCTACATGATTTAGAGCAGGGTTATACGGGTTATGTACTTTGCTCCGTCGAACAATAATCAGATATTATGTGATGATGGTTTATTTAAGTCGGCTACACATGCTGCGACACACATCTGAATGGCCAAGCGTTTCTTTATTTCTTATGGCTTTGTCTGAGTTGACTACAATAAAGAGGACGCTTCTGGTAAGTTAGTTGCAGCGTGCGTAGTCGGCTCTTTAATACTACACAGTGGACATGGCTTTTGGTCTTATAGCAAGTCAATATGTTCCCGATTTAGGCTGACAGTTTAGGATATGGAAAGGAGTAAAATTAATAAACACAGTTTTTAAAAAAAATTCATTATATTTTATATTCAAATTACATTTTGCCAACGTTGACAAAAAAGCAAATGAGGAAATAATAGTAAATTATCAACATAAATAAAATCAAACTCAAGTATTGAAAAAATATAAAATATTTGAAACAGATAAAACGTAGAAACATATGTAACATAGTTTTCCATGATTTATGAGAAAAATCTCTTCGTAAGTGAGTGATTGGCGGTAAATCGACAGGAATTTAATTGAAGGTCAAACACATTGTCTTCAAATGGCAGAGACCAGTGGCTACTGTAGTGTAATTGCTATATATAGTGAAACATATAAATTAGATATATTCCTGTGTTATCCATTAAATTATAACAGTAGAAAGACAAAACAAACAATGAAATGAAATCAATGGATCAATGCATCAATACTTTTGGGTTTCATGTCTGTAGACATATCGAATGTTGATAAATTCACAAATAAGTTTGATTACATCATTATTCTTGTCTCGAGAAAAGAGAGGAAGAAGCCAAGCATGTTACACCTGAATAAATGCTGGATAAACTCGGATACTTGGTATTATACTTCCCTTGCAGGGGCATTTCTGAAAATTTATTTCTAACATATGGAAATAACTTTATTGAATTTTCAATATAGCAAAGTGTCGTTAATTTTTTATGCTACAAAATCGTAAAAAATATGGTGCATTTTTTTCTTTGGGTAATAATCTATGAGTTTTAAAACATGAGTTTATGGAGTAGTTGCTTATGAGTAAAGATTTTATTTTTTGTCTTTTTAAGTTATTTTTTGAAGCATCGCTGACGAAAATCTGACCTATTAGATTTCGACCAGAGCAGAGAGCGCGCAAGGCGATAGTTTTCAGCCAACAGAAAAAAAGAAGGGGAGGAACCCCGGGGGTGTCTTCCGCCCCGCCAGGCTTCATGAATACAAATACGATTACTTATCTCCGTGCGAGGGCTAACTTGAGACATTTCTATGCAAATGGGGCGCGGGTGAGGGTGGAAAAATCCGCACCCTCGCGACTGTCTTCTAGACCAGGGGATGAAGAACAAGGAAGAGGAAGTCGGACTGAGATATTATAGGTTTTCGTGGCGTTCATCTTGGCAGGTAATAACTGCGTGGGATGGAATATTACGCGGAAACGCCGAAGAGGCCATTAGGGTTTAAATAATTCAGAGTTTAAATACGCGTTATATGAAGATCTTTAGAAAAGGCTACAACTATTCGTCTTAGCAAAAATCTGTTTAAAATTTTTCTTTCGTAAAGAATCTGACCAATGAGATTTCTATTTGTATTTTTAGAAAATATCAATGGCAAGGGAAAATTCTTTGTTCAGGTAGATCGACTATGGTGATAGTCCAAGAAAAATCTGAAAATAAATTTCTTCAGCGTGATCATCACATATAAACGCCTGAAAGTAGTCGTCCAAATATTTATTTATCCATACCATACCTCAAAGGTATGTAATTGATTTTATAATATTTATATAAATATTTATTTGGTCTACTCCAGAAATTTCCAGTCAAATGGTGAAAAAACATGATTTTACTGAAATATGAGATATATTTTAATCGGCTTATTAACATATGTTTGATAATATTGTATTGATAATTTTTACTGTGATAATTGTTAATTTATAATCTAGAATGTAAATGGAATTTGCACAGTGAAAAAATATATTTATTATTTATAATAAATATCTATTTGAGTTCTGACTTGTGATTGAGCCAATTCTTGCAAAACGTATAGTATAATTGGATTTCTAACTAACTGAAATTGAAACGTTGAATTTCGGGTCTTCTTTATAAACTATGATATAAAATATTGATATCGTATTACATGAGTAAATTTATACATTCGTTGTGGAAGGTACTAGCATGTATTTTTTCAATTATTTATAACATAGTTATCATGGGGCGGCATGAATAAGTTTGCATAATATATAATATACTTTCCTTCCGTTTTCGCTGCATTGCCTACCTTAGACAGAGTAGTTGTGGGTCAACTTACCCTGACACAACTGACAATCGACCAAGGAATTGCCACCAGGAATTTTTCGACAAAATATTTGCCGTTTACAATGCGATTATTACCAAAAAGAATTTGGTGTAAATATTTGTTGCTGCGGGTGTAGGGCGCTTCACAAGCACGGGGTATGATTACGATCCACACATGTATAAACGGATATAGTAAAGTAGGGTTGGGCAAAATTAAACCAGCGGATATATACGATGATATTTTGAGTAAAATTTATTTATGCCATTCTGTACCCTGAGCGTGTGTAAAGGATCGGTAATGGAGAAGTGGACTTGGAATTATTGTGGAGGGATGTGCTCTGGAAGTACGAAAGCTTGCTGCAGAAGGAGTATCAGACCTAAACGCCAGAGCTCTGTAAGGAAAGGATTATATAATAATGCTATTGGAGAGCAGCTATACGTAGATTTCGAATATAAAACAGCGGCGTAGAAGAACCCGGGGACCCATTACACTATTTTCCCCTTAGAAAACCATGAACACTGGTTCAGGATGAGTAGGTATATGGTCAGTGAAATTCTCAGGAGAGACACTCGAAGAAGAAGAGTTGAAAAAGTATCGATTCTTATTGATCTTAGTGGCCAGATTCTTTAGATATACTGAATCTTGTAGTGAATTTTAAACATACTTATATAGCGATAGGTAAAATCTATTATTACTACAAGAATGACTGCTTACAGTGAGTTTCTATACAAAATCGTATCATGGTGATAATTTAAATGAGATCTGTTTATTAAGCCGTTGAAAGTTTTGGTTAAAAGTGAGTATTATTATTACAGTAAAATAGCACCTGCCATGGTTTTTTTTTATTCGATGGTTGCCGTTCAGCCCTGGAGCAGCGGGTGTTGGCCGCAGTTATGGCAACTCCCCGGGCAAGTTCCGCCTGCAGTCCGGCACTTTCGGGACTTCGCTGCATTTCCTAAAGCTTCGCTGCAAAACGGGGGCTGCTTACGTTCCGCCGGAAGTTCGCAGTCTTAATATCGCGCCGGACTTAATTGCAGGGAGACCAGACCCGCAAGCAGAGCTGACGCCGAGCCCGATCCGGTCGGCTTAGACCGCCGATAGTTTGCTCCAAGTTTCTGCAGCCCCCACCAGCCTCCGAGTCTCCACCCCCCCCCCTGGCTTCACCTCAGATGCAACAATCATACTTCCAACTATTACTTACTCAGCGAAAACAGCTTTGAGGGCCATTTTTTCGGGCGATTTGTTAAGGCAGTTGCTTCTAGCCTTTTCTAGCCGAAATCGTGTCATTTAATTAATTTAATTGTCACTTTATTTTTCTATGTCGAAAGTTAATTTTTTTTACCAAGTATTAAGAAAACTATAAATTATATTTACCAATTTTTTATTATTTAATTTACGTCCATTTTTAGGGTAAAATAAAATTTTGAAGATGTTAAAAAATTGGATAAAATGACGACTTTTCAAAACCAAAGTTTGTTAAAGATTTTTTTTTTTTTAATTTTTAAATTTATAAGACGCACATGGTTTATATTTAATATTTCAATTCCAATTGAAAAAAAGACTTTTAAATGTTTAGGATTCTTGGAAAACGTACCGTACGAATCTCCAAATTCCTACACTTTAATCGGAAAAACACATATTTATCATATTAATAGTAAATTTATAAGAAATAAAAATATATTGTGTTCGGAAGAAGGGATGTATCATACTTTTTGCATTTAAATATTTTTGATTGGTGCATTCGCAAAACGGACTAGAAAATGATTAAAAAAAATCGATTATGGGACCTAAACCCTTAATCGGTTGTTAGTTGTGACGCAAAGTATGCAGAGGGTTTAAATTTTCAAACCACCTTCAAACCAATTTATTAATTAATATTTTAATTTTATACTATTTACACTCAGCCATAGCATCGTATGAGAAAATATATACACAAAAATTGATGCCATATCTTTTATGTTGATACCTTGCCTATATACTTGCGAAACAAGGGGACATATGTATAAATATCAATAGCATCCGAACTCTCCGCATTCGTACGATTTAATAACAAGTCCATACATTTAAGTGCCTTTTTATGATAATTGGGTAATTTATGGCAAAACAAATCTCTTCTTGCAGAATCCGCCCAAGAAACTTTGGTCGTTACAGAGGCGGAATGCGCAGCCGAGAGGAAGGGGGAGCTCGCCCCTCAGCACCCCTACAGTACCAGTGCAACCCCCCGATATTATAACGATGCTTTATAAAATGGCCGATATTTTTGCACACACACATAAAACTTACTAAGGGTGACTTCTGTTAAAAAAAAAACACAAGAATTTAAAATAATTTTTTGTGTTTTTTTTTTAAACTCATGAACGGTTATTTAAATCTCTCACCAGCTACATTTCAAATAATCAAAAGTAAATATTACAGTGTTTTCGTATATATTATATAAGGGCTTTAAATAATATTTCTCTCTATTTTATTCTCCGCGTATAATAAATATTTTTTAAGATTAAAATTAAGTCTAATTATAAATGAACTGCTGGTAAAATGACACACATGCTTTGGTAAATTCACTGTAAGGAAAAGATATTCAACATTTTAAAACTCTTGAAGAAATATTAGTGAATTTTTACAGTAAAATACTTTACAATTACAATCAATATTATATTTTTATCGACTCGATATGAATTTGAGGAGTGACGTCACAGTACACAGTTGGCCGGGTCAGCCTAGTTGAACGTTCACAGCCAAACTAATATTAATGAATTCTCTTTGTTGGTGTCTCGTGGCTCGTGACAGATCAAAGAAGCCCGAAGCTGGCCATAAGTTGATCCTCATGAGCCTCGTTGCCAGGGGGCGAAGCACCAGGCCGACGTCCAGTCTCTGATCAATTGATCAATCGAAATGGCTAACGAGCTATCAAATATATTTCACGAATTGAAAAAAATCGCTGTTTTGGTGATTACTCAAAAAAATTAGCCACCAATTTATTTCCCAGTTTCCGTCAAAATGACCAACGCAAGTCAAACTACAGTGTGTCCAAAAAGAGCATCGGGTATTTGTTAGTTCAGTAAAATAAAAACTACTTGTAATCAAGTATTTTTTTAAATGTTGATTATAAGAATACTAAATGAAAAATTATTTCAAAAAGACGATGTTATCCAAATGATGACCGTTATGCTGCTGGTACTCTTCTAATCTGGAACAAAGATTGCTGATAACACGCTGATACATAGCCCTCGATATTGCTGCCATTTCTGACCTGATGTTTTGTTTCAATTCCGTTAGGTTCGTCGGATTATTCTCATAAACTCTACTTTTAAGGTATTTTCATACAAAATAGTCAAGAGGGCTAAGATCGGGGCTTCTGGGAGGCCAGTTGATGTTAGCTCTACGTGAAATGACCTTATTAGGGAATAATTCGTTAACAGCTACAATTCATTGATTGGATGTATGGTTTTGTTGGAACCACGTGAAACCTTGAAACTCCTGCAACTCTGGGCCCAAAAATGTTCGCAGCATATCGCAATAACGGTCACTATTCACATTCACTCGATACTCTTTTTGGACACTGTATATTGAAAAAAAAATATTTCAGTCGTAAAATAAAAATATATTATTTGAAGGTATTGAATATTGCGCGAGGAGCAGACGCCTCCTTACGTGGTGCGAGGGGGTTGGGGGTTGGGGGTTGGGGGTGGGGGTGTATTGAAAACGGCCGTCCAAGTTCTTGACCGTGTAATGAGATTAGCCCCGCCGCCCCCGCCCCCGCCCCGAGCAGCCCCGGGCGTCTTGCCCCCGGAGGTGGGCCCGGGGCGCCGCGGCTGGAAATGCGTCTGCTCTTTCAGGACCCTTCCGATAAGCAACCTTCTTAGAATTACGAGCCCCTCTCGTCAAGGTCAAGTATCTATTTTATACTAACGCAAAAAAAAAAAAAACGAAATATTTAATAAAAATTACACGTCTCTGTTTTATAAATAACAGAGATCAACAGTTACTGACGCATTAGTTTTTTAATATTTAATAATTCTATTTTATTTTAAAAAAAAAAACAACATTTGCTCATCCATTAAAAAAATTCCTTTATTTTATTTTAAAAAAAGCTGCAATTGATCTCGTTGTATTATATTATACTTCAGCAATTTTTATGTTTGTCATCAGTGAAAGCATCTGAAATTAATTCAGGAATTAGAAATATACAGAGTATTAGTATGTTAAATACATAGTATTGATAAATCACTAGGCATTTTAATAATTTAATATGTACTATTGTATTCTTCATCAAGTGCCTCTTCTCAGAGAAGGTTGGCGACCATTTCACTGAACATATACTCATGCTGAGCCAGTGTTCATGGTTTTCTAAGGGGAAAATAGTGTAGTGGGTCCCCGGGTTCTTCTACACCGTAGATTTGAAGGAAAAGTTTGCGTATTGCTGCTGTATAGCAATATTATATAATCTTTTCCTTACAAAACTCTGGCGTTTAGATCTGATACTCCTTCTGCAGGAAGCCACAGAAACCCTTCACAATCATTCCAAGTCCACTACTCCATTACCGATCCTTTACACACGCCTAAGGTACAGAATGGCAGCTTTGCACAACCAACAGAATGGGGAGAGCGGGGAGGTGTACAATTGTATATGTATGCAAATCTTAAAAAAAAAAAAAAAATTACGTGTACATCCCCTTTTGACATTACAAATATAAAGTTTGTACCGTTGTATTAGTATATATAAAACTGAAAGAATTCCTAGATCACGATCAAAGGCAAGATTTCCCAAAGCCCTCAACAAGTCGGAGCTCGCAGTGCCGGCGCCCACTCTCACCCCATCTCCACCCCATCCCCACCCCCTACCCCTACCTGTTCAGAATTAATCCAAGTTCTCATAAGCGAAGAAACAACTTGGCCAGTATTTAAGTCCGGGCGGAACATTTCGCAAACTGACCGTTGGCCAACTGGCCTCAAAGGCTTAGGGCGTCGATTTATGCGCGGACTTGCCAATGCCGTGAGTTATTGCGCATTTGGGTGCGGCTATGAATGTTGGATGGTGTCTCCGGAACTTCTCAGGCTTTAATACTTACTTTGTGAATTTATCGCTCGCCAGGAGGAACTTTGTGTGGACTTGGAGCGCGGAGTGTGTGGACGGCGGGCAGGCCGGATGTTTGGTTATTTATTATTGAGCTCGCTGGCCCCTCTGCATAATATATCGCTGAAGGGATATCTTGAAATTTTGAAGGTTGTATCGATGTAAAAATGTGCTAAGTTGTATTGTTCCTGACGATTTAAGGCAATCGCATCAAAGCTTTAAATTAATATACTGCACTAAATAATCCTTTCAATGCCATCTATAATAAATCGAAGAACTCAACGGAGTCGATTAAAATATACATGCCAAGTTGTATTTTGTGAATTTAAACCATAGGTTCCCAAACTATTTTGTCCCGTAGATCCCTTGTTGAGTTTTCCTGTTTTTCGTAGACCCCCTGCCTTGTTAATATTGCATTTTTACAAATTCATCAACTTCAAACATATTTTTGACATCTTATATAGAACAACTCACTTTCATAGGGTTTACTGTACAATGGATTTAAAACATGTAAAGTTAATTATACCTATATTAATTAAAAACACACAAAATAAAAATATAGGAACATTAAAAAAATCTACATTTTTGACAGAGAGTACTTGGTGGAATTCCATTTTAATGTCTTAAATAGAATAAAATACTTGAAATGCCAGCGTGAATGGTTGGCATTATAACGAATTCTATTCGTCACAAAGTACATAGGTACAATCTGTGTTCGGTGCATTATGACATTTACGGAATGCCTAAATTTCGGTGATGACCTGTTTAAATGGGATCCACTCTCGTAGACCTCCATTTACAGTTCGTGGACCCCCGATGTAATTTTTCGCTGTCATAGACCCCTTGCAGGGCGGAATCGACCCCTGGGGGTCGATATTGACCACTTTGGGAACCAGTGATTTAAACGGTTACACTACATTTCATTTAATTAATTTATTTTTAGCGATAGTCACAATTATAAAAAAATTCATAGAACTCAGCTGTTAAATGTATTATTTAAATAATAATAATCACATGTTTGTGTATATGATAAAAGAAAGGCTGGTGCCAGAAGGTGTTATTTAATATTCATTTTCAGATGTCTAATTTCGTTACATTTCATTGGCAACTAATTGAAGTACTTCGCTGAGGACCGGTCCCATGTGGGCTTGCCCAAAGGAGCTCGCTGCTGACAGGGTCCTGCGCTTCCAAACCTGTGTTTCCCGGTGCTCAAAAAGGTGGCACCTCCTCACCGAACCGCAACATATATTTAAAACCCAATAAAAAAAATGTTATGGTCAATTTTATAGTAGTTGCTCGTAAGGGGATAAAAGCAGGCCTTAAACATTTTGTGCCAAATAAAATGTACACAAAAATAAAAAAAAGTAATGTAACGTATGTAAATGTAATGAAAAACGCATGTTTTAGTAAAATAATTTTTATTGAATCTTTTTCAAACTTCTTTTGATATTATGTGAACATATGTTACGCCTTAAGGGTCTTGCTATCTAACCTTGTTTGGCGTCCATCCCCCGTCTGCCACAAAAAAGGACCGTATTACCTAGCGAAATCGTGTCATTTAATTAATTTAATTGTCACTTTATTTTTCTATTCCGAAAGTTGATTTTTTTACAGAGTATTGAGAAAACTATATATTATATTTACCAATTTTTTATTATTTAATTAACGTCCATTTTCAGGGTAAAATAAAATCTTGAAGATGTTGAAAAATTGGATAAAATGTCGACTTTTCAAAACCAATGTTTAATCTTTTATTTATTTCAATTTATATTTAATCTTTTAATTCCAATTGAAAAAAAGACTTTTAAATGTTTAGGACTCTTAGAACAGGGACATGACGAATCTCCGAATTCCTACACTTCAATCGGAAAAACACATATTTATCATATTAAAAGTAAATTTACAAGAAATAAAAAAAATATTTTGTTCAGAAAAAGGGATGTATCAAACTTTTTGCATTTAAATTTTGTCGATTGGTGCAGTCGATTTTTCGCAAAACGGACCAGAAAATTATTAAAAAAAAACTCGAGTATGGGACTTCGACCCTTAAAGGTTGAGAAGCGCGGGTTTGAAGAAGGAGGCTTTAGTGTATGTGGGGCGGGCACTGCAGGCAGATTCCGTGAGGAGACATTATAGGGGCGGGGGAGGAGGTGGACTTGCTTGTATGAAATTAATTTCAGCCCTGATTACATTCGGCGGACAGGGGGAGGCGTGGGGGATTTTTGGACAAGACTCAATTGGGAATAGATTCGCAGTAGGCCTCGACGGGGCAAGACGGACGGGGGTTGAAGGGGGATGGCCGAGGGGGTGGGGGCAATTAGGCAGAATATTCACTAAGGAGCTCCTCTCTAATTCATTACGAGATGTGCCGAATGAAATGACTATTTATGGGCTTCGTTTGCCATTAATGTGCCGCCGAACAGTCTAGAATCTAATCTAATCTGTAAACTAATACGTTACAATCATACAAAACAAATAAATTGTTTCAAATTCAATCTCAAAATATCCATTTTTTTAGTAAAAAATATTCGTGTTATTAATAAAATATTACGAATATAATTTATTGATGTATTCAAATTATACAAACACTGTAACAAACATTTGTTTATTAAGGGATAAATAATGAAAACTCAAATAATAAATAATGTAATCCTTAAACAATGAAAAAAATACAGACAACCATATTTAAAATTTTTATCTGATATGTTTTATATTGAAATATTCTGATATTTGCTAATTACTTGCTTAATTATATGAATTATACGTTCAATTATTTTTAACATGCTACGATAAAACTACATATTTTGGATTAAAATTTACAATTATTTTATAGGAGTCATCATTCAAAGTACTCATAAATTTTAGTAAGATCTTTTATCTTATATTAAATACATATTATGAATAAATTGACACTATAATTATATCTTGTTTATAGTAAAATAATGTATCGTAGACTTAAAAACTACTACTATATTTTATTCTACAGTACTGGAATCTAAATTGCACTCACGAATGCTTGTGACGTCATGTCGTACTTTATTATTTTCAATGGATGTATTTTCATAACTGAATAGTGTCTACGAGTCACAGATTTGGTAAAAAAGAGTAATGTAAATTATTTAATGAATTTTCATTAAAATATCGCAAGTACTGTGCAAATATTAATACCTTGTACAGATAAACCTTCACTAGTAAAATTTACTTCGTAAATTCAAAGTTTCGGTATTTTTTTTTTCATGAAGGTTTGAATCGTATTGTTTTCATACCGGAAGTCGTTTTTTGATCTTACATCAAGCTGGGGGTGTATCGTAAGTCAGTGCCGGCGGGTTGAGCAAGTCAACTGTAGCTGGAAGAGTCGTTAATTTACCTATCACAACAAATCTGAAATCCGGCGGGCGAGGACAAAGGCACGCCGGGGGGCGGGGAGGGGGCTCAGGGGGGCTCAGGGGGGCACAGGGGGGGCTCAGGGGGGAGTATCGCAAGTTATCTGGGGGCCGGGGGCTGACTTCTCCTTAACGACAACTTGCAAGACCTTATCGAAGTTGGGGAGCGCCCCTCCTCCCCCGCCAGACAATGGACCGCCGAGGGTAGCGCAAGGATTTTTTGTCGGAGGCTTCGTTGGATTGCGGGACTATTTTTAAATTATATGTAATGTAAACATATTCAAGATCGTTGAGTTTAATCTGAGTACAAAAAAATCACGTAAAATATATATTTTTTAAATTTTTGATATAAAAATATATAAAAATATGCAAATTTCGCACATAAATGTATGTGCATAAAAAATTGTAAACCTAATTTCTCATCGCAGATCTATTAGGAAAATATATTTCGATACAACACAAATATAATTAATGATAAGGGTAATAGTTTTGGCATGACTAGTTTTTACCAACAGACTTGACAAACCATCCAGTTTTGTTCTGCATCTGATGATGATCAAGTCTGTTGGTCGAAACTAGTCATGCTAAAACTATAATAAACTCAAAGTGAAGGAAGTATAAAAAGTTACCCATATCATTAATAAAAAAATGGATCTTCGCTAATCAAATGCCTTGTCCTCTAACATGAAAAAATATAATTATATTGTACTTAAAATATAAAATTGCGCTATAGAAAGACTCGGGGACCCACTATACGATATTCCCATAGAAAACCATGAACGTTGGCTCAGCATGAATATATGCTCAGTGAAATGGTCGCCAACCTCCTCTAAGAAGAGGCACTTGATGAAGAAGAGATTATATAATCGGAGTGTGGAATGTATTTGATTTTATTATTATTAAATAAAGCATTTAAAATTGTGTCACTTTGAGAAAACATAAAACAAAACAACTTATTATTTTATGGATGGAAAACTAGGTTTTTGATAATCTAAAATAAAATTCTCACCTGTTATTTATATAGATAAATCATTAGTATTTTTCTTCTAATTTAATTTGAAGTGTCCAATTCATATTTGCGGATTACCCAATAAACCGCCCCTAATCCCGCGTACCTTCTCGAGGAGGGAAGGTGTTTATTGTTGTAGTTGTTAGCGGCGGGCTGGAGACCCGCGGCCGATTCTGCCACCCACCACCCGACTATCAGCTGTTCAGGTATTAACCCACACTAATAATTAAAATAAATATAATGTTTACCACAATTGTTCGTATTTTTAATTATTAATTTTATTCCAGATGCAGATTTAATAATACACTGTAATAATAGTCTATTTTACAAGTCTAAACATCTGATTATCAAAGCGTCTAGTGGGTGTGAAATTATTATACCGATGCGCAGTTTAATCGTTGCACCAATTACTATAAATTATTTAATTAAGACACAAAAAAATTCTGTTCATCGATACTTCAATATATATATTTTTTATAATGATTGTTTAATTATAATTGTTTCGCAGAGTTTCCGGTTCCCGCTGGCGTGACGGAAGCCCTTCGTTTCAGCCAGGCTCGTTGGCTTGTCGGCTGGCTGTTCCGATAGGGGTGCGGGCCGAGGAGCCCTGCGGGGTATCTCTGAGAAACTTGTCTTGGGAGGTTTTTGAGTTGAGATAGTTATAACAAGCAAACAAGACCCCTGTCATAATAACTTTGAGGTATAGATATCTGGGGGAGGGGGTGGGCGCCGGGGGAGGAGGGCACCCTGGCTACGAAATCGCGAAGGATACTACCGAAGCACCGATAAAAAATCAGAGCCTATTAATTTAACATACAATAAATATCTATTATACATTTACATTAGAGTTATTATGGCGAATTCTTCCTCCTAGACTAAAATCTTTTATCAAGAAACATACTAAAAGATGGAACAATAAAATGTTTTTTTTTATAATGCTGAGCAATGTGCCAACGAATGATGAAAAAATAGTCCATGTCCTTGAAATCTTGTGACACAATTCCCGAAGGACTCCCGCTAAAAATCTGCGTCATCATATATGGAATCAATTTTTTAAGCACGGGATCACGCTGAAAATACAAATACTTGTATGGTTAAAGCTGCCTATAGATGTTGCTTCATAACCGACAACATAAGTGTTACTAGCTAATATTATCTTTATTTATGTTGTTATTTTGCCTCTCCTCAGAGGAGACTGGCGACCATTTCACTGAGCATATACTCATGCTGAGTCAGTGTAGTCCGGTTTTTTTAAAATACACCCAAAATGGAGTACAGTAAAACCTCGATATAATGGACCAATTGAGGAGAGGGGGGTGTATGTTAAAGTCGAAATCCCTTATATATAAAAATAGGTTTAAAATAAATTTTGAAAATACACTGTATGTATTTAGTTTAATTGATTGTGTTGAAATTGTACAACTCACGAAAAAAAAAAATATTTTTATACATTTTCGCATTCAAAACGTTTTTATTATTTTTTTTCATTTAATCGGATTTTTTGTCCGTTATATCCGTCACATAGGGGTCCGTTATATCGAAGCACAACTGACTACAAAATGGTGGCAAGGTTTTTTGGAATTAAAAAAAAATATTTTAGGGGATGTTCGGTTGTCTGTTGTGTCGCAGTGTGAGCTGGAGGCTTTACGGTACAGTGTTTGCGATTCCGCGCCCACCGTGTGCCCAGGGCTATGGGGGTGGTGATGGGGGCAGTGATGGGGGTGGGGGTGGTTTAAGCCAGCGCCTTACATGTCGGCGGCTCCTTGGAGTTGTCTTGAGCCGGCGGTGGCTGAATACATTTACCTTTGTGCTCCGGGGGCGGGAACTAATCGCCCCCCAGTGTTTGCGTTTAAGCCGCCCTAAGTATCCTTCCCGCAAAGAATAATAAACTCGACTCCCGTGTAATACCAGCTAAGAACATAGTTTTATGTTATTGTTTTCGTGAGATTTTATGCTTGATTATAATTATGGTAATTAGCGATACTGTGATAACGATTGAGAGTTTCAGTATTTTTTTTAGAAGACTAGGTATATTGATCTCACACTTGCTCATAGCGATTCGGTGGTTTATTGGATATATTGAAAGTTGCGATACGAAATCGCGAAGATTTTTAGCGTCGTTTTGTGTGTGTATTGATTTCCTAATAACACAACCCAAAATACAATGTTTCGTATGTATTTAATATTATTTTTGATGACACTAACTGAAAAATACCTATGAATTTTTCATATGCAGATAGTGCATTGATTCAATTTTGCAAAAAAAACGGGCTTGCTCATTTTCGGATGTTTATAGACTGCTTATTAAAAATTCACGTGACATTCGTACGGATTGAATAATAGTTATTAAACTCTATTTGATAGGGTGTTCTTAAAGTTTAATTAATCATGATATCGATAAGTATGCACGCAGACGTACTACACTGAAGTTATTCAATAACTTTGAATAACTTTCAGCAGCATCAGATATGCACTCAGTGCGAAACATTACAGGAATATCTTGAATTTTGCAGCCAGTCTGGCGTGTGGATCACGACCCCCAATTTAGAAATCACGATTTCCAAAGGGGTCGGCGTATTAATGAATATTAGTGTCTCGTCAGGGCGGGGGCGGTCATCAATATATATGCGCCTCCGTATTTAAGATTCATGGTGGTATCTTGAGAACGCGCTAATAGTACACGAGAAGGGGTGCCAGCACCCTGCCCCCTCCTGCCCCCTCTTGCCCCCTCCTGCCCCCTCCTGCCCCCGCTTGCCCCCGCCACCACTGGACCCCCATCTTATCTGGCTCTTGGAAAAGCGATATCCTTAATTATTATCCACACAGACGGGGGCCTTCATAACTAATGTATTTGTTCAGAGCGCCGGATGATTTGCACAAGACGCCGGTTGTCTTCGAAGAATGAACATTGATTGGTACCCAATGAAAATTGTTATTGGTACAAAAGTTGACATGTTGAGAGCTCAAAAAAAAATGTTGTATACACTTCAGCGATATGATATATACTGAAAACAAAAGCGCAATAATGACGCTTCACAATAAAATGTTAAAATATAGCCTGATGCGATTCAATAGTGGTAACGCCATCTCTTAGAAAGTCCGAAAAAATTAATGCACACACCTTATAGTATTTTTGTTGTTCCGATATTTTTTTTAATATGCTTCGAGATTCGCTAAAACTAATAACTAAAAATAATAATATACATACATTTGCAGTTCAAGTTCTATTCTGTAATAGAACTTGAACTGCAAATGTATAGTAACTGTAAATAGTTACAAAACTGTTTTTGTAACTATTGGCTTACTCGCCGGTCTGCTATCAGTTGCATTTCAACGCGAATAAATATTTTTTTATCTCGAGATCAATTTAATTAAAAAAAATATTTCACAAAATACAAAGTGTGAGTTCAAATAATTCAAAATAAATATGCATTGATAAAATTTTGATTATATATTAAAGTACATCGTGTATGACGGTTGACTTTTTTATTTGTCGATTTTTAGCAAGGGGTGGGTTAGGTTAGTATGGTAAATGAGTCTGTGAAGGCACGGCTCTGGGGGTGGGGGAAGGCTGTATATTTCACGATTCGTTCCTCTGCGACCCCTCGCGATATTCGCGACCAGCAACCCCGATCGATAGGCGGATACATCGGCACCTGCAGGATCCCAACCCTCCACCCCTTTCCGTGCAGGGGGCATCAAAATGGTCGCTGAGCTGTAACTTCAGTGTTACTTTCAATAATAAAAATAATATTTAAGTACACTTTAATCTCAACTTTTAATATTTAATAATTTTTTAAAATAAATTAAAATATTATATACATTGGTACTATTGAGTTATAATGATAAAAGTACCTTTGTATTTTGTCTTCACTTTGAGTTTATTAAAATTATTTGCATTACTAGTTTCGACCCAATACACTGGGACATCATCAGATGTATAACTAATCTTTAGTTATGCATCCGATGATAACTCAGTGTTTTGGGTCGAAACTAGTAATGCAAATACTTTTAATTAACTCAAAGTGAGAACAAAATACAGAGGTACTTTTATAATAATGGATCTTCACGAATCAAATGCCTTGTCCCTCAACAAGGTACTATTGAGGTTTCAAAGTAAAGTAGAGGTTAATTTAAAAACCACCTAAAACCATCAAAACTAAAAGCAGTGAATTTTATGTAATAATCAAAAATAATTTATTATTCTCCGATTACTAAATATTTTTTTTAAAAGTAAGATCATTTCTATAACAATGATTTAAGCTGTAACGCCACATTGAAAATATATAATTTATTATCATTACTTTCTGATTTGACATATCAACATATGTCTAATATTTAAAAACACTTAACGCTTGTATATCTTTAGCTGTGCTATTATAAAAATAATTTAATTTTTTATTAGTTCAATAATAAAAATAAAATAATTGATTTAACCGAAATCGGTTAAGGATGACCTTGACCCACAATCAAATTCAGCACTGCCTTGATAAATACAATGTACTTATATAAAACGTTTCCAGCATTTGAAACAAATATATATATATATTTTTTTTTATATCTATATATATAGATATATATATATATATATATTAAGAACCCGAAGACGCACTAGACTATTTTCCTTAAGAATACCATGAACACTGGCTCAGCATAAATACATACACAGTGAGATGGTCACCAACATCCTCTGCGGAGAAGCACCCAAAGAAGATGATATATATATATATATATATATATATATATAGATTTTTGAAAGGAAATAATTATATAATACTGCTATTGGGCACCAGCAATACGTATACTTTTCCTTCGAATATAAAACTGCGGTGTAGAAAGACTCGGGGATCCAATACACTATTTTCCCCTTAGAAAATACTGGCTCAGCATGAGTGAAATGGTCGCCAACCTCCTCTGAGGAGAGGCATTTGAAAAAAAAAAAAAAATATATATATATATATAGGGAAAGTTGGTGACGATCTCACTAAACATTTCTCTATGTATGTTCATGGTTTTACATTACAGTAATACCCGGCTTTACGCGACCCCGTTATGCGCGGTTTCACTATAACGCGAATTTCAAATTTCGCGTTAAAACGCCTCGCATTACGCGAATTTCTTATTTTAAGAGTGTGTATGAACAAAATGCAGTCATTGACTTCTCTTAACGATTAAAAACAGCGTTGGGTGTTATGAACGTATTTTACGAGAACGTAAAAGAAACGCTACCCGAAAGGCAATTTATGTATTTTTCAGTAAAAATAACATGTAATACTGCATAAAGTGTTTTGTATTTTTTTGTATTTGACTATGTATGTATGTTTAATCGTAAACCCTGATATACGCGAATTTCACTTAACGCGATTTTTTCCGGAACGTATCCCTCGCGTATAGCTCGGTATTACTGTACTATATATGTATAAATTTCTTCGTTGATTTAAATTAAACATATATGTCATTTGTAAAGAAATTAGATAGAGTAACGAGTACCAAGATGTCATTGAGATCCATCGGCGTGGAAGCCTGCGAGATGAATCGGAGATCTCTTCAGAGGAGCTCCGCGGGCGGGGGTGGTCCGCGCGTCTCGGGGTTGGGAAATTAATATTCCCTGAGTGCTGGCGACACCGGAGCCTCCTTTGCCAACTTTCCCTCCTCTTGTCTTGGGGTGGTTTAGCGAGTGCCGAGTGTACCGCACTCGATGGGGAGACTTCAAAGTTCTCATTTCTGCTCCATTTATGCGGAGGACTGATCTTGGGGCGCGTCTACACCTGACAGGTGCACAGTAGTCGACACGCTCTCCTCATTCCTCCCCGAATGCCTGATGCTTATGGTGAAAGCGCTTATCACCCCCTTAACGACCCAACGAATAAAATTTATTTATCAAACAACGCGACGAGCCGTTTCCGAGGTTTTAATATCATTTTTTTTTTGTTCTTGTTGAGGGACAAGGCGTTTGATTCGTGATAAAAGTACCTTTGTATTTTGTCTTCACTTTGAGTTTATTAAAAAAAATTGCATTACTAGGTGCATCTGGTGTTAAGTTATGCATCTGATGATGACCCAGTGTATTGGGTCGAAACTAGTAATGCAAATAATTTTAATAAACTCAAAGTGAAGACAAAATACAAAGGTACTTTTATCATTATATTTTAAAATCATGTTTAAATTTATCGGCAGTGGAAATATGAAGTGATTAAAAATATGGAATCGGTTAAACTCAATATAAGCAAGAGCTTCGATGCAATCAGATACAGTTACACACTTGGTCGGCCAGTTACGTCTCCAGCATTTGGTTTGCTCTATATGTTTACATTTGAGCGTATAAATCGACGCCCGGTGTGATCGGACCTCAACCGATGGGCTGATGAAAAGACCATCCGACCTGGACGGGTCGTGATGGAAGAAATTAAATGTTGCGGTGGGCGCGACCGCAGCCTGCCTGAGAAGCCTTCGCTTGCTCCACAAGGAATATTCAGAACCGCCCCCGCCCTTCGCACAGGGAATCCCTAATCATCCCCGTCCCCACCCCCTGCTTTATGGGGGCGTTTTTTGTGGGGTCGGAGGTCGCGTATTGTCTCAACGGTTTTTAGTTAATAAGGACTTAATCACAAACGTTTTTAAACGTAGGAATATATATATATATATATATATAAAAAAATTGATCAAAGCTTTTGTTCTGTTTCAATCTCTGTATAAAGTTTCAGCACTATTCAACTGTGTATTTTTTATCTGGATAAAGCTCTTAGAGTCTATTCTGGTATCACGTCGCTTGTTGGAAAATACCGAAGCTCGCCAAATGGGTTTTATTACAAAGAAAATATGTGGTGACGTAAAAATATCCACAATGGTCGTTGGCAGGTTATTTCCAGCAATTGTGTGGCTGTCAATTAACGACCGGACGGTTGCGTAAGCCATTCTCTCGAAGTAGAAAATATACCAGCTAATTAATACTTTATATAAAACAGCTGATAGATTTAATTTGAGGACTGTATTAAAAAATCATTGCGTTGTTTTAGAATTTAATTTCTGCGAGTGTTTTAACAAAACAGCGTTGAATAATAATCTTATATGTGATATAAAAAAATGTTGTTTATTTTCAGCGTAATGAACATTGTCAAGCTAGTTATAATTCTTAATTATTGCTATCGGAAAATTTGTTACAAAATTTATAACGATGTCAAAATTTACATCGAAACGATATATGAGTGTTAATTGTAATGGGGTTTTGCCCAAAAGACGTTGTTTCAAATCGCATTAGTGATTTTTTTAACGGTAAAGATCAAGCTTGTTAGACTGAAAATACGATTTGATATTATGCAGTACTAAAATAAATCAATATACATACCATAAAAAATGAAAAAAAATATGTTAAAATTAAAAACGTATATAAAGCTATTTTATTGAATTATAAAAAAAATATTAGTCGCAGTCATAGATTGATATTCCAAAAGACTTCTCGGCTCGCTCGCTTTCCGAGGGGTGTTACACAGAAGCGAGGGGTGGTAAGACGCAGGGGGCGGTAGAAGGGGCCCCTCGAGTGGGGAAGGGTAGGGCAGGGGAAGGCAGGGAAAGGCAGGGAAGGGCAGGGGAGGGCAGGGGAGGGCACCCTCTCAATAAATCTGCCACGCGATACAAGCATGCCATATATTTACTCACGGCTCGCGCATAAAGCCATTGCAGTTTTCGCGATTCCATGCGTCATATATTTATTATGCACCATGTCTCGGGACATTGATAATAAAACAAATAACGAATTTATGGAAATATGGAATAAATTTCCTCCCCGCTCACCCTGTGAAGGATCGGTAATGGAGTAGTGGACTTGGAATTATTGTGGAGGGATGTGCTCTGAAAGTACGTGATATTGCTTATGTATCAGATCTAAACGCCAGAGCCTTACGGAAAGGATTATATAAAAATACTATTGGGCAGCAGCAATATGCAATACTGCGGTGTAGAAGGAATCACTACTCTATTTTCCCTTTAAAAAAACATGAAGACTTGTTCAGCATGAGTAAATGCTCAGTGAAATGAGAAGAGGAACTTGATAATGAAGAAATATATTTAATGTAAATAACTAGTAAAGCCAGTTACACACGTTGACTTGTGTAGAATACGGGGAGAGTTTTTAAAAAAGCCAAGTTTTGTTTTTACACAAAATAAAATAAATAAATACAGGGATCAGTGTAAATTCCAAGATGCCGTCCGGCTGTCCCTCTCGACCCCCTGTTTCTGCGAAAAACAACGCAAACAGGAGATAAGTGAGGCTCGCAGGCGGGGGGAGCTAATTTTCCACTACATCGGTTTTGTGAGATTAATTAATACCGGCCGTTCTGTCCGGCGCACAGTTCGCCAAGTGCGGCCCGCGGGCCCGAAGTCGCGGCCAACTAACTTTCCCGATACAAAACGACCGCAGGTATTCTTCTGATACGCACCGAACTATTCAAGTGCTCCGATAAATTTAAGATCAGCGTTTCGGTCGCGATACCGCGAACATCTTCACGGATGAATAAAAAATATAATATTGCGATGCGATCGGGTTGCGATAGAATATCGCCGGTGGTTGGATTCGCCGATGTGACCTTTGAGGTTTGGAGATCAATATGGTTATTTCGTTTATAATGAAAGGGAGAGGACCGAAGACGGAGGGAGACGGGGCCGGGAGTGAATGGCGGCGCTGATTGGCAATTGTTATTCCGTGTTTATGGAGCGGCCGCTTGTTCCAGAAGGGATCTGCACCGGGATTTGTTCCTTTAATAGAGACGCATGTCTTTTCTTGTAGGCCGCGCGATTGGATCTTGTAACCGTACCCTAAGGACGTACCCCGAACTGAGCACGAGTTGTGAAATATTTTTACCCCACCGAACACAGTAGACATAAAAAATATCCCAAAAAAGTTATTTAATATAGTATTTAAAATACTAAATTTTGTCATAACGAACATAACACTTCACTGTGTGGATTTAAATAATAAAATATCTTCTATAGAAGGACCCACTGCACTATTTTCAGCATGAGTATATACTCAGTGAAATGGTCGTCAACCTCCTCTGATGAAAGGCACTTAATGAGGAAAAAGTCTTCTGGTAATCGTTGTTTTATTATTTTATAAAATTGCATTAAATAAATTTAAATATATAGTACAGTAGTTGCGATGGCGCGAGTATGAAAAAATCGAGTTTCATTTTAGTAGACATGTAAGATTTTACCAGCCATTACGAATTCGAGTTTGCGTTATATATATATGCAATTAAGTAGGTTTTAAGATAATACGTATAATTAATTAATTACAAATATGTTTAGCTCGGGCCCGAGTGCCTCCCCGGAGGACCACAACTCAGCGCCCCTGTCGGCTCCTGTCAGCGCCATGTTGTTTTATTCTCCGCCATGTCACCGCAAGAATTTATTTCTTCGGCCCAAGTCGAATAAATCGGACAAGTCCGATACGCGGGGGTGGTGGGGGGGGAGATGAGGGGGGGGGGAGTGAAGGCTCCCACGGGGGGAGGCAGGGGTCCTGACTTGGGGCGCAAGTGCCCCCGAGGGGTTGTCTCTCCACGAGGGAGCACCGAAGACGCTTGTTATTATTAATGTGATGATACTCAGATTATGTGTACTTAGAAGAAAAAAAAAATTTACAATTAAAAAATTGAATATTATTTAATTATTAAAAAAAATATATAATTTATATCACAGAATCAATACTGCATGCGGCTTAAACATAATAATCGTATCGTCATTATTTGTACGTTTGAAGCGTATTTCCCCGCTCTCCCCTTTCTGTTGCTTGTGCATGACTGCCATTCTGTACCCTGAGCGTGTGTAAAGGATCGGTAATGGAGTAGTGGACTTGGAATGATTGTGGAAGGATGTGAAGGATGTGTTTCTGTAGCTTGCTGCACAAGGAGTATCCGATCTAAACGCTAGTGCTTTGTATGGAAAGGATTATATAATAATGCTATTGGGCAGCAGCTTAGAAAACCATGATCACTGGTTCAGCATGAGTATACGCTCAGTGTAATTTTAAATTGAAAAGCTTTTTTCATAATTGCGAATAATTTAGATCTGTTGACTGTTGCAGTAGGTATATTTTTTTAAATTAAATAATATATTTAAAAGGTTGCCGTCTCCCTCGCGGTGTCTCCAGCACACATGGCCCACAGCACCCGCAGCTGGAGATGTCTCCAAGTCTGCTGGATATTTATTGAGGCAATTGTGTACCGAATTGATGACACTGTAGGAGGCACGGCGTCCACGTGCGGTCAGGCTATAAGGAATGATATAACCATTCACTTTATGTTCTACAACTGGGCGTACCCATTCCCCATGGGCTCATGGCAGTCATAGGTTCCTGCTGGGATATATTGCACAGTAATTTCACGTATCCGAACATCGGTACAATCAGATGCACTGCCCATGAAAATTATATTGAAAATCTCTTTGAGTAAAAATTATTTTATTTTTTACTTAAAATAATTTTATTAATGCAGAAGCATGGGTAAAAAAAATAATACCCTCAACCCTCAAGTGTGTTAAAATTAAAAAAATATATATTACGATATAAATCACAGGTGGTATTGAAAATATACTTTTGCAATACTCATCGTGCCCAAAAATTTTAAGTTATTGTCTTGTAGTTATTGAGGATCGAGGGGGTGTTTGTAGTGTCTAGGAAGGGTGGAGGGTGGTGCAAGGGGTGGTAACGAAAGACCAGTCCAGCGGAAGGCTCTGCATTACTTTATCGTTGTCATAAACATGTCGCATTACTCCAGATTTACAGACGGAGCGCCTCATTTTAAAGCGATGTTACTCCTTCAACGAGCACTCACTAAAGCTTACATTAAATCAGATTTATCACTTGAGCTTAAGATTGATAATTTCACTGTACTGGAATGATTCTATATTTTATTTATCTGTAATTTTATTTTGTATTATTAAAAAAAAAAAAAAATACTATCTACATCATAAATATGTAACTTTGAACAAATTTATACAAAAGGTATTTTACAGATCACCTCATGTATAGGTATTTAATAATATAATTTATGAATTCATATTAGTAAATATTTTTATTAAGATTACCAAGATATTTATTAATAGGTATTTTTATGAAAAAAAAATAATACGCTTGGAATTATATACTTTATTTTAATAGTTACAATATTTTTGAGTAAAATACTTGAGTGATTTTCCCCGTGTTCGTTTTTATTTGTGACCGGTTCACTCAAGTATTTTACTCAAAAATATCAAAATGGAATTCCACCAAGTACTCTCTGTCAAAAATATTGAATTTCATAATAGTTACAAGTAATTAAATAATGGAGATGTGATCTTATTGTTGTAAGAAAGTTATTAAACTGAATGTATTTAAACTATGGATAGTTGTGAAAGAGAAAAAATGTTTTAAATAAACAAATTTTTAAATATTTAAACTTTTACTTACAATGTAAAATGTAAAATAAGCTGCAATTTTAAAACCACTAAGAGATTTTTTAAGTTCAATATACACTGAGTTAAATTAATAAAGCATTTATTTAGCTAGTAAAGTATTTTATATAAAAGTTTGTCTAAGAAATATGTTTTTGATCTATATAAAATACTTTTTAAATTAATTTTTAGTTAAAAAGACATTGTAGGTATAACAGCAAAAGACATAAAAATTCAAATAAAAAAATATCACTTCTTACTTATTGACAAGCACCAATAATAAAGATTTTATAATAATTTTTTTAAAGCACATATATGCACTATTGTAAGATTAATGAATATGATAAAGTAAATTTAAAATACGTACTTTATATAAATAATAAATTCACACACAAAGATTTAAACACTTGAAAATGTACTGTGCCAATACAATAGAAATACTTTCTTAAAAGAAGGTTTCTTTATGAGTTTAAAAAATTAAAAATTGAAAAAAAAAAGCACAGACATGGCACCCAAACAGATCGAAAATTTAGTGAATACTGATCTGAAACAGGCAGGGGCTCTGGGAGCGGAGGCTGCTGATCCGGTTTGTGGTCCGCAGATGTGCCCAGCATCCGTCGATTCCGGAATTGTCGGTTTGTGGACGGGAGTCCCGTTTTCAGGAGTGCGCCGAGCCCGGGACGACTCAGGGGTGGGAACCGGTTCCGGGATGACACACTCTGGACCGTGAAAGAGTTCAAACTAGAAATATATTTATAGAAAATCGTTAATAACCGCGCCGTTATTGTGAGATCCAGATAGCTAACGGATGCTGGCCTGTTTGAATGCCAACCGGTTTTGCGTGTCCGGTCCATTTTTGTTTGTTCTTGAGCGGGCAGCTGGATTTTTAGAATTTAGGGTGGATTTGTTATTTTTCTGGTTAAAGTTCTGTAAGCGAGTTTGATTGACTCTACATATTTGTTTTTGAATAATCAAAAAATTCTGGTTTAGTTTTTAAGATGTTTAATTGAGGAAGTTTCAATTGACATCTTCAAAATGATGTATTATATAGATTTTTAAAAGATTTTATTTTTTTGCTATCCAAAAACTAGTATCATAGAATAAATCAGTTTAGAAGTATTGTTTTAGTTGTGAGTGAGGCTAATAACAAGATTATATTATTTAAGATTAATATCAAATTTTTTTTAAACAATATTTCGTTTAACTCCAAATTTACGATTTTTTTATTTATTTATTAGAGCAAATCCCATAATTTTTAATTAAATATGAGCAAAATAACTATTTGAAAATTTAAAAAATATAAAATTTTAACAAATTTGTACCTAAAATAATTTCTACAATATATCAATTCAAAAAGTGATATATAACTTTGAGTAAAATATTTCATATAATTTTATTTGTCTCACAAACAAATGGGCAAGTATTTTATCGGTTTGTTTCTAGACTAAATTAATATTTAAGAATAAAATTTATAACGAAAATTATTAAAACAATAAAAAAATATTACATTACATTTAAAAATAATATTGAAATATTTTTTAATGTTTTTTTTATTTATTTACATTAAGAGACAAATAAAAATAACAAACAAAAACAACTACGACCACGGTATTTTAGAAAATGCTTAAAAAAAAAATTCCAAATCTTATTATTTATTTAAAATATATGAAAAATTTGTATTTAATTTTACAAATATTTCATGTATTTTTTAAAAGCCAAATAAAGGCCTAATAATTTTTTTAAAATAAATTATTATTTCTCAAAACGCATCTCTAGTCGAGTAGCAAAACTAAATTGCGGCCACTTTACAGACAACAGATGGCACTGTGCACCTTATTTTAAGATGGATTCCTAGTATTGTAACAGAATTATTTATATTATATTTCAAAATAAAGTAATTAGTGAAAATTAAATAATATCCATTGAAATAACATAATAAATTGTAAAATGTCCAAAAATTTATTTTTAAATAAAAAAATTATTTCACTCAACCAGAATCAGGTTTTTATTCAAAATCACTCGTTAGTTTGTTCATTCACATTTTTTTTATACAAACCAGACCACAAAAATAGCAAAGATACTCCATTTAATTTATGGTAAATAGTTTCGATTTTTACTATTCTTTATTGGCTATTGAATTTTTATCTACACAAATAATTTTTTTTTTTTTTATACTAACATGTTTTATATTTTTACTTCGAAGGGTTCATCAATCTAGGGAAGTTTATTTTATTTGAAAGCTTTATTTATAATTTATACGAATATATTTATATGTATGTATTCACATACAAACTAGAATTGTTATTTGTTAAAAAAATTAAAAGCTGTTGAAGAAGAAATTAATAAAATGTTTATACAAAAAGTTGAACATTTGATTATTTGCATTTTGTTTATGGCAAATAAAATACTTGCAGAGAAATAGTGTGATAATTATTTTTTATGATGTTTTATCAGAACATTATTAATAGTTTTTTGATGATCGACACATATATCTAAATATTTTAAGCTAATTATTTAATTAATTTTTAAAAAAAGCTACAATCAATTTGTTAGGCTGTATTATTTTTTCAAATGTATTATTACTGCAAAAGATTAAGTATTGTAAAAAATATGTATACTTTAATATTTTAGCCCTTGCTATAAATACTAGCAGTTTGCAATTGAAATTATTTTTTAATAACAAATTTAACTATTCTATGATGGAAATACTGTATTATGATTTGTTTTTTTTAAGACATACATAGTTACTAATTATTGAAATATTCATAAGCATGCATTCGTTTACAGAAGTTTTACAAGTTATATTATATTTATTATACATAACAAATAATATAAATTAAACACCTAATTTTTTTGTATTACTAGCAAGACTTTATGCCTAGAGTTAAGCAGTAAAAATTTTTTTTATACAGTTTAATACATAATAATAACTGAGAACTCATACAGACCATATAATTTACAATATAACATTCCTAAAAATATTTTAATAAAACGTGAAGTTCTATTTGCAATAGTTAATACATTATTTGTTAATACATTACAATGATTCATAACACGTCCAGAAAAATGGAAAAAATTGTATTTTAGCCACTTGTAATTTATTATCACGTCCACGGATAAAATGCATATATATAAAATTATTATTACCGGTCTTTAGAATTTGTGGTAATATTAACGTTAAGAATGCAAGACAATTAATTTCTTCAAAGAAAAAAATATCTACACAAGTAGAGCGCATGTATGGTTGGGGTAAGTTTTGTTGTATGAAGAAGGGTGCGCTAGAAGAAGGGCGCAGGGGTGAGGGGTGGAGCGGGAAACCCCCCTGACGTTAGGGGCTTAAAGTGTTAGGTGTCCAGGGGATAGAGCCCTGCGACGGAGTAAAATAGATATTATAACTCATGACAACTGAAAATATTAAATAAAATAAATATGTGATGTTTATCATATATAAAAGTTAAAGTTCATTCATTAAAAATATAGATATGAGAAAATAAAATGTAGCAGCTTGATTTTTCATCGTTTCTTTCTTAAAATTTGAAGAGCGTCAATTCATTAAAAATATCAAATTTAAAAAAAAAAAAATTGTTTTATAATTAAATAATTTTGACGAAGGCTTTTTGCTATAAATTATAAAATCTGTATGAAAAAAAATGAGTGTAAAAAAATAAAACTCATAAAAAATTGTTTCCAGCTTCTCCGATGGTGTTTTCGTCGCAAGACTCGGCGATTCTGGTAGAAACATAATAAGGGTGGTTGGCGAGGGGTGCGGAGAGGGTGGAGGGGGGCAGGTGGGCGGGGCCTGTGCCCCCCTCTCCCTTTTATCAAATGAACACCCCCCGAGCCTCCCTGCCCGGCCCGCGACACCCTCCACGGTCTAAGCTCGGGTCTTCGGAGAACTATCACGGGGAGGGCGGTAAGAAACGGGACGAGGGAGAAATTATTCTCAAAATTAAAGGACGATTCTTCCAGCAATTTTCAACATTCAACATTTTATTGCAAAAATATATATTTCGGCCCAATAAAAAAAAATATGATTTGCACGTAGTCGTGAGCATTATTTGTAACCTCTATCATATATCATGCGATAGAGGTTTTATATAGATACTGTTAGCGAGACGTATTATTAATCAAGAAATAGCTTCAGATGTGTCTATTTTTACTTGTTTTATGTGCTTAGATTATTATGTGATAAAAGCGAGAGGTGTACAAAATTTGATGGCGCGATGCTTTCAATATTTTTTTTATGTATTTTTGAGTGTAGTGCGGCCCGAATCGGTAAAGTTTGGCAACCGCTGCGGCGGAGGACGCGCCCGGGGGGGCAACACTTGAAGGGCCTGCCGGGCGGGGTGGTAGGGGGGTGCTGCGGACGGAGGAGCGCCCGGCAAGGAGGTCCGCGGCTCTCTGCACACATGACTGGCCGCCTCCGGGGGAGAGGCTGACACGCTGTGTTTCTCGTTTGTCCACTAGGTTAACCTGAATGTGACCGAGATGAAATTAAAATTTAAAAAAATACAAGTAATTAACGATTTCTGAAGGACTCATTAAATTGAACGTTAAAAACGTTACTACTACTAAAAAAAAAAAAATTCGAGACAAGAGAAACTGGAGTTGTGCCCAACTCAAGCATACGAAAGTTAAATATATAAACAATAAATATTACTTCGTTTGCAATGCGGATGACCTTGGTATTTTTTTTTGTGTAGCCACAGACGAGAAAATATTTATATTTGGAGAGAAGCACATTTTTTTTAGTACCAAAATTGATGCTTTCTTACAAAACAAGGAGCAAGAATTTTTTTTTTTATATTGGACGTGTTGATTCCCATTTTAGTGACAGAAATATATATTTTTTTTAAAATTGTGAATATATTATGTAAGGTGTTTTGAGATATTAATTTATTTCGTATATATTTAAAAATGATATTTGATATTCTTGTTAAAAACAAAGATATCAGCATACACACTTTACAGCCCAATTCCAGTGATAGATGTGAGAAGTTGTGGCCAGAACACATTACGCGGAGTGTAGAGTGTGAAGTGTAGAGTGTGGAGAGAGCAGCTCACCTTTCTCTCTTTGGCTGTTGTTTTGGCTCGGTCCTCGCAGGGGCGGGGGATGGGGGCGGTAAATGTAGGTTAGGCGGGAATTTTCAGGACTCCGGAAGGTCTTCAAGGGAACCGCTCACAATGACGGTAGGCGGAATCCAGGAAAACAGTTATTCCATCCAGTAGAGAAATACATTACATTCTAAAAACCAAGGCAGTAAACATATTTTAACATCAAAGATAAAGATTTGATTAGTGAAAATATTACTTGCTTCTTGTTTATATAAAAAAATATATATAGTATATCAGGATTTGTACACAAAGAAGCAATCAATGGACATCCCGAGCAAGTCAGATCTCCTTATTTGCGATTCACTCAACAGATTTAATAGGACGATTTGGGGTGGGTTTCCATGGTTACCTTTTCGGAGGCATGTAAGATATGGGGTAGCAAGACGAGGGAGGAAGGGTCCATGTTCAGGGTTTTAATGTCGTCCTACGGAAATATGCGAAGAATTGAACCAAGGGTGTTGCAAAAAAGTATGTAGGTGATATCTGTAGCACCCCTCTGAAAATTATTGTAGTAAATTAATTTAACACGTTATGTTTAAAAAAACAATAGCTAAATGCCATTTTAGACCAATGAAATAAAATTATATCTCAAAAAACTTTTGGGCATCGATCGAAACTGAACGTAAGTACTAGTAACCAAAAATAAAAATATTTCATACATGAATCAATGATCGCGACGTTTACGTACATTTTCTAGATAAACTATTATTAATACTTTGAAAATATATTTAATAAATCTAATCAAAACGCATTGACTTTATAAATTTATCGCCATAGTGGTTGGACTGATGATTCTTGATAGAGAGGTTTTTTCGGTTCAATTCCCATATCAATAGGTGAATTCAGAATTGATGTCTTCATAAGCATATCTTTATAAGTTTTATTTGTGGATTGAACGTCAATCAAGTGCGTTTTAATTACCTTTACAGGCTTATATTACTTACTGCACATTGAAAAAGATTTCAAAGAAACTCTCAGAAAAACATCATCGAATCCTACACAAGTCACGATGTGCCTAATCATATTTTATTAATGATACAAATTATTAGTGTTTTTGAATATTTTGAGATCTGCTTGTGTCGTATATATTAAATGGAAATATTTCAGGTTATTTAAATGTTACATGTTTGAAATTTTCAAATACTAAGAAATTTAATATTTAGGTTGTAGCATTTCGTCTCGCTACCCTTGTAGTGGAGTAGGGGAGGCCCCCATGGCCCCCATGGCCCCCATCCACCCCCTGCCCACGTAAGAAGGGTGACTGACCCGCCCGCTTCCTTTCCGCCCTCCCCACAAGTCTTACGATCAATACCACATTTTCAGAACAACCAACCCTTCTGCTAGGGCTCTGTTTGTTCATTCCGCTCTTAAGACTCAAGATGGACGCGTGAAGGATTCTGCCTCGTGATAATTGTCTCAGTTTCAATTACAGGATTCGTTAAACTCAATAAAACCGTTTTAAAGTTGTCTACACATTCAAACTGCAAATTACCTGTTATTGTCAAAAGCTTATACATATTTTTTTTACAGCTTAATGAACAACACAAAAAAACGGATTGGGTCTAAATGAGTGAAGGCTTATGATATTAAAAGCATACTGTACTTTCTATAAAGGTTAAAAAAAATTAATAGAAAATAATTATTTACCAAAAATATAATTTTTGGATGCACAGTGTTTCAAATATTGATACTTACCATATTATAAAATATTTTTCCCATCATATTCTGCTTAAATTCAGATGTTCTGTATCAACTTGGCGAGATATGGAGACATTTTTTAAATATCTGTATATTAATCTATATATATATATATTAGGGTGTCCCTTATATGACCAAAAAATTTTTTTTTTCAAATTTCCAAATGGGTACCCTCTACTTTTTTTAGTAATGCTATAAGAGTCTTAAATATAAAATTTCATCTTTCTAGCATAATTGCAACCAGTGCCGACCGAGCTTCAAAGTTTAGTAAAAAACGTGTTTTGTCTTGATATTTCGGTCTGGTATAAAATCATTATAAATGCAATAAATTAAGTAAATAATAGTAAAAATTCAATTAGATGAACATTAATCTTTAATCAAAAACATAAAGTAATAACAATCAGCCAGGGTAACTTTTTTTTAGAGTTGTTTTTTTACAGTCCGGATACAATTTTCTATGTTCCTGGACACAGCGCAGCAAGAACTGTTTTTGTTCTTCTTCAGCCGTGATAAGTCCGTTAAAATCTTGCATCATTTTAACAGCCCTTTCAGCAGTATCATTCACAATTCTCAAATAACAATTTAAATATATCACAAAAAGTCAATTTAACTTACTAAACAACCTTTGAGGCAGTTCTTCCTTTGACGGGTCATAGCGTTTGCTAAAATCTGAGGTTTTGTCCCGGTTGAAGTTGGCAATCATTTTCTTCTTAGTTTGGTTATCAACTTCATCATCAAACAGTGATAGAATAACTGTCTCTTCACATAAATACCACAAGTGATGGCTAAACTTGCTTATAGAAGCATTAGAAATTGTTGCGTCAACTTTTTCGTACTCTTTTAACATCTTCAAGAAGCGCAAATCTTGGTTAGGTGCTTTGATCGCCACTGTACATTCGAGCCAAGGTTTAACATACAACACCACGACAAATAAGCAAACATCTTGTAGAGCCTTTTTGTCCTTCGCAGTTATTCTGCATTGTGACTGAAGTGAACAAAGAATAGATCGCTCTCGCCATCCAGCGAGCCTGATGCATTGCTCCGGGGGGCCTTAGTTTTAATTTTTCCTCTGTGTCTCCTCCCAAAAATATTACGCACAGTTCGACCAATTCGCGGTAGTCATCTCTTACATAACCTTTGTTTAATTCTGCCTTATAAAATATTAACAAAGCTTGAATGTCTGTCTCGGCAACACGTTGTTTTACGAAATTAAGAGATGGTTCAATGTTACTAGAGTCGATGTTTTTCCAATTTTCTCTGAACTTTTTAAACATTGGAGTATCTGGGCTACTAGTAATTTACTTAATTTTGCTTTCAAAGACAGCTTTTAGGACCAATTCATAAACATGATGACGACAGACGAGCAGCAATTCTCTTCCTAAAGTTTCTCCAAAATAGCACAAGCTCCATTGAAACGGCCAGTATTGAAAGCTGTTGTGTCGCAGCACATTATTTGTACTTTATCGTGAAGGTTCTAGTCAAAGAGAGCTGTTGAGACAGCCTTAGCTTGATGTTTTTCAGAAGAATGTTCTAGTTTTGGCACTGCAAGAAGCTGTTCCTTATCGTCAAACGAAGCAATAACTGGCAAGCGTTCTTCTTTAGAACTTCGTACATCCAACCTGGGTAATAGTGTTCCATCCCAATGGACTGTGACTACGTCGGGTACATTGTTTTGGAAGTCAGATTTTAATGCTTCTGCCCTTGATTTTCTAGTTTCAGCAGCTAGTGATTCTCTTTGTCTTACAACCCTTTCCTCTTCTTCCATTCGTCGTTGTTTAGATCTCTCTTCTTTTTCCGACAATTTTTTATCAACACCACCTAAGCATCCTGGTCGATCTGGCTCTCTCTGTTTCATTAAAAATAATTTATCTTACTCTATTTTCATTCTCTCAAAAGCATCAGCATGTGCAATATCAAACAAATTATCAAGATCAATTTTGAAATTGTTCTCACGGCTCTTGAACGTAACCTGAGTTTTCTTACAATTTTTTTTGCAACTCTCTCCAAACATGATATAAATCAACAAGTTTCTTCACGCAGTTAGGATATGCCCTTGTTGGAATTCTTGTTTTTTCCCAATATATGATGCACTCCCTAATCACAAGATTTGCACTTTCACTAACAATCAGTTTAACCTCACGAATATTGTAAAATAGGACCGAGGGAATTTGTCGATTAGATGGTAATTTTGCACCATTTATTTGATATCTAGGCAAACCGATAAGGAAATTATTTTGTTTATCACTCCGTAATTCCACCGACATGTTAACGCACTAAACAATGGAGCACTACTAATCTCAAAAATCACGTATGAAATGACAAATAAAACATGCAGTTACAAGTCACAGCGCAGTACTTACGCAACTTGTATGGACAAGTTAAAATCGCAAGTCGGCACGGGTTACCGTTTATAAATCGAACTAATATTTTTTTCTAGACAATATAGGGTTATTACTAAACTTTTAAGAAGGTACGCGTAAAAAAATATTGAACTTGAATTTTAAGGGACACCCTAATATATATATATATATATATATATATATATATATATATATATATATATATATATATATATATATATCATCTTCTTTGGGTGCTTCTCCGCAGAGGATGTTGGTGACCATCTCACTGTGTATGTATTTATGCTGAGCCAGTGTTCATGGTATTCTTAAGGAAAATAGTCTAGTGCGTCTTCGGGTTCTTAATATATATATATATATATATATATATATATATATATATATATATATATATATATATATATATCTATATATATAGATATAAATATATATATATATATATATATTTGTTTCAACTGCTGGAAACGTTTTATATAAGTACATTGTATTTATCAAGGCAGTGCTGAATTTGATTGTGGGTCAAGGTCATCCTTAACCGATTTCGGTTAAATCAATTATTTTATTTTTATTATTGAACTAATAAAAAATTAAATTATTTTTATAAAACCACATCTAAAGATATCCAAGCGTTTAGTGTTTTTAAATATTAGACATATGTTGATATGTCAAATCAGAAAGTAATGATAATAAATTATATATTTTCAATGTGGCGTTACAGCTTGAATCATTGTTATAGAAATGATCTTACTTTTAAAAAAAATTTCATAATCGGAGAAAAATAAATTATTTTTGATTATTACATAAAATTCACTGCTTTTAGTTTTGATGGTTTTAGGTGGTTTTTAAATTAACCTCTACTTTACTTTGAAACCTCAATAGTACCTTGTTGAGGGACAAGGCATTTGATTCGTGAAGATCCATTATTATAAAAGTATCTCTGTATTTTGTTCTCACTTTGAGTTAATTAAAAGTATTTGCATTACTAGTTTCGACCCAAAACACTGAGTTATCATCGGATGCATAACTAAAGTTTAGTTATGCATCTGATGATGACCCAGTGTATTGGGTCGAAACTAGTAATGCAAATAATTTTAATAAACTCAAAGTGAAGACAAAATACAAAGGTACTTTTATCATTATAACACAATAGTACCAATGTATATAATATTTTAATTTATTTTAAAAAATTATTAAATATTTAAAGTTGAGATAAAGTGTGCTTAAATATTATTTTTATTATATATATTATTTAAATTTAATACTGTGATGGATTCTTTAGGGCGGTCCTTTTGCTTTGAATTATGATTTAAAATTTATATTGATAAGTATTTATCAACGGAGCAGTTTTTATAATATGACATATACCAGAGTAATTATTAGAGTGATATATAATATTTCATATAACCTTTCACGTTGGCATTATCAAACACTCTGTTTGGTGAAAGGTTGGCGAAACCGGTCACAAATAAAAACGACATGTGGAAAATCACTCAAGTATTTTACTCAAAAATATTAAAATGGAATTCTACCAAGTACTCTCTGTCAAAAATGATATATGTGTAAAATATTTAGAAAAAAAACCTTAGTACTACTAAGTAGTAAAAAATGGATATGCAAATATATTATAAAATTATTACGTATCATATAGAATATATTTTTTAATTTTAATATTAAAATAAATTTATTAAGAATAAATAAAACAAATTTTGAAAAAAATATATAAAATTTACTTTAACCAGATCACACGATATCATATTTAGTATTTTAATGTGAGATCTGATTTAAAACCGTGCGCGGAGCACGAGCATGGACACGTTTGCGAAGGGGGATGCTGTTTGGAGGGGTGCAAATCCAAATCTAAGATGGCCGCGTAAATAAGATTAACAAAAGGGTGGGAAGCGCCACGGATGCCGGGGGTGGGGGAGAGGGAGCAAACCAATTAAAGGCGCAAGGATGGACGCCAAATTAGATCGGGAAATTGATATAAAGCACACAACTCAAGAGCGACTGTTGGAATAAATATTTGTCTAATTATCGTGTCCAACAGTCTCAGACACTGATGATGGAGAAAAAATATACTTGTTGTTATTTTAATTATACTAATTATTTTTACGTTTAAGGGTGACTGCTTCAATCGTGCCTTTATTGGCAGCAATATTATTAAAGATTGTTTTAAACAAATACAAATTATCGGATTGCGCGTTACTGTACAAATGGTGTAAAATGAAGTTTATAGTAAACAAAAAGATAATGTTTTATTAAATAATATATGTACGAGAAGATACTGTTTTAAAGACAGCTGTGCAAATTAATTGCTTATCTGAATAATTTATCTAAAAATGTATACATGTTTTATTATAACTTACTCTTATTTATAAAAATATATATTTTCTTATTTAAATAAAAAAAACGTATTTTTAATAAGCACGAGTTAAATGCTTTTATTTGTTCAAATACTTTAATATATTCACTAAATACACCACGAAGGCTCTAATTAATGAATGTGATGAAATTAATACAAATCACATATAATGAGTTCTATGATGTTGTGATGCGATTTTTTTTTTTTAATTCAAACGTTTCGGAATCTTCACAAACACACCTTCAGGGTTTTTATGTGGATTTGAGCGCAGCACATATATGTCTATTTTTTGGATTGGACGTCAATCAGATGCGTATTTATTACCCATTACGGGTTTATTATATTATTAATATTGGTTGGCCTGGGCACATTGGTTCATATGTAGAGTATGATTGTTAAAAATTCTCGATAAACGGAAGTGATTCGTTAGTACAAGGGTTAGTACACCGGCCATGTAAGCCAGGGGATGTGGGTTCAAATCCCACACAAATCACGATGATATTTTTTTGATGAGAGTTTCTTTAATCATCTTCTATGTATGAACTAATGTGCCTAATCATATTAGTAATAAATGTATATATCTCCGTTTACGGTGGTAATTTGATCAGACACGCACACGCTTCCGTGTGTCCTGCTGTAGTAGGTTGTAGAGCTGTAGGCGTGCGTGCCAGGGCTGTCCAACCCCGGGCTTTAAGAACTACCTGCGGCCTGAATGCGACCCAATTCAAGTTGTGCAGGGGCGCCCAACTGCGTGAGTGGGGCGCTTCCCGCGGGCTGACAGCTGTCACGGCCAGGGGCCCGAGTGGCCGCGGCCCCCGCTTGGGAGCCGCTGGCGCTGATGGCTGACGGATGGATGGAGATCTTTCGGATAATCGCCTCTGGAGTGGACCGGGCCGAGAGTCATTAAGAAGTCCAGGTACGCTCAGGTGCGGTCCCGGCTTAATTAAGACTCGAGTCCCGATCCATCGGGTGTAATGGAGATTGGAGGAAAGGTAATTGTGATTGTGGATAGTTTTATGGACACGGCCAACGTGGAATGCATGCCGGAGTGGAATAAAATATTCACTAGGCGCAGTGTATTATTTATTTTCAGCATTTAAAACACACAATACAGGTGAACACATAGTGCAAGTGATAAAAAATATTCAATATACCTCAGCCGACCCTTTCGTTGATTAATGTAGTTAAATGGTCAACCCGCAGACAATATCCATTACATAGGGAGGACCTATGACGTCATCACAATTATTTTTTAAATTTTATATTGTAGACCCGTTAATAAAATTGACGAGGTCTTCAAATGTTCGGCATAAAGTTTAGTACATGAAATATTTAAAAAAAAAAAAATACATAATTGTATTTAGTTTCTAAAAAATGACAATTTTTACTATACAGGTATACATCAGTGGCGTGTAATTTATATCAACGATATCTTAAAATATATGTCTATTTTGTGGATTGAACGCCTATCATGTGCGTTTTAATTACCTTTACAAGCTTATATTACTTACTAATATGATTAGGCACATTTTATATCCTACACAAGTCACGATGATATTTTTCTGAGAGTTTCTTTAAATATGCCTTATCATATTAGTAATATCTTAAAACTCACTATTTGGCTGTATAGAAATATTTATTTTGCTGATCGCACGCCACTGGTAAATATGTATATATATATATAAAAGCATCATAACAAAAAAAAAAGCATGTCGAATATAATTTCTATTGCGTTGTTACAAAACGGTTCCGCTGTCGCGACAGTGACAGCTCCGAGCGTCCGGCCGTAGTTATTTCTTGGCGACGCCGCCGCTGCCAACCAGGTGCGCCGCCCCGTCCCGAGACGGCGGCTCGCGTTGCATAAATTAAACACTCCCCGATAATCTGTTTGTCCGGCGGGCTCTCCGCTGTTTGCTCGGCTCGGGTTTCTCCGGCCGGGGGGGGTTTTTTTTTTCTTCGGTTAACGGTCAACAAAGTTAAAAAAAAAATAAAAAAAACGGTGTTTGAATTGTAATTACAAGTGATTGAATATCTGAGAAATGAAATTTTATACTTGAGTTTGTTTTATTACCTATCCTTATTGAGTTACGCTCGTACGTTTTAGAGTGGAGCTGCTTGAAGCTTTCAGTACTGTACTGTGACAATTTTCAGGGATTTCCTCATTACATTTATTTTGATAATTTATATTTCTATGGATTGTTGGCCAAAATTTTTGTGCCAACATTGCTTTCAGCAAGCCATTACGGATAGCATTTTTTGAGTGTTTTTTTATGTTAACTGTTTATTGTTGTTCTTCCCACGAACAACCGCATTGCAAACAAAGTTGCGAAGACTAAAAGCGAACCTCTTATTTTTAAATGTTATTAAATTTGACTATGACTAAAAGTTAAAAAAAACTACCCAGATATAAATAGCGGCGACCGGGCAGAGTTCAAGAGCCTCGGAGGGTCAGCCCCAACAGGTTTGGACCCCCTCGGGGCCGAGCCCCGCATTGTGCACCCCTGCCCCTCTAAATGCACTCTGACCGGGTCCTGACATGCACCGAGTACTGCATCCGATCTTTTTTGCTTTCATTCTCCTATTTTCACTTCACCCTGTGTAATAGCGTGACTTTTTGATCGCAATGACCGGGGATCAAACAGGGTACCTTTTTATAAACATATAATACGTTCAATGAAAAATGAATACTGTCACTAATCGCTGACCTTAAATTATGTTTTATTGGGTGCAGTATAAATAATTACGTTTTATTTCATCCCGACTTTCTGATTCTCATGGGTATCAAGATATCATGATATACACTGAACAGTTCGATTTTTTGTAGGATGATTGTGTAAGTTATTTGAAGTTTCAATCCGCGTGTTGGGAACACATCAGGGAAAAATCAGAAGATGGTCCCAGCACAGGGACTAAAATAAAATTTGTAGCAGCTCATCGTATACGTAATAAAGAAGCACGCTAGCTACTAGACAACGCGATGGTTATACTACTTGCGTTGAAAAGAATATTGTATAATTAATCTATTTACTTAAGGCAGTTGCTTCCAGCTTTTAAATTGCCTCTGGTGTAAATCGTGTCATTTAATTAATTTAATTGTCACTTTATTTTTCTATGTCGAAAGTTTATTTTTTTACAGAGTATTGAGACAACTCTAAATATTTAAATATTTATCTATTTTTTATTATTTAATTCACGTCCATTTTCAGGGTAAAATAAAATCTTGAAGATGATAAAAAATTGGATAAAATGATGACTTTTCAAAACCAAAGTTTGTTAAAAAAAATTTTTTTTTAATTTTTAAAATAATAAATCGCAGAGGGTTTATATTTAATCTTTTAATTCCAGTTAAAAAAAGATTGTTAAATGTTTAGGACTCTTGGAAAATGTACCGGACGAATCTCCAAATTCCTACACTTTAATCGGAAAAACACATATTTATCATATTAATAGTAAATGTATGAGAAATAAAAATATATTTATTCGGAAGAAGGGATGTATCAAACTTTTTGCAATTACATTTTTTGATTGGTGCATTGGACTAGAATATGACCAAAAAAACTCGATTATGGGACATAGACCCGTAAGTGTTTTCGAGAATCTTATCGCTGTAAAGTGCAGAGATTAGCATGTCGGTCGGCGCAGCGGCCTGGCCTAACGAAGCAAATTTTAAACAGTTTTGAAGAGTCCCCGTGTATGTAAATAAATGTAAAAAGCCGGCAGGTCGTGGGTAATTGTCTAAAGCAGTGGTGAGCGCACATCAAACGGAGGCCGCAGGGGCTGAAGTCGCCTGGCAGGCTCCGAGGCCCGGCCTGGGCGCGCGCCCTCGCTCCGCGCCCTCCTTCAAAGCACCCTCGCCCTTAACGACGACACCTGTGATATTGCTTATATTTAGATTATTAACTGAGAAAAACGTTTTTTTTTTAATTATTATTTTTCATACTTTAACGAGCATGCGAGACAGCCATCGCGCACCACGTAACGTGGCTCTGAGACAAGATTAAATATTTCGAGGCGTGTAAGCTCGTGAGCTCGATGACATCCCTTGGGAGTTGATTTAGGCACCTCTCGGCCAAGATTCAACGGGCTTTTTATTTGTGGACTTATTGCAGATGTCAGGGTATCGTGCAGCTGGCCAGAGTAGGCGCCAGGTCCCGAGAATTTCCCATTAGGCGGGGTGATGAGCCGGCGGGTAATCCGACTATGAGCTGTAAGGAAATTGATTTTGCGGCGCGGGGGCGGGTCGGGGCGGAGCGAACGATTTCTTTGGGGGCTCAGGGTGGAGACCAAGGGTCGTACAAAAAAAAAAAATGAAACTTATATTATACATCAATATTTTACTAAATTTTATTTCCTACATATTTGAATCGAGTATCTAAGGCAAAGCTTAGATACTCGCGCTTTAGCTTCTGCGTTTTTCTAAAAATATCTAAGACGATTATGATTTTTATTAAGTATGCTTCTCATTGTAATTGGTAACTATTGTATTTTGATATTATATATAATGTATTAAATATTACTTGAAATTTTAAAAGTTATTTACGTAAATTTGGCTTTATTTCAAATATAATACACCCTGAGCACTGGTCAGACGGGAGACGTCCTAGTAATTCAGTTACCGTATTGATGATTGAGTGTCGCCGATTGTGAGGTCTGAGCTGCTTCAGGATTCTCATGTCGCTGAAAAGATGCTGACCTTCAGTGACCCCGAGGTACAATAATAGATATATAAAAAATTCAATACACATTAGATTTCTAAAATGAACATCTTCGTATTCCCAAACTTCAGATCTTACAGCTTTCAGAATTGCTTACAAACAGGTGAATGTTTATAAATTTCGTAGAGATCAGACGGATTTAATATCATAGTCAAATCTTTGAGTATTTTTAGGTACACTTCATCAGAAAGAAGAAAAGAGTGTACTTACAAGACAAGCTATTGGTATATAGTAAAACAATTTGCTCGTGTATTATTTCTCGTTCTCTCTATTATTACGTTATCAACTCATTACCGTTCAGATCGCGCGGTTTTGGGTGAGTTCTACTCTTTGATGTCTGTACTTTAATTTATTAAATTTTTCAATTGATTTTTTCCTGTTTTAAAAAATAAGTTTCAGTGTTGCTTTATATTTATAAATTATATCAAAGAGAAAAAGGGGGGGGGGTTAAAAAGCAATGTTTGCCTTTAGGGTAATAGTAAAAATAAAATATTATGACTTCGTTTTTTCAACTGGTTTTACTTGTGGTATTTATACATACGTATATTTTAAATGAAATAAATAAATATATCTATACATTGTATGATATATACTATGTATTATGGGTATAAATAAGATGAGGTAGTTGTGACTATGCGACTGGCAGAAAAATAGTAAGGTAGGTAGGGCGGGGGAGGAAATGGCTGTGAGGCAGGCCACCCTTACGGCGGGGGAAGTCGCCCGTGCAACTCACACTCTCTATTTACAAGGATATTTATAGAAGCAACTTACATGGACGACCATACGAGTACGTTGACACCGGCATCAGAGAAATCCACCACCAACCATGTGGATGAATCAGCCTTATCCGTACTTACGTAATCAAAAATCGGTTAAATCCCCAAAAAAAAGAAAGACAAATAAAAATCATATTCAAACTAAAATTTTGCTAACGTAATTTATAAAGTTTTGATATGTATAAAAATTGGCACAGGTTTTTTTATATTACTAACGATAACAATTATGCTTTTGCTTCAAAGTTAATAGTATTAAAGTAACGACTGAAATATCTGCAGTGTCAAGATTTTCATTTTTGACAATAAAGCGAAGAAATGTTAAAGCTTTATCTGAAGAGCAATATCTCTAAAGCTCTTATAGTTATGATATAGCTAGACGGTAAACTTAATCAATAATGCGTCTAAAATTAGCTTGTATAGTTAAGAAATTTGACATTTACGGGTTTTATATAATAATAAGCGATATTATTGAAGTGTTTGAATGTGTTGATACACATCTTATAATAAAAAAAACACCACAAAGATAAATTATTCGCCACTGCAAAAATGATTAAATAATTAAGATATATTTGCATGAATTTTGACTGTGAAACAATAATAATCTTTTGTAAAGACTTTTACTAAAGCAGATCCAATAAAAACATGGTTTATTTACGCTATACCTTACCATACCCCTTGAGTCAAAAAGGATGTAAAATAATATATTCAAATGTGGGCTGTGACGCCATACAATCATGGTTTTAGTAAACCTGGATAGTGAATGGCTAATTTATGAGCTTAATTTATTTTTCTGCTATTATTTTTTAAAACTGAAACAGTTAAACGAGGAATTAAAAATTAAATGTATTCATTTAATAACGATGAAATAACCTCTTCAAAAATTTATCTCTAAGCTTAATGTGAAAATCAATTTTCTTAATATTGTATGAATGCTATTTTTAATTGATTAAAAAAAACCTGAAAAGCGAATTCGCGTCTTGAGGTTTGGAATGTCTCGGTGCAGGTATGCCGGGTGTGTCAGGTGAGCGCCTCAGGTGTGAACAGCCAGTCACTCAAATGCACATCCCCTTCGCACACCTGCTCCTCCATCACTGTAACCAATTTCCCACCCTCAGCATTCAAACTGTTGGCCAATAGTCAATTACGTATACCGAGTCGTCCATTTTCAATAAAGACCTTGAATTAAATCTTAATAACTGGATCTGGAATGTTTGAAACAACATTGCATCTTTTGAGAAAAAGGTAAACACTTGAATGGTATGAAAATAAAAAATAATTAAAAAAAAAAAAAAAAAAAAAAACTACCACCATCTCCTAAAATATCAGCAAAGAGTAATCGGTTATTATAAAATATTAATTTTTTTATTTAAACATCTACCGATTATGGTATGTGTGTTTATTGAAATGTACACGTATATAAAGCATACAGTTTTCTGTATAATGCTTTCAGAGTGAATAGAACGGTTGTTATGAATACACCAGTATATATTATCGCATTGTATGGAATGGAGGCTAGGTGGGAACAGGGGGCGGGGGCGGTTACGTCCTCTAAGAAAAGGCAGCTGGGGGTGGTCGGGGGAGGGCCGGGAGAGGATCAATACAGCGGAGACGCTTCCATCCTCAAACTTTCTGCCCAGCCAACTGGAGAGGTCTTAGCGAGAGAGAGGGAGAGGTAGCGCCTAGAGAGAGACACGGCTGGGCTTAAGAGAATATCCACGGAGTATTAATATTAATTTATAGTAGAAGACCAGCTTAAACATCAAATTTATTCAATAACAGAATTCTCGACAACTCGTTCGATATGAAATTTATATTCATGTCTGATAATTAAAGAAACTCTGAGAAAAATATAATCGTGATTTGTGTGGGATTTGAACCTACATACCCAAGCTTACATAACCGGTGCATTACCAATTATACCAACGAGTTTTTTTAATCAATTTTCAATATTTTAAAAAATGTACTTAATCATTATCAATCAATGAAACCTGTATAGGCAAAATTCCTGTGAGACGGTCTTCACAAAAATCAATTTTTTTTTTTTTTTTTCAAAATATGAACTTTAATTTAGTAGTTACACCACTGTCAACATATTTGCAAAATTTAAACTTTATATGAAAATGGTTTGTATGACAACGCGGCTCGATACCTAAGAAAGCGATTTCATAATCAAAGCCTGCTTAAACCTGACCTTAACTGATATTCATAATAGATCGAAGCTGTTTTGTGCGGTCTGCTTTATGTAAGCTTGCTGAGGGTGGTGGTGGTGGTTGCGAGGGTGGCGAGGGTGTAAATCACCCCCGAAGTAACGGGCGATCTTGGTGACGAGGATACGAGCGTCACCCGCGGGTGATTGGATCAGAAGGGAGGCCCGCCATTTTGAGTCACCTCTGCACCCCATTGTGCTGCGGATTATTCGAGGTATGTTTTGTATTCAAATTGATAGTCACCGCGGTCATATTCAATACATGGCCGATGGGTAATTGGAATACTTCGTAATTTCATTATTAATTTGTTGGATATGCGAGTAAGACAATTAAAGTATCATCACTCATTTACTTAGGCCATTTATAATTGGTTCCGTGATATAATGTGAAAGTAAATTCAGCTAAATAACAATGGCCAAAAAATACAGTGAAGTATTTTCAATCTTTTCTAAATCTGTATTTTTTCTGATGTGCAATCATGAATCATGAATTATTAAATTATTGGCAAGTACGTTAGACCATAGTTTTTTTTTGTATTAAAAAGTAAAACCTTTTTCTTTATGATTCAAAGGCAATTTAATTTGATATTGATATAGAGAGATTGAGTGCAAATTATTAAAAAAACGACTGTTAATTTTACAACTTACAATTTATTGCTGTTATAAAATCAACTCTCTTGGTGCTTGCAACCATTTGTTATTTTCTTTAACATATATTTATATACTTATAAAATGCAAGTTGACTCTCTACACGTAAAGCTCATCAAGGTATGGTCAAGGTAATATGAGTTTATAGCAAGGGCTGTACAGAAGCAGGAGGAGGGAGGAAAACGACACCCAATCATGAATTCACAAATGATTCAATTAATATTTATTTTATGGTATGCATAAAAACAGGCTTAAACTATGTCCACATTAAATCAAAAGCAGATAATAAAATATATTAAATCCACCGCAATAAAAAACCCAAGGTGTTTTGTAGAAAATTCAAATCATACTTCAATCAAATGATATTTATCTGAAAAACTGAATTTTAGATTGCTGCGTCGTGGAGTTATAATGATTAAATTAATCGAAATGTGCAAATCGTCCACGTCGTCATGTGAATGGGTACGAAGACACGTGTCCGGGTACGTGGGCGAGTAGTGATCCGCCGGAGCCGGGGAGGTGCTTAGCTTTAATCACATTCCGTAAGAAGACGTGATTGTATGCTCCGAGGGGGTGAATCATGACTGAAGGGTGGGATTTTTCACAAGCATTTTTGATTAATTGAGTCGTTGAGATGCAAACCTCGCCTGAGCATTTTTCAATAAAAACAAAATTCATCTAAAATTAAAACTCAAAGATGAAGAATTAGAGGCATTGCTCGATAAAGACTCGTGTCAAACGCAAGCAGAACTCGCAGAATCATTGGGAGTTGATCGAGCAACAATTTCAAGGCACTTAAAAGCATTGGGAATGATTCAAAAGCAAGGAAATTGGGTGCCACATGAATTGAAGCCGAGAGACGTCGAAAGGCGATTTTGCATTTCGGAAATGCTGCTTGAACGCCACAAAAAGAAGTCATTTTTGCATCGTATCATCGCTGGTGATGAAAAATGGATTCGCTACGACAACCTGAAGCGTAAAAAATCATGGGGTAAGCCCGGCGATGCATCAACGTCGAAGGCCAGGCCATATATTCATGGCGCCAAGGTAATGCTGTGTAATTGGTGGGATCAGAAGGGTGTCATCCACTATGAGCTGCTGATACCAGGCCAAACTATCACGGCCAGACAACAATTGATGCGTTTGAAGCGAGCAGGCACGAGTCTGTAATTTTCCATCATGACAATGCTAAGCCACATGTTGCTAAATCGGTTATAACCTATTTGGAAAACAGTGGATGGGAAGTTCTGCTTCACCCGCCTTATAGCCCAGACCTTGCCCCTTCCGACTACCACTTGTTTCAATCGATGCAGAATGTCCTTTCTGGAATACGCTTCACTTCTGAACAGGGTATCAAAAATTGGCTTGATTCATTCTTGGCTTCAAAAGACGAACAGTTCGTTTGGGATGGAATCCATAATTTGCCCGAAAGATGGGAAAAAGGACTGGCTAGCGATGGACAATACTTTGAATAGAATATATTGTACCAATTTTTATAATAAATCCGAAAAAATTAATGCACACACCGTATATAATTTATTATTTACAGTTACTTTGCTATGAATAGCGTTAGTCACTCACAGATTTTCTTATTAATGCATTGTGTTAAATCAAAATCAGAATGATACCTAAAATATAGTGTACTAAGAGAATGGCGAAGTGGCGACACATTATAACAATGGACGATAAAGAAATAAAGCAATACCTCGACAGCGTCCTGCACAATATTAATTGATTACATTATGAATGATAATGCTTTTCAGGAGGCGCCGAGGGCCGCTGAAGGCGTAAATTGAATGAGCGGCGGTGCAGCGGGGTTTTATGTCTTTGACCATGGCAAAAAGAAGGAGAGCCGACCACTTAACGAAATTGCTCGCAACAATTTGCAAGTCATACGGATGATATTTACAAATGAGACGACGAGAAGTACAAGAAAAGTCGTGCTACTCTACTGTAGCATTTTCTGCCACCAACTACTGAAATTAATTTTTTTACATTAAGGCAGTTGCATCCAGATTTTTAATTGCCTCTAGTGTCCGACCGGACACCAGAAATCGTGTCATTTAATTAATTTAATTGTCACTTTATTTTTCTATGTTGAAAATTGATTTTTTTACACAATATTGAAAAAACTATATTTTATATCTATATATTTTTTATTATTTAATTAACGTCCATTTTCAAGGTAAAATAAAATCTTGAAGATGTTGAAAAATTTGATAAAATGACGACTTTTCAAAACCAAAGTTTGTTAAAGATTTTTTTTTTTTTAATTTTTAAAATAATATATCGCACAGGATTTATATTTATTCTTTTAATTTCAATTTAAAAAAAGACTTTTAAATGTTTAGGACTCTTGGAAAAGAGACATGACGAATTTACAAATTCCTACACTTTAATCGGAAAAACACATATTAATCATATTAATAGTAAATTTGTAAGAAATAAAAATATATTCTGTTCGGAAGGAGGGATGTATAAAACTTTCTGCATTTAAATTTTTTTGATTGGTGCAGTAGATTTTTCGCAAAATGGACTAGAAAATGATAAAAAAAACTCGATTATGGGACCAAGACCCTTAAGACATTTTTCATAATTCAAGAAATCACTGTGTAAATAAGGGTATGTATTCAAAATGTCCTCTCCGCACTTCCCATTATGTAGCTTGTTCATGGTTTCCATTCTGTACCCTGAGCATGAGGGGGGCTCCTGCTATTGTTTCTGTAGCTTGCTGCAAAATGAGTATCAGATCTAAACGCCAGAGCTTTGTAATAAAAGGATTTTATAATAATGCTATTGAGCAGCAACAATACGCAGACTTTTCTTTCCAATATAAAACTGCAGTGAAGAAGGACATTTTCCCCTTAGAAAACCATGAACACTGGCTCAGCATGAGTATTTGCTCAGTGATATGGTTGCCAACCTTCTCTGAGGAGAGGCACTTGATGATGATTCAAAATGTATAATAATTTTTTTAAATTTATTACTCGTGAGATTTCATATTAAATCTAACTGCAAGTACAACCGAGAAATGTTTCTAACGTATACTACAAAATAAATTGACCCAAAAAAGGATAACTCTTAAAAGTCAGACATTAACTTTTTTTTTAAGTTAAAATATTATTTTTAAGACGTGTATTAATTTAAACTATAAAGCCTTGCAAAATTAACATTGGTTATTTTACTATTTGTCAGATAAGATGGAAGCAGAACTTGAACAGGTACTAAAATGAAATATGCAAATGAAAATGAAATAAAATAACGGATTTGTTTAGTAAAAATCTAATATACCAACGAAATATTTAATATTCGGCAGAGTAGTTTATCTAATTAGGAGACACTTACAGCTCGGCTCGACGTTCCTCCTCACAAAGAAAGTGGAAAATGTATTTTCGTCTAGACGCTGTAAAAAATGGTATTAAGGGACAAGTGGAAAACGCGACTGGAATATTTAACTTGACTTGGCGGCGGCGGGGTGTGACGTCATCATAAATGCAAATGGCCGGCAGAAAGTGACACTGAAGCCTTATGGAGCGCAACCACATTAGTGAGCTCTCTTACGACCATCACAATGCTGGGGTACTTTAGGCGAGTGTGTTGAAACCGAATCTGTAAATGCGTTCGTAGGTTTTGGCAGCCGGTGTTTTTCTATTATCATGAGTGGTTTTTGTCTTCCGATGTTTCGGTTAAAATACACCATTCTATAACACCATAGAACTCCCTGAATAAACATGCTAATCTTTGAGTTTTTACAAAAAAATATATTACATACATCTAAGAATGTTGTCGGTACTTTTGATGTCCAATATTCTCGACATCCGATGGGGAGATCATGTCCAGTCTTTTGATGGTAGATTTGTTTGCATGAAGACGGAAGATTATTTATATTGTTATTTATTTTCTAAACTATTTATGTAATATGCGGGAGCACAAGAAGACGAGACCAGGAGGAGCGCCGAGGAGGCGAAACCTCTCCCCCGGCAGATTAGAAGAAAGTCCTTGGAGGACGTGGGAGCAGAGTTTTTTTTGTTCGTGTATTTTATATGTTTTTCTCCTTTCTCATGTGCCTTTAAGGAGGAATAAAGGATACATAAGCATAAAAAAAAATAAAAAATATATTTGTTTAGTCTTTACACCAATACAGCCGAAGAACGATGATGTATCATCAACACGCAGACTTTTCTTTCCATTATAAAACTGCGTTGTAGAAGGACTCGGGGACCCCCTACGCTTACGTCTCAGCATGAGTATAACCTCCTTCGAGGATAGGCATTTTATGAATGATATTTTATTCTGCAACTGGAATTCAAAGCGTGGAATTAATAAGTATTATACTAAAGAAAGACGAAACTTGTATGTCGCGGTGAATAGTTTCGCGGTGTCCAGCTTAACGCACGGCGTGCGCGCCGGGACAGTGGCAAGGCAAAATTTAAATTCGAAAATCAGTTGGAAACGTTTTGGCGGATCCCACACATCATCTTTCTACGTGTTTGGAGCAAAACCTTTTGTATAAGAAATTAGCATAGAGCGACCCGCCGGCGCCGCAAGTTTCCCCCGCGCGGCGGGCGGCCGGCCCGGGCGGGGCGGGCGAGACTTGCGGCGCCCACCGCGCGGACTCGCGCAGGCGGGCATTCCAAACGAAGCATGTTAACTGCGGTCCGCTCGAGGAAATTAGTCCTTATTTATCGTAGCGTAAGGGCGAGTTGCGCGCGGCAATCGGTTTAATTTGTTCTGGGGCTGTATCGCCGGGTGTTTATTATACAAGGGACCGGACGGGCCCGACTTGTGAGTTATATATGGACCGGCCTAGGAAGCCGGCCGCAGAGGAACCGGCGGAATTTATTGGCGCTCATGAATTTTGTGAAATATAATGCGAGGGGGGGGGGCGGCGGTCCATTGTTGATCGGAGGTCGCCGGGCAGATCTGTCTCCGTCTTAACCGTAACGAGGCAAGCGGACACCTCGGCCTCGGCCCCTCGGAACGAGGCCGCGTACTTGTGGACACCCTCAACGTGCCATTCATCACTCATCTCAAAATAATTGTTAAACTAGTGCCACTAAAAAAAAAATGTGTAAAGTGAGCTTGCTTCAAGCTGTCTGTGAACTCTTTTTTCTATCAAAAGTTTTAAGCAGTTTTAAACGCATGAGTTATTTTAAAACTTAAGGCGACTACTGTACTATATATACTATATATAAATATATATATCACGCTGTTTAGGTGTAAGTATTCACTGACTAAATATATTTCTGGGCGAAAATCCGGCAGCCCTGCGACCCTGGCTGGCTCAGCGCACGTCTTACGGGCGGGCCGGTATCACTACTCCCGTTCTCCCATAAACATAAATAATTAAATAATTCAATTTAGTGTAACGGCCGGTGGGCTTTATTATCCTGCCTTAGCGATTAGCGGGCCGCTGCAGCGCAACTGCGGCGGTTGTAACTCATGATATGCGATTAATACGCTAATGGTGTATTAATTTGAGTCTTAAATTTTAAAATTTGCGGCCAAAAATTACAAAAAAAAAATTTTTAAACTCTGTGCCCGTAGCGATATGCTGCGGTAGTCGCAAGTGATGATTATTCATGATATAAATTTCTAGTATTGCTTGAGTTAACGCGCAGTTCAAATATTTAATTCATTGAAAATATATAAATATTACTAGAAGACATGGCATTGAATAAAAGTTACACAATGCTAATTATCTGATAAATCTTTGTGTATATTGAATACGACATTCCTCTTAATATTTTGAGATTATGCGTAAATGTTATTATTATAGCTGATATGCGTAGAGTGGAGTATAATATTAAATCTGTAAACTTTAAGACGCACAGTGCATTATTTCGTATGTGAACTGCATGCTACTTATTATGAATAAATTTCTTGAAATTGACTTTTGTTGTAGGTCTGATGTAGTTGTAGCGGGTCGTAAATTTAGATTCAGCCATTATAGATTCTTCTCCACCGGCTGCAGGTGAGTGCATCGTGACGTCTTGTCTGGTGGTGTACTTATCTGGAGGCTCTGGCGGCGGTTGCGGTGCTTGCTGCGCCACTATGCATGACCTCTGCGCCTCCTTGACCCCCTCCCCCCTCCCCCGACCGCAACCCCCGAAGCCTCCCTCCGGTGGCGTCTTTTCATCCGCTCGCTGCTTGTGTCCGGTCTGAGAACAAAAGGAGGGCAGCTTAAAATAGGGAAGACTGCTTGTGAGCGGGCACACCCGCCGAGGGACACTGCCGGAATTAGCATTCAGTGCTAATTCTACGAAAGTACGTGCGCAGCAGTGCACAGTAGTCGAACAAGAAAATATTGCTGTACGCATATGAACGTTGCAACACACTTTTTATGTGGTTTTTCCAGGTTTGACAACAGCGTGTTAGTAAGTGTAAAAATCGCTACATTAAATATCAAATTTGTACATCAAGCGTATGAGCACAGGTGATAAGCCAGGTATGCAAAGTGCGGGTGAAATAAGATCAATACCCGTGGATATTGCTCAGAACTCGGCAAAATAAACATCATTAATAAGCAATCAACATCTGAGTTGTAAAGAAGATCCGGCTAGGGTCGCGCCTGGAGTCCGCACCGACGTTATAATCTCAAATTACATTAATTATTTGGTGAGCCTCGGCCTGACGTGCGGGGGGCGGGGAGGGGCGGCCCGGGCGGGGCAGGGGAGGGTTTAAGTTTCGGCCAACTTATTCGGCGAGCTTACGTATTCAGGACCTTTCAAACACAGAGGTGCTCCAACCTTTTCAATTATAGGCCATCGCGTAAAATAAAACAAAATAACAAATGCAAGTCACAGGTTGAATATGACTATTGAAAATTTTCGCTGAAGAGATGTGGGGCTCGCTAGCATAGTTGGTAAAATGCACCGGGCCATGAGAATGTGGGTTCTCGAATACCACGCAAGCCACGATGATATTTATGTTTCAATGTGTGAAAAAATGAACTTAATCATACTGGTAAAATAAAACATTGCGCAGATCTTTGAGGCAACACTATTATTTTTTTATTACAAAATCCGCTTTCGAACTAATGAATATAATTATATATTTATTTCACCCGTAACCGATTCGTATATCAAACAATAAAACATCCCACATCTCCATGGGTTAGGTAAGGTTTTTTTAACCCTTTGAACCTCGGACTATTTTTTTTTTTAACAATTTGAATGCGTCCGAATGGCAGCAATTACTTTGAAAAAACTGACAAAAAGTGTTTATACCTGCACCTAGACTTCTTATAGGGTAAACAACAATCGCCAACTTTACCATGTCGACACATTGTCGCCATCGGAGTAGAAAGGGTTAAAATAAGTTGAATCTAATTTAAATTTTCCAAGTATTAAATAACAAATATCCATGTATATATCTTCATATGAAACTTGCGTTTTTCAGTTTAATTTTGATGTTTTGTGTGCGGAGGCAGGTTGGGATCGCAGTTTAGGCAGTTCTGAAGGGTCGGGCGGGTTCAGGGGTAGTGAAAGATAAGGCAGGAGGGTCCGCACCGCAAGATGCTCCGGGCCCTCCCCGCCCCGTCCTGCCCCACCCCCTGCGGACCGCTCGGACAGCCAAAACATAATCTGATAGTGTTGGGTTCGCTATTTCAAATGGAAACTACCTACCGAAATAATCACAAATTTGGAAATCATACCTACCTCCACTGTACATTTAAGTAAACTAAATAGTACAAAGGCTGTATTTGTGGAGAAAATACCTGTGCTCGTAGGCGCACGAGCCTTCACAGAAAAGTACTCAAAACATCATTGAAAATTTTAGTTAAATTTACTTGGATTTTACATCAGAATTACTGTATGTATACTAGATATTCAAGCAATCATCAGAAAATTAACATATTCTATTGTTTAAATGAACTCATATAGGTAATTTTTTTAGGGGAATATTTTTTTCTAAATCAAAACTTTAATTATGGGCATAAATAAATATTTTGAATAATATAAGTTTTAGAGTATTAAATTAAAAACTGAACAAATTCCAAGCTAAAACATTCTTAAATAATTAAAAAAAAAAAATTATATGATAGAGAAAGGTGTTAATGAGATGTAGTAGTCGTCTTACAGAAACGATAGCTTTGTATTTTTTATGAAAAAAATAATCATATATGTTCACACATAAACGTATTTGTTCTTTTTTAATAAACTCTATAAAACGTTTTATCAAAGATTTCTTCTACAAGTTGTCGTAACGTATTTTGCTGTATCATAACAAATATTTATCAAAAAAGTAAATAGAATAATAATATGGTAAACGTGTAGCTGAACATTATTTTATTGATATTGTAAACAGAAAATATTTTAATTCCAAAAGTCTATCCAGGTGTAAAAATAAATAAACTATAAATGTGTATTTTCTATCCGTTGGAGTGGGGCTTAGTTTGGCTCTAATCCCAAGCAGCCTTGTATTGACGTCTGTCTCAGGCATTCACAGTCACAGCCCCCTCCAAGTGTCCAACTTTCTCCTCCTGAAGTCGGAGCAGCCAGTCGCTGAAGTTAGTCGGTACCTGCACAGAGCTGGGGCCTGTTTACCGAAGAAAAACAAACCCACGGACGGGGTTAGTTATTACAATTCCAGATGTTATCCTTTATTCTAATTAGTGGCCGTGATGAGATGTGGAGACTGTAGGGAGCGTGTAATGAATGTATACATTCATACTTGTTGACTTTCGCGTTTATGGTTACCTCATCGACTCCAATGAAAATAGCGATTTTTTTCCTGAAAAAATCATAATCGCTTACACTCAGTACTTGAATATCGAAGATTTAGAAACAATGTTTTGATCTCTGTGTGAATCTGATATCAATATTGTTTTTTTATTATTTAAATACTTGATAAATTAAACAATTAAAATAATATTTTTAAGCAACCATTCAAAATTCCTAAAGACAATATAAGTTTATTATTGATTTTTTGTGAAGACCGTCTCACAGGAAGTACGATTTTGCCTATACAGGTTTTATTGATTGATAATGATTAAGTACATTTTTTCAAATATTGAAAAATGATTAAAGAAACTCTGGATTTGTGTGGGATCCCACACAAATCACGATGATATTTTTCAATATTTGAAAAAATGTACTTAAACAATATAAGTTGGTTCAATAATAGATTTAAGGTAGTCGTAAGACTAAAAGAGTTATGGAAGCTATATTTTCATTTTGAACAAAATTTTCACACTGTGTATTGCCATATTATTATTTAAAATATATTATACATCAACTATTGGATAGAATGGTCTACATGAGTCATTGCTTAGAGCTGTATGTTTAGTTTTGAAGCAAAGTATTTTTTACACTCAGAATAACATACACTGACAAGTGTAATTTTTCAATATAAGTTTAAAATAAACGCGTTTAGAATGTAACCAATCAAGATAAAATAGTTTTTAATGCAAGATGGGAATCAGTACAATTAGTCGAAATGTGTTTTAAAACGCTCCCATACACCCTGCGAGGCGACACGGGCCGCAGTGAAATCCCGGCTAAGCTGTATTTGCGAGCGACACGAGTACCCGTGTCTCCGCCCGCACACGTACACGTACACGTGCCCAGGTGAGTAGTCAGGTGTGCCGTGTCGCAGCAAGACAGGCTCACATTTTACGAGCGTTCGATCTAATTGGGCGGCAGATTGGTCCAGCTTAGGCGGGCGGGCCGGGGCGATAGGCGATCTTGCGCCCCCGCCGCCCCCGCCGCCCCAGCCGCCCCCGCCGCCCCCGCCCAACTTCGGCCAACTTTCCTTTGTGAGCGGACTTTATGATCAGTGGAGGTAATTTAAGCTCGGCGATAGTTGGAAAACTTGAATTTGCTGTTTTAGTAAAGTTGCGCGTCGACCGAGAAGTTTGAGCGCTGCGTAGATTCCAGCAAGATAAATGGCTTGATTGCGGCTTTATGAGCAGTATATAACGCACGCTGGATAGTTTATGGGGCCAGTAGCGCCTCAAGGGCGCTCGGGGCGAGACATTACTGAGGCCTTTATGGTATATCTTACTATACAGCTTTTCAAAAGTCTACCTTTGTTTCATTAAATATGTAGAAATTGTCCAGGTTTAAAAAATACGCCCCAGACACTCGGTTAATCGTAGTTATTTTGAAACTATTAAAATTATAAACTAATTAATCAGAACATGGCACGTTAAGAGGAAGAAGGCATGTTAGAGCTTAAATGATATGACAATATAATATTATAAGTTTTATAAAAAAAAAACAGTCTCAACTTCCCGAGTATAAAATTAAACTACGTCATGATCTCTCTATAGTTATAATAAAAAATAATTACTAATTAAACCTGTTTTTATAATTATTATATGTGGTTGTTTAATAGTTCACAGGGTAGCATTTTTCAAAAAAATAGTGTCCACATAAAATAAGGAAAAAAATAAGCGATATATTTATGCTTGTGTGTTTTTGCATTTATTATAGTATGAGGCTAATTAAAAATATTTAATGTTAATGGGCACGTGGGATGATTTACACGGGCCGAGCAGGTAAGTGAGGCAATAACTTAAGTGCACAAAGAGCCGATCTGAATGGGCGTTTGTCCGTTGTTGGGGTGTCTCCTTGGCAGTTTCCTGGAGAAGGCCATAACTTTGTGCCCTTTGGGGGGGATGGTCAGCAGACAGCTCCTGAATGCCGCCCCTCTGCGATACTAACACATATTAATTAGAAGATAAGCATGTCATTAGGGACCTGAAGAATACAATTAATGTATTGTTTGTTTGTTTATTTTACAGATATATTTTGAACAAATTCTGTCAAACACAAAGAATTGTACCAAATTAACCTATGGAGTCGTTTTTCTAAGTTTTCAGTTGTAATATAACTCATAAAACGACGCGAATGGATTGCTCATGCATAGCATAAAATAATATTTTATTTAAAGCACTTAAGTCAGATCCCCTTTTTTCTTTATAATTTTAATAAGTACGTATCTAAATTTTATCCAAACAGTAGGCCATAAGTTCCGAGAGTAAATTTGTTACTATTTCGAATGAAGCCCAGCGCAGAGAGATTACAAAGAAACTTAAGAGCCCTGCTGCAGTTATGTTCTTATATTGTGTCTCAAACACAATAGACTCACGTATTCTGGGCAATCGTAGCAGCATAAAGATAAAAAGCCACTGCCGGCGCCCTACGACAGTCTATCGCGCCCAACGCCCCGCGCCCAACGCCCCACGCTCGAGGGGATGCTGGGACAAGGGGTGCGCACGTCGGCAGCTATTCTGCGGACAGGACTTCATCTCACGTTTATATATATATATAAATATATATATATATATATATATATATATATATATATATATATATATATATTTATATATATATATATATATATATATATATAGCTTTGACACTTGTGAATATCGAAGAACTCGATTATAAAAAAGTCGCTTAAACCGATTATGTACTCGATTATAAATTTTTATTTTATATCAATGATGAATCCGCTATGAATTGCATACAGTTCTGATGCAAAAATTGCAAAAAAAATAATTTATACATGCCATTACGATATATTACATTATAACAAAACAACTGAAAATTTTATTTTTAGTCCAAAGCTAAAATAAAAATTATGCATTAAGTAAGCTAATATTTTGAAAATAAAATCTTCAAATTTAATTACCAATTGCAGTATCACTTTTAATTTACATTGCCGATTAATTTAAATAGGATTCTTGGAAACAGCTTGTTTCTAGAAAACACAAATTTTTATTGATCAAAAGCACCTAATATATATAGATTGAAGATAATAGAATCATGTAAGTTATTGTTTTTGTATAATACACCAAGGATATTTTGTGCCCGTTTAGTAAAAAAAAAACCCAGGAGTAAAATAGAGAATATACTATAAAATCCTAATATATAAAATCTAATCAGTATTAATTATCTTTTATGATATTGAATAACCAATATTTATTGGGATTTTGTTTAATTTGTTTATATTTCTGTTAAGAAGGTGCAGTCTGTGAGCGCCTTGAATTACTTTCAGTCCACTTGAGTCGGCAGTGAGATTAAGTCTTTATACGTCCTCGTGTGCGCGGTGCACCAGGGGGGGGCCCATGGGGGGCCAGGGGGGCCCAGGGGGGCTAAGGGGGGCCAGGGGGTCCGGCGCTACTTGCACGTCTCTTATCTGCATGCCCCGCCCGTAACTAAGATAACTTGAAATTCCAACGGCGACTCGGACTCTGTTTTCTGTGCGCCACAATACCCCCCGGACAATGGCCGCGGTCTGCTCTCACGGTGCATGTGCAAGCCCGGCGTCTCTAAGATTGGCACAAGCAGCTACTTGTCATAATATTTTTTTAAAATTAAAAAAATAATCATTTTTTAACTATAAAACTGTATTAATTAACAAAATTTAAAAAAAAGCTCTACCACATTTATACATTTAGTTAAAAAGTACAACACATTTCATGCTGTGTGAAACGACATATTGTACAGTAAAACCTCAATATAACGGACCGATTGGGGAGAGGGGGTGTCCGTTAGAGCCGAAAGTCCATTTTTTTTTGAAAATACACTTTATTTAGACATAAATAATAAATATATAACACAAACAAAATTCTATTTAATTGTCTTGACGTTGCTGTTTGATATCGACGCGCTCGCTTTCAGTAATCCTACTAAAAAGGAATCAAATTTTTGTTTGCACTTATGAATTTTGCTGTTTTTTATAATCTACTCTCAAAAATTACGATTTTTTACATTTAAAACGTTTTTATTTTTTTTACATTTGACCGGATTTTTGTCCGTTATATCGAGTTTTACTGCACTTCTATGTAATACGCTTTCTATAAAAATAGTGATGGGAGTGAGGGTGAGATATTCAAAAATATTTTGAAACATACTGTAATGAGCTTATAGTTTATACAACATAAGTTTGGATAACAAACCGTACTTTTAGAGTACTAAATAAGAAATGAACTAATATCAAGCTAGAACATACATTGGTTTTTTTTGTGTCGTGACAGCAGAAATTTTAAAAGAAATATTTATATGATGAAGTGACAATAAAAGTTAAATAAACTGGTATAAATGATGTGCAGTAAGAAATTATAGTTAATCAATTTGTATCATTACTAGATAGTTTATACTCCGCAGGTATAAAAAAGTTATCATATACGTTCATACGACTCATTTCATGCTGTATTTCTATGTAATATATAATTGTTTGTAGAAACAAATTAAATATACGTTGGTCAGTTTTTATTGATGAAAATAAGCTCCGGTGATAAAGGCAGTCTGCGTACATTTCATCATCACAGAGTGTGACATAAAGTGGAGTTTTATTAGGTATATTTTTCCGGTCGCTCGGAGGCGGGCAATCACATTAATGGAGTGCAGACCGTCCCCGGCGGCCATGCTGCAAGCCGTTAAGTTTATGTAAATAATTAAGCGAGAAGTTATCTTCGCGATAATGGAGTGAAGTGTGCGGGAAAGTAATTCCGATGTTGCAAACGACCCGTCCTTCCGTGCAGCGTTGCGGAAAACTTAACACACTTGCCCAGAGCCAACGCCGCTGCACTCGTCGGCATCTCTACACAACACGCTCCATGGAAATGCTTGTTTGTTTCATCAACATGTCTGCGATTGGGAAATATTCTACAGCAGTGGTTATCAAACTTTTTGAAAACGCGACCTCTTTGTGAGTAAAAAAAAATTCAGGCGATCCCCGTTCAGGGCCTTAATAAAACTATGTCAGTGATTTGTCAAAATTTGTTATTTTATTTTAACCGCGAACCCCCGAGTAAGGCATTGTGGGTCGCGACCCACAGGTTGACACACACTGTTCTAGAGAAGCAGTTGTTATTTTATTATACCAAGGCGCTCTGTGGAGGGATATTTGATTTGACGTTTGAGTGTTATAAAACCTGGATTGAATTTTTTAAGACCATCGTATATTTACGTACAAAAAATGAAACATATTCGCTCTTTTGTGGTGATGTATCAAATTGTTAAACACATGTGTATATTGTTGTTATAAAGACGTAACTTTGATTGTTGTCTGTTGGAGAAATGTTGACTATCAGCCTCTCCAAATATTATTGGATCTGCACAAACAACCGCGTCCAGCGTGGAAATAATTCCGATCTTTGCGGTGCCTCCCGCCCCTACCCTCTGGCTCGCCCCCCTCTCCTCCTTGGACTATCTTCCTCGGCCGATACCACCCCCGCTCCCCCGACCCCCGCTTTAATCACCCGTCCCCTAGCAACCGACCGACCAACCGACACCCAGCCACCCTTCCATAATTAAACTATATAAAAGGGGTGGATAAGCTGAGGCTCTCGAGTAATGCCTCCCGGCTCCGGGAATTGAAAAACTGTTTTTGATGATGACATGCAATCGAAGTAAGTAATATTTCATAAGAACAATTATATTATAAAACAAAATGCCAAATGTGAAAAACAAAAAAACAAAAAAAAAACTATATGTGATTGTATCACACCTTAATTGTGAACCCTTCTTTGATTTTTCAAGTAGAAACTGAGTATTAAAATATTTGAATTTGATGAATATTTTATTTGATAATTTAATTTAAAAAATATAAATATAATATAAGGAATGCTTTTACTCAAAAATATTTACTCATTATTGACATCAAAAAGTGTTGTTTAAAAATAATTGAAATATGTGTAGCTTCTCACAGCAATAGATAAAAAGAATACTGTAACGCTGAAAATAATATTTTAATGAACACATGTGTTCATTCACAAATAAATTAAGTGTAATTACTCAAAATGGTTGGCCGTCGCTGATTTATAACCGTTCTCCGAAACTTTGAATATGGCCGCCATGACGGCTATCTCAAGAGAGGATACGAAGTAATTGTATCTCCAAAGGTTATTTGAAATACAAGAGTGAAGAGACCTTAAATTTGATAGGTGTCTACAGGACCTCTATTCGGCTATCGGAATATGTAAATTTACATTAGGCCACATAAGAATATTCGCTACAACCCCACTTGAAGTAATCAAAAACATGCCGGGGGTGCGGGGCTGGCCACCACTCGCAGAAATCAGATGCCGAAACAACTTGTGAACCGTATTATTTATTATTTAAAAGGTCGACAGAAATAATTATGAATACCTAAGCGAGAGGAATATATTATTCAAACAGGATAAATGAAGAAAATTATTATATCAAATGTAATAAAATCACGTAACATGGCTCCGGCGCTGATATGAATATTACTTATATAAGTGTATGAGTACTTAAATGGGAAAAATAAAGAGAAAATTTTATACTCAAAACAAAAGCAATTTCGATGATAGAGTTGCACGGAAATCAACACAAATCAGTTTTGATTACATTCAAAACAGAACGGAGACATAAATTAGAAATTAATTTCGTACGAAATTTCATCCCAAGCATGCTAATGGCGCTTCCCAAGTCGGAGAGATAAATCTACAAATCCGAAAATGGTGCCGCGGCTCCCCGACCCGAGACACGCGCCGTGGGGGGGGGGGAGCGTCACGCCTAGCGCCGTCTCCCTCGCCCCCGCGGCGGGGGCGCATCGCTCCGTCCCGCTCGCGCGTCGCCATGGCTCTAAGATCGCGCTGTCTGCAGATTATGACGGCCCCGGCGTCTCGGCCGGACTGGGCCGCCGTCCCGCTCGCACCCGCGCCGGCCGGCTCGCGCCGTCCCGCTCGCACCCGCCGGAGCCGCCCTCGCTCCGCGCCGTCGGGGTGAATATTAAATAATTTCGATGCAGAAAAGTTTGGGCAAGTAATTTTGCTCGGCTTGACTCGGATTTCTTCACTCGGATGTGTGAAAGGACGAAGCCCAGAGCCGCGCTTTAAATTATATTTTATTTCAAATAATGACACAATAAAAAAAAAAAAAAAACATGTTGATACTTGCAACGTTTTACTATACAGTAATACCCCGTTTAACGCGAGGGTACGTTCCGGAAAAAATATCGAGGTTTACGATTAAACATACACACGAATCATTTGAATCAATCACTTTAATTCTAAGAACACTTTATGCAGTATTACATGTTATTTTTACTGAAAAATACATCTATTGTCTTTTGGTAGCGTTTCTTTTACGTTCTTGTAAAATACGTTCATAACACCCAACGCTGTTTTTAATTTTTAAGAGAAGTCAATGAATACATTATCTTAATACACATTCTTAAAATAAGAATTTCGCGTAATGCGAGGCATTTTAACGCGAAATTTAGTATATAAATAGTGAAACCGTGTATAACGGGGTTGCGTAAATCGGGGTATTACTGTACATGCTTTGAGAAAAAAAAAAAATTCATCAAAAATCCGATTATCAGTAATTACAAAAACAGTGAGTAACTAACCTTTAATACTCTCAATCGCTCGTCTATTAGATGCGTATCAGCAGTTATAAGCACTGTACTTCCAAAACATTGAAAATAATAATGTCACTGCTATGAATTTAAAACAGAGCACTTCGTTTATTTATCAAATGAACTTGTACAACGTCCAGCACCGTTGCTCACTGCACAGACTGGTCTCACACCTTCAATCGATTTATGAGGACTAAATCATCCGAAGGGAAATAAGCGACTGGTTAGTTTTGAAAATATCCAATAACGGCAATGATCTGACGAATAACCGGTCGCCCCGGGTCCAGCATCTCGTGGGACCCACGGAGGGTCCCGGCCGGGTCAACTTTGACCCCGGAGAAGAAGATCTAGAACTAAAATACTAGACACAAAAACTGTTATATTATTTATTATAATGTGTTATCATCCAAAATATTCGATTATTTAAATAACTTGGAGTAGTTTTTATGTAAATTTTGAAGAAAAATTATATGAAATATTAGAAAAGCTATAAAGCATTTGCATTATATAAAATTGATAAAAACTACATTGGTGGTCTGAGTTAATGTTACGAAAATTAGTATAATATCAAAAAAATATAATTGAATGTAAAAACGTTAACATGAATAAATGTGTGGTGAGTTTGTCATATTTTAAGATGTTTTTTTTGCTGAACCGGTTGTGATCTACCCCATCCCTTAACTGAACGGCTCAGTGCTAGGGTTAGTGTCCGGTATTCACGGACACTGTAAAAACTAGTTTCAGGGTAGACAACCCCGTCTCTGGACGCGGCCCTGGACAACGCCACCTCTGACCCTGTGAGATGCTGAGGATCTAAAGATTCTCAGAGAGTTGTAACGAAAAAAAAGTTATATCATATAAACTTCACGTGATTAACAGTTGGATAAGTATTGAAAAATTCAGCTTCTGGTGAAAGTGAGTTTATAAAAAAAACTCTTTAATCAATTTGTTTTAATTTTTGACATATTTAATACTATTAACAGATTGTAAATAAAGTAAAGTTATACGTGTATCCCTCCCCGCTTTCTTCATTCTGTTGCTTGTGCTTGACTGCCATTCTGTACCCTGAGTATATGTAAAGGATTGGTAATGGAGTAGTGGACTTGCAATGATTTTGGAAGGATGTGCTCTGGAAGTATTTTGTCGAGGTGTAGGGACTTCTGTTGTTTGTTTTTGTACTGTATTGTTTCTGTAGCTTGCTGTAGAAGGAGTATCAGATCTAAACGCAAAAGCTTTGTATGGAAAGGATTATATAATAATACTATTGGGCAGCAGTTTAGAAAACCATGATCACTGGTTCAGTAGGAGTATATGCTCAGTGACATGGTTGCCAACCTCCTCTGAAGAGAGGCACTTGATGAAGAATATGTGTATAATGTGTTTCGTTATTCATAGTACGAGTATTTTCAATTTATTAAGATGATATAATGTTTAAAAACATAAAGTACAGTAATTTTAAATATGAATAATTATTTTGTGGCCGCTTTATGAGCACATACAAAGCAGCACAAATAAACTATTTAGGTATGTAAATGACAATATCTGCGAGTGTTGATGCTAAAAAGTGATTCCGAGTCGGAATGATTTACGCGTAAATTCATCTTGCAAGATTAATAATGAGTTGAGGGTCCGCATAATGGCCAAAGTTTCCAAATGAGTTTGGAGCAGAGGATCGAACGTTATATTATTTGGAATGGCCCACCCCATTTTCCCGGCCCACCCCTTCCCGCCCGCCACCCCCGGGGCGGCTCGATAATATTCCAACTTACCATATTCATATTAACTTTACGGCCGTGAGAGCTGTAAAGTTCGGAGCGGCTCTCCAAGGGTAAACAAAGTGCTTGCGGTCGGTGGCGGGGGGTGGTGGGGGGGGGCAAGGTGCGTCCCCCCCCCTCCCCCCTCTCCACCCCTCATCACCCTCCCCCCCCCCCCTCGCCCACATACGTGAGGGTTCATGGGGAATAATGATATGTATGAATGAATAAGAAGCTCTCGCCATAAACTGTGTCAGGGGCGAGTCTGCTGCCCATACTACAAGACAAAAAATATAACCGTACTGAAATATTTACAAAAAAATATTTATTTACCTATTTTATTATTTTTATGTATGTGTATTGCAATATCAAAATTAAAATCCCCTTGTACATTATTTCATACCACTTTTTAAAATAAAAAATATTCAGACTTGCATAAGTACCTACAATGCTATATTGTGCTACTATACTAACGGTTTGATCGATTATCGTTATATGTATAATATTAATTAATAATATACTCTATCATAAAGAAAATTCAACATGTTGATGTCGGTTCATTTAAATAATGGTTGAAGTTGAACAGGGACAGGCTCACTTTGAACGAAAGGGTAACTCATTAGATCGCCCTGTTTATCATATCAATTTTGATCGATTCTGCCTTGTGATAGCACAGGAATTATGGTAATAATAAATCATATGATAGGTTTCTAAAGTTGTCCACATTGTTGAAGTTGATCTCGGCTACATTGATTCCCGATGAGGGAATATAAAATATTGAGTTCGGTTTAACTAAACATGCAGATAGGCAGCGTCTGAGTCAGGAGATGTGCATGCGTGGGTCGCCGGTGCAGTTTAATTTATTTTATTAATTCATTATTTTAAAACATATTAAAATTTTGACTCTTTAGAATTTTCTAAGCTATAGTGTCTAATAAAAGGTTTTTGTAAAATATAAAGAAGCTTTATGGAAAAGTATAGACCCTCTTGGACATACAAGTTTTGAATCACAATATCCTGAAAATATAGATGCGCCTTTAAAAAACCTGTCGTAATCGTTATAAGCCAGTTTTGGTTAAAAATACGACAGAAGTGTACTTTAATATTTATAATTACAATTGTTATTTTTAATGCATGTCTTTAAGATTTAAATTTATCAATGAAAAACTAAATTTTATAGTGAAGATGGAAGAAGATTTTCAAGTACATCAGACATATATTTTACATGAAATTATAAACGATAGAAATGTTTAAAAACCTATTTTTTATACCCATGCATTTTGATTTACGGCTGTGCATAAAATATTTTTGATAAATATAATATTATTTAATATACCGAGGCTCAACGAAAACTGAGATGCTAGTGCCTATTTTTCATAGCTTAGAACTGTTTTTAAAAATAAATAGAAAAAAAACAGGTCGTATGTTTTGAGGTGAGTCAAAGTTTTAAAATACCAATATTAAAATTATATTCAGGTTTCATGAAATAAGTTAGTTTATAATTACTCAAATGACACACCAGTGAGTGTCTTCATCTCCCCCACGCTGGATTGTTGAAAATGTGAAGGTGGTAAAATTCAAAGCGTTTGAAATATGACCGTGTGAAGAGAGCTTTGGCTTGGTGGAGAGCTCTCGATTTATCAACATCACAAAGAGCTGAGCTTTAATAATAAGTTAATGAATAATAAATAGAATAGGCATTGAATATCGTTAAATTTATAATCACGATACGAGTTCTTGTGCGTCTGTTATTTGCGTGGATTTGTAATATTTTATAAAAATCCCTGGAGATGGTTTCAGCAAGGGACAGAAACGTTGGAGTACCGAAAAAAAACTTGAAGCAGCTCAACTCCCAAGAAACGAAATCATAACAACGGTTGCCAATTCCTACAAATGAAATAACACTGTATTTTCAATGCATATAATATTTGTGTAAAATTAGTTTATCAACCACTGATGAAGTGCAAAAAAAATAATTAAATATAATTTCAAGATTTTTTATATTCTTTTTGTTGATTTATAATAGTTCTTAAGGCTGTGGTTACAATACAGTATGTGGCTATCCCCTGATCTTGCGCGCAGGTTATGGGGTTTACAAGACGTGGCTTGGGTGATTTCTTTGTAGAGAAAAATATGTGTAAAAAATCCTATAGTGTTAAATAAATAAGTAAGGATTAGATAACAACTATAAAAGGTTAAACAAAACAAGATGGTAAACTCAGTGAATTATATAATGCAATGACCTCCCCGTTCTCCCCATTCTGTTGCTTGTGCATGGCTACCATTCTGTAGCCTGAGCGTGTGTAAAGGATCGGTAATGGAGTAGTGGACTTGGAATGATTGTGGAGGGATGTGCTCTGGAAGTACCTTGTCAATTTTGAGGGCTCTTGATATTGTTTCTGTAGTTTGCTGCATAAGGAGTATCATATCTAAACGCCAGAGCTATTTTCAACGACCCGGGGACCTACTACACTGTTTTCCCCTTAGAAAACACTGGTTCAGCATGGAATATATCAGTGTTAATATCGAGAGATGAAGAGAGGTGAGAGAAAAGAACAAAAAATTCAATGCTGGCTTCCACGAACAGAAAATTTATTATATTATTGATTTTTTGTGAAGACCGTCTCACAGGAACTACGATTTTGCCTATACAGGTTTTTTTGATTGATAATGATTAAGTACATTTTTTCAAATATTGAAAAATGATTAAAGAAACTCTCAGAAAAATATCATCGTGATTTGTGTGAGATTCGAGAACCCACATCCCCAAGCTTTCATGGCCGGTGCATTACCAATTATGCTAACGAATCACTATTATTTGACAAGAATTTTTAACAATCATATCCTATAAGTGAAACAACGTATTATTATGCCAATTAAATTTAAATTTAATTTAAATCAATTCAATATTAGGAGATAACTCGTAGGTAGATTGCGTTCTTTTCTAGGACGCACACTACGAATTATCTCGTTTTTGTTTAATTGTCATTTTAGGCCAGATTTTTGAAAATTGCCGTGGCAGTCAACGTGATAAAGATCAAGTGCAAAAATCATCCCAATATTGTGCTGATGAGCTGCGTTCATTTATCTACTATCTAGTGATTATATCGGATTGGGGTTGTGTGCTGGAGTGCGTCCTGGAGTCATGGGAATCTCTGCCTCCACCCAAAAGCAAATGTCGCGCTGTCGATTAGTCGTCCCTGCGGCGGCCGGTGTAGGCGGCTCCTCGGTTCATTTATCCGGAGGCCCCGTGGGCGTCGCCCCCGCCTACGAGCGTTCAAAAATTTACAGCGACAAGTGTTTCGCATCAAAGCAACCAACAAACTTCCAGGCCGGCCCACCGGCGGACGCAGGGCCGATGCATTAAACAACTCAGCCTGTCCACGTCAGAATGGCTTAATCTGTAACGCCACTGAACAAAAATGGACGAGATCCCAAACGGGCAGAGGATAACGATAATTTTGATTGTGAGCGCTATTGGTTTTCAACGTCAAGTCTGAGGATTTCCAAAATCGATGTTTTTTTATTGCAGCAATAAAAAAAATTAAATGCATTCTTGTACACAAGAGATTCTTAAATATTTACTTTCCCGAGGTATTCGTATGAAAACTCTGGGCCCGAGAACCCTAAGCATATAGGAGTCCTTTTTAAACTGGGATTTGAAGATTACTTGCAAACTAGAATGAGTTTAAAAAAAAAAACGTGTGCCTTAACTTTACTCGGAAAAACACACGTTTCTCAAATTTAAAGTAAATTTATTAGAAATGAAATAAAATCTTGTGTAGAAGAAGGGATGTATTTAAATTTTTTCGATTAGTGTAGTAGATTTTTCGCAACATATCACAACTAAAATCAGCTATTCATATTAACAGAATACACATTTGGTGGCCAGCAAGTTTGATAATATAATATATTAGAGGTTGATATAAAAATATAAAATTTTGTGATGAGATTGCTCGAGTAGTCTAGTATTTTCTCCATGCTTTATTTCAGTGCTTACTCATTAGCAATAAATATTCCAGTTTATTTACATAGTTTTTTTATGATGTAAGAAAATATATTCATGAGGTTATTAAAAGTAATTCAATCTTTGTAATCTAAATATATATTTTTTATAATGTTTGTTACGTTAAAACGTACCCTGAATATTTTTAAAAAGTTTTCAAAACGTGTTATATATTTATACATGAATATTGGTGGATTTGTAAATAATAACGCTATTATTATTACATTTAATATCCCATATAACCTGAGTACATAATACATTTCCCGATATTCCAATAACCTTCCTGGGATACCCCCTTCCCGACCCTCACAGCTAATGTATGGGGGTGGGCAGGCTTCTTCAGGACCCGGGCCGCGATAAATAACTAATGGCTCGTAAGTAAGGAGGGGGGTGTTAAATCCATATCTATAATGCACCCCCCCACTCCCGCAGGGGTTGCTCCCCCTACCCCTTCCCGCCCGGTACGGAGACGTTTGTCTATTGATTTTATCTGTCTCGATTGAAGTGGTTTAGCTCTACAGAAGATACAAAGCTTTATAAAATAAACATACAATGCTGCTTAATATTTACCAAATATTTATTATACACAACTGTGTTAAATACTGAAAAATAATTACACGAATTAAAGTGTGTTCGAAATGGTTTTTGATATAAATAAAATTTCGCCATCGTACTACTACTTAGATATTATTAAAATTTGAGTACTTACGAATTGAAAAAAACATGAACCAATTCAAAATTAACCCATCGGTTATTTTTAAACCTTGAAATTAATTTTATAGAATCTGGAAGTCGGCTTGGGGAGCAGAAACATTCAGTATTGTGTGAAGCAGTTGCTCGCACGGGAGCGCGGAGGACCTGCCGGCAGAGGCAGGGGCCGCAAACATCCTGAAATCTTAACATAACCTAACTTATTATAGTTGTTATTCACTTTAAAAAAACAATTAAATGTACTATAATGAAAGGTTTCGTTTTTTTTGGCAACAAGCTTTTATTTTGGTGTTTACGGCACATCTTCTTTAAGTGCCCCTCTTCGCAGGAAGTGATGATCATCTCACTGAACATATCGTTATCCTGTGCTATACTCCTGATTTCCAGCCAATATCGCGAATAATTTCAAGGAATAACAATACTTATAATTTTAATACATCTTAAAATATAATGTTTGTATGCTAATCTATGTCAGATATTTAGTATGTCAAGTCAAAAATGAATATTTTTTGGTTATATTTAAACATGTTAATTGTATTTGATATTAGATAAAACTTACTATTTTTAAAAATCCCCATTCTATTAATTAAGTCTGATATTTTGTGCTTTAAGCATTGTTTTTATATTCAAATTTATGAACGAGGTTTTTCTTGATATTTTCAGTACACATTAGCAACACTTCAAATGATTTGTTTTGTAAATTTTAATATGTAGCAGTTTTTGAAAGCAGCAAGATTTTCAATGCAAATATGTGAATATATATAAAATTGATTAAAGCAACATTATTAATAATATAACTAGTAGGTGTGTTTCGAAGGAGACCTCCTTTTTGCTTGTGCGTCCCCTGCCCCCCGCCGTCCCAGCCCCCCGCGCATTGTAAATTCTGCCAGCGAATATTCTACACTGTATACACTATGGTAATTTATGGAATAAGTTTTAGAACTGTATTGCTAGTTTGTCGAAACATTATAGTGTACACTAATAAACGTGTGTGCGCCCGGCCGTACAGTCCGCCCGCGGCAAGACGCCGGCGGAGGACTGTACACGCTGCATAATAACCCGCACGGACACGATCTTCAAATTATAAATAACAATACAATTATGAAATCATATTAATACTGCAGAATACTGATACATACAGAATTATTAAAAAAAAAAAATAAAAAAAAATGTGATTTACAAAATCGGTTGCGTACAATCTCACAGTGACTAAGCACAGTGTTTTTTTTTTTTTAAAATGAGGTTTTACGATAAGTATGTATTTAATATTATTAAATTATTAATGTTTTTAATTGTAGTATTCTTACATGGTGTTTCTCCTAGACATTATAATTTCAATAGCTCTAAATTGTCTACGTGTAATCCCTTGGCCTAGCCGCCCCCGCCCCGGCCGCCCCGCCCGCCGCCGCCCTTGTCACCCGGCCGGGTTTTATGATGATAAGATTTATGATTGCTCCACAACAAGTTTGAATATTAATCACGGGGCCAGCGGCTCCTGATGGCGCCCCCGCCCCGCCCACAACCCCCCGCCCAGAAACTCTAATGGGCTTCTTAAGTTTGCGAAACTCCAGCGGCCTGCGGCTGTGTGAATCGATTCCATGTACAGCGTGGATGAAGTAAAGCCTCCGTTATACAAGATTACATAACGAACATAACACATTCAAAATAAACCCTTAAATATACATTTTCCTATTTTCATCTTAGTAGTTTCAAAAATAACAATTACACCAAAGATACTCAAGTAAGCATGGACAATAGAGGAAACGTATCTCTCCTAATACAGCCGCAATTAATTCTTTATTTTTCGCTTAAGGCTAAAGTAATTAATTTGTAAAGCTAATACTGTCGTTTTGTTGATTCAGGCAAATAAAAAACCTTAAAGGTCCCTAAAGCTTAAAAATTCCAAAATAATTGATTTTGGACTAAAAAAATATTTAAGGACATTTTTTAAAGATTCACTGGTCACCGTTTACAATAACAACATGAACAATACGATCAAACTTTTTTGCTTTTAAATTATTTTTTAAACAAAAATGTATGGACTAAAATTAAATCCAAAATAAATATTTAGTTCAATCTCTCCGAGTAATACCACGATTTTTGAAACATTGTGTATGAGAATGAGAAATTACTTTACACCACGCTGCTTGGTTCTAGGAAGTTTAACACAATGGAGCTGTATTCAATAGCATCAACTTCAAGATTTAATATTCCATGTAATTTTATATTCTACGTAAATTGTGCTGTTTACAAGCATGTTTAATTTTTTTTTTTAATCCTGAATCCTGAGTTTGATCCTCTATACAAATTTTCAAGATTATAGAGAGTTATTACTTCCACTCTGATTTTTTTTACAAAAATTTACAATACATTTATTTGCAGGTATAAAACTATGTCTTCGCATAGACATAACTCCTTCAAAATTAATATTTTGGCTATCTATTTTTAGAATATAATAAATGAATATTAGATTAATAGTTTATGCAAACTTAAGTAAAAAAATTGTATTTGTAATGTATTTTGAGTTCCACTAAAAATGTAAAATGCACTTAATAATATTTTTATTTTAACAAAACATAATCAGTTTTAAATAATTTCCTCAATAAAAATTATCTCCGAGGTGATAAAACTCCAAATTGAATTCGTAAGAGATAAACAATAATATTATTAGAAAGGTTCTGTTTGAAAAAGGCTGTTTGCTGGGTTGCTTGCGGGCTTCCCTGACCCGCGCAAGCCGCGGCGATCGGCCCATTCAGGAACCCGAGGGGGTTTTTCAGGACTCTTTCAGGCAGCCGCGCCAGGGGTGGGCGGAGGGTGTTTACACGGAGGGGGAGAGCTTTTATGAATCAGGTTTACGAATGTTAAATATTATTAACTACACGATTTAAATGTAAAAGGGTTGTTTTGGTAATAGACTCGACTTTTAACAAAGTGTTTTTGTAATGTTTTAATTTGATGTTATTGGATATCAAATAAATATCAACATTTCTTAGTGTAAAAGTAAAACAGCATTAAATGTTAAATCATATAAAATATATTGCAATATATTTATTACAAATTTTTAAAAATTACAAAAATTTATTGTTATTACAATAAATTTTTGTAGGGAGTTAAATATTTATTTTGTCATGTAGTAATAAATCTATAAAAATATAATGGTATAATCATAATTAAACAAATCTCTGATTTTGTTAATATTTAGTGTGAGAAGTAGTTCTATTATTCGGGATTATTCAAATATATGCGTTATCTATTTTTTTAAAACCATTTTTATTAGTTTATGAAAACTCAAAATGAGCTTGATAAACTATTACTCAGAAAATGACGAAGAAAATTAAGTTGATATATATTCAGGAGTTGAATGGCTGTCTGGGAATCGGGAATGAAATTATTTCGGGTTAGAGGGATTCTATTGCGGGACCTCACACACAGGGAAAAGAACACCGCAGGTGGACCCCAACTTCAGTTCTAATAAACTGATTAACTTCAATAGAAACTGGATTTCGAGCATCTGCTATTGGCGAAATAATGTGATTACATGGCTTTATAGGCTTAATAGCTATGAATGTTAAAGTAAGACTAATGTAAGAAGGTTGTAAATTCTAGCGGGTCGATTTGATTTTAAACTTATATTATTTTACGTTGGTTTTTTCTATGTAAAAGGCGAAAAATTAAATGAAAGATAATCATGGTCCAACTTGTGATGTCTTCGACAAATCATGAAAAATCCATACATAACATAATTTTGTATGCAAGAAAAATATGAATCTATACCTTTCTCAAATTATACTTAACGGTTTTGATGCTCCACGTTGTGATAATTATGTGATTGTGATTGTGTAGTCGATTGCCTTGCCACTCAATTGGCTGTATGAACGATTAAATCGCAAGAAAATAAAGGCGTGAGCGAGGGGGACGCAGCTAGCGGCCAGACAGAGAGGCTATCTAAGTAATAATGAACGTAATTTCCTGAGCTTAATATAACCGCCGCTGGGGGCTGACTTATAGTGGTGGATTTCCTTTGGCCGTTTCTCTGACCGGAAGTTGAATTGTCCTCTCTGTTTGGAATGGGAGAAGGCTACGTATATATTTGCCTGCAAGTACATTTAAATGTGGGCTTCGTGGCCACTACAGGGAGCTTCGGAAGAAAGCTCTTGAGTTATGAATTATACCAGCCCTAATACACAGTACCAGTGGTAATAGAATCGGACTTATATATATATAGTTTTACTTTTTACTATATATACAATAAAAAATACAGGACTCATTAAATTATAATTAAAAATTTAAATAAACTTTATTAAAGTACTACGCATTGATAACTCGATTACCAAAATTTAAAAGATATTATTCCGTACTTAATTTTGATAGCAAAAACAATGCTTTGAGATATATTTTGTCCACAAAACAGGCATTTTAAAGTCACTAATATATATATTTTTTTGAATTTTGTACGTATTATTAAGCAGACTTTTATATTCTATATACTTCTTGTATTTTAAAGCATCTCCCAATACTAATATTTTATTTGTTTATATATTGTATCATTATTTGTTTTCAGTGTTATTTTAACAGTTTTTTTTGGGGCATATTAACTCTTCTGATTTATTTTTGATATAAGTAACTTTAAAAATATTTGGTTTGTAGGAATACCATAAACACATTAATTAACATATTTATAGATTATATAATTTTTAAAAATAGTATATATTTTTTTAAGTGTCTCGTGACAGATAACAAATGTAAAATACCAAGAAATAAGGAAAGTGTCCAGTTTGCTGGCGGCCGCCTGCGAAGGGGTGGGAGGGGGTAGAAACGCGGCTTGCAGGTCCAGGGAACTAACGGCGGCCTCGTAAATCATTTACTTCAATTCTGGACCTCTGAACAAAACACATAGAGCGGCTCCACGTGGCTGCGAAGGAGAATGGGACCCAAATTATCCAATCCAAGTCACGGTGGCGCTGCGGGGTGCTGCCGATAGAAGGGGTATTAGGGGATGGCAGGCATTGTTTTTCAGGAAATAATTTTCTTTTAACGGTTAATTTTTTTGATTGATATGATTAAGTACATTTTTTCACACATTGAAAAATGATTGAAGAAACTCTCAGAAAAATACCATCGTGACTTGTGCGGGAAAATGTGTCATCATATCATTTTTCAATGTGTGAAAAAATTTACATAATCATATCAATTAAAAATATAGCTTGTATATGCAAAATCGCACTTACTGTGACGGACACTTAATATATGGTTAATTTTTTTACTTAAATTCATTCACAAACTTCATTTTATATACACGTTATGTTTTTTTTGTAAAATCGTATACAGTAATACCCCGCTTTACGCGACCCTGTTATGCGCGGTTTCACTATAACACGAATTTAAAATTTCGTGTAAAAATGCCTTGAATTACGCGAATTTCTTATTTTAAGAATGTGTATGAACATAATGCAGTCATTGACTTCTCTTAACAATTAAAATCAGCGTTGGGTGTTATGAACGTATTTTACAATAACGTAAAAGAAACGCTACCCAAAAGACAATAGATGTATTTTTCAGTAAAAATGACATGTAATACTGCATAAAGTGCTCTTAGAATTAAAGTGATTCGTATTTTTTTTGTATTAATTTTTGACTTTGTATGTATGTTTAATCGTAAACCCCGATATACGCGAATTTTACTAAACGCGATTTTTCCGGAACGTATCCCTCGCGCAAAGCGGGGTATTACTGTAGCTGTGCTTGAATGCATGATATTTTTATTTTCGCGATTACGAATCGTAATTTTGTGCTCTAAACGGTGTTCTTAAATATCCGAAACAAAGCTGTCTTAGAGTAAATAATTAGTTGTACGACATCTGCCCAACAAAGGGCCTCGCATTCCGCGAATTCCAGCTCACAACAGCGCCGCCAGGAAACGAGGTTAGATAACAATATCGTGCGAAATCTATTTTAATAATTGTGAATGGAAGGAGGCGGACAAAGCCCGCTGCATAATTATGTTTGGCCGGCGAGTCCAGCCAGGGTGGAAGTGTTATTGTCTTGCGACGGCAAATAAGTTGCCCCATTGTGCTGATTGCCGGGCTGATGGAAGTTGCCCCATTCGTACTCGCCAATTGTCCGTGCGAATTCATCGCCCCGGGGCGCCCCTCACAACGCGATAAATGTGCTCCTGGGTTTTGGCATCAGTTGTTATTAGACGATCTTGGATAGTGATGATGTAGTCTATGTCTTACGACGTTTCGGTACCGGCACTGGGACTATCTTCAGGAATTAGCCGATATACTATAATATTACTAATATCTTAGGCACATTAGTTCATACATAGAAGATGATTTAAAGAAACTCTCAGATTTGAACCCACATCCCCTGGCCTACATCGCCGGTGTACTAACGAATCACTTCCGTTTATCGAGAATTTTCAACAATCATACTCAACATATGAACCAATGTGCCCAGGCCAACCAATATTTAGTGATCTGCAAGCACTGGACTTTTTGAACAAAGTAACAAGTGAAGCGATTTTAGTCACATCTGGCCATCTACGCATCTGATTGACGTCCAATACAAAAAATAAGACATAGATATACTATAACGCAAAATTCTTAACGCCTTTTGCAGCGTTCTTCTTTTAATAAATAAAAAATTCTGTTCAATTTGTTCCATTCTCACAAAAATTTTCTTTTAAGTCTCAGATATGATACTCAGAGATGAAAGAAGTACGTTTGATAGATATTCTAATATAACGGATTATTTATTGTGTACGTTGAGAACAAGTTGGTTTTGCATTATTAGGGGTAGAAGTTGCTCCTGTATTACCCCTTGTAGGGTCAGTAGAATCCCACGACCTCGGCGTCCACTCCCAACTGGACCGATCTCAGCGGAGATTCTGCTTAACGGGGAACAACCGGTTACAACTGAAGATCAAACTTGTCTTTTACTATTTGTTATACATTGCTTTGGATCATTCGATGATTTTGTGGTAAAAATAAATATTTGTGAAATTAAGAACGAATCAGGATTGTAAGTTATTATGGTTACGTAGATTGTGATTCTTAGATATTTCTCCGGGTAGTTTCTCGAGGGCTGCGAATAGTGGGGGTAGGGGGTTGGACGGCAGCTCGTTCCGATTTATGTTTCGCCATGTTCATGCAAATCGCCTCCCCATCCCCCTGTCCTCCTGCCCCCATTGACAAACTCCGCCCGCCCGGGATGAATATCGATGGCGTCTTTTTAGAAACCGAGGCGGGTGTCAAGAAAGCGCGAGGGATGGATATTGAGAAGCATGACTTCTGGTTAGCCTTTCCGTTGTTGTGTAAGTATAAAATATATTTTCAATTAAATTTTTCTGTGTAAATAAATATTTTATTAATAACGGTGTTTAAAACGTCATACTATGATCTGTAAAGAAAGATGAATAATATCAGCAGTAAAAAAAAAAAAATTATTTTATTCAGTCAATTAGTTATATACCAATGAGCAACAAAATCAAGAGATGTTTCAAGATCAGCAAAAATAATTTCAAAACTGTGAATACCATTGACTGATAATTAAACTTGATTGTTTTCCTGTGTTTTAATGTGAAGTTAAATACAGGATATGTACAAAGAATGTATAATGGCAGCAGTTGGAAAGTTTTCAACTAACAACAGCTCTGCCCGCTTCAGCGCTGGTCGGGGTAAAGAGGGGTGAAGTGGGGTGACGTGGGTGGCGCTCCATTTGTGAGAAGCAAATTCCAGCTCAACCACTGTAGCGCACGGAGGCGTCTTATTAAGGCGCATGTTCTTTCTTAACCTAAACACTGGTTCAATTTATTAAACCACACACACAGAGAATACTGACAACTAGGCATCAGTTTCTTCTTTTGTGACGTTTACTGAGACTAAACACCAACAAAAAACAAAACAGGAATACAGAATAAACCACGCTTTTTTCCTTGAAACAGTAAGAACAACAACTTAGCCACCTCATGTATGACAATGAAATTTTTTTTTTTTTAAATAAAATAAGTATTTTTTTATAATTGAGTATGGGTCCAAAAGGCGCAGCGCTTCCGGCGGAACTCCTGTCTCCCCGGGATCCGAGATTGCTTAAGTTCGGTTAGTCCGCGAGGCTTGTTTTACGGTCCGGGCGGGTCCTTATACGGCTGTTGTAACAGGCAAGCTAGAATGCTTTCATAAGCAATTTCAGGTTCGAGAAGAGCAGCGTGCGGCTTCTGGGGCCAGGGCCGAAACAGAGACACTACTGCCGAATATATATTTATATATATATACATATATATATCAGCGATTTACAGTGAGTTCTAAATAAAGAAAAGCAGTTTTGTTCACTGCTCCAAAAAAATCCTGCAAATTACTTATTGTATTATAAATATAACAAAATTATCACCACAAGTATATTTAATATAAATAGTTTCAAAACGTTTAAATTCGTATGCTTTAAGACTAGAGAAACGATTTGATGTATTCAAATCTGACAGTTTCTGCACGGCTATGGTACATCTTCGATTAGGTGGCAGCGGGGGCGGGGGAGGTACAGTAATAGGAGTTTTGCGAACTAGCTTGAAGGTAGCTCGGCTGGATGATAAACACGCAGAGTTGGGTGGCTGGGGTTGGTTTGTGTTGTGTTCCGGTTCTGCCCTGAGGGAAGGGGTCAACTTAACATCCTCCCAAGTTGGGGGGCTTGGGGGTGGACACGCTAGGGGCGGTCGCCCCCACCCGCCCTCATTCTAAGTAAACTAAGTATTTTTACTAATGATTAACTTTTATGATATATATGTGCTGCAAATATTGATCACTTGAAAGAATTTCTATTATACGGAATGAAACAAGAAATGTTAGTACAGCTACAATTTGATAGAATGTATGAAAATAGCACAGTGTAAATATTCATCCATCTCATCCGACTCATCCGTCTCCACCGCTGCTCTGCTGGCCGTACTCCCGCGCCCTTCTCGCAGACGATGTTCAGCAATAATTCCGACGGAGATGCTAATCGTAATCGTTAAAGTTTGCGTTCGACGTCCGCCGTGGAGGCAGCCCGGGGGTGCTCGGAGCACCCGGGGGTGCCTGGGATGCCTGGGGGTGCTCGGGGGTGCTCGGGGGGTGGTCAGTAATAAACTCGCCCGGAGCGCCGCAGTCTGTGGCCGCGCGTCGGCCCTGGCGTCATTCCCGACTGCTTAATCCCAAGATGCGACAAACTCAACCTGGGACTAAAGTCGTTTTATAGAATATCAATACGACCACACGGATAGAATTGATGACACGACTGGGTCTATTTAAAAGCAAATTCGTGATTCTTAACCTACTGCATATAATAATAAAAAAATGTTTATTCATGTCAGTCACTACTAGGCTGTTTACGTTTTTATGTTTATAAAGGTAGAAAAAAATTATTCAGCCATACATTTATTCGTAATAAGCTATGCATCTATAGCATAGGCTCCCAAACTATTTTGTCCCGTAGACCCTTGTCGAGTTTTTCTGTTTTTCGTAGACCCCTGCCTTGCTCATATTGAATTTTTACAAATTCATCAACTTCAAACATATTTTTGACATCTGATACACAGGGTGCGCCATATTTTATGTTGGTATGTAAACATTAAATAACTTTGACATTTATCAATAAATTGAGTTGAGTAAACATTTTATAAAACGTTAATTTAATACAATTTTAATCATGCTTCACACAGAAACAACTCGCCTAAATAGTTACGCTGAACACTGAAAATAGTCGTTCAGTTGTGCTAACTCAACGTGCATATCGTCTAAAATATCGTGGCCAACATGGCTAATGGGATCCACTCTCATTGACCCCCATTTAATTTTTCGATATTGTCGATTGTGTGGTCGATATTGACCACTTTGGGAACCTATAATCTATGGTATGATGTAAGCACATTTTTGACGATTTGCATGTCAGACGTATTATTTGTATTATTGGTAGAAAATCATTACTATCTTATATGAACACAATTTCAATCAATACGAAGTTTTGTTCTTTTCAGGGTGTGTAAAATTCTTTCAACTTGACGAGTATGGATGCCGAGGGTGGTATTCCCGGTGGTGCTGGGTGGCGCTGGACGGTGTTGCGGGTGGGGGAGGGAGGCAATAAAGACGCCCCCTCCAGGCCGCAAAGGACGAATGTGCGAGGAATGTGTTTATTGCGGGCCTGCCAGGATCTTGATCTGGGACGCCATTGAGACTTTGAATTTTTGATGTTGGCATTTACATAAAGCCCTTTTAATTAAATTTGCTAGATTGTGTTCCGGAGGAAACCTCTCATTTCGTTCGCACTGCGCGGGACATCCAACGTGCGCAGTGTTGATTAACTTCTCGTGTAAATGGGACAAGATTGTTGGGTGCGAAGCCGCGTCAAAGTAGTAGGCCCACGACCTTTTAAACGAAAAACAAAACGCTGCCACTTACATGCGAATACTATTTTCATCTAAATTATACAAAACAGCATTTTTTTACTAATAATTTTCCACCCAACGCCACGGCTATCTCCGCCATTGTAATGCGATTTCAGCGAGTTTCTAATTTAAATTGTTAAGTACATAATTGCTTGATAAATATTTTTGACTCTGAAAGAACCGATTACCTAGAAATTTATTTTTAGAGTAAATATGTATATTCCAGGAAATCGAGCGGGGTTTCGATTTATTGACTCAAAATACACCTCCAGTATCTCAGCTTAAAGCTCTAACACTGGCCGGGCAATAAGAAGGCCGCGGACATTTTCCTAAAGCATTTCGTCCGCTATCGTGATCTATGACACTGTAGACCGTATTGCCGGGCACATAAGGGTGCATATGGCATGCTTTTAGAGTGGCAGTTGCGACCACAGGCGTCCAACTATCTCTCTTCCATTATCTGTAAAGTGTAAATGTTTATACTTTATTCATAAACGGGGATTAGTGAGGATAGCTTCGATGTAATATTTAAGTCGGGGCACTAAGTTTGCCAGGCAGGACGGGAGTACAAAGTAGCAACCCTGTATGACGTCACGGTTTTTATAGGTATTTTAGAAACTTCCTCTTCTCTCTGACTATTACTGTATAAGAGTAGCTAAATACGATTTGATTAAATAAAAATTTGAATGCCATATTGCGGTTTTAAAATAAATCTGTTTTGTATGTAAGTATTTCAAAATATAAGCAAGTAAAATTATCGGTTTATTCAACATGTGTATCAAAATTCACAAATTTATCTTATTGTAAAATTTTATATTTTTCCAGAATGGGACTGTAATATCTCCGCGCCAATTTTAACTTATTTCCGCCGTCAGTAACAAAGAACGCCAGTTAAGGCGGGCAACAGGTTAAAAACTCCGGACGGGGTCGGGGAAGGGGTGTATTGGGCACTCGTTTAATAGGGAATAAAGTCGCATGTGTGAATTAATTTTATTAGTTATTAAAACATACTACGTTACCATGATCATTTTTAAACCTGGAGTAAATTTGAATTGCTCATGATGAACGAAACTTCGAGTCTAGCTCGAGGCAGTAAAACCAACCACACTTGTCGTTGTCTTCAATCAATTATTTGGCAAAGGTGAACACAAATAAATTGTGTAGGTGTATTAAGGGCATCTTGAAATAAAGGTCAATTTGAATGTCAAATTGGGTTAAAGTAATTACGTATGTCTATTTTTTGGATTGGACGTCAATCAGATGCGTATTTATTACCCATTACGGGGTTATTATATTATTACTAATATGATTAGGCACATTAGTTCATACATAGAAGATGATTTTAAAGAAACACATCCCCTGGCTTACATGGCCGGTGCACTATGTAAATACGCATCTGATTGACGTCCAATCCAAAAAATAGACATACGTATATGATGGTGCGCGTCTTGGCTAAATTAATAGATTTTAAAAATAATATCTAGATGGGACTAAAATCGCTTCACTTGTTACTTTGTTCAAAAAGTCCAGTGCTTGCAAATCACTAAATATTAGTTGGCCTGGGCACATTGGTTCATATGTGGAGTATGATTGTTAAAAATTCTCGATAAACGGAAGTGATTCGTTAGAACACCGGCCATGTAAGCCAAGGGATGTGGGTTCAAATCATCTTCTATGTATGAACTAATGTGCCTAATCATATTAGTTAATGTAATTGATTAAAAAAGAGCTCGGGTATATAGAGACGCATAGTATGTGTTTTGTGCCTGTGTGGAGTAGTAAATGAAGGCTTTGTGACGCACGAATAAATACTGAAAACTGGCGCGCAAATAAGATTATTTCTAGAGTATTAAACGTAGGAATGCTTAGAAATTCGCGCGATTATCCGAGCAGGTCATTTAGCGCGAGACACGGGCATTAGGCGGGCGGCGCCAGTCGATGTGTCGGCTGAGTTCACTAAATTCTGCGACTAAATGAGGGATCAGCTCCGTCGTTAGGAGTCGCCGTGAATGGCGGGATCCCGGGGCTTAGTCCCTGAATGATGCAAGGATAACGCGCGGCAAGACGGGCGGGTCCTTGGCCGCCCTCCGCCCCCGCCCCCGACTCTACCACCCCCACTCGCTGCGAGCACTGTGCGGATTGTCACCGGAAGGAATAAATACACTATTGATTTCCGAAAAAATATAATTTTTCATTCTTCGTGTCCAAAAAGAGTATCGGGTATCGAAAATATGATGTTATCCGAATGGTGACCGTTGCGCGCTGCTGGCACTCTTCTAATCTGGAACGAAGATTGCTGATAACACGCTGACACATAGCCTTCGATATTGCTGAAATTTCTAACCTGATGTTTTATTTCAATCCCGTTAGGTACGTCGGATTATTCTCATAAGCCCTACTTTTAAGGTATCCCCATACGAAATATTCAAGAGGGCTAAGGTCGGAGCTTCGGATGTTACCTCTACGTGAAATGACCTTATCAGGGAATAATTCGTTAACAGCTTCAATTGATTGATTGGATGTATGGTTTTGTTGGAACCACGTTATTGAGTTGAAACCTTGAGACTCCTGCAACTCTGGGCCCAAAAATTTTCGCAGCATATCGCAGTAACGGTCACTAAAACAAATACCCGATACTCTTTTTGGACACCCTATATAACCCAATTTTTTTTTATTATTCATTAAAAAATATATATCTTCTTCATCAGGTGCCTGAGGTTGGCAATCATTTCACTGAGCATATACTCATGCTGAGCCTGTGTTCATGGTTTTCTAAGGGGAAAATGGTGTAGTAGGTCCTCGGGCCCTTCTACGCCGTAGTTTTATATTGCTGCTGCCCAACAGCATCATTATATAATCCGATACAATTTATATACGAGCATACAATTTATTGATCAATTGATTGACACGTCAACAATAAAGAACTCAAAAAAAAATTATGCAATTTTTATACGGCGTAAAAAGTAATATTATTCACTTTTTTAAGAAATAATGCATAAATTAATTACTTTTTGTGAATTCCGTACACTTTGATAAACTTTATTACTTACTATGACGTAAACTGTTACAAGATTGATTGGGTAAAATCTTAATATTCATCATTAAAAATACATGTTTAAATTATAAATTTCTAAGAGTATTTTTTTGTATTGTAGTGGACCTTTGTTTTTAATAAAATGTAGTATATTTTTAGCTTAAAATACAGTGGATATTGACATATCCTAGACAACATCGTCCCTCGGCTCGGGCGGCGCCGCAAACGACCGGCTCTCTGCCGGGGCGGACAATTTCCTTCGTTCTAATTTGATTGGACATTACGACATAAAGATCAGTAATAGTGCGTGGTCGCCGAATTAAACAGGACACTATTGCCGCCGGCACTGTGTACCTGCCGAGTGCTTGCCGCGTTCCTGCCGGGTTCTCGCATTCTGCTACTACTGATAACAATAAAATTTATAGGTATTCTTATAATAACAGTAGACGCAAGACTTACTGCGTTATAGGGATTAGTCTCGAGGAGCTTTTCTGTGCATTTTTTGTAAAAACGAAAATTAAAAATATTATAATATCATTACATAAATATGTATATAAGATCGATACTGTGTAATATTATAAATGTGTTAATTATAATAATGATTATACGTCTCATTATTAAAGATCCATTAATCCACTTATTTAGTCTCCAGTGTAAAACAGCTCAGTCGCACGTGTATATTTAATCAGCATTACGAGAGAGTCCTAAGAGCCTCCCCCGCGCACGTTTGACTTGCGAGGGTATTATCGGCAGGTAGAGCCTGAGGGAGCTTTTATACGTGGAGCCTATTAAACTTGGTGTAATTACAGCTGAGCGGTTATCTGCTGCAGCGCCCCGGGCGGCTCGGCCTTTGTCCCGCTGTATTATTTGTGTCCCTTAAAGTTTTATTGTCACTGGGAATTTTCTTTACGATGTACTTGGATCCATAATTGATAGGATCATGATAGACGCGAAGCGACGATGCGCGTCTTCAACATCGATTACAATTACATTCTAGAGTCAACATAAAGTAAACTCATTGATAAATGAAAATTAATAAATAATCAAACTGACTATCTAAGAAAGTTTTTAACATGCGTTTGGTGAGTTAAGATGTTTACTGTGCTGTAATAATTTTCACGTACTGTTTTTGAGTAATTAGCGATTATGAAAACGACTCTATTTCCTAAGCCGATCCACTCAGCATATTTTACGGCACAAGTAAGTAAATGTTGATTAATTTATCATCGTGTCCCGCAGAGAGCCAGGCCGGGTCCTTTGCCTGTAAAATTTAAAATTCACGGGATAACCTTACAGCGATCTTAAACCGGGCGTAAGCCCGAGCTGTTAGGGCAGCTTGCATAATTGACGCACCTCGGCGCACCCTCCTCAGGACCTCAAGCTTCAGGAACTACCCTGAAAACTGATACAATATTTGCGTGCACCAACAAAAATTTATGGATGCGGTCTTTTTAAACTTGCAAGTTGCACCTTGATTTGTGGATGACTCCAGGTTTATCTGGACTACAGTGCCGCCCCAACTGAGTGGGTGGAAGCCACCCTGTCGGGTTTTATAGTTATTGCATATTGGGCCTCCACCCGAGGAGTGCTCAGCTCCAGTAGTACAAATTAATTATGTCGCATGCAGTTGTCCGTTTGTAGCAGCGTAGCGCTTCCGCTACTCCCACAATAAGGGCTCGAGCGTTTGAGCAATCGGAAATAAATACGATCTGTCATTTAATACACCGCAGCTTATAGTCAGCTCAAAATTTCATATCTTTACAAATAATTCATTAAATAATCGCAGGGATGAGGCAAAGGAAATTTAATAGGCAAACATAATTCGGACGAGGTCTCAGCTGGGAGGGATCCTTGAAGAAGTATCCTGTTGAAGAGGGTGGCTGGCCATCCGCCGTCCACGATGTGAAGGACTCCCCGGGGGCACGGAGGCTGTGTACCTGCGACGGGGTAATTCGATTCCACAGGACCTGCCGTGATTGGCGGATCGGATGGGGGGGATACATAATAATTTGATATTTGTGGAAATACGGAATCGGAAAATCTCTCATCCATCCCGATTCATTCAATAATTATACTGATGTTTAATTTTATATGTAATTACTAACCTTTTTTAAGAGATGGAAGAATGATTTATATACTTACATAATTAGTACACATACGAGTGTGTAAAACTGCATGGTTTCCGGAAATCTTTCACGTAGGATCTCACCTCTTATAATGGAGGTTCATAAGTCGGAGTCGCGGGTTCTAATCCGGCTCGGGGTCGTAAAGCAGCATCAGGGGAGGGCCGTTAGCGCCCGGGGCGGGGGCGGGTGGGTGCGGGTGAGTCTTAATTATTGATACGTGAGCCCTCCCACCCCCGCCCACCCATATTTATGTCCGCCGAGGACTATTCGAATACCCGCGATTTATGACTCACACACTCGTTTGCGGATCCTTTTGCATGGACTTCCGATACTTAAAATATTTCAAAGGAAAATTCGGATCTACGAATGATGGAGAATTATTTTGCCCGTTGATGATTCGGGGGAGGCGCTGGCTGCAATATAGCTGGATATAAGAATTTTTTTAGTTACATTTATATATATTTAATTATTGAACCGTGGGAGATTAAGCACCCCGCCTTTGGTTCGTCATTGAGAGGAGAAGCAGGATCGGCTGAGGTCGCGGCTCGCCATTTGTGCATCCGGCGACTCGTCATTCCGCCCCCGCCCCCACCCCTGCTACTCAAGACAGAACTGTTTAGTCAGTGCGACTCTGGACTGACCGGCCGCCAGTGCCGTAGAAGGCATTTCACGAAAGGGTTTTAAAAAAATATGTTTATTTTTATTTCGCAGAATTACATCGCGTTGTAGTTTTAGTTGTTGTCATGTACGCATAAAATTATATTAAATTTTATATAAAATTTTTTTTTTATAAAATCACACTTATTATGATTTACTTATCAATATAAGATAAATGTGGATCGTATAAATTTTTTTAAATTTTTTTTTATACATTTTGTTGTTTTATGTTGTTTGTACGTGGGAAAACTAGTAAATAGTCGAATTTGAAGTTGAGTTTTGCGGATGAGCCGGAGCGGGAAATGGGCGCGGGGGCCGGTCAGACCGCGACAGGGCCGCAGTAGTTAGGCGTCGCGGACGGGAACAGGGCCCCGAGCCGCCCCCGCCGCCCCCGCCGCCCCTGGCCTCGCCGCCCCCGCCCCCGCCCCGCCCCGCCCCCGCCCCGCCCCCGCCCCCGCCCCTGCCCAAGACAGACCCCGCCAGGGCCGGCCGCGGCTTTACGGACAATCAATGCCCTTTGTTTCGTAACAAACTGGCTTATGCGATTACACGTTATGTAAGGCGGGATCTTGTTGCGAATTAATGTTGCTTGTTTTCTGTAATACGTTTAAAAGATAATTGAATTTGGGAATTAATTATTTTATAACACATTTTTTGTCAAAATTACCTCGATGTTCTTAAACGCTTTATTGCACGATCACGTTATATGTCTTCTATCCTTTAAAACCTTAATAATAATTATTTCCTATTATGAAGAGCCACTGAGTTGTGTCCCCGGCTTATTAATGACATAAAATAAGCTTTTATACATAACTACGAAGATGTAGTCCATATAAATCAAATATCTCATAATATAATATTAATCACGATATTGTAGTTGGGTGAGATTTACATATTATAGTATAGAACATTGAAAAACTGTAAACTAAGATGGAAGCCACATTTTAGTAGGATCAAAGTTAGAAAAGGATTGTTGTACAATTGATGAAAATAATACTGTAATATTGATTTAATATTAACTAAGCTTTCAATTTTCATATTTTGCTGTATATAACTATGACGTTTACTGTCTTATGCTGTATCCCGTACAAAAGCAAAGTAATGAAATTTTAGCATATCGTTTATAAACTGGTTTCATAGCTTGTGGGTCTTTAAACCAGGCTGTGACGACATTAATATCCCTTCTACCAGACTGCTGAATCAACGTGGATATTTTTACATATATACATCATTAAATTATATGATTATTAAAAAAATATGTTGTAATAAAAGTTATGGCTTAAGTAAAAATATTAATACTTGGTGTATTCTTATTTACAGCTACACACGCAGCGACACAACTTGTAGCCGATTTGCAATTGCCAAATAGTGTCTCTCTATTTTTTTTATGTTTTAGATTATGCTACGCAAAAGATGACGCCATTGAAAATTTACCATTTGAATGTCAGTTGTGTCGCAAAAATTAAATTATAGGGAGACATATTGAATATGTGGGTAAAAGTAGTCATACTACAAGTACGAACAGATTAGGTAAGTCAAAAAAATATTATCAGATGAAGTGTATTTATAGTTATGATATATCTGTGCTGCTTTCTAGTAGATCGTAGAAAGGTATCCGAGGAACTATGTAACTAGCCCGCGGCCCATAGTCTAGGCTAGTGTATGTTTGTTACTTTACATCTGAATTGATCTGGGTTCATTCCCCGCGGGACGACCGGGGGCGGGCTTGCCCCACCCCTAGCGCCTCGGATGAAGGTTCAATAATAATAATAATATGAGCCGAGTAAGATGGCGGATAAGTTGTCTGAGTGTGGGTGAGCCTCCGTGCTGATGTATAGGTTTAGGCGTGAATCAATAAAACCATTTTTTTTCAAAAATACTAACAGTGATATTTTGACGAATATGTGAGTTACTGAAATCGGTAGGGTTAAATAATTAAATTAAAATAGAACACTCAGATACACAAATTTATTCTGTTGTCTTGATGTTTTAAAGTATGTGAAATTATATAAAATAAAAAAATCGGTTAATATAATAAAAAAATAATTATTCGTTATAGAGCGCGAGTGCGCCCCTGAATTTTTTATCCCATTCGTTTAGTTTTTAGGTCGGGGTCTCTGGGTCAGCCGTTACACGGAAAAGTGAGTCCCGCTTAAAGTTTACCCGAATAAAACCAAGTTTAACGCCTTTCAACATCGCATAAAGTTTACCGTCAACAACAACAAAAAAAAAAAACTACTTTTATAGTTATCTTTTATAGTGTATAATCATAGCGGCAGATTGATCCGCCGGGCTGCTCGAGTTGGGCTCCGATCCGCACAGACGCGAGTCCGTGTAATATTCCAGAGTGTACAGAATATTATAGTGAGGTCCCAGAAACTATTGATTTTAGTTGTTTCCTTGAGCGTGTATAAGTTGGTCGGCCGCCCCCGCGCCGCTCTTATTCTTCACCTGTCTCGCTCTGGCCCGCGGCGGCGTCCCCCTCGCGCCTTCTCATGCGTCCATCTTTAAACCCCTCCCCCGTGTCCCCCCCTCCCCTCCCGCCCCGCCCCGCCCGCTTTCAGGTTTCCTTATCCCATCTTCTGTACTCTACAGTGTTTCAAAACTACGCGCGATGCTGCAACGCCAGAAGGGCCGCAACCGAACATAAAATATATTTTAAAGTAAATTGACTTATATATATATATATGTAGGGTGTCCAAAATATTGACGTATATATATATATATATATATATATATATATGTATTGCAGTCATGTCAAAGATACGGCCCCGGAAAGAAATTCTAAATTTAATATATGGCCCTCTGCAAAATTGAGTTTGACACCTCTGATGTACGGTGTCCAATAAAAAAATTTAAAAAAAAATATATATATATATATATGTAGGGTGTCCAAAAAGAGTATAGGGTGAATGTGAATATATAATTTAAACATGTATTTTTAATGATGAATATTAAGATTTTACCTAGTCAATCTTGTAACAGTTTGCGTCGTAGTAAGTAATAAAGTTTATTAAAGTGTAAGGAATTCACAAAAAAGTGATAAATTTATACATTGTTTCAAAAAAGTGAATAACAGTACTTTTTTGGCCGTATAAAATTGCATAATTTTTTTTGAGTTCTTAATTGTTGACTTATCAACCAATTGATCAATAAATTGTATGCTTGTAGATAAATTGTATCTGAAAGGATTATATAATAATGCGGTTGGGCAGCAGCAATATAAAACTGCGGCGTAGAAGGACCCGAGGACCTACTTCAATATTTTCCCCTTAGAAAACCATAAACACTGGCTCAGCATGAGTATATGCTCAGTGAAATGATCGCCAACCTCAGGCACCTGATGAAGAAGATATAAATTTTGATTGAATAATAATAAAAAATTGGGTTTTATAGGGTGTCCAAAAAGAGTATTGAGTGAATGTGTACAGTGACCGTTATTGCGATATGCTGCGAAAAATTTTAGGCTCAGAGTTGCAAGAGTTTCAAGGTTTCAACTCAAGAACGTGGTTCCATACATACGTGGAACCATACATCCAATCAATCAATTGAAGCTGTTAACGAATTATTCCCTAATAAGGTCATTTCACGTAGAGGTAACATCAACTGGCCTCCCAGAAGCCCCGACCTTAGCCTTCTTGACTATTTCGTATGGGGATACCTTAAAAGTAAGGTTTATGAGAATAATCCGATGAACCTAACGAAATTGAAACAAAACGTCAGGTCAGAAATATCTCGAGGACTATGTGTCAGCAATCTTTTGCTGAACTATCAAATACCCGATTCTCTCTTTCGAATAAATATATATATATATATATATATATATATATATATATATATATATATATATATATATACATATATGTGTGTATACAAGTACATTTTAAATATTTTCATCGAGTTCTATCATGTCATATATAATAACACAACTCACTTATTATAGTACTCGAAGTGTAGTTTTACGCTTGTGTTACACTATGAAAACTAAAATGGCATAAAATATACTCGAATAATACTATAAAATCATTTTGACAGAATAAGCACCAGTAAAAGACTAAAAATTTATTTACTTATCTTAAAAAAATTCTCGTCCGTGTTGATGGACGCGAAAAAGCAGTTTAAATTATTTTTTAATACAGAAACATTTCCCTGATTGATTGATCGATTGAAAGAGATTTTTCTACATATAGGTTTTTTATGTCGAAAAATCACTCAAGTATGTTACTTATTACTCAAAATATTACAATGGAATTCCACCAAGTACTCTCAAGAATTTTTACATTATTAGTGCCTACATAGTTTATGCAAACAATACTTTTTTTATTTATTCCAAAATAACATATTTATATTATACTTATATCAATAATAAGCTGAAGTCTAGAAGGTAATTTATTCATCCTTAAATATTATAAATGGTATAATAAGCGCCTTTTGCTTGAAGTTTACTAGCGAAAGCTTACAGAGTTAACTAAATCATATACTGAATTATTTTTAAATTGGTGTTTATTAATTGAATAGTGTCTTCAAAAAGCTTTTTTAAAAAATCTACATACATAACTTATTATTTAATTTATAATAGTTTTTGGGGTGCTTATGGGTCTGCAGCAGAGCTGTTTTATCTAGCTGGTGTTTCGGGCTGGTAATCATAACATAAATACATAAGTAAAGGTTGCGAGGGCGGGGCGGGGCGGGGGCGGTGCCCCCTCGCCCCCAGCCGCCCCCGCCCCGACCTCAGATGGTATCTTGCCCCACCCGGTACTTCCACATTCTTCCAAGAATTGGGTTCAATTTCAGTGCGGCCTTCCTGAAAGGGTCCGAGTGTCGGCCGGTGAGTGCTGGCCGGCTGCGCGATTGGAGTGGAGGGTCGAATATCTAATACCTAGATCAAAAAGGTATCTTGGACCTACCGAGAAAATAACACACCAAGAGCAAATGTGTTGAATTTTAAAATATTTTAGCAATTATTACTAGTACTACGTTAGACAGAAATCTTTCAAAATATTTGGAAAATATTAAAAATAAATAATATACAAATATCAACTTTGCACAGCATGCCCATAGCTTACTTTTTTTACAGTACTTTTTAAACAAAGCTGAAAAAATATTATCTTAATTTTCGTAGCATGGTATATTATAAAACCGAATGCACGCCAATAGTAAAAAAATTAGGCACACATTGGTCATATAAATTGGTTTTTATATTGCTGAATTTTAAATTGTACTTTCCAGCTCAACTGTTTAATGTCTTGGCAGCTATTAACCTGCGAGTGGAGTATATGGGGTGGAAGATTGCAATGGGGAGTAGGGGTGGTCTAATGAAGCCAGGGGTGGGACTTGACGTCGCCAGACGTGACGAAAGCCTGGAGGTTCTAATGGAGGCAATTGCAGGAGCTGAGAAACAGCCAGCCAGAGAAATATATCAACCAATAAAATTAATAAATAAACAAATATTTTAACGATGACTCGAACCAAAACAAAAAGTTAATTATGCACTGTGTAACATATTTTATAAATTGTCTAAAAATTCAAATAAACAAAATATGATAAACACCTTGCAATAAGCTTTTGCAAGGCGAAAATTCTTGTATTGTATGTCTTGGAGTCTTTCGACGAATTATATCGATTATACACACCCTGTATTTTTCTGTATTTAGTGAATTAATAGATCTGAAGTCAATTGCATTGTATTGGTGGTAACTTGGAATACACAATATGTTTTGTATTATATATATATATTTATATAAATATTTTAACTGATCAGATTTTTCCTATCTGCATGTTTAATTTTTTTTAACTACCGAATAAGTGAATAAACGATTCATTAAAAGTGCTGGAAGAGCGAGGGAGGAGGATGAAGCTCTTTGTCCTTCTCTAAAGACGCTTTGTTTCGTTTGACGAAAATTTGATTAGCAAGCGAATGACGCTCGGCTCTCCGCAACTTCACATACAAAGAAACACCCCTTATGAGATAAAATCTAATCCTCCCCGTAAGGGAGACATTTTATGATAGAGCGTGTCCCAACACCGAGGCAGTTGGGTAGTGGGTGGGGTTTCCATGCGATACGCCAGCTACATGCAGGAATAGTATTTTATTTATATTTATTAACAAATTACTTGAGTGATTTTTCACATGTTTCACAAAAATTTTAAAATGGACCAAGTACTCTCTATCAAAAATATTGAATTTCTTAAAATAAAAATTCTAAATTCCTTATCTCTGAATATCCCCTTTTTCATTTTTCCAAGCCTTTTTTGGCAGAACGTCACTATTATTAATAATTTTATGAATATTCTTTATTTCAAAATCTCTTGCAAGATAAAATAAATTATTTAAATAAACATGCTTAAAAACCTACTATTATAATATTATGCCTAATCATATTAGTAAGTAATATAAACCTGTATAGGTAATTATCCACAAAATAGACATACATATTATAATATTTGTAAAACATTTTGCTCTAATAAATGATTTGTTCCATTTTTTTTTCTAGAGGCAATGAAAATCGTGACACAGCAAAATTTACTTGTCTCGTCCTAAAACGATAAAAAAAATATTCACAGGTACTTTAGCAATATTTATACGTTTGGGTGGTATATAATGTGGTGTATATCTCCAAGCAACCCCACCGCAGGGTGAGTCCAGCCTGGATAGTGGCATCTGCCCGGCATCGGCCAAGATGAAATTACTTCTGCGCTCGGGGGGCGGATGATTGATACCGAAGGGGCGGCAAACCACCCCAGCCTCCCCCCGTCGGATAATGATCTCCCCGGCTGGGCAGCTTCACAGAAACGACCAATTATATTTATTGAATGCCTGACATTATTCTGAGATGCGCGAGGTGAGCCCGGCCACTATCACGGCCAAATATTATTAAACTAGAGATGCAGGTGTTTTGGAATATGATATTGAATATCATCAATTATATGAGATGTTGAAATATGTTGTAATTAGATTTTTCTTAAAACTTATTTTGTTTGTCGCTTTAATCAACGATATAATAAACCCAGATGCAGAGATAGCGATACTATATTAGTGTAGTATGAAAGTGAGTGTGTTTATAATGAGGACTATTTAATTATCTGGAATGTGTTTTCGCTTTTGACAAGAAGGCCTTCGCACAATGCGGCGTGCTATCTAGCGCCGCATTGATATTAAATTTTCATATAAAGTGAAAGCGTCGGGAGGATCTCATATTAAATATCTTGAACAATGGCGGAGGAGCCGCACCTCCGTCAGCGGACCTCTGTCAGCGCCGACTCCATTTATAACGAGCCCTCCGGCCAGCGCTTAATGAACACGCGCGGCCTCCCGACTCGAGCGCACCTCTCCGAGCTCCACCAGATCTCCGAGGATCTCGCCTATTCGATATGATTATTCTTCTTCTTATACCGCCTCTCCTCGTGGTGACCATTTCATTGAATATATTCCTTTCACTGATTCGGCTGTCACTGAGGTAAGTTCCCTCTTATCAATTTTCTTCGGACAATAGCTGTAGAGTGCTATACGTACTTGAGCGTATCTCTCCGAAATCCACCAGATCTCGGCTATTTGATATGATCATACTTCTTCTTATACCACCTCTCTTAGTAGACTGGTGACCATTTCATTGAATATTTTTCTTTCACTGGTCACTGATGTAAGTTTCCTCCTATCAATTTTCCAATCTTCTCATTTTTCATCGGAAAATAGGTGTTGAGTGCTATATGTACTTGAGCGCACCACTCCGAGCTCCAACAGATCCCAGATATTTGGTATGATTATTCTTTTTCTTATAACGCCTCTCCGCATGTGAGACTGCTGACCATTTCATTGAATATATTCCCTTCAATGATTCGGCTGTCACGGACGTATATTCCATCCCATCAATTTTCCAATCTTTTCATTTTTCCTCGGACAATAGCTGTAGAGTGCTATATGTACTTGAGCGCACCTCTCCGAGCCCCACCAGTTCTCCGAGGATCTCGGCTATTTGATACGATTATTCTTCTTCTTATACCACCTCTCCTCGTGGTGACCATTTCATTGAATATATTCCTTTCATTGATTCGGCTGTCACTGACGTAAGTTCCCTCCTATCAATTTTCCAATCTTCTCATTTTTCTTTAGACAATATCTGTAGAGTGCTATATGTACTGTTTAGAAATATATGGCCTAAATATAAGATCTTACGCTTTTTTACCATTCGTGACGCGGTCAATCATATAAGGCTATTTTTATACCGCCTCAATTTTTAAGCATCGTTCTTCTTCATTGTGTGCCTCTACTCAGAGCAAATAGGCTAATCTTCTTACTGAGCATAAAATTATGGTTTTCTAAGGGGAAAATAGGTATTGGGTACCTGCAGTTTTATATTGGTATAAAAAGTTTGCCTATTGTTGCTGTCCTAAATGTCCACCCCTCAACTCTTTAAATAAAACTAAGGCAACATAACATTTGGTGAATCTCCAGCGAATTTTCAGTGTTTCTTTCACATAAAACTTTTCAATTTTCCCTTGGATTCTTGGTCAGGATCCCAGTTAATGATTATTGAAAATCATATTTACGCGCAGATCGTATGATCTTTTCATGATATAATAAAATTATTTTTACATTGGACCTGAATACTATAAAAAAATATTGTACTGCTGGACATACAGATGTCTCCAGTAAGATGACAACCAACCTCTTTTCAGGACAACTGGACCATAAACAAGTTTCCAGTTTAATATATACCCAAGGGTTGAGAATAAAACAGATATTATTATTCAAATCTCGCTTAGCGGGATCGGAAATAAAACTGTTTACGTAACTGCTATTAATGTATGCAAATATAGAGAACAGCAGGTCACGGAGACCGTGAGACACTCAGCCACGCTGGGGAGGGAGATGGACAGACACCCAGGACCAGTTATTCCCCTTCTGTAATGCATTCATAAAAATAAAAGTAACCCACGAGATCGCTGAGAGCTATCTCCTTGAATATTCCTAAAAACGATGTGAAGTTCAATAATTTAAAATACGACGTGTATACTGAAGTACTGTAAAATATACTTTCAGTATTATCATGATAAATATGAAATATCTGGAGTAATTGTGACTATTCAGGTATATTTATATTGCTTGGTGTATGTGAGGATATCAACGAATATTTCTTGCGTTGATAACGACTACATTTTTATCAAATTTAAATAATGCCTTGTTGAGGGACAAGGCATTTGATTGGTGAAGATCCATTTTTTTATAATGATAAAGATAACTGCATTCTTTCATCACTTTGAGTTTATTATATTTTTTTGCATGACTAGTTTCGACCAACAGACTGGTCATCATTAGATGCATAACTAATGACCAAGTCCAAGTATAATATATAATAAACTCAAAGTGAAGAAAGAATACAAAGTTATCTTTATCACTTTAAATAATGCCGTTTGATTGCTAACTGAGGCTCACTGATGGGGCAGGTGGGATGCCGGTGACACGGGGCGGGGGCGGGGGCAGAACGGCCATCAGGATTGCTCTAATTAGGCCCTCGGAGCCAGCCGGGGGCGCCGATAGCGAAGATAAGATCGAGGAGCCCAGAAAGCGCCTCGGCCTTATCGGCCACGCTAGTTCCCGCAGGGGGCTGTAGAGCCCACACTTTCATTACAAATAACTTCTATTACCATACAACCCACCTGCGATACGATTTCATCTTCTTCTTCTAGTGCCTCTCCTATATTTTTTTACCAGCTGTGGGGTAAGCTTCGCATCAACATAAAGATTCCTCCTTCGATGCGACAATACTTGATAGGGACAAAATTCACGAACCGACTAGAATGAATAAATCCAATTGCTGAAGATTTTAGATTTTTTTTTTTTTTATCTATTTTTTAATCGGTAGACTTTTGTTGTGTTTTATTAGTGTGATTTCCATTCATGGTTTCGCTTTGCGGGAAAAAGAATGAGACCTCCGAGCGCGCGGCGCGGCGCGTTGCCCCCGATATGTCAATAGCGTGACGTCACCCGTCCTTTATTATGAAAAAAGCGAGCATCGAACTGCAGTCGAGCGTCAGAAATAAATATAAAAAAGCGGCGGGAATGCCGGCCACTCCCCCGCGGGCCCCCGAGTGCGCCGCCGTGCGCCCCCGCGCGCCCCCGCGCCCCCGCGCTAGCCGCCCCCACCGGTGTTTGCCGATGGAAAAAATACGTTTGAACAATAAAAAAAAAAAAACGGAAAAAATGTTTCCATTTAACGTAAACACGGCGGGTCAGGGCCACTGGGGCGCCGCGCCGCTTGTTTTGGTTTATTCGTGTTTTATTTTTATAATGCCGTCGAAGCACGTGTGTTTGTTATGATTCCCTTTTACTATACAAATCACAGTTTATTCGACAGAGAATTTTGACACTGCTTTATACGATTTAAAAACTTTCTTTATCATATAATATAAATAATTCTAAAATGTTACAATAATAAAATAAAAATCAAAGAATCAATATTGATAGAATTTTTATTTAAAATTTTGATACTAATATGTGATAAAAAATTATGCATTATTCATCTGGCACCATAAATGTACATGGCCTTTCATTTTTTTTTGCCATTTTATTATTCTGAGACTTTTTTTGTTTGAGACATCTGTTGAATTTTTATGAAACTAAATGTTATTTGATTTTCAGTGCACACAGAGGGCAGTAGCAGATCACTTTTTTTAAATAAGAACAAAGGAAAAAATAAAAGTAAAAATTAAGCGTTTTAATAAATTATTATTTCGTAAAATAAAAAAATATATGAAATAAAATATTATGTAAAATATTTTAAAATACAAATAAATTACCACAAAGATATAAGAATATATATTTATGTGTTTGAACAATTTTGTATGAAATATCAGTGGTAAAAGTATTATTAATTTTATGAATTTCTTAAAATAAATAAAAATAATTTTAGGTCTAATTTTAACATTAAAAAAATAAGATAAAAATATTTTACAATATTTTTATTATTTTATTTTAACCACCTATTGGGCAGTAGTAAAAGCTTTCATATCAAAGTTTTTAGTAAAAAATATTTTATGTGTGTTTTATTAATTAAAATGAAAAAAAACCTATCTACGTTACAAATAAATTTTTGTGAATGAGTATTTTTTTTAAAAATATTTGCGTTTTAATTTTCGTTTGTTTTAAAGAAAAATCACTTTTAACATTTTTTTTGCGGTATGTACTTGTGCCAAAAAGAATTTTTATTAAGTGTGATATATTTTTACTTCTACTACAAACAATTTTTTTTTAATGATAAATATTAATTTTTATTATTAAAAATGTGTTAAAATTAAAAATAAATAATTTTTTTCTATTAATTAGGCAAATAAATTTATAGTGAAAATATTTATTGACTGTATTTAATAAAAAAAAGCAGTTTTGTATAAAATTAGAGTACTTATTTGCTCTAGCCGACGCTGACGCCGCGTGAAGTAGCGATAGGGCGACTCGCTTCGTCTCCCTCTCACTCACAGGGCGGGCCTTCAGTGGGAGTGAAACGTACGCAGTTTCGTGTCTTACTGTTGTTTTTTTGGTAGTCTTTAAAGAAGCCTACCACTCGGCACAAAAACGAGGCGCTCTACTCTCTCTTTCTGTCACTTGCGGTCAGTTCGAAATAGAAAGGGACGCAGCGGTGTTTTTTGCTCGTCTCTCGCTGCGGACGCTCACCCTCCGGTGGTGGGAGAGTTTTATTGTAAAGTTGTGCTCGCGATAACGCCGGCAAAGAAAAATAACGAAAATTTATATTTTCACACTGAATAAAAAGGCAGTCGTTGAAATTTATAGTTGTCATTTGTAAGGCGCAGTCACACGGGGCTTTCAAATAAAATGCATCGTTACAAATGCAGCGAAATATTCTTTACACTCTCCGCCATTTTCAGCATTTTTATTTTAGAACTTTTAACTAATTTTATCGAATATTCAATACAACAATTATTTATATTCTCGTTGAAAATACTTTGACAAAGGTCTTTATATTTCAAAACACATTTCTCGGTGTTTTGTGTGAGTGAGTTTAATATAATGCATTTAATGATGCAACTCTATAGCAAAATAAAAATACGTTCTTATATTGCGCTTAATTGCATCATAATGCAAAGATTTTATTTATTAATCTATTTCAAGTACACAAGACCTTATAATAAAAAAACACATCACAAAATAAGTTACTCATTAAAAAAAATTTGAAATTATATTTTTTTAGCCACATGGATAAAATATTAAATTGGTTATAACAATTTGATGATAAATAATGTTAATATATATCAGTCGTTATAAAGTTATAATTAGTTATTATGTTAAAATTAAATGAAATTTTTTTTATTTTCTAAATTTATTTTTGCATTTTTATTCAATTGTGTATTATACTTATGAAATGCAGAATTTGTTTGATTGCTGATATTGAGTTTCGGTCTAATTCAATAGTTTGAATGATTATAATATTAGCAATATTTACTCAGTTTTATATAAAATTTCAGCCACTGCTTAATGAAAAATCGCATCTTTATAATGTATTACCTATGATTTGATATGAATTTTTTTATCTAAATATTAATTCAATATGTTTATTAACGACTGAAATTAATGGCTTTTTATTTATACTTTATTGTTTTGTTTTATTTTTATAAATAAAAACACAGGTTAATTGTTTTTACTTAGTATGCAGAATAAAGCTGATAGATGCTGTTGAGATGATGTATTGGCACAATGTGTTAATCTGATCGGATGTGAGAATCCAAAAGTCATCCTCACCACTCTCGTGAGAGTAGCAAGACTGCAGCAGGATTACAGCAGCCCTCGATAGGAATCCTCAGGTGTGAGACATTGCTTATTTAAAAAAGAATCTGTTTGTTTCTCATTAATTCTATTGAGTCAAAAAATATTCCGCGTAATCTCATACCCACATTGAATATGTATATATTTTCAGCTTAAATTTGTCGAGTGTTATTAAACACGAATATGAAGCTTAATGTAATTTGTCCGGCGTTTGTTATGGAAGCCGGGGGACCCGGGGATGCTTTATTTTTACATTCAAGAAGGGGTGGGACCGCAGGAGGGTGACATTTCCAGAAAACTCTGAAGGAAGAGCAAAGGTTAGGGACCTGTCGAGCCGCTGTGAAAAGGGATTTGAATGGACGACCCTCGGGGCGGCGTCCTGCACCCCACTCCATACAAATATTTTAAACATGTTAATGCCATGAATAGCTAAAGCTTCTAATCCAAAAATTGCTGCGAAATTAAAACAAGTAGGCATTTTATTTCTCAATGAAAAAAAAACAAGTAAATTTGACGATTTTAACAATTTATTATTTCAAAATAAAATTCAAACAAAACCATTTATGAAAACCAAGTAAAAAACACAAAAACCTAAACATTTTTTTCAAATCGAAATCGTCTGATATGTAAACTATTAAACAATCCAAAAAACACACTGAAATCTTAAAGCTGTAACCACGCAACAAAGGATGAGAAAAAAACTTTTTTTAATATGTACTACAAAAAACAAATCGTTGTACCCGTAACACTTGCATATGATATTTTTTTAATATTTACATTATAATAAAAGCAAAAACAAAAATAGGTTTTCAACTGAATATGATTTAACCATTTTTAAGCAAGAACCAGCGATGTGTAACACGTAGAAACATATAATTTTAAAACTATTTTATTTTTCACAATATTATCAGGGATGTGTAATTAAACAAGAAAGAGGCTAAAGCTTTTGACTAAAATTCATTTCTGAAAGGTAGGGTTAGGTATGGTAGTGTTATAGATTCCTCCGGCCTCATGTTACATGGGGTTCTGCAAGGCACGACCACACATACATAGTATTTTAATAATCATGAAGTTTGTATGGGAACATAGAAGCAATGACCTTTTCCAAAAGGTAAGCTCACACTAAAAATCAAATTGATTTTCGGACATATAATAAAAGTTTACAAACGCAATGATTAAATAACACAACTTATAAATAAAAAAATAGGTCAGAATCAATTCAACATCATCTCCAATTTGGTTGTAATTTTATTTTATAACTAAATATATTTAATCATACATTAAGATTAAATACTTACAAACTATTTTCTTAAAAAAATAACTTACTATCGAGCATGTATTACACCAAAGCTGTCGATATGATATTAAATAAAATTATTTAATACACATCGTATTCTAGTATTTTTTAAAAATTTAACGGTTGTTATTATCATGTTATTTTTTTATTTAAAATATTTTTTTTCAACATTGACTTGTCATCAAAGTATTGTTTACATTTTTTATATAATCCAAAATTTAAAACAAATAAAATATTTTGGTAAATGTGAAAACAGCTCACAGCCAGAATACAAATAATTAGTAATTCTACAGTTAATACTTTTAGTTTTTTTTTACCTATCTTTTTAGTATTCTAAATAAATATAACTATATTATTAAAATCAAAACAAACACTAATATTAAAAATCATGCTGGGTTTTAAATAAATATTACAATGAATATTTAACTGTCATAGCTGCTGAAAAAATTTTGTGTAATTTTTTAATTTAAAATCTAATCAAATGAAATAACCGCGCCTGGGGCTAGTTTTCGTGATACATAAAAAAATTAAAATTAAGTGTGCTATTACGACAATATAATTCATATATATGCCAGAAGCATGTAAGTGAGATGAATATATGTGGCTTGCATTCTCAGCGTACAAACAGTCACGATAATTATTCGCGGCAGGGGGTGGTGAGGGCGAAGGGGTGCCTAAAGGGGAAGGGGGTTGCTGGGGGGTAGGTTTAGGGGGGGGGGCTCAGAAGAAACTTATTAATTAAGCCCCCATCCCCGAGCCAGATAAAGTTGGAAGTGCATTTAGGATGCAGGCGAGGCAAGACACGGAGGCACTGTGCACCATTCCCGTCTGGCTGACTTTTCAGAACGTTGCTTTATTTCTATCTCTAATTTATGTTCACGAAACTTCACTGTGTACTTTTGAATTTTTACTAAAACGATATTTTTATAACTGCTTTAAATTTTTACTGACTTAGCTGTGTACTGTTGATAAAATTGATAAAAACATTATAATACTCAGTGAGTGTGATATTTTTAAAAATATGCATAAAACTATTAGTTACACTTATCGGTATATACAAAAAATCAAAGCATAGCTTGAAGTATCTATTTTAATTAACTAATACTAAATATACGTCAGTAGTTATAGATATACACGAATACAGGTGTATATTTATTGCAAGGTTACACAGTACTGACAAATTCGGTTTACTAAAACAATGGACTAGAACACATTGCTGCGAAGGCAGCTGAAGTAAAAATAGCCTCTGGGCATGAAGCTGACTATGTCTAATATCTAATACAAACGATTGAATACGCATAATATATATTTTAGAGGAGATATACCGATTGAATAAAAAAATATTATTTGGGAGCTATGCCTTGACGTGTATCGGATCTGATGCTGGGGTCATTTTAAGAATCTACAAATACTTAAAAACTAGAGTGGAAACTTAGATTTAATATCCAACAAGACATTTGCATAAAATTCATGCAAACTTGGCGCACCTGACCAGCAAAGCCTTTGCTTTAACCCCTCGTAAGTAACTAGACACATATTCTTATATTTATTAACCAACGTGTAACTAAATTAATAATAATTATTATTATCATTAATCATACAACTAATAGAATAATCACATACGTACATTATACTGTAATGTAACTATTACTAAACGACAAGATATCATATTCAACTAAAACCATGTATAGGTAAAGATGAAAAAAATTAAATAAACACGTGCACTGTTACAAAAAAATAGCTCTAGCTATTATAGAGGTAATATAAATATAAATACAAGAACTAAAAAATGGATAGCCGTGGATGTTGTCGTATGATTCTGAACAGAGAGTGACCTCTCTCATTAGAGAAATTAAAAGATATTTAAAAATATAATGTTACATTAAAACATATGTTCTTAAAATATGTATATTCCCTATTGTAAAATATAAAATAAAAAAAACAAACAATTATACGCATATAAAGAATCGAAATTCTCTAGCAGTGTTGTGAGTTTTAAAACAAAATAAGGTGTTTAATTTATTGAATATTTGAACTAAATTTCTTACGGTTATTGGTTATGAAGTAAATTTTAATAATCATCATAAAAATACTTAAAACATGTATATCGGAATTACTTAAAATATTTTCCAGAGAAGGTTAGATTTTTTGCTTGCACGCTACTTAATCTATGTACATATATTTCAAGTAGTAAATTACACAATGAAGAGACCACGTGAGATATAGATAAAATTATATAAAATGAGTTAATAGGTATTCATTACCAGGCAAATGTTTTTCAAATCGAATAAGGGGTGTTTATTCAGAGGCCCGAAGTAAATGATTGCAGCATCATCACGGCAAGGCAGCAGAATTGAAAAGGGCTTTAATTTATTTAGCTTTAAGTATCTCTCGCCGGAGATAAATCGGCCGCGAGGGGCGGTACATCACGCGAGCGCGCTCTTATTTGGATTCAGACAAATGGTTCCCAATTTTTAACCGCAAAACTCCAGCCGAGACAAATGAATTCCCTTATTTACCGTCAGCAGTTAAGGCCGCCATTTGTTAAGGGAACGAGCGGACGCAAGGAGCCCCGCCCGCCCCCATCCCCGACCAACCCCCGACCCCCCCATTATAAATTAAAGCAGAGAGGTTGACGGCAAGGAAGAACAGGAGCGAGCCTCGAATAGCCATGAATACAACCTAAAAATCACATGTTCTTGATAATACTGCGAAGTAATCTATATATATATATATATATAAATAGGCTTTGAAACCATCCAACCGATGTGCCCCAAACCGGTTTCATTTGAAAGGCGTTTCATACGAAGATGAGTCTAGAATACTAAAACAATGCATCAGGCACATTCGGTCCATTAATTAAGTCGATTTTCGACATTTTCCATAAAGAAATTATCAACATCTTTAAAGTCGACATCGTTACTCATCAAATTTGATTATTCAAAAACACTGATCTGTCATTAGAAACAGAGAGTTTTATCATCTGTGGTTATCAAAATATATTTATAAATCAAAAAGTGACACCGAAAAAACTGTAAAAGGAAAGAGCAGCAGAAACAGCCGGACGAGAAGTGCGTTTGGAGTCAAAAAAGTTGAGAGAGCGGCAGTCAAGAGCAGTAGAAAGACCAGAAAAATATGAAGCACGTCTAGAACAAGTTCGAATCAGAGTTACTACAGCAAGAGCTGCTGAAACTCATCAACAGCATGAAAACAGCATAGTAGCACAAGCCGGGTATCCGCTAGTTAAATATATATTTTAAGCTATTATGCTACTTATCAAAGGAACCCTCAATGGTAGAAATCAGTAGATACAGAATTTTTAATGCTTAATGCACAGAATGCGCAAAGAAAAGTGAACACTTGACGTTGGTAAAGAAGCGGAAGAACTATTATTTCGGTCACGTTTTTTGTAATGCCAGGTGATTGTCCAAGGCATTGCGAGAAGGAAGTTTACGTGGATGCGGAATTTGCGGAATCTAGGCATCAGAATAAGATGCTTGCAAAAGTTTTTACTGTAGCCGAGTATGTTTTAGACTCGGCCGACCCTATTAATTACTTAGGCCGAAAAATGTAAAAAAAAAAGCTTTCGCGCACAAGTAGTAGGTAAGCAAGCACAAAAGAGATGTCTTTATGTATGTACGTAGCTCTGCTGTAGTTGTTCCCAAGTGATGGCTAGAGAGTTAAATTAAATTCGAGTATATAGCTGCGAGCTTTCGCGCGGGTTGGTCGGCAACAAAGCTCCCAGTAGAAAGTTGTTCCCTCAGGGGAGACGTTAGGCGGAGGGTCTGCCTGGAGGCCCTATCGGACAAAGTTCCAGCATTGTGCCAGCCATCGTGTAAGAACCAACTCCGCCGGCATCGCGCTAGAATTTTCAGTTGAATGTTCCACAGGAGACTCGTTTGGAATAATTTAATTCACCGCCGAGTAATTTCATATAATTCGAAGCCAGCGTGCTCCCAGCGATAAGGTTATTTCAAAACAATTTCATCAAAGCCTTTAACAGCACGTATCGTTCAATAATATGAAGTGTCAAAACAGCTTCTTTGCTTTGCTTCAGCAGCTTTGAAAATTTTGTAGTTATTTAAGCTTATATGAAAGTATTTGTTACTATATATATGCTACAGGCATATTTTAAAACAAAATATTTTTTTTTTTACAATCCTAACTAATTGATATATACTATGTACAGAAGCATCTTAATTGTTATTATGTAATATTTTTTTAATAATTTTGTTAATTTTTTATTAATTCATATGTTCTATTTCTACTTATAATAAGTTTACGTTTCACACACTAATCTAACAAAAAAAAAAGTCAGTATAAAATAGCCATCCGCACTTTCTGAATAAAAATTTTCAAAGTCAAAAGTTCAAGTATCAGATTTGAGTATTGAATTTTTATCAAATTTTGGTGAAAGCTCAACATCACGAGCGGCAAAGTGTTATCAGTTGTGGCGTTAATCTGTACTGTAGGCGGGTAGCTCGGATATTTTTTTCGGTCCCCACGTTTGAATAATACTATTTAAACATAAAAGAGCGTTAAATAACAGTACTCGGCCAAATCTCATTTGAATATAAAACTGATAAAAGCGGAGACGATAAAAAAGTATGCAAATGTAAGTTTGCACGGACCTTTAGCGATTTGGGGCGGAAGGCGGCGGGCATAAGCGGTAAGTGCGCGGGGCAGATACGCGAGGGCGGAGGCATGGGGCACCATCCACCCCCATAACCACCCCAGCCCTCGCCATCACCCCCATGGCCGCGCCGACTGCAAGCGACGCACTCAACACTTGACATATAGACAACCTGAAATCGGCAACTCAATCAAAACTGTAATATACTAAAAAAAAAAATTCAAATACGGTGGAGTACTTCAAAATAAATACCCCCGCAACTAAGAAGACTCTACGTATGTACCTTTAAAACTCACAGTGATAACTTTGATTGACAAGCATAGATTTTAAGGTAGAACTTAATTATGTTACAAAGAACTTTTTGTACATAACATAAAATTTTAAATAAAAAATATTGCTTTTGAAATTGTGTTTAAATATTCGAAGATTCTAAAATGTTTAAGATAAAAAAAAACATATCAAACGTTTTGACATTTTTCTAAACAAACACAAAAATCAAAATAGTAATCCAATTTATTTAAAAGTTTTATGAATATGCTTAAAATAGAAATTATTCTTAAAATTAATTATTTTCTGTTAATGTATATATATATATATAATTATCGTATGAAGAGATTATTTATGTTATCTCTCTTAAAAAAGTAAGCTACGTTATTATTGCATTAAATCCATGGAACTGCATGATGAAGAATGTGCAACTGGTTTGCATACATATATAATGAAACTAACTACAGTTTCCGAGAGTAATTGTAATCATCAAAATCAACAGTACAACGATTATTTTTTTATCCAATAATAGAACTTAAAGATGACAAAGACCTATAAAAAAAAATATCCGCACAGCGATAAAAAAACATGGCGGGATCTTCCATTAGCATAATATCGGGTCCGGTAATTCCGCCGGTTTTTGTTCCTCCGGGGGTGGGTTTTTCCGAATGGGCGAAGTAAAAGGTTGGCCCCTAATCAGCAGTTCGGGGTCGTTAGGCCCTCCCCCCCCGGGTATCGGCGAAGGTCATTATTGAGCGTGCCACCCCTATTCGCCACCCCCGCGGCCGCTCACCCCTGGCGGGGGCTTGTTCCGGGAGATAAATGTGGCAGATTAATTTTTAACGACTGTTTGCGTAATTGGAGCTGCGTGCCGCCACTGCACTCCGCTGAGAAGAAACGTCCATCTTAACTACGTATCTAAACTAAACATAGCTACATTATAATTCAGCATTTACAAAATAAAGTATTATACATTAAAAAAAAAACCTTTATTCTAAATGTGTTTCCTTATGCATTTTATACGAAAGCACGCAAAGAAAAATATCTCAAAAGACAGATAGTTTACGTACTATAAAAAAATTCCCTAAAGTGAAAACTTGTGTACTGTTTATGACAGTACAATATTAAATTTAATTATTTAAAGAAAAAAATATTCAATTCGTTAATTGTGCAGGTGAACTTTATCTATTATATACGTAAAACAAAAATCTAAAAAAAATCACACAAGCTTTAAAAGCATCACTTAAGTGCTTAAAAGCAAAACAACTAGATTATCACATATTTGGCGAGATGTTTTAAAATATTATAAAAGAAAAATTAACACTACAAACACAAAAAAATAAAATAGCACTGCATCATGGTATGCAGAAACATGACGTGCATGCGTGAAGGACTTCGGTCTAGGGGTTGTCCACCCCCGGGACATGGAGAGCCCCGGGGCGCCTTGCGCCTGCAAGGGGTTGTTGCTTTTGCTTCATTTCCAATTACAAAACTTCCTTGGCGGCGTGTTGCGAGCTATAAATAATAACAAATATTAATTATTAAAATTTCAAAATTATTCAAAAACACAAAGCTATGTTACATTTTCGGTTTAAATACCGTGAATAACGGTTAAATTGCATTAAAGTGATCTTACGCTGTGTAAGCTCCCAAAATCTAAAACAGTAACAAATGATGAGAATTACTTTGGCCTGGTACGCGGATGAGAAAATAAGATGTATCACGTGGCTTGCGGCACCCTCGGGCTCGTCCCACCCCCGTTTCCGCTTCCGCCCCCGCCCCCACCCTCAAGGGGCAGCGAAATTCATTAAGCCGACGCGGCGCCGTACGAAGCCAGTCGTCCAAGATATATATGGCCGGCCATTTTTCCCGCCCACCCTTAATGTTATTAATGAGTCCGAACCCACAAATAAGAAGGGTGCAACTATCAATTTGAGGCTTAGGTAAATCACCTGGAAGGGTCGAGTGGGGGCGGCGGCCATCTTGCTGGGGGTGCGTGAGGGTTAAACCGGTTTTTTTTTGTTAATGTACACGCGGAAAGGTACGTCTATGTACGCAATGTGAATAATGGGCCGCCGTACAGTGGATAGCATGTCCAGAATAGCCTAAGCAAATTAAAGTTTGGAAAATACATTTCTCCTACATATATCATTAACAGCATAATTCTAATATGCTTTAAAGCGATATGAAAATGATTTTGATAAAATTTGTATCCGTATTTCGATTTTGATCGTTTGGAGTTTGATGTGTATTTCAAAAGAAAGTATTTCAGTTGAATTCATGCTTATAGAGTTATACTGGCGAGAAATACATAAAAAATACGCTGCTTTACGTATGCCTCATGCTTTAAGTTAGCTATTTATTATCCGTTTTAAGACAATACAATGTATTTTCATAAGGCTCAGGAAATATAGTAAGAATTATTTTCCACTGAGGATTTTGTTAGAAACGTATGTAGAGAACATGCTAAATGGCATCATTGACAGCTTTTTATTTGAGGATTATACAACATCTGGTTTTAATCAAGCAAGGCTATCGCAAGCCTGGTTTTCCAACCACCCCTGCACAGGCAACTCTTCCTGCTTAAGTGTTCTGTTAAATTTTAAATGCATTGCTGCGACATGAGAAGAATTTTCCAGCCGACAGTGGACGTGACTAAAGTGTATCTTCCATGATACACTCGCGCAGGATGGAGGCTCTAGCGCCCCAAGGCGGAAGGGCCGCAGAGCAGTGTGCACGCACACGTGAGCGTTCCCCGGCAAGACTGGCTTGGATTTATTGCCGGGTGGGCAGTTAATGCCGCAGGGGTGGTCGGGGGTCGGGGGTGGCGGGGGTTGGATGGATGGGCTTTTTTGTTTCTTCCAAACACGCGCGCCGGCGGGCCCTCCGGGGAAGATGGATTCAAGCTCTCCGCCCGACCCGAGCTATTTATGGCCGATAAAAACAAACCGACTGGATAACCCATTTTTACGCTAATTTTTAAATAAACGCAAGCAATTAAATCCCTTAAAAGTAAAAAAAAACACAAACATTACAGCTTTAATGATTGAAAGCTACAAGGAGCCAAATAGAAACCTTAGCACTCGGCCCAGAGTTGCAGGAGTTTGAAGGTTTCAACTCAAAAACGTGGTTCCAACAAGACGAGGCCACTTGCTATACATCCAATCAATCAATCGAAGCTGTTAACGAATTATTCTCTAATAAGGTCATTTCACGTAGAGGTAACATCAACTGGCCTCCCAGAAGCCCCGGCCTTAGCCCTCTTGACTATTTCGTATGGGGATACCTTAAAAGTAGAGTTTATGAGAATAATCCGACGAACCTAACGCAATTGAAACAAAACATCAGGTCAGAAATGGCAGCAATATCGAGGGCTATGTGTCAGCGTGTTATCAGCAGTCTTCGTTCCAGATTAGAAGAGTGCTAGCAGCGTAACGGTCACCATTTGGATAAATAATAATTTTTTTAACTAACTAGTAGTTTTTGTTCTACTGAACTAACAAATACTCGATACTCTGTAGTACATTTTTGAAACCAAGAATGAACTGCTTACTGCTACCGCCTGTTAGGTTCAAAAACATAAAAATCATAAAAAAAAAAAAACAAATGTTATGGGATGATTTAGCTTAGATTTGCAATGGTGAATGGCAAAGCAGAATGTAGTCAGCTCGGATCTCGCAAGACGCATATCAGCGGACTCGCCAAGTGCCGCGCTTCGGTGGGCGAATAATTTTCACATAACATTTCCATAGAGCTCCAACCTCACCCTCAGCAGCTACCCTCTCCTCGTCTCTGCTCCTCCTCCCCTCTCTACCCCCACCCATGGCGAATAATTTATGAAAGTTAGCGAGGAGGAGCAGATCTACATAATTAATGCAAATCAAGGCACAAATTTTCAACTTCATAAATGATCGCTCGGTTAACGCCGGACATAAAACGCTAAGTATTTATTATAATATCATGCTAACGGTGAGGAGTGAGGCTTTTAACGTGTGCATATTCAAGTCGACAAAAAAATTCTTTGTTGGATCGATCTCCTGAAAGAGGCTTTAATTCTGTCGGTGGGTAAATTGATTAGTCCATTGAGAAAGTGTTAACTCAAGCCCAGCGAGGGTCGCGAATCGTAATATTATAAATGAAAGTAAATAATGTTGTTGTAAGTAGATAAAAAGTCATTAACATTTGTTTAAAAAAACTTACATTTCTTATTAAATATGAAATAGTAATTAAAAAAGAGTACGTTGAGGATTGATATTGTTTCTCGCGCTTTTAGTGGTCGGTGAGTTTATTGGTTATTCAAATCATTTACCCATGTGTAATATACACAATTATTTTAACTGAAACATGAAATATATAACATCTTCGTATTAAATATATAATATATTATTATCATCGTTATTAAACAGGAGCAGTACGAGTTCAATGGCGTTGGACCAGGGTGCACCTGTGGATCGGAATCATGCCAGCGATATATATGAATATTTCAGATTAATTTTGAATAAAATAATAATACCAAAAATGATGTCTCGATATTTTTAAGCGTTTTTTTATATCGATACTAATCAAAGCACATGTAGATGCTATGTAAATGCAGAAGGCTTAGGCGCCTAATAAAGATTCAGATTGAAAATTTTTCATATGGATTTCGCACCCCTATTAAGTAAAACTGTTGATAGCACTCATACAGCGTCTTGCAGCCCCCGGCGCCGATGGGCCCCACAATGAGTTTATTATCACCAGCTTTAATTGGTTTCCGAGCCCCCCGCTCTCCCCTCCCACCCCTAGCTCGCCCGCGACCATTTTATCTTTTTGGTTCCTCGCACTTGGGGCCCTGCCGGGCTCTCGCTCGCGCCGACAATGCTGATATGAATTTATGACACACCGGTCAAATGTGCTAAATCACCCCGCTCCCCCCCAATGTCGCTCCCTCCACCCGGCGGGGGAGGGGAGCTCTTTATTTTTGCGGAAACTTACATATTTGCTCAATAAGTTTCATTGATATGCGTTGAAATCTATTGGCGATATTTATGAAAGCTTTGTACTTAAAATGCAACATATTTATTTTTACATCGGGTACCTTTTTGAAAAATCTGCGTATTGCTGCTGCCCAATAGCATTATTACATAATCCTTTCCTTACAACACTCTGGCGTTTAGATCTGCACATTTCTTCACTATTATTCTAAGTCCACTATCCCATTACCGATCCATTACATACGCTAGCTTTAATAGCAACCGTGTATCACTAGCAAAATAAAGAGAGATACAACTGCTCATTGCCTATATTATTTTCAAACCACCGAAATATTTGATTTTTGAAGATGTTGTGTAACCATTACACATCTTTTTTTATTTTTATTTATTACAATAATTTTGCTCAAAAGTGGTCGATGTTGTTTCAATACATTTTATAGCAGCTCTACGTGCAGTCCCTCAGTCCCGCGGATTCCCTCCCAGCGTCTAATGAAACCCTCGCCTCGGGCACTCATCCCTCACAATCCACTCGTATAAAACCCCGGCGGGGTAATTGATTTATATCGACAACAAAAGGAAGTCCGCCGCAGCCAAGGAAATGGACAGGCGCCATGTTGGAGATTGGATTCGCGATACAACCCGAGTGGCCTTCCCTGCCTCCACCCCCGCCCTACCTGCGCCCCCTCCATGATTGACAAATGCATTCCGGCCGATAAGAACTCACCCACGTACCTGGGCCAGTTATAAAATTGAAGAATACTTCCACTGTATTTTTTATTAAAATAAATATCAAACCACTGAAATCTGATTGCTCTTTATATATTTTTTTGATAATTTCTTATTCAATAAAAATATTGAAAAGACAAAGTATGTGCAAACGAACTTATTGGTGTTCGTATATTATATTAGTAATTTTTAAAAATCAGTTGACCCCTTTTATAAAAAAAAATATTACTTTTATTTATAAATATAAATTAGAATAATAAAAGAAGAAGATAACGTCTAGGAGACAAATGTTTGCCTGCACAGGTTTTGCAAGAAAATCTGTCACGAACGCAGAATATCTTCCAATCTAACCGTTTCTTTGTAAGCAAGATAGGTTGATGCTAGTTTTTTTTATTAGTACAAAAAATGTACTATAAACTGATGTTAGTATTTGGTGGTAGTTCAATTTGATAGGACGGAAAGGTAATTTAAATACAAACGTTCTAGCGAAAAGAAGCTTTGAAGCTACGACACAACTGAAAATCGAACGGTAACTGCCCAATATAAGAGGACGCTATTACTATGAGTCAGCTGTGTCGCAGCCTGTGTAGGCAGCTTAAAATACATATAAAAAAATATATAAAGCCATTGGAACACAAACATAACGGCACAGGGCTAAGTGGGCGAGCTCGGGCGCAGTTGCCCCATAAGTAAGCGGTAAGCCGCGCGCCTTTAGTCGGAATGGCGGTCGCCGTAAGATAATCCCTGCGGCGCCGCCCTCCCTTTGTTTTTCCACGACATCGATCGCCCCCGCCCCGTTTCGCCCCCGTTCCGCCCCCGCCCCAGCCCCCGCCCACGCATGCGTGCCGCCCGCAAAAACTATGCCGCGTCTTGCGGCGGTGCGTGCGGCGCGAGTGCACCGCGGCGGCGATGATGATGATGATGATGACTTATTGAATTTTTATATTTTTTATTTGCGTATTTGAATTGTCATAATATAATGATGCATATTGCGTATTGCGTCGGGGCTGGGCTCTTTACTGTCGATACACCGGAAGACCGACGAGTGTTTGACGCGGCGCAGCGCTTCTATATAAAGTACAGTAATACCCCGCTTTAGTGAAATTCGCGTATTATACAAAAAAAAAAAACGAATTATGCAGTATTACATGTTATTTTTACTAAAAAATACATCTATTGTATTTTGGGTAGCGTTTCTTTTACGTTCTTGTAAAATACGTTCATAGCACCCAACGCTGTTTTTTTATTGTTAAGAGAAGCCAATGACTGCATTATGTTCATACACATTCTTAAAATAAGAAATTCGTGTAATGCGAAATTTGAAATTCGCGTTATAGTGAAACCGCGCATAACGGGGTCACTGGCTATTACTGTATACGTATTTTCATTTTATTGAGATATATTTATTATTTAATCAGTTCTGTTCATTTGAGAATGACAGACAATGACGTATGTAATTAAATATTTTACATCAAAATCAATCCGTCATAATTACGTTATAATCAACTATTATACACATACAGAGTTAACGGTTTACATAATATATCGTTTTATCAATAGGATATTACTAGATATGCTGATAACTTTAAGGTATTTTTTCTAATATTGTGAAGCATTCATATGGGCAAGTTGAACTGTAACGTCTTTTTTATATTATCAGATTAACGTTGATTTCGAAACTTCAACTGACATGCGTGAATATTCATGAATCATAATATAACAGGTATGATGGTACTAAAAAATAATTACTGCATAAAACTGTATTCTATTGTAACTCTTGGATATATACATCATAAATATTCACGAGATGAATCAGGTCACTTCTGTGAGAGCAAGTGCTTTGGTGAACAACCACGGTGGAATTTCTTCCCAGACCTCTCCGTTGTAATGATAAGTCTGCAAGGGGTTGAAATCTCACCCTGGTTAAAACACGTAACGACCTGTCCCTGCGTGCGTGATCTGGTCCGTTATCGTCGCCCTCCTCGCAGGTTCAAGTTGGCGACCCGACAGGTTCAAGACCCCAAGTTGCTATTGTCATAATACAATAATGAGACGACCAGTCTTAACCCCTGAACTTAACCCAGACTTGAACTCTGCCCCCCAAGGGGTAAACTAGTATTAAATAAGAAGCACTACAAAGAAGACTTCTATGATCAAACCCCCTTTACGGTATTTTTTTCCACGTTTAACTTTTATGTTAACTCAGTTTGTTTAACCTTTATAATTGTTACATAATTAAACACAGAACTGTTACAGTAAAGAAAGTAGTATATTTTTGTACAGCCAGTAACCAAATTATAATCGATTCATACACCTGTATCGTTTTTTCGCGTGCGAATCGATAACCTAACGTATGTTAACTTTAAATATATCTGTGCCTTCTGCTATACTTCTGAAGTACAGTATTTGTGAAATATAATACTATAACGCAACCTTTTATAATGTTTTTTTTAACCGTGGAAAGACAATGCGATTCGAGCAACAATCGTGGAGTGCTGTACTGTAGATTAATTAGCTAAACAATGAGTAGTATCACGGCCGCGTACATATTATAATCGATAGTATTTGAAGCGAGGGGAGGGGACGCGGACCCATCAATGGCAGGAGGTCGTCAATGGGGGTGGAAGGGGACTGGGGGTAGTACGGCAGTGTGTCAACTGATAGTGAGAGTGGCGCGTAAGGCGGTGGGGCTGCATGGGGGCAAGGCCAAGCTGGGGAAGCAGCACTCTAGCAAATCAGATTAACCTACATACGCTGAGACTGAGGACTCAATATACACCAATATAATGCTCTCTATAGGAGATGTAGTTTTATTTACCTATAAAATATTTAACATTGTTATCTTAGTTGTGGGGTACTGCTTATACAGTCGTCATAGTTTATTGTGCATTCAAATTATTATGTATAATACAACGGAATGCACAAGTTTTTAAAGACACTATATCCCAGGACTATTAGTTAGAGGCTTACAATTTATTTACGGTAGCATCGCATGTAAAAAATCGGAATAAATTAATCATCTCAACATATTTTTGAGTGTATTATAGAAATGTCAGTTTTGAGTGTACGTACACATATGTATCTTAGATGACTTATAAAATAACAAATTATTATTAATAAATATTTCGAATAAACCACATCTAAACCTTGAGGCATAAATAAATAAATTCTAAATAGATAATTTATGATAAAGCAAAACGTGTGGTTTTTACATACCCGGAGGATGTTCTTGGAAATCGGGTTCGCGTTTTGTTGAAGATATTAAATTTCACATTTAGTAAACGAAATATTTACTGTAGTATCCACTTAATAAATACTAGTTGCCTCCCAAAAAAAAATTATTTAAATGTGCCCGAGTTGATGACTGTAATCATCATCGCACAATAATCTTATTTCCAAATCAAGATCATTTGATTTGTACTGTGTGCGAAGACAATGCATTTCTGGTATGTGATGTGGTAACTTAGCTGCATAACAGACTATCTACAATTGATATAGATAGCTGGCGCTGGGAGGCTGCAAATTGATATGACATTAGGGTGGGGGGTTGAAACCACCCCCGCCCCCGCCTCGCAGCGAATTCCTCACGGGGCGCGACGCGCCACAAGTTAATGGTGCTGAATCGATAGCCATTATGGCAAAGCGGCGATTAGGCGGCAAGGCGTAAGGCGGAAGGGCGGGGGAGGCTCCTTCGGGGAGGCGGCAGGTGAATGGAATGGCTGATGAGGCAAAAATGAATTGCTGATGAAGGGAAGTCGATTAGGGCACCGTGTGATAATGAGAATATTCAGCGGGAATCTTTACTCGCTGAAGTAAAGGTTTGAGTAAAAGAGTAAAAGTGTAGACGTATACTTTTCAGGGTTTTCTAAAACTGAACTTTTTACAGTGATAATTTAAAATTTATGCCACTTAATGTGAAGATAATCTCGAGCATCGAGGCTTAGTTTCAATTACAGGAGGACATTTTACAAATTATCTTCAGAGCGCCTCGCCGGGGCCGGGCCCCCCTCGCCGTCCAAATTAAAACAAATAACACTCGGCGCGCGGCCTTATTGGATGCCATTCCGAGCGGGCGGGTAAGACATTTGCTGGGCGGCTGTAATTACTGAGCTGGAAGGCGGCTTGCGCGGACTCCTCGTTAACTTTTAGAAAATGTGCCGGTCACGCGGGAAGGGGGTGGGGGAGGAGGAGGGCATCCGCGCCATTTAACCTGCCCCTCCCAGCCGCGGCACCCCGAGTATTACCGCCGGTTTAATCAGCAATTTAAGCCGGCCCTGCTATGCAAAACAGACCGTTTATTTTATTTCAACTAGGAAAAGCCCTGCATCGGCGCTGGAAAGAGCAATTGGCTTAAACGCCGGTAATCAAAATCGCCTAAAAAAAAACTCTACAATTGTGATATACCAGTAGCAAATATAAGATAGATATGTATGACAATGCGCCGGACAATGCTAAGTGCGCAGCAAGCCGACTGTAAATGTGTTTCAGAATAGTTCCTAAGTAATGCAAAAATGCTTGCATGGGCAAAAAAAAACTGGAGGGTGGCTCGTACTGTCGGCCTTCTGTGCACCCCTGGCGGAAGGCGCCATTCATCATCCTCGCCCACCCCCTCTCCGCCATATCAGGGTGCCCCCACCTCTTCTCTTCATTTATTTGTACTCGTCATGCCGACAGAACGGCGGGGGTGCAAATATTCACTTTCCAAACAATCAGCAAGTTACCGACAAGCCGAGGGACCTATCGACAGCCGCGCGTGCCTGTAACTGGTATTTTATATGCAAGTTCGAAAACAATGCTGAAACATAAATATGTACTGCATACCATTCGCATTATGTATTAAATTATTAAATATCAGCAATGCTGACAATAATAAAATTTGAATGCTCTAAAACGGGAGGTTTTGTTATACACTAGCAAAATATTCCCGTGTGACCGAACCGTCGCGAAGGATTAATTCGTGCGGTTAAATTATAATTAGAAGAGAGGGGTGCGGGCAAGACGCGGGCAGGACGAGCTTTTAAATGTCTAGGGGATGAAGCACCCCTCGCCTAAGAAGTCGTAAATCATATTCTCCGAGCGAGTACTGAGCCCGACAGGAGCCCAAAACAAGCACCGATAAGAATAATCTAGCGACACATGTGCCCTGAGGGATTACTGGAAATTGCACGAGGATTAAGTTTTAAAGGAGGACGTATGAATTGCGTTTTGAAATGAGTATTATATTATTTAAATTTTTTAGCTATAGTCTAGAAAATGTATGAAACTATTAAAATAGAAGAAAACTACCCTTTAAGCACATTTTGGAATTGAAAAGTTTTACTGATTGTATAGGACAAATATCCAAGATCTACAATATTTCTTTATCGGTTTTGAAACTCAATATAAAACAAATATAATATTTGTATATGTCTATTTTGTGGATTGAACGTTAATCAAGTGCGTATTTATTACCTATACAGGTTTATATTATTACTAATATGAAATATGTGAATGGTAATGTGCCTTATCATATTAGTAATAATATTTGTCTAAAAATGATTTGGATTTTCGTTTATTTTTGTCTTGTTGTCCTCAAAAAATGGTTCCAGTGAATATTATCTACTAATATAAATAACATTCATTCCAAAGCCAACTGTAATAATTTGATATCAGTGTGTTTTTTTGATAGAAAGAACTATCGTATACGAAGCATAATCGGTAATTTACTTTTTTGATTTGAAACATAAAATAATAGCTTTACTGAGTCTGTTTTTTAACATTTTAAAAGTAAGATTTATGGATATGACTATCAACAGTTTTAGCGTCCACTCTCAGTGTGCTAAAAATGTAAACATAGTGAAATTACAGGGCACCAGGCACCGAAAACTGAAAAGCGTTTATTTTTTTTTTTTAATAATTTTGAAGCCTAAGACCATTTTGGATCATCAATTATATCGCTCGCTAAAGATTTACAAAACCGGGAGCTTGGAAAAAATGTGCGAAAAAACGGTCAGCGAAACGGTTAGCGCAATCAATCACTCCCGCCCCGCCTGAGACCGCCGGGGCGGGGGCGGGGCGGGGCGGGGCGGGGCGGGGCGGGGCGGGGGCGGAGGCAGGGGCGGGGGCGGGGGAGGGGGCGGGGGCGCCACCACTACACGTGAATAATGTACTATCAAATAAGCTTGTAATTCAATTACTTAATGCCAGATCCATTATGCATACTCATCACATATCCCGTGCTAAAACTAATGACGCTCGCGTTATATTACATTAAAAATATCAACGAAAAATACCAGAAAAATCAAACGCCTAAAATTGTTAAATTTCTCAGATGCTAAGTTGAGTCCATCCCGTAAACCTTTTTGAGGCACGTCCGAACGCGCATGGTGAAATATTTTCAATTGGCCGAGTCTAAAAAATAATTAGCGCAAAAACAATCTCAGCATATTAAAATTATAATAAATTATTCGCGGGAGATGAATATTATTTGTTTGTGCAGTAAAATAAAAAAAAAAACGCTCTTCAAACTTCTTTTGTAATTGAAACTGCGAGGAACCCTCCACTGTTAGGATATCCTTATGTAAATGTACTTTTAGTTTGAGCGAAACGACGCATTGAATTTCACTTTTATAAAATGTGTATTCGGTGAATTTTTAATTAATGCAAAAGAGAAAAATTATATTAAGAATACCGAGAATAATGATTGATATTTTTTTGTGAATTCTATAAATACATATATATACACAAAGGTTACATATTAAAAATATATATAATCAAAAACCAAATACATGTCTGCTTCATGAGATCAACATCCCTGTGATGCTCAGCGACAAGGTTGCAGTATTTAATATTCCGGGATATGTTTCTTTAGCATTAATTTTAAATGGGGGTAGGGTCATCCCCGGCGTTATTGACAGGAGTATCAGGCCGGAGGGGTGTTTTCTCATTTTAGAACCGAACAAAGTACGCGACTGAAAGAAAAATTAATGAGTTGTTTTTAACGACCGTGGAAGCGGGAAGAAAAGCCAACGCCCGGGGCGGCGGTCTCTGCAACCCTTTGCCACTCCTCCCCCTGGACCCCGATAGGCGGCTTGTCATGAAAGTCACCCTCGCTTATCCAGGATACATTTTATTTGTATTTTTTAAATATAATTTTGATACATCGTTAATATCTCAATGATTGGCATAAAACGATAAAACGTACTACTTAAAGATCGATACAAATCACACGGAAAAAATATGTGTTTTTAATGTCATGAACTACTAATAACTAATCCAAAATGAAATAACACAATCATGAAAAAATTATATTTTTATCTTGTTGAGGGACAAGGCATTTGATTGGTGAAGATCCATTATTATAATTATATTTGTATTTATAATTTTGGGCCGTTTGAAATCAATTGAATTTTTGGTCGTATTTAAGTATCTGAAATCAACAAAATGAGACAGTACTACAAGAGGAAACATTCAAATTTCTTTGAAAATGTTTACAATAAACACAACATTGAGAAGAATCATAAATACACAGTGTGCTTTATTTATTTTTAAATACAAAGAGAAAATTATAAATATGCGTAACATGAGTATTGAACTTCGTATAGAACAAAAAAGTCTTATTATTAAAATTCTCAATTCAACCACGAATTAAATATGTATAAATAAACTTAGTCAGTCAATCAAATTATTTACCGATCAGTTCATATTAATCCGTATCTGAATTTCTTCATTTCAAAAAGCTTTGTGAATATTTTTCATTCAAAGTAGGTGACTGTGCGCGTACGAGCTGCTTTCACAAAAATAATATAGGAAAGCAATAGATCCCGCGAGTGATGTGACCGGGTCTCCGACTTGCCAAGGGAATCATAAATTTCCCGTCCCTTTCAGGGCTGCTCATAAATCCCGGCTTGATATCTCCCTTCATCCACACCTTTTTTCGCAGCAAGCGATGTTGCATTGATCCTATTGAAATACAGACTCCGCCATGGAAGCGCCTCTGACGAATACCAGAGAACGTGTATTTGCGACCAGATATAGCGATAAGAGCTAATACGTTTTTCGTATTTAAATTAATAATTATTATTCAAAATAATTTTAAGACTTGCAAGTCCGTATGTCTATTTTTTGATTGAACGTCAATCAAGTGCGTATTTATAACACATTACGGGTTTATTATATTATAACTAATATGATTAGGCGCATTAGTTCACAAGAAATTGGTTGGCCTGGGCACATTGGTTCATATGTAGAGTATGATTGTTAAAAATTCTCGATTAATGGATGTGGTTCGTTAGTACAATGGTCAGTACACCGGTCATGTAAGCCTGTTCAAATTCCACACAAATCACGATGATATTTTTCTGAGAATTTCTTTAATCTATGTGTGAACTAATGTGCCTAATCATATAAGTAATAACTTGCAAGTCAGAATTCCAGTAAAGGAAGTAAGTTCATCAGCTTACTGTGAGAATCATATCAGCAATCAAACGACTATCAAATCAGTGATTTTTTTTGTCTAAGTAGAAAATTCGTAACATTTTTTTGCATTGATTTCAATTATACGGCAGTGTCCGTCATTTGCAAGAAGCTCGCATAAAAGTCGGAGCAGGCTAGTTGCCGGGTGTATAAATAAAGCGTGTGATCAAGTACTCGCAAGAGTGAATAATAAATATTCCCGCATGTACTTTGGACGGGTCGGTAAGAACACAAGAGGGCCGGGAGAATAATGAGGGTCCGTCGGGGCAGGGGGGCGGCGGGGGCGGCCGGGGCGGGGGCGGGGGCGGCGGGGGCAACCCCCATGATGTATGGGGCGCGCACACACGCGCGAGCAGCGCGTGGCGACTCAGATCTACAGGAAGCGAAGGCTCCGTTTCCTCGTCTCGGTGTTTCGGGATATCGCATGAGTGTCTTCCGGCGCGAGTCGGCGAGCTCTGTACGTTTGAGCTCCGTTCGAGAACATGTAATTAAATCCGCTAATCCGGGACCGTCAAATTGATTGCGTAAACTTTCTACCTACAGAGCAAGGCGCGGGGCGGGTGAATATAACATGAAATGCCTATTTTAACTTCTTGAGAGATGTTGAATAGAAAAATTCTTGAGTTTTATCCAGTAATGCAAAACATTTTTTTTATTAATTTTCCGCATAAATATGCTGGTTGAAAAATGAAACGAAAATGATTTTTGAAGTTCATACATTTTTTTGAACTAAGCAGTTGCAATGGTTTGACTTTGCCCAACTGTATACAGTAATACTCATATTACTGTAATATGAGTACCTATGTACCATATCAACGAGACGATAGGCTTTATACTGTAAATAAAAGTGAGCCCTAGCTAACCTAACCTAACCTAACACAAATTTTCAACACTGAGAATCTAATTTGTTTGGTCGCTACCCCCAAATAAAAAGCGTAAAAGTCGACGCTATCAATATATTTGGTGAATCACACTTGGCTGAATTTAATTTCAAATAAATATTTAGAGATGATTTTATTTTCACCGACACCCGAGATCCGCTGACCTTGGTGCATTTTTTTTTTTTTCTCATCAAACGAGAAATAAATAAAACTGAATAGAGCATCGATTGAGAGGTGCAGCGCCGCCGCCCGTCCGGCCGCGGCCCGCCGGGATAATGGCGGCGGGTGGGGGGGGCGGGGGCTGGGGGTGGAGGGGGTGGGGGTTGCAGGGGCGCGGGGGGAGTTTTTACCGCGACCCTCCTCACATTGGCCGCGCGCGAAAAACTCCGCCCACTCGGGCCGGGCGCGAGGGCCCCCGCCCGCGCAGCCCCGCCGTGCGTGCCGCCCGTGTGCGTGGGCCTTTACCCGTATCGACTCGAGAGCCGCGGGAAGGGTTATAGTACCTACTCGCATTTGTTCCTAATATTGTTTCAATTCAACGACGGCGAGCTCGTGCTACTTGTGTTCCGCATTCGATGATATAGGGTGTCCAAAAAGAGTATCGGGTGAGCGTGAATAGTAAAAATAATTAGGTCCAGAGTTGCAGGCGTTTCAAGGTTTTAACTCAAGAACCACACATCCAATCAATCAATTGAAGATGTTAACGAATTACTCCATAATAAGGTCATTTCACGAAAAGGTAACACCAACGCCTCGACCTTGGCCCTCTTGACTATTTCGTATGGGGATACCTGGGGATAGAAATGGAAGCAATAACGAGGGTTATGAGCTAATTTTTAGGTAAAGACAAGCAATTAAATCCCTTGAAAGTAAAATAAAAAACAAACATAATTATCATTACAGCTACAAGCAGCAAAATAGAAGCTTGTATACTTGAGAGCGACCTTAGCCCTCGGCCCAGAGTTGCAGAAGTTTCATGGTTTCAACTCAAGAACGTGGTTCCAACAAGACCATACATCCAATCAATCAATTGAAGCTGTTAACGTATTTCTCCCTAATAAGGTCATTTCACGAAGAGGTAACATCAACTGGCCTCCCAGAAGCCCCGACATTGGCCCTCTTGACTATTTTGCATGGGGATACCTTAAAAGTAGGGTTTATGAGAATAATCCGACGAACCTATCGGAATTGAACCCAACCATCAGGTCAGAAATGGCAGCAATATCGAGGGCTATGTGTCAGCGTGTTATCAGCAATCTTCGTTCCAGATTAGAAGAGTGCCAGCAGCGTGATGGTCACGATTTGGATAGCATCATTTTGTATTCTTATAATCAATAATAAAAAAATACTTGATTACTAATAGTGTTTTTTTTACTGAACTAACAAATACCCGATACTCTATTTGGACACACTGGACAGTTTTTATATTTTTACGTTTGTGTATTCTTAAAATCAACGCAATACTTAATTAAAATGAGATATTACTGAATATATTTTGAAATTCTTCTTTAAGTAGTGCCTACAGGTTAAAATTTCGGTATGAAGAACCAATTAAAAATATTTTATACATCTCATCCTGTGAACAATTAAATAATTGATGTAATTGGTATATTAACTTGGTGTCCTTATAATATAATAAGATTTCTTAACAAGAAAGAATATATATACGACAAAGAAAATTCTCTCTTACACACTCTACACAGTATTACAGTGTAAAAAGAGTTCAAAACTATTGCAGTTTATAGTAATCATAACAAATTCAAACAGTGTGACGTTTTTTTAGTCACTTAAATGAAGTCTTCTTCTTTACAATTTATATCATATACTCATGCTGAACCAGTGTTCATGGTTTTATAATAGGATAATAGTGTAGTGGGTCTACACCGCATTTTTATATTGCTGCTGCCCAATAGCATTATTATATAATCCTTTCCTTACAAAGCTCTGGTGTTTAGATCTTATCTTCCTTCTGCAGCAAGTTACAGAAACAATACAGGAACCCCCCCTCAAGATATATTTCCAGAGATGTAATTTTGTGAGGCATTTTATAAAAAAAATGATTGTTGCCTGATTTGACGTAGATTTTTAAGGAATCAAAATATTCGCTACGAATGTCTCTCAAAGGTATTTGAAAGTAATAACTATTTTTGACAATTTAAAAGAAAATAGATATGCGTTCAGTAGAAGTTGAAGTTGGTTAGACATTAAAAAAAACTTGTGTATTATTCAAAAGCAGGCCTTTATTTCCCGCCGGGAGGCCTAGGGGCGCGCACACACACATGCGCAAAATATTTTTTCTTGCATCGCCGTACGAGTGACAGACAGAGAGAGAAGTATCGGAGGGGGGTGGGGGTGGGGGGAATCCACCCCAACCCTCACCCCCACCCAACCCCCACCCAACCCCCACCCCACCCCGCCGGGCGGCGCACCAAACTAAATGTGCAAATCGACGTTCGCGAGCGTTTTTTAATTCGAGCTTCATGCATTTTGCGTGTAAGCGGACATCCCGAGACCCGTCGCGCCGCTCTGTATGTAACGCCAGATCACATTATATAACTGAAAAGTACTAAACAAAACTTAAAACTCTTCAATAAATGCACATTTAAAAGTTGGATGTGTTTTTAAAATGTTTATAAATTTATTTCTTAGCATGTGATATGTCAGCATGCCGTGCAAACACTTTGAATTTGCTGCTGTTGGCAGATCATCTACTCCATGATTTGCTTCAGACAATGTTAATACTTTGATACATTTAATTTCATGATTTATCAATTATATAAATGGCAGTATGGGGACGAAAACTACACAGATGAAATGGCAAAGAACCCCCCTCGTGGACTACGATGCGGTCGAACCCCTTTCATCCTTTTGCTTACACCAAGTTGTAACTTGTAACTTGTCACTTGGCGAGGATGCGACTCTTTATCCACAGGTTTTAATCCGATGTACCGTTTCAAGTATATTTTAATATGAATATTTTTTTTATTTGATAAGTTTGTTACCCATTGAGTCTGAATGCGGATCTATTGAATATTCAACGTTTGCCGGATAAAAAAACTATAAAATCTGGACGATTTAATAAAAACATATGATTTGGACGAGGTAAAAATTTAGTAAAAGGATGTAATTTAAACGAATAACAAGTAGTCTTCAAATAGTCCATTACATTAAAACTACTTATGTAAATACATGAAAAGTTAAAGACCTGTATTTAAATAAACTGCAACATTAATATAATCATGACCTATACTTTATTTTATTTTCACTACTTAGAAGTTTCTTTTTTAAATTTACTCTAATTAAAATATTTGATTTTAAAAGTAACTAGATTCGACAGCTAAAATAATGCTTATCAATTTAAAATACTAACAAAGCCATTTATAATATACTAAATTTTGTGACCGAATAAAATTTCCATTAATCAAAAGTCTTGAGTGCAAATAAATGTATACTTTATAATGCGCTTTTGACAATAAATAAATAGCAATTAATTCTATGCAATTGCGTAGAATCGATATTTTGTATTATGATAACCCTCAATCATTTATAAATAAGCTAAAATATATCACACACAACAATCGTGCTTATTTAATGTACAAACATGGAATTGGAATTATTTTTAGTTGAAAAATTCAGATTATGGCATTACTCTGATAGAAATTATTTATTATTCTGAAAAACGTACAAACAGCAGTTTGCTTATTATTGCGGGTCTAAATAACATAAATGTAGGCCAAATTAAATTACTATACAGGTCCACCGTGAAAAGTAGTATAATCAAGATTCCAATTCTTCTTCTTCTCTGAATGCCTTTCCTCAGAGGAAGTCGGTGACCATTTCACTGACCACATATTTATTCTGGGCTAGTTTTACTGATTTATCTGTGTTCTCGAATTCCAGCTATTAATGTCTTCCTTCCAATGCTTTTTAAGATCTCAACAAAGAGACTCAGTCTATTTTGTGGATTGAACGTCAATAAAGTGCGTTTTAATAACCTTTACAGGCTTATATTACTTACTAATATGATTAGGCATATTTTATATACTACACAAGTCACGATGATATATTTCTGAGAGTTTCTTTGAATCATTTTCAATATGTGAAAAAATATGCCTAATCAGATTTGTTTAAGGCGAAATTTTATTCAAAAACACAAATAATATATATAATGATTAAGTACATTTTTTCAAATATTGAAAATTGATAAAAGAAACTCTTAGTAAAAATATCATCGTGATTTGTGTGGGATTTGAGCCCACATTCCCAAGCTTACATGGCCGGTGCATTACCAATTATACCAACGAATCACTTGTACTAAGCAATAATTTTTAACAATCATATCCTATAAATGAAACAACGTACTAATTATGTCAATTATTCTAAGAGTTCTTTAATCAATTTTCAATATTAGAAAAAAATTACTTAATTATTATCATATGTCTATTTTTTTATTTAACGTCAATCATTACGGGTTTATTATATTATTACTAATATGATTAGGCACATTGTTAAAAATTCTCGATAAACGGAAGTGATTCGTTAGTACAAGGGTCAGTACACCGGCCACGTAAGCCAGGGGATGTGGGTTCAAATCCCACACAAATCACGATGATATTTTTCTGAGAGTTTCTTTAAATCATCTTCTGTGTATGTACCAATGTGTCTAATCACATTAGTAATAATTATTATCAATCAATAAAACCTGCATGGGCAAAGTCGTACTTCCGGTCTTCACAAAAATCAATAATAAAAATAATATAATAATATATTTGCGGTAAGTAGATTAGCAGCAGGAGGTCAGCCGTGACCTCCCGTGTATCAATCACAACACTTTATGATCAATTTGCGCGCTGGCCCACTTCCAGTGCGGCTCGCTGACGGATGACCGTGAATTTTTTTCTGAAAAAAATGTAACGCGAAAGTAAAACAAACAATTGCACGCGGCGCGGCGGGGGTCGGGGGGGGGGGGAGGGGGGGGTGTACACAAATGCGCGGTTCTTTTTTATTATTTGTCAGTCGATCGAAAAAATGAGCCAACGAGACGGAACCGCCGGGCGGGGGCGCCCGCTGCAACCCGACGGCGCTACTTTTCGCAAGTTGACTCATTACAAGCAATTGCTGTGTTTAAAAGTACGACAGCTCTGTATGAGACTTCATACATAAAAAAATAAACATAATAATTGTACAGTAATACCCCGCTTTACGCGAGGGATACGTTCCGGTTAAAAATCGCGTTAATATCGGGGTTTACGATTAATCATAAATACATACATAGTCAAAAATTAATACAAAAAAATACGAATCATTTGAATCAAGCACTTTAATTCTAAGAACGCTTTATGCAGTATTACATGTTATTTTTGTAAAAAACGTTCATAGCACCCAACGCTGTTTTTAATTGTTAAGGGAAGTCAATTACTACATTATGTTCATACACATTCTTAAAATAATAAATTCGCGTAATAGTGATACCGGGCCGCGTAAAGCGGGGTATTACAGTAATATGAGTACCTACGTACCATAACAACGAGACGATAGGCTTTATACTGTAAATAAAAGTGATCATTGTGATGCCCTTACACAAAGTTCCTAACACTGAGAATCTGATTTTATTGGTTGCTACCCCAAAAAGAAGCGTCAATGACTACATTATGTTTTTATTTAAAAATACATCTATTGTATTTTGGGTAGCGTTTCTTTGACGTTCTTGTTAAGTACGTTCATAACACCCAACGCTGTTTTTAATTGTTAAGAGAAGTCAATGACTACATTATGTTCATACACATTCTTAAAATAAGAAATTCGCGTAATGCCAAGCATTTAAACGCGAAATTTGAAATTCGCGTTATAGTGAAACCGCGCATAACGAGGTCGCGTAAAGCGGGGTATTACTGTAATATGAGTACCTACGTATCATACCAACGAGACGATAGGAATTATACTGTAAATAAAAGTGAACATTGTGATGTCCTAACACAAAGTCTCCATCACTGAGAATCTAATTTTTTTGGTTGCTACCCCCCCAAAATAAAAGCGATAATATAGATTATAGAGAACACTTGGCCGAATGCAATTATAAAACTTTTATTAAAAATAAATATTTTCACTTCAAAAACAAAATTTATCAACAGCATGTTGACGAAACTAGTTGCGGTTGTTAGCAGCTTAGGCTATAACTTACAATAAATATTATAAAAATAAAACATCCATTATATTTCTATCAAAAAAACATGATGGGTACAGTCACTCCATTTTTTTAATATTCCGAGCAGTTCCTAGCGCTCCCATTGGGTTTTTGCTACTATTGCGGGTGGTAATGCAGATTTTTTCGATGTTCAATGTTAAATCATTTTTTTATTTTGTCTATTATATGGATATTGGGCAGAGCTCTGCACTGGAGAAATATTTTTTTTCCTAAATATTCAACATTAAATTAATGCATATCAGATTATTTTGATTTAATTTATTTACAAATATTACTTTCATAAAACATATATTTTAAACTGATGGAAGCAAGATTTTAATACATTTTTAATCACAACAAATTTTAATATAATTAATGTGTTTATATCTTTAGGGCATTCGTATCAATCATCAACAAAAATTTGCATAGCTATAATAAGGTAATTCATGTTTGCACACCCTAATATAAAAAATAGATTTAAAATATCAAAGCAGCCGTTATAATAATGTGTTTTTATATAAAATTGATTTTAATTTGCAATTGCTAATTTTTTAATTTTTTAAAAAATAAATTATCGTTTTGTCTAAATGATATTCTGTTTTATTTTTAGAATGCGAATATTATAAAAATAGGTTTGTTTATAAGGTTCGCTAATTAATCTAATGTAAATTAAACAATTTTAAAAGTCTTCAATAATATTTTAAATTGATACCCAATAAAAAGTAATCATGTGAATATTTTCAAAGGTCAGGTATAGAATATGTATTGCGATGTGACCGTCGCAGAGCTCCGTGTTATTATAGCATTTTTATTTCCTCTCCACCTCCACGGACGGCACTGACCTGACAAATTGCTATTATTGGTGCACCCCCGCTCTTGTCGCCACAACCAACTGTTTATCAATTTCCACCCACGTGCTCGAGAAATAAAATACAATTACAGTATGTTTTCAAAATTATACCTATTTAATAAATACAAAAAAACAGGTGTTTTTGTAAATTATAATTAAGCATAAAACACTGTAAACACTGTAACTGTTATGTATTGAACTTGTATTTAAAAATAAATATCATACCGTATAATATTAATTCTGGGATAAAAAGAGAGCGTATTATGCCAATAAGAAATATTTTATTATATTTCCTGGGCATTTTTAGTAAAATGATATATAATAATATGCTGTTATGTAAATTCAATTTTGGTGATGCAGAAGACACCTCACTCCAGTATCCTTGTACAAAACACAATCATCTTTCATACGTTAGCTGTTTTAATAATTATTTATTCGCCTTGTATATAATCTACGGTTACCTATAATGTAACTAAAGCGTTTGTCATAGCAACTGTTCTTGCGGTTTTATAAAAAATACGGGAAACCGAATGAACTTTACATTCTACAGACTTCAGAATATACTACCGCATAAGATTTTAATAAAATTTTATCACAAGAAAATGTAGCATATTTCATTCTATAAACGATTCTTAAACGTTTTTATTCATTTTATATAATTTACTAATTTAATTAAGCACATTAGTTTACACATAGAAGATGATGATTAAAAAGATGATTAAAGAAACTTTCAAAAAATATCATCATGATTTGTGTGGGATTTGAACCCACATTCCCAAGCTTACATGGCCGGTGTACTGACCATTGTACTAACGAACCACATTCATTAATCTTCTATGTGTGAACTTAATATGCCTAATTATATTAGTAAATAATATAAACCTGTAATAGGTAATAAATACGCATTTGATTGACGTTCAATCCAAAAATAGACATACGTTTTATATTTATCAAACGTACGCATCATATGAACAAAATAGTGGGTGAGGTTTTATAATCTGCAGAACATTTGATAGTTATTAACAATACGCGGCTTCTATAAAAGCATCGCAAAGCCAATTCAGCTCCGAGTATCACAAAATAATTGATATTTTATATGCTTTAACGCGATTCATATTTGCGATAACGCGGACTGACCGCCCGTCCTGGGGGTGCGTGGCGGAGGCTTCACTCGTGCTGGGGTAGTTTTATTGCACAAGGCCTGCGGCAGCCGCTGGAGGGGTCGCTGACAGAAGCCACGTATTGATTGGCTTCGACCTTGAACTAGTGCGGCTACCCACCCCCAAGATATTGTGTGCTATACTAAGCCTTTGATGCATCGGAAGTTGTATCTAACGGCACATATCGCTAATACGTTTAATTGATAATTTTACCATGATATATACGCATGATTTTTTAGTACAGGGTGTCCAAAAAGAGTATCGGGTGAATGTGAATAGTGACCGTTATTGCGATATGCTGCGAACATTTTTGAGCCCAGAATTTCAAGGTTCAAGAACGTGGTTCCAACAAGACCATACATCCAATCAATCAATCGAAGCTGTCAACGAATTATTCCTTAATAAGGTCGTTTCACGTAGAGGTAACATCATCTGGCCTCCTAGAAGCCTCGAACTTAGCCCTCTTGACTATTTCGTATGGGGATACTTTAAAAGTAGAGTTTAATCCGACGAAGCTAACGGAATTGAAACAAAACATCAGATCAGAAATGGCAGCAATATCGAGGGCTATGTGTCAGCGTGTTATCAGCAATCTTCGTTCCAGATTAGAATAGTGCCAGCAGCGCGTAACTGTCACCATTTGGATAACATCATCTTTATAAAATAATTTTACATTTTGTATTCTTATAATCAACAATAAAAAAATACTTGATTACTAGTATTTTATGTTTTACTGAACTAACAAATACCTGATACTTTCTTTGGATACCCTGTAATTTACATAATATACAGTAAAATTATAATAATTGTAAGTGTATTGTTTTGGCAAAAAACATCGAGCATTATGTCTGGAAGTCATTAAGATTACTGCAATAGTTTTGATTTATTTTTATACTGTAATACTGTGTAGACTGTGCAAGAGAGTCACCAAGTTAATGCATTTATACCAATTATTATTATACCGGTTGATGAACTTATGCTAAGTGATCCTGAAGTCAAAAATATTTTGAATCTCCTGGATTTGACTCCAAGGGGGTATGAATTTAAATTTTATCACTGAGAATTTTTTGTATTGCATAAACATCAAAACACACAGTTAAGATTGTAAAGAAGTTAAAAAAGGGTGCATTTTATATTTTTGGAAAAAAATTGGTATATATGTGAACACTGAACGTTGAGAATAAGAATTTTATCTAACGAATTCATAGAATGGCTTGCAAAGATTTTTAACAACATTTTGTATGCGTTTCACAATTCAAATAAGTTTGTATTTATGTAGTTTTGTTCAAATAAGATAACAATCTGATCACACGCTAAAAATGCAATAAAAATACATTATTTTTACATTTCTACTTGGAGCATAAAATTACTGAAAAAATAGAGCTTATCAAACTCTTAGGGGACACGGTAATGCGCACGAAAAAAAAATCGGTAAATGTTTTTATGTGATACTTATTATTTGCGTGTATTATTGGTCGCTAAATATTTTATCTAATTAAATCTATCTACATTTCTACTTGAAGCATAAAAATACTGAAAAAAATAAAGCTTATCGAATTCTTAGGGGACACGGTAATGCGCACGAAATAAAATTGGTAAATGCTTTTTATGTGATACTTATTATTTGCGTGTATTGTTGGTCGCCAAATATTTTATCTAATGAATTCATAGAATGGCTTGTGTTTCAGCGTGTGTGAAAATGCAATAAAAATACATTTTTTACATTTCTACTTCAAGCATAAAATTACTGAAAAAAATAAAGCTTATCGAATTCTTAGGGGACACGGTAATGCGCACGAAAAAAAATTGGTAAATGTTTTTATGTGATACTTATTATTTGCGTGTATTGTTGGTCGCTAAATATTTTATCTAATGAATTCATAGAAATGTGTTTCAGCGTGTGTGAAAATGCAATAAAAATACATTTTTTACATTTCTACTTGAAGCATAAAAATACTGAAAAAAATAAAGCTTATCGAATTCTTAGGGGACACGGTAATGCGCACGAAAAAAAATTGGTAAATGTTTTTATGTGATACTTATTATTTGCGTGTATTGTTGGTCGCTAAATATTTTATCTAATTAAATCTATTTACATTTCTACTTGAAGCATAAAAAATACTGAAAAAAATAAAGCTTATCGAATTCTTAGGGGACACGGTAATGCGCACGAAAAAAAATTGGTAAATGTTTTTATGTGATACTTATTATTTGCGTGTATTGTTGGTCGCCAAATATTTTATCTAATGAATTCATAGAATGGCTTGTGTTTCAGCGTGTGTGAAAATGCAATAAAAATACATTTTTTACATTTCTACTTCATGCATAAAAATACTGAAAAAAATAAAGCTTATCGAATTCTTAGGGAACACGGTAATGCGCACGAAAAAAAATTGGTAAATGTTTTTATGTGATACTTATTATTTGCGTGTATTGTTGGTCGCTAAATATTTTATCTAATGAATTCATAGAATGGCTTGTGTTTCAGCGTGTGTGAAAATGCAATAAAAATACATTTTTTACATTTCTACTTGAAGCATAAAAATACTGAAAAAAATGAAGCTTATCGAATTCTCAGGGGACACGGTAATGCGCACGAAAAAAAATTGGTAAATGGTTTTTATGTGATACTTATTATTTGCGTGTATTGTTGGTCGCCAAATATTTTATCTAATGAATTCATAGAATGTCATGCAAAGATTTTAACCAACATTTTGTATGCGTTTCACAATTCAAATAAGTTTGCATTTTTGTAGTTTCGTTCAAATAAGATAACAATCTGATCACACGCTGAAATAGCAATAAAAATACTTTTTTTACATTTCTACTTGAAGCTTATCGAACTCTTAGGGGACACGGTAATGCGCACGAAAAAAAATTGGTAAATGTTTTTATGTGATACTTATTATTTGCTAATATGATTAGGCACATTAGTTCATATATAGAAGATGATTTAAAGAAACTCTCAGAAAAATATCATCGTGATTTGTGAGGGATTTGAACCCACATCCCCTGGCTTACATGGCCGGTGTACTAACGAATCACTTCCGTTTATCGAGAATTTTTAACAATCATACTCCACATATGAACGATATCATCTTCTATATATGAACTAATGTGCCTAATTATATTAGTAAATATAATAAGCCCGTAATGGGCAATAAATACGCATCTTGATTGACTAATCCATAACATAGATATACTTATTATTTGCGTGTATTATGGGTCGCTAAATATTTTATCTAATTAAATCTATCTACATTTCTACTTGAAGCATAAAAATACTGAAAAAAATAAAGCTTATCAAATTCTCAGGGGACACGGTAATGTGCACGAAAAAAAATTGGTAAATGTTTTTATGTGATACTTATTATTTGCGTGTATTGTTGGTCGCTAAATAATTTATCTAATGAATTCATAGAATGGCTTGTGTTTCAGCGTGTGTGAAAATGCAATAAAAATACATTTTTTACATTTCTACTTCAAGCATAAAATTACTGAAAAAAATAAAGCTTATCGAATTCTTAGGGGACACGGTAATGCGCACGAAAAAAAATTGGAAAATGCTTTTTATGTGATACTTATTATTTGCGTGTATTATTGGTCGCTAAATATTTTATGTAATTAAATCTACTCGTATCTACATTTCTACTTGAAGCATAAAAAATACTGAAAAAAATAAAGCTTATTGAATTCTTAGGGGACACGGTAATGCGCACGAAAAAAAATTTATAAATGTTTTTATGTGATACTTATTATTTGCGTGTATTGTTGGTCGCTAAATATTTTATCTAATTAAATCTATCTACATTTCTACTTGAAGCATAAAAAATACTGAAAAAAATAAAGCTTATCGAATTCTTAGGGGACACGGTAATGCGCACGAAAAAAAATTTATAAATGTTTTTATGTGATACTTATTATTTGCGTGTATTGTTGGTCGCTAAATATTTTATCTAATTAAATCTATTTACATTTCTACTTGAAGCATAAAAAATACTGAAAAAAATAAAGCTTATCGAATTCTTAGGGGACACGGTAATGCGCACGAAAAAAAATTGGTAAATGTTTTTATGTGATACTTATTATTTGCGTGTATTGTTGGTCGCCAAATATTTTATCTAATGAATTCATAGAATGGCTTGTGTTTCAGCGTGTGTGAAAATGCAATAAAAATACATTTTTTACATTTCTACTTCATGCATAAAAATACTGAAAAAAATAAAGCTTATCGAATTCTTAGGGAACACGGTAATGCGCACGAAAAAAAATTGGTAAATGTTTTTATGTGATACTTATTATTTGCGTGTATTGTTGGTCGCTAAATATTTTATCTAATGAATTCATAGAATGGCTTGTGTTTCAGCGTGTGTGAAAATGCAATAAAAATACATTTTTTACATTTCTACTTGAAGCATAAAAATACTGAAAAAAATGAAGCTTATCGAATTCTCAGGGGACACGGTAATGCGCACGAAAAAAAATTGGTAAATGGTTTTTATGTGATACTTATTATTTGCGTGTATTGTTGGTCGCCAAATATTTTATCTAATGAATTCATAGAATGTCATGCAAAGATTTTAACCAACATTTTGTATGCGTTTCACAATTCAAATAAGTTTGCATTTTTGTAGTTTCGTTCAAATAAGATAACAATCTGATCACACGCTGAAATAGCAATAAAAATACTTTTTTTACATTTCTACTTGAAGCTTATCGAACTCTTAGGGGACACGGTAATGCGCACGAAAAAAAATTGGTAAATGTTTTTATGTGATACTTATTATTTGCTAATATGATTAGGCACATTAGTTCATATATAGAAGATGATTTAAAGAAACTCTCAGAAAAATATCATCGTGATTTGTGAGGGATTTGAACCCACATCCCCTGGCTTACATGGCCGGTGTACTAACGAATCACTTCCGTTTATCGAGAATTTTTAACAATCATACTCCACATATGAACGATATCATCTTCTATATATGAACTAATGTGCCTAATTATATTAGTAAATATAATAAGCCCGTAATGGGCAATAAATACGCATCTTGATTGACTAATCCATAACATAGATATACTTATTATTTGCGTGTATTATGGGTCGCTAAATATTTTATCTAATTAAATCTATCTACATTTCTACTTGAAGCATAAAAATACTGAAAAAAATAAAGCTTATCAAATTCTCAGGGGACACGGTAATGTGCACGAAAAAAAATTGGTAAATGTTTTTATGTGATACTTATTATTTGCGTGTATTGTTGGTCGCTAAATAATTTATCTAATGAATTCATAGAATGGCTTGTGTTTCAGCGTGTGTGAAAATGCAATAAAAATACATTTTTTACATTTCTACTTCAAGCATAAAATTACTGAAAAAAATAAAGCTTATCGAATTCTTAGGGGACACGGTAATGCGCACGAAAAAAAATTGGAAAATGCTTTTTATGTGATACTTATTATTTGCGTGTATTATTGGTCGCTAAATATTTTATGTAATTAAATCTACTCGTATCTACATTTCTACTTGAAGCATAAAAAATACTGAAAAAAATAAAGCTTATTGAATTCTTAGGGGACACGGTAATGCGCACGAAAAAAAATTTATAAATGTTTTTATGTGATACTTATTATTTGCGTGTATTGTTGGTCGCTAAATATTTTATCTAATTAAATCTATCTACATTTCTACTTGAAGCATAAAAAATACTGAAAAAAATAAAGCTTATCGAATTCTTAGGGGACACGGTAATGCGCACGAAAAAAAATTTATAAATGTTTTTATGTGATACTTATTATTTGCGTGTATTGTTGGTCGCTAAATATTTTATCTAATTAAATCTATCTACATTTCTACTTGATGCATAAAAAATACTGAAAAAAATAAAGCTTATCGAATTCTTAGGGGACACGGTAATGCGCACGAAAAAAAATTGGTAAATGTTTTTATGTGATACTTATTATTTGCGTGTATTATTGGTCGCCAAATATTTTATCTAATGAATTCATAGAATGGCTTGTGTTTCAGCGTGTGTGAAAATGCAATAAAAATACATTTTTTACATTTCTACTTGAAGCATAAAAATACTGAAATATATAAAGCTTATCGAACTCTTAGGGGACACGGTAATGCGCACGAAAAAAAATTGGTAAATGTTTTTATGTGATACTTATTATTTGCGTGTATTGTTGGTCGCTAAATAATTTATCTAATGAATTCATAGAATGGCTTGTGTTTCAGCGTGTGTGAAAATGCAATATAAATACATTTTTTACATTTCTACTTGAAGCATAAAAATACTGAAAAAAATAAAGCTTATCGAATTCTTAGGGGACATGGTAATGCGCACGAAAAAAAATTTATAAATGTTTTTATGTGATACTTATTATTTGCGTGTATTGTTGGTCGCTAAATATTTTATCTAATTAAATCTATCTACATTTCTACTTGAAGCATAAAAAATACTGAAAAAAATAAAGCTTATCGAATTCTTAGGGGACACGGTAATGCGCACGAAAAAAAATTTATAAATGTTTTTATGTGATACTTATTATTTGCGTGTATTGTTGGTCGCTAAATATTTTATCTAATTAAATCTATCTACATTTCTACTTGATGCATAAAAAATACTGAAAAAAATAAAGCTTATCGAATTCTTAGGGGACACGGTAATGCGCACGAAAAAAAATTGGTAAATGTTTTTATGTGATACTTATTATTTGCGTGTATTATTGGTCGCCAAATATTTTATCTAATGAATTCATAGAATGGCTTGTGTTTCAGCGTGTGTGAAAATGCAATAAAAATACATTTTTTACATTTCTACTTGAAGCATAAAAATACTGAAATATATAAAGCTTATCGAACTCTTAGGGGACACGGTAATGCGCACGAAAAAAAATTGGTAAATGTTTTTATGTGATACTTATTATTTGCGTGTATTGTTGGTCGCTAAATAATTTATCTAATGAATTCATAGAATGGCTTGTGTTTCAGCGTGTGTGAAAATGCAATATAAATACATTTTTTACATTTCTACTTGAAGCATAAAAATACTGAAAAAAATAAAGCTTATCGAATTCTTAGGGGACATGGTAATGCGCACGAAAAAAAATTTATAAATGTTTTTATGTGATACTTATTATTTGCGTGTATTGTTGGTCGCTATTTGTAAGGATGTTTTCAGATATCTAATTAAAAATTCCCCCTGCCCCCGCCGCGGACAATTGGACTCGGCAGGGCCGCACTGCCGCCTGTAATTAAATTTTGGCCAGCGAAATTAAAATATCAAATACGCTCGGGTCCCATTTGCGAGGCGGCCGGCGCTGCGCCGTGCTTAGAAACTTGTGTTTTTTTTTTTTTGTTTTTGTTTTAACTAATGAAGAATTTAAAATTTAGTGCTGGGTAGCGGCAGTGCGGCCCTGCGCTAAGTCAAGTGTTTTTGCGGGAAGACCTTTTGGAAATTTTTGCATCGCGTAGTGCAAGCCCACATTTATGCCGTGTACTAATATTATCAATTTTCAGAGCTTTGATATTTTCGTATAAATTTTTATATGTATGTCTTTCGAAGGATTTAATAATAATTGTAAAGAAAGCGAAATTTGGATACATAATCATTTTAATGATATTGTTCAACTTCACAGTCAAGAGAACACAATTAAAACCAGCCGTAAAATCGCAAGTAAATTTGGGTATATTTCAAAATTCATAAATAATTATTTTCTTATAATATATAAATTTTTATATGTATGTCTTTCGAAGGCTTATATCACGAAGGATTTAATAATAATTGCTAAGAAAGTGAAATTTGTATATATAATAATTTTAATGATATTGTTTAACTCCACAGTCAAGAGAGCACAATTAAAACCAGCCGTTGAATCGCAAGCTAATTTTAGTATATTTTAAAATTCATAAATAATTTTTTTTTTTTTATAATAAATGACACAAACTGCATATATTTCAAACCACTCTCATCTTCAAAATGAAGCTATTTAAAACATGGGCTTTTGAAGATTGAGACAGCTTTTCAGGAGTAGGTTGAAATTATTTTTGTAATTTATACATTAATATATCAAAAAATACATTAATTACAAACTTGATTTATCATTAAAAAATACGTCTTTTATAGAGTGTAAATATTTGAAATCCAAAAAAGCATTATATGGCTGTAATTATAAAATAATACTGTTAATTTGAAGAGCAGTGCATTAAATTAACAGCAAAACGAAATGATTGCGGGGAATTTCACGTTTTAAAAAAAATCTAAGTAAACGATTGCTGCCTACAAAATAATGTTTTAAAACATATCCGCAACCAAAGTAGCAATTTGAAAATAAGTGGTCAACTTAAAATATTTATTTAGGTCCCGAGTTTACTTATTTTTTGTAAAATAAGATGTTTAATTCACGGTGAGGCTCACTTTTACAATATCGGTTTGAGTGATTTTAAAAAGCTCGCGGCTCGGTCTCCTCTGGTAATCACGTCCGTTCAGCGCCCAAACCGGGGATGATTTATTTGTTCCTGATCGGATAGTTTCGGATGGTTCAGCTGACGCTGCATCTGAAATTAGTTTTTTGGGAGGCACAAACGAAATTGTAAATTACGCCAGCAGACTGTGATGTGTTTGATGTAGATCAAAGCTAAATTATATATATAGAAACAAATTAGTTTCTTTATTTTTGACGTGTAATACAGGGTGTCCAAAAAGAGTATCGGGTGAATGTGAAATTTTTGGGCCCAGAGTTGCAGGAGTTTCAAGGTTTCACGTGGTTTCAACAAGAAAGCCATACATCCAATCAATCAATTGAAACTGTTAACGAATTATTCCCTGATAAGGTCATTTCACGTAGATGTAACATCGACTGGCCTCCCAGAAGCCTCGACCTTAGCCTTCTTGACTATTTCGTATGGGGATACCTTAAAAGTAGAGTTTATAGACGAACTTAACGGAATTGAAGCAAAACATCAGGTCAGAAATGGCACCAATATCGAGGACTATGTGTCAGCGTGTTATCAGCAATCTTTGTTCCAGATTAAAAGAGTGCCAGCAGGGTAACAGTCACCATTTGGATAACATCATCTTTTTGAAATAATTTTCCATTCTGTATTTTTATAATCAACAATAAAAATAATACTTGATTACTAGTAGTTTTTGTTTTACTGAACTAACAAATACTCGATGCTTTATTTGGACACACTGTACAACAATATATAATATCACTGCCAACTACTTATATTTAAAATAATATCACCCACGGCCAATCATACCATTTTCTTACAAGTAATGCTTATAATTTTTATTAAATTTTTCTCATTGAATAACAAAGAATAAATATTACATAACAAGTGAAAAAAAAGGATCCATTAAATATATTTTCAGTTAAATATTTTTTGTTTTCTCCCGGCTTGATTGACCCGGGCACAAAAGCGCCGCCCATCTCGCGTCCTTATATGAATCTAACAGACCATCTCGCGTATAAAAAGTATGAGTTATCGTCAAAGTACTCAGAAAGGTCATGTGCGGGATTTATTAATTGGACCTTTTTAAATTCTCTTTTAAATTAAACGAAGGACCCGAATTAAAATATACGAAGATAAGTATGCTAATGAACACAGAGCGAATTAATTTTTTTTACCGAATGTAATCATCCACTAGGAGCGTTAATTCTAGTTAAAATATTTATACATGTATTTTTTTATAATAATAAAGAATTATACGGCACCCTAAAAATGATTACAATAAATCACAAAGTACACGATTAGTATTATTTCCGTAATGATTCATATTGATTGTATAGTACTTCCTCCTTCAGTTACATGCTTGCATATGATGATTCAAATTTTTGTTTAGTTACATATCCATGGTTGTTAAAAGTACCATAGGGTAACAGCTAGAAGAAGTTGCTTCAAATATCAGCTGTGATTTGATTGTTTTGTCGCGTTGCCGGGAGGTTGTGGACGAAGACTTTGAAGCCTTCTACACACTGTGCGATACAACTTGCGACCGATTTGAAATCAGCCAATGACGTCTCTTTATTTTGAGTGTTTTTTAAAAAATGTTTTTGCTTAAGTAAATAACGCGAAGCAGGACGCTATTGGCTAATTGCAAGTCGTGTCGGAGCCGCGCACACGCTTTTTGCGTCGGGAGCGTCACCGGTGCAGCCATTCATATGCAAAGCGGCCGCGCGAGGCTGCTGCAACTGCATTTTTCAAGTCCCACTGCTTTTATTTAAAATTTTGAGTCGAGTACACGTCGCAAAATCGATTGCGTTTTCAAAATTTCAGCCTTTCCAGACAGACACCTGATCACGTTGCATCGTTCGCCAAAGAAAAATCAAAATACTTGCATATTGAGGTACTACGTAAACTATTTTTTTATACACGTAAAATCAAACGAATTCAATATTTTTTTCGCGCGTTCAATGCACAAATACCCTTAAAATATATTCAAAACGAAAACTCATTAAAATCGCGGTGTCGGGGACTCATTATCTTCGATGGCGGCGGCGGGTTTAATTAACGCGAAACAATGCGAGTCTCGGGAGTAAGAAGCGGCCTTGCGCGACCGCTTCTGTAGCGGCGGCCGCGCCATCCCGCCAGAGCGGCTCCTTCCTAATTTCATAATATATTTTAATTAACATTCGCCACACAATGCGGGTGTAATTTGATTTCGGATACGGCCGGCGAAAGTTTAAAATCACGGCGGGCCGCACGCACACCCGCGCGGGCCCTCGGTCGATAAAGCAGCGCACACTTGCGGCCGCGCGGCCGGCCGGGGCCGCGAAATATGCCTACAGGAAATTAACGTGAATACTCCCCAGATATGTTAATACAGAGAAGGAGGACTCGCCGCACCGCGGGGGCGCGCGCTATTCACAGTCCCCGCTTCGGATTACACCGACTCACATTCGAAACACCCTTATCTCAGAAAATACAAAACGTAAATTTTAATTTCTGTACGTGTAGCTAAACCCTTCAGCTGACACGTGACAGGTGTTTTTCAAAAAAATTTCAGTTGCTCTTCCGCCAGCAGCAAAAAACCTAAGTGAGTAGTAGAGTAATTGTAGTTGTAATCTCTTAAGTATTTTTGTATAACACATTCAGAGAAATGTGTCGAAAAAATAGTCGATAATGATTAAGTACATTTTTTCAAATATTGAAAATTGTTTAAAGAAACTCTTCAATACTTAATCATATCAATAATAAAACCTGTATAGGCAAAATCGTACTTCCTGTGAGACGGTCTTCACAAAAAATCAATAAAAAAAAAATAGTCAATGAGATAATAAAATATTTTTAAGGTTTTCAACGAGTACTAATGGAGTTCGGACTCTTCCTTGAAAATAACGTAGTTCAGAATTAATTTTTAAAGATATTTCAGTTGTATTACAAGGGTATATCACGTACAATAAATGCAACTTTATTTATAAAAATACATCAGCGATATTACACTTGTATCGCTGCGTTAGAGTTGACTCACTGTACATCGTTCGTGGAAGGGTTGTTCTGGTTTTGCGAATACGCCTGGCCCCTGGGGTGTGGGGGGTGAGCGGTGGGGGAGAGGGGGTCGAGGCTCGGGGGTACGCACAAACAGGAGGCCGTATTATGCAAAGTGTTCCGACGGTGAAGGGGAAGTCGTTAGGAGGGAGGAGAGGAAGAGGATCGAGGGGCAGAAGGAGGGGAGGGATAACCCTTTTGCTTTCTGTGCCGAAATTATGAAACATAAAATTCTGATGTCAGAATATAATTCAGAATATGTGCAAAGCGAATTAAAGATTCTGAAGCGTGTTACGTATACATGGTATCGCTTACAGTCAGTACAAATTATTATCATACTTTAATATAGTAAGCGAGAGGGAGAAGTTACAGACACGAGTAAAATAATTTGTAGATTGTCCATGTTACTATAACCAAATTACAGTATGCAGAAAAAAAAAGATAAAACCTTGTTTAAAAATGGTATCAACTATCAAATATATATTTATTTAATTAAAAATATATTTGATTTTTCACAAAGAATTTAACTTTGTTTCTAAACTCGCGAGAGCACGCAATTTAAATTCGCTCTCTGGAAGATTTATGTCAGGGGAAAGAGAGAGGGTAAAGGGTCGTAGGGGGCGGGAGGTGGTTTTAGCAACCTAATCCGCTCCGGGTAGCTCAGGGCCCTTCCTGTCGCTACACCCGCTCTGAAAGGGTAAGAAAAGCAGGGCGGGAGGCAGATATGATACGGTGTCGTGTCCGGCGCCCCCGCCCCTCCCGCCCGCCTGGGCGGCCCTTTTGTTTTTAATCCGCGCTCATGATGATAATTAATCACGGATGTATTTTCCTACACGTTTTGTCCGAGAGAGTAGCTTGTCAGTTTATGCAAAAAAAAGATCCCCGGAAATAGTCGCGCGGAGGACTGCGCAAACTGTCCTAGCTGGCCCGCGGCGCAAGCCATTGCCATTATTCATTTTTAAGTTTATGAAAGTGTCAGGCACTGCATATGTATCAAACGCTTTTACACATTGATAAAAAAAATTTGGCATTTGAAGATACAACAAAGCATTCATCGTATTAACTTTCTGTATTCACTCCAAAAATACCATGTTTTACAGCTGTCTACCAAAAATCTGTTTTTTTTTCTATTCACGATCTTCTACTTGAATTTGAGGTTTCCCGTCGGTGGAGGAAGTAAAATAATATGTTAAATTTTGCGTTGGGATTGCTGCCGCTCGGCGGGCCCGGCGATTGAGCCCAAGGGCGGTGATCGGTATTTTTGTGGGATTGTTTGTTTGGGCTCGTTTGCGTCATCAGCCGCCGGGCTGAAGTCAACAGCGGAATCCGGTTAGCGTCTCGCGCGGCTCTTGCGGCCCTCGTTAGCCGCGCGCCCCGACAAGAATACGGAATGGCGGGGACCCCAGTCCGAGGGCGGAGGCACTTGTTAGCCTGCAACGCTGATTAGCTCCAGCCTCAAGCGGTGATTGTCGCTAAGTGAAATCAAGATCGGAGGGCCGATCAATTGTGTTCGAAAAAACGACACGAGCCCGAGGTCTGAATTGACAATATGCTGGACAAATTTAGGAACTGTACTATCAAAGAGTCCATTTATTTGTACACGTTGTAAAATTTACGCTTGTATTCATACATAGAAGCCATATTTGATAAAAAAAATACGGATCAATGAAAACGACCAATTTCAACCCGTTCGAATGACCTTTCCGAGCCAATAGAACGATGCGAATAAACGCGAGGTGGCGGCGCAACCCAAAAGACGCCACCGGGAATAGCAATGAAAGTTTCCAGCGGCCCGGGAAGAACGGACGTGTCCTGAAAAGCGAATAGTATACCCTGGGCGGTCTCAAAACTACCCCGGCATATGTATGTGACGGCCAGTTCTAAATTCCCGGCGCCGGCGAGTAAATCTCCCGCCCCCGCCCCCGCCGCTGATTTATTGCCCCCGAGCCGCCCCACCCCCCTCGCCCCCGCCCCCGCCCCCGCCCCCGCCCCCGCCGCGCGAATGGTAGAATCATGAAAATTTAGTCCGTCTGGGGCCGGGCGGCAGGGGCGGCGGCGATGATTGTGCTCGCCGGCGGCGGCGGCCGGCCTGCTGAAAAAACGTCAATACTGCCGCCGATGATGCTCTCGGGAATAATGCACTTGCAGCGCGGCCGGGGCCGCCGCGCTGCAACTTGCTGAACTTATTCGATCACAAAATACAACTACAATATAAAAAAAATATATTATTTCAAGACACGGAAATAAAACGAAAAAATGTTTTAAATGAAATAATCGAGGAAGCGAAGCGGACCTTCGCCAGATCGAAGAGACACCCGGTGATTGATCCGGCGATGGTGATGTCTCCCGGCGTGGGAGCCGGGGGCGGCGGGGGCGGCGGGGGCGGCGGGGCGGAGGGGGCGCGGGCCCTCCACGTCGGCGGCAGCCCTCTCCACGCAACTTGCAAATTATGGGATTCGGGGAAACTTCAGGGCTTTTTGCTCCGCCGGCTCGGCGCCGAGGAATTCAGACCGACTCAAAAAGCACTCTCGTACACAGCGCGCACGTCTGATTATTGCTTTGCATGCACTGTTTTGCCGCTACATGCCCACATTGATGCCAATGTCATTATAATTACTGAGAAACTACTTAGATAAAACTAAAATATACTTAAAATACCTTTGACTTATTTTTAAAGGTACTGTAAAACCTAGAATTGCTCTGATGTTTTATTTCTGAATATATAGCATTGCCCAATGAATAGGTGCACAAGTTAATTTTAAAATGAATATTTGCCGCAAAAGCATCAGCTCTGAACGAGGGATCATCTGAGCGCCACCGCTGCCAACTATGCGGCTCTCGGCAGGTAGCGAGGAGACGCGCTCTCCGCGGCCGCCGCTAATCAATCAGGACGCACGGCGCGGCGCGGCCCGGGGAGCCTTTTTGCGTTTCACTATTTCAGTATTTGGGGCGGTGCTGCAGTCGCGGGGGTCGGTGGGGGCGGGAGGGTGCGTGTGCTGCAAGCAAAAATGGTGGGAGGCCCACTATCGAGCCGTCTGCTCGACTTCAACGTGAAAAATCACCGCCGAGTTACATAATGATGCTCCAGCGCTATGCATTATATTCTACACGCACACCGTACTAAACAATATTGAGGACATATTTTTACTATTCTATGTACTAACGTCTTTTGTTAATAATAAATTACTGCACATCGTAATATATGCGGTTAAAAAAATTAGATTGCTTAGTCACGTTTTATAGTAAACGGAAAACTTTTTGAGACTGCCTGGTCAAGACTATTTTTTTATTGTTTGGCAGTCGTTGTAAGATGTACTATACGTGGAATAAAAAGCGAATCGTGACGTCATTAATGCGTAGCTTCCGTGGAATTGGCTTGGTAAATAGCTTTGCGGGAATTAGGCTGCATCAGGTCTATCGGAGGTTGCTCAGCTGGCCGAGAAGTAGGAGAAGCACGCCCCGCGTGGCCAACTGAAGGGCGCGCGGCTTAGCGGCTCTGCTGACGTGCTTCTAGTTGATGCAAGCTTACTTGCTAGCCGAATTTAGATCAAAATACATACAGGACATACCAACGTGAGCTTCCTGCCTGATCTTTATAGTGTTAAGAAAAAAAATTCTTTAACGTCAATAGTAGTACCACAGTAAAAATAAAGAATCACGTTAATTGGCATAAAATGTAATTTTAAGAATATTTTTATAATATCAAAAGTATCAATTAAAGACTGTCACTTTTAGTTTTTGGTAATTAATATTCAAGATTGACAAAATCCATGTTGTTACCAACTATGTATAGTATGAGCAATTTCTACTCTTGGAAATTATTAAATTTTGTGTGTGATTTCAAAACGTTGATTCAGTTATTGCAATATGCTCTTGTAATAAGATACACGCGAGGTTGAATTATTTGCCAGATTATTTCGACGTTCAAAATTCGCATTGCATAATATCTCGCCCAGATCTGGCCGGCGCTCGCCCGGTCCGCCGGATTACAAAACGTTAATACGCGCTCGATGTTTTGTCGCCGATGTTCCGAATAAGTCACAATTTATGCAGCGCGATCCTCGAGCGCCGGGACGCACAGTGCAGTGCAGTTCAGTGCAGTGCGGTGCAGCGCACAGTCGCGGGGGGGGCAAGCGCACAAATGCAAAAATATGACAAAGAGCGGGCGCCCGCTTGTGCGCAGCGGCGCGCGTTCACCTGCCCGCGCACGGGGCGCTAATAGCTCAAGAAAATAAAAAGTTTTTATTCTGAAAACTGATATATAGGGTGTCCAAAATGAGTAGCGGGTGAATGTGAATAGTGACCGTTATTGCGATATGCTGCGAAAATTTTTGGGCCCAGAGTTGCAGGAGTTTCAAGGTTTCACGTGGTTCCAACAAGACCATACATCCAATCGATCAATTGAAGCTGTTAACGAATTATTCCCTAATAAGGTCATTTCACGTAGATGTAACATCGACTGGCCTCCCAGAAGCCTCGACCTTAGCCCTCTTGACTATTACGTATGGGGATACCTTAAAAGTAGGGTTTATGAGAATAATCCGACGAATTGAAACAAAACATCTGGTCAGAAATGGCACCAATATCGAAGTCTATGTGTCAGCGTGTTATCAGTAATCTTCGTTCCAGATTAGAAGAGTGCCAGCAGCGTAATGGTCACCTTTTGGATAACATCATCTTTCGAAACTATTTGTATAAAAAAAATACTTGATTGCTAGTAGTTTTTGTTTTACTGAACTTCAAAATACCCGATACTCTCTTTAGACACCCTGTACTTTACATAATATACGGTAAAAATATTAATAATTGTAAGTGTATTGTTTTGGCAAAAAACATCGAGCTTTTTGACTGGAAGTCATTACGATTACTGCAATAGTTTTTAAATTATTTTATACTGTAATACTGTGTAGACTGTGTAAGAGAGATTAGTCACCAAGTTTATGCATTTATACCAATCATTCACATAATGTTTTAAATATTTTTTTCTTGCTTCTTCATATTGAAATTGTACAACTCTTTGTGATGGGTGTACTTTCTTAATCGACAATTATATGTAAAAAAATAAATAATAATCTGTTTATGTGTGCTCGGTGGAGCTACCCCGGGAAAGGCACGGGGGGTTGGGGTGGCGAGGGATTACAGCGGCCAGCTGGGGTCTTATTCTTCCCCTCCCTCGCCCCCGGTCCCTTTCGCCTGATTAACGACCGCGTCTTTCGGGCGAGTCCATCCTGGAACAACGCACAGCCGAATACATTATTCATAATTGGTTTCTGCGAGGCCCTCGCCTCCCCCGCGCCCCGCGGCAAACAAAAAAGGGTACGCCTGAAAGAAATCCCCTCGCGCGCGCTAATTCACAAGAGGGAAGCACAAAAGGAGCCCCGGCCCCTCCTTCTGGAGTGATGGCCGGCCCGGGACCTCCGCGCCCGATTCGCCGCGCAAACAAATAAAAGCTAATGCAAACTGAGGCGGCGTTTGTTTTGCAAAGTAGAAACACAAACAATAAGGAAATTTATTCTGTGATCTCCGGGGATGCGGTCGGGCCGGTGCGTCGGGCGGAAAGATTCTACTCGAAATGAGAATCCCTCGCCGATTTATTTATATTGCGCGCACACTCATGCCGGGCCCTTCGCGATCTCGAATTCGATTTAATTAAATTTACTCAACACCGAGCACACTTATTCAAAACGATTGCGATCGCCTCACCGAGTCGCGTGGGCCGGCTCGCAGGGACAATGAACAACCACGATTTTCTTTGGGATTAGATTTTCAATATCCTTTATGCACTGCCAATACTGAGAGAGCGTGCCCGAAATACGTTTTTGGTGTTTTCTTTAAACTTATTTATTTCACGAATACAAGTATTTTGATCGTCGGCCTGTCGGCCCTGATGAACTGCCTTTTGATTTTACAAAAAAACTTAACATCGCGCTTTGTCCGCAAACAGCAAACAGCAAGCAGAAAGTTGAATATGTAAATGTGGCGTGTACAAAATGGCGCTGAATTAAGAGCGGACATTCAGCAGATGCGGGCGGGCGGGAACCACTTCCAGGGCGGCTTTGTGCCGCAGATTGCTTTAAGTAGCGGGCGGCAGGAAGATACCGCCCCAGCCTCCGCCCCAGCCTCCGCCCCCGCCCCAAGGACGCTACTCAAACGCCACCGGCTTTAGGAGGACTTACGGGAGAACTACCATCCCGGCCGCGAGTCGTCAACCAGTGGAGGATGAAGGTTAAGAATAAATATCAAAGTTAAAAAAAATAAAGCTACATTCTTAAAAAAATATACCAGTGCAAATTATGATATATTTACGTGAAGTACATGGCCGCTGCTTGTAACAATTTTTATATTTTTCATTACTAGATATATTTGTTAGTCAACTATTAAAATAGATTTATACAAAAAGTCTTACTAGAATATGTTCTTGTTGGATTGTTTAAATTCCAGTATGATTAGTGGTGGAGTTCTCAGAAAGGTTGCTTCGAGGGGGAGGGAATTGGCCCGGCGGTTATTTCAGGGCGGGGCACGTGTGGGCGGCCGAGGCCTGAAGGAGTGCCCTGCCGGAATAACTTTAACTAGCGGACGTGCCCGCCGCGGCTCCTCGGGTGGGGCGCTTCATTAAAATTTATCAGAGCGAGCTGAGCCAGCCACCCGCCGGTAAATAAGGACGAAGCGTGTTAGTTGAAAGTCCATTTAAAGTTGCGATAGCGGAGGAAGTTCAGCCGCAGCCAAGAGCCGGAGAAGCGGCCCCGCGGCGGATGTCGCGGCTAATTGAAATGGACTCCGACACCACTCCCGACCGCCGGCGAACTTCGCTCCATTGACTATCGCAGGCTGTATTTATGCATAACACTTCCTATTTAGCATTTCGCGTAAACGACATTATTGTTTGAAGCCGTGCACCGGGCATCAAAACCAAGAGTTCCCAAAGTGATCATTATCGACCCCCAGGAGTCGATTTCACTCTGCAAGCGGTCGATGACAGCGAAAAATAAAATAGGGGGTCCATGAACTGTAAATGGGGGTCTACAAGAGTGGATCCCATTTAAGCAGGTCATCACCAAAATTTAGACATTTCGTAAATGTCATAATGCACCGAACACAGATTGTACCTATGTACTTTGTGGCAAATCGAAGCCCTGAAGCGTATACGTATTTTGTATGTTTTTGATTAATGTATTTTATTCTATTTAAGATATTAAAATGGAATTCCACCAAGTATTCTCTGTCGAAAATGTTGATTTTCTGAATGTTACTATATTTGCATTTTGCGTGTTTTTAATTAATAAAGGTATACTTTTTCATTTTTATACCCACTGTACGGTAAACCCTATGAAAGTGAGTTGTTCTATATAAGATGTCAAAAGTATGTTTGAAGTTGATGAATTTGTAAAAATTCAATATTAGCAAGGCAGGGGGTCGACGGGACAAAATAGTTTGGGAAGCTATGCTCCAGAGCAATTATCACGATGTACAAACATATTTGGGCAGCTGGTTTAATGAGAACTGGGATCCTGACCAGGAAATCAAAGTGAGGATTGAAACAGCAAAGAAATTTCTATACTCAAGAGACATTACCCTGAAATCTTGATGGAGATTCAATAAGTGTTATGTCGTCTCAGTTCTCCTTTATGGAATTGAAGCCTGGACACTCAAAACTGCTACTACACAGAATGCGCAAAGAAACCCTTGACGTTGGTAATGAGGCGAAAAGCACATTTTTCGCAACAATAAGTATGGCATCTTCCAACTGATTGTCCAAGGAAAAATCGAAGAAAAAAGAATTTGCGCCAGTGGCTGGAGATCGGAAGTGCAGCCGGACTGGTGAGACTGGCCCAAGATAGAGACAAGTTTAGAGAAATGGTCACCAACCACCTATGAGAAGAGGCAAAAAAATGTCGAGTACAAAAGTATGTCGCAGATGACGTCAGACGTCACAATAATTGATACAAAAACAACCTTAATATATAAATGTATTATATAAGACTCCTTCTATATGAATAAAAATAGATCGCCGACTTATTTACAATGATCCGCTGCGAGTGGACGGCTCCACAATGGCCGCTGATAATGTAATCCGCATTGTGACTCCCTGATTGTCGCCGGGAGTCCCGGAGAGACGTCTGCGGTCTTTTTCATTACAGCTGACAGACAAGACGGGAATAAATTTCCTCTAATTTGTCTCGGCGTCCCCCGCGGGCCGGGGCGGCGGGCGGAATCCAATTACGCGAAAGCAATGTAACGACACTATCGGATTGATTAGTCGCCAATACGGAGGCTTTATTTGCAAGGGGCTTTGTAGGAGCCGTCCTTGCGGCACTGTGACGTGTTGCGTGCGGTATCACCCCCCCTCGCCGCGATTTATTACTCCCTCTGTGTCGTGTCTTTCAGGAGAAGAGCGATTCAAATTTGTGTAAAATAAAAGGGTGGATTTATTTTCAGAAAACGTGAAACTCAATGCCTAATCTTGTTAAAAACGTAATATGTGGCGGAAGCCACATCGCGGTTCACTGATTGGCTATTTAATCTTGCACTTGTAAATTCAGTCATTTTTGTGATGTAGCATATTTTATTCCTTCTCTTTTACAAATTGAATCAAAGTATAAATAAAATCTCACTACTTTATACCGTAATTAAAAACATTGTGTATATTATTTTTATTACAGGGAATCTTGAAAAAGCAGATTAAAATTTATCCCGGTACTTAAAAGGCACAACGTTTTAATTACTTTTCCTCGAGTAGCCGCACCTTGGGTCTTACCCACACGCCTCCGCAAACAAAGCAGCCGCCCCCGCCCCCGCCCCAGCCTCCGCCCCGCCCCAGTCCGCCCCCGCCCCAGCCTCCGCCCCCGCCCCCGCCCCCTCCGGCCGCACGCCCGCGCCAAGAAAAACACCGCAAGCCTCTCTCCGCGCCCCGCTTTTATTGCAGCGTCCCGCAAAAACGACCGAGAGGAGGTCCTCCTTGCCACACGGTCCTTTTGTCCCGGTCCTTGTCTTTTGCTCTGTTTATTTTCCGGTCCTGAGAGCCGCTGGGAAAATAAATCTAAGTCCGGCGCGAGGTTTTACTACCACAGCTTGCGGGTACTTGATGCCGCCAGTTATTCACAACGCAGGAGCGGATGCAGGGTGGTACCCTCTTTTTGTTCTAGGATTTTAAATTCAATATATTTACTATATATATATCATACTTCAAGCTATATTATACTTTAGTAACATCACAAAAATCCTTAGATGTAGATATGCGGTGATGCAATTTATAATTTATACGGTGACAGTAAACAAGAAAGTCAGTTTTCCCACGAGTGCAAGAGCATGTTCGCGGGCTTACGTGAGTATTCATTTCTCTAGAGGGTAGAGAGCGGAAGCAGTAACAAATAGAGAACCTCTCTCTCAAACAAATGACGAAAGTTATTGAAGTGCTCTGTTGTACCTAATTGCGCCCTCGTGGCTTTATACATTGAAGTATCTTTTGAAAGGACACGAAAAAATTCATAGTTATCGTACATTCGTCGTTTATCGATCTAAACTGAAAACAACAACAAAACACTGGTAATTAAAAAGATTTAAATTTTATTAAAACTAAATCAATCAAATAATAAAAAGTACGCAAAGTCATGCTAGATTTCGTGAGATTTATTATATATATATATTGGGATCTATTATAATGGTTATATAATTCTAACTAGAATTCTTTGAACTATTGATCAAATCGAAACCCTTTGCCCGTGAACCACATTTATGTCAATAGTTATTAAATATCTAATCTAGCTTAATTTTAATTAACATCATGCTCGAGCATGTGAAAAGTGTATATAATTGTGTTAAAATTTTAAAATGAAGTATTCCTTCAGAAAAGTTTGGTACAAAAAGAGGTAATTGCATTAATTTTCCCCAACGGAGTGGCCGGTCTCTTGAAAGAGGAATAATTTGAAATAATTAATATTCAACGAATCTCCACAAGAAAGTCTCCGTGCCCGCGGTGCGACTCTTTTCAATTCGTTACCATGAATTTATACCTTTGATCTATTTATTTTATCTAGATAAATAGAATAAATTGTGTTTACTGAAAGTCACAACACAAAAAGAAGACTAATTGATCTTGAAAAACTCATGATACTGTGTTATTGAATTGCTAACAACAGCATTGAAAATCTCACTGTGTCTCTTGCAGCATGCGTGCTTTTTTTTAATTTTAGACATTTTTATGTTTTGTGTGTATTTATTTTTATAAGCCAGCTTTGTGAATGATAATTTTTCTTTGTAAACGGCTTCATTACCGGAAACAAAGTATCCGGATATTAATTAAGAACGCGTAAAAATACCTGCCAACGCATAATAGTTACTATACAAGTTTCAATACAATTTTTGAATATGTACTTCCATATATTTACTTTAATGTAATTTTATTATGTAAGTGTAAAATGTTTAAGTTTTTATTGACTTATAAAATGAAGGCGATGAAAAATTAGTGATGTAGCGATCTTTCTGTGCAGGGGTGGAACATGAAGCCGGAATAAGTTAGCGGCTCTCCGCCCAGCTCGCATAAGCAGATAGACAAAACAATTATTAACGGAGAGAAACTTCTAGATTGTACGAAATAAAAATACGAGGGCTAACATAATTAAATGTCCGAGAGGAAATTTTGCATATATTTATACGGGCTCCTGCACGCTTGTAAAGTGTAATGTATTCACATACATCTACATTATTACATGGCTATTTAAATTAAAAACCTTCTTTTTGGGCATTTAAAAAAGTAACTACAAGACCAAATGTAAATTTACTCTCCTTTTTGTGTTTTGTTTATAATAACATTATGAATAAAATAAATTAAGAGAGAATGTTCCGGATTAAATTATTATTATGGCGAAAGTAACTCGCGGCAATATTTCACGGCAGGCGAATAGAACCTCGGGAGGTTGACCCGCCTGGTCCAGCAAAAGCCTTCTCAAGAGTATTCGACAATTTCAGAACTTTTCCAGTACCTTAAAAGAAACTATGTGATATATATTGAAATTACGTATAATTGTTTTTTTCTTATTTCAATGAATGAATTATTTTTTTATGTCTTTTTTAGTTATAGTGACATGTATTGATTTCAAATCATTTTTTTTTTAAAGCTATGGTAAAGATTAATAACACGATACTGTTCCTTGCAAAAATGACTGTTGATAAATTAATAATCATACAGTAGATCATGAAGGCGCGGCGCACCGCTTTATGCGCTATTAAGAATAAGTTTGGATTTATTAAAGCATTAACGCAAAGTTGTTTTTCTCTGCTGGGGAAATTATGCGCCGGCAAAGTTTTTTGTGAAGGATTAAAGGGAGCTTATACCTCCCCCGAGCCGTTGGGCCGAGTGGCTGGAGAATTTTATTTAGTTAAAAATGTCGTTACATTTAATGGCATTGTGAATTTTTCAGCGACGAAAAAAGCACCGTGAGCTTTAATTTGACATTTTTGTCGTACGAAATAATAAAACTTCGTGTCAAGCAATCAAAGCTCGGCTGTATCGGCTATCAAAGCGCTCTTCGCAAACAAAAACAACAAAAAAAACCTTACTAGTGTCTTATGCATAAACATTTTTATCATAAATGGATCAGAACAATCATCAATTTGAGCGTCTATTAAAAGCATCACGTTTACTTCACTAAAGTAAAAATTATTTTAAAAGAAATGGAATTTTATTGAAATTAAAAAATAAATAAATGCTTTCTAGTCCTTAAGCAAGCAAAAGCGACCCTTAAATTTTTTTGCAGAAGTAAAACATCCACGCAGAAGCCGTTACGCACAATTGCGCTCGAAGCAGGAAGTGCGGGCGAGTGGCCGGCACTTCACGGAAGAAAGTTTACGAGCTTTCCGCCCCCCTGTAAAGCCTCCCTGTAGGGGGCCCCAGGCTGCCCCCCCCCCGGCTACAGGGCCGCAGCCTCCTGCTGTCTCTTTTCGCATCCTGTTTGTAGGCTGCCGGGATGAACTTCTTCTGGAACGGACTACCGAAGCGTTGAAAACAACTATCGATTGTCATTAAAATAGTACTAACTCCTTTGATTATTGTTTTCGCGCACTTTATTTCACGATCAAACCACATCAACACAGATTGGTTTATAAACAACAACTAAAGGTACAACACTACTTTATTTCATTTGACTCAATGTACTAAGCGTACTCAAAGCAAATTTAATAAAATGTATATTTTTATTAATATGATTAGGCACATTAGTTCATACATAGACGATGATTTTAAAGAAACTCTCAAAAAAATATATCGTGATTTGTTTGGGTTTTTTTTTTAAAAGAGAGTTTCTTTAAAATCTTCGTCCATGTATGAACTAATGTGCCTAATCATATAAGTTATAATATAATAAACCCGTAATGGGTAATAAATACGCATCTGATTGACGTTAATCAAAAAATAGACACATGTAAATGTATATTTATAAAAAAAAATATGGTCAACTCTATGATCGTGTATTTTTTAATATTTATATCTGAAAGTATCATTATGAAATGTATGTAAAATTTAGGTGTGCGGATGTATTTGTTATAACTTTTTGCAGAAAAAGATAATAACTTTTAAGTATTGCAATATTATTTAAATCTGAATTTTAAATCGCGACCAAGTTATGCGGCTTAAGGCTGCGAGGCGCCCTTGGAAGGCTAGGTCGAGTAGGGTGGGTGGGGTGGGGTGGGGAGGAAGGCAGCGGGCGGAGAAGGGCGGGCTCAGGGGGTATTATTTTATCTTCACACCCGCACAACTTTTTATGTTAATTTAATGAAAAATTATGCCTATGGAGATACAGGCCGGAATAAAGGCACGGGTTGTTGGGCAGGGCGGCGCCCAGGAGGACCCTCGACCCCCCCGCCCCTCGCAGAGACTTGGGGCGGGATGTGAGAGAGTACTTTCCGCTTAATATATACTTTAATTTGCATTTAAAATATAAATACATTTTAATTTCACTGACTTTATAATATTAATAATTTAATAAAAATACAATAAGATCATAGATTAGCTCATATTAATAATAGTGGATTGAAAATAAAACTGTAATTTTTAAAATATATTGTGAATCTAGTTAATTACGTTTTACTGAAGAGCACGACAAACATGTTAAAAATAAGTTATACATAGTATAGTTTAAACAATATATCACAAAAAATAATCAGGTACATAATGATTAAATGTCACATGTGGAAGATAGGGGTTGTCGCTGGGGTGGGAGTGAGCGCGCTTATGTATGTTTGGTTGAAGGTTGCGGGCTGGAGATACAAGCGCCTGCCCACCCTCGACCGACGCAAGAAGCGTCCCTTTCCAGCGCCAAAGGCAAGTGGGGATGAAGGTTACATTTGGCTTGTGACGTAAGCGGATTACGAATGAAAAAGGTTCGCTGGGAAATTCGCAAAATAATGTAAAAAAAGATCAAAGTGTCCCCTGGAGGGCCCCGCGCCCGGCCTCTTGAAGAACGGCGACAGCCAACCGGATCCATCGAGTGTATATTTTATTATTTACACTTTATAAGTTCGTTTATATTTATTAAAAAAATACACAATAATACTTTTAGTTATTAAATATATCAATGCACTGTCTAAAATTAGGTACGATTAAAAAAAAAATTATCCAACGAGTGTAGAGCAGAAGCTCGTCGCTCGTGTAGTGAGGTGAGGCTTATTGGGTATTCTGTTAGCGTGGTTTTTCATAATAAATGAATCCAGGGTTAAGATAATATTTCAAGTCAGAATACAGCGAGTGATTTATGTGGGTACTTTAGGATCTTTTGAAAGCTGGCAGGGCGTGCTTTTGATAAAACTTTAAGTACGACCGGGGCGGCGGGGCGGGCCGGTGAGCGGGGCAGGAGGGCGGGGGCGGGGCGGGGGCATCTATTTGTTTTTTCCCCGACCATTATGTCCTGATTAAACAACTTTATGTCCGGCGAGTTTACTTTGGCCGGGCCTTTCCGGGGGTTCCCGTTGATATCAAAATTAAAGCGGAAAATAAATATGTCAAAAAGGCTTAGGTAGGCTGCTACGTGACTCGCGAGTGTAATTTCGTACCTGAGTGTCAATGAGGCCGGGTACTTAGCGTTGCCTGAATAATACACGGAGGCTTTCATTTTATTTCGGTCGCGCTTGGCGAGTGCCCGGCTGCGAGATAAGTGGAAGCCTCCGTATTGGGCGATAACTCAAGATGCGGTGTGTTTATTGACGCTATCCTGTGAATATATTTTTTTTTTTTTGCCACCGGGGCTGGGAAAATTGTCAGGTAATCTTCCAGCTCCGGTGGCGTCTCCTTTATTCCTCCTTTACAGCCACGAAATAAATAATAAAAAAATGCCCCCCATTCTGTGAATACTGAACGTCGTCTTTCGCCTCTAGCGGTCCCTCGGAAGTGTTTCCATGCTGATTGCTTCCAAAAACTTATGGCATTCTTATATTTAAGTATTTCTAATAATCGCAATATACGTCAAGAGAAAACTGAAAATGATTGTGTATTTTATTCGAAAATATGAAATGAATTTTTTATTTTAATAAATTAAATTTATATTTTTATATTTATTGATCAGCACCTGATGCTGTTATTGTAAACTATATATTATACGAGTATTCATATTAGTTATTGATAGCGCTATACAAAATTCATTGTTTATATAATTTGTACATTTTCTATTTTATTTTTAACGCACACCTATAAGAATAATACTCAGACAGGACGTGTATATGTGGGCTCACTGGGTATTGAGTACAAAGTAAAGCAAGTGGGAGCATTATCGAAGTGGCCAATGGGCTGGCGATAATCTGTTCAATCACTCGGAAGGGAAGAAGAGATCAAGGAAGAGAGCCGCGCCTGATCTATGGCGATGTTTGCTCTTCAGTATTCACTAGTGCAAAACAAAACTGAGCCTGCGGGTTCACCCAATGAAAAAATCAATCATGCAGAAGTTTTAAATCTCGTTTCTTATGGTGATAATATGCACCAGTAAATAAATCTATTGGAATTCCATTAGGCTGGTCGCAGACAGGGGAGGCGCAGAGGGATGGCCGAGGAAGCAACGAGGGCAGAATTGGACGGCAACAGGGCTGGGGAGTCTTCAGAAGAAAAAAAGCACCCTACACTTACAGCTACACAACTGACAATCGATCGACGAACTGACTCTTGTGTATCAGCCATTTTTTTCACCGCAAAAATCGTGATAAAAGAGCAATGTGTTGCTCGATTGTCTTTTGCGTTTCTGAGTGCGCTTAAAAGGCATAATACTTAATACTTGATAGCAAGACATGATATGAAACGACCAAAATATACATAATGTGCGTAAGATAATATTTTTTTTATGTTATCTAAGTATTTTTGCGTCGCAGATAATTATTTAAAAAAATTTACCGTAAATCACAAGAACATCGTTTACTTTCGAATCAAAAATAAAACTATGTCGATTTTTTGATTGAACGTAAAGCGTTAGTGCACCGGCCATGTAAGCCAGGGGATGTGGGTTCAAATCTCACACAAATCACGATTATATTTTTCTGAGAGTTTCTTTAAATCATCTTCTATGTATGAACTAATGTGCCTTATCATATTAGTGCTCCAAGTTTTGATTTTTCTTTGTCTGGATTTGTTCTGTGAGAACGAGAAGGTGGCGCGCATAGACGAGTAGTTATATTTATGGCGTTTCTATTCTGAATTTATTTAACGATGAAGATAAGTATAAGGACGGATGAAAAAAAAAGTAAAATAAGGATCGCCATTGTGCGTAAATTTAACTGCTTTGCGGTCGGGGGAAGGTAAGATATATTTAAATTGTATTAAATATACATTCCCTTCCAGCGGCTACACCGGGGAAATCCCCGCCCGGCCACCGGAGTCGGGGGACCCCGGAATACTTCGGGACGAAGGCTCTGGAAGGGCGACCACCCCCAGGAATTGCCTATTAAAAATGGAGCCCCGGAGTCGGCGCTGACAGCCGCCCAAGAGGCCGGCATTGCTCTCTTCAATTTGACGGTTGATTTATTTTTTAATTGCAATTTCTGACCCGCGCCCGTATCGGACCCCGGATTAGCGATAATGTGTCCCTTTTTCGGGGAGCGAAGTTTCCAGAGAGAATTTAAAACTTATTTAAATTTACCGAGCTCGTTAATATCCCCGGCCGCGCTGCGTAAAAAAAAAAAAAAAAAAACCCGCTCGGCAAAGTTTCTTCATTTAAACTGCGCAGTCGGGGATCCACATAATATTAATTAGCTAGTTTACCCGTGAAGCGCGAAGGGTTTGAATTACAAAATCGGCTACAAGGCGGCGTATCTTCGCATCAAAGCGGCGGACCCTCATCAGTGTTGTTCGGCTGAGAAAAAAAAAATGTAATCAGCGGCGGAAAATGATATTTGGCAAACGAGAACAGAAGTGGTCCCTCACAACAAAGGGTTTATTTTCCGGTCGTGACGCACTCGGCGGGGACGGCATCTCCATAACAGAGGCGGTACATTATACATTAAGGCCTGATAAGGCCCGTCACGCGGACAGGCGGGCAGGGGCTGGGGGTGGGGCTGGGGGTGGGGCTGGGGGTGGGGATGGGGGTTGCTCAATCTCTTTCAGAGGATTGTCTGCCGCAGAGATAGGAGAATCGTAAAACAAAAAAGGTCCGCGCTATCGCCGAGCCGCCCTGCCTTCACTGATTGCGCGTGAAATATAAGGCATTGTGCCGCGGCCCGCCCTTTTAATTATAAACTTGTGACTTGCGAATATTAACTGAATTTTAAAAAGCCCGCCGAGCGCTGTGAGGAATCACCGCCGCTGGCTGTGTTGGAAAATATCTAAATACGCGTAAAACTGTTGAAAATTATCATTTCAAAATTTACTTAGTACTAATGATTGAGTGCATTTTTTCAAATATTGAAAATTGATTAAAGAAACTCTTAAAGTAATGTAATTCACTTACTCGTCCGGTTTCATTTAGATAATTGCACTCTCCTCGGAGTGCTTATACCACGTGGTATTAAAAAAAAAAAACTAACAAAATTAAGTACGACGTTGATAAACAGGTTTTTCTTATTAGAAAACGAATTATTTACTATGGCCGATGATTTCATAGTGTACACAATACACGAGATACAACCGTTTGAATATAAAAATAATTTCACGTGAATATTAGCTAATAGTAGAAGGACCCGGGGACCCACTACGCTATTTTCCCCTTAGAAAACCATGAACACTAGTTCAGCATGAGCATATGCTCGATAATGATTGAGTACATTTTTTCAAATATTGAAAATTGATTAAAGAAACTCTCAGAAAAATATCATCGTTATATTTTTCTAAGAGTTTCTTTAATCAATTTTCAATATTTGAAAAAATGTACTTAATCATTATTAATCAATCAAACCTATATAGGCAAAATCGTACTTCCTGTGAGACGGTCTTGACGAAAATCAACAATATACTTAGTACTATTTTCATAACTGAAAAATAACTCGTTATCAAGTATACATAGTTCAAATATATCATATACAGTTCAAATATATCTCATGATGGTTTTTGATTTGGAGTTAATAAGTATCTCAAAATAATTTTAAAAAACTGCGGGCGACTTAGAAAAACTGCTGTAGAGTTTTCAGCTAATCCTATTTATTTGTAGCTGAATGCTTTCCTATATAATTCATGTTAGAAAATATAATTTTTTTCTAATATGAATCTATCAGTCATTCTATCATTTTTCATTTGGCTTGTGTTTATCAAAATCTATTTGGAATTTTACAGAAAAGGATCTTTCTTATACAAAAGGGCGGATTTTAATGTATTTCGATGAATATATATATATATATATATATATATATATATATATATATATACACATATATGGTTATCAATATTTTTGACGGAGAGTTGATATTTAAAATAAAATACTTCAGTGATTTTTCCACATGATTAATTTTATAAATAAACGAAAAATATACGTAGTTGTATATAAATTTTGATATTAAGCGTTGAATATTTATAATAATTGAATATTCAATGTAAGTCAGCTTACCGTTGCTGAATATATATATATATATATATATATATATATTAGGCAATTGAAGTTTTTGGTTGCTTCTATAAAATTAAGTTTGATAAATTTAAAGATCTTTTAAAAATTTTAAATGAAATCTTACGTATAGTTTATATTCTACGCCTATTACAATGACTGCATATGATGACTCTTTATATTTTATAAATTGTTTTAATATGTTATATATATCAGTTCTTACAAATACATTAGTAGATTATAAAATATAATGTTTAAAAAATATATGGTACTAAATATATATTTAATGTCATAGATAATTAATATTTAAAATAATGTATTTATTATCTATTAACAAGAAAGGTTGGGTAAACAGGTCAACAAAAAATAAATCATGTGGAAAAATCACAAAAGTATTGTATTTAAAATATTAAAATAGAATTCCACCAAGTGTCAAAAATATTGAACTTATTCATAGATAATTCATTGCTATTAGTCAGTAAAATTTATAGAAACGGATTGAATATCCATAAATCATTATAGTGTGTATATTTTTAAGTAAAAAAAATATAAACGAAGTTGCCGACGGCAGCATTGATAGGTATTGCAAATCTGAATGTACAGTTCTTAAAATTATTCTGATTTTCCCTGGATTATCACTTGTGGTTATAGATAAGCGAGGAAAAAATATTATCATATTTGGATCAATATTATCACATTAAATCAATCAAACGTTTCTGAAAAACGAGGCGCGCCGTCGGAAACTCGAGAGGGTGAAATGAAATAAACGCTTTCTATAAAAAAAATAAAAAAATGTGTGTATGCCTCATGAAATATAATTACTTAAATATAATTTAATTTTTTAAAAATGTAAAAAAAAACATTGAAAAAAAATACAATTACTTTATTTATAAATTTTAATTGTTGAGTGAAAATAATGGGTTTTGTTATTGTGGAATAGTATTAAATTGATTAATAATATAAAGTCAATCGTTGATGTTACGCACTTATATATTTGTAGGTATATCGAATAGGTATTATTGCATGTTGATAGAATCAAAAAAACATGAGTCCAGTTTTACTAACGTATTAAGGACTTCAAATTTAATATTTTTGAATAAAACACTTGAGTGATCTTCCACATGTTAATTTTTATTTGTAATATACCCAGTTTGATAATGCCAACGTGAAAGGTTGGCGAAACCGGTCACAAATTAAAACGAGCATGTGGAAAATCACTCAAGTATTTTATTCAAAAATATCAATGTGAAATTCCACCAAGTACTCTCTGTCAAGAATATTGACATCAAATTTCATGTAACGAAAAGGTATTTTTATTACAACCCCCATTTGAGGTGAAGCGCGGGCGATGCAGCCTGAACAAAGTGCAAAGCCAGAAGAGCCGAAGCAGAAGTCAGCAAATATTTTCGTTTAATTATAATCGCCGTCGCTGCAGCGAGTAAAGGCGCGGGCGGAGCCATTTTCTAATTTCCTTTGTAAACACTTCGTTAATTAAAACACTAAACGCTTCCTATTCTGCTATTTCATTTTATTATCCGAATTAGTTTTGGTATTCTTGCTGAATACTAAACTTATTTCATCCACTAAAATCAACATCAGCGTTGAACGAGGGTATGCTCAGCATTAATTGGTAAGAAAGAGCATATTTTATATATACAGGTGTCCAAAAAGAGTATCGGGTATATGTTTTATTGACCGTTATTGCGATATGCTGCGAAAATTTTTGGGCCCAGAGTTGCAGGAGTTTCAAGGTTTCAACTCAAAAACGTGGTTCCACTTGCCATACATCCAATCTATGAATCGAAGCTGTAAACGAATTATTACCTAATAAGGTCATTTCACGTAGAGGTAACATCGTCTGGCCTCCCAGAAGCCCCGACCTTAGCCTTCTTGACTATTTCGTATGGGGATACCTTAAAAGTAGGGTTAATGAGAATAATCCGACGTACGGAATTAGATTAACGGAATTGAAACAAAACACCAGGTCAGAAATGGCACCAATATTGAGAGCTATGTGTCAGCGTGCTATCAGCAATCTTCGTTCCAGATTAGAAGATTGCCAGCAATTGGATAACATCATCTTTTCGAAATAATTTTGCATTTTGTATTCTTATAATCCACAATAAAAAAAATACTCGATTACTAGCAGTTTTTGTTTTACTGAACTAACAAATACCCGATACTCTTTTGAAGAGAGTATCAGATCTATACGCCAGAGCTTTGTAAGAAAAGTATTATATAATAATGCTATTGGGACCCACTACACTATTTTCCCATTAGAATACCATGGACACTGGCTCAGCATGAGTATATGCTCACTGAAGTGGTCGCCAACCTCCTGTGAAGAGAGGCACTTGATCTTCATAAAGAAGGTATTAAAAGTTTGAACACTTCTTTGTACAAAACAATTAAATATTAAGCAACTGTGCTTTAAAAAATTACAGAATAATTCAAATCCAAAATTTTTTATTATTATATTTAATAGTAAAAATAACGCATTATGGTTGACATGGATTTATTATCATTTAATGAGTGCATTTTGCAATAATTGCAGAAGGCTGCCATGTAGGTATAAAGTTGATTTAAGTATATGGATGGATCCTCTCAGATTTTTTGAGATGTTGCTTTGGTTATTTGATACTCTAATATAAATCACACGTGCAATCAAACCAAGCAATCAAATTATCAATAAGCAAAAAATAATAGTTTAAACAAACTAATTTTAAAAATAATTTTTCAAAAAAACCTTGTGTGATAATATTTTTAAAATTTTCACTTTATTTGTAAACACTAACTATAATATTTGCTATGAAAAAATTGGCTGACTTCAACGAATGGCGTTTTTTTAAAAATAAATTGTAAACTTGCTGTTGATACGTTCAATGTATATAAACATATAATACATAAGTATATTTTTAAGTTTTTTCAAAGTAATTAAAATAAATTAAGCTTTACCAAGTTAACACAAAATTTTTGGTTCTTATTAAAGCTTTTGCTTGATCTGTTATTTTAATAATCAAACTCAGACCATATTCATATAAACTAAAAAATATAAATAAATGAATTCTTTCTTAGGTTTTTTATATTTTTAAAAAACTGAATACCTAACATATTTAAATTAAATGAAGCAATACAATAAGCTTAATATTTGTAACGATTTTTTGTAAGGAAAACTTACTTTGAAACTTGTAGAATAATTTAAAGGGAAATCATTTTTTTCTGTTTGCAAGTTTCTACGTTTAACACGTGAACACGTCGAAATTTTAAAATATCTCTTATGATCACAAAATGTCTTATTATGTATATAATGTGAGATATACAGAATGTGAGAACACGTGTACTTGCATGAGTGTATAGTATCTACAGGGTGGCCCTGCTCGGGGCGCACGTCACCGCCACTGACGATGTTCACGTAACCATTCGACAGTTTGCATTTTTTTTACAGAATTTCCGCGTATTTATATAAGGCTATTATATTTATTTATATCAAATACAATTTTAAAATAACTGATGCGACGGATGCTCAACAAAACATCCAGACTGGTCGCCAGAGCAAGGTGGAATGGTAAATTATTGAATAATACTATCTTGGAAATGTTTATATGTATCATCGTACTTAAAAGTTTTAACCTACTAATTTATCGATTAGGCAGTGCATGGGTATAGAGAAATATTTTTTTTTAACAATAAATCATTTCATTAAAATATACCTGTAAAAAAAAAATAAACATTGATTAGTTTGAACAGTTAATAAAAAATATTTTCTATGCTATAGTAACAAATAAAAATACCCAATGATATTGTATATAAATTCAAATGCAAAAAAAAAATTGTATAATGAATTATTTTACATAATAATTTCTCATTGCGTTTTATCAATATATTTGTAATAAAATAGGAATAGGTTTTATTTTAACTGCGTCTGTGTCAGCCGCACAATTCCCGATTTTCTCTTGCCGTCGGCGAAAAAATACCTAACGTAGAAAACTTGTATCATCACTTCTACATCATTACTAAAAAAATATTCAAAAGTACAATCAGATATCATTACAAATAATTAAAAAGTAAACTCAAATAGGATTTTATTGAAAAATATTATAGATGCAAGAAGGCGCAAAGATGGACAAGATTCTTTGCAAATAAGAAATGGTTGAATTGGTATTAGTCGACTTGAATTTGTAAACGGATTACTAAAAAACAATGCGGATTTATTCAAGATTTTTAATTATCATTAAAATTATACAAAATGAAAAAAATATAAGACAATAATAATATTCACGTTAAATATACATAATAATGTTTTGGTAACGACTCATTGGGTCTCAAGATTAATAATTTTTATTTAATAATTTGTGTGAGCTTACAACAGTTAAATGTTTTGGCATTTTTTAAATAAAAAAACATCTCGCATTCAATAATTCTTTTCTTTTGTCCTGTGTAAGTATGGCAATTTTGTTGTTATTAAATCGTGAAACATCTTTAAATAGTGCCGTATTAAAGTCATACTAAATATCAAACTGGATTAATATGAATCTTCAAAATAATAAAAATTAATATAAAAAATCTTTTTTCCAATTACTTAATATTTTTTATACATTCTATTCTTTGTTTTTTATGTATATTGGAGAGCTAATTTAATTATTTAATAAACCACCTTAATGAGGAATTCAATATTTCTTCTCAAAACATTTTGGTAAATATTGAGTATCACAGTTGTGTAACTTCGTTATTTATTTTTTTAAATTTATTTAACCATATCAAATTATTTTGGTAGATACAACACATATTCCTTACATATTTACTTACGTATCCCATAGTTTTGTGTAATAATTTATTCAAGACGTTTCAAGTAAAAATATACTTTTCCTCAAGCAATGCAAAAAAAAAATGTAAAAAAAATTTAAATTACATTTTGTATAAAAAAAAATTGTATCAAAAAAAGGAAAACCTTTCTTTGAATACTGAAGCGAAGCGGGTTTTTCATAAAATATTTTGTCACGTCGAGCTTTCGAGCGCGGCGGGTAGATGGCAGTGCCAGGCGGCCGGGGTCGCTTTTTTAAAAGGAAAATCCTCCATTTTGTATTTTCATATGAAAAAAAATCATTTATATTTTATATATATAACAAAAAAAATGTTACAAGAGAGTATTGTTAGCAATGCTCCTGAACAATATTTGTAAAAGAATCTTACTGAATATATTTTTGAAATTTTTACTTTGCTTGTAATTTTATTTTAAATAATTTTTTTGGAATAAATAATTTTATTTTACAATCTACATGCTGTTATAAAAAAAAATTATAATCATAGTTTTTATACCTCAGTATAAGTATATAAAAATAAAATTCTATTGAGTAATAACTGTCGCCAAGAGTATCAACGCTAAAACGCAACTTTTACCTCTTTTAAAATTCGTTCAATAAAATCAAGCGATTTGATTACTTTTCCAGCTAAATGGAAAAAAAAATCAATGCGTAATTGAAAATAAATATGTGAATTGAAAAATAATAAAGCAGATGTAAGACGAGGCGCGCCGGTCTCAAGGAGGCCTCGGCAAGGGCGGCGGCCAATGGGCGGAGGGGGCGGAAGGGGCGGAAGGGGCGCAGGGGCGACGGGGGCGGAAGGGGCGAGGGGGCGAGGGGGCGTGGCCGCCGGGCTGCGGGCATTTTTTTCAGCCAACGTGAAATTGTGTGCACCGACTGTGGCCGCGCTGCTGGATCTCCACAAGGGCGCAACTACCCCGAGCCCTCGCCCGAACTCACCCCCGAACTCCAACCCCGAGAACGCTCTCTTAAATTTAAATTATAACAAACCTCGTCTTGCGAAGTCATTTTGATCCCGTGACGTCATTGAACTACTGTGCAAGCCTGCCGAAGCAGCGGGCGATGTTTTGACAAAGTTTTAATATTTGTATATAATCATTAAAAAAAAACTGACCGGTATGAGCAACACTTCATAAGAATAGTAGAAAAATTTTATATTTATACACAAATACAAGCTATTCAATCTTTAATATTATAAATAATATAAAATTGAACGCTTATCGAATTAAGTATAAGCTGATGGATTTCCACGGTGCAAGGGTGGGCACAAAGGCTTCCTGTGTTTGCGTAGATGATTAAGTAAACTGCACGATCGTTTACTTAGCGAGTTCAATATTTATCATAAACGTGCATCTCGAGCAGTATAAAATACGCTTTATCCCCTATGGCGCTGCACTAGGCCGAGTTTCGTTCTGAAAGTATGGAGAGCCGGGGGTGTGCGGAAGGGGTGTATTTTTCGCAGGAGGTGCGAGCGAGAGGGCGGCGCGGCGTGCGAGCGAGAGGCCGGGGGAGGCTTTTATGCCCGACGGGTGTAGTGGCGAATTTTCCAGACGATTTTGTAAACGGAATTGATCGATTGCTTCTGCTAATGCTGTGTGCCTTTTTAAAGAGGACGATTCCGATATTTTACGAATTTCGTGAATAGTTGCATTAAAAAGAAATGGCGCTTATAGATCGATGCAATAGAAAACACAAATATAAATATTTTTTTGCTATCTCTAATGTTTTTTATTTAATAAAAAAATGTAATCAATATATATAAAACACGAACTCAAAAACCGGCGGTTATTCGGCTGCTATAGGCTTTAGAACTATCCAACCGATGTGGCCCAAACCGGTTTCATTTGAAAGCCAAACAAAAATTCATGGATCTTACGATAAAAAATCATATATACGGTGAAGTGCAATGCTAGATGTATAAATAAAAATAAAAATAAAAATTTCTTTATTAAGCGTAGTAGCACGCGCCGGGTATCCGCTAGTAGTCAATAATGGTACAAAAATATTTGATTATAATCTAAAATAGTAATTTAGTTTCAAAGATAAAAAAATACAAACGTTGAATAAGCCGGCGGGTCATTCTAGATACTTTTTTTTGATAATTTTGTGTGGATCTGCGCCGCGGAACTACGCCCCTGGCGCCCACCGGCCAACGTACAACTTTGCGTATAGGTACAAAAATACCCCCAGCCACCCCCTCCGCACGGCCTACGCCCCGCTCCCCGCACTGAGGCTCGTTTTTCACCCCCACCCTCGCGTCCAGGCAAATATACGCGTTTTATCGTAGGAGCTCTATACTTTTATACGTGAAAGGCACGAGCACGCGTCCCGCAGAACGACGCAAGCACCGAGCAACCGCCGCGCGAAACTCGGCAGTACTGCCTCGGTGCTAGGGGTGGTTTTAGCGGGCGGGGTGGGTTTTATAGGCCCTCGGTGTCATGGCCGACTGCAAAGCTTCTAGTTTCGTCATGGCGCGCGTGTGTGTGCGCCGCGCGTGTGTGGGAAGGGGGAGATAAAATGAATAGCTATAAATTGTTAGAGGTCCTCTGCCGCATGGAGGTACAGTCCCTGCAAGCGGGGCTCTGCTCATCTCGTCCCGCGAATAATTACATTACCAGATATCATTGGTTGTAAAAATAAACTGTTTTTGTCTTGTTGACTACTACGTTTTACCGTTTTATGAACAGTATGGAAAGTTGATATTAAAAAAATAATTTTGACGACAAAATCTTAATCATCATACACACTTTGAAATACTATCAACATTTGAATAGTAATAAGCCAAAAAAAGAACGCTACGTGCAATCATCGGGTGTAAAGGAAATACGTTAAATTATATTTTATAAATTCGTTTTCGTAAGTAGATAAATTGAATTATTTTTGGTTTGTTATATAGATACATAAATAAAGCTATAATAGGCACCTTGAAACTATAGAATCCTGTAGTGAAGTGCGCCAGTGAAGGCTGCTCGCGACTCGAGGTGCTCTGCCGCCTCCTCCGGGGATCCGCGCGACAGCCTCCGCACGCGTGCTTTCCTGAAACAGTTTTTATTGCGAGGATTATATGTTGCACATTTAATTTAAATCCAAATTGTTCAAAGTGATAAAATCGAACCGAAAAAGCCACATAAACATCTGCATTGAAAAAATATATAAACGTTGTAAAATAATTATATACTTTAGTTTACAACGAAAAACTTGGTGATTAGTCTGATTTCCAATTTCAGGTTCGACGTGCGACTGAACAAAGCGGGAAGCGGGCGGGTTGCAGCCGGGCCCGGGGGGGGGCAGGCTTTTCTCCCTCCCGGCCGGGGCGTAATGGCCGCTCTTTTAAGGGCGGGGGCGACGAGGAGCGCGGGGCGCGGGGCCCCTCCCGGAAGACGCCACACTTGGCCCGAGCCCTCCCTCGTTACCAACACCGGTCGCCATCTTGATTGTAAGAATCCCGAGGCGAGATTTTCCTGTGATTCTAGAGTTATATTTTAAACGTGAGCAGATTTTTTTATAGCCGATTGAATAATTTTACCTTGTTGAGAGACAAGGCATTTGATTGGTGAAGATCCATTTTTTATTAATGATAAAGGTAACTTTGTATTATTTCTTCACTTTGAGTTTTTTATATTTTTTGCTTGACATTGGCAACTCAAAAAACTCAAAGTGAAAAAAGAACACAAAGTTACCATTATCATTTATAAAAAAATGAATAATTTTACTACGCGTGACTCTACTTACTAGCCTGTTAATTGGATTAATTATGCACGGTTTGCGTATATGTTTTATAACTTCTATGAGACAAGTCAAACGAATCAACTATTTATTAAACGAAATATTATTTATTTATTTTAAGAATGAAATATATTTTGTTTATCATATATTCAATTGGATACATTTTTTAAAAAATTTCATTAAATGTTTCCAAATAAACTTAATTATCTGACATTCTGAAAATATGAATTCGTCTGGTTAAGAATGAAACGAATATACATTAAATTGTCTATATAATCGTTTTTTTTTATTTTTAAAGGGATTTACACTTTTACGTTTATTTTGTAATAAAATTATAATCTTTATTAATATACCTAATTGTGGGTTATGTTAGGCATACAATGGATATTAATTGACTATTGATAGTTTCATTAGAAGAACCTGATGTTGGAAACATTCTTGAAGGCTCACGGGTTAGCTGCGAAGGCTTTATTCTGGCGGTCAGAGACCATGAAGGGAAAACCTTGTCGCGTCTCGATAATCAAGGTTGTGATAAGAGCTTACGTCTCATTTTATGATATTTGGTAAACTCCGAGCCTATATATATTACATGGTGTGATTCCGAAAAAAAAAAGCCTAGTACTCGACGATAAATGTCGTGCCCCTTGATGCCATAATCTAAGCCAAATCAACATCCATCCCTCACACATTGCTCGCCCTCACCGCACGCCACTAAACATATGTTTTGATTAAAATTTACTCGCAAAAGTAATGAAATTCTCGTGTAACAAGTTAACATGAATGCACAGAATGCGGCACCATGGCGGGCCCTCCACAGATTGTGGGCGGATAGTTGATATCAGCACAAGAGTTGGATTGCGTCCGGAATTGCATCGGTCGAGCTGCCTGTACGCTCTGCTTAATTACATTTGGTGTATTTTTCTCCTCCGGCCGCGTTAGTGGTGGCTGCGCACTACGCGGAACAAAGACGAGCTACTGACTCAAACACTTTCGATTGTTAGGTCATTGAAACTTGTTAAATTATTTATTTAATTTCAATAGTATCTATTCTGTACAGCTTTTGGTTATTATTATATTCGGCCGGTCAATCGTAGATATAACTGAGTTTTATTGTGATTAGCTACAGAGCGGAAAACCTTCGTTTATATTATATGTCTACCTCACACATGGTAGTCAATTTTTGCTATAAATGTAAACGCGAAGATAAATTTAAAAAAAAACAGCACTGGAATAGGAAAACGCCTTAACCGCCATGCAATAAATACGGCTTTATTAAAAAATATTTTTGAAGACTTATACAAGCATGTTTAGATGCTTTATACTTTATTTATCACACTTCGGACATTACCCTTCTCAATCAACTAAACATTTAAGCTATAGTATAAACATAGCATTACAACTTTGCCTTGTGCCTAAAATACAATGATAAAAATCTAAAATGAAGTCGATAAAAATCTTTAAAATCACCAATGATAATTAGCATACTGTGTGGATATATCATTAAAAAAAATTGTGGTCGATAGTAGAAGATGTGCATTTACTGCGATCCGGCCTGGCGCTCCGGGAAGTCGGGTGAACGAAAAGGGAGAAAATAAAATCGACGGGCGCCTCGGCTCGGGACATAATCACGCCAACACACGAGGCACCCATCGGAAAACAGAGTATTGTTGTCTGGCAAGCGTTGAGTGCTCAATACATCTAAATTAAAAACCCATTGCAGCTTTGTGTTTGCACTCGGCATACACGTGAATCGACAAGAAAATTTTTTCGCGAGACACGCGGTGGTTTCGTTCAATTCAATTTATTTCTTATTGGAGTTCCAAAACTGCGGTGTTACCCAGGAACCCACTACACTATGTACAGTGGTTTAGCACAAGTACATATATGCTCAGTATACTACAGCTCGAAGAATTAAAGCGTTTGAATGTGGCTGTATAGGAGAATCCTTAAGATACCATGGGTTGACCGCGTCACAAACGAAAGAGTCTTGCACGGAATGCGCAAAGAAAGGTAACTCTTGACGTTAGTAAAAAAGCGAAAGGTTTTGAATTTTGGCTACATTTTTCACAACAATAAGTATGGCATCCTCCAGGTGATTGTCCAAGGAAAAATCGAAGGAAAAAGGGGGGGCATTGGAAGAAGGAAGTTCACGTTCACGTAGATCGAAAGTATAGCCTGGGCCAAGATTGAGACAAGTTCAAGGAAATGGTCACCAACCTCCTATGAGGAGAGGCAACGAAAAAAGAATATGCTCAGTGAAATAGTCGCCCACCTCCTCAGAGGAGAGGCACTTGATAAAGATGATGGAGTTCCAAAAATATCAAAAGCCTTTGTTTAATTTTTAGACATCTAAAAGTTCATGAAGGTATGGCTTTGAACAGCAGAAACAACAGGCCACGAGAGAGTTGATTATTGGCTGTGCGTGTGTTAGACTATGCGCACAAATTTATTGATGAATAAATCACAAAAAAAAATAAATTCAAAAACGTCAAAGATGGAAAGGTATTTATCATTCGTAGTTGCTAGGATTTCTGTGAAAAATTTCCGTCTGCAGGTGGAGCACCGGGAGAGGGGTTATTAATTAATCCCGGGCGGGAAGGAGCGGCCATCGCTCATGAGCCATTTGAATGAAGCGCGTCAGGGCTGCTGCTTGTTGACCCTCGTCACGGCGGCAGATTTGCTTGTCAAACGCAAAATCCAGCAAAGTAGCACGCAGAGGGCCATTGCTCAAGAGGAAGCGGGCGTCCGCGTCCAGAATTATCCGAAAAAACCTACGAGAAGATCTACAATTTACTATTTCTACAAATATTATTGTGATTTATTTTTAATCATTATCAAACAGAGTTGTTTAATGCCAACGTGAAAGGTTGGCGAAACCGGTCACTAATAAAAACGAAAATGTGGAAAATATTAAAATGGAATCCCACCAAGTACTCTCTGTCAATGGATATTTAAATAATTACAAGTACGGTATGTTAATTTAATCAAGAGCTCACGAATAAATATGAAACACTTCCGGTATGCATTGCAGAATCTTCAATATTATTTATACGCCTATATCATTGAATTAAGTCAGACTTTTACTTGTTTTTTTATTAGTTTTATGTGATTCGGTAAGCATAAACCTAATTGTTTGTACTTTCCACTTTATTTTTTTTTTTCAGTAAAACATCAATATGAATATAAAATAAAATCCAATAACGTAATGATATATTTGATTTATTTAAGATATTCATCAAGTGCCTCTCCTCAGAGTTGGTGACCATTTCACTGAGCATATACTATTGATTTTTTTTTTTTGAGAAGACCGTCTCACAGGAAGTACGATTTTGCCTATATAGATTTTATTGATTGATAATGATAAGGTACATTTTTTCAAATATTGAAAATTGATTAAATAAACTCTCATCGTGATTTGTAACCACAAAATATTTTTCTGAGAGTTTCTTTAATAAATTTTCAATATTTGAAAAAATGTACTTAATCATTATCGAGCTCATGCTGAACCAGTGTTCATGGTTTTCTAAGAGGAAAATAGAGTAGTGCGTCCCCGGGTCCTTTTACTATTAGCTCATATTCACATGAAATTATTTTTATATTTAAATGGTTGTATCTCGTGTATTGTGTACACTATGAAATCATCGGCTATAGTAAATAATTCGTTTTTGCTGACGAAATACCTAATACGTGAAACCTTTTTATCAACGTCGTACTTAATTTTGTTAGTTTTTTTTTTTTTTTTTAATACTACGTGGTTTAAGCACTCCGAGGAGAGTGCAATTATCTAAATGAGACCGGACGAGTAAGTGAATTACATTACTTTATCACTTAAAATGCTTGTAGGTGAATTAGTACTCTCAAAGAATACAGTCGGCTGCAAGTCGCCGGGCGATATGAAACATTATTTGTAATGAAAAAAAAAAAAAAACAAAACCGAGCTCTCCGCGCAGGCTGCGTAGATAGCCGAAACAAAAGGCCGCGCTGTACTCCCCAGAGGTATTATTATATGTACGACATTTGTCATAAAGATATGGCGCAGTGGATGGGCGCGGGGGTGGGGGGGGGGGCAGGGGGGGGCGGGGGGGGTGGGGGGCGCGGGGGCGCGGGGGCGGGGGCGGTTCCCAGCCCCGAATTAACCCTTTTCCTAGAGAAAGGGTAAAGTATGTTACATAACGCCAGGCAGTACACTTGGGTACTTGCGCGATACACAAAAGGGTCGCAACATTAAAATGTATGTATTCAAATTACGGGTATATAGGAGAAGTTGGGCAGAATTTGAAATTGTAATTTCTATAAACAAAAGTGGTCGCACAAATGCGAGGAAAATGAATTTTATTTTTGGGCTCGGCTCTGACCTAAAATAATTATTTATAAAGATATTTATTATTCATTAAGCTGCTGTCGTTCCCTTTGTTTGCGATTACCTGATATTTTGAATACAAAATACAAAAAAATAAAAGAGTTTTTTCGTGTAAATAATTTAGGCAAGAAAGCATTGAAATTGTTTCAGTGAAAGGAAGGCATTGACTGGCTAAAATGAAACAATTTATATAGTATTATATAAATATTAAAAATGTAATAATGGACATATAAAAATATCGAGGTTCACAAACTTTGAAGTTTAGTCGGAATTTATGGCGTAAGCGTATGTGAATAATTGATGTTCACTTGAATTTCGATAACAACCAAAAAAGTTAGGGTTCGGATTATATAATACTTTATTCATTGAAAATAAATTATGAGATTGACTTTTATTTAAAAATAACTATATGATACAGAGAAGCTTTGAAAATGATTCCTGTTTCCGTGAAAAACAGCTATATTAGTTCGTCGTTTAATCAAAGAATTATTTTTTTTTAAGTCAAATTAAAAGTATAGACAATACAAGAAGATATATAAATATTTTTAAAATTGAGGAAAGCTGAATGAGCCAAACGGAGAGGTGGAAATCAGAAAGTACTTAAATAAGCTAACCGAGCGTGTGTATATATATTTTTTGTAATTAAAAAATTCAAATTATATCTACGCCCTTTTCTGAGAGCTCAGTTAATTAAAAAACAAAGAAAAAAAAAAAAGAAAATTTGTGTGGTCACACAAAAAGGGCGCATATCGCACAATGCGGCCTTTAATAATGATTACGCAGCCTTGGGGGGCAGCGGGCGGCGCGGGGGGCCGGCGCTCATTTATTATTCCGCGGCGCCCCCGGCCAATGGGCGCCGCCATTAGGCCGCCATGTTGGCCCGGGGAGATAAGATAAATGAAAAATATTAACAAATAATTGAAATTTATCCCCGATCCGAGGAGGACGGCTTATCGAAGATTGCTTCCCGGGAGGGCGCAAGGACCGTGTTTGTCCGGTGATTACCGCGCCCCGCCGTCACGCCGCGATTTATCGCGTCCTGCCTCCTACGGCATGCTCTTCCACCCACACATGCACTGCCCATCAATACACACACACACACACACACATACACACACACACACATATATATATATTCTTACTAATATGATTAGGCACACACACACAGTTCACACATAGAAGATGATTAAAGAAATTCTCAGAAATATATAATCGTGATTTGTGTGGGATTTAAACCCACATCGCCAAGCTTACATGGCCGGTGTACTGACCCTTGTACTAACGAATCACATCCGAATCGATCATAAGTTCACTTTTATCGATTTGTAATTATCGCATTAACTTTCTGTTTGAGTAGTATTTTTTGTGTTGTGTGGAATGAGTTCTGCTTCGTTAAGGTAATTTATACACATTTTGTGCATGTACTTCTTATTTTTTTAATTGCTCACGCTCTTACGAAAAATGTAATCGTGATTTGTGTGGGATTTGAACCCACATCTCTAGGTTTACATGGCCGGTGTACTGACCATTGTACTAACGAACCACATCCATTATTCGAGAATTTTTAACTATCACAGTCTACATATGAACCAATGTGCCTAGGCCAACCAATATATTGGATGTGGTTCGTTAGTACAATGGTCAGTACATTGGCCTTGTAAGCCTGGGGATGTGGGTTCAAATCCCACACAAATCACGCTGAGAATTTCTTTAATCATCTTCTATGTGTGAACTAATGTGCCTAATTATATTTGTAATAATATAATAAGCCCGTAATGGGTAATAAATACGCACTTGATTGACGTTCAATCCAAAAAATAGAAATATATATATATATATATATATTCATTTATTTATAATAATACGATGTTTTCAATACACAAACTCAGTAAATTCACAAATCTGACACTTTTGTTTTATTATTGTCCCTCAGCACATAAATATCATTCCTTGTTATTTTGTGCTTACTTATATATTTAAGTTATTCTCAACTAATGCAAAAAAAAAGTATTTCACACATATATTACCCTACACAAACTTAATAACAAAAATAGCAAAACCTAAGTACGCTATCATCTAAGGCACATCTTGTATGCCATACAACGTGCGCATTGGATCAGAGGACAGTCACTTACCTGCATGGCTTTATAAACTTTAGTAAATAATATAAAAAATATATTTCAAAATATTAAAATTCAATTTATTTATATGAAATTTACATCGTAGAAGATATCTGTAAATGAAAGCTTTAAACAATAATAGGATATCACTTGAAAATATTTTCGTTATATTAACATGTTTATAAATATAAGAGATATCGTTTTTGTCCCCATATAAAAAGCAAATTCAATTGATTTTTTTATAGATATTAAATACGTCTTAAGATTAAAAAATGTAATTTGCTTTTTAAATGTTTTATAGTAACTTTAATTCCATTTGTGATATAACTCGTGGAATTCCGAAATTACTCTCTTTCAATTTAATGAACAAAGTAAGATTAATAATTTAAAAAATTGAGCTGTAAAACTGTTTTTTTATTATTACTTTTTGCAGCTTTGAGTTAGTTCCATGCATAATGAAAATATAAAATGCTACACGACTCTAAAAACAATTAAAATTTATCAATTATCTCCAGTGTGTCCGAATTTTTATTATTCATTTTACTTTCCTAGTCAGCTCACTTTAGGTTAGGTTAACGTTAATTGTTTTCTAAAATAATATCTTGTTTAATAATTTGGTTTGCATTACAGAATTTATATTTACCCAAGCAACAAAATTTAAAAAAAAACCCTTTAGTTACATATTATTGTTTCATTCGGACAATAAACAGAATACAAAACTGAGGCAAAACATTAAAGGCACGCCTAAAATAAAATTCTACGCGTGAATTCTTGCCTTGTGCGTATTTTCGATTTCTTTATTTCCGATACAGATATTTTATTTTAATTGGACACGATCGAAATTTATAGGACGCGCACACCTTTTGGGGAAAAATCAGAGTTTGATGTGGGTCGGGAGTAATTTAAATAATAATTGCGAACGAAAAGTTGCCAAAAGGAAAATGTTACGTAATAAATAAAGTAGTCATAGCGCCTCCCCCCCCAGGCGCCCCCCCCCTGCCCCCCGCGGCCGCAAACAAAAAGCGCAAACAGCGCACAAAAGGGCTTTAAAGAATGTTGCGTTCTAGAATGAATCAAGCTTTGAAAAATTTTGAAAAATTCAAAAACGAGCAAAAGCGGGAAATAAGAATAACAGCGCTCCTTTGTCCGCCGCCGCTTCGGAAATGGGATGAAATAAATAAAAGGGCCGCGCCGGTCGGTCCGCTTTCCGTTTTTAATAATTTTCGTTATGGTCTCCGTTACAACATTTCGGACTTAACAAAAGTGCGATATCATTTTTCTCGCCCCCGCCCACAATCGTATTTCAGCAGATGTGCCGGGGGCGGGGGCGGGGGCGGGGGCGGAGGAGGGGGACGCCGCGCCTTGTTAATCTCTCCAAATTAAAAAAAACCCCGCCCGCCTTGCAAAAAAAAGGTTTTATGTTTCGCTGCCTTAATGCCTGTTTTCGCATTAAGAGTTGTGTAACGCTTTATAGATTCTGTATGTGCTTAAAATGCTTAATGAGTGTGTGCGGCCGCCTCCGAGCGGCGGGGAATATTTTACAAATTGCACGCATGTCGGAATACGCAACCCCCCTCCCCCAACCCCGCGGCCCACCTGCTTACACCTCGAACTGATTGTGTTTGCCAGGTGGGCGAATAAAATATTCAAATAGTTTGCAAAGCGTTACGTTCGACAATAAAACTAAACCTCGAGCCCATCAACGACACGCCGGTTTGATTTGTAGCACTCCGTATCAGTCATCACTGTGAACTGTTTTATTTGAGGTTACAATATAATATAATATAAAAAAAAATCAACTTACATTTTATGTGCAGCACGGACTCTTACCAAGTGATAAATTGAAAACTGTAACAAAAAGAAAAATGATAGTATTAGGTGTGGAAAGTAACAGTGATCTAACAAGCATTTTTCACTAGGCAGCATGAAGTAAACGAAAAATATTTTATACGTAGTTCTTCAAATTGAAAGTATACATTTTGTAATCAGCAAGTTTTCATTGTGCGCAAATGGCGGCGGGGGAATCTCGCAAGGGAACAAAGCTGTAAAGTGAAATAGTTCCTGAACAAAAGAAAGCCTCCGACGCGGTCCGCTTTAATGCGATATAAAAATAATTTAATTCCGCGTGCCGATTGTGCGCCGCGGCACTTGGCTTAGCGCCTACGAAAAACAAAATTGAAAATTTGCATTTAGATGGATATTTGGTATTTGGCTTTAAGGATAAAGAATTGTCTTCATTATATTAGGCGGATGTGTCCTGAATAAACAGGGGCCGGCCGGGAAATTCAAAAGATTTTATCAGCGTAATTCCCGCGGCAAGACCCGCCCGCCGAGGCTTTGATATGGAAATTTCCTCCGGCCACGCAGTATTTGAAAAAAAAATCGCATTGCAAATTGTAGAAAATGGCTTTCATCTTTCGGCGCTTCTGCCTTTTTGTTTCGCATTTGTCGCAAGGCAGTGAGTGCACCTATTCATACACAACAAAAAAATCATTTATTTTCTATTTACAATCATATTTTCAACAATTAGCTTTTACATTTTTTTTAAGTAAGCTGCTTTAGCAATTGCATAATCTTTTAGACAAAAAGTTTACACGATACAAACCGATCAATATCATTTTATAAAATAATAAAAGCCGTCGCCATTGGTTAACTGCCACTTTTGATATTTTCGTGGTGACAACTGTAATTGACGAACTAACAGAAATCGATTGTGCGGCTACTACCCAGAAGAGCAAGTGGAGTAACACAAATAAACTATATATAAATAAGCATACAAATTATGTAAAAAATGCATTGTAAATAAAGTATATTTGCTATGAAGCTTTCAAAACACGGTTTAACTGTATCACGACATGTCGGAAGAATTAATTTTTGTGATTCATGTTTAAAAATGTATGCTTACTTTGAACGACTGAAAATATTCAACATTTTTAATTTGATTTAAATCAGCATGAAATATTATATATTTTTATAGTAAAAATTAAGCAAACATACTAACTTAGGTACCAAAAAAACATTAAACAAAAATACATCAAAAAATATTATTCCACGTAATTATTGAGTTATTATCAAAAATATTTTATTTTGAAATCAATATCATTTATATATATATATATATATATATATATATATATATATAAATAATAAAATAATAAAAATAGTAAAACAAAGCACGAAACTATAAAGAAATACGTTTTTTTTCTGTTAAAATATAAATTGATTGTGATAAAATATATTCGATACATTAGAAAAACAGAGACGATGAGAAAAATGTTCAGAAAATTCATTAAAAAAAGTTTGAACATCATTAGGCGATCGGGCTCGTATAACACGCGGGCTCGGATAACGCGCTGGGCCGCTGCCCGCGCGTTGATGTCTCCGCCCCGCGCCCCAAAGGACGGCCCGTGGTTTATTGCCGGATATATACTTTAAATTTAAATTTAAAATTCTACATATAAAAAAATATATTGATTAAAAAAAAGATAATAATTTTTTTTCAATAAAATATGTTTAAGCAAATATTTGTGACAGCTTAGGTTTTGTTTCAGAATGTAGAAAACGAAATTTTCATGTGACGAATAAAATACTTTTTTATTGAAAATTATCACATAATTAACATTACATTAATTTAATAGAGGTTTCATATCATTTTCATATATTTTTATAATTTCATATGTTTAAAAAACAATAATAAAATTGTAATAACACTGGTTGCATTCCATTTATATTCTCCGGTCTCTTTTATAGTGAATTAATTAATTTATTATTATTTTTGATGAATAATAACCATAATTTTTAACACGATATATTTTTTCAAATATTAAAAAGAATCTTTATATCACTACTGACATTTTGGTTATAAAGAATAAACAAAAATCGAAGCTCTTTAATTTTATCAATCATGACAAGTTAGTAAAAAAAGTATTTTATACGGTATCTTTTCTCGACGTGCATTTAAATTTAAAACATTATTATTTAATATTCTATTTTTATTTAAAACATCAATTTGAATTAATATGTTTACACTAGTTACAAATCAATATTGTATTTTAGTCAAAATACGTAGAGAGGATTAAATAGCGTATTTTTTTTTTGTTTTAAGGGTGTTTGTTAACAAACCCGGCTTCTTTGAGTGTAGTTATATTTTGTTTATATTTGTTGGGGTCATGGATGAAATTGAATCCGGTAAATAATCCTAAAGTAGGATAAGCCGATCCAATCTTGAGAAATAATATCAATAGGCGCAGTGCACGATACTCCGGGAGGGTGCGGGGAGGCTTTGTTTTCCCTGAAAAACATAAACAACACGACGCCGGCCACCACCTGCCGCTGGACTGCGTTCCCATCATTCGCCGAACAATCAACACGTTTCAAGCGCAAAGGATTAACATTTACTTATTCAGTCAGACCCAACAGGACAAGAAATTCCTATCACGGATTAAAATTCAAAATATAAAATTTAGAGTATATTAAATTTTTTGCATTACTAGTTTCGACCAAATAGACTAGGTCATCATCAGATGCATAACTAAACAAAGAGTTAAGTTATGCATCTGATGATGACCTAGTCTATTAGGTCGAAACTAGTAATGCAAAAAAAAATTAATAAACTCAAAGTGAAGACAAATGTCAAAGGTACTTTTATCATTATAATAATGGATCTTCACCAATCAAATGCCCTGTCTCTCAAAAAGATAAAATTTAGATATATAACTATACTATTTTGATCGTAAATCGTGTACATCGTGATTTGTGTGGGATATTAAACCCACATCACCAAGCTTACATGGCCGGTGCATTATTATTATTATTATCCCACACAAATCACGATGATATTTTTCTGTGAGTTTCTTTAATAAATTTTCAATATTTGAAAAAATGTACTTGATCATTATCAATCAATAAAACCTGAATAGGCAAAATCGTAGTGAGACGGTCTTCACAAAAATAAATTATATATGCCATTTTGACTCAAATAAAAAAAAAAACTATTAAAATTATTAACAGCAACGTTATTTCTTTGATTCTTTATTCGTAAAAGAGCTGGTTTTTAGGGTAGAAGATTTTCTTGAGAAAGTAGCAGTCGCTAACAGTTTAATTAAATTATGATTCGATTATACCGAAGTACACATCGTTCGTATCGATGTAAGTTATAAAGAAATATTGTTATTGTTAAAATGATATTATTGTTCGACAATAAATAAACTAATAAAATATAAAATCTTTTGTGAAGCCTCAAAGTAATAAGTGTTTTTTTCGGTAACGTCTAAAATTACGTTAATCATATGTAAGACAGGTAAAAAAATATTGAAGCTGTATGTGTATTTACTATATAACAAAACATTTGGTGCAGAATTTTCGTGCATTTTACACTGACTCGTTCCACGCGGACGGACAGAGTACACAGTCTGGCACAAAATATTTTTCGTTATATTCGAAACTATGGACAAACAAGGCTGCTCGGGGAAGGCTGTTTGCGGAACAACCCCGCGCCCGCTCTGGCAGATGACGTCTTCTCTTCCTTCTTAAATATTTGACTACCTCGCCGCCCGGTCGGGACAATGCTCCCTGTTTTTTGAGTTCATTTTACTCTAATGGACGCGGCCGTATTGTATTGTGTATTGTGATACTAAATCCACAAACAATCATCTACCTGCGCTTCCTATTGACTCTGGAGTTCAGTGGCCCCGAATAGGTAACTCGATCCCGAATAGTTTTTTTCTACAACGGAGATACTGTTTTTTTATGGCTGTTAACACAAATGAAAACAGCAAAACTGCTTCATGTTTGCAAAACTTAATTATCCTTATTTGTACTTAAAGAAAATGTACTTGGATAACAAATTATTTTAAAAAAATTAATTGGATTTGCCGATGTTAGGAAAGTCAGATTTATTGAGTACTAATAGAAAAATATTATTTTGAATTATATTTGCTTAAATAAAAAATATATTTACGAGTATATCATGTAGCACAATGTATCATCGTAAAATAATCAAAACGCAAAAATATATATATTTATAAAAGGTCACATAATAAGGGACGCTTTCAGCGGAACGATTTGGAATTCCGTCGAGCACACAAGAGTTGACCGCACCGAAATTCGGGCGCCATTTAAAAGTGCGGGTGGGCGAGGGGGGTGGGGGAGGGGGGAGGGGTAGTCGCGGGCTTTGTCCGGCGCCCCCGCCCCCCGCCCCTGCCCCTCGCCCCCGCCCCTCGCCCCCGATCTGCCCCCGCCCCCGCCCCCGCCCAGGGCGCCCCACCGGAACCCGGCCGGCCTGTGTCTGCGAGAGACTCCCGTAAGGCAACTCCATTTTCAGCGCCATTTTATTTTTATTTTCAAATAACTTGTGAAACATTTTTACGTAGTAATTAATTGTAAAAAAAAATGTGCGGTTAAATTAAATTATACCAACGCGGATGCATACTTATATATAACGATTCCATTCATTGTTTAGATTATTATTTAAATAATGCTTATTTTTGTATATGTGATTTTTGACTAATTGCAATATCATAAATTGGCATTTTAATTCCGAGTAATTGATTTATATTAAGCAACACATTAAAAAAAATGCTTTGAACAAACAACTCACTCATTTATTTACGGTATAAAAATACTACTCAATGTAAACATATGGTAAATTTTAAATAATAATTTTTATTAAAACTTATGTAATACCTTGTCGTTCATTTTTAATGTTTTTTTTTAAGGCATGAGACAATGCGATATGCACGGACAGGAAGGTGAACAAGCTCACAGTTATGCATCCTGCGCCGCCAAATGGGAATTGTATTTACTTTCACGTTACTTGCAGACCAGTTTTCAAATATTCTAGAAAGATAAAAATCACCGTACAACTCCGTAAAAATGTTTTTAATTTTTTTTACTAATGTCTTTATTAAATTATCGTCATTAACAGGTAATCAAACAATATGAATCATTGCCCTAAAAAAATGTTTTTAAGACTGAAAAAATACGTTTACGCATTGACCGATAAAACGATTGAAGAAATTTTCAAGTTTAATCTTTCAAAACAAAACCCGCTTTTGTGAGTTCTGCGTAAATATGTGTACATAAAAGTAAAAAACATTTTCTACTGATAAATCATTTTCGATTTATCCGTACTAGCTTAACCGGTCAGAAGCGGCCGCACTCATTTGTGCCGCTTTTGTACAGACTTTTCGCATGCAATTCAATTCCAATGCACTGAACTACTCAAAGTGTATTTTCACAAGTACACGTTAATTTTACAAAACTAATGACGTTTAAATCGACGATAGCGTATGTGATCAAATAATATAAAAAATAAATCTGTGACTTAAAAAAAATATAATATTTTTAGGAGTCCTTCGCGTGAAAGAACTATTGATATTTTGATCAAAACTTAGATAAAAGTTACAGTATGGAGGAATATAAAAAAAACCATCGTCATGAAGTAGATTTGGGGTTAGATCCATGTATAGAAACGATAGATTCTTCTGTCAGTTTTTGGTATATATCTAATTTATTTATTGAGGAAAAATCTTGCTATTATTCACACTTGTTTTAAGTAAAATTTATCTAAATAAATGAAATAAGACGGTAAAATAGATCATCATCGCGCACGCACCCTATTCCCGAATTCTACAGAATGAGTTCATTGACTGTGACTTTAAAAATTACATTTCATTTTGTGTTGATTTATGTTTTTCAGTATTTATATTTCTACCTCAATATAGAAGGAAATGTGGATTTGTTAATTGATTTTTATTACTTACGAATTTCTATAACCGGTTTCACAAGAAAAACCAAATATGTCATAAATTTTACTTGTCGCAGAGAAATACACAATATAAAATAAAAATTACAGTTCAAAACCATATATACTCAGCGTCACAAAAATCGCACCTTTTGCAAAATTTGTATATAGCGTCTCTAGCAGCTAGCGCATACATTTTATTTAATTAATATTGGTATAATTTGAAAGTACATTTAATTACCTTTAATTAATCATCGTTTTAATGAAAAGAATAGTGCTTACTACGAAATATTGGAAAGAAATCGAAAATGCGCGTTAAAAGGGTCACAAGTTGCACTACCTGACAAGGGTGTAAAAGGGTAATTCCAGGTAAATTGTGGGTCAGTCAGTATCCAGACTTTACAGAGAACTCACGTGAACCTTACAAGCCAGGAAAATACACCTCAAGATGGATACTACCGCTGATGAAGCCTCTCAAGTGATTGCACTGCTGCAATCGGGAATGCGGCAGTGTGATGTTGCTCGACAACTGAACTTAAGCCGTTTTTCTGTTTGGCGTGTGTACCAACGATTCCAAGAGACTGGTGGCTATATCAAAAGACGTGGATCTGGAAGAAAACGCTGCACAGCAGAAAGAGATGATCGGTTCATTGTAACCAGATCTTTGCGCAATCGGTTCTCTAATGCTGTTGAGTTGCAACAGCAGCTCCGATCAGCTCGTAGAACTTCTGTAAGTGTCTCCACGGTTAGAAGAAGACTGCGAGAGAAGAAAATTGCAGCCTACAGACCTGCTAAAGGACCAAAACTGACTGCAGACCATCGCAGAGACCGACTTCAGTTTGCTCGCGAACATCACGATTGGTCACTTGAACAGTGGAGGACCGTTCTCTTCTCTGACGAGACGAGGGTGAGCCTTTTCTGCAACGACGGCCGTAGAAGAGTGTACAGAAGACAGGGAGAGCGGTTCGCACAATCCTGCTTTGAAGAATCCGTTGAATACGGGGGTGGATCGTGCATGTTCTGGGGCGGCATGTCTATCGACGGGAAAACGGAACTTGTGTGCGTTTCCCGGACTGGAGGCGGTCGCGGGCAAGGGTCGCTGAACGCTAGTCGCTATATAACGGAGATCCTGGAAGAGCATGTAGTCCCATATGCTGGTTTTGTGGGCGATGGGTTCATGTTAATGCAGGATAACGCCCGTTGCCACACAGCATTCATTGTGCGGGATTACTTGCAAGAGGTAGAGATCCCCGTTATGCAGTGGCCAGCGCGAAGTCCAGACTTGAACCCGATCGAGCACCTCTGGGATGATGTGAAACGCCGTGTGAGAGCACGTGATCCTGCTCCTACCACTCTTGAAGAGTGGTAGGAGCAGGATCACGTGCTCGAAGATGCCGTCGTTGAGGAATGGGAGAACTTACCTCAGGAAAGGGTGGTGACCCTGGTGAGGTCTATGAAGGACCGCATGGACGCCGTCATTAAAGCTAGGGGGGGTAACACTAGATTTTAAGTCTCTTTTTGTAAATTTTGTACACTTATTCTAAAAATAAAAACTCGTTATTTTCTTGATTTTTTAAATCCTTTTTTTTTCTTCAAATGGCCTGTTAAAAAATAACAATCTGTTTCCTTTTTCTGCGAGTTCAATAAATTCTCTTTCCAATGATACCTCACAATCATGTTCTTACCATTGACGAAATATGATTAAAAGTCGTTTTAAGAAAAAAAATTGGGAGGTGCGATTTTTGTGACGCCGAGTGTATATAAATAAAACTGGATAAATCATTTAAGGTCGGTTTTGTGCACAACTAAGCCAAGTACTAATCATGGCCAATTATTGGCAGGAGTTTATTTTATAAGATAAAATAAAAAAATGATGAAAAGTGAATATTTACGTATGCCGAAAGTGTCATCGAAATTTCAAATTATGAATAGGGGCAATTGACGCCTTCCGCGTTGCCAGAGGGCGGCGAAGCTGGCAGGGGGCAGGAAGCAGGGGGCAGGGGGCAGGAGGCAGGGGGCAGGGGGCAGGGAGGCCACTCTACAGCGGAGGCTCGCGATTGGCCTGCCGTATAAGAGGGCATATTTCTACAAAAAGCTCGCACAAGTCCACGCGCGCACGGGCGTGGAGAAAAATAAATGTGAAAAGGATTTGACGTAAAATTCATTACGAAAAGTAATTGAAAGGGCCGACAGTTGACATCGCGGCTTGTTTGTGCTGGGCTTGATGGATCGCCGGGGGAGGGCCGGGAGGGCGGGAGAGCAGGGGGTGCGCCTGAAAGAGAGGTCCTCGGGATCCCGTGACATCTGCCCGCGGCCTCTCTGTCCGTGAAAGTGGAAAAATCGGTAAAAGCGTCCCGATAAGTTCTCATCCTCTGCGCATCATGAGCTGGGATCAACAGCTTTATTTGAAACCTCCTTTAAAAGCTAACAGTAGACGCCGCACTTGTATGACTACACAAAAACGTTAAATATAAAAAATTTAAAAAATCATGAAATATATATATGAGGTAATGGATTCTAATGGAATGGAATCCCGTACCAAACCTACATATAATTGGAAGATTAATAAAATCGTAGCAAGGCATAAATATTTTAAATGTATGAGTATTAATATTGCACCGATTTTCTTCGATACTTCACTCCGCCGAGGTCAAAGCAGAAACACTCAGTAATTAATCGGTATATCTTAAAATATTTTACACGATCAAGGTGTAACTTAATATAATTACCATTTCGCAAAGTAGTTTTTGATGAACTATTGACTACTATATATGATCTATTTTTACAAATTTTAACTGCACTGTTTTTTTTTCCAGTAACATTTATTTAATGCTTATTGTACGAAAACTGATGCCATGATGTTTTATGATATTAAACACATATTTGAATTAAATTTTTACAAATACGCTTTAAATAATTATTTACTGTTTTCGTAATAGAGCAAATATAAAATGCTTACAATTTTGCGAAATAACACGCCACTGAAATACAGATTGCGATTGATATCGATCGATTTTGATTTTATTCAGAAATCACAACCATCAATGATGAAACGTGGAGAGTCGGAAAATTAACTAAATATTATTAAAGCAACAAAAATAAACCTTTTTTGATATAAAATATCTGACTTTTGTATTATAAACGTACTCACTGTATCTGTGGATAGATAAGACTGTATTTAAAAATCAATATTTAAAAGTAAGAGCGTGAGCAACAAAAAAATAAGAAGTACATGCAGTAAAATGTGTATAAATACCTCAATGAACTAAAACTCAATTCACACAACACAAAAATCACTACTTAAACAGAAAGTTAATGCGATAATTACAAATCGATAAAAGTGAACTTATGAGCAAGAGGATCGATTCGTAAAAGTAAGAGCGTGAGCATCAAAAAAATAAGAAGTACATGCAGAATGTGTATAAATACCTTAATGAACTAGAACTCAATTCACACTACACAAAAATCTCCATTTAATTACAAATCGATAAAAGTGAACTTATGAGCGAGAGGATCGATTCGTAAGAGTAAGAGCGTGAGCATCAAAAAAATAAGAAGTACATGCAGTAAAATGTGTATAAATACCTTAATGAACTAGAACTCAATTCACACTACACAAAAATCTCCATTTAATTACAAATCGATAAAAGTGAACTTATGAGCAAGAGGATCGATTCGTAAGAGTAAGAGCGTGAGCATCAAAAAATTAAGAAGTACATGCAGTAAAATGTGTATAAATACCTTAATGAACTAGAACTCAATTCACACTACACAAAAATCTCCATTTAATTACAAATCGATAAAAGTGAACTTATGAGCAAGAGGATCGATTCGTAAGAGTAAGAGCGTGAGCATCAAAAAATTAAGAAGTACATGCAGTAAAATGTGTATAAATACCTTAATGAACTAGAACTCAATTCACACTACACAAAAATCTCCATTTAATTACAAATCGATAAAAGTGAACTTATGAGCAAGAGGATCGATTCGTAAGAGTAAGAGCGTGAGCATCAAAAAATTAAGAAGTACATGCAGTAAAATGTGTATAAATACCTTAATGAACTAGAACTCAATTCACACTACACAAAAATCACCATTTAATTACAAATCGATAAAAGTGAACTTATGAGCAAGAGGATCGATTCGTAAGAGTAAGAGCGTGAGCATCAAAAAAATAAGAAGTACATGCAGTAAAATGTGTATAAATACCTTAATGAACTAGAACTCAATTCACACTACACAAAAATCACCATTTAATTACAAATCGATAAAAGTGAACTTATGAGCAAGAGGATCGATTCGTAAGAGTAAGAGCGTGAGCATCAAAAAAATAAGAAGTACATGCAGTAAAATGTGTATAAATACCTTAATGAACTAGAATTCAATTCACACTACACAACAATCACCATTTAATTACAAATCGATAAAAGTGAACTTATGTGCGAGGGGATCGATGGAGGCCTTGCGAGTACAAGGCGCGAGTCTTGCCCCCCCAGCGGGCCCGCGAGCTGTGCCGCGCTGCCTGCGAGGGCAATCGATGCAGCCGCGGCCGTCGCAGCCTGCCAGGGGCGCCGGGGGAGGCACTACACGATACCCCATTCCAACAATTCTAACCTACAACCTCGAAATCGCAGCTCACTTAAAAAGACTCAAAGCCCTATAAAACTGAAAAAAATTCCAAACCTCGTTGGACGCCAAAAAAAAAATCTAATACTTTAAGCGGGTAACCAAATTGACTAAAATGGTTGTGCGTGCGAAGTCTAGTCTATACACTCTTTGATTTGCACGCAGTCAAATAAATCGTTTCCTATAAAAAGTTGAACCTCTTCATACAGACTCGGCATCACAACAACACCACTTTGCCCTAAAAATTGTTCAATAATTGAAGGATTATCATTCCACTTCTTCATTGTCACTTTGTTCAGAATCACCGGACAGTATTGGTAGAAGTAACGTTGACGAGTCTAAACAAGCATTACGAACTGTAAAGAGTAAAATGACCATATGCCGCTTTTGGAGTAAACGCGCCCCGCTTTTAGCCAGCAGTCTAAAAGTACATGTTAAAGTTCATTGAATTTTTAAATTTAATATTTTACCTTGTCGACATGATGAATTATTTTAAGTCAAATTGTTGATATATATATATATATATATATCAAATGGCCCCCACGCACGCCGCCCCTGCGCGGCTTCCTGTGCAGCCCGTCTGCGGAGCTCGCCGCTTGCAAGGCTGCAGGGCTGCAAGGCTGGGCGAGCCCTCGGCCTTGCAGGCGTGCAAGGCATGCAAGGCTTGCAGGAGCTTCAGCCCCTGCAGCCTCTGCAGACTCTGCAGGCTCGTGCACGGCTCCGGGAGGGGCGCCGCAAGGCCGCGAGGGGGGCCACTCGGAAGTACAAGGAACGCCGAGGGGGCCAACTCGTGGGGACTTCATACACCGACTACCTGCTCGGCCTTCATTAATGGATATGTAACCGATGGGGCGACTCCGTTTGAAACTTCCGAAATTATATTCAATATTAGAAAAAAAATTAACACACATACAAAAAAATGGCAATTTTCAAATTTGATTTTGATGAGCGACAAGAACACTACTGTGCAAGATTATAAATAATAAAAAATAATATGTAGGCAGCGAGCCCATTAATGTGGAGCTAACATTTTAATGTTTTAATTTAAATACCTGATTTCAATAAAATTCTGCTATATACAACTGTAAGAGGTATTTTTCTCAAAATAATATTTTTGAAATAAATATATCTGTGCTAAAAACTTTTTATAACATTACCTTGTAATTCACCATGCTACTATAACCCGATTGATAATGATTACGGGCCTAGTCCGCATAATCGAGATTTTTCGATCATTTTCTAGTCCGTTTTGCGAAAAATCTACAGCACCAATCGAAAAAATTTAAATGCAAAAAGTTTGATATATCCTTTTTTCCGAATAAAATATATTTTTATTTCTTATAAATTTACTATTAATATGATAAATATGTGTTTTTCCGATTGAAGTGTAGGAATTTGGAGATTCATCTGATCCATTTTACAAGAGTCCAAACCATTTAAAAGTTTTTATTTCAATTGAAATTAAAAGATTAAATATAAACCATGTGCGCCTTATTATTTAAAAAATTAAAAAAAAAAAAATCTTCAACAAACTTTGGTTTTGAAAAGTCGTCATTTTATTCAATTTTTCAACATCTTCAAGATTTTATTTTACCCTTAAAATGGACGTTAATTAAATAATAAAAAAATAGATAAATATAATTTATAGTTTTCTCAATACTCTGTCAAAATCAACTTTCGACATAGAAAAATAAAGTGACAATTAAATTATTTAAATCGATTGTGCGGACTAGGCCCTTAAGTACATTTTTTTAAATATTGAAAGTTGATTAAAGAAACTCTCAAAAAAATATCATCGTGATTTGTGCACGATGATATTTTTCTGAGTTTCTTAAATCAATTTCCAATATTTGAAAAAATGTACTTAATCATTATCAATCATTAAAACCTGTATAGGCAAAATCGTACGTCCTGTGAGACGGTCTTCACAAAAATCAACAATATATTTAATAACCCATACAATCACCGTTCCATTTTTATATATTTTTGAGGCATTATTTGGTGGTACTAAGCATTGATATATAAACGTATACGTTTTTTTTATATATATGGTCGACTCAGAAGGCCTCACTGCGTAAATACGCAAACATCAATGATGCATGATTTAGAAGTAGAATGTCTTTCTGTAAAATGGGTAGCCTAGCTAGGTAGTCTTCTTACAAAAAAACACACAAAATGTAATATCGGTGGCTTAGAATTTCAACAATCTAAGCAAATAATCATGCGTCTCAATTGGAGACTTGCGTTTTTGATTCTGAATATATGAACTTGTACTTCCGTGCGTAGCTTGTAAATTTTACTAGGGTGAGACAACCTGCGAAATTTCTCATTGCACGCCAATTATAATATATGTATATGTAAAACTACATAAGCGCTTTGATGTGTTTAATTTTGATCTTGGTTTAACAGTAAAGCCGCTTTGATATTTAATTGAACAAACACGCGAAAAAATATACGCTGAAAAGAGTTAGCACTTTAGCATCAAAAAAAAAAAAAAAAACTTAAATACCAAACTTGACAATTAATTTCCACTTGATGCGGGCGGATAAGCGCAAAAAAAGAAAAACAAAAATTTAATCAGCCCATTCCGCGGCGGCCCCTAACCAAATTTACTTTATGTGCCAAAATGGTTACGCGCGGCCCCACATAAGGCTACATAAGGCCCGCCGCCATGTTGCCCGTCTCCCGCACATAATGTATGCGCGCAGATCTTCCCTCGCTAAAAGGGGTGATTTTATAAAACACGTTGCCATTGTAGGACCCACCCTTAACGGCCGCTTCTCGCGCGGAACATTTTTTACCGCCCGGGCTCTGACGCCGCCGAGTGGAGCGGCCCGGCCACGCCGAACGCGGCCCACAGCACTATGCGGAATAGGGGCGAGTTTCGCGTGCCGGGGGTTCCCGGTTTATGACGGAACCGGGTGACGATCCGATTCCTTGGGGGTGATTTATCAAATGAGGCTGTCGTTACGGGGGCGGCGGGGGGCGCGCGGTATCGGGGCTTACCCGCGGGGCCCGAGGGGCGAGTTCCGCGCGGCGGGCAGCTTCCTTTGAGCGCGGCCATGGCGACCATGGCGACCCGGTCACAAACACTGGGGTTAGCAGATATTTAAGACCGCCATTAATTATTTTGCTGTAGCGGAATGAGAGCGGTGTGCGCGGGCAAGGAGGGGGCGGTAATTACGCCATGATTCTGCAAGACCCCTCGCGCGTGTTCCAGACGGCCATTTTTAAAGTAAATAATGGTTCCCGTGCAATACGCGCTTTATGGCTATTGCTGGGTTTTTTTTTTATTACGAATAGCCTTTTCCCTCCGGGTTGAAAGGAAAAGTATCTATCGAGAGTAACTCGCACTGGTAGAGTATGTGTGCTTAAGCCGCCTTGTTTGTTTCTCGTATTAATTGATTTTTTTAATTTTAAAGCGTTTGCGTATTTATCACGATATTCTACCAAATATAAAAATAACGATTAAGTACATTTTTTCAAATATTCAAAATTGATTAAAAAAACTCTTACATGGCCGGTGCATTACCAACGAATCACTAGTACTAAGCAAGAATTTTTAACAATCATATCCTATAAATGAAACAACTTACTTATTATGCCAATTAAATATTGTCGATTTTTTTATTAAACGTCAATCAGATGCGTATTTATTACCCATTACGGGTTTATTATATTATTACTAATATAGTAATAGTACACCATAATAGTACACCGGTCATGTAAACCAGGGGATGTGGGTTCAAATCCCACACAAATCACGATGATATTTTTCTGAGAGTTTCTTTAAATCATCTTCTATATATGAACTAATGTGCCTAATCATATTAGTAATAATTAAATATTGTGTGACTTGCAATACTAAACTTTTAACACAAAGTACTGAGTGAAGCATTTAAATCCGTTCGAGATATTATTATTTTAAAGTCTATTTAATTAAGCCAATACACGCACTTGTTAAATATATTATTGTTTTTTTGTGAAGACCATCTCACATGAAGTACGATTTTGCCTTTACAGGTTTGATTGATTGATAATGATGAAGTACATTTTTTCAAATATTGAAAATTGATTAAAGAAACTCTTAGAAAAATATCGGAATATAGGATTTGAACCCACATCCCCAAGGTAACATGGCCGGTGCAAATCACGATGTTATTTTTCTAAGAGTTTCTTTAATCAATTTTCAATGTTTGAAAAAATGTACTTCATCATTATCAATCAATCAAACCTGTATAGGCAAAATCGCACTTCCTGTGAGACGGTCTTCACAAAAAACCAATAATATATAAAAATAACCTTTCATTAAAATTTGGACAATTATTATATCTAACATAATTGAATTATTAGATTTTTAAATGTATTTTTATACAATGCAGGTAGTGAGAATAAATATTTGATTGCAGCGTATATATTCTAAGAAGGGGTTGCCATTTCAGTCGTAAATGGAAAATCCTCTCGGGAAGTCGCCCCTGGCAGCTCGGAAAGATTGGATTTGTGGCTCAAGTCCCCCAAAGTTATTATTTTTGCAGGAAGAAGGGGAGAAACCCGCAATACTGGTATGAATAATTCAAAAGGAGCTCTTGCGTATTGACTGAATTGAGCCTATTGTAAAATAACCTGTAAATTAAGACTATGTATTGTAAACGTGTGCACGTGCTGTATTATCATAGTGGTGATACTTTTTACTATATTTATTACAAAGTTAGTTTAGTTTAGTTCGTATAGTTTGCGTGATATAATAAGCTAATTTTATCAAAAATGCATGCTTTGATTTCAGACTTACCGCATGCCACTGATTTTGATATTTTGATGTACGTCTTCAGTTTATTAACTTAACAGTATCCAGCTTACAATATTTTATAAAATGCCTTTTATATTAAAAAAAAAGTCTTGCTCGCAGTGATTAAATTAATTATTCGCGAATTAATTTAGACTATTTTATTATTTGAGGTTATTGGAGTGTGCAATAAATTCAGGTCTCTCTAAATTTAGATAAACGGTGTCTATTCTCATGGCGTTGCTATCAATAAATATTATATGCAGGTAGCATAGCAACATTACCAAACCCCATCATTATACCATCTAGGCCCATTGATAAGCAATGGGAGTAAAATCCATTAATTTAATAGAAACAAATCAAGATTATCAAAGATATTTTCTTGGTTGTTCGACTTCACACCACTGGTGCTTACTTTCGGGCAACAATGTTTAGGAAAATACGAGTTTTCAGTAAATCATGTAATATAATTTGTGTTTTAAGACATTTGTATTATAAAATCTATTTGAAGAATTCATATCTACAAGTGGTGGCGTACATTTTCACAGAAGCAATAAACACCTGCATGCAACAAAATATTTATAAAATACTTATGTATTTATTTAATTGATTTCTTATCCACTGATAAAGTTCATTGCTAATATTTTACGAGATTTCAGTTTGATAAAAGTAATCCATACGATTCAATAATGTTTCCTGAATAACGCTGCATTGCCAGATGGTATTTGCACTTGTCTGCTAATCACAGTGCACTTGTACTGTGTTTAAGTGGTCGTCATTGATAATCGATTTGTCGTGCTGCTATACATATATACACACATACAAAAAAAAAGTTTAATTATAATAATAGATTTATATAATAGTGCTGTTGGGAAGCAACAATACGCAGACTTTTCCTCACAATATAAAACTGCGGTGTAGAAGGACCCACTACACTATTTTCCCCTTAAAAAACTATGAAAATAGTCCAACCTCCTCTGAGGAGAGGCACTTGATGATGAATACTTTTCACAGTCAGACTGTATATTATAAATTTAATAAAATACTTTATTGATTTTTTCAAGTGTTAATTTTTATTGGTGACCGGTTTTAATTTTAAAAAGATTTAAAAATTAATCAAATTTAATTTTATATATGCAACAAGAAACTTCAATTGACAAATATCAATTCAGCAACGGTAAGCTGACTATATGTTACTTCATTGAATATTAAATTTTTATAAATAAATATATATATACTTTTTATAAATATTTTTTATTCTTATTATAAAATTAAACCTGTGGAAAAATAACTTAGGTAGTTTATTTTAAATATTAAAATGGAATCCCAACAAGTACTCTCAGTCAAAAATATTAATTACTATTTAAATTAAATTGATTTTAAAAAGTAACCGAAAAATCATAACGGTAGCTCGGGTAATTTATATATATATATTTTTTTTCACCAGTAGCAAATATTGAATATATATAAGACAGTAATTTTACAAAATTAAAAAAAAAACTCTGGTTATTCTGAACTACAATCGCTTTTGATTGTTGTGAAAAAAAAATTGCAGACAATGTCGCACGGGCTAACAAAAAAAAACCTCCCAGACTCATGATTTCGCCTGAAACGTCATTTGGATACGAGGTTGTGCCTCCGCACTCACACTCGCCCCTGCCCGCCCCCACCACAGCTTCCGCCCCCTCCCCCACCCCTCCCCTCCCCGCCCCTTCCCGGCGGGGAAAGAAACCTCCTAAAGGTTTGGCTGTTCATCCACAGATGGCAGTCACTGTTAGCTCCAAATATCAAGATTAAGATATATTTTAGATAGTGATAAAAAAAAATTTACTCGGATGAACTTATCTTACAAAAACAATAATATATTTATATAATTTTTGAGCCATGGTTCTGGAAAATATAATTTTTATTTTTTCAAAAATATTTGGTCATATAAATGATGTTTACATATTTTTATGAAGACACTGCGTGGAAAAGAATAAACATTTTAAACATAATATAGGTGTAAGGTCACAGTAAAAGACAACGAAACCAAATTATTTTATTAAAATCAAAACACTCTGCATATTATAAAAAAAAAGCATCAAACAAAACAACACCAATAAAAAACACAAATATGTCTTCAATTCTAGTATATTTTTACACACAGTGATAAACAATCTACAATCATCAGAAAAAAATAGTCCATATAATAATATCATTATCAACAACATGCATTTTTATGTATTTTTATTTAAATTTTATTTTACGCTATCGTTTGAAAGAAAACGAAACTCAAAATCGCGCGGGTTAATTGAAAAAGAAATCCCGGCTGCCGCGCGGGAAGTTGAAAACAAAAACAGGGAGCGCGAAGGAGCCGCCGCACTGGGCCACGCGCTCCATTCACGCCGCCGTGACGTAATGCATCGTTTTCCCTGATCAATCACATTAAAAAAACAAAAAAACAAAATATCGAATTGAAAAAAAACGCCAGAATATCACGGATGCAAGATCAATGACATTACCCAGTTTTTTTGCTGCACGGCGGTGCATGCGGCGGCGCTGTGTGGCGCGCGTGGCGTGTGTGGCGTGTGTGTGCCTCCCCGGGGAGGCGAGCCGCGGACGTGGCCTCGCACGGCCGTCATCGTTTATACCATCAAAAAAAAAAAAATTAATAAAAAAAAAAAAAACAAATTTGATGCTTTGGAATTTGTTATTAGTGATATTGCATAAAATTTTGTTGCTACATTTTTTTTTTTGAGTTTTGAGTGCGACTTTGCACAGTGGAGTGGGCGACTCCACTCGGAGCGGCTCGGAGCGAGTGACGCGCGCGGCAGGCCACCGGGCCGCATACAGCCGCACCCGGCCGCACACAGGCGTACACGGCCGCACACAGGCGCCCGCTCACTTATCTCCACGTAAAAAGCGCGCATGAAAGCCGACGCTAACCTGACCCGGCATTATGCAAAGCTCGTGACACCGCCCCCCGCCCGCGCCCGCCGCCCCCCGAGTTCCGCTCGTAAAAACGAACCGCGCCGAGCGGGACGGCGATAGCGGCGCGCGCGTGCGAGGGAGACGCCCGCCGACCGCTAAAAATCCGGACCAAGGGGGGGGGAGGAGGAGAAGCTCCGAATTTGACGAAAAAAACACGCCAAAAACGCAATCTGCGCATCTTTCGGGCGCAGAATCGTTAGCGAGCGGGGCGGGGGGGGCGGGGCGGGGCGCGCGGGGCGGGGGCGAGCCACGAGTGCGAGCGGGACGGCCGGAGGGTAGCTCGGCGTATTTTTGCGCAGCTCGCGTTTTATACGGACCCACGTAGGATTACGTCGGCTCGTCCGAACTTGTACCGGAGCAACGGAAATAACGATCGTTACTTGGCTCGCGTTAGACGCCGGCGTGCGACGGGGACGGGCGCGCGGGAGGGAAGAGGAGAGAGGACGGCGGCGGCGGCGGGCCTCCCGGGCGCGGCGCCGAGGGGGTGTAGAAAGCGTTCTGACGTTTTTTCTTGTTTTAAAAAAGCACTTTCCATTCCGGTGTTTGTAAAAACAAGAAAAAACCTTCGGCACTTCGCCGCTAGATGCCGTTGGCCTTATATTTTATAAATATTTTTGGCGTGCATTTTTGCACATTACGTTTTTAAATAATTCACCTGTCATATTAAATTTAAAAGTTATCGTAAGCTATGCAAATTTCAATATAACAATGAACACACTTATTTAAAAATCTTTCACAGAATTAATGCAGAATGACATTGTACACAAAACCGACGTTACTGATATGAAGTATATATTTGTATCCAGAAAAAACGTCACTCAATTTTGACTGGATGTACTCATCCGTAAATTAAAAAATATATACTTTTTTTAACTTATAATAAATATTTTATATTGACAGTAAAGTATTATTTTGTATACCATCTGTAACTTATTTATTTAAAAACGACAGCAACCGCAAAGGCTGGGAGTCGTGCAATCCTGGCCGAGAAATATTTAAGAAACAAATAAATATTCAATAATAAACTTGATTTTATGTTATTCAATTTTAAACATATAAATAAAGTTTACGGCTGTACAGATCACTTCGCCTGGGTGAACATCTACATACCTAGCAGTCCCTGTGTTCATAATATTGTTTTCAAATTATATTTTATAAAAAAAAATGTTTTTTTTCCGTGAAGCTAATTATTAAAACACTCAATTAAAAATTTACATTAAAAATAAGTGCAAATGGAATCTATGTTTGATGTAGCACAAACAATACACGTACGCACATATTTTTTCACGTCATTTATAAACATTTGGTTTTTAATATATATATATATATATAAATACATATGAATAATACAAGCAAAAAAAAGCAAAAAAGCAGAAGCATTTCGTTTCGGGCATGTGCAGCGTGGTCAAGCGAGGAGTGCGGCTTACGTTTCAGGAGATCTGCTGGTCCGCGCCGGGACCCGCCGCCAGCCGCGCCTTCTTCAGTCTAGTATCCCATACTGAAAAATCAAAATAAATTTAATTATTAATACGCAAAATCAACACAAAGCCACCAACCACCTTATTCTCAAACACAATTTAAAAAAAAAAAAAATTTGAAAGACTTTTTTTAATAAATAAACATGAACATTTTCTTTTTGCTTACTTTGATGTCAAAGGGGCAGTGAAAACTATTTTTTGTAAAAAATAATTAAAATGGAAGTTAATACTATATTCAACATTACATAATGTATTCTATAGATGTATGGTATTATTTTTTTAAACTTTTTTTTATTTATAGGTATTGGTTATCAAAGAAATCGAGAGCTGAATTGAACTGAATTTTTATGCTATTATCTCTAACCACGTATCTGTGGTACAAACCGATATATCCTAAATAATTTTTTTCCCTGACTAGTTTTAATTATATGGATTACATTCATTATTGTTTTGAAAAGGCTAACTAAAAGATACTTTTCAAATTATTTATATATCGTATCCATATTATCATAAAATTAAACAATAAAACTAATGTTTTAAAAATTCCGGGCTACTTCTTATGTTTTTGAAAACAAAGATTTTAGATGTAGATCATCAACTGAAATCTTTTCTAATGGATCTGTTCATATTATTAAAATAGATTTTTTTAAAAATATTAATTAAAAAATATTTTCATTAAGAATGAAGAATTTATAATAAATAAAACATTAATTAATACCATCATATAAAACAATAAATAAAAAACATATTTTTAAAAATACTAAATATAAATATAAGCTCATATATAGTTTGTAGCTTTTGAGTTTATAAATATGTCAGACCATAAAATACTTGATTGCCTTCCACGAACCACAGATTGAGCTTTCAACATTTTTACAACCGTGTTTGCTAACATCTATGACTACAGCAAAGGCTAATTTCCAAGAATGGTAATATTCAGTATAAAAAAATGGTAAATGTTAAAATTAACGCAATATTAAATTTATATTTTCATAAGTTTTTTTGTAAGCAAGTTTTTTGTTACTTTGTTTAAAAGTACAGCTTTATACATTTTTTCTATTGACGATCATTACATATTCAAATTCGAAGTGTAAAACATTTATAAGTGACATGTGCCTTTTGAAAGAAAATTTTAATATAAATTCAATGAATTTTGAAATTTCTAAAACCGTTTTCTAATATTAAATAAATCAAATTAAACGGTGAATTGATAGTATTTTAACATTTGCGCGTTTTAACGTTAGTAGGAAAGACGCGATTCATGGGCACGCTGCTCTGTCTACAAAATGAGACCCGAGATGATCATAACTAACAATAAAGCAATAAGCCTTAATCCCGCCTAATGAGTATTCCTACAGATCTCGATACGTGCCTCTGCACCCCAAGACTGCCTCATCCCCCCCTGCTAAGCCTTGTCAGCCGCCCATAGCCTAGCGTGAATTTGGTATATGAAGTGGTTGCTCGTCCCCTTGGCCCCCTTGGCCCCCTTGGCCCCCTTGGCCCCCCCGGCCCGCCCACCGGAGACATTTCTAATTTTCCTTCAGGCCACGCTCGGCTGCCCTGCCCTGCCGCCCCTGCCACCCCAATCCCACCCTCGCATGACAGGGTAGGCTTTTGATCGAATGCGCTTTGTGTAAGTTGCATGAAAGAATCCAAGATTGATCTCAATCAGGGCCATGTCGAGGTTCAAATAACGGCGATGCAAATTGGTAATATGAAATACACTAGAAAAGAAATTAACATTTACTGGTTATTATTTTTTATGTTTACACTTACGTCTTTGGTAAGCAGTTACTGTTACAGTTACTTTATTTTCACACAATATTTTTATACACATTATAATCATCATACATTTAATAAAGTTTTTTTTATGAAATGCCAGGTGTGATTATACAATTCGTTTTGCCAGCTGAGGTCGTCCACGGTAATATCTAGCTCTAAGTCAGGGAGATATTTTATTGTTTTATATTATATCCACTCTAAGAGTGAATCAAAGATATGAATCGAACAAAAAAAAAAAAATTCGTTACATGTACGTACTGACCATTTCGATGGTATTACAAATATATAGTTGTATTAAAATTTAAAATTTAACACCCTATTTTGTAGTGCTGTAAAAGAAATCAATAAACGGTTACGCACACGAAGGGAGAGCATCCCTTCAGATCGTCAGCGCGTGCCAAGTCAACGCACCCCGGCCGGGTCTTACGTCCGCCCGTGATCAAGGCATGACCTCCCCGCCTCTTCCCGCCCCGTCTCTTCTAACATCATTAATCTCCCCTCCCCCTGCCCCCGCCCTCCCGGCGAATAGTTTCAACCGTTGGTCGTTGTAAGCACAATGCTTGACGAGGGATGAACCTCCCCCACCCCATATCCACCCACACCCGAGCACCCCCTCCCGCCCCACCAAACCCTCGGTTTGGGGAGCCTAACAACTCAGCCAAAGTTTCATCTGAACGAACATGGCCGCCGGGTGACTTATTTTATATATAAACAATTAATTTTGCGCTGTGCGTTTTATTTGTGATTAATATCAGAATAGCGTCATGATTTTTGACTTGCTGTGCAATCAGAAGATTTTTTATGGATACGAACATTTAATTTTTTGAGTATCGGGTATTTGTTAGTTCAGTAAAACAAAAACTACTAGTAATCAAGTATTTTTTTATTGTTGATTATAAGAATAAGAAATACAAAATTATTTCAGAAAAATGATGTTATCCAAATGGTGACCGTTACGGTGCTGGCACTCTTTTAATCTGGAACGAAGATTGCTGATAGCACGCTGACACATAGTTTTCGATATTGCTGCCATTTCTGACCTGATGTTTTGTTTCAATTCCGTTAGGTTCGTCGGATTATTTTCATAAACCCTACTTTTAAGGTATCCCCATACGAAATAGTCAAGAAGGCTAAGATCGGGGCTTCTGGAAGGCCAGTTGATGTTACCTCTACGTGAAATGATATGGCAAGTGTTCCGTCTTGTTGGAACCACGTTCTTGAGTTGAAACCTTGAAACTCCTGCAACTCTGGGCCCAAAATTTTCGCAATATCGCAATAACAGTCACTATTCACATTCACCCGATACTCTTTTTGGACACCCTGTATTTGTAGTGACTTTGTAACTGTGCAAGTGCACAGTTATTGAAACATTTTAAAACACATGCGCTTGCTTCCACGAGACAGGACCGAGACATTTATTTTTCAGATTTATTTACCTGATTTTCTGATACCAACTTCAGCGCGCCCCTGAAGCCTCCGGCCCTCCCCCCGCCCCATCTGTCCTCGGCAGACCCCCCTCAGAATAGAACGATAATGTTGGGTACAAGTATTAGGTGAATTTTAGATTAAATCGGGTTCGTTTATTTGGTTCGGGGTGGGGAGGGTGCGTCTTACGCGCGGGGGACGGGGGAATAACTTATTACGTAACTAACTGTAGCTCGCAGGCTTTACATAAACGGGTTATATTAGTTTGTAGTTTTATTGTGAAATTACCATATTCATTATTTAACTTTTCAATAATCTATTCTCTGTTGGTTTAAGTGAAATGAATTATTTGAGCATTTGATATTTTTCTAGTCTATATCTAGGCATTTGTTTCAAATGATGTATTTAATCGTAAGTAACTGAGAGACGCCGGCGGTGAGTTTTTGGTATGATAACCACAACGTATGCGAAAAATTGTTTTAAATATTAACGATGTAAATTTTAAGTTGTAATAATTCATAAAAAAATATTTATTACTAATATGATTAGGCACATTAGTTCATACATAGAAGATGATAAAATAAACTTTCAGAAAAATATCATCGTGATTTCTGAGAGTTTCTTTAATCATCTTCTATGTATGAACTACGCATCTGATTGACGTCCAATCCAAAAAATAGACATACGTAAAAAAATATTTCATATCTCAGCGGCCTTGGTGCATAAGTAGGTACATTCAAATGAGAAGAATTATTTTTGCATATCGACTATAAGGGGTGATTGCGAATCTCGTATGTCGTCCGTTTATTTTCGCAGTGTTTAAGTATATGTCGTATTTGTTTTATTCTCTTATCCATATTGAACTATCAGAAAATTATGCTTTGGCCAGCCAAATTGGGTAACGGACGGGGCGCAACGCGTTAGGGGCGATCCCAGTGCGTCTCCGTTAGTGCCGCCGCCCCTACGAGGGACGCCCTTCAGCCTTGACACGTAGCCAGGGCGGCACTCCACCGCAGATTTTAACGAACTTAGGCTAGGGCCTTACCAGCCGCATATTTATCCAAACTAACTGCGCCGCCCCTGGCCAGCTCGCGCGGCTGCTTACTTTGCATTTACAAATACCCCGGGCGGCCGCTCGCACCTTCTAGGCGAAGGCAGGGCGACCGTCGACTCGGTGCCTCCATCCGATAACAATATAACTTATATTGATAAATAAATAAAAAAATTAAAAAAATATATGGTATATTTTTTTATGAGTGTGCTACTTAATATATAGTAAAGGCAAACATCGAAGGCGGCACGCGAGGGATACGTTCCGGAAAAAATCGCTTTAAGTGTAATTCGCGTATATCACTATGAAACATAGTCAAAACTTAATAACATTAATACAAACGGATAAAATGTTAATTCTCCAACTGCCCTCCGGTATCACTCTACGACACTCTCGTTTAAATTAGAATTAAAATACATTATTTATCTTATCGTTTAAAGAAAATTAATTGTCTTGGAATATTTTTTTTACAAAAAGCGAACAATGCTGAGAATTATAATCAAATTCTGTTTTTGCATTTTTCTATATGAATACAGTAATACCCCGCTTTACGCGAGGGATACGTTCCGGAAAAAATCGCGATAAGTGAAATTCGCGTTTATCAGGGTTTACGATTAAACATACATACATAGTCATAACTTAATACAAAAAAATACGAATCATTTGAATCAATCACTTTATGCAGTATTACATGTTATTTTTACTGAAAAATACATCTATTGTCTTTTGGGTATCGTTTCTTTTGCTTTCTTGCAAAATACGTTCATAACACCCAACGCTTAATTCAATGACAACATTATATTCATAGAAATTCGCGTAATGCGAGGCATTTTAACGCGAAATTTGAAATTCGCGTTATAGTGAAACCGCGCATAACGGGGTCGCGTAATGCTGGGTATTACTGTATTTACTTCTGCAATGATGAATTTCATTGATATTTTACTATCATTATACTTGATAAATTTTTTTTAAAAAGCCGTATTTTAATTTTAGCCGCTAAACACTTTTACGCATTAAGATTTATGGTATAGCTATTCAAAAAAAAAAAAAAAAAAATGAACAAATTCTGACACAGCCTCAGCGGCAACACGTTCCAATGCGATGTGTATGATGTGTAAAATGAAATGTCTCTCGGCGCGCAGGGCGCAGAGAAAGAACTATAACATTATTTGAGACTTGAATGCTGTACACCCCCTTGAGATTCTTTCCTCCCCGTCTTTGTGTTCCCGACAAAGGGTAGCTCCCCCTAAACACTTTGCGGATTGACCCGCGCGGCCGCACCCACACCGGCGCGGGCACCTCCGCGACACACACACGCGCGCCGTTAAGGACATTCATTAAAAAGGGTCAGGCGCTGTTACGAAAGTCCTTCTTTTATATCCTTTGCAAATGTCTTTCGCTCCTTCCCTTTTACATACATGATTTTGTGTAATTAATAATATAAAGCAACTCTACCCCCAGCGCGATGGAGCTGAGTAATTTATTCCTACTTGGAGAAGATATGGAATATTAACGGGAAATTCATTAAATTATGCCCGAGGGTAAAAATAACAACAAACCTCACTAATGTATTAAGAAAACACGTCCGACCTCGCTCAGATTTACAACGCTCGTACAAAATAATTTTAAAACGGAATATCAAACGTAACGCAAGTACGATTATAGCTTATATTTAAACTTGCATTTAACAAACTATTATCTAAAAATGCAAAATAAACGTATTAAAATATAAATTTGTGTGTATATTAATAAATACAAGTTTATTCACACGTCATAGCCAAAATGTTCAATTAGCGAACTTGAATGAAATGTCAGCTTAAACTCCCCCGATAATGTCTACTTAAAGGGTATTTATTCATAAATTTTCCCCGAAATATGTTGAAAACGATTTTCCAGCAAAGCCTTTGTTACACAGTGGTCTTTCCCGTCTAACTTTGCTCGCCCAGGATATTTTCTATACTCTAAAAGTTCAAAAAGGTACGTGTAATTTACAATATAAAGTTGAATTACAATTCGGAAGCGGGCGCCGAGGAAGGCTGCGCTCGAGGAGGGATAGTTGGAAGCGCAAAGTTACCCTCCGAATAGAAATTTTCAGGAAACTGAAGTCTACAAACGAAAGCCTAAGCGGAGCTCGCGCTTAGCTCCAATTATCAGACAACTATCTCGAATATTACATCCCCATAGTCAGCAATTAGGAAATGTTTGATTTAAAAAAATTGTTCAAAGGGTGAGTTTCATGTGATGTAAACATCGAGATAGGCTAAGTGAGAGCTCACGTTGGTTTTGTTGGCAACAAGAAAGCTGACGAAAAGCCTAAAGAAGCCACCAAAAAGAAAAGTAATTACGTACTGAGTTTCGCAAAAAAATCTCATGGAACGAAAGGTACACAAGCTCTCCGCAAGGGAACGTAACAAAGATTTACTTGTTACATCACAAACAGTGATCCACCTTGTAAGTTCATGCCCCATCTTTAGCCTTCAGAGACACCAACTGGAGGGCCTGTGCCTGGATGACCTGAAGTCAGTGGCGAGACACTCACAGATGATGAAGTCACTGGATGGCTTCTTGAGTAGCTTCAGTCACTCGCATGTATAGCACAATTTCGCTAGACTAGTTTAGAAAATTTCCCCAAATTGTGATGGCAAACCTTGTACATAACAAGCAAGGTACCAAATCTATTAATAAAAAAAGGGTGAGTTTATTTATAATATGTTTTCATTTGAACGTTTGTTGCGATTTCTTGTATTTTTGAGTACCACTAAAACCTGCTTCAATACCTCGCAAGGTCTTGGAAGAGAGCTTTGTCCAACTATCCACTCACCGCTGATATTTGCAACCCCATAAAAGACCTCTCTCTCTCCCTCTCGGGTCTCAAGTGAATTCCCGTTCTCGTCGCGCGGTGTACACAGAGTACGAACGTTGGCGCAAGTTAGTTCTGCAGTTACATTTTATCATTATTTTCAATCCGGTCTGTTTAAAATAATTAAAACGCCATCAATGGCGCTTATCTGCGGCCGCAAGAGACGCAAGTTTCAATGGAAGCCGAAAACAAAACTAAAATGGCGCCGCGGCCGGCCCGGCGGCCCTGCCCGCCCGCGGGGCCCCCACCAGACGAAACAGCAAAAGCTCATAACTTTGGCGGGTGTGACGTCACGCGACGGGCATTATGCATTTTAATGCACCTGGGGGAGGGCGGGGGGCTCTCTTGTATCTTGCGCGGTTTCGAGTATCGCTGCATTATTGCGCTGTGCTTTACGGCCGTAATATTACTCGCCAAATATGTTCGAGATGAGTTTTCGCCGGATGCGGGATGCACTAATTTGAATAATATAAATTCTTGGAGTTGAAACTATTTCACATACGATTTTCCTCAAATAAAGATAATCATATTTATAATCAAAATCCCGAGCGAGCAAATTAGGCTGTCTATTATTTTTACGCTCAGTGTAGTTTTAGTGCTAGCGGTTGGGCCATGGGGATAGGATTTTATTCTATAATGTGTACTTATAAAAGTAAGGAGAATGTTATTTGTATACTTGATCATTTTAATTAAAAAACAAGCTTGAAAGATTAATTGGTACTTGTTTTTTATCCGACCATCAAAAAACTTGTACCTAACCTTTTTTTTTTTAACCTAACCTAACCTAACCCAACGAATCGAGCGGTCATGGAAATCTGCAATGAACGAAATAAACGCCACAACGGGACTCATCGTCATATGATAGATTCTTATCTCTGCGAGTACATGTACATTAAAAAAATTTGGTGGTCGGATAAAAAACAAGTACCGATTAATTTGTATGTTCTTTTCCTACAAACCTCGGGCACTCCCGTCTCAGTGATATCAATGATTTTTACGATATAAAAGAAGCATATAATGATATATTGCGATGAGTGATTAGAATATTCAATATGAGGAACTCCATTAGGTCTAAATAGACAATTTCAAAGAAATCAAATTGAGCAGTTGACCACCCCTGGAGGGCCGCCCCCTCCCCCTCCCCCGCCCGCGCCGCAGGAAGCCTCAATATCGAATCGTTCCGTTAATCTCTTTGCCTTCACAATTAGACATATCCGCTAACTTGTTCACGTTACACGATATTATACGTTTCCAATATTCCCGGATATAAAACTTTTATTAGGTCGAATTGATTTCAGGTTCACTAATTAAATTTAAATATATACTTTGAGTAGTAATGTGAGATGATAATAATGCTTATAGTCGGTAAAACCGAAATCATTGAAACGGGAAAAATAGTTTTTAGGATTGATCAAATAAATTTATCACATAAAAACACAAGAATAACTGATGCTACATATTTTTTTTATATAAATATAAAAATGAACACTGATTTAAAGAGCGAGTTGAATAATGTTTCCGTGTCCGAGCAGGTACAATAACGGGGCTGTAATATTGTTATTACGGAGCAGTCCCGGGGGGGAGGCGGCAGGTAATACATCGACAGAGTCCTCACTCGGAGCTCCTCCCGGCGGAGGGTATTTAATTCTAATGCCGGAACACAAAGACAAATAAATCCCGTTCGTTTGCCAAATTAAACACACCAACTAGCCGCTGCCAGGGGGGCGCAGGGGGTGCTCGCCGCCCAGCCTTCGTAAGATTGATTATCTGCCACGGAATATGCTCGTGCCACACCAAGATAAAACTGGAGTTATGAAACCGACATCGACAGATTGCTGAAAAAATGATAATAAATCATATCCAGCAGATTTCGTAGCCAAAAATATCTGATTTCTTTGATTACGCCAAGAGTTGATAAATGATCAAACGCGCAATGAATGCGCGATCGTTACTTGTGAATAATACAAAACACTTTAAACCCTAAACTGCATATAATGACAGATCGGTAAAAAACCATAAAACCTTTTTTTTTAAACCCCATGAAAACTTATAGGATCAACTGTTTCGTTTTGTGATGTTGATGTTGATGATGTTGATGGTGATGTTGGACCTGTCTAACTAATTTAAATCAACTTTTTACCGTAATAGAAGATGACATTCACCGACTTTTGGTAAATAAGCGAAAACGTGATTTAAGTATAAGCTTTTGGAACACATTATTGGAGATCTTTTTTCTACTTCAAAAATATATTTTAAATTTCAATGTAAGTTATTTTCATAATCAATTAAAATTATTTAGTTTTTTTTTTTTGTGAGATTTTTTCCACATACACATAATTCAAAAAAACACGTAATTCCCTAGCTCCTCAATTTTTTTCACGGAAAAATAAAAAATCATGCAGTTAAGGGTTAAATGAAAAAAGTGCGTTTGATAAAAATAAAAAAACGCACGATTTCAGTAGAAATTAAACGTCACAAACTCAAGGATATGTTGAGGTTTTTGGATATGTCTGATACACTAAACGTGAGATACTGTTACTTTATAAATTCTAATAAAATGGAATAAATACGATGTGATTTCCGCAGTTTGACAGGTAAACACAGATTGAAGCGATAATGAATTTCACACAAAAGATTTGCAAAAGGAGTACACTAAACGTGAGGTACTGTTACTTTATAAATACTAGTAAAGTGCATTATAAAACACTGGAATAAATACGATGTGATTTCCGCTGTTTGACAGTTAAACTATTTGTGATTGTAAGACTCAAACGGTTCGAATGAAAGCACAGAAATTGCATAAAATGATAATACGTTTTCAGATTGAAGCGACAAAGAATTTCACACAGAAGATTCGCAAAGGGAGTACGCGCGCACGTGAGGGGCCGGGGGGAGGAAAGCGGGGTGGCTGAGAAGGGTTGGGGGTGGGGGTGGGGAGGAGCGTCGTTAAGTTGCAGTGGTCGCCAAGTTAGCAGATATCCGGACGGTCGGTTCTCATCGCCGCCCTCATTTGCATATTGTTCCCGTCCGTGAGTGCGCCGGGGCCGCGGAAGAGACGGAATTCACAAGCGAGCCGAGTCCCTTCCTAATAAGTAGTTGGTTTATGGAAACGCGCACATGATTCAAATATCAAGAATATATTCACATTTTGTGTTATTAGTTTAATAAAGTTTTTTTTTTAAAAGAAAATTGATAATATATAAATCACCGCTCTCCCCATTCTGTTGCAAAAGAGCTGTAATGGAGAAATGTACTTGGAATGATTGTGGAGATATGTGCTCTGGAAGTACCTTGTCGAGGTGGGGGAGGAGGGGCTCCTGCTTTTGTAGCCTTCTGCAGAAGAAATATCAGATGTAAACGCCAAAGCTTTGTAAGGATTCAAGCTTTAAACCCACTAGTAAACCATAAGCACTAATTCAGCATAAATGTATGCTCAGTGAGATGGTTGCTAACCTGTTCTGAGGAGAGGCAACCGATACAGAAGAATAAATTGTAAAATCGGTCTGTATACTGATTGTGACGACTTACGTATACTATTTCTGTGGATTCATTCGTATGTAAATAATTATCGCATTTAATTATTGATGGCGTAAACAACTTTACGTGCATAAAACATATCAACAGAGAGACCACCAGGTATATCGCCAGTGTAATAGCGAGTGGCTTTCCACCCCGAAAGCCTCCAGAGGAGAAGGTCCGACATCGCCACCCCCGCCTGGTTACGTGTGTTTTCTTCTGCGAGTACGAATATTGACAAATATTGCACGCCCTTCTCCCCGGGCAGGGGCTCGCGGGGGAGTCTGGGGCCAAATTAAACCCTAAGTAAGGTATTCAACGCTAAAACGGAAGTTTCACTTTTCGTGTTTACATAATTGCGCGCATTTTATCTTTCTTTCCGCCGAGCGATGGACGACCCGCTCCGTGCTTGGATTCGTTTTATTTTTCTTTATTGTTTGCTTTGTTCCGCGCTCCTTAGCGGGGTAGCGAAAATACATTCTGTATTTGGAAAGTACGTTACATAAATATTATGCAAACATGCCTGCTTCTCACTTTTCAGCAGAGAATGCGAAATTTATATATACCCAAATAGACAATACACGATTTTCCGAGCGAGTTATATTAAAAAATAAACGCGGATCAATTTAAATAAATTACATAAAATAACATTTAAAATTTTCTCAAGTATTTACTGCTATATTCAGTTAAGTTGTATTTTGATCTAAATTTTATATTTGATTTCAAAAGCATTCAAAGAATACTGAGATTGATTGTGGTATTTTTCGTAATTGATTATCTGCCCAGCTGCAGGCGACACTCTAGAGGCTGCTGAAGCAGGTTCTGCAGGAGAGACGTCCCAGAAGTCACGGTGGTGCTGTTGGGCTGACAGTTTGTTTAAATATTTCGGCAGGCACCCCTGGGGGCCTCCCAGGTCCAGGCCCACTCGCAACCCATACTAAACTAACATTATATATATATATGTTTTTTTATGTATCCACATTCATCACTGAGATTTATGTAGATGTACACTAAATATATTCCTATCATGTTATACGAATATGTTTATATTTTATGTAAAACGTGGTCAATTTTATCTGTAAAATCAAATTTATCCATCACTAAGTAGCATATTGTTACGTAACATAAAATCAGTTTCTGAAAACCATAATCAAAACTTATCAGTGTTTCCACATTGAAAACTAATACTCTCAATAATTTATTTAGTTTTTTATTAAAATATTAAAAATAACAGTTGATAGAAATTAAAAGAGTAATGGTTTGTTTGAAAATAGAGGTGAAATAAATCCAAATTGATGACTTCAATTCGCACAGACGTTGAAGCCCCGCAGCGGACCCCCTGTGCCCCCCTGCTGGGCCATGGGGGGACGGGGAGGAGTTTGTGGAGGTAGGAACGATAATTACTGAGCTAGTCCTAAACTCTAATGAAATACAAAGTTTCACTTAAGCACACATAAAGCAGTCTGATTACACGGAATAAGGCATTTTCTGTTTAAATACGAGGTTTCCTACAGCCGGAAAAGTAAACTAATACTTTATGCCGAGCAAATAAACTGTGGAAATCTGCGGTCATGCCGAATATTGAAAAACTTTCCGTTTGCTCCACGACAAGATACTCGGCGAGCTCCCCCGAGCGCCTGCTCGGCTCCATCCCAATCAATGTTTATTTATCCCATGAAATTATTTGGTCATGAGTGTTAACACCCTTAATTTTGTATACGAAACGAATATAAATTATAGCAAAGCATATTTGAATGACGGTTGAAGTTATTCTTAATTAAACGTGCATACAACGTTGGCTGTCATGTATTAACTATTGATGAATACAGCAGAAAGCGCTGACATCTTCATCGGTCAAAGGCGGAGTCCACCACCCGGAATATATTATTAGAATACTAAAATAATTCAAGAGGCTCCTTTTGCGGGCAAACAAGTTGAAATTTAAATGTGCGCAATCTATAAAAGAGTCGCACGACGTCAACAATGTGCCGCGCGCGGGAATTCAAATTATTCGGCGAAACAACTAGCGGAATCCCACGAGGCGCGATATCAATTAAAACACTTAATTACACGCTAAATTCTTGGAATAGAATGCTAAAAGGTTTTAATGCTCGGGATATAATTAAACTCTTCGCCTTAACATTTCATTAACACAAAGTGAAATAAAGAACGGCCCGCGTAGTGTTACGGAGCGTAATCCAAAAATTTGTCAGCCGCCCCCGCCCCGGCCCCGCTAATTGCCGCTTTGTTCTTTTTTTTATTTCCCGACGCACGGGCTTTGTTCCGCTTTCTTATGCACAGCTTCCGTTTTCCAGGTGAAAACCAAAGATGACATATATCGGAAAGTGAATTTCATTTATCAATCGATTAAAAAATTACCGTTGCTTTTGCGATTAATTAAAAGTCAAATCATAATATTTCGACAGTTCATCTGGAATTGTGCACGTAGCGGGAGTTTAGTTCAATGGCGCGCAAGGGGCCCAGAGCCCATTGAGAGCTAGATAATATGATAATAATTAAGCGCGATAAACGAACCCGAGTTCTTAAAGTGCCTACAAAAATGAGTCGGAACTCCGTCATTGGTAGAAAGATCACGTACTCGCAGCCCCCTTAACGGCGCCCCGGCCCGGCGGACGAGAATTGCCTCAGCCGGGCGCTAGGCCCAGCCAAATAGCTTAAATTATATCTAAAGATGTTGCCCGAACACAAATGTTACAGCCGAAAATGGTCGGAGCAGAAGATATAACCGGACCCGAATTAAAGTGCCGGGGGGTTGGCGCGGGGCGCGGGCGCGGGGGCTGCGTGTGTGCGCAATGGGAAGTAATTTCGTCCGAGCAATGAGAGATAGTTATCCCCGGTGAAATTGGAGAGTATAATATGCCAAGCCTTGCGATAGAACGACCGGAAAGAGGGGGGCGGGGAGCTTAGATCGGGTGGGGGGGCGGGAAGGCGTCCGCAGCGTCGCCGTCGAGGGTTTCTACTTGAATAAGCATTTTCGTAAAATAACATAATAAGTGACTCCAAAAGAAATGATTTTCAACACATTGCATTTGCATTAGTTTATTCAATTTCCAGCAATGATGCTACGATCATTTAGGGAACTATACAATCACAGTGACTCCTCGGAGCGGTCGGCAAGCTGGACCTCATAAACACGCCTACATCACATATACAAAAATCGAAAAAGCGAACTATCATATAAAAACAGTACGTGGGTAATACCAAGGGCGTTAAGTGGCATCTGATCAATGTTAGGGATGAATACTAATATAAACCGGAATATCGTGTTCAATGCAAGACGCCGCAACCCTCTGCGTTTCAATTTCGGTGACCCCACTCGCTTCTCGGGAGACCTCGGCTTTGTAACGGACGCAGTTAGCAGACCAATATCAAAAGAGTCAGCATTTCATCAAATTATAATAATAAATTACTTTTCATTGATTTGTTGGAAAATAATTTATAAACAAACTAAAGACCATTGCGGAGTTTTTGTATATAAAAAAAAAGTTCACAAGTTAGTAGCACGCTCCTTGTCTGTTTTTTTGCTCTAAACCCCAATATACATTTCTATTTTTCCAATATTGAAAATATAAGAACTTTGTCGCACAGTTGAAATTAAAAGAAAATATTTATAATGGTTAAAGTTGGAGCTTTGTGGGCGGACCGTGTGCGGCGGGCAGAATAGCGATAAGCAGAGGCAGCTAAGGACAAGTATGGCGCCCTGCGAGCCCCCGCCCCGCCCCGCCCCCCCTGCCCCGCCCCGCGCCCCCACGATCGCCTCAGCGGCGGGGGCGGGGGCGGGGGCGGCTTGTTGTTAAAGTTGGCAGTTGAGATACCGGCCATGTATGAGTGTGCGCCTGCGGCCGGCGATTTAATTCCCGTATGTATCCATACGAAGATAGTTTGCACCGCGCGGCGGGAGTGCTCGCACAGCATCAAGGAATGTTTCAGAATCTACACGGGCGGAGGTTGTTTCAGACAAGAAGCTTCAACTATTCAGTCGAAAATCTGGATTGCAGACTTCGCGAATGGTTTCGCAATAATTGAATCCGACTGGAAGTGTGCTGGATTCCGAACTGTAATAATTTTAATACTACTTGCGGATTTGTGTTCTCCAGGTAATGCTCGGGGGGTGTAGCGCAGATGCAACGCAGAATGTCTGATCAAAATGCACCGTTGCGTCGATAGCCGGGTTGTAAAATGTTGTAATTAGTAAATTTTTTTTGTCGGTGCTCCCGCCGGGCTTCCGCGGCTGATGAACCGAATAATAAGCGGCGCCAAATTGAATTCCCGTCATTAGCGACCGCGCCCCCGCACCCTCCCCCCCCCTCCAGCCTTGATTGCATTTTTTGCGCAAGACTCTTTTTGTGAAAAGAGACGCATTTGTTTAATTAATCGTCCTGCTACAATCATCAGCCAAATTGCGCGTCAAATCCTGTCTGTGCTGGACGCAACGCCAGCGAGCACGCGGCTCGGGACAGACCGAGACAAGAACGTATTCTGTATGATATGATATGAATACCTGTGAATGTGGAATAATATTTTTTTGTTGGCATTTTGATTATTGAATTTTTTTTTCTTTTTATATAATAAAAATGGGGTCCGGTGTTTCGCGAGCCGTTGCAGGCGCAGTGGTTGAATAAAGTCCCCGGGGGTGGTGGCTGTATCGCCTCCTTGCCCGGCAGCTTTTGTGAGGCGGCGCGATCAATAGGGACGCGGTCTTGGGCGGTGCGGGCGCCCCCACCCCCACCCCCACCCCCACCTCCACCCCCACCCCCTCCACCCCCACCCCCCACCCCGCACACAACTTTCGTGGTGCGGGTATGTTTGATTTATCACCGTTTTTGAGGACTCCCCCCCGGGGTCCGCCCCGCCCGCGCCGGTCGGGCGCCGGGCCTGTCTTTGATGTGGTATCGCCCGGCCATCTTAGATTGAATAATCCCTTATTAATGCGCTACATTTAACCACGCTTCGGGGTTACATTTTAACAAAAATATAATAATAAACTCAAATATATTGAATTTAAATTATGTAATTGACAAAAAAACAACACATAATATACATTAACAATAAAATCGATATTTTTATCCTATCCTAGCAAATATCGAAAAAATCATTTACGTATACATTTGTAATCATTCAAAAAAATATGATGCGCGTTTTATAACAGTCTCGGCGTTTGTTTTCTTTTATCCCGTTTAGTAAGAAAGCGCGAACACCTGTCCCGACTGCGACTGATATGAATATAAAAATAGTAGCAAGTAGCATTCTTGAATCAGTTTTAGTGAAATCCCGAACGAAGATCTGGCCTTCGGAGGGGGTGGGGAGGGGGGGGGGTCCTGCTGAGGGGTGGGGGCAGGGTGTAGTAAACAAAATCGTATATAATCAACGCCGCAGCAGAAATTTCCCATTAAACTTGTGCGCCGACAGCGTCTAAAGTTTCACACAAAACAAGCGGCGAGCGGCGCACGGGCGGGGGGGGCTCCTTACCCCTCCCCACCAGCACCAACACTTAGATAATTTAAGGATAAAATATTCTATCCTGCTTCGGGTATAATAGATATAAAGATCGCTCGACTCAGATACGGGCTTAATATATTTCGCGCAGCTCACCGTACGCGGCCCGTGGGTGGCGCGGGTGAGTTGGGAGCACCATTTGTAATATCGGGGTCCGTGTTTATTTAGCGGGCGCAGCGATCCTTGCGCTGAAATATTAAATTATGTTCAAAGATATTTTATTATATTCAATATTTATATTTTGAAACTAAAAGTAACTGCAAATTACTTTACATTCTAAAGAAGCTGCGCGCTGAGAGTGCTGAAGCCTGTAGTTGTCAGCGCCTGAAATTCTAGCGATTTTTTTGTTATTATGACTAACGGAGTTTTGTATTTAACACCTAAATAACGAATCGTAAGATGCACAACGCAATAAAGCTCTTCGGTCGAACCTGGAACATACGCAGGCAGCATTTAGTGGGGTCAGCTGAGGGAGGGGTCGGTCAGCCTTCTCTCCCCGCGCCCCTCCGTCTTACTGCCCCTCGGCATTAATCAACAACTTCTCCTCTGGCGTCCCCCGAGAGTAAAAAGAAAAATGCTCGCCACCCCCAGTGGGAAGGGGTGGATTCTGTTTCGTTACGCTGGGGCGTTTAATGAATATGAAAAGGCATTTTTGCATAATTTTCGCATCATTTAGTTCAATTTTGAGTTGGCCGCCTTCCCGGCCGAGCGGGTCGCTTTCAGACGCCCGGCGACACGCGATGCGATGGTATTCGCGAACTCATGCTTTTTATTTACAACAATCTGAATTTAAACTCATGTTACTTAAATTTATATTCAATGTAAATTCAACTGTGTCCCTGGGACATGAGATTCGTTGACAATATTTTATACGCGAGCTGCGGCTGCACTTGTTGAAGGGCAGAGAGCACAGCTGGCGGACGCGCTGCTAGTTTCGTGGATCGCATTTTTTCGCCAGTTGACAAATGGATCCTTAAACATTTTAGAAACCAGGTATGGTCAATCGAATGGTTAATGAAAAGAGGCTTGCGGAAGCCCGGGACGTCCTCATGGTCATTACTCAGCAACGCCGAGTTTGCGTCCGGGCCGGAGTCCCCGCGGAGATGGCGCGAGGCTAATGAGATAACTGCAGGCTGAGTAAGGCGTGAATAAGCCCGGGGGTACTATTTGACCTCAAACGCAAAGAAAAACAAACAAAGACAAAAAAAAATTGTTAAAAAAATATGAACCTTCCCACTTTTAGCTCAATCAGCAGAAAACAACTCAACAAGTCGCATGTATACTGTGTTTATCCTTGTCATAGTTTTTCATAATTTGAAAAACTATCTTACTATAAAACACCCATTACGTGTATATGCAGCAGATTTTTAAAATAGATTCAAGAGTTACAATTGTTACAGACTTATTCACAAAGCCTGCCCCAACCTCGCCCCAAAGTCACTCCAGCCGTCGTGCGCTTTTGATGTTTGATATTAAAAAGTAAAAAAGCGAAAAAATGACCTCACTCAATTGCAAAATATTTCATTCACGTATACGTGGATAAAATGAGCCAAGCACTATATAAAGTATTTCGCGAACACATAAAAAAACAGTTTTTGGCCGGAAGTGCCAGGGTTCGCTTCCGCTGATCTCGGTGGCCTAATCGGGGCGGCCTGTCGAGTGAGACGGCTCTGACTCTACTTTTATTGATTAGCGTCCGGGGGTGCGGGGCGCACGAGAAGGGGCGGGGGATAATTAATAGTTGGTGTAAGCGACGTGCCAACAAGTAGTGTCAAACTTCTGCCGGCAACGCGAAGGCAAATTGGGATTTGATATGAAAATATTGCCCGCCAATCGTTTGGCAATGTACCATTATTTAATATAGATGAATGCAGCATGAAATTACAATTTGTATTTTTCTGATATATACGTTACGCCTCAACATAAGCAATGTCTAACAGAAACTACGACAGTGAGTGCAAACGACGTTAGACGGAAAACACGCATTTTTCTACAACGCTCGCTTGAGTTCCTGTCCATTAAAACTTATTTTTGAAAATACTTATTATCATGCTAAACATACAATTAGAATACAAAATAAATAAAATATTTAAGCTTTTAATATAAAATATATATCTTTATGCTAGGAATCATCCCGTCCTGTGTACAACATATCTGATGGCGAACTACTTCCGAGGCAGAGGCCGCAGCCTACCCCGGGGCGCACCCTCGCACACCCACCCCGGCAGATAAGAAGGGGTGGAAGAATAATGCCAAGGGAAGGGTCCCCACCCTCGGCCGCCCACACCCCCAGAGAGGGACGGAGAGCGGACACCGGCTGCCCCCATTTTGTTATAATGTTAATTATTGATTTAGGCTAAGGTTTCTTCACGCCCAAAATATTACATAATTTAATTCACGCGCGCGTCTCGTTTTGATATTATTCCTCGCGCTTGTAAACGGCTGAGTGTGATTTTTTAAATAGGTATGTAAGTTTTGTCCCTTTTGTAAAGAAAAATGACCGACCATGAATAAGTCACTCGAGAAGGAAAAAGCGGAGTCACCAGTTGCGCGGAGGCGAGGCCAATTATAAAGCATGAAAAATGCGGTCCCTCGTGCTGCCCGCCGCCGATGCCATATTTCGCCACAATACCCATTTTGCTTTCATCGACTCTAGAATTTGTTTGCTCGACTTTACGACTACCAAAAAAATTGCATCAATAAGTTTTTAAACGCAGTTTTTAATAGTGAAAAGTAAGATAATAGCATGTTTGGTTATCTTTATAATATACGCTCTAAGAGCAATGTGGATATATTTAAGTTTATCGAATAACTGTAATGAATGCAGTTTAATTTTAAAAAAATACCAAATATTATAATATAATAAATACTTATGGATTAGTTATAAATAAAAAGTCTATGTTGTAGTTTGAAAAATAAATAGTTAAACGATAACTACACAAAGCTCGCCAGGAGCTGCAGGCGGGCGCGTGGTCGATACGCGGGCGCGTCTATTAGGCCGGCATCCATTAAACTTCCATAGTTAAACAAAAGTTGGTCACACACACGTGCGTGTGTCAGCTTTCAAAGTATAAAACGTTAATTAATTACTGTCCTCGTCTCGGGTCAGGCGGGCTGCGGCCGGGCCCTGTCCTCTGCTCCGTCTTTCCGAACCTTCCATTGTTCCCACCCCCGCCTGCCCCAGCCTCGCCCCAGGGCGGCTCCGGATATGTAGCGCTACGCACCATTTCACCTTCACTTTTGTCAATTTAATTTACAAAGGTACTATCGCTTCTACATTCGTCGATTCGTCGATTCGTCCAATCGCGTAAGATCCACTCAATAGCCGCCGCGTCGCAGCTGTACTGTGCCGCGCCAAAAATATCCCTACGCCAATGATAAAATATGCAATCGGTGGATGCATTAAATTTAGTGATGACTGATGCTCTCATACAAAGGCAAAGTGCCAAGACAATGTTTCTTTGGATAGCATCCTAAATCCATGTGTTTTCAATACATATTTTAAACCTAATTTTTTTGAGAGGATTTTGGTCACTTGAGATTCAAAGATCGAGTAATTAAATTCTGTTTTTTTTCAGTAAACACAATGATTTCATCGATAACCACTAAGCACTCTTATTTGGACAGTTTAAATGTTAAACCAAATATAAACACTGAAGACGTTATACACTGCAAGTACCTGCTTCCTGTGAAAACTCGACTGCTACACGCCCTCGCGATGGAGGAAGACGTTGCTGGAACCTGCGCCGCAGAGGTAGGCCCTCCCTCGGGGATTCTCTAGAGCTCAGCGTTCCTGAAACCCCATTCCAGACTGGTTTATGCTCAGTTATAACAAATAAATTATTTAAAATAGTAATTTTCCCTTAAAGTGTATGCGGACCCTGGGGGGGGTTTGCCGGCGAGGGTGCGGCGCGAAGCCGCGGACCAGCGCCCCGGGCAAACCAAACTAAAACCTTTACACATAGTCCACACAATGTTATTTATTGTCAGGAAATTAATTACGGACCTAGTAATTAGATTTTATCTGGAGACGTCGACTTATTTGTGTATAAAATGTAGAAGGTACGCGGTGCGGAGAGCATTTTGGAAGGCGAACGTAGGCAAGAGGGGGCCGTTAAGGGTTATTTTCGAGGAAGTCGGATAACGTAATACAGTTGACTTGCTTTGGGTTTTGTTTAGGGTACACGGGCGCCGCGCCGGGGAAGGTTTAGTTTGCGCGGTGCGTGCGCCCGCGAGGTTTGCCCTCGGCAAATATGCCTTTTGGGATATCGGGTAAAGAAGCTATCAAGGCTTAATTCTACTCGTGACAACATTATAAGATAAAAACCTCGTTTATTTGACTCGACTAATTAAAATGCTTTATGAAGAAGCGAGGTCGTTACCCAGAACAAACAAAAAGGAAAACATTAAATTATCACCGACGCAAGGCAGCGGTCGAGCCCCAAAGAAAAGATAAAAGAAGAATATAAGATCTCAATTTGATAATGCCAAGTGAATGAGCGAGTCTCGGATAGAATGACATGAGGCATCAGTTGGTGCACTCTGAATATACATATCAACGCAAGTAATAAAAGCCAATTACTATGGTGATAATGTATGATGGCGAAATGGCGTCTCTCGAAGGCCTCCGCGGGCGTCCATGGCGTTCAAAATTAATAGTAAATAAGTGTCTTGTAAACGATAAACGAGTATCTTATAAAAGATTACGCAAACAAAGTGTTTGAATCTACCTAGAATACAGTCCACTAATTATTCACGAATCCTTTGGCGAACTCGTGAACGAATCTCGAAGAGATTTGAACGCTTACCAGTGTCTCGAAAGCGAGAGCCATACCTGGTAGGCGTCGCCAACACATGTAATAAAAGCCAATTACAATGGTGATAATATATGATGGCGCAATGGTGGTTCTCGAAGGCCTCCGCGGGCGTCCATGGGGGCCGATGACCCGCGGCCCGATGCGACGCCCGACCGACATTTTCGGCTCAACTGAGCTTTTTCAAAAGCTTGAAAGCCCCGCCGCGCGTAATCAGCGCAGCGGCCGGCTGTGTTGTTCATCATAATATAAAAGTATGCGATAATACAGCGCAGGCTAGAGCAGCCTCCCGCCCGCCAGGCAGGCCTACGCCGGAAATCGTTAAAATTCATTCAATATGTTCAGCAAAAGCTTTTGGAGCTGTGCGTCAAGTGAATTTATCTCATAATTTTTTAAAAGCAAATTATGCTGTCATTTTGCTTTGACGTACCTTGATAGGAGGACCTTACGTGTTCAGGCGCCGGGTCACAAAACCAAGCTGGACCTATGGGAGGGTCGACTAGATATAAGCATCTAAAAGCAAAAAAAAAAGCATTTATCACACACTATTATCAAGCACACACGCAGGGAAGATCAACAAGCTTTTGTTGAGAATGCAAGTCCCCCGTCTTCAGTAGGCATTTCGGCGAGACGTGAAGTGAGACAACAGTATGAATTTAATATAAATGTTATCAAAGTATTTTTTATGTAAAAATCTAATATATTTGCAAACAAAGAATAACTAATTTTAAAAATAAAACAAAAAACTATAAATGAACTTAATATCGGAATCGAGTGACATATTTACTGTTGGAGTCATTGAGTGTGCTTGTATAATAGTAATTTTACTTCAAATAAAAATATGAGACCGTAAAAGCAACTTATCTTATTTATGAGTAAATAAAGTAGTAGCAGCGAATAAAGAGTCAAAGGACGTTTACAGGTTGCACATATTCAGTAGCATGCATTGAAACTAACATCTAATTACAGAATAATACTTCATTAGTGCAGCGCACATGACGAAGGCAGGCCCGCCATTTTAATTTCGCGTGCGTGCTCCCTCCCCCTCCCCTTCACCCGCCCTCACCCCAACCCCCGGCCCAGGCTGCCACCCCCGCCACCCTCGCACCCACACACCGACACGCGGTCTACAATAGTTTGTTTGGCCTCTGAATAGATTTACAACAACAAAAAAAAAATAAAAAAATTGTTCAATAAGATCAAAGGTGTTGTTAGTAAAAACACTCGAACGCAACACGTGTCATTTATTTATAAAAAAAAATTGTTCATGTTTAAAAAGAATAAATAATTGAGATATCAAAGTATAAAAACTACATTTTATTCAAAGCGGTTAGGTATGTTTTCTATGAGCTTTCAGCTATCGTTACTGTAAAAAGCTTGTTCTACCACATAACGCGTAACTAGGTCAGTATCTTATTTTTGCTGCTTTATAATTATGATATATCAAAAGACGCGTTATGATATGTCGAATGAGCTCTAGAATCACTAGTGCGCGTCTGGGGGGTCTGCAGGTGGGTCTGGTGGGGTCTGGCGGGGTCTGGCGGGGTCTGGTGGGGTCTGGTGGGGTCTGGTGGGGTCTGGCAGGGCCCGGCCGCCCGGGATGACGCATGAAAAAATCATTTTTAATTTAGGCCGCCGTCAATTCCGCCCAGGCCGCCGCGTTGCCTCTCATGATGAAATTGATCGTCATTACGTATGCGAACTGATGATTTTTCATTATTGAAACTCGGAAATGTGAAGCGCTCTCCGTGCACCCGCGGCAAACGAAATGACAAACAAAATTTTAAAAGAACTTATTATTTTCTCTCGCATCCGGTATTATAGCATAAATGTTTGTTTTGTGATAAATTAACAGCATTTTGTAACATTTAATAATCCACGGTAGAAAAATATAGTATTGCATAAAGAATACTTTTATATATTAATTTTATAATTTTATCGCCTAGTTATTAATATATTTTTCACAAAATAAATTTGCTATACCATTGCCCTTTCACAATCGTCTCAATACATGCATTTTTTCACAAAATCAATTCATGCAACGATTTATAAAAATGCATTCATTAATTTTTAGCAAAAAAGTAAGAAATACCTTATTTATAATTGGTTTTAAAGATCCAGACTATCTCCGAATCTCTTCACTGCGTCTTCTATTCATCTCCGGTGTATCATCATCCCTGAAAAAGTTTTATTGAAGTTACAGAAAATCACAAAATAAATCCACATGGTTACCTGTTCATTATTTAGGTGTTGTTGCTTTAATTTTCTCTAGCTACTTACTGACAGACAGATATCAAAATTTGGTATTACTACTAAAACTAACCCTCATAGTGATTTTGAATTATTTTATTGTATTATTGTAAATCTAGCTTCTCATCTTTATACACGATAGGTATATTTTTTTGTTGAGTAGAGTTAGTAATAAAAGTCTCTTAAAATTTAATAAAAAATCCGCGAATGTGAATAAGTGTGTAAAAATAATTAACAGAAACCAACATATTAATATTTATTTAAAAAAATATATTTGATTTAACGGTTATTTTGTGAATGATAAGCAAAAACACGAACAAAGGGCGACGTACACTCTTGAAGCGATCGTGTCGAAAAAGCGCTGGCTTTGTGTGAAAAATAGCCTAGGCCAACGTGCATGCAGACTGTGTCGAACATTACCTACTGCAAACGCATTACATGCACATTGTATGCAACTAAAGGTGTGTAAATAACACCTAAAATAATATATACATATTATACGATAAGACTGAAGATTCGATCGTTGTTGAATCAGAAAATAATTAAACCAATCATAAAAATCAAAACTTGAATTAAGAAATATTTAAAGCATTTTTATCCAATAAATTATTTGCATGTAAAAATAAACTGTATAAAAAAAATTTACTCTAAAAATGGCCGGATCTGTTATTTGCTGCCTTACTGCATTATGTCCCCACTTTTCAGCTATTTGTTTTGTCTGCGCAAGATAAATAAATCAATTAAACAATTAAATAATTCTGCACGCATCAAATATTTGGCTAAAATAATAATTACGAATGCACGTCGGCTGAACAACGCATTACAATCACAGAACAAAATTGCCGTAAATCATCAGAAAACCGAGAAATATTATTGTTTGCACATGTATAAAATTTCTTATAAAACAATATGTAAGGTTTAGTATAAACTTACTCTAGAAAAAATATTTAATTTTTTATGTAAATTATATTTACTTACCAATAACTCGATAAATATCACTTAAATCAATAATAAAAAAAACACAACACAAAAGTTTTGTATTTCACAAAGCATTTCGTTTTCGATGAGTCGTCGTTGTTTTTATTTTAAAAAACAATTTATAACTATTGTATATTTTACTTGCTTAAAACGAAATGATTATATTGACACGTCGATTCTTTCGAGATTCCGATTCGTAACTGCGATATATATTATTTTAAATCGGGATGAAGTCCGCGAAAACCAGTATATTTTCACACAATCTCATCGGATGCGTGGAATAATATGTATACTTAATTTATCTCATAAGAATACTGAATTTTTAATCATGAGATCCACGACCGGAGGGAACTAGTTTGACCAGTCCGGCTCCTGGAAGTGGTCCAAGGAGCGGTGCATTTTAAGCGGCAGGTCATTTTTGACCCCAACGGTCACACGGTCCGGTCAGAGGTCGAGTTTTAACCCTGAGGGGTGAGCAGATCGAAGTTATTTAGAGAGATCAAAAGGAAAGGGTTAATATGCAAACTCAAAACGGATAAAATGTTAATTCTCCAACTGCCCTCCGGTATCGCTCCACGGCACTCTCGTTTAAATCAGAATTAAAATACATTATTTATCTTATCGTTTGAAGAAAATTAACTGTCTTGAAATATTTTTTTTACGAACGAGCTGAGAATTATAATCAAATTCTATTTTTGCATTTTTCTATATGAATACAGTATTACTGTACGCGAGGAATACGTTCCGGAAAAAATCGCGTTAAGTGAAATTCGCGTATATCGGAGTTTACGATTAAACATGCATACATATTCAAAACTTAATACAAAAAAATACGAATCATTTGAATCAATCATTTTATGCAGTATTACATGTTATTTTTACTGAAAAATACATCTATTGTCTTTTGGGTAGTGTTTCTTTTACGTTCTTGTAAAATACGTTTATAACACCAAACGCTGTTTTTAATTGTTAAGTCAATGACTAAATTATGCTCATACACATTCTTAAAATAAAAAATTCGCGTAATGCGAGGCATTTTAACGCAAAATTGAAAACCGCGGTATTACTATATATATATTTGTTAGTCTTCAGGGGTAATATTTACATATAATATAAACGTTTGATTTGAGTATATATTAACAAGTATTTTTTTTTTAAATATTCTTAGATGACTTTTTCAAAATGGCCGCCGTCAGCTGGCGGCGGAGAAGGGCGGCGGAGAAGGGAGGCCCGGCTCTCCGAATCAATATCATCTTTGCTGGCATCATCAGGCCGCATTTTGCAGTACGGCGATGACTGCAATATTCAGGCGGACGGGGGTGCGAGGGGGTGCGAGGGGGTGCGAGGGGGTGCGAGGGGGTGCGAGGGGGTGCGAGGGGGTGCGAGGGGCTGTGGGGGTTGCTCGGTGCATTCGCATTTTCCATCCGGGCCGTCGTGCTCTCTCGCTCGCCCGCGGTGCGTCCCTGTCGCTCCAAACTGCGGGACGCGTGCGGTTCATTGAACTTGATATTTTATACTACCGGATGACTTTTGGGAACTATCGAATAAACTAATATAATCATTTATTTCAATCGAAATTTTATTGTGCATTACTGCATTAAACATGCACGAAATCATCGCATCTCAGCAGTAATCTCATCTCTCTGACGCGGTTTGATGACGTAACAGATTTTTCTCCATTGCACATTTGAATGATCTCATTGTATAAAACATATCATATTTTATCGTACGTCCAAATTATTTTCTATATTTTTTATATCGATATACCGATTTTTTATATTTTCGTTATAACTTAGTTAGAATACAGCTCTTGCCATTTTTATTTTTTCTCGGTTAGAAGCTATAGTTTAGAGCAGTGAATTGCTTTGCTGGATGAAATTATATTTATATATTATATATATTATTACAGTAAATCTTGTATCCGTTTGTATTGTATAACGATTCTGTATTTGTAATTTATGAGAAAAAAAATCAAATATTTTGTCTCCACGATTAATTAATAATAATCTCTTCACAATATCAACACTGCAGTTGAAGGACCGCTGGTCATACCAACATACCTAAAATTATATGTGTGTTTGTGTGTGTGAGTATGTTTGTGTGTGTGCAAATACGTTTCAGAGTGGATTCCAAACGTTTGTTATCACAGCGTTTTACAAACCAAAAAAAAAATAAAAAAACAGATAAATCGATTTTCCGAAGGTGTTGATAATGTGGCAGGAGAAAATCATTGAAACTATGGCGATTCGTGGTTTTTTAACATTAAATAAATATTTTAATTGAAATTTCAACGTGAGATGTATCACAAAAGGTTTATGATGAATTCAGAAGATTTTTTTGTTAGGTATTTTTATTGTTGGGGAAATTATTATTAAAACTACACATTCCCTATTTTAAACCACATATGTAGTTATATGTGATATTTTACAGTTGAAATAGCGAATTGCTGTATTTTTTAAAAAGTGTTTGAGTTGATTGAGTCAGTGAATAAACTTTATATATATATGCACTCTCAGTTACTGCTGTAAAGTCTTAGAAAATAATCAGGAATTAATACAAACAGGGATATGATCTCAAACAGTAACTTGGTAATTAGCTAGGCAAATGGAGTGCCTGATACTCAAGACCAAGAATAAAAGGAGTGTTAAGGACACATTTATTAGCTAAGCTACTGTGTATTTATTACGTAAGTTTCTAAAAATAGATATCTGGGGATTGAAGTGACTGATACTTGAGACTTTTAAATCGAAAAAAGTGCTTTAGCTGAAATGTGTAAGCCATGAAAGTGACTTGTACTCGGGACTGTATTAGAATAAAATACTTATTTGGCTAAAAATATTGTAAAAATAATAGCGTCATAATAAAAAAATCCGCGATTCTTTATTTTCTTTTATTTTAATTTACAGTAGTTCTTAGGGCTGTGAGGCTTAAAAGCACAAGTAATTAAAAAATATAAAAAATAAAAACCTTAACATTTATTTTCGCACCTCTGCCCGATTGGAACGAAACTTAATCGTTGTATGCAAGTTTAATATAAAATATCTGCAAGTCGCGAGCACCCATAACTGTTTAAATTCTCGCTCGCTTACTGAGCTGCAGTGGTATAATTGAACCAAGCACCAAGCTGTGATAGCTGTTTAGGAATGGGTATGGTATAAGCCACAGTTTAGGCGGTGTGTATATAGATTTGATTTTAAAAATATGTGTAAAAAAAACATGTTGAAGTCAGTCAATCAGCCGATGGCGTCTCATCATTGTAGGTGCGTTTTTAAAGTTTACCCTGCGGAAGCAACGCTATTGGTTAGGTTAGAAGTTGTGTCGTGACGTGTGGCTTTAGTGAATAAATAAGGACTAAATAACAAGGACAAATGTTTCATCGTCACATGCGGATTACTCTCCCGGAGCTGCAGCTGCAGCCTCCGGTGTCGCCCGGCGATTGAGGAAGCGGCCGCAGACCGCGCGGAATATTTAAATGAAAACACAGTGCCGGCCGGTATCGAGGGAAATAAATTTGCGCGCACATGCAGCCTGCGGGGCGGGCGTGGGGTCGGGGGCGGGGGCGGGGGTGCAGCCCCGGGCACATTTCAATATGTCGCATTGTTTGATTAGTTTTGTTACAATTTTAATGTTTTTGCGGTGCGACGCGCCGTCGTGTTTTTTTTTTTTTTTTTTTGGTGTTTAAGGTGAGATTGAAACCGATGTAGGTAAAAACACTAAAAGGATTATCAACACGCAAGTAATATATCAATTAAAAATTATGTGCTTTTATTGAACTCTTCCGTTTATTTATGCATTAAAGACGTTTCTGTACTAATTTTTTTTTAAGTTTAACATTTGAATATCCTTGATTCCTTGATATGACGCTTGATTCAATTTAAAGACGACTAAGATAATGACGTTTCTGAACCATTTTATTTTAGTTTAGCATGTAGTATGATTGTTTCAATAAGCCGCGATTTTTGATTAGTTTTGTTACAATTTTAATGTTTTTGCGGTGCGACGCGCCGTGGTGTTTTTTTTTTTTTTGTGTTTAAGGTGAGATTGAAACCGATGTAGGCAAAAAACAGTAAAAGGATTATCAACATGCAAGTAACATATCAATTAAAAATTATGTGCTTTTATTGAACTCCTCCATTTATTTATTAAAGACGACTGCGTTAACGACGTTACTGTACCAATTTTTTTTTAGTTTAGCATTTGAATATGCTTGTTTCAATATGACGTGCCCTTATGTTTTTTTTTGTTGTTGATGTTTAAGGTAAAATTGAAACCGATGTAGGTAAAAAGCAGTAAAGAAGTTATGAGCTCTTAATTTATGCATTTGTTATCTCTTTTTATTAATCAAAGTCGACTACGTTAATAACGTTTCTTCTGATTTAGCATGTGAATAAGCTTGTACAATCTATGATATACATCGCACTATTTGTCCAAAATACCTTTTGGCTGCCATAATGGCGTATTATTAATGAATCATCAGCAAAAATAACAATGCACACAGAGTTGTTGAAAAAACAAATCTATAAAATTACAATATTTTAATTTAAAGATTTATTATAATAATCAAAACACGCGCAGTAGAAAACATAATGCTACTATAAAAGCGTGTTTGATCAATGAATTAAAAAACCATTACTTTTGGAAAATATACAACGAGACAGTCATTTTAATTGTACATTAAATGAAGCATAAATTTGCAGCCAAAGCACTTTTTTTTAACTCTTTAACTCTATTATATTTCACATTCAAAGCGTGCTGAAGCATGAAAAATATCGCTACAAGTTCTATATTTAGTCTGATTTATGTTAAGACGCATTCCTCTAAAAACTCTTCAATAAATATTATACGTGAAATAAAAAAAAAATTCGCACCTCTGCCCAATTGAGTCGTTGCATGCAAGTTAGAAATCGGTGTTCCTATTTATTTCTATAAAATATTATTATATAAGTTTCAAGCACCCTCATTCATTCAAACTTTCGTTACTGTTACTGCGAAGCTGTGTTCCCATAAAATATCATCGTACTTAAATTAAATTGTCTAAAAAATTGTATTAATCCGAAAAAATCGTAACGTCGTAAAATAACCTAGGACACCCTGTAGATTGCACACAGCCGCAAGTGGGATGAGCGAACGAGACCCGAAAAGGTAATTTTTCTCCCGTGCCCTGTGCCATTTCCCCCGCGCAGGACTACACAAAGATAACTGACCTAGACAATGATTCACCGTCGGACATTTTTATTATGGCGCCGTCCCTCTCTCTCGCGCCGCCCCTGGGCAGAGCGAGCGGGACGGAAGACGCGCGGCTGAGAGTCCCGCGCCGGCAAATCGACAATAATTCATCAACTCTTCAAAACCTTCCCGGCCTACCCTCGACTTGTAGCTGCCGAATAAAGTAAAGTACTATTGAATAAACATTCCCGCAGTTCTTATATATAAACCAAAAACACATGAGAAACCCATATTAAGAGCGCAACCGCCATAGCAAATGCCGAAGACAAGCCCGTTGTGAGATTTATCTTCAGGAACCCGCAGGAAAAAAATAAACAAATTTCATGATTTTTTATTTATGTTGTAGTAAATTTACAATAATTCTTATGGTTATGGAGCATGTTGTAAGGTGGTAGCGTATGTAAAAATATGTGTAAAAAAAACCCTTACAACCCTCAGGTCGTGTTTAGTATTTTATATAATTGCAATGCTCGTGCTACTTCCCGCTTTTCTGCGTTATTATTTATTGAATCACTGTGCAATGACAATGCAATGGTTTTTTATTTATTATTACTGTATTAAATATTTATTTTGTTTTGTGAGAAGCACTCTTGTTACATCATCTTATAGGTATTTTACGTGGTCCCGTAAAATACCTATAAAATAATCCCGTAGGTAAAACCCGTTCTTGTATGAAATAAACACTGGTCAACATCCAAAATATTATTTATGGTATTTCGTAACCATTTATTTTAAAATGTAGTGTTTGTTAATTAACGATATTCAAATAAGCAGTCTGATGTCTGTAGATAGAGAAAATATTTTTTAATGAATAGGTAATTTCATAGAGGCACGCCACTTGTAGATATCAACATATTTGTATTATCGTGCCAACAGATAAAATGAATTCTCCAGCCATTTATATTAGTAACACATTGCCTATGTATGATAACAGAGTATTGTGTTCCAATTATATTTGTCAGATTTTCCTAGAATTTAAGATGAAATGTATAAATGAAATTTAGATACTATTAATGCAATTAGCTAGTTGATAGGTAATTGATCGATTGTCTATAAACTACAAATTATCGTTTATTTCGTACTAAGGTTTTAACATTGAGGTGTAATTACATGTGAATTGAAAATTTCGTCAAAATACCATTACGCTTTTTCTGTGTAAAAAATTATATCGATTTATTATAATTTTTTTTTTTATAGCCTTAAACCTTACATGCGGACATACCATGAACCAAAAAAATGAAAACATGTATTTTGAGCTATGCTGTACATGATTTTTAGTTACACCGCGAAAAAGCATCCATTCAATCACGGAGGAATCCAGTGGAGTGGACGAGGTCTTCAAAAGTCTAAAATATGTTTTAATTAAATTTCAAAAACGTACTAACTTCAACAGCACGAATATATCTCGAATTAATAATACGTAATAGAAACGGCCGATGCGAAGTTCACGTTTCGCATAATTCTCATTAGCGGCGCGGGCAGTCCCGGGGGCTCTATAAGTTGCAAAAACAATACACGGCTCTCCCTCGGGGAGCATTATCTTACATATTTTAATATTTTAGATTATACATTCGCAATCCCCAAACGCTAAAAGTTACATTATTTGCGCAGCGCTCTCCGGCGGGGCTATGGCGTCCATTTTCACCACATTTATTTTCCTTTTTATTTAATCGCCAGTCTCATTCATTTTTTGTAAGCATCCAGAACAATCCTCCCCATTCTGTTGCTTGTGCATAGCTGCCGTGTAAGGGATCGGTAATGGAGTGGTTGCCTTGGAATGATTCATACAAGTACATGGGGGGCTTCTGCTATTGCTTATGTAGCTTGCTGCAGAAAGAGTATCGGATCTAAACGCCAGAGTTTTCTGAGGAAAGGATTATATAGGGTGTCCAAGAAGAGTAACGGGTTATTGCAATTGGGACTGTGAAAAATTTTGGGCCCAGAGTTGCAGGAGTTTCAAGGTTTCAATTCAATAACGTGGTTCCAACAAGGTTCCACTTGCCATACATCCAATCAATAAATTATTCCCTAATAAGGTCATTTCACGTAGAGGTAACATCAACTGGCCTCCCAGAAGCCCCGACCTTAGCCCTCATGACTATTTCGTATGGGGATACCTTAAGGATATGCTCAGTGAAATGGTTGCCAACCTCCTCTGAGGACAGGCACTTGATGAAGAAGTCCCGATCAATTAAACAGCAAACGATATTCTGTAACTGGGCGATCTGCTACTAATCTTTGCGCCTCTGGAGGACTAAGTACCGTGAGGGGAATTAGTACTGTCTAATTGCTTTTTGAAGTCTATGTCAACTTCCTGCAGTTGATTTCATGTGCTGAGTGTGAGTCGTAAGTTTCTTGCCCCAAATATTGAATGATTTACGATTAAAATGCTATGAAAAAATATTCAGTCAAATCACACTAATACTTAATAAAACAGTTAAAATTTCGCAACATTATTGTTTACTGTAGATATCAATTCGAAATTCGGCATAATAAATAAATAAAATATAAAAATAAAATACCTAAAAAGCTTTCTAGTTTATAGGGATATGAGTGGGTAATAAATTAAGTGTAATGACTCAATCTTTTAACCCGCCGTAGCCCTATAACACGTCGAGAATATTTACCACTATAATAATCTATCGATGCGATACACTCATGCTATTTAAATATTTTAGTAATTTTCCAATGTTTTTAAGGATAATTTCAATTTTTATTAAAGTGCTTTTGTCTTGGTAAAGTATAGTAAAAATATTAAAAATTGCTAGTTTTATCATATGATTGTTAAATACTCAAAAAATACGTATTGAACACCATAGATGTTTATATTTGAAAAATAAATGTTTCTAGTTTTTAATAGATACTCAGCTTCAGCAAACTTTTAATTTTGATTTCATCAAAAGTAAAGCTATCGTCAAAAGCATCTGGTTAAGCTAATATTCCAGTACGCGACTGAACTCCTGTATTATGAATATATGAACCAAACGAGTCGTGAGAAATATTTATTTTTTATATTAAATAGCAAGAATAGTTTCATTAGATTTCTTCAATAATAAATGAAAATTTAAAACGCAACATGTACATTTTAATTTAAATTGCACAAAACGAGTTTCGCAACCCAAAGACTGGAATAATAATAATTCTAATAATAGGCAAGGCAGGCCAGAGAAGCAGCGCCTCTGCTCAGAGAGCATCTCCCAGAGCAATTACCGGGCCGGGAGCAAAATGCGGCGCCTTGCCCGCCCGGCTGAAATAACACCTAAGGGAAGCTTCTCGGGTTATCGGCGGGTGGGGGTGGGGGCGGGAGTAGGGGAGGGGGTAGGGACGACGGGTGGGGGTGGGTGGGGGCGCGGGAGGATTAAACTCTTCGCCTGCTCATCGACCGGCGGTCGGGAGAGTTAAGATGGTGGCCGTGGACCAGGGGCGCTTACTGCAATTGCAATTTAATTATTTATATATTTTATAATTATATATGTACTTCCCCGCTCTCCTCGTTCTGTTGCTTGTGCGCGGCTGACATGCTGTATGTAAAGGATCGGTAATGGAGTAGTGGACTCGGAATGATTGTGGAGGGATTAGGATATGCTCTAAAAGTACTTGGGGAGGCTCTTGCAGCTTAGAGCTTTGTAAGGAAAGAATTATATAATAATGCTATTGGGCAGCATCAATACGCATACTTTTCCTTCTAATATAAAACTGCGGTGTAGAAGAAACCGGAATACACTATTTTTCTATTAGAAAACCATGAACACTGGAAAAGCATAAGTCGCTAAACTCTCTGCTATATTTTATTTTAATGTGCAATATTAATAATTTATTTAGATGAGCTAATGCAACATATTTCAAAGACTTTCATTTATAGCAGAAAGAGTCTGTGACTGACTTAGAGAATTAATAAACAATTTATTTAAAAATTATTTGTCTATGAGGGGTCAATTAAAAAAAAGCTGTGATTTCAAACAAATAAAAATATATCGCAGTAAGAACCACAAAAGATTTGTGATGTTAACAGTATAATAACGCTGTATAAGCAACAAATTAAAATGGTGATACAAAGCCCCGTACTTTTCTTTGTCTCTCCTCTTTCTGTTTCTCTTCCACGGACCCTTCGCCATCGGGTAATAAATTAAAAGCCACGAAAAAGGAAAAGCGCGGCGGGCGGGTGTGGCGCCAAGAAAGCCAAACATATCGCTGATAACTCTCGAGCGGTATAATAAGGTCAGTGAGAGTTTTATTTATCCTGTGCCCCCATCGGGGTAAGTAAATAGGCGGCGGGGCGGCGGGGCGGAGGGGCGGCGCGACGCTCTATCGATCGTTCGGTCCAGGCGGAGGAGCTTTACAATAACGACTCCGAGTTTTCAGGGGGCCACCCCCTTCAACCCCTTCAACCCTCCGCGCCTCGCCCCCGCCGCCTCTGTAAGACACCATGGGCCGGCCGGGGCAACTATCGCGCGGGCCTGAACTCGATTCTGTTATTCATTTCACAGTTTTCACACACTGGTTTTTCCAACCTTTTACGTTGGAATTATCAAACTGAGACGCATTTAACGTGTGGAAATATCTCTCATGTTAATATTAAAATTCTACTTGTCAAAAATATTTATTTAGTAAATCAGTGAGTAGTCTTTGATATGAGAAGAGAAGAATCCTCTGTTTTTTTTATTAGTCATGGGTGCACAACATGAAGAGTACAGTATAAATAGAAATTTGCGTATATCGGGGTTTACGATTAAACATACATACATCAATCAATCAATAACTTTAATTATAAGAACACTTTATTCAGTTATGTATTGTCTTTTGGGTAGTGTTTCTTTTACGTTCTTGTAAAATACGTTCATAACACCCAACACTGTTTTTTATTGTTAAGAGAAGTCAATGACTACATTATGTTCATACACATTCTTAAAATAAAAAATTCGCGTAATGCAAGGCATTTTAACGGGGTCGCTTAAAGTGGGGTATTACTGTACATCATATTAACCGTGAAATCTCGATGGAGATTCACCAAATGTTATGTCGTCTCAGTTCTTCTTTATGGAGTCGAAGCTTGGACACTCAAGACAACTACTGTGCGAAGAATTGAGGCGATTATTTTTGAGGAGATTATTTTCATCACAAATGAATGAGTCTCAATGAAAATAAGCTCTTGACGTTGGTAAAGAAGCAAAAGGTCTCCTATTTTGGCTATTATCCTCCAGCCAATTGTCCAAAACATTTTTTAAAACGGTGAACCGGTCTCTGACAGTTTTAATTGAATACTAATTCCCTGTTAGGTTTTTCGTTTCTGGTACATCAGAATAATTCATTTGACGTGCATAACGCAATTTCTCTGAAAACGGATTATTTTAACTTCAAACCAGGCGTATGCAAAAATCCTGAAATTTGATTGATCGCCCTAATATGATTTGAATCAAATGAATTTACTTGTCTTTTATACAAAGCGATACAGTCTACGGGGGGCAGGGAGGCTGTAGGAATAAAACTTAAAACGTTAGAGCTCTCGACCGGGCGACGGGAGTCAAAGATCTCCAATACTAGATCACGACTATGGTGTAGTGATGATGAGGTGAATCAATATATATTTATTTGCATATAAATTTAAAAAATATATATATGTAGTATAGATCAGAGGTTCCCAAATTGGTCAATATCGACCCCCAGGGGTCGATTTTGCCCTGCAAAAGGTCGATGACAGCGAAAAATAAAATTGGGGGTCAATGAACTTTAAATGGAGGTCTACGAGAGTGGATCCCATTTAAGCAGGTCATCACTAAAATTTAGACATTTCGTAAATGTCATAATGCACCGAACACAGATTGTACCTATGTACTTTGTGACGAATCGAAGCCTTGAAGTGTAGAAGTGTTTTGTATGTTTTCAATTAATGTATTTTATTCTATTTAAGATATTAAAATGGAATTCCACCAAGTATTCTCTGTCAAAAATATTGATTTTCTGAATGTTACTATATTTGCATTTTGTGTGTTTTTAATTAATAAAGGCATAATTAACTTTACATGTATTTTAACTTTTTCATTTTTAAACCCACTGTACAGTAAACCATATGAAAGTGAGTTGTTCTATATAAGATGTCAAAAATATGTTTGAATTTGATGAATTTGTAAAAATTCAATATTAGCAAGGTCGACGAAAAACAGGAAAACTCGACAAGGGGTCGACGGGACAAAATAGTTTGGGAAACTATGGTATAGATTATGCTATACAATACTCGTTCGTTCATCCACAGACATTTATCAATTATAATTTATTCCGTAATTTTTAAATAAATTTCTTGCTAAAAATTGTATTATATCTACGTATTGACGGTTACACACACGCGTTACAAATAATATTTCGATGTATAAAATATCAAACGGGGATATTCCTGCAAGGGTTTTCCCCTCAATAACTGAATTTAATTATTCAGGCGTTGAACTCTCCGATAAGAATCCTTAGATATTCCATTCTTACACCCCCTACACTTATATGCGATTTCATCCCCCAGAAGTAGAAACTACAGGCGCACCCCCTCGCCCTAATGTCATTAAAGCTTCCCCTACCCCCTCCGCTGACAGCGCATTCATCAGGCGGGGGAGGGACGCCTTAATGGGAATCTACAAATTAAAGCTCCCCTCCGCCCCTGTCTTCGCTAAAAAGAAATGGGGGGTCTCAGGCGCCATCTTGCTTTTGCGTCGGGGGAGAGTGGGGAGGGAGAAACTCCGGGCGGATTTAATGAGCCGACGATCAGCCGGCCCTGGTTTAGTGCCAGCATCCATTTATATTTGATATTATTTAACACCTGATATGAACACTTTTCACTTATATATATATATAGTGTGTGTGTGAGATAGTAGTCGAGTAGAGAACAGTCGAGCTCTTCTAATTCATGAATCGAATAGATCACATTTACGTCTACCATAATTATATTCGTCTTTATTTGGATTTTTAAAAATACTAAAATTAAGCAACCTACAAAGACCGGGATAATTTATTACCCTACCTTAAAAATTGGGCTCACGTTTACAGTAGGTAAACGCTAATTTTCAGAGCAACGCTCAACAACCACGGACTAATTTTTTTTATGAACTTGTAATAAAAATAGTATTGATTATTGCTATACTTGCTGCTCACCAGGAATGGTGACACAAATATGAGAAATATTATTCTTACCCAAAAATAATCAAATGCGAAACCAATCAAATTAAAATGACATGTGTTTGAATATTTTTTGTGGGTAGCGTTTTATTTTAAGATTATAAAAAAAACTCATCCAATCAATTAAAAAAATCGGTGTTGGCATCAACGTTGTTAAAGACAAAATTGCCTCGACCAATATAATTCGGCAGTGACAACTCAATTTTCCAAGAGCCATGGGGTGGCCGTAATGGTAATTTTCCATCTTTATTACACGCACCTATTCATGGTGTAGAGTAAAGCTGAGAGAGGGTGACCATCAAGTGAGAGCTGCTTTCAGAATGAATCATTATTATTTCATGTTCGAAGGGGAGACATCCAAGCTCAGATAATCTGAACTTAAAGTATTTGCTGTGAATCGACCCCCAACAGAGTAACTGCGATGCTAAGAGTAGGAGCCTTCAAGATATCAGGCAGTTGTGGCAACCAAGTGGGTGTGCCAGACTCTGAATATGTTTGCGTTTGCCTTCTACACACTTTAATTTTGATTACAATATGTTTTTCAGCAATCGATTCGCACAAGAAACGACGAAAAAAATCCTCGAAAAAAAGCTTTGTCTTTTCTCAATTTCAATTTTACGTCGTTAAAGCATGAATAATGTTAACCAATGAACTACGGGGTGACTTAATTTTAGTTATGCCGATATTACGGCATTGCACTAAAGGGCAAGTCAATCAAAAGTTTAATGTATTTTAAAGTATTATTTCATTGCTTATAAAGAACAAGTGCAAGATAATCGTACACGATAATCAATATTATTTACAGTAAAAAGAGAAAAGGGATCTAATAACAAGTACATTTTGCAATAATACGACCGGCGGCTTGACGACCTCCCATTTTGTCATGTGATAATGTTTTAATATATTATATAAGCCAAGTTGTGGTCTAGTGGTTAGCACAGATGACGATGGAGCATTAGAGTTCTGATAATAAATAACTATTCGCGTTTTATTATTAATGCCTATACGTGTTATACACCGGTTAAACACTATAAGTATACAGTGTAATTTTAAAAGAATTGTTTATCTTAATTATTTATAAAACATAATATTAACAAGATTATAATATTTTGAACTATTTAATTAGAAATATATTTAATGGCAGTACAATACTGTGTGTATGCTTACAGGGGTGGTGAATTATCATTCTTACCTGTTGGGCATGAAAACTGGAAACTGGATTTTATTTCACTGATATTCTAATTTAATATGCACGTATGAAGCATCGCAGAATCAAAAAAAAAATTACTGCGAAATCAAATAAATTACGCATAATTTTAAACAGACAGTAGATTATCGATAATTGAAAATGACCTTCGTCTTCTTCGTTCACTGCACACGCTCTACTATTGTCTGATAATGTGTTATTGTAAAGACGATTTTTGACCGACTGATTGGCCTGCGATCCCATAGGGCACCTGGTGCAGGGTCCGAGCCTCCTCGAGTCCCCATGGACCACCCTCGGTTCCCACGGAGGGCTGGAACAGGTTACCTGCTTCCCGTCGGAGAGCCCCGGACTTAAGATACCTAATAATTTATACACCATGTGCGAGAGTATCATCATCCATGCGTCGTCGGCTTTTGACGGTCAAGAAAAAAAAAAAAAAAAAAAAAACTTGCAATAATGACTCTGAATACTTATATTAAGATATCTTTAAAATATCCGTTAAGTGAAATATGTTCGTTTTGGTGATTTTTCTCTTAAAACATTATGTTTCTTTCTTTATACCCAACAGTATTTGCTCTTTGGATTATAATAATTTGTAAGTTTAGTTAAAAAATAAATTAATAAAAATAAGTAAACGCTTGAAACGATACCTGTTAGAAAATAGAAGTAATCCATGTTTTCAGTATTATACGGTGAATTTAAAAGATATTTTTTTGATATTGGTTTGTCACATTTTAATTAGTTGTATAAAAATATTTATTAAGATATTATACGAATAAAAATTTGAAATATATTTTATGTAATGAAGGTACTAAAATTTACACAAAAAGTAAAAACCTTGTCCTAAGGGATTTTTTTATTTACTGGTAAAGTCTTAATCGTTGGTAGAGTTCATGTTCAAGAGGGATATGTAAAGGGTTTACTTCACGAATTTTTATTGTTATATCGAAAATAGAGAAATCCACATACGCTATCACCTAAGCCACATCTTTTAAGGCCCACAACCAGGCGACAGTCACACATCGTATTGTAGGCATAGCTTTTTATGTAAATAAACATAAAAGAAAATAAATAATTTTGAAATTACTTTAAGCATAGCTCTAAAAACTAAATTAACACAAAATAAAATTAAAAAACTCTCATTACTAGAAAACAGCAAAAGCAGAAATTAATTATGACTGTTGCATAATTTTTGTATATTCAATATTTTTGATTTCTCGGTGAAATTCAACTTTAATATTTTAAATATTTTTTTACATGTTTAATTTTATTGTTGACCGGTTTCGCAAACCTTTCGCATTGACATTACAAGTTACAATCTTCGCTCGTCAATGCCAGCGTGATGAGTTGGCAAAATCGGTCACCGAAAAAATTAAACCCGTGGAAAAAGCACAAAAATATTTTATTAAAATTTTATTATTTTTTTAATACGTAATAAAATAAAATATATTTTTTAGTAAAATAATTTAATTATTTATTTCACTAAGCGCGACTCGATAGCTAATATTTGATTTAATTTAATATTGTAGGTGTCCTATTCACCCACAGGTGGCAGTACAAGGCGAGCCGCGTGGTGCGGGGCTGGGCTAGGCTGGGCTCGGCTGGACTCGGCTGGGCTCGCCTGGAGTCTCTTGCGGCGACCTGCGCCTGTGTTCAGTGCTCAGAGCCTTAAGTCGCATGGCCGTCCTGTCAGATGATTTGCGTGATGGTTTTAAGAAATCTTCTCTTCCAGAGCTCTCGCAATGAGCCCAGAGCGATGCCCGTGTCGAGCTGGTGTATGCATTATCATTTATCGCAGTGAATAAATTATGAAGTCTGACACTATACGCGTTTTACGAGGTATTTCATTTCCTAATAATTGTAGTTATTTGATTATTCATATATCATATACATAATCCGAAAAACGCTTGATTTAATTATGTATTATTTATAATCACCTTAAATGCTAAGTGTCAAAATATTTTGTACTGTGAATGTATAGTTTTTTTAAAATAAAAACTGACATTGTTGAATTCAATATCTAAGTGACATTGTTATTAATTATATACAGATTTTGTTATATGGTACTTCCTAAGTTTTACTATTAATAAACATAGGGAAACCTAACATATTCCGATTTTCAGTTGTATTTAGTGTATCTAGTACTAAAAATAATAAAATTCATAGCTATTTGTACAAAATGATGTGCTCAAATCTTAGTTGTCAATAAAATAAGCTTTCATTGGTCTTGCGCTTTGACCTGCAGACACCGTAATCCATTGACTCGGGTATCTTTGTGAGCTCCGTCCGACCGTTGTATTTTGGATCACAAAGCCCTTCCCTATTTCATATAAGAACCCTTCGATAAAGATTTAGAAGAATAATTTTCATTTTTTGAATGATCACTATTAAATTTTTTTGGTCAGTCCGCATTTATTTTATTTTAGCATTATTAGTATACATATTTAGTCAATCGAAATGAGGAAAAATATCACATTGGCATAAATTATCCAAGTATTGTGTACATGATAAACCTGTTTGAATAAAAAGTGCAGATTCATTAAATAATATTTAATAATAATATAAGGGAAAACTTTAATAGAACTGGTGTTTATTTTGTAATACTCCATTTTATTACAATAAAATAAAACCAAATGGTTTTGGAGACTACGTTAATTTCACTATTAGTGAGAGCTCTTTCGCCAAACACGGCATCTTCAAGACTCAAGTCTTGAAGATGCCGTGTTCGGCGAAAGAGCTCTCACTAATAGTGAAATTAACGTAGTCTCCAAAACCATTTGGTTTTATTTTATTGTAATAAGGGAAAACATTGATTAGCATCTTTGGGAAGTTACATAGACTTTAACCCTTTCTACTCCATTGCCGACAATGTGTCGACATGGTAAATTCCTTTGAAACTCCATTGGCGACTATAGGTCGCCATAGTGCACCTTTTATTGTTTACCCTATAAGAAGTCTAGGTGCGTATTAGAGTAGGTATAAACCCTTTTTGTCAGTTTTGCAAAGTAATTGCTGCCATTCGGACGTATTCCCATAGTTAAATTATAAAAAAAAACAAACAAAAAAATGTCCGGAGTTCAAAAGGTTAAAAGTATTCAAATCAACGCTGAAAGCTGCATTTTGATTGTCATATGTCATGAATGTTTGAAACTCGTCAAATATTTATCAAGCAACCTAGTTACATCTTTCCACACTTACACATAAGGAATCAAATAGTCACTTACTTATACTAATGCTATAGCTCAATTGATAAAACCAACTGATGCAATAGTTGGTTTTATTTAATCCAGTACTGTTATATATTAAACGAAAATCCCAAGATTCTTCATTTTCATTTGTGTTATTTACAATAGTTGTTAGGGCTATGCTTTCAATATGGTGTGTGGCTGTCCCCTGATCCTGTGCACAAGTTGTGGAGCTTATAACGTGCGGCTTAGGTGGTAGCGAACACGAATTTCTATAGTTTTGTTATTGAGTTTGTATAGGGAAAAATATATGTGAAATAAAATCTATATTTAAATTAGATCTTCATTTTATGACGGTAATACATGGCCTACTTAATGTTAAAAAAATATAGTGTTTGAGAAATAATAATTTGCATTAGATTACAAAACATATCCTATATATTATCAACAGTGGTAGGGAGCTGTTTACCATGTTAATTGTACTTCGACTATCGCTAAAGACAAATTTCAAGAACCAAAATCAGTGGTGGCCGAAGCATCGACCGCGTAACTATTCCTAGTCACCCACCTGGCTAATATGTACACATCTCTGATGCCCGTCTCACATAGACTTGGTGAATAAATCATTATTTTCTCTTATTAAAATATCTTGATGTTGAATATGTTAATATTATCTATTTATTTTAACAAAAAACTTATTTTTGGATTTAAAATGCAATTTATATTATGATCATTTAACGTATATCATGTTAGTAGACTGCCGCCTATCAATAGTTTGTCCACCCCTGATCTAAATAAAGCATGTAATGATGTGCATTATTCAACTCGGTTTAAAGGATGACTTGTTTTTAAACCACAGACCAGTCAATTGGTAATCCGATGATTCAGATATTTTGCAAATCAAACCTAAAAAATTATAAAAGCATTATTTTAATAAATATCATAATATAATTATAAATAAAATAAGTGCTATTTTTCTATTTACTACATCTTGAAATTATTTTTTTTTTCAATACTACACTCTCTATAGAACCATATATAAAACTTCTATCTTATATGTTAATAAAATTATTCAATTAGTTAAAATAAAATAATTAAATATTATCAAAAATAAAAGTCAACAGAGGAATAAAACAAATAATTGAGGAAAAAAAAACGCTGATAAATTTTGAAAATATTTATTTTTGTAAATATTTTAATTAACAAGTAAACAAATTATTACTTGTAGTGAAACAAAAAACTATTAACATTCAAATGACAGAAAATGATAACCAATTAACATGTTCAAGAAAATACAATACATAGATTAATTAAAACTAATAACTAAAAAATATTCTACCTACTGTACCAAATTAACAGTTGCCATTGTCCTTACGAAGGTTTCCAACTTTAACTAAAATATTAAAATCAGATAGTTTACAAGGCGCTCTCACAGTCATTCGATCAGGGTGAGTTGTGTACACACTAGGTCTGGGGATGCCCCCTCCCAATCGACTCAACGCACCAAAATTACCCAAACCTCCACGACCTGTTTCCACAGAAACTGATCCGGAAATTTCAATGTCAGTGATAACCGTGGGTGTGACGATATGTTGGATTTCAACTGAGTAGCTGGCTGATGCAGATCCTCTGCGACCTTTGGGACCCCAGCCTCTACGCCCGCCGATGCCTCCCAGACCTCCGAGCCCATGTCCAAGACCGTGGCCGAGACCGAGTCCGCCGATTCCGTGTCCTCTCCTGCCACCTTCGATGGAAACTGATCCCGAGATTTCGATGTCAGTGATAACCGTGGGTGTGACGATTTGTTGGATTTCAACGGAGTAGCTTGCTGAAACAGATCCTCTGCGTCCTTTAGGTCCCCAGCCCCTACGGCCGCCGATGCCTCCCAGTCCTCCGTGTCCAAGTCCACCGAGTCCGTGTCCAAGACCGTGGCCGAGACCATGGCCGAGACCGAGTCCGCCGAGTCCGTGTCCTCTCCTGCCACCTTCGATGGAAACTGATCCGTAGATATCGATGTTAGTGATAACCGTGGGTGTGACGATTTGTTGGATTTCGACAGAGTAGCTTGCTGATACAGATCCTCTGCGTCCTTTAGGTCCCCAGCCCCTACGGCCGCCGATGCCTCCCAGTCCTCCGTGTCCAAGTTCACCTAGTCCGTGTCCAAGTCCACCGAGACCATGTCCAAGTCCACCGAGTCCGTGTCCAAGACCGTGACCGAGACCGTGCCCGCCGAGTCCGTGTCCTCTCCTGCCACCTTCGATGGAAACTGATCCGGAGATATCGATGTTAGTGATAACCGTGGGTGTGACGATTTGTTGGATTTCGACAGAGTAGCTTGCTGATACAGATCCTCTGCGTCCTTTAGGTCCCCAACCCCTACGGCCGCCGATGCCTCCCAGTCCTCCGTGTCCAAGTCCACCGAGTCCGTGTCCAAGACCGTGGCCGAGACCATGGCCGAGACCGAGTCCACCGAGTCCGTGTCCTCTCCTGCCACCTTCGATGGAAACTGATCCGGAGATATCGATGTTAGTGATAACCGTGGGTGTGACGATTTGTTGGATTTCGACAGAGTAGCTTGCTGATACAGATCCTCTGCGTCCTTTAGGTCCCCAGCCCCTACGGCCGCCAATGCCTCCAAGATGTCCAAGACCTCCAAGGCCACCGAGGCCTCCGATTCCACTATGATCACCAGATGAACCCCATCCGCCGTGTCCAAGTCCACCGAGTCCGTGTCCAAGACCGTGGCCGAGACCATGGCCGAGACCGAGTCCGCCGAGTCCGTGTCCTCTCCTGCCACCTTCGATGGAAACTGATCCGGAGATATCGATGTTAGTGATAACCGTGGGTGTGACGATTTGTTGAATTTCGACAGAGTAGCTTGCTGATACAGATCCTCTGCGTCCTTTAGGTCCCCAGCCCCTACGGCCGCCAATGCCTCCAAGATGTCCAAGACCTCCAAGGCCACCGAGGCCTCCGATTCCACTATGATCACCAGATGAACCCCATCCGCCGTGTCCAAGTCCACCGAGTCCGTGTCCAAGACCGTGGCCGAGACCATGGCCGAGACCGAGTCCGCCGAGTCCGTGTCCTCTCCTGCCACCTTCGATGGAAACTGATCCCGAGATTTCGATGTCAGTGATAACCGTGGGTGTGACGATTTGTTGGATTTCAACAGAGTAGCTTGCTGAAACAGATCCTCTGCGTCCTTTAGGTCCCCAGCCCTTACGGCCGCCGATGCCTCCCAGTCCTCCGTGTCCAAGTCCACCTAGTCCGTGTCCAAGTCCACCGAGACCATGTCCAAGTCCACCGAGTCCGTGTCCAAGACCGTGACCGAGACCGTGCCCGCCGAGTCCGTGTCCTCTCCTGCCACCTTCGATGGAAACTGATCCGGAGATATCGATGTTAGTGATAACCGTGGGTGTGACGATTTGTTGGATTTCGACAGAGTAGCTTGCTGATACAGATCCTCTGCGTCCTTTAGGTCCCCAGCCCCTACGGCCGCCAATGCCTCCAAGATGTCCAAGACCTCCAAGGCCACCGAGGCCTCCGATTCCACTATGATCACCAGATGAACCCCATCCGCCGTGTCCAAGTCCACCGAGTCCGTGTCCAAGACCGTGGCCGAGACCATGGCCGAGACCGAGTCCGCCGAGTCCGTGTCCTCTCCTGCCACCTTCGATGGAAACTGATCCGGAGATATCGATGTTAGTGATAACCGTGGGTGTGACGATTTGTTGGATTTCGACAGAGTAGCTTGCTGATACAGATCCTCTGCGTCCTTTAGGTCCCCAGCCCCTACGGCCGCCAATGCCTCCAAGATGTCCAAGACCTCCAAGGCCACCGAGGCCTCCGATTCCACTATGATCACCAGATGAACCCCATCCGCCGTGTCCAAGTCCACCGAGTCCGTGTCCAAGACCATGGCCGAGACCATGGCCGAGACCGAGTCCGCCGAGTCCGTGTCCTCTCCTGCCACCTTCAATGGAAACTGATCCCGAGATTTCGATGTCAGTGATAACCGTGGGTGTGACGATTTGTTGGATTTCAACGGAGTAGCTTGCTGAAACAGATCCTCTGCGTCCTTTAGGTCCCCAACCCCTACGGCCGCCGATGCCTCCCAGTCCTCCGTGTCCAAGTCCACCGAGTCCGTGTCCAAGACCGTGGCCGAGACCATGGCCGAGACCGAGTCCGCCGAGTCCGTGTCCTCTCCTGCCACCTTCGATGGAAACTGATCCGGAGATATCGATGTTAGTGATAACCGTGGGTGTGACGATTTGTTGGATTTCGACAGAGTAGCTTGCTGATACAGATCCTCTGCGTCCTTTAGGTCCCCAGCCCCTACGGCCGCCAATGCCTCCAAGATGTCCAAGACCTCCAAGGCCACCGAGGCCTCCGATTCCACTATGATCACCAGATGAACCCCATCCGCCGTGTCCAAGTCCACCGAGTCCGTGTCCAAGACCGTGGCCGAGACCATGGCCGAGACCGAGTCCGCCGAGTCCGTGTCCTCTCCTGCCACCTTCGATGGAAACTGATCCGGAGATATCGATGTTAGTGATAACCGTGGGTGTGACGATTTGTTGAATTTCGACAGAGTAGCTTGCTGATACAGATCCTCTGCGTCCTTTAGGTCCCCAGCCCCTACGGCCGCCAATGCCTCCAAGATGTCCAAGACCTCCAAGGCCACCGAGGCCTCCGATTCCACTATGATCACCAGATGAACCCCATCCGCCGTGTCCAAGTCCACCGAGTCCGTGTCCAAGACCGTGGCCGAGACCATGGCCGAGACCGAGTCCGCCGAGTCCGTGTCCTCTCCTGCCACCTTCGATGGAAACTGATCCCGAGATTTCGATGTCAGTGATAACCGTGGGTGTGACGATTTGTTGGATTTCAACAGAGTAGCTTGCTGAAACAGATCCTCTGCGTCCTTTAGGTCCCCAGCCCTTACGGCCGCCGATGCCTCCCAGTCCTCCGTGTCCAAGTCCACCTAGTCCGTGTCCAAGTCCACCGAGACCATGTCCAAGTCCACCGAGTCCGTGTCCAAGACCGTGACCGAGACCGTGCCCGCCGAGTCCGTGTCCTCTCCTGCCACCTTCGATGGAAACTGATCCGGAGATATCGATGTTAGTGATAACCGTGGGTGTGACGATTTGTTGGATTTCGACAGAGTAGCTTGCTGATACAGATCCTCTGCGTCCTTTAGGTCCCCAGCCCCTACGGCCGCCAATGCCTCCAAGATGTCCAAGACCTCCAAGGCCACCGAGGCCTCCGATTCCACTATGATCACCAGATGAACCACATCCGCCGTGTCCAAGTCCACCGAGTCCGTGTCCAAGACCGTGGCCGAGACCATGGCCGAGACCGAGTCCGCCGAGTCCGTGTCCTCTCCTGCCACCTTCGATGGAAACTGATCCGGAGATATCGATGTTAGTGATAACCGTGGGTGTGACGATTTGTTGGATTTCGACAGAGTAGCTTGCTGATACAGATCCTCTGCGTCCTTTAGGTCCCCAGCCCCTACGGCCGCCAATGCCTCCAAGATGTCCAAGACCTCCAAGGCCACCGAGGCCTCCGATTCCACTATGATCACCAGATGAACCCCATCCGCCGTGTCCAAGTCCACCGAGTCCGTGTCCAAGACCGTGGCCGAGACCATGGCCGAGACCGAGTCCGCCGAGTCCGTGTCCTCTCCTGCCACCTTCGATGGAAACTGATCCGGAGATATCGATGTTAGTGATAACCGTGGGTGTGACGATTTGTTGAATTTCGACAGAGTAGCTTGCTGATACAGATCCTCTGCGTCCTTTAGGTCCCCAGCCCCTACGGCCGCCAATGCCTCCAAGATGTCCAAGACCTCCAAGGCCACCGAGGCCTCCGATTCCACTATGATCACCAGATGAACCCCATCCGCCGTGTCCAAGTCCACCGAGTCCGTGTCCAAGACCGTGGCCGAGACCATGGCCGAGACCGAGTCCGCCGAGTCCGTGTCCTCTCCTGCCACCTTCGATGGAAACTGATCCCGAGATTTCGATGTCAGTGATAACCGTGGGTGTGACGATTTGTTGGATTTCAACAGAGTAGCTTGCTGAAACAGATCCTCTGCGTCCTTTAGGTCCCCAGCCCTTACGGCCGCCGATGCCTCCCAGTCCTCCGTGTCCAAGTCCACCTAGTCCGTGTCCAAGTCCACCGAGACCATGTCCAAGTCCACCGAGTCCGTGTCCAAGACCGTGACCGAGACCGTGCCCGCCGAGTCCGTGTCCTCTCCTGCCACCTTCGATGGAAACTGATCCGGAGATATCGATGTTAGTGATAACCGTGGGTGTGACGATTTGTTGGATTTCGACAGAGTAGCTTGCTGATACAGATCCTCTGCGTCCTTTAGGTCCCCAGCCCTTACGGCCGCCAATGCCTCCAAGATGTCCAAGACCTCCAAGGCCACCGAGGCCTCCGATTCCACTATGATCACCAGATGAACCCCATCCGCCGTGTCCAAGTCCACCGAGTCCGTGTCCAAGACCGTGGCCGAGACCATGGCCGAGACCGAGTCCGCCGAGTCCGTGTCCTCTCCTGCCACCTTCGATGGAAACTGATCCGGAGATATCGATGTTAGTGATAACCGTGGGTGTGACGATTTGTTGGATTTCGACAGAGTAGCTTGCTGATACAGATCCTCTGCGTCCTTTAGGTCCCCAGCCCCTACGGCCGCCAATGCCTCCAAGATGTCCAAGACCTCCAAGGCCACCGAGGCCTCCGATTCCACTATGATCACCAGATGAACCCCATCCGCCGTGTCCAAGTCCACCGAGTCCGTGTCCAAGACCGTGGCCGAGACCATGGCCGAGACCGAGTCCGCCGAGTCCGTGTCCTCTCCTGCCACCTTCGATGGAAACTGATCCCGAGATTTCGATGTCAGTGATAACCGTGGGTGTGACGATTTGTTGGATTTCAACAGAGTAGCTTGCTGAAACAGATCCTCTGCGTCCTTTAGGTCCCCAGCCCTTACGGCCGCCGATGCCTCCCAGTCCTCCGTGTCCAAGTCCACCTAGTCCGTGTCCAAGTCCACCGAGACCATGTCCAAGTCCACCGAGTCCGTGTCCAAGACCGTGACCGAGACCGTGCCCGCCGAGTCCGTGTCCTCTCCTGCCACCTTCGATGGAAACTGATCCGGAGATATCGATGTTAGTGATAACCGTGGGTGTGACGATTTGTTGGATTTCGACAGAGTAGCTTGCTGATACAGATCCTCTGCGTCCTTTAGGTCCCCAGCCCCTACGGCCGCCAATGCCTCCAAGATGTCCAAGACCTCCAAGGCCACCGAGGCCTCCGATTCCACTATGATCACCAGATGAACCACATCCGCCGTGTCCAAGTCCACCGAGTCCGTGTCCAAGACCGTGGCCGAGACCATGGCCGAGACCGAGTCCGCCGAGTCCGTGTCCTCTCCTGCCACCTTCGATGGAAACTGATCCGGAGATATCGATGTTAGTGATAACCGTGGGTGTGTCGATTTGTTGGATTTCGACAGAGTAGCTTGCTGATACAGATCCTCTGCGTCCTTTAGGTCCCCAGCCCCTACGGCCGCCAATGCCTCCAAGATGTCCAAGACCTCCAAGGCCACCGAGGCCTCCGATTCCACTATGATCACCAGATGAACCCCATCCGCCGTGTCCAAGTCCACCGAGTCCGTGTCCAAGACCGTGGCCGAGACCATGGCCGAGACCGAGTCCGCCGAGTCCGTGTCCTCTCCTGCCACCTTCGATGGAAACTGATCCGGAGATATCGATGTTAGTGATAACCGTGGGTGTGACGATTTGTTGAATTTCGACAGAGTAGCTTGCTGATACAGATCCTCTGCGTCCTTTAGGTCCCCAGCCCCTACGGCCGCCAATGCCTCCAAGATGTCCAAGACCTCCAAGGCCACCGAGGCCTCCGATTCCACTATGATCACCAGATGAACCCCATCCGCCGTGTCCAAGTCCACCGAGTCCGTGTCCAAGACCGTGGCCGAGACCATGGCCGAGACCGAGTCCGCCGAGTCCGTGTCCTCTCCTGCCACCTTCGATGGAAACTGATCCCGAGATTTCGATGTCAGTGATAACCGTGGGTGTGACGATTTGTTGGATTTCAACAGAGTAGCTTGCTGAAACAGATCCTCTGCGTCCTTTAGGTCCCCAGCCCTTACGGCCGCCGATGCCTCCCAGTCCTCCGTGTCCAAGTCCACCTAGTCCGTGTCCAAGTCCACCGAGACCATGTCCAAGTCCACCGAGTCCGTGTCCAAGACCGTGACCGAGACCGTGCCCGCCGAGTCCGTGTCCTCTCCTGCCACCTTCGATGGAAACTGATCCGGAGATATCGATGTTAGTGATAACCGTGGGTGTGACGATTTGTTGGATTTCGACAGAGTAGCTTGCTGATACAGATCCTCTGCGTCCTTTAGGTCCCCAGCCCTTACGGCCGCCAATGCCTCCAAGATGTCCAAGACCTCCAAGGCCACCGAGGCCTCCGATTCCACTATGATCACCAGATGAACCCCATCCGCCGTGTCCAAGTCCACCGAGTCCGTGTCCAAGACCGTGGCCGAGACCATGGCCGAGACCGAGTCCGCCGAGTCCGTGTCCTCTCCTGCCACCTTCGATGGAAACTGATCCGGAGATATCGATGTTAGTGATAACCGTGGGTGTGACGATTTGTTGGATTTCGACAGAGTAGCTTGCTGATACAGATCCTCTGCGTCCTTTAGGTCCCCAGCCCCTACGGCCGCCAATGCCTCCAAGATGTCCAAGACCTCCAAGGCCACCGAGGCCTCCGATTCCACTATGATCACCAGATGAACCCCATCCGCCGTGTCCAAGTCCACCGAGTCCGTGTCCAAGACCGTGGCCGAGACCATGGCCGAGACCGAGTCCGCCGAGTCCGTGTCCTCTCCTGCCACCTTCGATGGAAACTGAACCCGAGATTTCGATGTCAGTGATAACCGTGGGTGTGACGATTTGTTGGATTTCAACAGAGTAGCTTGCTGAAACAGATCCTCTGCGTCCTTTAGGTCCCCAGCCCTTACGGCCGCCGATGCCTCCCAGTCCTCCGTGTCCAAGTCCACCTAGTCCGTGTCCAAGACCACCGAGACCATGTCCAAGTCCACCGAGTCCGTGTCCAAGACCGTGACCGAGACCGTGCCCGCCGAGTCCGTGTCCTCTCCTGCCACCTTCGATGGAAACTGATCCGGAGATATCGATGTTAGTGATAACCGTGGGTGTGACGATTTGTTGGATTTCAACAGAGTAGCTTGCTGATACAGATCCTCTGCGTCCTTTAGGTCCCCAGCCCCTACGGCCGCCAATGCCTCCAAGATGTCCAAGACCTCCAAGGCCACCGAGGCCTCCGATTCCACTATGATCACCAGATGAACCCCATCCGCCGTGTCCAAGTCCACCGAGTCCGTGTCCAAGACCGTAGCCGAGACCATGGCCGAGACCGAGTCCGCCGAGTCCGTGTCCTCTCCTGCCACCTTCGATGGAAACTGATCCGGAGATATCGATGTTAGTGATAACCGTGGGTGTGACGATTTGTTGAATTTCGACAGAGTAGCTTGCTGATACAGATCCTCTGCGTCCTTTAGGTCCCCAGCCCCTACGGCCGCCAATGCCTCCAAGATGTCCAAGACCTCCAAGGCCACCGAGGCCTCCGATTCCACTATGATCACCAGATGAACCCCATCCGCCGTGTCCAAGTCCACCGAGTCCGTGTCCAAGACCGTGGCCGAGACCATGGCCGAGACCGAGTCCGCCGAGTCCGTGTCCTCTCCTGCCACCTTCGATGGAAACTGATCCGGAGATATCGATGTTAGTGATAACCGTGGGTGTGACGATTTGTTGAATTTCGACAGAGTAGCTTGCTGATACAGATCCTCTGCGTCCTTTAGGTCCCCAGCCCCTACGGCCGCCAATGCCTCCAAGATGTCCAAGACCTCCAAGGCCACCGAGGCCTCCGATTCCACTATGATCTCCAGATGAACCCCATCCGCCGTGTCCAAGTCCACCGAGTCCGTGTCCAAGACCGTGGCCGAGACCATGGCCGAGACCGAGTCCGCCGAGTCCGTGTCCTCTCCTGCCACCTTCGATGGAAACTGATCCCGAGATTTCGATGTCAGTGATAACCGTGGGTGTGACGATTTGTTGGATTTCAACAGAGTAGCTTGTTGAAACAGATCCTCTGCGTCCTTTAGGTCCCCAGCCCTTACGGCCGCCGATGCCTCCCAGTCCTCCGTGTCCAAGTCCACCTAGTCCGTGTCCAAGTCCACCGAGACCATGTCCAAGTCCACCGAGTCCGTGTCCAAGACCGTGACCGAGACCGTGCCCGCCGAGTCCGTGTCCTCTCCTGCCACCTTCGATGGAAACTGATCCGGAGATATCGATGTTAGTGATAACCGTGGGTGTGACGATTTGTTGGATTTCGACAGAGTAGCTTGCTGATACAGATCCTCTGCGTCCTTTAGGTCCCCAGCCCCTACGGCCGCCAATGCCTCCAAGATGTCCAAGACCTCCAAGGCCACCGAGGCCTCCGATTCCACTATGATCACCAGATGAACCCCATCCGCCGTGTCCAAGTCCACCGAGTCCGTGTCCAAGACCGTGGCCGAGACCATGGCCGAGACCGAGTCCGCCGAGTCCGTGTCCTCTCCTGCCACCTTCGATGGAAACTGATCCCGAGATTTCGATGTCAGTGATAACCGTGGGTGTGACGATTTGTTGGATTTCAACAGAGTAGCTTGCTGAAACAGATCCTCTGCGTCCTTTAGGTCCCCAGCCCTTACGGCCGCCGATGCCTCCCAGTCCTCCGTGTCCAAGTCCACCTAGTCCGTGTCCAAGTCCACCGAGACCATGTCCAAGTCCACCGAGTCCGTGTCCAAGACCGTGACCGAGACCGTGCCCGCCGAGTCCGTGTCCTCTCCTGCCACCTTCGATGGAAACTGATCCGGAGATATCGATGTTAGTGATAACCGTGGGTGTGACGATTTGTTGGATTTCGACAGAGTAGCTTGCTGATACAGATCCTCTGCGTCCTTTAGGTCCCCAGCCCCTAAGGCCGCCAATGCCTCCAAGATGTCCAAGACCTCCAAGGCCACCAAGGCCTCCGATTCCACTATGATCACCAGATGAACCCCATCCGCCGTGTCCAAGTCCACCGAGTCCGTGTCCAAGACCGTGGCCGAGACCATGGCCGAGACCGAGTCCGCCGAGTCCGTGTCCTCTCCTGCCACCTTCGATGGAAACTGATCCCGAGATTTCGATGTCAGTGATAACCGTGGGTGTGACGATTTGTTGGATTTCAACAGAGTAGCTTGCTGAAACAGATCCTCTGCGTCCTTTAGGTCCCCAGCCCCTACGGCCGCCGATGCCTCCCAGTCCTCCGTGTCCAAGTCCACCTAGTCCGTGTCCAAGTCCACCGAGACCATGTCCAAGTCCACCGAGTCCGTGTCCAAGACCGTGACCGAGACCGTGCCCGCCGAGTCCGTGTCCTCTCCTGCCACCTTCGATGGAAACTGATCCGGAGATATCGATGTTAGTGATAACCGTGGGTGTGACGATTTGTTGGATTTCGACAGAGTAGCTTGCTGATACAGATCCTCTGCGTCCTTTAGGTCCCCAGCCCCTACGGCCGCCAATGCCTCCAAGATGTCCAAGACCTCCAAGGCCACCGAGGCCTCCGATTCCACTATGATCACCAGATGAACCCCATCCGCCGTGTCCAAGTCCACCGAGTCCGTGTCCAAGACCGTGGCCGAGACCATGGCCGAGACCGAGTCCGCCGAGTCCGTGTCCTCTCCTGCCACCTTCGATGGAAACTGATCCCGAGATTTCGATGTCAGTGATAACCGTGGGTGTGACGATTTGTTGGATTTCGACAGAGTAGCTTGCTGATACAGATCCTCTGCGTCCTTTAGGTCCCCAGCCCCTACGGCCGCCAATGCCTCCAAGATGTCCAAGACCTCCAAGGCCACCGAGGCCTCCGATTCCACTATGATCACCAGATGAACCCCATCCGCCGTGTCCAAGTCCACCGAGTCCGTGTCCAAGACCGTGGCCGAGACCGAGTCCGCCGAGTCCGTGTCCTCTCCTGCCACCTTCGATGGAAACTGATCCCGAGATTTCGATGTCAGTGATAACCGTGGGTGTGACGATTTGTTGGATTTCAACAGAGTAGCTTGCTGAAACAGATCCTCTGCGTCCTTTAGGTCCCCAGCCCCTACGGCCGCCGATGCCTCCCAGTCCTCCGTGTCCAAGTCCACCTAGTCCGTGTCCAAGTCCACCGAGACCATGTCCAAGTCCACCGAGTCCGTGTCCAAGACCGTGACCGAGACCGTGCCCGCCGAGTCCGTGTCCTCTCCTGCCACCTTCGATGGAAACTGATCCGGAGATATCGATGTTAGTGATAACCGTGGGTGTGACGATTTGTTGGATTTCGACAGAGTAGCTTGCTGATACAGATCCTCTGCGTCCTTTAGGTCCCCAGCCCCTACGGCCGCCAATGCCTCCAAGATGTCCAAGACCTCCAAGGCCACCGAGGCCTCCGATTCCACTATGATCACCAGATGAACCCCATCCGCCGTGTCCAAGTCCACCGAGTCCGTGTCCAAGACCGTGGCCGAGACCATGGCCGAGACCGAGTCCGCCGAGTCCGTGTCCTCTCCTGCCACCTTCGATGGAAACTGATCCCGAGATTTCGATGTCAGTGATAACCGTGGGTGTGACGATTTGTTGGATTTCGACAGAGTAGCTTGCTGATACAGATCCTCTGCGTCCTTTAGGTCCCCAGCCCCTACGGCCGCCAATGCCTCCAAGATGTCCAAGACCTCCAAGGCCACCGAGGCCTCCGATTCCACTATGATCACCAGATGAACCCCATCCGCCGTGTCCAAGTCCACCGAGTCCGTGTCCAAGACCGTGGCCGAGACCATGGCCGAGACCGAGACCGCCGAGTCCGTGTCCTCTCCTGCCACCTTCGATGGAAACTGATCCGGAGATATCGATGTTAGTGATAACCGTGGGTGTGACGATTTGTTGAATTTCGACAGAGTAGCTTGCTGATACAGATCCTCTGCGTCCTTTAGGTCCCCAGCCCCTACGGCCGCCGATGCCTCCCAGTCCTCCGTGTCCAAGTCCACCTAGTCCGTGTCCAAGACCACCGAGACCATGTCCAAGTCCACCGAGTCCGTGTCCAAGACCGTGACCGAGACCGTGCCCGCCGAGTCCGTGTCCTCTCCTGCCACCTTCGATGGAAACTGATCCGGAGATATCGATGTTAGTGATAACCGTGGGTGTGACGATTTGTTGGATTTCAACAGAGTAGCTTGCTGATACAGATCCTCTGCGTCCTTTAGGTCCCCAGCCCCTACGGCCGCCAATGCCTCCAAGATGTCCAAGACCTCCAAGGCCACCGAGGCCTCCGATTCCACTATGATCACCAGATGAACCCCATCCGCCGTGTCCAAGTCCACCGAGTCCGTGTCCAAGACCGTAGCCGAGACCATGGCCGAGACCGAGTCCGCCGAGTCCGTGTCCTCTCCTGCCACCTTCGATGGAAACTGATCCGGAGATATCGATGTTAGTGATAACCGTGGGTGTGACGATTTGTTGAATTTCGACAGAGTAGCTTGCTGATACAGATCCTCTGCGTCCTTTAGGTCCCCAGCCCCTACGGCCGCCAATGCCTCCAAGATGTCCAAGACCTCCAAGGCCACCGAGGCCTCCGATTCCACTATGATCACCAGATGAACCCCATCCGCCGTGTCCAAGTCCACCGAGTCCGTGTCCAAGACCGTGGCCGAGACCATGGCCGAGACCGAGTCCGCCGAGTCCGTGTCCTCTCCTGCCACCTTCGATGGAAACTGATCCGGAGATATCGATGTTAGTGATAACCGTGGGTGTGACGATTTGTTGAATTTCGACAGAGTAGCTTGCTGATACAGATCCTCTGCGTCCTTTAGGTCCCCAGCCCCTACGGCCGCCAATGCCTCCAAGATGTCCGAGACCTCCAAGGCCACCGAGGCCTCCGATTCCACTATGATCTCCAGATGAACCCCATCCGCCGTGTCCAAGTCCACCGAGTCCGTGTCCAAGACCGTGGCCGAGACCATGGCCGAGACCGAGTCCGCCGAGTCCGTGTCCTCTCCTGCCACCTTCGATGGAAACTGATCCCGAGATTTCGATGTCAGTGATAACCGTGGGTGTGACGATTTGTTGGATTTCGACAGAGTAGCTTGCTGAAACAGATCCTCTGCGTCCTTTAGGTCCCCAGCCCTTACGGCCGCCGATGCCTCCCAGTCCTCCGTGTCCAAGTCCACCTAGTCCGTGTCCAAGTCCACCGAGACCATGTCCAAGTCCACCGAGTCCGTGTCCAAGACCGTGACCGAGACCGTGCCCGCCGAGTCCGTGTCCTCTCCTGCCACCTTCGATGGAAACTGATCCGGAGATATCGATGTTAGTGATAACCGTGGGTGTGACGATTTGTTGGATTTCGACAGAGTAGCTTGCTGATACAGATCCTCTGCGTCCTTTAGGTCCCCAGCCCCTACGGCCGCCAATGCCTCCAAGATGTCCAAGACCTCCAAGGCCACCGAGGCCTCCGATTCCACTATGATCACCAGATGAACCCCATCCGCCGTGTCCAAGTCCACCGAGTCCGTGTCCAAGACCGTGGCCGAGACCATGGCCGAGACCGAGTCCGCCGAGTCCGTGTCCTCTCCTGCCACCTTCGATGGAAACTGATCCCGAGATTTCGATGTCAGTGATAACCGTGGGTGTGACGATTTGTTGGATTTCAACAGAGTAGCTTGCTGAAACAGATCCTCTGCGTCCTTTAGGTCCCCAGCCCTTACGGCCGCCGATGCCTCCCAGTCCTCCGTGTCCAAGTCCACCTAGTCCGTGTCCAAGTCCACCGAGACCATGTCCAAGTCCACCGAGTCCGTGTCCAAGACCGTGACCGAGACCGTGCCCGCCGAGTCCGTGTCCTCTCCTGCCACCTTCGATGGAAACTGATCCGGAGATATCGATGTTAGTGATAACCGTGGGTGTGACGATTTGTTGGATTTCGACAGAGTAGCTTGCTGATACAGATCCTCTGCGTCCTTTAGGTCCCCAGCCCCTAAGGCCGCCAATGCCTCCAAGATGTCCAAGACCTCCAAGGCCACCAAGGCCTCCGATTCCACTATGATCACCAGATGAACCCCATCCGCCGTGTCCAAGTCCACCGAGTCCGTGTCCAAGACCGTGGCCGAGACCATGGCCGAGACCGAGTCCGCCGAGTCCGTGTCCTCTCCTGCCACCTTCGATGGAAACTGATCCCGAGATTTCGATGTCAGTGATAACCGTGGGTGTGACGATTTGTTGGATTTCAACAGAGTAGCTTGCTGAAACAGATCCTCTGCGTCCTTTAGGTCCCCAGCCCCTACGGCCGCCGATGCCTCCCAGTCCTCCGTGTCCAAGTCCACCTAGTCCGTGTCCAAGTCCACCGAGACCATGTCCAAGTCCACCGAGTCCGTGTCCAAGACCGTGACCGAGACCGTGCCCGCCGAGTCCGTGTCCTCTCCTGCCACCTTCGATGGAAACTGATCCGGAGATATCGATGTTAGTGATAACCGTGGGTGTGACGATTTGTTGGATTTCGACAGAGTAGCTTGCTGATACAGATCCTCTGCGTCCTTTAGGTCCCCAGCCCCTACGGCCGCCAATGCCTCCAAGATGTCCAAGACCTCCAAGGCCACCAAGGCCTCCGATTCCACTATGATCACCAGATGAACCCCATCCGCCGTGTCCAAGTCCACCGAGTCCGTGTCCAAGACCGTGGCCGAGACCATGGCCGAGACCGAGTCCACCGAGTCCGTGTCCTCTCCTGCCACCTTCGATGGAAACTGATCCCGAGATTTCGATGTCAGTGATAACCGTGGGTGTGACGATTTGTTGGATTTCGACAGAGTAGCTTGCTGATACAGATCCTCTGCGTCCTTTAGGTCCCCAGCCCCTACGGCCGCCAATGCCTCCAAGATGTCCAAGACCTCCAAGGCCACCGAGGCCTCCGATTCCACTATGATCACCAGATGAACCCCATCCGCCGTGTCCAAGTCCACCGAGTCCGTGTCCAAGACCGTGGCCGAGACCATGGCCGAGACCGAGACCGCCGAGTCCGTGTCCTCTCCTGCCACCTTCGATGGAAACTGATCCGGAGATATCGATGTTAGTGATAACCGTGGGTGTGACGATTTGTTGAATTTCGACAGAGTAGCTTGCTGATACAGATCCTCTGCGTCCTTTAGGTCCCCAGCCCCTACGGCCGCCAATGCCTCCAAGATGTCCAAGACCTCCAAGGCCACCGAGGCCTCCGATTCCACTATGATCACCAGATGAACCCCATCCGCCGTGTCCAAGTCCACCGAGTCCGTGTCCAAGACCGTGGCCGAGACCATGGCCGAGACCGAGTCCGCCGAGTCCGTGTCCTCTCCTGCCACCTTCGATGGAAACTGATCCGGAGATATCGATGTTAGTGATAACCGTGGGTGTGACGATTTGTTGAATTTCGACAGAGTAGCTTGCTGATACAGATCCTCTGCGTCCTTTAGGTCCCCAGCCCCTACGGCCGCCAATGCCTCCAAGATGTCCAAGACCTCCAAGGCCACCGAGGCCTCCGATTCCACTATGATCACCAGATGAACCCCATCCGCCGTGTCCAAGTCCACCGAGTCCGTGTCCAAGACCGTGGCCGAGACCATGGCCGAGACCGAGTCCGCCGAGTCCGTGTCCTCTCCTGCCACCTTCGATGGAAACTGATCCCGAGATTTCGATGTCAGTGATAACCGTGGGTGTGACGATTTGTTGGATTTCAACAGAGTAGCTTGCTGAGACAGATCCTCTGCGTCCTTTAGGTCCCCAGCCCTTACGGCCGCCGATGCCTCCCAGTCCTCCGTGTCCAAGTCCACCGAGTCCGTGTCCAAGACCGTGGCCGAGACCATGGCCGAGACCGAGTCCGCCGAGTCCGTGTCCTCTCCTGCCACCTTCGATGGAAACTGATCCGGAGATATCGATGTTAGTGATAACCGTGGGTGTGACGATTTGTTGAATTTCGACAGAGTAGCTTGCTGATACAGATCCTCTGCGTCCTTTAGGTCCCCAGCCCCTACGGCCGCCAATGCCTCCAAGATGTCCAAGACCTCCAAGGCCACCGAGGCCTCCGATTCCACTATGATCACCAGATGAACCCCATCCGCCGTGTCCAAGTCCACCGAGTCCGTGTCCAAGACCGTGGCCGAGACCATGGCCGAGACCGAGTCCGCCGAGTCCGTGTCCTCTCCTGCCACCTTCGATGGAAACTGATCCGGAGATATCGATGTTAGTGATAACCGTGGGTGTGACGATTTGTTGAATTTCGACAGAGTAGCTTGCTGATACAGATCCTCTGCGTCCTTTAGGTCCCCAGCCCCTACGGCCGCCAATGCCTCCAAGATGTCCAAGACCTCCAAGGCCACCGAGGCCTTCGATTCCACTATGATCACCAGATGAACCCCATCCGCCGTGTCCAAGTCCACCGAGTCCGTGTCCAAGACCGTGGCCGAGACCATGGCCGAGACCGAGTCCGCCGAGTCCGTGTCCTCTCCTGCCACCTTCGATGGAAACTGATCCCGAGATTTCGATGTCAGTGATAACCGTGGGTGTGACGATTTGTTGGATTTCAACAGAGTAGCTTGCTGAAACAGATCCTCTGCGTCCTTTAGGTCCCCAGCCCTTACGGCCGCCGATGCCTCCCAGTCCTCCGTGTCCAAGTCCACCTAGTCCGTGTCCAAGTCCACCGAGACCATGTCCAAGTCCACCGAGTCCGTGTCCAAGACCGTGACCGAGACCGTGCCCGCCGAGTCCGTGTCCTCTCCTGCCACCTTCGATGGAAACTGATCCGGAGATATCGATGTTAGTGATAACCGTGGGTGTGACGATTTGTTGAATTTCGACAGAGTAGCTTGCTGATACAGATCCTCTGCGTCCTTTAGGTCCCCAGCCCCTACGGCCGCCAATGCCTCCAAGATGTCCAAGACCTCCAAGGCCACCGAGGCCTCCGATTCCACTATGATCACCAGATGAACCCCATCCGCCGTGTCCAAGTCCACCGAGTCCGTGTCCAAGACCGTGGCCGAGACCATGGCCGAGACCGAGTCCGCCGAGTCCGTGTCCTCTCCTGCCACCTTCGATGGAAACTGATCCGGAGATATCGATGTTAGTGATAACCGTGGGTGTGACGATTTGTTGAATTTCGACAGAGTAGCTTGCTGATACAGATCCTCTGCGTCCTTTAGGTCCCCAGCCCCTACGGCCGCCAATGCCTCCAAGATGTCCAAGACCTCCAAGGCCACCGAGGCCTCCGATTCCACTATGATCACCAGATGAACCCCATCCGCCGTGTCCAAGTCCACCGAGTCCGTGTCCAAGACCGTGGCCGAGACCATGGCCGAGACCGAGTCCGCCGAGTCCGTGTCCTCTCCTGCCACCTTCGATGGAAACTGATCCGGAGATATCGATGTTAGTGATAACCGTGGGTGTGACGATTTGTTGAATTTCGACAGAGTAGCTTGCTGATACAGATCCTCTGCGTCCTTTAGGTCCCCAGCCCCTACGGCCGCCAATGCCTCCAAGATGTCCAAGACCTCCAAGGCCACCGAGGCCTCCGATTCCACTATGATCACCAGATGAACCCCATCCGCCGTGTCCAAGTCCACCGAGTCCGTGTCCAAGACCGTGGCCGAGACCATGGCCGAGACCGAGTCCGCCGAGTCCGTGTCCTCTCCTGCCACCTTCGATGGAAACTGATCCCGAGATTTCGATGTCAGTGATAACCGTGGGTGTGACGATTTGTTGGATTTCAACAGAGTAGCTTGCTGAAACAGATCCTCTGCGTCCTTTAGGTCCCCAGCCCTTACGGCCGCCGATGCCTCCCAGTCCTCCGTGTCCAAGTCCACCTAGTCCGTGTCCAAGTCCACCGAGACCATGTCCAAGTCCACCGAGTCCGTGTCCAAGACCGTGACCGAGACCGTGCCCGCCGAGTCCGTGTCCTCTCCTGCCACCTTCGATGGAAACTGATCCGGAGATATCGATGTTAGTGATAACCGTGGGTGTGACGATTTGTTGGATTTCGACAGAGTAGCTTGCTGATACAGATCCTCTGCGTCCTTTAGGTCCCCAGCCCCTACGGCCGCCAATGCCTCCAAGATGTCCAAGACCTCCAAGGCCACCGAGGCCTCCGATTCCACTATGATCACCAGATGAACCCCATCCGCCGTGTCCAAGTCCACCGAGTCCGTGTCCAAGACCGTGGCCGAGACCATGGCCGAGACCGAGTCCGCCGAGTCCGTGTCCTCTCCTGCCACCTTCGATGGAAACTGATCCGGAGATATCGATGTTAGTGATAACCGTGGGTGTGACGATTTGTTGGATTTCGACAGAGTAGCTTGCTGAAACAGATCCTCTGCGTCCTTTAGGTCCCCAGCCCTTACGGCCGCCGATGCCTCCCAGTCCTCCGTGTCCAAGTCCACCTAGTCCGTGTCCAAGTCCACCGAGACCATGTCCAAGTCCACCGAGTCCGTGTCCAAGACCGTGACCGAGACCGTGCCCGCCGAGTCCGTGTCCTCTCCTGCCACCTTCGATGGAAACTGATCCGGAGATATCGATGTTAGTGATAACCGTGGGTGTGACGATTTGTTGGATTTCGACAGAGTAGCTTGCTGATACAGATCCTCTGCGTCCTTTAGGTCCCCAGCCCCTACGGCCGCCAATGCCTCCAAGATGTCCAAGACCTCCAAGGCCACCGAGGCCTCCGATTCCACTATGATCACCAGATGAACCCCATCCGCCGCGTCCAAGTCCACCGAGTCCGTGTCCAAGACCGTGGCCGAGACCATGGCCGAGACCGAGTCCGCCGAGTCCGTGTCCTCTCCTGCCACCTTCGATGGAAACTGATCCGGAGATATCGATGTTAGTGATAACCGTGGGTGTGACGATTTGTTGAATTTCGACAGAGTAGCTAGCTGATACAGATCCTCTGCGTCCTTTAGGTCTCCAGCCCCTACGGCCGCCAATGCCTCCAAGATGTCCAAGACCTCCAAGGCCACCGAGGCCTCCGATTCCACTATGATCACCAGATGAACCCCATCCGCCGTGTCCAAGTCCACCGAGTCCGTGTCCAAGACCGTGGCCGAGACCATGGCCGAGACCGAGTCCGCCGAGTCCGTGTCCTCTCCTGCCACCTTCGATGGAAACTGATCCCGAGATTTCGATGTCAGTGATAACCGTGGGTGTGACGATTTGTTGGATTTCAACAGAGTAGCTTGCTGAAACAGATCCTCTGCGTCCTTTAGGTCCCCAGCCCTTACGGCCGCCGATGCCTCCCAGTCCTCCGTGTCCAAGTCCACCTAGTCCGTGTCCAAGTCCACCGAGACCATGTCCAAGTCCACCGAGTCCGTGTCCAAGACCGTGACCGAGACCGTGCCCGCCGAGTCCGTGTCCTCTCCTGCCACCTTCGATGGAAACTGATCCGGAGATATCGATGTTAGTGATAACCGTGGGTGTGACGATTTGTTGGATTTCGACAGAGTAGCTTGCTGATACAGATCCTCTGCGTCCTTTAGGTCCCCAGCCCTTACGGCCGCCAATGCCTCCAAGATGTCCAAGACCTCCAAGGCCACCGAGGCCTCCGATTCCACTATGATCACCAGATGAACCCCATCCGCCGTGTCCAAGTCCACCGAGTCCGTGTCCAAGACCGTGGCCGAGACCATGGCCGAGACCGAGTCCGCCGAGTCCGTGTCCTCTCCTGCCACCTTCGATGGAAACTGATCCGGAGATATCGATGTTAGTGATAACCGTGGGTGTGACGATTTGTTGGATTTCGACAGAGTAGCTTGCTGAAACAGATCCTCTGCGTCCTTTAGGTCCCCAGCCCTTACGGCCGCCGATGCCTCCCAGTCCTCCGTGTCCAAGTCCACCTAGTCCGTGTCCAAGTCCACCGAGACCATGTCCAAGTCCACCGAGTCCGTGTCCAAGACCGTGACCGAGACCGTGCCCGCCGAGTCCGTGTCCTCTCCTGCCACCTTCGATGGAAACTGATCCGGAGATATCGATGTTAGTGATAACCGTGGGTGTGACGATTTGTTGGATTTCGACAGAGTAGCTTGCTGATACAGATCCTCTGCGTCCTTTAGGTCCCCAGCCCCTACGGCCGCCAATGCCTCCAAGATGTCCAAGACCTCCAAGGCCACCGAGGCCTCCGATTCCACTATGATCACCAGATGAACCCCATCCGCCGCGTCCAAGTCCACCGAGTCCGTGTCCAAGACCGTGGCCGAGACCATGGCCGAGACCGAGTCCGCCGAGTCCGTGTCCTCTCCTGCCACCTTCGATGGAAACTGATCCGGAGATATCGATGTTAGTGATAACCGTGGGTGTGACGATTTGTTGAATTTCGACAGAGTAGCTAGCTGATACAGATCCTCTGCGTCCTTTAGGTCCCCAGCCCCTACGGCCGCCAATGCCTCCAAGATGTCCAAGACCTCCAAGGCCACCGAGGCCTCCGATTCCACTATGATCACCAGATGAACCCCATCCGCCGTGTCCAAGTCCACCGAGTCCGTGTCCAAGACCGTGGCCGAGACCATGGCCGAGACCGAGTCCGCCGAGTCCGTGTCCTCTCCTGCCACCTTCGATGGAAACTGATCCCGAGATTTCGATGTCAGTGATAACCGTGGGTGTGACGATTTGTTGGATTTCAACAGAGTAGCTTGCTGAAACAGATCCTCTGCGTCCTTTAGGTCCCCAGCCCTTACGGCCGCCGATGCCTCCCAGTCCTCCGTGTCCAAGTCCACCTAGTCCGTGTCCAAGTCCACCGAGACCATGTCCAAGTCCACCGAGTCCGTGTCCAAGACCGTGACCGAGACCGTGCCCGCCGAGTCCGTGTCCTCTCCTGCCACCTTCGATGGAAACTGATCCGGAGATATCGATGTTAGTGATAACCGTGGGTGTGACGATTTGTTGAATTTCGACAGAGTAGCTTGCTGATGCAGATCCTCTGCGTCCTTTAGGTCCCCAGCCCCTACGGCCGCCAATGCCTCCAAGATGTCCAAGACCTCCAAGGCCACCGAGGCCTCCGATTCCACTATGATCACCAGATGAACCCCATCCGCCGTGTCCAAGTCCACCGAGTCCGTGTCCAAGACCGTGGCCGAGACCATGGCCGAGACCGAGTCCGCCGAGTCCGTGTCCTCTCCTGCCACCTTCGATGGAAACTGATCCCGAGATTTCGATGTCAGTGATAACCGTGGGTGTGACGATTTGTTGGATTTCAACAGAGTAGCTTGCTGAAACAGATCCTCTGCGTCCTTTAGGTCCCCAGCCCTTACGGCCGCCGATGCCTCCCAGTCCTCCGTGTCCAAGTCCACCTAGTCCGTGTCCAAGTCCACCGAGACCATGTCCAAGTCCACCGAGTCCGTGTCCAAGACCGTGACCGAGACCGTGCCCGCCGAGTCCGTGTCCTCTCCTGCCACCTTCGATGGAAACTGATCCGGAGATATCGATGTTAGTGATAACCGTGGGTGTGACGATTTGTTGGATTTCGACAGAGTAGCTTGCTGATACAGATCCTCTGCGTCCTTTAGGTCCCCAGCCCCTACGGCCGCCAATGCCTCCAAGATGTCCAAGACCTCCAAGGCCACCGAGGCCTCCGATTCCACTATGATCACCAGATGAACCCCATCCGCCGTGTCCAAGTCCACCGAGTCCGTGTCCAAGACCGTGGCCGAGACCATGGCCGAGACCGAGTCCGCCGAGTCCGTGTCCTCTCCTGCCACCTTCGATGGAAACTGATCCGGAGATATCGATGTTAGTGATAACCGTGGGTGTGACGATTTGTTGGATTTCGACAGAGTAGCTTGCTGATACAGATCCTCTGCGTCCTTTAGGTCCCCAGCCCCTACGGCCGCCAATGCCTCCAAGATGTCCAAGACCTCCAAGGCCACCGAGGCCTCCGATTCCACTATGATCACCAGATGAACCCCATCCGCCGTGTCCAAGTCCACCGAGTCCGTGTCCAAGACCGTGGCCGAGACCATGGCCGAGACCGAGTCCGCCGAGTCCGTGTCCTCTCCTGCCACCTTCGATGGAAACTGATCCGGAGATATCGATGTTAGTGATAACCGTGGGTGTGACGATTTGTTGAATTTCGACAGAGTAGCTTGCTGATACAGATCCTCTGCGTCCTTTAGGTCCCCAGCCCCTACGGCCGCCAATGCCTCCAAGATGTCCAAGACCTCCAAGGCCACCGAGGCCTCCGATTCCACTATGATCACCAGATGAACCCCATCCGCCGTGTCCAAGTCCACCGAGTCCGTGTCCAAGACCGTGGCCGAGACCATGGCCGAGACCGAGTCCGCCGAGTCCGTGTCCTCTCCTGCCACCTTCGATGGAAACTGATCCCGAGATTTCGATGTCAGTGATAACCGTGGGTGTGACGATTTGTTGGATTTCAACAGAGTAGCTTGCTGAAACAGATCCTCTGCGTCCTTTAGGTCCCCAGCCCTTACGGCCGCCGATGCCTCCCAGTCCTCCGTGTCCAAGTCCACCTAGTCCGTGTCCAAGTCCACCGAGACCATGTCCAAGTCCACCGAGTCCGTGTCCAAGACCGTGACCGAGACCGTGCCCGCCGAGTCCGTGTCCTCTCCTGCCACCTTCGATGGAAACTGATCCGGAGATATCGATGTTAGTGATAACCGTGGGTGTGACGATTTGTTGGATTTCGACAGAGTAGCTTGCTGATACAGATCCTCTGCGTCCTTTAGGTCCCCAGCCTCTACGGCCGCCAATGCCTCCAAGATGTCCAAGACCTCCAAGGCCACCGAGGCCTCCGATTCCACTATGATCACCAGATGAACCCCATCCGCCGTGTCCAAGTCCACCGAGTCCGTGTCCAAGACCGTGGCCGAGACCATGGCCGAGACCGAGTCCGCCGAGTCCGTGTCCTCTCCTGCCACCTTCGATGGAAACTGATCCCGAGATTTCGATGTCAGTGATAACCGTGGGTGTGACGATTTGTTGGATTTCAACAGAGTAGCTTGCTGAAACAGATCCTCTGCGTCCTTTAGGTCCCCAGCCCCTACGGCCGCCGATGCCTCCCAGTCCTCCGTGTCCAAGTCCACCTAGTCCGTGTCCAAGTCCACCGAGACCGTGTCCAAGTCCACCGAGTCCGTGTCCAAGTCCGTGACCGAGACCGTGCCCGCCGAGTCCGTGTCCTCTCCTGCCACCTTCTACGGAAACTGATCCGGAGATTTTAATGTCAGTGATAACCGTGGGAGTGACGATTTGTTGGATTTCAACAGAGTAACTTGCTGATACAGATCCTCTGCGTACTTTTGGTCCCCAGATTTTATTGCCACCGATGCCTCCCAGGCCACCGACTCCATGTCCTAGTCCTGATTTCGGTAAATGTTTAGATTTTCCGTGTCTTCGTCGTTTTTCTCCCGAAATTGATTTGCTTACTTCAATGTGATGTTTTGGAAGATCGCCAATCTTTTTAATGATTATTTCTTCTTCGTATATTTTTTCTTTAGCATGGTGATGCCCATGCTTAGGTTTTTCTTGAACAATGATTATTTGTTTTATAATTTTTTCCGTACTGCCACTGTCTTCCGTCGAATCTGAAGCGCTGTATGAATTGTCATCAGAAATAATTTCCCTCCTGGATATAATCTTCTCAATAATTTCTCCTCTGCTGTTCGCCTCTATCACGTCGTCTTCCGCTAGTATTCTCTCGTGCAAGCCATTGTGCCCGTCCAGGTGATGTCCGTGCCCCAACAAATTCTCTAATTTGTCTATCACGGTGGACGATCCTGTGATATGTATCTAAAAGTAAAATTTGCATGTTAGGAATATTTATTTTAATACAAATGCATTACGCACACACCTTTCCGAAGTCGCCCGAAGGCATTACCTGCAAAGCGCAGAATAAGATCAGGAGTGTGGAAGCCCTCATGGCGGAGGGCCGTGCGTGACTGATGTGTGCGTCGTGGCACGGGCTCAATTTATAATAACGATTCATTTTTTTTTTATTTGTTATGCAAAATAAATTCACTTGTCTCGGTAAATAAGCAGCATGTGTTGGCTACCATTCGCGAGTTAATAAGATTGATTTATCGTTGTTTAATCAACAGCACTCGAAAGCAAATATTATAACCACTCAAACACTCCGTTGCATTGTTCGACATGCAGGTGGAAATATTCGGAATTACTTCAATTTCTCTTTCCTTTACCTACATATTATTTTATATAATTGTTTTCTTTCTCGACAAAAGCACTTTTCAATGCCTAAAAATTTCATTTTCTAAATTATAAGATATCATTTTACTCTATTAGTTACATACATTCCTATTAAAACTATTGGTGTAATATACATAATATCATCTAACGACATGCCTAACTTCTAAATATGAGGTACGCTGAAAGACGAGTAGTTAGATCAAATTTTTATGAAATAATTTCCTGGCCTTGACTAATCTCTCTTTATATAAGTTATTACTTTAATCATGGCTGAATGGATAGTGTGGACATTTTCAGAGTTAAAAGCTCGTATTTTTTCAATTTCCGCTCCATTTTTATATCAAATAAGCGATATTGGTTAATTAAGTGATTATTTTAAATAGTAGAATCTACGTGCCAAAAATTGGTTTAAGTAATTTTTAAAATACAGTATTTTGATTTTTGTCACCTGTTTCACTATTTAATATAGAGGGTCGTTACTAACAGATGTCGCAGCACATCCTATGGAGCTGCAGCAAACAGAAAGTATATATTTTCTCATTATCAACAAAGAAAAAATCCTGAGACATTTATTTAATTTTTATATTTAATAAATTTCTTGTAAATTCCTCTGCCGAAGCCCACACGTGCTGCATCTCTCGACCTTCAGGTAAGAGCTATCTTATATTCATATACTAGTGAATTCTACTCCTTTTAGAGTACTTTAAAAATGTCTCTGTTATTCATATCGTATTCAATTTGGAATCTCTTAATTTATTGCTTAATACATATTTTGATATATCTTTGTTTATAATTGAATACGTTTCTTGGTATGTCTTCAATTATTTTTAAACACATTTCTTGAAATTTATTCATCTATTTCCAAATGCTCATGTTATGATACTGATTTTTTACCGAAATTTACACCACAATGCCTTGATGATGGTTGCACAGTTGTTCTTGTCGCCTATCGGTGCTGCATACAGTGCGCGGAGCTGCATGCTTGGACTGGAAGTCTGCGGCGCGCCACTGGTCCTGGCGGTAACCAAATAACGTTTATTGAATAGCATTTACTCCATAACAAGTCCACTCTGCTAGAATGGCATTATTTTTAAATTCAAGATTGAATGTAACAAAAAACTAACATGCCATTCCAATAATTCCAATCATATTTCACACACATTTTTTTTATAAATGACCTAAGTGAAGGTATATTGAGTACGCATATTTTTTTTCGCATTTTGAAGAAAAATAAATAATTATCAATTGTATGATGATAATAGTGAAACTATTGTATACTGTGTTGAAATTATATGCAACCCACAGTAGCAAGCACTGCAAATGCAGCGGCCTGCAATACACGCGGAATAGAATTTATCAGAACCAACTCTTCGGTTTCTTTAATTCGGCATAACGCATATTTTCAATACACACACGCATGTTTACAATCAGACAATATCGTCATCTTTCGTGTGGTTTTCTTGGGAAAAACCATGAAAAAACACCTCAATTAAAGGGACACTATTGGCTGATTGCAAGTCGTCCGGAGCAGCAGTCCGCCGCTGGTGATGTTCAAACACGGCCGTGCCTCCTCGTGATATATGTATTTATTTAGACAAAGGTGGCACACGCGGCTGGTGAATAAATGTTGGCTGCAGTTGAACCTGTATAAACAGCATCAGAGAATCGAAAGAAATAAGTGCGCAAGGCAAACACAGCTCGAGAAAAATAAAAAGACGCACCATCGCAATGCAAACAGACTCCGCGGCGCGCACACGCGGGGCACTGAGGTGGACGTGGATGATATACACAACCCAACCTAACCTAACCTCCATTTATTATTTTAGAAACCCCTTCATCTCTATACACAAAAAAAACAACATCATTTTGTGAAGTCTTACGCGGGCTATACACCCGGCGACACAACCTACAATCGATTTACAATTTACCGATAGCGTATATTTATTTTTGGGATTTTTTATAGTTTAGTCTAAGACTAAGTATAAGTGAATTACCGTTCGGTTGTCAGTAACCTAACCTAACCCATTTTTATTATAGTTTAATATTCATTTGTAAACAGGTTAAGTGTTAAGTGACAAACAGGAAAAAAGCACTAAAAGCGAATAAATAAGTGAAAAAACACACTGTATGAATTTAAGCCCACCAAACTGCAGCCACTCCCACCACTTGCGTGAGGGTCCATCCGCACGCAATCCTTCCAATATCCTTCTAAAAAATATTTTCGTAAATAGTACCGATTATAAATTTAATACAAAAATTACCCCACATTGCTACAATTACCGATACTATTGATTGAATACTAATGATGATAATTTTTAAGTCTTTCTCGCAATTATCTTAAATTATTGAATCACCTGAACTCATATAATTTTATACTCAGTAACAATAAATAGTCTAAGCTGCAAGCAAGGTCCGGAAAAATCTGAAATAACACGGATTAATGTTTCAGTAGAAAAAAGACTTTCAAGATAATGAAATATACAATAATGAATAATTATTTTTTAAGCAATTTTCTTACATGTGCATAATTTATATAAGTTTATTTTTTATTAAAAATCAGAACACAACCTCAGCTCGACAAACTGAGGGTGGAGTCCTAGAAAAGTTGGAGACCACTACGAGAATATGTCTGTGAAAAACGTTGATGTTTCGTTGGATTATTATTGTCAGTTCCAAAAAAATTTTTTCTATTTATTCTAAAAAATAAAGCTATGAACAAACAATGCGTCTTGAGGGTTAGAATCTTAATTTATATTATTAAAAAAAAAAATTACCACACAAATAAATATCAAGATTGTTTTCTTTTACCTGAAAATTTAAAAATAATAACAAAATAAACTCGTATTTATGATACACGGATTAAGAATCGTAGCATGTTTCTATTTATAATTTTATAATATGATTCAATGCTAATCAAAAAACAAGTCATCAAGATGTGTTCTTCCTACGATCGCACCGTCTCCCCAAGGGGTGGAGGTGTCGAGGAAGGGGAGGGCATGGATTATAAGATTTTCTCGGACGTTTATTAGCAACCCCGTCCAAGGAAGTGTTGTGAGAGAATTACTCGCTTTAATCACTATCGAACCTCGATCGGACGACACGGACCGGACATCGGAGGTGCTCTAGACACTGGCAAGAGCAAGCTGGCTGATTCACTGTGGGGTCTTGACGAAGAATTCAATCGAATTAATAAAAGCTCCTTCAATAATAACAAAAATGAGTATCTTAGCATCACTACGCCCAAACATGTGCAAAAAACAAAAATATGCATATATATGTGTGTGGTGAATCTTAATGAACATTATTCTCCTTGGTAGAGCCCGTACTTACTAAAAGTCGTAAAGGCTACTTAGTCGTTAGTAACGTGCCAACAGCGGACGGACCTCTCAGTGTCAAATATAATCAATAATTTGCATACATCACACTAAGAAGCATTATGATAACATTAGTTTGGGATACGCCAATTAGAACGAGAATTGAACCGGAAAACTCTCAATCAAAAGTCAACAGTCTAGTCACTAAACCAACAAGCCGAAAAAACGACGACAGGTATATCAGACAGTATTTTGAATACGTAAAGTATTGGTAAGTAAGCGTGTACGTTATTTTCCCAATTTTATTGACATCATCTCACCCTCTCCGCGCACCCTCACCCCTGTCCCCGTAATGGTCCATACAAAGGCCCGGCGCCAGATACCATCTGCCCCATAAAGGAGACAATGCAGCCCCCGTCTTATGGATACACATTTAAGTCTTAAGATCCGACTTATCAGATCTTAGTTAAGTCCCGGCTATAGTCAGGATACAGAGCAAGACGACCGGAGAACTTTCCCTGAGCTGCCATGTAGGGATTAGGGGCGCCTGAACTCGACGCCATTTGCGAGGATAGTCTAGGGGGGGGACGTTTTAATAACTCGATTGAGGCAATCACGTATGCCCGAAGGGTTAAAAATCAACAGATATATTTCCTAAACAACATTTTAGAAGCGATAAATTGTCTATTGAGACTCATTGCCATCCAGGCCTTACCAAGACGAATAAAGCCCGATATAAAAAAAAACCGCCACATGTGTCGGTGTCAGGTGAGCACCATCAATTCTGCGATAATGTAATATCTTAGCTTCAATGATTATATTGTACAAAATATAAGTTATTCTCATAATAAAAAAGCCTTGTAAGCGTTACTTAGACAATATTAAATTTTACTTTTGTTTGAAGAGAGTGGAAAAGGTACAATCTGTGAACCCTTTACAGCGCAGAGCCGATGTCATTAGTAGACGAGGGCAAAATTTATGGTCAATATTTTATATTATACATAACTATTGCAGCACAATCGTCATGATGAACGGAAATGTGATAAGATACCTACCAACCAAGAAGGGACTCTGAGGTTTGTCGAGTCGAAGAAATGAAGAAGGTGGCAGAGAATCGCGAGCTCGCAGGCTGAAGAAGTCCTCCGCCCTGCAGTTGGCCCGACGTGCTGAAGGTGGTGGTGATAAAATATGCGAGAGCTGTCGTCTTCCAAAGGGTTAAATGATGAAGAGGTTTTCAAAGTTCATCTTGCAGAAGAGAGCTTAGCGCGGCCCCGGCCCCGTGAGCACACTCGACCTAAAAATTAATTTTACGATTGTGTACTCGAGCGGCGAAGATGGGCCGAGATTTGGGCGCTGGGGGATTTACGAGGTCGGACCTTCGTATTTTATTGTTTCTTTTCGGCTTTATTGTGTTTGAACTGTTGGCATAAGCCTCACTTAGACGCGAGCCCAATAATCCACTTTTATTGGTCTGTCCGGGGTGCGGGGATCGAGGGGGAGGTCAACCCTTCCGATGTTGGCGCCTGTTCCTTCACGGACAGTCGGCGATCAGCGCACATTGGATACTAGCTCTTATTTAATCAAAATTTTTAATCAACTTAGTATAGGTGTGGAAATAGAATTGGTTTTACTCGTTTGCGATATCAAATGACAAAAAACTTTACCTCTTTCGTACAAAAAATGTTTGAAAACAACGAGACAAAGTACTTCCCAGGTCATGTAGAAAATAGTCGAACATATACTACTTGCTCCATAACCTTTTCAAATACTGTAAAAAAAAAATTATTTACATACAAGAATCCAACCTATATACTAGGAAATGTGATCTCCTTGAAGTTTCGTGTGTGTGCCGTTAACCTAAAAATATATTCCCAATATGAGTAAAGTGCGCATCTATTGAATACTCAATAAGCATCTGTAAACAAGAGCCGACTGTGTTCTTCGTGCCGGGCTTGCTCAGTGAGATCTAGTGTCGTGGAAGGGAAGTACTTGTCCGGTTAGCTGGATAGTTCCACTTGCCCTGCACTTGGAGGTAAGTCAGCATTATCGCCACTAGGATGGAGGTCTCCCCTCCCAGATGTCACCGCCGCCATTTAACAAAGCGTTAGAAAATGCTTTGACCGATTTTTCACATCGTGACTCCCCTTTTTCTAGCGGATGGTTCGCAGGAGTGAACTCGGTAAAGGTGTGTGGACAGGTATTTTTTTTTTTACACACAAAAGAGAGCATCTTCATTAGATTAGATTACATGTAAATAATTTGAAAAATCCTTCAATAAGAAAAATGCTGGTAAAAAAAATACAAATTTTCTATTGGGAATTGCAAACAAATGTTATTAGCAGTATATATATTGCTATTTAAATATTACGTTAAACAAAGTATTTATCAAATTTGCCATCGCCTTAAACTCTTCCCCAGCGTTATGCGAGACCTGTATCGCTAGTAGATGGCCCTCCCCTTAAGCATGTACCCTGTTCTTTAATAAAAACAATAATGAACTAATACGCCTAATCATATTAGTAAGTAATATAAGCCTGTAAAAGTTATTAAAACGCACTTGATTGACGTTCAATCCACAAAATAGACATATAAAAACAATAATATAACAAAGTATATAAAATATTACTACACGATCAATAATATAAATATTTACTACTCGTTTATGCTTACTATTGTATGCTGAAAATTTTAACACAGATAGGATTTAAAGTGCAGTTGGTAACTTGACGTGTTATTTTTTTATTTCGTGTATTAATTTTTCGTCAGTGCAATGTTATATCTGTAACAAAAACAAAAAAAACCTTGTCTAAGAGACTGCGGGTCGATATATTTAAGTAAGCCTCTGTGGCTAGTAAGTCTAGTTTTAGGTTGAATTTATATGAAATTTCACATGAGTAGAGCCTTATGCCGGCCCTGGCGGCTGCCCCTTCCCAATAACCGCTCAAGCGTCGCGCCCAGCGCACATCCGCTGAAGCCGGCCCTGGCCAGCGACACCCCACCTGACTTCCTCGGCGCCGCGCCCCCGCCAGCCCGCCCCGCCCGAGTCACGCCACATGACCGGCCGCTTTGACTACCTGCCATCCTTCAGTGAAAAATTACTGAAAAAACACCTCCAACACTCAATCAGCGAGCGACTGGCAGCTCCTTATTCAAGAGGAACTCGCGGCCCGCCGATTTGATATGCATTACTTCAAACCGCTCGGAGATCAACGAGCATACGGACACAGCCCCGAAAGACGGAAAAATTGACCCCCAAATGATATGCTTCTTTCGTAAAGTTGTGAAGCTATAAAATTCATATTTTTATATCAAACTTAAATCTATAGTAAATCTCTATCATGCCGCCTCATCTGATAGAGATTTCGGCACGACCAAACATGAGACGTGATAACGACGTGGGGGGTCCTTGATCCAGCCGTGGTTTTATAAAAAAATTATCAAGTAATAAGTATAATTCGACTAAAAAATTATTTGTGCATTGTTAACACATTTTATAATTACCGTGGTTTGTGCATTTTTACATTAATTAATAGATAAAAATTTACTAATGTAATTAAGCGCATTAGTTCACACATAGATGATTAAAGAAATTCTGAGAAAAATATCATCGTGATTTGTGTGGGATCGTTTATGTGTGAACTAATGTGAATAATATAAACCTATAATAGGTAATAAATACGCATTTGATTGACGTTCAATTCAAAAATAGACATGGATAAAAATTTAGTTAGTGCTTCTTTATACTACAAGTATACTTTATACAAGTCAATTACAAGCAATAATCGATTATATTATTTATATATAATAGTTTTTTAAAGATTCATTCGTTCATATTTCGGTATACATTAACCGAATACGATCGAGGCATCAGCCATCGGTTCTAAGTTGGTTCGACATGTATGATAAAAAAATTATGGGACGAGTTTATAACTTCGAATCTTATTTGGTTTGTCTGTTATCGTCTACGAATATCAAATTAAAGAAATTATAATATAAAAAATATAAATGTCCATCACAATACTGGATGCATGAGCACTAATATTTATAAAAAAAATAAATTCTCTTTATTTAGTAAATTTCATAAAAATCATACAAAATAGTATCACTAATTATAGATTTTGTCCCCAATCGATGACCGCTTTGTTACAGCACTCTCCCTCTTGACCCTCAGTTGTCCACCCTCTGTTTAGAGGCTTTATGGTTGTGCTTACCCACCCTCGCAGTACAGGGGAGAAACTGTGTCAGGAGAGGCCGCGAAAATCCATTCGTTATGAGGGATGCACAAAACTACCCCCGCGCTTAGGCACTAAGTAGCGAAGCGCTGGCCGCCCGTATAAATGGGCTTTGGTCGCGTGGTAAGAGCTTACAATAACTTTGCAGAGGATCCTGGACCTCTTCTCCTTGAGATCTCTTCGAAATCACCTCACAACACCCTTTAAGATTATTTTAAGATTTGGGACTTGTAACGATTTTGCATAAAAGGTTTCATATTACTGCTTGAAGTTACTTCAGCTATAAGAGTTATGCAGAAATACGGTATTTATTCAAAAAGCGTTATTTATAAAATTTCTATATAAATTGACTAAATTTTAAAATTTGAAAAAATCAAACGTAAGTATTTTCAGTATGAACTCTGACTTTGTGGTACTAGTCGTGTGTATTTATGTGTAAGTACAAATGCTGGTTTTAGCAGTGAAATACGATGTGTAAGTCAAATGCTCTGTTTATTAAGAGGCACGGGTAGGTTAGGGTAATCTGGAGCCGGAGATCGCGGGGCAGACCACAACCAACTTCAGGAACTGCCGTCAAGTTGGCGAGCTCATATCAGCGCGAGGGTCCGTCCAGGAGACGTTACCTCTCGTGTGAGTGCACCGAGCCCGGGGCAGCGCCTTCTGCGACTCCCTCGCATAAACTGACTTATGTACCGCACCAGGGTGCTCCCAACGCCCGCCGAAGTCGAAATCTCCACCCTGAAAGTCACCCCAACACGAACGGGTCATTCAAACCCAACGACGTCACATTGAGCATCGCGATCCGCCGGTGATTGAATAAATAAAAAAAACTCTTGTAATAATGAAGAAATAACATTGTATGCTTTTAATAATTATATTTTTATTTGACTCGGTTGTTTTATTAATTTCAGGCGGGGGCTGTGGGAGCGCCCGGCGGGGCCGCGAGAGGCGCGAGACGGAGTTTGGATCTGATACGCGGCCCCGAAGACGATTTGCATGTTTATGGGGGATTTAATTACATCACGGGGGCTCCGCTGGCCCAAGAACGGGGGAGTCCAGGACTCGGATGTTGTTGTTTTAATTGTAACTTGCAATATACCAAGACACCCCCAAGCGCTCTGCCCGCGTGTGCTGAATATATCCGCGAACGAGTAGTGTGCCTTGAACTGTGAAAGTTTTTTAAAATGACTTCGGTTTAATGTTATATTACTAGTACAACCACGGAAGCGAATTGTTAAATTTAGCTTAGTGGAGTAAAAAATATAGTGATATGGATAATGCAGTTCGAGGCCATAGAGGAGTGCATGTACACGCCTGCAAGGTCACGTCGCAACTTGTGCATTGATTGATTCAAATGACCGCAATTGGCCTGAGACTATGCGCCGAGCAGTCGCAACTGGAGGATATCTCGGTGACGATGGGTGCCGGCCACCGCACCACTTCCGAGATGCAATTTCGTGCAATCTTGGCTAATGGCGGGCTTCCTTTGTTGCCGCTCTCGAGATGTGCGAGTAAACGGCGATGGGGCAGGGCCGCGCGAAACGCGAGCGACGATGCCTCGATCTTGCAGACCCCTGAAAGCCTCTACACTACCCGCAACGCGACTGACAACCGACTGAAAAATTACAACCACCCATTTTTTTTTATTATTACGAAATCAAAATGGCCTTTTACTGTACAATAAGCCGTCGCGATTTGTTGCTGTGTGAGTAGAGTGCCTATTTTTTATTAGATAAAATTTCCACTAGCCAATTAGGTTTGTGCCGTTTTTTTTTATACAATTTCGCTGACTTTGCCGTAAAAAAAATAACCAAACCTGTTCAAATTCGTTAGCGCTCGAGCCTCTAACAACAAATCGTCAAAGTAGTTTTTTTTTGTATGTCTGAAGGGATTCCTCTGTACCACAACTTGCGGCCGACTTGCGATTGGCCGAGAGCTTTGGGTGTTTTTTTATGGTTTTGCCTTAGTAAACAACGCATTGGAGGACGCTAGAGGTTATTTCCAAGTTTTTCGCAGGTTGTAGGGGGTTGAGTTCGGCTCTGGCTGGCTGTGTCCTGATTCCGGCACGTGCGGATCAAGGCCGCGGCTGATTGGATCACCCGGGGTGACTGCCCACTCAGTCTTCAGGGGAGCTTCCATCACGAGAAACCGGCTACAAGTCGCGATAACCGTTTTTTTTTAAATAACTCAACGATATCGCATAAAAACAACCCCTAATGAATGACAAAAAATGCCTTTTTATGATGCTTCTTGTTAGTCGGTTGTCAGTTGTGTCGCTACGTGTGTAGAGGGCTCAACAGTTTTTTTCAATTGAATCTGTGTTATCGCATAAAAAAATTTATAGTGCCATTTTTTTGTTGCGATTTGTCGGTCGATCGTAAGTTGTGTCGCGACGTGTGTAAAGGGCTTAAGACGCCTTCATCTAGTGTACATCAACCCTTCATAATCTTTAGCGATTACTTTTATAAATACGGTGAGACATTGGACCTTTGCTCAACTCAACTCAAAAGCGGCCTACACGCGTTACACAGAACCGAAAAACAAACGGAACTAGCCAACAGCGTCTTCGTAAACGGATGCATTGTAACGTGTGTAGTCTGCTTAAATCTGCCGACACACATTGCGATCCAACCGAACGTGACTGGCCAATTTTGTTATTTCTTTGCGTTGTTTGCTTTGCAGCTAAGTTGTCAATTGTGTTGCGACATGTGTAGGCTGCTTAAGCCTACGACACAATTAAAATAAAATACAGTGTTCGGCAAGTTAATTGACCCAGAATCTTTCACGCTGGGTGTTGCCATGACGACCCACGCGCGGGGTGGCATTTACGGATGACACCCTTTCTGTGATTCAACGGGACTTAGAAACCACCCCATCGTGCAAAGGTGTAAAGTGTATTTATGCTTATATATATTATACAATATACTGTGTTTGGTATTTGCGTGTAAAACTTACACATTGACGCTTGAGAGGAAAAAAATATTTTTCATTTAGTATATTAAATCGTTTACCCATCCCTACGTCAATACACGTATCACAGGGCTTAGTGAAAAGAAGTAATATTAAAATAAATTTAAAATCTAACCGTTCAATTTATACTTCAACATCGGGCTACGTTTGATTGGTCAATTTATAAAATGTACACATGTCATAGTTTACTATGGCGTCTCTCTTACTAATGAATGCCTTCTCCGGTGGAGGGATTGGACTCATCGGGAATAATTACCGCACCGAAAGAGATAATCGTAAAGTAGTTCGTTAATTGTCTGAAACTCGACCCACCTCAACGTCTTCGGATCGTACGGCTTCGTTTGGCATTTCCTCACATATGTCAGTTTTCAATTTATAAGAATTAGACCAGCGGCTCTAAACACGCGGCTCGCACGCTGAATGAGGAATACAATAAAAATGTATTTGTGCTGAAAACTGAATAAAAGTATAGCAAAAAATAATTATATCGTATGAGGTGGTGCGGGCGGTGTCACACGTGTCCACTATCAACAATGGTGGCATCCGCCATTATCGTACCGGTAAAAACACTCCAGTTAACTCACACGTATTTAAGACGAAATCTAGAATATTTTGATAGTCAGTGCTGCTGCTTTTTAGTGACCGAATAAACTCTTGTGGTGAATAAGCTTCGAGTGTTTGATGGTATGTTGTTTCGTTGGGACCACCGCAAGGATTCAACTGGAACAGCGAGGAGACAGCTGGTGCCAGATGAAGACGTCCCGGCCCACCTGTGGCAGGCAACAGGTAGCCATTATGTCGGATCGGCCTAATTAGTCCGACCAATGCTGGGGCATTGCAGGCGAGTTAATTCGGGCCGCGAATACAACAAGCGATATTTAACGGCAATTTACGGTGCGTAGATTAGCGGAATAGGTTATTTTAGTGTTTATATTAAACTATACACCGTAATTCGTGTTATTAAATCGATTCACCGGCTGATCGTTATTGTATGGAATGCTAGATATAAATTTTCTATGGGCATTGTGCGCACAATGGGCTTATTCTGGTATTTGGCATTAATTGTAAACAAGCCCTCGAATTAATAATATCATAATCCGCCAAACGGCGGCGCGGACACCTGTAGATGCCCTGGCCATTCAAAACTGATGTTCATATAATGTATAATTGATTGAATATATTATTAGCTCTGCAAGGAGAATATCATGTTTGACTGTTTTCAATATACAATGTATACCATGAAATATGAATGAAAATGTGTTCGACCGCCAAAAACGTACTCTTACTAAAAAATATAGCCTATGGCCTCTCTTACTGTATATATTGAAATATTACTCTCGATGTAAACAAACCATGAACAAGTAATTTTTTTGGCAAAAATCTACAGCTTTGTATTACTCACGAGTCTACATTTCGACAAGTGTCCACGTTGGATCCTAAAGCCTCCTATACACCAAAAACCGAATGGTAATTAGCTAAAAGCATTCTCTTTTGCATTAAAAAATACCCAAAATAAAAGGGACTCTTTTGACTGATTGTAAATCGGTTGTATGTCGTCTCTTTTCTCTTGCTTTTTCGGAGGAACAGGAAAATGTTCTCCTACAACGCCTTCTTGTGGCTAGGTGTCATGGGTTACCAAGGGGGTTAGTATAGGAGGTTGTATGTATAGCCAACTTAAAACCAACCATAAAGCTTATCAAAAACTGTTAGTTTGTCTACCTGAAGGTGCAGGTGTATTATTGTTTCATTTGACTGGTTGAATATAAAGCGACCGCATCGGTGTATGCTTGCTGACTGTAAAAACCTGAAGTAACACAATTAGCTGAAATTTTCAAAACAGCATTTGATTATTACGAAAATAAAACAAAGACAATATTAGGCTTGTGTTTAAGCATACGACGGTTTAATATTGAAATGTCACTGAGATGATATTAAAAACGGAAATTTTAAAAACGTTTTAGTCTATTTCCGGGTAGACGCACTTTAGCACTAGTGGCTGTCAAAATATTATGTAATTTTGTTATTGGAAATAAGAAGGGTCTCATTCGGCACGGGGATGCATCAATCTTCACAAAACAAAGGGAGACCCGAGCTCATAATAATAGAAAACAGCAAAAAAAAAACAAACGTATTCGCCACATTACTTTTCTCCTCGTCAACCATTGACAGGTCCTCCGCAGCAGGTAGAAATTAATTTATTGCAGCAAATGAAACCCTAAATGACACGAACACAAAAAAAAACGTGGTTTCCGCTTCTTAAATTACCACGAAATACAAAAACAAACCAGTTGGCGTGCATTGTAAGTTTGTATACAAGCAAAGCTCTTCAATAATTATCCGTCCATAAACTTATTCTTCAACTCGTGCAAAAAGTATTTTACTGGTATAGGGATCAAAAAGTGTTTTTTTACACATATTTTTCCCAACACAAACTCGTAGAGAAACCCACCTAAGCCACACCTAGTAAGCCCCACAACCTGCGCGCAGGGTCAGGAATAACAAGGAATAATAATCAGGTAAAGCCTTAAGGTTTAATATTCAATAAACGAAGGTTTAATCAAAGGTTTTTTTATTTGAGCGCTGTTACAATAATATTCAATTAGGTTTAAAACATGTTGCAGTATGTCGGCGTTTCCGCTATATTGTTCGGAAAATGTAAAGCATTACTATACGTGTAATTATTTACCTGTTTCAGTATGCCTCTAGTTGTATGCGTTAATTTATATTATAAACACAATATTTATCAGTTCACTTTAGTTTGTTTCGGACATTGAATTTTGCTAGTAAATGTTATATCACAAGGCATAATAGTGAATGACGCACACAGAAAAAGTTACACCATTAATAAAATCGACTATTGTAAAACACTAATATTTTTAAGGTTATGTTTATGTCATGCACATTGAAACGACATTTTATTAGCATTGTCAATGATCCAATTGTATTTGCACTACACACATTTATATTATCTTTAAACTAAACAACCAATTTGATCGAACCACCTTATAAACAAATAAAAAAATTATTCGTCGAGGGCAGATTGAAACGTCAACCATTCTTTTGCTATTATTTAATAACTGTGTTGCCATGCAAAGAAACTATAATTGCCTTAAAAAATAATTAATTTGTAAAAATTAACAATTTAAGCTAATAAAAATATCAAAAACGTTGCAAGTATATTTTTTGCATATTTTTATTTTATTCATGTTCAACGGAGTGCTGTGAGAGAAGCTTTATAATTTCTAAGAACACGCGTCATCAGCTCATTGAAATTCCGGCGGAAGTCCAATATGTTGGCTTCTTATATAATTTAATACAATATATAATTATAAAATCTGAAATATTGACGTTCATGGCGTCATCAATTTATGTTGTTTAATAGGTTATACAAGTGTGCGCGAAAATTAATTTCGCGCGTATTTGATTAGTAAAATAAAATTTGTCTATTGTTACATGTATTAGTAAAACGGATAATGTTTTTGTGTGCCTTCACGATTTACCAGGTGGCTAAGATCGTCAAGTTCCGTGGGGTTCCCCGGCTGAGACACAACAGCTGATTCCTGCTATCTTGTTCGCGCAACGGCCGAGCGACTCTATGGCTGCCTTGGCATCTGCTCGGCGATTATAAATTATTGTGTCACGCCGACAATGGGAAGGCACCCACAAAAACTATAAGGTGTCAAATAAAGGGATCCTATAGGTTTTAAAAATAGCCACATTAACACAACAAGAAAAGTAAAAAAAAAAAAAAAAACAGTAATTTTTGCGTTGATTGGACTCTCTTATTGGATCTACTAGATTTTTTTTCGGCACACTCAGTATAGTAATTTTTTTTTTATGAACACACAAAAAAGCACATATTCTTGAAAATATGTTAGTTATAGTTTCACGCACAGTAATACCCCGCTTTAAGCGAGGGATACGTTCAGAAAAAAAATCGCGTTAAGTGAAATTCGCGTATATCGGGGTTTACGGTAAAACATACATACATAGTAAAAACTTAATACAAAAAAAATACGAAACACTTTATGCAGTATTACATGTAATTTTTACTCAAAAATATATCTATTGTCTTTTGGATAGCGTTTCTTTGTAAAATATGTTCATAACACCCAAGGCTGTTTTTAATCGTTAAGAGTAGTCTATGACTACATTATGTCCATACACATTCTTAAAAATAAGAAATTCGCGTAATGCGAGGCATTTTAACGCGAAATTAGAAATTCGCGTTATAGTGAAACCGCGCATAACGGGGTCGCGTAAAGCGGGGTATCACTGTACTTGCGCTTTGCCTCATTGTACTCGAGCGTCTTCTGCTATCTAAGGCGTCACAGAAGACAGCGCATAACGTACTTATTTGAACGTCTCCAGGAGTCCAGCTGTCGGTTGGCTCGGCGAGGTGCGCTCATGCTGCACCTTGTCTCCGGCGGCCCGTGACGGACGCCAACGGTCACCAGGAGATGTACTTCCTCCGTGGTATACCGTCGAACGGAAACTTGCCGGAGCACGTCGGGGGACGTACCCCCCGGGAACTCATTACACCTTATTCTTAGGGAGAGACCACTGGCTTCGAAGCAACAGCTCTAGCTAGAGATCCTGAATTCATAAATAAAATAAAAAAAACTTTTAGATTGATGAATCAATAATCTCAACATACAATATATCTCGCTCAGTTTGTTATTGTCGATTATGATTTCACTAATCTTCATGCGTCAAATCGTTTTCTTACCAAACAGTAGCAGCAGGTAAACTATATGAAGTTTCATGATAACCAAAGACTAGCGTTGTCTGGGCGCATGGCAACAGTTTGAATTCGCATTATACTTACATGGGGTGGGCAACTTTATCTTATAAACGTGTCGCGATCGACTTGTTGTCATAGGCGTAGTCTAACATTATTATCCGAAAAAGTTACGTCCAGGGGATTTTCGTGCCGATTCACACAGGTATATAGTCCCGAAGCAAGAATAACTATATTCTAAATAATTGTTCGTTTTTTTTTTATTAAACCTAATCGGTTTCGGATCAAAATCGGCTTCGCGATCTTCTTGTTGGCTATCCCTGATGTATGCGTTTTTTTTTTTATTCTCAATTCGACAATTCATAGGAACTACAAAAGACGGCGACATAAAAACTAGGATACAAAAGTGTCGCGCCCGGCCCGCCTTATCTCCGCATCAGATACGAGGACGCACGTGTGATGAAGGGGGGGGAATGGGGGTGAGGTAGGGGGGTGAGGTAGGGGGGTGAGGCAAGGGGGTAAAGCATGGGGTGAAGCAGGGTGAGGGGGTGGGACGCGTGTCGCGCTCGCGCCCCGGCAGCGCATCCGCTCGCGTGCCGGCTGCGTCTGGTCGCGCTTTCTTGAACCCGACCCTAAAACTGTGCCAAGAAATCCCATAATGTATAAACCCATAAAAAAATATTCAAACCTCAAAATGTTTGACTTGAAATAGTGAAAAATTTGATTACTATGAATTTCAGTAGTTTTTTGCACACACTAGTAGATTGGATTGTAAGGCAGTGAATAATGAATCTGGATACCGAATGTAATAATGTGACTTTTACGTCCAATAATTTTAATCAGACTTGTTTATATTCACGAGCCGAAGTTTTAGTATATTTTGTGAGGAGTGCGTAGAGTTGTAAGATCTGGTTCCTTGTCCGCAGCACGCCACTGGGAGGCTGCTTATAGTAAAATGTCTGTAAAAAGTCGACTGGTAGCAATCCGTTTTGAATTCGCGTGAATTTATGGCGGCTATTATAAAGTCCCGCTGTGTCTATTTATGCGCGACAGTAAAAAGTAGATTAAAGTTTGAGAACGTGTGGCTTGTTTGTATCGGCAGTAATGTCCCATTGTAGTGGAGGCGAGCGTCCCATAAGGAATGGGGAAGTGGGGTTCACCTTTCTTCGGGAATAAACGCTCGGGGCAGGACTGCTTGTTTACTTGCGGGGTGACCATTCGTTTGAATACTCATGCCGGGAACATCAAAGAAATCATTTGCATATAGAATATGTAAATATTATATAATGAAAAATGTACAACAAAAAAAAATATGAATCATTAATCACATATATATTTTGTCACATATTATTTTTTTATGAAAGAAACTCAAATATTATATAGTATCTTAAGGTTTTGGTGTTGTAAGTATAATTATGCTGTTGAGTATTGATACAAAAAAAATATTAGTAAATATCCGAAACATACGATGATTATGGAGTTAAGAAAATATTCAATTTTATTTTATTTTTTATTAAAAATGTGTTCACCCTTCTATCAAGGGTCTTTATAATGCGCCCTAGTAGTTGGTTTATTCTTAAGTACATATTTCTTACGTCCCATTATGTGAATGCAGTTATAAGAAAAATCGTAATTTATAGTGCCTACACGACACACGGCGGGATCGGGAAGCGACAGGATGCAAACCGCAAAATTAAAAATTAAAACCTTTTTTTTATTTTTAAAGAATATTTCTTTAAAAATATTATTATTATTTTGGACACATTGAATGGTCAGATATGTATCTTTCGATTTCAGTCCACGTTAAATGATTTTTTAAAATAATTAAATAATCACTTGTTTTTGTAGTAAAAATTAATTTTATTCGAGTCGTTTAATGGGACACTTAAAAGTTAAAATAAAATGAGAGGTGTGTCTTTTAGGAGATAGGTTTATTTAAATTGTAAAAATTTGACTGAAAACGTAGTAAAGATACATTTTAAAATAATTTACTTACACGGTGGAGCATTGTACCTGACGACGTGGTCCCATAAAGTCCCCTTGATGACAGAGGAGCCCCTGAGCCGGTTCCCCTCCCCCGCCCCGGCACGCGCCCTTGGAGTCCCGGCGACCGTTACGACCCAACCAGTGGCGGCACTAAACTATCAATCTCTCCCACACCATCAAATAACCTGTCTAAACTTATTATGCGATGAGCTATTTTAATAACTTTTTTAAAAATTATTTTGATTTTATTATAATATATAAAAATTAATATTGATGGAAATTAATTGTATGCAGTATGCGTTTGCACATTTTTACTTCATATTCAAATAATTTTTCAATTATATAAATACAATACTCGATATAATATTATATGAAGCAACTCATGGGAAATTAATTTTGAAATACGCTGTAAGTAGTCTGTATGATATATTTGATACAAAATTTGCTTAGATGAGCTGAGATGTATTCATTTTTTTAATATTTTAAAAGCCATGTAAATCGGGGGTAAAATAAGCCAAATGCCTTCAGTGTTTACTGAAGGCATTTGCTTTACAATAAACGCTTTTCTTAAACATGATTAAATCATGTTATCAAGTATTGTAAATTACGAATATTTCAGAAAGTTTCAAGTGCATTGTTTGATGTCTATTTTGTGGATTGAACGTCAATCAAGTGCGTTTTAATTACCTTTACAGGCTTATATTACCTATGATTAGGCACATTTTCAATGTGTGAAAAAATATGTTTGAATTAAATTTCAATTAATATGTAATATACGTACTACGCCTCTGACACGTCTATAGCAATCGCCCATATGCACACAATAAGAATTTAGCCAAGGAACTACTTCCAAGCTTAAAATCCTCAAATACCAGGCACGCCAATATGAGCCGTATTCTACCTGAGCGGAAGTCCCAAATCAACTCAGTAATAACGTCCACCGTGCAAGAGCAATATTTTTCTTGCGATACCGGCCAGAGGAGTTGCGCCCTTGTTGCTATGCGCCGACGGGCGATTATCGCCTGGCGCCGGCGGGGGACGGAACAGGATATTATTCGGCTCGGAATAAGGGCGGAGGGGAACTTTTGATAAGGCATGGAGCTGAAGAAGTGCGCGCAGACGTGTAACGTCTTTTCTTGCGGTGCCGTATAGTTGCTGGCGGCAAACCGGAGGGTTTGGGATTCAAAGTTCAGTTTTGACGTGTCAGTGCAAACAGGGCGTCGGTGAAAGTTGGTTGTTTCAGGAAGTTCATAAATTTAATATTGTTACTAAAAAAGTTTTTTTTTTATAATAAAACAAGTAATAAAAGTGCTGTGATAAAAAGATAAAAATAAATATTAATTATTTATAAATAATTTTATAATGGTGAAATTTTATAAAGCATTAGTGATTGTTAGTGCAATTAAATATACGATTTATCTATTGTTATTTATTAAATATTTTGATAATTTATATTAAGTTTTAGTTTGTTACTTCAAGCTGCTCTAACACAAAAAAGGTAAGTGTTATATGTATATTTTTTTTATATTGATTTATTTAAAAAGCATTTTAAAATCTCGCGCCAAAACACTCTGACGATGCCAATATAAAAATCTGACGTTTAGTGATCACCTGTTTCCGGTCCAGACAAGCTAGCCACGGTGTGCTTTAAATCAGATTTAGATGAAATGATATAAATAAATGTATTTTTTTACTTTTAAAAATGTGTTATTCGTATTATTCTTGATTTAATTAATTATTTTATGATAATGGAGAAACTTATTTTATGGCTATGATTGGAATTTATATTTTTCATCTTTTGATTTAAATTGTTAAAAGTTGCAACTCAATCGCTTTTCATTAATATTCAGTTTAAATATTGATTACAAAAAATAATATCAACAGTAAAAATACCAAAAGTAACTTACCCTTATTTCTCATGCGATCTTGGCACAATATGTTGTTACATTTAAACATAACGTATTTCTTCTTTTAATGCTACATTTCAAAGCAAGAATGTCTGAAATTTGGCAATCAGATTGATGAAAAATATTTACCCTATGAATTTGATCAATCAGGGCAGAATCAGTTGACATTTTCTCTGTATCGTTTTAACAATAATATAACTATCAGATGTATGAAACCGTTGTTTGACGATATCTGGAATAGGGAGGTTAATCACTATTACGTATACCTAACTTATTTCAGAGGGGTTGAAAAGAATAGAGTCATTAGCAGGGACTCAAACCATTTCTATAAAATCACTCACCTGGCTAACAACAGAGGGCATTTTTTAACTACCTTCTTATTTACCTGATTTATGTTTATACCATAATATAATTACTAAAAATGAGTATAGGTACGAATGTATATCACTGACTTTTTTATACGAATTTAACGAATTAATAAATTAATAAATTAATAAAAATAAAATTTATTGAAACAAAAAAAAAAAAATCCTTTTCGTAATGATTGTCACTGTACCTGTAAGTAGGTATATAAAGTTGAAAGAATCTAGTGCACTAATCTATTAATCAATAATTTATTACCAAAAAATTTAAAAAGTTTAAAGGATAATAAATACAGGACGTCGAAGGCCACCCACAGAAGAGTTAGCCGAGGTTAGTATTTATAATTATGTGGTGTAATAATTTTAACGACGATATTAATTTAACCGAAAACTATCGAAAATCGATTGAATAATCACCGGCTGTCGGTATGGAGGGCCGCGAGGGGTGCGAGGGGAGCAGGGAGGCGACGCACGAGGCTTTGAAGGCCAGTATTTTTAGATTCGGGTAATCGCGTGAAAACCAGGCACTTGCCGACCAGCAGGGTAATCGCAGGGAAACTGTCAACAATGTCTGTCAATACCGCCTTTGTAATGGAGCCTTGCAGAACACCCTGTGCCTGAAAAGGTCAGCAATAATAGGCAGATACATACGTGCCGGCATGCTATACATGCCACCCTGCTATACCTGCCTGCATTGAATTATACATCGCGGTATCAAATTACTGTTATATTATTATGAAATTATGTAAAATATCACTTCAATTGTATTGTTCTTTACTTTAGCGAAAATTTTGTAATAATTTGTTTAAAAACACTTCAAAATATTTCAAGGTAAAAAAATTATATAAACCACACACCACTTACGTGTATGGCAATTGCGTACAATTCAAAAGAAACAATATAGAGTCCTTTTATATTTGAAAAAATACATTTTTTTATTGTATTGAGTTTAGTCAATTTCGCATACAGCTTGAACACATTCAAATGGTTGTTTTTATTTATAATACTTTGACATTTGTTCGAAGTTCTAGTGCGTATTCTAGAAAATAATTCATTTACTGTCCACCATTGTTTTAAGAAACAGTTATATTGTGTCCTAGAATAATAAGTATTCAATATCATTTCAGATGTGTAAATATGCGCAAATGCCCAGCCAACTGGCCATTTTGTGATTATGTCCATATTTAAAAAAACATCTTTGTTGACATTTTTTTTAATAAAAATAATTTTAAATGTAGATAAAACAAATCTAGTATCTGTTACGTGTTATACTTATTGAATTAAAATCAAATCAAAGCGACGTCGACTCATTATTAGCCTAAGCCTTTCTGCTGCATAAAAACCCCTTATTGTTCCCCATAACGAGCTTTTGTTCACTCAGTCGCCATGGGCCACCCTTCCTATGCCTGAGCTGCCTTAAGGGATGACGAACGTCGACCAAAAGATATTTCGCTTCAATTTCTGGTATCCACTCTTCTATCGAAGGGTGTTTAAAATCATCGTAAATATCTTATGCATAGAACCGCAGAAACTGATGTATCCGGCATTTCTCCATGAGCTATTTCGCTACCTTCACCAAGAGATTCGCTACCAAATTTCAAGTCTCGGATTATATAAAGGAGTGAAAATAGATAGAAAATAGATCAGAAAACCAAATTATTACTCGTAAGCACCTGTTATAGAGAATATGCATTTTTTCTATCCATACTAACAAAATCATAACACAGTTCAGCTAATTATTAAATAAATTATTAGTTAAGAGTGTATTGAAATCTCAAAATCAATTAATCGCGTTATAGAAGGGTTAACTGTACTCGAGTGGGACATGATCTGATGGTATGTTTGTGGAAAGAGAAATCTTATAGAAAACAATGTTTTAAATTATTAAATAGATAATTTAGCGAATGCGTATTTGTAGCATAAAATCTCGAGAATCGTTTCCCTAAAAATACGGTTAATGGTTAACCGCACCTGTGGTTCAAATTTAAATTGTAAATAAAAATGAAATATTTTTACTACGTGTCGCATTTTTAATTAAAACACATCAATGGAACAAGCATTTCATTAAATACTATTATTGCCATATCAAATGCAATAAAAAGTAAATGGTTGATCAAAAAATACTCATTCATTGATGAATAAATAAAGCGAATGAAAAAATATAATATAGGCAATAAGGTCAGTGCCACGCGAATATTCCATTTCACTTTTATTCGTTTTTAATGAATTTATAATCATTAATAATCGAGTCGATTGTAAATAATTGATATCCCCGATTCATGGGTAGTAAATAAATAAAATATTGTATTCAGTTTTTGTTCATGTTTTATAACGTACGGGAGGCATATTGCATATAATGAAAATTATTTTTTTAATTATGCATGCATGCAAGATATTTTTTTATCTAAGCATTTCAGTACTACAGCTGAATTTATCAGATTTTTTGTTAAAAAGCTATGGAAGCAGCGATTGTGGCGAGTTGGTGAAATTTGATGGGGAATTTTATGGAAGCGAACTGGTGTCTTGTTTGCCTCGGAGACTGCACCAGTTGTCTCAACAAAGTTATTTGCACTCATCTGATATAACTATCTATATATTTTTCATTATTTATTGCATTCTCAACAGCACTGAGCAAACGTCGATAGCGAGAAGTTCACTCTTGACACAGCATTTACATATTTTTTTTGCTTTGCTCGATTCATGTGTTTTTACCCATTTCTAAGGCTGTCATGTCCTCGGGCGGACTTGAAAATTTATTAAAAAATATCAGACTAAAAAATATATTATAAACAATATTTATAAGGTAAATCTACGATGTATTTGATTGTAATAATTTCAAATACTGATTGCAAAATATTACACGCAAAAATATATTTTTTATTTAGCATTTGATTAGGTCTGAATAGAAGATTATCAGACAGTATTTGATGGTGGCAAAAGTGAGAGCAGAAGTAATTTTTTTATTAAATCAGTTGGGTGGAGTTTGTGTTTTTTTTATTATTATTGTTGAAGCAAAGAAGGAGTTCGGAAAAAAAGGTATTGGAATCTTTCCTCATACACAATCACTGAAAATGATAATATAAATTTATAAACACTAAAAGATTGATTAAAACAATTAATATTTACTCATTTGCACGTATTGACTCGGTTCCAACGTTTATTTATTCCAGATAGAATACAATGAAACACAAAATTAAATTCTGTTGCTCTACATACAACATTAACTTGGTTCAGAAAATAGAAATCAGTAAGTTTTTCATTTAAAATCTGACGCTGTAGCCCAAGTGTGTGATAATTTGAAATTTAAATTGATCTACTACATTAAACTAAAAAAAAAATAGTCTACTTCTGAGTTACAATTTTCAGATCCGGTATCATTATGACGCTGTATAAAACATAAGCACATTCTACAAATATATTTATATTATTTATTATTTGGAATAATTATTATGCAATGATATTGTTCTTCTGTATACTATTATTGTGATGATATGACAATGTCATTACGTTTTTAAATTATTGTTTTGTTGATTCAATGGCTCGATCTCCTACGCCTTGACAGGTGAATCCCGGACTGATTATTTAGATCAGTGGCTCTCAAACTCTTTTGGTCCACGGACCCTTTTTCATAGTCAAAACTTGCCTATGGACCCCCTTTCATAGTCAAAACTTGCCTGCGGACCCTGGGTGAAAAACTATATAAATTATTATTATTAACTAGTTGGTGCAAGTATCGACTCTATTGCGTTCCTGTATTAACCTACCTGACTCACCGCGATGCCTGTTCGCTGATAATGTATTCATTTTTATTTATTTTAACTTCCATATTGATAAAAATGTGTCACAATTTTTTTGGACCCTCTGACGTTGTTCAGGGACCCCCAAATCGATTTTAATTTTCTAATTCCAGGGACCCCCCGGGATCCGTAGAGACCACTTTGAGAAGCACTGATTTAGATAATGCTTATTTTAGTATGGCAGAAATTTTTTTGAATTTTAAAGAAAAAAATTATGTTTTGTTTTATGTGTGATTAAATAGATTAGTACGGGTTTCCGATATGATTAAATTCAATACGGTAATTTCATATATTTGTCCAACACGCTTATCAGGCTGTAGGGCGGCGTTCTGGCCGTGCGGGCGGACAGTCGTAATGAATGGGTGGCACAAATCTTGCAGCAAGTATATGCCATGACAGGCGGCGAGAGCTGCGGGGATAAAACCCAGCCCACCCTGTGGCCTGCCCGCCACCCGCCACCCTCCACCCTCCACCCTCCATCCTCCGCCATCCGCCAGACACCCAGACAGACCGGTGATACCTGCAATCTTAACCAGATGTGCAAATGTACCCGTGGCCTTCAACTCTGAATGAATAATTCATCACACCAACAAACATTGTTATAAAAATTTACCAAACGAAAAGGAAGACAATAATAAGTTACATTCACTTTGAAACAATAAAAAAAACATTGGCCTGTATCAAAAAGACTTTTTCTTTCCGAGCGTAACCATTATTAAGATAAACACACAGTAATGTCTGTTAATGAAAAAGTTTTTATTTTATAAATACAAATAAAAATGTATTCAGATTATCACTAAGACACGGGAGAGTTGTTTTTTATTTGGACGATCTCAGAAAAATACGAATGTGTTTCATTAAACTTTTACAATAAGGCTGGCAAATACAACGCAAAAGAGTAGATATCGCCGAGGAATGCGCCGCATACATTAATACAGTTCTGCGCAAGTTCACAGGTACGAATGATTACACCTGGAAATAAATCATTTTAGTTCTTGTTTGCGTGATCCTCGTGCATACGAACCTTCACGCAATTGTAAGGTTCAATATCGCGCCGTGATTTACTCGGCCAGGCAGCTGCTCGGGAGGTCTTTGTTAGCCATTGTTAGCCATTTCTACCGTTGGCGGCTCGGTGCAGCCTACACACTGGCACAGCTGATCCCCCGTGACTCAAGCAGGCTACACACGCAGCCACACAACATGCCACCGAATCGCAAACAACGTTCATTCATTTTGGGCAAAATACCTCAATACTGGCCAGTAATCATTCCGTTGTGACGCAGGTAAAAATGCAGGTATTTTTTTTTATAATGCGATGACTGATTCGTTGATTTACAAGTTGCACTTGAAGATTAAGTTCTGTTTTATTGTACATTAATACCTCGATATAACGGACCCCTGTTTAACGGACAAAAACTGTAAAAAAAAAAAAATTATCTAATTTTCGAGAGGTGATTGTAAAAAAAACAGCAAACTTCAAAAATGCAAACAAAAGTTGATTCTTCTTTAGTAGGATTACCAAAAGCGAGCGCGTCGATATCAAGACTTCACAAAAATGTTTTTTTATTTATTTTAAACGTATTTTTATATAACGGACACCTCTTCCCCCCAATTGGTACGTTATATCGAGGTTTTACTGTACGCATAAAACATTGATTTTAATTTTTCAATGAAATTAATTTATAATATTTCATATAAGAATATATTTACTATGAATCTATCCCGAAATGTAAAATAGGTAATACCCTTATAAATATTCATTTTTATCAAAAAATTTGATAATAAGCAAGCCTATTTTAATTAACAAGGAAGATAATAAGAAATTTCATTTCTAAATCAGAACAAACCTTGCGAATGCAAAGTTCATTAAAAGTTATCTTAGGCGCCTTTCAAAGACCGTCAGTTTAGAACAAAAGCAAAGAGCCTGCGGTCAGCAAATCCTTTTTAAAAACCTTAACTTTCGCAAGACCGACTTGTATTTATGGAGACTTAACAAAATAAGACTGTAAAACTGAAGCTGCCAACTTCGGAGCAAAGGGAGGCTTCCATCGCACCCCTGCGACACAGGAAGTCGGGGCTCGCCCTCTGAGGGGTGAAACGGCGGAAAATTAGCTTCACATTATCAGATTTATTCTGTGATTTTGTAAAATATGCTGAATATGCTTCATTAATATATTTATGAGATTATTTGATTATTTTTTTGTGCTATTATTTGTTTAAAAAACAACAATTATTAACTTTTCAAAAAATAAAAATTATGTCTGTGTATAATTTGCTTACTTTTCAAAAGCATATGCAAAAAAAAATTCAATCAAAATATATTATGTGATTAATAAATAGTAATTAATCATATTTTTATTAAAAATTAGTAAATAATTCTTAATTTTTGGGTTATAGATTTTTTTAAAAGTTCCGTAAACGAAAATTAAAAGCAATTAATAGATACATATTTATATTTCAATTTTGATAGCATCTAGTTGTACTTTAATTTTTATAAACATACGTGTATTTTACTAACAACATCTATAATTACTTATGAAATTAATATTTATTTAGTTTTTTTTTATTATATATAATCAGCTTAAATGTATTTACAATGAATGCCAAGTCAACTAATGGGTTTATAAATCTACATAATTACATATTCTTATTAATTTTATATTGTTATATAATTTATATCTTACTTTGAAGCATTAAATTATTTGCACTGTGATAAATTAATATAGATTATTGATAATTACTATTTATCTAAAATTAACATATATCTATTTATATTTAAACAGGTTTTTTCAATGAATTTATTATTTATTTGATTTAGCAAGGTGTTTTTAATGGTCCATTATTAATTATTATGCAATTTAATGAACAATCCCATACATTTCAAATGATAACAAGTAATCGGCATTGTATTCATATTATGAGGCATATTAAGTTAAAAATTGTTTTAAAGCTTACAAAAGAAAGTAATAAGATGCTAGTATGCAAGTTATTACACATCCCTTCAAATATTGGGTTGGTTAGGAGGAAATAACGAGTCACGTGTCTACTCAACCCGACAGCCGCTCCGAGGCTACCTTTACTTGCCTTGCAAGCCGGAAAGGGGTGCAACTTCAAAACATCCTTAAAGCTTAAAAAAAATGTCTATCTACTTACTGATGTACCTTGCTGACCAACACTCACGGGTTTTTATTCTCAGTGAAAAATAATAAATATATTTCTTATGTAGATCTGATATCAGCGAAGGCGTGACAATAGCTATTTGTATTTATTTAATTTTTTTTTCAAAATAATTATTATTTCTTGATGATATCACGAGTTTGGAAACATGCTCGTAGTATATGAGAATAATTTTAGGCATAACTGCCGAAATATGCGTACTAAGCTACACCGAAGTACAAAGGTAGCGTTGCGTGGGTAGTTACATTGTGAGTGGCCACTGAAATTGGGCAGAAAGCATTCCCTGTTGGTGATAATCGATTGACTGCTTATTATGCGCTTACATAGGTAATAAAATAATACAGTACTTAATCGATGAGATGTCTCCCCTCAGCTGGCTGCGCGAGTGTCAATGTCAGCCGCCCATTGGTTTTCAGGGTCAAAATAACCCGAAGCAGTCTTCAGGCTGTCACGGTCAATTGTTATCGGGACCTTGAAAGTGTACGATCCTAAAAATCATCTGCATTTCTCAAATTTCTGCATATAATCTATCAAAGATGCAAAGTAATAAAAAAAACAGCTATTAATGCGATGCAACCTGTTTTAGGAATAAATATTCAAAGACTTTCTTCAGATTTTTACTCAGTAGGTTATGGAGATTTTTTAATCCTTTGTCTGCACTATTTAGAGACTCCATGTACGTATAAACTATTACAGACATAAAACAGTCCAAAAGCAACCCTAATATTGTCACTATCAAAAATGATTTGAGTTTTCTATAAAGTGCATTTAAATTATAACTTTACACTGTTCAAAAGAAAAAAAAAGTGTCGTGTTTCAAATCAATTGTCAGTACTATTCAGAGGGTCTGTATTATTAATTTAATACAAACTATAATTATACAGGATTTGTATAATTATTGCGGTTTTAAGTTTTGTGTTAAAAGTTTCATTGAAATTTATGATTACAATAGAGCGAAAACGGTTTTATTGCGTAAAAAACATTTTATTCATATTTACATGTGATTTTATACATGCGCTTTTTTACAATACAAAATAAAAAAATATATTTTATTATTATTTATTAAATATGCTATTTGATCAAAGTTTAATTAAACAAGGTATCGGATGTTGGCGAACATTTCGGCTATGGAGCGCTCAGGGCGGTTTCAGGTTCTGCTCCGGGGCGAGGCCCTACCCCAATCACGGGGGTAGCGCTTCCCTCCCCGTATACCCGCCAGTACATCCCTTATGGTTAATATGGGGAAATTAAATTTTACACATTAAGCGGCCTCGTTTTCACGGTCACTGAAATATTGGGTCACCCAAAAACCTCAGCACGCCTCCATACTAATCAATCGGCCAGTGGCGCACGCGACACCATCGATGTAAACACAAGCCGAGTGCCGGGTCGGCCATATTTAATTCAGGTACAATTAACTCATAATCACTGCCGACTGTCGGGGGTTAAAAATTAAACCGCGCTTCACTGTCCGCGTAATTGATTTGTGCGGAAATCGCTCACTCGGCTTATTGATACGTTTATAGGATTGTTAAATTGGGAATTATTGGTTGATTACGAGTATGAAACAATTAACAGAACGTGTAGTTACCATTATATGTACGTTTTATAAAAATAACAATTACACTTCATTTTTACAAATTATTAAAGTTTATACCTTATATGATACCGTTGATACCCAAAAACACTTGTGTTTTCTTTTAATTTTATTGTAATTTCATATGTAGATCGATTGACTAATACGTACTACATCACAATATTATTTAAATTTCAAATTATAAAGTCAATCTTACAATGCTTTGTATTACCCTGTGATAAAAGGACGTAAACTTTTTATACGCGGTTTCCAAGTCACACAGAGGCACCTTCCCCGAACTATAAACACCTTTTTACGGATCCACTTTTATACAAATCCCGTTTGCGAGCTTTTTTAATGTCTTTTTTTTTACACTTGGGGCAAAGACAGCTAAAAAGTAATAACGCTATAACTCGGAGCGCCACACATGACATCACACCCTCTCCCCTTCTTGCCACCCCGCCCATGGGGGTTCTTCCCATTGACTGTAAAGTGGCGATGGGCGACCACGTCTTATTGTAAATTTTTTTATTTCCCCCACCGGCCAGATGGAGTAATTTTATTGCTAAGAGATGGAATCGGCGATTCTCAACGCCGGGTACTCCATGGATATTAGAAGCTTGTCATTTCCCATACGAGGCCTTTTACTACCCCTTCTAACACCGGAGGTTCTCAAACACACAATACCCCTAATAAAAGAAATATAATCTTGTTGAGGGACAAGGCATTTGATTGGTGAAGATCCATTATTATAATGATAAAAGTAACTTTGTTTCTGTCTTCACTTTGAGTTTATTATGCATAACTAAACTTTAGTTATGCATCTGATTATGACCTAGTCTATTTGGTCGAAACTAGTTATGCAAAAAATATAATAAACTCAAAGTGAAGACAGAATACAAAGTTAATTTTATCATTATAAAATTAATATAAATTCAACTCTTCCAATATTCAAAGTCTTTCAAAAATATGTAGTAAGAAAAAAAATTCGTTTGATCCTTTATATATTAAACTAGGATCTCTAATTAATAGTATTATTTATTATATAATACTTTCAATATCACATTTCTATCGCGGCTCTGTACAAAATACTTTGCATTTGTTGGCTGATTGATCATGCAAAAATATTTAATTGTAGTTACATTATAGAAAATTACAATCAGTACAATAGAAATCAGTACTATTTACAATTTGATTAAATTTTAAATAAAACGTGTATACACCTGAAAACAACGTCTAAAATATATAATAAAAAAATATGTTTGATTAAAGTAGCCGGATTTATACCTACTTACTTTTAAACCGCAACCCCTAGTTTGAGTGTCCCAGGGACGGCGAGGGATGCAAATAGGGTGAAGGGGGTGTTTTCAAAATTAGAGGCAAAGTTGTTTCGATTCTTATGGACGGTACGAGGGGTTGCGTTTTATGTTTCACGCTGCCAGAGCGAGCGCCAATCTTTCTTTAAGCATCCATTTCCGCTTTTACGGGTAGTTATAAACGCAAGATTGTTGTTTGACCGAAAGGTTCCAGCGCCAGGTTTATCCGTACTTTTATAGTTCGATCAACCGTTGCATGAAATGATCCGCGCAGGATTTGTTTTAATATGCTCGGGCAGTGGACAATACAACCACATTTATAAGTTATCAAAAATAAACACTTGCACTTCATATTTTATTAAAACCCATAAAGTAGCTTTTTCTTACTGCTATTTCTGATTTTCTGAAAAATTTCACTTGCATAATAAGACCGTTCATATTTCACCGTTTAACCGTTATTACTACTGATTTTCGATAATGCGCTGTCGACAAAAGCAAATATTAAATAAATATATAAGTAATGCCAAACCCTCTCTGAAAATCATTGAATTAATACAAAGCATGGAATAATAACATGCGATTTTTTTATTATTAGAATATTGCTATTGAATCCATATCTTTTGTGTGTTTTATACGAATTTAAAATATATTCAGTTACTTCGCACTACTGGTGATATTGTTCTAGTTCAGTTTGCGTTTCGCTTTGAATGCACACACATATGCATACATCATGAAAAGAATAAAAAAAAACAAATATAACGACAGATATAGTATCGTACCAACGTCATAGCATTTACTAAAAACCAAGAAAATAATTCTTCAATCAATAAAAAAAAAAGTGGAGTGCAGATGTTCTGGACAAAAGCAATTGAATGTTTGTTGTTAGATTAAATATTATTATGTTTATTTTTTCATGAATCGATTAAATCCGTTTGCCGCCGAGATCGTTTATTTTGTGAAACATACCCAACTTTGATTTCAGCAAATATCAACGATTTGATAAATATTGCTTTGTCTTTGTTCTGCAGAGTCTATCCACCCTTCGGTCATTTCTCCTCGGGGTGTTTATTCAGATTGTACAGTGATTAAGCGGACGATCTCCTTTAATATCTAGAAGCTTCAGAACTTGGTTTGTTTTACTTTTGCTAGTATTTAGTTAAAAACACCCAGTCAGGTTTGTACTTAAAAACCGAGAAAATTATAACTGTCTAACGCGTTCATTTAACCGCATTTTTTTTCATCAAATTATTCCAACATAAATATAATCTCTAGGTAGCTAAATCAGTTAATATTTTCAGCGTCGGTTTTGTTTGCCGTTATAAATGGTTTTAATACATTTAATGTTGAATTAGCGATAAAAATATTTAAATGCCAATCACACGCCAACTGTTCATTAAAACAAATAACAACCACATGTTTTGTAAATTTACTATAAAATAATTGTCAATACGTCGAACAAGTTTATGAGTTATTCGGTTACATGAAAATAATTTACAAGTGCTTAACTAAAACGCTTTTTTTTTGTGTCGAAGTTTAATTTGATATAATCACAATGTCCAAAAGCTGAAATTAAAAAAATGGAATTCGGTTATTGTAAAAATAAATACGCTAGAGACGATTACTTTTTTAATTTCAATTTGATGTCATCTCAAGAAAAATACTAAAAAAAATTTGATCATTCTTATAGTCCTTATTCGATTATCTTTTTTGTATCAAATGCTATGTATACTATTTGTATCAAAATGTATTTCGGTTTATTTTTTGGTCTTAATAATTGAAGCAATACATTTTTTTTAAAACATGGTATACATATTAATAAAATCACTTCAAAATCAACGCTGTGCAAATTACAAACAAAAAATGGTTTTCAAAAAAGCAGCAACATTTTATAACACAAAAATTTAAATTAATACTAAATTATCCTATCCTGATTTTGAATACACCGTGTAGAGTGAAAAATAACTGCAGCTGCTTCTGTGGCCTGGCGATTGCTGCTCAGAAGCTGCTGCTGGGCGGGTTTGTCCTTGCAGTGTGTGCGCAGGTGAACTTCTGCCAACAAAGCACCAGCAGCACTTGTGCAACTGCAATTAGTCTTGTTGACATGTCACACTCTCCGTGGAAAATAACAGCTAGTAGACCAATGACGATGGTGATAATCTCCTCAGCCCTCCCACTGTCAACGGCGCATTTTAATTTATTCGATTGCATAAAATAGTAAATAAATCGACTAATTAATTTAACCGAACATATTTTGACCTTCAGGTGTGTATTCAGTCACAGGCTATACAATTAATTGAATACAATGCGCAGGTACGTGTTGGTCACCTGTGGGGTAGTACCTCAGATTTCATGTTCGATACCTGTCGGCGTCTATATAATATAATATATATACTATAGAAATAAAAAAAAATTCAGAGAGTTATCAACGTTTATTTTTGAGCTGACTCGCTTTTCAGCTGTGGCCTTAAATGTTTTTGAAGTTGTATAGTATATCTGAGTATTTGGCTGAAAATAAATAGTCACCCACTAATCAAAAACATAAGCACACCATAAATCACAAGTAAAATATGCAGGCACATATAACAATTTAATAAATAATACTAATATACTTTTTTTTTATATAGATAATTTAAAACTCGAAGTTTGTAATGATATTATAAATATATTTTTTTATTGTGCAATATTTTATACAATCTGAATACATATTATTAAGACTATTATTTAAAAATTAATTGTTTTTTATTCTAATTAATTCAGTTAAAATTTTGTAAGCTGCCTATTGCATATGTAATCACACTTCAATTGAAATCACAAGACCAATCAATAATGTATTGTTTCACTACAAATATCTTTTCACATTATGTTTTATTGGCATAATAAAATATAAAAAAACTGATATTAACCGATAAATTATGTTATAATATTATTTGTAATGAGTTTGTCTGCTTTAGAAATCGATATTCTATTCTTACTTTATTTGTGTGAAAGTACTTCGTAATATTTAGGCATTAAAATAGTAAAAAAATAATAAGTAATAAAAAACGCAAAATAATGACAGTATTGATAAAAAAAATATATTTCAATGTAGTAAAAGCAGTGAGCTTATATTTTTTTTACGAGAACCTTTCGCTATCGGCCGCGAAGAGCGCTTTATATTTGCGCCGAGGAGGTTTATCTATCCGTCGGTAGAGCAACGCTTTCTCTGCTAGCTCGTCTACTGCTCGCAGCGGCGCCACGTCCCGGTCACCCCCGCCCCCTCCCCCACCCTTCACCCCTTCCACCCCCTTCCCACCCCTAGCCAGACCGAATTAAAGAATAACGCGCGGGCTGCATTGGTCATGTTTTTCTATTTTTAGACTTCTGTTATTATTTTTTAATTTTTTTTTTTAATTTTAATATACTTACAGTACATGATTTGTAAAGCAGCATATATAATAGTGTTGGGTGTATTGTGCATAGATTTTAAAAAAATATGTTAAAAAAAATATATGTTTTTTTTTTTTTTTTTTTGTATTTGAATGTGTTATTTGATGGAAAGCAAAGCTTCAGTGTTGTGTAGTGAAGGTCATGGGATATGCTGGTTGTGTGGTGGTCGCGCGCGGGTCCCAGTGAGAGTTTGCCGCGAATCGATCGAACGGTTTACGGTTGATTGAAAGGGGTCAAGCCCAACAGGTGTGCCGCGCGCCCCGCCGATAATCCTTTTCGCAATACAAAAAAAAAAAAAAAAAAAAAACAAACAAATAAAACAAATAAATCGCATCCGCAAAAAAATAAATAAAAATCCGCCCCCGACTGCGGCGAAAAATAAAAACCGTATCGCGCTCCCTTTCCGGCGCGGGAGCTCCCCCGCGGCGGCGCTCTTCCCTCCCGGAGGGGGGGGCGCCGGGGCCGCAAGGGCGGAAGCGCCCCGGTGGCCGCGCCGAAGTCGCCCCTGGGGCGGGGGGCGCACGGCGCGGGCAAGAGGCGCGGGGCGCGTGCGCGAGGGCGAGGGCGCCGCGACGCCGGCCGCGGGAGCAAGACGCCAGACGCGCCCGTCCACGGAGAAAGTGTGTGTCGCCAAAAAAATGAGCCGCTCGCCTTGAAAACGGGCGCCCAAAAAACAACGCAGCGCCGATCGCGTTCGCCGCCGCGAAAAAAAACACTTTCGGCACACTTTCGATAAAACTTTTTTTTTTACACGTAGTTTTTTTTATTTGCTAGTTTTTTTTAAAGTTTTATCACAACTCGATTCGGAAGTATTTGCATGTAAATAGTGATATATTTTTGGAGCGCTGGAAAGTAAAGAAAAGTTGGGCGGAAGTTTCGGAAGTGACGCGAGGGTTGTTCAGCGCCCCCGCCGGCCATGGGAGCCTCCCCGGGGTGCAGGAAGCAGGCCTCGTCGGGGCCAGGATGTGATGATGCGAAGGCTGCCGGTCCAGGCGGCAGCATCCTCGGCCGTTGATCTGATCCTCCGTTGTGTTCCCTTCCCCCGGCGTCCCCGTCCCCTCCAGTGAGTGCGCAGTTCCGGTGCCACGTTGTTATAATTTTAGCCAAATATTATTCGTTACTCTCACAGTTTTTACCGATAATTATTTTTGAACTAGCCGCAATCTGTTTTTGTTACTTTTTACTATTGCACTGTTACTGTTTACAATTTTTCAATACACGCTTGTTATTAAGTTTTCTGTTTGACGCTCCTTAACTTTAAACCTGTCGCCTTTGAACCCGCCGGGCCACGCGATAGCACTTCATAGGAAAATATCGGTAAGTACCCAATTGCAAAACTTTATATTGACAAAAATAGTATGATATATTTTTTTTCGGAATAATCCAAAGAATCCGAATATATATACTGGTTTTAAAATACGTTAAAATATTATTTGATTTATTTTTAGTAAACATGTTGGGGTACAAACTGGTTCGGTCCAGCTGCTCCAGGCCGAACGCTCTCAGTTGGGTCGCGACAGGGTCGAGTGTGGTTAGACGTTTGAAGTAATATAATATAATACATAAATCCTAAATTAAAACTACACAATATTTATCAAAAATATATAATCTATTAATATTACGTCTTGTACCATATATGTTTTTTAAAAAATGTTTTTTTCTTTTATTAAATTTTGAGAATTTTTTGTGTCGAATAAAAGTTAACAGTTATATTTTTGTAAATTTAGAATATTGAAATATTTTCAAGAAAAAAGTGATAAACGTAAAATTATGTATGTTAAAATTTTGCGTTCATACATTTCAAAATATGTTTTTTTAGAGTAAAATACTTGAGTGATTTTCCACATGTTCGTTTTTATTTGTGACCGGTTTCGCCAACCTTTCACGTTGGCATTATCAAACAGAGTTGGAATTATCAAGACGAACATGTGTAAAATCACTAAAATATTTTACTCAAAAATATTAAAATGGAATTCCACCAAAAGTGCTCTCTGTCAAAAATATTAAATTTCTTATTATATTATGTAAAATAAGTATTGTGAATTAAGACGTTTTTTTTATTATTTAAGACCACTCGCATTTATAACGTTATTTCTGGCATATTTTCTATTAGAAGTAACTCAGTGGGTCAGCTCTTTGCTTTCGCATTCATTATACTGAAAAAATAGCTAAGCGTGAAAAGAGTTCTCGGGGAGAGACAGACCTCGTCTTCCCCGGGGCTCGCGGGCCGCCTTTATTTATACTAGATTTAATATATATATTTTTTTAACAAAGATTCGTATCGTAGGTGGGTTTAATTCAATAAAAAAATTAAAAAAACGTTTACGCGTAGCTTTGCGGAGTCGATAAACGTCCCGAAAGTGGACACAAATATTAAAGGGCTACCTAACCATGCTTGGTGTCCATCCCCCGTCTGCCAAAAAAAGGACCGTTTACCTGGCGAAATCGTGTCATTTAATTAATTTAATTGACACTTTATTTTGAAAGTTGTTTTTTTTTTAAAGAGTATTGAAAAAACTATAAATTATATTTATCTATTTTTTATTATTTAATTAACGTCCATTTTCAGGGTAAAATAAAATCTTGAAGATGTTGAAAAATTGGATAAAATGTGACGACTTTTCCTAATAATCTTTAAATTCCAATTGAAACAAGACTTTTCATTGTTTAGGACTCTTAGAACAGGGACACGAGAAAAACTTCTGTTCGGAAGAAGAGATCTATCTAACTTTTTGCATTACATTTGATTGCTTTTTGATTGCTGCAGTCGGTTTTTTTCAAATGATTAATAAATTTATCCAATTTTTCAACATCTTCAAGATTTTATTTTACCCTGAAAACGGACGTTAATTAAATAATAAAAAATATATTTATAAAATGTATAGTTTTTTAGATATGTTTAAAAAAAATAAAAAAATTGACATAGAAAAATAAAGTGACAATTAAATTAATCAAATGACACGATTTTGCCGTGTAAAACGTTTTTTACAACCCACCCAGAATACGAATCTTTGTTAAAAAATATATGGAAGACGAGTAGTCTTTTCACGCTTAGCTATTTTTTCGCCGTAGAAAAATAAAGTGATAGTTGAATTAATCAAATAACGAAATTTTTTTTTTTTTGTGGTAGTCTGGGGATGTGGACACCGAGCAAGGTTAGGTAGATTCTGAAATCGACGCGGAGACGCGATTGTCGTCTCCGCGGAATCCGTCCGGCCCGCGACTAATTAAGCCCCCCGGAGGGGTTGTGGGTGGCTGGGGGGGGTGTGGTGGTGTGGGGGTGTGTCGGGGGGAGGCTGGGGTGCGGGCGAGGGCGGAGGGCGCCGGCGCGTCTTCAGTCGCTCTCGCCGAGCCGCCCGCGCTGGCCGCGCGCTCCCCCCCGGCGGAGGCGCGTCACTGCTCGGCCGGCCCTCAGCCCGCGAGGTCGTGTCGGCAAGGCGGCAAGGCGTCCAGGCGTCCAGGCGTCCCGACGAGCGCCCCAGCGGCCCGGAGAAGAGCGACCGGCCCCCGAGCCGCCCAACCGCACCGATCCGACCCGCGCGGAAGACATTTGAAAAAAAAAAAAAAAAAAACTTTTCATTTTCGAAAAAACGATTCGTTCCTCAAAATTTTGTGATTTTAAAATTAACGAAAAAAAATTTCAGTGACTATTTTAGGCTTTAACGTTTTATTACACAAAATTCAAAATTACTCGGCGTTCACAAATTATGACTAAAGATAATATTACGATGTTAGATGATAATTTATTTATATCCTTTCGAGGCATCCTAAAGGCTCAGTGGACGGGAGCTCGGATAAGATATAACCTAATATATTAAAATAACCGTGTGACTTGTGGGATACCGTGGAAGAATCTTCTTTCTTCTAGACAATATTGACGATTGACAATACGAAGTGTGTGAGCAAAGTGGACAATCGGAGGAGTTGAGAAACGTTTCCTTCAGCAGAGCCGCGGCGAAGGAGTTCGAAGGCGGTTGGTTCGTTGTTCATCAAATTTCCTTTCCCGGGCCCCAGACGGTGCCGTTTGCACCAGACTTAGGGGATGTAATCGCGTTGTACGCCGACCCGGGGGTCGCTTTCGGTAGTTTTCGCTCGGTTCCCAGACGGAAGAGAGGAAACTTTTTTTTTATATTTCGCTCAACCCCAAAGAATGCATCGACGAATCGATAAAGCTTCATTCAGAATGTGAACTCAATGTGCTCAATTTGAAGGGTTTGACATGAAAAAGGCTGTGTTTAAAATATTTTTTTTGTTATCTTTGTGTTTATTTTAATATAATTTTATTATTATTTATATGCATGGTGTTATTTTGTTTTCAATGTGGTTTTTTTTTTATGTTACTTGCAAATAAAAGTTTTTTTTATTTCTTTTGTTTTATTTTCATTTTTTTTTCTATTTACACAATTATTTATTAGAGATATGAGCATAAACTGTTATTTTTTTGTATTTTTATTTTTCTATATTACATTAAAAAGCTTAAATTAAATTAAATGCGAATTCTTAAAACGTGCGACGGTGTAAAACTAAGACTCAGGTGAATACTCCGGTGAAGTGAATATAATTACGTTGTACCTAAAGCACATTTTTAACGTGAACCGAATTAGTTTTGTTAACATATTTCACACTTCTGAAATATATTTTTTTATTTTAATCGGCAGATAAAATTTAAAAAAAAAGTTTAGGTATATATTTTTTTATTTTACTCCATCTATGTAAATCACATAAAACATCGATATAGATCAATAAAAATAGTTTAGCTACTCGACAATAGGTTTTTTAACGATCTTTAGTCGATCCGCGCTCTTTATCACTGATCGTTGCCGTCGGCCTCCAGACTGCCATGAATACTACAACTACTTATTAGAATATAACTTACAAAGAGATCTAAAATGTGATTAAATAAAAAATAGATTAACGTGCTGGTATAAATTAATATTATAATTATTATCGTTTTACAAACAACAACAAAAAAACTTGTAGTAAAGTTAATGTGTAAAGATATTAGTGCGATTGAAATATGTCGATAAAACACAACCCTAGGTTTTTTTTTCCGTGACGTGATTCTAAGTTTGTTTTATCAAGCCCTCGGCAATACCAATAAGAGGTGTGTTTTGTTTGTCTTTAATCAGTGATATGCCTTCCTGAACGAAGGTTCAACAATAGATCCCCCGAGAGCCTGAATGCTCATTATAGTAGCTATAAATAATATACCAGAATTACAATGCACAATATTAGATCAGCCGACGGTTAATTTTTGCTGTTAGTGAGTGGTTGTCCGTAAGCAAAAAATAATTGTAAAAAACACTCAGTCTTTGTTCAGTTGCTTAGGATATAATAAAATCAAGGGTTTTTTAAATTACTTCCTTCTAATTGTGATTTTTTTTTTCTTGAATCGGCTAAAAACACAGCGTATATTTTTATTATTAAAGTGAAAATAAGCATTTTGGTTTTGTGAATTGTGTATAAATAGAATTCTAGACAGTGAGAACAATTTTATATATAAGTAGTAATGTATTTGATCCGTTTATAAAAATTGTGCGGTAGATTACGCTAAATATCCTAAAGATTAGGTAAAATAAAAGAGCCGTGAAACTTTGAAAAATAAACGCGACAATTTCATAGTGATAACAGTTAATTTGTATTTATTAACTAAGCGTAATATTCGTTGAGTTGTGACTTGATCTTTTATATAACTTTTTGTGAATCGCATAAATGGATTGTATATTTTTATTGGCGATTAACTGATAAAACGCTTTAATCAGAAACAATTGAAAAGGTTGTTTTAAAATTTCACTGTTAATAAAGTAAGGTTACTTATCTCAACCCCTTGTGCGGTGGCAATGTCCACAGGTCGCGTGAGCCTCCCTCACTAAATGGGACATTTCCTGTTCCGGCGAAGGTGCCGCGTGAAGGCTGCGCTGAACACTGTATACTGTACTGCATATTTACCCCTTAACACTGTTTGTTCTTACCTGTCCTGAAAGAACTACACGCGGGGCCTTTCAGCAAGTGATTCTTAAGCTTTTTTGACCGCAAGTTTTGTAGAATCAATGAATACATGGAAATAAAAATTTCCAATTGAATTCTGTTTAGCATGAATAAATTTCTTTTAAAAAGTGATAAAAACTATTTTCAAAATAGATAATAAACGCTCAAGATATAAAGACGGTAAATTATAAACCTTGTGTTGTAACTTTGATAATATTGTAGATGAGTTAAAATATTAACGGCTTGTTGTTAAAATTTAGTTAATATCTAACCGGTTTTTAAATTTAATCACTATAAATTAAAACAAGGACATAAAATATATCATATCATATTTTATACTGATTCAGAGCAGTGATGTTAAGTTTATCGGTTAAAAAAGGCTTTTGTTACAATGATTAGATAATTATTACATTGAGTTTATTTGAGTGCTCGGTTACATTTATCGGTGAAACATATTATAATCGATATTTTGGATAAAAGAAATTGATGTATTATAGTGTTCAGAAAAATCATTTAAAGAAAGTTTTTTTTTAAGATTAGCCACGAAAAATATTAAACCTTTCTGCAAGTGCTAAAAACATATAATTTTCAAAAGATTTACAAGTACAATGTTATCTAAAAATATTTTACAATTTACCGTGAGAGTTTTGGAATCGTTGGTGTACATGTAACCGGAAGTACTAAACGCTCCTCACCTGCGGGGGGGGACTTTCATCGCCGGAAGTGTAAAAGGCTTGTAGCACGACAATCTGCAAGAAAAGGGAAAGCTCGCTAGTGGGAAATTGTTTCACCTTACATGTCTCAATTATCAGCTGACTTATGAAATCACCGCCGCTTAGCCTTAACTAGAAAATAAACGTTTCCTTTTCTGAGAAATAATTCAGAATTGAATGCTAAAAAATAATACAAGGTTTTAGTAGTAGAGAACAAGCATAAAACGCCATCTATTAATTGCATCGCGAGATCTATACAAAAATAATCGATTATAATAGTTTTGCTACTTAGCGCTAGATGTCAGTGAGCAGATTATATATTTAAATTATTTAATTTGAAAATGCGTGATGAAATGTCTACCCTTAGTAGTTCAATCAAAGGCTCCCCCGCCGGCCTCCCCTCTATAGATCGCTCGGTGCGGTCGGCGTGTGATACATTTAACACAATACACCTAATCGAAGCACACAATGACAATTAGCGTGCACTCACCGATCAGCTGCTTCTGACACCTCGCACATCCGCATTGTCTCTTATGGCTAGCAAATACCCGCCGCATCATATAACCCCTAGAATATTTATAAACACAATTCATTACTTATAAAAAAAATCTGTATAAATTACCTCAATCATTATCTCTGATATTCAATCATGAAAATGGAACATTTTTCTTTGTTAGCAGCTATAAATATTTTAAGTGATTCAATTATACACTTACACAAAATATTATGTCTGTGCTGCTTTATGCTTCGTACCGGGGCCGAAACGTCGAAAGATACAAAGTATACCGCAGTAGTAGTGTAATTATGTTAGTTCACGCTTTTATCATAAAACTACAGCTGTATTGATAACGATATAAACAGTTTAAAGTCCATGTATGAATTAATAATTTAATTCACAATCGCTTACATATTAAATCAATGATAATGATTGGTGAAGATCTATTATTATAATGATAAAAGTACCTTTGTATTTTGTCTTCACTTTGAGTTTATTAAATTTTTTGCATTACTAGTTTCGACCTAATAGACTAGGTCATCATCAGATGCATAACCAAACTAAACATAACGAAACAGTTTAGTTATGCATCTGATTATGACCTAGTCTATTAGGTCGAAACTAGTAATGCAAAAAATTTAATAAACTCAAAGTGAAGACAGAATACAAAGATAAATTTTGTATTCCTTGTTGTAGATTATAAATATAATTGTCACTTAAGCAACGTTTCAGACGGACATCAGATATAAAAAGAATTTATTTTAATGATTATAATATTTAAAAAAAATATTATTAGAAATAAATTTACGATTTTTTTTAAATTTATGTATTAATAATAATCAATGTATATTTCAGTGTATTTGTTGCTTTATGTATTAGAATCGCCTTTAGTGATATATTTCGTTTATTATATCGACAGTGTGTGTACTTGTAACTTTTGCGTCCGTCGCTAGGAGGCGCCGGAAAGATTGGCTTTCAGGACGGCCGAGAGATGGCGGGGGCGCCCGTGAAAGCCTCCCTTGTGGACCTCAACTCTGAGTCCTGCACCCTGCACCCTCCACCCTCCACCCTCTACCCTCCACCCTCCACCCTGCACCCTAACCTAACCCTCCACCGGACTATATCACCGCTGTCGAATTACCTTCATAAACACCAAAACAAAAAAATCAAGTATTTTTATTTTCTTTTCAGTTAATTTACAATACGGATTTCAGGATTAAGGCTTATAATACGGCATTCCCCTGTTGTGAAAAAAACACATTTTTTAGCCCTATAACAGAAAATTAAGTTTAAGAAAATTAACTTAAATTATTAGGCATAAATTTGCATATAAATAATTCATGGCTTTTTAAGTAGTATACGCTATGGGACTATATAGGACTGTCATATAACGACTACTTCTATACATTTTCGGAATAAATTTACAAAATGCAAAGTACGAATATATCAATTCAATCACAGTATATAAAATACATTGAAACAAATATTTGATAAATTATCTCTATTGGTATATTAAAGGTTATTATTTGACGGTTTAAGAAAAATCTTTAATACAAATAACGATTATTATACATATATACATTTGAATAATAACAGTACGTGTGTGGAGGCTGTGGGGTGGTGGGCGTGCAAGGGGTGGAAGGGATGCAGGGGGTGGCAGACGATTTACACCAGATCATGTTATATGTCCACTCTCCCTGAAGACGATTTGATTATCTACCTCAATTACAAAGACCACAATTAATCAATCGGTCTGTCGATCTATTTATTAAATTGTATTTAACTGGAACATGACCCATGATTATAGTTAAAAATTTAATAATAATTAAAAACAGCGTGAACTAGAAGTCTTTTTTTACGGACTGAAAAGATTTTATTTATTTAGGTAGTTATATAGTGATAGTCTAATAGAAGCATCGAGTTAATATAATCTAGAAAAGAAGAGGATTCGGCAATATTAAATAACGCTATAGTATATTTTTCGATCGATTTAGATTGATTTGTTTTACTATAAGCTAAATTATTCAAAATGGCTAAAAAACATTTTTTTAAAGAAAGTCGATATTTTGATGTGTGATTTTGACATATTTTTTTTTTTTTTTTCAGATACAGCTGTCAGAAAGACGACCCTCACCACCATAACACCCCCATGTAGGACCACCGCGTCCTGGAAATTGGGTGAGTCCCATATCTAAATATATTTACCACATTGTGATATATTTATGATTTGTCCTCGATTGGTCTTGGATTTCTGCGAATCGTACTTATTTGTTAAGGGTTTTATATATAATTATATATTTGGAATTTCATTTTGATTGAAGGCGTTATTCAAACTTGACTATAAAAAAATATCTGAAAATTTAATCAATAAATAAACGACTAAGTCAGATACAACGAAGTGAAAATAGCTCTCGGTTTACAATAGAGAAAATAGATTCTTGCTAGTTTGTAGTTTGCGAATGCCACCTTCATTCTTGGAGTAACTTTCCAACTTCAGAATTAAGTGGAATTCTTAGCTGACGACTTAGAAGCGCGTCACCCCAGGTTCTTACCTGACCGTGGCTTAAGTTTTCAGATTAGCAAAGTAACGACCAGCCAATAACTAGCCCAGCTTTGCGAGACGGCTGAAGTTCTTAATGGCAGTTTCTGAATACTTCAGTTCATCTCAAGCTTACAAATATCTTCAGTATTGTTCTACGTTTCACATCTAACCTCATTTCATAGAAATTTGAGATAAATTCATACAAAGAGACTAAATATTTATGTCCTACCAAAATAGTTTTGTTGTTTGTTAAAAATATATATATATAAACATTTATTTTGAAGTTCGATGTTTTTAAATCAAATATTTGAGTATGAAAAGGTTCGTTTCATTTTATGACAAGTTTGTATTAATCAATAGTAAAGCAAATACGTTTTCTAAAAAACCTGTCATACACTCAATGGTCTAAGTAAAAAATAAAAAATAAATGAAAATAGCATACATGTGAATTTTAATAAAATTGCTGTACCAATATTATTTTTATCAGTTAGTCATTAGTCATGTTAAAAAAGAAGTTATCGTAGCAACTGGATTTATTCAGTTTACTAATTATATCGGTTATATTTAGATTCAAAGTACTTTTACTAAAAAAAATACAATTAAATATCTAAAAAGGTGAGGTCAAAAAATATTTTGAATGAGTAGTAAATATCTCTATTATTGTTTTTAGTATATAGACTGATAAATCGCAGTATTGTTTAGCGTATCAATTAAAACACTGCTTATACACAAAATGAACGTAATATAATTACGCTGCATTAAACACTTCCGTCAAATCGTTTCAGAGTCAAAAGAAAAACACTCGATAAGCACATTTATCTCAATATGCCGCGGGCGGAAACGGCTGGCCTTAAAGATAAACGAGTTTCAAATAAAAGATTTCAAATCCCACTACAGCTCTGTAGACTCTTTTAAATTAAAACATAAAACTTATCGCGTTACATGCAGATATTTTATAAAGTACGCCCACGGTGTTTTTTTTCTTTGTCGCTTGTTTTTCAGCCGTGTAGGAGTTGTTAATGATGTCTCGAATGAAATATCGTCATCTGGGTAAAAGGTACCTCCGTAATCGTCTGCATGGAGACGGGCGGGGAGGCTGCGGGGGTGGACCACCCTGGACCACCCCTCCTGCCTTCCTGCCCACCCTCCCCGCCTCCGTCCCTTCCGCTCAATCTCTTTCATATTGAGTTTTTCTTTGAACAGAAGACAAAATTGCATACGGCGCTGCAGAATTGTGACCTCTCCAGTGGCGCCCGGATCGCTTTTAAATATCTTTCACAGCATTATAATAACTAACTTTAAAAACTGACGATATGCCTGTGTCATTGCTTAAATATTATATAACAAAAAACGCATTGATAAGTGCTAATGCAGCGTAAAATACAGACAAAATAGGCACAGGTTAGAATATATCAGAAAAGGTATATAAATATCTCAAGCCAGCTAACAGTTTAGGGTTAGTAAAAATGTCTAAAAGTGTCTTCATTATTGAACAATATTAAAAAAATAACGAAAGCTTGGCAGCCTTTACTGCAAAAATGGCGACAAATTCAAATCTTGCGTTAATTTTGAGGTACACCTAAAAAAAATTAAAAGTTATCACATATAATAAAAAAACTAGTTGCTCTAGATATTTTGATACACAAAGACGTGCGCAAATTTTTATAATTACAGCATATCGCTGCGTTTCTATGGATTTTGTTTCGTATTTTTTTAAAATTGTATGCGTTTTAAAATTGTAAGGTTTATGCAAGTTTTAATATATAAGGAAGCTGAAAACATTTGTTCGGGCGCCCTGGCCGGCAGGTGTTGCTCCTGAAAGGGAGGCGCGACGCTTTCAGAACGCTCCACAAGGCTTCAGATGCGATTACTGAAACTATCGCTGCAGGCTTCGCTTGTGTCAACTCAAGAAAGAGAGTTTCCCGGCTCACCTTTTTGTTGCAAGTGAATTTCTTTTGTATCGTTTTTTCTATGTTTTGCATGAAAAATATGTATATTTTTCACACACTCATATTTACCAATTGTCTCAGTAATTCATTTATCCTGTTTGTTACAAATAAACTGGGAAATAATTTATATCAATGAGCTGAATAAATGCATTAATATTTTTGTAAATCGATGTAAAAATTTGATTATATAAATAATAAATATATGTAATTTTTCGAAAACACATGTTGAGAAGACGTGCATTTTTATATATTTACCGGTATTGTTTGTTGACACTGCATTTCAGGGGGAAGTGAAGCCTCCAGCTCCAGAACTTCCTGTTCATCCCTTACAGAGGGTTTGATCATTATTACAAATGCGTTCCCAAGAAACAATGAAGCGCTTACACGTAGAAATCACTTTATCGGAAAGATATACGAGTACTTTTGTTGTGTTTAGTAATAATATTGCGTTTACAAAGTAAATACAGAATGAGAATCGAACTTTTATAATTACAAAAACTTATTTTTGTGTTTTAAATATAGACAGTTAAAATTTACAATTATTCAATAGTAGTAATGTATAATTGTTATACAAATTTTAATAAAAAATGATTCAGGCAATCTGATACGACTTAAAACTTAGTATTTTTGATTGTTGGCTTATTGTTTGCTTTTCATCGGGGATTTTAGGAGTAAACTGAATTTTTCCTGTGTGCGTTTGAGAACAAAGTGCATATTCTTTAATCCCCGAGCACACGTGCAGCCTGCAGTGTGCAGTGTGCAGAGTGCAGTGTGCATTGTGCAGCGTGCACGCAGCACAGCCCCTAAGACGATTAAGACGGTACAAAGCAGCTTTTTAATCGCTTTGATTAATAGACATACGTAGTACCAGCAGAGGAAAACCATCTCGTATCACTCATTTATACAGAATTAAATATATTTCAGTGCTAATTATATATATTTTTATATAAATTTATGGGCGTTATTAAATAAAAATCAAAAATTCTGCGATCCATCAAAATATTCATTGATAAAACATCCCATAGTAGATACTTTATATACGACATCGTCTATATAAATATCAACATTTTTGATTCCATATATTATAAAATACTTTTGATATTTATTCAATATAATTTGTTACTTTATAATGCTTCAGTATCAATTGAAGATATGGAGTGAGTTTAGTTTTAATATCTGTGTCGGACAAATATCAATTCATTATTGAAATTCTATTATATATCAGATAAAATTTGAAAAATATATAATTATACAAAATTAACATTCTTGCTAATAAAAACACATTTTTATGTTTTTTACGGACAAATATTTTTTTTTACTATCAAGGCCGATTTTTTTCATAAGCGTATTAATGATGTTTTGATTTGATGTATTGGTAAAAGTTAAATTAAAGTTATTCGAGGATATACAATGACACGTGAAGTGCTTTAAAAGTTGCCGGCTGCCATTCTATCTCATTGCCTGGCGTTCGGTTGCAGACAGGAAGTGATGATGATGACCTGGCATGGCTGCGAGCTCCGTCCTCTCCTCTCGCCTCCGTCTCACCTGCGCGGGCCGTGTGTGTAATTAAGTCGGTGTCCGCCACTTCCGTTGTCCACTTCCTGAGCATTGTGCGGTGCGCGTGCGCAGGTCAAAGTACGGGAAATCGGAGGCTCGGTCACCTGAAAACATCGCTTCCGGTCTGCGCGGACAAGATCCACCCAGAGTGCCCGCGCTGCAAAACTCGACTTAATACGTAAATAATCATCTGGTCCGCAATCATGCCTCACGTGACGGTCCATCGTTATTATCCGTTGCTATAATGCTTGAAGACAATCAAACACATATTTTTGATAAAAAAAATAGTCACTACTACTATAATATTCACGACAATACGTCTATGTATTACAGTTGTTGATTAAGTTTTAAATTTAAATAATATGAGATAAACTACGGAAGTACAGTGAGCTTAAAATAAAAACATTATCTCATATAGATTGCATACATTGTCACCACGAGTTACTGAACAAAAATTAACTTGCTTTTTATAAATAGCCTTAAAGGTAGTTTAGTTCAGAAACCTTTGAGTGAATAATATTTCGTAGGTTTAAAAAAAAACGATGTTTGTTGTACACGCAGAGTGTTTTAATCAATCAGCTGATTTCAATCAAACCTAACTCGAATTATTATCAGTAGTTATTTTTTTTTAGTTCGTCTGCACCATGGTGCTGCCATAGAGCTCACTGCAGCCATCGATCGATTCCACGAACTCCTATAGTATTCCACGGCAAACAATGACACAGCGATGGGTGATTAGATAAAGTTCTCAGATAGCCTGGCCTTCCGCGCCGGTCACGACATCATTCGCGCTCGCTCGACCAATCCATAATCAAAACTTTGCCAACTTGACCAATCGTTACAATGCAAAAAAATATATATTATTTAAGCCGGCTATATCCGCTGCACCTCAACTGACAACCGAATGGTGGATAGCCACTAGCAAACATACAAAATAAAGGGACGCTGTTGGGCAATTGCGAATAGTTTATAAGTCGTGTCGCTGTATAAAGCCGACTACACACATTTATTATACAACCGAATAGTAATTAGTTAAAAATGTTCCTTTACAGTTTACACTTGATGTTCTATACAAATTTCGTTCAAGAATATGATGACTGACTATGACTCAATAGATTTTGTAAAAACAGTCAATCGAAACACAGTCAGTGTTAAAAGTAACTAATTAATATTTTATTCATAGCTGAATCTCAGCATGTGGTTGTAGTCACGTTGTTGAATTTAAAAAAAATAAAATAATTTAGACGTATATATTTTACGCAAATCAAACTGCTGCAAAATTATATTTTTACGTGTTTTTAATTCAAAATCGCATTCAAACATACCTGCTGTTAGTGAAATATAGATTTCTACTGTTGAAAAGTACATTTGGAAATAACCTGTACCTTTACGAGATGTTTCTCGCATAACGAGTTGATTATATAAAATCCAACCCCCGCGTTGTACGAGGGCTGCTCTGCGCGTGTATTGGGTTATAATTTTCCTAACACGTTTTGTTTAAAAGCGGGGGTGTATTTACAAGGCCTTCACGTGCTTCATGTGAGACTGCATTAACTGCAAGGTCCTGCATTATTGATGCGGACTCGCTTCCTTTAGAGGTTCGTGTGCCGGGGCTTTATGGTGGACAGATTACGATCTAATTGGTGCCTGGAAAATGACCGACCGGGCTGTCTCTTTGTGGAAAATGCTTTGTTTTGTTTGCGATGTGCCGAGTGATAAGTCGTGAAAGACGCGTCACGGAAACTAGGCGTTATGAAAAGCGGAATGAAAAATGTACGCTGTTATTAAGATAGAGTTTTCATTGTTTGTTTCGCTTATACAAAAACTTAATCAGCATATTTTGCATTGCATTAGTGTTACACAAAAGCGTAGCGATACATGCATTTAGAGCTTATAACTTTTACTGATTGAAAGTATATTATTAGTACACATTTTTATCCGACGGATATATTAGTATGATTTGAACAATGGTGTAGCCATAACCAGTAGTTTTTGTGAGATTTCGCCGATATTCACTGGTATGTATATGGCTACACCATTGTTCAATTTGTTGAACAATGAATTATGAATTTTATTTTGAACTTATTTAAAAAATGATCGATGCATATTGACAGTAAAAAAAATGCGTCATAAAACTCCGCGGAGTTGTTAGTGGCTGTGGGGTGGAGGCAGGCGTGGGTTTTCAGGTCGGGCCGATGAAAGATAACCAGGTACTACCTCGGTGCATTATAGTGTCTCATTCGGATCGCGGCGATAGTAAAAAGACAATAAAGAGGCCAGTCGTCCGAGTCGCGGCGGCGGCGCAGGCGCGCCATTGGACGGCCCCCTCGCGGGGGGACCAATCGTCTTGCGAGACCTCACACGTGACCTAACCCCCCCCCCCTGTCACGTACACGTAGCCGCACGTCTTGAGGCGGGGGGCCTCCGAGGAAACTGCCAACTGCGCTGCTATCACCAACCACACACGACTGTGAAGATGAACAAATTAACACACTTCAAGCGGGTAACCAAATTGATTCGCGTAAAACTGCGCGTGCAAAATCTAGTCTATACACTCTTTGATTGCATGTAGTCAAATAAATAAAAAGTTGAACCACTTCATACACACTTTGCGGATTACTTGGCATCACAATAACACCACTTTGTCCTAAAAAATGTTCAATAATTGGAGGATTATCATTCTCTGACCACTCCACTTCGTAACGTTGACGAGTCTAAACAAACATTACGATCTGTAAACCTAAAGAGTAAAATGACCTTCTGCCGCTTTTAGAGTGAACATATTCAAAAAGGTATTAATACGAGCCCGGCTTTGAGACAGCAGTCCGCGAAACGGGTACTAGTACCCGCCCCGCCTTTCGTGTGTTAATAGGCGGCCTACACAGGTAGCGACGCAACTGACAACCAAATCATGTCTAGTCAACACCCTCCTCTAATTTTAGAAGATATTGGTAGTTTAAAATGACACGACTCAAAAGAAAACTCTATTGGGTTCTTCTTCATCAAGTGCGTCTCCTAAGAGGAGGTTTGCGACCGTTTCACTGAGATACTCATGTTCGTGGTTTTCTTGCTGAACGGTTCAATTATTTATTAAATACGATGGTGTGTAAATTTTACAAAATCCGTGCTTTGTTAATACGCCTATATTCGATATGTTTTAATAAAATTAAACACACGGTTGAAGCGTGATGTGTTATAAATATTTATTCATTAAATGCTGAAACAGCTTTTCTTCAACAAACAACTTGATTTTTATGTATATTACATTTACTTATGATAGTTACTAACCGTCACTTAATACCAGAGCTCTGTAAAGAAAGGGTTATATAATAATGCTATTGGGCAGCAGCAATACACATAACTATATTTTCAATACAAAACTGCGGCTCAGCATGAGTATATGCTCAGTACCTAACCTTCTCTGAGGAGAGGCACCCAATGAAGAAAACCAATTTCTCTTTGAATATGATTCAACAGTATACAAGCATCACTGATATAAAATATTTATTATCTTTATATCAATAAATTTATATAAAAATGTAATTATAGTATTGTAGGTGGAGAAGTCTTCATGCTCAAAATAATTAAAAACTGCAATTTTTTTATTCGATTTTATAACCTGTAATAGTTTTGTTGCTGCTTTCAAAGCATTAAAAATTGTTTGATTGCAATCGGGAGGGTCGAGGGGTGGTTCCGCAAGGTTCCTTCCCTCGGGGGGTGGCAGATGCCCAGACGGGTGCGCTCGCTCGGGGGCGCCGCCCGTTGTCAAATTCAGCCCATTGGCGGAGAGCCCTGCACTTCAAAAAATAAATTATCATAATACATTCAACATAAAATATATTTTGATTATTTAAAATACTTGTGCAAAAGTAAGCAAACAGAATATTGATCATCATTAACCCAATCGATGTACTCATCTGGCGTCATCGGTTCTCTGAACCAGTGTTCATGGTTTTCTAAGGGGAAAATAGTGTAGTGGGTCCTTTTACACCGCAGTTTTATATTACAAGGAAAATTCTGCGTATTGCTGCTGCCAATAGCATTACAGTAATTCCCCGCTTTACGCGAGGGATACGTTCCGGAAAAAATCGCGTTAAGTGAAATTCGCGTATATCGGAGTTTACGATTAAACATACATACATAGTCAAAACTTAATACAAAAAAATACGAAACACTTTATGCAGTATTACATGTTATTTTTACTGAAAAATACATCGATTGTCTTTTGGGTAGCGTTTCTTTTACGATCTTGTAAAATACGTCCATAACACCCAACGCTGTTTTTAATTGTTAAGTCAATGACTACATTGTGTTCATACACATTCTTAAAATAAGAAATTCGTGTAATGCGAGGCATTTTAACGCGATATTTGAAATTTACGTTTTAGCAAAACCGCGTATAAAGGGGACGCGTAAAGCGGGGTATTACTGTATTATATAATCTTTCCGCACAAAACTCTGGCGTTAAGATCTGATCTGTAAGCTACAGAAACAAAACCAGGAGTTCACTACTCCATTACTGATTCTATAAACACGCTCAGGGTACAGAATCTCATGCACAAGACAAAAAATTTTAAACGTTATTTCAAGCAAATTTTAGACTTTAATAAAATCAATAATTTAATGATCGAAGCGATTTTTTCGATATCGTCCGCCAAAAGTGGTTTCTTAGCAAGTATTTTTTTAAAATTTTAAATTAAATGGTTAATGTTTGACTGTATCAGCACGCCCCTGGTAGCACGTGCCAGGTGCGCGCGTGCCGCACACACACGCACCCCGACACAGCTCGGTCATCAACGTTTAATAATTTCACACACCTCTGCACACCTCATGTGGACTTCAAATATTACGCTCGAGACCGGTTGAGGTTGACTGGACTGAAGTATAAATAGACATACACTACTATGTGCACTGTACCTACTTGTAATTATGCTAAATTCCCACCGAAAACATTCTAAACGAAAACACATTTTCTTTTATATATATAGTTTGATTCAGAACATATTAGTGTATCCATTAATATTCCATATACTTCCAACAAGTATGATACCGAAATGGCAAGGAAACTACAATAATTTTTAATAATAAACTCATTGGCCTTTAATGGCTTTATTGAATACTCTTAACAGCAAAAATATTCCAGCACTGTATAACTGTACACTTTTAGTGTTATACGCTGTTAAAAGTATTCTTGAAGGGCGTAATATTCTAGCTTTTACGATTCGATGAGATAAGAGTTAAAAACTTTAAATGGTGCTAAAATTGTTGATAAATATTACAGGAGTTTTAAATAAAAATAAAGTGATCTACATATTATTTTTTCGTAAAAGAGTTAATTTAAATATTTTTATAAAATACATTCGTTTTCGAGCCTTTGCATATGTTTATTTATATTTTCTAGAAGGGCGTAATATTCTAGTTTATACATATTTGATGTGATAAGAGATTAAATCTTCAAATGCTTAAGTGCTAAAATTGTAGATAAATATTACAGGAGTTATATTTTAAGGATTTAAAAAAAATGTTGATTTTATCTTAATCCGTAAACACTGTGTATAGTGATCTACATCTTATTTTTTAGTGAAAGAGTTAATTTAAATATTTTTATAAAAGACATTCGTTTCTTACTGCAGAGCCTTTGCATATGTTTACTTATATTTTCTTTTATCAACGTGCAAATTTTTAATTAGTTTGTTTCGTGTTACAATATCAACTTAATTAGTTCTACCAGCGTTTTTTTTAATTGCGAGAAATTACATTCGGTTTACATTGTGTTCGAAGATAAGGAACGTTTTGCCTTTATCGCGTCAAATGATATTACACACATCCTTCAGTATTCTAGCTGTAGATATTGGACTTGAAACATATGTCAGAAATAATCTTTGTTATTTTATTATTGTTGTATGTGATAACTTGCTTTCTACGCTGGATTATCGGCACATTTCGCGTGCGCCATGACAGAGCAACATCTGTCCGATAGGCTGTAGAAATTTCGGCAAAAAGTTTAAGTTGTGAATTCTCAGAACAAAAGGGATGGAAGGGTGAAAGTAGGGGCAGGCAGCTGCGGGGTTGAAGATGCATGAATATCACTGAAGGGGCTGTCATCGGACAAGCCGGGGGGCACACACTACACATTAATACTCAAAACACAATTATATAAAGTACCAGAAAACTAAATCGATACGTACTGATATTAACAGTAGAAAGATATTATATTGAAAATCAAAAAAATTAAATAAATTTATTTATATATTGTGACCTTAACTTTTTTTTTTTCGCCGAGGTATATCTGTTATGACGTTTCATTTCATAAAAAAAATATATAAATACAAAAATTAAAATGCACAGTGTTTTCAATAAAATCAATAAAAAATCGTAGTTCAAGTATATTTTTTTAATAATTCAGGATTAAATACATCTGTTTACACAAAAATCTGAGATTTTTTGAAGGAGGCTGTTCAAATAATTTAAAAAACCAACAAACTTCCCACTTCCTACCGCGAAGATCTTACTGCACAAATATTGAATCAAGCCTCCCTTCTTAATGGGGAAGACGGAGTAACTGTTCTTGAGAAAGCTGACAAATTTTAATTACGTCAATATAGATTTAAAAATATAATATATACATATTAAGATATATCTTACCAAAACTATACGATACTCATATCCCAGTATAAAAGTATATTTTTTCATATTTTAACTTATTATATTATACTAGTACGTACAAGTAGTATACTTTTTAGCCAAATCTCGAAATGGATAGACCATTAATGCGAAACATTATTGTATCTTATATTTCCATAACAAAATTATGTGAATATAAGATTGTTAAAATATATATATTATAAATCGACTTTAATGCGTGAATAAAAGTGTGTTGGGATCATTTATTTCTATAAAACAAATCACAACTCTATGAATTACTCAAAATAAGGCATTTTTAGAATATTAAATAAATCGAAATTTAATATACAGTTTATTCTTTTAGAGTTTTAAAAAAATAATAATTTTATCACAAATAGAAAGAAACAATAAATGGTATAATTTATCATTTCCCATATACCTAATGATACCCTGTAAGTTTGTTTCCAACGGTATCCCCATAAGGCACAGCACACATCACCCCCATGCCATAAGAATACAAAAACTGATGCTATATGACTTTCTGGCGAGGGGAGGAATATTTCAAGCAAATAAAAATTATTTATACGTTGGTTCATTTCGAGTAAACTTATTTCATTGTTGGTATTTACTGCGTACCGGGTGACCCAAAATTATATATTTAATTTAATTTTTGATTTCTCAGTTCGGATAATCTATTATATATTACACAAATTTTCGTTTGCCACGTTGACGACATATTTTTTTTTATTGATTATCTAATAATTTTAATACATAACTGACTTTTGATAATAAGCATATAATTTATACATGCAATTGAATAATTATTTTATTTTACTCAGCAATTTTACGAACGTTTGATATAAAGCTTTTATATAGCCAAGTATAAGTTTTGAATATTTTTTTAGGATGTAGTAGTAGTGAGTTTTTAACGTAATGTAATGAAGATTTATAACTTTTTTGCGTACATTTTTTTTTCATTTTATTTAAAAATAAATATGAAGTGTTACTTTGTGGTAGTCTGGTGGTTAGTGTACTCCTAATGTGACCACCGAGTTGTAGAGCAATGAAGGGGCGGCCATCCCGGGGCACACCTGGCGGCCCTGCGTCTCCCTAGGAACGAAGCCCCCCCATACAGGGGGCCATCTTCGTGTGCTACCGATCCGGATCTGTCGCTTCCGAAACAATTTTATTATATTTCATATATCACGAAAAGTATGTAACTGTGTAAGCTTCATAATATATATTTTTCAAGTACATATATCGCTTAACAAGTAGTTTTTGAACTAAAGTACTGAAGTACTGGCCAGCAAAAATATGGCAAGTAGTCAAATATGCAACACAGGAGAGTTTTGAATTTGTCACCCTTAATAAACTTATCAAATTTCCCTGTGCTTTGCTATAGTGTCATTTCTTCTTCTTAGAGTCAATATCCTTTTTTAAATACAAAACCGATGGTCGTGGCTGCAATAGCCTAATTTACAAAGCTCTCGAGTGAAAGTAAAGTGTCTTGTGGGTAAGGGCGGGGTTGAAACTTGCCAGGGGGGAAACTCGCAGTTAAGTGGCGGTCGGCCAAGAATTCATCTAATCTAACTTGTAGCAATTTCAAATCAGTTCGAGTCACTCGGTACACAAGCACTGGGGCATAAATCATTGTCTCCACTCCAAGTGCTTGGGTTTGAGTATGTCTGTAATATGTAACATCATACCATCGACGGGACTTTATATCCACATTTGGGCTAACGCGTGACTGTAATGTTTGTTGTATTAAGCTGAAAACTATTCAATATTTCTACTCCTTGAATATTATTCGTTTTATAGATTATATAAAAAATAAAATTCACATATTTAGAAGGTTTTATACGCGAGGCAAGAGTTTTAGATTTAGTTATTTTTTTTACAATATGTGTTATCAATATAATTATATGAAAATTAATATGCTTTATTGCATTTGGTTAGCCATTGTGGTTGATGGACTTGTATTTGATTGTTGAAGCATGCACTTATGTTTGTCCGTTCCCGCCCGTGTGTTTGCACATTCCACCGACACTATGACGTGTCGGCCCGCTCAGAATGCACCCCCTACCCCCAGTAATTACACCCCTGGTGGGGGATGCACTGATTATGGGCCACTAGATTCAATATCAGCTTAACTGATACAGCCTGCCCACTGTGCGCCGCACGCTCGGCTCCATCGGAATTCTGACGCGGCTTTCAGAATCATTAACTGTGAAGTGATATTTCAGGCACGTGCGTGATCAAAAGTCTCAACCTCAAATAAAATAACACGTTTACTACGTATATTAAAAATAAAAATATTCAATTGGTACGCTTGTTAAAATCGATTATTTTTTTTATGATTCATCTCAAGGTGTAGACCGCCAGCCAGCAACACATGCTGTTTACACAAAACGAATTAAATATATCTTAAAAGCCCACCAGAACACAATGTATCGTGTTACAGGAGCAAATAGAAGTCTCCGAGAGCCTTCAGGTGGCGGTAATCAAACACCGCCCGCCCCGGGCAACAAAGGAGGGAAGATCGATTTATCTCTCAGAGGAGAAACAAAAAAGACAGACACGCGCCTCCGTAAACGGACGATCCCACAAAGAGATTAAGGGCAAATTAGATCGCGGTTGGCATATCAACCGAAATGGGCCACGGCAAAAAAATCTTCCACATTTCGCGAAGTTTTGACTTTTTGTGTTCATTCATCGGGACGAAGAAAAGGTAGCCTCTGCTGGGAGATAATGGGAGAGTCTTGAACTCTCTGCGGCTGATTGTCAACTATAGTGGAAAATTTGGATTCAACCTTTTGTTGTTTGACAACCCGAGATCGATCGGCGTATAATGTTGTAGGTTTTGTGGAATGCATTGAATCAACTTTATTATGCTATAAAGCGAGTTTGATAGCTCGATTGTGATGTCAGTATCATAGAAGATTTTTTTAAAAATATAACACGATACTTAAAACTTGTCTTTAATAAAAAAAGGTAAAGGATGATTATAAATTGTATTAATATAATAAGTACGTTTGAATTAAATTATTTATAATCCCTGATAGACGACAGGACCACTTTTTGTGAATTTTTAATTCGTAGATTATAGAGAACAAATACTACAGCTGCCGATTAGTTTCAGATTTCTTTAAAAAAAAAAAGCAGTGACAATATAAATCAACATCTTTTAAAAGCTAAGCTTTGCTTAATGATATTTGTTATAACTGTAATAAATGATTACACAATATTTCATCCATTGCATTGGACACGTTAATTGTATTGTTTGTAAAAATTATAAAACAAATATCGCGGTTCAACAATTTTCGTCAATCACCTAATGTCATATTTTCAAGTTCTCTGTGGCAACCAATTTGGGTGAGACTTTAATTACCGCATCAACAAAGAACGACTTGGAAAAAATGCATTATAATATTTGACACGGCGAAACGAATTCCCGGCCATCTGTCTGAACCCTCGAGGCGAGGGTCCTGGCGACCCGGTGCGGGGTTTTTTTTGCTGGATTTTAGACCTCTGAGGTCATATACGGGGACCCGGAAACAAACATAAGGCTATTAACCTCTTCAAGTAATTATGGCAACCTGAAATGACTGGGCACATATTCTTAATCAATATCTTTCATTAAAATGAATTTGCTACTCTGAAATCTACTCGCTTAGATCAGCTGGTAAAAATTTAATTTTGCCTGAATTTAATAAAATAATCAATTAAGGCAGTTGCTTCCAGCCTTTTAATTGCCTCTGGTGTCCCACCGGACACCAGAGGCAGTCCATTACCTGGCGAAACCGTGTCATTTAATTAATTTATTTGTCACTTTGTTTTTCTATATCGAAAGTTGATTTTTTTTTTACAGAGTATTGAAAAAACTATAAATTATATTTATCTACTTTTTATTATTTAGTTAAAATAAAATCTTGAAGATGTTGAAAAATTGGATAAAATGACGACTTTTCAAAACCAAAGTTTGTTAAAGACTTTTTTTTTTAAATTTTTTAAATAATATATCGCACAGGGTTTATATTTAACCTTTTAATTCCAATTGAAAAAAAGACATTTAAATGTTTAGGACTCTTGGAAAAGGAAATAAAAAATATTCTGTTCGGAAGAAGGGATGTATCAAACATTTTGCAATTAATTTTTTTTTATTGGTGCATTCGATTTTTCGCAAAACGGACTAGAAAACGATCAAAAAAACTCGCTTAAGTGGAAATACCCAAAGTAATTCATCAAAATACATATGAATTATTGAAGCAGTTTTGCTAATATTTTAAAAATATACATAAAGAAATTTTATTATTTTATACGTAGTTTCATCAAAAAATAATATTTACTCCCGCAAGAAAACTCCTTGTACTTTTCGTCAACATCCCTTAACGCACAAACACTTTACGAAAGACCCAAACAAAATAAACTTTCCGCCCACTTAGACAATTTCCAGACGTCTTCATGGGCCCGCAAAGCCTCCGCGCCCCTCCAGGCCCACAACGTCTCAAGTCACCCCCTCCGGGCGGCGACGGCGGGACCCGCCCTGGGGTTTTCTTAGAGGCCAGCACTTACTGCCTTGTGCTTGTGGGCGGGGTGTTTCCGTAAGAAGGCGGTAAGAAAGCGGCGGAGGGGGAGGGCGGAAGGAGCCACCTGTTGAGGGTGGCCACTTCCCGCCCGCTGATACGACCACTTGTGGATGTTTCTTGAGAAACAAGTACTTTATGAGAGTGCAGCCTCTGAATATTTTGATATAAAAAAAGAATAATAATTACATACAGTAATATCCCGCTTTACGCAAGGGATACGTTCCGGATAAAATCGCGTTGAATGAAATTCGCGTATATCGGAGTTTACGATTAAACATACATACATAGTCAAAACTTAATACAAAAAAAATACGAAACACTTTATGCAGTATTTCATGTTATTTTTATTAAAAAATACACCTATTGTCTTTTGGGTAGCGTTTCTTTTACGTTCTTGAAAATTACGTTCATAGCACCCAACGCTGTTTTTAATTATTAAAAGAAATCAATTACTACATTATGGTCATACACATTTTAACGCGAAATTTTTAATTCGCGTTATAGTGAAATCGCGCATAGTGGGGACGCGTAAAGCGGGGTATTACTGTATTTATAGTATATATGAATTGATAATAATTTCTCAATGAATACGTCGTATGAAAGTAACAAAAAAAAGTTGAAACTCACACACATTTAATTAAATATTTTTTATTAATATTTTCTGCTTATAAAATAATAAAATTCAGTTTAATTGGTTTATTCAGAGTATTACTTGTCATATATAAATTGTTGACATTAAACATCACAGGTATTTTGTTATATAAATGTCGATAATAAAAAACGTTTTAAGTCGCACGTATAGAAGCTGCACGCCAAAACAAATTAAAATTAGTAATAAAGGATAAAAATATTCAACATTTTTTAAACAAAAAACCTCTAGATAAATATCTCAATTGTTATATAAAACGTATTACTTGCAATAGATGTGTTCAGTTAGTTGATTAGTGATAGTAAAAATATTTGCTTCTCAGAAGAAATATTAAAAATGAGAAATACTTGACCAGCACACTAACTAAGGCCCGTCTCTCAAGCAAACAGGCCGATTACGCGGCGCTTTGAGGCGATCACCCGCCCCCGGGAACATCAACAGAGCGGGGCATTTATTACCGTGCCGTCTTGAGAGCCCTAACAGAGCCTTAAATGTTAAACGTCGGCGAGGGTGAGTGTAACAAGAAATCTGCCCTTCTTACAACAGGGGTGGAAAGACGATCATTTTTACGACCTGACAGACGGCGGATGAGATTTTAGGACGTCTTGTAAATAGGGGAGTTTATTGGCCCTATTACGGCTTGTAAACGATAACCTTCACTTTTATATTTTATTGTTTTCTTTTATGTAATATCAATTGAGCACATGTCTTATTGATATATTATTTTTTTGTTGTTTAAATTTTTGAATTTAAACGCTCATTACCTTAAATATGTATGTATACTATATTTAAATGACGCTAAGTAAATTTGCGATCACATTCCTAGGTTTAATTAACTCAAGATTGTTTGATGTTCAAACTAAGTTTAGATTCCTAAAACATATATGTAATGCGTCACAAATAAATCGGTAGTTATTTTTGAATCCCTTTTTCTTACTGGTTGAATTTTCTGCGCTGTGCAAAGCAAGAATGCAGCAAAAAAAAAATATGAGAATATCATCCTTTGAATGGTTCTCGCTTAAAAAGCAATAAGCAATGGCATACAGTAATAACTGGCAGGCGAGAGGGGCGGCGGGGCTGGGATGATACGCGTAAGAACACTCGGAACAAAAGGCCCCGAGATGCGCCGAGCACCAATATGCAACTCGTGGTCGCCGCAGACATGTGCACAATAACACCGTATTCTGGAGCCGCGCCATGCACTCGCTGCACCCGCTGCACCCACCCTCACCCACCCTCATCCACCCTCATCCACCCTCACCCACCCACACCCACCCCCACCCACCCCCACCCGCTCACTCAGGGCTGCAGAGGCCTCCGCTTCTAATTGCGAAAGTTCAGTTTCTCATATGCACCAGCTTTCGTAAAAGCTGCTTTGAATATGCCAATCATTTAAGTCATTTCCAAATAGTATAAATTTTATCAATACTCGAAAAAAAATAACCAAAATATCTTTATACACAAGAAATTTATATTTTTTACGTTTTTGTATACTTGTTATTAAACATATGAGGTTTAATCAATGCTATTTGCGTATTCTTTATCAAATGCCTCTTTTCAGAGGAGGTTGACGACCATCTTACGTGTCAGATGGAAAAGTCTGCGTATTGCTGATTCCTAATAGCATTATTAAATAATTCTTTACTTACAAAGCTTTAGCGTTTAGATCTGATACTCCTTCTGCAGCAGCAATATCAGTCCACTACTTCAGTAACTAGGCATTATATTATTATGTTGATAGCATCGTGTATAAACGGGTATACTGTGTATAATATGTTCCGCGTATTAATACACACGTAGCGCGTATAATTTTTAATATTCTTTGTACAATCAGTTAATTTTAAAATCCCATCAAATGGCTTATTTCCCGGCTCGGAGGCATCCCCGCCATCGCTCCTCCCCTACTCTGATACACGCCCGCGTAATACGGCAATAAGAATGGGAGATTACGACAGCACAATGGGCTGCGTGAATCAAAGATGAACAGTCGTCGTATCTCGGTCGCCGCCTACTGCGAACTCAAGGAGGTAGGGCAGGACCAGTCCCAGGGCGGGGACTCTCAATCAAACCAAAGTCGAATACAATAAATCGCTTTATGAATATAATTTCTATGCATAAATGCAGAATAATTGACTAAACCACGTCTGAGTAAACAATTTAACCGTGCCAGAAAATTTTACGATATTGTATCGCATATCTATTTATGGATTGGTCAATCAGATGCGTGTTTATTACCCATTACGGGTTTATTATATTATTACTAATATGATTAGGCACATTAGTTCATGTATAGAAGATGATTTAAAGAAACTCTCAGAAAAATATCATCGTGATCCCACACAAATCAAATCTAACCTATCCTAACCTAACCTAATCATATTAGTAATAATGTTATATCGTCTCCACTTGCAAGACTACTGTAAATCATTAAAATATTAAAAAAAAACAAGGTTTCGATGTGACGGGTTTAGCAAATATCTTGTATGCGTAATACTTTTTTTAAGTGAAGCACTTATTAGGCTTTATTTTTCACGCCGTTTTCATGCGTTTTCGCCGGAATAAAATTGCAAAAAATGACCTGTTTATACTTGTTGTTTTTATTTTTTTCTGCGTGTGTAGAAAATTTTGTATATTTTGCATTAATTTGCTTTATTTTGATTTGAAAAATTATCTAGATATTTTCATTTTCCAGTGCATTTCGTTGCACCTCCCCTAACGCCCCCGCCGCCCCGGCTGCACTAATTACCGCTCGATGCACATACCCGATTGTTGTACATGGAAATTGGTTTTCTTCTCTCCTCAAACGTGAAATGAGAACGGGACGTCTTTTTGTTTAGCCTTTCAAAACTCTTAAGTGCACTGACACAGTCATTATTCCCCATGCTGCAATGCGTGTCGCAAAAACAAACTTAATAAAATGATTTTGTTTTATTTATGATTGATTGCTTCAACTGCAGGGTTTTATTCAATCAAATACTAAATTTCACAAGTTGATAAAAAGAGCTTAAGAATTCTAACGTAGGAACATAAAATGACAAATAGTGCTTTCTGCTGGTCGTGTGATTAATTTTGACCATCTAAATTAAAAACACTGTACATTTTTATATATTTACACATTGGTATGCATAAAGATAGTGGAATTGCTGGGTGTTTTTACTATCGCTGCGTTTTCTGATGTTTCGGTTCCGGTGTTTTCAATATTACTGAAAATGGCCATAGCACCGGAAACAAAGTATCAGAAAATTGCAGCAAAGCACTTGAGAGCCCAGTAATTTTAATAAAAGCGGCGGCTAAAATCTACAAACACGCAAGGTTAGTGCATCAGATAATTGGTTCGCATGAGCTTTTTTTTTTTTTTCATATGAAATAAAAAGCTCTGTGCACTCGATGGTTCCCCCAGCAGCATGCATGCGTCCCGCTGCAGAAGATGTTGATCCGTATTTGCGAGCATTATGAAAACAATCGCATTGTGAAGACTCCTCTCCTTCATGCCGGCGGGTCCTTTTGTTCTTCCACGTGCGCAGGCACAAGACTCTAAATGCCTGGCTGAGATCTGAACTCGTGACGATTGCAGTAGTTGTGCGCGTCTAATTAATATTAAAAGCTTCTTTTTTTATGGTTAATTGTACGCTTGCATCTAGGCAAAAAAAAAAACAAGTTTGCGATTTCTCTTATGCTCGTATGTGAATTCATATTATATAACATACTTATTTTTAAGGTTGAATTGTACGCTTGCATCTAGACAAATAAAACACAAACACACTCGTATGGATCGTATTGAGACTTAATATTTATATCTATGTTATGGATTAGTCAATCAAGATGCGTATTTATTACCCATTACGGGCTTATTATATTTACTAATATGATTAGGCACATTAGTTCATATATAGAAATCCCACAGGGTTCAAATCCCACACAAATCATGATGATATTTTTCTGAGAGTTTCTTTAAATCATCTTCTATATATGAACTAATGTGCCTAATCATATTAGTATATAAACTTAATATTTAATTTATATTAAAGGCTTGTCTTATTGACAATAAAAGGTTTGTTTGAACAGTTGAAGTGTAAAATTGCTTCACACAACTTATTTTTTTTAAATACTTTTATTAATAGTTCAGTTAGTAAATCTTAAAGCTGTATACCAAATATATTGTTGGTGATATAGTGATGCTAAAAAACTTTTGGAGAATAAATGTTTTTTTTAAAATTAAGTTAGTGTCTTGAAGAGCAGATTATCGATTCTTTACTATGAATGAATTTTGTTTTTGTTTGCTTTTACGCATAACAGGGCCTAAGAATATAATTTCAAAAATATATAATTTTTCATTGTACTCCAAGGTAGGTTTAGGTTTTTCTTGTATTTTATAAATATTATGTTATTGATATTAAATCTGTAAGTAGATGAATAGATGATGTTTTTGAAAGACTACACGGATCGCCCTGTATATTTATGGGCGCGATGATTTATGCGAAGAGGATCGGCCCCGCACAAAGGCGCGCAGGTAGCTCGTGTATCACGCTCTCGCATACAAACTTCTCGACAGCGAGTCTTCCGCCGCCCTGTTCTTACCGCGAGTCGATAAATCACGCGTCCTTGCCTTAGTTTCCACCGGTTCCTTACTACAATTGATTTACAGCTCAATTACTTAACCCCGCCTATCCGCTCCGGAAGAGCGGCGAGTCCGCCCAAGTCGGCCGGGCCGCGAGCACTCCCGCGCTCCGGTAGGCCACGCGCACGCCCACCGCCGGAAACGCCAGCCAGAAACCGGAAGCTCCAAAGTAGTCGCCAACAATAAGTGTATCCGGTGGGCGCCTTCAAGTCACGCACCGAGAGTTCCGAGCCCATACTGTAGAGCAATAAACCGTAGAGCAGCCGCGAGACTTGCCGCAACGCAAGACATCAAAAACATATCATTTATATATATATATACAGGGTGTCCAAACAGAGCATCGGGTCTTTGTTAGTTCAGTAAAACAAAAACTACGCGTAATCAAGTATTTTTTTTATTGTTGATTATAAGAATACAAAATGGAAAATTACTTCAAAAAGATGATGTTATCCAAATGGTGACCGTTACGCTTCTAAGATTTTGCTGATAACACCCTACTTTTAAGGTATCCCCATACAAAATAGTCAAGAGGGCTAAAGTCGAGGCTTCTGGGAGGCCAGTTGATGTTACCTCTACGTGAAATGACCTTACTAGAAAATAATTCGTTAACAGCTACAATTGATTGATTGGATGTATGGCAAGAGGAAGTCTTGTTGGAATCACGTTAAAACCTTGAAACTCCTGCAACTCTGGGCCCAAAAATTTTCGCAGCATTCACATTCACCCGATACTCTTTTTGGACACCCTATATTTACCACACATAAATAGTAATTATTATCAATCTAAATATAATACAATTTTACTATCAAGATCAACAAATATACTTGCGAATGAGTGCGTTTACTTGTACTCCTTGTGTGAGATCAAAAATCTTGCAGCTTGATGTGTTTTTTAAGGGAATCGCAGCACAAGTAAATATTGATACTTTTGTAAAATTTAATTGATTCGATCTTGAATAGCGCGTATCCTCGTCAGCGGGCAGGCAGTTCCGACAAGTGGGCACGGACTGCAGGGCTCAGGTGAGTATCGGACGTTAATTAACCCGGCCTTTTGTGGGCGGTGAGTAACCCGGCAAGGAGAGCGGGCCGCGGCGCCATCGGAAAACTCTACATGCGTGTCTTTTATTTGTGAACGATTCACGCAGGTGTAGAAATTACGCTAATTTATGTGCGTTTGTTCCCGTCGCGCTTTTTTTTATCATCAAGACCGGCCATTGTTGGGTTTTCGATCGTTACGACTGGAAACACACTCGATGAACGTCCGGTATAAGTTCATGGGAAAGTCGTTTAATCGGAAGCTTTCGGTACTGAAAAACTTATTGTTTTCTGCCGAACAATTTAATATCATTATATATATAGTCGTAGTAAGCCTGACACTCTTAAATACTTATCAATAGTAGTTTTCAAATAATTATACCAATTACTCAAAAAAATATATTATTTACCAGCAAAAAATGTATTTTAAAGAGAAAATTCACACTAATGACTGAGTTGGGAGTACAACCGAATTAATAATACTAGCCCAAGATAAATATGTATTCAATGAAATGGTCACTAACCTCTTCCTATAATATTTCTATTAAATCATCCCAAACTCATTCTTCTCATCTATAGCTTTACAAAATTGATTTTATGATGTATAGTGACATTTTTTATTTAAATTATATTATATATACAATGTATGTTTATTTTGTGGGTTGAACGTCAATTAAGTGCGTTTTAATTACCTATACATGTTTATATTACTTACTAATATGATTAGGCACATTTTTTCACACATTGATTTGCCTGGGCGCGATTGTTAAAAATTCTCGATTAATTGCAGTGGCTCGTTAGCCGTGTAAGCTTGTGAAGATGCAGGTTCTTTAAATCATTATCAACGTGTGAAAAAATGTGTCTAATCATGATTAAATGATTTTACAAAAAATGGTTTAGACTTTGCAGAAATCATTCGCCCAAAGCAGGGCAGTGTTATTTGTGCCAGATTAAAATTTGATGTTACAAAAATTACATGAAAATCTTTCCCACTTGTATAATTATCCCAGCGAGAGAGCCGCCCCGCCCTCGCGCGTGCCCCCACAAAGGCAGCACCATTCACACCCATAATTGCATGTGAGCCGGTACAAAGAAACACGAGCGGATGTTCCAATGAAAATCTGGACCGGCCCGGCTGTGACGTCAGAGGGTGGCACACGCGCGGGGAAGAATCGGTGTTGTCGCCACGCATGAATAATAATTCAACGACAATCGATATCGTTAAAAATACACACACTGTTTGCGAACCATGGATTATCTTACCAGTACCAACAGATTTGTGATTGAAAAAATAATATATAGTAATTTTGTTACTGTTCAACTAAAAAATCTCTGTGAAATTATTAACACTATCAAGTCTACGATAATCGCAGGATGCATTATATTATTTATCGTGTTATTGACATACAGGTTTTATTTTTGATTGATAAATGATTATTGAAACTCTCAGAAAAATATCATCATGACTAGTGCGGGATTCGAACCCGCATCCCCACGCTTCCATAACTGATGCATTTAACCAAGTATACATATTACAGCTTTCAATTTTTTATTATTATATTGAAACGTCTCCTCATGAGACGATTTAAATCAACATTAGATAAATACCGCAGTTGCTTGTTTATAATAACAAAAAAATATATCAGAAGTTTTAAATTTATAACAATTTACTGCAAATTAATTAATGCAGCTTGAATTTATTTAATTACACCAACATCACGTGGATATTTGAACAGATTCGTTTGATGCCGGTGTTTTGACACGCAGCGTATACACTGTGCGCACCGTCAAAAATAAACATCTGAAGTACTTTACGGCTGTAATTAAAATAAAAGTGATGAACATAGCCTTTCAAAAGATAACAGACGCGCATGCGTGGCTGGCATCATCCCCTAGCCTCCCTCAAGCTCGGCAGGCCACCCCATATTTTTTCCCTCTTGAAAGACAAAAGGAAAGACGTCGTGCCAACGTGAATCCACCAAGGGGAGAGTGCGTGCGCCCTTCGATCACAAATTCGATTTAAATCCCATAAAACTCGCGCATCTGCCTCTAGATATTCTACCATAACCTACTGCGCGTGCGGTTTACTGTGCTATTAAGAATAGCCGTACTTCTGGTCGCTTCAATATTACCACAAAAGAACCTCTGATGGGTAAATATAGCTTACTATAACGATAGAGGAGAGTTATTATGAATACGTTTCTACTAAGCCATATGTACTATACATTCGTACTAAAATTGCAAATACACGTATTTTTTATTATTTGTACTTATGCATGTTACTTATGTACGAATTGTCTTGTATTGCCAAACCGCCAAAGTATGCGTTTGATGCAAACTTAATAGTATTAAGTATTTCAATTAAATAAAGAATACACGATTTATTAACAATTTGAATGATTTATTGGATCACAGTTACTACAGCCCACTCATTAAGCCTCGCAGGGTGTTTCTACTATGAATTCCTCTCACCCCACCAAGCACTGGGGATGCTCCAAGAAGCTACCCGGTCACCTACATTTAGCGGCCGTTCGATCGCACCCCTCCAATGGTCGATCAACCCCCATGACGTGTTATCTACACTCCCTCTCCCCGTGCACGCACTCCCCGCACCTTTGACGGTGATAGGTGAGAGCGATTTGTCAAAGTCTTGTGCGATATTGATTTTTGAGATGATTTACAATAAAAAAATATTTCAATGGTGCCTTACTACTTGTAAACAGTATTAAACACTAAAATGCATATAATTATTAAAATTGTTTTTGAGTATCACAGTCAAAAAATTATGTGGGTACATATATTCTATATATATATATAAATATTATAGAACATACTTCTCAATTATATTCTGCAAGTTCAATAGAGCTCAGTAGTGGTAGAGTAGCGTGACGCTGGCCGGGGTCCCCTTAGACGGGGGGCCTTCATCCCCTCATCCCCTCAGCCCCTCAAGCCGGTATTGTGCGGGACAGCTGCGTCGCCAGTCGCCACCTTGTACCCCTGAACTGCGTGGGGTCACCGGGCCTCGGAACCCCTCCCTTCAACAAGCCCAAGCAAGCTGGGTGATCGACTGATAGGCAAGTCATGCTGCGTGATGACTGCACTACACCCTGTCTTATTCAAAAATTAGCAAACCTCTTTAGCTCATTTATATTTCTACCTATAAGTTTAATCAGCATCGGCTTTGTCGTTTACAACTGCGTTTCTTCGTGGAGTACAAAAAGACTTCAAGGTCTAAGAAGGGCAGGACTGGTTAAGGTCGAGGGGAATCCCTGACGTCACCGGCAGGCCGGTATTTTTTGTTTGCGGTCTCGTGCCAAGGAACCCACCAGCCGAGATTATTACGCAAGGCCCTGCCCGATAAAAAGGGGGTCGTGCCTTGAACTCGCAAGGATACTCCGCTAGCGATGAATGAAAAGATAAATTACTTACGTAGTTCTTGCGTGCCTTGTGCGAGTATCGGCAGGTACTGTGTAGCAATTTAATGATGGTTACTTTACTACCTGCATGCTATTTACTTTGAACTGTCGACATTTTGTAGTTTTCACTTTCACAGAAAGTTTTAACTGCTAACTGTTAATATGATAGCAAGTCCATACTTGTACATACGAGTATATTTAAGTGCTAACGATGCCTATGAAAGTGTGTTGAGATTATGCAAATTGAACCAGCATGATGTAGAAAATACTATTAACAAACATTTTCATTGCTTACACGAAATCAAATACAACCTTTTTATTTAAAAAAAAAAAAAAAAAAACACACAACAGGAAGTTTCTTTTTTTAAATTTTAAATATTGGTCGTTATGCGATAATTATTTAAAAGTTGTTGATGTTTTCATAAATCGAGCCGCGGGTCTTGTCCTGAAGCCTCGCCGGGAGCTTGTCGCCTGCGAGGGCAGATGCTTGCCAGGAGGGTGAAGTGCAACAACTCTTTTACAACAATACTCTGCTATTTCACGTATGAGTATTAGAATGAGGTACCCTAGAAGCAGTGGTCCGGAACCATTTTTAAAAAAAATATTTGTTTTCGCATAGCATGCCAAACACTTATTTTTTTAAATTAATTTGATATATTGTATACCAAGAAAAACGCAGCATTTGTATAAGCTTTAGAACGATTCATTCAGCGAAAAAAAATTGTAAAAAAATATGTATAAAAACTTCCAATGTGGTATGTAGTTTCCTCAACTTGGTTTACCAAGTTTACCCTGGGCCAGTCATACTAATTCGGCTGTACCCACAAGTTTAACCATTGAATTGATTATTTATAAAAATTGGTTCGCGGGACGTGCATTGGCAACCCCTGACCGCTAACCGCGCGCATATTATAATATTCAGATGCGAGCTGCAAAGGAGAACAACAAAGATCCTGCGAGCCGCCATGCAAGCCGCGTAATTTATTTGGTCCGCACGCGTCGATTGTCTGTGCCTCAAGGTGCTGCGTGCCCCCTCCATATATTATAATAATTCCGACATTGTTGCTGTGCAGATTTGCTGACTTCTTTTGTATACCAGATGCAAGCGATTGAGAATTAACTGTTCATTCAATCGTTAAATAAAAAATAATAACGCTCATATAAACTTTCATGATATTACAGATAGATGCAAACATTAATTTTAAGATTTTTTATTTATTGAAATGGTCAAGATTGAAGTATTTTTTTATAGAATTTATTTTAATTTTTGTCGTATTGTAAATATGAAATAAAAGACAGATTTTTGGTAGCGGTGCACGTTGCGTTCACAAAAGTGTTAATTTATTTTTTCGGGCGTTCGAAAAACGAGTATGATTAATTCCCAAAGCAGAAATCGCATTTTTTATCAGATGCCAACAAAGAAGGGTGTGTCGGGCGCATCAGATCTGCCAAGGGGAAGGTTCCACGCCAGGTGCGAGGACCCTCCCTGCAGAGGCACCCCCGTGCCGAACGCGTGCCAGTCTTTATGATTGGCACCGGTCTTGTGTTTGACTCAGACCGGTGCTGTGTGCCTTCAATTGTTCGATTATTTTCATGTATGTACTCGCATGTCTGCATTGTCGAAGGAACAATTATGTGACTTTTAACTCGACGTTAAAAAAACTTGGGTTAGTTATTAATTTTAAAAAGAAATTTCACCATTGTTTGTAATGCTTCTGTTGAACTGTGTACTTGACAATACGCCACCTTTACACAATTATGATTTACGCCTTACACTTTTAATACCCGTAATTAAAATACTCTATTTTAGAGTTGCGCTGAATTTATAGTTATACGCAATAAAATAAATAAAATATATTTTAAAGTAAACAATTGGGTCTTTTTCGTATAAAAACAGTAAATTCCGTAGGTTATGTGTGAAAGATATGTTTTAAAAATCAAAAGACTTTGGGGTACAGAAAGCAATGGTATATTAAAAAAAGTTTAAGGAAATATATATTTTATTATTATAATTTAAAATAATTAGTGTTAATGATTTTAAAATCGTAATCTTTTAGAATAAATAATATAATTTACAAGTTTACTTTCTTAAAGCTCTGCTTTCGTTCCGGTTCCTTCGTTCTCAATCCACGCACGTCGACGTGAAAGGAAGCATCAGCTGTTGCGTGTTGCTTGAGTAGGCCACAACCTTGAATGAACCTTCTTCTTACTTGCAGGTTTTTTTGGTCTCCTAGGGTTTCCTTTCAAAGGACTCGCGTACACCTTACAGGGACTATTATGCGGTGAGGTCGGTACAAGTGAATGAATACCGAGCTAACAACCTCCGGACAATTATAAACTGATTTAAATACACTATAATATTACATCGATTCAGTAGCATTTAAGTAATTACTACGTGTATAGCACAAAAAAAATCACAAACATGTTTTTGTTCAGTGCGAAAGCGTTTGCGTTCTACAAACCCAGCCAAAATTTGTTCAGTACGAAAGCGTTTGCGTCCTGCAAACCCAGCGATCGAAGAACTACTCTAGCGTCACGTGCTGTATTTCTAATAAACAATGAATATTAAACAAACCATCACAAATATAACAGACGATTTCCTGTTGATATAAAGTGTCCTGGATTACGTAAACAGCGGTATCGCACAGTGGTCTGTCGGCCTGCAGATGCGCGGTCGCGGCCCCCCGTTTTTATTTTTTTTGTTTTATCCGGCCTCCCTCAGTACCGCACGTACTGTGTGACGGATAAAGAAAGCTGCCCCCCGCCGTATCTTCACCCGGTTATTAGAACTTTGGGCCGAGGGGGAGAGAGCGAGAGCCTCCCCTGCGTTTGTTTGTCAGATTGTTACCTCACAACCGCGGGCGCATTATGCCCGCACGTTTACGTTCTTTTCACGAGAGCAAATTAATTAACTCGCTCTTAGAAACATTTGATAGTAATTATTTGTATTCAAAAATTTATGTATATGTGCGTATTTAAACTAAAAAAGGTCGATTCAAAAGATGTTGTAGTATTGATGATAATCGATAGTTACGCTGAATAGTTTAGCTGCTTGTGGATTTCCCACCCTTCAGTCTTTCTCGCCCATTGTTCTCACCAGACGACCACCCCCCTGCTCCACCCACTCCCTCTTTACAGGCGGGCAGCGTGGGCTGCAGCGATCATGAACTATGAATCGACCCTTGCGAGTCTGCCTATAAATGATTCATTGTAGAACTTTCAAAACAGGCAGCAGGTACAGCCCCTAAATGTACGAGTAATTCTGGCCACTTTGTATTTTAAATTATTCTTAAAATCATGTGAAAAATTTGCAGGTCAATGTACCTTAGAATTCAAAATGCATTTATTAAATAATTTATACAACAGCAGGACACATCAGCTGTTTGACCCAGTATGCCAACACATCGCGGCTATAATCAAACGCCTTCGTGCTTTCTCATTCTCTGCACGGAGCGCCGCGACTTGTCGGCCATACCATAGGAGCCTTCCAGTATGGGGTTCCGAGGACAGGGGCGGGGCCCGGGGCCTGGGGCAGGGGACCATGGGGGCAGGGGGGCCCGCATGGCGGGTGCCGTATGGCGCAGCTGCCCCCGGCGCTACACACCTGCCCAGAGGGCCCAAGACTTGTACGCTGCAGAGAAATCGTGTTTGACAAACCTAATATACTCATTGTTTGACAAAAGTGCATGCAATGATTTTAAATGAATATAATAAGAAAATTTTAAAATAAATAAATATTTAAATAATCGATAAATTAAAAAATATATATTTTTATTTTATTTTATCACGTTTTTAAATCACAATACAAAGTTTGTTTTATTCTTTAAATAAAACACAAGGGTGATCAATTAGTAAACGAAAAAAGTTCATTCTTTGACTCAATTCGCGGTCCCCGTGCAAAATGAATCGCCCATTATCAACGAAGCTTTAAGAAATTCTTTGCGTAATTGTGACGTCAGGTGTGACGTCTGAGGTGTGACGTCAGAATTAGTGACGTCACAAACGTCTAGGGACGATCTTATCGCCGAAGGTCAGCTCCTTGGACTTCCGGGCTATTGCAGGGGGAAGAATACCTCGCTCAGAATAATAATTTAGTGAAACTATTTAAAGCGTACTGATTTATACTTTTTTCAAAATAAAATAACTTATTTTAAAGGATATTATATAATATTTTAATTCTTGGGATTTGATTTGTTTCAAGCACAAATAAATAAATTGCAATATAAGTATTTCGAAATACTTAATTAATCAACATCTCATACAACCATCCCTAAACTTTTTATAGCAAAAAACGATTCGAATTATTTATATATTTATTAATGGTTTATCGCACCCCTTTATTTCATTGCTGCATTTATTTTTAGATAAAAGGACCTGCTCTTGTTTTGGGTTCACAAAGTTTGGGCATGGATAATTATCATCAATTGTCGACAAAATAGCGTTCAGCGCTATTTTAAACAACCGTAACACATTTTATTGGTTTCAACAAGTGACTTAGCGACCAGTTGTGCTAATAAATTCAGTTGGATGTTTTAGAAATTAGAAAACAAAATTTTCGAAGTATATAGGTATATATATATATATAATATGTATTTAAACACTTAAAATATTTTTAAATTTATGAACTTTTTCAGTAAATAATTTAATAATTACTTAAATTCCCGTCAGAATATAATTTTTATATTTTCATTACTAAATTCTGGTTCAATTTTATAGTAATATTTTTTATTAGTTTTACTCATATTTTTTGCAAAACCTTAGTACGATACGCATCAATTTAATTTTTTAATCAAACTTTACTGTACAATGTTCTCTCCAGAATCTATATTTATGAACTCTATATACAATAAAATTCACGTTTTTTTTTGTTAAATAAGTTTACATTAGATATTACGTTAATTATAAAAAGTCTGAAAAGATTTTGCTTTTTTACTCGGTAGTCTAACTTTCAACCTGCTTTCTTTCAGCGTTGAAGGCAGTCCACGTGCTTTTTAGAAAATTACCAAACGCAGGTTCACACCTTTGAAATTACTTTTTATTGGGGCAAATTTCTTAAAAACGATTTGTTTGTTTACTTCCTTTGAGCAGTATTACTTTTCTGATGAGTTTGTTGTATTTTTATTCTTTTGAAATCATTTGCGTATTATTTTATTATGCTGAGTATTTTTTTTATAAAAATTCACGTTTTAATCAAAATTTAATTTATTTTCTTGCTTATGCAACCATGTTATAAAAATATTCATTAACTGCATTAATTGTTATATATTATTGAAATAATTTTTAAGTAACAATTAAAATATATTATTCTTGTTTACTTACGGTGCTGAAAAATTAGGTTATGACAATATTTGGTTAGGTTAGGTTAGGTATTTATACAACAAGACAGATGTCTGTTTCCGTTTACATGGAAAGGAAGTGTTTCTAACAGGAAGCTGATCGAGATGGCAGTGGAGGACAATAGCCCCGGAATTGGCTACACTCAAGTCCTCGTGCCCCGATAAACAATTATTGTTTATGACTCCTTGAGACCCGCGGAAGATGCGGGTCCCTGAAGCTTTATTTGTGGGAACTTCGGAGTTTAGGGGCTTTTGTTGCAGGCTTCATTCACCCGCCCTCCGAGACGCGAGGCTGCAAGTGCTGCACTCACGCCGAGAAGTAATAAGGGTAGTTATGCTACCCACTTACTATACGATTGTTAAAAAGAAACTACTTACGTTAAAAAAAAACCTAATTTTAGCAATCATAGAAACAACGGGGTACTCATTTATTTCAAAGCTGCATATATTTTGTCCTGATTAAATATATTTTATGATGCAGTCTGATAAAGAAGTTGAATAGTGTTTTTTAAGAAGCAAATACAGTGAATTCTAAAAAAACAAATAAATATGGAATCAAATCAACAAAATATGCTAATCATTATATTTTGCCATATGAGCAATTGAATTTGATATGAGAATCATTTTTAAAAGTAACACAATTTATAAAAATTGTAAACACACTGTAGTCTTCGATGTATAGTATTTTATTGATATAATTAGGGTAGTAGAAAGAGAGAGGCCATCTTTCGTTGTGGTCGTTTGTTCGGCTTTAAATACCCTTATATGTGTCGGCCCATTGATTAATAACACAAGAAAGATTTGTGCAAATAGATGATGATTCTTTCAACAATCCGCTTGACACAATGTGGCATATGGGTCCATTCATAAATGTGAGTTTTTTCTGAAATAATTAGCAACAAAGACTTGAGCACTTCAGATAAGGCAGGTGATACGTGTAGTGCCAATGAAAATGTACGTTGAAGGTTTTGAAACGTAGCCAAGGTGTTTAGTGATCGATTTGAATTATTTGAAGAGATGTTTGATTTCCTCGGTTCTTAAGAGCAGCCTTTAAATAAAGTTCAGATGTTTATAGAATATAGAATAATTTAAGAAAAAAAAAATTGTTGAATAAAATGACAATATTTCCGTATTTATATTTATGAGAGATGATAAATCAATTATGTATTCCCTATTATAGCTATGTATTTGATCGCCTTGTGGTCTACTTATATATATCATAAGTTTATTATTGTAATCCAGGTGTCTCACCAAAAAAAAATTTAAATTAAATAATTAAATTTTTTTAAACTGTTACTTCTTGTATAGTTAATTACGTACTACTGTAATAATTTTATTTTCAAAGTAAAAAATATTTTTTTTTATTTTGAGTAGGTTTTCTTGGCATTTTTGATCAAAATGTAAATTTGTTACAATGATACAATGTTAAAAAACAAAAATTGTTTTCACTAAGAAGGTATTCAATGTACATATAATCTAAACATATATATGTACTATAAGTCCTGAAGGGTAGCAGGCTTTGACAATCCTTTGGCTACCTGCCGCAAGCTGCAGCTCGGCCGGCGCACCTTTATTCACCCAGAGACTGCATTTGGCCCAAATACGTTATTTAGATTTACAATTTGGCATCTTTGCATTGATCGATCTGCCTTTCAATAATCACGCGCCGCTCAAGATGCACTGCACATGGCGCAAGCTGCGGGCTTTTTTTTGCATTATTATGATAGATTTGTGGATGCAAAGGTGTTTCAGCAGCCCAAAATCTGCAGTCATCCTCACATCGCAGAATAAGCCTTAAGATATTTGAAAGCAACCCTTATGCCGAATTCAATTTAAGATTTTAAAAGTAATAGCATTTCAGTCAATATAAATATTTTGATGATACCTGTTAACACAGATCACATACTTTTTTATGCGGTGTATGTATCTTAGTAAATAATTAAACAGCTATTATATGATATATCAAAAATATCATAGTCATGATTTGTAAGTGAAAATCTCAAGCGATAGTAAATGAGACATTACATTAGAGAATCTAAACACTCACAATCATAAATATTAAAGTTTTATTTTTAAAAAATACAACAGTGACTATTTAGAGGATAATTTTTCGTTTAGTTGGTCTATACACGAGGGTTTTGGCTTGTCGCTAAGGTGGTCCACAGCTCCATATCGTGCGCGATACTCACTTAAGAGTCGATTGTTCGTAAGTATAGGATGTTGGCACTTCTCCATTTACTATGCAAGAGGTTACCTTACACGTACCCAATGCCACCGTGGAGATAGTCATCACATTACCCACAGCATCACGATGATCCTTTATACTCTTCTCGTCCTTTAGTATAACAACCTACGTATTAAATTGTGAAAAAAAAAATTATCAACCTAATTAATATATATTGTTCTTATACCTATGATCAATTCACTTTATGAAATACTAAATTTATATTTTGTTTTGGTAAAGTAACGCCCGTTTACTGTCCCTTTTATTTGTATTACGGGATATATTGGAACGTAGTTATGTATAGATAATCGATATTATCAAACAAGACTAGTGGTTTATATGCGATTAGGTGGGCCACCCCACGAGATTGTAGCAACCCCATTATTGAAAGAAGTAAGGGAGACTTTTATGGTGTTTAATACCGAATGATAAGCCAATCGCCAGTTGGCCTGCAGCTTCTGGTGCATCTGCTCGCATTCTAGATAGACATCTACTTGATGTCGGCGAAGTAGAATCCAGGCAGCCACAAAGCTGTGTCGATTAATCAAGAAAACGATTGCCATCTTTGTATTAACACGTTTTTTTCTTTATTTTCAGACTGACCCGTGAAATAATAACGCTTAAATGATCAACACGGGAAAAAAGAAAGGTAAGCTATTTTTTGGATTACTTTACAAATGAGATATGATTTGAATGAATGGTACACACAATTGTTTGGCAAACAAATTTAATACAAATATTAAAAAATAATTATATTTGGTATTCATGCTTTTATTTCAGTATAGTACATCAATTTTTTTTCGATTGAAAATAATTCATCTGCTCATCGCAGTCGTGACTCGCAGTCATCTAGGGATTTATTTTTAATTCGATTCGTAGAGATTTTCGCTGTGCGGTCATCTCTCATCATGGCGAGGGTGGGTCGGGGGCGCGGGGCGGGGAGGCCCGCAGACGGGGGGGATGGGGTGGAGGGGCTGAAGGGGGTGGAGAGGCTGGAGGGCTGGCAGAGCAGCCAATCAATGAAGGAGTCCTTACTCATGGCCCGCAACCATTGCTGATTTTCATTAACGGACTTTTATTGAAATCATGAAACGATATTATTTTTATGTCCATTGCTGGAGTAAAAATTCAGTCTGCTGATAAAAAGGCGAGAACAATGCAGATTGGGATCTTTTATACTTTGAAATACACACTTTTGCTTTATACTTTATTTAAAATTACTTTCCGTAGATTTTAAAATAACAGCTTTTCTAAATGGTATAATTACACGATACTAAAAAATATTAAGCAGAACAAAGTATAGTCTGATGATGACCCAGTGTATTGGGTCGAAACTAGTGATGCAAAATTTTTTAATAAACTCAAAGTGAAGACAAAATACAAAGGTACTTTAATCATTATAATAATGAATCTTCACGAATCAAATGCCTTGTCCCACAACAAGAGAACAAAGTACATTGATTTTTCGTTTTTTAATTGGCATAATAAGTACGCTGTTTCATTTATAGGATATGATTGTTAAAAATTCTAGCCTAGTACTAGTGATTGGTAATGCACCGGCCATGTAAGCTTGGGGATTAGGGTTCTCGAATTCCACACAAATCACGATGATATTTTTCTAAGAGTTTTTTTAATCAATTTTCCGTATTTGAAAAAATGTACTTAATAATTATCAAGCGATTTTGTTTAAAGAACGTGGAGAGAGAGAGAGAGAGAGTAAATATTAGTGAATCTTGGAACAGAAATATTAAACGATAAATATGAATAAAATAATTATTCACGAGTTAAAATTAAAAATACCGCGATAGGCAACATTCAGTGCAATCGTTCCATGCAACTTTAAACCCTTTCCGGCCAGCTCGCCCACCCCCGGGGGGTGCCGCAGGGCTATCGGGGCGCGCCAGGGTTGCCTCCACCCCTCCGGCCCTGGTCACCGCCGCGCCGGGCTTTTACAAGCTGTGAATATTTCAGGGCCGAAAAATTCGCACCGCGACTCTTATTTGATTGGAGACAGCCACACACACAGGCTGTATCAGCTGATGTGTGTGGGGGTGGTTTTTTTTCAGCGTTCCTTTCAGACGGGGCGTCGGGTTGATGTATGGCGATTACGCCGGGCGGGTATCCAATGTGGACGCGTCCATAGTTAAAGCTAAATTTTTTTTTTATTCTTCATTGATTTCACAATATACAGTCACAATTTGTACTGATTTATTTAATGTTAGCACAAATCGACTGAACTGCAATAGACACAAAACAGATTATACAAGTATGAGATTTTCCTTCATTTAATTTTTAGAGTTTTAAGTACAATGCGTATTCCACAAATTGCAGTAAAACTTCAATTTCGTTAATAATTACATGTTATTTTAAAAATTGATACTAAAGTTATAATAAATTGAAAATAAGTCCACATTATTTGCTTGGTTTACAGTATAGTAGCTATAGCTTATATACTTATTTGTTGAAAAAAATGCATAGACTGATTCAATAACTCAAACCAAAATAAATTTTCTCATATTTAAAAATATTAAAATTTAAATTACCTCACCGGGGTTGTGAAAGTTTACTTTGATCACGTGTTGACACAACGAGAGTTAGTAAAACCGGTGACTGTATAACATATAAATGAGCATTCGGTTCCCAAATGAGTTCTCGCAGTAATTCGATGTACAGGATTCGGAGTAAGCATCTTTGACGAGTTGGCTAAAGCATAAACCGGCTAATCCGACTGCAGTGCTCAGCTCGCTCGTTTAAATGTTAAATCACAAACGCACGCGCGTATACGTACAGTTTTATCCGAAACAGACGGCCGAACAATCCACCATAGAATTTCAATCCATACCCTCGTATCGAGGAACTTCGTTAGTGTACGGAAAAGCTCTCAAAATACGAGCCACCACCGAGGGAGCTGAGCCTGTGTGGGAGCTTCCCAAATATCGCGACGCATGGATATGCCACATCAAAATAATAATGAAATATGTCATCAAACTAATGATTCATCATCGGAATTTAATGTAAATTTACTGTTGACTTTAATGTGATGAGCATTTAAGAGTACAACAGTAGGACAAATTTCAAATCCTAATAAATTATTTTTTGTAAGCAAGTGCGAGAAATGTTCCTTATTACAAGAAATAAACTGCATTATCTTCCACTTTTGCGTACATTGCTTGCCATTACGCAACGTCATTGATATATCTTCTCTTTCAGGCACCTTTCCTCAAAGGGGATGGTGGTTATTTCACTGAACATATCTTTGCCCTGAGTCAGTTTTTCTAATCAAGCCACTGTCGCGAATTTTACACCTTCTTGAATTAACTCCTTGCTATACTACTTTTTCGTTGGATTTTTCCCCAATAAATCAGCAGGAGTAGGCTATATTTGGTATTTCTGAAAATATGGCAATAATAGGATACCTTACGTTTATTTTACCATTGTTAAAAGTTTTATTTCTTTACGCATTCTGTTAAACACTCTCATTTGTAACGCGGTCAACCCATGGTATTTTAAGTATTCTCCTGTAACGCCACCTTTTTATCGCTTTATTGTTTATATATATAGTATTATATATGTAAATTTTTATTGAATTTTATTCGGAGTTGGTATTAATCGAGAGTTTAACCAGCTCAGCTCCCATCTGCGGCGTGTGCATCTAGGCCGGGAGTAACTGCCTGCCGGGGCCGTCGTTGTTCCGAGCGACTGAAACTTTATTCGGGGAGTTGTGCATTATTTCCAGTTTTTTTTGTTCGACTTGAAGGAAGCGGTTTTTTTCTGAGAGGAAAGCCTCCCCCACCCCGCGAGGTCGCAAGTACAGTTGTTACTTTTGATTACGAAAACTGGCGGGACCGAGAGCGGCTGATGTGCGATTCTGAAGATATAATTTTAACTTTCATGTTGTGTCTGAAATATGCACTTTCAAATCTGGATTTCTATTTATCGTTCATATTCAAGGAGATCCTTAAAATAATACGAGATTAATGATATCGACATGATTCATATGTAAATGAATCTTGATCAAGTGTTATAAATATTCCTCGTATTTCAAAGCCTTCAAACACCATTACGGTCTAATTTTTTTGTATTATTATCTTGATGGTCATCAGTGGTATATTTATGAGTAAATGTGTATCATTACTAAGTTAATATAAACTATAATTAGTTTTTAATTCAGTACAGTGTAGGTACAAGAATCGTACAAAAAGTTATCACACGTCCTTTCAAAACAGCGTCAAATTTTCATTAAGATAATGGTATAATTTTCTCTCCGGCTGAAAATTCGGATGATTTTCAATTACGCCTGAAAGTGCATTAACAAAGTCCTGCACTGCCGAGGCCTCCAGCGGGCGGGGTGGAGGCTGTGGGGGAGGCTTGGACGCTGGCCGTTCACTTTATTCGTTAATACGCGGGCTTCGTTATAGGGAACTATAGACGCGGGAGTAGAGTGTGCCCGATACAGCGGCCGGACTCGACGGATCCGATCGTGGAGTGTGTGTATGTGAGGGTACGTGACGTACAGTCAAACGTTACAAGTGCGTGCTGCTCTAAATCAAATAATTAATTATTTAAAATATTTACGAAATACTAAAACATATCTTATGTTACGCAGATATATTTGATGAATAGCCACTATTAACGCAAGCGTGATTATTGCAGTATAAAATGTCAAAAAAGAGTATCTGCTGCAAAAATTTTTGGGCCCAGAGTAGCAGGAGTTTCATGGTTTCAACTCAAAAACTTGATTCGGGGCCACTTGCCATACATCCAATCAATCAATTGAAGCTGTTAACAAATTATTCTCTAACAAGTTCATTTCACGTAGATGTAACATCAACTGGCGTTCCAGAAGCCCCGACCTTAGTCCTCTTGACTATTTCGCATGGGGATACCTTAAAAGTAGAGTTTATGAGAATAATCCGATAAATATAACGGAATTGAAACAAAACATCAGGTCAGAAATGGCAGCACAATATCGAGGGATATGTGTTAGCGTGTTATCAGCAATCTTCGTTCCAGATTAGAAGAGTGCCAGCAGCGTAACAGTCACCATTTCGATAACATCATCTCTTTGAAATAATTTTCCATTTTGTATTCGTATAATCAACAATTTAAAAAAAGTACTTGATTACTAGTAGTTTTTGTTTTACTGAACTAACAAATACCCGATACTCTCTTTTAAATATTTTTTTTGAGTGCGTCCACGGTGTCAGATTTCATTAAGTTGAATCGTTGAATAAATAAATATTGCGTAGTAATTGAAATATAAAATTTGATTATCTACATCGTGTAGTCACTATCGTCTACTGTAAAACAATTTGCCTGCACGCACACTGTCCCACGCCCCCTCCCCCGCCGGTGCACCCACCCCCAGCTCTACCAGACAAGCCTGATATTAACTTCACCCATAGCCTTTATTCTGTTTGGAAATTCTAGATCACCTCTGCTAAAGCCAAGCCCAAATACTGACTTCGAATAAAAAAAAAAAAACATTTTCTAAAAGATTTGGACCATTTGAAGTAAACCAGGTGATTGATTATAAATCACGATTAAATTGGGTCTTTGAAAAGATAATAAAATTAACTAGAATATCGTTCTGCGTGTTTACAAAACGTTGTTTGAAATAACATTAATTTAATTTTATCTGTCTATGTATTAGACAGGCATTTTCCAAAAACCAATGGGCTGATTTATATTAGAATTTAGTACAATTTCGTTATCTTGTTTATTTTATACGATTTTATTCTAAAAACGAGGTTAAAATTTTGATGATCCTTAGTGAGTTTTTATTTTTTTAATATTGATATTGACCGACGAAACAATATTTATCATAGAATATAGATTACTGATAATAGTGCTTGTATATTTAATAAATTTATATTATTTAGGTGTAAGTTTATTTAGGTTTTCAGTTAAAAGCATAATAAATTTAAAAAAATATTTATATTCGTTTAATGCAACAAGGCTCTGTAGGCGAGTTTATGTATGAACAAAAAATAACAACAGAATTAATTTCAAATAGTTTAGCGTTTTTAATCATTGCTGAAACAATATTTGCGTGAACCAACAGACGGGGGTAGATTTAATGCGACGCTAAAATAAGCTCACTGGCATTCGCAGCGGGTACGTTTTATACACACACAGAGCACATACAAAATTGCATATTGGTTAAATGTGAAATGCAATCACCTGCACCAGAGACAATGCGAGAGCGGTCTGGCTGGATTATAGCCGTCATGCGAGATTAAATTCAAAAGTTCACTCAGTAATCGTTGAAAAAAAAGAAAAATCATTATTCTTACGAAAAACCTGCACGCACACTCGGATACCATCAGCGACTTCAAATTTACAAAAAAAAAAATGTTTAATGTACACAAGTAACCAACTTTTTATCCGATGATATTTAACTCAGTGTACTGCATCGAAATCTATAACTCCTAGTTAGATTAACTGCTTTTCGATATATACACTCTCAAACTCTAGCAACATGGCATCAGGCAGTAACTATTGACTTTAAAATTTAATTAAATTATTACTAATATGATTAGGCACATTAGTTTATACATAGAAGATGATTTAAAGAAACTCTCAGAAAAATATCATCGTGATCTGTGTGGGATTTGAACGCACATCCCCTGGCGGGTTGACGATGATATTTCTTTAAATCATCTTCTATGTATGAACTACTGTGGCATTATGTACATTGACGCTCATTCAAAAAATCGACATATTTAATTAAATTGGTAAAACGTCATGAGTATGCATTGTTTTAACAAGCAAATGCTTCATTAATGAAAATTGTTACACGAGTTACATGAAATATCTGACTGCTATTAGGCAAATGAAAAAGCATGTTTTTATAATTAATAAATAGTTCTTACACGTGTGCGACATGCACGTTACACTCACAACTGAACTCGTATTTATTGAAGCATCCCATTTAAAACTACGCACAGCTTTGAGCATCAAACGTTTCAGATGCCGTACTCGCAAACGCTCCAAGTTGGGGCGAGTGGGTTAAGTCAAGTATATATTTTGTAGAGGCCGGTCCCGGGGGGCGCGCCCCCGCCTGACCGCCCCGCCCCGCCCGCCTTGCCCCGGTCCGGCTGCAGTTTTGTGCAATATCTATCTACTGCAGATAAATGCATACGAATAGTGCATATTTACGTAGGCTCGCCGGCCATCCCCGCCCCCAGCCGCCCCTGCCACCCCGAGCGCAGGGGCGCGCAAGTGATTCACGGCTCGCTCGAATTTTTCAATTTTGAATTCTGTCGATATTTGTTACTAAGATAAAAATAGAATACAGTAATACCCCGCTTTGATTATTAATTATTGTGTCACGCCGACAGTGGGAAGGCACCCACAAAAACTCTAAGGTGTCAAATAAATGGACCCTATATAAAAATAACCATATTGAGACAACAAGAAAAAGTAAAAAATAAAAACAGTAATTTTTGCGTTCTACTAGATTTTTTTTCGGCACACTCAGTATAATAAAAAATTTTATGGGTTAGTATACCTGAATATTTTTTTTATGAACACACAAGTTTATGCAGTATTACATGTTATTTTTACTGAAAAATATATCTATTGTCTTTTGGGTAGCGTTTCTTTTACGTTCTTGTAAAATACGTTCATAACACCCAACGCTGTTTTTAATTGTTAAGAAAAGTCAATGACTACATTATGTTCATACACATTCTTAAAATAAGAAATTCGCGTAATGCGAGGCATTTTAATGCGAAATTTGAAATTCGCGTTACAGTGAAACCGCGCATAACGGGGTCGCGTAAACGGTGTATTACTGTACTTTATTTAAAAGTATAAAAAAACAGAGAATTCGAATCGCTTCAGTGTTTCGTCAGTTTATGTGTGAAACATTATATATCTCGATATATTCTTATTATTAATATCAATTAAAGTTCGTTGATACATAAGCTAATCGACATGCGTAGTGTTGCGTTACATGCAAAACACAAAGGATCAAGTCATTTCCGCCTTCGCAGTGTGTAACAATACAGCGAACAGCCCACCGTCTTGTAAGAACGAAATTCCCTCCAAGATTTCCAGCCTTAATGGATCCGAATTCTCAAGGAAAGTGCAGACAATGCGCCCCTATAGTGTTGGTAAAACTAGTCATTTTGGTTTCGTTAGATCGGATCATCGAACAGTCGCTTAGTGCTTAGTCACCGCACATGTCAGGGGAGGAAGCACCGAGACGACCCCGAGAATTCGATTGTCTAAGTAAAGCCTATTATGTTACCAACAACACTGTATTTTTAAAATCCCGATCTTCAATATACTCTCAAGTTTAAAACACTCATTAAAAAAAATATCGATTTTATAATAAGTAATAATTGATATCTATCTACAACTGTTTAAACTTAATAGTTTTAAGTCTACCTATTTGCAATATGCTTTTTATCTGAATTGACCCAGTTCCACATAATCGTTCTTTTTGCCAGCATTGGAAGGATCTCCATGGAAGAGGCTTTTAATTGGAAGACGATGACTTCGCATCTTATGCTTTAGTTCAAGTGCTGGTTTATAAACGAATAGCATGTGTTTTGCGGCTCAACATAAAACTGATTCGTAAGGCTTATTCAAATAAAAAAACTCATTGGTAATAACGGAAACTTAGGTATAAAAAAGCACTGTCAAATATTACGTATTCAACTGTGTATTTTATGCTTTTAAAACTTTTCTCGATTTATCCGTTAGTTTCAATTTTTAAGGCTGATTTAAAAATATAACTAAATAGTATTGAAAATATATTTTTTTAACGTTCTATATACTCATTGAATGGCAAAATTAAGTCCACTATGATAACGTGTTGTTTTTGATATTACAATCAAGCGTGCGTAACGAGTAATTTTAAGATATTCCATAAATTGATTAATTATTTAAATGCCTTTTTTTGACTCGAAGGGAAAGTTTTGTGTATTTTGAATGCAAGGGTAAATAAAATAAATGTCATGTAATAATAGCCTGCAAATGTCTGAAGGAATCAAAGGCTCCGTGGCGTGCGGATAATTCACCCCGTCGACTGCTGAAGACACAAGACATTCCATGAAAAGCCTCCTGGCAAAATCAACTTTTAAACGGTTTCTTCAGATTGACACGCAATTACTTCGCTTTTCGTTGAACGTCACTTTTATTCAAATGCATTATTTTAAAAGTTGCAGCAACGCAAATTTACTACTGCACTGGCGTTTAAAACTCTGCGTACTTCTTGAGCTGCTTCAAATTTTCGGTACTATTTTGTCTCGAAGAAAGTCCCAAGTTAGAAACAATAGCGTCATATTGACGGTTGCTATAACTTACAAATATACACGTGATTCCAGATTTCCAGAGTAAAACCCTTGCCGTGGCTTTATTTCAAACAACCTCGGATAAACCCATTTAGCTTGTCGTAAATACTATTTATTTGACAAATCACCATTATTCCTCTGAAAGTGCAAAAAATCTCAGTATCGTTAAATTAACCCGGCACAAGAAATTAATTAATCATTCTCAAGACAATTTCATTTCTCGCATTTCCACAATATCGTGGGAATCCCCGCTTCCTTTTATTCGGCTGCTAAGCGTTTTGTCGCTCCTCGCATTGTCTTGGCGCTTCACCCTTCACCCTCCACCCCCTACAGCCCCCGCTGGGTCGCCGGCCGTGATATTCAATATGGGGAAGTAAGGAAGGAAGCCGCGGTAAGGCTGGGAAGACTTTAAATACCGTGGGAGAATCGCAGACTCGCAACACCGGGCTCTGTGGGAATATCTCAAACTACATAATTATTTAAAGAAATCACAAAAATCATATACACTATTTATACTCTATATTAGCAAAGGAATTTGAATCTCAACTCTAATAACGTCACAGGCGACTTAAGAGCAAAATTTATCAAATAAACTAGGTTATGACGTCATTATGACAAAGCACACGAAATACGTGATTTAGCACGTAACTGAGTATAAAATAGATTTCTGTGTGATAGATTGACTGTGTACATAAAGAAGGACTTCTATATTTGACAGGTTTTAGTATTTAGTAGTCGAGGACTCTCTTGGTATTTCATCAGTGTGTTATGAATATGATTTAGCTGTAGCCTCATAAAGCCGCCTTTTTTAAATCTACTTTATTGAGCGTTGTTCGTTTTGTTGAATTCAAGAATCACCGGTCGGAAGTAGTTTTGTTTGAAGTCATGGCAGGATGACGCAAGCCTTCACCAGCACGGATGTAATTAGACATATCGCAGTGGGCAGCGGAACTATATGGCCGAGACGCCCCGCGCCCTCCGGTCTTGCCCGCTCTCCCTCGACATCCGCTTCCTGCGGAAATCAACAGACGTGGACCTCTAAACTCGGATGCTTTCGAAGCAGGACAGTTCTGACCGCACCTTTGGCTGCTTTTCAAACAAAAAATCCGTCGATTTGTATGTTTGACGGGTCGGATTGTGTTTCATTGACCGAAACTGAACTGCAATTGAAAGATGAGATAGTAACATCACCAGCAAAAAAGTGACTTTTATTTTTTGACGCTTCTAGTTTTGGTTAGAATCTTTAGGCAGACATTCAAAAGTGCTATAATATAATATTTTTATGTATGTTTAATTTATTTTCGTTAAAATTTATTTCAAAAACTTTAATTAACTCCGTGGCTATCACACTTTACAATGAACCCAATTAAAGCGCGCCAGAATAATTATCGCTTACATGTAATCGACTGCTTTTAAATGAGAAAAGGTCGAATTCAGATAATCTTTTTCATATACTTGTTTCGATTTTAAAATAAAATGCTCATATTTATTATAATACATATTTGAATATATATAAAAATAAATTTATAAAAAATCATCAAAATCGGTGCCAATGAAATACCGACAGTATATTTCCGAAGCTAGAGTCTCAATAAGGTTTCTATTTAAATATTGAGTGGTTCTGTCCCATTTAATGATGGGCTAAGTAATTACGGAGGTACTCCCAGCGAGGGCGGCTGAGCGTGAAGTCCTGCGGAAGTTAGGGGAAGGAGATCACATCCTCCGTGAACTGAAAAAGCGGGACGAGCCGGGCTGGAAATGATATTTCATTAACTCATTGTCCGGCGACTTCCTCTTTCAAGGTGTGTGATTTTCAATTGAGTGTTCTTATCTCTGAATGAAATTGCTTTCATTCATACTTTTTTCTGATTATATTGAAACAACTACGAGTATGAATATTTATTGTCACGCAGAGAATGCAAGGATTTATGGGTATTTGATACAGGCTGGGATAAAACACTGTATCCTGTTAGGAGTTGGGACAATGCGCTGGTTTGACAATGGCTTGTGGTTTCTCAAGTGTCGTCTAAGACAGGGTACAGTGTGTACTAGCAGTAGGACCATGCTAAGATCACCAGCGTGAAGACGTATCAAATAACCGAAGGTAACTGAGCTATATCTTAAAACTTAACAGACACTTACCTTCAGCGCAATAAATAAGTATTTTATTATTTAATTTCCAATAACTGTTTTGTTCGAAATACCTACATATTTATTAAATGCTACTATGAATTACATAAAACAAAAAGTGTGTTTTTTAAAATAAACCAAATCCACTTAATATGGGGTTTTGTTTGTTTTATGTATTTAATAAATTTTAAAATAAGCATGAATTTTGGAAGAGGTTCATCGTGGTCACGGCCCAGTATTTTGTAAGGTCTTGGAGCTCAAGTGTGAGGACACCGACACCTGTGAAGAAATATAATAAGGACAGGTATTGTCTCTCACCTGGTCAAAGGTGCGTGTCACACTCAACAAATCTTGCGGTTTTCATTATTCTTGTATATTTACTCAGAAAAAACAGAAATTCTTTTATCTTTAATGAATTTGAATTTATTTTTTACGTATGATATAATACTTGTAGTGTTGAAATGCTGATCTTATCTTTAAATATAACGATTTATTTTTATGCTTTATCCACGTTTCACATTCCACTTAGTTTTATGCACAATAAAGCTAAATAAATACATATTATTTGGAAAAACATCATACTTATTTTCAAAAGAATAGATAAAAAAATAACGGATTGTATTTGCTAACAAAAATCAACATTTAATACAATTATGTATATTTTAAAGTTCATGTTGTAATATTATTTAAGGCTTTTGAGTCAAATAGGAACATATTAAGATGGAGACAAATATTAATATAAATAATAAAATATTTTGTCATAGGCCTGATCATCACCTCCCACGATGCTAATGTTCGTGCCTCTAAAGTATGTCTAGTAACGCCATTATCATTATAGCCTTACAAAAGCAGACACCTCTGTATTGTCTAAAGAAACAAAAGTGTAACGCGAGCCTTCGTAATTCTTCCCGTTTAAGTTTTCATACGAAAATTACTTTCAGAAAGTTACTGCTAAAAATTTACCAAGGTAAAGTATATTACTTACCTACCTGTATTATTATGTGTAATTATATAATAATGGAAAGGATTATATAATAATTCTATTGGGCAGCAGCAATACGCAGACTTTTCCTCTCAATATAAAACTGAGGTGTAGAAGGACCAGGGGACCCACTAAACTATTTTTTCTAAGAAAACCACGAACACTGGCTCAGCATGAGTATATGCTATCGCCAACCTCCTCTGAGGAGAGGCACTTAATGAAAATTAATATATTTTTTTAAATGATTACACGATTTGCTACAATTAATAGTATTGATCTTATCCTCTTTCGTTTGTCTCTTAAATGTCACCGTAGGCGTGGGATCAAAAAACTGAAAGTAAAACGGTCTGAAAGTGAAATCTTTTGACAAAAGCCTTCGAGAGTGAAAGTCTAAGGCTGCGAGGCGACACAACACTCACATGCCACACAACAACCCCGACACTTGGGGTGACGTCACGGCCACCCTCGTTCCCGCAAAAACTCTCGCCACCACGCGCCCATTAATATTTTTTTGTAATAATAACTAAAAAAAAAAAAACGAAAAATAACGTTATATATATATATATATATATAAAATCATATAAAATGCGGTAAAATATTATGTTGTAACTTTTTATTTTTTTTTAAAACAAGTTTGTAAGCAAAATATTTGGGTGGTTCGTCTGTGGTAATTGAATATGAACAGATTTTTTTGCTTCTGAATGGCACTTTTTAACCCCTTGGTTGCGTGATGTACCCTCCCTCTATTCAAGACGTGATTAAAGATACGCCAAAGGGTTAGCGGCCGAGAAGTGTCGTCTCATGTCTCATGGTGATATTCTGGAAGACGCTTCCGGTCACGTTTCTGTCTGTTCCTCCCCTTCACTTGTAAAACATCCCTGAAACATTTTTATAAACACCATATTTAATATTTTTTAGAAAAAAAAGCTGTGAAACTCATGATTTTCGTAGTCAAAAAATACTCCCATGATTATAAAAAAATAAATCATTTTCTTTGAAAGATATATATATATATATATAATGGTTAATGTTATTGATTATACTTTTTTATATGGTATTAAGATAGTAAATATGAAAATAGGTTTATGTAGCGATTATAATCTACAAGGTTTATAAACCTTCGGCTGATAAATAAATGCTTTTGATTTTTTTTTTTTAAATAAATAACAACGTAGAAAAATTATAATATTTTAAGTCAATCAATATAATTATTATCGCATAGCAATAGAAAAATGCGTATATGAGATGTGAACTTTAAGGATCAGTATTATTTGTTTAAAACACTTTCATATTTCAAACCACCGACAAAAAAAATAATTAAAATCCTTTGTTCGTTCAAATACTAAAAATAATCTGTTTTTTTTGTTAAGATCCAAAGAATAGCGGAGGCTTAACCAAATTCGAATTAAAAACGTGTTTTACATTTGAATATTACAGCCTCATCCCGGGCACTCGTGAATTTTGATTCATTCAATCGCCCGCATTTGGGGCGTTGTTTATTTGCAAATCGGGTGAATTAAATCAGCAAGGTGCCACTCGATGGGAAGATACCGGATACCAGATCCGGCTGCGGGAGCCGGACTCCTTCCGGTTCTGTTAATTGGCCACTTCTTGTGTTCCGCCCGGCGAGGTCTAGTCGGCGCTTAAGCAATTAGAACCGATGCGGCGCGGATCTGTCTTGGGCCGGGGCGAGGGCGCGGGGCCCCTGGGGCGAGCCACCCCCGCCACCAGACGGAGCCTTTCAAAGGACAACCCTTCCGCGTCTCACAGATTTCTAGAAATTTTCAGGCTTTTATTTTCTGTCTTGACGGCGGGGAAATGTGGGACTCGAGACGGGCCGGATCGAAAGCCGCCGTTGCGCGATCTCCTGACAAAACCTTTTTTTTATAATATCAATATAATAAATGATTGAGATATTCTTGTTACTGAAAAACTGAAAAAATATCTAACCTAACCTAACCCTTCCGCTTCTTACAAATTTCTAGAAATTTTCTGTCTTGACGGCGGGGAAATGTGGGACTCGAGACGGGCCGGATCGAAAGTCGCCGTTGCGCGATCTCTTGACAAATCCTTTTATTTATAATAAATGATTGTGACATTTTTGTCACTGAAGAACTGAAAAAAAATCTAACCTAACCTAAACCTTCCGCTTCTCACAAATTTCTAGAAAATTTCTGGGAAATGTGGGACTATCGAAAGTCGCCATTGACCGATTTCCTGACAAAACCTTTTATTTATAATATCAATATAATAAATTATTGAGATATTTTTGTCACTGAATAACTGAAATAAATCTAACCTAACCTAACCCTTCCGCTTCTCACAAATTTCTAGAAATATTCTGTCTTGACGGCGGGCCGTTGCGCGATCTCCTGACAAAACCTTTCATTTATAATAAATGATTGAGATATTTTTGTCACTGAAAAACTGAAAAAAAATCTAACCTAACCTGACCCTTTCGCGTCTTGACGCGGGGAAATATGGGATTCGAGACGGGCCGGATAGAAAGCCACCGTTGCGCGATCTCCTGACAGAACCTTTTTTTATTATAAATGTTTTGATTGATATATTTTTGTCACTTTACTTTGTTTTGTTTCAAGTATCAGAAAACACCACTGGAAAAATAATTGTCCAATTAAATAGATTTTCTACTTTATTTTTTCACTTCACTTTTCTTTACTGGAAAAGTATTAATTATTTTGTGAGTAACACAGAACTAGAACACAGTTCATAATAACGGTATTATTAAAAAAAAAATATGTCTTTTAAAATTTTAACAAAGATCGCCCCTGATTCCTCCCCTTAACCCTTTACTCCCCTCGTCTAAGCCAGAACCCCTCCCACCCCACGTGACTTATAACGTTCTGCTGCCAAAACAAATCATAAGTATTTTTTCTGTCCACCATCGTACCGATTTGAGTGTGTGATGAAGGGTATGTAGGGACGAAAGCCATCGCAAACATTTTGCAGAACATTAAAAAACGAATTATAACATCTTTAGTGAACAAACTGACTTGATCGGTCTCTGAATATACTTTTTGATTCAAAGTGATTTGTTGATTTCCAGTTTTATTATTTTCGCATTAGGGCGTAATCTGATTTTATTTATTTGTAGATGATTGTAAGAATGTTAACTCAGGTATTGGTGCAGTTCATCAGGTTGGGTGATGATGAATGGTTGCGATTTCCTGGGGGTGCGAGGGAGCGCGCGTGTGCATCTCACCGGCCGACAATCATACGCGCACTTTTTATAACTCGCCAAGTGAGGGGGTGGGTTCGTACCGCGGCTACACACTTTGGGGAGAAAGTCTAGAAAAGTACCTGCCGTATAAAGGAGGAACAGGAGAAGGAGGTGAAAAAGGACTCTTTGTCTTTCTTATGGGTACGTCGTGCAAAAGGGGTTCTTTGGAAATGTATCTTAGAGAGGGTGGGTGGCTCGGAGAGGGGCTCTTTATATTTTTGCTTTCCGTCTGTCGCAGTCTGGACTCTTCCGCATCTGACGAACTCGCCCGGAGCCGCGATTATGCCATTCGTTATTCACGGAAAGTGTACCAAGATTTGAATAAGCTGAGAACTCTTTCTTCGGAGTAATTATAACATAATTGACATTTCAATGGAGGTTTTATAAGCCTGTCTATCTTGACAATTTTCCATGCAGCTTCATATTTTCATAAAATAGTTACTTTTAACATTTATTAACTTGAACATAATAAATATTTAGTTATAATTAAACATCGTATTTTGTCATTTTCATGACATCATCAGTGAATTGCTCAACTTTCCTTAGAGTATCGAGCGTCTCGTTAACTGACTGGACTACGAAGGTGGGTGAAATTTCCACTCCCAGGGTAGACCCTCCCCCATATCCAACACAATATACCGTCTACGCACTTCTCTTTACGCGGCAAGGACCCAGGGAAAAATGCTTCAGAATTAAAAAAAAAATAATAAATAAATGACAAAAAATAAAAAGACCAAGGAGATTTGTTAAGTAAAGTATAAGTAAAAAGAAGAAAACTTGTAAATAAAAGAAAAAAATCTTAATATCAATAAGCAAGCAAGCAAGTAGAATGCTTGAATATTTTATTGCATTAAAGTGCATTTCTTCAAATGAAGTCAGTCACAGGTCCCAGCGGACACGTGCACGGCCGTGCACGTGTGCGTGCATCTAAACGTGCGTGAGCCGCGGAAACAGGGGCTCAGCATTCATGATACTGTTGATTCGTGCATCGGGAGTAATTGCATCTGAAGAGATGCAGCCGCCCCCAGCCCCAGCCCCGCCCCGTCTTACCTCCCCGCGGACCTGCCCCAACGAGGGCGGAAGGATTTTATTCACGCCGAGTGTTCGTCATGCCAGACTTGGGTTTTGTGCAATTTCTGCATCAAAATTATTATTTTTTACCAATTGAATTTTTTTTATTAAAAACCACGCATTAATATAATATAAATTGACTTTATAAAATAATATAATTATAGTATATGATCTGTCCTTTTTTACATGTATTCTGATTTTTTTTTTGAAGCCATCATCAATATTAATCAAGTATCAATGTGACATCATCCTGTTTTTCTTACTTTTAATAACATAGTTAAGGTATAAAAGTAGCTAATATTCAAAATAAAAATATTATTTGGAGGACCTGTGTAAATTTAAATTATTTGAGACTTGAAACTTAAAAAAATTAAACATATTAATGAAATGAATCAGAAGTCAGCAAGACAGCGTCATTGGAGAGCGAGCAAGTAGGCGGCCGCAGCCCTGCGTATTGATTTTAGAATAGACCCTGATGGATGCTTACTTAGACATTTTTTAATACCGGCAGGCTCTGCAGCTGCGACTGCTGACTTGGGCGCCTCCCCGGGGCTGCCAGGGCGGAAAATAAAATAATGTGCATATTTTCGTTTGTTTCCGCCTAAGATCCGCGCCGGATATGAATATTGATACATCCGAACTCCCGATCGCGCATCCGCGGGCTTTACACAGAATATCAATTGAATTTGTGCAAAATAATAAACTTATACACGGCTTATTGATATGTCGACATTTAGGCATTGTGATAAATATGCAAAATATATATTTAATACTCAAATATGGATCTAACACGGTTGAACGGTTTTGAGTAATAAACTGGAATATCGTAATTTTTTTTGATTTAATTATATAGTATGTAAGATGTATGTAAGTGTATATTTCGCATTCATGATTAATTAAATAAAGTAAAATATAAAATGCGCCACATCCACTGTAGAGCCCTCAATCCTTTCATTTCTTGGCATCATTACAGTGCCCGTACAATCTCAGCCCTGGCCGCCTCCGTCTAAGGTTATTTAGTGGCGCGCCCCCCGGGGGCGACGGGGCGGGGGCGGGGGCGGAGGCAGGGGCGGGGGCGGCGGGGCAAGTCCGTGGGGGCGCAGGCTTCCTGGATATCTCCGTGCAGCGGTCTTAATGCACGCGAATTTAAATTATATCTGCTCCTCCGTACAGACCGCCCCGCAGCCTGTCGCTGCTGGGAGAACTTTATTTTTGTGTTTGCGTGTTTGTTTTTCAGTTTTGTCGTATCTCTAAAATAATTCGAATTATGACAAATAATTGTAAAATACACTTGATACAATGCAATAAATAAATTTGGTGGATGTATTAGCCGTAAAAAGGCAGTGGTCTTAATGGACGCGAATTTAAATTATATCTGCTCCTCCGTACAGATCACCCCGCAGAGAACTTTATTTTTGTGTTTGTTTTTAAGTTTTGTCGTAACTCTAAAATAATTCGAATTATGACAAATAATTGTAAAATACACTTGATACAATGCAATAAATAAATTTGTTGGATGTATTAACCGTAAAAAAAACTTCTATATCATCGAAAAATCTATCAACCCGCACGATGTGCATCGCTTTTTACTTTCAATATTTTGAGTCCATATAATGTACTTTTATAATTTATACACATTCATGTTATAACACGTGTGCCACAATAAAAATAAAAATCAAAAAATTCAATTTAATTTAAATTTTTTAAAAAACCTGATACCTCCCTCGTAGCCAAGAAGCTCAGGAGTGTACATTAAAAATCCTCTCGAGAAGGCTGCAGTCATTAAGGCGTCATCATGAAGTATTGAAATGAAATGATGTTTTTCCTCCCCTGCCCGCAACCCTTCCTTCAGGAACAACCCTCTCTCCTCGCTAACATCCCAGTAATGACGAAGACGCTTGCCGCTTGATCGCAGACGCAGTTATGAATATTTAAGCCTGTGTTTTTTTACATCATCCGGAATAAAAAATTACAAAAAATTCTGTAATTTGTTATGAACATCGAAATGAATGTCTATAAATTTAATAACAATAGAAAGCGTTGTTTTTAATACAGTTGTGTTTTTATACGACATTGTGAAATTGCCTAGTGTCAATAAAATTTTAGTCCGACGTATGTACAAACTTATTTTCGCGATTTTACTGTAAACCAAAAAATAAATTGAAGTATGTGAGAGCTTAAAAATGGGAATCGAAAAGTGTAACTTTTTGTACGAAAAGGCACGATAAAAAGGTGGTTAAGATGGTTTATGTTGAGCTAAATATTTTCTTGGTTTCGTGGTAAGATCCTGTCCTCAATGCCTGTGCAGCCTTTTGCGAGGGTAGAAGTCACCCTCGATCCTTATCTAAACCGTACTACTCAAATACTTGACACGGTTGCAGGGAGCGCTCATTGTGCGTGGATCCCTTCACGGCCTGCGACGCACGCATTTCATATTCTTTTATCTGGCAAGACACGTTTGTGTAGATCTTGTTAAAATTTCTATCATCTGCATATGTTATCACCCGAGAGATCATTAAATTCTTCACGCTAACTTAAGCTTACAACTTCTGACCTAAATAAAAATGCTTCACTTAAATCCAAGCACTTCGCAATATCTTCTGGGCAACTTAGTATTGGCATGACATAAACCGGTTTTTTCTAATACAAACAAATTATAAAGACACTTGCTCAAAAATGTGTAAGCATATCTTCTTATAACACAGCGTTTTTGAATTGATATTTGGGAAACTAATTTTTGTAGGTCTTGGCAGAATGTTTATGTGTTGATTCGGTTTTTTTAGGTTAGGTTAGGTTAAGACTGAAAGGAAACCGAATCAACTTATTTACAATATTTCTTCAAAAAATAATATAAGGTACATTAAAATATTCATACGAATTTCAACTTCAAAAGTCATTCGGCATCAAAGCTTCTAAAATCTACAGAGTGGTCAAGAAGTTGCATTCACTGCGAGTGTGAAGGTCCGCCACAGAATGCATGACGAGTGGCCGCTTTCCATTGGGGTCCACCTGCACCCTCACCCCCTAACCCCGACCCACCCCCACTCGGCTTTCTTCGTCTCTGAAGACTTGGCCTCTGAAGAGAAGACTATTCCTTACGTACACACAAGGCTATTTGTATGTGTTCTGTTTCTGTGTTTGCCGGGAAGAAATGAAGCCGTTTGTCCCAAAGCAGTTTTTACATTTTTAAAATGAAATGTGAAATGTTGTATTTAACCGTCATTTATTTTTAAAAACACAAAAAGTTGCGATCGATGTATTCTAGGGTGATCTCAAATTTCTTACTAAGAAATATGCACAAACTTAACGCTTTTAGAGACTAATTTTGGTTATAATCAATCAGATTTAAATAAGTGTGCTGTTGTGAATAATTCATATTGACAATAAAAATATATAATTTATTTCGTATTCACAAATATTTAAACCGAATATAAGAGCAGACTATTTCTTAATTACATAAAAATGCCTCGCTCCCTCTGACGTCAGCGTTCATCACACTACCCCGTAAGTTTTCCTTCAGGAAAAGCGCCGGTAAGATAGAGTTTGGAATTGCAATTAAAATTAAAGTAGGCTTTGCTGCTTCAGTCGCGGATGGTTCATTATTATTATTTGATGCTTTAATTTGAATTCAAGTGAAGAACCACACTTTTTTCATGACGTTTTATTCTTGTGATATTGTAGTTTTATAGTTACGAAAAAGCTTTATTGAATTCCATTATAATACTCAAATTAATAAAACAAAAGTTTTATGTAAAATTGCATTTAACTTTGAATACATTGATATTGTTTTATGTGTGCATTAAGAGATTTAAGCAAGAGTATTTTTGAAAGCAATATGCTGAAGTTTACACTTTTTTGTGAACTTGTTTGTTCGTTGTCAGGCGTGGTAGCGAGGAATTTTTTTCTGTTCTTCAGTTTTCGCGATACTGATTGAGCTTTGTGAGCTAAGTGCTTTTTAATTTGCCCAACCACAGTGACGTCGCAATAAGCTCGATATTGACAGCCCATATCAGAACGATTTGCCACACTCGCAATGTTCTGGCGCAAGATAAAGTTTGCAGCGCAGACGCGGACTAACGTCCATTTTTATTTTTACCTTTCATTCGGACTTCTCCTAATGAATATGTAACGACTGTACAGCAGCCCTCAGTGGGCGCTGCCATGGTGTATCGATGGCCCCCCGCCCCTGCATTCGATGGAGATTGATTGAAAAAGTTCAAGCGCATCTATTTGAAAAACCTACAAAAATTAAATCATTACGCAATCCTCTCGCATTTCAAAAACATGACTATCCTTTTTATCACCGATTCGCGTAATTTAATAAAATAAATACAGCTGATGATGCTCTGAACAACTTTAAAGCGAAGTGGTTCAAATAGCAAGTTAAATAATATTTTAACAATTTTGAAAAGCAACAAAGCACTGATTTTAAGATTTGATCATATCTCAGATAAAATCCACTATCAATTCAAAATAAACCTTTTTTTTATGCGTACTTGTGTCATTAAGGATTGATTCTATATTTATTATTGATTTTTGTGAAGGCCGTCTCACAGGAAGTACGATTTTGCCTATACAGATATATAATTGATTGATAATGATTAAGTACATTTTTTCAAATATTGAAAATTGAAGAAACTCTTAGAAAAATATCATCGTGATATGTGTGTGATTTGAACCCACACCCCCAAGCTTACATGGCCGGTGCATTACCAATTATACCAACGAATCACCTGTACTAAGTCACACAATATTTAATTGGCATAATATGTACGTTGTTTCATTTATAGGATATGATTGTTAAAAATTCTTGCTTAGTACAAGTGATTCGTTGGTATAATTGGTAATGCAATATTTGTATTGCTGTTATTAAAAGTTGTTATGCATTATTTTTTTAATTTACAAAAGGCATTTTTTAAAGATGCGTAATGATAAGTTTGCATTTGTAAACATGTTGGCTTCATTGAAGACGCACTTCGTGTAAGATTGACCCGGGGGCTCAGTGTGGGCGCCCCACCGGCTGCTCCTACCCCCGGTCTGAAGGGATGAATGCAGGCAGCGACTGACCCGCCCGAGCACGGGAGCTTTTGTTCTCGGCAGCTTAAAAGGCTTCGAATCATCGGCCACTCCTTCTAATTATCAGTATTCAGTTTCTGAGCGCTCCCACCCCAGCTGGGGGGCTGCGATTACTCGCAAGCTACGGATGATCGAGGAGGGAAAATTTAAAAAAAACCTGCATTTTAAAATATAAAAAAAAACTTGTCAATTATTATTTTATTATTTCTCAAAAAAATAAAAACTCAATAATTCATATCGGGGTGCAAAATATTTTTGTTCTAAACGATATTGGTTTAGAATTACTTCAATTTATTAATTATTCCCAAAACCATAGAATGGCATCTAAACGACGGAGTCATTTCTAGAGAACTGGTATTATCACAGAATTCAATACGGCTAAAAAAAATCGACAAAAAAAAGTTTGTCTAGCAGAGAAAAGGCGCGCGTTAAACCTGTCATCAGATAAAATGCAAATGCGGCCAGGGGCGGCGCGGGCAGCGGTCATTGTGCCGGTCGGGAAAAAATGCGGTATATGAAAATGAAATTAAAAGGGAAGTCGGCGTCGGAAAAACAAACACAGCCGCGGGGAATAATTGGCTGAGCTGACGGACAAAAACGCGGGCCCTCCGGCGCGCCCCCTGCGCCGCCCCTGCCTCGCCGCCCCTGCCCCCCCCCATGGCTGTCCGGCTGCCCCCTCCTCCCCTAGGCTGATTCCTAAACTCTGCCAGGCTCTATTGTTTTTCAAACTTTCAAATGTAATTTTGGATTTTTGTATGGGTTTTTTTTAGTAAATGTGTGAGCTGAGGTTTTTATATGTCGTTCATGTGATGAGGGTGGAAAAATGGTTAATTGCGGAGTATTTTATATTTTATGTGATATAGAATACATTTTACATTTATTGCATCATCGAATCAGCTTCGCGGATATGCGACTTTAAATAATTTCAATAACGAGTGATTATTTCATGAATACAGGCTAGTGGCTTGTACCCGGCGGATGAGATTAGTCCGAGTTGGTTGTTTCATTTTGAGAAGCAGGGTAATCCACGGCGACATACCTGATGTGCAGGTACCGCATTTGCATACACGTGAGACCTGCAGTGTGGGAGCCACTGCACGTGCTCAGCGTGCATACGAACTTATTTGTCTCTCTCCAACGTCATATTTCCACCGTGCTGCCTGAAAAAGTCACAGTGGCGGTTATTTTTTAGGCAACAAACGCGCTGTTTTAAAAGTCGTACTGAAAAAAGGCACCTGAAAATAAAAAACAAAAAATTCTGAATTCACAAATGTATAATTTAATAAATATTTTAATATTCTCTGATTTAATAAAATTAACAATGTAAATATTGAATATGTTACAATCGATTAAACATTCTTTAAATGCCTTTTATTTTCGTATAAATTTAAAACGAACCATAAATTCATTTTCAGATAGCTTGTAATGAAACTAATGACTTCATTACTTAAGTAACTAATCTAATATATAGAATAAATAAGATGATTGGATTAGTGCCGTAAAAGATGACATAACACGTCTGATGATACTCCCGGCTACATAATATTTTGGGCTCGACTCAGTTTGACAAATTCAATAACTGAAAAACAACTATGCAAATATATCGATAATTTATTATCTCGTTTGTATTTTGAAGCTTTAATTTATTCTTAATTATCAATAAATCCAGTCGGGAAATGTGCAAATGCGTCCGTCCAGGCGGGCGCCCCTACAGGCTGGCTGGCCGGCGCTGGATGCACTTTTATGCAAATATTAAATCATCAACGCCAGAATAATTTACAGTCATAAATTCCATTGTACCTTTGTGTCTTTTGTATTTTGAGTGATTTATTTTATGGGAATAATGAAAAATGATTTCGAGGCTCGCGCGGTTTTGCAGGCTTATTATAATATAATGTGTGTTGTCGGTTTTTCGGGAGACGGGGGATTTTAGAGGCTTGTGAAAATCCGAGTTTATTTGTATGAGATAAAAAGATATTTAAGGATGTTGATTAATATAAAAATATTTTTTTTTATACAATCACAACAACGTCCATAAACAAATGGCAAAAAAAACTAACAGTTAAAAAAAAACATACCGTTGACTCACCTGAATATAAATATTGCACAAATAATCAAAGAATCAATAGCGGAAATAGACAATATTGATAATGTACACTGTGCGTGGAACAAAAATGACATGCCCACGTACATAATTAAACATAAGACAATATATCACTTCAGTGAATATTTCATCCCCGTCCCGTGAGAACCCTCCCCTGCGGCCTTCGCTCCCTCCCCGTGACGCTTCCACTTGCCCAGGTGTTGTGGCATATGGTCCGATGATTGCTCTATGTGCCGTTCGCTTTCCTTCGTAATGACTTTGCTGCCTTCTAACGAATCCGCTGTTCCGTTGCGACCATCTGACCTCACGTCCAACCGCCCTGCGCGGCCGTTTGTTGTTGCGACTTGTCTCCAAGGGGGACATTTGACAAGTGGTGACAATAATAATTCGGAAATTAGTGTTTTGCAGCAGTGACGTGCGATCCATACAAACCCGTACAGCTTTAAAAATTAACATCATTAAACAAATTTTAATGTTTTTAAAAAATTAAATATTCAAAAAGTCAATTTCAATTTTAATATACAATAAAATATAAAGCATTCACTGTGGAACCTACTCGATTAGTTGCACTTTTTCACTGTGTTTTTTATTCTATTATTTACGATCCATAAACTCATTAGGATTGCAGTTGTTGGCTTGTAAAAACGATAACACGTATACACCAGAGCGGTCAATTCTATCTAACATATGCCAGATGTAAAAGAAACGGTCTCCACTGTCTTCAATTAACTGGTCTATTATAAATGTTATAACGGCAGTGATGCACATGCTTTGTATTTGTATTGTATAATAGATTCGCTTCCGTTATAAAAATAAAAATATATATAATATTTTTCTGCTTCAGATGCTAGTATGTAAAGTTATAATATTACAACTTTCATGATTTTTTCAGCTCTGTTTCATTTATTTACTTGCACGCGTACTTTATCTGATAGTTAACAGCTGTGGGGTTGGTCGGGTTGGTCTCTCTTCAGGTCGTTAGGGGTGGGCTGGTGAGGAGGGGTGGCAGACACTTAGGCCCATTTACTGACCACTACCTGCCCTTAATGGGCGCTTTAGATCAGCCGATGGTCCTATGATTGATGGCCACTGTCACGAGAAAGAAATGGATGTTTTGTCAACGGTCACTTTACTTTAATTTCTTAATAAAGGCACTCACGCTCTGAATATTTCATGCGGCATGTTTGCATTGTGAACTTTAGCACTATGTAGATTTTGGCAATATATAAATAGACTTCATACGGATACGACAATAACTGCCTATCTACTTTAAAATATATACACGTAGAACCTAAAAAGCAGATTGCGTTACTACATAATTACCTTATTGAAATCATGTTGCATAGTAAATATATGCACGATATAAACAATATTGAGCTTATCAATCTACAGATAATCGGGTGCTTTATCAAATCAAGCGTCAATGGTTTATAGAATGCAGACTTGTGATGAATCAAGCTAAATAGGTAACAAAAATTTCTGATGCTTTATATTGTTGTACATACATATATAGTACGTAAAAAAAATCATAAGACATGAAAAATATTTGATAAATTACAATCTAGATAAGTATGAAAAATTATTATTCATAAATTTCACGTATACCAAATCAGGCGTTACAATCTTGTTTTGTTTGTTGTTAAGTATACGTCTGTTTTAGAAATGTAATTGATACATTATTATAGAAAAAGTTAAGGGGCGTCCCCATCGGCGTTCATAGCGCCCAATCACCTGCATTACTTATGAGCTAACGTGACAGGTAATGAACACGTACGTCTTAGCTTTTACTCCGAATTGATGGCGACCAAGGGATTGTAGGAGAATCTATCAAATAGATTACTAACGATAGGCCCTACTTTGAATACATTGTTTATTCATAATCGAATAAATCATTAAACAAGGGGGAAAATAATAAAAAGTTACAAGTTTGGTTTGTAAAAGAAATACAATTTACAAAGCTATTTGACGTCATGTATATTTTAACTTGGAAATTATTTATGTTAAACACATGTTCTTACTCAAACAAAATAGTTGCTGTTAATAATTACACGGAATACTGAAACTTCGAATACTAGAAATACATTTTAAATGGATTGATAGATTTTTAATATTTTATCCACCAAATATATTTATTTGAAAATGCTATTTTTTATTGTAAAAAATTTTTATAAACCATTATATATATTTTTATACAAACCTAACTTGATGCCTTGTATGAACACAAATATAAAAAAATTTGAATGCAATTATTTACAAAAAAATGAAAATTAATTAACCTTCAAAATACGTCACACAGATTTTTGAAGACAATGTGGACTCGACAAAATCTTGTAATAAAATATTTTGCCTTTGAGTAACTGTGTTATTCTTTTTAATTGGGTTTAATTATTTTACTAATAATCAGTCTTGATTGATAGTAAAAAATCAAATTTAAAACATAGTACTCAAAAACTATCATTCGTAGGATATATGTGAAAAGTCCACCAACCAAATGATTGATATTGATATTGACAGATATTTATTTTTGAAAAGCTCCTATAATATTTGAACTTCTACTGTTGCCTGAACCAGCACTATTAGCCTGGAAATGCTACTTGTTATGTGCTGGGAAGACATCACCCCTCAGCGGCTCAGCAAGGATAGCCTGCCAAGAGCTTTTGCTCGACTTCTCGGCATACGGCTCTAATAAGTTATGCAATTATTTTTGCAACTCGGAGCTCGAGCGCCGCACATCTTTTAATTGTATTTGTATGGTGATTTTCATTAAAATTTGCGCCGTTCTTCCGGCGCAAGTGTCGGAGCTTCTTGGTCATTATCTCGAGTGCTTTTAAATGTTACCCATCGTGGCTTCAGTTCAGGCCCACAACACACTTTAATTATTGAAATACAGCTCCGCCGCGATGAAGGGTCGGATGTTTCATTTTGCTATTAAAAAATATCAATCCGATATTTTGCTTTTATTTTTTTTCACGTTCAGCGTTTCAGGAAATTCATTATCATATACACAACAGTTGTGGTAAGGGTAAGCAATGTACGCATGACTGAATGATAACGTGGTTTATTTATGATAACCAAAATCTCAACACTGCTAATTTCTTGTATAAGACACATTTCAGCCGAGGGGCTGATATTATCAAAATTAATATTCAGTTTTTTGCACATTTATTGCCGAAATAAGAAATATATAGATTCATTGTTTTTTGCATGTTATTATTATAGTTTTTAGGGCTCTTCTTATAATATAGTATGTGCTATTCCCTGATCCTGCGCGCAAATTGTGGTGCTTACAATACGTAGCATAAATGGATTTCTAGATTTTCGTTATAGTAGAAAAAAATGTGCAAAAACACCCATTTTCTTCTCCTTCGGGGGTCATTCTTCAGGGGAAGCCAGCAACCATCTCACTAAGCATATAAATATGCTGAGCTAGCATTCATGGTTTTATAAAGGGAAAATAGTGTAGTAGATCCCTGGGTCTTTCTACGCCGCAGTTTTTTATCGATAGAAAATAGCATTATTATATAATCCTTTCCTTAAAAAGCTCTCCTATTGCAGCAGGCTACAGAAATAATATCAGAAACCTCCTTACCTCGACGAGGTACATACATCACAATCATTTCAAGTCCACTACTTAACACACGCACAAGCAATAGAACGGAGAGAGCGCGGAGGGACTCTTTATAAATAAACTACTAAAAATTATATTGCTTCAATAATTTTATTAAGTGTTTTGGTATTTTAAAAGTTTGCCAAGTTTTTTCCGGTTCGTCGAGCGTGCGTACAAGTAAAAGCGATAATCTCAGACGCTATGCGGGGCGTCGTAAAGCGGGGGCTCCCGTCCAAGAACGCGGCCCAAGACCGGGGGCTGGACTCGCGCCAAGGAGGCGTCTTTTTGGCCCCGACAAGAGTTAATTCTTGAAGTTAGGCGATTTAATTTTGTGCATTCGCGCTTTACTGCAGTTTCGGTGTTGTGCGGGAGATGTGATCGGGCTCGCGTGTGCGCGAACTTTGCGCAGTTTAGCCCGGCATGAATGTAAATTTGTATGCATGGTAATCGCGTTTCTGCCGGATCGCCGTTCGTTCTACTCAAAATAACACACTGCTTAAGTTTTGTGCGATGCAAACGCGGTGTGCACAAAATAAACGTTTTTAAATATTTGAAAACACTCTTTAACTCTTTGAGCACACAGCGGCTTCGTAGACTATTGAGTACAAATGAGCAAATGACAGAATTTTGGATTTTCAGAAGTATTCTGAATGATTGGGTATTCTATGCAATTGCTGCTTTATAGAAGAATTATCAATTCGGCTATATTAACATTATAAACAAATTCAATATTTATTATATTATTGATTTTTGTGAAGACCGTCTCACAGGAAGTACGATTTTGCCTATACAGGTTTGATTGATTGATAATGCACCGCCCATGCAGGCTTGGGGATGTGGGTTCAAATGCCACAAAAATCGCGATGATATTTTTCTAAGAGCTTCATTGATCAATTTTCAATATTTGAAAAAATGTACTTAATCATTATCAATCAATATTTATTGTTGTAAATCAATATGTATTGTTAAGGTAAACTCTGAGAAATCAAAATAAATTTGAGATTTATTAAATATGACAATATTACAATGATGAGTGGTACCATAGTGCTTTCGCTGAGAGTTAAACAAATTGTCACCGCAAGGTCCCGAACCCCGGCCTCGCGGGCACAAGTGCATCGCTCCGCAGCCATTAGGCCGCTCGCTTCGTTTATAAAGATGAGTGATTGAACATTCAGCGAATTGCCAGCTGGGTCCAATTCCGCGGGCTGTCCAAACAAACGCCGCGGACCGAACAAGCAGGCCGGCTCCAATTGGTTGTAGAGACTTGCCGGAGGTTCCCACGCTCCCGCGTCCTGGCCGCGCGGCACCGGAAGTCGAGGCGTCGTCGGCGTCGCGGCGCCGAGCTCTCCTTGCCTTAACTCCAATTAGTGCCACTGAAATTAATTATGAGTGGCAAGAGATCGTGTAAACTGTGCGAATTCCACGCTAAAGATTTTGATTGATTAAATTTGTTTACACAGCATTAATTTTCAAATTTTTTCAGTATATACAAAACATATCAAACGCTTCCATAAATGCTTTTAGCCACTTACTCATTTATTCTTTTGTTTAATTTTAAATATAAATACAGCGTTAAGCCGAGAAGTATGGATGATTTGTGTGGGTATTAAGTGGGGGTGGCTAAAAAACACATTGAAAAAATAAATTTTAAGTTTCGTTGAAAAATGAGTGTGTAACTGTTATTTCAAATCATCCATACCTCCCTTCTCCAGGCGCGAATCAGATGGATCTTTCGATCTGGTTCATTTTGGAGAGCAAGGTGAGAACTAAAAAATTCGCCAGTATCGAAATGCTAAAGAAAGCCATTGTCCGTGAATGGACCAAGATACCGGCTAGTCACAATCGGGCCGTCTGAAGGCAATAATTAAGGCAAAAAGTGATCATGTCGAGCTAAAGTGAATGGATTCTGAATATTTGATTATTTTCACACTTTTTTTCTTTGGAATAAATAAATAATTTTAAAAAAAAATGGGTTTGTATTATACGCGGTTTTACTATAACACGAATTTCTCGCATTACGCTAATTTCTTGTTTTAAAAATGTGTCTGAACGTAATGTATTCATTGACTTCTCTTAACAATTAAAAACAGCGTTGGGTGTTATAAATGTATTTTGCAAGAACGTAAAATAAACGCTACCCAAAAGACAATAGATGTATTTTTCAGTAAAAATAACATGTAATATGTTTAATCGTAAACCCCGATATACGCGAATTTCACTTAACGCGATTTTATCCGGAACGTATCCCTCGCGTAAAGCGGGGTATTACTGTATGCTTTATCTCAATTTATTAGTTAATTGACATCATAAATGTAATTTTTGATTTAATCTAAAATAGTGTGCGACGTCGTCTCCTGAAACACTGTGCACAGTAGGGCTCGGTAATGGAAGCTGAAACACCCAATAAACACTTGCGTGAACAATACTAATCGGCACTTTAAGCCGCACCAGGAACTGAGTGTCTAACGAGCGGAGCGACAGCTTAAATAATCTTAATTGCCCGAGCGAGATGCGTCATGCACTTCGCTCGCGACGCGTGGCGTCCTGTTTGTAATGACATACCTTCATTTTAATAACCGACTCGCTTAGCCTCGGCCCAATATAGCTTCCTCTGTAAAAGATACAAATTTGTTGACACTGCGCTGATGAGCGGGATTCTGCGCATGTGTCACGTTTCAACGTGCCACACGAGAGTAGATGACTACACGCGCTGCGAGACAACTTGCAAGCGATTTAGTTACCTCTCAGTTGTATCGCAATATATATACACAACTAGCACAATTGTAAATGGCCAACAGTATACAATAAAACCATAGGTTAATCACTGTTCTGTAGTCAGTTGTGTCGCAGCTTAAAATAGTTTGTTTTAGAATCTGATCTAACCTAACCTGTAACATATATATCATCTTATTAAGTATTTTTTTAAAAATTATTTTTGATACACCACTCACAAAATTGCCTACCAGTGGATTACATTTTTTTTATACTCTCTGCAAACATAATTTGTTTATAAAACGTACACTTTCAGAACAAAGCAAAAATGGAATAAACGGATTGAAGTCGATCCGATAAACCAAACCATATCTTCAATAAAACATTTTACTTTACAAAGTCGATTTCATTTTGTTTATAACAGTTTTTAAATATTTATATTGCTAGTAGATTGATAAATATATATAGTAGTATATTATAATATTGTACAGCGTTGAAACTCAATTTGTATAGTTTTAGTTTAAAAGGCTCTGTCCAAACTTGATTGGGAGCTCGGCAGATTGTCACATCTCAAGATCGAAGTGAAGCTCAGTTCAAAGTTTGTTCCCAAGCCGCTAATCGGCGACTTCCCCAGATTCTGCAGGCTCCTGCCGCGCGCAGACCGCTTCCCAATTGATCTCCGGAAGGAGCAGTTTGCGCCGCCACCTAACCGCGACCCAACCCAAAGCTGCCTGCACGCGCGCACAACCGAACAGCATCTGGCTGATGCCGGCCAGACACTGTACTTTTCTAAGACAAAACAACAAGAAGACACTCAAAGTAAGAGGACGCTTTTGGATTATTGCAGTTCGGTTGTCGGTTGTGGTGCTGCGTGTATGGGCAGCTTGAGGGAAGTTGAGCCGACTGTTCTGAAAGGATGCCAACTTGGCGAGCTTTTAAGATTGCATTCATTGATCAATTGACGGAACGAGATTGCTGCAGAGAGTTCACTTGTAATTCAAGAATGACTTGACGCTATTACGTTTTACATCCGACCCCAAATACGAAACTTAAATAAGAATGAAGACAAATGGGTTACAAAATTTATTATTGCCATGAATTTAAAATATTGTATAATATATTTTAAGTATAGAAGAGAAAACACATGCAAGAACTACTTAATGATTTTTCATCTTGCATAAACGAAAATACTATTTTAGATAATTAACCAAAGAAGTGGTATCATCGTTTATATGTAACAGGAATTTTTCTATATTAATTAAATAACAAGATTAAATAGATATTTTGTTCAGTTGTACATTTTTACGGAAATACAGAATATAATATCTCAAAAGTTCTTTTGATCAAACTACACAATTAAAAAAAATAGCTAAGCTTATTTTTTAATTTATTATTTTTGTGTAATAGGCATGGTATTGTGATAAATTCTAACGCATATCCGTCAACAACAGAAGTGTTAATTGAGAATAATCATATTAAAGTAAGAGTTCTTAAATCATGAAGACCAATAAAAACACAATCAACATAATGCATGTTTACAAATATCCCAATTAAGCGAGCTAAATGCCATGGCGCGTCTGTAACGAAGTGTAATTCCTCACTTGTCCAATTCCAATTCCGGCGTGTCCGGCATTGCGAAAGAACCCGCAAGCCATCTACGATTGATAGCTGAAGGATTAGGCTTCATCTTCTTCTTCATGTGCCTCTCTATTGAGGATGTTTTTGACCATCTCACTGAGCATTTATTCACCCTGAACCAGTGTCACTTATTCGGCTGCACTCCCGACTTCCAGCCACGATAGGTTTATTCCTCGAATGCCTCACATTCATTGAATGTTTTCGCTGACAATCAGCTGCACTAGGCTTTATTATTGAGCAAAAATAAATAAATAATATAACTGCCTTAAAATTCAAACACACTTATTTCATAGTAAATTTGGAGACGTTAAAAGCTTATCGACTCGGGTGGGAAATATTAATAAACTAAAAAACATATATAAACGCAAGTAATTGGGTTCATCAAAATACCGATGTGTATACGTAAACTACTTTAAAATTAAGTTATTTATTTCATAGTGCTTAATATAAGAAATTTAAACAAAACCAAGTGGTTTAAGTACACATAAACTGTGTATACATAATTTTGTCGTAGGAAGGTATCGTATGACTATTTTTATTTTACGATGTCTTCGTATATCAAATTTTAAGCTGCACACTGAGAGATAATATATATTTTTTTAATACAAAAAATCTGAAATTTATTTTTATTTGTAGTATCCATAGTAATATTTTTATGACTGCAATGGTAGATTTAAAGTTTTTTTTTAATATAGTGTGTGTTTATGCAACGTAGATGGTCCTCTAAGTGACAACGTGTGACAGGCGAGGATGATGACTTGACGGCTGCAGGAAGTTTGCATTGAGGCGAGGGTTAAAGTGTCCCAATACACTCCCAGCGTCCGTCGGGAGAGGTCGAGCCCCCCGGCTGACTAATCTTACGACTGGCTTCTTTACTATTCAGGATAGGGTGATCAGTGCGGTTAATGGCCACACGGTATAATAATAAAATTAAAAAAAAAAAAAAATTTTGGGTGTTTTTTTTTTTTGGACCTAGCAGTATAAATAAATTTTTATTTAGAGAATAATTTATTTTTCAATTCATATATTGAGTTATCTAAGAAATGCTTAAATCAATGGTATCAAAAATATATATAAATTGGTACGAATATTTAATGACATTTTTTATATTTATTTCAATGTTTTATAGAGCAATACATAATTTTGAACTTTATTGATATTGTATTGTTTATATATAACGGGACAAAAAACTTATATTAACAAAGAGGCCTGACACTCTGCATGTTACCCTGAAACAGCAATTTTAATAACTCACCATAAATTGTGACTGACGAATACATTGTGACGTCTGAAACAAGCGTGTGAAGTGTGAGAACTAATTATCCGGTGCTTCCCCGGCAAAGAAGCCCGAGCAGCGCTCCTCTCCCGCGGCTGGCAGCAGCAGCTTCCCCCCCTCCCCACCCCTCTCAGCGGGACGAGTGCGTTTCATAAGGTACAAATTGAGCATTTAAATCCCATCAGTCGTGGTAATTGTCAATGTCCGGTAAGTCTTGGCGGTTCCTTGGGCCTGTTCCTGGGACGGCCCTGCGCTGAAAGGTCACACTGAAGCCGCCAGGCCCGCACTCGAGCAGTCCGAATTACTTTAAAAAAATTTATAATAACTCTCAGTAACACCAATATTCATTTTTCTTCTACTAACGAAGCTGTTACTCCTAAGCAACTGCAAAAAAAAGTTTTCAAATAAAACCTACTTCATTTTGGCGGCACACTGCTATCGCAAACAGATTTCAATACTTTCTGTATTTACAAGTCATTATTGTCTCTTTAAAGTTCAACTTATTTAAAATAATAATTTATTGCTATTATTATAAAAAAAAATTCTAGTCCGACTCTTCTAGACTGCACAAGTAATTTTCACAGCGGCGGGAGGTAGGATGGAGACGTAAATACGTTTTTCCTGGACACTAGGGACGCCACTGGATAGTTATTGAGTGCACCGCTTAGCAACTATTCATTCGTGCATATTAAAGCAGATAAATGCCATCCTTTAAATAAATTAACCCTAACGAGCCTCTTCTACTAAAAAATACTCTTGTTAAAAATATAAATTTAAAAAAAAAAGTTTTTTTGTACATATATGAAAAGATCATTTTTTTAAGTGTATGAAAATAAAATAAAATCTGTTAAATAATGTTATGCGTATTAATTTTTTTGTTATTCCGAAAACCGCCGAATATGATTACATTTTTGTTTGCTTTTATACAAGTACCCATTTTTTATATTATCTTGTAACTATTAATTTTTTATCATGATGCAAAACAACAACCAAAACGTAATCGTTTACGTGCACTGAAAATTTTAATTTATGTTAATTTTACTAGTGGTCACAAATTAAATGAAATAAAATTAGAAATCAGTTTTTAGGGATGTCTTGTAGAGCTGCTTGTAAAGTGGAGGCACCGGGGACCACAGCCGGGGAGTATCTTCGGTAGCTGGTCCCGCGCGGCTGGTCCAGAGGTGCCCCCCTGCCTCAGAGACCGGTTCCTCCAATGTGTATGACATCCTCTTTCCTGCTTCCTCATTAACATTCATAAACTTAAATGCGCGCCCAGAGTTCGCCAGTGTGTTGTAAATACTTTGAACAATCTACCAACATCTACTCTGTACTCCTCGTGCCCTCCACCCGTTATTTGTGCGGTATATCTGACACGACCATTGAACTATGATCATCGGAACTAATATAAAATATATCTATTTTATATAAAAAATATATGTTAAAAGTTAACCTGTTACTTTATATAGACACTACAATTATAAACCTTAAACATAATCAAAATATTATTTAAAAAAAAACTATAAAGTATTCATCAAAGAATTTCCTTCTTAAACGTTTAATATTACTTATAAACTGCAATACTAAAAGTGTATTTATATATATTATATATCATATGTATATATCTGTTAGAGTACTTGCTATAATTTCATGTTTTTAATAGGTGATTAGTTTTAAATTGAATGATCATGAACGTAACCTATTTACTGTGTCTGATTGAAAGGGGGACATTTCGTTTAGAAATTTAAACTATTTTAGTAAACGCATAAGACGTTGGATTGAATGTGCGAATGAGATTTCAACCCTTCTGTGAAATCTTTCTCGGCTTTGAATTAAAGCTTAATTTAGCAAAACGGGGAAATTACGTGTTATTTCAGATTTATTGCTTTCAAGCAATGATACTAACTTGATGTTTTTATTTGACACTTAAATAGCATTCTACGTTGTTTTTGTATTCCTTATTACTAAATCTTTTTTGGTTGAAACCAGCCACAAAGTAGGTCCAAGTTCATAAAATATTTGCGTGGTTGTGTCCAGTTTGTTACATCTCTGAAATTTAATTATTTTCTTGTACCCAAAAGAAGATTTCTTGTCGAAAAGTATTTCTTCTCTTTGAGCTTTCATGTCTCGTGAGAAGATAATCACTCTCATAAAGCTACATCTTATTTATTATATTGAATTCTCACAGTGGCTGCAGTTATCTTTTCATATACATATTTCTTTTGAAATACTCTTCTACCCTTTAAGGTAGACATTAGTTTATACACGGATTGATCCCATGCTTAAAACAGCATCTCATATACTGTTTTAAGCATGGGATCTTATTTATTTACATAATTCAATTCGCAGATCGCAGACCACAGTCCTCGAATACAATTAAATGAACACGCATCGATCACTGATTGATGAGTGCTGACTGCAGTTATCTACACATTTATTATGAAATATTTTTAACTTGACTATTATTTATTCACGAATTTAAAGACTCTTCTACCCTTTAAGCTCGACAATAATTTATACACGGATTGATCCATTGCGTAAAACTGCATCTTATTTAGTAAATTCAATTTTCGTAACGCGCAGATTTTGACTACAATGAACTGAACACGCATCGATGACTGATTGATGAAAGCTCACTGCAGTCATCTTGTCGTGTGCACAGTTCTTTTAAACGATTTTTAGCTTGACTAGCTTTTATTCACGAATTGATCATACGTTTTATTGATTGAATTTAAGCCTTCGGCGTCCACAGCCGATGGAATAACCGTGAAGAAGCGATCGAGTTTTTCCTTCCAATATTGAAACTTGATAAATATTTATACATGCATAAAGCTATATTTAATTTACAAATTTCATCCTTGCAACGCGCAGATGTCGACGCATCGATTACCGATTGATGAGATCTCACTGCAGTCATATTGTCGTGTGTACAGTTCTTTTGGACGACTTTTAGCTTGACTAGCTTTTATTCACGGAATGATCATACGTTTTATTGATTAAATTTAAGCCTTCGTCCACAGCCGATGGAGTAAGCGAGAAGAAGCGATCGAGTTTTTCTTTTGAACATTGAAACATGATGAATATTTATACACAGATTGATCCCATGCATAAAACTACATCTTATTTATCAAATTTAATTCTTGAAACGCGCACATGTCGACGCATCGATTACCGATTGATGAGAGCTCACTGCAGTTATTGGCGTCTACGGCTGGCGGAGTAAGCGGGAATAAGCGATCGAGTTTTTATTTTGAACATTGAAACATGATGAATATTTATACACAGATCAAATCTTTGTATAATACTACATCTCATTTATCAAATTTCATTCTTGCAACGCGCAGATGTCGACGCACCGATTACCGATTGATGAGAGCTCACTGCAGTCATCTTGTTGTGGGCACAGTTCTTTTGGACGATTTTTAGCTTGGCTAGCTTTGATTCACGGAATGATCATATGTTTTATTGATTGAATTGAATTGAAGTCCCTGGCGGAGGAAGTGGGAAGACGCGATCGAGTTGCAGGAATGGGTCGGCCTGCCAACAGGGCCGTGATAGCGCCCGCCCGTCTGGCCGGCGTTCCCATCGTTTGTCACCGCTCCAATTGACGGCTCGCGCTGGCTCCTTCCGTGCGGCTGGGCGTCTTGTTAGCCACGTAATTCAATCACTGCCCTCGCTGGGAAGTGAGACATTTCAACATTTATTCTTGTTATTTAATCCTCATTTGAATTATTTTTAAAATCGTGCGAAAATAAATTTTTTAAACATATTTTTTCCACACTTTGAAAACCCTACTGTATCAAGAGATAGTCACACGCCGAATTGTAAGCATAGCCTTAACAACTATTTTAAAATATTAACACAAAAGGAAATAAAAAAAAATATTAATGACTTGTTTCGCTTTATATTTATTAGTTGCATTATTTACGATTTCAATAGAAATGAAACTCTAGTTTGTCTCTTCGTGCCAAGAAACTCCGCATTGATTCACTCAACGCGGAGCTCAATTCACTGATATTATCTTCACATTTTTGTGTTTATTTTATTATTATTATGTCATTTACCATAAATTAATATGTATAAGACTCGGATGCTTAGTTTGAAAACGAATGATTTCGTGGTACAGTTGCAGCAGGCTCAGAGCGGCGGGTGCTTTGTCAGAGTATCTGATTGCGTTGTATTAGCATTTTATTTAAAGTCTGATATTCCCTACGTCCGGCGTTGATGACCATTGGACAATGGATATTCTTTTGTGACCGAGAAATCACGGTACCGTGAATGCATGTCCCGTAACTCAGGGCACGCGAACCGCGCGGACATGATATAGACGTTCGTCCAAATGTGTTCATAGGTTTTGGCAGCCGCTGTTATTAGAGATGCTTTGTTCTTGGGTGTAAAGCTGCATTTTTATTAGAAATCTAAACAGCTCGCCACAACCCTGGGTAGTAAACACGCCTATCTTGTAAGGGAGGCAATTTAATTTCTTAAAATGCCTGACAGCACTAACAGAGACGACAATAGAAACTCGTTTCCTGCGTGTTCCCAGTATTATGGGATTCGAAGTGTAGCGCTTGTATTCCCACATGCACATATAAACTTCTACTACTATCAAATAACGCAGCATAACACCCAAGACCACATAATTAAAAAAATTTATATATTATTGAAATTTGTTTCAACTGACCTTATTTTTCTAGTCCTTATTCATCGAATACATTTCTACCTGCTTTGAATCAACCTAGCTCCTAACGGGTCATGGAGCGATGCGAAGTTATCTCCGCAGGTTCTACTTGATACATACCCTTGTGATGATATTACTCCACAAACAGTGATCCACCTTGTGGGCTCATGCCCCATCTTTGGTCTTCAGAGACACCGACTGGAGAGCCAATGCCGACAGGAGAATGACCTGAAGTCAGTGGCGAGACACCCACAGTTGATGAAGTCACTGGATGGCTGTAGGAACCATGAGGTGTAGTTTCAGTCACTCCCATAATTAGATTACTTTGGAAAGTTTCCCCAAATTGTGATGACAAACCTTGTACATAACAAGCAAGGTACCCTAGGCCAGTCTCACTTATTAGGCCGTACTACAAACGTATGTTTTTTTTCGTGGAATGTAGATGTGTCTGTCCATCTTTTCAAGTATGTCCGAAGCTCCTTGTACTAGTCAAAATTTGAAATTAAATCGGGTGGGGCTCTGCGGCGGCCGCGGGCCCGAGGTTTGGCTCGCCGGCAGGATATGCGCCGCGGCATTGTGCGGGATCTCCAGGCCAGGGGAGGCGGGCCGGGGGTCGCGGCCGCCGCGGGCCCGTCGCGTGAGAAATGGGCCATGGCGTGCCGTCTGCACCTAAAGCGTGAAAAATACGCTCGCCGCGGTCTATACAAGCACTCAATTGATTAACGATGATTGTGGCGTTTTAGAAAATAGCTATGAATCGTGACGACATTAGAAAAAAAAAATATATATATATATTAGGGTGTCCCTTATAAGACCAAAAAATTTTTTTTTTCAAATTTCGAAATGGGTACCCTCTACTTTTTTTAGTAATGCTATAAGAGTCTTAAATATAAAATTTCATTTTTCTAGCATAATTGCAACCAGTGCCGACCGATTTTCAAAGTTTAGTAAAAAACGTGTTTTGTCTTGATATTTCGGTCTGGTATAAAATCATTATAAATGCAATAAATTAAGTAAATAATAGTAAAAATTCAATTAGATGAACATTAATCTTTAATCAAAAACATAAAGTAATAACAATCAGCCAGGGTAACTTTTTTTTAGAGTTGTTTTTTTACAGTCCGGATACAATTTTCTATGTTCCTGGACACAGCGCAGCAAGAACTGTTTTTGTTCTTCTTCAGCCGTGATAAGTCCGTTAAAATCTTGCATCATTTTAACAGCCCTTTCAGCAGTATCATTCACAATTCTCAAATAACAATTTAAATATATCACAAAAAGTCAATTTAACTTACTAAACAACCTTTGAGGCAGTTCTTCCTTTGACGGGTCATAGCGTTTGCTAAAATCTGAGGTTTTGTCCCGGTTGAAGTTGGCAATCATTTTCTTCTTAGTTTGGTTATCAACTTCATCATCAAACAGTGATAGAATAACTGTCTCTTCACATAAATACCACAAGTGATGGCTAAACTTGCTTATAGAAGCATTAGAAATTGTTGCGTCAACTTTTTCGTACTCTTTTAACATCTTCAAGAAGCGCAAATCTTGGTTAGGTGCTTTGATCGCCACTGTACATTCGAGCCAAGGTTTAACATACAACATCACGACAAATAAGCAAACATCTTGTAGAACCTTTTTGTCCTTCGCAGTTATTCTGCATTGTGACTGAAGTAAACATATTTTTAAAGAATAGATCGCTCTCGCCATCCAGCGTGCCTGATGCATGGCTCCGGGGGGGCTTAGTTTTAATTTTACCTCTGTGTCTCCTCCCAAAAATATTACGCACAGTTCGAGCAATTCGCGGTAGTCATCTCTTACATAACCTTTGTCTAATTCTGCCTTATAAAATAAATACAAAGCTTGAATGTCTGTCTCGGCAACACGTTGTTTTACGAAATTAAGAGATGGTTCAATGTTACTAGCGTCGATGTTTTTTTCCAATTTTCTCTGAACTTTTTAAGCATTGGAATATCTGGGCTACTAGCTTAATTTTGCTTTCAAAGACAGCTTTTAGGACCAATTCATAAACATGATGACGACAGGCGAAAAGCAGCAATTCTCTTCCTAAAGTTTGCTCCAAAATAGCACAAGCAAGCCATTGAAATGGCCAGTATTGGAAGCTGTTGTGTCGCAGCACATTATTTGTACTGTATCGTGAAGGTTCCAGTCAAAGAGAGCTGTTGAGACAGCCTTAGCTTGATGTTTTCCAGAAGAATGTTCTAGTTTCGGCACTGCAAGAAGCTGTTCCTTATCGTCAAACGAAGCAATAACTGGCAAGCGTTCTTCTTTAGAACTTCGTACATCCAACCTGGGTAATAGTTTTCCATCCCAATGGACTGTAACTACGTCGGGTACATTGTTTTGGAAGTCAGATTTTAATGCTTCTGCCCTTGATTTTCTAGTTTCAGCAGCTAGTGATTCTCTTTGTCTTACAACCCTTTCCTCTTCTTCCAATCGTCGTTGTTTAGATCTATCTTCTTTTTCCGCAAATTTTTTATCAACACCACCTAAGCATCCCGGTCGACCTGGCTCTCTCTGTTTCATTAAAAATAATTTATCTTCCTCTATTTTCATTCTCTCAAAAGCATCAGCATGTGCAATATCAAACATATTATCAAGATCAATTTTGAAATTGTTCTCACGGCTCTTGAACGTAACCTGAGTTTTCTTACAATTTTTTTTGCAACTCTCTCCAAACATAATATAAATCAACAAGTTTCTTCTCGAAGTTAGGAAATGCCCTTGTTGGAATTCTTGCTTTTTCCCAATATATGATGCACTCCCTAATCACAAGATTTGCACTTTCACTAACCGTCAGTTTAACCTCACGAATATTGTAAAATAGGACTGAGAGAACTTGTCGATTAGATGGTAATTTTGCACCATTTATTTGATATCTAGGCAAACCGATAGGGAAATTATTTTGTTTATCACTCCGTTATTCCACCGACATGTTAACGCACTAAACAATGGAGCACTACTAATCTCAAAAATCACGTATGAAATGACAAATAAAACATGTAGGTAACTACATGTTTTATTTGTAAAAGTCACAGCGCAGTACTTACGCAACTTGTATGGACAAGTTAAAATCGCAAGTCGGCACGGATTATCGTTTATAAATCGAACTAATATTTTTTTTCCAGACAATATAGGGTTATTACTAAACTTTTAAGAAGGTACGCGTAAAAAAATATCGAACTTGAAATTTAAGGGACACCCTAATATATATATATGCAGACTTCAGTCAGCGCAAATTCCACTTACCCAAATTCCTACTTATCTCTAAAGCAACTATTACATAAAAATACATCCGATCCGCTACAGTTTGATCTGCTCTTTTTCGAAGAAAATATGAGTAAGGCATGCATGCGAACTACAATAGAAAAAAAGCCATAAAAACTAGAGTGACTTACGCTTAATTCAAGAAACGATTTACGAAAAAGGAAAATATTTATTTCCGTTAAAAATATACTCATATTCAAAATTGCGGAAAGGGATAAGACAGTAAATTATTTACTTAATTACAATGGTATTCATTTTATATTCAATATATGTTTATTTGTATTTTGATTTATGTAGTTAATAAATACGCCAACAAATGTTAAAATAAAAATCGTTATTAAAATATTTAAACGCACCGAAGGTTAATAAATCAGTAAATTAAGTACATTTTCTATACTATGAAATAATAAAAATCTATGAAACAATTTTTACTATTTAAAACTCTTTGTTGTTTTATTCCGTATTGTGATCGCTTTAAGACACGGCTATTAAATAATCGATAGAATATATCGTCGCATTTCAAAAAGTACAATTATTATCAGACAATGGCAGTCATGAGTCGCATAGGCTGAAAAGCGACATGGGAGGGAGGGGGTGCCTCCCCCTCGAGGGCAATATGAAATATCCACCATAGATAAATAACTTAGCCGTTTCGTTTCCCTTATCAGATTCAGATATCTTTTTATGTAGAGAAAAATTGATAAGATCACATAAATACATGCCGCAGTAGGTGGACGCCCGTGCCATATGGCGGCACTTAGGCAGGGGCGCTTTAAGGTGGTCGCCGAGCCATGCCGGAATGTACCTAGAGCAATCGTAATGATGAACAATCAAAAAATATTTACCATTAAAACAGAATAAGAAAAACGTTTTTGTTGTCTCCAACACAGGTGTGTCTAACACCGAATTACTTTTTTAGAGACATTGAAACTTCTTCATTGTGATGAGTTGAAACGAAACAATTTTTTTTTCAGAAATACAATCTCATTATTTCTCATTTAAAAATCAGAAAATAAAGCGGCTATTATTAGAACACCCGAAAACTCAAGTGTAATCGGTTAATCGCGTTCATAGATTTTGGGTGTCTTATTGTTTATCCTACACAAACAACGCAAAAGTAGTCGCTATTGGCTAGTAATCGATCGGTTATTTGTCGTGTCGCAGCGCGTGTAAGCAGCTTTAGTATATATTTTATATAGCACCGTAAAAATGTTTATATGTTTCTGCGCCGTTTGCATTCTTCTGTCATGGCCACTCGCTCTGAAAGCACTCCCATAATGGCGGACTTGGCCGATAGTTGGACACGCCACCGCGTGCTGGACGGGCGGTGTCGCCGGGCTGTCCTCATTAGCCCTGCGGGGGGTGACATGTCTCCGTCACCCCCATCACCCCCATCACCCCCGTCACCCCCGTCACCCCCGTCACCTCCGTCACCCCCGTCCCGCACCCCCAGGGGCAAGGCGCTTAACCGAACCGAGCCGGAGCTGAACGATCGGCAGGTCCGCCCTACATACTCAATGCAATAAGATCAAACCATTTTAATCGGCTCAAACCCCTGCAAGTATTTCTTAAAATTCTGAGTAAATATTTATACATTACATATGTAGTAAAGTAGTAAAATGCATTATTTATTAGTTATCCAGTTTTTTCCTCGTCCCCAGTCAATGCTTAAAAAGCAACACATGCTTGTTTCTAAGGTTTTAGGTTGCTTCAAGATTTCGATATTCCAACGATAGTGCCAAAACTTATAACGTATAAATAATCGAGTGAATTGTAGATTCAATAAGGTTTTCAAGAAATTGACTATGAAAGCGATACTCACGTTTTATTTACCAAACCGGTTTGAAAGTTTCGCGTAGGGGCGTAAAGGGGCGCAACCCTGACGCGGGAGGCCGTAAAGCTCGGCGCGGATCACCCGAACGTTCTAAGGAATACGGTTATTGTCGTAAAAGCTCCTCGCATGGAGGAGATAACAGGACATGAACACGGTTTTCCTTTGAATAATTAAAAGACTTGGTTGGATTTTCCCGGGGAACATGCGAGGATATTGTCGTATTATTTTTTATACGCTGCCGTCTGTGCAGGTTAATTACGATGCCGTGTTTTAGTGCGCAGAATGCTTTACTGACGTACTGTCTTTTTGGGTTGTTTTTTTTTTATATAAAGGAAACAATTTTTGTAATGTTTCAGATTTTCGTTGGTTTTTTCTTTTGTATGTTTTTTGCATATCTGAAATAATACAAATCATTAAATAATAAATATATATGACTTGACTATGATTTACGTAATAAAAAATTATTTTTAAAATATCTTGCGTCCTCATTTATTTAAAAAGTGTTATCGCTTGGAATAAAACAATAGATATATATATATATTATTTCTCTTAGTTACTCATTCAAATGTGCTATTGTATTATCATCATTAAATTCCGACATAAAGTTAACCCTAAAGATACCGCGTGATGCGCCGGACATGTATAACGCGGGGGCGCAGAATTCCCATGGCCTCATATGCCACCCCTTCGTGTAGTCAGGACAAAAAATAATGTATTTACGGCAATTATGGTTGTTTAGTTTCTCGCATAATGCGGAGGTCCTTTATTCCCAGCCAGGAGGCCATATTGCTCAACAGGTCAGTCGCGCATTGCGTGCTGCGCATGTGGGGTAAATAATACCCCGATGTTTAATGCAAATTAAATCGAGTTCTCTTCCTGTTGAATACCATGACTCTGAAAACCAATTGTTGATATTTATGTGAGAAATATTATAAACTGCTTTTACTTGAAATACCGTAAAATTATACCCGCTTGAGTAAAGAAATACGTATTATAAATGCCAATAAGTAAATACTAGTTCAGTTATTTAAAATTGCAAACTTGAATGATGATGATGCTATATTTTGAATAGTTTGGTTATATATTTAAACAGAAAAAGTGAAACCTAATCTCTTTTGTATATAATTTATGAAACAATAACATATTTTCTTTTATAAACAAGCAAATTATGTTATAATTACTTATTACTGCTTAAAAAATGTCTATCGATAAGAAAATCGTAAATTATTACAACGAAACGAAGAATAAAAAAAATATAATATCAACGCTTAGCGAAACCTAGATTTATAACCATTTATTATTTAAGCACAACAAAAAAATACGTAATTATAGTTCATTGATATTTTATTCGGCGAATTGTTACTATTGTCTACATATTCTGGTTGCCACGCCGCACAATATTTAAAGGGTCTTATGGTATTGTATTCATTGATAAGTTTTAAAAGATTTTTTTTTGCGATAGCAAAATTAGTTGGGAAATACATCTCATTGTGGTGATGTAATTATTATAATATGGACACCATGACGTGGCTGGTCAGTGTCCTGTGGTTTTGTTGGCGTTCAGTTAGCCGCACGAGAAAAAAAATCACGGGATGAGAAACGTGCGATATGAAATTGGTTTGTTTATATTTGTAAAAGTAGATATAGAGACAATTTACGTAGAAAAATAATATACACGCTAATTTAAAACTATTATACAATATCAATAAGATTTACTGTTTTATCGAATGAAATATCTGACTCTGTATTTTATATGGATAGATAAATGTTAAATTATTTACATTTAAAGTTATCGTGTCAATGGACATGTTTTGTTCGTGCCTTAATCATCGATATGCGTTTAAATTTACGAAATATTTATTTTCTGTTTTTTTTAAAAACAATGATACTCAACAAGTGATCACACGCGGTTTATATATACTTACATATTTATAAAAAATAAATGTGTGTTTTTTTAATATGCTCGTAAGCTATTTTTTCATTGAAATCCTACATTCGTATAAAATTATAACTGATTTTTTGCACGCGAGAAAATTACAGAGGATGTGATGTTCACAGACGCGATTATCCATTGTGCTACCTACGGCTAAGTGCTATCTTTGTGCGCCGGCATGGAGCGTGGCGCGCCCGGCCGGTAATCTACGCAAGCGCCCAGCATCCGGTCCAGTTTGTCTTGCAAAAACACGTTCATCTGGCGGGCGATCGCGGCCGGAAGTCGAGATCAATCTGAAATACAAAAAAGCTCATTTCCCATGTAATAAGTGAAGCAGCCAGCGGCGTGCTCACCGAGCGTGGAGTCGCGACAATGGGCCGCGATGCCGCGATGAGCGAGCCGACTCCCCGCCCAGGACGCAGCCCAATTATATAGAAACTACGAATATTTAAAATTGCTTAGAAATTACTAAGCCCAACTATCGGCTATTGTGTATTTGTTAATACAGCGTTGCGCAAGGTGTACTGAAAAAAGTTGAGTAAATATGCTTAAAAACATATTTCATGCTGAGTCATTATTATAACATTAACTTGCAATGTTTTTATTTATTGTATTTAGCTAATTTATTGAAATATGTTTATTGTTTTTTTTTTAATAATTATTATCATTTATTATAATTGAGTAGAGTGTAGTTTGCCAAACTGCTGTGTGTCGAGAAGGAATGTATGCGTGTCGCGCGAGCCGCAGCTGTCCGCCTCACCTGGCGCAGGTGAGGACCGCTCGGCTCGCCGGACCGCGCGCGACTGACGTCACTCCCCTTGCAGGTTCCACAATGCAGCACGCGGCCCGACCTGCCTAGCGCGGAGTGGGGGTCGAGGGGTGGGGCCGCTCCTTATCCCCTCCGAGGGTCGATCTCTCGGCCAATCATCGCCGTCCCTTCCTATGATGTCATCGGAGGAGGAGACGGACTGTTTCGGCCTGTACGGAGATAGACTGTTGAAGAAAGCCAAGCGCGCCAGACAGCGCGTGGACGCCGGCGAGCCGAGGAACAGTTACTCGTCGATCCCGAACTTTACGTCGCGACCTAGCTTCATGAGCGGGGGACTTTACGGCGCGATCTTCAGCCAGAACCAGCAGCACTTCGGCCTCTTCGGGCCGGGGTACGGGCCTGCGAAAATGCTCAACGAACTTTTGGGGCGGCAGGCCAAGCACGAAGCCGCCCCGGACCTGCCCGAGGCCGCTCCCGGGCGCCGCCTGCCCAGCCCGCCCGCCGACCTCGCGCATCACATGCTGCGCGACATCCTGCAGGGCCGCAAGAAGGAGCTGCTGCAGCTCGAGCGCGAGCTGCGCGTCGCCTCCCAGGACCGAGCGCCCTCGCCCGCCTCGCCGTCCTCGCCCTCTTCGCCCTCGTCGCCCACCAACAACAACTCCATCTGCAACAATAACAACAACGACGACCCCGTCAAGAACGGCGAGAGCGCGAGCGGCAAGCGCGCCAACGGAGCGGACTGCGCGGACGGCGGAGACGCCAGCAGCGGAGACGAGGCCTCCGCAGCCGCCGCGGCCATGCGAGACTGTCTGCAGGAGGCGGGCATGGGCGGTCGCCGGCAACAGGCGGAGCTCCTCGAGGAAGTCCTCAGTGGCGTCAACGGAGGCGGCTCCGAGTCAGCGCACTCCGTCCCCTCGCCGCCCTCAGTAGAGGCGCTCGTCACTCCCAAAGTGGAGCTCGACAACGATCTGGACAAGGACGGTCCCGCCTCTCCGAATAATGTGAAAAGTGAGCAGATGCCCCTCGACATGAAAAGGGCTCGAGTGGAAAATATAGTGTCTACGATGCGGTCTAGTCCGGTTCCTATTCAGCCGCAAGTGAACGGCTGCAAGAAGCGCAAGCTCTACCAGCCGCAGCAGCACGACAATAGTGCCGAGAGATACGCCGCGGCCGGCCTCGGGCTGGGCATCAATCTCCAGAACCTGATGCTCGATGACGATGATGATGACGAAGTTGACGGTCAACCGCCCATCCACCAAAAGCTCGTCGAGAAAAATGCTCTGAAGACTCAGCTGCGAACCATGCAGGAGCAGCTCGCGGAAATGCAGCAAAAATATGTGCAATTGTGCAATCGGATGGAACAGGAGTCCGAGACCCAAGAAAATGAAGAAAATAATAGTGATACAGAGCAGGATAACTGCAGCGTACAAGAGACCAAGCTCTCGCCGAGGTCTCCGGCGTCTTCACCCGCAAAAGAGACGCCGCCCGCTTCTATAATCGGCGCTGCTACCACCCCCAGCATGCTGTCAGTGATGAGTAAAATGATGTCAGCCAAAGGACACCCTGGCGCAGCCCACCCTCATGGCCTGGCGCCCAATTTCAACGGTGCCGTCCCTGGAATGCAGCACCTTCCTCACGGACCACCGCGTGACTCCCCTCTACCACATCCCCTGCAACACCCTGGTCCACCCCACCCGCACCATGCTATCAGTAATGCGGCCGCGATGTATTTGGGAGTCAGTCAGAAGCTTTTTATGGAACAAGAAATGCGTCAGGCTATGGCAAAAGAAGCAGCAGTGGCAGCAGCACACGCAGCAGAGCATCACCAGCAGCAGGCAGCTGCTCAGCATCATCAACAACAACAGCAGCAACAACAGCAGCAGCAGCAGCAGCATCACCATCAGCAGCAACTGATGCAGCAACAAGAGCAACTCAGGCGAGAGCAACACAGTCTTCACTCGCCTCCTCAGTCAATTCACTCAATGACTAAGACGCCAACCGTTCCTTCAGAATTGACGGAGCGCTTGACCATGATGAGAAATAATGCAAACTCTATGGCACCGGTGTCAGGCTCCGAGCTGGAGGGCCTGGCCGATGCTCTCAAGACTGAAATATCAGCATCTCTGTCTAATCTTATCGACTCCATCGTCACCCGATTCGTGCACCAACGCCGCTACATGGGAAAGCAGTCGGAAGCGGCAGCGGCGGCGGCCGAGCAGCTGAGCAAGGACCTGTTGCTGGCTTCGCAGCTACTGGAAAGGAAGTCGCCCCGCCTCAAGGGCGCTGAGAGGCCGCCCACCCACTCGCAGCACCCGCAACACCCCCAGCCAGGTAACGCCCCCAATCATCCGAATCACATGAACTCGTGTAGCGTCCCGAGCGGCGTCTCCGTCACCGGCAATCTGATCGCACACCAGAGTCAGATGAGCCAGGCGCAGATGAACGGGCCGCGAGTAAACGGCTCGGCCTTCCCACCCATGAGTATGCCCCTGCACATGAGCAGCGCCAGCTCCGACGGCGTTAACCAAATGAGTCAGATGAGCCAGATGAGTCAAATGAGTCAGATGAGTCAGATGAGTCAGATGAGTCAGCTGAGTCAGATGTCTCACGCGAGACCTTCGCCCGCAGCGGCGATGTTCCAGGCGCCGAAGCCACCGCAGGGAGCGATGGGGGGCGGCCTCTTCGGGACTGTCGGTCAGATGGGCGCTTCCGGGAACCCCTTCTGCACCGAGCGGGAGCAGAATCCGGAGCAGAACGAGGCGCTCAGCCTGGTGGTGACCCCCAAAAAGAAGAGGCACAAAGTGACGGACACGCGCATCACGCCGCGCACCGTGAGCCGCATCCTGGCGCAGGACGGGCCGGGCCCCTCCCCGGGCTGCCCGGGGCCGGCTGAGTCGCCCTCGCCGCGGCCCTACCACGCGCCGCCCATGCTGCCCGTTTCGCTTCCCACGTCCGTGGCCATCCCCAACCCGTCGCTGCACGAGTCGCAGGTGTTCTCTCCGTACAGCCCGTTCTTCCCGCAGCACGCGGGCATGGGGGGCATGGGCGGGATGGGCATGGGCGCCATGGGCGGCATGGGGGGCGCGGGCATGGGCATGGCGCGCATGCGAGCCGCGGGCTCTCCGCCCTCGCTGGGCCTGCTGGAGGCGCGGGACTCGCCCCCGCTGCCGCACGCGCCGGCTCTGCTGCACCCCGCCCTGCTGGCCGCCGCTCGCCACGCGGACTCCGAATATGGCCACCCCGCCATGAGGGCCATGGACACCAACGACCCGCACTCCGACTGCAACTCCACCGACCTCACCTACGACGGGATCCAGCCTACTATATCCTTTTCAATATAAATATCAAACACCAAATAAAATAAAATATTAAAAGCTAGTACTTCTACTAAAACTTTAAGCATTCACTAAACTATTTTTTTTAAATTTAATTTTATAACTGCAATATAGGAATTTAATTCTTGCTGTAGCGAAAAGAAAACAGCGCGTGCAACATTTCCCACGGGTCGCTCTCCGCGCCCCGCGTAGCTCTGATCTATAATTTGAAATCGCCATCCCACCCCATGACGGAACTCTTCCGTCACAGCCAGGGCGTTAAGTTTTCACGCGATGAAACGCGACCTGCTCCTCAGGCGGCACAGGGAATATTTGATTGAAACAGTCACCGCAGGCGACAGCCAAAGACAGCTACGTCAACAGCCCGCTAATCTTACTCTGAATTATTCACGTGTCGTTATTTACAAAGGACGCTCTGTCAGTATTTTAAATTGGCCGTAATGACACGCCATCGTCTCCGTTGCCTTCGGATGCATTTCCGATGCACCGCCTTCCTTGTACTTATCATATCATCAAACGCTTTTTACCATTTCCCCCAGCACTGCGGAAAAAAGCTTTTTTTTTTTTTAATCGAGCGGTATTTTATCTGCGGTCGGACACTTCAGAGGTTTTTTTCTGTCGACAAAGGGAGCTATCGTTTTCATCGCATATCTTGTTTCTCCGATTGTTTAACCTTGCATTTTGTAAGGTCTCACCTCCAGTGATTACGGGGCGAGTGTCGCCTTCTCCGGCTCGCCGCAAGTCCGTCCACGGAAGCCTCATAAAGCCTCGGCGTAATCTGGTATCTCTTCCGTTTACTTGCCGACTTCTGCGGCCGACGTTCTTGCTCTGCTCGCGACTGCTAGAAATTAAATCCAATAAACGGAATCAGCACACACAAAGACCGTATTGGAGCTGCGCCGCCACCGTATAAATCTGAGATTACCTTCGCGATTCACTTTGGAATTGGATTTGTTTTTTGTAGTTTAGTAGGATTACTATAGAGAGGGATTACGGGCTGTGCACAGTAGAGCTTCGTTGCTTACCGACTACCTTACACTCTCGCTATTCCATGGTATAAAACTACACCTGACAATTAAATACGTAAACAATAAATTAATCCAGCACAAATTGATATCAAAAACCTTTTATACAGACTTCCAGAATAAAATAACAAAAGCTCGCTTCAATAAACTTTATTAATCGTTTCATATATAACTGAGTCAATATAAATAAAACCACGCTTATACTAAATTAGTAGTTCTAAGTAAAAAAGCTAGCTCATATTTCTGAAAACTGAGAGAAGCTAAATTTTTCCTGTATTTATTTGATGATGTCTGCATGCAATCTGGCCAATGCATTCCTTGACTCCGGTGAACTCGTCGACCTTGACGCCCATGCACCTGCGCAAGGCCAAGCTGATGTTCTTCTGGGTACGCTACCCCAGCTCCGCCGTGCTGAAGATGTACTTCCCTGACATCCGCTTCAACAAGAACAACACCGCCCAGCTCGTCAAGTGGTTCTCCAACTTCCGGTGAGTCCTCCAGCCTTCTCGCTTACTCTTTCTTCCACAGACCTTTTGTAGATTGTCCTATATGTTTTTTTTCAGAATTAGCATTGCGTCTTGCATTTTTACCAATGCTGCACTGATTCGTTTATAATTTATAAAATATTTTTGTTTCCTAAAATTTACGATTAAAAGCGTTGTGATATTATCAAAAAACCTGATTCAATTGAAATATTAATCTTATACATTCACAAGGTGCCTTTTGGATTTTTGTATACTCGTCCAAGATAATAAATCTATCATTATCGTTAAAAAAAAAAAACATATTAAAACAGCATTAGCCACTCTCAATTTTCCTCAGTCCGAGGACAGAATTAAAATCGTAAAAACCCCGTAAATGTCATTGAAAACAAGATCAATAATTAGGAAACATTTTTACGTCCTGCAAAGCTTACAAACCTCATTAAAAAGTCACATCTGTCGTGAACAAGGGACTAACCGACCCTTCACCCGGCGAGCTTTCGCAAATGAAATAAGTATTAATTTTATGCGTTTTTCTTTGCCATTTTATCAAGCAATCGATCTTTAATTGTATCGAGCCTTTTATCTGTTCTAAACACGGAATTTCCCGTGTCCATAGCGAACGGCACAATATGATATCGCGGCCGTAGTGCCACGCTGAAAATCAATAACCGGTCGCGAACGGCTCTTATCTGTAAAGTTGTTTGTCGCTTAGTCTCTGATAAATGTGAAGATAAGACACCCCCCGAGCCGCAGGGGTGAACGAAGAACATTATTCAGGAAGGTGCCGCGTGACGCATACGAGACCATATGCCGCACCGCCGCAGTTCACAATGTGCGCCGCACACGACATGTCTTTAAACCTAATGATATTATTATCTCTCCACCGGACGCTTTGTGTTTTCTGAATACAAAAAAAACCACCCGACACAAAAAAAAATCGGGCTCATTTTCTTCAGGCTGAATGCTAGAACATTAAGCTCCGATGAAAATATCTTTTTAAATAATTAAGCAGATCCCGGGGCGGATAAAGCGCATTTACCACCACAAAAGGCATTGATTTTGTAATTTTTTCCTAATGTCCGCCGCCTCGCTAGTACATTACCCCTTATCGGCGACACGAGGCTTCATTATCTTAGCCGGTATCTGCTGAAAGAACTTATTTCCTACGTGCGGGGCCACGAGTGCCGTGCAAACAGAGCCACCTGTGCAAACAAAGGTATTATGCGGCATGAGAGCGCCTTCGCATGGAAAGCACGAGCTTCGGGACACACCGCAATGATATCCCGATCGTACTAACTTTTCTAATTAATCCATCTCACTTCTTTTTGTAACTTCAGATTCTGTCCGCATCCGATTTAAATAAACCGCATCTGCAGGAAACCATTAGATATGTTCGTAAGTTTTGGCAGCCGTTGTCGATTGAGTGAAAGCCCCAAGCAGCTCAACACCAAAGAATCAACTTATTGCTCTGTATTTTATGCTAATCGATGATGCTTGGTTGGCGAAGGTGAGCTTCGGGTAAAAAGCGCAATTCGATTTAGATTACATAATCGCTTTGTGCATTTTCATATTATGACATAGATTTTAGTTTATGTTTAGATTAGATGTGTTTGATGCTGTGAATTAACCCCTCACATATTTTGAGTGCTTTTGCACTCGTTGATTTATCCTTTCGTGTATGATACTTAAACGGGTTGCATTCGCCGTGGATACTTTACCAAGGGTGGGTTCTAGCTACGCCACACTGTGGCTGGACCAGAGTGAGCTTTGGGTGCAATTTTCAGTACTTTCAGGCGTAGTGATAACTGACTGGCTTATCTGACTTTCTTATCTGGTGACAAATCTTCGACTCTTTACCATCCGCCCAGTGTACACTGACAAGTGTTTCAGGCTATTTTAAACACAACTGATAAGAATTGGTTGCACGGAGTATATTTGTGTCATGTGACATCTGTAGTAGATTATGCCTTAACTGTTTAAAAATTAAATGTTTTATGAATTGTCAATTCAACCTAACCTAATCATTATTTAAAATCTGCCAACGCAAAGAGCGTTTCTACAATATCATAGATTTTCAAGAGATTTGTTCCATTTTGCATTAATTACACAAATCTAACTTTTTTATTATTGGACATCTTATAATTGATATTCTTACGTTCAACATCGTTTAATTGAATAATTATTTTTTAATGTCAGATAATATCATAATCAACGTTGATTGCATTGTAACATATTTTTCAACCCTTGCATTCTTAAATACAAATAATCGGGAAACCTCCAGTAATGTTTCACGGTTTGTCCAAAGGGGAGCATTAGTGTAAGGTTCGCATGTCGGAAGAAGGCTATTTCCTGCGATTAGAAATGTTGGTATTAACGCTCCCCACTCTCCCCGGTAACCGGTGGGGGTCAATTTACAACTTTTTACGGTAAATTCGACGACAAGAATGCTGTCGTCATCCCAAGATACGCCTTAAATAAATTAGAAAAAAATGTGGACACGGTCGTCACGAATTCTTTGAATAATTAAAAGCTTTTCTGGGAAGTGTTTAGGCTAGAGTCACGACAACATTAATTAATTAAACGATATATAAAACATTTTTATTGAAAAAAAAACAATTTTGAAAATTATTACGTGGTGACCATAAAATTTGAACCCTGAGGAATCACAAAGTGTTAAAGCCTGATAAAAGTCTAAGAATTAATTCTCATATAAAACATGATTCTTGAGTGCCAAAGTAAATTATTAAGACTTAATTTGCGACCGCAAGTGTTGTCGAAAAGTGTCCTTACAAACTCTTTGTTCAGATTGCTATAATTCAGGTGTCTGCCGCTCGTAGATCAAATATAAAACAACATATTGGTTGCATCAGCACATAGTATAATTTCTTGTACGTAGTTGTCAGGTTAATAAAAAGTACTTTGTCTATACTGTTAGCACGTTACAGCCATTCAAAGATTTCCCAGGGGTGCGACATGTTTCCTTTGGATGTCTTTTTAGGTGGGTCGCTCTCGTGACGGCTGTTTACCATCCCTGGCTCGGCGATTAGTTTGATATACAGCCTTTATGCTTATAAATCAAACCTGTATGATGTTCGCTGCGCGAATTTTTTTAGAAACCAATGTTTTAACACTTCTTTATACCGGTAGGGAGAAGTCAAGTGAATTCGTAATAAAATGATACTTGAAAAATTTCAGAAGGCTAGTATTATTTAATTGTATCATTAAAAATAATCGTGTATTTTTTTAAAATTATTTTTTTAATCAGTAGTAAAAGAAGTTACAAATTCAATCAGCAATTTTTCTGTACGTTTAAAAAAGTTTTTACAATCGAATTGATATGTTTTTCAATTAAACGGGTTGATTGATTCGTGATTCGGTGATTTCGATAGTACATGACATCATGTGACATCCATGGCGATGTTGGACTTAAGCCCTGTGATGTAGATTGAGACGCTAAGACACTTGTTGACACCCTTATGTCACCGGTGACACCCTCACACCCCTACACCCCCAGATGCCAGGAGTGTCCATCCACAATATATACAGGCATTACGTGTAACACAGCTTATCTATACACTTAGCCCCTTCAATATACATGTTCTCCCGGTACTGGAACAATCAAGATGCTGTTGAATATATTATAGAATTCTATATTCAATAATAATATCACAAAATTTTCTGGGTGTCATTAACAAGTCCGAATTCTATGAATAACATTTTTCGAGTAGATACTATCGTAATGTGCTACGGACTTCAAGTATTGCTAAAAATAAAAGAAAACATTGAAGTTGAGAAAAAAGCTATGTGTAGTAACTCCGTTAATCAGGTCTGACATGCTAAAAAAAAAAAAAAATTTTTTCGATCAAAATATCTTGTTGAAAGTTAACTCGGTTCTTGTATAAATACTAACCGTCTAGAAATGTTTTAAATTTTTTTATACACCATTGATAGTGTATGGGCGTAGACCGTAAGAAGTACCGCTCATTTGCTTGTAAATTAATTAAAGTGGTAGGTTTTTAATGTGCCGGGGAGCGCAGGACACGTGTCCGAATACTCCCCGCGGGCCAGCCGAGACGGGCGAGGGCGGCGTGTGTGGAAGTACCCCCATTACCGCGGCACACCTTTAATTAGACGAAGGCTTTCATTAACCACGGAAGAGTAAAAAGAAAAGCTAATCGTTAAAATTAACCTACGGCTTAAGTAACGGCCATGATAAGCCAAATTAAACCTTGATAAAAGAGCAATATTGTAAGTGTAGTAATTTGCCCGCGTAATTGATAACCTCAAATATTTCACAAAAAAACTTTTCGCCCGCTTAAAGCGTGTTTATTAACTTCTTGCGCTTCGGCAGAAGTCACTCTTAATTGCTTGTTGCAGTTTGTCTAGTTTGAAAGTTTCCAAACGCAAAGACAACCGCCGGGGGGTGACGAAACTCTAAAGAATCTCAAAGTGGCCGAGTGGGGAGTTTTACACTTGCCTGTAAAAAAGTGGTCGCAGAGGGGTTGCTCATTGCTCATTGCTAATTACGGCGCAGCCTCCCCAGCTAGCCGGTCATGTTTTCGTTTGCCTTCGCCGCGCTTTGAAGTCAGACTCTTTATCAAGTTCTTTGGCTATTAATTAAATATTTCATAATAAGTGCGCGGGGTGGGGGCGGCTTGCAGAATTTTGCCTGCATGTTTTAATAGCTCAACGGAATAATTAACCCCGCCTGGCCGTGCGGGCCAAGACTGCTCGCGCACAGGGCGCTAATTAAAAGTGAATGCTAATTGAGCGCCCTTTGGTCAGGCGACAGATTTGCATGAAAGCTACTCTTCTTAGAGTCCCCAAAGGGTTAACTCCGTTATGGGGACTTAAGATGCGTTAAATTGAAAGCCTAATCGTCAACTTTATTCTACATAAGCGTTTTTTCTACGAAGTAAAAGGTTTTCATAAGTAGCGCAGCTGGAGGCACTTTTCTTTATAACGAATAGTTACATATTATTTTCGTTTTATCTTTGTTAAACGAAACGAAAAGTCATTTTAATAATAATTTAGTTTACCATATTTAAAACACTTCCAAGATAACTGTGATTTTCAGTGTTCAGTATCAGTTGAATCCATTTGCTTCCTCCAACATTCATAGAGCTGCGTATACTACTTGACCCGGACATTTTATTCTCGTGGAGTGAACATAATTTATGTAGATACACAACACCTCATCAAACCAGAATTTATTTATAAAACATAATATATTATAATGAGCTGCAGCTATAAAACATAACGCCTAAAGGCAGAGAGGAGGCCCAGTTTAATTTAATCATAGAGAGTATTTCCCATTACGCTCCTGTACATATAAACGTCACACACGAGGAGGTGAGTCCACGGAGGACCCCATAAAAAGCGCGACCCGCCCTGGCAGTGGGCGGGCCGGCCGCCCCCATGGGCGGGGGTCGCAGGGGGCTGTGAAATATTAGATGCCAAGCCCTGCTTTGTTTTATGATATGTATAATAAATCGTGGCTTGTTTTGATACGTTACACGATATGGATTTACTTGACAAAAGAAATTATTTTATCATTTGCATACTTAACGATGGGCAGACCTCCACGGAGCCCAGTGCAGATTTATAACTATTACTATTTACATATATTCATATGTCGCATGCAGTGCATCGTTATTATGATAGTCATTGCAATTTTAACTTGTCCTACAAACTGTCAATAAAAACTACTTTGAAATACTACTATCAAATATTATAGAAACCAAATACACTGTGTATTTATTTTTAAAATTACACAATACATAATTAATCACAGCATAAATTTTTTAGCAAATATTATTTTTTGAACCTAATATAAACTAGAGTCACTGTTTTTTTTTCTTCGCAGAAATTCGATGTCAAACATAATGAAACATTGAATAAAATATTTTTATAAAATTTAAGGTTAGCTGCTTGCGTTTACAAATGAATAATGGTGACATGTTAATACTGAATATCTATTATGATAAGGGGCAAATTTGTGATGTGTATTCACAAGTCACCAGAACACTTGTAATCACTTCGTTAGGCGCGGCTATCGGGTTAAGATAAACAGAAGTATTATGTTCCTTGGTCCACATCTGGCGCTGGTCAGGTCCGGACTCTTGCCTATCAGTCCCTGGGGAGGAACGCCCAAAGAAAACACATGGAAGTGACCAGGGTGGGCGGAGCGGAGCGCCTTATCTTCACACCCAGCGATACGCAACGCGCGTCCGGCATCTGTTACTTGTTCTTCGTAATTATATTATTTCACTAGCTTTCGATAATCATGTTCAAAAATTTAATTTTTAATAAAAAATGCAGTTTTTTAAAGATTTTAACGGTCCAATTACATTGAGTGTGCATTTGTATCTGATACGTTTTTATTGTTGCTGTACTGAAATAATTAATGCAGGTATTGTAATGGACGGTGTCTCCTGCTCGAGGTATGTCTCGCGTTTCCGAAGAGCAGCTCAGCCCTAAACGGCTGGTCATCAAAAATAACGCCGCTTAACATTCCAGCACAAAAACTACCCCTAAACATACCTGTCGGGGGCGGGGGTACATTCTAATCGCGACTCGGAGACAAGGCGGGGTGCGTCCGGCGCGCCCCGCTGTCCCCCGGGCCATTACGCCCGGCCATGAGAATGTGAAACCACACACGACAAGAAGCGCTCACCTGAGAAGCAGACGGCCAAACCTCTTTTTCTGGCCTGACTAATCACTTTTTTTCATTATACTAATTGCGATTACCACAAGTTTATCCACCAAGCCACCTCCACTACAGCGCGGTTCGCAATCGATGGCTTCAAAATATATTTTTTTTTTTATGATCGTAACCTGCTATTTTTTTGGGGATCGTTTTAATTACTTAATATTTTAAATCGTTTCAAGATAGTCGTAGTTTCATCCTCCAAACTAGTATAAAAACATATATTTTTTCGTAAATTCCGCATCTATGTTGGTGGGCCTTATTTGTTTGGATTAACATTTTATAAGTAAGGTTTTTTCGGTGGTTGTTTCTAGTCACCCTGTGGTGGCGAATGGCGTTTGATACTCGCCCGCAACACGGCCAAGATAAGAGGCGCTTTATCCATCATGCAGATACAAGTCATATTAAATTAAAAAACGCGGTGTATCATTCCTTTCGTGCGCGGACAGCGGAGGAGTTCACTTTATGTAAATCATATTCTTAATGAATGGCTCCAGCCCGCCTCTGCCGCGACACCATCACGCGAGCCTTTATTCTAATTCTACTTGTTTTGAAACATAATAAAAAATATACGAGCACTAATGTGTAGACTAATAAAAATAAAGATATCTCGTTCTGTGGGGATTTAACGAGTACCGCTGTATCCAACCGCAGTGCTTATATATATTGACAATTATCAAATCCGCTTTACTGCAAGCTACTGCAATACTTAACTACCCGAAACGCATACATCCATAATATAAAATAATAATTGATAGGTGTTGATTTTTTTTTGTATTATCCTACATATAATGCTGCAAACAGCACTGTAATAGTGTGATTGATAATTAAACGCAATTTATGTTAAACGTCTGCTACCCAAACAAGGTCATGCATGTTTAGGGGATGTTGTCCATACCTGGCCATACAGTACTTCATGACCGAGGCTGGCCGCTAAATTGGCTACAATGTGGTTAATTTTGGGGTTATTGATATTAATAGGCGGGGGTTGAGCCGGGGGTGGGGTTGGGGAGGATTTCACCCCCCGCTCTCCCTGTCGGCTGCCAATTGCTGTCCAAATATTTCGCGGCTTCGATTATTTACACCAACACCAAAGCCGTCAATACACCTGTTGTGATGGCAACCGCATCCATAGTTTTAGAATTATTTGGACGTAAAATTGGTCGGTTACAAAGTGGTTTTGATCCTCGCCGGTGTGCAAACAATCATAATAAGATAGTTTAAATGATAACGAATTGATAGTTCGCGTGCATGGTTAAACAGCAATTTTCCATTATTGGATTCAATTGATATCATTATACATTAAATACCTTGTTACTTTTCAATAAAATAAAAGTTGCTTAGATAAATTTAGTAAATATATTTTTGTGAAAAATGAATGATATGATACAGTTTCTCAAGTCTTTTAAATATTTCAAAATACCTTATAAATTTTTTGCTGCAAAAATGATTGCGTAGCGGCTAAATTATTTTCCCATCCTCACACCTATATGTAGGAATAAAAATATTTCTAACGTAAATAATAATAATAATTTCACAAAATATTAGGCTCGCTGAATTTTTGTATCACTTTAATCAATGGCAACAAGTATGAAAATTGACTAAACGTCTAGAACAGTGCTTCAAGTGCAGGCTATGAATTAAATCTATTATTTTTAGAAAAGGGGTTGTTTCACCCCAGCGCTGCTCTATGTGTTTATTTAAATTGCAATTTAATAAATCGTTCCGCTCATTAGGTGTGAAGTGGGGTAATAGACGAGCTGGGATTTGGGGGTTTCCCCTTCTACCCCTAGAGTCACGCGCCGCGGATAACTTACCGCGAATAAAGCAACCAATCAGCGAGATATCCTATAAACAAAAAAATCTTACCTTATCTGTAAATGGGTTAAAATAACCATTTGTTCAATAGTTTATAAGTGCAAATAAACTCACGCTGAAACTTTTTTTTGTTATAAAGCTTCAATATTTGAAAAATATTTCTATTGAAGTGAATCATTGATAGTTTTTTTTAACGTAGCATTCTAGCTTGTGTGCGTTTAAAATTTATGCCAAAATTTATTTAAACCAAACAACAATTCTAATTAAAATTAAATAAATAGAACTACAAGAAAATAATAATATATTTTTGCCACAACAGGGGCACAGTGCTTTTTTTTTTTATGCACTTGCATAGTGAATTATTTTTAAAGTATTGCTCAATGAATTTTTTTTTATTGTTACTATACTTTCTGCGAATCATAAATACGATCGTTAGATTCGTATCCGCTTAATGCGATTAATTTATCTCCTACACGGCCAATTACTCAGTCTGCAGTAGAATCGATTGGGGCCAATATCCCAATATAGGCCAGTACGAGGAGCCGTCTGCTAGCAGACGCCCTCGCGGGGGCCGCTCAGATAACGGAGTCCTCGGCTTAGCCGCCATTTAGCAGGTCGATATCAAGTAAAAGCGATAGTGTTTAATTAGCAGGTGGGAACTAGTGTAGCAGCACCGCCACGTGAGTCCGCGACGGCGACATGCAAACCTTCAGTGCATAAATTTGCACGATGTCGTACCTTTGAATGCACTTAAAAAAAAACTATACAAAAATTCATGATTTTTTTCAAGATGTATTTGAATTATGGCAGTGTTTTAAAGGCACGTGTGTTTTAGTAAACCTCAAAATCTTATTATGTTGTATATCATTTGGCTCGTTCACGTGTGTTTTTAATGCATTTAGTAAACAATGGGTCGAAATTACTGGAGCTCCGTCTAAATGCAGCCATTCAGGCTGTACCCGGCGTGTGCAGGGCGGTAGGTGCATATATGCAATACCGGCGTAGGTTTGTGAAAAAAGCTTGTTTTTTACTCCACAAAAGTTTCAAGAGCCCCAAAGCCTCCGCCGGAGCGAGAGGGCGCGCGGGAGGGAGAGAGGCATAGGTCAGTAAATATGCAAAGAGAGAAAATCATTAGGTTTACGGTCATTCTCAGAGGATTTGTTGGAACGGGGTGGGGGCGGGGTGGCACTGGGAAGGCTCTCTGGGCGACTCGCGCTGCACCCCGGGGGACGGAGCGGACATCATGACTGATGATTCTTAAATTAAATTCGTTTTCATAAAGCTTGATATAAATATAATATAATGATAATATTAAAAAAAAAAAAAAAAGAAGATATTTTCAGTTTAATATTTATGAAAATAGACTATATGACCAATTTCATAAGTAGCCAACGGCGTTATCTATTAAGGTTTTTTTATACAGTTTTATCGTAAAAAAATGCACAGATCGATTTAATATAACGTGAACAATCGTCTCATTTATTTAAAATATATAAATATGTTTTTAAATTATTTTTTCCGTTGCGGTGCGGCTCTGGCCACGTACACAGACGTCAGCTCAATTTTCAATGAAAAAAGTTGTAGATTATTCTGGAATACGCCGCACTGGCCGCTGCGGACCGCAGGCCGCGCTTGGCGAGCCCTGCCGTCAGTCACGAGTGCGGCGGGACGGGGGTTGGCAAGCCCTTGTCCACCACTGCGTCCAGAATCATGACGAATACCTGGACACTGCATACAGTAATGGTATATTTGAAAAAAAAAAAAAAACGTAATTGCTGGGCGTACTGGTAACATCAGATATAAAATAGAATATTTCACAGACCTGCATTTTATCTAACCAAAGTAACCTTAAACTCTTCGTAAAACTATAACATAAAAATAGCATATCAATAATATTTCATTTATTTTTCGAGTATGTAAATTGTACCATCCAATTTATTTTCAATAAAGTAACCTATACAAATAGCTTTCAGCCTGATTTTTGTAAAAAAAAATATCTAATAATAGAGACAAGAGTCAAAGAGAATAACATTGTTACTCAATTCTGATAATACAATTAATTTTTATTTTAAATATACAATTATATAAAAAAATTGTGCAAAAGACACTTTGATAATAAATCACTGGCAGTTGTAGCTTTTACTCATGATGCGTGATAAAGCATTAATATAATTTTAATATAACTGTTTTAATATCTTACCCAGTGGTTGTTTCCTTGTAGCAAATGTAAATTATCAATAAATGTTTCATTGTTTATCTCGTGAACATCCGCCCAGCATCTTGCGCGTTTCCTGTCACACCGAAGCGACGTTGAAATATCCACATCATTATAAATGAGTAACAATACAAGAATCCACTAATGACTAATTAGTATAAAATTATTCAATATCGTAATTACTTATTTTCTGCTGTGAGTGATTTTATGGCAATAAAAATTAGGATAACGAATATAGGTCTTGAAAGTTATCGTAAAGATATTTGTTTTTAATTGTTTCACGAGTGGAGTGAGTAGGTAAGTGTTGAGTTCTCGCCGGGTTTATGTGGAAGTTCACCTATAATTAGTTTTGATAAACATCTGATAAGTCGAGGGCGTCTCACCGCAAACCAAACCGAGCCAGATGGCTTGATTTCAGAAGTAAACAATTAAATAATTATGAATGGATTGTATTCTTTACAAACATGTTAGTAATTATTGACTGAAAATATCGCAAAAAAATTCATTTTATAACAACTCAGCTGAGTTTCTAAAATACCTTTTAATTTTTTATAACCATCTTTAAGCACCTATTAACGTTTTATTTATGTTCTTTGACTTTCCCCAGAATAGTCTTTGGGTCTTTTTTTTTAACGAATTTGATGGTGTCAAGTCATATTTGATTTGTAATGTTATTGAATTTATTATATCTGAATAGTGAAATAGTCAAAAATAAATATAAAATATTTGACATATTATAAACACACGACTTATGAATCGAAAAAATAAGAAAAATTATAAAAGTTAGTAAGCATGTGTCGTTTGGTTTGAAATGTCGTATCTTTATTGATTATTCCATTTCACTCGCCACCATGATGCTCGCAAGTAAAAATATGCAATTGGGTCGGTGTTGATGGAGTGTTGGCTTCTTTTACTCACAAACTGCCTCCATTGGATAGCATTGGCGAGAAGTAGCGGGCACTTCAGAGCTATACGGGTTCTTAATATGGACCTCTGTGTATTTAACGCTCCTGGCGATTTCTTTTTATACAAATTAGCTGACTCCACACTGACTTTCATTTGTGACACACCGACACTCTGATCACTACACCAATTATTTTTTTATTGATATCCCAGCTTTTTGGTCAAGCATATTTGTAGGATTAATCGATATATTGTAATATCGACTTCCCAAACTGAGAACATATTCAGTGCAGCAAAAAAACTTTTTTTAAAAACTTAAGCAGTTTTAGGAAAATCTTTTATACCCAAAAAATATTAAATTAATCGATAACTTAACTTTTAAAACACATTTGAGTCTTTTGGGTATTATAACAAGCAACTGTATTGTTGTGTTACTTTCTTGAAATGTATGATGACACGTTGAGTGTGTAGCAGGTTCGACGCCCTGTTGAGGTTCCCTCGTGAGCCATGCGGGCCTGAACCTTTTCTGGGTATTTTGAGATTACCTACGTTGAGTACTTCAAGATTGACAAGCAAATGAAGTGTTTTGTATGCGAATACCACGTCGTTAGGATAATGCAGCGCAACCAGGTTGATCGTCAATAAAAGATGACACACATAAGCGAACCGAGGTTATTCCAATCACAGAAATATAATTATGGATACCACGTTAAACAAACTATTTATATGATTTAAATGTAATACAGTAATACCCCGGTTTACGAGAGGGATACGTTCCGGAAAAAATCGGGGTGTACGATTAAACATACATACATAGTTAATACTTTAATTCTAACAAGTTTATGCAGTATTATTTATTATTTTTACTGAAAAATACATCTATTGTCTTTTCTTGTAAAGTACGTTCATAATACTCAACGCCGATTTAAATTGTTATACATTATGTTCATACACATTCTTAAAAATAAGAAATTCGCGTAATGCGCGCGAAATTTGAAATTCGCGTTATAGTGAAACAGCGACTGTACAAGACTTATTAAATCGATGTTAATTTTTTAAATTATACTTAATCGTCATGTTGAGCTCAGCGGCGTGAGCTATCAATTCCCGATCGGTCAAACGATTTAAACTCCCCCCCCCCATCGCACGAGAGCATCGTCTCATTTTCAATCCGGGACGGGCTCATCGATCACCAAAGTTTCGGATTGCGAAGTTCCCTCGTGGAAGATAATCTGGCGGCACGCATGCGCGGGGTGAGCAGCGGACAATAAACTGGGGTGCGCGGGGGTTGGTTCTTTTGTTGCAAGTTGGCAACAAAGGGCCGCCCCGGCTGCACCACTTGCAGCCTCCGCTCCGGTTTCGGCCGCTCCGGCCGCGGCGCTTGCCGACGAGTTGGCAAACTAGTTTTTTGCCGGATTTCGCGCAGAGCTTTCGAAAAAACGGCCGAATACTTGCAGGAGATCCCTCTGTTCGCAGAAATGAATGAAGACAATGACAAATGTGAATTTTTTCGGTGAATCGACTCGGGATTTTTCCGAAATTTTCACCACGGCCGAGAAGCAAAAAATGTCTACCGTCAAAACACAAACAAACACCTTCCAACTCGAATAAAACGCTTTTTTACATCCCACATCCTCTATCGGGTGAATGTGAATAGTGACCGTTATTGCGATATGCTGCGAAAATTTTTGGGCCCAGAGTTGCAGGAGTTTCAAGGTTTCAACTCAAGAACGTAGTTCCTACAAGACTTGCCGAACTTGTTAACGAATTATTCCCTAATAAGGTCATTTCACGTAGATGTAACATCAACTGGCCTCCCAGAAGCTCCGATCTTAGCCCTCTTGACTATTTCGTATGGGGATACCTTCAAAGTAGAGTTTATGAGAATAATCCGACGAACCTAACGGAATTGAAACAAAACATCAGGTCAGAAATGGCAGCAATATCGAGGGCTATGTGTAAGCGTGTTATCAGCAATCTTCGTCCAGATTAGTAGAGTGCCACCATTTGGATAACATCATCTTTTTAAAATAATTTTTCATTTTGTATTCTTATACTATATTCGATTACGCGTAGTGTTTGTATTACTGAACTAACAAATACCCGATACTCTCGTTGGACACACTGTATTAACAATTAATTCAAAACAAAGCAATGACATCCACTTGGCCGAAAAGTTGTTGTAGCTCGACTTGCCAGTTCTTTTCATGAGTTGTATAGTACACGCCGGGAGTCCGTCTTCCCAACTTTCGCTGGAATTCCCGCGCCTATTCCTGTTGCATTATTCTCACGACAAAAGAGCAGGTAAAGCCGTGGGGCCCTCACCTTGACTTAAGAAATGCGCACAATACAAGCATCTTGCCCGCTGGGGTGGCACCCCTAACAGCTCCGACCCCGAACATCTGCTGAGGAGTCGCAGTAAGAAGCTCCAACTTCTATAAATTAAAGTTTTCATCACTTTTATTACATCAAAAAAAAAAAACATACCTAGACTACTTGTTGGAGGTATTTTACTTAATTTTTAAAAGTACGTTTATATAATATTCACGATCTTGAGAATGCACTTAGCGCTTTATAAAATTATAAACGCTTTGACAAATCAATTGGTGGCTTATGACAAATAAGCGGAATATAATTTTTACTGTGTGATATATCATTGAGAATTGAATTTTTATATATATATATATATATATATATTTTAAAGTTTAAAATTATTAGCAGAGCTCTCTAGTTGTTGGCCTCGTGAGGTAATCCACGGTAGGGTAGTCTGGCAGACCTGTACTCCCGTGTTGTTCCCCCCTATAAGGATAAATAATTCTCACGGGAAAGAACCACCAAGACAAGGACCTTAGCCCCAAGAAGTACCTGAGGTTTTTTTTTCTACAATAACCGTTATTTCCCGAGTCTCTTGGAGGGATATCCGACTTATTGATAATGCGATTTCACTGTGCAAAAAATAATACATTTATAGTTCAGTAAAACCTCGATATAACGGACTCCTGTTTAACGGATTTCGGATATAAGACAATCAAATATAATTTTGTTTGTGTTTTGTATTTTTTATTTATATCTATATACATACAGTGTTTTTTTCAAAAATAAGTTTTTTGCTATATTTTAAACCTATTTTTGTATAACGGACTTTCGGCGTTAACGAACACCCCCTCCTCCCAATTAGTCCGTTATATCTAGGTTTTACTATAGAGTGAAAATATCTTTATAAATATCACATATCACACTGTTTTCAGTTATTAAAATTCTTGTATAAAGTATCAGTAAAACGCGTTTCTCTGCACAAACAAAATATTATTAGCAAATTTTATGATACATACAAAAGTATTGCAGCGCATAATTTATGGTTTATACAAATTAAAATCTATATATTTTTAAAAGGCTATTTAAAACAAGTCGATACTTTCGTCCGGTTATATTAAACGGCTGTAAACTCAGATAAATAAAATACCAATACTTAAAGACAAGCATAATATTTTTATATATTATTGATGGACAGGGCATTTGCTTGGTGAAGATCCATATTATTGATAATTGAAAGGAATTTTTTTGTATACAGTAATACCCCGCTTTACGCGACCCCGTTATGCGCGGTTTCACTATAACGCGAATTTCAAATTTCGCGTTAAAATGCCTTGCATTAAGCGAATTTCTTATTTTTAAGGATGTGTATGAACATAATGTAGTCATTGACTTCTATTAACAATTAAAAACAGCGTTGAGTGTTATGAACGCATTTTACAAGAACGTAAAAGAAACGCTACCCAAAAGACAATAGATATATTTTTCAGTAAAAATAACATGTAATACTGCTTACAGTGTTTCGTAATTTTTTGTATTAAGTTTTGACTATGTACGCTTGTTAAATCGTATTCCCCGATATCCGCGAATTTCACTCAACGCGATTTTTTCCGGAACGTATCGCTCGCGTAACGCGGGGTATTACTCTACTTCACATCCAGATATAGAATAAAGAATATTTTTATAATATTTTACGCCGGCCAGAATATTTGTTGAACATTTTTTTTGTCATTCACAACGTAAAGTTTTCACAATGGCAGTGTGGGCGCAATCGCACACGCCGCCCCAGCGCCGATACTCGAAGACGAGCGCAATGATGAGGCGCGCGCCTGGCTGGTGCACTGAGCCGGAGGCAAGCCGCCTCCCGGTAATTAGCCGAGATTGCCTTCGCCGGCGTCACTCGGCGTCACCCGCGCCACCCGCCAGTCACTTGCCGCGAGTGTAGCTCCACTTTATGGAGAGTGTCTCCCGAGTGCGAGGATGCGATCGGGGGTGCACTCGCTCGTCCCGCTTAATATTTTATTTTAAATTCCACCAATATTTTGATAGAAACTATAATCAATACACTGGGTCGTCATCAGATGCATTACTAAAGTAGTTATGCATAACATAACTAAACTAGTTATGCGTCTAATGATGACCCAGTGTATTGGCTCGAAACTAGTAATGCAGTTTTTTTTAATAAACTCAAAGTGAAGACAAAATACAAAGGTACTTTTTCACGAATCAAATGCCTTGTCCCTCAACAAGATGAAACTATTATTTTGGGATACTTTTAAATTGATACATTCGTATTTGGGTTATCGAAATTTTGAGTGACTTTGGCTTCATAGTGTTATTTATACAAAGGCTACGTGTATTTGGACTTCTGGAATCAACAAAATTATAAATATACTAGTACAAATTTAAACAAACCTAGCCATAGGGGTTTTGATTGAATTCGAGTCTCAGTTTCAGGCTTCAACTCTTAACGGCAGTTTGATTATAATTTAGTTTATTTAGCTGTTAAATTCCGGGAATTGAGAGTTTTTCCTGGAGTACATCCGCTCAGAATTAGCTTGGCTTATTAGTGGCTCTCCCTTGGTGAGCCATTCAGGCCTTCCGCCTGCCGAGGAGGGCGGGGGCGGAAAAAGTGGCCAGGAGTACCGAGCACTCAGGTAGGCGGAACCCTCACGTGATGTGTCTTTTTTGGCCATGCGAGTTATATACTTGATTTTTTTTTGTATCGAAGGATTTCACTGCGGTAAATTTGATTGCCTGAAGTATTTTGATAATATCTAATAATTGTATATTATTGTAATTCGTGCTTGATTGTGACACGTTTGAATTGTTCACATTTTCAAATAACTGTAAAAAAATCTTATTTTTTATGACGGAGTTACTTATAATTTAATTATGTTAAATATAAGTGTTTTATGTCAAAATAATATTATATTATTTACAAAAAAATACCTTGAATGAGGCAGTAAAGTATTTAACGTTTCTGAAACTATAAAAATGTAATTTTTATTTTAAATGAATGTCAATCAATTCGTTAAAACTGTTTTTTTAATATTAAAAATTATCGGTATTTTTTAATAAATCTGACTTTTTTTATCGTAAAATCATGTAACTGTAATGTAGTCAGCCTCTCATCTCAGTTGGCATGGGGGGTTGGGGGTTGGGGGTTGGAGGGTGGCTGCGGGCGCTAAGAGACGCAAGTGAGGTAATTAGGCAAACTTATCATTAGGGGTAGTGATACGTATTATTATTTATCGGCGCCGGGAGGGGGTGTATTGTTTTTAGCCACCGAAGCCTGCAGGGGGAGAGCTCGTGACTGAAAACTCAGTGCAGTTGCATTTTTGTTTCTGACGAGAAATTCAGCATTATGTGTGCAGCCGTGCACTTGTGGAGGCGGGCGAGGGTAACTGCGCATATCGGAAATAACATCTTTTGAATGTTTATTTTCAAACATTTCATTTGTTTCTTTGAATATATACATAAATATAAAAATTTATATGCAGTTGAAATTCAGATGCATTCAATAATTTAACAGGCACAAATAAAAAAAAAGATTTTACTCAAATAAAAAAAAGTAAAGTGTCGTATAAATGCTGTACTTGTAATTGTATGCAAATATTATTATCATATTTTTTTTATTAGAGCATTGATAATATTTATCAAATTTAACATGTGGCATTCATTTCATATTTTCGTAATAAAATTAGTTTCTATTTATTTGAAAATTGAATTATATTTCGATTTTCGAAAAATAAAACATCCTCTACAAAAATTAAGACGATATCAACATTTGTTGAAAAATATGGCATGAAAATATTGAATAATTTTTTTTAAAGTGTTCAAAGTGTTAATGATGCATTTTTACCAGAAATTCTGGATCGTATCCAATTCCGCCATTAATTAAAATCCACAGTCTCGGGCGGGTAATCGAGGCGGGCGGGTGGGTTTTTCCATTTCCCATAAATACGCAGCAAGTGTTGTGCAGCCACTATCGTTCGTTTCGCTTCTAATTGGCACTCTTCCTGGAAAACCTGTGGGAGGGAAGCGGCCTCGAGGAGCCCCGAGCTGGGCCCTGTGCCGCCCCTGCGCCGCCCCTGTGCCCCTGCGGGTGGTTTTTATTTTTATTGTTAAATTAGTGAACTGAAAAAAATACACTTTTTATCATCAGTTGCGTTAATTGTATAATTTCATTAAAATACAAAAAAATTACCCATAAAATATCATCATTGTAGTTCTAAACCAAAAAATACAACATAGCTACTTTTCACCGTTTGTGATTAGTTATAGGCGCAAATAAACTTATAGGTACTTAAAATATATATATATATATTTTAAAAATGTTTTTATATATCACTCTAATTCTTCATTATAATTTAGATGACATTGGCGTTATTCAAGTCAAGTGTTCGTCCGTACTACCTGTAGAAGTATTCGTGTGTATAATTTTACCTGTTTTTTATGCATTCGGTCGAATGTCGTATATATTATGCAACTTCGCAAGTGACAATGACAATACAAAATGCACTCAGCCGCTCGGGGTGCAGTTCATGCAATAAGGGCAAGATATGACCCTCCCCTGCAAGGAGGCTCAGAGGAGCGCCGGGGTGAGATGTTCAGACAATGCACAGCGTTCAGTAGCAGCTCGGGAGGATTGTCTCCTCAGAGTTGGACTACAATGCAACTTTTCCTGCTCCTCACGCGGGGCTGTTGCGAGCCAGAAGACTAGCGAGTTTCATTTTGGTAATGCGAGAAACTTCACTTTACCAAATGATGTCTTCTTACACCCCGAGTAGAGCATTTAAATCGCGTCACATTTCAAAATCTATCTACATTGGGTGGACAGTCAAAAGTGCGAAGTTGTCAGTTTATTTTTTTTAAAATCAGGCTGAGTTATGCATACAACTATTATTGTTATCTTTGTGAGGTAACTGTAAAATATATTATTGATTGTGATCTATTTAATATTTTGTTGGCATTGTCCACATATGTTTAATAGTTTTAGCTTGTTTTGTCTTGCAAGTGTCTGGTTTTGATGCAAGGGCTATTGCTGTTTATTAATAGAATTGTAACCAGAATCACTGTCAGATCCACGAGGGCAGTTGTATGGATGTACTGACAAGCAAACGGTCTCTAAAATTGAGTGCATCATGCCAGGTAATTGAAGATAGTAAGTCTCCCCGAGAGGTCTGCGCCCGGCGCTCCGTGACGCAACCAGTGTCAGGGTGGGGGCGGGACAAAGCCTCCCTGAGGGTCGCGTTATGCCAGAAAGTGGCCAGCCTGGAGACCCTCGCAGAGAATGGGGTTGGTTAAGACTTACCATCCGCAGAGGGCCTACGTTTTTAAATTATTTTTTGGTATTTAAAGCATTAAAAGCATTTCGCTTTTAAAGCATTAAAAATATCTATTTAAGTAATAACTGAAATCAAGTTCCGAATGAGTAAAAATCGTATTCAAAAGTTTTAAAAGTAGTCGTATTGAAATATGCATAATAATATAAATGCATGTAAAAATTCAAATATACTTTCAGATACAAAAAAAAAAAAAAAACTCTTTTACCCAAACTCCCCCTGCGCGCATAATGAGAAAATAAGTCAAGGTTTTTGTTGCGTGTGTTGCATTTTCACAAGCAAGGCAACTTCCTGTGTGCAAAATGTTCCGGAAAAGAGCGCCGCCACTCCGCGTGGGGCCCAAGCAGGCTCTCCCCGCGCCGGGGAACTTCCGTTTTCAGCGCTTTTTTTTTTTTTTTTTTTTTCAGAGAGTGCGTTTCAAATTAAAACTGCGGCCGCGCTTGGATAGTTGCATCGATTTTCATGAATCTTACCCTTACATTTTGTTTTGAATTCACCAATTTTGAACGAGATATTTACTACGTTATGCTATCAACACTTGATGCTTACTTGATGCGTTTCTGTTTCGGTATTTGGGCCATCTTCAGGGATTTTCGTGGTGTTATATAGGTGCGGATCCTTTTTTGCAAGGTGTTGACCGGCGTTTTTGTTTTGTTGCAGGGAGTTCTACTACATTCAGATGGAGAAGTACGCTCGGCAGGCGGTGAGCGAGGGAGTGAAGTCGGCAGAAGAGCTGCACGTGGCGGCTGACTCCGAGATATACAGAGTCCTCAACCTGCACTACAACCGGAACAACCACATAGAGGTATGCGGACCACAGGTGCGATACCACCCGCCCCCCGTCCTTACACTCACAAGTGGGAAGCGTGTATGGCCGACTTGAATGGACATGAATCTAAGGCAACCGGAAAGACTCAGTGTGAATGTGTGATTCGATATCATACTTTTTAATTTATTTGTTTGAGTGGCTGGTGAATGAATCAAATGGTTAACAGGCTGTCAACTACGGTACTTAAAAAAAAACCAAATCAAAGTCTTTATTCAAAATATGTTGCGTGTTTGACAGGTTGTTTACTATGTGAGTAAACGTATAATGAATTTACGAAAAGATTTGAGTATGAAATATATCACAAACAGAAATGATGGGAGGTATCCGCGCATTTTATTTATTTTTTATTTTTATTTTTTATTTTGATTTTGAATACTTTGTCTGAATTCGGATGCTCAACGGACAGTATGCCACATTGAATAAACTCGACACTCCCCCTCCGCCTGAGGGCTGCACGGGCGCCACTGACGCGAGCCCTTCTGCGCAGGTCCCGTCTAACTTCCGCTACGTGGTGGAGCAGACCCTCCGGGAGTTCTTCCGCGCCATCCAGGGCGGCAAGGACGCGGAGCAGTCCTGGAAGAAGTCCATCTACAAGGTCATCTCCCGCCTGGACGACCCCGTGCCGGAGTACTTCAAGTCTCCGAACTTCCTGGAGCAGCTGGAGTAGGAAGACGACGCCCCGATAGTGACGACACTCGCATTTAGGCCTTCAGTTCAAAAATTAATAAAAAATGATTGACTATTACGAATAAAAATTTAAATGAAAAATCTATGATATAATAAAACCGATATTGTAAATTTACGGTAACAAGATTTATAACTATTCTGTGGTTGTACGCTAATAAGTAAATGAATGCCGCTCGCGCCAGCGTGCGCGCCGTCCCGCGAGCGGCAAAGCGCGACGCCGCCTTGCGCGAGGCCGCGTAGGTAGTCGGGGCGAGAGCCTGCACTGTACATACTTTCAACTCTCAACTTGTAAGCCGGCGAAGGCCGTTAACTGTCTAAGCGTAGCTATTAGAATTTGTAAAATATTTATTACGACTACCGATAAGGGAGTATCGAACGAACAAAGTGTTTAACTATTAGGTAACAATCCAAAGAACGAGCAGTGCGCGAGTCGCAGTAGCTAGCGAGGGCACGGCGCAGCGGTGAGTTTCCTAGTCAGCCCGCTTGGGATGCAGATCACTTATGATTTCTATTTATTTCGCTCTCCATCCTGTCTCCTAGCAGATCCGCTCTCCGAGCGCTGTACATACTTAAGACAAATTTACTTTTATTGAAAATCGCCGGCGATGCCTCATCGCGCGAGACTTAGTGTTATCGTTTATTTTATTATTTTTTTATATGTAAACCTAATATATTATATACCTGAATTATAAGAAATTTTACTTTATTATTTATGTTTTTTTCTTTATGATTTTTCCCCGCCCCGTCCCGCCCCCGCTCCCGGCCGTGCCCCCGGCGGGGCGGCGCGCGCCGTCGCCCCGCCGCCCTACTTTAGTGATACTCGATAAGTCGGTTTAAGACATGTAATCCGTAGCAGGTAAGCGGCCGCGCGCCCGCCCAGGCGGCGTGAATCTTGTTCCGTGCCAGTGGTCCGTTCCGCCGTGACAGTTCGCTACAGCCCGGGAGCGGCTCGAGGCCCGCCTCGAGACGAGACTTCCGCTTTTGTTTTTGCACACAGCCGTTCGGACGTTTCGGAAGTTCCTTATCGTTTCCGTGAGGTGCGCAGAGAGTGTTTCGGAGTCCCGTCGCGCCCGGGGCCGAGAGCCCGGGAGCCCCCGGGGCAGGAGAGCGGCGCCCCCGGGGCGGAGAGCTCCGGCGCCCCCGGGCCGGCGGCGGCGACTCGGATCCCGGTCTAAAATATCACGAAAAAACAGTACAAGCTTATTCGAAGCACCTTCGCGCCTTATCTTTATAAAAAAAAATTAAGCAAAAAAATATTAAAATTGTGTGTAATTTTTACCAAAATCTGCCTTAAATTCTATTTTCTTAAAAAGATCCTATCTAGTGTGATGATTTGCTGTAGATCACGATCGATTGTCACGCGTTCGGAACTGAAGGTGTGCCCCCGGCACGAGGCGCGTCCCGGCGGGCGTCGGGACGCGTCCCCTCGCGGCGCGGCCCGCGGTGCTCTCAACCGAAATAGCCACTCTCCTCTGACCACATCCAACTCCGACGCAATAGTATGAAGGCAACCAAATAAAATAAACCGTAACCGCAGTCAATTCTAATTCAAAATTTTGGTACCTCGGCATTCACTCATTCAAAAAATACACTGGGCCACCTCGTCCGATCAAAAGTGCCTTCAAAAATATTGATTTTTTACGAAAAAAAATAATACAAAAAGGGCCCTAAATAGAACTTATCGCCCCACCAAAGCACCGCGCCCGCGCCGCCGTAGACGCCCGCCACGTATTCTCCAGTAGTTCTCAGTAATCAGATGTTCACGCTCGACGCGCAATAGTTGTAGCCTAGGTTAGGTTAGGTGTACAGGCTCCCCCCACCAGGACTCAGGTTTTCGGTTCCAAAGCTCCTCCCAAGCCCCCAGTTCAAGTCCAGACTCCGGTGTTCAGTTTCTCGCCCGTCAGCCGCGCGTGGTTGGCAGCCAGCACGTCTCAGCTTCGGAAGCTGCTCAGGATTCTCAGGTTCCGGCTAGGTTAGGTCCGCGATGCTCAAGACAGTCCTGCCCGTTTTAGTTTCTCCGGAGATAAGTTCGGCCTTTTGTTTCCGAGCTCGATCGCCCTCGTCGGATCGCGACGATCGAATGAATTGTTTATAAATAATCTAAATTATCATTAATAATTTAACATCGATGATTCCTGTAATAAAGTATATAGTTTTGTATAAAATACGATTTCGTCGTTCTAAGTGTTATTTTTTTCAAAATTTCAGATGTTAAACTTGCGGACGCACCCGTTCGCGCATATATATTTATATATTATGAAATGATCTCTTCTTATATGGGAAACGACTTGAAACCGTGCAAGTGGTTCTTGAGTGGCCGCCGGCCCGGATTAGTACAAATGGCGCGCGGGGACGCGGCGCCGGGGGGCCTGCCGAAATTATATTCAAAATGACGTGTAAAAAAAATTATTCAAAAAGAGTATTTTTGTATCGATATTTCTAACGTTGGTGTAAAGAGCAAAATTTCATAAATTATTATTATAGAAAAAAAAGAAATTTAGATAAATTTAGACGTCATGCGTTTTGTATTTACTTTTAAGCTTAGGGTCGAGGGATACATTTTAGGATTTTTAACCATTTGTAAATAAAAAAAAAAAATATTTTAAGGTCGCCCCCGGCCGCCGCCCGGTCCCCCGTTATTAAAATTATAGATAAAAGTATATTAAAAATGATAACCTAAATGTTTATATAAATCCGAGTGTAAAGAGAGATACTTCTCGAAGAGACGGAAGCTCGACAGCTGTCCTAGTAACAAATGTAAGTCGCCGTCGCAGGGCCCCGGAGGCGAGGAGCGCTCGGCCGCCCGCCCGCCCTGGGGGCGAGTAGCGCACCGCCCCTGGCCGGCGAGCCACCCCGGCGGCTAGCCACCCCGGAGCCTAGCCACCTCGGCTGCTAGCCACCCCGGAGGCGAGCCACCCTGGCGGCTAGCCACCCCGGAGGCTAGCCGCCCCGGAGGCAAGCCACCCTGGCAGCTAGCCAACCCGGAGGCTAGCCACTCTGGCGGCTAGCCACCACGGAGGCGAGCCACCCTGGCGGCTAGCCACCTTGAAGGCTAGCCACCCCGGAGGCTAGCCACCCCGGCTGCTAACCACCCTGGCGGCTAGCCACCCCGGAGGCGAGTAGCGCTCCCCTGCGCGGCGACGGCGCTCGGAGCCCTCCACCGGCTGCGACCGGAGCGCGGTTGACGCACACATCATTGCATTCTTTGAAATACTATTTAAACTAATATTTATTATTATTATGAATTTACAATTACTTATTATGTATATGAATAACGGTATAATGATACATTGTCATATTGCTTATAATTTATCTCTATTAAGGCGTGTGTCTTTGTCCATAAATGTTATTAGAAGTTTCAACTGTTCGGTGTACTAGTTTAACAAATAAAAAATAAAACACTTTTATCGCAATGATCAATCCAATACATGTATACTAAACTTACTAAACGTTTTTTGATGATATGACGATGTAAAAGCAAAAAAAAATACATAAAATCCCTCTGTTTAACTTTGATTATTGTCTGCAACGGAAACCACCCGAGTGGAGACTTGTTGATGATGATGTACGGTTTTTTTTTCTTTACCATAATGAGTAATAAAGCTAAGCTTTTATTTGAACTGTTGGAGTTTTTTCTTATTCCCTTGTCCTTAACAAACACACACACACGCATATTTTTAACACCTTTCATACTCATATATTTTCATACTCACAATTTTACATTATTTCAATAAATAATTAGTACGAAAAGGTAAGTATTGATGGTTACCTGGTTACATTGACTACTCTTCTTTCTACTTGGAACGTTTTCAGAAGTTTGAAGACCTCGCAGGATTGATGAACTGGTTTCATATGAAAGTCCACCCCTTTTGAAATTTTAATCTATAGATCAAATGAAAAAAAATCCAGATTACTTACCTTTACATTGATCATAAAATCTAGTTTATACTATTAAATAAATCGATTTCTATTAAAGTTAAGATAATAAATGTTTTATAGATTCATACACGTATTTTCATTAATTTAAAACACGCCATGCATTTAAGGCATTAATTTTTTTTTTATCTTGAAAAAGATTGTTTATAAGTACATATACGGGGTGCAATTTTTTTTCAAAGCTAACAACTTTCTTTTTGTAATACACTAACGTAATTCGTATTTTACTTTCGAACTTTTTAACTTGCATTATGATGATTGGATCTTTTATTTTGGATAAAACCTGTAATGATTCGTTTGTATACTTTTATCTCAAACGAAAGATATGTTCTTATTAAATATGGAAATAAATAAAATGTTTTTCAAATTCAATCAATATTTGTATATTATTTATTTAATTCCTTCAATTATCCGTTTACTCAATAGAGATTCTGAAAACTATAATTAAATATAGATAAAAGTAAAGAAAAAAAAAAATTATTCTTGTACAAAGTACATTCATGAAAACTGAAAGTAAACCTAATATTTTATTTAATTATATAATCAAATTTTATTTTGTGCTAACTTCGTACAAGAGAGACATCCAAATTCAGATAATCTTATTTAGTTTATAAGATTGCTTCTCGATTGGAGTGTTTTAATTCCTCTTTATTAATCTAAAAAAAGTTCAATGCTATTCATATTCATTCATGACATGAAACATTTTTGAAGAAAAAAAAAAGTTATAATGTAAAAAAATTATATATGTATAAAAAATAAGTAAATTATAAGAGGCCAGTAACACCTGTGGGGTTAATATAATTCTCATAGCATACAAATTATTATGGTAAGCGAGTTAAATAAATTACAATTGTATGAATTTAATTATATTGAAAGCAATCATTTCATTTGGGAAAAATATTTTTTTTTTTATTGATAATTATGATCGAATTTAATTATAATAGCTCTTGGATTAATTTATATTATTATTAGACAATGCTGTGAGGTTTGGTATTTTCCCACAAAATAGCAGCACGTGCTGAGTGTTGAGTGACCTCTACCAAAAGAGAAGGGAACAAAATCCCATGCCAATGAAAATTATTCTACTGCCATCTATGCATCAGCAGTTTAACTTAATATCATCAATGGTGTGTAGCACTTGCATGCATGTAGCAAGTAGTAACAACAACCATCGATAGCTGTCCTTACTCGTATTTCACATATTGTGTTTATTCACATTTATTTATATAAAAATAATAATAATAAAAAAAAAACATTATTGTATCCTTTGTTTGTCGAAGCAGATATTAAATATAAAAATTGTCTTGCATTGTAAAGAGTTTCATATGAGTTATTTTACATTATTATGGCAAAACAGTAAAGGCGATTTTTTAATTGTTGCGATACTTTATTTTTAACTATCGACGCCTATAAACACTTAAATATAAAATATCTTATTGACACAAAAGTGGCTTTATAAAAATTGTATTTTACGATTAAATTTTCTTTTGTGTTAATATACTATACTACATTTAATGGCTGTTTCCTGATCCTGGCGCAGGTTATGGGGTTTACAAGGTATGGTTTATGTGGTTTGTTTATGTAATGTAATGAAGAACACGTCTATCTTGTACTGTGTTTATTATAAGACTGGCGAAGTATGGGAATGTAACATAGGTCCTCGCAACATAATGCTACCTACGTTACACCCTCATACTTATTTCAAAATAATTTTTACATTGCAAGTCATTTACAAAATTACAACATTATACAGTGTTCTACAAATATTATTTTACATTGCAAGTAATTTACAAAATCACAACATTAAACAGTGTTATATAATTATTATCCAACGGTCCTGTCTTCTCTCCACACATCGCTCGCTACACCTCATTTTTTTCTTTCCTTGTCCAATCTACATTTTCGCAACGGGCGAGCTCGGGGGGTAGCAGGTCGGGGCAACTCGAGTTGCCCGTCCGGTGAAGCCGGAACGGCACTTTCCCGCCCCGGCTGGTCCGCCGAGCCTAACGGCGACCCTCCCTCGCCCGCCGGCAGCCCCGACCGCCCCTCCTCCACCGATCCCATCGGTGACTCCGAGAGGCCGTTCTGAGAATTCGCCCCGGCTCCGGAAGTCGCAAGCGACAATCTCGTACTCGACCGCCTACGCACTTGATCGATATGCCTTTGAACTATTTCCCCGCCTTTGCCGGCTACTTTGTAATTGCTCCCCCCTACTTCCTCCATGACCCTACCTGGGACCCATTTCTCCCCTTTTAAATATTGGCGATACCACACCTCCCCGCTCACACTCCTACTGACTCCCGCCGCCGCTTCTTGCTGGCGCTGTTGAGCTCTTCGCACTTGCTTTTCCCTGTCCGGTTTTATCGTGTCCAAACGAGTCCTGATACGTCTTCCCAAAAGAAGCATAGCCGGGCTCTCCCCCGTGGTCGAGTGTTCCACGTTCCTATAATAAGCCAAAAATGCCCACAGCGCGCGATCCACATTCGTTTTTTCTCGTACCGCTTTTTTTATCACTTTTTTTAACGTGCGCACGGCATTTTCCGCCAACCCATTTGAAGACGGGTGATAGGGAGCTGTAAAGATGTGCTCTATGCCGTGGTACTTTGTAAAATGGTCAAACTCCCTCGATGCAAACTGCGTCCCATTGTCGCTGACCAGTTGCTTGGGCGATCCCCACCTGCTGAACAACTCGCTCAATCTATCCGTCAAGTTACCGGCCGTGGTATTAGCGACGTTGAAGATTTCGACCCACTTGGACATCGCGTCTACTACCACCAGATACGTTTTCCCTCCGATGGGACCTAGGTAGTCGAGGTGCAGCCGCGTCCACGGTCGGCCCGGCCACGACCACATGCGCGGCGCCTGGCGCGGCGGCGCGTCCGCCTGCTCCGCGCAGACCGCACACGCGCGGCACACCCTCTCCACCGCCTCGTCGACGCCGGCCCACCAAACGTAACTCCGGGCCAACCCTTTCGATTTGACTATTCCCATATGCGGTTCGTGAAGCATAGCCAGTACTCTATCCTTGCATTTTTCCGGGACTACTAACCTATGGCCCCACATGACACAACCTAATTCCTCGTACAACTCGTTCTTTCTATTATAGTAAGGTTGTAAACTTTTAATTTCACACTGTGTCGGCCAGCCGTCGCGAATGTAACTCAACACCTTTGACAGTAATGGATCTCGCGACGTTTCCCGTTTGATATCATTATAGTCTAATAATAATGCCTGCTGTGCAAAATGTAAATACGTTTGTTCCGGCGGTGACATTTTATTCTCGGTGCACGAAAGGGGTAATCGCGATAGGCCGTCGGCCCCGTTCTCATCTGTGCGGACGTACTCGATGTCGAACGAGTAAGCCGATAAGATTATAGCCCACCGCTGCATCCGACTCGCTGCCATGGTCGGTATGCCCGTGTTTGGGCCAAATATCGATACCAAGGGTTTATGATCGGTGCGTAGTGTGAAATGTCGCCCGTATAGGTATTGATGGAATTTGTTTACGCTAAAAATAATGGCCAACGCCTCCCGGTGTATCTGCGAGTAGTTTTTCTCCGCCTCGCTCAGCGTTCGCGATATGTACGCCACCGGGTGATCGCCGCGCCCGTCGGCGCCGGGCTGCGAGAGCACCCCCGCGATCCCGCGCCCGCTCGCGTCACACGTCACCACTAAGGGTGCCTTAGGGTTATAATGCGCCAGCACTTCGGCGCTAGATAATAATGATTTAATTTTAATAAATGAACGTTCGCATTCTCGTGACCAAAACCATTGCTTTTCTTTTTTTAGTAGTTCATATAACGGCACTAAGATCCCGCTCATCTTCCTTATAAATTTACCGTAGAAATTAATAATTCCCAAGAATGACCGAAGCTCCGTCACGTTGGTGGGCCTCGGTACCCCCACTATCGCTTCGATCTTGGACGGGTCTGTCTTTATACCCTCCTTTCCGATGATATATCCCAAATATTTGACCTCCTCGACCAAAAATATGCACTTGGTGCTTTTCAACTTCAACCCTGCTTTTTGCAGCCTACTAAACACCGCCTCCAACGCTGCCAGATGCTCCTGTTTGTTTTTTCCTGCTATGATTACGTCGTCTAAGAAAATTTCAATGTTGGGGATATTCTTTAGTACATTGCACATTATGCGTTGAAAGATTCCCGGACTCGATGCTAATCCATACACTAACCTATTGTACCTGAATAGCCCCCGGTGGGTATTTATGACCGTATATTTTTTTGTCTCGTCTAATTCAATTTGATTGTAGGCTTGGGAAAGGTCTATTTTAGAGAAATAACACGCTCCACTTAATTTAACCATAAGATCGTCTATTTTAGGCAAAGGATATCGATCAATTACTAATGCGGGATTTACCGTAGCCTTGAAGTCGGCGCAAATTCTCAGCGACCCGTCGGCTTTATTCACCGGCACTAGCGGCGAGGCCCAGTCGGAACAGTCGACGGGCTCGATGACGCCGCCGCGCAGCATGTCGTCCAGGCCGGCGTCGATCCGCTCGAGCAGCGCATACGGCACCGGCCGCGCGCGCTGGAACACCGGCGCCGCGCCCGCGCGCACTCTCAGCGTCGCCCGTCCGCCCGTATACCTCCCGAGCTCGCCGTCGAACAGCTCCTTATATCTGGAACACAAATATTTTATTTCATCCGATATCTTTGTCGGATTCTGTGACACGCTGTGGCAGTTGGTAAACTTGGGTATACAAATTTTTAGTTCCGTCAGCCACTGCCTACCTAGCAGCGCTGTCGTACCCCCGTCTATAACGAACAGGTCCAAACGCTCGGTCCTTCCTCCGTAGCTGACCATCGGCTTGATCACTCCTACCGGTTTAATTTTTTTCCCGTTGTAACATTTTAACACTAGATCGCTCGGTTCGAGCGGATTATTACTTAAAAAGTTACGATAAGTTTCACTATTTATGCACGATACCGCCGTACCGGTATCTACCTCCATCTGTATGAATTTTTTATCAACTTTTACTGACAAACTCACCGGCTGATAATCGTTCAAACAAAGATGATGGAATTCTTCCGTGTCATCCCCGCTCTGGTCCGAGTTCTCCCTCTTTGCCGTGTCGCCGTAGTGTAGCCGTGCGCGTCCCCTTTCGGGACGAACTGCCGCCTCCCGCCCGCGGCACACTCTCTGCAGATGCCCCGCTCTCTTGCACCCGTGGCACACGTATTCCCGATACTGACAAATGGAGTAGTCGTGATACACCGAACCGCAGCCGGTGCACGGTCGGCCGGTCGAAGGTCGCCTCTCCTGAGTCCCGCGCCCGTAACCGCGCCCGGAGCCGCGCCCGGAGCCGCGCCCGGAGCCGGAGCCGGGGCGGGCCCTCGCGGGCTCGCGGCCTGGCCGCATGGCGTGCACCGCTGCTGCGTCGCTGGTTCCCGCGCCGCTGCTCCCGATGCCCGACCTGGCCTCCACCGCGGCCGCGTCCCGTTCTGCCGCCTCCAAGGAAGTCGCAATTTTTACCGCCGATGCAAAAGTTAATGCGACGCCGTCCTCTGCGAATAACCGCTGTCTTATGACTTCACTTCTCACTCCGCATACAAACTGGTCACGAAGATTCTCATTTAAATTGCTTCCAAATGCGCAACTACGTGCGAGCCGTTTCAATTCCACAACGAAGACCGCGATCTTCTCCTCGTTTGCCTGTCCGTACTTCCGGAATCGGTGCCTCTCGGCCATTAGAGAGGGTGTCGGTTGGAAATGCTCTCGCAATAACCTTACCGCGGCATCATAAGTCAGTGCAGACGGTTCTTCGGGGCTCGCTAAGTCCACCAACACTTCATACGGCCCGTCTCCCATGACTGCAATCAGCGTGTGCAGTTTCATGTCGTCCTTGACCCCGTTCACTCTAAAATAGCTCTCGAGTCGGTCCACATAAGATGACCACATTCCCCTACTTTCCTCGAATTCACTTAGTTTACCCAATGACATGCTGGCGATCAGTTTTCGGCGATTCTAACAATCAAAATATGCACTTCCTAATCGGGTCTTTTTTTTATCTCGTCGCCATTGTAATGTAATGAAGAACACGTCTATCTTGTACTGTGTTTATTATAAGACTGGCGAAGTATGGGAATGTAACATAGGTCCTCGCAACATAATGCTACCTACGTTACAGTTTATTTTCGTTTTTGACTTCGTGTAGGGAATAAACAATAATTTTGCCTACACCATGTTTATTTGTGTTTTATCAAATATAAATTCAGCTCTCACAGTTTATATTTAAAATAAACGTTTGTAACAAAAATACCAATATTTACTTAGTTTTATCAATTCTTGTAATACATTTTTAAATATTAAAATTATTATTGCGATATTTATTCATTATGTATATGTTTTTTTTAGAATCACAAATACGCTGTGACTAAAAAAAACAAACCAAGCAATTAAAAATCCGAGAGAGACAGGAATGCTAAGAGGAAAATATAAGCCGCCATTTATAAACAATCTCTAATTACATCCAAATTTAATTTATTTGATGCTCACGCTCTCGAGGGAGTTAATTACAGTATGTAATATGAAACACAATGGCGTCTTTATTATTTGTCGTAAAAAAAATAATAAATTAAGTAAAAACAATTTTTCATAAAAAAAATATGAAGTTACACAAGACCTCGGCTTTCCTCTTTAAAAATAATTACCAACGTTTAATATTTCTAAATTTTATGGGTTTATTTTTTTATTTAATAATTGCTGCACACGCCATGACACAATTGACAACCCAATTGTTATTAACCAATGGCGTAAATTATTTTTGACGTATTTTCTGGTTTTGTCTATGAAAAAAATTCAAAAGAGGATGTTATTGGTCAGTTGTGGCGCAGCATATTTAGGCAGCTTAATTTCATTATCTACTCAAATATTGCAGTTGATATCAAAGAGTGCAGCTTGAATTGCTCGAAAAAGTTTATTTTATGATAATTCACTTACTTTTTTTTTTAAAGAGAAATCACATTGCAAGCTCTTCTCTTCTTTGAACCCCCAAGGTTATTAATACATACTTTAAAATATGACGGAATAAAAAAAAAACAAAGGCGAAGACCACAAACATTTATTTTACAGTTAAGCTTGAATACGGGAATAATACAGTAACGCATAAAATAATATAATAGAGAACCATCAGAATATCAAAAGCACTTTTATGTTTTCGAAAATTCCTGCTTTATAATAAACGGATGAAATATCACTTCAATGGCGAGCAAAATACGTTATTCCGTTTGCATGTGTGAATAAAACAATATTCACGCACACCCTTTCAGCAATCGGCGAGCGTTAAGAATGCCAATAACATAAAAGATGATAACGCATAAAAAATATTATTAAAATACAGTACATATTCTTAGTATGATCCAGTTACGAGACACTCGAGTAAGCCGTTCAATTTTTTTGCGCAAATAAAAATATGAAATGACCGTCCGCACTCTGCGGCAAGTTATTGTAGTTTTTTTTTTCCAGGCAGGTGACCGCTTGAGCTGGCTACACACGTAGAAACATACCCGACAAATTAACGGTACCTTGCCAACCTAGTCCTCTTTATTTGGCAAAACTTTAAAGCCGACTACACCCGCTGTGCTGACAATCGAACGGTAAATGGCCAATGGGGTTCTTTTTGCTTGGTTTATCGAGCCAAACCTCAAACCTCAGGTTGTGTCGCAGCATGTATATACTGCTTTTTAAAATGTTTATTTACGATTTCTGAAGGTTTTTTAGGCTAACTAACTTATTAACATTCGATTCATTCTAGTACTTACACAATTGATGCATAAATAACTTCTCAAATACATGGTGATTCCAAATTTAATAAATTTATTTTAATAAATTTGTGTTCATTCCAGTTAAGCTGTTGCTCCGATATGTCAACACCATGAAGTCACATTCATTTTCGCGTTTGAGGATAACCGTGAATTTTATAAAAATATATAGTTTTTATTATTTTAATATGTTGTGCTCAGCGTTTTTTTTTTATAGATTTTGTTATTATAAGCTTACAGTTGTAAAAAAATAGATCTGATAGAAGGTCAATTGTCTCAAAGAATGAGTGCGCCATGGATTTTTCTATAAGTCCACGAGTGTCTACTTAAGTAGGTGTTTAAATGAATATTAATTTAGTTATGAATTTATTAAGTTGATTGCATGGGCAATTAATTAAATTAATTTCTTTAATTGAAATATATTTTGCACAGCTTAAATTCACCTGTATACTTTTCCACGTTATCGACGTTTGTATTATCATAATTTATTTATTTTAATTTTTACAATTTATACATTGACAATTTGTTTTAACACACATTAATCATTATGTTTTTATCAATAAATTTGTGATAATTATCTTAAATCAGCCATAATGGGTATACGGTGGTCATATTAAATACCACCGCGAAGTAAGAAGTGAAGCAGCCTACAAGCGTTGCAACACAAACGACAACACTATGGGAATAAGCCAGTAGCATTATCTTATTTTTGCGTTTTTTTTGTAGTTATGCCTTATTTATCAACATAAAAAAGGATGCTATTATCTACTTGCCGTCCTGTTGTCGGTTGTGTAGTAATCATCAATACGTGCAGGCAGCTTGATGAAATGTATATTGCAATGTTAATTTTAGCAATAAAACAATTATGGTAGTAAGCCAATAGAGTTCTCTTATTTTTAAGTTTTTTTATATAGTTTTGACTTATTTACTAACACAATAGAGAACGCTATTGGCTTGTTACCATTCAGATGTGTCGTAAAGTGTGTAGCCAACTTTATGCATTGTTGATTGCTGAGTATATTTTATCAATAAAACTAGTTTTTGATTATTGAAACTGATTATTTATATAGATTACTAATATGACTTTTTTATCAATTTATTGAAATTGATAAAAATCATATTTGTGTACAGTTAATGAATTTCTTATGATATTTTTAGCATTGATTTATCGTAAGATAAATATTGCGATGGTAATCTTATGTAAATTAAAAATATACATTGTTAGTATGAATTTATTATTTAATAAAAAAAATTAAATCTGATTTTGTATTTTCATGTAAATAAAAACGCATTGACGAATTATGTTTTATCATCTAGGAATATTTTTAAACATAATCAATAAAAATATTATTCTACCCAGGGTTACCCTGACCACTGGATCATACTAAACCAGTGCTTCTCAAAGTGGTCCCTACGGACCCCAGGGGGTCCTTAGAAAATTAAAATCGATTTGGGGGTCCCAGAACAACGTTAGGGGGTTTAATATAATATTAAAAAAAATGTGACACATTTTTATTAATATGGAAGTTCAAATAAATAACAATGAATACATGATTAGCGATTTTTACGTCCTAAGTAAAATATAAATATAGACAGGTGCATAAAATACAGGTAATAACAGGCATCGCGGTGAGTCAGGTAGGTTAATACAGGAACGCAATAGAGTCGATACTTGCACCAACTAGTCTATAATATGAATTTATGTAGTTTTTCACCCAGGGTCCGTAGACAAGTTTTGACTATGAAAAGGGGTCCGTAGGCAAGTTTTGACTATGAAAGGGGGTCCATGGGCAAGTTTTGACTATGAAAGGGGGTCCGTGGGCCAAAAGAGTTTGAGAGCCACTGTACTAAACCAAGTGTAAAGTATACATTTTTAATATGTAGGAAAGCAGTAGACGGAAAACCATATAAGCCAAGCATATGCACTGCTTACCCTAAAATATTTTTTTAAATAAAATTTTGTTATAATTTTCGATAATACACTCGAATATTTTTTTATAATATAAATTATAAAATAAGCGTTTCACCGCACGCTACTGTTGTAAAATAAACCAAAAGCATTTTGTAAGGGATACTTTAAATATTTTATAAATTGAATGGAGTCTTTGTGGTAATCGTGAGCGAGAAAAATGCACCTGGGAGAGAATAAACATCAGCGAGTCACACGACCAGGAGTTATGGAGGCAAAAAGCGCCGGCTAGGCTGCCCGACCTGGTGCGACTTCCACCCGACAGGTGACGAATGTCATCATCCATGAGTGGAGGCTTTTTTCAGGTTGTCGCGGCTGACGCCAAACCGGATCCACTTTGTCGCGCCTGAAATACGCGCTTGCCGGACCGATTGAGAAATGTGACGAAATGTCGAATTCGAATGCGATGAAGGAACCTTCAGATGTATTATGCTGTTAATGTGGCGTTGCATTGTTGCACTTTGTGCACATTTATATAATGTGATTTAAAAAAAAGCAATTGCCATATATGAATTGCTAAACTTAGCCCAAGGACTATTGCAAATGGATTCTCCGGTGGAAAATAATTCTTATGTACATTTATAATTTTAACTTTACATTGACCTTTTGTTGTTGCTTGTTAATTCGTTGAACAAGATATCGTCGTCTTTGGCATTTTGACAGGGCGTATAAAGCTTTAGTAATACCTGAATAGAAATCATTCTCTGATGTATAGTCTAAGGAGAATATTTGCATATATAAATAAATTATATTTTATTGTTACATGGAGTAACCCATTTTTTTAAGAGCAATGAATGAAGGTTTTGTGAAAGCTGCATTTTGTATGTAAATATGTTTGTGAGACATCAATCTAGGTGCATAGTTTCTAAATTTGCATACGATGAGTCAAATTATCGTTCAGATACAACGACAACGTAGATCAATTGGTTAATCGTAGAATGTGAGTTTGAATCCCGCCAGTATCAAGAATTTTTCTTGCTATTACATTTGAGAATCGATCTCTTGAATATTGTGTAAATAAATAACCCTTGTATTTTTTTTAAGTAACGCATTATCAGCATTATAGCAAATACATATATATTTATTTTATATATTATAATAGTTAAAATGATATGATTTGTTCTTGCTCGTGACAATCTATTTTTTTATATCATATAATTAGGAACTATTTTAAATCTAGTGCAGGCATAAAATTTAAAGAAAAGTCTGTTCAACCTTAAAGTTACCTGCCCACGATGTGACACATATAAACGATAATTATCTAATTAAAGCATCTTTTTTGAAACTAAAACTATTGAAATAATCGCCCAAAATAAGAGGACACTGGGGCTAATCATTTTTCAGTTGTCGGTAGTTTTAACATTCTCAAGTATATGAAATTTATACTTCCCTTCTTATATCTTATTATTAATAATAAAATGTGAAGATGGCTCAAAAAACAGCTAATAAATATGATAATTTATAAATATTACGTTGGCCAGTTTTGTTTTTTTTCTTTGCTTAATATGCACAGTAATAAAACACCACCTGTTATATTATACCAAAGCGTATACTAGAGCAGCGGGATGATTCAGAATCGCGTTTGATCAATATTAGGCAATGCATGAATGTAATAGTTTTATTAATATTATCTAAATGTTAAGTACACGAAATTAATTATAACAATAAACGCAAAACTACGGTTAATTAATCTCGAGCAAAAAAAAAGTTGGCGAACAAATTCAAAACCTTATTGGCATAAATTTTCATATAAAGGAAGTCGTAGGATAATGAAATTTATTATAATAATAAATTCTGGATCACGATGAATCAAGCGAAGGCAAAAAAAAACAAATTCAGAAGCATTGATGGATTTTTGTGTAGAATTTTAATATAGGTGGTGTTAGACTTAATAATATTAAAATTCGATAACTATATCTTCATGATATTGTAAATATTAATACTACATAGTAAAACTGGCAAAAAATGATTACGTGTATCGATTAATCTTATTTCGTTTCCGTTTATAAAATGATCACCTGTTATACTGACGTGTGCCACATAACAGCGAAATGACTCAGAACCATTATATATCAAGCACAGGCAAAAAATAGTAGAAATATTTTACCAACGGCTTCAAAAGCTTTTCAGTATTAATCTCTCTTCACACGCAGAGACATAATCAGCCAATGGCGTCCCTTTTTTAGGGTGTTTTTTTATGGTTTGAAATTATATATTTTTTAAATAGGACGCCATTGGAGTCGCGATATACGTATAGGGTTTTTTTAAGTTGATGAAATTTATTACTCAGGTTTCATATCTTCATAATACAAATAAAATATAAATTCATAGTTATTACGAGTGTCGATTATTCTTAAGGCCTCTAGTAATAAATTGTGCCACCAACTTGCAGCTAGCCAATAGCGTCCCTTTATTTATGTGTTTTTTTTATGGTTTTACCTGAGTAAATAACGGAATGTAGAACGCTATTGGCTGGCTGCAAGTCGGTAGCACGATTTGTTGCTACGTATGCATAGGCCTTTAAGCAATAGTGCGGTGGAGTAAATAAGCAGTTTGAAGCAATCAAAGGTACGTGGGTTGTGTCCAAGCACTGTATAAACCCCTCAAAACAACACAAATGGCAACTGGCCAATAGAATAATTTCAAAATAAAGGGGCACTGATGTATTATTTCAAATCCCTTGCAAGCTGTGCCGCAGCGAGGCTTATAATTTGTTTTATTCATAACAAAACAAAAAAAAATACCTATATTCACACCTAGACCCAATTTTTCGATCAACGAGAATTTTAGCAAACAAGTGTGCTTATCACTGAAATAATGGTATCATAGGTGATATTTTGCCGAAGGTATTAAAAAAAATTAAATTACAAAAGTATTTATTAAGTTACTATGATAAATTATAAATTTTTCTTAAAGCTATGTCTTATAATACGGTATGGTTTGCCTCAGTTCCTGTGGGGCTTACAAATTTGTTTCTTAGGTGGTAGTGTACATGTGTTTCTTGTGTGTGATTAAAAATACCCTTTTGTAGCATGAGTTAAAATAATTTATATAAATATTAAAACTAGATAACATAACAGAAAACTTAGCGATTCTACTGAGTTTATATAGGGTGTCCAAAAAGAGTATCGGGTGAATGTGAATAGTGACCGTTATTGCGATATGCTGCGAAAATTTTTAGGCCCAGAGTTGCAGGAGTTTCAAGGTTTCAACTCAAAAACATGGTTCCACTTACCATACATCCAATCTATGAATCGAAGCTGTTAACGAATTATTCCCTAATAAGGTCATTTCACGTAGAGGTAACATCAACTGGCCTCCCAGAAGCCCCGTCCTTAGCCCTCTTGACTATTTCGTATGGGGATACCTTAAAAGTGGGGTTTGTGAGAATAATCCGACGAACCTAACAGAATTAAAACAAAACATCAGGTCAGAAATGGCAGCAATATCGAAGACCATGTGTCAGTGTGTTGGATAACATCAGCTTTTCGAAATAATTTTCCACGTTGTATTCATAAAATCAACAATAAAAAAAATACTTTGTTACGCGAAGTTTTTATTTTACTAAACTAACAACTACTATTATTATTCAAGACATCCTTATTATTGCAAAGGAACAGTAGCTGACTTATTCGACTAACAACACATATTGTACGTACAAAAATCATCCCAACACTTCTAGTTTTTTTTGTGGTGGGTATAAAAATATCACCTTTTTTTATACCGACGTGTGCTCCATAGCGGCGGATGATTCGGAACCATCATGAATCAAGCGCGGGCATAAAAAAATGATAATTTACGATGACTACGTAAAGCGCACCGGCATTGGCCGCGCCGGCTGATGATTGCCGCGGAGTGGGGGGAGGGCGGGGCGAGGGGCGGCCACGCCTCCCGAAACATAAATCATTTAAAAGCAATTACTCATAGTCCGGGTATTGTCCCGTGTCGCCGGCTGCGGGCCCCTTGCGCCGACTGTACCCCCCAGACAGCGACGGGCGCAGCCGATCTAACTCAGGGGTGGCAAAGATACGGCCCGCGATCGCAATGTGTCACAGAAAGAAGAATCACGTTTTTTAGAGCTTTCAGACTTCACGCGATTCCTCTACGGAAATATAAATTCCGCACACTACATTTATAAGCAATTTAAAGAAATTCAATATTTTTGACAGAGAGTACTTGGTGGAATTCCATTTTAATATTTTTGAATAAAATACATTATCAAACAGAGTGAGATTTTATATAATAATAAGCAATTAGGTAAACATTTGTTAGAGGGAGAGGTTGTTGGAAAGAGAGAGAATGATTGTCAGGTGGTAAGAGCTAATGTGATTTTAATGTACCTGACAAGTGGAGGATTCTATATAATTGCAAATTTTTGTGAACAAAGGTTTTTATATTATATGTCTAAAGTAGTGGGTTTGGGGTGTAGCAGCAGTTATCCTGTGTGGGGTTTGTCCTGTAGTGTGTTTGTCTGTAAATATAGTGATAATGCCAACGTGAAAGGTTGGCGAAACCGGTCACTAATAAAAATATAAATGTGGAAAATCACTCAAGTATTTTATTAAAAAATATTAGCAATTTAAAGCTCAAAATAATTACCATCTTTTATAACTATGATATGATTTTTAACAGCCGTATATTATATACTATATAATTTAATAAATAAAATGTTATAATATTTCAGTACATTTTTTTTATTTGAATCTGGCCTTCCTACACATTCTAAATTTAATATATGGCTCTCTGCAAAATTGAGTTTGACACTCCTGATCTAACTCATAGGTCCCCAAACTTTTTTGTCCCTTGTCGAGTATTCCTGTTTCTCGTAGACCCTTGCCTTGCTAATTTTTTATAGCAATTCATCAACTTCAAACATATTTTTGACATCTGATATAGAACAGCTATCACAGACTGCACAGTGGATTTAAAAATAAAAAAAAGTTAATACAGTAATACCCATGTCTATTTTTTGGATTGAACGTCAATCAGATGCGTATTTATTACCCATTACGGGTTTATAATATTATTACTAATATGATTAGGCACATTAGTTCACACATAGAAGATGATTAAAGAAATTCTCGGTGATATTTTTCTGAGAATTTCTTTAATCATCTTCTATGTGTGAACTAATGTGCCTAATCATCTAATATATATATAATAGCCATTGTGTGTATGTATGTATGTGTGTATGTTTCGATTTTTGGTTTTCTATAGAATATCTTAAAAGACACAACGCTGATTTTTTGCACATAAGTTAAGTAAATTTTTCCGCAGCTATGTGCCGAATTTCAAGACGATAGGATAATATTTTCATTCATAAACTATAAAATATGCTTTAGCGAATTTCAATATGTACGAATTATAGGATTCAGTTCTTCACCGCAAGAATTTCAAATTTAGAACTTTTACAAAAAAATAAATTTCCAGTTTGTCAGTTTGACACAAGTGCCATCTCTATTTTTTTTATCGAAATTGCATTAGAAATTATGAACCACATCATTAAGGCAGTTGCTCCCAGCCATTTAATTGCCTCTGGTGTCCAACCGGACACCACAGTCAGTGCATTACCTGGCGAAATCGTGTCATTTAATTGTCACTTTATTTTTCTATATCGAAATGATTAAGATAATTTTTTTTTTCCGATTGAATTGTAGGAATTTGGAGATTCGTCTGGTACATTTTCCAAGAATCCTAAACATTTAAAAGTCTTTTTTTCAATTGAAATTAAAAGATTAAATATAAACCATGTGTGCCATATTATTTTAAAAAATGACACGATTGGGCTGTCTCTGGTGTCTGGTTGGCACACCAGAGGGCAGTCCATTACCTGGCGAAATCGTGTCATTTAATTAATTTAATTGTCAATTTATTTTGCTATATCGAAAGTTGATTTTTTTACACAGTATTGAAAAAACTATAAATTATATTTATCTAATTTTTATTATTTAATTAACGTCCATTTTTAGGGTAAAATAAAATCTTAAATATGTTGAAAAATTGGTTAAAATGACGACTTTTCAAAACCAAAAGACGCACATGGTTTATATTTAATCTTTTAATTCCAATTGAAAAAAAGACTTTTAAATGTTTAGGATTCTTGGAAAATGTACCAGACGAATCTCCAAATTCCTACATTTTAATCGGAAAAACACATATTTATCATATTAATAGTATATTTCCCGTCATTCTATGACGGGATACATTTCTAGTATTAGTAATAACACAGTAATACCCCGCTCCGGTAAAAATCGGTTTACGATTAAACATACATACCATACATAGTCAAAACTTAATACAAAAAAATACGAATCATTTGAATCAATCACTTAAATTATAAGAACACTTTATGCAGTATTACATGTTATTTTTACTGAAAAATACGTCTATTGTCTTTTGGGTAGGGTTTCTTTTATGTTCTTGTAAAATACGTTCATAACACCCAACGCTGTTTTTAATTGTTAAGAAAAGTCAATGACTACATTATATTCATACACATTCTTTAAATAAGAAATTCGCGTAATGCGAGGCATTTTTTCGCGAAATTTGAAATTCGCGTTATAGTGAAACCGCGCATAACGGGGTCGCGTAAAGCGGGGTATTACTGTATACATGTAAAGTTACCTTTATACCTTTATCAATTATAAACATACAAAATACAAATATAGTAACATTCACTAAAAAAAATTAATACTATTAATGGGAGGGATGCGCAATTTTTCAATATTTGGCTTCAAATATTAAATAAGATCTCAGACATTAAATCTCCTCGCCCAGTGATTTCAAATCTGTTTCTTTTTTGTAAAAAGATTGGCAATTGCACTGAAACCGCTTTCCACGAGGTATGAAGATGGAAAAGCTATCAAAAGCATTATGCAGGATAAATAGCATTATTGTGTAAGTACATAGGTACAATCTGTGTAAGGTGCATTATGACATTTACGGAATGCCTAAATTTTGATGATGACCTACTAAAATTGGATCCACTCTCGAAGACCCCCATTCACAGTAAAAACATACCAATGCCTCAAAATCCGGACGCTTATAATTTTTTATTTACATAAACAATACTCTAAAGGAGTAAATATAAAAATTCTTGCCGATAGATTGAAAATCGATTCCGGTGATAAATTATATAAAAAATATGTTCAAAACTAATTTTAGTTACGTTTATAAACTCAGTAGAAGAAAAAAAATGAAAACATAATTACTTCTCCACTCCAAAGGAAAATTTTTACTTTAATTTCAATTTGGTATATATGATTTTATTGAATAAAAATTTTAATCCATGATCGGATGATCGCTGATTTTGATGATAACTATTAAATTTAACTATAGATTTTTAACACATGCAATTTCAATACAAATCGCCTTCGAAAGGGCTGAAAGATCAATATGAAACCAGCATTGGAATCAGGATGGGGTTCGAACCAAGGACCTCTCGATCAAGAGTCAACACTCTAGTCTAAAAACCAACCAATCTTAACGGCTACCAAATTATATTTCAGTATAATAACCTCTAATTGATCGAATTTGGATAGGCACAGGTTGCGTGCATTCTTGCACGTCCTTCGCAAAATTGACACATCGACTGGTTTTTCAAAGGACTCACAAAAAATGAATACCTTCGGAACGAAAATCGGTGGAGAATATGTAAGCTGCCTACACAAGCAGTGACACAACTGACAACTGAACGGTAACATGCCAATGGAATCCTCTTTTGCGATGCTTTCTAAGCCAAAACTATAAAAATCATCCGAAGTATATTTTTTTAATTAAACGCTTTAATTTTTTTCCTCATACTGGTTTATTGTGTATATATTATTTGAGTAATCGACTAACACATGAAACGATGAGAAAAATTGGGCTAAGAACCTACTCTTCACGGCTCTTGTAACCAAGTGATTTATTTATAAAAAAATACATTATGAACTATTAATAATAATTAATTTCTAGAAACTATATTCAATAACTTATTACGCACGTGGTAGTGTTTTTTTTAAATTTATTTAACAAAATATTTTTGAAGGCGTCATCCACATGATGAATATTGCCTCATGGTTTTTTTTCTTTGGCTGAACTCAATTTTGTTTTGATTTTAGTTAATAGTGGCTTGAAACTCAATAGGTATTGGGTATATAATAATATAAAAGGAAACGCATTGTAACATGAAGCCGGACTGGCGTCACCGCGACGCCGTCCATGAAAATTATTAGGCTATCGTTTTTAATAACTTCACACTGTGGGAACAAACCAATTAAACAAGCCTATGATTCACATTGAATCTCTTTTACAATGCCGACATGTTTATAAAACTTGTTTTTTCACGTGTATGATATCAATAAATTGAACAGCCAAAAAAAGTCCGTTATGTTTTGAAGTCTAATTTCATAACTATAAAGCCTTATCGAATAAACTAATGCTTTTTGAGCATGACTGTATTTTTTTGTTTAAATAAAAAATACACAAGCGATGTTTTGTTTTGGTTTTATGCATTTCGATCTTATTAAAATAAACATAATCATACATCAGATTGTATTTTTCTAAAGATACAGTTAAAATAAAAATGAAATTCACATTTACCCACAGTAAAAGGAAAAAATAATTATACCCATATTACAATTATTATGGTTTTAATTTTTTTATATTTCAAAAATATCTGTTAGGTTTGTTTTGTTGTTTAAAATATTATTTTTCTTAAATCAGCGAGAAAATGAAATAATTTTTTTTTTACTGCACAGGTTTAATTATTAGTTTATTGATTATTTAAGTGTTGCATGTCTGGAAGTCAATGTATCATCAACAGTTGAAGGAGTGGCAGTCCCTCTTTCAGGATTGAGGATCAGTAATAAAATAGTTATCAATCATCCAAAAAATAAAGAGCATGTGAAATTTACATAACCAATAGTTTCAACTCGTTTTCCACCATAAAGAAAATAAGGGTTGGGGTACCATAACGATAACAAAGTACTACCTGAAAAACTTGTTTCAGTGTTGTTCGCAGCCCTGAAGCCTCGAACTAGCCAATGTATCAAGCTTTTAAGCGATATCTAGCTTTTGTGAAGCTGCCAAATGGAAAAGTGCAGATAGAAGTGAAACTTTTACACAGATTATGGTTTTTTCAATTTAAATTTACAAGTAACTCAGTAAAATATATCTTTGGTTGGATTTTTAAATTAGCTCACTGCTTTGTGTAATATTTTAAAATGTGCTGCAAATTTATTTTAATTTCCTTATACTATAGAAAGTTCTAATCAAATCTCGTTTTTCATTCTTACCTATCAAGAGCCCGTGAAATTAAATATTACAGTTACTTATCTGATTTAAATTAATTTAACCAAACCTACCCTTTTTAATATCTGTGTTTTGATTGCATGTTTACTTATTTAATATGAATAAACAAGATTTGGTTATGATTAAAAATACAAGTGAACATCGCTGTCTTTGTTTATCTCTCTCCATTTTTATCTCTACGTCTATGTTTTTCAAGCACTATAAATTTTCTTGTTTTTGATAATAGTTATAAACCATCCTATTTATTACATAAATAATGATTATACTGACCGAAACACATTACTGTTAAACTTAATTGATAATACAATCAGTATAAGTCTATGAAAGAGTTATATCGTTCTACAAACCAATAAATAATTCAATAGTATTGTGATCATAAAATAAAGTTGATCATAAATTATACAGCGAACGGCATTAATTCCTAATGTTAATAAAACAAGGTTTGTTTAAGAATTATAAAGTATTATTTATTTTTAGTTTCGTAAATGTTTTGATTTTTAGACTGACGTTTCAGTTTTGGTGGTGGAGGCATTGTCTGGCATTTTTTTTATCATTGTCATTATCATAAATGATTTTTGTAACACAAATTATATTTTCAAGGTAAATAATAAAAATAACATATTTTATTTTCATCTCTGAAATGTTTGATTAAAATATAATATAAAATATTGCATAATATCACCCGTTACCACACTTGTTTGCCAAAAATTTTAAGGCGTATAGGAATCGAGTTAATTGATTTTATGAAAAAAAAATATTATTATAAGCCACGCTGCCTGTTTATTTTGTTTTTATTTTATTAGTCAGTTACCATTTGATTGTCAGTTGTGTCGTTTATAGGACTTTATACAACAATAAAAATGTTCGGACACTATCCATGTGCCTTTGACTGCCTTAAACTGCTTATTTACTGTATTATTACTAATATGATTAGGCACAAGGGTTAGTACACCGGCCATGTAAGCCAGGGGATGTGGGTTCAAATCCCACACAAATCACGATGATATTTTTCTGAGAGTTTCTTTAAATCATCTTCTATGTATGAACTAATGTGCCTAATCATATTAGTAATAATATAATAAACCCGTAATGGGTAATAAATACGCATCTGATTGACGTCCAATCAAAAAATAGACATACGCTTATTTACTGCACATTTTTCATAAGTCGGCCAAACATGGAGTGGATATAATTTAAAAGACGATTTAAGATCTATATCATTAAACAAAGTCATCAACGCAAAAAAACCTAGTATCGCAGCGTTTGAAGAAGGCTTCACTCGCGGTCTTGTATTTTTACAGTGGAGTGTGTTTATAGACTTCTGGTTACGATTATCTGATCTTGAATGTTTCCTGTTTATGGAGTTAGGTTGCGAGCATTATATTAAAGCATCGTTGAAGCAAAGAATACAAATTGACGCCATTAATTCACCGCAACGTCTCCAGGAACAAGGAGCGGGTCACAATGCACCGGACGGTTGAAAGGTCTTCAAAATTCAAATTTACTCCGCGATGCTCCCCCGCTCCGTAGGATTATGCGCATATTTCATTTTTACTGTAGCCAACTCGGTGTGACGTGACCAGGGCCAGCCTCGCAGCCAGACCGGAGAGTGAAAACTTATTTACCCGGTATCTGGAATATTTTGCATCTGTCCACGATACTGCTTACATCATCAATCTTGACCCGACTCCCCGCAGAGTTGAACTTGGCCAACTTACCTTGGCGTCGGAGAGGCAGAAGAGAAGCTCGCCATGCTTGTATGTTTATAAATGTATCAAGTTTTTAAACTAAATATAAATACACAGATAACACGAAAAGGTAATATAAAAATAATCAATGCTCAGAGACAACACTACCCTGCTCTCTTTTATTCAGGTCATAGTCGTAAGTAAACTAGTAAGTATTTTATGTCGTCCATTGTTGTCAATTCTAAAACATCTTTAATATTGCTGCTCTGTTGTGTAAGTTGTACATATATTTTAATAAATTACATTTTAATAATAGCATTTTGAATATTCTGTAAATGTATTATAACAAGTCTTTAGTGTGTATTTAAGATTGATTTAAATTTAGTTTATACTCCTGAAGCGATTATTATTTTAAATTAAAATTTTTTCACGTCATGCCTTTGTATATTTCATCTCCCAAGGCGTACATAGTTAAAATAAGGTAAAGAAGCGTTGTAGGTAAGAAATAAATACCTTATTAACAGTCACAATAATACTTTGATTGTAATATATTTGCGTACCAGATCAGTGTCAGAAAAAAATATTCAATAGGCTTTATTTTATGTTTGTCTATGTTTACAACATTTCTTATTTTATAATAGAGTATTCTTGCATGCAGATTGTAGGGCTTATAATAAGAGGCTTAAATTTATCTTTGCGTTATGGAATTTGGTTAGATTAAAACCAGAGAGAGAAAATATGTTTTATTTGCATAGTATCAAAAAAAATTAATATAGCAAAGTAAATCTATCTCTAGAAGGTGCAAAAATGTATACCAGACAAAAATAATATAAAAAAACTTATTTTTCAAATCGAATTATCACACAAGCCACATGATCACAAGTCTTAAAAAAATTAAACAATAATGTTGGTAAAGTAAGAGTCAAAATATTTATGAGCGTACTAAAAAAAAATATTCTCACAGTATTATGTAGTATGAAGCATCATCTCACAGACTTTGAGAGAGAGGATTCATCAACAACTTTCTCAAGATCCTGACACAAGGGGTGTGTGATAGACTTGTCGCAGGCTCGACACGCAGACAGGCACACGCTGCCGCCGGGGGTGCGTGTGGGCTAGGTTAGGTTAGGTTAGGCCACCCCCGCTGGCACACGCAACTCGAATTTCACGTGTAATCGGGCAGAAGCCGAGGGCCGCGAGCACGCGAGCTGCTCGAAAAGCTGCCTGCACGCGTCTCGACACAACCGACAACCAAACGGTAACAATCCAATATAATTGGTTATCGTTGGAATCTTTCGATTATCGGCTGTGTCGCAACGTGTCTGGAAGCCTTAAAGCTGTTTGCACGCGTGTCGACACAACTGACCGCCCAACGGTAACAATCCAATAGAGTAGAGTCACAAAAAACACCCAAAGTTAAGGGAACACTTGGCTGGTTACTGTTCAGTTTGTAGAGGGCTTAAAACTGATGGATGCCGATCGTGAGTAGCCAATGGTGTTATCTTGTTTAGGACGCACTGTGCCAATTGCTGTTCGGTTGTCGGTTGTGTTGCAATGCATGCAGGCTGTTTATGCTGCACTTGCACTGCGAGCTTCAAAAAGCTGATCTCTCATAAGTTGGCGAGCTCGGGGAGTGGCAGGTTTTCATCAAACTTTCGATGCACGCAATCATACTGTAGTAATAATTAATTTAATTTTAACTTTAAACTTAAAACGGGCCTTTCTCTGCCTACACATACAGATGAGCAAATATTTGTGGGTGTTAAAATAGATTTTCCGAAAAATGCATCGCATCTTACTCGTAGTTTTTAGATGAATACTGTAGAAAAGACAAACACCTGACCTGTTTTAAATATGGTTTATAGATTTCGTAGATAACTTAAAACAGGTGACAGGGTGTCGCGTGATGTTAAACTCGCTGTGAAAGCAGTATAACTAAGCGAAGTGTTCTGCAGTGGGTGTAAAAATAATTTCAGGTGTTATAACACAAACGCCGGCTAATAAGGGTGATAAGTGGTACGCCGCTTTATATATTACTGGGTTTCTTGCAAATTACCAAAAAGAGGTATCATTTTCGAAGCCGCCTATTACGTCGGTGTTTCTCAACGGGTGTGATATGAAATTGTTTTCTCAGGTGCTTGAGTCGACAGCCCGAGGTTGAAGACCGCTCGCATAACAACCGTGCGAGCCCTCGGAGAGGTGCGCTCACCTGCGGGTATCCGAAAAATGAGACCTCGGGGCGGTGTACTAAAAAATATTTCTTAATATAATATTACTCAAAACGTAATAAAGTCATTTTGTAAACATTCAAGCATACGGAAAAAAATGTGCGAAAAATTCTATAATGTGTATTATCCCCGGTTAGGCACTCTTACACGATTTAAATTGCAAAGCAATGGCGTGTTGGCAAATAAAAATCTCGAATCAAACTAATAAATCTCAAAATATTCCGCAATTGTAAATTTTAAAATACGGTGATTATCCAACAGTAATATTTAAAACGATAAGCCCGAGTGGGTCGAATCTAATTTATCAAATATTAATTATTCATATTTGTGACTTATAGTGTTTTTAGATGTAATAGCAATAGGTTTTGTGTTAAATATAATTATCAAATGTAGATGCTGCCGGTTGTAGTTGTTTATTTTTTGTAAAAGGTTTTCAGGAAACACCTGTATTGTTTTCTGCCTGTACTTGTTACCCATGTACCTACTTATCTCGATAGCTAAAGGCGTGGCGCGAGCTGCTAAATGGCCAGTTAGACTATTTAAGTTAAGTCAATTAAAAAAGCTATTTAAATTTAAAAAAATAATAAGCAGGCAAGGAGTCAATTCTTTCACGCGAACATTTTTGTTAACACCGAAAATAATTAAAGGTGTCGAATTTGAGTTTTTTAATTATCATATTTAAACCTAATCCAGGCTTTAATCTCTCTGTATTAAATTAAATACAATAATTAGGCACGTAATAGAGCATTTAACCGAACCTTAGTTAAGCCGTAAATATTATAATTTCACATAAAATAATAACGTTTAGAATACTTCATAAACGGGGATATCTTGAGCTGACTACACACGCAGCGACATAACATACAACCGAATGGCCTCTCCATATGTTTATTCTGATACGTGTAGTGAAAGAGTGGGGATCTAATTAATATCTATTGCATGCATGCTGTTGATGCAGTTAACTGGCAATGTCAAGGTAGTCCGGAAACGTGGCGTGACGTGACTTATGCGGCATGCTTGGTATGTATAATACAATACAAGCTTTCTCTGAAAAAGCAGCTTTTTAAAAATCACAGTAAATAACCACGGGTTCCCATACTATAATATAAACTCCTTGCTATTATATATAATACAAAAATAAAAAAATGGATTATTGGCATGACGCATATATCAATAATTATTATAATATTTATACACATAAGAAAATGCAGTTAAACTACTCTTACTAAATAGTGTGATTTATTGATAACCGAAACAAAAATTACATGCTTCGTATTAAAATATTTTTTTAATTTTTAAGTGGTAATTTTACAATATATTGTGTTATATTAAATTATTCGCATTTCTGCTTGTACGCCACTAAATAATATAAACAATATAAATGTTTAGATGTGTAGCTATTTATAAATATATAAGCTTAATTTTTTTTTTATTTTACATCGTTTCAAGTGTAATTAATTAATATTATGTAATGTTGCTTATTATTTTTAATAAACGTATGATAATGCCAACGTGAAAGGTTGGCGAAACCGGTCACCAATATAAAAAAATAACAAAATGTGGAAAAATTGCTCAAGTATTTTATTGAAAATATCGCCACGTGAGTATTATATAAATAAATTTGTATATTTTTGTGAAAAATCCGATTAGCATTTGAATGCTTAAATATATTTAAGGGGTATAATTTTGTGATTTAAAAATAATACGTTATTAAACACTTTTTAATTAAATTCAAAAATAATAATTTTTTTAGCAGTATTTGTAAACAAATTCTTTGATCTTGTTGAGGGACAAGGCATTTGAATGGAGAAGATCCATTATTATAATTATAATTTTAAAAAGTAACTTTGTATTTTTGTCTTCACTTTTGAGTTTATTGAAATTATTTGCATAACTAGTTTCGACCTCAGATGCATGACTAAATGCATTTTTAGTCATGCTTCTGATGATGACCCGGTCATTGGGTCGAAATAAGTTATGCAAATAAATTCAAAAGTGAAGACAAAAATACAAAGTTACTTTTTATAATTATAAATTCTTTGATAATAAAAAAAAAAAAACATATAGTTAAGTAACACATTTCAGTTATCAATATATTTAAGGGGTATTATTTCATAATATTTAAATAATAAGTATTTAAACACTTTCGTAGATTCTTAGGTGTTTGTGACGTTTTGACCTTGGTAATGGGGTCACATTCTTCCAGCAAAAAAAAAATTATTTATACACAGGTTGTTTTGATATTTTTAGTCAAAGGTATAATTGAACGTGATTCGCATCATTTTCTTGATTTCCCCATTCGTAATAAAATATATCCGCATCAGCGAAATATTTCATAATTTCACGCTGCGATCCGGAAGCGAATCGCCCCAAGAATACTCCTCTAATCTTTGCGTAGTACGATGAATTATGCAAAATTAGTACCGGGAACATGACTGTGCCGCGAGGTGGGATCGCTCTGTCTCGCTCGGCGGGGCGCCGCGCGCGCGGGCCAGAGCGAGACGGCGCTACGTCGCGGGCCTCGCGCCGCCGAGTAGCCTTCAATCCGCTGGATGTGATTAGTCCCGCGGCGCCAGGGCCCCACTGAGACACTTGATAATGTTAATATTAATATATTCAATTTAAAATTTAAAATATTGTAAAATATAATATTTTTGACAGAGAGTACTAAATAAATTATAAAACACAAAAGATGTTTCTGTGTCCGTCATAGGCTTTGAAACCATCCAACCGATGTGCCCCATACCGGTTTCATTCGAAAGATAATAATACGAAGAATATTTGAGACTATTAAAACAATGCATTAAATACATTCGGACTATTAATTAAGTCAATTTTCGACATTTTCCATACAAAAATTTTCAACATCTGTAGAGTCGACATCGTTCCTCCTATCTGTTATTCACAACAGAGAGTTTTATCATTTGTGGTTATCAAAAAATATATATAAATATCAAAAAATGATACCGAAAAGAGCTGTAATTGGAAGAAATACAGCAGATGCTAAACGAAAAAGAGGAAAGGAAAAGGAGGAGGAAAAAACGCGAAAGAGCAGCCGAAACTGCCGAACAACATGAAGTGCATTTGGAGTCAAAAAAGTCAAGAGCGGTAGAAACACCAGAAAAACATGAAGCACGTCTAGAACAAGTTCGAATCAGAGGTACTACAGCAAGAGCTGCTGAAACTCCCCAACAGCATGAAAACAGCGTAGTAGCACACGCCGGGTATCCGCTAGTACTAATTAAAACAGAGTGGCTATGTATGTATGTTTGATAATGCCTACGTGAAAGGTTGGCGAAACCGGTCACTAATAAAAACGAAAATGTGGAAAATCACTCAAGTATTTAATTCAAAAATATTGTAAAATATGTTAATTTTGAACCGAGTTTGATAATGTCGATTTGGTATGTAATTTAATGTATTAAAATAAAATTACTGCAAGCACTCTCTGCCAAAAATATTGATAGCTGAAATGTGCTACTTGACTACAGTAATACCCCGTTATGCGCGGTTTCACTATAACGCGAATTTGTTATGTTATGTGTTATGAACGTAAAAGAAACGCTACCCAAAAGACAATAGATGTACAACTATGTTACAAATAACATGTAATACTGCATAAAGTGTTCTTAGAATTAAAGTGATTGATGCAAATGATTCGTATTTTTATTAAATTAAGTTTTGACTATGTATGTATGTTTAATCATAAACCCCGATATACGCGAATTTCACATAACGCAAATTTTTCAGAAACGTATCCCTCGCGTAAAGCGGGGTATTACTGTATTTTTTTATTTTTATTATTAAAGAATATGTTTAGTTGTGACTTCTTTTTTTTCCAAAGCTTCTTTTGCATTATATTAAATACACTAAAAAAATTATTATTTTTGAATTTTGTTTATAAAGTATATATTTTGATATTATGAAATAATATCCCTTAAAAATATTTAAGCATGCTAATGCTGATGTGATTTTTTACATAAAATACAAATTTATTTTTATAATATTCACGTGGCAATATTTTTGATAAAATACTTTTTTTCGTACTTTTTTTAATATTTCGTCAACCTTTCGCGTTGGCATTATCAAACTGAGTTGTAGAGCTGAGGTTTATTCATTAATTTGTAATTCCATCAAGTACTCTCTATCAAAAATATTGATTATTTATTGTAAAATAAGTAATTTGCGTAAGTAATTAGACAGTATGCTTAGTTGCTTGTTTTGATTTTAGATTGAACTGCTACTAATATATATATATATATTTCATGCAATGCTCCTTCCAGGTAATAAGATCCCCGGCCAGGTGAGGCGTCGTATAGTGTGAGGTTCAACTTTTTGAACTTCATAGCATATCAATGAGGTTTTATGTATGCAGGAGCTATTGAAAGATTTTTGAAGTCCCAAAATATTGAACGTATGATTGTGAAAGTTTGACTGGACGTTGTCCTCAGTTTTTCGTTCATAAGGTCGGGATGTCAAAAATGAAAACATACCAAAAATATTCAATATAAATATTTTAATTTAAAAAATAGAACGATTAAAAAAAAAAAAATTGTATGTTGTTAATATTGGTCTGCAATACAAAAGCGGTGAAACGGCAAAAAAATTGATGTTTTATGAATTTTTTTTATTGTAAAGAAAAAAAAAATTGGCTCAACGGAATGCCAACACTTGTCGACCACAATTCATAGCATTCCTGTACATACTAATGCTTTAGTATAATCAGCGAAGCCGTACTTAAACATGCGTCCAGAGTGGGCATGTGCGGAAAACGCACACACGGCGCACGCATTTCGCAAAAATCGAGCTCCGTTTATCGAATCGCGCAATAAGTTGCATTTTAAATAGCAGCGCGATTAGGTGCGCTAAAATCGGCCCAAAGTGCAAGCGATTTTGGGTTTCTTGCACGGGGCAGTAGGGGAGATATTTGCGCGCGCCGGCCCTCCGCCCCCCCCCCCCGGCTCCCGTCTCACTCGTAACTTTTGTAATAGGAGTTCGCAGCAGGGCCTGGATTAGTGTGACATCCCTCGAGTTCTGCTTTTGTGCAGAATTCCCACGTTTTATCGTTTTTTTTTCTGCCCGCCCGCTGAAGCTTGCTTTTCAATGTCTTCTGCATGCGCTACAACATAACCGACAGCCGAACGGTAACTGCCCGATAGCGCTGCAAAACACCCTTAACAAAGCGATCGACTGAAGTTTTAACAGGCTTTAAAATAAAAATAAATTATTTATTTTAAATATCAAAATATTTTTTTAAAAATCACAATTAATTCTCAGCGTGCAGGCAGCAGCGATACAATCTTGATCCGCTATTATTGCATAATTATCAGTTGTCACCTTGTTACCTTATCACGCTACGAAGCATGCAATTTAATTTGTTTTATAACATATATAAGTCACGATGATATTTTCTGAGAGTTTTCTTTAATCGTTTTCAATGTGTGAAAAAATATGCTTAATCACATAAACATACTAATACCTGCATGGGTAAATAAATACGCATCCTGATTAACATTAATCCAATTTAATATAATTATAAAGATAAGATAAAAATGCACACTTTGTATGAAATCTTTGCCGCATCTAACGATTGCCATTCAATGAATAAAATTGCTTCATATTTCTCAAAGAGTCTTATTAGATAATGAAATACCAATTGGACGGAATCTGCCAACCCTTCGCGTTGGCATTATTAGAGTGAAGGGAAATTCCACAAAAAATAAACCAAAGCTGCGCAACGGAAAATTTGCAATCCATTATGATGTTAAATTCGAATTCGTCTAAGAAAAAGAGAACTTTTATTCTTGTTTTTTAGTTTGTAGATATTTATTAAACATAAACACATGCAAATAAAGGTTTTTTCCCACTCATTTTCCCTGCCTAACACAATATTACAACCATAGTAAATCATGTACGCTACCATCTAAGTCACACATTGAAAGTCCCGAAACCTGCGCGCGGGACAGGGAAAGCCAAGCACTCTACCAAAACATTAGTTATAAGATCTATTGTAATACACTTAATGAAAAATATATTTTTTTTATATATTATTGATTTTTTGAGAATACCGTCTTAAAAGAATTTTGAAATTTAAATTTTTGAGTTTAAGCTGATGGTGGGTGGTGCCGAGTGCGAGTGTCTCGGGTCTCGGGCGCACGGTAAGAAAGGCCCCGCGAACTGGCGCAGCTCGCGGACGCCACAGTGCACCGGCGGTGGTGCTGCACGAGCGGGGCGCGGGGCGGGGCGGGGGGAGGTGGGCGCGGGGCGCGGGGTGGGGAGGGGCGCGGGGCGCGGGCCCGCCAGACTGCCCAGTCGCCAGACGCCGGCCGCGCCGTCCGCACCGCCCGGCCCGTGAGTCGCAGATCGCGCGTTCCCGCCTCACGCCCGATCGCCACCGCCGCGACCCGCTCCAGCGGTGACACTCCTCAGTGCCGACTTCCAGACAGCGCCCGCAGTGAAACGCACCGCGACCTCCTATCGCGGAGCGTTTATCGGCTTTATGTCGTTGACAGTGCGAACTTTCCGTGAACCGTCCGCCGCCGATAATCGAAGTGCTCTCGCAAGTATCGCCCGACTTTGCAATATCCGATCGATAGCCGCCGCGGCGCCGGAGCGCGAGGGTGAAGGTCGCTGCATTCGGTGACTTTGAAGTTTCGCGCGTCCGCTCGCACGTGGCCTCCGGCTGTCAGAGTGACGTTTCGCGGGAGACCCCGACTCGACCGTGACCGCGCTCCGAGGGCGCGCGGCTCTCGACCGCCGGGTGCATCCGGAGGCGTCGGAGATCCGCGAGGACCGGAATAAGCGGCGGTCGCGCTCGAGGCCGCATTCTGCCGGCCGAATAGACGCCGCGCACTCGTCGCCCGCTCCCGAAGGACTTTATAATTATCCGTCCGTCGAGCGACCGTCGTGCCGTTTAAAATTAGTCCAGTCGAGTGCGGCGCGACCGGACCCGCGGGGACGGGCCCGAGCGAGCGCCCCGGCCGCGCGGCCCCGCTCGCCCTCCGCGCTCGCCGCGGCCGACGCGCTCCGGAGGGCGGCCGCTCGACCGGAGCCGGATCCGCGGCGGAGGACAGCCCGAGGAGCGCCGGCCCCCGGATCGGCCCCGCCGGCCCGGAGCCCGATGTGAGGAGGCGGAGTCGCCGCGTTGGCGCCGCCGAGCTCGGAAGCGACCGGGCGGTGGACCTCATTCGGAAACATTCAGCTCAAGGCGGAGTACCCACCCGAAGCGGTGGAGACGTCATGCAGTGACGGGATGGCGGGGGGCGGCTGGAGGGACGGAGGGTCGGGGGGCTCGGGGGGCTCCGGCCCGCGCACGCCGCCCAACTGCGCCCGCTGCCGCAACCACCGCCTGAAGATCGCGCTCAAGGGGCACAAGCGCTACTGCAGGTACCGCTCCTGCAGCTGCGACAAGTGCCGGCTGACGGCGGAGCGCCAGCGCGTGATGGCCCTGCAGACGGCGCTGCGGCGGGCGCAGGCCCAGGACGAGGCGCGCGCGCAGGGGGTGGCTCCCGGCCCCGAGGCTGGCGCGCCCCCCGGGCCCCCCGCGGCCCCCGGCGCCCTCGCCCTCGCCCGCGGCGCTCCCCGCGCGCGCGCCGCCCCCGTCCCCGCCCAGCCCCGCCGACTCCGCGCCCCCGTCGCCCCCGCGCGCGATGCTGTCCTCTCCGCCCGCCCTCAAGCCGCTGCTGCCGCCCGCCCTGCCCCACCCGCTGCCGCTGCCTCCGGCGCCCCATCCGCCTCAGCCGGGTGAGCCTCCTCTCCATCTCACCGGCATCTCTTCTTCTTTGCACAAAATTCCCCCCCTTAACCGAATTTACTCATCACCCTAAGAATTTTATTACTGCCAAACTTACCTCCGACAACGCGTTGGGCAAACCGATAAACTAAACTAACGGGACGGCATGCTAACGTTACATTATCATAAGTACTCCAAAAGCGTAATACAACAAATTATTTGAAGTTGAACACAATTGGAGGCGAGGAAATGCTCTTTCCTTATGACAGTTTCCATGTGAAGGTGCTGAAGAACTCTGTCAAAACCGTCACCGCTCGTAGTAGACCTGATTCATTCTGCTCTGGTTCTATAAAAAAAAACATAACTTTTGTTAAGGTTGAACTTTCTACCGCGTACTTTACAACTTTGGACTTATCTGGTAATTTATTAATGAATAATGTAAGGAATTTATGATAACCCACTAATAGCTCAATTTGCATTATAAACTGAACTGAATACAGAACTGTGAATGAATTATATTTTATTTTTTAATAATAAAAAATCTACGATTAACTACAGTTGTAGCTTAAACAATGTTTAAGGATAGTTTAAAATGTTCTGGGTTCATGTATATTTATACGGGAATTTTTATTTTAAAAGATATATAAATATTCATTTAGATGGTCACCAATCCCTTGAAAATGATGAAGTTATTAATTATAACAGATTTTAAATATAAATAAACAATATATGATACTTATCGGTTGAAAATTAAATATAAAATAAATAATCAAAATTTGGTAATTAAACAAAAAAAAAACAGAATACAAAGAAATCGAAAATTGAACAAACCAAAGATATATTATTTTCACACGAAATATGTTAAGGATGTTAGAGATTTGTTACAATAATTTTTTTTTTAAGTTACGCTGCTTGCAAACTTATGAATCCATTTTAATTTTACTATTATACCAGCAGTATTTTAAAGAGTTCTATCAAAGCAAAATTTATTTTAAAAATATACACATGACAATGAAGAATTGTAAATAGGCTTAGTCGGTTCTTGGGGGTTAAGTCAATTTTTGCTCTTTACTAATTTTTTCGATCTCGGTACTGAAGCCACCTTCAACCCCAGCAAATGCGCATTCAATGAACCATTAAGATATTTTTAATATACAGCCATTACTTCCATGTTAGATCAAGATTACTATTGCATATTTATGCCATGCTTTTATGTAGATTATGATCGCTTACAACGCAGAAAGCGCATTCATTGCAAGTGCGTTTAAAGTGCAAGTAAAACCCACGTAACGAGGATCGCAACCCCTGCAATGAAGTTTGCAAGAATTAACATAATGCTGTGTGTTTTATTGTCGAAGTGTCTATTTTACACTCATTTCTTTGCTATCTGTCGTAAGCCCGTTAGTATGGTAATGAATCCATCACGCTTATATATAATAATTTATAAATATTCATAAATTATATTGAGTTGTAAATATAATTATATTAATAACCACATTTTATGCGATATGAATTTAAAAGTTGTACGATTTTAACCATTGATTTTTATTATAACACACTTCGGTTACTCCAATATATGAATAAAATACGTAAGAAAAAAGGGATCTTAAAATATTGCACATTTAAAAAATATCACAAAAATCAAGTTATTTTTTTATAAGGAAAGCAGTTAAATTGATCACTTTAATTTTTTTATATAAATATATTACATTTAGAAAAAATTGCTTACACTCTACTGTGCGCCACATTAGATAAATATTGGATAGATCGTGATGATAAATTTGGGGCATGCGGTGGTTTTTTTTTTGTATAGACCGCACGCCATTGAACGGTGCATGTGATGCAGGGTCTCAATGAACGTAGGAATAAGCCATCTTCACACATGCAGCTATTCCGTGAGGGGAATCCGTATAGAAACCAGTGTTTTTCTTACGATAGTATCAACATGCGTGCGTGAATGTTAATTATGCAGGTATTTAAACAGAACAGGCCATTAAGTCAGCCCTCTAATTTCAGTGAGAAAACTGACAGTCATCCACGTCTATATTTTTATGAAATAGAGCAGCCTACACACGTTTCATCACAACTGAAAACCGATTTGTAATTAGACCTATTCCGTGTGTATTATTTAAAATGGACAATATTTGGCTGATTATGGTTTCTATACACGTTGCGACATAACCGACAACCGAATGTTAACTAGCATTTTCTGTTGTGTTATTTCCTAAGGCTTAACCATAAATTGACCCAAAAAAAAAGAATTTTTTCATTAGCAGAGTTTTATTTAGCTTTAAACGGTAATCATGCAATAGCATCACCTTTTGCGTTGTTTACGTGGACAAAAAATAACCAAAATAAAAAGAAGTTCGCACTGTCTGTAAACAGCATAAAGCCTGCCACACACGATGTAACATAACTTGCAATTACCCAATAGAATCCTTTTATTTTGGGTGTGTTTTTGTCGTTTGTGTTGCGCTGTCTGAAATCAGCATTTATGTATATATTAATAGTATTTTTTAACTTTTGTATTATTAATAGTTTATTACAGAATATTAAAAACTGTAAGGCGCATATAAAGGCCTCTATACACCTTGCAGCTAGCCAATAGCTTCCCTTTATTTTGGGTGTTAAAATAAATAAGCTTGCTGTTGGTTATACAATTTGTTGCGACGCAGAGGCCTCAAGGACCAGAATAAATATAATATATCTCGTATTACATCCAATATGAAGACCGAGTCAGGCGACGACCCTCAAGTTGTTCGTATTGTTTTTTATTGCCTCCAGACGCCGCGCGACGCAATCTGACACTTTCTTGGCTAACGCGAACACTTTCAGGTGCAATCAATTGTATACATAATTGTCTATCTTATCAGCTAAAACGCAATCTAAAGTGTTAGTTCATCCTTAATCTTCGCAGCGAACCTCAAGTAGTTGTCGCCGTCGCCTGTGATGTGATAATACGGGGACATAAAGCGGCGTATACACGTAGCAGCACAACCGACACAAGTCATATTTGTTAACGACTTTATGCGAATTAATTTCTAAAAGGGTTTTTAAGGTTTTGCTGTCGTAAAATAGCAAAAATATGATGCTATTGTTGTGTAGGTATTTTAAAGCTTTTTTGTAGTAAGGTTAAGTGATATGAAATTTGACTATCATGTTAACAGTTTCTTACGTGTTTGACTGACGTGCATTATTTCAATTTTTTAAGGCGAACTTGTATATAAAAGATTTTTGGTTATAACCACTTAATTTATATTTTTTTGGTATAAAAATTACATGCAAAGCGCATGCAACAATAATATGCGACAATCACTGCAATAACGCCTCACATTCTTGCGTACAATTGCGTTGTAGTCTGCAATGCACTTGATAACTTAACGGACGAGTCGACGATGCATGCGTATCTGACATTTTATTAACCGATAAATTTAATAGACAACATAAAAATATCATTGTTGTACATTGGTTTTTATCTGTTCAACGATATGCTAGAGCTTTACATTAATAATTAAAAAAGGACACATATTGCTTTTAATATAAAATATTCTTGAAAATATTATTCTTATATTCTTAGTTAGAACTTATTTTTGTTTAAACTCTTTTCCGGAATAAAAAAAACAAGTAACTTTTTAGTTTGAATAATTTCAACAAAAATGTCTTCTATTTTAAGTATTTTATTGTTATTGCTATTTTACATTTAACGCTTGATTATTTATATTAGTTAGCTCGAATCAATCGTTAATTCTCATAGTTAATTGCGAACCCATGCAATTTAAGCTATATCGATTATTTCCGTGTATTAATCAAGTTCAAAAAGTACCTATAAAATGTTACAAAAAATATATATTATGGCAGATTTATTAGAAAGCGATTGAATGGTTTTTTTATAGGAACACGTGGCCGACGGCATAGCAACCTCTTTGTACGAATTTCATTATTTAATAATCTTCAGTTATTTATAATACACTAAATGTGTATATGATTACTTAATTTATTTTGTATGTTCTTTAATTCTACTAAAGCACTTATCCTCTTGTACTTTCAGACGAACAAAATATTCATAAAAGCTGTCTGATATCTTTATACAATACATTTGCTAACGTTGTGCGGATCTGTAAGAATCACGGAATTGACGTTATTCTTATGAATTTGTTTGATTTTTATACTACATATAAAAAAAACTTTAAGAGACAGATAAAAATTAAGTAACTATTTAAAAAGGTCTTTTAAGGTTAAAGATACATTAAGTGAGAAAACACAGTTAATGTGATATCTCAATTTTTATTTTTTAGTAGAAATCTATGTGCTTGAAATTATAGTAAAAATAAAATATGCGAAATAATCGCAAATCAAAGTTATTTTATCCGACATATATATGCACACATATTTATGTAAAGTAATTGTAAAAGCTCACATGGTATAATAATTTTTTTTATAATAGATAATAAAAAGTGCATATTTTTTTATATTAAAATTTTATTTATTAATTCTTAATACTCCCAATTAAAACTATAATACAGTGGCAACAATAAAAACAGTGTGAACACAAAAAAAAATTGCCATCAATTATTTTATTATATCATTATATCGTTTTATAGTCTTATGGAGACTTTGAATTCCAATGATAAGTTTTTTCAACATAAACTGCAATTTTTTCTCAATAATAATATAGGATATTTAAAAAAAAATAATAGAAATATGTACCTACCGCATGTATACTCAAATACTTCATGATATTTAATGAATATATGATTTTAGGCCTACTTGCGCAGAGTTGATAGCACTGTCTACGACTTAACTTTATAATGTTTAATATCTAATTTTAATTCTATTAAAAATAAACTTCTACTCAGATCAATATAAATGATTTCTAAAGTTCACCTACTTTTATGTTGTAAAATTAGAAGCATTAAAACCTTACTAGTTCAACGGGTTTACTTGTAAATGTCACGTACTTATCAATCTTACAGTCCCCCGTTTAGTTCCTTTAAGTAGCTTTCATTTCAATTAAAAAAATGTGAATTGCAATTTATTCTCACGCAATAAAATTATCCTTTCGTGAGCCAATAAAACAAAAATAATAATAACCAGTCGGCGTCAATTTTCAGGAAGTCGGGTGATATTATTTTATGTTTTTTTTTATATGAAAGTCTGCCCTCTTGCAGTGTCGGCACGCCGTTGCGACATCTCAAAAATTCATTTTGCAAAATGGCATGCAATGTAAAAATACCAGGACATGTTCTTAAAACACCGAACATAAATATTATAAATGTATTTCCTTGTAACTGAAAATTATTTTTTGCACACTAATATTTCTCCTGAAGGAAAAAGTGCTTTCATCAGCTAGTCAGCTTGTCGCACTATTATACTTTTTCATAACTTTTTATTTAAATCATATTAGTATAATAGTATAATATTAAAACCCTGGCTGGAATGGTATCATTATTTTGACCTAAATGCTCAGTTGAGCTATAGTATATGTGTTTATTACAATCAATTTATTTTGCGACTTATACAACAATACAAATGCTCTGAAAACCCACGTGCCTTTGATTGCTTCAAACTGCTTATTCACTCCATCACACTCTTGGTTAAACCGGCTACTCGTACAGTGAAAAAACTGGCAATAGGCATGACGAAAGATTTTCAAATCCTCTTCCATAATGGGGGTACCCATTTACTATTTACGAAAAAAACTTTATTTCGGTAAAAAACTAGAGTTTAACGATGTTTAAAGCCATTTTTATAATATTTTTTCAAAAGTGCGCGAAAACGCGACATCGCGAGGCGTGACGTCATCGCAGCATTTTTTAGACGCTCTGACGTCATTAACTATATTTGTAACGGGCGTGCCATTGTGTTTGCATTGAAGACCATAGACCAATTTGAATACCATAGAGTTGTTGACGTCAGTATGACGTCATGCGCTGTGATTGGTGTTTCAGTCAAAATGGCCGATTGCAGTATTTTAACCTTTTAATTTGTTGAAAATCTTATTAATCTTAGATTTTTAAATAAAACTAAATCAGTTTTTTAAATCCTTTTAATATGTATTTTCCCTTAAAATAATTATTTCTTTGATTCTTTGATACTGTCGTCATGCCTATTATACCGTCCCTTAGAGGACGCTTTATAATTACCATTCGGTTGTCGGTTGTGTCGCAGCGTGTGTAGAGGGTTTAAGCATAGATGTACATACATACATGTATGGCTATGTCTAATTTGATGTATTAATTTTAATGGTTTAGGTTTAGTTTTGCTTCTTGTTTAATTGACAGGCTGTGTTGCCAACACGCAAACTGACTGACCGGGGACGTGACATTCTCCAAGTCTGGTCCGTGAGCTTCCAGTCGGCTTCTCTCACCTGTGGAACTTGTCAGTCCGCTATGTTTACGGGACGTTGTCTCGCATTGAGATCCGTTGCACTGTTATTACCTGTCTCTTGATACCCCCCTTCCCACTATCATAAATACTATCATTGTCACATGATGCGCAACGATATCATTGTCATTTAATTCTGAAGGATGTTGCTCATGTAAATAAGCCGCACGGTTGACGAGATTATTGAAAATTTCAATTACATCATTTAAGATTGATGCTTCTAATATATATGGCTAAAGAGTACGAGTTATTTTTTAAAAATATTTTTAGTATCTCAACAATAATGTAGAGTTTTATAGAAAAAATCTACTTATGGAATTGAATGAAAATAAAATAACTCCGAACTGGAAAGATGATTTTCAAATGACGTGATTCTGTCAATCATAAAATAAAAAACCGTGTTAATACAATAGTTTATTGTTTATAGACTTAGTATTTTTAAAAACAGCAGAGCCAGCACACCATAGAAATATTTTAAATGTAATTTTTTGTAGATTGCTTAATAATTAGAATTGTAAAGGTTGTAGAAAATATTATAATTATCAGAAGGAATAAAGCCTTGTTTTAATGGCGTCAATTTAAATATGCAAAAATATTTACACAGGGAGTTATAAATGATGTTAATTAATAAAATAGATGTTATCGACTACATGGTGGATCTCTGGCCACTTCGACAAGCAAAGATCTTCGACACTAGACATAATTAATAACTGAGCTTGCAATATTTGTGGTTGGGCTATGGTTACAGTACGGTATTAAGTTATCTTCTGGTTGCGGGGTTTACATGGTGTGGCTTAGGAGGTAGCGTAAGTGGGTTTTTCTATTTTCGTTATTGAGTTTGTGTAGGGAAAAATATGTATAAAAAGTAATTTTTTGCATAATTGCTACTGAGCTTGATATTCGCTGGGAATACTTGGCGTGTCTAAAGCTTACAAGAGTGTAATTTACGATTAAAATGAGAGGTACATGAAGATTACTTTTTTTGTTCACTTTTTTATAGTTCATAATTCAATTTTTTTAAAATATAATGATTGGTTTTGAAACAACTATAAATATTTATTTTTTTTTGAATATATATATTTTTTAAATTTATTGTCGGTGATGAGTGTTGAAGGTATGCAATAAATAAAATTACGATTATCTGCTTAATTTGCATTACTAAGCAATGAAATAATAATAAAACATTAGTAAATAATAAAATTATCCTGTTATATAAATATTGCGTGTCTTTTTATAAATTTATACAACTTTTTTAACTTATTTATTAATTAAACTAAGAAGGCTTTATTATTTAAGTACCAATACATATTTGCTGACATTTTTAATAATTATTTAAAATAATTAAATATGAAATAAAATATTTACGAACCTACCTAATTAGACAGTGAATATCAATTTTAGTTTATATCTAGATTTATTATTATTCTTTAAAGCGTTAAACTTAATTTACATTTGATGTTAGTAGATAACTGGCTAGAATATAATAACTAGGGCAGGTCGATAATAACTAATATTTATTATTTAGTTTACCCATTTGTTAAATATTATTAAGTATACAAGCTATTATCTACTAATGGATTTAATAATCTTTATTCATTTGTTTTTAAATGAATATTTTATTTTAAAAAATTCAAAATATTTTCACAATAAGACGCCAAAAATAAAAAAATGTCATTTTGGTACCAGCCCTGTTTCACCACTTATAATAGTTATCGCTTTCAGCTTTGAAGTGTTTTGAGTTTTGAAACTAATTTATTATTAAACAAACAAGCACACTATGAGACCATCTCTATGTCACAAGTAGGGTTCTAGTAAAAGATCACTTATCCTTGATTTACACCATGGGAGTTTGGGTGTTTGAGCATGGGTGTCTAACCTTTTTCAGCAGCCGAGCCAGATTAAGGAAATGAGATGAGACATTATTAATATATTATAGTTAAGCAATACAAAAAAATATAATAAATTTTAGTGAGACGATAATGTTGATAACGATTGATGTTGTTGCTGCACGCAAACAGTTTTCCAAATGCTCATTAGTGATTTGTGTTCTCATATGAGATTTAATATGCTTCATTCGAGTAAAAAGCTGCTCACACGTGAAAGTGTTTCAAATAGAGAAATCATCGATAAAGCATGTTTGTATAATGTAGGATATTTCTCTTTGTCCAAATATGTTTTGAAAAACATATGCATGTATATATTTTGCATTGGCTCCGCGGGCCGCAGTTTGGCCACCCATGCTCTATATGTTTTATAAATAAAAATGAATTTTCGGGTCTCCTATCAGCAGGATATTTATGGCAGTGTAAAAGCCGACAGTATGGCGTTTCACTCAGGTATTATTAGCATTAAGTACGGGAAGAGACGCGAGCCGATATCCGATCGGCAATTGGTGCCGTCATAATAATCCCGTCGCACGCTAGCATTCTGCCGAGTTCGTTCACCACCCTGAGGCGGGCTGGATCGCAACTGCAGCCCCTCCAGATGTAAACACGGCCGCTTCCGACAGCGGAACCTCTCGACGGACAATCCCAAACAGGTTGGAGGCTTCTTTTTGGGACCCGAGGCATTTATTTTTGCGCGCCGCAACTGACCTGCCCGGTCGCGAATCGCAGAGATCGCGCCGCCAGTGTCACGCTCGATATAATATATATTTACTGTAGTCTCATGGAATTGACTTATCAAAAACCATGAAGACATACTTGTATTATTTTTACAGTTTTTTTTAGGTATATACACCGCGCAACCTTTCAGCCTATTCATGATGCAAAACAAAGAAGATGCCGCCGCGAATGAACGATTACCCAATACAGACTGAAACATATTGCATACTGTAATATCAAAACGATTTTTTATATTAAATATTGACATCTGTATACTGTATAGGACAGTTTATAAATTTAAAACACGACAGGAATCTTATCTTAAAAAATATCTCATCACGATGTTTTAATTTAACAATCTTGCTGATACAATCAGAACGATTTTAGGACAACGATAATTCATTATATGTTTAATTAATTTATAAGGCACACCGTTCCCGGATATGTGTTGTTAGAATATAAATAAAATAATTACTTTGAGATAAGGCGCGAATGTTTCCCAGGGATATCGCATACGTGATTTATATACGCATCGATGACTAAGTGTGTTATTTTTAATAATATCAATTTAATCAATCGATTTAGAATCGGATGCGCCGTCAACGCACTGCATTCAGGCAAATGAAAGCATTTGAATGCGAAGCTGTTCTGGTGGCAACAAACACCAGAGTAGAGCCTCGAAACCGGTGGCAAGACCACCTGTTGACAGTCCATATTCCACGATAAATACAAAACCATTGTCTGCTTCCATTCATGGGATATTTGTTACTAAAAGATTTATAAGTAGTATTGTAATCTATTCTATAATTATCTATAGATAACAAATATATATTAACTAATCAATCTTATGTGATTAAGCACATTTTTTCATACATTGAAAACAATTAAAGAAAACTCTCAGAAAATATCATCGTGACTTGTGAGGGATTCGAACCCACATCCCCAAGCTTTCATGGCCGGTGCATTTATCCAACTATGCTAACGAGCCACTGCAATTTAGTGAGAATTTTTAATAATCATATTCTACATATGAACTAATATGCTCGGGCTAATCAATATTTAATGATTTGCAAACACTGGACTTTTTAATTAAAGTAACAAGTGAAGCATTTTAATATCCAAATCTGGTTTATTTATTATTTTTAAAATCTATTGATGTTTAGCCGAGACGCGCACCATTCAATTATATTAATTTTAGATTAATGTCAATCAGAATGCGTTTTTATTTACCCATGCAGGTATTAGTATATTTATGTGATTAAGCACATTTTTTCATACATTGAAAACAATTAAAGAAAACTCTCAGAAAATATCATCGTGACTTGTGAGGGATTCGACTCGTCCCTCAATCCCTCACAAGTCACGATGATATTTTCTGAGAGTTTTCTTTAATTGTTTTCAATGTATGAAAAAATGTGCTTAATCACATAAATATACTAATACCTGCATGGGTAAATAAAAACGCATTCTGATTGACATTAATCTAAAATTAATATAATCAATCTTACTTAAGAATCATTTGTAAACCTCTCGAATATGTGAACAGAATTCAGTTATCTCAAGATTATTTTTCTTAGTGTACTTGAAAATGAATAGTTATAATTTAACATAAGAATAATTATATGTTCAACAGTGATTTAAAATGATAAATATTTTTTAAATTTATAAAAATATCTTTGTAGAATCGGTGTTTCTCTATATGTTGAGATACTTTCTGAACTTGTATCAAAAGGTATGGTCTCTCCAGTACACGAGCCCCACTTTAAGGTTGATATCTTTCTGAGTGGGTGTTGAGACTTATTTGTATGGCCTGAAAAGGATGGGTCTTCCAAGACTTCTCTGATCAAAATATCAAATAATTGTTTTTTTAATCCTTTTTAGTATAATAAAATATCCTGAGTATTAATTAAATTATAGTTTTAAACATTACTTATTATTTAAGTTTAGTTTTGTTTATGGTATTTATTTAATATAAGCAATACGGAAAGCAATAAATGCATATTAGTAATCAAATCTAATACACGAAGAAAATAAAAAAATCCAATTAAAATCTTTAATAAAATATTCAGTACTTTGGCAGCGGGACACCCCCATCTAGTCCACGTGCACGAACTTGAACCTGAAAACAACCCTCACGTATTATAACGTACTGAACTGGAGGCTGTCTCTGGAACAGCGGGTGGCGAATCCGCCCCCCTCAGAGACCTGTTGCCGAGCAAGGTACAGGGTGGGTGTATATACTCTCCTTTACGAAATAATAAAATTTACCCAAATCTAATGTTAACATCACAGTAATGTGTCAAAATTGATACAATAATTATAATTAAATTTAAAACAAAAAAATGATATTTATCTTTAGTAGTAATCCGGTTTGACTGCCTCGTACGCCGCAATATGAATATATAATAAATGCAATCGCCAATGATCAAAGAAGCGATAAACTAATTTACAACTCATGAAAAATAACGTGAACATTATGAGAATAAAATGAGCCAATAAAATATTTAAAAAAAACCATTATGTGTCATATTAATTGAAATAGTGAAATCAAAAGTCTATGCATAATATAAACATATTTTACCACTTCCGAGAGTACTAAAATTATTTTTATTTCAATAAATAAATTTGAATTTACTGCTAACATTATAGCAGGTTTGACCTTGAAAATATAAGATGTGCTATGTTTAGAAACAACGAACCAGATTTGTTGTACATATGAGGATTCCCAAAACGAGAAAACTAATTTTGTACCACAATAAATTTATGGACGATATTTCTCATCGTTTCACATCTGAATTGATTATTTAACTTTAATCTGGACATGAGTAGATATTTTATTAGTTTATTTTTTTTAAATAAAAAATAATATTGAACCAAAATGAGGTATTTTTCAGACCACCCGTTGTCTCTACCCGAACTACCCCCACTGGACGCAGGGGGTTGCTAAGTGAACAACCCCCTACTGATCTCTGGGCTCTGCCATAGAATATACGTAAAGAAGTAAAAAAAAAAAAAATATGGCCATAAATATGCGGTCTTAGCTATAAAAATTTTTAAATTATATTTAATGAATAATGAAATTTAATATCCCGGAAATCTTTTTGCAATACATTTCTACAATAATTTATTTGATAATTTTTATTGTTATCTATTTGTAGTTTTACTAAATCATATTGTCGAAGCTTTAAGTAATTATTTTGTAAATAAATAAACAAAAATACCTGTTTTGCATTGTTTTCTTCTGTAAATATCGTATTTTTCGAATTAACAACAAATAAAAGCAAAATGGTAACATTACGATGTCACATAAAGCAGAATCTTTATTTACTAACAAGTTAGAAAAATTAATAATATTAAAGTGTGCTATGAGAAATTACACGTTTTCATGAACATGTGTTTTATAATAAGCGTCAAGGCATATTTTTATTTTTATTAGCGATACGTCAAAATTGATTTTATGCTTAAAAAAAATAAAGAAAATCATTCACAAATTAACAATACAACCGTCTTTGCATACAATTTTTTTTTCTTAATTAGTCCTTTTAAATTAAAATACAGTAAAAATAATATATAATACTATTGTGTGAATGATAATGATTTATTTTTATTATCTATATTAATATATTGAAAATATTGTAGGTCATTATAATAATGAGGCAATAATAGAACATTGACGGAATATTTTATTTTATTTCATATACGTGTAATATAATTAATTTAAATAAAAATGAACAAAAAATGAAAATATTTTTTTGTATTGAAAAATCTTACTTATGCTTTCAAGCAAATTAATATGTTTACTGATTCTTTTTGAAATATATTGCTTCGCTCAATTTTTTTTCCTCGTTAACCTTTTATATATAAATAAAAATTAAGTTAGTTTACTTGTATTTTTCATATATATATTATTTTAAAAAAATAATCAAAACTGTTTTGTAAAATAAATTTATTCGTTTTGAAAGAAAGACGTACCAATAATTCATTAAATAAAAACGTAAAGATGCAAACGTTTTATTCATATAATAATGATAAAAGTACTTTTGTATTTTGTCTTCACTTTGAGTTAATTAAAATTATTTGCATTACTCGTTTCGACCCAATACACTGGGTCATTATCAGATGCATAACTAAACTCAAAGTGAAGACAGAATACAAAAGTACTTTTATCATTATAATAATGGATATTCACGAATCAAATGCCTTGTTCCTCAACAAGGTTTTATTCATATTATCCCATGGGTTTATTGAAAATATATAACAATAAATAAATAAAGTAAACAGACCTGATTGTTAAGGTAGTTGTTATCAAACATGCAACTCGCTATCAATGTGGCTTATTTTAAATGTAACAATTTATTGGAGTATCAGATAAGATAATTCTGTCTGTGTAAATGCAAACATTTTTGAATGTTATGCAAGTAAATGTGAAAATATTCCCACCCAATACTTTATGTGACCTCTCCGAAGGTTGTTGAGTTTTAGATAGACCCACATTGGCATAAGTTTATTGTTTTCAATCACAAGACCAAATAGTGTTTTAAATTTTTTTAGTGTGCACGCTTTCTGTTGTTTTCGGTGTATTATATTTAGATAAAGTGACATCCGTATAAAAGTAGACACGGATCGAATTCTCAAGATGAACGATGCGGATGACAATCACAATTCACAAAAATACTCCCTTCAATAACGAAATCATAGAAAACCTTATATTTAAAGTTAGTAACGTTTACTGTCTATGACGTCATAGACAATCTCATTTTTATTTGGAAGATATCAGACTTACCGAACGACCCTCGCGCAAGCAGACGACTTTTTTTCAGTCTGATGGCTGCATTTCAGAATTTCATATCTCTAGCTTCCGGTGTATTGCTTTAAATTGATGTGTGACACGCCCGATGTCATTTTATACAGACTATTTTTTTTTCCATAAGGAGACTTCATAGACATTGGAGACATTCAAATATTTGAAGTGTATAATATAGTTTACGTATTTACATACAAAAATATTCCAAAAATTTCTTATGTATTATATTATTAATATTAAGTTATTAAAAAGTGAAGAGTCCTTGAATCTCATATCAGATATAGTGATTAATTTGAATTAAGCAAAATTAAATAATTACTGATTTTTTTAAAAACTAGTTGCATTTATTTATATGTAATTTGGAATAGACATTAACTTAAGTATCTTATTTTAATAATAATTATTATTTTTAATAGCCATAGTTTGAAATAGATATACAAGTGTTAAAAAAAATTGGGTCAAAAATATTATAATACAAAATATTTTTTTAGAGATCTAGTTTATACTAAAAATATGAAGAGTTTTGAACTTTCAATTATAATTTAAAATAAACTGCAAATATAATTTAGTTGTCAGTTGTGAATTATGTTCAGGTTTAAGTTTTCCAGGAGTGCCATTCGATAAAGTAAAAATAATAAGTCGTTAAATCCAATACTAAAATGTTAACAGTCGTAGTTTGACAGTTATAATTTCCAATTTGAAATAAATATTTAAAAGATACGCGGTAATAAAATATTTTATTGCCGAATGAAGCCTTCGAGCAACGGAACTATACATTCGAACGCCATTTTTCGTCAAAAAAAAGAAGAATATGCGAATATAAAATGTTTACGACTTGAACTTTGAGGTATTTTATGGCGGTTTTATGCATTTGTGATTTGTATCCAGAATTGGGATTATAATGCAGATTGCACTCATGAGAAGTGCACACACAAGGAACCATGAAAGATTCGTAAATTTAAATCGACCGAGCTGCTTTTAAGAGACTATAAAACATGAAGAGGGTTCAAAGATGAATAATTAAAAAATCTTTTAAAAATTTATTCATGACGCCATTTCCAAATAGGTTTTTAATGTACTTATCCAAAAGTAATATAAAAGTGGATCTTCCAAAGTATCTTATTTTTTTGTGATTTTTCTTATGTAGGACAATATAAACTTTAGTTTAAAAACAAAGGTGGATTGTATGATCCCAATAAATAATTTAAAACTACTTAAATTATAGAAATTACAGATTATTTCCGTCAATCTTCAGAATTTATTTTAAAAACCTGACGTTATATATGGTTCGGGTTATTTTGCAGGGTAAATTAAATTTTAATGTATTTTCATTGCACAATTGAATTTGTTTACCTGTAGTCAATTTAATGGGCTATTCTGCTTTATTTTACATATGTTTGTGTTCAATAATGATATAACAAAATACACCCACACTGTAGCACTTTGCAAAGCCTGTGAAGTTTAGATAGCGTAGAGCAGTGTTATTACTTTTCCACGAGCTCCTATTGTGTTTTTTATTGTATTTTATACGATTACATGCCAGTATACTTCTATTTCATAAAAGCACAAGTAAAGATTGCAATTTAAAAGCAAGTAATCTCTTTATTAGATAGCGCATAGTATGAGTGCCATACATGCTGATTAGATTTAGTTGTGTGAATGTATGTTCAAAGATAGCCTACTTAATATAACAAACAACCTTCAAGTCATGTTATTTAAATTCTTTAATACATAAAACGGATGGTCTTTGAGTTTTTTTTGGAAACAACCATAACCATATCTAATTAGGAGAAATCAAAAACCAAAAAACTCAGTTAAAATAAACCTTAACGCATATTTCTCGTATTCAAAATACAATTTTTTTTAAACGAACTGTAACAGCAACTTTTTAAATTTCATCAGATATCGATTCACTCATCAAAGTCACATCCCTTGTATTTTTTTTGCATCCCTTCAAAACACTGATGTGCCTTTATCATACAGTAATACTCTTTAAGTCATATTTGTATAAAAAATAGATTATTATGGTCTTCTCGCCTTCTGCTGAATTCTTCATATAATTTTATAAGTCAAGTTTGGTGCAGAATGACCGCAGTGGTGCTATCTACGTAATGTGTATATATTTTTTTATTTCGCAGTATGTACATGCTGATAGCTTATAATAGAATTATTTTAATAAATAATATTTATGACATTGAAACAATCTTAAATGAGCACAAAGAATACTAATTAATATTCAGCGCTACTTACTATCGATATTTGACCTCTGTAATATGACAACAGTTATAATATTTTATTAAAATTAGCTATTTTTTACACTGTGATTGTTTATGAATAGAGACAGACTTTATTATCATAGTATGTTACAACAAATGTGTTTATTTTTCATGAGCATCGAAAATAAATTAATATTGAAGTTAAAAATCTTAATAATTGACTCATTGAAAATGTGCGATCAAGAGTTTTGAGATCAGGTGAAAAAAAAAAAAAATAAGCGTACAAAACAGTGGTAAAGCTTTCTTAGAGCTATCCGTGAGCTTGCATTATACAAATGTTCCGTGCCACTGATAATAATAGATCTGCAGGATGGTTCGGAATATCACACGTCAGGTGCATTTTCAGGTGTCTTTCAGTCTGTTTCAGGTTCACGTGACCACTGGAGTGTAAATTGGAATATTACACATGAAATGCATTTTCAGTAGTTTTTCAGGTTAGGTTCACGTAGTCAATAGGAAGCGACCGGGTTTGCGGTGTAAATCGGAATATCACAAATGAAATGCATTTTCAGGTTAGATTCGTGTGGCCAGTAGAAAGCGACCGGGTTTGCAGTGTAAATCGGAATATCACGCATGAAATGCATTTTCAGTAGTTTTTCAGGTTAGGTTCACGTAGACATTAGCAAGCGACCGGATTTGCAGTGTAAATCGGAAAATCACACATCAAGTGCATTGTAAGGAGTTTTTCAGATCAACGCACTATCTGGTGGGGTAGGTCACCGTCGATCGCGATACGAGCTCCGTCGTTAGGCGTCAACCGCACCGGCTGGCGATAGAGCCGCCCGAGGTACAGTGTCACTTGTGAACAGATTACGGCTATCACCTCTTAAAAAAAATTATGTATTTCGGGGACATTTTTACTTGCACCAGGCGGCTTTTGACTTGTTATCAGTGAAATTGCTACCTTTTGTTGAGTTTACGCTTAGTGGCTGAGATTTTTGTTTGCACGTTTTATAAAGTTTGAAGATATGATAACGGTATGCATAATGCACGCTTATATTTTTTGTAATGTATTCTGGTAAACTCGAATTCTGGAACTTAATGATTTATGTCTTCGACGTTTTAAATACACCTAGATATATTTTTTGAGGCCATCGTATACAAAAAAAAAACAAATTTTTGCCGAGTTATTGGACCACAGTGGCTAGAACAAAACCGTGTGTACAGATCTTACCTGTAACTTGGAAATTAATTTGAAGATTATCTTCTTGTTTTATTTATAAATCGGTAACTTGAAAATATATTTTTAATAGTCTGTAGATTGCCAATTTAATAAGAATTAAACATATTTTTCTTGTAATTTTTAATTGAGCAACGTTTACTTAGTTGTACGTCTCAAGACCACATTGAAACATCCCTGAAAACCGTGTCGCGGTTGACTTAAAAGAGCGACTGGTTTGAAAGCCTTAATGTATGCCATATTCCCTTACGTATACGTAGTAATTGCTAAGTGATATTTGTTGACTCTTATTGCAAATAAACAGATATCCATCAAAACAAAGGGTTAAGCGCACATGCCTTAAGGGCCATGTTGAATATTCGAGTTTTTTTGATCATTTTCTGGTCGATTTTGCGAAAAATTGACTGCACCAATCAAAAATATTTAAATGCAAAAAGTTTGATACATCCCTTCTTCCGAACACAATATATTTTTATTTCTTATAAATTTACTTTAATTATGATAAATATGTGTTTTTCCGATTGAAGTGTAGGAATTTGAGATTCGTCCGGCATATTTTCCAAGAATCCTACACATTTAAAAGTCTTTTTTTCAATTGGAATTAAAAGATTAAATATAAACCATGTGCGCCTTATTAATTTAAAAATTAAAAAAAAAAAATCTTTATCAAACTTTGGTTTTAAAAAGTCGTCATTTTATCCAATTTTTCAACATCTTCAAGATTTTATTTTACCCTGAAAATGGACGTTAATTAAATAATAAAAAATAGATAAATATAATTTAATATTTTTTTAATACTCTGTAAGAAAATCAACTCTATCAATAGAATAATAAACTAAGAATTAAATAAATCAAATGACACGATTTCTCCAGGTAAAACGGTTCTTTATTATTCGGTCAGAACGGAGATAGCCTCCAAGCGAGCATGACGCCAATTCGTTTCTCGGTATTTAAAAATCGTTATTGGTTGATTTATCGCTGTACAAGGCTTGACATCTATTAAAAAAGATATTTAAGCTCATCATGTCACTTTTTAAACATTAATTGTATTAAATTTGTGCGTATTTTGCGAGTAAAATACAAAAATGTATTTTATTTAAAAATCTACTTAGAATATTTGTGACGTGGTCAGCCATGCTTGATCCATAGAGAACGGAGCAGATGACAGCTTAGGCTACTGTGCTCGTTTGTCGTTGTTAGTATTGGCAACATTGCATTGAAAGCATGTCTCTCTCTAAGATGTCAATTTGGCAACATAGCTACTTTGTACAAATGACAATTTCGACACAGGAGCATTTGCGACCGTAATACCCGACCCAGTGATACTCAACATTTTTTTTCTTACAAGTCACACATGCAATATTTTTGAGTAATGGCTTTTTTCAGGCAATTAGTTAGTGGGGACTTGGTTTTACACTTATTTCCCATGTATTAAATCTTAATCTTTAAAACCTAAATATATCCAAACGCCTATTTCAAATTTAGTGTGATATTGAGATAAAACTTTTTTATTTTAGAAAAATCGGGTTTATAATTGCTACACACTACTCTCAATACGTTATCAAGGTGAGAATCAGTAAGTCGATTTCTATATACATTTCTTGCATATTTCACTTTGGAATACGTGTTTCGGGCTGGAGGTTGAGGATGCCTGGTCTAACAGTCATTGGTCGTGAGATCATAACGAAGTCTAACCTAAAAATTCATAATTGCATGTACAGTGGCGACGGACAGTTTGTGACAAAATTCAAAATGCCAAGAAAATACTCGCTTTCATATACATACTAAGAATCCAAAAGCGAAACGAGTAAATTTATTTTATATATTACTAGTGTCTTGTAAATCAATCGATTGGAGGAAAAATAAGAAAACTGTCGTGAATAATCATCTTGTCAGTTAGTAAATTCCTTCTTTTTTTAGAATTGTGTCCCTTTGATAGATCGTCAACACCTGATGGAATTAGTGGTGATAAAATTGTGGAAGTAAAATATCCACTATCAATATCGGGAACAAGTGTTGAAGAAGCAATTCTCAACAAAAAATTAAAATTTTGGAAAATAGATAAAAAACAGAATATTACTATAAACGTCCACCACGAATGGTATTTTCAAGTACAAGGACAATTGCACATTACTAAGCCTCCAATGAAGAGAGGCACTGGATGAAGAAGAAAAGAAATAACCTGTATAATGTTCAGATTTCTGTCCAGTGTCATATATTTGTTCAATTAATAATAAATAAATGTTTTTGGTGAGATGTGTGTTTTCATTATATATATTTGGGCCTTTTTATTATAATTTACATACATATGTCTAAATAAATATATATATATATATATACATACATACATACATATAAGTATATATATATATGTATATATAAATATGCGTGTATATATACATATATATATTATATATATATATATATTTATATATGTATTATGTCACTTTATTTTTGTATGTTGAAAACTGATTTTTTTAGAGTATTGAGTATTTATTAGAAATAAAAAAAAGCTTCCGTTTGGAAGAAGGGATTTATCTAACTTTTTGCATTTAAATTTTTTTGGTTGGTGCATTCGATTTTTCGCAAAAGGTACGAGAAAATGATCAAAAAACTCAAATATGGAACCTCCAACAACGGATTTTGACTTCAGTGTGAATATTTATATTTCTTGTTTGGAATTTTTTTTGTAAAAAGGTAAAGTAGTGGTCGATTTATTGCAATTTTACTGAATTCACGCAAAGTTTACAAAAAAATCCCATGGAAATGTGGCTTTATAGCATAATTTCAATAAGTTAAATATGACAATAATTATTTTAAAATGTTTATAAATATTTATTCCTTTTTGAATATTTGAAAAGAAAAATCAACAATATAAATTTATTAAATATTAAAAAAAAAAAATTCTTCTTTGATAATTGACCATAAATAACAAAACTTAGTCCAACTAGAACTGTCATTCAGTTTCCAATTGAAAGCTACGCTAGAGACCTCTGGTGTCCGGGTTGGTGAATGAAAACGGAATTTTTGAAAAAGTAGCCCTCTTAAAATACGACTTATGTTTTTTCATGCCACAAAAGAGTTTTACGAAAGCCTCCTAGGGTGACCAAATAAAAATGCAACTGAGCCAGACTTTAAAAATACAAACGAGAGGATCATATCAAGAGTAGTCGATCAATTTTATCATGCCAAAAATAGGCTATATTTACAGACTCACATATTTTTTTGAATCCATACTCATTTTGAACAATTTAAAAACGTGCATAACAATAATACTAAAAATATTGGAAATCAATTTAAAATTGCATGCCGCTCTCGTTGTTACGTAGTTAACAAATATTCTTATTTTTATGAATATTACGATAGTATAAATACTTGTCTGATAAGGTTTTTTTTAAAATCATATTTAATGTATAAATTTTAATGCAGAACCAATTATACAAATATTCACAATGATTGTTTGATTCTTACATATATTTTTTGTGCTATTTTGATTGTAAGATACTTGAATTAGTAAGATTGAACAAAACATAAAATCGATCCCATCAACAGGTTTGCGAACTGAAATATGATACTAATTCGCAGGTATAAAGGCAGATCATTCAGGTATATAATGATGGTTTGTTCAATGGTAATGATACACGGACGGTAAGGAATTGAAAATTCCATGGCAAAAATGATACATAAATGTATATATTTTTTTTAAACATAATTTGTACGTATTGAAAAGGTACTTTGAATAAATATTCTACAAACAACACTTAGCTGCACGATCAGAAGACATTCATGGTCGCATAATTTTAATATAAGACTATTCTACTCTGTAAAAGTAGGAGCCCGCAAGCAAGCCATCAATCAATTAGAAAATTATTTTAACAGATTCTTTTGATCAACTTGAAATATTTCATTCCAATATAAACTAAATTATCGTATTTCAATATGTGCATAAAGATCAACTATTTCTTTAAGCTTGGGTGTTTATCTTTTTTTGAATATGTACATAATTAAGGTAATAAACAGGCTTCACAATGTTGACATACAATTAATCTTAATTTTAACAAGCTAGTAAAATTAAACTTTTAGTTAACTTTAAATAATTTATATTTTGCTATAGTAACGTGAGCATAATTTATCATTTTAATTGACCATACTGTTTCTCACATTTATTTGGATTAACAATCGATTTTATAAATACATTCTGATGTTTGTTTAAAATAACCGATGAGCTTGAATCGTTTCTATTGATTATTTTAAAATATTGCCTGATTCAAAAGCAAAGAGAGCCCATCGAAAAATAATTTTATAATTACATTACAAATGATAAAACCCCTACTGTTATTGAATTGAGTAGTGAGTTACAGACTCCTTGTTCAGATTATTAACGTTCGGGTGACAATAATTTTTATTGACATTTTCAAGATACTATATACATTTATTTTTTAAATAATAATTTTTTATACTTCGCCATGCCTGAAAATTCTTGGGTAATACATTGTTTTTTTATAAATAACTGTATATGACCGATTCACCTGTTCAAGGTTTGTGTATTCACTCAGGTTTTTGCATTTTAAACAGAATACCTGTTCCTTTTTTTAAACTCCAGAAACAAGTTCAGGAATTGTCGATCAATATACACTTTTTTTTTGATTCTGTCCGATTGTGTTTTATGGCAGAAAGCAACAATGTATCAACTTGCTTAACCGGTTGTGGATGTGAATGTGTGTATTTGTACCAAATAAAGTTATCTTTATTCCTATGAAAATTATCACAGTCCTATCGTCTTCATCTCCAAAACACAAGGGATATATGAATAGAAATAACTTTATATACAAAAGTATATTCATGTACAGTAAATATATATTATATTTAAAATATACAATAAATTTAGATACAAGCCAGTTACATAAGCAGTGACACAACCTGCAATCAATTTGCAGTTAACCAAAAGCGTTCTTTAATTTTGTGTGCTCTTTAAGGTTTAGCACATGCAAAATAAAGTAGTAGTCTCTTATTAACAAATACTATTCATACAATCGTATTAATTATGCGAGTAGTAAAAAATATTGCATTATTAATGTGCTGAGGTAATAAGGTAATACGGTGAGTAGTTGTATTCTGAATAATACCAAGTAGACAGAAAAATAGAGGACGTATGTCGCTTTGAGATATTGATAAGATTGGTTAAATTTCGTGTGTATGCTGTATAAAAAAAGTTTTTAATTGACAGTTAAAATAATATGAAATTCCAGATATACCAGTATAAAAATCATTATATCTAACATAAGCTCGGGTTCAAATTTTAAGTTTATGGCTAAATTTAGTATTTTTTAACAAAGGGAAATAAGAGTATTTCGCCAAAATTTTTAGCGTCCAGCTGAAAATTTGAATTTGAATATAACTCTCACAGACACAAATGTTGATAAGGCATTTGAATTTCAAAGTACAAGGAATATGTTTAAAAAAATAGAGCTTATAAGCCTCCTATGTATTTAGAGCATCTAGTATAGAATAAGTATAAATTTTGCTTAGTTTTTTTTATTCGCATTTCTGTATAAATTATAATAAGTTAGAATTGGAAGATGTATAAAAGCCCCAAAATGTGATAACATATTTATAAATTCTTGTTTTATACACAACTACGCATGTCAGTTACGAAGTAATTTATGCCCATTAAGGCAACTAAATATTATTATTAAATTTTATGATTTTTATATGTATTAAAAAACAGTCAATTATTTGAAAAATATCGTGACATTAAATGAATATAATAATTTTTGATTGAATAACAATGTAGGCTTCATATAAATATTTTTATAGGTTTTTGTGGCCATTTTTTCTTGAGTACCTAGCCGCGTCAAGTTTAAGTCAAAAACCCAAGAAAATTATACCAAAATAACCAGCCACTTTAAAACGACAGGCTACAAATATGTTTAAAAAATACAATAATAATTAAGAATTTAATTTATTAAATTAAAACATCAAGTTACATGGCTCGCTATGAGATTTTTTTTATAAAAATAAGAACATAAATTTTATATTTCTTTTTACGCAAAAATCTCCCAAAAATGGTTTATTTAAATCATAAAATTATAACACAATAGCTTAATTAAATATTTGTCAAAATATTACTAAAAATCTATTTTTTCAGTTCAGCTTTAGATTGAAACACAATATATTCTTCAGAGAGAACATTTATTATGCAATTGTGCTAACTATTACACAATGAAGCTGACAAAGTAATAACTTGTAATTCCTACAACTAGTGTGCATTTTGTATTTGGACATTTTCATGGGTTTTACACTAATAAAATTAAAAATAAAGTGTCAGAACTAGACACATTGTCATAATATATAACAATTAAACACAAATTCAAAATGCTGTATGTCTTTGAAAATTGATAAATTATTCATATTTCATACTAATCAGTGTAATACATAAAAAATACTTCAAAAGTACGCGAGTTGTGTAATATTTTTCGATTTTGTAGTTATTTTGGATCATAAATCTAGGCCTGGGTAAAAAAAAAATAATTAAAAAATATCATAATGCTAGAAGTACAACAATTCGGAACAAACTCGTATATCTTTTGACTGCTTTTAATTTATCTTCCGCTTTCGTCTTCCAACTGCTAAACATATTATAAATAAAAACAATTAACTCAAATTAACCTCAGCTTGCGGGTTTCCAATAAAAAGGCAGTAACAGGAATTGCACATCAGCTGCTAACAGGCTATCCAAGGTTACGTATTCTACTATGTCCTGTCCGTCAAACATAAAAATATGGCCACCCACCATGGTTGGCAATTAACCGCGAATGTGTACGGCGTATTTAAAATCAGTAAGCATCGTCAGGGTGACCATGATTTCGAGAGCATATAATACACAAGCCAGTGCCATGTTGACCAAAGTTTAATATTTCAAAAACCACCGCCATGGTTCTGTCAATCACGTGTTCGCCCGCCCGCGACCGATAATTGGCCGCAAATGTGTATAATGTGTTGCAAATCGGTAAGGAAGCGGTTGTGGAGGCAATGCAGGGACCGGCTTCAGTGTTGCCAGGAACCTGGTCAGTTTTTAAAACCAGCATGGGTCTGAAAGTCGTGTGAACTTGTTTCAAGTTTCTGCGAGCGTGTGCGTTTTTATTGTGTGCTCATTTTCGATAATATCTCAGGTAGGCGCGCCTTATATGGAGCGGTTATTGATAATTACAGGTAGGCATTGAGTGTCCTCGGCAAATATCAAATATGACGCCCCCCTGTTTTGAATCGAAATGGCAATTTTTTTTATGAATAAACTTTGAGTTATTTAAAACAGGCGTGACCTTAATAACACTTATTTCAGTATCACCTGCCAGGAGCTGAACGTATTTTCAAAACGCGTTTATTGTGTATATTAAATAGTAATAAAAATAGAGCCTAAAAGATTTTCAGGGTTGGGTTTATTATATATATGCTATAGGCGACAATCTGGAATTTGATTATTTGATTACATACAAGACTAAGGATTCATTTTTAAGAGCTTTGGGGTAGTTGACGTACACAGATTTAACGTCCGTTTATCAGTGTCTGCCAAAATACAACATACTGTATATTTTCAGTTAAAATTTTTTTAAATACTGTTATTCAATCTCGCCAAGTGGCATTCAATATATTTTAATAATAAAAGTTTTGGACAGGCAGCACTGAACCATAACAATCGCGAATAAAAACAATGAAAAAACTCTGACCAATTCCCCGCAGCAGGCTCGCAAGGCGTTTCGGACTTTTTCTGAGAAATAACGTGACGAAAGAATGCACTCTGAAGCTGGGGTGGCTTCGGAGTGATGCCTGCTGTTTTTTTCAGTCCTAATAACAATCAACTGTGAGCATACCGTGTGAGGTATAGATTTAACACTTAACATCTTTTTAAGTTGTATAATGTATATATCAACAACTTTATAAGTACATATCATTTTTTAAATTATTCCTCAATACTAAGGTTTTTTTTAACGTGGCGCTACCCAAAAGCTTTGATTTAGTATATTTATTTAAAATTTAACTAAATGTACTGTGGTTTTTTTGGTTGCAAATAAGTTAAAATTGCATGTAAGCAGGATTTTTTTGATGAATTATTTATGAAAACTTAAAAAAATATTAAGATATTTCATTTTTGATTTCTTCATAAAATCGCAAATTTGGGCATGAAATATTATTTTAAGACATTTCAAATAATCATTCTTTAAAATTTTATATGTATTTTCTTTGAGTCATTTTTACTAAATATAATAAATTAGTAGTATTTATATCAAAACATTAAGAACCTGCAAGTCATATGCCTCTTCGTGGCGCAGCAGACAGTAGCTGGCGTGTTAAATGCTTATGCAGATTTATTAGTGGTTTTAACATTGAAATATTACTAAGCTTCCAATGTGGTATTACTGCTTTTATTTCATTTTAAAATTTACCGCTATTAGTATTAGAAATCAAAATATTTTACAAGAAACAAGCTGTCAAAATTGTTTTGCTAAATGTCAATGGAAATCTCTCAATCAATAAAATATTCGTTTGAAAATAAACAAAATGGACCAAGAGATCGATTGTCTTTTGTTTTTTTTTACGATAGAAATTGATGTTTTTACTTTTTCGACTTTGAATTCAGCAATTCAACAGGTAGTCATTGAAAATTGTGCGTTATTTTTATCATGTGTAGATTTTGTACAAGGGGATGCAGTTGAAAGACAGATTTTAAAAAAAATCGTTGAGTTAGTTTATTATTCAATTACACGCTTTTTTTAAAAAATAATTATAGCCAATTGAACTACTCCGTATACACATGAACGCTCTAGCGGGATTGCGAATTCTATACACATCGCAAACAAGCAAACAAACCAGCGCCGCGCAGTTCAATCAGTAGTCATTTGATTATACATTGCAATAGGGCGGCTCGTGGGGGCGACAGCTCGGGGCAACTTTGCCCATCGGAAACCTATTCCGAAGTCGGTCAGGTCTGCTGATGAGACGAGAAGTTGTCCGACCGCGCGCCCCTGGTCTCCGAGGTCGCGGGATGAATATGAATGAAAAATTTGTGGATTTCATGAATATATCAAGGGGAGTGATGATAACTTCTTGCTGTTGTTTATGCACGTTGATTGCACCGGGGGTCAAAGCATTTTTAATTTTAGTACGCAGGTTTTTTATTCGAGAATATACAGCATTACGATTCGTAATTATTTATTAATATGATAAAAAAAAAAATGCAACGATCGGTAAACTTATATTATGTTAGTTTACGCGTATGTAAATGACTGTGAACACTCATGCTGAGTCACAGGGTCACGGTGGGCGATAGGAATACATAATTTGTTTTGGATAGCATCAAGGTTTGTAGGTTTGTATCCAACATGTATTTTATATTTAAAAAAATTTCTTGATATAGTTAAATATTCGAGTAATTTTTTTCAAAACAATTTTTTTATATTATCTGTCATGTATATGTATCAGTATATTGATGAAGATTTAATTAAACTTCTATAATATAATTAGTATATTCAACTTCCAATTAAAAAAATTAATATGAGTAATATTAAAAACAACTGTATTTATTATTGAAATAGCAATTTCTTCCATTTTAAAAAACCTTTCACTAACACTCTCAAAAGAATCCTTTTTTTTTTTTTTTATAATGTTGTTTTCGACACAGTAATTAAAGATTTAACAAGAAATGCGCCGGCAATAAATATTTGTAATAATAATTATTATATTTCATTGAAGGCTTATCCAATTTTCCATCATTAAATGAAATCCGAGAGCGTAAATTAAAATGGTAAAATGTAATAATCACCTGTAATTGTGCGGCTAATTATATGAAATTCAGTCTTTTATATTTTTTGTATGTATTGTTTTTATATTATGCTAGAGTAACTTTTAAATGGAGACAAAAAAGTGATTTTTACGTTATTAGTCACGCTTCCGTTTTTTTCTAAATTCTTTACTGAGTATTAACAATCTGAGTTGTGTGATATTTAAAACACACTTTTATTAAAATAAATAAAGGCAAATGAGCAAGGCCTTAAAGATAGTTGTGGCTACACCCAACGTTTATTTTAAAGCCTATTTCTTATATATTGCAATAGAAAAAAAACGAGGAGGTACTCTTCATGAAATTATTTCTAGTTCATATATTTTTTTAAAGTAACCTTTTAAAGTAAATAAATCATTAATTTAATTTTACACATTGTTTCAAGATAGTCACGTTATTATATCATTATTAGTGTAATTCAGTAGCAGGTAGAGCATGTTTATATTCCAGTCATCTCAATACATTCACACTGGGAATGTTAATTGGCCAAGAAACTGCATTCGGTCGTATCTAAGCGAGAGTTGTAGAAATGCATCCGTGGAATTTTTACACGACACGAGTGAGCTTGAGAATGAATCAAACTATTGCAAGTTGTAACAAATAAATTTTTACACGACACGAGTGAGCTTGAGAATGAATCAAACTATTGCAAGTTGTAACAAATAAATACTTATCGTCAAATATTATTAAATATAAATTAAATTCGACTTCCGAAGGCTTCTTGAGACTTTCAGAAAGAGTCTAGGTAATAATCTCATAGTCACATGGTTATTCATAATTGTTGTATGAATATTTTTTTTTTTTAAATATGCAATTTGTTGATTGCTCGCTGGATTATTGAGACGATTTTTGAGGCGTAGCGTTTATGCTGGTGGTAAAATATTTAAAAATACGTGGAGTATTTTTCGTTTAGTATTGTTGTATATAGCGCATGGCATGCATTGACAGTGACTTTGATGCCAAGTGGCGTACTGCATGCGGCAGGTGAGGTGCATTTGTCGAGATTCTCAGCAGGGGATTACAAGGTATTCACCCGCCGCCACTGAGCCGGCGCATATTTATAATGCTGCCAAGTTAACACACTGAGGCGAATAAATGAAATATAAATCGAAAAAAAATAACTACGATATTTTTCGGGCATACAGTTTACTGTACAAATCAGCTGTGAACATTAACAAAAATAAATCAAAAAATCAAAACTGCTATTATTATATTTTATATACTGGCGCATATTTATAATTTAAGCTTTCACACCGAGGGCGAATAAATGATTTATAAATCGGAAAAAAAGCATTCCTTCATATTTTTTTTTACAGGTTTACAGTTTACTGAACACTTCAGCTGTTGTGTGTAATTGTAAATATTTATGAAAATAAAAAAAAACAAAGCATAAATTAATGCTGAATACAAATGCTGTAACATAGCCAACAACCATACGATAATTAGCCAGTTATTAAGGGAGCAAAAAAAAAACGCCATTGGCTAGGTAGAAAGTTTGAGATTGAAATAATTATATATCTGTGATATATCATTTAAAATAATTTTTTATAAGACTAACAAATAAGGATACAAAAAATATAAAATTATTATATTTTACGGTAAATTTACAAGTTAAAAGAACGAACAAAAAAAATGTTTTTTCAGAGAGTATGTCTAATATTTTTTTAAATATAAAATGTTTTATTTGACAAGACATAACTAAGCCTAACGAAGCCAATTCATATTAACATTTCTTAAGTTGTTAATATGCATATAAAGATTGTTATTGTTAATTTAATCATTATAACTTATAGAAATGGCTATAACAAAGTAGAATTTAAAGAAAAGTTTCCCTTACAGAAGCTCGGCAGTAGTGCGAATACTTCGGCGTTCTCGGATCATAAATTTTAAGAGCCTGGTCTCTAGATTTTATTAGTTTTATGTCGGCCAGCTGGAGCAGTAAAAATCTAGTAATTAAAAGCCTCATAATCTAACGCCGCCATTTAAAAAATACTTTTTATTTCCTTGTTATATATTATTTGTGTTTTTATATAATGGCTCGGTTAAAAGACCGGCCTATATGAGTTGCAACACAAGCGACATGTGAGTTTGACAGTGCTTCATTCAGTTCTTCATCAAGTGCCTCTTCTCAGAGGAGGTTTGCGACCATTTCACTGAGCATATACTCATGCTGAGCCAATGTTCATGGCTTTCTAAGGGGAAAATAGTGTAGTGAGTCTCCGGGTCCTTCTACACCATTAGCTGATTACTTGTTGGTTATTTTTGCAGTATTTTTGTCTCGATAGGTCAGTGGTTCCAATGGTCGACATGTCATTTCTCTTAAAAGTCTATAAACGCTTAGGAAACTATCAAATGGACATTTTTTTTTCCCCAGTTTGCATCTATGATCAAACCACAATCACCCGTAAAATTTTCATTTTAAATTATTTTATTATATTTAGAATATTCACATGCTTGGTTATGTCTATGAAAGCAATGGTCCAATAAAACAATGGTTTTATCTTTGTAAGCTAATCATAAATATAATAACGTGGTAAAATAAATATCTATGGCATCGATAAACGCATAATATTCCAAATTTTATCAATAGATAATAAAGATACATAGAATGCTTTTACGTTAAATTAATAAAATAAAGATGAAGTATGACTATGTTTTAGTAAACGACACAAGGAAAATGTTAATATGATTAGGCATATTTTTTCACACATTCAAAATGATTAAATAAACTCTCAGAAAAATATCACCGTGACTTGCGTGGGATTCGAACCCACATCCCCAAGCTTACATGGCCGATGCATTATCCAATTATGCTAACGAAAAGTTTTAACAATCATAATCTACATATTAACCAATGTAGCAATGTAATAAAAATGCACTCGATTGACGTTCAATCCACAAAATAGACATATACAAGGATAATGCTTAGAGTAACTTAATGACAGTAAAAAAAATATTATTGATAATTGGAAATGTAGATAATGATATACGATATCTACATTCAACAAATATAGATAGCTAAAGATTTTTATTTTTTTCATTTTTGTTAGCGCTTTCGGCTTTCAAGGGATTTTTCAGACACACACCCACCTGCTTCATACTTGGTTTTATAATATAAAGTTTTAAAAATACGTAGATACGCGTATCTCTATTGTTTAATATCGAGTGAATAAAATATCATTCGAAATGCAGGACGCATCAGAGATACAAGAGTGCATCATTTACGAGCGCGTCCGCGTAAATAACTGCTTGGGGCTGTGGACCAAGTATTAACGCCGCGGGGTGCGCCGGGATAGCAAAAATCGCTCATAAAAGCTACCAGGGTGAATGCGGATAACTGGGGGTTGAGTTACGACCCTCTCACTGTGCTCGCCCCGAGCCAGGGGCGGCGGAAAACCCGATGCAAATTTTGCACCGTATCAATTTTTGCGATTGATCTGCGAGCTTTGACGCGAGAATGACGCTTTTCGAAAAATTTTCACATGGCGTTGCAGCTCACAAAAAAAAAAGCTGTTAAAAAAACATAAACGATCTTAATTCGCTACATCGAAGTTAGTATTAAAAAAAATAATATTATGGAAATTAAATTATACTTTGCTTTTAATTAAAAATTTTCTAAAAAAAAACAAAAGGTGTCATATAATTTTTAATTTTTGTTGTAGTTGACTAACATTCAATAATTCAACATTTAATATACAAATATAAATGATAAACATTGTGATTAGCAATATATTTTATTTAAAATTTAAAAAAATATTAAAGTAGAAAATATTATCTTATGCAGATTTCACACGTCCGTTTATTTTGGAACGCAAAAGCAGAACACCATTGGTTAGTCTTTTTTTTATTGATTTTTTTAAATTTATCGATTAGTTACTTCTGTGATCCTTAATTAATTAATGTATTAAATCATATAGAAAAACCTACGGATTTGTGATTATTTTTAAAAATGACGCTGTATCGATGTTTACAACATTTCACACGCATTATCTTTATTTAAGTGTGAATAATCTAATTGTGATTTAAGCTTCATTAATTTAAGTACTAATTCATAAAATAAAATAATAAATTTGTGATCATATTTTTAAAACTTATGGAGTGTCAATGGTTGTTATATTTCACATGCTATATCTTTATGCAAGTGCTTATAATAAATGTTACGAAAAACAATAAAAAAAAAACCTAAAATATGTCATAAATACGGATCATTTATCATTGTCCACTAGTAGAAGAAACGGTTCTAAATTATTATAGTTCAGTAAACAACCCAACCGAGGTGGTTAACCCCTAGGGCAGGGGATCTGAAACTCTGGTTTACTGCAACCCCAAGAAACGGGGGGCAAAACAATCGTACGAAATAGTTTCCATTGTATATTTTTTGTTAGAAATATATTTTAAGCCGTAAATACAAAGCATATTATTATTTTCTTATATTCATGTTTGATATGAACAAAATTAAGAATATCAGTTGTATAGAAATACAAAATGGAATACACAGATCCCGAATGGTAAAGATCAAAAAGTTTAAACGCTTCTGGGAATAAGGGCATAAAAAGAGCACCCCTCGGCAAGACTTTTTTTTTAACCTCCTGAAGCTTTACGACATCCTTGGTATTCTGTCATACTCACTCGTAAAGTATGCATTCTGTTTTGATGTCAAATTAATCGGCCGTGAAAATATCACCCAAGAGCTCAACAGACCGCTTTGGGCTTAGATGTATTGCTATGAAAAAAGACATAAAATTTTCTACCGGATATGCGTTTCAGTGTATTGTAAAAAATCTACGCTTCGCTTCCCATACATTATTTTAAATATAAACACTTGAAAAGCATTATCTAAAATATTTATAATTTTTTCATGTTGGTAAGATGTAGCTACAAATATTATTTTTGAAGGACTGTGAAGGATAACAATGCTATGGTGTGTACCGCAGCGATTTAGTAATTTATCTTTGATTACAAATATATACTAAAAATAAATTATCCCCTGCAAATCTTTGTCGCTTATATAAAAAAGGTGAACTTCAAAGTATAGCCTATTAATAAAGCTGCTATTTTTTAAACTATTTATTGTTGATTACACGCAACTGCTCTCTAAAAAAAGTTCCAATGATATATTTATAAATTATATTCAAATGGTTTCATGAGATATTTTATGAAAATATATCAATAACTCATGAAAACGGTTTCGAATTTAGTGGTCAAATTATACGATTGATTTTTTTTTAATAATTCAACAAAACACGTATACGTATAAGCCAACGTTTTTTTTATTATCTCACAAACCATGTAAATATCTATGTGTATTTTACAGCCGGGATTGAATCGGCTTACCTCGGATCAGGCTAGCCCCTCGCAACATTATTTCGTTAATGGCAAAACATTGTAACTCTTATATGGCTTGTTACATTGTGTGTTCACCCCCGATGACTGGGGTGGGAAGGCAAAGTGCTAAGTCATCGATATAAGTCAATCTATAAATATCGCACGGTAATATGTATTATAGATTTAAAATTGCGGTCAATCGGTGAGCTAGTTTATTTTCCAGCAAATTGCCTCTAGACTGATAGAAAGAAATGCTTTTTGAAAACAGCCCCATGATGAAGCTTTTCTGTGATTAGTCTCTATAAAATAGAACTTTGGAGATGTAGCCAGCCTAGTTTGATCAGATAATCTAACCAAACAAAGGTTACATATTATAAATATATATGTATGGCGATATTTTTCCAAAAATAAAAAGGTAGTATTACTTGCGTAATAAGCAGCTTCATCCGGTCAGCTGTTCTTTGACATGTATTGCTTGTACATGTACCTGCTTTTTAGAAGCAGCCGTATAACAAATTTTAAATAACCACACACAAATGATTTGCTGGGGTCATTATCTTCTCACGCTTTCCCTACTTACAGTGGCTACCATCAGGTTAAAGCTCTAAAAAAAATTGATGGCTTAACGATTACTTTTCGAACATCTGCTGCAAAAAACAATGACTCTAAGCATGACTCTTAAGGTACAAATTATAAATAATTCTCGCCTCTGAGGTATTGCGTTGTTAACAACCTATTTTTACAGATGGTCGATAGTTTGAGATCTCGCGGAGATATTTCCATTTAGCCGTCAAGCAGGTGCATTAATTATCATCTTTGAGTATATATATATATATATATATATATATATATATATATATATATATATATATATTAATTAGATTCGTTTAGTTTTACACTAAGGGTATCAGAATTTTCGCGGTAAAAATCTAGAGAAATTGGTACGGACAGTATAAAAACGTAACTCGTATTTCGTATGTAGTAATTTTTTTTTTTTACATAAGTAATTAACGTTAAAAATACGCTTTTAGCTAGGTACCGTTGGGTTGTCGATAGTGTCGTACGATTGGGTTATATTATATGTAGCAGTGTGTGTGGTAAGGCCAAGCTTTTTATTATAATATAAATATGCTTTGATTTTTTTATAAGTCTTAACACGATGCATACAGTCTTAATACCAAAAATATACTGCATTATCATTCATCTTTACATATAGTGCTTGCCCTCATCGCACGTCACTGGCAGGCTTATACAGTCGTAAATAGGCCCATGCTGAAAAACGAGAGATGCCTCGAGGCGAGTCGGTGGAATCTGCTCGACGTGTTGTAGGCTTTGCAAAAAACCCACCCCTCTTTCACCGTGTCGGCCAATCACCACTTGAGAATCCCGCGAGTTATCTTTTCAAAGAACACGTGAATTGAAAACTAAAACCCGGCAATACCAAGGAACGTTTTTTTCCCTCACGTTTTTTTTAATGGACGACGAAGGCTTTATGTATATTTTTAACTTTAATTTGACCGGAATTGACGTCTGCCTAGAAAAATGTTATACTCGATTAAACATATTTTTAAATAGTTTTTAAAATTATTATGATTATTTTTTGAAATTGTGGCTCAGTAGCCCAAAACGGCCTACTCACAATACATGCTACAGTAATACTCCGCTTTACGCGACCCCGATATGCGCGGTTTCACTTTGACGCAAATTTCAAATTTCGCGTTAAAATGCCTCGCATTACGCGAATTTCTTATTTTTAAGAATGTGTATGAACAGATTGTAGTCATTGACGTCTCTTAACAATAAAAAAACAGCGTTGGGTGTTATGAACGTATTTTACAAGAGCGTAAAAGAAACGCTACCCAAAAGACAATAGATGTATTTTACAGTAAAAAAAACATGTAATACTGCATAAAGTGTTCCGAGAATTAAAGTGATTGATTCAAATGATTCGTATTTTTTTGTATTAAGTTTTGACTATGTATGTATGTTTAATCGTAAACCCCGATATGCGCGAATTTCACTAAACGAGATTTTTTTCGGAACGTATCCCTCGCGTAAAGCGAGGTATTACTGTATATGTCTTTTTTAATTATTATTAAAGAATATGTTTACTTGTTACTTCTTTTTTTTCCTAAGCTTCTTTAGCATTATATTAAATACTGCTAAAAAGATTACTATTTTTGAATTTTGTTTAAAAAGTGTTTAAAAACGTATTATTTTGATATTATGAAATAATACCCCTTAAATATATTTAAGCATGCAAATGCTTATCAGATTTTTCAAAAAAAATACAAATTTATTTATATAATACTCACGTGGCAATGTTTTAAATTAAATACTTGTGTGGTTTTTCAAAATGGTAATTTTTTATATTGGTGACCGGTTTCGTCAACCGTGAAAGTGATTGATTCAAATGATTCGTATTTTTTTATATTAAGTTTTGACTGCGTATGTATGTTCAATTGTAAGCCGATTTTTTCCGGGGTATTACTGTATATAATAGTAGACAATTCAATTAAATTGAGAGTGAATCAATACGGCACAAATATATATTTATTTTAATATTTAAAATCCCAGCGCAAGCATATCCAATTTCGTTGAAGTGTTTCCGAGCGGGGCGCCACGCACGGGGCGGCCGGCGCCGATGGTAAAATAAAGGTGCCACAACAATAGGTGAGTGGAATAAAATACAGGTAACTGTCTGGCCTAATGATATACATCACTCCGAGCGCGGTGACTCACCCCCCCGGCCCCCGCCAATGGGCTCTCTGCTCGCCGCGGACACGCCCCTCCCCCTCCAGGCGCACGCCCGCACCCCGCACCCCGCACACCACTGCGTCTATCTTTATACCTACCATTTTTTATAGACCTACCTAGCGCCTTGTTGGACTATTCACTATACGACCGTACCTGCAGCAATCCATAACTGTTTGTAACATTTCTACAAAAAAAAAAAAAAAACATTATTTACTAACCGAAAATTTTTACGTCCTTTTCCTGCATATGATTTTTCAAAATAATTACCTAAGTATTGGTTGATTGCAAATCGTGTCACGGCGTGATTGGAAGGCTTTCAATATCGACCCCCAGCGAAAAATTTATTTGGGGGTCAACGAACTGTAAATAGGGGTCTACGAGAGTGGATCCCATTTATGCAGGTCATCACCAAAATTTAGGCATTCTGTAAATATGTCGATTTTTTTATTGAACGTATTTATTATTACCCATTACGGGTTATTACTAATATGATTAGGCACATTAGTTCATATATAGAAGATGATTCAAAGAAACTCTCGTGTGGGATTTGAACCCACATCCCCTGGCTTACGTAGCCGGTGTACTAACCCTTGTACTAACGAATCACTTCTGTTTATCGAGAATTTTTAACAATCATACTCTACATATGAACCAATGTGCCCAGGCCAACCAATATTTTTCTGAGAGTTTCTTTAAATCATCTTCTATAGATGAACTAATGTGCCTAATCACATTATGTAAATGTCATAATTGAACACAGATTGAACCTATGTACTTACATAAAAAGGTTTTTGATAGCTTATCTATCTTATACCACATGGAAAAGGGTTTCAGTGCAGTTGTCAACCTTCTTACAAAAAAAAATGAAATAGTTATTCAAAGTTTACATACCGACATAAAATATGGCGCACCCTGTATATCAGATGTCAAAAGTATGTTTGAAGATGATGAATTTGCAAAAAATCAGTATTAGCAAGGCAGGGGTCTACGAAAAACAGGAAAACTCGACAAGGGATCAACGGGACAAAATAGTTTGGGAGCCTGTGCTTTAGATCACGGATGGTTAAACCGCTGCCCGCGGAGCATATGCAAAATATATATATATGCATATGTTTTACATAACATATTTGGACAAAGAGAAATATCCTGCATTATACAAACATGCTCTATCGATGATTTCGCTATTTGGACGTGTGAACAGCTTTTTACTCGAATGAAGCATATTAAATCTCATATGAGAAAACTGTTTGCGTGTAGCAACAAGACTCAGACGTCTTACTAAAATTTATTATATTTTGTTTATTTTTTATTACTATTTTTTGTTTATTTTTTATTACTATTTTTTGTATTGCCTGAATCTTATCTAACAAATATGTTTGATTCACATTTTTGTTGTATCTTCTTCAAAAACACTACATTTCTTGCTTGCTTTGTATATTGAATGAAATTTTGTTGTACGGCCCGGTAGGAAATCTCATTTCCTTAATCTGGCCCGGCTTCTGAAAAAGGTTGGCTACCCGTGCTTTATAGATGATCTTTTTATAAATGTCCTCCTAACGCTGAACACAACTGACAACTGAATGGTAACTAGCCAATAGCGTTAGTTACCTTTTGCGCTCTTTACTTAGGCTTAACCATACAAATACCCAATAAAGGGACGCTATGGGAAAATTGCACATCGGTTTCAGGTTGTGTGGCTGCTTCAACCAAAAACAACCGTTCTTTTGCTCATAGCAGCCCACATGCGTTACAATATATCCGCCAACTGAAAGGTGATTAAATAATACCTACATCGAGTTATACTTGTTTTTTTATAGTTTTATTTAAGGTTGCTAGTGCGTAGGCAGCTTTACGGCCATATTTACTTTATTTGAAAAAAGCAACCATATATCATTGATACCAAAAAAAAAAAATCTAGATTACAACTTATTATTTTTTAAAGTCACGTGACTTTTACGTTACATTTTTAAGTAGATCAAATTTAAGTGTGATAAAACAAAATGTTAATAAATTATAAATATATATACATATATATTGATATCATCCTAATCTACACTGAAAGCTTAGCTATATATTTTAATTCAGTACACGATTAATGATCTGCAATTTTTAATACAAACTGCATACACGTGGGTATAAATTTAAATGATTTTATTATACTTTTCCAGAATATCTATGAGGATAATTATAAGTACTATTTCACTGTGGATTGTGATAAAATTATTTCAAAGTATGTTTACCAATAAAAAAATAACTTCGAATTGAATAAAGCTTCGTGCCCTTTTGGTACAAAAATGCAGCAAAACAACTCCCGAGTTAAATTGGTGTGAGAATAAAAAGTGCTTTGTGTTAGATGGTGTGGACTGGAAAATGATACCTCTTGTAATGGACTGGATCAAAGTTAACAATACAAGTGGGATGCCGAATAAGGTCATTGTTGAAAACAATGCACGCGTTTCTTGCTTCTTCTTGTATGAAAAAAATCCGTCAATATCGGAACGCAACATTTACAGACGGCCTACATAAATATTTTCTCGCTGTATCTAAACCTCAAGAGTATTTTTTAAATATAAAAAAAACTTCATATAAAATAAAACATCATATACTAAGTATGTATTCAACACTACAACAGTTTAAAAATTATCAAACCATAACCGTTTTCTTACAGAAGCAACATAAAATAAACTTGCTGCAATTATTTTGTTTTTACAGGTAAAATATGAATAAACATTAAAAGTGTACATAGTTAAAACAAACTGATATTATATGGAAAATAATCAATTGTTATGTTTTATATCTTATGACAATAGAAAATGTAATATATAATTTATATACACAGTATAAAAAAGTCAAAAGATCGGTTTGTTTAATAATTCATTTGAAACCAAATAATTCTAATAACATATTTTTTTAAATTTATTCACAAAACAGCTTTTAGATATTAATATTTTTATTAAAATTCATTCGTTACAAATATAAAGTTATTTATACGTCGAAACTTAATCTCCGATATTTAAACCGGGGATATTTCTTTGATTTGAATAATTAATACTATTAATATTAAATTAGCGGTTACTCAAAAAACTAACTGGAGACTTTCAATTGTAAAGTTTTTTTATTATTTTATGAAACCATAAACTGGAAGCGCATTTCTACAGAAAATAGCAATAACAATGAACATAAAATAAAATATTGTTAAGTTTCAATATCTAAAAAATCGTAACGCAAGATTTTAAGACTCTTTGTATGAAGAAATATTATATTTTAAGTATACCGTCGCTTTAAGCACAGTAATAATAATACAATAATTATATTAAAAAAATATTTTATTAAAAACATATTTTTTTTTAGAATCTGCAAAAATATATTTTATTAACTGCTGAAGGTGCTTTATTTATTCTATAACAAGAGTATTATTTTATGTATCCAGATGACTTGAATATAACGATTCGTGGCTTTCTTTATAGTATAACTTTATAGTATTTTCCGTTTATATAACTGATGAAGTGTTTTTTTTGTCTCCAGCCTCCTTGGAGACTCTGCTGGAGAACTGCCACAGACTCCTCGAGAAGTTCCACTACTCGTGGGAGATGATGCCGCTCATGTACGCCATTCTCAAGGACGCGCACAGTGACCTGGACGAGGCTTCGCGGAGGATAGACGAAGGTGAGTAGGCATGAACCTTTTAAAAACCTTTTTATCGTTTCGTCTATTACAAAAATGTTTCGTCATGCAAAAAAAAAATCATTTTTCCTAAAGCCTGAAGAAAATGATTACTTAATTTACAGCTGATGCAGCGGTCTATGTCACCTTACAATTTATACTATTTATATATCAAGTTTAATTTCTTAGTGTTTATTAGTTATGACTGAAAGTACTAGGAGGAATTCCACTATAATATTCTGACAAGTTGACGAAACTAATTGGATTGTTGAATCAAAATTGGAAACCACAATAATTAATTTAATTTATTCGATCTGATTTGATAGGCGCAAAATTTTAATATATATATATAATAAATAAATCCAAGTGTTTGTGTCTGTACGAAATCGATTTGTTTCCGAAGTTATTGAGTGGAAGATGATTTTAGCACAAATATATTGCGTCGTGCATCTCTCGGTCCCGACCTTGGAAAATCACTTTGACGAGTCTAGATTTCAGGGTCAGACCCGACGGCTCAATCGGAATTCCTGTGTTGCCTGCCTCTCCTTTTTGTTCCGAAGGCTCCAAATAGATACCGGGCGTTCCATAAATATTGTATCTGGATCGGAATCCAAGCAAACATTTCGCCCTCAGAAAAATACAACGAAAAAATAAATGCGTTTAAGTTATTATCGTGTGTTGAATATGCTGAAAATATTATTTTGATTTATATCTTAATACAAATTATACAGGGTTTATAAACTGACTAAAAATATTTATATATTAAACCGACAAATGTTTGATCTTCTAGGGATGCCACAAGTTTCATGTAATATGTCTGTTTTGTATGACCAATATTTTATTGATTTAAAATACAATGGTTGGTCATTGTGTCGATGCGTCTTACTCAGTACATTAATTGAACAATTATATTAAATTCTTAAACTTTTTCCCATACTTAACTTATTTAATAACTTATAAAACTTTCACGTGTTATTCATTGTTATACATTTTTTAAGAGTGCAAGAATTTTTTCTATTTAACAATAAAAGCACTTTACACACACTACGACATAATTGAATACCCCTTTATTTGGTGGTTTAGTTACTATTTGTCAGTCGTATCGCAGTGTGTGTAGAGGAGCATTGTCTAGTCATCAAATATTCATGATTGTACTCAAATATCAATTAATATTAAACAAAGTTTCAGGGTTATGATGCGTAATAAATCGCCATGATATCTAAGACATAGGTGCTCGTTTAAATTCTACCTGTGTTTCAAGATATCTTTATAAGATTTCTGTTTTTGTTATTAGCACAATACACCTGCACAGATGCCAAGTGCGGGCATATTGCATATTCATGTGTTTGCAGCGTTTTGCGACTTGCTTGCTCTCGTTGATGATGATGTATAGCTGCGTTTCTTCTTCCACAGGGAAATGGGTGATAAACGAATACGCCCGGCAGAACAACCTCAACATGTTTGACGGCGTGGAGCTGAGGAACTCGACGCGACAGTACGGATAAATACAATACGTTCACATTCTCCACACTCTCCCCCCCTGCTGCTGCGCAAATCCCTTTTAATTTCCAGCCGATTATCGACAGTAATGCTACTTACTGGCAGCTTTTCAGCGGATCCTTAACGCGATCACCATGAGCATAATCGTTAACTCGATCGTTTAAAAAAATAATCATTAAAGTATGTTCGGATAGTAAAATTAAATAATCGTATTGAAATATGAGAAAACTGCTGTTGCAAAAAAATTAAAAAAACATGTACTATTTAGAATCACAGTTTTCATACAATTAATAAAAAAACACTATTATAATACAATTCAGAGAAAAAAAGCAGACTTTTTTTATTAAAATTTTTTCAATCCCATATGGTTTCAATTTGATCTATTACTAGAACCATACGCCTATTTTAATGTAATATTCGAATCGAGTCTGTAAATATTCCCATTGGTGATTCGTAACGTTAACTATAAGAGCGCTTGCGTATTTTTACACGTAGAACTGATACAAGAAAATAGTATACAAAATTCTCAATCAAAAGGATATCTTGATTCTTGCATGCCTTTAAATATTCATGGATGCAGGAATATTTGAAAAATTGATTCATATGTGATTGTCTAGTTTATATGTACATATGTATCTTATGAATCATTAACAGTTTTTTTTTAGCTTAACGTATATTAGAAATATTCGATTAGTTCAAATGTAAATTTCATATTATCATAGTTATCCGAATGTTAGTTTAGACCGTATTAATTTTTTGTATTATTTTCTTACATAGGTGCATTAAATTTTGTATACTATTTTTACAAAAAATACACTCATCAATCAATCGTCAATGTTTTCAATGGTATTTTTTTCTGCAAATTTCACAACCGCACTGCTTATTAAAAAAAAATTATGAGATTAGATGCTATAGATATTAAATTATTATTTTCACAAAACTCTATGTTTATTTAAAAAAAATTATATATATAATAATTTGACAAGATTTATTCTTTACTCAAACCAAAAAAAAATACGCTAAATACTTTCAATCGCGCAAATTATTATCTAGTTTCATCGTTTTTAAAATTGCACTTTAATTACTCCTAGATCCTTTGTTATAATTATAAATTTTAGAAAAACTACTAAACAAATTTATTTAATTTTTTGGTGTAGTAAAATTAAAAATCCAGTTGAAAAGCTTGTGGTATTTATCATTGGGAACATTGAAAATAATATTTTTTTTTTTACAAGTTTTGGGCAATATTATTCTTGATGTTCAATTTTTTGAAAATTAATATTGTTATATGTTAATTTTTATTTAACTATGTTTATTGCGTTCATTACACAATATTGCTCAACGCTTGTTATGTTATGTAAAAAGTTGTTATTTGCGTAGTTTCTAAGCTAACGAAATATATAATTTAGAAACATTAACAGTTGTATTATATACACTTATATGGATGTCGGATATTTTTAATTACATATATTATTTATAATTTTTTTATTTATTTGATTGTTTAGCTTTTTAAAGGTAACTAAAAATGTTATGATTTTGAATTTTTTTTATCATAAACGATATCGATTATTTGCTATTTTTTAAAAAATAATAAACAGCTTTTACATTAAAGGTAAGTATTTTGTATTAAATAATATATCAACTATTAATATTATTAATTGTTTAAATTATTTTTTATCTTTTTCGAAGTAATGTAAACTTTTTATAACTTTTATTGGAATGGGCTTATTAATTACAAAAAAAACATTTATATATTTTGTATTTAGAGTAGTGCATGCATTAAAGTTTATATGTAAATCTTTATAATTCCTGCTTGTGAAATCCAATGCACAGCTGACAGTTCCTTCTATACTCTCGGGATATTTTTAAAACATTTTTATGAGTATATAATCACATTAAGAGTAAATTTATTGATTTAAAGCTATTACGAAGATTTAAAAAAAAAAATTTAAATGAAATACAAAAAATAACAAGAACGTAAAAATTTACCATAAATTTTTTGAAAATTCAGACTTCATATCGTTCATAAATCTTTTTCAAGAATTGAATAATATAAAACGGTTTTCACAAAATAGAAAAAAACATATATCTGCTACAATTTGTTGTCAACCAATAACTTGTTAACCAGAATTCGAAGTTATTTAGTAACAAGAGATTTCTTCACATAGATTCCCATAACAGATTTTCTAGGAACATATTTTATATGAAAACCTGTTTTGATAACGCAATGTAAAATAAATTAGTTTAAATATCACTTTCGTAAATTCTCATTTGTACTCTCATAAACTGACGTCCAGATTCTGATATTTTTATAAAAATTATAAAAATACTATTTCAATAAATTAAAATGTAATTTGTAAGCTTTATTAATTTTATTTCATGTAGTATGCACTCCAAATACTGATCGATAAAGCCACCTAGAATCGCTACGACGTCTTCTTTTATATTGTTTACTTAAGTCAAAACTTAAGTTATTGTGTTTTTATGGTAAACCATACAAACACAAATATAAAGGGACGCTATTGGCTGATTGCAAATTGGTTGCAAGTTGTGTGTAACCGACCTAGACAATTGCGTTATCGGTTGGTGGTCGACTTAAGTAGATAATACTAGAAGTAAATTTGATATAGCCTTCTCGATTTAAAGCCCAGAAAATATGCCTTGAGTACTTGATCCTATTTTTGTTCTGTCGCACATTTATATCCTCAGCATGATTGTTTTTTTTTATGTGGTGATCCTTGTTTTTGCTGTTAATTACATATATTTTTGTTTTCTAGTTCACAAGTAACATCGAGCATTACAATGTTGGAGGTAGGACCACAATTACACAGCGTCCTTTGCTAAGGTGTTTTCAATTTTGCAAAAATTTTTTTAAAAATAAGTTACAATTAAGGGTTTATTCCTAATATTTACATTTCTCGTTTATAAGCACCGCACCATATTTTTTTAAATGCCTTAACCAACAAGAATGCAAACGTGTAAAAAGTTGAATGATTCAAATTATGATTTATCTGTTTAGTTGATAATTTTGAACACACCTTCTTGAATGACTCTAGAAAAATTATTTTTATTCATATAATTCTTAAATAGGATGAATAGCTGCTACATTCATAACTGCAGAAGAAACAGGGACGATGTTTGAAAACATTTTTAACGAGATTATAAATAACCAATTGAAATTATTAGATATCACATAATATTTCAGCTGTTGCATGATTTGAGTCTATAGAAAATAAAGAAGCATTCTTATGTGTATAAATGTATAGACACTAGAACAAGAAAACAGAAAAATGTATTCAAATGTTGATGTCTTAGTTATTTGAAATATTTTGAAGTAAAATAGTATAAAAAATAGCTGATCTACTAAAACAAAACCGAAAGGTGGGATGCAAACAACCCTCTTCCAGCATCAAATATATTAAATATTTTTTATCATAATGAACTTATTCTTACAATCGAGAAATACTTGTGTGATATTAGATTTTTTAAATATTTATTTACATTAGAAAGAGCGATGAAAATGTTTTCAAATGACATCCCTAGAAGTATGAATGATAAAACTAAAGGACAAACTTAAGAAAAAATACGCGTGTAAGGTGACGGAAATTCTAATACTTATTTATAAAAATCGCAAAATCGCTTTTTTAACATCGCAAACAAATCAAACAATACACTTCTTTCCAAATAAATTAAATACCGAGAGACGGTAATAGATATTGCATGCATAATTTGGCAATACAAATCTGAGAGTTCGACATCCGAGAGTGGATATTCTCTTTGAATATTTCGCCGACGGTAATGTCCCTAAGCATTATTCATGACACGAGATGAGGCGATTTCTATTCAAGAATCGGATGGCAAGTCTTCAAGCATCTCGAGCACTTCTTGCAAACCGATCAGTGGTGTCAGTAAAGCAGCCTTTACAAGTTGCAACACAACGGACAGCCAAAGCGGTCTCTTATTTTTGATATTTCTTTTATAGTTTTGCCAAAAAAATAACGCAAAATGCGATGCTGTCGGATTATTACCGGTTGGTTGCCAGTTGTGCTGCAGTGTGCGTAGGCAGCTTAAGCGGATTTATTTTGGCTTCGAGATTTTGGGAACGAAAAAACGAACTTATTTTATGTTAATAATACATAATTTTTAATTATTTTACTAAATGTTTGCAGCTTTTTTCAAAAACATCAAGCTTATTACACGTTATATTCATTTTTTTAACACAACTATTCAAATAAAAATAGTATACTCAGATATCCTATTTTATATTATAAGCCCTTGTGGGTGCGTGTTGTACATTTTATTAAAATTATTTAAGACTAGTCTCCATGATTCACAAAGTTTTTTTTAAAAATAATTAGAGTAGTTAATTTTTGATGATTTCTTTTTTTTTTGTGTAGAGTTGCTTGAAATTTTCGGTACTCCGAGTTTCACTGCTGGGACTCCAAGAATTTTGACCTGAAACGTGGACTGAAAATTTCATTCAACGCTGCCAGGACCTACGATCATACCTAGTTTATTTTTCGTAGGTTAGATTTAAATAAACGATTTAGTTTGTTTCTTCGAAGGCTGGCAACACTCAGCCGGGTCCGCCACAGCCTCCCCGCCACCCCCTCGCCCGGATACAATGTAGGCTTTCGGCACATACACGAGCAGGAGTTTTGCACCTTCTGCATCGGAACCGGTTCCCTTACAATCCCGCGGCGGGTTCTTAAATGATTCCTTCCCGGCACGTACACACGCGCCTTTTGATTCCCAACTATTTATCTCCCGGAATGTCCTTCGCTTTTGACTGAAGACTTGATAATATTTAATTGAAACGCTCGCGCTCTAAATTGTACCTCCTCACGCAACCCGCTGAATCAAGCAATTAAGAGACGCAGTGTATTGTTTGGTTCAGTTTGCGATAGTATTTTTAATAAATATTTGTAGTATTTTAAACATGAATTATGCAACTATGAATGAATGACAAAAAACTATAATAAAAACACACAATAAAATAAAATATACCAGTAGTAAAATTACACCATAACACGTAATGGTAATATAAAAACTAACGTTATTTTGATAGCTTGTATTATTATTTGTAATATTTTGCTTTCAGTTCCTTTTCAGGTGTACTGATATATTACGTTTGATGTTTTTATTGGTGTTATAGATTGCGAATCAGCGGGGCGTACTGAAGGAGATGAACAGTTACTCCCAGGGGGGGCCATGACTGGACTTCTAACATAACGAGTCCTTCCACATTTCAAGACTTGGCTCTGAAAATGCGACATTTGTGTCTGTGAAAGTTATTGTTATTTATTTTTTTAATTATAAGTGCGCGACGCGAGACTCAACCCGTTGAATCAAATTATTTGATAATTTCATTCAAATGTTCAAAGTGATCTTAAAAGTATAAGTACTTAATAATAATTATTATTTATTTTTATGCGCTCTCTTGCAATTAAGTATCTGCTTTTTTAAGATGTTCCTTGTATGTCCGTGTAACACCCCCTTCTGTGTCAAATGCAGTATTAACTGTTGCGAAAACAAGTGGTTTTTTTTTCATGTTTAAATTTAATAATAATATACAGTGTATTTTTTAAACATGTCCCCCAGTGAATTTGAATTTTTTTGTTGTTTTTTTTTTGTGATTATGGTTGCGCTAGCGTCTGATTGATAGCTGCGATCTGCGTGCTTACACAGCGTGTCACGTGTCACGTGCTTCGGCGCCATTTTGAAGATATTTCCCGTCGATCTCTCTGCTTCTTGGCGTGTCCCTGGGATGCTCATCGATCGTCTCCAATATATGGCTGCTCGGGTGAGTAAATAGCTGCATATTCAATTATCTGTCCCAGAGCCCTAATAATAAATTGGAAAAGATGCAAGAGTGCAAAAAATAAACTTTAAGTTTAAAATAAATAAAAGACAATAAAATATCAACGGTTTATAATTATTTTCAAACTCTATGCATATTTGATATATATGACCTCAGCATTTAAAAATTAACTATTCATATTTGTTTATATTATTGATTAAGTGGTCTTGCATCTTGATCCTTCTCCTTCCCCATATAATAAAATTTATCCACTCCACTTGCATTTGCGCAATAGCGGCGATATTTCATTTACTTTTGCTAAGTTTTGCTATTTGATTTAATGTTACATAAACTTGCATAACAAAAAATATTTTTCAAAATTATATGTACAAATAAAATATAAATTGTTATTAGAAAATATTGTAGACCCTACACTTATTTTACGACGGATTTTTTTGTAGGCTACATATTATTTTAATAATAATTGTGTATCCAAAATATTTTTGCTTGCTTGCTATATTTTGTATTTTTGCATCAAATATTATTTCGGACTCCTTATTATTTTCTCAACTACTTTTGATACCCGGATGTAAGTTTGTGCACTGTGATAATTTTCAGCAAAAATGCACTCTCTTATCAAATTATCATTTAATAGCGTAATGATCTTTCAGCATTAATTTCCTTGTTTAAATACAAACAGGAAGTTAACCCTTTGAATAATATATAAATATTTTTATGTTTTTAAAAACCCTGAATGCATATATTGTCGCAATAATGTTGGTATATACAAAATCACGTTAGTCTCCAATAAGATTTATTTTCCGAAGTTTTTGGAGCAAATTTTTTTTTTTAAGTACTTGAATATTTAAATAATTAAAAAAATAACTATTCTGAATGTATTAAATTATTTAATATTAATTATTAATAATTAATATCCGCCGTGGCCCAGGGGCCCTATCCACGGACGCGGATGCGGCGGATACGCGGCTGGGAGCCTTTTGTTGCTTTAGGTATAATTTTCAAACAGTTAAACATTTTACTGCCCGGCCATCAGTGATTGTGGCGGCAATTTCCAATTTTTATTTTTATAGACGGTAATTGCACATTATAAAATATGTGAGAACGGGGAGGAAGGAGCCGTTTCACCCGACTCCGTTCACAGACGGGCGTCTGATCCGAGCCTAGTGTTTGATATTTTACTACATTGTGGATACAATGAAACGACGAAATAAATTCTCAATTTTTTTGTCATTAGATCAATTTCTAGTAGGGTAGGATTAATCGCTTGGTGCCTTGTAGATCTCTTGGCTTTTGATTATGCGGGTAGACTTTACATTTATACCAACACTCTCAAATGTGTGTCGAATCACACTCTATATTGATATTGTAATCAAGTTTTTTTTATTATATCATAAAAATTAAATAAAAGTACGCAAAAAAACTAATATATTTGTGTGAATGGCTTTAATTTGAAAAATACGCAATAAATTTAATATTAGTATTATGCAATGAAATGTTGAATATTTTCTAGGCCCCAGTGCTATTTGTCGTAAATATTAGTATTATACTGTTATTATGCATAAAATATATACTAGCATTATGTAGTTTAAGTATATTTACTGCTAAGTAAATATAGCGAAAGATAAGGTAGTCGTAAAAATAATTATAGAATACAACTTGATGGTTTCGACGAACGTAGAATTTTGCATATTTTCTTATAAATTCATTGGTAATAAAATAGACAAAAGAAAATCTATTGTTGTAAGGATGATAGTTTATTCTACATCTTTAGATATTTTAAAATTAATTAGTAATATAGTGACTGCTATATTTATATTTCAATCGTCAATTTGTAAAATCCATTCTGAAATATATAACGAAAATCGTGAATAGCAAAAACTTTTGCCTTAAAAATAAATTCAAACGAAGTCCTGACTAGCATTTTTTATGACCAATTATATTTTTAACCGAATTTTTAATGTGCCTTCTGTTTTATTATTTATGACTACAATGATGGGTGTTGTTTGTCGAACGTTAGAAAATGTATTTAATTTAACCGGACATAAAAAAAAAAAAAAAATTTAATTTCTGCAATGTTTTAGTACAAATTAATAAATTTAATTTACGATTCGTGGAACGGTGTAGTTTTGGAAAGAGTGGTTATTCAAAATATCTCGATTTTTTTGCTGTGACCTTAAATTTTTTATTAAAATATAACTGATTGATTAAGTTTGTAATGTAGTGTTTGTATAGTATTTCAAAATAAATAAAAAAATTGGTAAGGTGCGTGATATTCATTTTCCGATGGTTGCACCGATCGCCGGCCGCATCCATGAACGTGCAATGTGCATACGATAGTTGGGAAATTTACGATGCGGCTGTCATAAAACTGCAGCTTTACGTGTGTGTGTATATGTGTGTGTAGTATATGTGTGTGTGTCAGTCATAAAAATGCACTTCTGATGGCAACAATCAACAAAAATAACTATACAAACAACGCGGTAGGAAGGACTCCCGAGCTATGCGCCGGAGGTGGAGGAGATCCAGGCAAAACGGACAAAGCAAGGAATGATATTAAAAGCCTCTAAATTTATTTAATAAAATCTTATCAGCAGGGGAAAAAATGTTATTCACATCGGCATTAAATATTGCATCCTTACATATATTTTCATTTATGAACATATCAAGGATTTAAAATATAAAATATAGCATAAGACAAAATTGAAAATCAATAAATTTATCCATTCCAAACAATCCTAACAATGCACTAAAATATTTTTTTGTTTGAACTATTAGCGATCCTAACGTAATGGGTTGTTTACAACATTTAACGTGATTTTTATAATAGGGTTAATTATTGTGTGAATAAATCTTACGAAATTCAATGAAAAATAGGAATATATATTCATGGTTTAATTTATACAGTCTTGAAGAAAATCGTAAAAGCTATTCAGTTATTCATATATGTTGTTGTGCTACATAAGCTCTGGGTTGCATGTCAATATACAAATTAAATTTTTAACAATAAATTGTAAAGAAAATATATATCACAAAAGGTGTCGTAAGAAGAATGTGGAAATTTTTATTAATTTTATTATAAACTAAATGAAATGAATTATTCGGTTATCGCTGCCAAGCCAGTTTATTAAAGACGATTACTGAAAAATTATTATTTTTAAATAATGTTTTTTGTTGAATCATCGAGTTATACCACGCCATTAATAAAAATTGCTGTTTGCTTTGTTATGGTTGTCCACTGTGGCCTGTGTTCCCCTATTCTATACTAGCGGCCATTTTATGTCGGTCCAACTGGAAACCATCGTAAACATAATGAGTGCGCTGCGTTTTTTAGTTTGCAGTTTTATTATAGAAAAACATATGCTTTGTGCTAAATTTTTCCTTTTTTAATGATTTGAATTAAAATTTGATGCCTACGAACACCGGCTCGTAAAAATCCACACAACAGAGTCATGTCGAAATTAAATATGAAGTAAATTAGATTATATTTGTAGTATATTTTTTGTTTTTATTTTCTCTTGTCTCATATAAAATGTAGGCCTTTTCAAATATATTTCGCATACACAATATACAAAAATTATTTAAAATTAAGTATATTTCAATTTACATACTTTGCTCGTACCTATTATATTTAATTCAACTGAGAGGTGTGCGCTAATTTACGAAAAATAGCCTCTGAGAAAATAAACTTTTGTTGATTTTTATTAAATAATTTCAGAAAAATATTAGTTATTTTATTAGTGCTTACACTGATAAAAATGAAAATATTTGAATTAATATGTTTTAACATTTGATCCGTATATTTAAAATTTAAATGAATTTTAACAAAAGTGTAATAAACTGAATCCTTGAAAAATATTTTAAATACATTGGATTTATATATAGATATAGTACATTTCACTGAGTTCTAGGAATATTTTTTTTTATGTTAACACATAGTTTGCTTTTTGAGTCATTAGAATTAAATTAAAGCTTTTCAAGGCTGAATTCATTGCAGCTTTATAGTTATATTCAAATTAATAAATAATTATAGCACGTATAAGATTGGGCTCTTTTATTTAGGAAGATTTATTTTTACGTTAGGGGGATGAAGTTCTCAGCAAATATAAACTGGTTTGACTGTTTTTCCTAGCAACTGATCTGAATTTCAAACATTGAATAGAAAGTCCTTGCGAAGCCTTACGCAGAGTTTAATTCAATGCTACTTTATATATTTTTTTGTAATAGCTCCGAGCGTCTCCTGACCTATAATCTCGGTACCTCCTACTCGGGTTCCGCATTAAAACCAGATTTAAGAACAGCCATAATCGAAGAGATCCGTACGATAAAATTGATATCCATCAGACCTCACGCTTCCAGATAAGTGCACCACAAGTAACCTTTGCCTCTATACAAGCACATACATTTTCAATTTCAACTTACAGCTTACCATTGAGAATCTTTATTCGCCCGCTACTGTACAAGGTATCGGTAAGCCCACTGTATAATTTTTAATTTTCATACGATATTGATATTTACAATGATTTTCATACACAATATGAAGTTATTTTTTATGTGCTTCTTGTTCTATGCGCATCAAAAATAACATTTTAATCTCAATCAACCAAATAAAAATATATTAAAGCGTAATTTGAACAATTAGTCGGTTATAAATACTCGTAATAACTACTTGTTGTCGACATCGAGATTCCGACTTTAGGTCAGGGTGGAGCAAAAAGTAATAAAAACTATTACACATCGTAATTCAAAAGAATAAACGTCTACAACTCTAATAATAACTTTTGTACTGATACAGGTAAGAATTTATTATAATTATGCAATTTGAGTTAAATCGCCTACATCTTACGCCGGTTTAATTTCTATGACTACAAGCACTGTACTATATGATTATTTCACAGAGGTCATAGTCAATCGTATTATATACTATATGAATATATATATATTATTTATAAGAGTATTGAAAAATACATGAGTCCATAATTTAAGCTAGTTAGTCGGGGCAGGTCATCTGTAATTACCACATTAGGTGAAAATCGGGTAAATTAGGAGCCGAGGCTTCAGCATAATTTCTCACGTTTTCTGAATATATTAAGCAGTGTTTTGCGGAATTTTTGCATAAATTTCTCGTAAATTCACTCTAAATTCGTTGTTTTTATTCTATTGATTTTTGCTTAAAAGAAATTTTTACCCATTATGTTCTTGTTAACTAAGTGTATATTATTTTAGATCTCTCGTGCATGTAAAGCATGTGTGCAAGTAAAATCAAAGGAGTACTAGTGTTGAATCTTGTAATAAGTATAAAGCGAATTATTTATGACTATTGATCGTTTGATCCTGAAATTTAAATCCAAACTGATGTTTCAGTATAATAGACGATTTGTATTGACACTGCCTGTGTCGATACAAATCGCTGAAAATAAAAATTATTTTAAAACCGTACAAACTGATTTCAATGGGTTTCATATCAAAATGCAATTGAAGCTATTAAATGATATCTGAGTAATTATCTTTTTCTTTCGACTATTTCTATTTTGGCACACTGGCTTATTTTATTTGATATTTTAACAAGACGAACATTTCCTGGCACAGTGTTAGCAAACTCGCTTAATTAAACGTATGCCGAGTTAATTGTTCATGACAATGTAAATGAGGCAGAGTCAGGTACTTGTATTAACGCACTATCAATAGATCCAGCAGAACAATTACGTCTTTCATCAATACGTCACGTGTTCAACTCTACATGTTTTGTTGTCCGTCGTTCATTCTATTTGAAGTCTCTTTGAAGTTGGTTTTTTTATTTGTGAAAAGTATTGAAAGAACATACATAGTAAAGAGGTTCACTCAACTCAACTTGCTATCAGTCTTCAAGTGATATACGACGAGTACATAGATTTTTCGATAAATAAATATAATTTTAAAAATGTCTGTATGTTTTCTAATGATATATTAAAAACGTTTGTGTATATAAGCTTAATACTAATAAATATACATTTCGACTCTTTTGTACAGATCGGACAGGTAAAAAATTGAGTTTAGCGTAGTAGCCGGTTGAATCGGTTGTAAGTTAAATTCAGTATTATTAACTACCTCGTTATTGTCTGGATTACCATTAGTTACTGGCGGGCCAGTTGGCATATGTATATCAGAATCATTCCGCGGTCGAGCGCGGAAATCGAAATTGCTTGCAAAAAATGCAATCCACCGCAGCGACACGGAGCCGAGACAGTCAACGGCCTGTCGGGAAGGTCAGCCTGCGCCAAGATCCGACTATTCTCTGATAATTGCTTCTTCACAGATTGCATGGCTTCCACTGGGTCTTAAATAACACGGACGGTGCGTTTTGCGTCTCCCCCGGGGTAATTCTACCTCGCGGTAATTCTGCCCCGACTAACGACTGGCCCATCAGATCTCAGCCGGACACCCGATCAAATTATCAAGGGTGTGAGTGTCAAACTGTCTTATATATAAAAAAAATCTCATAAATTGATATACATTTCAATGCACTAAATAAAATAATTTGTGGCGTGTATTTACAGAACGTAAACTATTGAAATATTTTTACTATAACAATATCAGCCGAAGGCCATTTGGTACTTTCTATAACAAGTAACCCATCAGGAAATTTTAACACTGTTCATAGTATTATTGATATATTTTTTTAAGCATTAATTTTACCATGAATTATTAAAATTAACACCATCGTATTAAGAAAAAATTTGCCCATATATGACAACAAAACTATAACCGAAGTTTACGAAAACTTTTTAGTATGATGTTATATTCTGCTTAGCCTTGTTTTCATATTATTGACGGTTTCATTTTATATTGCAATTCAAGTATATCCGGGAAACATAAATAAAAGTATATTTTTCTTTTAAAATTATTTCAGAAATAGTAATAAGAGGGGTTTAAGTACTTTTTTGTTTTGCGGTCACGAAAGATGACCCCTCGGCGACCACGCATACGTCGATATTTATAAATTATTAACCATAATAACAGTCACTAAAGCGCACTGCACATGTGGCATCAAATTGCAACCAAAAAAAAATCACTTATTACGGTTTGCTGTTGCGATTTGTTGCCACGTGTGCAGTGTGCTTTAATGCATGCTAAAATATTTAATTTACAGCCGGTGTCATTTACTCCTGTAATACTATTGTATAAAAATAAATCAGAATTATTTAAATGCGGCTTACGCGCGTGTCGCCTCCAGCAAAGCACCTCCTCGGAGATTTTGCAAGGCATTCGCAAATATGAATATTATGCAAATTGATTCGGCCAGTTGTCGAACGCGCGTTCCCCCGGACAATAAGCGATCTATTAACCTTGCCAACACCGCGCCGGGGGTTCATTCCACTTCGTTACTCAAGAGGGTTGAACCCGGTGGGACGTCCCGGAATCTGATGATGAAGGACTCCCCGGCCCATCGAAGGCTTCGTTCTGCAGAGATTAAGTCGTGAACACCAGATTTTAAGATTCTGCCAATTCTGAGTTTTAAAATGACTGCTGTTACGTTGCTCTCTAAACCATCCCACACAACCGACAATCAAACGGCGATTAGTCACTAATTTATTAACCTTGCCAAAACCACGCCGGGGGTTCATTCCACTGTAAAGCACAAGAGTCGAGCTCGGTGGGATGTCCCGGAATCTGATGATGAAGGACTCGCCGGCCTATCGAAGGTTAAGTCGTGAAAATCAGATTTTAAGATCTTTCCGATCCTCAGAGCTTTAAACAATCGTGCTCTCGAATTCAATTTGTGGTGATAGGAAACGTTATGTTGCTCTTGAAAGCAGCTTAAACACGCTGAAACTGAATATAAAAAAACAAAGCAAATAAGACGTTATTGACTAATCATTGTTAACTTGCCAGTTGTATTGCAACGTGTGTAAGCAGATTCATTTAATTAATTATGACTTTGTTACTCCATATTTAAAACACTAATATGAATTGGCTGAAGCATTTTCAATTAAGATTAATGACACGATTTATCGGGAATGGATCGCAAAGATCTTTCAATCCTACCTGTTATAAAAAATATTTTTTAAAAATTATGCTTCAATTTTGCGTAAGTGTAAGTTCGAATTGTAATATATCTTTTATGTATGGTAATACTATTTTAGATTTAAAACTTTACTGGATATTTTAAAATGTGGGGCTTTTGTTTCCATTTTGCGTTGTTTCATGCTTTTATATTTGGTAGATTCTAGATACGGTTACGTACTTTCCATCAAGCGATTGCGTCGGTTTTTACGATCGCCGTAACCCGTGACTGTCGAGCAATTTTAACGTGGTAGTTTTTTTTTTATGTTATGTTTCGCTTACCGATACTGGCACTATTTTTAAATTTTTTCATTTAAAAAATCTATTTTTATGATAATAGAAAAATAAATTTGATCGCATGTTTTTGTTATGAATATTAAACCAAACAAATATTCTAATGTGGGATAAAAATTTTTAATGATTTGTTTTTGAGTATTTTTTTTATAAATAAATGAATGTTCATATCATAAGGAAAAATAAACTAAAAAAGCTAATTGATATCTCAATAGAGATTCGTCTCCCAGGCCAGGGATCGAATTGACGAATTTTCGGTCATAAGTCAACCATTGCAGTGCAAATAATAACTTTTAACATTGGCTCACATAATAAATCCACAAAATAACAAAGAAATTGTTAATAAACAATTACTCAAAGTTTTTCAAACATTTTTTCAAGACAAAATTTATTAACAAACAGCTTTTTTGTACAATACCAATACGGTTGTTTATTATAATAAAAAATATTTTTTTTAATTATTAAATATTGATATGCCTGTTTTTATTTTTTTGATAATTATTATGAATAGATTATAAATATTGGCAGTAACGGCCAATACTTTATAAAGCAATATTTTGTGTAAGTACGTAAATAGTTGTTTTTAAAACTGATAAAATTTAATTATAACATTTAACTTCCTCTCGATATGTCCATTATATGAAAACATTACAATTAAATTTAAATAAATTATTCTATACTATTTGATGATAAATTTTTAAAAATTTAATTACTATTCAAAGGCTTGTAGTCCGTTTTTGGAGGATGATTGATTAAACAATAGTGAATGATGAATTACACAGAACAGATTATGTGCATGTGTATTTTTGTCTCAAGCCTTTGGGATTTGAGACATAAATGCTATTTGAATAATTTTTTAAATTTATCTTTTTAATTGTTTGTATTTACATCTTGGTACTTGTGATGATTTGCCATAACTAGTATCTATAAATATAAATACACATACTTAAGTGTGTTTTAATCTATTTGGGTATAATTTTGGAATCTGAGCTTATAGAGATATTTTTATATTATATCTAAAATACGTATTGCTCTTTACCAACCCTGAATGCACTCAAAACGAATTGTATGGTTTATGTAAATTAGCATCTTTAACAACTTCACAAGGTAGATAAACACAGCACATTAACTAATAAAGCAAGTCCACAGTCGTGAATTCACCAGACACCTGCGTTTATAAATAATTGCCAAGTAAATGGGTCCAACAAATAAACCGGAACCCTTCAGCCTCGCAGCAATTATTTTCATATCGAAGCGTCGTTTGAAACGCGATCTCGAGGCCCAAGTATCTGTGGCACTGGAGTAGAAGAGATCTGCTTTGTACATTGAGCAACAACCCGGCACATGACTCAACACAGCAAGGTCGAGAGCGCCTTGGCTCTGGTCATGATCGAGTCTGCTGACACTGTCGGATGTTGCAATTTTCAATTGATCCTCTTGATTTTTAGTATGCCTTATACATCCAAGTAACTAACCTAACTTAGGCTTAATGAGAACTGCCATCCTGACGAAGAAATCAAAGTGAAAAATGAGACAGCAAGTGGTACATTCAACAGCTTGAGAAAAGTATTATGAGCCAGAGATATAACATTGAAACTTTGCTGGTGATTCACTAAATGATATATCGTCTCAGTTCTTCAATACGGAGTCGAGTCTTGGACACTTAAGACAGCTACAAAGCGAAAAATCGAGGTGACACAAATGTGGCTACAAACAAGAGAGTCAAAGCATGAAAACTACTGGCTATGCTAAAAAAGCGTAAGGTTTACAGTTTTGATATTATATCATATTTATCGTAATAATAAATATAGCATCATTTATCTGATAATTCATTTAAAATCGAAGGAAAAAGAAAATATAAATAAATTCAATGAAATGGTCACTGACCCTCTATGAGTAAGACTGACCAAATTTTTCAGAAAATCAATATTCAAATAACACGTAGACAACCTGCACATGAAAATTTGTAAATAAAAATTAATTTTAGTGAATCTTTTTTTAGGAAAAATGTTTTGAAAAATATTTCCATATTCAGCATGATTCATTGTCTCTATTAAACAAACTTGATCAAAATAAATAATGCGTGTTAAATTCTATTGAAATATTAAAACATGTTTACTCGGCCAGTTTCACCTAATCCTAAATAAAGCCTTGGTTGACATCGACGGTCAGATTTTTTCTTATTTTTATATGAATAATAATATTTATATATAATTGAGTTATTTCAGTGTCATATATTTCTCACTCGCTCACTCACGTGCAGAATATTATAACGTCTAAGGATATTAGGGATAACGCATAAGCAAATTGGATTACTATACAGTCTCATATTTCAAACATCCATGTCGCTTTAGTTGGATGCTTCAGTCTGTGTAAAGTAGTTATCGATTTTTACAGTTTTTTTTTTTGGTTGCATTTCACTTGTATTTTGGCTTTAGCTTCCGTGTCACTTGGCGCAGTTCCAAACAGAATAATGCACAAAACGATGCATTCTTTTATATGAATATCTTTGTATAAGTTCAAATTGATTTTAGAAGATTCAAAGCACCGCATATTTACATAATTCTTTAGTAATTTTTTCCCGAAAATGAAACCGATTTCTATTGATTAAAATCGGATATTGTAAGTATTAACATCAGTTATAAAAAAAACACTATTAGCGGTTTCGGAATTGCAATGTCTCTAGAGTTATTTCAGTATTTCTATTTATAGTGCAAGTAGCATAAATAGCAACCAAGACGCACGAGAATGCCTCTGGAGTGCAACACTGTTATGAAGAGGCACAATGTTTTATTTATAATATCACATTAGGCTTCAACAGCTGTTTGTTATACGTAACATACAACAAAAAAAAAAAACAAATTCAAAAGTAAAAATGTCATTCAAATTATTTTAAATAAAAATAAAAATTTTACACTTCACCACACAACAACGATTCTGAGTTATCATATAAACCCGACATTTTGTACATATAACCTTTACATAATTTATCGCTGAAGTGTTATTATAAGCTTCCATATTTTCTTTTTACGCGATATCAGTCACCGGAAGCAGAAACATATTAAAACATGCAAACATTTTCTACCGTCTCCGTAATGAAGCCTCAGTTCTTAGAAAAACACTCCAGCCTCCATACCTTGAGTCTAATCTAACCACAAATGTTTTGCAGCCACTCATACTCTCATCCATATTTTTAAGAAAAAAAAATATGTGTATAAAGTTTTTTATGGAAAATTTATTTTCATCGACATAATCGCGTGTTTATTGAACCCTTTCATGGCTTCGGCAAGTGATGTCTGTACGCGTTGCGAGAAACCCGGTGATTTGTAAATCATTTCAGTTCCAAGACAGATTCCATGTAAACGAAAACATTAAAGGAGTAAACCATCTGCTATGACGAATGTGAAATAATATTTGTGCATCGCTCCGGTTCCCCTTCAAGGCGATATACATTCGTGACTACAAGTGTGATTTGAATTTCACGGTAGAAACTGGTTTTCTTATGTATAATTTTGATTAAAAATTGTTTCTTATATTCAGGTATTACAATGTAAACATGAAATGAAGTAGATAACTGACATTTTTTAAATTAATTCATAAAATATATGAGTCTTGATGTGCAGTTGCATCGTCATTCGTCATTTGATCCACTTTAGACGATGTCCACCCCGGAAGTAGTACCACAGCGCTGCCCGGGGCCGACAGTAAAAAAAAAAAAAAAAAAAAAAAAAAAAAAAAAAGACGATGTCCACAAATCAACAGTGACCTTAAGGTCAATATTGCGCAATGTTGCTTGTTGCACTCGGTAGCTAAAATATTTGAAATGAATGCCTTTTAGTTTTAGTGGGTATTAGAAATATATTATAGAGACTGAATGATTGATGGTTTAATGTTTTGAGTATGTGTAATAACAGAAAATACAATTAATAATACTTCAAAATATTTTTAACTATACATCAATACTTTATTGATAATATCAATTGATTTTGAACTGAATTAAAATTGAATTTTAAAAAAACTATTATACATATATTTTTATCAAAATGTATGTTTTTGTAAATAATACAATTACGTAAAGAAAATCGTTAATTTTCTAAGGTAATTTTGTTAATGTTATAAAGAAGCAATGTTTTGGTTATCTTGTGTGTTGAGTGATTACAGAAAAGTTAACCAAATAAATCACCTAACTTTCCCATGATTTTTCAAAGCAGTGTGAGATAACGATGTTGATTTTTAGATATCAAGTAGCATTGTACACAGTGTACTTACAATCATATTTTATCTTATCACTTGATTATATTCCATTTCTATTCAATATTGAGATAAGTTAAAATGGGCTTTATAATAAGTCATAGAAACCCTTATAATCGATATTATTTTCGTATTTCGTGTTAAAATATGATCCTCACAAACCATATAATTTATTTTGAAATACATTTTCTGATGAAGGGTTTATTTTTTATGGTTTTTTATGATTCTCTGTATACTTATGCATGTTGAATATAACTATTTAATTTTTAATAAAGAAAATAATTTAATTTTCCATTAGTGTTATTTGTTTGATAATATTTGAATTCCAACAATAGTATATCAGTCCGCAGACAAGTTTTACCACAGAAGTATACATAACTTAAAATATTATTAAAATATAAGTTTTTATCATAAAAATAAGACACCATTTGATCGTAGTCTTTTCACACGAGACGCAGCAAGCAACACTCCATAGATGACCGTGAAAAGACGTTATCTAGTCTAGCCCAAGCATTTTCAATAATACCTACAAAAACGTATTGAAAACACAAATAATTACAAAAAAGCACTACTGATTTTTTTCTTTTAGCAAAACAGAGTTATAGAGTATAATTTACGTATTTTAAGTTAGTCTTGAAATGAACCTCGCATTCTAACAAACTCCAATCAGTCCGAGTAGTTTTATCTCGTTCCTTTATATCTCTTCTTCTAGAAACAAGTTGTCACAAGTCGTCAAGTTGCAAGATCCGCTCTGGAAGTATATAATATTTTAAAATAAAACGCATGAAAATATTTCAGTAATTTGTGATTAGACCTAAGTTTAATATTCAATATTCGTTGAAGCTTAAAGATTTTATAATGCAAGACAGTATTTGAGTATTTATTTTATTGAATATAACCAGAGCGGGTCGCCGCGTCGTCGTCTGTCTCCTCACAAGTGTATGAGCGTGTGAGTGTATGAGTGTGTGATTGTGTGAGTGTGTGAGTGTGTACGGCGAGTCCGTGTGAGTGCAGTGTTGCTATAAGCAGTCGCATTTCCCGGTGCAATAAATAATTTTCCGGTCGGAGAAGGACAAAGTGACTGCCAGCCATAAGAGGCGAATCGGAAAAATCTTTTACCCAAATAAATAATAAATTACTCATTATTTTAAGTACTTTGATTTCTCTATTTCCAACTAAAAACCAATCAATTAAAGTACATAATAAAAATAATCTAAATATAATACATTTTTTTTTGTTTTGTCTACTGAAACGTCTAGATATTATAGTTTTGCGTAAAAACATTTTAGTTTATTATCAATACTATTTATACTATTTGAGAGGCGAAATATCCTTCCCAATATGTGTTATTCAAAAATGCAGTGGATTAAAAGAAATTGACTCTCTCTTATCCTTTCTACGCAGTGCCATTGTCTAAAAAATATCGACTTTTTCTTCATCGATCTTGTTACTTTGTGTCCAGCAAGGCTTTCTGGTTAGCTAGGACCCGGATTCTAAAAAAATATTTACTGTGTACAGAAAGTAAACATGCTGGCCTTTGCACTACGAGGCTTTCCATTCTGGTTAACAAGATTGTATCATGCAGGTTAGATTAGGGAAAAATGATTCTCTATTATTGTCAATGCATAATGGCGAGGTTTGAACAACACAGTGGTGATTTCTAACAGTAAAATAATAGCAATCTAGAACCACAGTGGATGCGGCCTTAAATCAATAATTTTCATTAAGACATTGTATTTCAGTACTAAAAAACTCACGCCGTTCGAGCATTCATAAAGCAGAAACGGCACGCGTAAAATAAAATACTTCATGATAATATCGCGCTGCCGCCACGAACCGCCAGTGGATCGTAAAGAATCCAATACAGGGTGGATATTGCATTTTCATCATTCGCCCCGATCCGGCCCTGACGTGCACGTGCCCGCTGCACTCGCCCCGGCTGGCACGTCATCGCACCGGCCATTAGTTAATTGACCGGCGTGTGACGTCGCCATTTTTAGCATTATCGATGGAGACTTCACTTTATTGCCTGCATTACATATTCATGACTTATAATTGAATGCAACATAATCACTGTTATTTGCGGGCGCGTCGTAATTTTATATCTTGTATTTTGTTATGTCGGATTCTGTGGATCGAAATGAACTACGTATCCGGAATATTGTTGGTGATCATTTCACTTGAGGCAGTTGATTCCAGCCTTTTAATTGCCTCTGGTGTCCAACCGAAATCGTGTCATTTAATTAATTTAATTATCACTTTATTTTTCATCTATTTTTTATTATTTAATTAATGTCCATTTTCAGGGTAAAATAAAATCTTGAAAAATGTTTAAAAATTGGATAAAATGACGACTTTTCAAAACCAAAGTTTGTTAAAGATTTTTTTTTTTTTTTTAATTTTTAAAATTAATATATCGCACAAGGTTTAGTTTTTTAATTCCGATTGGAAAAAAAAGACTTTTGTTTAGGACTCTTGGGAAAGGGACATGACGAATCTCCAAATTCCTACACTTCAATCAGAAAAATACATATTTATCATATTAATAGTAAATTTATAAGAAATTAAAAAATATTGTGTTCTGAAGAAAGGATGTATCAAACTTTTTGCATTTAATTTTTTTTTATTGGTGCAGTCGATATTTTGCAAAACGGACTAGAAAATGATCAAAAAAATTCGATTATGGGACCTAGACCCTTAACACATATTTATCCTTGGTCAGTTCTTCTCCTTTCCAATTGCCTTATTTTCTTCGATTTTTCCATCGAAAATAAGCTGTAGTACGCTACATATATTGTTTCGAAAAATTTGGCTTAAATTACACTTTTTTACTTGTGCAAGACTCATTTGTCAATATAATCAAGTTATTTACTATTACTAGAAAAAACAGAAAATTATTGGTTTGTGTAATCAAAATAGAAGTTGGAAATGAAACAGAATGATATGTTTAGTGAAATGGTCACCAACCTTTTCTGAGGAGAGGTACTTGAAGAATATGTAATCAAAATATTTTTACACCAGTTCAAAAACACTTTTGAGGTCTTTCTCTATGAGTAAAAAATATTACGAAGAAAAAAATGTCTTTCATTTAATCGCTGAGATAGTCTGCAAAGCCTTCATCTAATTTTACCCAAATTGCACGTATGTCTAGAGTTTATAAAAAAATATGGTTTATTTATTTTTTCTTAAACGATAAAGGATATACTGAGCTCAAACAGAACCCACTTTGTTGTTAATGGTAATAATCACTACAATGTCAAACATCAAAAACGTGATTCCATTAATCCATTAAAGTCCTGGAATCACCATGCTATCATGAAAACTATGTAAAGAAAACAATAGATTTTTCAACGTCGTCATTATTGTTACAGCTCAATAAATTATAAAAATTCCTTAGATGTATCTGTGGTGTTGATATTAACAACATTATAATCAATTCAGATAGCTACAAGACTCCTGTTGGTATTATGCCAACCATAGAATACAAAATAGATACACTGTGAATATTTAATACGTGTTTCACAAGATTAAATAATCCCTACTGAGTAGTCCGCGGTCGTCGAGATAATTTTAACGACAACCTAGCAAGAAGTCCTGTAAACTTTAATTGAATAGTTTGACGAAATTATATTTTCTGACAAAAAATAGAATATAAAATTAAAAATCACTGACTTGAATTTCATACAAAATCAAGTTATTAGATATTATTAAGAGCCGTGATACCATATTCGAGTTTTTTGACCATTTGCTTGTACCTATTGCGAAAAATCGACTGCACCAATCAAAAAATTTTAAATGCAGAAAGTTAGATACATCCTTTCTTCTACTACAATTTTATAATTTTATTTCTTATAATTTACTTTTCATGTGATAATTATGTGTTTTTCCGATTGAAGTTTCAGGATTGGAGTTTCGCGATGTTTCTGTTCCAAGAATCCTAAACGTTTATGACTCCTATTTTAAATTGGAATTAAAAGATTAGTTATAAACCTTCCTATTGGGATTAGTTTGAAAATTTAAAAAAAAAAATCTTTAACAAACTTTGGTTTTGAAAGTCGTCATTTTATCCAATTTTTCAACATCTTCAAGATTTTATTTAACTATAGTAACTATAGTTTAATATAATAATTTATAGTTTTTTCAATTCTCTATAAAAAACCAACTTTCGATATAGCAAAATAAAATGACAATTAAATTAATTAAATGACACGATTGGACTGCCTCTGGTGTCTGGTTGGCACACCAGAGGCAGTCTATTACCTGGCGAAATGGTGTAAAAAAAACGTGTAAAAATCTTGCAAAATCAAACGCACAGTAGTGATATGTGTTACAAGATAACACTTGAATAAAAAAAAAAAGATGAGTAGATATGGTTTATATATAGCTTAAATTCACTGCCGTTGAAAATCTTGCAAAATCAAACGCACAGTAGTAACATGCGTTACAAGTACGATAAATTACATAACAAGTACGAATTAAAAATCAGAGCGGTGATAAAGCACCACAAGGCAAAAAATCCAGCACCAACACATACAACGCCGCCGCTGCGCTCACACACACTCACGCGGCACACCCACGCGGCATGCCTTTACCAGGTCACGGTCAAGGCTATCGCTGTCTCGTGTGCGCCGGCTTGCCAGAGGGAGCCAGCACGAGCGGCGTGGTTTCCCGCTAGCATGGCGAGCAGCGAGGAAATTTTCTCCCCCCGCTGCGGTACCCGTGTAGGGGAGGACGCTAGGGTAGAAGAGAACCTACGTTTTTATTTCCTTGGTTGAATCTTATGTTCAGTGGCAGAAATGCGACTTAGTGAAAAAATGTTTATATATAGGGTGTCCAAAAAGAGTATCGAAAAATTTTGGGCCCTGAGTTGCAGGAGTTTCAAGTTTCAAGAACGTGGTTCCAACAAGACACTTGTCAACGAATTATTCCCTAATAAGGTCATTTCACGTAGACACGTAGAGGTAACATCAACTGGCCTCCCAGAAGCCCCGACCTTAGCCCTCTTGACTATTTCGTATGGGGATACCTTAAAAGTAGGGTTTATGAGAATAATCCGATATGACATAACGAAATTGAAACAAAACATCAGGTCAGAAATGGCAGTTATCGTCAAAGTACTCAGAAAGGTCATGTGCGGGATTTATTAATTGGACCTTTTTAAATTAAACGAAGGACCCGAATTAAAATATACGAAGATAAGTATGCTAATGAACACAGAGTGAATTAATTTTTAACTAACCTAACCTAACCCAAGAACGTGGTTTCAACAAGACCACTTGCCGAACTTGTTAACGAATTATTCCCCAATAAGGTCATTTCACGTAGAGGTAACATCAACTGGCCTCCCAGAAGCCCCAACCTTAGCCCTCTTGACTATTTCGTATGGGGATACCTTAAAAGTAGGGTTTATGAGAATAATCCGACGAACCTAACGGAATTGAAACAAAACATCAGGTCAGAAATGGCAGCAATATCGAGGGCTATGTGTCACCATTTGGATAACACCACCTTTTCGAAATAATTTTCCATTTTGTATTCTAATAATCAACAATAAAAAAAAGTACTGAATTACAAGTAGTTTTTGTTTTACTAAACTAACAAATACCCGATGCTCAGTTTGGACACTGTACAACGAATTAACTGCAAAAAACTCAACTACTGTAAAAAAAAAACGTAAGGACACATATTTTGATAAACATAGCACTATTTTTAAGTTTGCTCTAAAATAAGCTCTAATTTTGTTTCATCTGCAAAAAAAACTTCTCATTTTGCAGTATTTTTTTTATTACTGAAAATCAACTTTGCTATATCTAAATATAAAATAAAACCAAGGGAGTCAAACATTTTTTATTTATTTTAACCAAATTTATTCATCGAAACAATGCAACTATTCATATCCTTGTATTTATTCATTTATTTAAAACGATTAAAACGAATGCAGCAATTCAATAAAGAATAGCGTTTTTATTAGGTCTTCAAGCAGGCGGATTTTTTTTATTATTAAAATTCATAGTTTTTTTTAAAGAGGCTAGTAAGAGTTTCTAATCATTGCTGTACAAAAAAAAAAAAAACGATTTTATTTTTGCACGTTTTTATTTATCTACGTATTTTTTTGTCAGATTGGGATATTTGTATCAATTAGTCGCGGCTCCCCTCGCGACTTCGTTGCCATAGCGATGACACCATGACCGAGGGCTTACATAACCTGCGAGCGCCGAGCCGAGGCATCTCCCCGGAGACTCTTCTTTACTTACGTGGGAAACAATCTCGATTGTGTACAACCAGAGATAAGAAAGTATTTACTGAAACATATTACGTATGATTGCAATCCTCATGTGACAGACTCTTACTTTAAAAAATATAAACGGGGTCATTATATTTGTACATGATTAATTTTTCTGACTGATCCACGTCCAAGGCATTTTGTGCATTGTTTAATAAAAAAATATATAACATACTCATACTGTTGCTATGCACAGTGTGTACAATTTAGAATATATTAAATTTACATGCAACATAGACAATATTAAATTATATAAAATACTGCGTAATTATCTTAGCGTAAGTATCATTAGAAGTGCTAATATACAGTATAACTTTTTTTTCCTGTAAATATACATTCCACAGAGACTACTGAGCAATGACATTGAAAGTACACAACTTACTTGCATAAGTAAGGTCGCTTGTTCACAAAGTAACATCGCTTTCGGGTCAATATCACGATTCTATTTGTCTGACTGCGTTATATTTATTTCAGAAGTAGGAAACGTCAAAAAAATCATTCAGGAATACTGAAACTGAAATTTTGATGGTGATATCACGTAGCTTTCAAATAGATGTTTTACGTTGAATGATTACGTATTTTGTTATTTAATATTCTACAATGCATTTTTTTGCATATTTCAACAATGATTGCAGTTGCATGTTATCTGTATCTTACGATTATTAACATTAATGAAGTGTTTATAACTGTTCGATAAGTATTAAAAGAAAATAATTGTATAGATTTAACACAAATACAATTGTCTACACTTATATCGTGGATTATTTTTCGTAGATTTTATATTATATTTAAATAAATAGCCGAAGTTCATAAATAAACATGTGTGAATTAATGATTATTAGTTTTGATTGCAAGAGTACATCGTTTCACAGTTTTATCAAGAATAATTTTTTTCGCAAATAATTTTTTGAATACCCTGTGATTACAAACATTAAATGTAATTTAAAATAAATTACCAAAAAAGACATATAAATCCATTATTGAACGATTAAATTGCTCATATATTTTGAAAATGATTTGTGATTCATTAAAACTGATGTTTACCTGTCTATCAACTTAAAGGGTAGATTGGAGTACAAAAATATGAATTTACCGGTAATTGTTGTGTAAAATATTTTTGCCATGTAACATTAACATATGAATTGTGTTTTTATTATCTTATGGCGTGGAAATCTATTCTAGCAAATTAAAAAAGACGTGGAAGTGCGATTCCAGACCGTAACAAACAAGTACGATTCAAAGTAAACTCATTCAAACCGACAATTTGGATGCTGCCATGTTTCAAGTTCATTAAAAGGCTGCCTTTAGTGAGAATATATACAAAAAAATATTATTATTAATATTTTATAAAACACTCATCTGTTCTACCGTGAGTAAAAAGCTAGTAACCTAATTAAATCTATCGGCAAATATTTTTTTTTAACTCCTCGCTACACAATATCGTTTCTAGTTTATTTTTCTGTTAAGTTTTTGGACTGTTAACGCTGCTTTTGCTATTTTAATTTTATGACAATATATGAATCTATCTGTATGAGTATCAATATAAATTATGCAAAAATAATTGTTAATAGGTATTTAGACAACAATAATTCGCACACTGATTCAAGGATTCGATACTTTGCGTTTTATTCACTTCTCCAGTTTACTATACTCGGGATTCAAGATGTTTTTTTGAGACTAGGGGTTAGGGTGTCCCTTAAAATTCAAGTTCAATATTTTTTTACGCATACCTTCTTAAAAGTTTAGTAATAACCCTATATTGTCTAGAAAAAAATATTAGTTCGATTTATAAACGGTAACCCGTGCCGACTTGCGATTTTAACTTGTCCATACAAGTTGCGTAAGTACTGCGCTGTGACTTGTAACTGCATGTTTTATTTGTCATTTCATACGTGATTTTTGAGATTAGTAGTGCTCCATTGTTTAGTGCGTTAACATGTCGGTGGAATTACGGAGTGATAAACAAAATAATTTCCTTATCGGTTTGCCTAGATATCAAATAAATGGTGCAAAATTACCATCTAATCGACAAATTCCCTCGGTCCTATTTTACAATATTCGCGAGGTTAAACTGATTGTTAGTGAAAGTGCAAATCTTGTGATTAGGGAGTGCATCATATATTGGGAAAAAGCAAGAATTCCAACAAGGGCATATCCTAACTGCGTGAAGAAACTTGTTGATTTATATCATGTTTGGAGAGAGTTGCAAAAAAAATTGTAAGAAAACTCAGGTTACGTTCAAGAGCCGTGAGAACAATTTCAAAATTGATCTTGATAATTTTTTTGATATTGCACATGCTGATGCTTTTGTGAGAATGAAAATAGAGTAAGATAAATTATTTTTAATGAAACAGAGAGAGCCAGATCGACCAGGATGCTTAGGTGGTGTTAATAAAAATTGTCGGAAAAAGAAGATAGATCTAAACAACGACGATTGGAAGAAGAGGAAAGGGTTGTAAGACAAAGATAACCACTAGCTGCTGAAACTAGAAAATCAAGGGCAGAAGCAATAAAATCTGACTTCTTTGGAAGTAATGTACCCGACGTAGTCACAGTCCATTGGGATGGAAAACTATTACCCGGGTTAGATGTACGAAGTTCTAAAGAAGAACGCTTGCCAGTTATTGCTTCGTTTGACGATAAGGAACAGCTTCTTGCAGTGCCGAAACTAGAACATTCTTCTGGAAAACATCAAGCTAAGGCTGTCTCAACAGCTCTCTTTGACTAGAACCTTCACGATAAAGTACAAATAATGTGCTGCGACACAACAGATTTCAATACTGGCCGTTTCAATGGAGCTTGTGCTATTTTGGAGAAACTTTAGGAAGAGAATTGCTGCTCGTCTGTCGTCATCATGTTTATGAATTGGTCCTAAAAGCTGTCTTTGAAAGCAAAATTAAGTAAATTACTAGTAGCCCAGATACTCTAATGTTTAAAAAGTTCAGAGAAAATTGGAAAAACATCGACGCTAGTAACATTGAACCATCTCTTAATTTCGTAAAACAACGTGTTGCCGAGACAGACATTCAAGCTTTTTTAATATTTTATAAGGCAGAATTAGACAAAGGTTATGTAAGAGATGACTACCGCAAATTGGTCGAACTGTGCGTAATATTTTTGGGAGGAGACTCAGAGGAAAAATTAAAACTAAGCCCCCCCAAAGCCATGCATCAGGCACGCTGGATGGCGAGAGCGATCTATTCTTTAAAAATGTGTTTACTTCAGTCACAATGCAGAATAACTGCGAAGGACAAAAAGACTCTACAAGATGTTTGCTTATGTTTGTAAAACACTGGATGATTTCGTATCGGAAAAGAGCAAACAATTTTTATCACGACTGCAGATCGACGACAGTTTTCTAAAGGAAGATGTATCTTCTTGGAATAATAATAGTGCTTTTGTGGAAGCTAAACGAAAAATAAGTTATTTGAGGGTTGTGAATGATACTGCTGAAAGGGCTGTTAAAATGATGCAAGATTTTAACGGACTTATCGCGGCTGAAGAAGAACAAAAACAGTTCTTGCTGCGCTGTGTCCAGGAACATAGAAAATTGTATCCGGACTGTAAAAAAACAACTCTATAAAAAAGTTACCCTGGCTGATTGTTATTACTTTATGTTTTTGATTAAAGATTAATGTTCATTTAATTGAATTTTTACTTTTATTCACTTAATTTATTGCATTTATAATGATTTTATACCAGACCGAAATATCAAGACAAAACACGTTTTTTACTAAACTTTGAAGCTCGGTCGGCTCTGGTTGCAATTATGCTAGAAAGATGAAATTTTATATTTGAGTATCTTATAGCATTAGTAAAAAATGTAGAGGGTATGCATTTCGAAATTTGAAAAAAAAATTTTTTTGGTCATATAAGGGACACCCTACTAGGGGTGCTAAAATTTAATTTTTTTTATTACATAATGCATTATTTTTTTGAAATGTCTTGTCTCACTACTTTATTCAAAAATCTGAGTTGTGTTTCTCGGTATTTATTTTTCAGTTTTTTTTCAATCTTAAAAGTTTATTAATAGCCAAGTCTAAAAGAAGCGACGTTTAAAGTATTTTTTATTTTTTTAAGCAATTCTTGTTCAAAATAAACTATACATTGTTTGTTTTTTGAGTTATTCTAAATTATTAAAGTATTTTTAAAAACTTTAGACACGGAATTTTCAATGGCTGAAATATTTTATTAGTTGTTACTCCGTTTGCAATCTTCTCTCAGCCGCTCGTGACTACATTGTGAACAATCCTTCATTAGAGAAGCCCACTTACTGTACAGCCTATTAATTAGGGTGCAAGGGGTGTACTTGACTTATTTACGGTTACAGATATCCCATGCCAATCCCATCATAATAGTTACTCTATGCATGTAAGTTTTGCAATACTAGAATGTTGAAGTATTAAAGAGTTTTTATAAAAATAAATAGCGAATACTTTAAAAAAAAATGCAATGGGTATCTAGTGGTTTATTTAGACCAGGTTTAGAAAATTTTATTACATCGCATTTATATTTGAATAATTAAAACAATAGTTGCGAAACGTCTTTCAAGATTGAAAATTTACTTTGCCGATATTTATATCGTTTTTACGACCAACTATACATAAATCTTTAGTATAATGAATAACTCAACAATATTTACAATAAAATGAATAGAATAACCATAATTTACAGATAAACTGCATATTTCTTGCTAATTTGACTTGCATGTATAAATGTAATTTATATTTATTCAAAAGGGAAATATCTTTTTCAGCAATTGTTACAACCGTTTATTCACATTTAATGTCTTATACAAGTAAAGTATAAACCGTCTGTTCTGGTTGTACCATCAAAAAGAGGGCATGCAAATATTTTTTTTTTCAATCAAACAGTTTATTGAGAATTTGTAATCCATGTGAAAAAAAGCAAAATAAAAAAATATTGGTAAATTTAACTTGTCATTAAAAATTGAAATATTTATGAAAACCGTACACTCTCGAAACTTTTATTACTGCTAAAATTGTATATTATTTCAGAGACCAAAGATATTCTTTAAGCTTTAAACATACTTTTTATGTTTGAATTCAGACGAAATTTTGATATTCTTCCGTCAAAATCATTTTAAAATTTATCACATACAGCTTTAAATTTTTGCGTCATAGAGATCAATACCTCTCAAAATAGAGCTCTGATTATAAATATAAATATTATTTGGTATTGTTTATATTTTTAATGTAATTTTGGATTTGTTTGAATTGTTACCTGTGTTTTGATTAATTCGAATATTTTCAGATTATTTTTTTTTATGTATACGATAAGCGTTGTTCGCTCCCGGCGGTAAAATATTTTTTTAAAAAATGGTTTACGTTTACCCTGTATGACTTTCGTGTTCATAGGGATTTAATGGGTTAAGGCCTTTTATATTCCTTTCAAGATGATATTTGACTCCAGTGACCTTGGGGTTTAATATATTCGTCAGTTTACGTCTCAAGACTTGCTGGACTGTCAATATGCAAGCAGTGCGGGTACGTTGCACCGATCAATACGCTAATGGATGGTAATTGAATTTGATCTGAGTCCGGGGATCCATCTTTCTCGGCACAGTCTACTCACTTAAGGCTGTTCGAAGTTTATTGCGAGATTTGCACTGTAAATGCTTTTAACAATCAAAATGGGTTTGTATACTCAATTGGGTATTTGCACCACAGTGAATTGATTTCTTGTTAACCTGATTCTGTCAATATTTGAGCAGTCTCAGTTGGTTTTGGTAAATTATTTATGATGTTCAAAACTTGAATTTTTATCAGCGGTTTAACTATTTTTAAAATTAAATAATTTTTTGTGCCCAGTATTCGTCTGTACTGACAAAATGTATGTTATTATTTTAACATGTAAAATATGAATTGTTCTGTATGTCTGTTAAATTAAAGTTATTATTTCAAGAAAAACATTGTGTAGTAGTACTTGAATATTTAAGAGGTCTTTAAAGTCTTATGCAGCTGGATAAAGGCCCTTTCAAAAAAGTGCATTGCTTTCCATTCATTCGCATCCAGGTATTTTCTCCCGTTTCTTTATGAATAACCTTGTCCGGGAATACGTTCATTCTTTAACTAATGCGTCTTGACCAATTGTATTCAGTACAACGATAATAAGTTAAAATATACCATGAATACCTTAATAAAGTTTAAGTCCTGGCTCAAATCCAAAAGAAGCGATACCATAATCACCATAATTTGGAACAAATAATATTATTTGCCATACTCACTGTTAAAAGATTTTATAAATAAAGTTTTAACTAAAATATTTCATTTTGAATATAATATTATAGCAGTGCAAGTATCGTTTATTAAAAGTGTCAGCATCTTTTGAGATAGATATTTATTTTATGAAAAAACAATGACTTACAACAAAACCGATATACTAACAACTGTGCATGCATAATTTGTTGGTTTCCTTTTGGATCGATTCTTGTATGAATTATATTAGAAGGCAGTAGATTTATGGACCTCATCGATTTCCTTGTCATCACTTGGCCCCGTGGCTATCCCCTTTACTTGCTTGGATAGGAAATTATATCCGATTGCTATATATAATAATATATATAAAATTTATTATAATTATTCCAGTCTTGTTATTTCTACGGACTCTTTCGAGGTTGACAGGTTAATTTGTTATTTGGATTGACGTGGCATATGTCAACACAAATAATATATATAAAATGTAAACAATAAATATTTGGTATCATTTGGTTAAAGAGTAAAGTCGTTTCAAATTTGTTTGAATCAAGTTTGTTTATATGACAAATGGACGTATAAAATAATCAATTTTTTATAGATGGTGTGCAATAGTTTTAAAAAATATATATTTACTAGGGATATTTTTTTAATATTTCTAATTGTAAAGAAAGGTCAAAAGTAAAAAAAATAATTAAATAATTATTTTGATATATTATTTTTAATATCAAATAATGAATTTCGATAAAGCAGCCTCAGTATATTGTTTTTCCCGTCAGCAAAATCCTACTCCTAAAAGTAATGATCCGTCCCATCCTCACCTACGCCTGCCCCATCTGGGGTTACATCGCACCTGAGAGACTTAAACCCCTTCAAACCATTCAAAACATAGTCCTCCGATGGGCGATGAACGCCCCGTGGTTCGTCCAAAATGCCCAACTCCACAGGGATACAAACACCAAGACGATCCACGAGGTAATCATCGACCTCGCCCACTCCTTCCAAACATCGACATCCCTTGTCCCAAACCCCTCGATCAGCCACCTTCTAGAGTACAACCTAGAAGATTGCCTATATAAGAAAAGGCCAAAAGCCATCCCCCCCCCCCCACCAACTCCTCCAAATCCCCCCACCCTCCTCCCACCCACACACCACTCCACATAAATACAACTACATGGTGACACACGCCACCTAGCCAGTATGAAAGCGTTTGAAGAAAAGAAACATATTTTTTTTGTACCGCTGCTAAAGCCAAAGACGATTGATTGATTGATTGAGTATATTGTTTTCAATATATTTAATAAATACGAACCTTGCCGATGCGTTCATAGCTACTTTGTATACTCCTTCAATGCCTGTATTTATTGTTTCCATGCAATTGTGTCGCCAGGGCAACAAGCCGAGAAAGGGAACGAAGATGTAAAGATGCGTGTCGATGTAATTCGGCCCAGCAAGTGAACCCTCACCTATTCCATTGTCACTGGCTGGTCCTTATTCTCGCTCACGACCGGCTCCGTGCGCCGGGGCAGGCAGGCTATTAGGGATGCCAGCGATGCATCGATATTTACTAATAAATTACGGATAAAAAAATTGTATATATATATGAGTGTGTGTATAAAACAGTTGAAGAATTTTTTTTACAAAAAGTGATGTATAATAATACCTATCCCTATTCGTATATGTACTGTATTTAGGCTTTACAGTTATTAGGCATTATCTTGCAGCAGAAAGAGTATCATATCTATACGCCAGAGCTTTGTAAGGAAATGATTATATAATAATGCTATTGAGCAGCAGAAATACGCAGACTTTTCTTTCCAATATAAAACAGTGGTGTAGAAGGACACGGGAATTTGCTACACTGCATTATTTTTCCCTTAGAAAACCATGAACACTAGCATTGCATTAGTTTATGCTCAGTGAAATGGACGCCAACCTCCTCTGAGGACAGGCACTTTATGAAGAAGACAGTATTATCCAACATATCGTACTGTATATTTTTCTGTGTAATAATATTATTTAAAATAAGCTTAAAAGTACATTGTAGCAAGTGAGCGTGAATGTCAACTCCGCAAGTAATTCTTGTAATTCTTTATACAACAGCGTTTATTGGTTGTTTCTATTATATTTATATATATATATAAATAAAAGTACGTACAATTCGGTGACGTTATTTGTAACATTATATAATCCTTTCCTTACAAAGCTCTGACGCTGAGGCTTCGGGATCCATTACACTGGCGCAGCGTGAGTATGCTCAGTGAAATGGTCGCCAGCCTCCTCTGAGGAGAGTCACTTGATGAAGAAAGTATATAACATTGACACGCACTGTGTCGAATCGATAAATCAATGTTCTACCGTGTGGATAATCCTTTCTTGACAAAGCTCTGGCGCTGTGGCTTCGGGATCCACTACACTGGCTCAGCATGAGTATGCTCAGTGAAGTGGTCGCCAGCCTCCTCTGAGGAGGAATCACTTGATATAGAAGATTTTTATAACATCGACACGCACTGTGTCGAATCGATAAATCGATGTTCTTTCGTGTGACATCCCTGGTCGTAAGTGTGCTGTTTCCCTGAAATAGCTCGGCTTAGTGCCGCTTTGTCCTCGTCGGTTATAGCCGCTAGGAGAGCTCGAAGGTTGCGATGTTGGGTCGTATCCAGTTTGCGGCATTTTCCACGCCTGGCGAATTCTCCGGAGCCGTTCGACCTACAGCCACTCTGGTGTCATTACCATTATGAATTATAACCTATTAGGCTATTTCAGAGAGCCGGTCGCTAAGGACACGTATAAATAGTGACTGCAAATATGCTTACGCTGTGAACTGCACAGCATTATTTGGTTGTACTTTTTTCCCCGTAAGATTATTGCGAAGAATTAAAATTATTTTAAAATTGAATATTCAAAATATCTGTTAGGACGTTGACGCAAAACCAATCTTGAAAATTTTACTCATATAAAGGCTAAACACCTTTGGAAAGGTATGTTGACTTTTACTCACAGGTATTCTTTATAAATTTGCACATATGATATTAAGCTTAAAAAAATAGATCAGCATGACTGAGTATTTTATTTAATTTTTGTGAATTTTTTTAAGAATTTTGAATTGGTTTCAAATAATTTTGAAATATTTAATTGATTTTATCGCCAAATAAATAGATTTGCTTGTAGCACATTCAATCGAGATCTAATAAAAAAGGCATATATTGAAAAATTCACCTTCTTGTTCTAATTAAATACACTTAATGAGAGTTTGCGCGTCCTTACCGCAAACATTAAATGCAAGTTTTAATTGGATGCTGAAGGCAACGCAACCTTATCTTAAATCGATATTTTACTCTTTTAAAGTACGCTGATAAATACTTTATGCTAATATACATTCGTATAGTTTAAAAATTTACTTAATAAAACTTTTAAATTTTGTATAAGGCGTTTTACAAACTCTCTCCATTTTAATAAATTTAAATCTAGTTACATGAGGTTATATCATTATTCTTTGTTAAATACCTCATAATCAAACAATTATCTAAATAATACATTGTGCATTACAAATTTAGCCATTACATTAAAAATTTTATGAAACATTCCAACATAAATGTTATATTTTGTATTAATTACCAAACATAGCATTGGCCATCATATTTATTTTAAATTATATTATACTACTTATATAGTGCTTTTTAATATGAATTGCTGATTTCGCGAAGTCCTCTGTGAAAGAGCAGCCTTGAATGGGGATATTCATTTTCATAATTGAATACCTCGTTGCCTGTTCTCGTTTAATAAAGACGTTAAACTTCATGATTTATTACGCTGCTGTAAATTTTATTCGAATTGCATTATTCAATTAAAAGGATACTATGCGATCTAGATAGTTTTATTATATGCCACCGTATCGGTCGTTAATTCGAAGTTAGTCGTTGAAAAATTTAAATTAAATTATAAAGTCGGATAAAAGACATAACATGTATCATCAACTTGAATAAACGTAGCATAATCATGTAGAAGGTTTAAGTTTATTCACGGTGACGTATAAAATAATCCAAAATATTCTTAATGGAAGCTGAAAGCACCGAAGACTATGTAACCTCGTCGTCTAGTAAGCTTTGAATATTTTATAATGTAAGCAAGTTGACTGTAGTTTTATAAATATAAATTCAACTGTAAATTGAATTATGTCGAAAATTTAAATTACAACATTATGTTAAATAGCCTATAGCGTCCTTTTATTTGGAGTTTTGCTTTAGTGAATAATGCAAAAGTGGATTCCATGTGACGTAGCGTGTGTAGTCAGTTTGATTCGCAAGCATTTAATCTATGAACGCAGCAAAGCAATAAAAAAAAATTGTACGCGTAAAGAATTTCCTTCAAATTTAATAAATTTTAAACGAGAAATGCGTAAAGCAATTACACATAATCTGGCGAGCTGAAAAACACTCAAAATTAAAAGCTAAAGCAAGTTGCTACAAAAATATATTTCAGTGCATAATATATACACGCAGACAAAAAAAAAACCTCAGTAAGCTGTCGTGACAAAGAAGTGTGACTTAATTGTTGCGGTGGCTTCTTAAATATCTCGTCGCGGACCGAGAAGTCGATCCGCCTTTCTCTGAATTTGGGCAGCGTTTATATAACCAGTTGCCTGTCTCAGGCTTGAGATGCTCGTGACGTCACGACGCAGACTCCGGCAGTCGGTCGGCACTGGAGCCTGAAGGAAATCAGAGGTGGATGGAGCGCCATCGAGAGCCTTTTATGGGTGACCTGATAGCTCTAGCAAATGAGACGCGATCTAGATGTGCATGCTCAAATAAATTATTTATTCAAAAACATGTATTGCAGTAGTTTATAGATCATTTGTATAAAAGGTTTCGTCCTTCAATTGTAAGGAAGATCTTGGAAGGCGTAAGCGCTCACCAACAAAAATATCGAGATATCCTGCCCATTAGGCTATTCATATTTATCGCTTAAGATTCATTTGTCAATACGTTTTTGACGGAAAATTAAATGTATTGGAAAGTAATATTACTAACTATTATTTAAAAAAATATTAAAACGATAATTCTGAAAAAGGTTACACAACCTGAAAGAGAAAGCTTGAGATTATTTTATGGCATTAAAGCATAAGTCATGTCTCTTAGGCAGTTTATAATACTTGATTATACATATAGATAAGCAGACGAAAAATTGATGTTTTATTTTTATAATTTTTTATTTTATTTTTGGGTTTTAATAAACATATCTTAACCGTATAGGCTTCATTGATTAACACAACCTGTGTTCTTGACGTCAAATATTAAAGAAAATTTATTATGAATATTTTCTAAAACATACATTGTCGTAGAAATATTACCGCTTGGATAAGTGGCCGTAGAAAATGTTCCCGATAAAAGGTCAAGAGGTCGATCATCGCCTTTGCGGCCCGATTGCAAGAAGCAGACAGCCAACTTGACACTTCAAGAATATCTAACCTAATCCAGTTAATATTTAGAAATACACAGATATTTTAGACAATTTTAATAAACATTGAATAAAGACTCACACTGCGACAAAACTGACGATCAAATAGAAACTGGTCTATGGCGTCCTTTGCGTCGTATAAAAGGGCTAAAACATTTAAAAAAAACGTACAAAATAAACGATTTATTTATGTTAAGGTAACTTAAGCTAATACCATCATACTGAAAATATCATTCGTTTATGGATTAAATCTACTTTATTAAATTGTAAGAGCTGATAGAACATATCGTATTTCGTCTTTGTCTTACATAATCGACTTCGGCATAATATGTCGTATTTATTTTAAACCCAAAGATCATTCTCACTACATAATCTGTTTAAACCTATATTTAAACTCAAATTTATAGTATTTGCTTAATATCTACACAAATTCGTTAAAATATCAAAAGAACCAATGCCTAATAGATCGTTAATCAAGGTTAAAAAATATACATTATTGTTGCTAAAACCTAAATAAAAGGCTTTTACGACATGACAACGACAATTATTTAGAGTTGAATATATCTTAGAGCATATAATAAAATTATAAAAAACAATTTTTACAGTATTTTTTTTAATGAGTATATTTATAATAAGCGACTATGACAGATAACAAGGTCGTTTAAGATTACAGTAAGTGAATTAATTTTAAACATTGATCAATGAGTACAAGTCTTACTTATTGGCCACCCATTCAGTCGGTAAGTAAAACCATTACAGGGGTTATCTGATTTATTACCGATAAATTAATATAATGAAAAGAGGTTTTTAAAATTAAATTTTCAGTGCAAATCTTGTGAATTTATTAAATTCGCTCTTCGCGCGTGTGAGAATCGCTTTTTGTTGTGGAGATAAAATCTGTAAAAGATTATTTTAATTGAATGCTAACTTGCTATTCATGTTTTGAGTGTGTTTGAAGGGAAATAAACTTAGAACAGATTTATATGAAGGCTTGACACGTTTTTTTTTTTTTTAAATAATTGTACTGCAACCTAATAAATTAATAATTAGAATGGTTGGTGTTTTTTCTATTGACTCCTTGGCGATGATAAACGATTCTTGCGAAGACAATAAAAATCGTATACGAACTAACCGAATATAACGTGAGATGACATCGTTATTTTTAACGTTGTTAATTTAAGATTAATCAAATATCACAATTATTTTATTAAGGTCATTGGGGGTTAAATCTCTCATAAATTACTTCTGACAGAGCTATGTGTTATGTTTCTTATGGAATTATCGCTGAAAATTGCGATAAGCGAAATTTATTTAATGAACTCTCTTTCAAAAAGAGCCATTCAATTTTAATCAATTGAACATATTCAATTATTTACAATTAGTAATGTTATCTGTTTAATAACTCAGATATCACGTTGAATCAAACAGCTTCTTTTATAATTTATTAATGATAATTTTATTTCGAATATAGCGACATATACATATAATATGAAAATTATTACCTTATATCAATAAAATAATGGCAAACAGTATACGTATTTTTAATGTTTTAAATATGTAATGTTTATTTATACCCCGATTAATTTTTTAATTAAATTGATAGCATGTGCAAGAATTTTATTATGTTTGACCAATCCAAAAATAAAAAAAAGTTTGTAAATAATACATGCACATATCAAAACTAGTAATAACTCCATTGTACACATTTGACCTTTGAATATATAGGATAATTTAAAACTGTAAATTAATAGTATTTGATTGACAATTAAGTGTATCGCAGCAACAAATAAAAAAAAAACAAATCATATTTTATATTTATCTCGCGAGGGAGACTATTTTGACAAATTTAAATATGCTCTTTGAGATTTTTAACCGTCAAATAACACAATGTGTTTGCAAATCGCAGAAATATAAAACAAAATCTATTTATATTTTAAAGCCATTATGCTAGAATTAAAAAGAGGATTAAATATATTGCTGAATGGATATTCACGTTCCAGTACAAAAAGTACGATTATGCAGGTATCGCATATGCAGAAGCATTTAAATGCACTTTAGTTGCATAATAGCACTATCGGTCCGGATGATCAATGTGCATTTGCTAAGGCTACATGCCCCTGTACCTTACTTATCATAAATGCATACAATCTGGTATCTTGTACTAAAATGTATAGTATTCGTAGGCTATCTTGTGTGTGTAACACATAACCGCAGCTCACCTGGTGAATAGCACAGCACGTTTTTGCAGGTGAGCTGTTATGAGTGCATATTTCACAAGGTGAGAAAATGCTGAGATTTAACGAATAAACAAAATGGATCAGTGTTGAGTTTAAGAAGCAAAAACACCCAGTTCATTTTGTGGTAATGTAACGTATATATATTATTACTTTTACCAGTAACTATTATAACAAACCTACATTCATAGGTTATCAATTCACATATGAAATACTTTTTCAAATGAATTTTTATATAAAATGTTTCATTGCACTGTGAAAATATATTCTGAAAAAATCGATTTTTCGAAACAACATTTTGACTGTTTACTTACGATCTATTGCTCAATTTAACATATCTTTTTACCCACCACTAAATCCCATTGTGAAGTTTTATTTATTGCCCAGCAAAAAAGTTCTTTTTAGTATACACGGTGCTTAAAAGCTGCGGTGCATTTACTGCATCAAATTAATACGATCGCGTAAAACTTCAGGTGTTCTAACTGCCAGAGCCTGTCAAGAAGGTGTTTTTAAGATTCGCGGTTTGCCAGAACAAGTTTTACAACTTTAATTTGGTGCATCCTTTTTCAGTTCCTTTAAAACTCGCGATGAACTTGCAGGTACATTTTTATTTTCTTTCGTTTTAAAAACTCATTGCTTGCTACCGGATGCAATAACCTATTTTGGATGAGATCTTGATCAAAATTTAATAATAAATCATTTATTATATTTTTAAGCGTTTTTTTGTAGTAATATATAATAATTTAAATAAACATGAAAAGTTACAATATATTTATGACATCACACGTTCAGACATGAAATTGTTTAATCGAATTTACTTCATATATATAAACGATCGGAAAAAAAAATTTGTTGTCATTCTGAAAAATCTATTTGATGTTTCATTTTTACACGTTAGCTATATGAATTCTTTTAACCTCAGGAGCAAAACTTCTTTTAATACATAACTTATAGATTATATAAAATCAGGTTTCGAATATGGCTTAGGTAAAAAAAAAGTAATTGAAACATTGTCAAAAAAGGTGGTAATGAAGAAATGGATATTTTAGGATAAATTTATTGAAAAATGTATACAAAAATCAATTTCAAACACAAGTTGTGTATTTTGTTTCGCTGTAATAGAATTACGTTAAATATATTTTTATCAATTTATACAAATATTAAAAAAACTCAATTCTCAAAGATAAACGAAATTAACTAAAAAAAGGTAAACAAGTAAAAAGTTCTGTAAAATAACACCATGGGCGAATATATAAATAATAAGATGTGCACAGTGGGTTGAATAAAAATAAACTGTTACATATGATATGTGAAATTAAAATAAATTTCATATATTAATTTCATTTAAAAAATTGCATTTCAAGATTATTCGATTGACTTCTTTATCTTGGTAAAAATACTCCAACGCGGTTGTCTTTTAAAATTATTAATTTCAAAAGTGACGTGCAGTATATGAAAGCAATATGGCAGTGAAATAAATATATTAAGCGTTTATGAATATTTAAAAAAAACTGTGCTTAGTATATTTTTAATATAATAATGCTATTGGGCAGCAACAATACGCAGACTTTTCCTTCCAATATAAAACTGCGGTGCAGAAGAACTGAGACCCACTTTAATATTTTTCCTTTAGAAAACCATAAACACTGGCTCAGTATGAAGTGCATATATGCTCAGTGAAATGTTCGCCAATCTCTTTTGAGGAGAGGACAAAATATTTTTAGTATATTTTGAATTTTTTAGATTAGATAGTATTATTATCTTTTTCTTTTTGTTAGTATGGACCTCTCGCCACCGATTTTCGCAGTGTGTGCGGTCTGTGCAGTCTGTGCACTTCCGGCGGCCGCTGGGCGCACTGTGCAGCGTTCGTTTGATACTTTATCTGCAGATAAACCAACTGCAATAAAGGGGGTTTGATGGCACACATTAACGGCGTCCCACTACCAGGCTGCGTTTATTATCTCAGATGTCTCATGCACATTAAACCACCGCGAATGCAAAAGTTACTGAAAAACATCAATCTCTACTTTATAACTTCAGTCAAGTGCTGTTTCTCTTACTATTACTAAAAAAACGTATATTTTTATAAGATGATTTGGCATGTATTATTTATTTTGTCAACAATATGTTTTGGTACTACTCATCTGTCCCCCATGAATATCATAAAAGGTGTCCCATTGTTTCATGCAATATTTTTTTACATGGGAATTGATTTGCGATGTTATGTTTCAAATGATTAATTGTAACCAGCAATCAACGATTTTTTGTTGTGGCTATTATTATCTCAGGTTCAATTAAGAAGAATTTAACCGTTGTAGTAGCTAAGGTTATACCAAATCTATCCTTTTTAATCCAACAGGTACTCAAATAACCTAAAAAATCTAAAGTTTTTTTTTTTAATCGTCAAAATTAGAAATGGGTTATTTTAAAAACAGGAAGCTATATGCAACTTATTATGAATGATATATGTTTTTATGAAAATGGTTTATTTTGGATGTATAATAACCGCGTATTTAGATAAGATATGGTCTGCAGTTTTAGCTTGATAATATTGGATTCGCAGAAAAACAAAGCCCGACAGGAAGGAAGTGTTTAAATTTATAAATAAATATTAAATTATGCACAATGTATTTAAATGAAATACAAGCTGAATTAATTGATAACGAGTTGCATATTTAATTTGAATATTTAACATTAGTAAAAAACAGATTTAACATCAAAGAAATTATTATCTTGTAATATAACGCATATTTTTTAGATTGCATTTTTTAATGATGCAATATAATTTATCAGAAGTGCAAATAAACATGCATAAATAATCCAAATTTAGATAAACGTGACCCCCAGTATCAAATCCAGACATTTTAATTTGTATATTTTAAGAGAAAAAGTTAATATATATTTTTATTATATATATAAACTTATTTCACTAAGAGTAATTTATTTCTGAAAAAATATATGATCAGTGATGAATGAATGATACATGAATACTGAACTAATGGATTAATTTAAAATTTACATAGATATTAGACAAATACCATATGTATATGATTATAGCAGCTTTTGAAACAGGGTTTAACAGTTTCACAGTAACTCAAGCAGACAGAGTAACAACCTAGTTGAGTATATAAACACCGTCAGAACATTCCATACTCCAACACGAATACGAAAGATTAGTCAAAGTTAATTTGATGCGGTCGCAGGTGTTTGCGGAATTTTTTAAGTAAGATTATGTTTCATTGTTTCGTTTCGGCCTCGATGCCGGGGCTATTTTCAAGGAATCTAATTTCCATGTCTCGAAAACGGCTCAAGCACGACAACTAAAACGTCGAAAAATAAACGAAACTAAGAGTGCCATAGGACCCTGGAGCATAATTTTATGTGAAGTTGTTTTATTTATAAGACAATCTGTTCAGAGAAAGTTGCTGCAATCGGGAGTTGTGGGTTCGAATACCACCTGTGCTCCTTTGAATTATAATATAAAGCAGTTGGTGGAATGTACACGATGTCTCAAAATACACGGTAGTATAGCGAAAAAGAATCACTGTTTATTTTTTTCAGAGCACATTGTTAAAAATTAACTCCATTTGCTGTTTTAAAATATAATTATATCAGGTATATAATAATATTTAAAAAGTTGTTTTGTTATAGTAAAACAAATTCAGATAGCACGATTGCTCCCCTAGAAGTTTCAAAATCGATAAAGTGAAACATAACCTGTGCTTCTTTGAATAATAATATAAAGTAGTTGGTGGAATGTACACGGTGTCTCAAAATACATGGTAGTATAGCAAAAAAGAATGACTGTTCATTTTTTCAGAGCACATTATTAAAAATTAACTCAACTTGCTGTTTTTAAATATAAGGTACTTGTTTCTTATCCGACCACCAAAATTTTTTAATGTACATGTACTCGCAGAGATAAGAATCTATCATATGACGATGAGTCCCGTTGTGGCGTTTGTTTCGTTCATTGCAGATTTCTATGACCGCTCGATTTGTTGGGTTAGGTTAGGTTAAAAAAAAAAAAGGTTAGGTACAATTTTTTTGGTGGTCGGATAAAAAACAAGTACCAAATATAATTATATCAGGTATATATTAATATTTAAAAAGTTTTTGTGTAATATAATAAACAAATTCAGATCATACGATTGCTCCCCTAGAAGTTTCAAAATCGATATTAAGTGAAACATAACCCATCTTGCTGCTAGGTATTCACGTACGATGCTGAATGTAATCTCTTGGCTTAAAAGCGTAGGTAATATAACAAAGCGTCTGCACCGAAATGAGTCATAAAATCTGCGCTGCAGCTCCCCCATAAACCAGGGGGCGAAAGGACCCTCGCCCCGACCAGGGATGGGTGCCTCCCCATAGACACCGCGGCCACTAGGCTGCCTCCGTACTCACCTATATTCTGTTTTCAGGACGATATCCTGTTACTTTAAAATTCGGTCTTATTTACATTATTGTATAATAACAAATTGTCCAGGCTGATATGTATTTAAAATGACGATAGAAAAGATAAATTGCACTTTGGCGTCCCATCATTGCAAGTATATTTGCACTGAGTAAAACTGTTAAATGCATACAAAACCTCTTGGTATTCATCGGTGTCAAAATTTTAGGAGTACGAAAAATCGAAAAGTGGTATGACATTAACTATACACACAAAATCATAATTCATGGAGTTGGCTTATACAGTATTCGAGCATTGAAGGTTTCCATCCTTACGACGGCTTACTGAAAACATATTTTAAGCATTTTAGCTGAAACAGTGTCATGATGAACGCATCCTGGCAGTTTCTTTGACATCCCCTTGGCTTCTCACCAACGAAATAAGTATTCTGAAATTGGATTATCAAAACGCACAGTTCCACCTAGATTTTTATGAATTATTTTACTACCCACTACTTTTAATAATTGGGAGTGAATGTTAACGTAAATCATAACATAATGTTATACTATATCAGAGGTATTGTCTACAATTTTTGCATGAATATACAACAACGAAGGTAGCCAAAGCGGACCATACACTAATGTTCGGTTGATCGACGTATTTATTGAGAAACCGCTTTTCGTTTTTGAGTGTTTTCCGTTGAGTGCGCGAAGATATAAGTGTGAAACAAATAAACTGAGTGCAGGATGTGAAATTTATCTAAACGGGGCATAAGTCATAATAATGCAGAGTGAAACAAGCAAGGAGTATTCTTACTGCGGGGACAGCCATCGCGTCGCGTGCGATACGCCGTATTTACGACACCTTAACTTTTATCATCACATGCAATATACCCAACTTTATACGACTTTTTTAATATTGCAGCCTGCTGCGCGACGCTCCGTCCTTTTAAACATATTTAAATTACACATTTACATAATGTCGTGAAACTAATAACATATATATTATGCCCCCAGCAAGGATACCTCTTTTTATCGGCAATACTTGTCACACAATTCCAATTAGACGCTCTACACTTGCAGCAACCGATGATTGAAAAAATGACTAGTGTCATTTTATTTTGGTTGCTCTACTTTGTATTGTGTAATATGAAAGTTCGTTTATTCCAAGTAACTATTTCCTTTTTGATGACTCGCTTAAAAATAAGTGAGAAATACGTTTATGTATAAGACTGTATATATTTTTTTTTTCTGAAAATTGATAGCTTGCAACGTATCATATGTTTTGTAGGAACTCAAAAGATTTTTTAAGCTATTTTTCATACCTAGTCTACGCTACCAGTGTATTATTTGTACGTATAGAAATTATTTTATGTTCAGTCTAGTATTACATTATGTTATACCGTTGTGTTGTTTTGGTCAAGTCTGCACAGGATCCATATTCCTGTTCGAATCCGAATGCATGTCTCGAGATCTAATCAACATAAACGAAATATTTACCAAAGCGGCAGTGCTTTGTTCGCGAAGTGGTTTTTAAATTAGGACCCGGCGGTTCAGCCGGTTCGCTTTAGATTGAAGCGTTTTATACGCCACGTGTACAGGTGTACCGGCGCACGTGTGAGTCGGGGGCTTTCTGTAAATCAAGACATTTGAACCCAGGCCAGGGAGAGGGATAGCTCTCCGGGAGTATGCAGCCTGCACTCGGGTGCACTTTCTTCAGCAGGTACGCCTCCGCCTGCAATCTGGAGTCAGGAGGTTCTGCATGAGAAATGTTTATTATTTCTTATCGGATACGGAGTCCTGGCGAGGGATGTTTTAGATTCGGCGGAAATCGGAAATGCTGTCGATGCCTTCACAGAAACGAGCTTCGGTACAAAAACTATAAAATTTCATATCATAATAAAATCAAACACCGAATTTTCATTTAACAAGCATATACAAGTGTAAAATTTTGTCGCAAGGGAATTATTTATACATGTGAGTGCATAGTGAAAAAAAATACATATATATTATTTGTTATTTTATGTTATTTGCATTGCAAGTATAAACGGCACGAAACATCAATAAATAACTTGTCAATAACTAAACTTAAATTATCATTAATAAACTTCAAATAAACGGGAAAATATTCGATATATACGAATATCCAATTACAAGCATTTTTTATTTATTTTTCATCATTGTATCTGGCGCTATAATAGATGGTGCGTTGGTTCAAGCAAAGGCTCTATACAGCGTTGCCACCCTTTACTCCAGTTCATCTCGCCCAGAGCATGGCAGACTCCGTTACGGCACCCCGCCATATTTATTTACGTTTACGTAGACACAAGTTTTAAAACACTTTGTTTACGAGCGTAGCGTCAAAACTTTTCGACGAGCTCGGGCGAATTAAGCCGAAATTCGAGATCGGTATAAACGAGGGGAGTAAAATCGTTAGTGCTAATAAATGCAGATCTCGCCTCGCCGCCGTGCACGAGGCCTTGGGGCCATTCCAGCTGGTCGGAGGCTGCGTTTTGGGGAAGAACTTGCACGATCGAAGGCTGCATCTGGGAAAGTACCCGAACATACCCGATAAATGTATCCGACTTTATTTTGATTTGAATATTTTAACATTTTGGTCTAAATTGCTTTTAGATTTAAAAGTAGTTTTAAACCTCTGAAGATATAGCCTCATCACATATTTAAATTATTACTAATATGATTAGGCACATTAGTTCATATATAGAAGATGACTTAACGAAACTCTCAGAAAAATATCATCGTGATTTGTATGGGATTTGAACCCACTGAATTGGGTTCAAATCCCACACAAATCACGATGATATTTTTCTGAGAGTTTCTTTAGGTCATCTTCTATATATGAACTAATGTGCCTAATCATATTAGTAATAATATAATAAACCCGTAATGGGTAATAAATACGCATCTGATTGACCAATCCGTAATAGACATACATATTTAAATCGCAGCAAAGCACCCAAAAACAAAGTAGATCAAATAAATATTGAATATTAAATATTAAATATAATCATGTTTTAACCCGTGCAGGTTCATTGTATTAACAATATTATTTTCAACAAACAGTTCGCAATTGTAGCAGTGGTAATTTTTTTTTTTTTATAGACTGTTACTACGCTGCTATTAATCAAGGGCTAATAGATGGCTTTCTGTTGAGTTAGATAGTAAGGTTTGAGCTTGTTCATTTACATTATTTTTAATTAAATTATTTCTTAGCTCCACATAAATACTTTTGCATTGTAAGAAGAGTCTGCTCAGCCACCTGACGTGTGAAGGAGACAGAGCACCTGGTAAGCAGCGCAGACACAGCCATCGTTAAGCATTTTATTCCTTCGGGGGTTTTTAATGTCTTTGCATCCGAAAAGTGCACCCATGTAAAGTTTTTTATAACCCTTGATAATGAGGACTCGTATATTCATTCGAACCATCTTTTAAGTAACAGTAAAATCGAATCAAATATATTCACGAAAGGTTTGATCGTTTATTTTTATTTGCGAACCGATATTTTATGGGGGTTTTTAGTAGTTTTTTTTTTTAGGAAGTTCTGCGTTTTACACCCAATTAACAAATAAATAAAAATAATGATTCAAACTTATTCACAGAATTTATTAAAAAATTATGCAAGCAAACATTAAAGCTTCAACCGTGTCACAGACCTTTCAATCTAGCATTATTATCACAACTAAGTATTTATTCATTATAATAAATTCAGTATATAACAAATATCCTCTGAATTCGTGGTTACCTTAGCATAGCATTAGTGTTTCGGGGCATGAGAGCAGAGTAGAGGCTTCATGTATATTTTATTTGAATAACCATGATTATATTGAATTTTGGGAATAAATATATATTTTTTATTTATTAACGTTTAACATTTATATAAATGATATTTATGAAATGAAATTTATTTTATGTGTTTTTCTATGGCATACACATCAACGTCGAATATGACTCTATTGGCTAGTTACGATTCGGTCGTCGGTTTAGTCGGTTTAGTTTAGGTTTAGTCGGTTTAGTTTAGGTTTAGTCACACCGCTATCGTGCCAACTAATCTTGTGTCAATTTCTACTATTACATTCGTTACGACAGGCACGCCATTCGCGATAACCATCTTGAACGGTATAATTTGTGAAATTTACACTCTTATGGCGACCGTAAACCTCAGGTAATTTCAACCGAAGAAAACAATTTGTAACCTTAGAGGGCTACGTTGATTTTTTATTTGTTAATGTACTGAAACTATATTTCAGTACTAAATAATTTATAATATTTTTTTTATATTCTCCGTGTATTTATAGACATATGTACTAATAATAAGAGCTGAAACTATCCCTGTGATATGCCTTAAATAATAAAAAAAATAGTTTTATAAATTAACCACATTATCATTCAGTCTTGCCAAAATCATAATGGGGTATGTCATACTCGCTAAAATGTTTTATAACTCACTTTTAGGTTATTTTATAAAATTCAAATTTTTGCAAAAACCCTTCTTTATTTTGCTGAAAAATAATTTAAACGAGCATACATAAATTAACGAAATTTTTTTTCATCCAAAATTTTAAATTAAAAAAAAAAATGGCTCAAAGGTTCACAGGCAGAGATTGTACACACCTACCACGAATTATTTTAATGTGATTTTACCTGACCACCTCAACGCGACAGGTCTCCGTTAGGTCAGGAATGTCCGCCTCGTTATTCCGGCCAAAACCGCACACCGCCAGAGTATTATTATGTCGAATATTTTTAGATCGAAAACGATTTATCTCGTCCACTGAGCGATACTGATAATATATGGATAGGCTGTAAGATTTTTCTCTCAAAGGTACAGGTTATATTTATTTTTATACCATGTGATTATTTCAGTTTCAATGTCCTTAAAATTAGTGTAGTAGACCAAAAGGAAGAGGCTGTTTTCAAGTTGATGCATCTGAAACGCATTTTTTATGTCAAAAAAATCACAGAAAACTCTCATGAAGGTATTTGATAGTACATAGACGTTTAAATAAATAAACTATAAAAATTTACTCTTATGCAAGCAAACTAAATATTAATAAAATACAATGGAAATTTTCTGTTTTAAAATAACTTGACTTCTACCCATGATTTGACTGACAAAATCTTAATATGTATTTGTAAATTGCATTATGTATAGTATTTTTTTGCAAAAGCATCAAAATGTCCTACTCCAATGTACTATTTAAATAACTACAAAAAATAGTACAAAAAGAAGTTCAAGTGATTTTGTAATAATCAATACAAAACTGAGTTTCACAAGAATGTCAATTTTTATATCATTAATTATCTACACCAAGCACATCTTCTAAAAGTTATGTTAATAACTCCGTTAAATTAATAGGCAACTATTCTTTTTTAGTAAGTATATAGAATATCAGAATAACCAAAACAATGAAATTTTACTGCTATAAACAAATTAAACACAATCATAATTTAAAAAAAAACGTTTAATTGAGTCTCTAGTCTAAATAATTTACTATGATTTATATTAATAAACTTCTCATATAAAAAAAACCCAACAAAAAGATATGTAAAGTATTCCTGTATTTCAAATTATCTAGTCACTGCATCTTTCGTGTTTGCGATATTTTAGAGCGACTAATAATATGCAAAGGAAAACAATTCGTGTTTAATTAGAACCCCCGCCGACGCCAGGGCCAGTGGTTCCCAACCACGTCCGGACCTGAAACACATCTGATATAACTTTCAGCGGCGCATTTCCCACAGGAAACGCGTGATTTAGACGGAAGTTGTCTCGCTTGTCATTGCACAACTTTGCGCTATTGTATGCATCGCAACTAGCCTCTGGCACTCCTAGCAGATACAGCCTGCATACCGAGCGAGGACAATCAAATAAACGCATTATTCGGCGCGATTGCTTATTGAATAATTTATATATATTTTTAACACATTTAATACTCCAACTGTCCAAAAATCAATGTAAACGAAAACACAATACTGTTAATTATAACCAATGGTCACATAGTTAGTAGAAGTGATGTCAATAGAAAATAGATATTTTCATCAATTGGTTACAAGAAAAACTTGCAAAATACTTCACCATTGTACATAAAACCAAGTCTTTGCGTGAGAGTGCAGTAAAATGCATTAATACGTTGAAACTGCTTGCACTGCACTATGAGGTTTATTATTATATCACAGGCATGGAAATATTCAAAACGACGTGTTGTGACTATATCATATATGATACATAACTAATCAAAATTAAAATGTCATAAATCTATGGAATACATGTTTCCTTATTGTCCTGCAATTATAATTGTACCCTATTATTATTGCATTTTAATATGATGACTATTATGATATAAAACGTATAAACAAATTACATTTATTTTAATTGGAAGGAGGAATCTTACGTGTATGCAAAATTCACGCCAGTGACTGGAAGTTGGAAATATTAATTAGAAAATAAATTAGTGAGACTACCCCAGAATAGAAATATATTCGATGTCCCACGAAGGGAGACACCAAAAGAAGAAGATAATCAAATTTTCGATCGCATGTTGATATTTATGCTTATCGATGAATTGAAATTTTTGTGTATATAAAAGGCCACGAGCTTCCCCCCCTTTGTTTTGAGAAGCGGTCTCAATGCATTGCGTGACTCGTCATCATTTCCGGGACGGATCGTCTCGAACGCGGCCCCATGTCATGTCGCATCATACGAGGGGAGCCTGGTCGAGTACACTCGAAAAGAAAAATCTGATCATATCTGATACCCAACACATTGCATATAGTATTATTATTAAAAAAAAAAAAATGATGTCGGTGGCACTCTTTGTTTTTTTTTTTATGCGATAAGCTTTGCAAATAAAACTGCGTTGAAGAATGATGCAAAGTTCTCCATAAACACTGCCTATGCATAAATATACGTTGAGTGTTATCACTGACTTCCTCTGAGGAGAGACACATGAAGAAGAAAAAGTTTTTCAAATAGTGAGTGAGGTTTCGTAAACTTTTTACAAAAACAATGAAGTATATATTTAACTTATAAAATATGCAATGCATTGTTCAAGATGATTCTCTATCAATTATTTGCTTTATTAAATATGATCCTACAAAATGTGATGCAAGATTATTACAATCAGTTCCCTGTTGGACAATTTTTTTTTTAGGTTAAAAAAAACAATTTAATCTCCACATAATATTATATGGATTAAACTATTGACCGGTTTCTAAATATAAAATATCTTCCAAGAACGACACACAGGTTGTATTAAGCGCCAAGATAATTAAAATTGTAGGAAAAATATTTTCAAGTCATATAGTTATAACTTTAATATTTTTACGTTTTATTTTTATTTAGAGTTGATTAATATTTGGAAGTATGTTGAAAAAATATGAATAGTAATTATATTTCATTAAAATATAATTATTTTCTATAAGAGAAAATGCTTTCGTCTAGTGACATTATTTTTTTTATATTATATCTAAATGTATTCGGAGGACATGTGATAAAACATTTATTAAGATTTTTTAATTAAAAATAATCATATGTCCTTTTATATTTTAAGTATTTAATGTAGCCTGTCATCGAATAAAAATCTAATCAAATCTGAATCAATTAAAAATTAACAGACCATGTCACATTACTGATATTTTAAGGTTTTTTTTAATATACCATACATACGTTTAAGCGTGTATTATGAAACTTTATTTAACTTTCCTTTAGTACTTAATTTATCAAAATATTTAATTTTTACAATATTTAGAATATTACTTGAATTTTAATGACCATATAAAAACATCCCCTGTTACATGCAGAAACTTATTATCTCGATAATCCGGACTAAGACTAATTATAATCAATTTTCTATTATACATCAAAACAAGAAGTAATACGTATCTTAAAAAAAAAAACTTTATTGGCCCGCTTGAAATAACCAAAATTATAACTAAGCCTTAGAACCTGTAAATAAATCAACGGAATTAAAAGAGTATATGTTAAATCAAACAACGATATTTTTGCTTTCAATCTAACAAATAAAATGCCTGATTTCTCCATCTTAGTTGCTCATACAATGTTATACCTCGTTACACATCATATTATTATATTTTAGATACACTTTTAGTACATTTCATTGGTGATAATTAAGTGAGCATTTTAATTGGTGCAATTGTCTAAATTTATCTCAATAACTATCTACTTTTGCAATTATAAACGATACGGTATGTAATAAATTTATTTCTATGAAAAATAGCTGATGGCATTTTGCCCCATTTGGCATATATACATTTAATCTGGAAGTGGGATATAAAAATAATAATTAACGACAAAAAAAATGTTTTTGTCATTGATTAAGTTACATTAATAAACCTCGTTTTAAAATCCAAGAATACAGAATAAAGCTACATTTCAATGCCAATAAAAAAAAAACACCATACAGAATTTCTTAAAATCGAGATCAAGTGTATTCACGAACTGAGAACTGAACTTGCACTGAAATTTTACATATCTGTATACATTATATAAAGGCATTCTTTGGTTCTGGACTCACAGCGATTACCTGCTCGATAACATTCTTGAAGAAACATTGGATTACTTTGTGACTTACAATCCAATTAATCTTGAAAATAAAAATATATTTTAACTACAAAATTGGTTTTCATATTCCAGTGCTTTATATATATTTCTTTGTAATTGGTTTCCTGCATATAAATGGTTATTTTAATGTATCCAATGTTTTACTTTACCTATATTTGGACGTCTTTATAGAAAGTGACTTTTAGTAACTTTTATGCTTGTGCATAAAAACAATGCATTTATTCAATTTCCAAAAACAACCATCCCGCCATTATTTCAAAACAAACAACAAAAACCCGCTAAAATTTATTTTCATTATTTACTCGTTCCCGATGTTTCCACAAATAGTCATTTAGGTCTTACAAGATTTTTTTTAATCGAAAGCTTGTTAAAAGCGCCTCGCACCGTGTCGTGGACTCTCGTGCAGGTTGGCAACACTCAGTGTGTTAAAATATCAGACCAATTTACGTGTTTTTTTAAATTAGTCGGCATCTCCTACCTGGAGTAAGGAATCCTCTAATTGGAGCCTTATTATCTCGTCAAAATGTGAGAATGACAGCTAAATAAGCTAGGAAAGTGCAAAGCTATATATTTTTTTGCTAACCCATAGCTTTCACTAGTTACATCTCAGAAAATATATTGACTCATCTTTTGAGGACCCTAGACCTCCCTTGAAGCTAGATTTCGATTTTCAGACAAAGAAAAACTTACTTATTGGAGTATAAATGGTTCTGGTTTTAGATATAGAAATAAGAGGTTTTAAACCGAAAGCGCCTCTTATTTTTTAAAGTTGAGCTTTCATTTTCTAAGCTCATATTTTGAGTTATGAAGACTTAGATCTTAGGGGCTTTCAATATGGAAGCTTTTTAGTCGAAAGGTTTTTTTTATTATTTAATAATGAGGTTTTAAACAAAAAGTTCCTTTTTTATGATTAACAATCAATTTTATAAATGATTAAGTTTTTTTAACAGTATGTGTATTACAGCAATGCAAATTGCAACCAATTTGTGATTAGCCTAAAGTGTCTCTTTATTTTAAATGTTTTCATATACAAATTAACAAAAAAAACTATTGGTTAGTTGCCACTCGATTTTTAGTCTCACTATATGTTAAGCACTAATGACCTAAAAAAATTATAATATTTAAAACAGCCTCAAAAAATACATCTGATCTTTTTAACTGGAATTTTAATGATAAGCAGTCCGAGAGAGTAAATGAACTGAAAACTTTAATCCGAAACGTTTTTTTTGTTTGCTTTATAAACATTGCGTTTGTATATTGGAAAAGCTGTTAAAAAGTCGAAAAAATATTTATAGTTTTAGACTCAAGCAACAGACTTCTTTAAAAAGTTTTTTAAGATACTAAAACATACTTAGTAATATTTGGTTACTTGGTACTTTTGGTATTGTGTGGGTCGATACAAATTATTTTAAATTTTATTTTCTACGATCTATTTGTATAATTTTTTTTAATAAAAAATCCAGTCTGGTCTGCTTTGTATCGAGTAGTATAATAGAGTTTCACTTGTATAAATGTACTTTGCTGTCAATATACATCATTTCAATGCGCACAATGAATGAAAATGTTTTATTTAAAAATAATTATCGACTAGAACATAATCACCAACATTCCAATGAAAGTCAACATTATGATAGATATAATAAAACACTGGGATAGTTTATAAAATAACATTAGTTCTGTAGAGAACACCGTATGATAAAGTGTAGCTCGCAATGGTAGACCAGGGCACTTAAATGATCAAATTCATATACAAAAAAAAAACACGAAAATATCCTTTTATGTATATATTTATACTGCTAATACCACTGGAACTCAACCAGCTTGAATAGTAACTCAGGATTTAAAAAGCATTTTGACAAAGCAATTTTACTGTCATATCTATATTTAATTAAAGCCAACGATCCGTTTATTCACTTGGCATTCACTTTAGAATCAACTCATCGATTATTCTATTACAATTTTGGATGTTACCACGATGCACGACAAAGAATATTCTAGACTATTCTCTTTAACTCTTGTATCTTTGTTGTAATCTACTTTATTCAAAGAAATGGACAAATAAGCTCATTTTAAGAGTACTCAGTATGTTGAAAGAAAATGAATATAATCTAGTTTTTTAATCCAAACTAAAAACAGAGTTTTCACATGTATTTTATCTGATCGTTTTTGAAACGTTAAGTTATTATAACAACCTTTTTCCTAAATCGCAGCCGTCATCTGAGTCCCCACATATCCATCATGATAACCATGGCTGAAATGTCAATTATAAACATGATTTATATAATACATTCGCATGCTCACAATCTCTTTCCAAAATACGAACTGAAAACAATGCATTCACCGATGGCCATATAAATGACACATCAAAAGCATCTGATCTTTTTTGAAATGTCAATTATGAACATGACAATTACATTCGCAAGGTGGCATTATCAAAACCTCTCTCCGAAATCCGAACTGTAAACAGAGTCTCCACTCATCTACCACGAGGATAATATAAAGGTAGGCTTCTCCTTCTTGGTCGAGCAGAACCGTTTATAGTTGCATTTACAAAAAATTGAGGTGGCGGTGCAACTTCGATACATTGTATCGATGCAGGCAGACCTGCTCGAGTTTTTGCTGCCGCCTCAAGTATTTTATAAGCGAAGAGACTGTACGAAAATATACATTGAGATTGAATGCTGGTACATTTTAAAATACAAATAAAATATAGTATTTTTTAAATTAAAATAAACGGAGTGTCTATTATATGATTGTCTTCAGGAGGCTGACTCCGTAGAGGAGTACTTTAATTCTGGAAATTTAAAATAATTAATAAATAAGTGATACTACTGCATATAGCACAGTACAAAATGTTGCATTTGGAATCTCACTTGAGAGGCACATAGTTAGCCGCGGTGGCATTAAAAGCCACTCGTTTTAAGCTGTCAATAAATATTTAAAATATATTCGGTACTAAAAATATTATCCGTTATATTCGATAGTAATGTTTTGTCCTGTACTTTCATGTTTGCTATTTGCAGATAACAAATTTACATTTATGAATTTAACTTTCGCAGTGCTTATATTGCTTTTCGAAACATATTAATTTATTTTTAAAAATGTTCACGTCTACAATGTTAACAAATTTTGAGGATTTCGTAATTTTTATTCAACACTTATAACAATTGACACGTGCCCACGCTTTTTTTTTTGGACACTTGATAATCGGTGGTAATTTTTATTTTTTTCTATTCGACTCATACTTATTATAGAATTACCAAAACTTAGTAGTGATCAAAGCTTCTAAAAATTTTAATGCTGTTCAAGAAAGGTAATTTTTTTTAAAGTCGTTTAAGAGTAAAATATTTTGCTGCAAGTAAAAAATATTGAAATAATAATTTTAAACTGTATAACTTATAAGTACATTAAATAAACTACCAAGGACAACTCAAGAAAGAAAGAAATACTAAAAAATATGTATAAATTTTATTTTATACAGAATTATATACAAATATGAGTTTTCATTCATATTCAGACATTCATATTCAGATAAACCAAGCAAGTTGCTTATACATCTAACCCCAAAACATGTGGAGTTTACAATAGAAGAAGGCGTTCCGGTTGAGACCAATCAAATAAATTGATTGTAGAAATGATCAGTGTATAAAAAACGTGTATACCAACTGCAACTCAAGGTTGTGGAACTGAAAACGAAGGTTACCCCGAACAGATCTCCTAAAAGGCACAATCTTCGTAGGTTTCTGTATACCACTGGATAAAAAATTATTTTACAAAAATATCCAGTACTGTTATGTTTCATCAGGTCAATGTGGTTCTTGAAGGTCTGTTCCTGCAATCAACAGCTATCTGCCCGCACGTCATTCAGTACATCCAAGAACCAGCAAGCCTTACATCATAAAACTAACCTGTTTGTGACCATCGTTTCTTGGAGAATGAAAACGATGGCCAGTCCAGCCATTCGTTGAATTCGCAGCTGTCTCCACACATGCTAAGTTTTGAAAATATCAGCAATTTGTAGGCAACACTGGATCACGATCTAGAAAAAAAATAATATGTATAATGCATATAAAACGCATTTGTATCTCCATTACATCGCTGTTTTATTTTATTACCTGTTTTCATGTGTTATTACTAAAACGCACATTGTTTACACAACAGAATTGTATGAATAAATAAACAGATTTGTAAATTAAAAGTGTTTGAAAGTTATTATTTAAAATGAGCTCTGTTTTATTTGTGTCTCAATTTAAAAAAAATTATGTCATTATTTCACTCGTAAAGTCCTTATTATTATATTTTTTTTACTTAAAGACCTATAATTTAACAAAGTAACTTGCAAACTCAAGTGATAATTGCTGATATATATTTTTTTCCGATTTACGCAATAATTCATGCATAAAGAGTTCGGAGCCCCGTTTATTACCTAATCGACCTTCAGACTGCAATAATTTCGCGTTTCTTGTCTGTGCCTTATTCGATATTATTGCTTATGTAGATTAAATAAACAAAAAAGTCTTGAGCAGTTTATTTGTGTCGAGTTTGCGTGGACATCGAACCTGCCTTAACCACATAATGTGGAATTCAATAAAATACGCAAACGATGGTCTGCATAATAATATATAATTATTTATCACAGCAGCCTTTTAACCTTCGCCTTTTACAATATATAACAATTAAAGAAACAATAAAACTAATAATGCAACGTAAAGTATTCTAAAAACATATAAAAATCCAGTGAATATAATATCATATACTATAGTGGTTTTTGGCGATTCATCAGTTGGTAACAAATAATAAAATACTCTTAATAGTCTGTATAACTGATTAAAATTTAATAATTTCTGAGAATGTATCACCGAAACAATTTAACATTTGATTTTCTTTCACATACAGCAATTATTTCTACAAGTATATCTATTTATGGATTGGTCAATTAGATGCGTATTTATTACCCATTACGGGTTTATTATATTATTACTCTATAAATCATCTTCTATATATGAACTAATGTGCCTAATCATATTAGTAATAATTTCTACAAGTGTTTTTTTTTTAATTTATTAATATTATATTTTTATACAAAATCGTGAATAGAGCTTTTTGTAAAAACAATCTTTATAAAGCCATAGTGTTTTATTGTATGTATATATATAGCACCGCCGCGAGCCACAGTTGAGGCATCACTGGGCCTCGGCAGGGCAGAACCAACAACCGAGAAGAGCTTGTTCGCACTAATCTGCGATTGTAGTTACTACGTGAAAGTAATTTATTATTTTATTTAATTACGCACTTACGCAATTCTATTTTACAACATAGTTTTTTTTTGCCCTATAACACTATCTTACTTTTATTACTTTACTAATATTACATTATTTATTATATTTGCTTTAATACATTCTTTAATGTTCATGAACATAATAATTCCAGATAAATTTAAGGCCTTGATTTATTATCATTATAATTTTTTTTTTGGTTTATTTAGTACTAAATCCATACAACATTCAATTGGTTTTAAAAAAAAAAATTATATCACTATTGATTAGGCATTTTTTTAAACTCAATAAATATTCTGAGTAACAAAGAAACTGTCACGTTGCTTATATTGAATTATCTATCTGAAAACTTTTTGTGCAAATGTAAATGATACCGCACGCCTCAGCGAACATTGTGGGACAATTTCACACCTGGCCGCTCGCGGTTCACCTGCAGTCCAGGTAAAGCGCCGAAACTTGGACCGCGAGTCCTCTCAGGGCCTCGGCCCTCTGTAACGGAGTCCGTCGCAAAGTCCTCGTGCGAGAGGACTCGATGCTTCGTCGAGCAATTAGCGCAGTTTGGTTTTATTGCGAAGGGCAAAATACTCAGTGAGGCGTGATATCAGGACCTCTTGAGAGACGAATAACTTTGGATTGTCGTCTACTCAAGACAAACGCTTTTTGTTTGAGGATATATATACATATTTTTAAACGTAAAGCAGCATCCAGAGTTTAAGAATAACGTGTATATAAATCATTTTTTGCAAAATTTATTTCCAAAATTTATATCCATAAATACTTAATCGTTTTTTTTATGATTCGTGTCGTTTTAAGAGGGTACAGATATTCATCTGTCTACCTGTAACCACAAACTTCCTGAAATTTTCTGTCTGTATAGCAGCTGTTTTCCTGAATATTGCTATTTTTGCGGTAAGCCTAAAAAAATATGTTGTTTTTGAATTATGAATATACATGAGTATAAATTGACTGCAAAATATATGAGTGATAAATTATGCAAATACTTTGCAGTAATGTACTTAATACGTACAACTGTTTAGAAGCATGGTACGAATATAATTTTTTTTGCAATTTAATTTTTGTTAGAACCGACTTTAACCGATTTTATATTTAAACCCTTTTCTTATGCGGTCCACCGGGCATGAAATATATATTTTTTTTATATGAGACCATTGTAAAAACTATGCATCAGATCAGATTGCCCATTTTTTTAAATAGAAAAGCTTTTACCTTTTAATTTTATGTTTAAAATTAATTAGTTTATATGGGGATGGCTTCCAGGTAATGTGGTTCTGTAGGTGTAATGCTTGGGCAGTGTGCTGGTCCACTCGGTCCCTGTTACACATTTGGACGTTGTCTATGCGGTTGCAACTTTTCCAACTTTAGTCCAATTAGCTAACTGCAAGGGAACAAATGACCTGTCAGTCCGTCTAACTAAACACAATAAAGGCAAAACCACACCGCCCGGGAGTTTCTCGACACCTGTTGACAATTATTCAACTTTATGAATTTGTGCAATTTAACTTGAGCTCTAAACAATACAGCAGATGACTGAACAACAAAATTATTTGTTTGATTTTTTTATTTATATACCTGAATTTCTGTATAATATCGAATAATTTTAACCGGTTCTAATATAAATAAATATTCGTATTATTACATGGTAATAAAACTTAAAATGTTTTCAAATTCTCACAATAGTGGTTAAAAAGATTTTTCTTCAATCCCATCTGTGGCTGTAAATATTGCTCTCAATATGACAAATTTTATAGAAAAGCTATCCGAATATCAATTTTGATTCATCGTGAATAGAGTTGATATGAAAAAGTATATGAATATTTTTATCACAAATACGTTCGTCTCACTAAAACGTTCGTCCATTTCTAAAATGCACAAAATTAAAATGGCTCTCGTTTGACAGTAAATGGGCGAATAAAATGTAGCACTTTCGATAATTAATCAATTCCTTATATAGGACCTTAAAGATTTAGTGCTTGAATCTCCATATCAATACGTGGTTTCAATAGAGGCACTTTATATCCTTCTACATTGTGTTTCTTCGCGACGCACTCTGCCTAAGACTGCTGCGTACAGCTAAGGGGTGTTCACACCGAGCACTCTCTGAAATTCAAAATTTACAAATAAACTCTTAAGTTTTTTTATGGCCTATATAAATTTATCACAAAAAAAAATCATTAATTTAACATAAATACATTTTACACATCACAAATGCCTATGAAATTTTTTGTGCCTGTGATATGATCTGTGCCAATGAAATGGCACAGACTTATAAATACATTATATCTGCTGGCATCAGTGTCGATGTTGTTAAGTAAACTATTCAAATGAGTAGTTATTCTGCGACTAAAAAACTAGTTATTTCATTACGAATTATAGATCTTGTTGAGGGACAAGGCATTTGAACCGTGAAGATCCATTATTATAATGATAAAAGTACCTTTGTATTTTGTCTTCACTTTGAGTTTATTAAAATTATTTGCATTACTAGTTTCGACCCAATACACTGGGTCATCTTCAGATGCATAACTAAACTCTGAAGATGACCCAGTGTATTGGGTCGAAACTAGTAATGCAAATAATTTTAATAAACTCAAAGTGAAGACAAAATACACAGGTACTTTTATCATTATAAGAATTATAGAAACACTTGTAACCTTTTTATAAGCTATCCTATGTTATTCCCAAAACACACAAAGGATAAATGCAAAAGTCGGACAAATCACCCTAACTGTACGAACTCTAGGTTGATTTATGATATTTTTATTTACAAACAAGTGTATCCTCAGAAGCAAGCACTGCTCATTGGGCCAAATTAAATTACACCTTTCAAGTTTTAGTGTGCATGCGGCTTTGGTTGGATCGAGCCAGAATTTTCTCAGGGGCGGACCGCTCTATCGCTGCATCCGACCGCCCAAGAAACTTTAACAAAGCGGTTCACCTGCAATTACGCGCTGTAGCGGTGGCGGTGGCGGTGGCGTGTGTGGGTTGGCGGTGGCGTTGGCGGTGGCGTTGGCGGTGGCGTTGGCGGGTGTCACCAGCCGAGTGTTTGCGAGCAAGTTGCCGGCGCGGTCGGCCACAGTTTGCTATTTATTACAACACAACCCTCAAACTAAAAAAAAAATTCCGCGATCATTTAATAGTCAATCGTGTAATTCAACCCATTTTTTTTAATTATAAACTTTACGCCAACTAAGCGCTGAAAAGATTTTATAAAACGTTCACACACATGCGTGTAACTAATGCATCTATGATTATTACTAATATGATTAGGCACATTAGTTCATACATAGATGATGATTTCAAAGAAACTCTCAGAAAAATATCATCGTGATTTGTGTGGGATTTGAACCCACATTCCCTGGCTTACATGGCCGGTGTACTAATCCTTATACTACCCCTATTAGTAATAATACAATAAACCCGTAATGGGTAGTAAATACGCATCTGATTGACGTTTAATAAAAAAATCGACATATTCATCTATGATTGTTAAAAGTAAATATAATGAGAAATTGAAATGGCCACACAGGTTGTATTTATGAAGCAGGTATTTTTTAATACATCAAACTATTATTTACATTAAATATATCTACCAGGAATTTAAAAATAACATTTACGTTTTCATATTTTTAATACACCGGCACAAAATAATTAAAATTCTCTACTTTTGCGCTTACTTCTTTTTTTTTTTTTATTTATATAGAATAGTATATGTGTAAAATATTGCTTTCAGTTTATAAAAAAGTATACGGTTTGAAACAATTTTTGAGGCAACAATATAAACATATTTATTAATAAAAGAATTAGTTTAAAATAATAATAAAATTGCATTATGATTGAATTCTAAAAATAAACTCATTGAAATAGTAATTATATAGGTGGTTGTGTTTTTGATCTATGCAATTTCAATACAATCCAATCAAACCAGCGCTCTGATACAATATAGCATTGCAAGTCTGTCGATTGGTCCTGGCTTGAAACGCGATGCCTACAATAATAATTTTTTTTGTATTGTCTATTTACAATACCTTCGCGGTATTCAGTGTTCACGCCTACCTCATTTAATATAATAATTTTAACGCCGGCAATACTTATTATTAATGGGAAAAATGGCTGTGGGAACAAAATGACTCCCTCCGAAGCCGAATCTAATAATGGTGAATTGCTCTTGTTCTGATATATTAAAGCGCCGTTAATCAATTGCTCATTTTTTTGTGTTATATTGATTCAAGATTTTTTTCCTAATTGTGATGGTTCAATCAAAAGTAAAAATTATATTGCATATTAATAACTTCTGTTCTTTGTGTCGTATATGTAGTTAAACAGAGTTTAGCGTATCATCCAGCAATCTAATTTTTCACATTTTTTATTTAGACTCCAAAGAAATAATATTTTTACCGAGATCTTTCAGTGTTAACTACTTACTCAGTGAAACCATAACACAATTGCCGATTTTACTAAATTTGGCTAAATGCATCAGATCAATACCAATGAACACACACATTTGTGATGAAGATCAGATATTTTAATTATTATTTTTATCAGAGAATGCCCACGATATTATTTCAAATAACACAAACATTTATAAAGATCCTGATAAATTATAAAAAAGGGTGAGAACGCGATAATATTTGGATGGTGTTTGCTCTGTCTAGTAATATTGAATAAACCATAAACTTAAACTGACATCGCATCCATGTCACAGCATACACCCCCACACAATTCTGTAAGCCTTATCAATGCATTTAACTATTTAGGCTTTATTAAATAAACATTTGAAAATCAAAATATAACTGCTTTACAAACAATCCTATTTAATCCTAAAAAACCTGAGTACTCAACTGATATTTGTTATTTTTATAGTTATATGATCGTATTCAACAATGAACATCTAAAATTTATTTTACAGATAAAATGTGTTTGGTGTAGATATATAATATATATTTTTTAAATTTAATTCATGTAAAACCTCTAATGATGTTATTACGCTCAATTTAAGTCAAATTAGTTACTTCTCCCGAGAAGTTTAATAACAAGGTGTTATTATGTAATTTTTCTGTTTATAATGCATTTTTTATGCGTAATGAAGCCGTGTGGTTACCTTTTTGCTGAAAATAAAATAATTTCATGAATAAAAAAACATATTGGTTCTCATAATTACATGCGAGCCCGTGCAAGAAACTTGCCGCATAAACAATTAAGTATTTTACACCCCTCAGCGACCTTGGCCTTAAAACCGCCCTTGTTATTTCAATATTCATGTAATCCAAAGTAAAGAGGTAGGTTGTAATTATTCTAAAATTATGCATAATCAAGCCTTAAGTAGTAATATCAATACTTGTTTTTAGTTTGCGACAAGAAGTTTTCATCCCTTTCCTTATTCGGTATCGTCGCGACTGTAAAAAATCCCTTCCACGCGATATTCTTATCTTTGTGTTATTCATTGTTGAATGCTTCAGTTTAACAGTACAATTATTTATTTTTTGTAGTTGTCAATATACTGAGTAGGAAATATATAGTAACGTTATTAGATAAGTGTCTCTAATTAAAACTGATTTAGTGGTAGCTTGTGAGACAAAGAAAAAGATCATTTAAAGTTTAAACGATGATGACATCTTTAAATTTAAACAGCAAATATGACTAATGGATGAGAAATTACATATATTTATAATTTAAAGCGTATTCGACTTTCAACGGTTGCTTTGTATATTAAAAACGTTTGTTTTTCTCTCAGCCAATTAAACTATTCAAATTATTTGTGTCTCGACACATTGGCACTTTTATCTTTGAAAAATTCGCTTTTTAACAATGCAAGTGGTTTTTGTGTTAAATTATTCACTTAAATGCATTTTTGGATTCAATTATGTACAAAATGCGAATTGTGTTTTCGGTTAACACAGGCGGCCACTCGAACACCTGCCATAATTGTAAATATAATTTATCAAAGGTAGCCCAACTGCTTTTGTAAGGGAAAATAGATATAAATAATATATTCTTTAAACGTATCTCATCAAAAAAAACAAAATACCAATTCAAACATTGACAAAATTTACTACAACAAATATGAATAGCCAAATTGATTGGATACGATAATATTTGTCTGTGAAGGCTTTTAGACTTGCACTGTGTTGTTTTTTACTCTCGAGAATATCAGATTTTTGGAAAAAAAAATTTTAAGCCATTTTTAGAAACATGAATATATAAAATTACTTTTAGTAAGACTGACGTATTTCTAATCGACAAGTTATCATTTAAACATTAATTTTATGTCTCCTGATATGTCTGATTAAATATTTGAAGTAAGTCTCTATACTTTACTTTATGACGATAATAACTAAAAACCTTGTGATTCTTTAATTGGAACATAATATATGCTTGAAAAGATTTATTATTTTATTTTTTACACCAACAGCTTCGGCAGGTTGACCAGTTGTGGGTGTATCGATTTAATACAAATCCAGTATGCAACTCTCCTAGGTCGTATATATTATTTAATAGTACCAAATGTACCTTCCTGAGTGCTGGGCCTCTATACATTATGCCAGTATCATTTATAATGTGTCCTCATAGTCGATAAGGCTGTGTATCATATTAAAAATAGCCCATTGTGGACAATGTTGCCGAAACGTCATTATTCAACTTTTACGGTTTTCATAGTCAAAACACTATAACACGTAACGTTTTTTTCCAGTATGTAAAATGCAGTAATATATCGATAACTTAGAGACATTGAGAGCTTAGGTGCTACAAAAATATCTAAGTAAAGTCAGGTCGATTGTGAGATTTAGAAATTTAAGCTAAAAGACGAGTAGAATATAAAATAATTGAAAGATCATTGCGCTCTGTTGTAATAATGCCCATAGTATAAAATAAAAGCAAGCCTCAAGTAAAATCTATAAAAATAAATAAAACAGTTTTACACTTAAAGCATTAAAGTCTCATCAAAAAAATTATTAAAACACCGCATTGAATATTTTAAATGATTTATTTTCAGAGTTGATTGAAGTACTAACGAAGTACTAAGATTTGAATCCTTGTGCAGCATTTGTTTGTATAAAATCAATGTGTATATAGAATATAGATTTATTGATATTAATCTATTACGTAATATTATTACTAATAAAAATCTGTTTTTATATAATGTTGAGTCTTCGTTAGCAATTATTTGTTATTGTTTAGACTGAGTTTTTATAAGTGAGAATACATGGCGTACTTCAGGGACATACTCGTATGCCTCCATCGGTTAATTTTTCTTCTAACTAAATATAAGTCTCTTTTATTCAAAAGAGTACAGTGAAAATGAATTATATAAATTTAGGTACACAGAGAATTAAGTAGCGAAAGCATTTTTTTTTTTTAAATAAATCTAACAAATTATATAGAAGGTTTTTAAAGTGAATCGACTGGGAATAAAATCGCACCATTGACTTTTACACACATATATATTATATTGCAACACCTCGGTTAAAGGATCAAAGAATACAAAAGTTTTAACTATTCGTAAAGTTTTAATTATAATTAAATTTGCTCTGCAAAAAGTTCAACATTGTTTGTACTAACTTAACAACAGTGACCAAAGCGGCCAACTTGTTTTAATTTATAATACATTGGGTAGTAAAACTATCAAATTTTGCGTTTAAATTTTTACAAAACAGACTACGGGTATGTCATATTTATTCACAGTTTAATGGTCACATAAAAATAGCTTGAATAAAGGATGCTATTGACTTTGTCAATTCACTATGCTAAAGATCACTTCTTATTCTGCTTCCCAGGCAAATGCTCCAAAATTTTATTTTTCGACAATATTACAAAATAACCTTAATTATTTTGCAAATTGCAAGTTTTGTGTAAATCCTCTTTTTTCTTTCACCTATGCAAATTCATATACGATAAACAATAAATTACACTAGAAAAAACTAATCTCAATATTCAACGTAAAAGATTGGCGAAACCGGTCACCAATAAAAATTAACATGTGGAAAAATCACCCAAATATTAAAAAGGAATACCACCAAGTACTCTTTGTCAAAAATATTGATTACTTATAATATGTAATATTTATAAAGGAAATATTACCGATTCATTTGTGGGAAAGAAATTTTCTCTGTGAAAATTTAAATGGCTTCACTCTACGATACAATTTATTTTTTTACAATGCTTTAATAGCAAAATCAAGTATGAGATATTGATATTAATATATTGAAAAATAAAGTGTCTAGTATAGTGTATATAAAACACTAAGCATACATAAATAAACGGTGACTTATTAAAGCTTTTTCAGCAATTGTGAAAAGCACCGTAGATTTTCATCTAAGCGCGTTTGATGATAGGTTCACAGTTTTTTGTAGTGCGAAAATTCATCCCTCTGTAATGATTTAATCATTTTTTTCATTCTTTTTCTCAGGTCGCCAGTTCAGCGAGCACGTGAGGGATCTGATGAACGAGGCCAGCCTCCGTGCGCTGGAGATCAGGAGCCGGGAGCTGATGTGTTACCAGCGCTGCTACCGCTACATGTACATGCCCAACCCTTCTGTCGACATGCTGACCTGGCGCCTTCCTGCACCACCCTCCTCGCCCTCGCTGGCGCCTTCCTAGCCCAAGAGGTACGTCATGAAGCCAAACCTGCCCTGCCACCATCGCTTCTCGTCCAACACTTGTAAGATCAATGCTTTCGTTGATCATTAACGTATTTCTCTACAGTCTGCTCCCGCTAGTATTCTCCCTCTCTCGAAATGATGATGGGGCTACTGGCCTTTCTGGCGCTCTCGTACGATTCTATTTACTCACAAATATACTTCTGAATATTCCCAGACCCTATGTAAGGTATAAAACATACCTTGCACCCCCACCATCGCTCGTCGTCCAACACTTGTAAGATCAATGCTTTCGTTGATCATTAACGTATTTCTCTACAGTCTGCTCCCGCTAGTATTCTCCCTCTCTCGAAATGATGATGGGGCTACTGGCCTTTCTGGCGCTCTCGTACGATTCTATTTACTCACAAATATACTTCTGAATATTCCCAGACCCTATGTAAGGTATAAAACATACCTTGCACCCCCACCATCGCTCGTCGTCCAACACTTGTAAGATCAATGCTTTCGTTGATCATTAACGTATTTCTCTACAGTCTGCTCCCGCTAGTATTCTCCCTCTCTCGAAATGATGATGGGGCTACTGGCCTTTCTGGCGCTCTCGTACGATTCTATTTACTCACAAATATACTTCTGAATATTCCCAGACCCTATGTAAGGTATAAAACATACCTTGCACCCCCACCATCGCTCGTCGTCCAACACTTGTAAGATCAATGCTTTCGTTGATCATTAACGTATTTCTCTACAGTCTGCTCCCGCTAGTATTCTCCCTCTCTCGAAATGATGATGGGGCTACTGGCCTTTCTGGCGCTCTCGTACGATTCTATTTACTCACAAATATACTTCTGAATATTCCCAGACCCTATGTAAGGTATAAAACATACCTTGCACCCCCACCATCGCTCGTCGTCCAACACTTGTAAGATCAATGCTTTCGTTGATCATTAACATATTTCTCTGGAGTCTGCTCCCGCTAGTATTCTCCTTCTCTCAAAATGCTGGTGGGGGCTTCTGTCCTTACTGACATTCTCGTGCGCTTCCATTTATTCGTCAGTATACTTCTGAATATATATTTTTTAATCATAAATTCCCCATGTAAGGTATAAAATATGCACTATCGCTCTTTGTCCAACACTTCTGTTCTAATAGCAATCGTTTCGTCTATCGTTAACTTATTTCTCTGGAGTTTGCTTCCGCTAGTACTTTTTTAGCAAAAGTAAAAAAGTAGTCCCTCTCTCGAAATGCTGTTGGAGCTTTAATCATTACTGATGCTCTCTTACGCTTTTTACTCGTCAATATACTTCTGAATATATATATTTTTTAAATGAATTCCCAGACCCTATGTAAGGTATAAAACATACCTTGCACCCCCACTATCGCTCTTTGTCCAACACTTCTGTTGCTATATTCTAATATTGATCGTTTCGTTGATCGGTAACTTTTTTCTCTGTAGTCTGCTCCCGCTAGTATTCTTTTAGCAAAAGTAAAAAGTAGCCCCTCTCTCAAAATCCTGGTGCTGTCGTACGCTTCTATTTTTTATAAATATACTTCTGAACTTATATTTTTTAACCATGAATTCCCAGATCCTATGTAAGGTATAAAATATGTCTTGCGCCCACACTATCGCTCTTTGTCTAATACTTGGCTCAATGGTTTCGTCGATCATTTACGTATTTTCTCTGGAGTCTACTCCCGCTAGTATTCTTTTAGCAAAAGAGAAACGCCTTGTAATCACATATTTATTATCTATTTTTTCTATTCGATACAGATCACAGTTATCTGAAATCGACAAAAAAAACTATTACGACACATTTCCTCTCTGAACATTCTGTACTTACTGGCGCTCTCGTACGTTTCCACTTACCAATTAATATACTTCTGAATTAATATTATTTTATTCATAAATTCCTAGTCCCTATGGAAAGCACTAAAAAAGATAAATAACTTATATTTATACCCACGTCTGTTGGCTACATTTAAATGCAATGCATTCACTCAGTTTGTTGCCGTAAAAGATCATCGTTGATTTTTTCATGTGTAGGATACCTCTCCCTTAGATAACGTGCATTATGAATAATATATTAACGAGACGCGAGAGCTTCCAGAAAACAATGGGACTTTAACTCCAACCGTTTAATAACACAACGTTACGTTCACAATGTGCACTTTATCGGGCAATAATTGTGGGATTTTATGTATACTATCTCATTTTCCTCACGCCACAAAGGTTTATATATCGTTAAATTAACCGACTGGTTCCAATACTGCACCCAACCCCACAGCTCGTTTCTGTGTGCCTATCAAATCAATACCAATTTTAAACAACCCGTTAGTGCACAAGTGTGCATGCTACTTTATCAACTCGGTAACATGGGCTTTATAGTACAGAAATAACACGTGGATAAAAATAAAAATTTTAAACTGTCTTGACGAGTAAGTTATACACATATTATTTTTTAATTATTGTTATCAAATCAAGTGTTGAAATTCATTAGTATGACATGTAAAATATTTTTCGCTTGATAGTAAACTGCCAGCACTTACTGGAGGCATAGCATCATGGCTTCATTTATTGAAATTAAAAATTAGTTTTCATATAAGTTGCTCTTGGTAACAGTAAAATAATAATCCCTTTTCTCCATTTGCTTGGTTCAATTTTATTGTAACGTTTCTTGGGCAGTTTCTTCGATCAAGTCATCTCGATGAGTGCCGTTGTTTCCCTTTATTATTAGAACGTGGTCTTGTTTTATTTATGATTTCCTCGCAAAGTGCAGGTCATGATTTGCTACGCCTAGCTTCCACAATTCTGTTTATTCAACAAGCCCGTGTCTCTAAAACGATGACTTGTGTAGGAAAACGTGCTGTGGGAAGAAAAAGTGTAGATTTGATTGTTAACATGTTTAAAATAATGAAACCACCAGCCTTATTAATATTAAAAACAACATAAGTATGACAAACTTTTTTATCAATTATGCTATAAAAAATCTGAACCATAAAATATATTTTTGCTGTTATGTCTTTTATATAATGTACACTGTGTTAAACGTGTTTTTGTTTGTTGTTTTTATTAGTTAACTTCAAGAGTCTTATCTATGTAGTTGATTCGTTAAAAATTATTGAAATAAGGCTTCGCAAAATTTATAAAGAGCATTTCTTGCAATTTCCTATACTGTGGTCTCTCCCTGCGCTCATGTACCCACAGCGAATAAGCGATGTGTAATTCTGATTGAAACGTCTTCGTTAGGCTGATAGCATCATCTAATTATTCACGACTCTATCAGAAATGATTAGAGGCTACGATGTTTTCCTGTAAATTTGCAGCGATTCATGGCAAAGAGTCTATTGAGACTCGCTTCGTTTGTCTAACCTTGGCCACAGAATCAACAATTTGTTTCCTTTAAACAGCAATACCTACAATGTTATTTTTCAGCAGTAAAAATACGATTTATTTTTTTTGAAAAACTACAAATATGAAGAGGATTGCTTACTTTTAAAAAAATACTTTACGTGCGGATATAAAATAATCGAAAGTTTGAGTCATCAATTGAATAAAATAATTTCTTTGGAAAACCAGTATAAATATTTTATACTGTTAAAATTTTCTATTACACAATGTTAAACCTAGATGCTTACGACCTTATATCTCTCAACTAAATATATGCAAATTGAATAATTTCTGTGTTTATCTGAGCTGCATCGAATGTTTGCTTACTGCGAGGCTGGAAGTGCATGTAGAACCAGAAACTATGTTGATATAACGATAAGATAGTACAATTATTACACATGCACCTAATTAAGAAATACTTGCTATTTATATGCCCTGAAAGGTGTCCCACTTTGGAAAGCACGAAGAAAAAATCTTATATCTATCTGATACACAGTATGTATTTTAAATGCGAAGATTTCTATTGTGTGTAAAGGTGTGAATTTTAGTTTTAATTAATACGTTTTATTCAGCTGATATTACGTTAAATCTGTATGAATAAAAACATGGTTTTTGTTTTGTTCACAAGAAAATAAAACAATCTTCCAACCTAAGCGTGTTATCAAATAAGTCCACGAACGTTCGTCTCGGCGCTGTGGAGTTTATCTTGTTAATTATTACATATTAGTATCTCACAGCTTTAATTATGGCTCTAACTATACATTATTTAATATCCATAACGTCAGAGAGGCGGAAAGTTGTAAACAATAGATAAATTACTGAAGTTTATTTCAATAATGTGACAGTTTGTGTTTGCATTGGCAGATGCACAGAAAGTACAAAGTTAACTGGATCAAGGATGCGCTATCGCAGTATCAGTGTATTATGCAATGCGAATGAATGCTATTATATTCAAATTTAAAATATATTATTTTTAATATGTTATTATATCTAAATAGATATGCAAATATTAGATCATTACAATACAGTATCAACGTATAAAAAGAAATAATCATTAATGAATATAAATACATTTTACTTGTCAAATACATTCTTGAACTCTATTGTAAACCACTGCTACTTGTGCCTTCTTCGTTTTACAAAAAAAGCCTTATTTAATACGCTACATTTTTGGAGCCATAAAGAATAAGTAACAGAGGGATAAGTTTTAAAAATTAAATAAAATTTAAACCAAGTATGTAGAAAAGTAATCAATTAAACCGATGTTTTTCATCATACCGTATTGATATTAATAGCTCAATTTTTACTTAAAACATATATCTATGACTGAACTACTATATTAATACTAATCATATCATAAAAACTACTAAAATGTAAATTTTTGAGCCTCCAGCGTAATTTAACATTTAATCTTCTTATGCATATTTGTACTAAGACATTTCAATTTAAAAATAAAGATATTCAACTTAAAATAATTCAGGGATAATAAAGCAAAAATTTTGTTAATCACACGACAAAAAAAATACAAAATTTTGTAAAATTAATTATCAAAATAGATTTTCAAATAAATGCTTTTTCAATAATTCAATGTACATTCCTTATAAATAATATAACTGGATAATTTATCTGTACAACATATGACTCGTGTATTTATTTAATACTTAGTCATTATTTATTAGTCAGAACTTGCTTATAAAAGTGTCATAAACTAGGAATATTTATGTTCGCTTGGAGTTATACGTAATTCAGTTATGTCTTTTTTTTTCTTACGTAAATAGTCTGGAGTTTGGGAAATATTGTTTTATTATTTATGCGCTAGTTAGATAAATACTCGGTTATATATTAAATAGATAAAACTATATAATAGCATTGCAATAAAATATATTTGAAGTATTGAAATCAGTAGATAGAGTTTTGAATATAATATATTAAGAGGGTTTTTTTTTATTAAAAAATGCGTCACTGAAAATATGTTTATAAATGAAAATAAAATAATTCACATTAATTAAGCTATTATAGAATTTTTTAAATACACTTCATTTTCGTTTTTCAGTTTCAAGATAATATACTATATATTAAGATAATGTAATATAAAAGTGAAATTCATTTCAAAGGGTTAAGTGTGCCAAAGCATTTAGTAAATTTACTTTAAAATATAATTGTATAAAATTAACCAACTTAAAATATGAAATAACAACAATTTCATTTAAACATAATTGAAGCAAGTAAAATTTTCATCAGCGTTGCATGCGAAATGCAAGCCAGAAACACTTCAGGTTGTTTTTAACTAAATCGGTGTGAGAAGGTTAACGAGTAAATTTTTGGTGAAACTTTAATTGAGTTACAATGAATAAAAAAAACTTTTCTGAAATATTAACAGTTTTTATTGACAAGTTATTGATGAAAAAAGTAAACCGATGTACAAAAAGAGGAACTGAAAAATTAACTGATGATGCGAGAAGGTCGATTTTATTTCAGATATTTTATGAAAGTCCCGAAAACCCTATTCTTAGATCAATAATTACACGCATCTACAAATTTTAATTTTATAATTTTTATATACAAAGAAAAAATTATACATTAAATTACTGTTGTAAATACTGAAAAAAACGTACTGAAATTATTGCTAGTGGAGTTCGCAAGACTCATCCTGTTTTTTGTAAATATAGATTGGTTTCATAGATTTATAGGTATATTAATGTACAGTTGCTCATAATGATCAAAAAACTCTCGTCATAAACTTGAACACCGTGAAAGCTTCATTGAATCTCATTAATTTATTACGACAAACATAAAGCTATTCATAAGAACTTCCTCTCTACAGCTCAGCTGACCATGAGAATCTTTGATCACTGTTCGTATGATTATAAATTCTAGCCTCACAATGCATCCGACTGAATTAAAACAATTAGCATTGCAATAAAATATATTTTGAAGTATTGAAATCAGTCGATAGAGTTTTGAATATAATATATTAAGTGGGTTATTTTTTTAATAAAAAATGCGTCACTGAAAATATATTTATAAATGAAAATTTTAGAAAAGCAAATGTGATGCATATTGTAAAACACTGGGTTTTAAACAGAAGTAGTATATTTATTTATCCCTACGCTGTAAATGTTTTATATAAAATTATTTATTTGTTGATAACACCAACCTGTTTGCATTTTATCATTAGTTTATTCTGTTTTTTGGGTGCTCAGGGCGCAGAGGGTGCGCAGGTTTTCAGCTAGCTTTTAGTTTATTTTTTATATTTTCACCTGGATTTACCAACAGCTGTAGATACGTGGTGGCTAAAAGGCAGCGTTTCTTTTACTCCGATAGACCAATTTCTTTTGATATGAAGCATAACCCTGTAAGTATATTAAACAGTTGTACCTCGCAAATAAAGAACTATTTTTTTTTAAATATTATAAATACAAAGATTTGATTCAATTTCATCGGAAGACATCTAAGACTTTAGTAAAAATAAGACAAGAATGTTGGTTGTTTAAAGCAATTTTTTTTTATTAATTTCGTACAATTCTAGATATATATTGAGCACCTTGCCTTGCCTACTACCCCCATACCCTGGAGCCTTCAATTATGTCTAAGAATGTTCTCGTGCTCAAAAATTTGTAAATTTGATTAAATATTTATTAAAAATTTCCACGAAAATTGAATGCAACCCTTTGAGAGCTATTCGCGCGTCACTCTCCCTGCCGCCACCCTAACCAGACGCAACCTTCTCACCCCCGATTCCGTCCTCCCCCACCGCCAGACGTATTAGGGTAGGTCAGTATGCCGCTGGGGGGGTTTAACGACTCGATTCAGACAAAACACCAAAGGGTGATGTTTCAGCGTGAGACTGGTAGATTTTTGCAGTATTTTTTCTCATTTTATTTTCTCAAAGAATTTACTCTTAAAATTTTATATATTTGAATACAACACGGTGCTTTGAATTTTCAGAATATAAAGTTGCTCATATTCTTTATATTAAGTTGTTTGAGTTCAATTTCATATCCAACGTGAACACCGGTGGATCGCTTTGGTAAACAATGTATAATATCTGATATGATAGCTTATTAGCATACGTATTTTTATTTTATTATTTCGTAAAATAACAATAACGCGGCAGCAAGAAAGCTCACAAAAGTAATGTAAAACATCAGTACAACTACTTTACTACTTACTTTACAATGTGTCTAATCAATCGCATTCATACTGGCGGCGAAACTTTACGATTGCAGCTAATACATAAGACGGTTCATACGCGAATAGCTTGCAGATATATGGCGTGAGGATGTGAACGTATTATACTGGGGTGGTGGGTCGTTAAACAACCCCCTGCCATGTTATTATGACAGTCACAATGGAAAATTCCAGCCCCCGTTCTCCAGACCCCACACACTCATCCTGGTAAACAAGGATGGGCTTATTGATTCGTGAACGTCTATTGCAAACAGGTATAAAAGTAATACGGTGGAAAAATGTAAAATATCATGTTTTGCAATGCTTAAATAATATTTTAAATATGTAAAATTTAATATTTACCTTAAAAAACTTATTTAAATAAACCTGGTTTCCTTTACGTTAAAGAATAAATTTCAATCACAATGAAATTTAAGAATTAATGTAAAGCAAATTTTAGAAAAATATTTTTACAATTACAGTTGTTCCATTATTTATACAAAAAAATATTTAAGCCTAGTATATAAATATATTAAATTATACGCATTTATAGAATTCTTCTCATTACATAATATTCCAAAAAAGTTAAAGTCAAAATTGAACAAAAATAAAAATATATGCTTTACTATTTATCTCAAAAAAGTATTTGTTTGAAAATCGGCTATTTACGAACAAATTTTCTTTAATAAATAATATATAGAAAAAAAAATTATAGCAAGAAACGAAAGAGTGTACTCAATATATTAATAATAAATTTATAAAAAGATTGGTGACAAAATAATGAAGTTTAAGTAGTATTTGAGCATATAAGATCGTTAGATTTTTTACTAAAAAATCAATACATTTATAATACATAATAAATACAACTCGCAACTCGAATAGGATTATTCAAAAATATAATTTTAAGACTACCTGGTTGAAAATTTAATAGAAGCAGGTCATTTCATACATTTAAAGATCCTCCAATCCCACATGTGTTACTAAAGATGCCCAATTCTCTGCGATAAACATCGTTTTAAAGCACACAGTGCAAGAAATCGCCAACGCATTTTGATATTAAATATCACGCACCTAAATAGTTGAGCAGTATTCATATTAAAATTCACATTTTGCACTACACATATGAACGGATATACGAAGGCTGAATATTTAATATAAACCTACTTTTAGGCATACAGTTATTTTTTATGTCTTTAAGTGTAAATTAAAGCATCTTAAAGACTATAAAATCGAATGCCATAAATCTTTTATGATACTGAGTCTCATGGTAAGAGAAATATTGTTCAGTACAGGGTTACTAGCAATGCTTTTCTTATAACACGTGATATCTAAAGAGTGTTTATTTTATTGTTGGATATTTAGGATATTTATAATATTAGAATGAATACTCAATTAAAGAGCTCTATTTTTATTAATAATATTATTTAACAAACGTAGAAATCTCAATGACACTATCAAGTTTGAAAAGCAACTGAAAATATTCTTGTACAAATTATTGATTGAAATGTTAAAATCAAGCAATACTCCTTTGCATTACATAGTGTGTATGTGAGTTATGTAAATTCATATTACTATAAAAACATTAGGTTAAAAGTCAAAATCAAAATTTGCATATTTGTCGATTCGTAGTAAAATATGTATTCGGATATTATTATATCTTTATTCTTCTATTGAATGATATTCACTGCAATCGTGGAATAATTTAACAAAAAAATAATTAAAATAAAAAAGCAAAAGCATTCAGAGGCATTTGCCGGTGAAATTTTTTCGAAAAGCTTTGATATTTTCTTTATAGGAAACGTTATCTCACAGGGTTTTTATTAAACTCCGCTTAAACCTAGAAATAATTTTTAATATAAAAAAAAGTATATATGGAATCATGACTGCTGGGCAATCGATTCTCAAGCATTTAAATTTTACTGTTTTGTATTTGTAGTAATGATAAGTTCAAACAACAACGCTGAATTTTACTGATTATAAACAACGAACATCCATTTTTATCTGATGGCATCAGTTTAGCAGATACACCCCCATTTAGATTGATTGGAAGCATTCTTTTTAAGGCGCATCCAATATATTTTGAACACAGTCATCTCTGTTCTTATTTAACAACCCCATGAAACTCTGATATTTTATGCTCCCTCCCTCCAGCCCCCGCGAAGCTTGCATTATCAAGGTGAAGCCGAATCTTCCGCAGACGTTCAATTCAATTTCTGAAATTTTACGATACCGTCTGGGACGATGGAAACAATACTAAATGTCTGGTCATATTGAGCGATTTCAGGAGCTTTGCGAGCCTTCAAGCTCACAACCTACGCGTTGAATAACCACCCTTGAGAAAAATCTGTATCTTTATCCTTCATAATCATATTGCTTATATTCATTATGTTGATCGCACTCTGAATACAGGTTTTCAGTTTTCAGACATATCACTTTAACTCCGATTAATTTTCACTTTTTTATTTACTATCAAATATATAACGCAAATCTAGATTAAGTAGATATATCTATTATTTCTAAAATCGTTCCTTGTACTGTTTTATACCACTAACAATTCAATGTGAATTTCATTCAAAAGTTTGGACTTAAAATACTCTAACATAATTAATAAAAATACACAGTATCAAAATTTGTTTAAGATATTTTATCTTTTAATACAGTGGTGGTCCCCAACCCTATGCCCGCTGCTGTGGGACCACGAAAAAAAATTAAATTTAGTAATTTAACTGAGAAATACAGGCATAAATAGCTATATCCATATAATTATCAAAATAATAATTCATTCCAGAAAATCATAAATAAGCTTATTGAAACAGCATCTTATGGGTGTAGTTTGGTTTGTCTTTGTTTTTGTAATAACGCCCTCAAGTAATGCGCTCACGATATTGTTCAGATACTTGATAGAAAAGTTGCTAAATAAATATAAATCTGATATTTTTGCGTTGATAAAAATGAGGTGAAAGCCATGTGAAAGTCTATATGATATTTTTGCGTTGATAAAAGTGAGGTGAAAGCCATGTGAAAGTATATATGATATTTTTGCGGTAGTACAAGTGTTGTGTAAGCTATGTGAATGTGTTTAATATTTTTACGTTGATTTTATTTTCCTGTCTTGGACAGATATTGTTAACGTTTAAGCTGGCCACACTAGTTATAACACAACCGACAGCTGAAGTGTAATAGGCCGCTATTTGCCTATTTACAATTGAGCCACAAAAACTAGTATTTATAATTGTTTCCACCCTTAGAGAAGCTATGAAATACAAGTCTTAAAAATATAAAAATTAATAAGTAATACATATGTAGCTTGTTAGAAGTTAATGCCAGAAAAATTTAATAGACGATAGTGACAGTAATATGATATTTGTCAATCAATTGATTAATGCTTTGCACATGGGGTTTGGTCGTCTCGAGGTTCTAGTGAGCTACCAAGGACCTCCCTCCGCCTTCAGGGTCGCTGCCAGATCTTTTACGGGCAGCCTTCAGCGGGATCGCCGCTGCCGGGGCCGCATTAGTTTTATAGATCGAAAGATTTTATTACCGAATCACAAGTTGCAGGGGAGAGCGGGTCGAATAGAACAGGTCGGATAGAGCGGCCCGGGGGAGAGCGGGTCGGAACAGAGCGGGCCATTTCTCCGCTACTCTATGCTTACCGAGTGAGCTGTAAAACTGAAAAAAAAAAAAAAAAAAACTCACCCCTACCCGGGCTAATGAAAAGTGTTGAGGAAGTCTCGAGAAACTTTAAGGGTAATGCTGTGCCTAATGCATATTATTTAGTTGTTTTATTTAAATGTTTGAGATAACATTAAATATGTGTTTATAGGCTTTAGTAGGCGTTGGTATGATTTGGTGATATGCTGCGCTTTTACTTGTTAATTTTGGGTGCTGTTTCGTCTTCAGGGATTAATATAACGACTCAGTTCAAAGAATGTGCCCTTACCTTACATGCAATACAAGGAAATCACAAAAAGCCTACATCACATAATTAATTTCTGTTTTAAGGCTTTCATTTCATTATACTAGGATAAATTTAGAAACAAATTTATATTTATACTAGTGTTCAAATATAAAAACAACGTGTTACAAGCAAGTAAAACTTGACCACTAAACTCGTTTATTTTTTAACAATTTTGGTTCAAAATTAGGTTCTATATTGTGTAACATCTTATGCATTCTTTTACGGGCTTTTTCATTTGCGTGTTCTATTGACCTGAATTGGATAATATATTTCTTTAAGGTGAATGTGTTGCAAGTGTCATTTTCACATTGTTACTCAAATAATTATGTGTGCATCCAAAATTTGTTTGCCATGTGATATTGAACAATGGGGTATTTTAATATCATATACAGTGTGCCCTGTGAGAGCTTGCGTGATTTATGTCCAAGCTTTGGAGCACATTTACTTGTTTACGAGCGCACGTGTTTATATTTCCACCACAATATACCCATGGAGTGGATGCTACAATCGTAAGATGGACATTATTATATCAGGAATATAACAAGTTTTTTGCCTAGAATTTAAATATTCTTAATAATTCACAAGCGCTATAATAGCTGTCTTGTCATTTTTCTGTTATTTACTTAAACAAAATCATTAAAAATTATCCAAAATAGGGATGCTCTGGTTATCATCATTCGGTTGTCGGTTGTATGATAGCGTGTAACTTTCAACGTTTTTTTTTCATTATACACGCAGCAACAATTCGATAAAGCAGCATAAAAATACAAATTTATGAGTACATTGTCGTCGAAAAATGCCTAGTACTAATTTTTTTAGTCAATGGTCAGATGGGGTGTTATTTTTGTCTGACTGATCGTCGCGTCGTACCGTCTTCTCTTGGGTGGTAATGTTCGCCCCAAGGCTTCTCTTTAGTGTGTTTTTGTTTAATAGAGTCTTAAGGGAAATAGCAAGGTCGGTATAAAATTGATTTTCTGGAATTTTATACCTAGATCGACGTTCGGAGCACGCCACAAAGGGCACTTGGCATTTATTAAACATAATGTTTTTACATTTTATTATAATATAATTTTAATTTATTCTATGAATTAACCGTCATCTAATAGTACACATATGTATATTTATTAGCTTAGTGGAAAGACCTTTGATTCTATCGCGAGTTTCCAAGCTCGATACCCATGCTGACATTTGAAGATTTGACATTCGGAAAATGAATTATCACAATTTGATCATTTATTCTTCGAAAAAATCCACAAATCAAATGTCGATATAAAAAATTCATATTAGTTTTTTCACAGGTAAAACCGTGAAATCGAGTGGTTTACGGTTTGATCTCCGTTTCGACGGATGAATTTTAAACTGAAGTTATTGAGCTTACTCCTGTTTCAATTTGGTAAAAGACATGTTTATTGACATTGTGTCAACACAAATAGTTTATTATTAATAAATATGCATATTTTTTTTATTGTTATTAAGAAAAAATCTTTATCGTGTATATGGTACGTCAATCAGAAAACACACATAGTATGTAAATATGTTTTCAAAATAGCATTCTATAGATTTTTAGTTATTTTGAAAAACACAGTGCTTAATTGAGCTATAAGAAAAATAGTAGATCTAAAATTTTATCGTCATTTTACGATTCATAATTCAAAACGACATTATTATATAATAAGATAATTAATACCTCTTTTAATATTTTAGAGATATAAAACGAGATTTTCCGTATATAATACAGTTACTAATTTTATATATTACTCCCATAAATACTCAGGAAAAGACACTTATAGCTTTTCAGCAGTAAAACTAAAATATGTATTTCTGAAAATTTATTATCTACACTGCAACTTTATTATAAACTCATTACGATTTCATAATATTTATTTTACTGTTTTCTAGTACATCTAGACATTTATATTTGTCATCTATCTAACTGAAATCATTCTTTTTAAAATATGTTTTTGCAGAAATATCTAAATCTTTAAAACTTCTTCATCATCATATCGATATATCCACATGTATAAAAAATAATTCGTAAAATAAACGATATATAACGTATGAACTTTTAATTTTTTCAGATGACAAATTCCCAGGAGACCAAATAGAGCAGAGAGTGATTTAGTCAAAAGATTGAAATAGACCCGTACTCTTAGATGATCTTTCATAAATATTTTTATATAGATAATTTTAATTTATAACTATTCTTTTATAAATCAATTGCGATAAAATTGATTGTACCTAATAAATTTTTTAAATATGTTTTGAGTTTATTTTATTTTATTGACTTTCTTTCCCGATTCCTGCCTCCATTTTTCCAAAAAACACATTTTGCACAATATTACAAGCACTTTTCAAAAAAAAAAATAGCATCATGCCATTCTGCGATGAATATTAATTAACCTTGACTTGATCTAAGTTGACTTTAAAACTTTTAAATTTTATTAATGCTTTAAAATCTGCCAATTTTAAAGGCCAAAAATTACACCGGCACGAAGATTATTAGTTTGAGAAATAATAGCAAAATGGTCACAGTTTTTTTCCTGCAGCCTTTGAATGCAGCCTCACACATTTTACTCACAAGGAAAAATAATAAAGTAACATGTTAGTTTTTTTACTTACTTTATTTTATTTATTTATTTTATTATATTATATTATATTATTAATCAATAAAAAGAAACAATGCCGAAATAAGACTGACCGCTATCAATATTTATCTATACTTGCCTCGCTATGGCGTCATTGACGGAAATTGACGAAATAAGCATTTAAAGAAATACGTTTTTTTTGTTAATAAAGATAAGAAAAAAACACTGCAACGTTTTGAATTTTAATAATAAAACGCAACAATACGTATAATTTTAACAACTTGGTTTTTGACGAGAAATATCGTGGAGTTATATAAACATTACATATAAACTCTGTTTACCGCACTTGGTTACGTATGTACGTTTAAAATAAAATGAAGTACTGGTGCTTTAGCACCCTAATAAAGTAAAGAATGTCTATGAGTCATTAAATATTTATCAAAGAAACCTCCACATAAGGGAACTGTTAGCTCATTAGAAGCGTGTGCAATATTCGCCGAAAAACAAGGTTATAGGGGTTGAAAATTCTATGGCGCCAGGCTGCGACAACAATGGGTTTTACGTTTAAATTCCACCTGCGTCCTAAAAAACAATTCAAAGCGTTTTCCCATCGATTCAAGCGATTCATGGTATGATTGAATACATCGACGTCGCTAATCTAGCCAGCTGCACGGACACGAGGCGCAAGTAGAGCTGAAATAGAAATATGGCGCCCTTTCATCCATGGTATTTATGATGGTAGACATGTCGGTATTCCGCGAGGGGTATGTGGGCTGCGCTCGCATGCAGCGTGAGAGCCTGCATCCCGCCGCTGCACCCTTCCGACCATAAAGGACGACGCATAAGGCCATAAACCCTCGGCCGTAAACGTGAGTGTTCGTTCACCTGAAACTCTGCGCCTCAATAAAATTTATCACTCCGACGTTCCTCAGATTAATGCGAAAATACGATATCGATGCTAATTCAGAATGATGTATTTTTACTACCGCCTGCGAGCGGGGTCATTCGTCGGACCCGCTGAACTTCAGCTGATGATTTATTTTACAGATTATGTACGGCATCTGCATTGAAGGCTTCTTTTGGGTAGACAACATCATGATTCACCTTAAAAATACTCCATTAAAGTATTTTTTTTGTATTATTCAAAATAACAATACTTCAGTATTATTATTTTTCGATGTGACCTGATTTTTCAAAAGACTTTTGCGCGAGAATCCCGGAATTTTATGTCTGTTGTTGAAGTCAGAGGCATCAATAAATACAAATGTTGGTTTGAAAAAAAATTCAATGAGAATATTACGATCGTGATTTTCCATGTACTGTTATTAACTATCATAAAATGATGATAGTTTAACTATCAAAATTTTGATTAAAATGTAGAAAATATACTGAACTAGAGTAGAATGAATAATCATATAACATTTTGAAATATGTTTGCAAAGAGTTTTTACTATTTTTTCCATCAAATAATTAAGTCGAATGTATTAAAATTCTAATAAATTACGCAGTAAATATAAATAAAAGCTTAATTTTTATTCAGGCCCAAAAGGAAAAAATACCGTTAGAAAAAATTTATATCATTTGATTTTTTTCAAATAGATTTCTTAAAAAAAATTGTAGCTATTAGCCTCTTTTCTAAAACTTCAGAGTTTCTATGTTTCTGGCTAAGAAATAAGAAGTCGTAGGGTTTTTTTTTATATTACGAATTGCCGTCCATCTTCAGCAAAACAAAAAATACGTTTTTTTGCAAATGCGACTTAGTAAATCGAAACATTCGTTAGCGCATAGGAAATGAATGTCCTAATAAACAATCAAAATTTATAGCATGACGATCTTGAAATACGACGATCCAGCATGTCTGCGTTGACTTACCCGTTAATGTCATATATCAATTGCAGCAATAAAGTGGATTTTATTCATCGGTCTGTTTAAGAAATGAAACAACGAAAAAATTTTATGAAATATTTTGTTTCGTTCACCAGGAAAATCATTAATACTGTGTGATAAGTGAGGAAAGAAAACACGACGACATACTAATCATGAAAAATACTACGCATTTTCCGTGCTTTGAAATAACAATAATATATTTTTTTATTGTCTATTTAAGTTCTTGACAGTCATGACGAGTCAAAAAATAAGTATTAACTAGATAATAAAACTAATAAATACAAAAAAAAAATCGTTTTGAAGTATTTTCTTTGAGTGCGCTAACAATTGGTGCATTTAGAAAGTTAATTATTTATGATTTTTACAAAAATATTAAATATGCCAATAATTTTGCATTTTAGAGTTCTTCTTAAATAATTACTTAGAAAAAAAGTATATTTTTAAGGTTTCATTAAAATTAAAATTAAAGTAAGGCGTCAAGTGTGATTTATTTATTTACTATGGTCTAGGCCAGCCATACTTACGAAAAAGACTTTAATTTATTATATGCGGAGTCTTCACTGAATAATTTTAAATAGATGACCTAAAATGATCATCACCCATAGCAAGCATGCGTATGTAACCCGAAGGGTAAAAAGGTTGAGTATTACTGCTCTTGGCTTTTGGCGGCTTTGGGTTAATATATCGAAACTATGGACTAGAAAAGTGACATAACATATGGGATGCAGAATTTACCTTTAAATTTTTCTTGTGAATATATATATACATAAGTGTCTCTCCTTAGAAGAGGTTGACGACCATCTCACTGAACATCTGTTTATTCTTAACCAGTATTCATTGTTTTCTTAGAGAGGATAGTGTAGTGGTTCCCCGTGTTTTTCTACACAGCAGTTTTATATTCTGAGGAAAAGTCTGCGTATTACTACTGCCCAATAGCATTATTATATAACCTTTTATTTATAAAGCTCTGGTATTAAGGTACTTCCAGAACACATCCCTCTACACGATATTTTACACACGCTCTGGGTACAGAATGGGGAAAGCGGGGAGACTATTCATACATACGTATATATTTTGTGTGTGTGCATTAAAAATATTTACGACTACGGAAAGGTGTAGGAATTTTTAATTCGCTCATAATAACTTGTTTAAAAAATATAAATATAAAGTACATATTTATAAAAAAATTTACAAACACATAAAAGTATTCACCCCAATTACCCCGGGAGCTGGAGCGCAGCCGAAAAGCTCCGATACAGGATGAGGCGCGACAATTAGCCTGGGAGGGCCGCGAGTGAGTCGCAGACGAATGTGGGAATTATTCAAAGCAGAAGGGGACGGAAGCACTTGCGGGAATAAAACTGCGACGCACGCAATTAACGAAAGCTGCTAATTAAGGCTGGCCGGTGCACTTTGTGGATGCACTTTATGGCGCCCGGCGAGGAGCCTGCCGGCAAGGGATGCAAGAACTTCTGCACGAGACGATCTTTAGTATAGACACATATTTGGACAAGGAGATATATTACAAAATATATTTGGACAAGGAGAAATATCGGTGCTTGTTTTTTATCCGACCACTAAAATTTTTTAATGTACATGTACTCGCAGAGATACGAATCTATCATATGACGATGAGTCCCGTTGTGGCGTTTATTTCGTTCATTGCAGATTTCCATGACCGCTCGATTCGTTGGGTTAGGTTAGGTTAGGTACAAGTTTTTTGGTGGTCGGATAAATAACAAGTACCGAAATATCCTGCATTATACAAACATGCTTTATCGACGATTTCGCTATTTGAAAACACTTGCACGAACAGCTTTTTTCTCGAATGTATTAAAGTAATTTTATATACGCGTAATTATAAAAATATTTTTTTAGACATTGAATAGTAAATAAAGTATATTTATTGGATTGGATGCGACAACTTTGACTGAACTCACCAATTAAAATGCATTTATGCTGATATGAAAGTGTTTGGTAAATTACTCCGTAAATTTAAGTGACTTTTTAACATTTAACCCTGTCTCTTTCCAATAATGTTTATGAATTATAAATATGTCTATTTTTTGGATTGAACGTCAATCAGATGCGTATTTATAACCCATTGCGGGTTTATTATATTATTACTAATATACTAATACTAATCCCACACAAATCACGATGATATTTTTCTGAGAATTTCTTTAATCATCTTCTATGTATGAACTAATGTGCCTAATCATATTAGTAAAAATTATAAATACGTAAAAATTAAAACGAGTATTTAAATTATATTTTGTATCGAGTTAACGTGGATTTTTCCACTGATTGCTTTGTATACAACGTAATCGTGAATAATTAATTATTTAATCAGAAGAATTAATATACTTACTTAAATGAACTAAAACTGACTTAGTGGCATGTGTTTTAAGTATATTTTAGGTTAATACGTTCTGGTAGTCAATTTTATTCGATGGTTTTGTTGTTTTGGTCCTAGTGCTGTGACTGTTTTAAAAACCCTTGAAGGTAGTCCATGTACGGGGACCAAAACGTCAGAAGGCATAAAACATCAAACTATCTAAATTATATGCACATTATATTTTTGTAAAACGAATTTCTATAGTTGATAAGTACTTAAATCGTATTCATTATTAAATCTATTTGTTTTCATTACAAAATATAAAAGATCTCGATAAAAGTATTCTCTCGGTATATTATACACGCACATGCTTTTCTGTGATTTAACTCAATTTTATAGTAAAATAATTAATTCGAATTTTTTACTGAAATCTTCTTCATCGAGTGCCTCTCCTCAGAGGAGGTTGGCGACCATTTCACTGAGCATATACTCATGCTGAGCCAGTGTTTTCTAAGGGGAAAATAGTGTACTAGTGGATCCCCGGGTCCTTCTACACTGCAGTTTTATTTTAGAAGGAAAAGTCTGCATATTGCTGCTGCCCAATAGTATTATTATATAACCCTTTCCTTACTCTGATACTTCTTCTGCAACACGCTACAAAAACAATAGTACTTCTAGAGTACATCCCTATACAATCATTCCAACTCTACTACTTGATTACCGATCCTTTACACACGCTCAAGGTACAGAATGCAGATAATTTTTCTTCCGTTTGTGGCCTGTGGGTAGTTTTTAATTTTTATACAAGAGAATTTCACTTGATTTGTAACTGTGAAAACCACTTGATCATGTATATAGATCCACAAGAACATGGGTGCTTTAAAGGAGGGCTAAGATGATTGATTGAATTACAGCTGCGTTTAAAAATATATCCGGATAAGAGCATCGTATTTTCAATTAGAGCCACTTATTTAAAGCCTTCTGGCCGTATCTTTCCGCACAGGGTTGGAATTGAATTAAAAATTATCCAAGCCCGGAGCTCCGGAGCTGCGTTATGGCCTTTCCGTTTAAGTGTTCTTTACGTTCTCTTGGGCGATGCAGTATTTAATTTTGTTAAAATCTCACACGTGGCGACACGTGCGGGGCAATCAGCGTAATTTGTGTCTCTTGCATAATATTTGCGGCAAATTAAACTAAGCGTTAGTCTCATCTATTGAATATAAGATGTATTTATTTTATAAGAATGATCTTGAAATTTCTAGGGGAAATACTGCGTAGTATCGATCTCGGTACTGGGAACATATAAACCACAAATATTTTTCCATGTGTGAATCAACTATTTAAGAATTCTGCATGGGTGCATTGATCAGCATACTAATTGTTTTTGTGTGCTTTTAAGCTAAAGTATATGAAAAAACAACAGCACTTATCTGTAAACGATTTGGTTAGGTAAAAAACTCTAGTGTGATTAATCATTAATTTTCTTATTTTATGTCACATTGTATACAATGTACATTTGCAAGCTTTGAGTAATCAATTTCAATTATATAGATTCTCAGACTAAGTAGAATTAATCACGTCTATTCTTGTTAGTGGTCTTGTAATCAGCTAGTAACATTATTTATGTAAACTATAAATGAACATGGTTAGTTTAATTATTAAAGTAACTACAGTCTTACATAAGTAAGAAAGTTTATCGATTCACACATGAAACAATGAAACAAAAATTTTATCACGACACCGGTGAATCTTTTTGGTTGTGAAATGTGGATTTATGAAAAAAATATTTCATAATAATAGTTGTTGTATCAAGTGTTGAAATTTTTTGTTGTTTTTCGCCAGAGCATCTTCAGAAAGCTGCGTGAATTTATCGACAAATATATCGCAATCGACGGCAGAAACCACTTTGACGACACAAAAAAAGGCTACCTTATTTACAATGAACGTCGGCGATAAATTGACGAAATCGATGATGCGGCAGGTGGCTGTGCTCAGAAGTGCAAAGAAAACGACCTACATCAGAGTTTATGAAACCCGAAAACTTCATACTGCCTATGAGGGCGTTTCGTCGACTTAAAAACGCATTAATTTCAATTTAATGCGTGATTTCTTATCGCTTGATTATAAAAAAAAGATAAAGTATCAAAGCTGTGCGATAGCCATAGTAGTTGAATTGGATACGGCGCCGACCTGGCTTGAATTTCACCTGTGTTGCGAAAATAACCAATTTGCTTTATAAAAGCTTTTAAAGTCATCATTATGATTTACATACATCATGCACACTTTTATCGAGTTAAAAAATATATTTGGATTTTTATATTAAGTATTTCAACACGTATTTAAAAATATAAATATATAAATAAATATTTAGCTGTCGATTACGAACACAAGTTTTTTCACGACACTTGTTGGATTCACTATATTTTTTCGGCTCCCTTGGCCGGGTTTTTTTTGTATTGACCGATTACTTAAATAATATTTACATAATAAAGCCATATCGACAAGCTCCAAACTAAACTTTGTTTTTCTAGGAGAAAAATAAAAAAGCTTAGTTAAACTTATAAAGGTTTTGAGATTTTCCTTATTATTTTTTTTAAAAATGCCCCCAAATAAGAATTCGGTTTTACTGTGAAAAATATATTTATATATAAACAGAGCTGTGGTTTAAAATGTATATTAAATTGTGGAATCAAATGAAGACGCTTTTAACCTGTCAAGTCATTCAAGGAAGCTATGGACCCTGTCTCTGTCATATTTATCTTATGCACAAAAAAATAGTCGAGAACCAGAAATATTATCTTATTCCTGATTTGTGATACAATGTACTTCGAATATCAATCATTACGAATACATCTGTCGATAAAAATCGAGTCATTGAACTCTCTCCTGCATTGTATGTTTATGTCTCTGAATTTTAAATATATATCGTTGAATAAGAAACAACATGTTTTTTTATTTAATTTGCTTATATATTGAAGATTGAACTTGCACATACATTAGTGATTTTTAATATATTTATATATTTTTTGTATTCTTATACACCTGATAAAGACAGAGGCATACGGAAATGGATTGAATGACGTTATTATATTAAGTATAGTTCATTAGTATATTAATGGAATAAATTGTCGAAATCGAGAAATGGAGGCTGTGTTGTATTTTCTGGCAACAATTGTGCAAGATTTTCGCGCATTCAAAGTGCCTCGTTTATGTGGCCAGCTTTCGGTTAGGTCTTCTTCCTTGGCTTTGAATTTTAAACATGTACAAATATATAACTTTTCTAGAAATAAATCGACGTCAACCTACTTATGAGACCGAACCGGAACATAACTGCTAGATTTTACTGAACTTGCTTGTATTGAGTACGAACACAATTCATAATAATTTATGTGAAAATATACATATTTTCTCAATAATGTATATTTCATATAATATTTATTGTATACGCAAAGTTCACCAAGAATATTTTTAATTTGAATAACGATAAACACCATGTATTAACTGTCTAATAAAAATTCTTGATTTTTTTTTATTAACTGCTTGAATACGTTTCATCGTTCTCATTGATGAAGCTCTTACTTGATAAATTAGTGAAAATTTAACTTCTCTGGTACTCATACTTAGAATACCCATGCATTTTAAAGATAACTTTAATGTTTTAAATAAAAAAAATATTCCGAATACTCTTTTTGTTTAAAAAAATAATTCAAGAGGCGTATACATATCATTTTACCAAAACGCTACAGATTTCCCGCTTGTTTTTTTTTTAATACTAAACATCTATATATATTCATATATGTATCTTTTCAGTTAGCGCAGTAGGTTGTAACGCACAATTATTTTATTATGTTTATTTAAAAATAAAGCACAGTGACAACTTTCAGTATAAAATTATCTCGAATCACCGCCCATAAACCGCTTATCAAAATTTTAAAAATATTACCAGAGTCCAATAAAGATTTGCGTAATTTGAACAATATAAATAATTATCTTTATTGGCCAGCGAATACGCTCGGCGGATGCCTTCAGTCGGCACGCGATATCTGAGGGTTCATTACACCTGAATTGATGGGATTAAATATTATATGTGACTTAAAAAAAAACCACAACAAAACAGTGAATATATATATATTTGATTAAATATTTTATTCCATGAGAATAAAACCTGGTTAGATACGTCTTCAGTGTTTCTATTGTACGAGAATAGTAACAACATGAAAGTATTATACTAGGTTTTTCCTTGCCAATCTTGTATACAATTTTTAAAATGAATTAAAATCTAATAGCTGCACTTGGATTTGAATCTGGGATACAATTATCGGCAAGCAAGCATTCTAGGCAGTTAAAGTATAAAGTAATAATTAAAGACTACCCACAGGCCACAAACGTAAGAAAAATTATCTCCATTCTGTACCTTGAGCGTGTGTAAAAGATCAGTAATGATGTAATGGGTGTGGAATGATTGTAGAGGGATGTACTCTAGAAGTACTATTGTTTCTGTAGCTTGTTGCAGAAAAAGTATCAGATCTAAACGCCAGAGCTTTGTAAGAAAAGGATCATATTGAGCGTGTGTAAAGGATCGGTAATGAACTAGTGGATGTGGAATGATTATGGAGGGATGTACTCTAGAAGTACTATTGTTTCTGTAGCTTGTTGCAGAAGAAGTATCAGATCTAAACGCCAGAGCTTTGCAAGAAAAGCATCATATTGAGCGTGTGTAAAGGATCGATAATGAAGTAGTGGATGTGGAATGATTATGGAGGGATGTACTCTAGAAGTACTATTGTTTCTGTAGCTTGTTGCAGAAGAAGTATCAGATCTAAACGCCAGAGCTTTGCAAGAAAAGCATCATATTGAGCGTGTGTAAAGGATCGATAATGAAGTAGTGGATGTGGAATGATTATGGAGGGATGTACTCTAGAAGTACTATTGTTTCTGTAGCTTGTTGCAGAAGAAGTATCAGATCTAAACGCCAGAGCTTTGTAAGAAAAGGATCATATTGAGCGTGTGTAAAGGATCGGTAATGAACTAGTGGATGTGGAATGATTATGGAGGGATGTACTCTAGAAGTACTATTGTTTCTGTAGCTTGTTGCAGAAGAAGTATCAGATCTAAACGCAAGAGATTTGTAAGAAAAGGAGTATATAATAATGCTATTGGGCAGCAGTAATACGCAGACTTTTCCTTCCAAAATAAAACTGCGGTGTAGAAGGACCCGGTGTCCCACTAATACACTATTTTTTTCTTAGAAAATACTGGCTCAGCATGAGTATATGCTCAGTGAAATGGTCGCCAACCTCCTCTGAGAAGAGGCGCATAGTAATAAAAAAACCAAATTTCAGTTTGGTAGCAAAGATCTTGAAAAGATTTCTCTGCTCTCTCGGGTATTTTCGTTTGTTGTATGTTTATGCGCCGTACAGCTCGGAGTGCATTTTGCATTCGGCTGCATTTGACCGGCAGCCCGTTTGGTTGGTACCTGTTCCGGCTGCAGCGGTTTCCGGCTCCCTCATCAGCCGTAAACCTGGCCCCGAGGCTGTGCTGCGGTGGTCCACCCATCGTTACTCCGCGCCCCCCTCCCCGACTGCACTTTTTAAACATCTTTAATAAAATAAAACTTTAAGTGTACCTGTTTACACATAAATACGAGGTGATACGCTAAAGAGAATATCGTAATATTTTTGGGCTTAATTGACACGTCCTCGGGATAATTACTCATCTAGAAAATTATTTTTTAAACGATATGCTTTTATGTGTAATAAAAACGTCATTTTGCTTTTAAATATTTTAATAACTTCAAAACGTCATATTTGATGTAGTGTTTTGAAGAAGAATATAATCATTTCGTGGTCGAAAAAGTTATGAATAACTTGAAAATAACACAATAAACCATATTTGATGTACATCATAAACATCTTATACAAAATTTATTTAATTATGAATAAGATAGCGAGGCTCATGAATTTACTTTAATAGAAAAAGTGACAACTTACGTAATAATAAAAATAAATACGTTTAGCGTTTTCCGTACAATAAACATTTTGAATGAACGCAAGTAGTTTTGAATGAAAATCCCCTGTCCGAATTCTGTATGTATTTTATGGTTTTCCATTTCAAAAAGCTTAAAGCTCTGAACCCAACGGGCTTTATCCGACCGTTTTGATTGACACATAGAACGTAAACTGCAAAGTTACTATAGATTAAAAGGGGAGTAATATTATCCGATCTTTCAATGCGTAATTTAATTGCGCCACTTAAACGTGGCTTAGACCACGTTTTACAGCGACCACTATTTTTATTTAATTTTAATAACAGCAATAAAACGATTTTGTTACTAAATAATTCAGGACGTTATGTAAATTCAAAGTATATGCGTTTGTTATATCATTGTTAATCAAGCAGTTAAAGATAATCGGGTTAAAAAAAGTTTACGTTTTCTGACAAGTAAGTAAGATCTGCAGTAAAAGAAGTTATCAAATATTAGTACATATCATTAAATCTTTGAAAACCGATGATGTCAATAAAAGGGATGTACTTCAAAAAATTAATAAATATAACAATTTCCCAAATAGTAAACAATCAAAATATTTCTATTTTATTTGTAAGAAATAACTGATTATTGGGTCACTTACCCCAAAAGTATAAAACAAATTATCAATTTTTGACGATGAACGCATTTTTTTTTGTATATTACCATTGAATGATTTGTTGCCAAAATGTAATTTTAAATAAATATCCTCAGTAATGCAAACATTAAGACTCCCAATAAATGGTTAAAATCGGAATTCACTAACGAAAATATCATAAAAAGTTTTTTTAGGACATGTGTATTAAATTAAATACTACCATAAAATGAAATTAGCAGTGACGCCAGACAAACTTGAAAGGCTTTATTATTTATCTATTTCTATTATAAATGTATTCCTTTCTAAAATATTTATATATTGATTAGCATACGGATTGTTCGGGCAATCAAACTCTTCAAGGCAGAAACATCACAAAGATTCTTTAGAAACGTTGGAAACGACTTCCCGTGTTTCGAGCCGCCATTTTGTCGTTTTAAAGTTAACGCATTAAGCCCGAGTAATTTTCGAATTTCTAAAATGGACACCATAAAGATGTCCGCCGGTGCCAACGTTTGGCAGCTCTTCCGGACTCGGTGTGCTTTTTACACTTCTGTAACTCAGCTTTCAACGTACAGCGTATGAGACTGTCTGTGCTTTGTACGTATATGTGGATAGGAATAAAATAATATTCGCGTGTTTCTTTGGCCAGTTTGCTTGTGTTTTGATTCCGGGTTGTTTATGCTTTGAATGGAATTCAATTCGTAACTTGCTAGTTTTGGAATTTACATATTATTACTCTGGGTAGATTGAATTCCCCAGTCTTACGTAAGAATCGATTTTATTACTATCGTATTGTATGAAGCAATAATATGAAATGCCGGTGAGTTAAAATACGAATAACAAATGTTAACTATCACTTTTTCAAATATATCTTTAATTCATCAGAAATTTTATAAAGTTTTAATATTAATCAAAAGTATAAAAAAACACACACATCTGACCAGGAGCTACTATGAAAATTCAGTTTTTCGAGCTTTAATTTTAACATTATTTACAGTCAAGCTTTGAAATATATATTTGGATTCTGGCCAGTTATGAAATTATTCAGTAATGATTAAAGTTAACTTGCAACATTCATCTCAAAATCTTATTTGATAAAAATGTGTTGATAGTAAATGTTAAAATATTATAAGCGGATCAAATATATACTAAAAATAAGCAAAAGTGTCAAAATTTTTGAGTTATTTAAAATGATAACAATGACCACTAAACTATGCAAACAAATATTTATTTTATTTGTGTCGATTTGATTCTATTACTATACGATGTACTATTTTTTTTATAAATAAATAACATTCAGTAAAGTGCTGAATAAAGGAACTCGATATCTTCGGTTCATTTCCCATAAAAGTATTTCAGAATTTCAATGCTATTTATAGAAATAATTTCTTATAATATCTAAATAGACAAGAAATGTTTTAAATGGTCCAAAGTTTTAAGTGGTTTAGGTTAAGAATAAAATCTGGATACTTTACGACCGTCGCCATTGCATCCAAAATCAGGTGAATATTTCGATGTGCGCTTTCAGGATCTACTCTACATGCTGCTGAAAATATCTTTGTTATACACGTTGCACTTTATCGATAAAACACATTTTCCAACGTGTTTGGGGTAGTTTCTTTATAACTCAGAAAATCGCCAGTAAAAATGAATTTATGAAAGGCAGGATCGTAAGCGTAAAAAGTTATAAAAATATTTTATGACATATTTTAAGTGATTGCAATATCACAACAAAGGACTTTGAATAATTCATAGCAATATTTGGAAAAAAAGATTAAGGCAGTTACTCCTAGCCATTTAATTGCCTCTGGTGTCCAACCGGACGTACCTGGCGAAATCGTGTCATTTAATTAATTTAATTGTCACTTTATTTTTCTATATCGAAAGTTGATTTTTATACAGAGTATTAAAAAAACTATAAATTATATTTATCTATTTTTTATTATTAAATTAACGTCCATTTTTAGGGTAAAATAAAATCTTGAAGATGTTGAAAAATTGGATAAAATGGCGACTTTTCAAAACCAAAGTTTGCTAAAGATTTTTTTTTTTTAAATTAATAAGTCGCACATGGTTTATATTTAATCTTTTAATTCCAATTGAAAAAAAGACTTTTAAATGTTTAGGATTCTTGGAAAATGTACCAGACGAATCTCCAAATTCCTACACTTCAATCGGAAAAACACATATTTATCATATTAATAGTAAATTTATAAGAAATAAAAATATATTGTGTTCGGAAGAAGGGATGTATCAAACTTTTTGCATTTAAATATTTTTGATTGTTGCAGTCGATTTTTCGCAAAACGGACTAGAAAATGATCAAAAAACTCGATTATGGGACCTAGACCCTCAATCTTTAATGATACATTTAAATCTATACACTTGACTTTGCAATCGCAGAATGAGTTAAAGTAAATATGTTTTTTTTTAAATTATCTACACACATACGGATGATTTGTTGGGTAATGTGAAATATGCTTTAGTTTAAATTAATATTAATTGAGTATATAAATTTATTAACACTATTGTATATTGAGGTTTGTACAAGTGCATGACCAGAAGCACGACGTGGCATAGAATAAATGATTTCGTGTAACATGCTGCTGCATTCGCAGCTCCCCACTGTGTTTTATAATAACTCATTACTTTATTATTCCACACATGTTTCACAGTAATTTATGAAAAAGTAATATTTATTTTTAATATCCTTTTGTGACACATGAGCTGCGTTACTGCCCATGGCTTGTAAGCCGATTGGTTAGAGTGAAAATGGTGGGGGCTCAGTGACAATTATTGCTTTCTCCGTATTTTCCAGCTTGCATGATATATATATATATATATACTCTTTTATGTATTGCTGTTAATTATTAATTATATTTTCTACATTAAAAAATAACTGTAATAATTTTATAAAAAGTAAACGAACACGGAACTCACATATAACTGATCTAACTTCTGTCATAATATACCTATAATTTATAGTAAATTCTATTGATATTATTGCTTTATATATACTCATAAAATATTTTTACTGTAGAACATTTTATCAAAAAAGAATGAATATTTGTTTAAAAGTAGTTAATCATTACTAGATGTTAGTTGGTAGCTATTGATATAAGATTATTTGATTTATTGGGTGTTAAACTTCTTGAAATTTTCAGTTCTTTGACGTTTTAATCCGGGTCGGGACAATCTTCAGGAAAATTCCTGAAGATGGTCCCAGGACGAAGATCAAAAAGCAGCTCAACATTAAAAAAAACAAATATTGAAAATCTTAGTACTTATAGCAGACAATGAATGGATCTAATTATTATAATGGCTAAATAACTATACGTAATAGTAAATATGATGAGTTACGTCTGATGAATAAAATAAATAATTCAGACAGAGTTTTTATCATTCAAGGTCTTCTTTGGAAATTTATGAAAAAACCTTATTTGCTGAAATACTATCAAGGGCACGTTATACATATTATTTTATTAGCTTAGTAATTAATTTAATGGTGCATATTCATACGGGTTTTAAAATAATTACTATGAGGGCTAGATAATGAGTATCAGAAACTCCATGGTGTTAATAAATTAAAGTATACAAAGTAAACAGGTGAAGCGAAACCTTCAATATTTTACAAATACATTCCTACGATTCAGATCTTACTGTTTCTCATAACAAGAGTTACTAAGATTAGCTACATGGAAGTTTTTATTCCTATATACATTTATATACATGTGCTAATTTAAACGACATAACTTTCATACAATACGAAAATAATAAAAATATATACCGAAGAGCTTTACAATTGCTTTAATAAGCTCTCAATCTCAAGATCCCAATTCTTTTCTATTTGCATTAATTTTTGACATTAACGTATAATTTTTACTATGATTTGCGATTAACAAGATTCTTGCACAATTATTTCATATATATGTTATAACTAATGCATATTTTAGGAGGATAAGAGTGAAAGGATTGACATTCCATCAAGCTTATACAATGATGTAACAAGGAGCTTTGATATTCTTTGATTAAGCGCTCTATCCCAAAATATCCCAAATAATGACATTTACATACAAAATTAGTGTTAACCTATTTAATCCATACGTCATGGCTGTTGCATATTTTGAGTTTTCTAGTAGATGCACGGTGGATTCCGATGTCAGAATATACGAATGGATCACATTTCATCAACCATATGCAATTATATAGCGAAGAGCTTGGCGATAACTTGACTTAGCGCTCTATCCCCAAGTGTTTTGATACATTTGCACCGTGAGGAGTGACCAGGCCTTGGGACGCGGCTTGGGACTCCGCCACTTGGCTGGCCCCCAACTCGTGTCAAACGGTTACTATTGAGTGTTGCCCAATGTTGTAGCGTAATTTTACCTAAATTTATCAGCGGGCGAACTGGCAGACTCCGACACAACGTAACCCCAAAAAGCGTCTCTCAAAAAAATCAAAGTTGGAAATAATTTGGAAAATTGAAAACATGTTTAATCTGGTCAGTTGTAATTTTTCAGAAGTGATTATAGATATCAGAATACACTTAATATTCTTTGATGTTGTGTTAAAGGCTCAGATAAATATTTAAAAGCAGATCATAAATTTCTTTGTACCCAAGTATACGTTCATTGTTTGAGTCCGATATTCCTAAGTTCGCATCTGACTAGGTGCGGCGTTATTACTGGCGCAAAATATAAATAGAAAGTGCATTCAATGTTATTAGAGGAATTATTGGTAAAGTTCCACGTATTCAGCGCCGTCGCAGATTCTGTGCTCACTGTACTAAACCGAGTGTCGCATCATTGTTGTCAATATTTTGAGCACTATGGCTTAAATAATCATTTAAACTTTTAGATGATTTCAATGATTGGATGTTAAGATACATGAAGTTTTTGGTCCTCCAAAATTTCATTCCCGGTGGTGGGACCAAAGATTTTGATTGTATGTCATATCTTGCAGCTCACTATTGTTTATTGTAATATAGGTAAGAGGCAAAAAATACTTTTAACTACCAAGCACTGAGACCGAAACCTCGGAGAACCAAAAATATCAAACAACTTAACAAACTTATCTATACGAGTGTTGTAATTTTTCTATCAGTTTCTGAAAACAAATCAAAAACGTCAATTTTTCAGTCATTTCAGTCCCAAGTTGTTTTTTCTCCAACTCAGTCTCATAAATATATAACCGAAGTCTCTGATTATACTAATACATATTTGTGTTGATTTGCAAGTAAACTTGAATTTTATGATCATCAAATTCAAGTTTGCTTACATTATTCGATAAGCCCTGAAACTTATATCACCAAATGAAATATACAGGTAAAAATTTATATAACGTTAATTTAAGCGTGAAAGATATATAGTGACATAAAAGTCATGAGATAAATGGGGTGATGAGCCATTAATGCTACAGGTTCAGAAAAGTAATCCGTCTATTTTTCAGCACTTTCAGTCACAAGTAATTTCTACCCTTCAGTGCATACAACTCAATCTCATGAATACACAACCGAATTCTGTGATCAAATCAATACAAACAACCAAAATCAAGTTCACGTACACAAACACGTCCATTTATTGTTTCCCGTTGCACCATGCCAAATGTACAAAATCGGAAATCTTCAAATACAAGCCAAGCTCTCGAGGCAACCGAGAGATGCATTGGTGAGGATATATTTAATGCAGGCTGCAATTTTTCATCACGTCGAAAAACTTGCTTGCGTATAATTATCTTGGCCAACAACCTGAAGTGTATTCAGAGTTATTATGAAGATCATCAATTTCACAAATCGTTTCTAAACATGACGTTACAAGAAAAATCACTGAAGGAAAATTATTATCAGGATAGCATTTGTAAAATTAATAATAAATAATGCTAAACATGTGTTTATTTTTTATTTTGGTCTATATAAAATTAAGGTTGTTTGTGATTTTGTTACGCAACACAGTGAGTCTAAAAGTATTAAAAACAATTTTTTTTTTATTAATTTAATTAAGAGTGGAAAGATCGTTGCTTGTAAATTCAGAAGATAGTGTATTTAACCTGCTCTACTTCGAAAGCAGGAAAAAATTGATATCAATCATTTGAAGTTATTAATTATAAAAAAATGTACTGTTTTACCCAAATTTAAATTCAAGATATCAGGATAAGAGTGTGTTTATTGAATGCATACCGCTGATGAAAATATATTTGTATTTATACCATTGAAATGCAAGTCTAAAAGTTATCCGCTTCGATACACGGTATTCTAAAACTGACTTGCCTGTGCCGAGTCTGTGTGCACTTACACCTGGTCTGTGCCTCGAAGTATTTATATATTGTTCCGAGGAGCACTGCAGGGATTAATTACCTAGGAAAAAAGACCATTATCGCCGCAGAATTTATTGCTTTGACCATTCGTTAGAAATTAATAAAACACTGTTAACATTATTCAATATTTGAACCGTACAATTACTCTGTCTTCTATCTAAAAAGGCAAGAAAATAATCAACACGGACACTATGATTATTATTGATGCACTGAACACTAATCGAACTATTTGTTTTGCAATAATAATATGGGATGACATTTAAAAAAAAAATAGCCACGAAAACACTCTCTCCGCACAGGTTCATTTGTGGACAAATATATTTCACACCTGTTTTCAACCTTATAAAAAAAGTAAATACCTTAAAATATTTTAAATAGTTTTAGACACAAAATACTTGTGTATTTTTACGTTTATTAAGTGCTCTTGCCAATTGAGCTACTACGCTGCTATAATATGCAACTGTAGAATCGATGTACTCAGTTTTTGTTGGAAAATACGTTTAAACTTGACCTGAAAAAGTGTATATGATTTTTTTCATCATTTCTACTGTGTAAAAAGACGCTGTGCACAAAATAAGACTGTAAGGATTTAAATATTTAATTGGTATTATTTTTGGATTTATAAATGATTCGTCCGTTAATTTCCGCTAAGCTTCAGCTGGTGGAGGTAAAATTTAATTATGGTTATTTAAGTGAAGTGATCCGTAACTTATGGTGCACCCAACTGCAGCCGCCTTTACGTGTCATTTGTATTATTTGGATACATTAAATTGTGCCGATGCGTTCACCACATTCCTGAGTGGCTTCGCGTCTCCAAGTCTTCTGGCACCTTCAGAAGATCATAAAGCTGCCTACACACGCTGCAGCACAACTGAATAGTGATACACCAATAGCGTTGTTTACTTTGGCAAAACTAAAAATTGGATACTTGGAAATCGGTTGGAGGTAAATTTAGTATCACTTACACAACATGCGACCGATTTTTAATCATTATCAATTTCCGAAAATAAAGCATTATATTAAAAATAAGCCTTGTTTTAATATAATTTTAAATAACAATTGTGAGCTTAAAAAAAAATGAATTTACTAAGTAATGTTTATGTATATCATTGTTGTTGCTCAAAGAAAGTTTATTCGTACCAATAGATATCACACATCCATTGTATATTTTTTTTATATCACACAAAAATATATCCTTCTTTATTTTTAGCGTTAAATCTGGGATATTATTTTCTCAAAATTTAATATTTCAAATAGTAGTTTACTTAAGCAGTGGAAGTACTAAAACCCAGGTTAAATGCACATATTTAAAATACAAAAGCCTTCTACTCCTTGGGCTCCGCACACAGCACACAACATAAAAACGTACTTAAATCAAAATGAAAACTTGGTTTAAAAAACACAGTAAATAAAGAGTGCTTCAAAAAACTTTAAAACTTGAGCTGAAACGCAAAGGCTGCAATAATCCAGAGCTATAACTCGGGGCTTGTCTTAACTTCCTGTACTCAATCCTGGCAGAATTCACTCTAGGCGTACCCCTGGTTACGACAACCTCTTTATAAAACTACCCCCCCTATACAACCCAGATACTATGACACCTCACTAAAAAATATTCATAATAAACCAGAGAAAAACATATTTATAATATGAAATATTTAATTAATAGAAATTTTAAGTATTATAAAATATATGAGGGCACATAGTCAGGCTGTCTGTAAAAGTAATCAGGATGATGAAATCGTATTATAAAATTAATGAATATTGTATATATTTTATTAATATGACGTAAGATTTATTTTTTTAAATGAAAAAAATGATCACAAAATATTAAGTGATGATCATCAACATCACGTATTTTTTTAAAATTACCAATTTTTAAATAAATTTTTACAATGCTTTTGTAGTTTAGTGTTATTCCAACATATTTTTAGTAGCTGACCATGAGTGTTAGTGAAACCGGTAACATCAAATAAAAAACACTTAGAATTATTTTAAGTATTTAAAAATATTTTGATAAAATATAATATTGAATTCCACTAAGTACTTTTTAGTCAAAATTTCGGAGAATATCAAGTCAGAAAGCAAAATTGTATTTTTTTAAATTTATAATTAATATACATAACTAACGAATAGAAAAACGGAGTGTACTCTACTTTTGTTCAGGTTCTTATGAAAGCTGCCTGCACACATTGCGACACAACCGAGCGGTAAATATCTTTCGGCGAATTTTTCCGGGTAGTTTTTTTTTTTGTGCAACAATATTTTAAAGATACCTTTAAAAAGATGAAGCTGTGTCAATGTCGGCTGTGTCGCAGCACGTGTGGGCAGCTTAAATGGTAATTCTGCAGACTCCTCGCCCGCTGGTTACGACCTGCATCTCGGACTAAAATTTATTCAGCATAACGATGCACCTCTCCTGAAATGCAAGACCACTGAAAGTGCAGCCTCACCGGGACTGAACTCTCACTTATATTTTCATTGCTCGCCTGAAAGTATGCACAATTAAAAATTATATTGACGGTATGTTTAGCTTTTTAAATTATATATTTTTTATACTTCATACTTGCGAATAAAAAAGGTACTCAAGTTTTATGAGTATAAAAAGTAATTCATCTTGAGATTTAAAGAAGGAGTCAACTTTGAGAAAGACAAAAAATTTCGTGTGCAATTAAATCGCTAATATACTGCATAACAATCAAACTTTTGCGAAATTGTAAAATAGTTTTTTTTCTTCTGCATATTAACATGTAAGATTGATTTTACAATGTGTACATATACTGTAGAATAATCAATTATACCTTGTATAAAAACAACAGAAAGAAGTCCCAATGAATTAAATAATAATATAATTACAACAAGTATAATTATGGCGTGAATTGAATATTAAAAACTAAAAACCCATGCTTAAACCTGATACACATAAAATGTCACTACATACCTTTGACTTTTCTGAAGCAGGTGTAATTCCAATTAATCGCAAAACATTTTGAGATTCACCTGTCACTATGGAGACCGATTTGAAGAACTCTTCGTCAAAATAAATTGTATTGTATTATTTTATGTCAGCATACGCTGTATTTGTGCTGCTAACATACTAATGATAAGTAATTTATGTAACGAATAATTATCGATATTGTGTATACTCCAAGTTTAAGCATTTAACAGTTTATTTGCGTACCATACAAAAAAATAATTGAAATAATAAACAAACACTGCAAAACAGCAAATAATACGATATTCAAGCAAAAACTACAATTTATAGAGATCCGTGAGCTGCAATTTAAAAAAATATCGCATGCAATCCAAGTTTCTTTATTACACGAAATTACCACCCTAATTGCGAAGGCATGCATGCAGTTATGCATAGTCATACGTATCAATAAAAGCTGGAGCCTCGTTCGCAGAAGGGAGTTGTTAAATCTTATCTGGATACATTTTATTGTGTAATTCTGCTTATGGAAATAAAATTCACTTCAGATCTGCCGCCGCGGAGAGCGGCCGGAGACTCGACTCAAGGGTTATGCAACCGTGGACCCTCTCAAGGCTTTGAAAATATAGTACGATATACTGTACATTGTTACTCTGTCGAGAGCCACATGGTTGGCAGCGGTGAGATACACCAACGTCACTACGCTTACCAAAAAAAAAGCTGTTTTTTGAGCTGACACACGATGCGGAAAATAAGCTTTATAAAACTATTTTAGGCATGTTTTTTTTTATGAGCTGTATATAGCACACATGTTAAAAACTTACTAATATATATTAAATATCTTTATAATACTTTCATTCAGTATGATTAATAAACTATTTTTCTTCTCAATGAATAAAAAAGTACAAAACGTTACTCTTAGAATTGGGTCACATGGATGGCAGCGACAAGTCTTTGACGAATGTAGACATAATAAAATATATTTTTAAAACGACTGTAAACAATAATATGGTATTTTTTTATTTTAAAATCAATATTTGGTACGGTAATGGTTGTTGTATTCCTGGTTGGTGTCCCTCGGGGCGAGATCCCGAGTGCAGCGATTCGTACTATACTTGCAAGCAAGCTCTCCGGCCTGTTTTAATAAAATATATTGGGATTTAACAGATTTTATTAGCACTTGGAAGTGTCGTGAAATTATTTTAACGTTGAAGTGACGGCAAGTGCGTGTTAACTGATTATTTATCCCAGGACTAAAAGTATCCGATAAACTCGGATCGTACATTTATGATTCACTTTTCGTTACACCTTTTTAAAAAAAATCGATTGAATCGTGTCAGTGTGAATTCGTTGGTTAATTTGTTAATGTACTTTTGTTACAAGATGATTGTCAAAGAGAGAAATGATAATTTCCTGTTTTATGATATTCACGACTAAATTCCGAAGCACTGATTTAATTGAGCGGTGATTAAACCTCATTTAATCATACTTTGAATTTAATAAAATAATATGATATTAATTTAAATGCAAATCGTTTATGGAAGAATTAATGTATTTTATAGCAATGTGTTAAATTACAATTTGTTTCATTTAAGTATAACACAACGCAATTTTATGTATATTATTAGCTATTACTATATATTTGATTACTAAACCAACTCTACGCTACTGTTGTTAATCAAAATTTGCACAATTTTGAATTTCAGGAAACGCTCACACATTTTGTCGTTAAATAGATATAGAAAAAATAATGTTTTATAAAAATCATAAGGTTTTTCAATCGTTAAGTAACAGAATAAGTTCTTGCCTCTCGCCTTTTGATAACTGAAAAATAACTGCACTCAAATCCGTGCACTCCCAAATATTTTTTTAAATTAAAAATTTCAGGAAACACTCGTAAGAATTCAATATTTTTGACAGAGAGTACTTGCCGAAATTCCATTTTAATATTTTTGAGTAAAATACTTGAGTGATTTTCCACATATAAAAACGAACACGTGGAAAATCACAAGTATTTTACTCAAAAATATTGAAACGCTCATAATCAATAAATTATATATTCTATAACAGTATTCTTGTTGGTGCGATTTCTACAAAATCAGTGAACCAAATTTATGTGTTTGAAATATTTTCAAGCGGGTGTCTACTGAATCTGAGGTATGTTACGTATCGGTCCATTTTTTTTTTGATATCATTAAAGAAATGCATGTTTCAATTTGAAAACTGTGTATATGTGTTTTGAGTATATCATGCATCGCATGCGGGAAGCACGGCGTGCCGCGCCGACTACCTGCAGACCCGCGACTGCGAGTGCCCGACCAGGGTCGTAAAACTGCAGCGCGAGTTGCATTTTATGGGAGCATTTTTGCTGCGGCGGGCTGCCATTTCAGAGCTATAAAAGCCGGGTTATTTTTTTGGTTTTAGTTATTCGCTTGCCTTTTTTGTCTCCTATTTTCTTGGCGGTTTTATACACCGCGTTTTAATGACTCGAAATCTGGAGCTTCTTCGGCTTCCATCCTGCTCTCGACGATGCGCGTGTATGCGCACTCCAAATAAAAATACTCATTATCTGACTTGTAGAGCTTCCTACACACGCTGCAGCACAACTGACAACCGAACGGTAACTGACATGCGATATTTACTTACTCGTACTTGTTGACGCTTTTAGTTAATTACTAGACTGCATCGGCTTTGTGTTTTGCTGGTAAACTTTCGAGTACCCGCTAATTTTACATTAAAATAAATTTTAAATGTCATCAATCACGTAATTGTTTATTTATTCTACACAAACACAAACAGATTGATCCGGTCCGATCTCCGAACTGCTTGAATAATATACTTTGATTGAATAAATTTGGCCATGATATTAATTATTGATACCCACTATACTACAACTGTTATTTATAATTAACCTTAGTCTGATGTAGGAAATAGTTTAAATATACATGGAATAAATTTGTGAAATCGGAGAACCTAATTGATAATAAATTGCTTAAAATGGAGGGTGCTTAACTAAATCAATTTTTATTTTTTTAATATTAAAGCTGTGTATTGAAGTATAGAGTAAATTTATCATTAATACTCGGTTCTACGGCTTGAGCTTTTCGGTCCCGTTATATTATATAAACATTGACCTATTCATGACTTTTAATCCTTGTATATAAACTAAAGACGTGGGAGTAGGAATGGATCTTGAAACATCGACGCATACGAAGTGCTGACACTGGCTTTTTCATTGTTTAAGGACATAAACAAGGACGGACAACTCAATAAGAGAGAGCCCAATGAAAATATAAGGCCTGTGTCTTCCAATACATAAATTTAATTGTGTGGATAATAAATGGGTTTCTTTGCCCACTTTGTTTGTTGGGAAATAAACAGACTTCGTTCCAGCAATTCGGATTGTATGAGACGGCCAGTCACTGATTCTCACAATGTTTTATCTATAGTTTTTAAATATTTGAAAATACACACTCACATTTTGCAACAAAGAAACATGTGCTTAAGTAATTTATCCGAGCCTTCATTACTGGAAATCAGGAACAAGACAACCCTCTGCACAGACTTGAAAAACCTGTACATAATTTATGCAAAGTTTTATTTACTGTTTTAAACGCATAACTTGGGTATAATTACAAATTTTTTTAAACCCCGTATACCCCGGCACTATTTTTTACTTTCCATCATTTTAAACATTTACTATCCCATATATCATCAATTTGCTTCAGTTTCAGTTAAAACCGAGATATTGTTTTCACTGAAGAACAAGTCGTAATTTTTCTCACACAATCTTGATAAATATTCCCGTTGTTAAATATCCCTATTTGGAGAAATCAAATATTATATATCCCATACCGTCCAATCCTACTCATCCCGGAATAGCTCCAGTTATAGCTTAAAATTAAACGTTTCCATTTTAATAGCCCGGCCATAAAGGCAGTCTACGATTCCATGATGCCAAATTGTGATTTCTGAGTTGTCTTGGAACTACCCCCGACGGGATAAGACATTACAGACAACTTTATGGGATTAATAACGAAAAACAATATCAGAAATCGAACTTATATGGAAATCGATTTTAACGAATTTTAATAAATTTTCATTAAACTCTAAATACATATATTTTTATATATCTAGACAAGATGACAAAAAAACAAAAAGCCGTACATATATTTTTTCTTCTCCCGGAAATGGGAAATCAACAGTGACGTCACGTCTTTTTCTATTTCACCCGGAACAGGGCAATTTAAGTGAGCTCAGACCGTCTCGTGTTGCGCAGCCAAGAGAATCTTAAGCGTCTCGCTTGTTAGCTTCCATCAACACTACCCAGGGTGTCAGGTTGCTGAAAACGGTGTCTCTATGAGAATAGATTACCGTGAAGCTGTCTATACACTAATCGTTCGTATGCCTGTTGTGTTGCTACGTGTACAAGCTGCTTAAGATACGTGATTTATTTTAATTATATAATAACGACTTTATTCGTATTATCAGCTGTTCTTTCGAACTTATTGATATAAAAATAATCTATTATTCGATTAAGCATCGAGCAAGTGCATCACTGCTCGGTACGATCAGGCGGCCTTACAATATATATTTATTTATTTACACAGAGGCGGTTGGGCGTTTGATGTCTGAGTGTTGCCACCGGCCTGAAAAGAATTAGCATTTCACTCTTCTCATATTTTATATACCCCTCGTAAAAATTTACATTCATTGCTGGTAGACATATAGTCTCGCTAATTGCAGCAATGTTCTTATATGAGCTCATCAACTGATATCCCTCTGTGAAATAATACCGACGAGATTTTTCGCACAGTGTGGCTGTTAAGGCCCTAGTCTCAACGCTCATGGTTTTAAAAAAATGTTGTACAAAAAAGCAGAACAGAACATCCACGACAGACTAGTTTATTTCTAAATACTCCATTACAAACAACTATAATAACATAGTGAAGCGAAACCGTCTTTTTCTCAAATTATTATTTTGGTGACATGTACTAACACAATGGATCAGAAAAAAATACAGCAGTTCTGAAAAATTTATTCAACTAAATGGTGTAAAAAAATTACGTATTATTTGTCTTAAATAAATATGTTAAATTTAAATATACACACTTCTATATATATATATATATATATATATATATATATATATATATATATATATATATATATATATATATATATATATATATATATATATATATATATATATACATATATTTGATTAAATGTCTTTTTTACTGTACATCAAGTATACTTATTTATAACATCATTATTCCAATATTATGGTAATTTATTTCACTTTGAGATTTTAATAAAAAAATCGATATAACATTATTTTATATATTATATTAATCATCCTATATTTTGAAAATTCTAAGAAAATGGTGCAAACCATTGAAATTCAAAACCACCCTCTTAATGTTTGCGCCCGCCTACTGGTGGTACTATAAACATACAGCCATCTTAAGAACAAAGCTTTGAGCCTAGCTTTTTAAAGCTTTTTGTTAGCAAAAATAGTTTGAGTCTACTACCACTTCTCACTTGTACGTAAAAAATATAAATTGTGTTAAAAATATTAACTCAAAGTGCTATATCTTACTTTATTTGAAATATAATATTTATCACTCAGAGATTTCTACGAAAGCGTTTTACAGGACAGAATAAAATACCTTTTATATATTATATACTGCTATATGTTTGTATACAAAAAAAAACACTTCAATGAAAATCTAGAAAGCAAATTTTTTTAATAGCAATGTTTATCTTATAGATTTTAATTAAAACATAAATGATCTATTTAAATTAAAGAAAAAAGCTTATAGTTATGAACCACAGTGAAAATATTACTTTTTCAAGTGATTTGGTTGTTATTTATGCTTTTCCAATGAATATACTATATCCACAATTGTAATTTATATTTAATATAATTTAGATTAATATATAGAATAATCTCATAGTTTTGAGAAATATCAAGCAGATTTATTAATTTGAAATGCTTTTTTTAACTGTGTAATTATTATATCTTAAATGTTTAATCATTTTCATTTTGTTCTGGTCGAAACGATACCATAAAAATACGTAATTTTCAAAATGGCATATACCTTGAAAGTTTAAAATTATTCATAATTATATGACATAGCATTTTTATAAAAAATATTATAACTACAATCACCAGGTTAAGCAATGCATTTATCAGATTATAAGTGACTTTTTTTGTCAATATTTTTAGGAATGGGATTTATTATAAAAATTTAATATCTTCGTTAAAAAATATAACCCACTGAGTAGAATACCAAAAGCCTTTTGGATTTTTAAAGACTACAGGTTTATGTGTAAGGATTTTTATTTAGCGTTTTAAAGCTCCTTCGTGTCTTAAAAGCTTGCTTAAGCTCCATCACTTCAGCATTGTACTAAAAAATAAATACTCTTCATAGTGACCAAATCGCCGAAGCTTGAATGGAGTTATGTTTTAAAGCGTTGCTAAAAGTACAACGTAACGGCTACATCATTTAAATTCTTTCAATGTACCAGGCAGTTGTAACCGCTACAAAAAGCGGTTGTATTATTTGTTTGAATGATGCCTTTTTGTATTCACTTTGGCTAATTAAACATTTGTTCAAAGCTGCGTTGCTATGTACGAAGGCTGATAAGTAAACCCAGGAAAGTTAGTTCGCTTCACTGCCTCGAATATAGCAGTTTCTTTAATTGCTTCTGCTTTTCAGACCCACCCCTAGCGTATAATATATTCGGGTCCTGCGCCGTTTGTAGTTGTCAAAGGTTTGATTGATTTACGACGCTGTTCTGTTATTATGAATATTGTTATGACGTCGTATTCACCTCAGGCTGTTTGGTCGTCAACATGCACCGCCACGTATATATTATACAAGCTATTAAAAACAGTCGTGTCTCCTCTCCCTGCCTTTTTAGTAAATTTATTTTTGATTCAAGTGCAACATAAATGTCCAAGAATATTATAAAATACGCGAGTCGGAGAAGATTCGTTTTTTTGCTTTCGTACTTATTTTCATTTTCCATAAATTGTAATGCACGCTACACGGAACTGCTCCAAAGATCCTTAAGAGATATATAATTTTTTTACGATTTCTACTGCAATGATTAATGTGAACCTTTATACTATCTCAAAGAATTGTGATTATAACGCTTAATCCAATTATCCAATTGGTTGAGTATGCACCTGAAAATCTGAAGCTCATTTAAACATCAAGGCTACATTAAAAATCATTCGAGTCAAACACCTGCAGCTACCATATAAATTCCTTTGCCTCTTGTACATCGTTATAGTGTTGTTAAACAAAATACATTGAATTCAGTAAAACATTATGGCAGCTTTTTTTTATTGTATATACAACCTTACAACTTTGCACTGTTGATATTTGTTTCTCACTGTAGTTTCCATGACCTGAAAATGTGCGATCTGCCGATAAAAACGAACAATGGTATTTGGGTATTACCTTTTAATTACCTTTGGGTAATTTTTCAATTACATATATTGTATCAGACGTCAACTGAAACTTGTACGAGTATATGGTTCATTTGTATTATCTATATTTTTAACTAAATATATTAAATTAAAAGACATTAGCATGTTTAAATTATTTTGAATTTGCCTTTTTGTAACAAAGTGATTAGAAGCAAAGGAAAGACCGTACGAACTAAATTATTCGAGTCTAAAAACTGAAAACATCTTAAGTCAATGCGCATATAAATGCCAGGATACAAGCAGAATGGTGTGTATGTACAAGTTTAAATCATTTTATAATTGTTTATAAAAAAATACGTTAAAGAATAAAATACAACATCCGATATTTTATTCCTTGATTTATTACATATATTTTGAACTTAATGGTTTTAAACTTTAGCGAAGAGACTTAACATGGTTATTGACTCATTGATCCAGGAAGAGGTCGGATACGTACAATATTTTAGTGAATTCGTAACTAATTAAAATGGGGCTATTAAGAGAAAAATAAATAAATACTTTAAAAAAGATCTTTGAGATTTAAGACACCGAATTCACACTATAGCTAAGCAACAAATCAACATTCAAATCATATGTACTCACAGCTTTTGTATTGTTGGTGTATTAGAAAATTCTATAGAATTATTATTGGACACGTGGTTAAAATGTTAAAGTCAGCTCTGCATTAAAATCATAACATTACAAGCAATCGAACACGACAAAACGAAAACTAGAGACCATAGAAAAATAAGTTAGTAGCTTTCTATTGAATGAGATGCTGTAAACCTACTTCTTGCTGCAATAAAATTTTTATTTTAAATACTTTGACAATAGCCCCACGCAGTGATGGCGTCCCCTTGCGTCCATTCACTCACTTGAGTGATTTGTCATGCCGGCATAGTGTAAAGAAAAACTTTAAATATATCATCGTTAAACCTAAGCACTCGCTCCTAAATCATCTAGCTTCCCTTCCGGTGTGTTTTCTTCACGAATCCGTTAATCGTTCACGCTCTTTTGTGTCACACTGTAATGAAACCCAACGATTTCTTATTTGGTTTTTTTAGAGTAATAACTACATTAGTATTTCTTTGAATGATGTCATCATTGTATTTTAAAAATTTCTATCTTTTGTAAGCGCATATAATATAATTTGATAGTATAGCAAATCCATTAACAAAGAGTAGAAAAAGCTACGTCCTCAGAGTACAATCAAATATCGCATTTACGCGTTAATAATAATTTTTGTGTACAACTCAAAATAATACACTTTTTGACATGTCAGATACTCACTTTAGAATCCCCGTGTGATAATCGTTACACTTAACTCTAAATAAAATACCTGTAAAACAAACGTTAACTACGATATATTTTAACTGAAAAATTAATTTATGATATGTTAGGGTTGAATTCTTGAGGCCTCAGCGGTAAAACAGCGAGGATATTTAATCTAAAGGGCGTGGCCTGAGGTGTTTGCATACATTATATCTTTGTGTGTCAATCCTTTTCGAGTTATTAAATAGATCTTAATGACTTTAATTTTTCTCGCACGGTGGTGTGATTTACCGACCGACCTTGCATCGTGTTTTACCCTCCGGGGGTCGTAAAACTCGGGGTGCACCACGAGAGGGGACACTGTCCCAGACCCATAAAAAACGGACGCACTTTTATTCCGGGAGTGTTCGGTAATATATTTGAGATTTTTTTATTATTGCAGATATAACAAGTTCCTCTCACACATTAAATCGAGTGTAATTGATGCCCGTTCGCTGGAGTACCGGGCAATCCTGACGGGCGATAAAGTATGCATTTTATCCTTTGCGCTGCATCATGATGCGAATCGCCAGCGAGAACTCTGCGACCATCTCATTTATGTTATTAGTTAATGATTTCTGAGAAGCACGTCTTTAATAGCTGGAGAACTGTCTAGGTTTATTGCCTTTGAGACGTTACATATTTATAATTAATACACGCTATCTCTCACAGCACGACTTTGGAGATAAATTTTTAACTTGTTGGACAAAGGTTTTAGATTTTGATTATAAATCAAGTGACTATCACTTAGAAGTCTGATAAAATTTTCCAAAGTAAAACAACAGGGAAGTTAAGTTTCTTTTAATAATGATAATTTGTTTACATAGAAAAAAAAACTATACAGCACATCTCATATTGAAATTAGTTAATTTAAAATATATATATAAAATTGTAAGATTACTTTTTTGGGAAACGGCAAGGCTAATCATTTACAGTTTATTTTTATATTCTTAAACAAAATTGAATCGATTTTTAAAATAATCACTCAAGTAATTTTATCTATTTATTGTATTTAATATACCATATAATGAGTAAATCTTCATAACAGAAAAATTAATGAAGAAATAAATGAAGCTGAAATACGTTTTTTCTTTACTATAATTTAATTTATTCGTAAAATATGACACTCACTTGCGTATTCTCCCTTGTCTCTATTAAACTTCTTTCATGGGGTCGTAAAAAAACTAAGGGATGTTTTGCGTTTTATTGTAGGACAACTACCGGTTAGTAGACAATAAAATATACCATGTTCTTCTTATGGATTATGTATGTTCATATAATAGGTAGACATGTAACTTGTTTTGTGTTGAAATATAATATATAAATGCGTTCAAAAATGCTTTTTCTTACACATACATTTGCAGGAGATAATTAAAAATACTATTTTTTTATATCGTTACAAATGTGCAATGAACATTTCCAGGAAAAAAATTAAAGATCTATTATATATTAAAACTATTAACTATTATAATTTCATGTACATATAAGCACATTTTCAGGTGTTGAAGCATGATACCCCTAAAAATTTTTTGCAACGAAATTTATGATTAAACTGAATATTTTACGTTTAAAAGACATAAATTTTTTGTTAATATAAAATTATATTTTAGGTTATTTGTTAAAATCTTTGTCAAAAATATTGAATATTTATTTTGCTGAATCATTCATATGTTAACAAGTATTTTGTCTCTCATTTTATAAAACCTATCATTCATATCTCGGAAAGATTTAAGCCTATCACGAAAGCTTTCGTTTTAGATTTTAGATTTAGTACTGGCATCGCTTGAGCGGCAGTACACCGGTGTTATTGGGCATACATTGCGCAAACAAAAGTAATTCCAGAATCACATCGTTATAGCATAAGATTCATCTAATCGCAATAAACACTGTTAGGTTTTTAATTTTCTGATATCTGTTACATGTTTAATATGGTATGAATGATAATATAACAACCCGTTCATATCATCTCCGCGAGCAACACTCAGTCCTATGCATTACGTATCCCATTACGAATACCATCAGCGTAGGTTCCCCTACTCTTTTATAATATTTTTTTCAAAGTTATGGACGTCGTTAAAGTATTTTTCTCCTGCTAGTTCGAGAGTCAGATCCATGCCACGGTACAAAAGGAAACACGTTATACGAACGGCCATGAATTTTTAATGGGCACACTTAGATCTTTCGGACCGGGATGGACAAATATAATGAGTTACAAATTATTGTAGGACTTTTCGCATTTTATTGCTCGTAAAGTGATCTCAAAGAGATGAGGGGTGTTCTTTGAAAACACGAATCACTACTGCGTATGAATGTACTGTAATGATTGTTTGAATGCTTGGGAACGCACTACGCCTTGTTTCTTGAGAGAATATTGCACGTGTAATAAATGCAATTTGATTTAATCTAAAACCGAGGCGTTTTAAATTTGGCTTTATAGGAGAATTCTTAAAATACCATGGTTTGATAACGTGATGAATAAGAAAATCTTACACAAAAAACGCAACGAAAAAAAAGCCATTTTCATAAATACTAAATGTACAGCTAATTAGAAATAGAAAGAATTAACATAGATGCGGAATTTGCAAGCTCTATTTCATCTAAAATATTAGCTTTCGACTAATAAGCTCCTACAAAAGTCATATCAAAAGTTTCTAAGATTGAAGTCCTCATACCTCAAAATAAGAGTTTTCAAAATGAAAGCTTAGCTTTTTAAGTTTAAAAGCTAAAATTCTTTAAATCGAACGCTTTACTTTTTCTCAACGCAATTAACCACAAACCAAAAAATATTTCCAAAGATTTTTCTTATATTAACTATTAACTTTTTACTATAAAATTATACTATTTTAATAGTATAAAATAAAGCATCCATAATAAACAATACTTTGATTCACATTGTGTTCATTTGAACACACCTGTATTTCATGTCATTTAATCACACAAGGAATATATATTATTGCTTTGCATGTTCTTAAATTTTATTCTTATATTTTTCACTAAACGATTTCTTTAAAGAATTCACTAAATCTTACGAAAAATTTACAATGCTAATAATAAAGATAACTTGAAGTTTTTCCTTTCGTAGACACTAACTGAGGCGGGTTTGTTTTCACGGAAGTTTCTTCTTATCTTTAGCTAAGTTTTCAGGAAAACAGATAACTAAAAAGGTAATCTGTTATTATTTTTAAAAAAAATTGTTAGATGATCCTCGGTGTGGATGTCTGTATAATATTTTTTTTTTATTTTAGAAATTTCTATATAAAACTTTCTACATTCAAAGCATACACTTTTTCAATTGCTCAATTCTCTGTATTTAAACAGACAGAGTTTACAAGTGTAAACATTTTATAAGCTGCTGCAGTATATAAAGGTTCAAAGATATTATTTATTTAGAAGTTATATTTATTTTTTGTTTAGTGAGCAGAAAATAATAAAGTGTATTAATAGACTCAGATACTCGCATAATTTGTAGCGAAATGCATGCAGCAGTTGCATCGAAGTTTAATATAAAATCAAGATGCATTCAAATAGTATGTGCCTTAATTAATTATGCAACGCTGCCTCTTAAATCTTTTATGCATTAGAGCATTAAATATTTTATTGCCGGGGAGGAGGCAGCGCCCGAGGCTTGCAGAGACGATCGGCGGCTAAGCTGCACCGCAAGAAACGAGCTTTTGGAAGATCTTGTCTCGGGACCTGATTTAAAACGTATTAAACTTATTTATAACCTCAAAATACCCGAAAAGCTCGTAAACCTTCGTTTATTTTTCTATCAACGCTTTTTGCCACGAATACCCGCTTTAAAAATGCGAATCTCTGTACAACTCAATTGGTTTGTCAAGCCAAATGAACCTGTGAAAGCTTATATTATTCAGACTGGGTTAGAAAAGGAAAGGAAAAATACGCATGTGTTTATGAATGATTTTAAGGATACTTTAAATGTAGCCGTACATATTTATTTTACAACTTTTTCTAATAACAACTAGTTTACAGTTCTATTTAATTTATAGATATTTGTTGATAAACTAAAACAGGAACAAAGGGTCTAGACGTGGTAAAATTTTTATGCAGTTTCTTTCATAAGTAGTCTGCTTGTTTATTTATATTGTAGTATGTTTTCAATTAAGCTTTATATTTTAACAATACACTTCAAAAGTGTCCCACTTTTAGGTTAAAGTTACCGTAACAATGCAAAGGTTTTATTTTAAATCTGAAATAAGCGTTACATTATTGTCAAGCTTATTAAGCTTAGGACTTGTGGAGGAATGTGCTCTGGAAATTCTTTGTCGAGATAAGGGGGCTCCTGCTATTGTTTCTGTAGCTTATTGCAGAAGAAGTATCAGATCTTAACACCAGAGCTTTGTAAGAAAAGGATACGCATCGAAATCCGTCACAAAACAAACCAATATCTAGTGAAAAGCGCAACATGGGCCGGGCATTAAATTCCCGATTAAAAGGTCAGATTTATTATTTAGGGCTGTTTTAAATTTAGTAATTTTCTTGGGTCTTTACACATAGTAAGACACTGAAAATCGAGTTGCAACTAACCAATAGTTTTAATGCGCTATTTTGTATAAAAAAAACACTCAGTTTCAATACCGAAAAAACTGAACTTTTTTATCTAAATTATTAGATTTTACTACAAAAGCTCCACCAGAAGTTTACTTCTCTCATACCTCAAAATGAGCTTTCAAAATGAAAGCATATTTTTTTAGGTTTCTGATACCCTATATCGGAAATACAGTGAGGCTGACCCATGATAGAGATATTTTCGAGAAAGTGGTCACAAACTTCGCACGAGTAGAGGCATCAGAATAAGAAGTAAGATAGGAGTATTTTCGATGAAGCCTCCTAGAAGAAGATAAGCCTATTGACTATTCCGAAATAAAATCTGCAAATCGTTTTCCAAAGCAGCCGAGTGCACTAAATACGCCTCGAGATCCGTCACAAAAAAAAACCAATGGGCCGTAAAGAGATCTATTACCGGGGATCGTAGCTTGTCATCAGATTTAATATTTAAGGCTGTTTTAAATTTGATAATTTTCTTTGGTCTTTACACATAGTAAGACACTGAAAATCGAGTTGCAACTAACCAATAGTTTTAATGCGCTATTTTGTATAAAAAAACACTCAAGTTTCAATACAGAAAAAACTGAACTTTTTGTTTAAAATCTCTTTTTTATCTAAAAATATTGGATTGTACTTCAAAAGCTCTACCAGAAGTTTTCTTCAAAATGAAAGCATATTTTTTTTGGTTTTTGATACCTTATATCGGAAATACAGTGAGGCTGACCCATGATAGAGATATTTTCGAGAAAGTGGTCACAAACTTCGCACGAGTAGAGGCATCAGAATAAGAAGTAAGATAGGAGTATTTTCAATGAAGCCTCCTAGAAGAAGGTAAGCCTATTGACTATTCCGAAATAAAATCTGCAAATCGTTTTCCAAAGCAGCCGAGTGCACTAAATACGCCTCGAGATCCGTCACAAAACACACCAATACCTAGTGAAAAGCGCAACATGGGCCGTAAAGAGATCTATTACCGGGGATCAGATTTATATTTTAGGATATTTTAAATTAAATAATTTCGTTGGGTCTTTACACATAGTAAGACACTGAAAATCGAGTTGCAACTAACCAATAGTTTTTATGCGCTATATTGTAGAAACGACAGTCAGTTGCAATTAGCATCGCTGCAATACAGAAAAAACTGAATTTTTTGATATTAGATTTTACAACAAAAGCTCTACCAGAAGTTTTCTTCCCTCATACCTCAAAATGAGCTTTCAAGATGAAAGCACTTTTTTTTTGGTTTCGGCCCGAAAACTCATATTCTAATACCTTATATCGGAAATGCAGCAGGATTGGTGTGACTGGTCTAGGATAGGGATATTTTCGAGAAACCTCGCATGAGGAGAGGCATTAGAATATGAAGTAAGATAGAAGTATATTCGATGAAGCCTCCTAGAAGAAGGTAAGCCTATTGACTATTCCGAAATAAAATCTGCAAATCGTTTTCCAAAGCAGCCGAGTGCACTAAATACGCCTCGAGATCCGTCACAAAACACACCAATACCTAGTGAAAAGCGCAACATGGGCCGTAAAGAGATCTATTACCGGGGATCGTAGCTCGTAGCGGCGTCGCTCGCCGATGGCGTCGTTAAGCGGAGGGGCACGTCCGCCTGCAACTTGCGACATTAAAACTTGCCGTATTAAATCGGAAGTGTAGCTGCTAGCGGATATTGGCTATGGACCGTAATGTCTGTTTCAATCCTGGAAGACGTAAAAGTGCAGCGATCGCACTGGTGTTAAGCTCGCCGTAACGTTTAGGGGCCGTTGGAAACGCCCTCGTATGAATTTTTTGAAGTTTTATCGCGGAAGATTTCTTTACTGCCGGTATTTTTTTTACAGCCATTCTTTTCCGGAATTTTCTCCGCTGTGATGTTTCTTTAACGAGAATGTCGCCATCTTGCTTATTTGTGTAAAAAAGCTGCGGCTTAATGGGTTTCGCATATCTTGAATATTTATTTTGACGAACAAATGATTTTATGGTACGTTTTTCAAAAACTACTGAATATCTTTATAAATATAAAAAAAAGAAATGCTTTGTGTAGTTTTCTTTCTCGTGTCATCGAATCCTCCCGCTGAAAAACATGTTTTTATATTCTACATCTTTCGTTATATCACAATCAAGAAATAAAAATATACAATAGAACACACAAATAAAAGACCAAATGAATATTTTTTTCACAGACATTCATCTTGATAGAAAAGTTTATAAATATGCAATAAAGGGTATTTTTTGAATTTATAAATATATAATACAATTACCTCGTTGAACGTATTCTAATAATTGTTGAACAATACAATGAAAATTGATTTGAATTTGCATCGCCTACAGCGTGTATGATAATACTCAATACTCGAGTAATAAAAATATATGCCATGTGAAAAGTGATCAGTTACTGTGGAAAAAAAAAAGTTTTTTTTTCATGGTTGTATATTGCTCCGAGAGCTTTATTACCGCACGGAATGCAAAATGAATCTTGCAAACGAATCTATACCGATATCGGTATCCCAAGAGAGTCCGAATCCTCGTAATCCATCACGCCAGTTTGGGGGTGCGTCGGTAAGGCGGGGAGAGGTCTCTACCTTACCGGCCGAGCGCAGCATGGCCGGCGCAGCGCCCACATAAAATGTGCGCTGAAACCATAAAAAGTTGCGCAGTTAACATCAGGGCGTACAAAGCAAACCATAAATTATAATGTTTGATGCGATTCTTTTTAGTGCCGACCTATGTGTGAACTATATGCAGTGTGAATGGCGCATTTCCAGACGAGCTGTGCATTTTTATGCCAAGCGAGCGATTCTTTAGATTATCAATACTTTCAGCGTTATGCTGAAACGGCTGTCTACTAACTTTGTAATCAAAATGACTTAAAAGGACTCTTAACTTATTTGGAATACTCCATAATAAACCACAATATCGAATTACTAATTGGCAACTAGTTTGCCTTTCAAGGACTACTTCAGACTCTGAAGTCTTAGTATGTAGACTAGAGTCTGCGATTCTTTAGGTTATCAATACTTTCAGCATTATGCTGAAACGGCTGTCTACTAACTTTGTAATCAAAATGACTTAAAAAGGTCTCTAAACTTATTTGGAATACTCCATAATAAACAACAATAATGAATTTCCAAATGGCAACTATTTTGCCTTTCAAGGACTACTCAAGACTCTGAAGTCTTAGTATGTAGACTAGAGTCTACGATTCTTTAGGTTACCAATACTTTCAGCATTATGCTGAAACGGCTGTCTACTAAGGCTGTGAGCTGAATTTGTAATCGAGAGAAAATATCGCGTTCAGCTTAAAACGAATATCAACTAATTTGGAATACTCCATAATAAACAACAATAATGAATTTCCAAATGGCAACTATTTTGCCTTTCAAGGACTTTGAAGTCTTAATAGTGAATTCAAAATCTGATTTACTATAAAACCGCTGCATAGAATTAAGTACTTTGTGAGTTTGTTTATTGAATATTGGGAAAGTTCATACGATGGATGGCGATAAGTCACCCCGTAAAACCAATACACAATTTTAATTTATCGTTAAATACTTCTCAGAGAATCAATCTTCGTTTTATTTATGAGGCGTGACGATACGGTATGGTTACAAATTTCAGTTGCAATAAAACACGGAGTTTTACTTAAAACGATACTTCATTTATTTAATGGTTTTGTTAAAATATTTATTTATTATACTTTAACAGGGTTGGTTGGCATCAGACGTTGTATAATCATCCATCCTAACACGGTTCACGCATCTTTGAGTGGAAACGCAGAAAACGAGTGGAGTACTGGGAAATTTGCCACAGTGGTGATATAGCGATTATATGGCCATAAGCCATTACTTCAAAAAGTATGTTGTTAATATATTTAAAATATAAGATTTACCTTAACAGTTAACGTATCATTCAATAGACCATTGTGGAGGCCAATGTAAACTGCACGCCGAGAAATACGCATGTATTAATAGTTTTAGGGTCACGTACCATGACTTCATGTTAAAAACCTGAAATTTCTCTAACATTGGATACATTCTCATCTAGACCAAACAGTTCTCCCATCTTTCAGTAGACTAGTGCAGAGAATGCGAGAGCTATAGGAACAATAGCCGTGACTTCATAAAGTATAGTTTAGTCACTATATCTGATAACTAGTATGCATCTCTAGTGTTGAATTGTGAGTGTTCGCGGATCTTTCAGTAGAGCAGTGAGTCCTGAAACTGAAAGTCAATGTAGCAATGCACCTCTGAGGAGAGTTCGAGTATCAGTAGCCGTGTCAGTATATCTGATAACTAGAATGCATCTCTAGAGTTGAATTGTGAGTGTTCGCGGATCTTTCAGTAGAGCAGTGAGACCTGAAACTGAAAGTCAATGTAGCAATGCACCTCTGAGGAGAGTTCGAGTATCAGTAGCCGTGTCAGTATATCTGATAACTAGAATGCATCTCTAGTGTTGAATTGTAAGTGTTCGCGGATCTTTCAATAGAGTAGTGAGTCTTGAAACTGAAAGTCCATGTGGCAATGTACCTCTGAGGACAGTTCGAGTACCAGCAGCCGCGACTTTATAAAGCATAGCTTAGTCAGTATATCTGATAACTAGTATGCATCTCTAGTGTTGAATTGTGAGTGTTCGCGGATCTTTCAGTAGAGCAGTGATTCCTGAAACTGAAAGCAACGCAGCCCATGTGGCAATGCACCTCTGAGGAGAGTTCGAGTATCAGCAGCCGTGTCAGTATATCTGATAACTAGAATGCATCTCTAGTGTTGAATTGTGAGTGTTCGCGGATCTTTCAATAGAGTAGTGAGTCTTGAAACTGAAAGTCCATGTGGCAATGTACCTCTGAGGACAGTTCGAGTACCAGCAGCCGCGACTTTATAAAGCATAGCTTAGTCAGTATATCTGATAACTAGTATGCATCTCTAGTGTTGAATTGTGAGTGTTCGTGGATCTTTCAGCAGAGCAGTGAGTCCTGAAACTGAAAGCAACGCAGCCCATGTGGGAATGCGCCTCCGGGGAGAGTTCGAGTATCAGTAGCTGTGTCAGTATATCTGATAACTAGAATGCATCTCTAGTGTTGAATTGTGAGTGTTCGCGGATCTTTCAGTAGAGCTGTGCGCCTCTGGAGTTTGCGGGCCACGCTGTAGCGCGGCCCACAACCGGCGATCCATTTGGATTTAATGACCAAATAAACATGCGGGGTCGTAAAAACTGCATCGGCGCTCATTTGTGCAAGAGGCGGCGTGGACTTGCTGCATCCAAATGCAACGCTTTCCTGTTTATATATATATATATATAAATGAAACGTTTTTGTATATAAAAAATAACACAAGTATCAAGTTTTAAATTTTTTTAATTATTTTAAAATTTTAATTATTGGGTTGGGTAGTTTCGAGCATTCGAATCGATTAAACACGTTAAGTGCCATTAAGTATGAATAAAATGTATATATTTGTATGAGCAACGGGTCATTGTGTGGATGAATACAAGAAGTCAAATTGAAAAAACATTTGGGCGTCAATTGTCCCGAATCCGCCCCTGTGTTGATCGATTACCAAGTTTTGTTTTCGAATAAGTTCAAAGCGGAAGGTTTAAGCACACAAAACGATCAACTGGGTATATGTAACAACGACAATACTTTTTTATGTATATTTCCTGCAGTGAACGCTGAGATAACAAAAGACAATCGAACTTCTTCTTCTTCTCAACTTCCCACACTTTGGAAAAAGTAAAATGAGATTCGCTTGCTTCTTACCTGGTGCAGAGCAATTACTCGTCTTGACAAAATGTTTGGATAGTGATGTTGTTGTATACCCTCTCTTTCTCTTTTTTTGGGTTTAAAGATAATAATTTAATGTTTTACAACCTTTTATATTTATAATCGACCAGATAACGATAGCAGCTGTATTGTATAAAAAGTTGTTATGGGGTTGTTGCACGATGCTCTACCTGATTCCATTAAAAGAATTTCATGGTGATTTTTACGGTTTATGTTTTTTTGCTACTTGATAATTTGTAAATAAAACACTTAGACATTTTCATTGAAACTCATTAATGTATTAACAACATTTAAAAAAAAAACTATAGAATAACTTTAAAATCGTGTTATTTGTTGTTTTTTTCAGCGGAAGATATGCATATATGCGATAACTTATTAATAAATAAAATCATATTGATTTTTTTTACACGACACGAAATTTTATTTAATTTGTGTTTTAAATGTTCTGTGGATGTTGTTTTAATAAATAAATGCTATTGTTTGTTGTAAAAAAACCTATTGGCTTTTTGCAAGGCTTTTTCTATTATTTTTTTTATCCAAACTTACTGCATATACAAAATATTTGATTATCCTAAATATCTGCTTCATACACCCATCACTACAACACGAGTAAATCTGTTGGTGGAACTTCAAGGATAGAGATAGAAAACCGTTTTTTTTTCATAGCTGGAAAACTAGTTTTTCTCGATACCATTCAGTCATAATGAAAGTAAATTTTTACTTCTTTAAGCAAACCTTATAGGAATAAAAATTAGAAGTAACTTCCCCATAACTATTGAAATAAAACACTACGTCAAAGAGTCGAGAATATTTTTCATTATATGTGATTCATGTTTTATGAATTATTATCATAGTTTACAATAGTTGAACAATCAAAGTATACAAGTAACTAACATAATAGATAATATTGCCTATTGTATTGTTAACCTTGTCTTGCACCTGTTCATTGTATTTCAGAATCATAACTATTACAAGCATTATATTTATATATATATAGTATAATATATATAAAAATATATATTCCGGAGAATTTGAGGTAGGGTAAGGGACTTCACAGATAGCACAAATACCATCACGAAGGCGAGCATTCAAATGTGACGAGATGTGCCGACAAGTGCTTCACCCAAGTACTGTTTACGACCAACTCACCAAAGCGGTTGATTTATCACCACTTCAAGATGGACAGCATTCCATCGAAATCGTCGCCTGAAATAATTCTGTTCGGATCCCACTTTAATTTACGGTTTCTCCAAAAAGTAGCGTAAACGCACACTGCAACGCAAATGCATTCAAATATATTTATATTAATTCCTCATCGCAGTTTAAATGCTCATTCGGGATATTTTAAACAGATTTATAAAAAATATATATACCTTGCCAAAGTTTGGCAAGCTGTCACACCGATGAGTTCATAAGTTTTTTTGCTGCCGGTAATAATGAGCTTCTTTATATTTTCATTATTGTGTTTAACAGGTTGGTAATTACTGTTCAATTAAATCAGTTTCTCTGAGCTCGGACGTTCACGTACGTGTTTTATAACTTTTTAAGTGCTATATGCATGTACTCACAGAACAGGCGTCGATAATCACACGTATATCATTACACAATGCAGCATTCAGGCCGGAGTGAAATTACACAGTCGCAGACTTCGTAATGGCTTCCAGCACAAAGGACAATTCGGTCACAAAATGGCGTCGCGGCTTAGGTCAGCAAGCCAACAAAACAACGAGTTTAAAAATTTATAAAATAAGTGGTCAGTAATTGGCTCACGATATCAATTAAATCCGAAATTAAAACGGACAAAAAATACGTTTTTTTTATATGCGTGTATACGTTTCTAAACTATCACATTTTACTGTGCAAGTCCAACATATTTTTAATAATTTAAAGTGAAGTTAAAAAATAATTAAAATTTTAACACTGTTAATAAAATATATTCACAAATGAAACGTATAAATTGTTATATTTAGTCTGTTGAATGAAAAGCTTTTTTTAATTAAACTTGCGATTTCGTTGTTTTTGTACGTTGCTTACCAAGTTTTATTTTTGTTCTGGTGAAAATAATTAAACGCATATATGTTAAAATTTATAACTATTCACTTTATACTGCCTTGTAAAATTTATAACTATACCATTTATTGTAAAGCCCGAATTTACAATAAATATTATTTAAATAAGCTCAAAGTCTTGCAAAGCAGACAATAGCCTATTCAATAAAATAAAGTCTCTTTTTGCTAACTGTATTTGATGTTCTCTAAAATAACGCCCAAGGTGTAAAAAAACTTGCTAATAGACATGTTATACTAAGTGGATTTATATGTATACATAACCACGCTTAATACAACCTTGTGTATATTTTTAAGACACATAGAGAAAGCTGCAGTTTGACGTAAAATGTTAAAGCCTGAATTTACAGTAAATATGATTTAAATAAGCTCAAAGTCTTGCAAAGACCTCTTCAATAAAATAAAGTCTCTTTTTGCTAACTGTATTTGATGTTCTCTAAAATAACGCCCAAGGTGTAAAAAAACTTGGTAATATACAAGTTATACTAAGTGGATTTATATGTATACATAACCACGCTTAATACAACCTTGTGTATATTTTTAAGACACATGGTGAAAGCTGCCGTTTGACGTAAAATGTTAAAGCCTGAATTTACAGTAAATATGATTTAAATAAGTTCAAAGTCTTGCAAAGACCTGTTCAATAAAATAAAGTCTCTTTTTGCTAACTGTTTTTGATGTTCCCTAAAATAACGCCCAAATAGACAAGTGGTATCTTTTACGTAATTTTGAAAAAAAATAATGCACACTAAAACTTAATATATTTGCAGCAAGACCACCTGAATCGCAAATAAATCAATCACTACCTACAAAACTTAAGAAGAGGAAAAATTATTCGCGAGAGTGATCCCCTTCAAGACGCCTTTGTTAAATTCGTACAACGTTATAAATTCCCGACCTCGATCAACATCCTTATTTTCAAGCTGCTAAGACCGTGTTTCCAAAACAATCACTGGCGTCCTCGTAACTTAATAACAATGCGACTTGAAAATAAGCATATTAGTATAAACAACGGCTTTGTTGCTTCGTGGTGTGTTTAAAAATAACCAACTTTAGACGCGATGTTTTGAAGTAGAGCCCGCAAGCTCCACGGGGTGGTCGCCGCAGGTCTGAAAATGCACCAAAATACTTTCAAAATATTCTCAATAAAAGCTCAGTCGATTTTAACAGTTAGACTTAACAATGCAATTGTTTGTGAATTGATTCAATAACAGGTTTTGTAAAAATAATCTATTATAGGAGGTTGGTGACAATTTCAGCGAACATATTTATATCCTGGATTTCACTGTACGCGAAGCCCGAGATAGGTTAGATAAATAATATAATATAATAAAATTTAGTACGCTTCATGATCTAAGTGCTTAAAAAAGAAGCTTGCCTTTAAAAAAACATTATATTTTTTAAATTTTGTAAAATACATAAATTCCATATCCCAAATCCCTTGCGCAGCCATACTGAAGAGTTTGGTTTATAGAAACTTCGTTCAGATTATAAAATGCTACTTACACTAAAATAAATTTAGGTAAATCAAAATTCAAGTATTTGTTATCTCATTGTACATTTAATTTTCTTACTACATGTGAAATTTTGAAGCAATAACATCAAAATGAAAATATAACCTATTCGCCATTGTTTTCATTGCGTTTGTTTTTAAAACTAATTTATACTTTTCAGGCTCCTGAACTGCCTGATTTTAATCACTGATTACTTTGAAGTGTCTGCCTTTGATCGGCTGTCAACGTGAGAATGTAATGGATCACGCTGTAACCAAATATTGAGGCGATAACAACATTTGATCATTACTTCGGTGACTGTACAATTGCTTACAATTAAGATATGGAAACAAATTGGTCCTCATATTTCGTGTGGATAATACAGCGCCTGTTGGCATAGCAACCAAAATAAAAAAAATAATTAAACAAACTTATGAAAACCTATTACTGTAAACTATATAATTAAATAAAACATTATTTGTTATCATCAATTATTAATTCCATCTACGAAGCGTACACCGCTGAGCAACAGGTATTATGACGACATTTTTAAAAATATTATTCAAATGGTTCATATTGAGCACTTACTAACCAATGTTATAAAAAAATATAAATTATTGTGGCGCGTTGATGTTTCTCTTCTAAATATTACATTTATAAAAAGTGCGATGTTTATAAATTTCGCGTTTGATTTTAAATATTTTTCTAGACACTGCAAATCACAGACTGCTTTGATAACATTGGACTCGTATATGGCCACGGTGAAAGCAAAATTTATGACTTATTGATACTAGTTGGCATTTTTAAAATACATTATAAATTTCAGAGACACATGCTGCCTTGAGTGACACTTAAACATTAAAAAAAATGCTGTGAGAATCTTAATTTTTATTAGTTCATTAGAATGTATTGTATATTATTTTTGTATACGCTTGTGTGAAAAGTTTCAAGGCACACAATGCTTTATCGCTTGTATGGATTGCTCGCCATGGATTGCTAGAATCACCGTGTGACTAATTTAATTCAGCAAAAATATTTAAAAAACCGGGTATGTTTTATAATATTTAATGATCTCCGACAGGCGATAAACTTGCGGCAGTCATTTGGGGTTGATAATCCGCACACCCGCGTCATATGAATACATAAAAGCGTGGAATACCTTGGATTCTTCGAAAACCCCTAAATCATCCTTTTGCCACAGCAACCCTTCTCATCCCCCGAATCGAATTTACTGCACTTCTCTATTCTCATTTCGCACTCAAAATATTTTAATACGCCGATAATAAAATATCGTTCAATCGATACCTGAACGCGACCAGGATTTCAACTTACTTGCTATAAAGCAACTGCTCTTCGGTTAATTATAATAACAATGCATTACATATATTTTTTTTCTATAATATCACTACTTGGGCTTATACATATATATGTAATCTATTAGCAGCTCGACTATTCATAGATTTTATTCAAATTATACTCTTACGACGATCGGCAGCCATGCAGGGAAGTATTGATGTCGCACTGATGTAGCACCTGGAAGGGCAGAAAACGTTCACGAAAAACAACGTTCGTAGTCTCCTAGCAGTTTGGCTATTCATATTTGCGATTGGCAGCCCTGCTTGGGACAGAAGGAGAATCATATCCAGACCGGAGCAGTAAAATCTGTCATATCAATCACAGGAGTTTATCGCCATAGTCTGTCGGGGCGGCCCGTCTAATTGCGGTGTTCCCGGTAAAGGCGTAAATTTTTGGCTGAAGGATTAGTCCGCGACCGAAAATATCGAGCATCCTTTCATAATGGCTTCCCGTTTATGGGTTTGTTGAAGGCAATGTTAATAATTTCACAGCGCATCCTTTCGCATAGAAAAAAAAACTGTATATCAAATCTACAGTACTTGGTCGATGGGGCTTGTAAATATTTATATCTAGAAATCACATGTATTCTTTTATAAAAGCTTTTCGTTTGAGGATCTGTTGAGGCCAATATTAATAATTTTACAGCGCATTAATATTAAATTTGTACTTATCTGAATTCCGTTCGTCTTAAAGCACCGGTCTATGGGTTCACTTTGGACCTGAATTCGGAAGAGATTTCCATTGCAGCTGAGCTCTCTCTCTTCTGTAAATTGTCTAACATTCACTCTAATTTTGCGACATTAATTCATTATATTCATACGTGAAGTTCTCTTTGGCAGCGCTTTCAAAGAATGGCTATTTAATTTGATTATATATACGATTTTAGTTAGTTTTATGTCGCCATAACCCTCCGAGGCGGATCGTCCATACTTCCATTAGTGCCTCTCTCAGGGCAGGGTTGACGGCGAAATATCCCCTTAAAATATCCTACGAAATGGCGACAAGGAAAACTCGAGGGATATTATTAATTCATACTATTTTAGGACCGTTTAAAATTTTAACATATACTTATTTTTCAACATACTAATGACATGTGCTCTATAAAAATAAAATATTTAATGATCAATTAATATATCTTAGATATATTTACATCTAAACGTGTGTTATATCAATATTCCGTAATTGTTTTTTTAGTTTTATTTCATGCAAATAAGCATATGGAAAATAAGTTCTAAAGAATTCATTAAAATATTTACTTGATACATTGCATGTATTTATATATATAGAGAAACGTAAAATGGAAAAAAGTTTAATGAATACACAATATTTATTTATCGAAATTCTTCACCCCTATTTCGTAGGGTGTAAAAGTGATATGAGGAATATTAAGTATCAAACTATCTTATAGGGGGTTTTAAAACATGTAGCTTGTTTTATTTGATAATGAATAATCCAATACTTTTAACTCAAGAGAGAAAAAAAAAATTATTAAAAAAATGTATCTCTAAAATAAAAAACAACATTTTATTTAAATTTGGTCTTTCATAAAAAAATCATGTAATTTTTTCAACCAAAATCTGAACATATTATAAAAATATATTATTACTAAACACACTGTAGTCCGGGCGCATCTCTGCACACAGGGTGGACTGAAAGATCGTAAATTATCAAAACGGTCGTATAATATCTAAGTGCAATATCATAAGACTGCAGACTGCAGTTTTCTGCATAAGACATTATTATAACCGACTGGAACCTTTGGAGTGGGATTTACTGCTCCCACCTGAGAGTGGATAATTTTAGAGCGGCTTTCAACTTGGCAAGGATCTACTTATCGGCTTTGATCATCACTCATCGTAAATTTTAATTTTCTAAAAATGATTATTTCGAAAATAGTTAAATAGTATGACCATTTCTGGGTGTGAATTTTAAATTATCTACTTGTATTTTGGTTTCAATTATATTGAAATTTGTTAATAATGAACGCAGACCGTGTTATAGGAGTACCGCGTTAAAGGAGGGTTACACGTCGATGTATCTCATTTCTATTTTAATCACAGCAAAAATGTTGACCTATTGCTTGATTCAGTAGTCCGATTATAATTATTTAGTTTTAATAGAATTTCGCACCAATTAAGTACGTTTCCGATCGTTTAAACGTGTAACGTTTTTAATCGGAATGCGATAATCTTGCAACGTGTGCAATGAGGTTATCTAATAAATTGTAAATAATTCCTACATTATTTCAATTTTATTGGTAATAATATTTATTGGCAATCTGTAACATTTGATACCGAATCGTAAACATTATTCACTATCAGGTTACTTACGCAGACAGAAAATACCTTAACTATTAATAGAATATTATATGTATAAATTATTGGAGAGATTATTCGTTATTTATTATCCGATACTGGAGCCGCTTTCAGGGATTTCAACAAAATCGCTAAAGATCCCAGTACCGCGACCGAAACGTCGCAAGACAAATACCACTATACAAGATTACATTACAAGTTACCCTATGATCATTATAAATACAAAATGATTATACATTTAAAATAAATCTGCATTTTTTATCTGTACTGGTTTATTGTGTATTCAATATTTAGGTTATAGTGAATATAAAACTCCAATATAAGTTTACTGTGATACTTTTGGTATCGAAATTGTGCGATATAACACCATCTGACTATTTATATTTATTTATATCGATAACCAACAATCGAATCTGTACTCTTAAAATTAAAAAAAAAATTGGTGTCATTGGCAAAATTATGCTGCAAAATCTAAAATGAAATTATATTCTGATATATAGTACTTGTTAGATGTATTCAAATTTGACTACGTCATAATAAAATATAACACCACTGGTGTACTTGGACTTTAATTGATTGAAAGTATGGCTACATATAAATGCATTTAGCAGTTAATGTAAATACAAAGGCTTTAGAATGACGCTTGACGCATGTATAAACTGCAACACGTGCAATACAGCCATGACCTTTATTCCAATATTAGTTTGAGTGTGTTGAATAATACTGAGTGAGCAAAACATTATCTGAGCCATATACGGTGTCTTATCATAAAACTTATCTGAAACAGAGAAATATGCTATTTTGCAATACGTTTTATGTACCATTTCATTGTGTACTGATTTACTAGTAATTTATTTGCTGAAACTGTAAATTCCACCAAGAGTATTGCTACTATAGAGAATGATGATAATAATAGTGCTGTAATGGTATTACACGCTATACTAGCCGAGGCATGTCAATATTCAAACAATGCAAATACCCATAACGGACTTTGCTTTTTATCTGAAAAAAACAGGTGTTTCCATATTTACAACTGAAAAAAAATAAAGGCAATGCTGGATTGCCGCTGAAGCGATGCCTTAAAACCATAGCCTGCCTCTGTACATGAGCCAGAGGATACTGAAACTTTATTATATGAGTATAAATCGATGATCTTATATTTATTTCAGAACTAGGAATAATGTTATAGTTATGTTTTAGAAACTGTGGTATGTTACATTACGTTTGAATGGTATGAATGACACTGTAATCAAAATTACTTGTTTTGGATATCAAACGCACCCGCCATTAATACTCTAAATTATTATAATGATTCTTGGAATTCTATTATGAATGCAATAAATTTATTTGTAGTACATATAGTTATAGTTTTCTATTAAATAGTACTATAACGAACCTGTCTTGTCTATACATGGGACACATCTGGCATTTCACTGGAAAATATAATATTATCTGAAACTAGCAGCCATTTACTGCAGCTTAAAGAATTTACATATAATAAAATGTAAATCAAATGTTTATAAGTAAGTAAAATATTACAAATTCAATTTGAACCTTCGCAAAGTGATTCGTGCAAAAACAAGCAAGAAACGGCCTTTTGATTAATTATTTTGTATACAAGGGACCTTCAAGCCTCAAACATTAACCGTCTTACCTATAAAATATTTATTCTCATGCAGTTATGATAGTAACCATAAAAAAAGTTGTCCGATAGGTCAAAAAATTTACCTTGAAAATATCTGAAATGCCAATGCTTTATGACTTCATTTTAATTTACTTGTGTAATTTAATTAAAATCTTATATAAATATTTTGTTTCTGCTTGATAATTAATAAATTATTTCTCTATTTTCAGATCTGACAACCTGAGGCCTAACTCACCTAGTCCGGTTACATCGTTTGATCACCGAAATCCGACAAATATTGATGAATAAGTTGCAGCAGACGATGGCAGCTGACGTGGAATAATCTCCAGATGCAACCAAACCTAATCAAAGAATGCTATGATAAGCACAAATGATATTGTTTTAAAATTTGATGTTTAAGCATCACAAATATTCTCTAGTTCTCTCCTCGATACAACTTACGATACAAATTATTTTGAGTTTAAATTTCATGGATGCAAAAATAGTTGGAAAATAAATTTAAAACAAGAAATTTTTATTTTGATTTGGTTATTTATCATAATTAATGACTACTGCATACGGCGTTTTCTAAAAATAGACACGTGTGATACTAAATTTACATTTTATATACACGTAGCAACTATAATTTTTTCTACGCTCTCAAATGGCTTGTAAAATTTGTTTATTCAAAGAGATTCTGGATATTTTATAATGTGTAAAATACCAAAATAATTAACATAATCAAAACGATTACCCAATTTATTTGAATATGTTTTACGTTTATTAATATTTTTTTCAAATTTAAAAAATTATGCATGTAATTTGTTTGTAACTTGTTTGCCAATATGATTTTAAATTTTAATAACTCTGAGTAGTTTTATAAAAAAATATATTTTGTGTTTTTTTATAATATCAATGTTTTGTACTAAAATAATTTTACTAAGCATGGAACTTTTCATTATGTTTATTGCATTGAGTAAAATATGGTGAAATAAAATTTAATGTAGTATTAATAATTAAAATGATGCTACTGATTTTCAAAGTGGCAACTACAACGAACTATTTTACAATTACTGTACAACAAAATAAAACTATTTGAAAAAACTACTTGCTTAACTTTGGTGTATAAATGTACCTTATATCAAAAGTAAAATGAAACGAATTATTAGATAAGTTTACCATTAATTGAACAGTAAATAATTTCCTGAGAATACACGTTCCTGAAAGAACCAAATCCGAGTGAAGTAAGAATCATCAAAAGTTCAACTCATAAAATTTACTCTAAATTGTAAATAACATAAAAAAAACAGACACAGTTGCATCGGTAGTTTTGCATTCAATGTGTAGATACATAATATTGTTTTTTTTTTTAATGAAGCACTATATATGATTATTACTAAACCAGCTTTGTAGGTAACGTTAAAGTAAAATATGTCAAGAGCTTTGTTCATCGAATTACTAAATGGATGCTTCTGATAATGTTAACATATATTTTATATTATGCCATTTTAATACTTTGTAGATTATTAATAATACGTTTAGAATGAGACTCTAAGAAGCCTTTAAGTGCAAATTACTTTTAAACAGTTATCATAGATTAAATTTATTACTGAAATAGCGGTGAGGTATTCTAGCATTCTACTTATCAGTGTAATGCGATGACATTGAGTTTTCTGGATAGTTTATAATAACCTATAATAGACAGTTTCATATCATAGTGTATTGCTATGTGCTACAAATATAATATTTTCAGCGTATTATCTTAGATTGATAATAATATTTATATTATGAAATTAAATTTATCATAACTGCAATCGAGATTCTATCACCGTCCACAATATTGGCGCATCCTTCCAAGTAATCGTCACGTTTATTTTCACAATATACATCTACCAACAATGACAAAATCCTCTCGATGGTCATCACTCCGTTCATAATTATATTTCTTACTTTGTTTTTACATCTAAATGAATACCACCTTTTAATAAGAAAACAATAAAAAAAGCACTCAAAAAAACTATATTTTAATGCTTTTACTCTTTTCTATACCCATCAATATTTCATAAAATCAATTGCAGGCAGTCCCATTAAAATTAAACAAAAAAAATTATGAAACACGTAGTGTTTTATAAATTTTGACTCTGAATTTGTTAATAAAACTACCTACTAAATGTTCCCTCGAATTTAAAAAAATAATTTTAAGAAGAAAGTATTCACTAAGCAAGTTGTGATTTTTTAATCCGAATTTACAAAACTCTAGGTTGAAATATTATGGTAAACATACTTATTTTTCGTAAATTTTTCATTCAGCTATCATCACGGTGATCTAAATTTTTATTTATATATAAATTAGCTAAAACATTGTCTTCAAATACATACCTAATAAAATATTTGTAATATATTCTGTTTGCTATATGAAATTGAAGTTAAAATACAATTTTTGGGTGTTATAAGATCCATCCATTGAAATATCGATCCATCCGAATTGCATCATCCATTTAAAATAACGTCCGAAATTAATTAATTGTACCAAAATTCAAGTGTACCTACATAAATGGCAACAAATACTATCATATATTCATTGTTGAACTGATTACTGCAGTTACTTTGAAACACAACGGACATTCAGTATGACACATAAAGGCTTCTGAGCATTACCGAATACTAATAATTAATCTAAGAATATTAATATTATAAATTAAAATAAAGTTAGTTATACTTATTGAACCATGTGACGAGCATTACACGCCACATCAGGTATTTATAAACGGCCAGTATGAACTAATAGTACAGTCAGGTATCTTAATATAATTTTATTTTTAAACGAAATCTATTGTAACCATCTATGGAAACAACTCTCTCTCTATTTCTTTCTTTTTGATTCTGAACACACATTTATCTCTATTATTTTAAGCGTGGTACCTTACTCTTCCTGCTAAGCGTGTCTTATAGATCAGGAGTGGCCGACAAGTCAAGTTTGTTCAATCACCATTAAATAATTATTTTGTTTTATATAATATTTTGCTTATCTACCCTTAGACCGCGAGAGTGCACCTCGTACTGAAACACAGTGTATAAATATACTATGTATTTCACACCTCCATACAAAATAATACAAAAGTTGGCCTATTCTGTTATAGATCATTTCCCTTGTCTGTTTTCACCCAAGCGATGTCTTTGAGAGCTCGCTTCGTTCATTCAACGTAAGCCTTCACTGCCTATTCTGTCTTCATTATTCTAATTCCCGATTGCAATCAAATCCCTTTTCACAATGCTCCTCAAATAAAAGATCACGAGTTGTCTCATCCTTTTGATTCTCGTCAGCAGAAAGTGTAGGCATCAAACATACCCTATCCGTTCATTAATACCAGTTGAGACCAGACCCAATGAAAAATGTTTATATGTACTATTCTATAATATGTGTATTACAGTAACTCCAAAAATAATTGTATTTTATCTTTTTATAACGTAGTAATTTGATTCTTAATATTCCTAATGTCGATTAGGTAATTTATTCCATTCATGTTATAACTGTCCGAATTATTTGTATTAATGAAAGTGCTTAGATGTGTACAAAGATACTATATTTATATAGATTAAGTATACACTAACTCGCATGAGTATTCGGAGTTTCACATTTGAACGTTTTCCCATTCCAGTTAAATAATATTAATATTGTACTGTACAAAAGTCTTTAAATTACGATAATTATGTTTAGTTGTTAAATAGATTTGTAAAATGATTCTTTAATTTTTTATTATTTTTATATTAGCATTTGTGTGATTTATCTCATCTAAGTAGGTTTCATTTTAAATTATAACTTGCTTTGAATTCACAAAGATATTAAAATTTCCAGTTTTAATTAATGTTAATTTTATACCTAATGTCATAAAATATCGTTAATAAATGTAAATAGATATTATTTATCTGTTTTTGGTAAGTCGTGAAAAACCTAAATGAAATTGAAACTTTTTCAAATAGGGACTCGTCAAAATATAAAAAGTATTTACAATAATATATTTGAGGCATTAGTATTACACTCCTGTATCCTATGAAGTCTCAAGTTCCATGTTTTTTGTGCTAAAAGCCTTATTGTATAGTAAAAATCCGCAGTGTTCTCTATTATATATTATAACTGTTTTTATGCTTGATTATGAAAATACTTAAGATTAAAATTTTCCGTCTTTATGATATTAAAAAAATATTGAAATATGTTGTACTTCTTCTATTAATAAAAGTATCAATCAATGATATTACTTTTTATTTTATTTTCACATTTTTTCACATTCCCTCATTCTAAAGATCGCTATAAAAAATCCTATCCTAAGAAGTTAGAAAGAATTTTCTAACTTCGGTCAGATACTTTGATGGCAGATGAACTTTTATAATGTACCACTTTATTTCATATTCAACAATGACTACATTTCAAAACTAATTTCAAATTTTTTTAAATACAACTTACCAATAACATAATACGGCCGGCTCACTGTTATATTGTTTTACACCACACATTGAAACATTGTATATATCTATTAGTCACTGTTATTAAAAATTAAATTATACTGATCTCAATGATAAAAAACTTTGTATGAATCGATTGGTCACTGTTACTAAAAATTAAATAGTCTAAATGATCAGATTTATCGGAAAAAAAATCACGATTAATCAAATATTAAACTTCAGACATACTTTTTGACACACTGCCAAAATAAAATTGTAGCAATATTTTAAATGTTAAGGGGGTGGAAAAATACTTTTTATGATGTTTGAACTGTGACTTAAATTTAATAAATTGACATTTAAATTACCTGAATTTTCAGACATTTATAAAAAAATAATATTACACACTCAAGTAAAATATGAAATTTTAATAAAAAAAAAAAAAATTAAATTTAAGCTTATTATGATTAAAGCGATATTATTATTTGCAGTTAAAAATTATAATTTAAATTTTTTATTTAAAAATTAATTAATGAAAAATGAGTAAGAAGCTAAAAATAATAATTACTGTAAACTGTTTTATTTTCATTTCCGGTTTTGTTTTCAGCTTAATGGCAACATTCCTGAAAACGTCATTCTCGTGCTTGTTTGTAAGTGAAGTAATGTCACTTCAGTGTGGATTCTGTGGTCACATTAAATATAATATCTGATGAATAGTAAGTCTCTATGTATTTTGTTATTGATTATAATCATTTTAATTATAAGATGTTAAGTGTAATAGTTTCGATTTCTTGATTTTATCAACTTCAATTTTGAGGTTATACAGTACACATCTTGAATTATAAATCATACAATTTAATAGTACACAAATTCATTATTTTATTAAAATTTAAAATACTTTGAAATATCATTTTCACGTACATGGATCGTGGTGCAGATTTTAATCTTTTTATAAACATGAATAGGTGCCAATACTTTGTAACAATTCATGTTTTGACAAATGTACATCTTCAGGGTTTAGTGTATCTATGTTTTAAAGCTTGAAAATTATTTTGTGTTTTAGGAGAATATGGATTCAGCCTCGTCGCCATCAGGCGATTTGAACGCCACGATATATCGCTATGAGCTCTTTATAAATGACGTTCTCAAGGATGACCTTAGAAGAGTAGACGAGGAGCTCCAAAAATACAATGCGCAAATCGCTGAATTTTCACAAATAAAACAAACACTCGCAGTGGTTCAAAATACCAAAATGTTCCCAGATGGATTTAAAACACAGGTCGACGTCGGCTGCGGTTTTTTCATTGAAGCGAGAGTTCCAGATACGTCTTCTATGCTGTTTGATGTAGGACTTAATAATTACCTTGAGCTGTCGACTGAAGAAGCCAACAAATTTATAGATATGCGCTTAAAATCGCTAGATGTCTACACCAGTGATCTCCGAAAGAGGAGTGCTCACATCAAAGCGAATATTAAATTAATGCTATTTGGCATAGGCGAGCTACAGGGTATGCAAGCCACGTCATGACGATGTCCTGCTACAAACTAATTGCCTAATTTGATGACTGAAAACCTGTTCAATGATTAACCTTCTGTACATAATTTAATTAGAAAATTGTTCCCGGTATTACATTCATTCAGCTTAATATCTATAATAGAACAATGGTTCATATCAACTATTATTAAAATATCTACAAGGATGCCAATTGTGATTTCACTAGGAAATACAGCTCCCCGTTGTGGTGATGTGCATAAATAGACATTGCAACAGCATCCTCAAAGCATTTTGCCAGCTGAAATTGTGAAAGTGTCAGGCTCCTAATAAAATAATAATGAAGATATACAGGAATCACATATCAAACTCCAAAGACATCAACGACAACGATGATTTTAAAAAGCAAATTGATTTTTTAAATAACGTCTTTGAAACGGTCATTGAAGATGTGGTTTATGGAAGTGTTCAGAGATCGGAGCCAGTCACAAGGTGGAGAGACCCAAAGTATCTATCGGAAATAATTGATTTCAAGCCGCCTGATCTTCCCGAGGATGATGAAAGCATCTTGAAGGATATAAAAAATACTATCACGTATAGTGTTAAAACTGGACATCCTTATTTTGTGAACCAGCTTTTTTCTGGGTATGTAAAAAAATACTATTATCTTGATTTAAAAACTTAATTTGTGGAATTTCTGGTTCAATCCTCACCAGGATTTTGTCAAATTTACAAATTGAGGTCTTAGACTCTCAAATCCAATATTATGGGTATATTCAAAAATAAATTTAATAATTTATAAGGTTTTATACAATTCACGGCTACCTTAGTTCAGGCTTATAAAGTTATTATCATTTGAATCAATACTAGGTTGGATGTGTACGGATTTGCTGGTCAAGTTGTAACTGATGCGTTGAACAGTTCTGTTTACACGTATGAAGTAGCTCCGGTCTTTTCGCTTATGGAAAGGAGTGTTCTTGAAAGGATGAGACGTTTGGTCGGGTGGGAAACAGGAGACGGAATTTTCTGTCCAGGAGGTTCCATTGCCAATGGGATTGCAGTTAACTTGGCAAGATTCACATTGGACAACCAAATCAAGGTACTGTTTTTAATTTTAATTTAAAAAATATAATCTCTAATTTGAAGTCATCAACTGAAAATATCTCGAAAGTTTTTTTACTTTTTTCAATTAATTTAATATTCAGTACACAGGTATCGGGGGAGCTGGCAGACTCGTAGTGTTTGCCTCTCAGGATGCTCATTACTCCCTTCTAAAGATGGCAGCTCTGCTCGGTATCGGAGAAAACAATGTCATTGGTGTTCAGACAAAGAAAGGCGGTAGCATGGATGTTCAGCATTTGGAAACATGCATTGAGCAAAGCTTACAAGATGGTTTGTACTAATATATTTATTTAATTTCACAGAAATTTTCTAACTGTTATTGATTATTGTTACAAAGTCGCAATTGGCTATAAAACATTCTTGTTTCTAGTTTTTACACAACAAGTTAGGTTAACACCGATTATATTATCTAAATTCATGGTGTTTCATTTTAGATGCATAATAATATTTTTAGATACATATTAATACTTTTGTTATAATTGGATTCTTATTATGTAAATTATCAATTCATGTAGGAGCTGTCCCCTTTGCTGTGGTAGCAACGGTGGGCACTACAGTGCTGGGTGCCTTGGACCCCCTGCCTCTTATCTCCGATGTTTGCCGAGCACACAATCTTTGGCTGCACGTGGACGCTGCATGGGGAGGAGGACTACTCTTCTCCGAGACGCACAGGACAAAACTCGAGGGAATAGAAAAGTAGGAATTTTAAATTATATATGCGTTGTTTTATTCTCACTCATAAGGTACTGAAGATTCAAAATATTCACGTTTATTTTGTATATTTTATTGCTGCAATGTTTTGAGTGTTTTATCTGGTGAACTGTAATTTTAATGTGTGATAAATTTTAAAATCAACTTAGATTTTCATAGTGTCAATAATTACTTTCTACTATATAATTTTTTTTAGTGGTATCTTTACTGAAAATTACTTAATATGCGTTTTTGCCTCTGTTTTCAGGGCTGACTCCATAACGGTGAATCCTCACAAGATGCTAGCTGTGCCGCAGCAGTGCTCGGTTCTCATCAGTCGCCACTCTGGCGTCATGTCCCGCTGCCATGCAACCCACGCCTCCTACCTCTTCCAGCCTGACAAGTTCTATGGGCCGGAGTACGACTGTGGAGACTCTCATATCCAGTGTGGGCGAAGAGCTGATGTCTTCAAGTTTTGGCTAATGTGGAAGGCCAAGGTTAGAAAATGATTACTTCACTATATTTTTAGTAATTTCATTATTGTAAATATCGCCTCACACTGTCACAGCGTACTGAAAATTTTCAGCACCACTGTACCCCTGATATTGCCCTTTTCTTATGCACTCTTAAAGTGGTCCAAGTGCTATTTACTCTAATTATATATTCACCCTTTTTGTTGTCGAGAGACTTGGAAATATTAAGAATCTTCATCCACACTCTGTGCATTCTTTCCACACACTTGGAGTGCACGTCTAGGGTGCGAAAAGACTTCAAATTCAAAATCCTGGAAAAAATGCTGCCGTGTCAGTTATATGGTAGGTAGGGAAATTAGCTTGTAAGCAATTTTAATGCTTATTAGCCGGAAAAAGTAAAAAAAATATTTATTAAGATATATTGTTTAGCGTTGATTTAAAAATTACTTAAGTCTTTTTAAAAAAAAAATTGTCTTTCTGCAACATTTCTAAAATTTCTCCCGGTACTTAATGAATATAACAAACAATGCATTGATCTACGTAATAATTTTTTTCTACCAAATGTGATTGAGTCTTTGAGAAGACTTCCGAACGGTAGTTCACAGCGACAGCTTTTCAATTTTTAAAAAAGGTTTATGTTTATTTGTAAATGAATCTTATCCTCGATGCTCACCACTTTGTCTTAACACTTCTTCTGCATCATGCATTGTAGAATTATTCATTATTGTCTTAATAATAATTGTTAACTTATGTGTGTATCGTAAACAGATTTTTTAATTTTGTAAAAAATATTGATCAATCATTTTATTTTAATTTTCAGGGAACCAAAGGGTTCGGAAAGCACGTTGATACAATAATGGACACCTCGCACTATTTGCTGGAGTCAGTTATGGACAGTCCGAATTTCATGCTGGTATGTGAACCGCAGTTTGTCAACGTATGCTTCTGGTTCATTCCACCATCGCTAAGGAATGTTGCTATAGAAGACAGGGACTCTGATGATTTTAAAGAAAAATTGCACAAGGTACTTGAAGAAAATTTTACATATAAAGTATGAAACTTGATAAATCTAAAAATATTATCTTTGGGGTTATTGGCAGCTCTTCCGTAACTCAAAGTGAATCAATGTGGTTTTTAATATAAACAAGTCTCTTTATTCTCGGTGAAGATGTCGATTCATTATCACATGGGGTTTGATACTTGTGATATATTAAACTTTTTTCACTATGAATATAGAATTATTCTTATGTATAAAAATTTGGTAAACCGAATGCAGATATTTAAAATCTCAAGTTTTCAGTACAATTCACAGTGCCTTGTAGTCTTAAATTTTTTTCTAGGTTGCGCCAGTTATCAAAGAAAGAATGATCCGCAAAGGCAGCTTGATGCTCGGGTACCAGCCACTTGGAAAGCTTCCAAATTTTTTCAGGTTTGTCTCCCAAAACTCGTCTCTGAACAAGGACGATGTGGACCATATTCTCAAAGAAATAGAAACGTTGGGGTCTGATTTGTGATTCAAATATTTTTCAGATTGATTATATGATAATATATGTTACTATTTTTCATGAATGTGTACAACCTACTAAGCTGTAATGCATAAATGTATTTTTTTAAATGTATTCATATTTTAATGTTTACCTTTGGGTCAGATTTATATTGTCTGATGATGTATCAATTATATATGTTAATGTCTACTGTAGCTGTAATTTTTATTTTATGTTTAAAATTATATTTATAGCAGTGTACTATTATATTAATATATATCCCATTTTGCCAATTTTTGTTGTCGTTATTTATAGTCAATCAAACAAAACTCCATTTAAAAAAATGGTATATATTCAGATAAAGTAATGCATGATTAAATGCCACTGTTATTGGTTTTTAAGATGAAATAACATTAGAATATTCTATTATGATATTTTTTTCAATAGCTTATATCTTTATATTTCTAAGTATCTTTATAGTGTGATTGCCAAATTTCCAAGTATTTTTTTCCTCACAGCGTGACCTTTAAAATCAAATATATGATAAAATTGGAAATATAGTATTTTGTACGACTTTAAAGCCACTAGTTATTTTTTTCTGGCTTGTTGTAAAAGAGAATGAACTTACTCTGAAGTTACGATATATTTCACAATTCACTGATTCCTATTGAATTTTAGTTACAGATTTATATTGTTAGTATATTAAATAGCTAATGCCATCTGTGTTTCAAATAGCAAATGTAAAGGTTTAAAGCTTTGATAACTACATTTTAGTTTATATTTGATCCGCTAGGTGGCAGTAACATCATAAATAAATTAATACGAATGTTCATATATATTTATTCTACTTTTGACTATACATTTTATTATATTTTATGATGTTTCAATTGTGACTTGAGGATGAGACCCCGAAGACGGATCCAACAAAGCAGGGATTATCTATAAAAAAATTTAAAAAAATGTTAATATTAAAATATAAAAGTAAATATTTATTAATTACCTATTATCATCTTCCGGATAGTACCTGGCTTCCAATAGCAATTAGCAGTGTAGCGATCTTCTTGATTTGTTCAATATCTATGGGCAGAGGTACGAGCCTAGGCTCTTCCGCTGCCGGGGCTGCTTCGTTGTTGTTACCAACTCCCTGGATGCTGACCCTCCTGAAGATGGAGGGGATTAGGGGATTGGTGAGCCGGCTGTTGATATTATCCACTGTTTCCACAAGAGCCGACGGGGAGACCTCCACCGAGCGGCCCATGATCTTTAAAAAGTGTTAAATTAGTAATAATAAGTCAAGTAATATATGTTATTATTAATATATAGCAGAATTGTATTTCAAGTAACAGCAAGTAATGTCGATTGTGACATGACACGGTCCTCAATGTGAATAAATATAACTTCAGCGCATATAAACTTTGAGAAGTTGTACGATTTATAGAGTTTATATTAAATTTAATAAATATAACTGATTGCTCAGATTACAATTGACCGCACGCCACTTGTATTCGTTTGGATAATATTAATTTTAAAAGCTATGTAAACACTAGGATCATTGACCTAAAATACCATGGACTGACAGCAAGTAATTACAGCTAATTGTCCAAAGAAAAATCGAAGAAAAAAGGGACTATCGAATTGGTGAGACTGGCCCAGGATATAAATATGTAGAGAAGAGGTATATGTATGGAGAGGCATCAGTAGAAGAAGGTATAGACGCTGTGGAAATGGCGTTTTCTCGATGTGCGAGAATTGCCAAAAATCTGTGGATTCAAAAGCGCATTTGAAAAACTACTCACGCCTGCATCGCAGCCAAATGCAATTACCAGCAACACAAGCGCAACGGAGCACCAACTGCGAGGCATAGCGCGGAATTGTTTCTCAGAGCCGATAAAGGATATCTCCAGACTAAGCGAATCGTATTTGGGAGCGATCCAACCGACAGTCGCGGAAAACTACGTGCAATTTCAAAACGCGGAGACAATAAAACGCCCCGCTCGTGAAAAGCCTTATATGTATGCAGACTCGTAGGAAAACTGAGCGAATCTCTCGAATTAACTGTAATGACGTGATTGTCGTGGTTTATGCCTGTAAGGTTAGCTTAACTGGAAAAATTGCTCAGTAGCGTAACCAGAGGATGTGCAAATAATTTAGGTACCAATGAAAAATGTAAATTTTCTATTATGATGTGGCATGGATTATGCTCACAGCATTGGCATTTGCGAGAAATGAGTATGGTTTGTGATATGAGCAGCAATTTAGTATTGCAGAATGACAAATTCTTATCAAGATCAATGGAATTGTTGAATATACAAAAAAATATCACAAAATATAAAGATTTTTACTGTTGTAAGAACAGGTGCTCTGTGAATTATTCAACCATTTTTAAATTAATACATTAATAAGGTTGTATTGTGGTGATGCTCATATCTATACAACCGTTATACAGCACGTATGGTACATATCGATTTATTTTTTATAGATATCGTGAAATAAAAGTGAGAAATCTGACATCTCCTTTTTGATAGCTTATAAATAATATTTCCTCATTCCATATACCCTCCGCGTATCTCATTATATATATTTTCTGTTACTGTGCAAACTTCCGTATATAAATAAATTTATTTTGTACTATAAAATAAATTAAACGTTTAAACTGAATTGATAATTTATAACCAGCCAAAAGGCCTGTGTTTTATTACAGCTTTCCAAATAATGAATTTTACGCTAAAATATGTTTTTATTGGTACTATTTAAAAGTATACCTTGATTATTTGTTTTGAAATACTCTATGCTAGCAAAAGCAAATTGCCTATGATTTTTACCATTACAGGTATATATGGTTAGTTTGTTGGCTCAGACCGTCTAGAGGTCACCTGTTCAAGCCCTATCTTGGCAGGTGTTTCCTAAACAGATGGTATTGAGCTCACGCCACTTGTAATGACACTGTCCAAACAAATTGTTTTTTTTATAAAATATTTAGAATTATCATTGTTATTGTTATATTGAGCCACAAAATATGCTCAAGATATATCTCGTTTTCAATTTATCACTGTGCTGTGTTGCTTTGTTTGAATTGCCGCAATCATGTTTGATCGCATTTTGTACGTTTGCGTGTTTTGAACGGAAATGCCAATTGTTATCAATGTCCCTGATTTGAAGTATGACATCGGCGTACTCGACGACTCGTATAAGTCAAATTAAAATTGGCTTGTTTACGCCAGGTGAAAACCCAAATCACTTGTAGGATTATCATGACGTATCGACAAATCGGGCTCAGTAGCACAACTGCCGTGCAAGCCCGAAACTCCGGCTTGCCTTGGTGGAATATGATTATACACAGTACCCACGGTATCAAAAAGTAATGTGGAACACAAAAAAAACGATTTTACTATATGACTATTGTCAAAATTATTTGTTACCTTCAAAAATTATAAAAAAATAGTACAAGTTTCTCATTACCCCTCGAAACCTCGAGCTACCAGCTTATTGAATTATTTAAAAAAAAATTAAATATTCACGAAGTGTACGTTACTTATAATTAAAAATATTTTTTCAGCGATTTACATAAAAAAACATTATTTTTTTATATGATAAGCAAATTTTGACTTTGAAAGTAATTCGCTTTGGTTTTTTAACGTAAGCTTGCGATCATCCCCTGCACAGTGGTGCTGGTGACAAATAAATTTTTCAGTATTTCAGAAAGGAGTCCCAGATGTCACTACCCTTCAACCCCCACCGGACGGATATCCGGTCGGTTTTTACACCGCCTTCGAGTATTGCCATAAAAATTTTACTACGAGAATGGTTCATCCCCTTCCCGGTAACCCGAGAGAGCACCGTCTATACTTGTATTACACATACCATGTATAATAGGAAAGGCTTTAGGGGTTGGTTGCACTCATACACATATCATCAGTAAAAAATATATTTCATTAAATAACAAAAAAAACTTGTTATATATAACGCATGCATGAAGCATTCAAAGGTTGTATTTTTAATATTGAATTAAAAATACTGGAAAAACCATTGTTTTGTTTGGTTTTATTATAATACGCATTCTTACAAAATTAACACTATTGGTACTTACCACATTGCGATTCAAGGTGAAGCAAATCTGTTTTAAGATTTTTTTCTAATTATGTTGGTAAAGTAAACAGTCTTCAGGCTTAGGAAAAGCTTTCGAAAGAAGTATTTTTTTATAAAAAATATGTGATTTCTCGGTATACGATTATAGAATTACGTTATATCAGAATACTTACATCTTACCGCCTCTTTATTTGGGACATCCTTGGTGTTAGATTTCTGGTTCGTATTATTTGAAATGTCTCCTACTTGTTAAGCATTCAGGTTTCGGGCGATGTATTTATTTAATGTAACCGCTCTTTTTCAGGAAAAGCTTTTTAGTACCAGGCGCTAGTCTAGTTATAGTAAAAAAGGGAATAATATGTATGAATAACGAAAAAGTCCATAAGATATTTTTTTATTTGGTCACTACACGTTTTATACTCTTAAATTATTAAAAAATAGTTTCTACTAAATAAATTTTCTCTCTTCAGTGCATTTTTCTGAATGGTTTTCAAAATAACAATTTTACAATAAGTACATTTAAATGAATACAAAATTTTTATGCACTTTAAGAAATTACAAAACGTATATATATTTTTTAAAGCTTCATAAAATAATTGCGCTTTATAAATTAGTATCGGAAAACAACTTTTCTTGAAAACTCACTAGTACAATTTTTTTATAACTTAACAATGTAACATTCTCCATAAAATTAAAACAGGCAGCCAAGTTCTCTCAAAACTATAGTGAAGGGGTGTTTTTATTTTCAATTTTTCAGAAAACTTAAACACATAAACTGTAGTAGAAGCTCTTGCTGTAAGTTCAAGCATAAATAAGGTTTCTTCGCTCAATGGTACTGCGTATAGTTAAAATTTGTTTCTTGTGCCGCCATCTGTTACCAGAAGCCTTAAAATATTAAAATATTCACAACTGCTTTATCAAAAATATCCCTGACAGCTTAGTTTAATTTGTAGTACTTTAAATTTTAAAGAGAATATATGGTGGTTAGAAAATTACGATAAATAGGACTGGCGATACTCTTAAAAAGAAAGAGCGATATCACAAATCAAAATGATCTTAACTTTCTAATCATTAAGCTAACATATCAGTTATAAAAAATATTAATAAATATACTTAAAATTTAGTCATAAAGCTTTATGGTCATTTTAAATAAAATTTACACAAGGACTGAGAAAAGTTTAAAAAACTGGAAATCGAGTGCAATATTCCGAATCCTAACCCTTTTATTGCCTATATTTTAATTATTTGTTTGCTTCGAAATAGAAGCAATTTACTCTCTCTTTAAGATAATTAGGTTTATGTGAAATTATAAGCCAAGGATAGCTCAGTAGAAATCTGTAACGTAGGTAGCATTATGTTGCGAGGACCTATGTTACATTCCCATACTTCGCCAGTCTTATAATAAACACAGTACAAGATAGACGTGTTCTTCATTACATTACAATGGCGACGAGATAAAAAAAAAGACCCGATTAGGAAGTGCATATTTTGATTGTTAGAATCGCCGAAAACTGATCGCCAGCATGTCATTGGGTAAACTAAGTGAATTCGAGGAAAGTAGGGGAATGTGGTCATCTTATGTGGACCGACTCGAGAGCTATTTTAGAGTGAACGGGGTCAAGGACGACATGAAACTGCACACGCTGATTGCAGTCATGGGAGACGGGCCGTATGAAGTGTTGGTGGACTTAGCGAGCCCCGAAGAACCGTCTGCACTGACTTATGATGCCGCGGTAAGGTTATTGCGAGAGCATTTCCAACCGACACCCTCTCTAATGGCCGAGAGGCACCGATTCCGGAAGTACGGACAGGCAAACGAGGAGAAGATCGCGGTCTTCGTTGTGGAATTGAAACGGCTCGCACGTAGTTGCGCATTTGGAAGCAATTTAAATGAGAATCTTCGTGACCAGTTTGTATGCGGAGTGAGAAGTGAAGTCATAAGACAGCGGTTATTCGCAGAGGACGGCGTCGCATTAACTTTTGCATCGGCGGTAAAAATTGCGACTTCCTTGGAGGCGGCAGAACGGGACGCGGCCGCGGTGGAGGCCAGGTCGGGCATCGGGAGCAGCGGCGCGGGAACCAGCGACGCAGCAGCGGTGCACGCCATGCGGCCAGGCCGCGAGCCCGCGAGGGCCCGCCCCGGCTCCGGCTCCGGGCGCGGCTCCGGGCGCGGCTCCGGGCGCGGTTACGGGCGCGGGACTCAGGAGAGGCGACCTTCGACCGGCCGACCGTGCACCGGCTGCGGTTCGGTGTATCACGACTACTCCATTTGTCAGTATCGGGAATACGTGTGCCACGGGTGCAAGAGAGCGGGGCATCTGCAGAGAGTGTGCCGCGGGCGGGAGGCGGCAGTTCGTCCCGAAAGGGGACGCGCACGGCTACACTACGGCGACACGGCAAAGAGGGAGAACTCGGACCAGAGCGGGGATGACACGGAAGAATTCCATCATCTTTGTTTGAACGATTATCAGCCGGTGAGTTTGTCAGTAAAAGTTGATAAAAAATTCATACAGATGGAGGTAGATACCGGTACGGCGGTATCGTGCATAAATAGTGAAACTTATCGTAACTTTTTAAGTAATAATCCGCTCGAACCGAGCGATCTAGTGTTAAAATGTTACAACGGGAAAAAAATTAAACCGGTAGGAGTGATCAAGCCGATGGTCAGCTACGGAGGAAGGACCGAGCGTTTGGACCTGTTCGTTATAGACGGGGGTACGACAGCGCTGCTAGGTAGGCAGTGGCTGACGGAACTAAAAATTTGTATACCCAAGTTTACCAACTGCCACAGCGTGTCACAGAATCCGACAAAGATATCGGATGAAATAAAATATTTGTGTTCCAGATATAAGGAGCTGTTCGACGGCGAGCTCGGGAGGTATACGGGCGGACGGGCGACGCTGAGAGTGCGCGCGGGCGCGGCGCCGGTGTTCCAGCGCGCGCGGCCGGTGCCGTATGCGCTGCTCGAGCGGATCGACGCCGGCCTGGACGACATGCTGCGCGGCGGCGTCATCGAGCCCGTCGACTGTTCCGACTGGGCCTCGCCGCTAGTGCCGGTGAATAAAGCCGACGGGTCGCTGAGAATTTGCGCCGACTTCAAGGCTACGGTAAATCCCGCATTAGTAATTGATCGATATCCTTTGCCTAAAATAGACGATCTTATGGTTAAATTAAGTGGAGCGTGTTATTTCTCTAAAATAGACCTTTCCCAAGCCTACAATCAAATTGAATTAGACGAGACAAAAAAATATACGGTCATAAATACCCACCGGGGGCTATTCAGGTACAATAGGTTAGTGTATGGATTAGCATCGAGTCCGGGAATCTTTCAACGCATAATGTGCAATGTACTAAAGAATATCCCCAACATTGAAATTTTCTTAGACGACGTAATCATAGCAGGAAAAAACAAACAGGAGCATCTGGCAGCGTTGGAGGCGGTGTTTAGTAGGCTGCAAAAAGCAGGGTTGAAGTTGAAAAGCACCAAGTGCATATTTTTGGTCGAGGAGGTCAAATATTTGGGATATATCATCGGAAAGGAGGGTATAAAGACAGACCCGTCCAAGATCGAAGCGATAGTGGGGGTACCGAGGCCCACCAACGTGACGGAGCTTCGGTCATTCTTGGGAATTATTAATTTCTACGGTAAATTTATAAGGAAGATGAGCGGGATCTTAGTGCCGTTATATGAACTACTAAAAAAAGAAAAGCAATGGTTTTGGTCACGAGAATGCGAACGTTCATTTATTAAAATTAAATCATTATTATCTAGCGCCGAAGTGCTGGCGCATTATAACCCTAAGGCACCCTTAGTGGTGACGTGTGACGCGAGCGGGCGCGGGATCGCGGGGGTGCTCTCGCAGCCCGGCGCCGACGGGCGCGGCGATCACCCGGTGGCGTACATATCGCGAACGCTGAGCGAGGCGGAGAAAAACTACTCGCAGATACACCGGGAGGCGTTGGCCATTATTTTTAGCGTAAACAAATTCCATCAATACCTATACGGGCGACATTTCACACTACGCACCGATCATAAACCCTTGGTATCGATATTTGGCCCAAACACGGGCATACCGACCATGGCAGCGAGTCGGATGCAGCGGTGGGCTATAATCTTATCGGCTTACTCGTTCGACATCGAGTACGTCCGCACAGATGAGAACGGGGCCGACGGCCTATCGCGATTACCCCTTTCGTGCACCGAGAATAAAATGTCACCGCCGGAACAAACGTATTTACATTTTGCACAGCAGGCATTATTATTAGACTATAATGATATCAAACGGGAAACGTCGCGAGATCCATTACTGTCAAAGGTGTTGAGTTACATTCGCGACGGCTGGCCGACACAGTGTGAAATTAAAAGTTTACAACCTTACTATAATAGAAAGAACGAGTTGTACGAGGAATTAGGTTGTGTCATGTGGGGCCATAGGTTAGTAGTCCCGGAAAAATGCAAGGATAGAGTACTGGCTATGCTTCACGAACCGCATATGGGAATAGTCAAATCGAAAGGGTTGGCCCGGAGTTACGTTTGGTGGGCCGGCGTCGACGAGGCGGTGGAGAGGGTGTGCCGCGCGTGTGCGGTCTGCGCGGAGCAGGCGGACGCGCCGCCGCGCCAGGCGCCGCGCATGTGGTCGTGGCCGGGCCGACCGTGGACGCGGCTGCACCTCGACTACCTAGGTCCCATCGGAGGGAAAACGTATCTGGTGGTAGTAGACGCGATGTCCAAGTGGGTCGAAATCTTCAACGTCGCTAATACCACGGCCGGTAACTTGACGGATAGATTGAGCGAGTTGTTCAGCAGGTGGGGATCGCCCAAGCAACTGGTCAGCGACAATGGGACGCAGTTTGCATCGAGGGAGTTTGACCATTTTACAAAGTACCACGGCATAGAGCACATCTTTACAGCTCCCTATCACCCGTCTTCAAATGGGTTGGCGGAAAATGCCGTGCGCACGTTAAAAAAAGTGATAAAAAAAGCGGTACGAGAAAAAACGAATGTGGATCGCGCGCTGTGGGCATTTTTGGCTTATTATAGGAACGTGGAACACTCGACCACGGGGGAGAGCCCGGCTATGCTTCTTTTGGGAAGACGTATCAGGACTCGTTTGGACACGATAAAACCGGACAGGGAAAAGCAAGTGCGAAGAGCTCAACAGCGCCAGCAAGAAGCGGCGGCGGGAGTCAGTAGGAGTGTGAGCGGGGAGGTGTGGTATCGCCAATATTTAAAAGGGGAGAAATGGGTCCCAGGTAGGGTCATGGAGGAAGTAGGGGGGAGCAATTACAAAGTAGCCGGCAAAGGCGGGGAAATAGTTCAAAGGCATATCGATCAAGTGCGTAGGCGGTCGAGTACGAGATTGTCGCTTGCGACTTCCGGAGCCGGGGCGAATTCTCAGAACGGCCTCTCGGAGTCACCGATGGGATCGGTGGAGGAGGGGCAGTCGGGGCTGCCGGCGGGCGAGGGAGGGTCGCCGTTAGGCTCGGCGGACCAGCCGGGGCGGGAAAGTGCCGTTCCGGCTTCACCGGACGGGCAACTCGAGTTGCCCCGACCTGCTACCCCCCGAGCTCGCCCGTTGCGAAAATGTAGATTGGACAAGGAAAGAAAAAAATGAGGTGTAGCGAGCGATGTGTGGAGAGAAGACAGGACCGTTGGATAATAATTATATAACACTGTTTAATGTTGTGATTTTGTAAATTACTTGCAATGTAAAATAATATTTGTAGAACACTGTATAATGTTGTAATTTTGTAAATGACTTGCAATGTAAAAATTATTTTGAAATAAGTATGAGGGTGTAACGTAGGTAGCATTATGTTGCGAGGACCTATGTTACATTCCCATACTTCGCCAGTCTTATAATAAACACAGTACAAGATAGACGTGTTCTTCATTACATTACAAAATCATCATTCGCATTTCAGGCATTTATTTAACCACAGCAATCACTCACTACCATGTATGAATACTTATGACCCAAAGTATTATATAAAACATAAATCTATCAACTTATATATTGAGCCTGTTAGATAATACTTAAAATAAAAGTTGATCTAAAATGTCAGAAGGATATATTTTTACTAGAAGTATTAAATACAAGTACACTTAATATGAACATTAAAATGCAACTTTGATAGCTTGCTTCATGGCTTTGATAGCCTTTCTGTCAACCTTCCCTGAATGGGTGGAGGGAAGGCTTTCCACAAAAACAACCCCTCCTCTCAGCTGCTTCGCATCTGACAGATTATCTGGAAAAAAAAATTTAATTAAACCAAATATATATTCAGCAATAATGGTTTGTTGTATATGTTGTTGAGTAAGTGTAAACCTTACTTCACTAGGTTTTTTCTGGGTGATTAGGGGTCGTTAAGAGCGGCCACAGTTGATGCAGTATATACGCTAATAATAATAAAAAATATTCTCACTTTTCACAATAGTTGTGATATCCTGCATTGTGATATTGCTACCCTCTATTTTCTGAACAAACGCTTGGGGGTGGTGGCCATCTTCAGGGTGGTCGACTCCAACGACGCAGGCATTGAGGACTCCTGGAAGCTTACAGATCTCATTCTCTATTTCAGCTGGGGCCACCTGTTGCAAAACAAAACTAGGCACTTAAAACGACGAAGGTACAGTGGATTTTAAAAAAATTGAGTAAATAATAAACGTCGAATAAAAAAACGTCGTGACTTAAAATAACGATATTTTATTTTTGGATGATTCTGGCATTTTTACAACAACCATTTGTTCATCCGCGATTGAAAATTCAAAATTGAAATACTCAGTTTAAAAAAAAATACTAATAGCCAAGCGGCTAGGAGATTTCGACTAGTATGAAGATGTTTTTAAAAGGCAAAAGCACTCACAAAGAGAAGAGTTTGTGATCTTCTTACCATTAGGTGAATCACATTTTTTTCTAATAGAATATTTGATAATTTATATAAATGGAAAAAAAGAAGCAGCAATCCTGGTATATATTTGTTTATAAAAATTTAAATAACCGATAGTGTGACTTTTCCTTATACATACTTGAACATTTCTGTATTTGATTATTTCCTTTATTCGGTCAACTATGAAGATATCTCCATCCTCGTCCTGGTAGGCAAGATCTCCTGTGCTCAGCCAGTTTTCAGAATCGAAGGTATTAGCTGTAGATTCAGGATTGTTATAGTACCCCTGAAAATAATAAATTCTTTACTACATACCATACATGACAAAGATAACACGAGAACAAAATAATGACAATGTTTATCTATAGATGGATAATATCAAATAATTTTGTGGTCTTTCTTGACGAAGGATAACCGAAAACAAAATGGAATTGAGTCTACAAGAGGAAGGCTTCACTCCAGTAGTGAAGTGATTAACAATTTGATAAGTTCAGAAGACTCACCGCAAAAAGAACGAACGGCGATTTGAGGCGAATTTCTCCAACCTGATTCACTGCTTGCACTTTTCTAGTTTCAGTATCAACGATCTGCAGACAAATTAATAAGTCAATTCATTATATTTATTTTCACAAATTTTAATTTATTTTAAATATTTTTGACATTGTATTACCTCGAGTTTAATCCAGGGGAAAACTTTTCCAATACATTTATTTTTAACTCCAACCAGGTCTATGGCAACTCCTCCGGAACACTCTGACAGTCCATAGCAATTCAAAACACGTCCGTTTGTTACTCTTTTCTAAAATATTTTCTGAATTATTTTTTAAAATAGCATAGGCAGTTTTACATTTGAATGAATGGTTTCGTATAGCTGCTTCCCAATAATACTATTATACAATCCTCGCCTTACAAAGCTCTTGCATTTAGATCTGATCTGACTGCAGAAACCACGGCCCCCCTTCCTCTCTACATGGTTCTTCCAAAGCACATCCCTCCACTACTTCATCACAGATCCTTTACATACACTTTTGGCACAGAATAGCAGCCATGTACTAGCAATATTTCATAACACATAATCGATGATAAATAAATTGATATACTTGTAATGTGTCGAACGCCTCCTTTGTTATAGAACTCCCAATAGATAAAACCATTTCAAAGCAAGAGAAATCGCACTCTTCGATTCTCGGACTGGCGAGGAGGTGTGTTATAACTATTGGACCTAATAGAGCTGCTTTAGGCTGAAAATAATAAAATAAATAAATAAAATATCAGAAGTTTTTGGCGTCCATTATTATTCGATGTTCTTGAACCTTGAGCAAAACAAATATTATCAAATTTAATAAATGATTTCAAACACGACTGAAAATTTCCTTCAGGACAGCCAAAGCTCATCGAGTCATATCAAATATCATGAATGAGTAAGACGTTGCCTTTGAAGGAAGACATAGCTCTCACTGTTTCAGTAATTTCTGAAGTCATTTAGTAATACTTATAATAAAATAGTTACGCGTACAAAAAAAATTACCTTATATTTGTTTATAAAGTTTATAGCATTTTCCGCGTTGAATGGCTTTGCTGTTTGCAGTCGTACAGTACCAAAAATACAAGAATGTAGTGTAGTAGTGACTCCACTGAACCAGAAAAGCGGAGAAAAGTTTATGAATTTCTCGTCGTTTCCTCGCCATTGCGGTCTCCTTAAATTCCTGAAAAAAAATCAATTTTATAATATGAAGGACACAAACACATACACCCCAAGCAGCAAAACATCCATGAAACCCTATAATCTAATAGCAACGACTTTCAAAACCTGCGAGCACAATAATTATATAACTTACTGAAATTTCATTTGAAGGCAAACATTTTTGTACGTCAATGAAACAGCTTTTGGCATCCCAGTCGTTCCACTTGAGCCAACAATGAATGCAATGCATTTAACTGGATCTATTTCAGTAACTCTAAAAATAAACGTGTCATATTAATTACGACCAATTTAAATTGTAAGCACATACGCTATACAAGAGCTTCTTGTGACAAGTCAACTGTTTGGTGTATAACATAAAGTATTACAAACTAAACCAATCTGTAATGTCTATAATGTACACGACGTTAAATTTTTTTATAAACAAACCTTATAAATACGAAAAATAATCATAAATTATACACACGTTACAGCACAAAAATTATAATAACACCAAAAATAAGAGTCACTCTTCAGTTGTGTATTGCAACGTGTGTAGGCAGCTTAAGTGTATAGTCTTACTTGAAATCTTCTTCAGTTCCAGTGGGTTTTACGACGTCACTAAATAAGGTGAAGTTTCCAACGGTGTTATCACCGAAGATAACTATTTCAGATTCCAAACCAAGTTCAGCGAAAGCTTTTTCAGTGATTGCGGCAACTTCTACATCGCAGAAAGCAATTTTTGGCATTCCAATCGATGCCATGTGCTTGATTTCATCTGCAAATTAAAAGGAAAATAAGATGAATACAGTGTATTCGGTATATAATTTTAACGGTTGGCTTGATCATTTGTATACAGAGTCGAGGAAATCGACTTATATATAAAGTCTTCAAGTTTTTTAGGGCATTGTGGAATTCGAGGCGATACATCGAGTGCGATTACTTGTTGTTTACTCACTGTACTTCATGTCTTTTGAAAGAGGCTGTACGATGGTTCCTAGGCAGAGGGATGCAAACAAGGGGATGGCCACGTCAGGGTGGTTTCCACCACACAGCATGATGACGTCACCAACCTTCAGACCACGTGCCCTTAGTGCCTGTGCAACCCTGATGGTTCTCATCCGCACCGACCCTTGAGTTTCAGATGCCCCTGTATCCATGTCTATCTGAAATAAATAAATAAATAATAATTACTTTGATTGATTTTTATTATTATTTACACCAGAAAAGGGAGACAACCGAATTAAGACAACCTGAATATGATTTATAAACATTGCTGGTCAGTGAAGGCAGGAAGGACACATGTGTAATCACATATAAAATATAAAAATTTTCAGTTAAATAAAATGTTAAAATATTTTTTTTTATTTATTCCAAACAAATGCAATGAAAAAATAATATAATTTCGTTTCAATAATGAAGATTACACATTTTATTATAAATTATGTATACCTTCAAAAATCGTCACTCTACGAGATAAATATTTGAAATATAAATACGGATACGATTTTATTAATAAATTATTCGGTTTGTTTAGATAAAAATTAGGCATGACAAGAATTCAATGTTTGTTAATTAAATATTGGAACAGGTGATATAATATGTGCTATAGAAATCAATATTATTTTTTCCACGCTCGATACTTAACCTTTGCGCCCAGCCTTGCAATTTAATGCTATTATAAATATTTTGATTCATAATTTATGATATCAAGTGAATTTATGAGCTGAAAATACGGCCGAATAATATAATTTTATATAAATAAAATTATAAATAAGGCTTTTTAACATTTTGTTTTAAAAAAAACATATTATTTTCGCAATGAGCCTATGTGGGTACAAATTCGGATATTTTGCATTCTTATCGAGTTGAACGTGTTTTTGAGTATTTCATTAAATAAAAAGTACAATAAATATAATGTCGAGTTAATAAGTTAATAGGAACTAAAAATATTTAAAATTTTAAAATGAATGTATCATATTTAAAACGATATTTAAACTCATTTAAATAATGAGTTAAGTATTGTGTTTCAAGTATTCTGAACTCGCAATACTCAGGCATAATAGATTTTTATTTTATACAGTGCATCTTAATAGATATTCAATTCTTCAGTTTTATGCTGCGTTTATAGTTTATTTAATTTTCTAATGTTTCAGTCACTTGTTTATTTATTTTTTTAAAGAAAACTTAAAATCGTGTTTTAAACGGATACGTCCCTATCCTAAAAGTCTACTCCAAATCTACAAGATTTTAAGTAATTATGACAGGTATTTTTATACCTGTCATAATTACTTAAAATCTTGTAGATTTGGCAATAATATCCCAATGATAAAATCTTTATCAATTTTCATTGACACCACAGCTGTTCTTTAAGCTTGGTTTTTCCATATTTGATCGCTATCAGAAAATATTGCAAACTATTCATTTAGTATCTGATAATATCCTCTCGTCGTCACCAAATTCACCAAAAAATATTTTTTATCACGTATTTACTGACCTTAACCGCAAATTTTAGATATAACGTCGTGTCTAATTATCGCATACCATTTGGAATATTCATAAAATACTTGATGTTTTTTCACCTACGATGTTTCGGTCCCGGTATTGAAAACACCTTCATTTTATTTTATTTATCACCAATTGCAAGAAAAAGCTAATATCTTGCATATGGGTAATAAACTAAAAATAATTATTACTATTTGATTCAACTGAGTGTTACTTATATATTATATTATACACAATAAAATACTTCTTACTTATTCATTTAAAATTTCAATTGTGCAGTATAAAATAACGTTATAAAATGATTATATGTTATGGCATACATCAGTGATGTTACGCAATATTTTAAATGAGAAATATGAAAAAATAGTTTTTGTTCTATAATATGTAAAATTGTGTGTTTACACAGAATAGATAGTTATATGTACATGACAAAATAAAAACAGTTTCTTATAAGCTTAATCATAATAGTGCATGCACGAGTTGTTGGTAGCTAACAGATCAAATAAGATAAGAAAAACGGACAAAATAGTTTATACTTCTTGAAAAAAAGTTACACGATTAATCTGAATCACGTTGAATTACTACTAAAAGTTCAGTTGCCTTGAAAGACTTTGACCTATCGTGAAATTTGCAGACCGGTGTATGAATAGAGTCGAGTACAGGACTCGTTCAAAGAAGTATTTTTTTACAAATGCAATTCACACACTTGTTAATTGAAAAAAGTCCCCTTGAAAAACACGAGGTCTATGGATTCCATCAGAGAAAACAGCAAAGAAGCGACAGTGTTTTGTGACAGTATTCAAACATATTTATTTATTATTATCTGATAGCCATGCTATTTGACTGCCAGTGGACAGTTAATTATATTACAAAGACCTTTTATTAAGGATACAGACGACAGTAAAAGAGACGAAGGAATAGGCGACGTTGCTTGGGCCAAACGATGTGATAAATAAAGCAGCCTACTCACGTTGCAACAAAACTAACAACCGAACCGTTTTATAAATATATATTCTTTAAAAGTAAACAACGTAGAATATGATACTAAAAGCCAGTAACCAAGTGTATAGGTTACTTAAAACTTAGGGAAGTAGTGATGATTTTTTTAGAGAACTTGAAGTATAGGTTATAAACTAAACATATTTCTTACCTGATGGATATCTTCAGAATGTTCTTTCATGTTTTTTAGAATGATTTCTCCCAAATGGAGGTTGGTTGTCTTTTCTATTTTTTCAAAAAACTCAAATGTTGGAGCCTCCATGTTGAGTTTGGTAATTCTTCGCTTCTCCAACTACTCCAACTTAAAAAGAAGAAAAAAAACAAACAATTGTACCATGAAAAGGTATCAAAATTAATTCACCTTGTATTACAGTGTATCATATTTTTTAAACGTTATGCAGTTATTGAAAAAACATTTGTTATTTCAAAAGTATTTACCTTGTTTACAAAACACGTTTATTATATTGATTCTATCAAAACAATAATACTGAATTTCTAAAATTAATTTCTGCCAAAAAGGAAATCATGGGTAATGAAACACTGATTGAATTATTAGAAAATTATACACCGTGTACTTTCACGAAATGCTCGTGTCCGAACTCAGTATTGAGAGACCCACTCTTAACCGTAAACGGGTTATAACTGTCGCTCTCCGGAGTTTGAGACACGTGGTGATATGCGTTTTGCGGAGTGGGGATATACAATTGATTAGCTATCGAAGAATGTAAGATATCAAATATTTATTATGTACATCTTCAATCAGTCTCCTTGAAGATAGCTTCAGTACCGATTCCAAAACGTTGAAGTTAATATTGAATAACGGTAGCACCCGAGAACCTTTTTAACCGTTAGTCTCGGCCTCGGTACTGTTCTGAACATTGTTGCAATACTATGGCTGTAAATACGAAATAGTGTTTTATGGAATGACTTTATTTGCAGAAAGTCAAAACAAAGACAGATTCAATGTTCGAAAATACAAAGAAACGGCATAACAGCCACGAAATAAAATTATTAATTAATTTATATCTGTGCGTTGATTACGAGTGTGATTTTGTAACATACTAAATCTACCATATCAGTGACTAATTTATGAGAGATTATTAGTTAGGCAAAGTAACAATGATAGCAGGAATCCACCGTGGATTAATTAAATAAACACTTGGGTTAGGTTAGTGGTAGCGACAGGTAGGCATGCAGGCTGTGTTTGGCATGATACGTCTCTGGCATAGTGTTTATTTTAAGCCATTATAGAGACACTTATTAATTTCAATATAATTTTAAAATACTTATTGCTTAGCCAGGATTTAAATCTATTATATAAGTGAGCAAGTCACTAAACTTCACCGGAAAAAAAAATCAGTTAAATATCACATTTTTTCAAATATCACGTACGAATGTGATAATTGATTTAATCAAATAACTAAATACACAAGGCATGGAGTATTCTTATTTGACACTTATCGGGTGTAATCACATGACGGCAAAGCAGGTGTTATTTCACTGAAGGCCACTGGACTATCGTCACTCTTACTGCTATTAGTTGTTGTATCTATACAGCTTCAAAGTTGCTTTTTGGAGTTTTTAAAATATACGAAAAACAGCAGTGTTTTTTAGAACGACTTCAGAAGCCTTAAACAATGAAGGGTCGTGAAAGAGTTGGAAAACCTTGGCTTTTTGGTGAAGGCATCTGCGATAATTGTGATGAATATATCTACAAACCACAGTACAATAATATGCAGTTGATATAAATATCATCTGGACTGTCCTTGATGAGTGGACAAACAACTATAGTCACTTGAAGAATTAAAATTTTCTAAATGAAATACTTGATACAATAATACTAGAAACTATTTCTTCTTAATTATAGACAAGTCATGTTAACATCATAAAACATTAGCTTTCTTTCAATGCATTTGATTCTTTAAACAACCACGTTCTTGAATTTCTAACTAAATCAATAATTCCATAACTCAAAAAATAAATAAAAAACCATCATCCGTATTTCAGGCACCAATAGCGACAGCAATTCACGCTTTATTTGTTAATTTATGACACTTAGTATAATATAAATCATACATTTTGAACTTTGAAATAATATATTTAGACTGTTGACTAGTACTTAAATAAATTTTAAAAAAATTAAATAATCTTTAATACGAGTACATTTTTATATAAATATTAAAATGGAATATCGATACATTGCTTCAATGCTTTGATAGCCATCCTGTCAACCTTCCCTGAATGAGTGAAGGGAAAGCTTTCCACAAAAACAACCCCTCCTCTCAGCTGCTGGGCATCTGACAGATTATCTGGAAAAAAATGCATTTCTTTAGACACGACTGAGTTTAAATAAAATTTCCTTAATTTTGGTTATAATGGATGAAAAAATATTGATCTTTAAAACCGATTTTTAAATAATTTTTATCCAGCAACTTATCACAATAGATAATAATAATTTACCGAGCGATTGATTATTTCAACGCTAGTGTAAACCCTCCGATACTTGGGTCTTTTCTGGGCGATTAGTGGTCGTTGAGAGCCGCCACAATTATTTCATTGTATACGCTACTAATAAATGTTTATATTTTTCTCACTTTTCACAACAGTCGTGATATCCTGCATTGTGATATTGCTATACTCTGTTTTCTGAACAAACGCTATGGGGTGGTGACCATCCTCGGGATGATCGATTCCTACGACGCAGGCAATGAGGACTCCGGGCAGCTTACAGATCTCATTCTCAATTTCAGTTGGGCCCACCTACATCGAAAAAAAACTGTCATTTATTAAAATATCGATATTTTATTTTGGGTGCTTATAACAAAGTCAATTTATGCAAAGTAATACATCCTTTTAAAAACCAAAATTCAAATAGTCAAGCGGCTAGGAAAACATTGTAATCATCGAATCATTGGCATTCACATTATTTAATCATTCGTTTGTTATCAGGCATTGATAAATTATTCAATAATCATAATTGACAAAAAAAAATTTTTTAACATGCAGCCAATCTCGTATTCTTGATATGAATCTAAATAATCGATGCCTGTGACTTTGCCTTTTACATACTTGCACATTCCTGTATTTGATTATTTCCTTTATTCGGTCAACTATGAAGATATCTCCATCCTCGTCCTGGTAGGCAAGATCTCCTGTGCTCAGCCAGTTTTCAGAATCGAAGGTATTAGCTGTAGATTCTGGATCTTTATAGTACCCCTGAAAATGATAAATTTGTTATTATTTACATGATAAAGGTAATAAGAGACCACGAAAATTACAAGGTTTATCTATGGATGGATATAAATATTTTGTGGTCTTGCTTGTCGAATGAAAACAGAGAACAGAGGAGGAGGGCTTCACTCCAGTAGTAGAAGTCTCACCGCGAAAAGAACGAACGGCGATTTGAGGCGAATTTCTCCAATCTGATTCACTGCTTGCACTTTTCTAGATTCAGTATCAACGATCTGCAGATAAATGGATTAGTCAATTAATTATATTTATTACAACTCTCATTTAATTTATTTATCATTATAAGCACATTACCTCGAGTTTAATCCAAGGAACAACTTTTCCAGCAGTTTTTTTTTTAATTCCATCAAGGTCTATGGTTGCTCCTCCGGAACACTCTGACATTCCATAACGATTCATAACACGTCCGTTTGTTACTTTTTTCTAAAATATTTGCTGAATTATTTTTCAAAACAGCAGAGACAGTTTTACATTTAAATGAATGGTTTGCGTATAGCTGCTGCCCAATAATAATAGCTAATACTACTTCACTACTTCATCACAGATCCTTTACATATGCTTTTGGCACAGAATTTCAGTCTTGCACTAGCAACAGTTCATGACATAATCGATGATAAATAAATTAACATACTTGTAATATGGCAAACGCCTCCTCTGTTATAGAGCTGCCTAAAATTAAAAGCACTTCAAAGCAAGACATATCGCACTTTTCGATTCCTGGACTGGCGAGGAGATATTTTACAGCTCTTTGAACTAAAAATCCGACTTTGGGCTGAAAATAAATAAATAAACTCTTAAATAAATATTTGTAGGATCTGATTTAAGGTTCTTGGGTGTTGAACAGAACAAACGTCATCAAATCAACGAAACGACTGAAGACACTACATCATTAATACAATATTATTTGAATATTGAAAACAACAGTGAAGGTTAACAATTTAACAATCAATATATTATTGCATATACCGCGGATGTGCTATTATATGGATAAATACTACATGCTTTATTCCAGCTATTTTTATTATAGTAAAAAGAGCTTTTTTAATTGAAATAGTAACTTTTATTTATACTACATAAACATAGTCAAATTTGGTTAAAAATAAATCATAAAAAATAGCCAGATGTACCAAAAAAATACCTTATATTTGTTAATATAATTGATAGCATTTTCCGCGTTGAATGGCTTTGATGTTTGCAATCGTATAGAACCAAAAATACAAGAATGTAACGCGGTAGTGACTCCACTGAACCAGAAAAGCGGAGAAAAGTTTAAGATTTTTTCACCGTTTCCTCGCCATTGCGGTCTCCTTAAATTCCTGAAAAAAATTCAAATGTATTGCATAAAAAACCTAAAGCAAAATCCCGCAAGATGATCACAGCACGGAGACCGAAACGTCAAAGTAACAAACACTCCTAGAAGCAAAACATCCAAAAGACACCCAATAATCTAATATCAACGGCTGCCAAAACTTACAAACTCAATAATTAAGTCACTTACTGAAATTTAATTTGAAGGCAGACATTTTTGTATGTCAATGAAACAGTTTTCGGTATCCAAGTCGTTCCACTTCGGAACTCCCCTCCCTTCCCTCTCGGGGCACGGCTGCTTCGGTAGCTACCTCGAGAAGATTGGCCGACCTGTCGACGTGAGCTGCCCACTGTGCGACGACTACAGCGACGACGCAGAGCACGCCCTCTTCAACTGCGGAGCGACCGAAGTGGAGCGATGGCGACTCCGGAACAGCCTTGGCATCGTCTGGACGGCGGACGAGCTAGTGCCGTCCATGCTCAAGGACCAGCGAGCTTGGGACGGAGTCGTCTCCTTTGCCGAGAAGACCATGACCCGAAGGGAGGAGCTCGAGAGGCAACGCCAAATAGCCTCCAGAGCTCCGACCTGAGGAGAAGCCCACGGACAGGACAAAAACGGCGCTGAAGAGGATCGAGAGCTGAAGAGCACGGGACATCTTTTTCATGCTTTTCAGCTTTCATGTTTTTCAGCGCACCAAAGAATGCCAGAGACGAATAGAAGGGAGGGGAGGCAGACTGGGGAGCAGCGAAAAGTGCGCTCCCTGGGAAACTCCCCCTCACGAATGAATGATTATATTATATATTAAAAGACCAGCTGTCGGCACCCGGAAGTAGTACCACAGCGCTGCCCGGGGCCGACAGTAAAAAAAAAAAAAAAAAAAAAAAAAAAAAAAAAAAAAAAAAAAAAAAAAAAAAAAAAAAGTCGTTCCACTTGTGCCAACAATGACTGCAATGCAATTTGCTGGATCTACTTTAGTAACTCTGGAAATAAACATGTTATATTAAAAACGACCTTGTTTTAATTGTAAGTTCATACTCCTTTCGAAGGCTTCCTGTGACTAGTCGATTATTTGCTCTTCATATTTGGTGTTTAAAAATAAAGTATTACAAATCAAATCAATCTGTTATGTCTTTAATATTAACGATGTTACAATTTTCTATGGACGAACGTCAATATAAAAAATAATCATAAATGAATTTAAATTTACAGTTACAGTACAGTTTTACAGTATAGTCTTACTTGAAATCATCTTCATTTCCGGTGGGCTTTACAATGTCGCTAAAAAGGGTGTATTTTTCATCGGTGCTATCACCAAAGATAACTATTTCAGATTCCAAACTAAGTTCAGCGAAAACTTTTTCAATCATTGCAGCAACTTCTACATCGCAGAAGGCCATATTAGGCATTCCTATTGATACCATGTGCTTGATTTCATCTGAAAATTAAAAGATCACTGTGTATACAGATTCGAGGCAATCGACTCACAGAGAAAGCCATTTGAAGTCTTCAGTATTGTTTTTTACGCCATGGTGGAATTCGAGCCTACACTTAGAGCATAGGTTCCCAAACTATTGTGTCCCGTCGACCCTTGTCGAGTTTTCCTGTTTTTCGTAGACCCCTGCCTTGCTAATATTGAATTTTCGCGAATTCATCATCTTCAAACATATTTTTGACATCTGATAAACAGGGTGCGCCATATTTTATGTCGGTATGTAAACATTGAATAACTATTGTTGTTTCGTAAGAAGGTTGACAGCTGCACTGAAACCCTTCTCCATGTGGTATGAAGATAGAAAAACTATCAAAAGCCTTCTTGCGATAGTCCATAATGCATGATTAACGGCATTATTATGTAAGTACATAGGTTCAATCTGTGTTCAATTTACGGAATGCCTAAATTTTGGTGATGACCTGCTTAAATGGGATCCACTCTCGTAGATCCCCATTTACATTTCGTGGACTCCCAATTTAATTTTTCGCTATCATCGACCCCTTGCAGGGCAAAATTGACTCCCGGGGGTCGGTATTGACCACTTTGGGAACCAGTGACTTAGAGGGTTGTCGCGGCCCGGTGGTCTATCCAATCGATACATGTTGTTTACTCACTGTACTTCATGTATACTGACAAAGGCTGAACGATGGTTCCTATGCAGAGGGATGCAAACAAGGGGATGGCCACGTCAGGGTGGTTTCCCCCACACAGCATGATGACGTCACCGACCTTCAGACCACGTGCCCTTAGTGCCTGTGCAACCCTGATGGTTCTCATCCGCACCGACCCTTGGGTTTCAGATGCCCCTGTATCCATGTCTATCTGAAATAAATAAATAAATAATAATTACTTTGATTGATTTTTATTATTATTTACACCAGAATAGGGAGACAACCGAATTAAGACAACCTGAATATGATTTATAAACATTGCTGGTCAGTGAAGGCAGGAAGGACACAAATGGAATCACAGATAAAATATGAAACATGTCTTCATTGTTTTTTTTTATTTATTATAAAAGTAGCCTGTGGTTTATTGTCTCATAGAACTAAAATATTTAATTTAATATTTATAATTTTATGTTGAATGTATTCAAAACGATACTCAGAACATAACTTCAATGTAGTGCATCACGTATTCTGATCTCGGAAACATCAAATGTAATAGGTTGTTATTTTATACATTGCATGTAAATAGAAATTCGGTTCTTGGGTTTTATGCTACGTTTTTAGTTTTTTTTTCGGACAACCTTCAGGGAACTGTCAAAAATAGTCAATCGTTATTAGCGCACTACTATGAGATCTGTTTTGCATATATTATGAAATATAGTATAAAGAACGTTAGCATTCTTCTTTCTAGTTGTTCTTATCGGTTCGTGTTTTTGAAAAACCAAAACACACATTATATATTGAAAATATTTTTCACCTGATGAATGTCATCAGAATGCTCTTTCATATTGTTTAAAATGACTTCTCCCAAGTGGAGATTTGTGGTTTTCTCTAATTGTTCAAAAAACTCAAATGATGGAGCCTCCATGGTTCTTCGCTTTTTAACTACTCCAACTGACAAGGAGGAAAATACATGAAATCATTTTAAATCACAGTTTCACAATTAACAAAATAGATTGAACAAATATTCTGTTTTTATATACATATATAGTAGACTTTTAAAAATTACAAAATAATCCTTAATTTCTCTTAAATGCGTATAAAAAATTATTGAAAAAATGACACTGGATTAAAAATAAATTTATTGGATATATTTTTAACCTTTCGTAAGGAATTCAATGATTTTTTAACACTGGTTTTATTATGATAATGTTACACTACGAGTATTTTCGAGAGAATATCGAGAGATTCACTCACTGCCATGAACGGGTTAGAACTGTCAATGTCCATGATGAGGGGTCTAAGACACGTACTGATACGTGTTATTGAGGAGTGAAGATACTGCTGATTAGCTATCGATGAATCTAAGATATCAAATATTTATTATTTCTATCTTCAACTAATTTTCCTGCTAAACGTTGGATTTAATGATGAATGTATGGGATATAACAACAACATTAATAGGTGCTTAGGAAGCATCGTCATGTAATTTAATGGATATGGAGGATATAACACACTACAGCGATACCTGTCGAAGCCAAAACTGTATCATTCAAATAACACTGACGACGATGAAAAGTTCTCAGCCTACAAACAAATATGTGCATGTGTGAGGGTAATAAAAAAATACTCGGTTTTGTTGTAAGATCTTTAATTAGTTCCAGATTTTCTAAAATTTGATAATAGGAAAGTTTTGTTTAATAATCATGATTGAATAAATATTATCTCATGTGAAAAAAACCCACGTTGTTTTATATTTGTGCATGATGCAAAAAAAAGTTATGTGAAAATATATTGAGAAAATAGCTTTGATGTTGTATTAATTTGCAGTTTAAGGCTTGATTTCATCCCGAAAGAGTTACATGAGATTATTCGACTGAAGCGGTGAGTTTCATGGTATGAAGCAGTTTCTTGTCTACTTTTCCCGAGACCGTTGTGGGCATCTTATCCAAGAACACAACACCGCCCCTAAGTTGCTTGCTGTCTGATAGGGAATCTGAAAATATACGAAAGCAATAAAATAAATACACGTTAATACGAATAGCCGCAACAAGAAACGACAAAGGGCGTACTTACAATTTTGACTTGAACTTGTATAGATTTGTTTATGGTTTGGGAAATGACAGTTATAGTTAAGTGAAAGAAATTTTTTTTTTCCAAGAACTGATGAAGTTACAAGTAATAAGAAAGTTGGCATTGAAATAGGTGTTTCAAGGCTTGTGATTATTATGTAAAATAATTGAAAACTGTACACTAAAATTTTAAAAGTTTCACAAGTTTTGGTGGCCTGTTGCCAGCCAAATAAAAAAGCACAGCTTGCACTGAGATCTTTTCTCATTTTATTTTATAAATAGGTTTTGTTATTACAGATTTGTCTGAATTTTACAAAACGCGTTGTATTCAATGTAATATAAAAAAAATATTTAGTCATAATATTCGATGTAAATATAAAATTCACTGCTCGCCATTTATGTATTGGATGATATTTTTTAATCAGTGTGCTTCTTTTATACATCCCGTGACCTTGACTTACCCTTCACGGCGTTCTTGATCTGCTGCGCGGAGACCTTGGCCCCCTTGCAGAGTTCCACAAACGCCATGGGGAGGTCTCCGTACTCAGGATGAGGCACTCCCACCACGGCGGCGATGAAGACTCCAGGAACGTTGGTGATTTCTTTCTCTAACTCCACTGGCGCGACCTGGAACAAGTAGGAAGCAATCAAAGTTGAAATATAGCCTGAACAGCAATGAGACTGTAAAATAAATTTAAAAAATGTGACGTCAATGGTATATGATATGCACTCCAGATTTAAGTGGATACTTCTTTTACTAAAAAAATTCTGGACACCGATGAAACTGTTTAATAAATAATGGGGTATATCTTGACTGCGACGTCAATGGTCGTGGTTTACGTAAACCTGGGTTATCCCTGTAAAATTTAACATATAACATGTTAACTATCTTGTTATACTTGTAAATTCATACCTGATAGCCTTTGTATTTGATGATTTCTTTGAGGCGATCAACAAGGAAGAAATATCCCTCACTGTCATAGTAAAACAAGTCCCCTGTCTTGTACCACTTTTCCGAATCGAACGCTTCTGCTGTTTGTGCTGGATTATGGTAGTATTCCTGTAATAATGAATAGCAACATATGAATAAAGTAAAATTATTAAGTTGAATAAAACTCTAATATTTATGATACATCTCAATGTATTCAGGTCCGATTGTACTTGATTTGCAGTCAAAGACTTTATTTAGACTTGCCTTGAATAATGAGTCAACTTTAATGCGTAGTTCTCCTATTTTGCCGGGCACTGTAATTTGTTCTTCAGTTTCAGGATTGACAATCTAAAAAAATTTATCATACACATCTACTTTTTTAAATTTATTTCAACACTTATGCGATAATAATAATAGTTTATAATACAAATAAAAATAATATGGAGAAGCATCATACAATAAGAATATTATTTAGTTATAGTTTTTCCCAAGCCTAATTTATGCAAGCAGGTGCATTATGTAAACTTAAATGTATACACGTGTCAATAAAAATGAATAGGATAGTGTTTGCGTTCAAAGATATAAGAATATTTCCTATATATTACCTTCCATTTCACCCACGGGTTCATTGTTCCAACAGAATTATTCTTGTATTTCATACCGGTACAAATATTTACAGCCTCTGTCGATCCATACAATGTAACAACGTTCCCATTCGGAAGCAGATTCTGTAAATAAAAGTTTATATTCGTAAATATTTATATACATATGAATATATTTGCGTGTGTATTTTGATTACCTGAAAGCGGTTGATGACCTCAGCAGATATGGAGCTGCCACCACAAAAAGCCAATTTAAGACTGGAGAAGTTCACACCCCTTATTTTGGGGTATTTCACTATTTCGTGTAAAGAAACAGGTGACATCACCATCTTCGTCGGCTGAAATTAAATGTCTCAAATCATTTTATCCGACATATTTGAATCCAGGATTGCATAGACTGTAAAGCAACTGTACTAATGAATCGCCGGTCTGGAAAAACTCAGTGCATAATTATGGACTTTTTTGAGTGAAATAAACAGTAAATGGTGTCACCTTGTATTTCTCAAGGCCTTTTATAAAGTAATCCATGGAAAATGGTTCGGAACAGTGAATGTTCGTGTATCCATGAAGAGAAGAGTTCATAAGACCAAAAAAGCCGGATACCCAGTATAGGGAAGAAAAGTTCATGTAGATCTTCTCAGAATGTGTATTTTTAATGTCATAATACACAAGCTCCCTGAAAAAAGTAAACTGGTTACCTGCGCTATCGGAAATTAGCAAGGTTACTTTGGGTATTCATATTATAGCCTTCAAAGCCTACCATATGCAAACTTTTATAATAAAAAATTGACTGTGTTTTATAAGTATTTTGTATCTTACGCGTATATCATATTAGATGCCATGGCTGAGTGGGTTAGACAGACCCCCTTAGGCATCCCCGTGGATCCACTGGAACACAAGATAAGGCTGACTGTGGTGAGAGGGTTGAAATCCGTAGCTCTGAAATATTGAAATTATAATTTATACTACCTGATTTCACATTATCGCTACTTATCATCTATAAAACCCCAAAAGTATATTTAAACTCACTTAAAAGTATCTTCAGTGCCAGTAGGTTTTAACAAGTCATTAAAGGGTGTAAAGTTACCGTCTTCTGGTAACTCTCCGAAAACTATGATTTCCACATCATGATTGAACTCCTTTGAAACATCTGCGAAGGTTTTTGCTATTACACTATCACAGATGATGACCTTCGGGAGTTTAACAGAAAAGCGTTGGTGTATTTCATCTGTAAATAATCAAAATAAATTTATAAAAATTACTAACAAGAAGTTTATGAAGGAATATATAATTATGCTTAGTATAAATGCTGCGTTAATGGGTGTTGTGCCGCATTTTTTCTTGATACTATTTAGTGATGTTTACGTTTTGAAATTTTCTGAAATTGGGTGTTTAACATGTGCCAAGTTAATTTGCATTCTCACTTCGGTGCATTTCTGTATGCAGCGTCTGCACACAGGTTCCAATAAGGTTGGAGGCATGGATTGGCAGGCAGATCTGGATGTGGTTGACAGCACACAGCACGATGACGTCTCCGACCTTCAGGCCACGTCTCCTCAGGGCCTCTGCCACCCTGATACTGTTCAATCGAACAGAGCCATGGGTCTCCACCTCATCAGTGGCAATGTCCACCTTCATCACAGAAAACACCAAAAACATGATCTTGACCCAACTCACTATTGATAAGTATAATAAATCTGCATATAAACATGCTGGATATCGAAATATATGAAAGTTTTAATAATTTTTCAACAAATTGGTTGGCGTAGTAATTTACATTTCAGTAAAGAAAAAATTGTTTTGATCGAATCATAATAAATTATTATTTCAGGTTCCAGTACAAAAACTACTTAGAATTTCCCTTCATTTTCTTATAAACTTGTATCTCTTTTTCTTTCGTGTGTCGTTCAAATTTTTTCACTAGTTTCGCCAACATGCTAAGTTTGCATCTTCATTCAAATGTCTCATATGTACAGGTTTTATACAACACAATTGCTAGTTCAAATGATTTAAACAGAACCTTGGTTGAATTGATAGCGTGCCTGGTAATGATTGTAGAGAATATTACGGTTTCAAGGTGTAAAAACAAATAATTGTCTCCAAGTTCAACAGGAATCCAGCTCTGATGCAGAAACTTGTTATTCTTATCTGGTGCCCATAAATATTAATGTGATTTATTTATTGTTTCGAGATATTCAATGTTTTGTGTTAGATTGGAATTAAGAGAATTAGTCTTGAATAATGAAATTATTATGATTGAAATTTTGCATGAATCTCATAAGTAAATAGATTCTCATCGTTTTTGAAGATTGAATTGATTTAGGCCATTTTTAAAATAAATAAAGACATACATAACTTCAATAAAAACCAATGAGTTGTATTAGATTTTTTTTAAATGAACAAATTAATTTAAGTTTTATTATTGTTTCATTTTTATTGTTGTAGGATTTTACCATTATGAGTTTTGAGATTTTTAAAATGTTTCTGAAAAACTGAAAGGATTTAAGGTAGTATTCACGTAATATCTTTATGTTTTTCTTTCGTTACTGGCTTTTTGGTATTATGTAATGAAAGTTAGTTGATATTTTTATATATATTTGGAATTCTTCTTTTAGACAAAGAATTTTTGCATAAGTATAATTCGTTTCTTTAATTTTTATTTCTATCAACCCAAAATCACGAATAATCACCAAAAATTATGATATATTTTTTAAGACTGAATTTTTATATCCACGTCAGTATTATTATAATTTTGACCTAAATACGCATCGCTGTAGGCTATTACGTATTTCTGAGTAAGTTTATTCTCCATATTCATGACGCTTCTTTCTATGCACTTCTTGATGCTGTTGTTGATCTTGACATTGTTAGCATAGAAATCATGGAAACTCAAGTGGTACACATACATGTTCTGCTTATAACAAGCTACCAAAACAGAAGGTTTTGCATATATAAGCGCTATGAGGAAATCAAATGAGAGTCCATAATATTCTTCAAACTTATCTTTTACTCTTTGCTGACCTTCTGCAAGATATTTCCTAGCTTACTTGACACTTTGCAAAAGTAAAGAGTGTCTATATCTAAGATATAACTTCTCTTCCTCATTACCACATGTTTCGATTTTTCTCTTCAGTATAACTGCATTTTTGGCAGGTGTCTAAGTTAAACTCAATATTAAATACTTTTTAAATCGTAATAATTACCTTCGTCTGCTGATTAATGATATTTGATTTAAATTATCAATGAATTTTTGACTTAGTCCAAATTCAAAATTAACACGTTGAAATAACAAACCCTACCGAAAAGCACACTTTTATAAATAAATTACATTTAATTAATTTAGTTTAAAGTAACGCGATGTGAAGTAACCAATTATCTCGTTTTTTTTATTATACAAGACCACATTCATATTTATGGGCACACGTAAAAAGCAAATTTATTTCGAAGGGTTTCTTATCTACCTGTATTCTAGGAACCGTGAAATAAACCAAAAATATAATTGAACCAACAACACCATTTTATCACAGTGCACTCATTTAAAAATGTCGTAATATATTTATTCCAGAGGTTTTTACGTTATTTTGATAGTGTCTTCATGATTAAACTACAATATTAATTTCTTACGTGATTGATTTCATTTTCATGTTCTTTGAAGACCCTTAGAGATATCCTTCCAAGGTGAAGATCTTCGGATTCATCGAAAGAAATAAATCCATCAGCATCACAATTCAGTTTGAAAGCCATGGTTGTATTTGAGAAATAAGGCTGTAGTAAATTATCCCGAATACTATTGTTAAATCTTCGAGTAGGATCGCTATATACACTCAGTGAAGACACACTTGAAAATGACTTACTGCTGGGACACTAACTTAACAAGTAACTGCACGCGATAAGAATACTTAACATATAAGATATATCGCGTGACTCTTCATAATAATATATATTTAATCAAAATTAGTAATATTGAAAAAATATTGTAGTTCTTATTTCTAAATCATATACAATCATAGGTTCTGCGAGTTGATTTAGCAAACTTTTCTATATAGTGTTTCAAAACACACTGATCCAGAATATTTAGAAATTATTTTTTAGCTATTAGAAACTTTTAAGAAAATCCTTTTGATTTTGATACTAGGTTAAATTTAAAAAAAATATTGTGTACCATAATAGTAAATACATAAATTTATGCTTAGGAAACATTTACAAATCCGTTCAATTTCTATTTTAATATTAATAAAATTTGGATTAAGTAAAAAATAATATACAAGTAAATCAGAGAAAATGTAATAGTTTGTTAAAAATTGTATATTTATAAGTATTTATGCAATAATACAAAATCGCTTGAAATCTTAACATTTAGTTGAAAATATACGAGTACATCGAGTAATTCAGAATTTTGTGTAAGAATTTTCATGAATTACCTTTGTTATAATAACTTATTTGAATATACTTCATATGAAGTAACATAATAAAGATAGCTATTAAAGAAATAGAATGTATGAAATGAATACAAATTTTTTCACATATTGTGGCTGCTATCTTTTTTAAGAGAGCATTATCTAATTCAAACTAATAAAGTATAAATATTAAAGAATACATATTTTTATTTGCATCTTATCGAAAAGCACGCCTACTTCTAAAATAAGCAAGATTATAAATATGTGTACAGTAATATAAAAATTATTTACACCTTGTTACTCTATTCATGTGGAAGACAGTAATATTTCTTACATAAGGACAGTTTAAACAATGCATTATTATAAATATTTCAGCCAAAAGTACAACGTCAATATTAAACTTTATAGTCTTTATAACGATAACATCAAAATAACTGGCATGCTGAGACTTTTATATTTTTTTCACACATAAATTATTCTTTTTAGTACTTGACTCTAATATAAATTTGAAATAATCAATATTTTTGACAGAGAGTAACTTCGTGGAAGTCCATTTTAATATTTTAAACAAAATACTTGAGTGATTTTTCCACATGTTAATTTTTAATGGTGACCTGAATTCTCACTCAGTCTGATAATGCCAACGTGAAAGGTTGGCGAAACCGGTCACCAATAAAAATTAACATGTGGAGCAATCACCCAAGTATTTTATTTAAAATATTACTTTAAAATTTTAATTGGAATAGTGTCTATATTTGTACAGAAATATCAAACATGTTGTATATTTAAACTTTGTATATACATTTGTTTAAGATTGCAGTAAACATATACGATCATATATTCTGTGATATAGCAAATAAAATGTTTCTTAAATAATAATATAGTAATTTAAAAATGATCGTCTTCTCAGTCGTTGTTTTTCAATTCAGGTTTTGCAGTTAGTTTCATGGTGTTCAGGACTTTTCTGTTGACTTTTCCTGAAATCGTCGTTGGCATCTTGTCCAGAAACACGACGCCTCCTCTCAAAAACTTTTTTGATGAAAGAGTATCTAATGTGAAAATAAAATGTGCATATTTTTTTATTTAAAATAATCGACATTTAAAATACAAATACGATTAGCCAAATTGCTAGGAGATCACGAATATTTTTTCGTTTTCGCTTTTCGGTCTGGGGGATTCCTTGAAAGACGAAAAATGCTCGTTTGCTCCTAGTCGTTCGGTTATTCGTTTGGTAACCTTGTGGGATTTGCTAGATAGGATGCTGGATTTACTCACTTTCCACGGCGTCCTTCACCTGCTGCGCGGTGACCTTGGCCCCCTTGCAGACCTCCACGAACGCCAGGGGGAGGTCGCCGTCCACGGGGTGGGGGACGCCCACCACTGCCACCAAGAGCACCCCTGGGATCTTGTAGATCTCATTCTCTAACTCCAGCGGAGCAACCTTCAAGAGAGAAGTCAACAAAATTATATAAACAGGCGAGCAAACATAGAAAATATTGGTATATTCAGTTCAGTGGTGAGATTGAATCCAAAAACCATGTGCATACAAAATATTTGATAAATGAATTTCTTCGTTGAATAAAATGATACAAGATGTATCGTGACCTTTAAATTGTAAAAAAAAAATTTAAAACGATTTCTTTCGAAATGTATGGTTTATTTATTATATTAGCTTGTATTGTGATCTAGCTTTATTTTACTAAAATAAAAAAATACTAATCAGTATAGCGATTTTAAAAATGATGAATATGGGTAAAATCGCAGTTGAATTTTTCTTATGCCTTATATGGCATTTAAATGTAATTTTAGTAGTTTCAGAATGGAAATTGAATTAGGCGATATAAATCAGTTAACATTCCTAAAAGTCATGCGTTGTTATTGTACTGACTAACCTGATAGTTTCTGTACTTTATCATTTCTTTGATGCGGTCTACAAGGTAGAAATAACCGTCTTCGTCATAGGAGAAAAGATCTCCCGTTCTTAGCCAGTTTTCTGCGTCGAACGCTTCAGCGGTCGATTTAGGGTTGTTGTAATATTTCTGAAAAAATATGATTGTAAAGTTTGAAATTAAAAAAACACAACATCACATTTCGAGCATTAACATATAGAGAAAAGAGCATCCATTAAAAATATATTATGTTACGCATAAATTTGTATTTCATTAATCTGAAAATGGTGAATACTTACTGTAAATATCGTGTCTGCCTTGACTCTAAGCTCTCCAACTTTGTTTGCACATTTAATTTCTTCTTCAGTTTCTGGATCAACAATCTAGAAGTCAAACAATCCTACTATTAATATTTTTGTATAAAGTACTCGCATTTGTCTAACGACATTTAAAAATTCAGAAAATCCTAAGCGCTTGCATAAAAAACCAACGATATGATCTTATAAGAGATGGGGTTAAAACCTCCACCTCAAGCTGTTGTACCAATTCAACCCGTATAGCTCTTTGGTTGAGGGAGAATTCAATATTACTTCAATATGTTTAGTTTTGGTGATGTTAAAGTGTTTTCGTTACCCTCCATTTTATCCAGAAGTTCATGAGGCCAACTGAATCCTTTTTGTATGTCAAGCTGTTGCACACAGTACCGCTCTCCGTCATGCCATACGTGGTTGCCACTTCACCGTTAATAAGTAAACTCTGTAAATACACAAGTTAAGATATTGAAAATATAAGTAGTACTATCAGGGTGGTTTAAATGTATTGTTAGTAAAGTCAAAATGTAATACAGGGCAAAGTACAAAAAAATACCTCCAGAGCGGTGAGGATTTCGTGAGATGCAGCACTACCCCCGGCAAAGGCCAGTTTTACACTGGAAAAGTCGGCTTCCTTAATACGAGGGTCCTTTATCATCTGCTGCAAGGACACTGGGGTCAAGAAGATCATTGTGGGCTGAAAAATGTATTGATTTGCACTTAAATCTCATATCTCATATTGAAAAGTACTAAAGGATTCCTCTTTACAAAAGAATAGTCAGCTTTTGCCCTTTGAGGAATTTTGATAGTTTTTCCAACACGTTTTGCTAGCATTTTCTGGCAGAGTTTTGCTTGATGAATATCAGCGAAACATAACGAGTCAATGATAATCAAAATCGTGTCGATAATTTTATAATACCTTGTATTTTTTTAAGGTTTTAACAGTGAGCTCAAAGGAGTACGGTTCTGCAAAATGAATATATGTGTATCCCAGAAGGCAGGAGAACATGAGGGAAGAAATTCCAGATATCCAGTAAATCGACGAAAAGTTCATGAAACTCCCCTTGGCAGGCTGCACTTCTTCGTCAGTGAGCAAATGTGCGGATCTGGAAAACAAACAGTTAGTATTTAAATAATATTTATTGTCACATTTTGTCTACTTTTCCCAATTAGATCCGTATTTTTTTTATTTTACTGGTTTATGAGTGACGTCTTTGCTCAAGCTCAGTGCGGATGTCTTAACACAATATTACATGAGAGATCAATGGCGGGTCATATTGCATTAATATAGTGTCGAATAACCCGTCAATTTAAGAATGCGTTAAAAATAGTATTTTAATATCATGTATTTTTTACGGTAACATCACAGATGACGCCATTGCTTTATGGGAAATGCAGACTCCTTTGGGCAATCCCGTAGTTCCACTGGAACATACTATGAATGCAGTTGTAGTAGCTGGATCCAGCTCTGTGGGCCTGAAACAAAAATTATTAAACATTAAGCACTTCTAACAAATATCCCAGTAAAATCAGTCAGGTCCTGATATTTAACACTATGACGTCACGATTACGGTATTTTCTAACCTTCCATTGAATAAACTATACCCATAGAGTTTAATTTTTGTGGGTTATAGCAACTACGCATTCAATGGATTAAAGTTATAAGCTGTAACATTATATGGTTAACTTAATAAAACAGCATTTGAAAAGTGTCAAAATAACTTACTCAAAATCGTTTTCAGTTCCAGTAGGTTTAATTAAGTCTCTGAAACGCGTGTACTTTCCATTCGCGGGCACATCTCCAAAGACTATTATCTCGATATCATGCTGCAACTCCTCGGCAATATTAGCAAATATTTCGGCCATCATCATATCGCAGACCACGACGCTGGGCAAACCGAGAGAATACGAGTACCTTATCTCGCCTGAAAAATACACTGGAATCAATTTCTTTTCGTGTCGAGAAAATTACCAAGTGATTTGAAAACAGTAATTTGATCGAAAATGCCAGAGTTAATTTATTTCAGTCGGTGGTAAAAATCATCAAATATATATATAAATATTACGGATTTTAATATTGACTACAACAAGATATATATTTTGCTTGATTGGTTTTGGAATTTACAAACTCTGATTACTTAGTTTATTATGTTCTTGATTACAATCTTTTTTGTTGGCTTCATAAATAAATTTATGATGAAATTCATAAATTACAATATTTGTGTACAATACAATTTATAATTAAATAATGGCATTAAAATAGGTAAATATTTTTGATATTTTCCTTGCCAGAAGTTGGTTTTTTTTCGTATTTTTAATAATCAACTTTTTTTAATCAACTCTACAATCTTAAGGAGTCCTTAAAAAATAAATAAAAATATCATTTCTGTTAAAAATTAAATTAAAATTAAAAAGGACGCTGAGCAACTGAAATTCTACGTATTTTTTATTAATTCTCATCAAAAAATACTGAGAGTGTTATATTTGTATAATGGTATATAAAACATATAAGTATGAACTATTTATAGTTTATATCATTGTTTTTTAAATATTTAAAAAAATATTATTATTTAAATTATTAAAACGTCTATTAATCTTAATTCATCGGCAGTGGCTCTCGAAAATCATGTGTATACATTTTTGTGCTTTTATCAATAAAATCAGTTTGTGTATTTTTTATTCAGCGTTATTTCACACATCTCCCGATACGATTGTATCATAATAAAGATAATGACAACTCAGTTACGACATTCTTGTATCCATGACTAATGTTCGTGCTGTTTTCTGCGACGTCATTTTTATATTACGTATTATTGTAATCAATCCAAATTGTTTGTAATAATATCCCACTTGAGCAGCGGCGGTTGTTTATTTGAAATCACGATCACGCGATTTTTCAATTGATCAAAGACGATTACCAAGTGATGAGATCTTGTTTTGAATAGTATATGTTGTGTAGTGGGGTACATAAAACTTTTCCATAACGAGGGATGCTCTGGACTCACCTGGGGTCATTTCAGTGGACAAGGGTTGCACTGCAGCTCCGATTAATATGGATCCGACGATGGGCAGGACGATTTCGCTGTGGTTGGCGGCGCACAGCATCACGACATCTCCCAAGCCAAGTCCTCGCTTCCTGAAGGCTTCAGCTACTCTTATGCCCTTCAGACGTACGGATCCGTTGGTTTCCACTTCATCCGAGCAAACTTCAATCTATCAAAACCAAAATAATCCATACTTATCATCTCCGCTCTCGTCAATCTGTTGCTTGTGCATGGATGCCATTCTATACCCTGAGCGTGTGAAAAGGATTGGAAATAGAGTAGTGGACTTGATATTATTGTAGAGGAATGTGCTCTGGAAATACCTTGTCTAGGTGGGGATGCTTCGTCTATTATTTCTATTAGATCTTAGATCTGATACGCTAGAGCTTTGTAAGGAATGGATTATATAATGATGCTATTGGGCAACCGCAATACGCAGACTTATCCTTCCAATATAAAATTGTGGTGTTGAAGCATCCAGGGACACACTACACTATTTTTCCCTTAGAAAATCATGAATACTGCCTCAGCATGAGTCAATGAAATCATGCGTGTCTATAATACATCCTAATATTTTTGAGTAAAATACTTGAGTGATTTTCCACATGATTTTCCACGTGTTAATAAGATAATGCCAACCTTTCACGTTGGCATTATCAAACATGTTGATTTGATAATGCCGAACATGTGGAAAATCACTCAAGTATTTTACTCAAAAATATTAAAATGGAATTCCACCAAGTACTTTCGGTCAAAAATATTGAATTTCTATAATACATCCATTATCATTTATCGTATTGGTTGATGGCTTGTGATAATACCAAATTGAAATCGTTTTTATTTATTCAAATTTATGCGTTCATCTGGTTATCAACAAAAATATTGTGTATATAGAATTAATATTAAAATATAAAATTATAGTTTCATGAGGTAATGGTGTCATTTTATCTCGGCAGTCAGCGCGTCGCTTTAAGACAAACAATTAAAATTTATATGCAAAGAGCTTTAAACTGGCTTAAAACTCACATTACCTACCAAATAGCATACAAACATCTCGCTGTAAATCAAAATGATTTATTTCAACATGTTTTAGATATACTTGAAAGGACATCAAATGTGATCGTATATTTGTTGGTAATGTTTCTTTTTTTTATTTGAAGTTTCCGACGATTTGGTTCTTCTTTAGTGCCGAGACCGAAACGTTGGAATTAACACGCAGCACTACACCCAAGAAAAGAGTAAATTTTGTAGTAAGTGTCAGTCTGAATACAGCTGCTATTGCCTCTAAATGCTACATGCTTTTTTTAAAGATACAACACTATAAGCATATTCGTTGTCAGATTATCTGAGCTCGTATTACAAGAGGCATGAGGTGAATCCAAAATCAGAGCAATATAATCGAGACTAAGACTTTTGCATACCAAAGTGTCAGCCTTGTCTGCAGCACTAATCACACAGACGTCACCATCTCATTTATAATAGCAATATACAGCCAAGAGCTAGGAGATTGCAACATTTTTAATTGTGACTGCTGTTGTCTTAATGGGCTTGGAGACGTTAATAATAGGTAAAAAGTAATCAATTATATTATTTAAAAATGTTTTTTTACAGTACCTGATTGATTCCACTCTCGAATTTCTTCATATTTTTTAAGCATAGTCTACCGAGATGAAGATCAACGGAACTGTCAAAAGATACGGTGTTATTTGCCATGGTGACACCAAGCAGTTAGTCAATCTTCTGGAAGTACTTTATTCTTCAGCAGACAAAACTTTTATCACAAGACTTAACCCAACGTGTTTAGCACTGTGTCAACCAATTTTTACTGACATCGACCTTTTGCAATTTTCCGAGCCTAGAGTACCATACGATAAGGTAATGATTTCCCAATACATAATCACAGATTATCAATATAGATTGTAGCATCGGGCCAAAACCCCCAATGACTTGCAAGCGATCATACTAATTTTATTCAAAACACACTTAACGATTGTTCTAGATAAATAAATTAATTTTATCTGGGATAATTTTGGTAAACCCGTGTGACAGTATTATTATCAGTGAACCTTGGCAGCTTGTGACAGTTGTCCAGTTCCGATGTCAATTTCTTTTATTATACATCTGATCATTGCAGAGAAGATCCCTGCAGTCTTCATATATGCTGTAAAAGGGAAAAAACGCAAAAACCTGCTTTACTTTACCTATCCAAAACCTTCGATAACTTCTAAGGTTTTTTTTTAAATATATATTTAATGATAATTCTTTAAATATTGACTGATTTGATTATGCTTACGAGACACGAGGTTGTGTGATGAATTTATTAAAAAAAACGTCATTAAATTCGTAATATTTAGTAATTTTAAATTGATATTGTATATATTGATAAATGAACTTTTAAAAATATTATTTAATCGATTACCCAAGCGAATTTTCATTGCATAAATTCCATAATTATACATATAATCTTTTTTGAGATAAAATATAAAAATTACCTAACTTATCAATTCAAGGCTATGTTTTTATATAAATATAGATTTAAAACATCGCTCTACCTGTTTTTAAATATAATATTTTAATTCAATTAAACTATAAGAAATTACAGAATAATAATTATAATATTTTCTCATTTACTTATAAAAATTATACGTTAGTTCAAAAGTTTATTAGGGAAATATTTGTTTTTATTCATTCATATAAATTAAAATCACAAAAATATGGTTCAATAACTCAAACATTCGTAAAGATTTTTCAACGAACTATTTTAGAAGATAAATTGATAATCGATATTCATCAGTAAAAGTCTATAAATAACAAAAAAATATATTTACAGTAAAACATTTTATTTAAAACATATATGTTAAACTTTTTCATATCTATAAACATTTTACATTATAATATAAGTAATCAAACAACAATGATACTATACATATTATATAATTTATTATTTTAGGTCTCGAAATAAATAAAGTTAAAAAAAAATTTATCAAAATAGTCAACAGATTTAATCTCAAAAAGTAACACTTTTTCTGTTTTTCTTAAAAATACCTTATAAACTATATATTAAATACATGGTTATTTTTTTCAATATTCAGATTGCAAGGAAATTTTTTATACTTGTGTTGAATTTATTGTTTAAGATAGCAACATCATTTTATTAACTTATTCTACGGTCACAGTATCTTTCAAATTATTGAGTTGATGTCTATTAATTTTCCCATTGTGGGTTAATGGCAACTCTTCCATAAATACGACTCCCCCTCTTAACCTCTTGTAGTCTGACAGCGATTCTGAAAAATAACAATTAGATTATTTATATAAATTATAATACATATGAAAACAAACAAATCAATAATAACTATCGTATTTGCTAATAGATTTAAGTAAGAATCTTTACTACCCTCATAAAAAATCAAATCTTTTTCTTTAAAAATAAACACTCACTCTCAACAATTTCCTTGACTTCTTGTGCAGTGACTTTGGCTCCAGGCTTCTTCTGTACGAAAGCCAGTGGAATGTCTCCGACTCCGTGTGCTGCCTTCCCGACTACGCACACTTTATCCACGCCATCATTTTGCCTTATAACACGCTCCAATTCTGCTGGAGAGATCTAAAATAAATAAAATAATCCATTAGGTTTATTAATATTGGCGGTAGTTTCAAAGTCTGGCAGGTCAGAAATCTGTTAACTAGATTAGCATAACTTAGTCCTTCTTTTTCTTTGCATTATTTATTTAGACTAAACCATAAAAATACACCGAAAATAAATACACGCTAATGGCTGATTGCAAATAGGTTATTAGTTGTATCTCTGCGTGTGTAACCGGCTTTTTATTTTCAGTCCTCCCTGAAGATTTTTGTATATTGTGCTATAATCTACAATTATTTAATCTTCGTATTTAAAACAGAGTGTGTTTTTTTTTCAGATGAATGATTTGTTAATTAACTCATATATTTCCTTTTTTACCTGATTTCCTGCATATTTGATGATTTCCTTTATTCTACCCGCGGGGTATAAGAAATTTTCTTCGTCATAGTACATCAAGTCACCCGTTTTAAACCAACCATCTGATGTAAATGATTCTTCTGTAGCTTGGGGATTTCTGTAATATTCCTGAAACAATAAAAAAAACATATTCAGTATCCAGAATATTCATAAATCAAATGTATTGCATATAAACAAAGAATGTGCAGCATTGTGGCTGCTGTTGAAAATGTGCCGTCAGTAAGCGACTGTTCTCGACCACGTCAGTGCCTTCTATTTTAATTTTTTTGTGGTATTTTTAGGAAATGTAAAATATATATGTAATTTCATAAAAAAGAATGTGAACGCTTACTATGTTTATTTATTATAATCTAAAAAAAATAGATTGCTTTTAATATGTAATTTATTTACTATGAAAACATTCGAGAAACCATATGTATTAATAAAATACTTCTTTTACTTTTTTAAATATTTTTTATATATACCGTATAGTTCATAAGAAAATAAAAACCTTTGTCAAACAAATTAAAAAATTATCTTAAAAGCCAATTTAGTGGGAAACAATGTGTACTCCTTAGTCAAAAATATTTTTTTTCCTATCTGAATGATTATATTTTAGAAATGAAATATTGTGACATCGATACTAATTGTGTTAGATATAATATCAATTTTTTAGACACTTTCAAGGCCAATAAAAATAATCTTAGATTAAACTAAAGCAGGTGTAAAGCTTATTGCATCACCTCCAATATGAGGATCAACCTGAGACCTCTCGGATTAAGAGTTAGCAGTCTAATCGTTGATCCAGTAAGCCAAGCAATAATCTTATCAAAAATTGGATAATTCAAGCGAGATAGAACAAGGCGAAGTGAGAAATTGCGGGTATCGGAAACGTGGCAGGTGAGAGTTGCAGATTAATTGATTGAGTTTACCTTGAAGAATGTCTCTCCCCTGCAGAGCAATTCACCAGTCTGCTTCACCGGTAGATCTTTCCCCGTCTGTGGGTCCACGACCTTCCACTCGATCCATGGTAGTATCTGTCCCACTGTATTTGGCTTAGGGGCTTGTAATATGGGCAGGTGAGATAGAGGTCCGCAGCACTCTGTCATGCCGTAGTTATTTGATACCTTCCCGTCAGGAACTCTTGACTGTAAAATAAAATCTTATGTTGATTGTATTTATGCCAAATTCACAATTGTCTTAATCAGCTAAGTCTTTCGCAATGTCAATGACCTTGAACATTCTCTTAGGTGATGAACAGTTAATAAAAAATATGACACGTACAAATATGTTTATATCTTTGAGTAGTTAAAATGATGTTTATTGCAGTGAAGATGTTTATGTTTGGCAAACCATACAATACAATGGATTTCTCATATTTTGTCACATAGCTTAAAACAGGTCAGGTTGAACGGTAATTTTTACGTTCAATAAACAAATCTCGTGCAATGTTCAAATATATAAACAGTATTCTCACCTCCAGATTGGTCATAGTCGATTTCGAGCAAGCAGATCCAACGATCAAAAATAATTTGAAGCAGTTTAAATCGATTTCGTCCACTTGAGGGTGTAATAAAAATTTGCAAATGTTTGCTTCGTTGAAGACTCCCGTTGTAGGCTGCAAAAAAATAATTAAAGAAAAATTAAATATGAAACACAAGATGTATTTCGTAACCACAAGCATTGCAAATATAATTTATGCCGTAAAAAAATGTTTCGTTTTAAAAATAAATAAATCAGTAAGTTATACCATACCCTGTATTCTTTAACTGCCTTGAAGAAAATTTCTGAATCAAACGGTAAGGGTGACTGCAGTAGGGTGCAGCCCAAAACACACGACATTATATTTATTATGGACCCAGAAATCCAGGAAAACCCAGAAAAGTATATCATTTTGTCTTTGGCTAAGGCCTCAGGGCTTATCTTGCTGGTCCTGAAAAAAAATGTAAAGTATCTGTAAAATAGTACGAATTCACAGTGCTTAATATAAACGGACCTTGTTCTCGTCATCAAATTTAAAAAAATATATATTATGCACGTGCACTGTATTACTGTTTTCCGGTCCCATTCTCAAGAAATCAATCATTTTATTGGTGATTGAAAAAAAACAATTTTGTATAAAAAACGAGTCAGAGTAATTACGAAAGAGATGTTTTACTTTTTCATCACATACGTACGTTAGTCTAATTACCAAAAATTGATATCACAGTTTTGTCCTATCTGTCTGTTATGGGATGTTTATGTAAATGAGTTTTGACAATTTTCGCCAACTTTTAGATAGCCTATCATCGCCCAACTTCCGGCTGCAGACCATTCACACTTACAGATAGTCTTTATGTAGGCGTTCTTAACAATGAGTTTTATCTATATTAAAAGCATCCAAGTGCAGAACATTAACCAAGTTGCAATAATCGAGATTGTAAACAATGCAATATGATTATATATTTTTACCAGTGAGTATGAATTTTTATTCTAATTAATATTATTTCACTATCTAATATCCGTGCAGATAGTGGAGCAAGTTTACAGAATACACTCAGACAAGGGTATTAAGTTAGCTTTTAGCTAATTTTCATTATAATTTATTGTGTATATAATTCCACGTAATCTCAACGTTAGCATGTAATTAATAGTGATGAGTTTAGTAGTTACTCGATTTTAATATAATTTGATAAATGAATTGTAAAAACAGCAAGTATTGAGGAGGTTTAAAGCGATCCTTGCCAATTGCGGCTATATCCAATCACATGATATAAACAACTTGTTACTCAAAAGTTTTTCCCATAGTTTGATCAGGAATTGACTGGAATTCATGGGCGGTGCGTAATATTCCTATTCCTAATATTCTTCCTCACGAGGCTAGCTTTAAACTTGTTTGGTATAAATAATAATATTTAATGAACACCCACGGTAATTGGATGACCAGGGAAAGTTGGCGATGGTTCAGACACACTCCTTTGCTGAGGCCTGTGGTGCCGCTGGAACATGATATCACCGCATTTGTAGTCGCAGGATCAAATTCTGTCACTCTAAAAAAATTAAACACATAATTACTGCTGATTGCTTTTAATTATGTTTCTAGACGATAATATCTGTAGTTAAGGCATCGCATGCTTGGCATAAAGCCAAATGGATTACACACTCACATGAATTCTTCTTCGGTCCCAGTAGGTTCAGTGAACTCTGAGAACGGCGTGTACGAAGTCGCTTCGTCCCCAAAGACCACAATTTCTGCTTCCAAAGACAGCTGCTGGAGTGTATCCTCGATGGGTTTTGCTTGTGATGGGTTACAGAACACTATCTTTGGCCTTAGCATATCTACGACATGCAGTCTCTCAGCTGAAAATACGTAAAACTCATGGTGATAATTTTCGCATATGGGTTATGAGGATTTTTTTTCATAAAGGAGATAATCCTTATGGTGTTTTTTTTTTAGAAACCACTGTGAATACGGAAAGCAAAAAATACGAAACATATTATGTTGCAACTTACTAAGACTTTGGTCCTCTGGGATGCTACAGGAGGCGGATCCAATGTAGAGAGCTGCTATGAAGGGGATGGCGATGTCTGTGTTGTTGGTGCTGCAGAGGAGGATGACGTCCTTGAGACCGACTCCTCTCTTGGAAAGAGCCTGGGCCGCCCTGATGCTTCTGGTGCGCACCGAGCCATGAGTTTCAGATATGTTGTCCGTGAAATTCAACTGGGAATAAAATTTATTCAATTACACATCAAATAACGCCTCAATAAAATCATTTGGATGACTTGAAAATCATGTCAATCAAATCAATCAAATAAATTCATGCCATCTCTTTAATCTTTCCATTTTTTTGTTGCCATGAAAATAAGATCTGTGTCTTTTATACGTCATTTCGAAATGGGGATGTGTGTTTTATGATTTTATTAAATTCTTCAATGTGTCAAAATATGTTGGATAGATATAAGAGACATTTTATAAATAGGTGAGATTGTTGTATTTATTATCTTTGTTGTTTTGCAAGGATAAATGAACGATTTGGAGCTGTAGGTTAGAATTATAATAAAACTTCCAAGAAACCATCATAAAATAACAACGGCTGCCAAAATATTCGAATGAACTTAGCTTCATTGATTTATTTCATATTTAATTGATTATCTTAAATTCATGGTCACATTTCAGATAAAAAAAATGGGCTCATAATCCATGAGTGGTTTTGTGTTTCCCAAGATTGGAGGATAAAACTTGTTTATCTTTAAAATATATTTAATTAATCATATCATTGAGTTTTATATATATAACTTCAACTGACTGACAATGATTTTTAAATAATACTTAAAAAATCAAAACACCCAAAAACAGAACAGAATAAACATATTAATTTAATCGTTGCGCAATGCTAGTAGTTCATCATTCGCGGGAAAATTCTGACTTACTCTGCGTCAATTCGTATAATGTGATTAGGTGAATTATTTTTTTTGTTTACACCGGCGCTTTTTCAACAAAGCAAAATACTTTTAGATCGATAAATGATTGATTGGCATTCTTCCTAAAAATTATCGATGTTTACTAAATGAATATATCAAAGGCTATCGACATCGATCGACGTTAATTTAATACAAATATTTATCTTGCTTCCAAAAAACCTAATTAAGTTATGTAATTGAAATTAATGAGATTAACTAGTGTCTAGATAATACCGGTCGTAAAACACCTTCAATATTAAATCCTGGTTACAACAATACAGATAAGATTAATTAATAGCGGCACAAAAGAAGGACGAGCGGGTAAACATAATCGGATATCGTTAATTATAGGCATCAAAAATATTCCACTGCATCCTTATTTATTTGGCAGGTATTAGAGATTATTGATGTTTACATTTGCAATAAAAAAAAATTATATTATTTTAATATTATTAAAAAAAAACTTAAAAACCACGTGCGACCGTGGGGTGGTTTTAAATGTAATTTGATTTAGTTTAAAAATAGTTTTGACTTACGTGATGGATTTTGTCGGAGTATTTCTTCATAACGTCCAGGGATCTCTTCCCCAGGTGATACTCGAATGTCTCATCCGCCTTGTACACTTTGCCTTTCTCCACAACTGTGATGGACATTCTTGCAGATCTTCCGATTATCTACAAAGTAAATATATATGTGACTTGAATTGGTTTCTGGCGTAATGAAACTGTATCCAGAGATTTTCCTGAAATCCTGATTTTCAGTAAGGTCGAATAAAAGACTAGATAATTTAGGGGAGATGCAACAAAGTTGAAATTGACATTTCGACAGTATGAACTTTGTTGGACGAGCGATCCTGAAAGACGTCAAGGTAGGTAGGGTGAAATTGAGATGGTTGGATGATATAATAGAGAAAGTTGTAATAGCAAAATAACTGTATGATGGAAGTATTGAATAGGGATCGTAGACAATTTTTTTTGAAGGAAACCAAAATGTGGCGATGGTGATGATGAATCCTTTCAAGGAAAAGCAGTCGAATTAAAAATAAACATGCCCAGATGTATAAAGTAAATTTATTTATTTATTAGTACGCGCAATGTACGTATACGTTAAAATAAAAAGAAGGCAAAGTAATCAGTTCTTAAAGTAAGTTTGTATAGTAATTATTATATGTAATTATAAATGGGTATTGTAATTTTGAAGTCAAACGTTACCCGGCAAATGATTTCAAATTAATGAGACGTCCAAATACACAAAAAAAAAATATCTCACGACCTCACAACTCCAAAGTAAACAATATATAAAATTACTCATAAATGTAAAATTGTAGCTGTGAATTGAGGAAGGAAACCAATTATTATATAATGTAAACAATTTAGATTTAAAAAAATCAGTTGTAATTAAATTTATTATTTAGGATTGTCAACTACCTGTTGGTGTATTTTTGATCCAAGGGACGAGCACTACTGAGCGCGGCAAGTGTTAACGGGCGACTGAATGTTTGGATCGCCAGTGACTTATTAGCCAAATCAATCAGGATACATATTTCAGTGGCGTGCTAAAAAATTTCAGGAGGTTTTTTTAATATTTTTTGCAAAACTATTCAAAAAAATTGTTATAAAAATAAGTCTATATTTAGTATGAAATTTTATATAAGGCAAAATTACCAACAAACTTTTTAGTATTTTTTTATGTTTTCAAGATTTATTGTATGATTGTAAACAACACGTGATTTATTTTGAAAACTGTTGTGACTATTTACTGATTTCAATGAGACGTAGTCAACAAATATTAATAAAGTAAATACTAAGAGATATCAATCGCTTTTATTTGTAAGGGCTGAATAACATTTATATAATTATATATATAATATAATACAATCAACTTGTTTGATACTAGTCAGTTGCACGGATTGATTAAAACGAACTAAAATGCTTAATTAAAATTTTCAAATATTTTTATATTACGTTTATACATATTGTCACCCATTTCAAGACATGCCCTACGATCTCGATGGGTTCCTGAAACACGCCTAAAATTATAGCAGTTTCGAATAGAATAGTAATCATAAAAGTTTTAAAGTCGTATACTTAACTCTCCTTATATTATAAACTAAATATTCATTGAAAATATGATATTTTTGTAAAAAAAATGTAACTGAATCCGATTATATCAATTTTGATACATAAAAATATATTCTTATGATAAATATATTGTATATTCCTAAATAAACATTTCTAGTCTTTTAATATCGTGCTGGAAGCCTTTTATGACTGCATGTTTGTACATATTTAATTATCTTTTTTCCAGACAGCTACCAAAGATATGACTTTTGAAAAAACAAATAGCGGTCATTATAAAGATACCATATAATTTTATTTATCAAATGCGGTTTACCCAGACTACTGGGTTTATAATATGTTAGTTTATCTTACTAACAGAGTGCTTTGACAGTCAAGACACCAGTGGATATGGTGCTTAAACTAATATGTACTGAATATTTTTAACAAAGAATACATGGTGGAATTCTATCATATTATGTTGGGAATAAAATGTGCAAATATCTGTAAAAACAAAAATATATAATCAGCAACCGGAATTCAGTCGCAAAGTGTTTCATTGAATGTGTAACCGGGTTTTCTCAGAAAAATTAAAGTTCGGTTTTCCCCAAAAAAAATATTACAAGGAAAATAATCCCACAAACATTTTTGCAGTCTAAACGTTAATGACATCTCATAAAGTGTTATGCAAGCAAAAATATGTGACGCAGAATACGGGATGTGGTCTACCGAGTGCATTGCATGTACGATGAAACATTAAAAAATGAAATCAAACCCACATCATGGTCCAGTAGTATAATATTTTTAAAAAAAATTAATTGTTTTATAACAATATGTTAAAAAGAAAGGAAACACCTAACACCTACGGAAATATAAAAAAAACCCTTTGTGTTACATGGGTTTTATTTTTCATCAAATAAATAGTCAAAGACGTCCCACGATATCAGTTGTAATTGCGTTTTAATTATTCCTTCCGCTTGCCCGTATAGAGGCGTTTCTCATTGAACTGCCCTTGATGTCTACCGCTCTAAGAATAAATATAAAAGAATACACTGGCGGTTATGCGGCTTAAGCGGTTTGACTATAAACGCAAGTTATCCGTAGACTTATTATTTTATCATTTGAACAGTGACGTCGGATAAATTATTAACAATTGATGAGGCTTAACACTTAAAAAATATATACATAAATATTTTATAAATTTGTATTCAATGCGTAAAAACCCCAAAAAGATAATTTTAAATTTTATCTCATTGTCTTCTCGGCTGACTGCTTTATTTATTAATCCAAATAAGTAAATTAGATATTTTGCGAATAAAATATGTTTTTTTAACCTATTATATTAGGGTTATTAAATAAATTTTATAAAATATTTATGTACAACGCTAATGTTAGGGATTATTTCTTATCATCAATAATTTAGTAGTTTCCATCGTGATATCGATCTTACGGTATTTTATATTACACAGACATAATCCCTGCCATTATTTAAACGCGTGGTTTAAATGGTAAATCACTATTTACTAAATTATAAAGTAGTCTAATAACCATGTAACAATTTTTTTTGAAATGTTTATGAAACAAGTTTGTCATTTCGTTGCAATTTAATTGCCAAACATGGTTTAAAGGAAAAAAAAACGCTTGATGATCTTGGGATTTATTGGGTGCCATGCTGCACAGTGGTTTAAATCTCATCATCTAATAACAATATAATATATAAATATATAGTTTTTCGACTTTGTAAAAACACTTTTTCAAGGTTTATTATTTAATCATTTTCAATATATAAACAGACTGATAATAGACAACAATAATAAAAAAACTAAAGATCATACCATAAAGTAGACATGTCTGAAATTACTTAAACAGTACTATTACACTGACTATATTGATATATCATCAATCATCTGATTCGGTAGGTATATTAGGTGAGGCTAGTATCTGATCAGTGGCGTATCGTGACTTCAGTGGCAAGTAAAACACGTTGGGAGATAAAGCGAGACAAATCTTACAGATAAGAATTGCGAAGAATCCACGAGGCTTTAAGTAAACTTATCATTATTTACACTTTAATTACAGAACGAGTCGTCTACGGTAAATTTTTATTGAACAATTAAAATCAAAAATACTCATGAAAATATTTCGGTTACATGAAAGCCACTGAGATCCTTGACATACCAAATTTATATTAATAACAACATCCCAGCAGATTTAAGTGAAAAGACAATTAAGCAATTGTCGCTTTTATTTTTTCATTTAACTTTTACAGTGCAAAATCGTTTAATTTCGCGTGACAGAGAAAGTTTGATGTAATATATTAATAAATATTTTTTTATATTTACATTGACTTATAACATATTTGTAAACATTTCTAAAAATAGTATTTTTGAGTGAGAAGTGAATTCATTGTTTATGCGTTTAGTTCTCTATTTTTTTAACCGCAAGCCGATTGCAAATTCAATGAATAACAAGTTCATTCATTTTGTGATTATTTAATATCTAATAAAAACATTTGTTTGTATTAAATATAAAATACACATTAAAAATCATATTTCAATCGTTTTCGGGATAGATAATTATTTAATATAATGTTTATTTTATATCATAATCAAAAAGGGTTATGTTATTTTACAAGTCACTTGAGCAATTTAGTCACTTGGTGTATTTTCAGTGGTTATTTTGTCATACCTAAGCATTTAAAACAATATTTAAATAATGACTGACTGCGGTTTAAACGGAGATAATTTAATTTGTTGTATTATTGATAATAATATTATTTTCTCTACTGTTTGTATAGATGTGTTTTTAAATAATAGATTTAAATATTTATCAACAAAGGTGTTTGATCAAATAATCAAATCATACAACATTTGACATGTGTCGAATAGTTATCTAATCGGAAATGTTTTTAATTATTTACTATTTCTACTTCAATTAAAAAAAACCCTCAGCCGAGGTTTTATCCCGAGATTATATGTAAAGTGATTGATTAATAAATTATTTCAATTGTCTTAGAATAGATATGTAAAATCAATATCTTGGTAATTACCTATAAATCATTTCATAAAAATGCTTTCATTGATTCCCTATTTCCGTTATAAATAATTTATTTTAAATGCTATAATCCAAGATACATTTTGGAAAATATATTAATATTGTTTATTTTCTTTTCGTTAATTTACAATATATGTTAGGGCTTTGCATACTATGCGGTATATAACTGTCCTCTGTTCTTGGGCCCAGGCTATGGGGCTAACAAAGTATGGCTTAGGTGGTAGAGTACATGGATTTCTCTATTTTCTTTATTGAGTTTGTAAGGAAACAATATTTGTAAAAAATAAACCTTTTTTGCATGAGTTGAAGAATAAGTTTAATTAGTTTAATTAATCTCGATTAGATTTTTGAATGCTTATATAGGTTTACTCCTTGTCAAGTATCGAGTCAAACACGTCTATTCTGTACTGTGTTTATTATAAGACTAAGTATAAGCATGCAACATAAATTCCGTATCATTATATACTACCTACGTAACCTAACCTAACCTAACCCTGAACCTCAAACACAGGAAAACGATCGCTTCAGAATAAAATGGATTTAAAATGAGATTGCAGATTTTTTTTAAATCACATATTTTAAAAACCGTGGAAATCGAGTGATACATGTTCTCAGTGTATTATTTACTGTACATATTTTATTTTGGTGCTTATGTACTTCAGCTCAAGGAATTTAATAAATTAAATGAATATATATCATATAAAAGCGATTTTGTTTGTTTGTCGAAATGAGGATCAATGTTGAAAGTGCCATCTAGCGATCAGTAGCCAAACTATTTTGTACACGATGTTACAAAATATTGTTTTGTTTATTATTTATGCCAAAGCAATCTATTAATATTGCTCATTCTTCAATTCGTGCAATAAATGACCTTTTACACATATTTTTCCCTACACAAACTCAAAAAATTAAATTAGGTGTTGTTTAGCCAACGTCAAACGATTTGGATTGCATTCTGCCCAGAGGCTTGAGTCTAATGTTGGGAATATTGATTAATTATCATAAAACCGGACAATATCTTTAAACCGGCGCCGTTTGTTTAGGCTAAAATATATATACTAAATAATATATTTAAAAAAATATATATATCTTTCTTTCAGTAAATTTACAGTAGTTTTTAGGCTATGGTTATTTTACGGAAAGTAAAGTGTTGTTTAAGTGGTAACGTACATGTATTTCTTTATTTTCTTTATTGAGTAATGTAAGAACATTTATTACATTTTTTAGTAATTTCGTTAAATACAGCCTACTACTTAGGGGCATTGTAAGAAGGATGCTTGCACGGATGCAAAATTAACGCCCGTGGCTGGAAGTCGGGATTATGATAATGCTCACCAATCCCTTCTGAAGAGAGGCACTTGGAGAAGAAGCAATTTAATGTATAATATTTTAAATATAAATAGCCAGTCCACTTGGTTTGAGCTTTTGCTAACAAAGCTTTGTCATAATGTTGTTAGATGGGGTTAGCAGTTCTACTTTTTTAATTCTTCGGTCGTTCAAGACGAGAGGAAAGAAAATAAATTTCCCGAATCGCAAAATATCACGTATTATTTTTATTTCATGCCTTACAGCTAGCCAGCAAATTGAATTTAACGGTTTAACTCGAGTCATAACATTTTTTTATTGCGAGATAATAAAAAATAAAACTGGAATTGTAAGTTTTATTGCCGAGGCAGTTACTTGTTTTTTTTTTTTTGTTGTTGTTAATTTCTTCGAAGCTTTCGTTTTTGGCGAAGGGTGATATATCCGTTGTGTATAGCATATTACAATGTGCTCCCTTCGTGGAAATATTTTTTTTATTTCATGTTTACTAATGTACTCACATTTCAGGTTGTTTTGACATGAGATTATTTTAGAGAGTATTATTTACTACCCCTTTGTCGTATAAATGTGATCATATATATGGGGATGAAGACTGTATTGAAGTCGGCATTATATTGAAGATAATTCAAATATTTTTTATATAAACTATCTAGTCGCTGTATTTTTTATATAAAAGTGTTACATTTTGGCCAGTCAGGGTCCGACCCCTCAGTGATGTAAAGAAGATAAATAATCGAGTGTAATCTCGCGGGCGACGTTCAGCAAATGCTGTAACGCTGTCTCCCAATAGGCCGGAGGTGAGCAAACAAAGAGCGCAGAGAGTTCCCGGGGAGTAGTGATGGGAATACTCTAACGTGCATACTCGATTATCCGAACTGAGCGATTTAATCGAATGAAACAAAAAAAAAATAATAACAATAACAAATATACCCTTAATAAACACACTGGCGTACCTGTGAAAATAGGGGTAGTGATGGGGGGCGAAATTTTAAATTATATAAAAAAAAACTTATAGGTGATGTAACCGGTGATTATAATCTGTGTGAAATTTGACAAAAATGTGTGCTAACACTTATTTTACTGTTTTTTGTTGTCTTAAAATGAACGGAAATTGAACCCCTCCTCAGGTGGTAAAAGCTCTAGGATGAGGGAAAAATATATTTCACGTTATGAAGCTTAATATTTATGGTAAAAATATGCTTTATGATGTATATAAGGGTTACAAAAAATAGGGATGAAAAGGAACTTCAAATGTTAAGGTGTTTGTTCCCAAAAATACTATTTTATATGAATAACGTTTTAGAGTTGAAATGATTGTTTATTCTAGTGAATAATAATATGTAATTAATGTTCGATTATTCCCATCACTACTTTTCGTACAATCTGTTTTAAATGAACAGCCGTAGCTCAACCAACCCCCTCCCCTTCAATGGACGTACCCGCATAATTTAGATTACTGTTTGCCTAGGACAGTTGCATTCAAATCAAATACTACAATATTAAATTTATACTCTGGTTAGTCTCAATCTATAGACTTTGTTGGGTATAGACTATTGTTGAAAATAATAAAAATTGAATGCTTGCTTATTTAAATAACTGCGAACCTAAGAAAATCAAATTGTATACATATATAAATATTGTGCTAATATAAATGTGATCTATTATATATAATTTATTTAGCTGTACATCAATTTGTGCAAATACAGAGGATCTTAGTTTACATTTACATTTGAATAAAAAAAAATTGTTTTTATCCTTTTGGAGATACAAAACGGATCTTTTAAATATTTGTAAACCAACTGAATACTTTTAAGTTTTCAAATTCTACAGACTTGAAGGTTATATTTTTAATAGTGAGCCCTCTCACCCTTCATCTGGTCCCAGCCCTTGAAAGACAAAAGCGCTCACAATAAAAAAAAAGTAATTTTCCAGCCATTTGCCTATTCATATTTGCTGTACGAGCTTATTGTTTGTTTTTGTTAAGTGAAGTGAAAGCACTGGTGACCCAGTTTCGTATCGAATATATTATCTCTATCCTCAGACTTTGTCTTCATAAAAAAAAAATATGAAAAACCGGCCTGGCACGTGGCTCTAGTCTATAATAAAGATACGCGATCCGACCGCCACATTTCATACATTCTGTATGAAAAAGTATCGACAAACACTCGGTCCGCTCCCGCGTCATGAAAAAAACACTCCAGTATATCACAGAGACTCAATATGCGGCCACTGCATGCCCAGGGAGGAGTGCGGGGTTAGTTCTCCACCGGAAATGAAAAAATAAACTGGGCCCTCGACAAGGCTGAAAAAATGGTATAAAAGATTCAATGTATTCTGAACGAAACTGTCAATTCACGATAAATAATGTATGAGTCCGTGAATACTTTTATCAAATGAAAAATACAATCACCGCATTGTGTGAAAGTATAACGCATGTATAAAAATTAGTTACCCTTGACACTGAAGGATAAAAATATTTTTTATATATACAATTTCACTACCGGTTTAATTTATAGGGGTGAATTTATATTCGCATCATTGCTCTTGGGGGAGGTATAAGAATCATCGCAGTCGTCATCCCTGACACTGACTCTTCTTTCTTGAGCTTCTTGGTGCTAAGAGATAAAAAAAAAAAGTTTTACGTTAACAGTGTTCTATATTAATGTTATTTATCAAAATAAAATAGGTATTCTTATAATTAGTCCATGTAATTTAAAAATGATTTTTTCCTAATACAGCGAATACTCTGAGCGTATTTTCTCCAATCAAGTTTCAAAAGTTTTAGGATTCTTCCCCTTGTTATTCTCGAGCGTGAGAGAAACTCCTGTCTCCTTAAATATAAACATGACAATGTTATGAGGAAAAAACAAGAAACAACCCTGAGGAGAATCGAAAGTCCTGGTTCCCTAGACCGGAGGCTGCTTTTTTGTGCGCTTGGAATCATCCCCGCTTCGCGTGCCCTCGATGACTCCGGGATGGGGTTGCTAACCGAAAACTATACTCTGTCTAGAGAAGAGACACCCCCAGCATCCCTCGTATCTCGTGACTGCTATAATTGTTGATGCTATGCTGTCTATTGACAATTGTGAGGTCTACGAGTAGACATCGGGTGCACTAATTGGCTTTTTGCCGGCGGCAGAAGTTGCTTCGTTAGAAGAGTTGATTTTGAGTGATATCTTTGCCTTTGTTTTGTAGATGTCTTCTCTATCCAATAAAGGGAAACTATCAAAACATGGCAGTCCATAGGTTTGAAAATTGGTATCAGTCCAGAGTTTCGCTCTTGATGTAGTTACTCATGAATGACAATCTCGATAATAACTAAGAAGTTAATTACAAGGCATAATATTTTATTCAAAACATATATACTGTATTATTCCAATTGTATTTTATTTCATACGGCAGAGGGTGAGGATTCTGAGGGTGCCAAAATATTATCATGGAATTCCACCAAGTATTCTGTCAAAGTTGTTAAATATAAGTAAAATATGAGTCAAATTAAATAAATTGGTCAAAAGATAGATACGGGAGATGTGTTTTCTTATATCGCAAATAATTTATCAAGCTCATTTATTTTATACAGCCTATAGTTGAGCAACCACTGCGTAGTTTTCTTTAGTAACTGGTGGCTGGCAATGTGAATAATTATGTCTGTGAAGTTTTCAGAGGCTTATTTTAAATTGTGCAAGTTATTGATTTACGACCGTTTTGCACAGCTTCTTGGGTATGAATATATGAAAGGCGTTACTGGGTGGTGGTATTGACGTCATAAGTGTGTAGTTGTGTATTGCAGGTACACGAGGCAGAAAATATTTGCAATGCCTTTGCAAATGCCGATAGAGGCTATGCAATCCATCGCAAGCCAGGAAAATACCGAGCGTGGGGTAACCAGAACATCCCACTATTATGTACAGAGATCTTATATTGAAGAATAAACGAGGTTCTATAAAGTTAAATGCAACGCGATATGAATGCATTAAATCGGCGTTCTATCAAAGTTTACTGTGTCTTTATTTCATACTCGTAGCATGTTTTTGGGTTCATAACCAAAAACGATATCCTCCAAATTTCTCATGTGTGCCACATTGCCTAAAATATCAAATATTTTGTTAATGATGTTGTTCGTCTTCCTCATTTTGATATAACAGCACGATAGCTCAGTGGTGGTAGCATTAGAATTACAAATTACCTGTTCAAATCTCAAGTATCTGGGTTCATAATATGATATCTATCCCTCGGCCAATTTATTTTCATGGCGTACGAAATCATACGGACCGTGCTAACGTCTAACTACTACCGAATAGCCGTATGTTTAGCACTAAACTGCACGTTCTAAGGCCGCTCCGTACTTTGTGGTTTCTCTACACAAAGTTAGAAGGAATCTTTATGGCTTAAGGGGAAGCGGGGGTGGCTGCTGAACTGGACCATCCCCGAAGAAAGGGGGTGGCGGGGAAGTTATGCAACCGCAAAGAACAAGGTAAATAGCCGAGAAAATATTTCACAACATCGACTTTTTAGACGTGATGTTGCAGTAGTTATAAACCTTCTTTAAAATAAGCTACAAGTTTTGTGATTTTATCAAAAAAATACTTTACTTCATATTCTCGATATTTGTATTAATCATGTTGATATCTAGCTTACTCAATACTTGACAGAGAAGTTATGACTCGAAGTACACCGAGTCAGTTTTTTTTTAATTTATAAAGATATTAATTAGGTTTTTCGTGTTTCAAAAGGATATTAAATATACACGCAATGCTTTCACCCTTCTATAAATTACATACAATTACAGAGAGCCAAAGAAATTTATAAAATCATCAATTATATATAATCAATTTAACTAGGTGCTTGAAAATCAGATAAGCTATTATGGAAGTTACGAGGGTGGGCGAATAAATTCCTTACATAGTTGATTCCATCCCTGACACTGTCGCGTGCCAGGGCCGGCGCTATTTTTAGGGGAGGAATGCGATTGAGGTTGTGGGTGGAATTTGTTAATTAATAATATTCAATATGAAAGACTGGGGTGAGGAAATTTCGGCCTGTGAAATTGAAGTATTCCAAAGATCTCTACGTTATAACGTGGAGCTGTTTTATCGAATAAGTTTGCTTGGGAGACTTCCGTAATTTAATTAATGCGAAAAAATATATTTAAGTTGAGCAACTGCTGCATAATTGGGTATTATTAATTAAATCCAATGTGTAAATTGCTAAAACGTGCGTTTTATTGAGATGCGATCACAAATTCGTATTTCGACGATACAGTAGAAAAAGTGCCAGCGTGCTAATAAAAATAACCACTCGTCACTATTTTAATGAATATATTTTTATGGTCTTTTTAAAACAGTAAAAATCATGCGAATAAAACTCGATGAAAGAGGAAAAACTAAATTTGCCTCGTAAGTTAATGTAATAATCCTCCAACCACCCTCTAACCTCGTAAGCCTACATAATTATAATATATAATAAATCGACAAATTTGAATAGCCAAATGGCATGGAGATTACAAAAAAAATTGTGTGTAAGGACTTATGAAATTCAGGGACTTTTTAAAGCGGAATTGTGATTTGATTTGCATTTTTTTTAAATATTTAGTACTTACGAATATCCCGTATACTATGTATATTATACAAAACATTTTTTTCCAAACAATTAACATTGTTTCTGAAATTCATTAAATTAAAACATTAAATGAAATATCCGATTTATACAGGCACAATCTCGTAACAGGAAGTTTTACAGAAATAATGAATATTTTTACCAAAATACGGATGGCAGAGAGAAATTATATTTTAATTACCACAGTAAGCTTTTTGTGGTGATTTTTCGTCGTTTCATGTTTGAATCGATTGTGTAAGCAAAAAAATACTTTTTTTACAACAAATATGAGTAGCCGAACGGCTAGGGTATTACTTAACATAAAATAGCTTTTCCTCCCGACCATTTGGATATACACGCTTGTTGTTTGAATATAAAGTATCACAAGTCAAACCGGTCTATCGTGGATCGCCCACCCTTCAAACATTTAACAATCGTGCGGTCTACGTATTCCCAGTTGATTATCTCGCAGAATACTCTGAGCGTATGCCGAGCATATGCTGAGCACAGCCGGGGAGTTGAAGCGTCGTAAAGTTTCCCTCGAGCACTTGCGGCGACTGCTCCAAGTCTCCTGAACAAGCGGCCTCAGACGCGAACAAGTCACGGAGAACTCCACGGTGATACTATAAACTTGATGCTTGTTTTCAAAGGCAAACAAGTAATCGACGAAGGTTACAATCGGATACTTCGCAGCTTTCCGCATTTAACTTGTCTTACATTAACCTTTTCCACTATTGGAATATAAAGCAAGTCACGGAAAAATACAGAGTGATACGTAAGATTTGGAGCAGGCGATGCTTGGTTTCAGTAGCAAACAAGTAATCGACGACTAGAGGTTGCGATTGGATTTTACTTTGAGTCATTAGAATATAAAGCAAATCACGGAGAGCTAAAAATTGAAATTTGAAACTTCATTACGAATAATCGACAAAAGAAAATTGATCATATTGATTATTTAACTGCTCCTAGTTTTTTTGCCAAGCATCGAGCTAAAACAGTTTGTGAAGCATATATATATATATAAGAAATTACCAGATCTTTATAATTAGGCGTCTTATAGATAAGCATCACAAGTCCTTGAAGATATGAGCGATTTTAAATGTTGATTGTAAAATAAATCAGTTCAATTCGGAGTACATTCGTTCCCCTGGCATTGATTGACAAACATAAAAAATACAATTGTTTATTTGCAGCCGAATAAACTAATCGTTCAAGAATTGCTTTGTGTACATGATACGAATCTGTTTTAGAATGGTTTAATGATAATATGGTATTATTGTGATGTTTATAGCAGCAATAAAATATAATATAAGCAAATTAGTCTATTGGAATAATGTTCTGCGATGAGGTCACATTGTGTTACAGTGTTGGCCCAAAAACATAACTCGTAGCCTCGTTGTGTAGATGTAAATGTCTAACGTTCCAACTGTAAAGCGTTTGCTTTGAATTGACATTTGCGTACCTGTAGAATTGCTACGCAACTTAAAAGTGTTATTACAACAAATTTAGTTCATGCGGGCGTGGAATGATGTCGAAATAAGGATGATATCGTGGACGTGAAAATCGAATTCTCTATTGTAAAAAAATAAAGAAAATAACGAAATTAATATATTGCATAATATATATATACGATGCATAAAACTTTACATAAATAATTCAACAGCTTGAATAGTAATTTGATTTTTTTGGCTGTACGTGCGGCGGTACGTACTTTACAGTTCCGGTACTGGGGACATCCCAAGGATTTTTAATCAAAATCCGTACCGGAACCGAATCGTCGGAAATTTTATAAAAAAAACGTTGGAAAACACCCAAGAACACAGTATTTCTAATAAAACCGGTTGCCAAATCCTGCATATACATTTCAGGCTATATTTTTTTCAGCAAAACACTGAACAATTTGATAGGGTGTATCATCCTGTATTAAAATACACGGGTCTTGTTATTCTTCGCGAAGGTGCGCAGTGCTTTTTTAAGGTTCGAAAAGCCGTTTTAGAAGATGGATTTTAAAAATGCGATAATAAAAAAAAAGTCCTCAGGCTCTAAAAGCATTTTAGCGTCGATAACGGCTTAAGGCAAGGATGTGGGGATTCGGCAGGTATGATTTCAAATCGCTGGGACGCGGAATCGTATAAAACGCCTATAATACAATCGTATAAAATGGGTATATTCATATTTGCTATATTACTACTCACTTTTTAGAGTAGGAGATTCGCATGCTCATATAATATGAGGACAACGACTGCTGAAATATCAAAATTATATATATAAAACGACGATAAAAAATACAGTGTTTGGCGTAGTGAAACAATGATATATTATATATAAATATTTAATTAACATTTGCACCTGATTTTCCAGGGAAAAATCAATAGGAAGTGTTCACCAACCTCATCAGATGAGAGGCATTTGGAGAAGAAGAAACGTTTTCTGATTTAGAACTGTTGTGTAATGTTTTATGGTAAATAATACAAATAAAGTTTACAGTAGAAGCACTTCTATCAAATATATGTAAAAAGATCCCAAAGGTATTTATTTATATATATATATTTGATGTGGTTGAAATGACCGCAGAGGTCTGTACATGAATAACACAGTGCCTCAATTATTTTTCTAGATATATTTCTAGTCCGTCATTTGATATATAATAGAATCACGTCGAGTGTATAAACTTTTTAGATGACATTTAGTTTATACGCGCGGCGTATTGAAGAGTCCTGGAGAGCTTAATTTTCATCGGGTTCTTGCCAAGTCATGTCTGTTTGTTTCCAAGTGGACCCTGGAGTTGCCAGCCACTAATTCCCGCAGGAAATGGACGGATATTCGAGTCCTGCGGGAGAGCACGAACTCGCATACACGGGGGTCCTTGAGGCTCTTGACAGCTCCGGCGAGAGGGCAGGACGGGGTGCTCGGAGCTTTCAATGGAAACTTAAAAAAAAACACTCCCACGGGATCTTATTTGTTTATTTTAATTAATAGCTATGCTTCTTGGTAAAGCTCTCAGCTTGTAAGCATTCCTTGTTATCTTTTTGCGTTGCTGAAAAAAAAACTATATTTGTATTGGAGATGGTACATAAACATCGCACACGTATTATTTTAAATTGCAGAGTTATTGTATTGGTTTGATATTTCAAGTCCTTCATACTTTGTATAGAAACAAGGCAATCAATTTTAGTATTGTCTTGTTCGTTTCTTATCGTTTTATAATCTTTAGTTACCTTGGTCTAATGAACGAAGGACTTTATCTTTCTCTATCATCTAATCCCATGATGTAGTCATATGCACTAAAGTAGATCTAATCAAAGTATGGTTTAACGACCTTATAGCCTTGTGACAGGCCGTTTTTTTATTTATTTTATGGCTTTACAGATTTTCAATAACGTCATTGTTAGTCGTGAACGATTCTGCGTAAGATTTTATTCATAAATAAACACCAGAAGAAATAAACCATTTTTAAGTATTAATTTTCACAGTTACACTTAAATGTCGCAAAACACATGTGTTTATTTTTTTGACTCTTCATTTTAACAAATTGGTTGTTTTTAGTCCTTCAATTTTGATACAAAAAAATCTTTTTTTAGATCTTTACAGATTTCAGTGGCTTTTTATCCTGGCGCAAATATGAGTACCAGTTATCTAAAATTAAAATAGGTTATAATTAATCCATGTTAAGATTTAAAAAAGGAGAGGCTATTGCTACGGTTATCTGTAAAAGTAGGAGGTCGTTAGAAAGGACGCAAGTAGACAAGAGCTTAGAGACGATTGCTGCTGTGTTATTTATGATACATCTTTAGTGACATTTGCACTGTTAAATACAGGAAAATCACACAGAACCTGCAACAAAGAGATATCTTTATTGGAGTCTGGAAATAAATACTATTATAAAATATATAATAATAATATAGCTTCATCCGAATTCGGACCTAGTAGATAAAAAAAAACATAGTAAAAGTTCGTAAACTTTATATCTAACTATTGATTTTTAAATGTACAAAAACATGAGTTAATTTTCTATAAAGTTCAAGTAGTAGTAGTAAAACTAAAGCCGTCGAACAATCTGAGTTGTTTCTGTTTATAACCTGCTTTTCTACTTTCAACCTTTCAGAATAACTCACGATTGAAGATAGTAGTCATAAAAAGACACAAGTTATGTATTATATAATAAATTATGGTAAATATGGCGGCTCTAATTTTAAGGCACCATGACTAGTCCCCGCCTTCGCGCGGCTGTCTATCCGGACCTTTCCATAAAGAGGGTAGCCATACTTCGCTTTTTAGGTAGACGCTATTTTTTATAATCTGTAAGTGGATTCATCCTCTTCCCGTTAAAAATATAATAACAAAAATATCTCAACGTTTAGAGCGGTGATTTTACGACACAATGAGAAGTTCATAAAGATAACAAACGTATAAAAATATTTCGTTTTACCATGATAATGTTCAGTTTACAGACTTTATGGTCGGTTGAATTTTGACAGGTAAGTGTATACTTCAACCATAATCAAAGCATCTAAAAAGTTTAAAATATTATAAACGTTTGCTCCGCTGTAAAAAATACCGCAAATTATAGATAATAATATTACTTAAAAAAGGTAAACTTTTTTATATTGCAATTTATCTTGATAGATGTAATATTTATTTTTATGTTGAAGTGGTGTAAAGTTTTTTCGTCTCGTTGGAATGCATAGAATGTACACAGAGTCACGAGCGCAGTAAATGTATATTACTTCTATACAAGGTGCTACAAAACTTGTCCCAGACCTCTCAATCTGATATCGCATTTGAATACTAAGCATAGAAATAAAAAAAAACTCCTTAACGCTCAAGTCAAAAGTATGACGTCACAATCTTGTAAGGCACTTTTCTAGAACTGCAACGGTTTAAAACAAGTTGTATTTCATGAGGTAGTAATGATACCAGGTTTAAAAGCCTGAAACGTGCTTGGAATCACCCTGTTAATTTTATAAATTGTACATATAATTATACGGCATTCACCTAACAGAATGTGCACGTAGAAGAAGCATAAGCACGGCTTGGTTTGCCTTAATTACTGGAGTCAACTGCAGTTTCAGAGCAATGCATTTGTTAATGTAGACGATTCGTTGCAGCTGACTTCAATTAGCTATGGTAACTAAGCTGCGATTTTAATTATGAATATTATTTTACAGTGGCGTGCAGTGGGTATTAAATTCACGCAAGTTATTGAGTTGTCATAAAAATAACAACTACCTTGGATGCACTTCTATCACCAGCAAAAATATATATTTTCTGAACATTCGTTTAGGTTTTTTTTTGTCTGTTTTCAATTCACACGTGTGCATCTGAGGTTTGATTTTTTACTCTCATCACATCGCAGAGTGTTTCAGAAAACTCGGTTTTGATCGATCAAGCCAACATTTTCTCTCGACCACTTCTGCTTGAATAATTACATAAAACAATAAAGTTTCTCTCGGCGTGCTAATGACTCAGTCCATCGGCTCGCTCTTCAGAACTCGACTCACACCACTGAAAACCGCTCAATTTTCGGTGAGAGCTTGTTTGCGTTTATACAAGGAAATAATTCGTGTTTACATTTAGCGTTTTACCTTTCAGAGCCTGCTTGAGGAGCGCCAATATTTACGCCGGCGATGGGCACAATCGATTTATCACAGCGAACTTATTCGAACCGTTCAAGATACAAATGAACAAAAGGCCAAAAATTTTAATACATAAACTATAAATACGTCAAAATATTTCAAACAAAATATAACGGATAAAATGTTTTTTTGGGAAATAATTATTTTTGTGACAATTTGTTATGTGGCTAAAAATTTATTCAAACTCAAATTTTAAATGAGTTGTTATTTTAAGTTTATTTTGTCGAAATATGACTGATATTATTCATTGATTTACCAATTTATTTTATTCATTAATTCAATTACACGGATGAATGGGTATCTTTGATGTTTATTATAAAAACGGGAAACACTGTAGCTTACAGTATTTTATAATAGTAGATTTTTTATTTAGAAGAAGCATTAGCGGTTGTATCTGGCTTTGTACGCCCACGGGCATTCGATTCGTTACGTTAGATATGTTTAATCGATTTTTCGATTATGCCCATCACTAGCCGACATTCACCACTTAAATACTTTCAAAGCAAATATATACAAATTAGCGTCGTGACGTCATATGTTTGAAATCTTGATGGCGGTGTCCCACTTTGCGGGCGGAATTTTGATTTCTTATTTTAATATTTATTTTTGGGATCGGTTCCTCTGGAACTCTAATTGAGTCTAAATGTGAATATTATGCGCAATTTAAGATGGCGTCATTGATACGAAATGCCGGCACTTGAGCGCATTGAATGGTAATGATTACATCAAACGTCACTGTCGTGAATCGATAATTTACTAAGCGCTTGCGTCACGTATCGTGTGAATAGATTTTTCACCATTATTGTACTGGAATTGATAAATTATATTTTATTTCTTCTTATTCTAGATGGTGGGAGTGGGCTATAGGTCTAAATTTCAAATATAAATTTTTCAATCATAAGTCCCGAAGATGGTCCCTTCAAAAATAACTATCACTTGTGTTGATTTTATTGCTGTCAGCTACTTTTGTCCAAAAATCTTTTTTAATAATACCATTGGATTTTTTAACATGGCTTCTGCGAAGATGAAGATGATTCTCTTTTATATACAGAATTAAATCATATTACTGATCTGTAGAATTAAGTATATTCTAAGAAAAGTAAACAAATTATATGTGAGTAATTAAGCGCCGCAAAGAGGCTTACGGGGTTCCTGAAAGCATGTATAGTGCTCGACAAAACCATTCAAATACTCGGAATACTGTGCCGAGACTGAGCTGAGGGCCTTAAGTCGGCTGATCCATCAAATATGAAGACTAATCTTTATTTTAATCGCATTTGCGGCTTAGGTTAGTACGGCCGGTCATATAAATGGCCTCCATTAGGGGGGACCCTGGGGACCCGCGGACATGTTCCCCCCACCCAGTTTATATTAGGCCTAGGTTACGGGGATTTATATTCTGGCTGTTGGCTTACTGACGTTTTCGGAATAATAAAATTTTAAATATATATATATCTACTTGATAAAATCATTATATTCAATCATTGTTTGTTGAAAATATAAAATTCAATTGGCACACCTGCTTGAGCGTTTTTGCCGTTTCTAGATTTTGGTGATTGAAAATAGATCATGAAAATATTTTGACTTCGTTACGAATACGTTAATTAAATTTCCAAAAACGGGGAATTTCATTATATATATAAATACTCCACCGCTGAAGCCTCCCGTCTGACGGTGTCAGGTTCCAGGTCGCGCAGTGTAACCGAAGCCTTACGGAGTTAATTCATTTCGGGAATTAAACCGCAAGATGGGCGGACGGAGTACTTATAGGTTATTTTAACTTTTCGGGTAATTGTCGGTTGTAAAAGTTAAGTACCGGGTGTTTCCGAGGCACGCCGGTATCGTGTCTTATTAACGAGTCTGTAGGCATTTTGAATTTTTCGTAATTAGCAAGGTTTTTTTTTTACTTCTCTATGTAAGATTTTTACTACCCTAGTTTGAGTTTTAAGTGGATCTTTTTTAACTAACCATAAAAGTGTACTTAAAAATGCTGAAATATTTTAAAAGAAAAATCTATCATATATTATATATGGATTTATGATAACGCATTTTAAGGGCTTATTTAGACTGAAACAACCCTCAAAATTTATCGTAATATCCTATCCATATTAGTTACTTGTCAACTGTCATGTAATTTTGAAAAAAGTAATTAGTGTTAAAATATTTTCGTATCTTTATAATAAATATTTAAATGTATGTACCTCCATATTTTATAATCAAAAAGTTAATCATATATATCTTGCACGTTTTAAAATATAAAGTCCATAATTCATATTTTGATGAGATCTAATATTATTATTTTTTATTAGTTCATTACTGTTTTTTTTGAACTTCTATATAAAAAATACTTTATGCGATTATGTTAAATTAACAATTATGTTGATTTATAAGTATAGAACTGTAATAGCATAGTTTATGTGGACAATAGTTAAGCTTGTAACGTACGGATAAAACTTTATGCTACATCTTGAAAGCATTTATTCCAATCACGTCAAGAGAAAGAACTTTAATTAAACTAAAAGCCGCAAACTCTCGCCTAAATATTACACCTCTCATAATTACTTGTGAGTGGGTAGGATAAAATTTCTTTCATTCTGTAAATAGATTCTCCAGCCATCGAAATAGCAATTAGGTATTCATGTATACTTACCACGTACCCGTGCATTAGATATATAATATCTTCGCCATAATTACCGATATAACCCGTTTTTCAGAGTGTACCTGTAATAATTATACGTCCAGGTATGCCAAATACATACAATTAATGAGTAAACGTAATAGTTCATAAGCGGTAGCCGCCATCATTATGGGGGCAGAATAAAATATCAATTAAGCACCTCGGAAACCGCCAGGTGTGAAAAGAAAGGTACAAGCGATACGTAGCAATTAATTTTATGTCTAGTGTAAAATTTTAATTTTAAATTTTTTAGTATTGTTCAGTACATCCTAAAATTCATTTTTTTAAGTAGCTCAACACCCAAGAAGCCAGATATTATTGTCCTGCCAAAACCTACGAATACACCTAATATTTATTGTTATTTTTACAAGGCACGTGCTAACTCACGGCCCACACGAAGGCGCGGTCTCTCTAAAAGCTTTCCACCGCGGAGGGACCTCCAGAGGTCACGATAAACAAAAGCGCATACAAATCACCGAGCCCGACATATGGCATCACAAACATTTTCAAGAAAAAATAACAAAGCGGAAAAAAACGTGTTTCCAAATTTGTATGGCGACCTTTATGCCGCGGCGTGCTCGGGAGAGGCACAGAAGCGCAGCAGCCTGTTGTCATAAGTGGAAAAGACCCAGCTTAAAATAATATTTATCGAGTCACGGAAGAAGTGTAGATAAACGTTTTTTTTTTAATTATTTCTTAGTGCAATACACACGCTGCGACTCAACTGACAACCGAACAGTGGTAAAAACCACGTCGCCGCACAATTTTCGACCGACTTGCAATATGAGCCAATACTACTCTTTTGCGTTGTTTACTTAGGCAAAACCGTAAAAAACGTTGCAAGCTGGTTCTCTACGCAAAAAAAAATCCGACTATAGAGTCCGAATTTATAGTTTTATCTGAGCAACAAATACAAAATGGGTCGCTATAGACTGGTTCGCTTGCAAGTTGCTTCACTTGCTTACACGAAGAAAAGCTGCTTACACACGTTGCGACTTAACCGACAGTCGAATTGTATCTGGCCAATAGCTTTGCTAGAGTTGTTTATCTTAAATGTATTCACTTTATCAATTGGCTCTTCTCTTTTAAAAATGACTAAAAAATCAATACACTACCCAAGTACAATGGACTAATTTAATTTTTTTCTAAAGTTGAATTATTTTAGATAACAATCAATTGATTAAGTAATTTTAATTATTAAACATCCAGATATACATAATTGATTATCCGCAATAAAATTTTGATAACATATTTTGTGAAATATTTCAAAATTAAATAATTGACTGCTATCGATTTTTGTTGATTTTTCATTCAAACGAATCGATGATTGCAAATATTTAATTGAACGATTTTTATTTTAGATTCCGTTATTTTTATAAATGTGACTGAATCATCAATTAATTTGTCCTTCAATTCAACTAACTATACGTTCAATTTATTTTTCCGTTATTTCTGATTATTCATCAGAATAAATTGAATATTGTGAATCCAAATTCGATTATTGAAATATTTGATGATTCGATAAAACTTTAATTCATTATTCATTCGAATTAATGTATTTTTGCCAATAATCTACAATTCGGTAATGCCTATCATTAGTTACAATACATATAACAAGTTGTGCCCGAAATGCGAAAACCATCCCCTAAAACCGGACCGAAGATGAATCCCAGGGAATCCCGACTACCCCCTTTTAAGGCCGATATTGCAGAGGGTTGATTATAATAAATGCAATATGTAATAAGTTTTTTTGTTTCGTTAGGTCTGACAAAGAAAAAACAGAGTAGTATTTACTCTTTATGCTTGATGGTTTGATGGAAATCTTTATAGTTGTTAGAACCCCACTGAGTAAATTATGTAAAATAAATCCTTTTATTAGTTTTTTTTGTCTGTATATATATATCTCATTGGATATATCCAATTTTACAACTTTGTTCTGACAACAAAATAAAACTGCATAGAGAATAAAGTTTCACGTTTTTCAAGTGATAATTTTATTTATTATCAACATTTAAGTGACTTATCTCCCGATGTTTTATATAGCGATAGCTTCTTATGTACTTATAAAAAATTCTACTTTAAGAGATCAAAAAAGATGTTGACAACCATAAAATACAATTGATATTGTGAGGCATTCGCTGTGAAGTACTCTTTTTGCCACATTGGCAGTGTCAAATAAATAAAAGTAGAAATAGCAAGTAGTTTCACAGAGTTAAAAATCAGTTTTATTTAATTTATATTTAAATAATTACTCTCGTTTAATTTAAGACACGGTGGCTAATAAAAAGGGGAGGTATGGTTTTAAATACTTCTAGTATTAAGTGTTTTTTTCTGTCCTTTTATAGCGTATATTTCAAGCGCATCTACTGAATTGTTGGTAATTAGCTATTAAGTTCTTATTCAATATAATTTTTTTTAATCGATATTACGTTAATACTGCGTATTGAACAGTGTATATATTCCTATTTGATATTTAGCAAGAGATGATTGATTGATCAGATGAATACTATACAGGTAGAAATATTGTAATCGTTAATCAATGTACACGTTAATCAATTATGAATACGGCGCCATTGCCTTAGCGTCGGTGTCAATGTCTAAAAGATCGGAGTAGATTATAAAGAATTTGTATTGAGATTCAATAGAAATTATCTGCTTGATATTGGCACAATCAACTCATAGGTAATCATCGATTGTTTAAGATTGCATATTTTAATAATTTGCGAAAATAAATCGTTAATGTTTTATCGTGGACAATCAAATCTTGATTAAAGCAAAATATAATTTAAAAATATCATGCTAGCAGTTTATATTTAGATTGGGAGTTAGGTTAATGTTGCAAGCTAGAGTTGTTGGAGTTAACCTAAAAAATATAAAATAATTCAAGACTTTTTTTGTTTTACATTTTATTAATGACATAAGTTGGTAAAAGTTTTTTTTGTTCATTTTTTTTTTCTTTGTTTTCATCGCCAAAAGACTAAATGGTATTTTTATAAATGAAGTATCATGCATCATATAAATATATTATGCTTTTATGCTATGGAAGATGAAAGTAGGTTTATTTTTTGTACGTAAAATTAAAAGTACTCGGAAGTTGTAAATATGTATAAATGAGATTTCACCAAAATAAATTCACTATAGAGGCATCAAAACAAAGACAGACAATTTAAAGCATATCCAAAAACCTTAAACTGCCCCTTCCACCGTCACTTTTTAATTCGAAAAATATAAGATATTGGAATATTTACGACCTCTTCTGCGCGCCATATTTTACTTTTAAAAAGTCGCTGCGTCTATCTTTACTACCAATAAACCTCCCGAAACGCTAAGAGATGCAAAGTTAGTTTATAACTCCGGCTTTACGGCGAGGCCCTCCCCACACGCTTCCCAGAAAAATCTTCGCCTGAACAGAGGCGCGAGCTGGTCTCCCAATAAAATTTTATGGGGAGAATATATTTTTTAAATTTAAGGCACCCCTTGCAGAGAGCTCCTACAGCCTGAAACCGGCTCGCGACACCAAAGGGGCCGCCCCCCGTTTCACAATACAACGATAATTTGGGATACAGCCTTAACGTTCAGTTTTTTGAACGACTGTAATAATTTCTTAAGATTTTATACCCTTATAAAATTCTTTTTAAATATACTTTATATTTTATGGTCGATACAAGCACTTATAGTGTACCTGCTGTAAAAAAATCTTTTAGAAAGCAACAGTCTTGTTAACTCAGCGTACAGCTATTCTGTTATGGCAAGCATTTTTGTTTGTACGTGGCTTTACAATACAATATACAAATACAATATTTCATATTTTTAAAAAATACTGCACATTTAAATTACCTTATAAAGCGAAAAGAGTGTGCGTATAAATTGATAAAATTATAATTACAGATATTTATCAAATGAGTATGAAATAACAATAGTGCGGTTTAATTATTTATTTGTCGGGTTTTTTTGTATTGTTTATTTTTGCAATATTGTTGCCATTCTGAGATTATATCTGTGTCAATTTTTTGGCACAGTAAACAATAAAATTTAAGTGTGTCAAAAATCATTGTTACAAATCAGCTGATCTAAATCAGAAAACTGAAATCTTATCGGTTGAGAAACGCCGGGCAAACGCCAAGAAACCATTAGCAATGTGTTTTTTTTTTTTTTTTCGTATTTTATACACATTTTTGTTTATCACAGTGTTAATTGACGGTGACCAATTGAGGCGGTAGTTTTTATTTGTTATAAAATTCTACTGTGACCTAAATATGAAATGGTCAGAAGGCTGCGTTACAGAACGTTTATTTAATTTCACGCTTGAAATGCCATGCTAAAAAATCCGGTATTTCTTTTTCATCAGCAATTTCACAAAAAACGAGTTAAATAAAATTGATAAAATAGGCAATTATTATTTTTAAATAACCAGTTTCGAATCTATGCCGTGCTTATTTTTTCCGATTGATATATTATATACAATAATATAAAAGTATATAAAATATTTATTATATGCACGGGTGACATCTTGGCTTAGATAATTTGCTTTGAAACTGCAGGGAGAGGAGAAAATTATAAATCAATAAATATTTGAACATTGAAACGTATATAGAATTAATATTGCGTATCCAAAAAAATTTCATAACATAGGATCAATAATCAAAATTTCTTCCTTTCTTTTAATCTAAACAAATTTCAGCAACAGTGCTAATACTTATAAGCATATGCATAGATTTCAATTATTTCACTCATAGTTAGTTAATTGTAATATTTCCATGGACCATCTCCAGGGATTTTGAACAGAATCAGAAACAGCTCAACACCCAAGAAACCACATCAAACCAACTTTCTTCGACTGTTTTCTATGTTTAAAATGAAATCTATGATTAGGATATTTCTTTATAAATATACCCACAGGGCATAAGCATTTAGATAAGACCGTTTCAGCATTTTTTTCGCTTCGGAGTTTCTACGAAAATATTTATTAAAATTTGTCTAGACGGAGCAATTTCGCTGGGGTTTCTAATAAAGGTAACTGAGTTTCTCTCAGTCGAGACGGGGGCACGTTTCTTCGAACAATTAGGGGAAAGAAATACAAGCGAGTTGTTCCGGAATAATTATTCCAGGGGTGCAGAAATCTGCAGCCTTCGCATCGGCTGGAGTGATTTGCATTTTGGTACATCCAGCTGACGCCTCTAAAGGTTCTGATAATTGCATTGTTAAGTGCATGGTTATAGCTGAAAAGTGCACTGTTTTATAATTGATTAATATTTACAGCTCAAAAGCAGAAGTTTTTTTATTTAAATTTATAATTGATTGTATTTTAGCGACGCGTTATTATTTATATATTCAATGTTTGTGACAGAAAGTACTTAGAGAAATTTTTAATGAATTAACCATAGTAATGATACGAATTAGGTAAACAATTTTGCTGTTAAAAAGATATTTGGTTTTTAACAGTAATACATTAATTATCAAAATATTTAGTATTTGGTTTAACAGGTACACTATTAGATATTTATATTCATGAAAACCTGACAGTCATCATCCTTTATTATGATGTCGTGTGCAGTCACTCTGTGTCTAGACGTCGAGTGGTATAAACACCGTGAATGAATTTTAAATTTAAAGACAGTTTACCGACCCAGCCTTAACTTTTTATACAAATTTTTTTTATTGAAATAACGACACATATTGAGAGAGATAAGTGTATAACAATTCAAGGACATTTTTTATTAACGCTTAATTAATGTTACGAGTCTTGAAAATTAGGTCTTTGTGTGATAATGAATGTTCTGAATACCAGAATCTTTGTTCTAATAGATATTGATATCCATAATTTGATATACAAATGAGCAATAAGGCAAGCAGGAGATGCATTCATACGCAATGACGGCTTTCTCCAGCATTCTTTTTACTATATACATTGAAATCACAAAAACCTGCACTATTTAGGGGTTTTTTTTAACAAATGGCATTTCATGCCTTTCAACTGTGCAGAATTTAAAAATCTCGTAAAATGAATTACTTCCCTTGGGTTAAAACACACGACTCACAGTGTACAAACAAACGTGCTAGTCACCAGGCATGTGAGCAGTTTACACAAGTTCTGTGAAACTGTAGTAAAAAAATCGATTCGAGGAATCCACGAGGAGTTTTAATAATACAGCGGACACATTTCAAAGCTCTGCATTTCTACAAATTCAATTTATTTCCCAAACAATACGATAATGCGCGTAATCCTCGGGCAGAATTCCATCAATAACCGCGCACCATCTGCACAATGAGCTCATATCTGAGAACTCCGGTACTAACCAAAGTTCCGAGACTGGAATAAATCACAAACAAGCTAAGCGGCTTTCCGAAGGGACGCCGGAGCTTTTTTCAATAGACGAACTGCACACGGCGCATTGAAAGGTCCTGAAAAGAAATTTACAATCGTCATTTGGACCTGTTCCCGCAGGGAGGGGTTTGGAGGCTCAGTCGGCACCACCCAAAGTGCAGAGCCTCAAAGTGACGTCGAGTCCTTGTGATGTCCAAACCCCGCCGTACTAAGCAGTCACTTAAATGTTTTTTTAGACATTGTTTTGCCCCCCCAAACATATAACCAGAAATCCATGTGAGGCCCATCAACATGGTTATAAATAGACCTATGAAAACTATGTAAATATTGTACAAAAATATATCATTGATACTCACAGCAAGCACTTGTGTGGTCGTGCTTCGACTTTATAATGAATATGCAATGACGCTGATAAAACTTGTTAACGTTGAGTAGGTTGAGAAAATGATAACATACAAATTTCAGATACAACTAAACTTTTTGAAAACGAGGTTTTTTTTTCATTCAATGTTTGAATATTGTATAATGCTATTTGCGCTGCAGCCTTGCATATGACGTCACAGATCTGATTTCAGGCCTTGCAGTGGTAGGTGGCGTTGCCTAAGCCTCCGTGCGCAGTTTACTGGAGAATAAATAAGTGGAGAACATAAAGGACGGCTTACAAAGGGGACAAACTAGCACCCCGCGGAGCACCCCGATTCAGGACCGGTCTAAATTGATATACGACGCTTTCTATGTGAATTTTATCCTACCCTGTATACAGGGTGGCCATTGCACTGCTACTCTAGAGAAAGTGTTACGGATATTTTTAGGTGTATTGAGAATCGGGGTAAATAAATTATCGAACCTTTCTTTTATTCAGAAGCACGATCATTAAGTAAACAAAAAGTGTAACGAAGAAAACCTGCGAACTAAAAGAGCATACTTGTAAAATAGCTCCGTTGATTTAAACGGGATTATTTATTTTTTGTATTGAGTCACACGATACAAGCGTGAAATAACAAAAAAAATATTTTTAGTTTGTTTAAGGGAGAGAAGTAGGATTTAAATCTGTACGCCCTTGTTTATGCAATTTGGTGACTAACAACGGATACATCAAAACAAATAAACTAAAGAAGGTATTATTTTTCAAGGATTCAATCATATATCTGTCAAGAGTCAACAAACTTTTATATTTCATCAATAAAGCATGCTTTTTATATATTTTTCAAACAGTCCAGTTACTCTAATAAATAAATAACTGAATAGGATTTAAGTAACGGTCGGTTGTATTTTTTGTGTACAAACGAGCGCAGAGCCACACTGTATAGCACAACTTTCTACAAAACTCCGAACCCCGGGTCTTGAGTAATGACGCCGGGAATCGCAAAAATATGACGGTTTTTGTTCACCTTGATAGACAGCTAGCGTTTCGGAGAGTTTGTTATTGGCCTTGTTCAAGTTGTTTTGTTAGCCCGCGGATCCGCTTGAACGACGGCAGACGGTTTTATTGTCAAAGTTTAGTCGAGCAAGAAATGCATTATTTTCGTTGAAACCTGAATCTTCACACCGACACGAAAGATTTGGGTATTTAAATATTTTTCATATTGATTTTTTTATTATTATTTTCAACGGAGGGGGCCTTTAATATGACGTTGGATTATTGAGATAAATTCTATTATGCGTGAAAATTTCTTTAGGAATTATTTTATATTAATATTATTAGTTATGAAGCTTATTTGAGCTTCCATTTTATACTGCAGTACTCAAAGCTAAATGTACTACAGTGCCATCAATAAATTAACAATAATAAAAATATTTTATTTTACTTTTGATTTTGGTCCAAAGAATCATAAAAAACGAACAATTCGTATCTTCAGGATCTGTCATAGGAAATAAATTTAAAAACCGATAAACGATTACGCTTGCGAAGTTTCAGGAAAAGATGCTGAAAAAAAAATAAACCGAAAAAATATATAATAAACATTATTACATATTACATTGTTTGCTTTCTTCTCCGTCTCCAACCGACCATTTCTTTGGGGACGCTAGACAAAAGGCTCCGGAATATAATACCCATATTTACGTTAGTACATTTGAAAGGGATTTTTTTAAAGTCTCCCTTGATTTTTTTTCTAGATGGCGCCGCACCCGAGTTCTCACAGGCTTGGATCTGGCGATTGTCACTATTTTTTATATAACTTTACAATAACACGTTTCTTTATCATTATTGATCAAGCAAAACGTGAGTGCTGGTGTTTCGATAAGAGAAATACACTTTGGCATGTTCAGCCGTGTGAAAATCATAATCCTTGAATTTATTTAGTGCTGTGAAAGCCTTGTGGGACAGTTGCCGAATTGATTGCGCTAAACCTTATTGATACAAAGGTATAAACGATTTGTCAAGATTTTACTGTAAATAAAATACATCGCTTAGTATAAATTATTTTAGAATTTCTTTTCGTACTAGTTTCTGAGATGTATTATACATGAACATGCAGTGATTAATTTTAATATAGAAATTCATTCATAAATGAAATCAAACTAAAAATAATACAGTAACAGAAAAAAATACCCTGTAGGTTATAAATTAATTCGGATGAATTTCTAAAATACATTTATTTATTAGAAAGCTATAAATCTGCAATTTTAATTTATAGATGCGACGGTTTTGCCAAAAATTAAGGTTGTCACTGATGGTTATTTCTTCTTATTTATTTTTTTATGAAACCGGTAACATTATAATTAATATATAGTGTAATTATACAGCAATATTTAAACTTTATTTACGGATACGGCCGCAAATAAAAAGTTTAATCAACAAATCTATATTCACTGCTTAGAAGACAGGTTTAAATAGTATAATTGTATAACAATGATAAAAGTACCTTTGTATTTTGTCTTCATTTTGAGTTTATTAAAATTATTTGCATTAGTATTTTCGACCCAATACACTAAGTGAAGACAAAATAAAAAGGTACTTTTATCATTGTAATAAAGAATCTTCACGAATCAAATGCCTTGTCCTTCGACAAGAGTATAATTGTAAACATTTCTTCATCACAACAGACTGGTTAAATTTGTAACACTCCATATTTGAGTTAGTCAGCCCAAAAGTTTGAAGGAGCCCTCAATAGGCGAAAGCGCTTAAAAATATGAATAATGCTTTCAGGAATATACGAGGATAGCTCTCGTTAATACGTATTTTAAATTTCTAGTACAAACAGCTTATTTTTTTAAGGGTGAGGCGGATCAATGCAAATCGAGCGAGGGTAAGTGCGAACCGTTTCAGTTTACACAGCGAGTCGAATTCCGCACGTAAATTCGGCTGGATTCTTTTCTAAGGGATGATTCTGGCCGCGGACGCGGGGCGGTAAAACTAATTGCACGTGAAAGAGTTGGGGGTTGGGGTGCTTCGGATTCGGCTGCAGTTGACGTTGGATATATTTTAGGGGAGACTTAATCGCCGGCTCTGGAGCCTTTGTGGGGTATCGCCAGCGTGTGCACAATGTGCACTAATGCATTTTTAGCCCCGGGGCGCAGTTCGGCTCGTTTTGAGGGACGCTTGTTATTTTGAATATTATATAAAAAAAAAACTAAAAAATATATATACATATATAAATATATATATATATATATATATATATATATATATATATATATATATATATATATATATATATATATATATATTATTGATTTTTTGTGAAGACCGTCTCACAGGAAGTACGATTTTTGCCTATACAGGTTTTATTGATTGATAATGATTAAGTATTTTTTTTGAAATATTGAAAATTGATTTAAGAAACTCTTAAAAAAATATCATCGTGATTTAATTGGCATAATAAGTACGTTGTTTCACTTATAGGATATGATTGTTAAAAATTCTTGCTTAGCAGTAGTGATTCGTTGGTATAATTGGTAATGCACCGGCCATGTAAGCTTGGGGATGTGGGTTCAAATCCCACACAACTCACGATTATATTTTTCTAAGAGTTTCTTTAATCAATTTTCAATATTTTAAAAAATGTACTTGATCATTATCAAATATCATATTTTATCAATTTTGTATGATGTAATGCAGATTATTTTTTTCTTTTTATAGATTCTGATATAGATTTTTATTGGTGACCGGTTTCACCAACCTTTTACGTTTGATGTATAGAACCGTTTCACAAAATTTGCAATTACGTAGAATCCTCCACTTGTCAGGTACATTAAAATCACATTAGCCTTTACCACCTGACAATCATATTCTCTCTTATTCCAACAACCTCTTCCTGTAACAATTGTTTACCTAACCGCTTATTATTATGTAAATTTTAAAATTGAATATTGCTTTCGCGTGTTTTTATATCGTGAATATTTAGTTATACAAATATATTTTTTCAAATGAAAAATATTGCTTTAGTGTCAAAGGTCCGAAGATAGCTCCAGTACCTTAACCTAAACGTCAGAACTAAAGAGAAAAAACGCAGTTTTATAAAAAAAAATACGGTAAATACAATTTTACGGCGTCATAAAAAAAACGCTCTATTCTAAGTAAAACTACACAGCTTTCTATTACAAGAACGTAAATTAGAAAGGATAATATAATTTAACGATGTCAGAGAGTTTCCGCCGTTTGGAATTATTTCCAGAATCCCTTATTAAACGAAACGTGACACAATAAACATCCATTCGGGTATTACCGAAAAAAATCGATCCATCGCGACGGGCGCGTCTGCTTTATTGTGAAACTAAATACTGAAACATTATTATTATTATTTCAATATATTTTTGGGCCCCGAGAAGCCCCGGGGGGCCCGGCAGCCCCCCCCGGTCGTCTTACAACAATACCACCAGTGCCGCCTCGTGTGGGGCGGCCCGCCAATTAATCGATGGGAAATAATCCATGCTCAAATTTTAGGGTGCCATGATAATAAAACGCGTAGTTGTTAAATTTATAACATGCCCATTGATCTAGCATGCATAATGTTACATTAGTTTGATTAGATTCTAAAGGTAATAAATTTTAAAAAATGAAAAATTATTTATACTCTATAAGCAAACGTACAAAGGACAACATGCCCTTATATAGTAACATTTCAATTTTAAAGTCTAATTAATAATTTAAGTTAATATATTTTTTAGTATATCTATTTTATGGATTGGTCAATCAGATGCGTATTTATTACCCATTACGGGTTTATTATATTATTACTAATATAATTAGGCACATTAGTTCATATATAGAAGATGATTTAAAGAAACTCTCAGAAAAATATCATCCCACACAAATCACGATGATATTTTTCTGAGAGTTTCTTTAAATCATCTTCTATATATGAACTAATGTGCCTAATCATATTAGTAATAATATTTTTTAGTCTTGAACAAAAATCATTTATGCAAAAGTAAGCTATATTTATTATATATTTTGAATACAATGTCTCTCATAATTAATTTTGCAATACGGTGAGCCTGATGACAAGTGATGCCTGTGTCGACTGCATGACCTTTTAAGTCAAGCGCGATACAAGCACTTTATCACGGTGTTTTAAATATATATATATATATATATATATATATATATATATATATATATATATATATATATATATATATATATATATATATATATATATATATATATATTTAGCCTCAATCCCCAAGATGTTTGATATAAATTAAACGGCTGTCAAATTCATAAATCACACACGCTTAATTCTACGACATCATTTTCTATTCTCGTACCGTTTAGGTTCAATGGAAAATTAGATACACACGTATGGTTTCCAGAATTGTAATTGAATGAAGTGAATTATTTATAAATTCTTAAAACTGTGGCGCATTGTGCAGTTGATTGGTTTTAATGTTTTCCTCGTCGGAAACCTTGCAAGTTCTTAATATTTCAGTATTCTTCAGAAAACGTCTTTTGTCCGGAGTACTTAGTAATTCTTTCCAACAACTCCCGACAAACCCGATGCTATTTTTAATAATAAATCATCGCATGTGCTCTTTTGTATAATTTAGAGAAAGCAAATAATCAATGCTTTTTTAAAAGGGAATATGCAATAAGTTCACAGCTGATCATGTTAACAGTTGTCATATTGGAATACAGTTGAGCCTTTTGACACTCTAAGGAATGTTTATAATCGATTTAAATATTTTTTTTATTAAAATAATCGACTTTTGATCAAATGATTTATACGACTGCTTATTCAATAACATCCCAGTTTTTGCAAATTTATTATTTACTGATTTTTTCGACGCTTATTTGTTGCGCAATACCTCGATTATCAGAACCAAAAAAATTCATACGATTATCATTATTTAATTTTAGATCACTAGATTATTGATTGATCTATTTCGTCAAACAATTAATTAATCCATGAAATAGTTATTAATTCAAAACGATTATGTGATAATGCTTATTCGAATATGCCCATCACTAGTACGTACAAGTACACTTAAAAGAAGGTACGGTTAACAGAAACCTTCGGTAAATGTTCTAAGTATACTTTCAAAAGCCTTTCTCGGTAAGTACGGCTGGGCCCAGTGCTCAGTTATATTACAAAGATTTATATGCGATCAGTATTTAGTGCTTGAGTTTACCTTGACTTTATTGACAGGCACATCAGTTTATTGTATCTGCATCTTGTTCAATTAAATGGGTTTCAGGTTCGAACTGGGTAAAGCAATATTTTTTTTACTATAAATAAAAAATAATTTTATTAGAAAAATCTCTGTGTGAAGCAGGATTTTTTTTTCAATTTCTAAAGCGTATTATGGCTTTTATGCTTTCTATTGTTTGCCTACTTGCCCTTTTCTCTAACAAAGATCGTAGTTATAATTAACTATTCGTTCTTAGAATAGCATATATTTTATATATTTTTCTTGTCCTTGGCTGTTATTAACTGCTTGCTTATTTGTCTCTTTCTTTGCAGCCTTTATTCATAAAGAATAGAGTGGGCATCGATTTTTCTCCTAGAACACCTGAGCTTGGACGATGCGACCTGCTTACTGAATATATATAAATTTAAAAAAGGTTTTACGAATTATTTTATCAAATAAAGTTGCCTTTTTGTTCAACAATTGATTCGCGAACGTTTATGGAGCGAGGAATCTCAATTTCAGGTGGAGCAACGAGTTGCATAATTTTATTTCGTAACTAAATAATTTCATACATTTTTAATTACTATACTCAAGGCCTGCTTCATTTATAGAGTAGTAATATTAATCAATCAATTGTTTGGATTATTTAAGATTAATATTGCTTACTTGCGAGGCACTAAGAAGAACTTGTTCCACTTAACATTGACATGGTCAACCTCGTTCATAAGGTTAATAGCGTATTGTTCATCCGAGTATGGCTTTTATCTTGTGACAAAATATTTTAATGATACGTGTTTTGATGTTATTTTAAATAATATATTTTATTGTTGATATTTGAGACAACCATCTATAATCTATATGGGTTTTATTTTTTGTTAAATGAAAATGTCGTTCAAACTATTTTTTAAAAAATATTTAAATATAAATAACTGACTCATTTGTTTTGATGAAATTCCACACGTGTAAATGAAAAAAAAAGCTTTTACGTGCATTTTCTACTGTTAAATACGTCATTTTCGTCTTAAACAATGTCACCGAGTCAAGCCGCCATGGCGCAGGAAATAACATTTAAATATTATTTCTACTGAGGATTTCAAAAAAAGAACAATGGAACGAAGAACAATGCTTTTGAATGCACTATTTTCATTCATAATTCAATTTGAAAACAGCCAATCGGCACTCGACAACAACATTACGGGAATTGTGCATCCGCCGTGCTTATGGGATAATGTATAATTAAATATAAAAGTTATGGCATTTTGTATTACAACGAAACATGATTTTGAACTTTCTAATACTTATAGCGTTATTTACTCGCATATATATAATATAACTAAGAGGTTAAGAACACTTTTATCGTACTAATTTCTAATAATTATTTAGAATATTTACTACGTGTATGCATTGTACTCGAGCGAATAAGATATGTAAAAAACACAAACTAATTAGTTTACCTAAAGCGTTTTATTTATAATACATATAAATCAAATAAAATATAAATAAAAAAATAATTATATAAGCACCTAAACTGCCTAAAATTTTGATAAGCTGTTGAACAAGTAAAACAAAACCCTACGCATATTATTATAAAGAGTAGAGAAAATGTAGAATGTTTTATAAAAATGTTAGTTCTAGAAAGAAAGATTATATAATAAAATTATTCTACTGATCTCATGCACTTACGTTAATCAAATGTATTTTTAATTGAAATAGATTAAATTGGATAGAAAGGCAGTCAATAGATTATTAGTTTGATGATATTCTGAATAGTTCAAAAAATTACTTTTATAACTATGTGGTACGTAGATGTGTTTTATTTCTTAAATAAAAATATGGTTTGTATGCTGTTATAATAAACTAAATTTAATAAACAATAAATACTTTAATCTTTTAGATCGTGTTTTAATTTCTCTATGATATTATTTGATATGTGTAGTTTTCTAAATACTGTATCTTGTTTTTTTTAATTCCATAGACATATGATACATCTTATGTCTGTTCATTTTAAGTCAGATATCATTTTTATTCATTGAATACGTCAATACAAATTAGTTTAAAAAAAAAAAGATCCATCTCACAGATCAGGTTTATTATAACAGCCTTGAAATTGATCGATATAAAGGCCTTGTAACAATAATCTAGAAGGTGGTTGTTGTAATAACTTACAACTTCTTCTTTAGCCTCCACCACCAAACAAGAAGCAATCGTTCTTTCCACATCCTCTTCCGTTATTGGATTTTTTGTTGGAATCGAACCTACTACTCCCAGACCACGGACGCCTAGCTCGGCTACCTGACCACTCGCCCGCATCCTGTCTTGGGCGATTAAATAAAACCGAAATAAAAACACAATAAAAATAAGTGGATAATATAGTAACAAATAAGAATTGATCAAAAAAGTACTCATTTTTCTTTTACTAGGTAAAAATACGATTACTATCTATAAGTACATAACTAAGTATAAAAATAAGGTAATCGATATTTATTACTATAAGCCGATTATAATACAATTTGTACGCAAAACTTTCTTTGTGCATAAAATTTAAGTACAAGTTAAATTTAATGAAAATATTACTTTTATGTGCAATACAGTGTATAACTAGTTATTTGTAATGGTTTAAAGTAGCTGCTTATACAAATCAAAAGTGGATCTAGCTGCATTAGTTTTTTTTTTTTTTTTTAATAGTATGTCGATTCCATAGTTGGGGGAAATATCAGAATATCAAGTGTATTGCTTCATTTTAGTAATTAAAAATAGCTGATAAGCTGTTTCAAGTTTTTATTCGAAAACCCCATCACTAAGGCCGATTACCCACAGTCGACCGCGTCCCAAAGATGAGTCGTGCGATAGGTCTAACGTATAACTATCCTCCGTCCAGAGCCGGCTCGGGCCTCGAATCGCCCGCGTCACTGCCCGGCAATTACCGCTGGTGCGCTCCAACAATGAGCAAATAATTACTCGAAACCCGAAACGAGTCCTCCACGCCCACCCGGACCCCGGGCCCGCCTAATCATACCCCCTCGCGAGGGGTCCGAACACGATGCAATCACAGGAGAGCCCCAAGACGAATGCGATGTTGCCGACGCCAGGGCTGTGCAAGACGCAGGCTAAAACCTCCACGAAACCAGTTTCGCCAACATGCTTGAAACTGTTACTTTACAGCCTAATTATTCAAGCTTGCTGATAAAACCGGTCGCATATCAACGATTGCAATATTTTTGATGTTCAATACACTTCCGATGCCAACGAAACCAGCTTTGTCAACTGAGTTGACAATGTTTAGTACAGAGTGTCCAAGAGAGTATCGGGTATTTGTTAGTTCAGCAAAAAAAAATTTACTAGTAATCAAGTATTTTTTTTTTGTTGATTATATGAATACAAAATGTAAAATTATTTCAAAACCGTTACTGGAACGAAGATTGCTGATAACTCGCTGACACATAGTCCTCGATATTGCTGCCATTTCTGACCTGATGTTTTGTTTCAATTCCCTTATGTTCGTCGGATTATTCTCATAAACCCTACTTTTAAGGTATCCCCATACGAAATAGTCAAGAAGGCCAAGGTCGGGGCTTCTAGGAGGACAGTTGGTGTTACCTCTACGTGAAATGACCTTATTAGGGAATAATTTGTTAACAGCTTTAATTGATTGATTGGATGTATGAGAAGTGGCGCCGTCTTGTTGGAACCACGTTTTTGAGTTGAAACCTTAAAACTCCTGCAACTTTGGGCACAAAAATGTTCGCAGCATATCGCAATAACAGTCACTATTCACATTCACCCGATACTCTTTTTGGACACCCTGTATAATCCTAGCACACAGATAAAATCGCCCGCATATCATTATCGATGAAAAATCTACACGAAACCAGTTTCATAAGCTAGGTTGGAGCAAATGCGAATGTATTATTCTTATGTTAATTTATTAATATAAATAGTCTTTAGAACTTGGCTACCCCTGCTCAAGATGCAGTGGCTCGAAAATTCACGATTTTATCCGACTTGGAAGATGAGTATATTCGTGGGATTTAAACTCAAGATTGTATTCGTTATTTATTCATTTTATTATGAAAGCAAATACTTGACGTTAAAAGTATTTATATCGTAATATTGAGCACATCTTGAATTTTAAAATGATCGACAATATAAATCTGGATTTCGACTGGAGGCTTCAGAGAAAATACACTTGGGGAAACACTTAAATTAAATTATTATTTAAAAATATATAGTTAGAAATCTCCGTGTATATAATTGCATTGAATAAAACAATTTTTAGTTTTGAGAAAAAAATATTTTATAATCCATTTTGAATTGTTACATATGCTGTCATTACTTCAAATTTAAACATGAACAAAATAAATAGTTTTCATTCATTTTCATTTGTATATCTCAGTCTAAGTAAATTAATTTTAATTTCAAATTGTTGGAATTATGGGTAAAAGCAAGTTTTCATGGCTGAAATAGCTACAAGTCGAGAAATCTTTGACGCTATGCAAAGCATTATCTTCGCTATTCTTAAATGAAATACCAGTTAATGATGGGCTTATTCGAACATGTACAAAAATTTAATCAATTATTCGACTGAATCGATTCGTTCTAATGAATTAAGAAGTACATTAAGTTTCAGTCGATTATTAAAATAGATTAGTAAAGTCAAAAGTATGTGAATACAGTAATTATAAAGTATAAGGTTGGTCGGGTACGAGATTCGAATATTCTTCGCCAAAAATAAGTAATTAAATATTAAGGGTAACGTAATCGAATATTCGATTTGAATAAATTTTGTAACGTGTAGACAGGAATAAGAAGTCAAAACACTGAATATTTAATCCGGTTAATATAAAAGGGAAATATCGACATGCAGTACAGTAATATGTTTGATCCGGGAAATCGAATAAACTAATCTATTCATCGGAACAGCTTGTCGTGTTATGAATCACAAATGATGCGAATTATCGTAAAATAACAAATCAACAGTAGAATTCGCAGTTTTAAAGATTTATATAAAAAAAAAACATTTATTAGATCAAACGATTATTTTCCAGTGCACCCATCACTAAATCGTTTCTCGGCAAATTCCCTGGCAAGACCCGTACGTATGGACATTTTTGCTGAGTAATTAAAATTTAATCACTCGAGTGTTTCATTCCATTACTTTTTAATAGTTATTTTATACTATATACAGAATTACTCGGATATAAATTTATGTTTCTTTAACTTATGTACTTTTCCAACCTGCCAGTTTTCATTGAACTTTGGTTGGTTGCGAATCGACAATTTCGTTTTAGTTCTAATGCAAATGGTGGTTTCAGAAATATCAGTTTTATTTTTTTTATGTAGATAATATCTGTGAGGTTTAAGGGAAGCACTGTATTTTTATTGGAAAATATCAAACTGCTCTTTATATTGATTTCGATTAATGTGAAATCACTGAGATACGAATTGACTGTGAATGTTTCAGGGAATTCTTTATTTCAGGAATCTGAAAAATTCTTAAAATCTGAGAGCTTTAAAGCGTATTTCAATGTTAAATAATTATTAGTAAATTATAAATATATATTTCAGCAAGTTTTAAGGGTTGTAATTCTCGCCTGCGCAACTGTAAAGCAGCACAAAATGTATGAATTTTAATATTTTTGACGCCACTTATGCCATAAGAAATATAAAAATCGAGAAAAAGAGAAAAATTTATTTACTGTCAAAATGTAGTATCTGAAAGCGCTGATATGACCGACTTTGGAATTATATTGAAAATTATTGTTATAATTTTATTTATTACTTGTTTTATCAAAAATTGAACTTCAAAATGATTTTTGTCACCATAGGAAATCTCAATATGCAAATACAATCGATTTTTTCCCCTCATAACTAGTATAATCAATACACCCAACGAGTAACCAACCAATCGTTTTTAATTATTTGGTTTTTTTTAAATAATTTGTTTGTGTACCGATTGATCAATGATTTTTTTTAAATAATCTTGCCTAGCAAATGTCTATGCATAGCAAGAATGAGAAGTTACAAAATTAACTTGGTTATTTTAACTCGAATGTAAACAGTCTGGTTTCGGATGACGGATTTAGTTTTTACCATATTTGTTAACCATTCGTTCGTGCTATCAATAATAGTCGTATTTTCTATGTGATATTTTATATTTGCTACAAATTTGTTAATAATTCTTATGTCTGTACTACGATGAAAAATTTTAAAGAAAATTTTTTACATGGGAGTATTGTAATTTAAAATTAAAAACAATAGATGATCTATGAAGTATCAGTTATTTTTTTTATAAATACATAATAAATCATTCTTCCAAAAACCAATCATGTTCCCCATTTTAAAACTGCTGTATTCTCAACCAGTCGTCCATGCGTGTAATGGCCGCGACACGGTTGCGCCGGATCGAGTATTTTTCCCGCTATGCCATAAATTTAAATTCAAATTTATAAAGCGGATACGGCAACGACGGGAAGTAGACACTGTGCGCAGAATTCCAACCGCAAAAGGATAGTCGACTGAAAAAAACAAATTAGGTTATCTTTATCAGCTTTATACCACGCTCTTACATAATTCATACACTGGTTTGATTGCACGTCTATTTTTATGATATAAATCGTTCCCTGACATTGCTCCCCTGACCACCCTCAGGCTGTACTCTACGAAGTCGGACTGAAGCCTCTGCTTAGAACCTCAAACCTGGGCTTAACTGATCCTCCGCTGCCGGTCGCTATTAAAACATAATAAAAAAACAATTAATTCTGAAAGTTAATGGTACGAGACGTATCATGTTGAGTTATTTAAAACTCGTTGCTTCATCTTATGCTGTATTCTTTATTACCTTTTAGGAGAGGCTTTGGGTTCTCAAACGGTCGTAACTTTAATCTTGAGTAATAATAGATGATTTGGAGTGAGTTTAAAAGCAACGCTGATTCTTATACAGCAGGTTAAGTGTGGTTTTTTGTTTGGAAATTGAGGTGAATTATCAAAACGTTAATCGATATTTTCTGCTGTATCATTAAGCAATGCTCAAAAGCCATTATTTACAAATCAAACCCGCTGCGTTGCACTAAAAAATAATATAAGAAACAGCCCCAGTCAATCGTGATGATAATTGTTGCAATAATTTGCGGTTGCTTTAATTGTAGTGGATTTAATCTAAGCGTGGATCGACCGCTGTGTGTAATGGTTGGCACTAATTGCATAATAATCTACTATTGGATGAAGGACTTTTCATGATATTTGATTACTATGGTTAATCATCTTCATATTTACTTATGATTTTTAAGTGTTTGTACAGCAGCTTTAAATTTTATTCAACACTGACGGTATCATTTAAAAAAGAAGCAAAAATATTTTGAATCCTAAAATATACATTTTTTCAGTTGTATTATGAAATACAGTGATTTTTGAAGGGTATTTTCTAATAAAACTAGTAAAAACGATTTAAGCTGTTCAATAGAGCCAGAAGTCGATGAGCCGAAATCATCGTTTTGATTTAAAATAAACATTTGAAAATGTCTGCAAACAACGGTGATAATTTTTAAAAAATTGTTGAATATAGTAAGGTTAACAGCACCATGTCTGGCAATTGAGCGCAACACTAATCTTATGATCTAATGGCAGTAAAATTTGATAGATTTTCATATTTTATATCATCAAATTGCTATTCCAAAAACGCTTTACAATTTCTCTATTACTGTAAGTCTGAACAGACATACGGAGGAGTCAAAAACTTTCAAAGTTTTTATGATATAACGATTGTAATCTAAAACATATTTGGATTTCCTTACACGATGTCTTGCTGCGTAGTAAAATAGTTAAAAGTTGACTATTGTTTGTTTAAAGAGTCATTAATAATTTATGTTTTCATAATTAAGCATATTTTACTGATTGCAGTTATAAAATGTAATGTAATATATGTACTATCATTTTATAATATATTTACTAACATTTTATGATTCATTTCGCACATGTCTTCACATATTATTTTTTTTTAGTTATATTGTATCATTATTATATGTGGTAATAATTACTTTTAAAATTACCTGAAATAAATACTCTTATTATTTTTCTTCTACCATGTACATCTGCGTAGCAGTTTGTAACAATAAACGATTTTTTTTGATATAATAATGAAAATAGGTGAAGGAGCAAAAATTTTGTAATCATTTCACACAATTTAGTCGTTAATTATCTTCGGTATAATTTGAAAAGTGATTGGTACAAGAAATTGATTGATTATTTTCTTACGCCGAATTTTAATTAGAATTCTCACACCCAAAGGAAATCAGTTTTAAAAAAGGTGTCGTTAATCTAATCACCTATTTTTTCGCAACTTATCAAAATTTTCCTCCATTTATAATTATATTTTTAGTATGGTTACCACTTTGTCAGTTTTGTAATAAAGCGTAAAGTTTAAATCGTCGGTGAGACGTATCAGTTTTAATATATATATTTACATAATTTTATTTTGAAGCAACGGCACTTCTTATTTTCATATTAGACCAAAATGAAAAAAATAACACTTCTTTGAAAATGTAGTTGTTTTAAATGTATAATTAAATTTGTCTGATTTTTCATTGAATAAATTAGTTACACGCTGAAACAAGACAAGCACGCGTGCTGGAAAATTTCAATTTCAATGGAAATAAATTAATTTAACATCACGACTTTAGGCCGTTAAAATTTATCACTGTCGCTTATTAGAGCGAATGTTTAAATTCCGCTTACACTATTTACATAAGTCTGGAATCTAAACTGGCAACTATTTATCATAATTATGGCGCAGGCACGAAGATAATTGGATTATAAAAAACGCAAGCGTGAAATCAAATGTTGCCATTCGTATTAAAAATAAGAGGGTTTTAAATTCACCGGAGCTTTTTTCAGGTTTAAAAATTTGTACGGAGGAATTTTACTGAAGAAATAAAATGTAATTTTATTAAATATTTCATAATGATCATATTTATATTTTTGTTGCTTCAGATTACTGGTTTCGACTGTTACATTTCTTGTCGGCATAAAACGAAAATACGCTGTGTACAGCTCCGAAGATAAAATATTGACGCACATGTTCTCCTCGTTGCGCCGCCGGGGGTGTTTTGCATACATTTGATAGCGCATGGTAATTTTTATTTCGGATCCAGACGTCGTTAACTCTATGCAGATGTGACCTACTTCCGCTCTGCAGCGGACACCCTGCGAGTTGCTTGAACTTCATACACTGCTGCATACTTTACTTTAGAACAGTGGCTCTCAAACTCTTTTGGCCCATAGACCCCCTTTCATAGTCAAAACTTGCCTACGGACCCTGGGTGAAAAACTACATAAATTCATATTATAGACCAGTTAGTGCAAGTATCGATTCTATTGACTCACCTAGGACGTAAAAATCGCTAATAATGTATTCATTGTTATTTATTTTAACCCCCAAAATTAAGACCCCCTGACATTGTTAAGGGACCCCCAAATCGGTTTTAATTTTCTAGGGACCCCCTGAATGATCCCAGGGACCCCCCGGGGTCCGTAGGGACCACTTTGAGAAGCACTGCTTTAGAATGTGCAGAATAATAAAAAAATGGATTCGACTTCTTTGTGGAGCGGTGGATAGCAGGTATGCTTTTAATCTTAAGCTTTAAATCTCAAAACCGCTCATTTGTTTCATAATTCCTTCGTTTTCAGGAACACGGGAATAATTAAAAGACACACGCGTGCTCTGGCCGCCTGCTTCGTGTCGATCGAGGGCTGGAGCAGCGGGTGTTTTTTGCTTATCATAAACTTAAAGGTATAAAGGTATCTCTAATAAATACAAGGCAGCAGCTGTTCCATACAGCAGTCGTTTTTTGTGTACCAAGTTTATACTCAAATGAAGCAATTAACTTTGCTGGGTTGTTTTTAAGGCAAATGCTGGTTTCATGTTGTTATCTGTATAAAGAATCAAGAATACCATACTTGTCTCTTAATTATTCCAATTGCTGGCTTCTCTTACAGCCTGGTTATATATCTGGTTATTGCCTGCAAGAGAAGCTAGTAAAGACGTTGCTACGTAAACTTGAATGATGTCCCTTTTTGATTTTCCCAGAAGTTTATGTAGTTTTACGAATGTAAAATACTGTTGTTTTAATCAAAGCGTTTTACGAACTAATAGATCCTTGTTTTATTTTTTTGACTCTTGGCGGATAGTTAATTGGTTCGACTCGTTGCGTCGTCGTTTCTACCAACAAAAAAAAAATGCACTGATATTAAAGATATATAAAAATATATCTGCGAAGGTCAAAGTTGTTTTTTTTTAGTATAATTTAAATGTAATGAGTTCCTCTGTAGAGTTGTTCATATAAATATTTTTAATAAATAAATATGTATTTATTATTCCACAGCTGAAAGCAATATATAATTATGCTTCAGATTCCTGATATCGTGCAACTGAAACACTCCAAATCACGTGCAAAGTAGAAAAACCTGTAATTTACACGGCTCCACGCTTTCGTGAAAAATTTTAATCTACATAAATAGTACTGAAGACAGCAAAAACCATCGAATGCTTTGTGCCTGTAGTGATAACTCTACGTAAAGTGTACCTTGCGTGTAGCATGCACTGGATTCAGAAGCTCTTCAAACTGTTACAGCTCATCCACACACTTGCCAGAAGATGCTTCCCTAGTGTTTGAGTGTAGACAGTAAACATACCTTGCTTTTACTAGGTATATATATTAGGGTGTCCCTTATATGACCAAAAAATTTTTTTTTTCAAATTTCGAAATGGGTACCCTCTACTTTTTTTAGTAATGCTATAAGAGTCTTAAATATAAAATTTCATCTTTCTAGCATAATTGCAACCAGTGCCGACCGAGCTTCAAAGTTTAGTAAAAAACGTGTTTTGTCTTGATATTTCGGTCTGGTATAAAATCATTATAAATGCAATAAATTAAGTAAATAATAGTAAAAATTCAATTAGATGAACATTAATCTTTAATCAAAAACATCTACTATAATAATAGCCATTGTGTGTTTATTTGTATGTTTGTATGTATGTTTCATTTTTCCGTTCTGTATAGAATATCTTAAAAGATACAACGCTGATTTTTTGCACATAAGTTAAGTAAATTTTTCCGCAGCTATGTGCCGAATTTCAAGACGATAGGATAATATTTTCATTCATAAACTTTAAAATATGCTTTAGCTAAACTTTAATTATATAATTCACTTCTTCGCCGCGAGATGTCGTTCACCATCAAATTCGTCATTTTGTGACGGGCTACATTACTAGTAAAGTAATAACAATCAGCCAGGGTAACTTTTTTTTAGAGTTGTTTTTTTACAGTCCGGATACAATTTTCTATGTTCCTGGACACAGCGCAGCAAGAACTGTTTTTGTTCTTCTTCAGCCGTGATAAGTCCGTTAAAATCTTGCATCATTTTAACAGCCCTTTCAGCAGTATCATTCACAACTCTCAAATAACTTATTTTTCTTTTAGCTTCCAGAAAAGCAGCATTATTATTCCAGGAAGATACATCTTCCTTTAGAAAACTGTCGTCGATCTGCAGTCGTGATAAAAATTGTTTGCTCTTTTCCGATACGAAATTATCCAGTGTTTTGCCTGGAAAAAAAAGGAAAATAAGATAAATAACAAATAAATCTACAACAATTTAAATATATCACAAAAAGTCAATTAAACTTACCAAACAACCTTTGGGGCAGTTCTTCCTTTGACGGGTCATAGCGTTTGCTAAAATCTGAGGTTTTGTCCCGGTTGAAGTTGGCAATCATTTTCTTTTTAGTTTGGTTATCAACTTCATCATCAAACAGTGATAGAATAACTGTCTCTTCACATAAATACCACAAGTGATGGCTAAACTTGCTTATAGAAGCATTAGAAATTGTTGCGTCAACTTTTTCGTACTCTTTTAACATCTTCAAGAAGCGCAAATCTTGGTTAGGTGCTTTGATCGCCACTGTACATTCGAGCCAAGGTTTAACATACAACACCACGACAAATAAGCAAACATCTTGTAGAGCCTTTTTGTCCTTCGCAGTTATTCTGCATTGTGACTGAAGTGAACATATTTTTAAAGAATAGATCGCTCTCGCCATCCAGCGAGCCTGATGCATTGCTCCGGGGGGCCTTAGTTTTAATTTTTCCTCTGTGTCTCCTCCCAAAAATATTACGCACAGTTCGACCAATTCGCGGTAGTCATCTCTTACATAAACTTTGTCTAATTCTGCCTTATAAAATATTAACAAAGCTTGAATGTCTGTCTCGGCAACACGTTGTTTTACGAAATTAAGAGATGGTTCAATGTTACTAGCGTCGATGTTTTTCCAATTTTCTCTGAACTTTTTAAACATTGGAATATCTGGGCTACTAGTAATTTGCTTAATTTTGCTTTCAAAGACAGCTTTTAGGACCAATTCATAAACATGATGACGACAGGCGAAAAGCAGCAATTCTCTTCCTAAAGTTTGCTTCAAAATAGCACAAGCTCCATTGAAACGGCCAGTATTGGAAGCTGTTGTGTCGCAGCACATTATTTGTACTTTATCGTGAAGGTTCTAGTCAAAGAGAGCTGTTGAGACAGCCTTAGCTTGATGTTTTTCAGAAGAATGTTCTAGTTTCGGCACTGCAAGAAGCTGTTCCTTATCGTCAAACGAAGCAATAACTGGCAAGCGTTCTTCTTTAGAACTTCGTACATCTAACCCGGGTAATAGTTTTCCATCCCAATGGACTGTGACTACGTCGGGTACATTACTTCCAAAGAAGTCAGATTTTATTGCTTCTGCCCTTGATTTTCTAGTTTCAGCAGCTAGTGGTTATCTTTGTCTTACAACCCTTTCCTCTTCTTCCAATCGTCGTTGTTTAGATCTATCTTCTTTTTCCGACAATTTTTTATCAACACCACCTAAGCATCCTGGTCGATCTGGCTCTCTCTGTTTCATTAAAAATAATTTATCTTACTCTATTTTCATTCTCTCAAAAGCATCAGCATGTGCAATATCAAACAAATTATCAAGATCAATTTTGAAATTGTTCTCACGGCTCTTGAACGTAACCTGAGTTTTCTTACAATTTTTTTTGCTACTCTCTCCAAACATGATATAAATCAACAAGTTTCTTCACGCAGTTAGGATATGCCCTTGTTGGAATTCTTGCTTTTTCCCAATATATGATGCACTCCCTAATCACAAGATTTGCACTTTCACTAACAATCAGTTTAACCTCGCGAATATTGTAAAATAGGACCGAGGGAATTTGTCGATTAGATGGTAATTTTGCACCATTTATTTGATATCTAGGCAAACCGATAAGGAAATTATTTTGTTTATCACTCCGTAATTCCACCGACATGTTAACGCACTAAACAATGGAGCACTACTAATCTCAAAAATCACGTATGAAATGACAAATAAAACATGCAGTTACAAGTCACAGCGCAGTACTTACGCAACTTGTATGGACAAGTTAAAATCGCAAGTCGGCACGGGTTACCGTTTATAAATCGAACTAATATTTTTTTCTAGACAATATAGGGTTATTACTAAACTTTTAAGAAGGTACGCGTAAAAAAATATTGAACTTGAATTTTAAGGGACACCCTAATATATATACTTTACTTTGGTTTTAAATTAAAATGAACTTATGCTATATTTCTTATTTACCATCATCGGCATCGTATTCGGGGCATATTACTTAAAATGAGAATCGAATGCAAACCACTATGCAGCATAATATGTGTTACATCCTAAGATCATTTTATAATAACAACTGCCAAAACCTACAAACACATTTACCATACTTATTCAGTGCTGTCTTTAATTCTCATAAATACACGACGGCAACAAAACCCTATAGAATTGATACTGTAACAAATGAGTAATCAATTTGATATATCGATTGTGTGTGGGTAGTTCTCAGATTATTAATATCATTACAATTGTCTAGAATCTCCGCGATAAGTCACGTTCGTGGGAACTCCTTAGAGTAAAAAAAAAACCTTCATCAAATAAATCGTTTTTCGTTTCACTCGACGAGCATTTCCTGAGATAGTCATCTGTGATAAATTATATCATAAAAGTATACTTAATAGCATCGTATTTGAGATAATAAAAGATATCATGCTCTATATTTTGAAATTTTTCGCTATCATTGATAAAAAAAAAATAATTCTTGGTATAAATCATTATTGAATATAAATGAGAGGTACGCTTTTTTTTCACTGATATAACTCGTTTAATTTCCGCTGTAGTTGTCTGCAGAATTTTAATAGAATTTAGTGAACTGCAGAGAACACGCAGTGAATATAAATATTTTAATACCTTGTATTTTAAAAAAAACATATATTTAAAGGTAAAAAGTATATTTAAATAACGAGTTGTGCTTCATTTTGTTTCTGTTTCCTTTGCAATGCGAATGACATTGCCAAATTTGTTTTTATTTTGAAAGAGTAAGATATTACATTTTAATATATGCAAGAGGTCGCAATTAAAACATATCAAAAACAGAAAACACATTGATTATATTGATTCTTATAAATTTTTTCCCCGTGATCATATATTTTCTAGATATACAATAAAATTACAATTTTAATTCATGTTTCATATGGGTTTAAAATAATCATCATAGAATGGTACTAAAATCTTCAAAACATTATGCAAATGTATGGAAAAGACATGGCAAATGTATCATACCTGAAATAGTGAATGGTGTTTAAAAAAATATTTGAATTGTGAAAATGATTAAAAGAGGAAGCTATATGATAAATTTATTTTATTAATCTGCATTGCCAATTGACTGCAAACTGGGAATAGCAACCATATTGTTTTGTTAATAAATTCTGAATGAGCCTATTGCCTTTCAGTAAGAAGATATGGGATTTTTTTTTAGTATGGGGGTTCGTTCGTAGAACCTTTGACTTTCGACTCAAAGTTCCTCGGATCGATAACCGCCTTGACAGACAAATCACCAGTTAATATAATTTTGCCAAAATAGTTTACTAAACACGCCAAATTTTAATATTTCCATACAAAGTTATTTAAAAAAAATTATAAATAATGTATATTAGGTAGTATGATATAAATAAAGAATTCAATGCGACAAAATTTATATTTTAAATTGCTTTTTTAATTAAATAAGGATAAACTTCTTTTTCAAAAACGCAATTTTATACATTAACGCATATTTTAAGTTTTTTCAATAAATTATATTTTAATTCATTTAAAAAAAACTACGAATGTATCTGATAATTTTTCTTGCACGTAAGACCACCAAAGTCGCTTTTTTTACGATTTCCTTAATATCAAAAAGTGACAGATGTGTTTTTTTTTTATAATCGATACATAAAGTAGTTAAACTCATGTATATTTTTTTAACCGAGCGACCTCGATCAAAAGCTTCATATTAGTAATTTTAACTGTTATGTTAATGAAATATCTTTTATACAGTTTTTAGTTCGCCTTGAATTGTAAACTTCACATCAACTACGCTTTACAAGCTCTCAATAAAAAGTTACCTGCTATTCATTGTTACAATGTCAACATGTGACAGGTAAAAAGTAAATTGCTTCACCATTGACAGCGTAATTCAAATTTCAAACTGTGGTTATTAAATTTTAATCAAACTTAAATTATTTTTATGATACTTTTGCGTAGTTTTTATGAGCCGACATAAAAAAATTCCACAAAATATTTGATGTGTATTTTTTAGTTATTTGGATTTGAGATTTAATAGAAACAGCTGTATTTTGCTATTTATTTAAGCTTCATATTTAATTTTAATCGGGTGTTTAGTTAACATTTCAAAAAAATGTTAAAATATTTTTCTACGCTTCGATTGCTTGGCCACCGTCTCGGGTTCAAGTGTAGGTTGAGTAAAAAAATATTTAGCTTTTATATCTCTGTTTAACTTACAAATTGTTATTTTCAATAGATTTTTTATAATAATATACTATGCGATACGTGGCTTAAATTATCTTTGAATGTTTTTACTTCTTCTACTGCAGCCTCAGCCAAATCCACTAGTGATTTATGTAAACTTTGACTTAGCAAGGTAACTTTCCTGGTGGCATTCATTACTTTGAGAGGTGCGCTCATTTATTGTGTTTAAATTAAAATAAATCATATTTGATCTAGAAGCCTAATTCCCTGAAAATAGTCTGACTAACCCCGTACCAAGAAAAATTAGAATGAATCATAATATATTACCCGCAACTACTAGAACCTATAAACACTATAAATCATGACATGCATCTTACAACATAATAATCCTTCGATATCGATACGCTGATTATTCAATATCTATTCTAGTACCAACTCAGTGTCATTTGCTCTATATTAGACATGACCAAATCAACTCATTCTTCCGTTTCCGATTAAATGAGAAGCCATAATTAAAAGCGTTGCCAATTTAATGAGCAAAAAAACCCAGACAACGTTCGCTTTTTACCGCGGCGTAGATTTGATCAATTCGATTCGAAAATATTTTTTACACAAAGGCTGTTTTTAAAACAAGATGGCCATGTCCTGATTGTCGATCCATGCGTCACTAACCACTAGAAATAAGTTCTATTCCTTACATAGCTCCAGCATTGTGTTCCGAATTTTAGAACGTGATTATTGTCGATTTCCCTTTTGGACACAATGCCACTCATAGACGTGATTCGATTTTTTTACCCCGTCGAATTTTTTCGTCTATCATTGGAAGCCCATTGAGAGTTGATTTCAGATTGAGTGCGCATTGTTCTCGCTTTTTCGTGTTATTTTTTGTATTCAACCCCTTGAGGCCGCACCTCGGTCCCGTGTCGAATCCAAATCGATTGAAAACTACACGAGTGGTGCTGCTGGGATCATTTTTGAAAGACTTTTCTGTTAAATTGAATTCCGTTTCTGGTAAATTAATTATATAGAAGTCTGGCTCGATATTTCGACGTGGCGTTTTCAAGAGTTCTATTGTTAGGTAGGAATTATATATATATATATATATATATATATATATATATATATATATATATATAAACTCATTTTATTTTATAATAACAACATAACTTAAATCATTTTCATAAACACCGTAATCAGGCCCGTACTAGATCCACCCCATCATTATACACAAACTTATGGGAAAGTGAAAAAGTTTAAATGACTTCAATTTAATTTACCAAAAAATAGCTTTCATCCTACGTTTTTGAATGATAAATAATATTTTTTATTCATCCATAAATTTTTTTATGTAAACTGAATATTATATATTTAACTATATTTCAAGGCAACGTTTAAATTATAGTACGGCAGACTAAATTTTTTTAACTTTGATTAAAAATTATAAAAATATTAAAGGTGAAGTTTATTTATAAATGAAGTTTTACTTTGATGTGATTTATATTTTAATTATCAACAAAACAAACGGTTATAGAGAATTTACCTGTCGTCATAAAGTGTGGAATTTGAATGAATTTTTTTCCAAATAGTTTTTAACCGAAATACAGACAGGCTTATATTTAACATGTTACGCATGATTGTAACAATCATACATTTTGGTCTGGGTGGAAAAATAATATTGGACAATTATTTTATAACTGAAAGCTGTAATTTAAATTTTATTTTTATATTAATCTCAAAAACGATTCAGAGTGTATTAAATTAAATAAATTTGATATTTTTTTAGAAAAAAATATAAAACTGAATGGCATAATATGGCATTTTAAAAAACAGGTATCATGTTACCGCTAAGCGTCAGCGCCAACGCCGAGGCCAGGACAGGACCGGCTGGGATGTAATCCACAAGAAGAGCGCCCCCCGTGAACCCCCTGAACCCCCCTGCACCCCCCTGCACCCTCCTGCACCCCCCTAGACCCCCCTGCACCCTCCTGCACCCCCCTGGAACCTATGTGCTGCCCCTACAATGGCCACGAGCCGGCTTTGTGCTGCAGCCTCTCCTCAGCGTTCAGCGTGCGGTTCTTTTGACTGGACCGTGACCGCGACTGAAGGGATGCGCATCGCGGAACAGATACTGCTACCCTGGGATGCGATACCTGAAGATGTTTCATGATATATACAGTAATGTTATATCATATCGTATCCTGCATATTTAATGCAATGAAGCATATTCTGCATAACCAATAAAGATTGAATATGATAAATCCACATCATGATCATCAGCAACTAACTTACCTGCCTCTTCCGTTTGCGGCCATCTACTTGTACAGTCTGACGTCATTTAGACTATCTACACTTGGATAAACCAAAGAAAGATTGCTCTGCAGCAAACGTTCTAGGAATTCGTATGTCGTGCAAAGCAAGTAAATACTCCTACAATATTTATGAATATACTAAAACAGGCCCCACAGACGACGACGTTAATATTTTGTCCTCGCAATAAATGCATGTATTTATCAATGAGGCATGTTGGAATAAACGGATGTAAATTTATAAAAAGTATTTATATTTAAACGTTTTTATTTTTTGCTTTCGCTATTCACGACCCGTCTATAATTTAATCTACAAATAAAATATTAATATCTGAGTTTTATTTGTTTTTCCTTTTTTTTGTCAAATGCAAACGTAATCTTTTCATATTCTCTAAACAGTTGGTATCTGCCACAAACTATAAAAGAGTAATATAAAAATTAAAAAAAATAGCACACTACTTAATTTAACTAGCGGAATTTGAAAACATTTGATCTATTATTTTGATACATATGAAAAAAATGAATATGATGTCTGACGCGACATGTCCTAAAAGTATAAAATATAAACTTATTAAATTGAATAAAAATTCTTTAAATGCGAGTATAAAACGGTTCAAATGAATTAATATTTTTTTTAGAATGCATACAGCTCACAAAAGAAAACAAATAAAAATGTACTTAAATAAATTATTTTATTCGTTTAACAGTTTTGGAAACACTGTTAAGAAATCTCTTGACTGCATCCTTTGATTCGGTCCAATCAAAACAATACGTGCTTCCTTCCCAGGGGGGACAATGGGCCGGCAACGGAGGTTCCCAAACCCTTTGTTACGTTTCCAATGAGATTGAAACATTTCCGATTGTTCCAGGCCCGCCCGAATGAAGCCTTAAAGATTAAAAATCACTTATGCCCGGAGGCTCTCATGGGCGCTTATGTTTAATACATGCCCTCTGCGGAACATTGGCGTACGATTCATTTGTATAAAAATGGCGTGCACTCTAGACACACACATATATATACATATATATAAAAATATATATATGAAATTTATGAACTAGGTTGAGCGTGTCAATTTTGCGGATATCACGTTAGTGAATATTTGAATTTTTAATTTTTAAAGAACATTTTCTTACAGTCTCATGAAGCAGTACACATGATTCGTGCTTCGTAAAAACCTAAAAAAATTATAAAGTATATTTTCTTCAATTATAATAAATCATGATTTCCGCATAAAACATTATTTAAAAATAATATTAATTATTTTTTTGTAGCGACTGGTTGGCAAGCCCTGGCGTCTCGGCGTATTTTATCACTTAGCTTGCAGTATGCGTCGCATGCGAATTATAAACTTTATTATTATTTAAACAACAATAACTCATATTTCTGTGCATTTACGTCAGCACTTACATTTCACATCGGATATTTCTCAAGGAATTATTTTTTCTGCTAAATGTTATGCAAAGCAGTCATTTATTATACTTTCAACAATGTTTTATACAAATGCTATTGCATATATAATGCATGCAAAAGCAATAATATTTTATTCATACAATCGACTAAATTAAAAAAGCAAACCACAAACGCGATGAAAGCAAAAAAATAATTATCATTTGTTATTTGAGAATAGTACGTATTGTTCAGTAATTCAGTTTTCATATAGATTTTGGCAGGAATTATAACTAGATGATTTCTTGAGTGTTATGCCGCTTATTGGTTTTTCTCGCCCAAACTTTAAACCATTATGCATTTATTATTAAAAATTTCATAGAGTTAAAATAAAGAAATTACTAAAAATATAACAGAACAACTGATGAGTATCCGGCATGTCCATAAACGATAAGACTGACCGTTAAATATTCATAAATTGCATATTACTATATTGCTTCGTTTTATTACTTGCTGTTGTATATGAGTGCACGCTGGTAGCTAATGCGTGATAACAATTTAAACCCCGAATGAAAGGCTTGGAATTAAGATTTATTGTTTGTGCTCACTGAAAGAACAAGATGATACACGTGTTATTTATATGCTCAACCTCGTTCACAAAGATAATACGTAATCGTGCAAAATTATTATAAGTGCTTCACAATGTGTGCTGCAAAATAATTATCGAGCATCGATTGTTAGGGAAATTAAACCTTTTCGTTTCATGGGCGTTAGACATCAGCCTGGCATAGAAGAAGCTTCCTTACCTGCTACTTTGCCCCAGCCCTGGCAACCAGTATTCACAGGAGACGTGCCTTCCATTGTGCCTTTGCCCTTTGAGGGCCGGCCAGGAACGGGTCTGTTCGAGGTCTTGTTCCGCTCTGGCCGAGATTCTTTTTGTCCGCTGAAAATATGAAACGTAAATTTTTGAAACAATGAACAATGGAGCTGCGCTGAATAATCGAAAATTTAAATTTATGTCTGTAAATTATTGTACGTTGTCTGCTGGACGGATATAACAGATAATTGATCAGTTTTAAACTATTAATTTGAATGTAAAGTCATAACCATTAAATCATATTAGTTGTTTTATTTTTATTTTTTTTAACTCACGGTCACTCTGTTAACAGATTTCTTGTGTGTTGTGCCGCATTGTAATATAAATCATTCTTTTCGTGCTAATGAAAGGTCCAAGTAATTAAGGATCCACCGAAAATGTAGTTGTAATGCTGAATAGTTTAAACAATATTGTAGACCCCAAGACGTGCTGGAGGCATAACAAGAATATTGAAGCAGTACTTATTTTTCTGCAATATTTGTTTATCTGCTAAAGAGCAATTAAAAATGCTGTTTCTTATAAATCGACGCTGCAATATCGCAACTATAATATTTTATCGTACTATGCATAGTTAATAACTATACCCACTTTTATTAAAATGGAATATGTAGTCATAGTTTAAGTAGACCCGTTTTTATTTATTTACAAAAAAGCAATGTCTATTGGAAATGAGCTCCAATGTTGAAGAAGCATACAAACCTAAATAAAAATATTTCAGATTAAGAAATTACTGCTACGGCTGCTTCATTTGTGGCACAATCTTCTTGGACATGCTTCTATCGCCTTTCGAAGTATGAATGATCAGTTTAAGCTTCTCAGCATGATATAGTGCCAACTCATTTCCTGGATAGGTTAGGAAACTACGTCATTCATGTGCAGTCTGAGACTCGTGTCGTTTTGATCTCGTAATCAATCATAAAATAATACATTATCAATTATGATTAATTGTTATTAAAATACCAATTATGACTCATTTACAATACCAATGTACATAATAATTACAGTAAACAATAGGCCACACACTACAATGCAAAGATTAATTGAAAAACACTCCATTTTAATCTAAAGAGATTTTTCAATGCCCACATAAATTTGAAAAATAAATATCATGCATTGTTTTGAATACAGTATTCCTGGCGGCTTTAAAACAATTTAAATTTTAAATGAAATATTATGGGGCATAACCATAAACTAGTGTTTTAAAATAAATCACCCAGTATTTTGGTGTATTCAGAAATATTTACAAACCTTTATAGCGATCGCCGTGGGGGCACGGCCTACCTATTCGTGACCCGATGGCTGTTTAAAATTGGCGGTGTAGTTTAATTAAATTTTAAGGTGAGTTGTGGGACATTCGAAATAATACACCGGCGGTGATATTGAAACCCAAAACCAGACTCTTCGCGGCCAGGTGACAAAACCGCCACTCGTAACATGATACCTCCCAAAGCCGAAGCGTATTAGGTATACGATGTTTTATAATTAGTGATGGACAAAATCGATAATGATTAAAAATGAATAATAATACTCTTGAATACACTTAGAGCGGTGGATCCAAGTTTCAATCTATAAACGAGATTCACTTATTTATAAAAAAATATGCAGGTAGTACGAAAAAATGTTTTTTTCAAATAGCTGCTATCGAGTTTCCTTCAAACGTTATTTAAACACCACACGTGCCTAAAATAATGCATGCATACTTCGTTTTAACAAAGCACTATTAAGACACGTGTACACTGCTCCATGACGTGTCCGCATCGCAAAGCGTTTGTTTAGTCTACCGCATGCCGCATGCATGAAACTAATCAGGAATTTTAATATTAATAAAACCTTCTTCTATCGCCGGCGAAGTCAATATGACAAATGATCTCCAAGGGTAAGTCAATATACAAGTGATTCTAAGCGTGGTAAAAAATATTTATTATCAGGAAAAAATCAACATATTCCCGAAATCCATTGAATTCATTGTTACTTTGGCACTAAAAACAAACCAAGCTTCTTTTGTATAGTTTAAACATTGACCACTGTAATTGCTGGGAAATTCCTTATAAGATTGTGAGATCATAGAATCGACACGTCACGTCATGGCAAACGCCATGTTTATTTTAATAGAATGATCACAAATTTGTGAGATTTTGGGAAGAAACGTATAATTATGTGTTATGTATACATAATATTATTGAAAACTCTGTAACAAGTTTGGAACCTCGCTGTATGTTTTTTTTTTAATTTAGACTTGGCTTCAATTGAATGACGTCATCGATAAGAATTGGAAGAACAGCAATAACGGCGTTACATGTAATGTGATTCTCATCAACATTGTCGGCATGCGATGGGTACGTTTCAGATAACAGAATACAATCTTTTGATAATAAAATCCTATACACGTTACACGAGTGATGGATTGACAGTATACATATTGTGCCAAGAGTCTACTTGGTTCAATATAGATAATAAATGTTGAATTACTAAATAGTGTTAAAAAAAATTCCGAATATTAAGTATAAACACAATTTACTATCATGATAACTAAACAAGTATTTTTAATTGATTTGCTAAAAAAAAATATGTATAAGGGTGACATTTTTACACTCACATATATCTTTATTCTTCGTTTTAAAAATATACATATTGTTGTTAAACGTTCAATTCAGAACCAAGGAAAATAATACACGAAAGAATTTTTATCGTCGTTTCATGTGTGAATCGATTGCTTATTCATAAAGCCTGTATGGAAAAAAAGGCATATTTACATATATTTGTTAATTGGGTAAAATATTATATATATTAAGTTCATTGTCATGATGTTGTCAAGCAACAAAAAAAAACACTTGGTGAACGGAAACTTTTATGTAAATATATCTTGTTGATATTTTAAGACTCATCGGTGAATCAGTGTAGTATCAGTGGGCGGTGTAGTTTTCAACGACATTTCGGCGAGGTCGCGTGTGACATCTTCAGGGTTATGTATGGGAAGCCAGGACTAAGCGATAAAAAGTTATGTCTCACGTTACTTGCGGCGAGTCGTTAGTTACACTCGAGCACTTGAGTGTGAGAAAGTTGAAAGTGTGTGAGTAAAAAAAAATATATATATATATGTATGAATTTTTTTTGAGAACACGTCTGCGTTGTTTTAAATTTGTAAAGATGTATTTAAATGGTTTATGTGTAATCAATATCTTAATACAACATAGTTATAATTGAAAGTCACTATATTTAGATATCAGTTATATTTATTACACGGTTATCGGAAAAAAAAACCTTGTAAACCGAATATTATGTAAAATTTATTGATTATCGTGAATTAATTAATATTCACAATATTCAATACCTTATAATTCAATAGCAAAAGTAATGAAATCCATGTACGCTTCTACCAAAGTACTCCCCACAACCTTCTTCAGGATCAGGGAATAGCCACATACCCCATTGTAAGTATATTTTAGACCATAGGTGGCCAACCCATGGCCAACCATGCCCGCGGGCCATATTATTTATATATTTATTTTTGGCCCGCGAAGCATATGCAAACATTTTTTTTTATTGTATATAAAACCACCAATAGAATATTCCATTGAGCGTAGTTCGTATAATATCATATATATATGGAAGTAACCCAGTCTCATCTCAATCTATCTCACAGTCAATCTCATTTCATTGATTTGTCCCGGCAGCTGAAAAAGGCTGGCCACCCATGTTTTAGACGCTTTTAAATTTCTGAAAATGATGATGTATAATATTTTTTATCTCCTCGATACCCAGTTCCCCCCTTTCAGATGAATCCGAGGCCCTGAAAGATTGCGTATAACCACCATAATCAGTCAAACTCGGACGTGGCCCCGTTCACGTCAGCCGCACTTACCCGCAGGTAAGCTCCTCCTCGAGAGCCTCCCGGGGCTCTGCATCGCGTGACGGTCGCTGAAAAAAAGACGAACAGAGCCTCCATCGTGACGGTCTAGAATAATACATGCTATGTTTATACTCGTGATTAATTCAGATGCCGTGTACTTAATTTTCGATACACAATCAATGGCAGGTAACATTATTCGATAGCCATTATTTTTATTTTCAAAATGTATAATACATTTTTCTTTTGAAATCGCGTGTAACTTTTTGAATATATTTTTCTTTACAGTTATGCCGAAACGTTACGTTGCACATATATCAGGCTTCAAGAAACCTGTTATAAAAAATAACTACAAACACGTCGTCCTGTATACAGTCTGTTTATTGTTGCATTATTGAATAAACGACTTTGCTTTTAGTTAACATAAATGCATGCCATGCTTATTATCGTTATTATCTACTGATGACCAATTGAATTTTTTAAATAAAAATATATTATTGTTGGATGTTTATTGCTGTTTTTAGTATTTGGTATCTGATGATTACTAAGCGGGAATTATAAATATCTACACGTACCGTGTTCCAGGGGTAAATAAGACGTGATGAATTTTAAAAATAAAACTGGATCAGGGCTATCGATTGTCATCTTCCGGTTGATCACAATATGAATCTGAGTCGATCGTGTAATTATTTGCAACGCGATAACCTCCACAGAAGGCCGGAAAGGTAGAAATAAACAGCTGACGTGATACGTTTAAATAATTTATTAAAAAGTAATAAAATGGCAAAAATGTGGAAATGATTGTTTAGTTATGACAATGCTTTATTCAATGACTCAGTTGAACTATTTAGAAAATCAAATAGTAGTTTCTTTGGGATTTATAATATATATACAGCAGACTTCTAAGATCAGCAGATCAAAACTAAATAATCTGGATAATTCTTTTTTTTTATATTTTCGTTACGGGGATGTTTTTGAAAAATACAAAAGGTTTGCTGTTAAGCTAGCAATGAATTAATAAAAATAATATATACTTAAATAATTTCATCTTGGTTATACGTTAAATACACGAACCGCCAATAAAAATCGCCGACCTTATTTCTCGCCCCACAGGTGGTTTTGTATTATTGAATACGAATGCCGTGTTCACGTAAGTATGTAAAAAAAATATTACCACAAGCATGTGTAAATAAATATTTGATATCTTGAAAATACACAAGGATTTATTTTATTTAATGAATATAAGATGATCGCAAATTCTTGTATGTGTACGTATATATGATATACAATATTTATTTTGTATTCTCTTGACAGACCTGGGTTTTAGGATAAAAAACATCTATGCATACTGATAACTTTGTGTGGTTGGTAACAATTCAATGATACACGAAGGGTACGTATAAATAACATAGAAAAAAGGTGCAATTGTAATCAACAATTTAATTAAACCACGTACGTATTCACAGTGCGTTGCATTGAGCGCCTTGGATCAACATGGAGATTAATAATCAACGATTGTATCTTGATTTAAGTCCATTTATATTCAGATTGGATATCTGAAGGCCCGTAGTCTCGATTTAAATTATTCAAAAATATTTTTTTTAACAAAAAAGAAAAGTACATACAAGAAAACGAGATGGCTTGTATAGTGTGAATGGACCTGATAAAAAAAATTCCAATCGATTTGTTTTATCTGTGATACACCGTATTAAAAAAAATCCACACATTTCAGCCTCAAAGGCTTTCTTCGCACTTCGAACCGAATGATAATGCCCTCAAAAGGCGAAAGTGCTTAATATATATCTAAATTACTTTGTAAACTTTGTTTTTTTTTTTAATTAATGCTATTCCAAGAAAAATAAATGAACGAAATGAATAACAATAAATTACTGTTGGTCTTTTCAGTATTTATTTTTTTTTTCATAAATTTTAATGTTCTGAAGAAAAATATAAATTAATATTTTTGGTTCTGAGTTAATCTGGATACTGAATCAAAATGAACAACCTTATACATGAGAAGTTTACAATTTACCTAAAAGCACTATCAACCCTCATAAACTCTGTCTTATACATGATTTTAAATTATCTTTTGTAGAAACAAACAGCAATGATAAAAATAATTAAATGTATGACGTACTAAGTGCTTTAAATTAAATTTATTTTAGCTCTAAATATACTTGATTCGTATTTATCCAAGTGATAAATGATGTTTTGGATATATCTTTATTATTAAATTTTTAAATCAAAAACACCTTGTTTTATTTTTAACTAGTATTTATATATATAAATATTACCCGAGAAAAACTTCATACACCAGTTCCTAGCTCAGTTATAGTATAATTTTTTTTCGATGAATTTTCTCATCGTTTCATGGGTGAATCGATTGCCTTAAAGGTGCTGCATCAACATAGCCCTGAATCTTTTATTTGCAATCGATTTATCTAATATTTTTATCCCGTCGAGCGGTCGCTCGTTTCGCAGCTGATTGGTCCGAAGCGCGGTGTTTATTTTTCCATAGAAATCAATTTAGACGTCGTGCCGCCATCGCGGTCATTAGAAATAAAACGAAATCGTGGAATATGAAATGAAAGGCGGGGTGTTTGCAGAGCGAAGGTGAGATCCGGCGAACGATTATCTCGATTGTACAGTTGTCATTCGCACAAAGAAACCTCGCTGTGGTGTATAAATACGAATCGTGTTCGTGTGCTTGCGGCGTGCTCGCTAAATTATCGTGGGCATGATTTTTTAATGTTCAAAATGTATTTACTTGTCTTTTTGTTATGTTTTTTTTTGATTCGTCACTTGAACGGGAGACATGCGAACTTTAATAATGTTAAAACGAGGTGAATGTAACCACACTACTATATAAGATTTGGAGGCAGACGAGGAATCAGTTCAATCAGTCAAGTTATTACGGTTTTTTTATATTTGCAGCGTTTACAAGTAAATCACAAAAAAATCAGTATCCAAATATATACAACCTGAACCTATTCTTCATCAAGTGTCTCTCCTCAGGTATATACTGTATATCTCTTGAACATATACCCATGCTGAACCAGTGATCATGGTTTTCTAAAGAGAAAATAGCGTAGTGGGTCCCCGAGTCCTTTTACACCGCAGTTTTATATTGGAAGGAAAAGTCTGCGTATCGTTGCTGTCCAATAGCATTATTATATAAGCTTTTCCTTGTGTTTAAATCTGATACTCCTTCTGCAGCAAACTACAGAAACAATAACAGGAGCCCTACCCACCTCGACAAGGCACTTCCAGAGCACAATCATTCCAAGTCCACTACTCCATTACCGATCCTTTACACACGCTCAGGGTACAGAATGGCAGCCATGCAAAAGCAACAGAATGGAGAAACCAAAGAGGACCTGAATTTTGAACCTTTATATTCTGTTAATTCCAGGAGACGCCAACAGAACCCTCAGTATTTTCATATGAAAGGAGGAGATAATTTTTCAGGTTGAATGTTCGTCTAAAAATAAATAAAAAAATTGAATGAAATTTATAAATGAAATATTTCAAGATTAAGATAAAATCTATTCGCTTTATATTAATAATCACTGCACTGTCACTGCTCTAATTTATCATGATACAATTTAGCGAATGCATTCGCGTGTAGTATATTTAAGGCACGATCATAAAATATCGTGTGGTTATAAATTACAGTTTCTGTGACGTTATAAATAAAATAAAATAAATAATTTTTATTATGAATTTTAATGCAGCTTTATGCACTAAGTATACTATACATAATATACAGTAGAGTATAGCCTATTTCATCACTAATGTGTTTGTTGGTAAACTTTGTTAAAAAAAATATTTTAGGGTACGCACGCCACTGTGAGAGAATATAAGTTACCAATTGTATTATACGGTGTAGGTAGATTATATCCGTATCTGTTTCTACTATAGATGGTGATTGATATGCTGTGGATTTGAATTTACGGAATAGCAATTAGCTCATGGAAACTTTGATTGGAGCTATCAATTTATGCAATGCCAAGAACTACACAAGCTAGCTGCTCGGATCTGTCAATATTAAATGTTTGTTGTTGTGCCAGATGCCAAAACAACTTTGAAATACGATGAGCCGGCTCAATCAAAGTTACTAACTATTACTTGACATACAGCGTGTTAACTTATTTATTATTAATTTATAAATGAATTAAATCGATATATCGATGCGTTCAAAGTCAATGCAAACCAGCTTCGATCAAACTCAAACAGGTGTCAGTCTGATGTCATGAGAAACTATATTTTTATTTAAACAAAACTGCTGATAATACATAAGTGCATAAAAAACAACGCATGCCCTTAAATGGATTAATGCATATGTAAACATATTTTTTTTTTATTTATCACGTAAAAAATGGATTGGACGTGATGTATTATGATGACGTCACTGTGTTATGCACGCTCAACGGCGAGTGATCGACTACGTTTTAAACAGACGTCCGGTGACGACTTTTGCTGTCATTACACATTCACACTTGATTCCAGAGCAGGTTTTCATTTGTGTGATTATTTTTAAGATTTTTCAAGAATTCGTGCTATTTGAGTCGTGACGCGTGTACGTATGAGTGATTAAAAAAAAAAATATATATATATAACCACAACACTTGGATCCAATTCTTAAGTCGCTTGCACGCTTGTCTACCAACCATGGGGTCTTAAATTTGAATCCGAAGTGACTACTTCTTCATCGTGTTTTTTTCAGCTGTAAACTTTGAAAACATCAAACCGGAAACAGTTTCGTTCAACCGACTGCCTACTTGCCTATTCTCTTGGTTCTTTATTTTCTTTAAAGCTTAGTCTTTGCATAGACTTCTCATTAAAATAATTATCCTCTTAGAAATGAGGTCTCTGATTGATTTAAAATATTTATATATGCAGCCACTTTTTCTTCCGATTTCCTAGTGAATTTCAGACCTCTGAATTTGGCTGTCACTTGCTTGTGAAATGTATATTTCATAGCTTTGATTCACTGAAGACCTTTAGTTAGTGCACATTCGCGCCTTCGCACTCGGACTATTGTTTCTGAAATCACTGTGGAGAGCGATTCTCTCGTTGGCCATTATGCAAAAGGCGTCATTGTACCATCGAGGCACTTCAGCCATTGTTGGACGGATCTGTATTGTTGTATTGTTCCAGCCGATTCCAGCACTGCTCCGACTAATAGAGGGTATTTAAAAAAGCAAAGTTCACTTAAGATTGCCTAGAAACAAGTTAGGTCGATATGAATTACGTCGGAACGCCGACTGTGTGCGTCACACGTTGTATTGTACATTGTTCCTTTGATATTTCGCTCTCGCTGTGTGCATATCTGAAAGATCATGGGCGGGTAGATGATGGATAGATAATGGCAGACTAAATAATAAATAGCAAATCGTGAAATCGATATTTCTATTAAGTGTACTGCATAATTACTGGTAATTATTACAGCGCGATGAATTTTAATTTCAGAAATGAATCTACCTGTAACATAATCTATCTTTAATGAATAAATATATATTTATATATACCATAACAATATCATAGAATTTATGTATAATGACCATACAGCCATAGTACTCAAAACTTTAAAGAATTAAGGAACAGTTACAACAATAAATGTGAATATCTTTATGGCTAGTAAATGGTGAACGCTTTTCCCTGCTATGCTCAAAATCTCCTTCGAAGCCCCTGAAAGACAAAGGCGCTTGAGATCTACAAAAAAATCGTAATCGTCTAGCTGTTAAGGTATTTGGACTGTAACCTTTAATCAGCTTTCGGCTTACAAGATGACTAATATCGATTTGGTTCGTGCTTGTTGTCAAACCTGTTATATCAGAATTAGACTCTCCGGTGCAAAGGGATTATAATATTGTTACAGAGACAGACTCAAGATACAAGATACCTACCGCGTATCTTGTGGCGTATCATATACCAGGGGTGTCCAAAACAAGCAGCATCGACCTTATATACCATAAGACCATGGAGATTTCTTATAGTACAGTTATATTTTTAAAAAATCTTAAAAGTTTTGAAATGATACTGGTATACATCTTGTTTTATTTAATTAACAGACTTATTCTATGATCTATGAACAAATCAGTCGCACACAAAAAAACGCTAAATTTATTACGATTTCTGATTAAAATATTTCATGTAACCTTTTAATCAATATAACCAACAGAATTATATTTATTCTCAGAGTTTGACAGTATAAAAACAGAAATAAAAAATAATAAAAATGTGTGCAGTTTCATCAGATTCCGATACAAGCAAAACCAAAAATTAACTGGTAAGTTGATGAGTAAATATAGACAATAAAAACTTATGCGTTGTAATCTTCGTGCCAGTGCTTAATGTAGCATCGTTTAAATTCATATATTCAATAAATTAAATGGTAAATTTTTGAAGGGTGCAAAAAACAACCCTCGAAAACAAATTATGTCAAAGCGTTGATTTCGCGCGGTGGGTTGTTGCCACCCCTATTCGCATATAATATATTGTGTCTTGTATGATATGTCTAACGATTCGGAATATTGAGTTCCGAGGCAGCTGCCTTATTGAGACCTCGATCAAGTATCAGGTTGTTCATATGAAGAAGAAACCCAACGCGACATCTGACATAGGCATCGAATATTCCAGGCTTTATTGGATACCTCGGATGTTGTATCCATTCAAACAGGTATTATTAGATATCTCGCGGAGGAGATTGTTAATCCGTAAGAAGAACCCGTAATTAATTAAAATTCACTTTATTATTATTACAATCATTGGGCTGATATTTAAGCTGTTCTAAATATATTTTTTAACTTGATGCTCTTTAGTTACTTTTGATGATTTAAATCAGTCTTGATAGATACAATGTAAAACGTTTTTTTATTTTTTGTCACATATGACATAAAAGCTAATATAAAGCCGTACATATTTTTTTATTGTGTTTTTCATACAGATTTTATGTTTTGAATTCTAGTTACAACGTAAAATTATATATATGTAAATTTTACGATAAGGAGTTTGAAGGTCTTTGTTAAAAAAGTATAAGTGTCATGCCATTTTAATGTTTATATATGATCATTTTGGATCCAACACTGAAGTCATTTTCATGATCAAATCTAATTCAAATCCATTTTTTTCATTAATTGAAAACGCTTTTAGCAAACAATCACCAAGTGAGTAACAACTTGTACCGGTGTAGCTATTTCAATTTAACATAACAGAAATGGAAAATAATCACACATTTAACTGTCCACTTAGGTATGGACATTTAATTATTGTAGATTTAAATTCAGTTTGTAGTTTAGAAATCCATTTCATATTCATTAGAACAGGTTTCATTATATTCCAAGGCACTCAGATTAAATCTAATAACTAATTATTTATATCTAGAAGCACAATAGATTTCTTAATAGTGATTTTGCTTAATATTTTGCAAAATATAACGAGTCATACGTTTATAATAGCATTAAGAATTTCTACTTATTACAAGGCAATCATTAGATTATACTCCGTTGGTTATCGCAGAATTATTGAAATGTATGCAAAGGAAACGGCTTCCATCAGTCAAATATTCCATTACATTTTCAGTTTATTATTCAAGACATCCAATACGTAAAAAAAAAGATTATTCCATTAATATAAGATATTTGTGCGTATCTAATGATAATACAACGTATATCAGATTTCGTGAGTATAAATGTCGCTTAAATCTGATTCTAAAAATTCTTCTTTATCGATTATTTTAAGTTTATTAGTTTTTGATATATATTTAATACAAAATTATTGTTTGATTAATAAGAAATATCAAATATATATTTATACTTTAAATACGATAATATCAGGCCCTTGTTGAATACTTGATGAAGAATGCGATTACTATGGGACTTTTTTATTATTTTGCAACCATTGGCATGCTGATCCCAGATTTTTTTTAGTAGCTCAAAAACTGAGTATAACCGCATTACCACTAAATTCTTCTTACTATTGGCTTTCTTGTTATTTTGCTTGCGACTTTCTACTCCAAAAGAGTAGTACAGTTGTAGATTTGAACAAATAAAAACGTACCAGTTGCACAAAATAGAGTTATAAAGTCGTCAGGATGATTCTTAAAGTAAGCATTTCAACCGACAAAAGAAATCACCGGACACCAGAGACAGTCCATTGCCTGGCGAAATCGTGTCATTTAATTAATTTAATTGTCACTTTATTTTTCTATGTCGAAAGTTGATTTTTTTACAGAGTATTGAAAAAACTATATTTTGTATTTATCTTTTTTTTATTATTAAATTAACGTCCATTTTTAGAGTAAAATAAAATCTTGAAGATGTTAAAAAATTGGATAAAATGACGACTTTTCAAAACCAAAGTTTGTTAAAGATTTTTTTTTTTTATTTAAAAAAGAATATATCGCACAGGATTAATGCTAAATCTTTTAATTCCAATTTAAAAAAAGACTTGTAAATGTTTAGGACTTTTGGAAAAGGGACATGACAAATCTCCAAATTTCTACACTTCAATCGGAAAAACACATATTTATCAGTTAATATATATGAAATAAAAATATATTCTGTTCGGAAGAAGGGATGTATCAAACATTTTGCATTTAAATTATTTTGATTGGTGCAGTCGATTTTTCGCAAAACGGAATAGAAAATGATCAAAAAAACTCGATTATGGGACCTAGACCCTTAGTGCAGGGGTAGAAATGTAATATAAATGACTCATCAGCGCAAATACGTACTCAAAACATAAATTTATACCTGCAAGGTGTATGCACATCATAAATTCAACAAACTTGAAATTACACAGAATTACCTGCGAGTAAAATGAAAAAAAAAAAAATTTATGCTTCGTATTATTTATGATTGGAGCCTTAGAAAGAGTCCACGCCTGAGTGCCATATTTTCAAGGCCCGAGATCATATCGGCAGCCCCGCCTCCTGGGGTCCCTTTAGAAATAGCGTCTCGCATTCTCCGGACAATAACTCGAAGCAGGGATGCCTGATTGGGAGGTCCTAAATCATTCCCTGGGCCGTTCGTCCGCCGTCGACGTGGACTGCGGGGTGTGGAGTGGAGAGGTCCCCCATACAATTCTTAAGAAGTCTCCAGACAAAGGACCGCGACCCCGCTCGGCCGGTTCCATACGAATTGGCTATAAGCGACTCGCAGCCGGGGTGACCATGCTTTCAATGCAAAAACATAATAATATTCAAAACGGAAAAAAAATACACATTCTGTAACGAACATACGTACAACAAATATACGTACACAAAACATCAAAATATTACGGACACTTACGTTATAATCAGTGATCTCATGTATACTCTGTATAAACATGTATGTAATTATGTAAAAAAAAAATATATATTTTTTGTAAAATGATTTCAGGTAGGTGGTAAGGTTTTTTTTAATGGTTTCAGCGGATAGTTCCTCGCATGTTTCAGGGGGTGTCGCACTACAGCCAATCGGTACTTTTACGGCTCCTCCAATAACGCCTTGTCCGCCGAACTTGTACATACTGGCAACGTTGACTGACGTGGCTGTATAGATGTATGGCGGCTAACACAATGGCGGTGGGCTCTTATCAAGCAGTAAACACGTTCTCGTGAATGCTTCTAATAAAAATTCTATTGGGAAAGCCGCCGTGCATATCTACGTGTGTATACACAGAGGTTTGAAACACACTGAATTTTAATGTTTTTTTTTCAATTGAATTTAAATTTAAACCAGTTTCATCAAAAGCTGTACGGTTAAGTGGAAAGTTATACAGCGATAACTAAAATCGTACCTTATAGAAGATCCCGAGTGTTTTCATTAAAAAATTCATAAGAGATACAGTTCAAACAAACCTGGTTTAATTTGTAATACAAATATGAATAGTCAAACAACTAGTTATCTTCAGTTGTCGTCAATCTTTCAAGGAAAGTTTGATGGTGCCCCTGAAAGACAAATGCACAATCATTAACCGTAACTAAAGCCTTTGACTCTAAAACGTAATATCATTTTTCGGGTAGTCTTTGGTAGAGTTTGGGTGTATTACATTCGTAAAGTATCAAACTAATTTTATATATAATACATAAAATATGTATATAGGTTTTGTGGTTCATGGGTCATTGTTTTGAGAAGCTGGTCCAGGTTTTAACTTCTCCGACGTTTTGGATTTTTTTCAGAGAATTTGATAAAAAAAAAAAACCCGAAAATGATCACAGCATGGAGACCAAAACCTTGCCACCCTAGAAACCAAATCGACTTATTATACATCAAACTTATTAAATTCAAAGATACTATGATGCATGTTCGCATAAATCCAAATTGAATAACTTCGTCTGCTCCTAGAGCAATATGCTTGCCGTCATTTCAGATTCCCGTGCGTCAAATTGGCAATGTAGTGAGATGTTGATTCAAGTTTTTGGCAAGAGATTCCTCCCTGATGACTTGCAGGAACCTCGCACCGCTGAATATGGAAACTCCAGACTCAGGAGAGAGCTGCAAAATATACAGCACCAGTGGCGAGGTGGGGTGGTTCACAAAATATATATTACAAACCAAAATATTTAAGTAAAAATAAAATTTAGTATCATGATTAAATTGTAATATGTATATTATTGATTTTTGTGAAGACCGTCTCACAGGAAGTACGATTTTGCCTATACAGGTTTTATTGATTGACAAATATTGAAAATTGATTAATGAAACTCTTAGAAAAATATCATCGTGATCTGTGTGGGATTTGAACCCACATCCCCGAGCTTACATGGGCGGTGCATTATTTCACTTACGTTGTTTCACTTATAGGATATGATTGTTAAAAATTCTTGATTAATACAAGTGATTCGTTGGTATCATTGGTGATGCACCGGCCATGTAAGCTCTGGGGATGTGGGTTCAAATCCCACACAAATCATGATGATATTTTTCTAAGAATTCTTTTAATTAATTTTCAATATTTGAAAAAATGTACTTTTGACATAAATATTACTTAAAAAACAGGAGAGTACAAAATTCAAGAGAAAAAGTGACTCGTGTAAGAATATTTTTTAGATTACAGTAATATCCTTTTTTGAAAATCCTCAAAATAAAAAAAATACTAATATGATTAGGCACATTAGTTCATATATAGAAGATGATTTAAAGAAACTCTCAGAAAAATATCATCGTGATTTGTGTGGGATCCCACACAAATCACGATGATATTTTTCTGAGAGTTTCTTTAAATCATCTTCTATATATGAACTAATGTGCCTAATCATATTAGTAAATATAATAAGCCCGTAATGGGTAATAAATACGCATCTTGATTGACTAATCCATAACATAGATGTAAAAAAAATATTTGCGGCTAAATTTCTCGGCTCATCAAAAGATTTGTTTTGCCGATGGGTAAAACGTTTGAAGTCATGGCGGATATTCTGAAAAGCGTTTTTAACGAAGTTTGAATGCCAAAAAGCGATTGTTTAAATAATATAAAGCGAGCAGTGCATTAACTGCACGCCGCTGCAGTCTGAAGTAGACAAAAGCCTTTGGGAGCAGGTGCTGCACCGGCAATGCAGCGCGACAATGATCCTGAATATGTGCCTACTGCACAAAAGAGAACAGCGAACATTGCACTCCGGGCCACACCTACTGCATGCGTCAGATGGTAAAATGCATTTAAACTACCGTCGAAAATATCATTTCATTGTCACCAATTATTTGCTCAAGCGACTTACAAATATTCCAAAAAAAAAAAAAAAATAAGTATTGTTATCGCAAGTATTGAAAATAATGGATTCTACACACGTCGCTACAAATTGTGCAACCGACTAAAAATTAAATAAAATTTCAAAATTCTTTTATTTTTCATTAAGTATATAACAATAGATCTTATATCTAATGTTTTGGTGGAGTGATTGGCTTTCCCCGTCCTGCGCGCAGGTTTCGGGGCTTTCAATGTGTGTTTTAGGTGGTAGCGTACATGATTTACTATGGTTGTGATATTGTGTTAGGCAGAAAAACCCTTTATTTGCATGTGTTTACGTGTAATTAATATCTACAAACTAAATAACAAGGATAAAAGTTTATAAAAATAACTTAAATAAGCCGTCGGAGACTGTTATATCTTCACCGAGTAGGATGCGGTGGTGGAATTTATGTCTGTAGTGGACATGGGGTATCGTCTCCGATCCCTTTGAGGAAGGGGTTTTTGGATTTCCTTATAGAACCGATATGCAACCGACTTGCAGCTAGCCTATATCATCCTACATTGCTTTGTTTACTTAAGCAAACCCATAAAAAAATACTCAAAATAAAGGGTTTCACATATTTTCCCAACACAACACAATAATGTTAATACGCTACCACCCAAGTCACACATTGCAAGCCCCACAACCTGCGCACAGGATCAAGGAATAGCCACACACCATATTACAACCATATCCATAATAACTATTGTAAATTTACCCAATATAAAACAAACAACCTCGATATCTAATTTATTTTAGGGTCGCTATTGGCGACACGGAATTTCAAGCAAATTCAATCTGCGACAGACCGAAAACTCACTGAAAAAAATGGACCTGAAAAATCACACCGAAACTATGGATCACTAAAAAATGAATCAGCATATTAAATGAAAAAAAAATGCCCAAGTATTAGTAGATTAGAGATTATAATTTAAGCGCTTTTAATCGCTTGTTAATTCACACATACTCCACATGCAATGTACGATAAATATAATGTTTGACGTACCTCTAATTTAGATTACGAGAGCTTAGATGTCTCTCGCTCGTAAAGCAATATGAATGTATTAAAAAATACAGTGAATTGGTTTCGAAGAGGCCAGTGTTATGCCTTGACTACACTGGCAATGCAAGGCCGTTTAATTTCATTAACGCAAACGGAGTCCGGATATAAATGAATAAGAGATGAATCACCTTTATTATTATTATATTTGATCAGTAATTTTATACACACGTAATTTTAAATATTTTTTTTTATACATTTAATAGTAGATAAAGTATATTTAATGAGAAATTCTAATCACTGCATTGTAGCATGCTTGGATGCGACAACTTTGAGTGAACTCACCAATTAAAATGCATTTGTGATGATATGAAAGTATTTGGTAAATTATTCCATAAATTTAACATTTAACCCTGTCTCTTTCCAATATTGTTGATGAATTATAAATACGATAAGCGAGTATTTAAATTAAATTTTGGATCGAGTAAACGTGGATTTTTCCACTGATTGCTTTGAATACAACGTAATCGTGAAGAATTAATTATTTAATTATAATAATTAATATACTTACTTATATGAAAAAAATCTGACTTGGCATGTGTTTTAAATATATTTTGGGTTAATACGTTCGTAGGTTTTGGCAGTCGATTTTTTTTGATGATTTTGTTGTTTTGGTCCCAGTCCTGTGACTGTTTTCAAAAAACCCTTGAAGGTAGTCCATGTATCGGGACCAAAACGTCAGAAGACATAAAACATCAAACAATCTAAATTATATGCACATTATATTTTCGTATAACGAATTTCTATAGTTGATGGATAGTTTTTTTTTAAAGATGCATTCCAGTACTGAAACAACCTGAGTTACTTAATTTTTTTTATATACAGTAATACCCCGCTTTACGCGACCCCGTTATGCGCGGTTTCACTATAACGCGAATTTCAAATTTCGCCTTAAAATTTATTATTTTAAGAATGTGTATGAACATAATGTAGTCATTGACTTCTCTTAACAATTAAAAACAGCGTTGGTTGTTACGAACGTATTTTACAAGAACGTAAAAGAAACGCTACCCAAAAGGCAATTAATGTATTTTTAAGTAAAAATAATATGTAATACTGCATAAATTGTTCTTAGAATTAAAGTGATCGATTCGTATTTTTTTGTATTAAGTTTTGACTATGTATGCATGTTTCATCGTTAACCCCGTTATACGCGAATTTCACTTAACGCGATTTTTTCCGAATCGTATCCCTCGCGTAAAGCGGGGTATTACTATAGTAATGTATCACAAGTCAAATGTATCACAATTAATACAGTCGGAAATTTTCACACTTTGGAATTTCAGTCTCTTCGCTTGAACGCCATTAATGCTGAATTACAATTGCCAGATGAATATCCCGCAGTTTGGGTTTTAAGGGTTTTTACAGCGATTTAGAGTCTACGATTATGCCAGTGAATAGAAATTAGGTATACCTCTAGGTAAATTTCTATTCACTGGCATAATCGTAGACTCTAAATCGCTGTAAAAACCCTTAAAACCCAAACTGCGGGATATTCATCTGGCAATTGTAATTCAGCATTAATGGCGTTCAAGCGAAGAGACTGAAATTCCAAAGTGTGAAAATTTCCGACTGTATTAATTGTGATACATTTGAGCAGGTAACGGCCGACGTTAATTTTCTTAATTGGTTTTGGCCGTGGGGTTTCGCGTTACGGGAGCGGCATCGTCAGTGTCAATTTCATATTCATATTACAGACTTACTCTAAGCTGCTTACTTAGAAAGTAGTATTAATTTTAAAAATGTGCCGAGGAGCGTTGCGAACCTAATCCGATCATCGTATTTTGATATATTTGTACTTTTTTTATGCAGTGTGTTCGTGGGTTTAAGCAGCTGTTGTTATCAGAATTCCTACGTTTCAGTCCTGGTACTGGGGCCAACTCAAGGGAATTTAAAGTCATAATGAGTAATAAACGGGAATACAGCAATTTATTTGACTTTCACAGTACATTATTATTTTTTTCTTCAATAAATATTTACACTCACATTTTTCACAAGTTTTAAAGTCAAGTACAAGTCAAGCATACTAAAAAAAAAAAATTCTAGCTCCTAAAATAATATTCTTAGGCAGTATGATTAAAAATTATTTTATATAATATATTTGCTTGCTAAAATATTACTAAATTAAAAATAATTGATTACAGGCTGATAGTTATATTATAATTTAAACCCACAAAAATAAATAAATGATGGGATATACTTTAAATTAAAAACCACAAAATCCCAGATTAAATTTAAGATATTTTTTAATTGGAATTTCTTTGAAAAATGTTCAGTCAAATTCTGCTTGCTTGAAACGGAACCAGCTTTTTAATGGAATACATAAAATTTAATACTTAAGTATAAATATATAATGAAGACCAGGTAATTAGCCAAGTTAGTGGATTAAAAATAAAGATTATATTTTTATAAGCATGTAATTAGAGAGAAACACCTTTCACACCGGAAACAGTCGATAAAAACCGCCTCCGATCATTTTGAACATTGAGAAAATTTAAATGGGGCAAACACAACAATACAAAACCAGTATATTTCTTAATTAATTATGTAATTATTTTCATAATCATAATTTCTGTTAATATGTATAAATACTAATCAGTAATATGCGATCCATACGATTGAAAAAGTTTATTTATAAATACTTTCGCAAAAAATATTATTTATACAGATATTTTAAATATTTATATGGTTAATTTTTATAACACTGATTTTTTAAATTTTGAGCTCCTTTACGCAGTTCTTTGTATAATAAGTTGCGGACTTTTTATTAGTTTCCACTAGGTTACCCATTTTATGATAAAGATACTTCTGAAAACCAGCAAAGTTTGATTACATGCCCTTCAAAAAGATTCAATGGAGACATGATTTGAGGCTTGGTGGTCTTTTCTCTAGTCAGGAATATCTGCATTCTTAATTTTCGGCATCTTAATTTTCTTTTAAGAATCCACAAATTACGTTCAGATTCAAAAAAGTGGAAACTTTTCATGAAAACCCTTATTTGCGCAAGTTTTCATGGAGTAGGTATCGCTTAGCAAACTTGGTTTTTTTCAAGATTTCCCAATCGCTATAAATCTCTTATCTCTAATAATACATTAATGTACATTTAATCTAAAGAGAATCAACTGACGATTTGACCACGCGAGTAGCTGCATTGTATTGAGAGAGTATAAAATTGTGTTCATGAGAGCTTTTCGTTTATAATTAAAACATAATTTAATTCATAAGTCTTTATATTGATAAAATATTTGAAAACATTCATGTTTATTTATGTTTAAATGTGGTTTTACTAAGTAGTAATCGGCATGGTAAATATATAAAATAAAACTGATTTTTTTATTTTTTCTATTAATTGATATAAAATTAAATATATTTATGATATGGAAAACCGTTAATGTTCCAGTTTTTTAATTTTTTTAACTCAATTAAATTAAAATAAATCAGTTTTCGCAGCAGAGTTTTGTATGTCGAGCGCTTGATCATAGATGGTGTTAGCAGTTTTATAAATTAGTTGTTTTGAAAATGTTAAATAAAGTTTAATATTAAAAAGTATTTGGTATTAAAACAAAACAATTAAAGTACACGATTGATTATTAATTGTCAAAATATAAATTAAAAACTTTGTAAATAAAATAAAAATATATAATATATTTATTAGTATAAGGTGTATTTACACAACGTGCTAATGTAAAATGCTAAATTTTTTATTGTCTGTAGTATTACTAATATTCTTAATAATAAACACGATATTTAGACAGGTGCTATAAAATACACAAGACAATGTTATGAGGTAAGAAAGTAGGCACTTATATAAATTATCATTTGAAAGAAGTAAATATTATGTATTATAGAAACCACACGTTGTCTGACTTAAATTAAACATTTTTATCACATACCAAAAATATTCGTCTTAAAATAAAAATTTAAATAATAGTTTAATATTATTAAAAAAAACTAATTTCGTCATTGTCTCGCGAATTTTAATTAAATTTTTGACTAAGAATGTAGTCGGTCAAATTTCAGTATAAATCACATGGTCAAAATAGTAACAAGGAAAAGTAGACATAAAAAATAATTTAAAACAGCAGCAAATCCCAGTCGATAAAAATTAACTGGGAATTTTTAATGTTACAACGTATTCAATCGAATTAATACATTAATTTGTGGATAATATAAAATTGACTATTCGCCACTGTTATGTAAAATTGACGAAAAATATATCAATTATGTTATGCTATGTATGTATGTATGTAATGTATGTATGTATGTATGTATGCTATGTATGTATGTATGTAAAATTGACAAAATAAATATTGTTTAGTATCATTGAGGATAAACATCGCAATTTTCCAGGAAATTGCTTGTCCACTAAAGAAATTTATTATTTGACATAAAAGCTATTTTATGAGAAATACAAAAGAAGATAAATGCAAAGTTCAGTAGACAACTTGCCGGGTCACGGATAAATAGAATAAGTTTGTTTCATTCCTTGTCGATTTAACGCCAAAACTTCGCGCAATTTATGGAAATAGATCCACCGGAGAACCTCGATCGGTCTGCCGCTGTGCTTTATTTCATTAAACTTTTTTTTATCGCCTGCAACATCTGCCGCCATTGCGTATCGGCGAACAATTATAACATTTTATTTTCACGCAGTAATGCACAAAAACCTAATGTAACAGCTTACGTCGTGATAAAATAATAAAAAAAAAAAACTACTAAAAGGGGAAGTAAATTGAGCGCGACGGACGGCGGCCGCGCGAGCGAGCGAGACTTCCGACACAGCTGTTCGGCCTGGCGGCCGCGCGTGCGAGCGAGACAGAGCGGCTGACCGCGGCGGGGCGGGGCGAGGCGGGGCGGGGGGCCGGGGGGGGGCGGGCTCGCGGCGCGGCGCGGCTCGCCTCGGCGCCAGTCAGGGAGAGACCGTGCCGGGAGACGCTCCCGCCCCGCCGCCCCGCCTCGCACAGCTGACGGCACACGCGGCCGTGACGTCACGCGCCAGCCCCGCGAGCGCAGTGCGAGCGCCGCCTCCGCAGCCGACGGACCGCGGCTCGTCTCCGATCGATCGCCGGCGGACCGCATCTGCGCCCGCTCCGTCGGAGTGCCTCGAATCCTCAGTGACCGTATTCAAGTGCCGCATCGCCTCCGCCAGGTTTCGCGAGAGTTTCCCGAGTCCGAGTGCAGTGACATCCGAGCGAACTCGGTCGAGGGGTCCCGGGGAGCAGACCCTCCGCGCGCTCGGGAGGACTCCGAGCCGGGAGGGACGCGACCCATGGTCCCGGCGCAGTGAGCGCACCATGGCCCTGGCCGCCGAGCGCTACCGGCTCGGCCTGCCGCAGCCGGGGGCGGAGGCGCCCTACCCCGCCGCGCCCGGCTGCCGAGCCCCCGCGGCGAGGCCCGCGCCCGCCTGGGCGCCGCCTCCGGACAAGGACTACTCCGTGCCGCTGCACGTGGACTGCAGCGTGGAGTACGAGCTGCCCGACTGCGCCAAGCCGCCGCAGGGCGTCAAGATCGAGCCCCTCCTCATGATCCACCCCGCGCACTTCCGCAGGCTCGACAGCCTCCGGAGGTGTCCCTTCGTGAACAACCTGCCGGTGGCGTCCGGCGGCGAGCGCCTCTCCTACGAGCTGCCGCCGCCGCGACCCGCCGCGCCCCCCGCGCCTCCCGCCCAGCCGGGCCGGCGCTCGTGCCGGGCGCCCTCCGCCGCCAAGCCGCGGGCCCCCCGGCGCCCGGCCGCGCTCCGGGAGTCGCCGGAGCGGGCGCCGCAGCATCCCCAGCATCCCCAGCATCCCCAGCCCCAGCTCCAGCCTCAGCTCCGGGACCAGCGGCGCTGGCCGCCCGCGGCCCCCGAGCCGTGCTGCAAGGGCGCGATGCCCTCCGCCGAGGCCGCGGAGTACTGGGGCGGGGGCGGGCGGGAACCCCCGGCGGCGCCCCGCGAGGGAGACACGCCGGCGGAGGTCAGCCACTTCGGCAAGTGCCCCAAGCCGCGCGCCGCCCGCCAGCGCGCACTGCCCTACGCGCCGGAGCCCTGCCAGCCCGCCGCCGCCCTGGCCCACAACTGTGATAAGACTTTCGAAATGCTACAGGGTAACCGGTTAATCTCTCCGTTTCACGCCAAAATGTTCAGCAGTGAGAGCGTCTATCGGAACTATCCGATCGTGATGTACAAGTAGTGCCGGGCGCCGGCGTTCGTATTCCGTCGCGATCGGCGGTGGCCCGGGGCTCCTCGGCGCCCTCCCCGGCGAGCCGCGATCGAGCCTGCCCGCCGAGGACGCTCACCTTAGCGATTACTATCGTTCGACTGGGACCCGAGTTGAATGCCGACCCTCCGGAGAGCCGGCTCCCCCGACCCCGTCGTCGGATTTCCCTCTCGCCCCTGCCTCGTCTCGTTGCCTCTGGAGTTTTTGCACTAAAATGACTACGATGCGGCCGAGCTGACTCTCGGCGGTGTCAGCTGTCATTTTCTTATGAAGTTTATCTGCATGAAGGCTCGGGTACCTTTTCTCGAGACGCGATTACCGTGCGCGGCGAAGCCCGTTATTCACGAACGACGGGCTCGATTTTCTTATCGCGGGATCTCCCCGCGCATTCATAATGTCAATTCCGTCTGTCCGATTTCGTTTCGTTATTCTTTTTTAATTTATATCATGTTTTTTATCGCCGTGCCGCTCCGCTCCTATCGCCTGAAATACACCCACGTATTGAATAACGCGGTGCCGGAAACGCAGAATGGATAGCATCCAAACTATTTTTATGTCGGAAGGAACTATAATTATCTACATCCGAGAGTACCGACCGTAAACGCAGGCAGGAGGGGCCGCCGCCGAGGCTGTACTCTTCGGAGGCTCGTTTCTCCTTGTCCGCGACTCCCCCGATAGTAAAGATCGCTCGGGTGTCGCGAATTCCGAGTCGGCCGCTCCCTGGGACGTCATTCAAGTTGGGTCCGTTAGATTAGTAAGTGAAATATTATAAAAAAAAAAAAAACGCCTTCGCGTAAATTATTATCAGATATTTTTGGATTGTATTATATTTATGAAAAATATTGTAATCACTGTGTAAATAATGACGTGCCGTTGAGTGAGGATACACGAGAATGGATCATATTTCTTAGTTTTTAGTTTGTTATTTCGGCATATCTTGTATTGTACATAGAGACCGTAGAGTATCATTACTTTGTTTTGTCGATATCGGGTTTCGTACCCAAAACTAGTCACCGACCACACCGAGGCTTAAGCGACAACACCGAAGGCCGCCTAGCAGACCGCGTACGCTATTTCCAATACTTTACGGCACCGATTCCTCCGTGAAAATTTATCCAAAATGAGGTAAACACTCTAACCCGGTGCTTTTTCTCCCACAACACGACATTTTGGATAAAATTTTACAAAGAAAATTAAAATTAAATCGTGTTCACTGAAAGTATGGTGTATTGTAAGAGAACTGACCATAATGTATTTATAATGTGTAAAATAAGTAAATACGCTCTATTTGACAGTTTACTAAAATGACTTGATTTTAATATAGTTGAATTTAAAAAAAATATTGTAATTAAACTTCGAGTTGTAGTTAGTTTTTCAAATTATATTTTATATTTCAAAATAATTTTATTGTGATAAAAATATGGAACATTTTGTTGAGAACTATTGGCAATATAATATCAAATAATTTATGGCAGTATTAAAACAATAAATTTATATGCACAATATGTGATTTTACTACTATATAAATTGAGAGTTTTTTTTTTATATATGAACAAATAATTAAAACAAATTCTCGTCTTGTAGTTGGATGCTCTAAAAAATCAAATTGTATGTATTTCTGAAAACATTATACGCAACAAAAAAAAATAAGGCGAGGACAGGTTTTAACCTAGTTCTGATTTCTATTTGTTTCATGCATAATTCCTAAATACTTGTGCCTTTTGTGTTGCATTGAAAATATATTTTGTATTTTACATCTCTCAGCAACGTTAATAGCGTCAGAATCTACCGCAAAGACTGACTCAAAACGGGCTCAGATTTCTATTCCATTCACAGATAATTCTCGCTATCTGCGGGTATTCATTTTTTGCTAACAACCTCACCGCGGATACGTTGTTCGAAGGCATTATTTAAATGCTAAACCTTATCGCGTAGCGATCTCGCGCAGCGCTGTTCGCAAAGTACACGAGCGTGTTCGGACCGCGATCCGTTGATATCTCATTCCCGTGGATTCATGGGGCTCTCTGGTGCGATTCAAGCCTGTTATTTTGTTTGGGGGCAGCTTTATCGGGGACCCTCGGGCTCTCCCTAATTGCGCCCCCGCTGCACGGGATCCTGCCTGAAATGCTGAATAATGCATCACGAGCTCCGATTCGATGGCATTTGCACTACTAGACCTCCGTCTGAACGGTCCGCTTGTTTTCGAGTAAGTCACGAAGACACCGTGAGAGATGCTGGAATCACGAAGCCTCTTATTAACCTGAAAAAATATGTAAATTTGAGTTTGTTTTTCAATCTGAAATCATCGCGCGCCGACTTTCAAGATCATTCTCCTGAAATCTGTCAGATCTCTAGCGTTATTTATCTACCAGCGCAGTTTATCGATACTTGCTTAGAAATCAACAAAGTCGTTCAGATCGAGTCGTAGATACTAAACGAGAATTTATACATCCGTTTTATACTTAATACATAACAATCAATTTGAAACTGTCACCCGTGAATGTATGTTGTAAACAGGTGTGTTGTATTCACGTTTTCGCTTACTTGGGTTTCTCTATAATTTTTAATTAATGTTTTTCCCACAGTGCACTTAGGATTTTAAATCGCATAAAATATATGCAGATAAATCAAACATGTTTTATATTTTCCTGTTATTTTTTAAAAAATTTCCTAAATTGTCATTTAACCCGTTGAAAAAAAACTTGACGTGAATAAATTTTGTAACATTTGCGTTTGTGCAAGTTTTTAAATAACCCGTTGCCGCTATACACGTTAGACTAAGTGTATGGAAGTTGCGGGTTAAAGCGTTTAATGTAATCATGATTTATTACTCTGTCAAATACGTTACACGTTTCTCGTTTGACGTTCGTGAAATTACGTGTTTTTGCGTACGCGGTCTGCTAATATGATATGTATGTGAGGTATTTATTTCTTACATCTCCACATATAGATGATATGATTTACTCGTATATGAGTTGACGATTCGGCCTGGAGCGAGAGGGAAGAGGCCTTCCGTCTCGCGTGTCGATTTTTTCATGTAAATAATTTAAATTTTCCAATTACCGTTTCGTTCATGACACGAAGAGGCTGCTCCTCTCTCGCTCGTCCGCCGATGCGTGATGTTATATTTGATTTGAAGGATAGATGGTTAATACGCTTATTGTTACACTTCCACTTGTTGTATGCGAATATATTGTATTAAATGTTTGCAAATATTGCCAAATGCATACCAAAAATTATTATTATACGGTATAAAACATAACTACAGGTTTTTTATTTCACTCTGTGTCGCAACCCCTGAAATGTACATAAATCCCTCTTGGAAGTGTTCTTCCGAGATACCGCGGGGAGAAGGAAAAGTGGAAACATGAAAAAAGGTCCCGTGATAAATTGAATCATTCATTTCAAAACGGGGACATCCTGAGATATATAAAATGTCCATTTATTATTTTTAGTCTCAAAAATAAAAATATGCCGAGTGAAAAGAAGAAATCAGCTTGGGGTTAAAGAAATAAGTAAAAGTAGGCAGTATTTGTATTAAAAATAGTACACGAGTTAACATTATGTACAAATTGAAAAAGTATACCAAATAAGTCTTTAAGTTGTTTAATTAATTAATGATACTTCTACATGATTATTTGCAAGCGACTAGTTTTTCCAACAGATTAAGCCTTGCTTTAAGAATTGCTTAAAAAATATACGGAAGTAACACCTTATTTCGGTTTTGTGATATGAAATAATCAATAACGCGTTATATCCAAAAATCTATTATAAAAGTACTGTTATTCATTTTAACTTACCCAGGGTAAGATGGTACATTATTTTTTTGTTTGAAATAAATAATTAAAGGGCTTTAATACTAAAGAGATTTTATACTTGATGGATGACACGGTACATATTTTTTTTGATAAAGTATATTAAATTTCTAAAAAAACTTGCATGAATTTCAAAAAATACATTTAAGCCATTTGCCTCACAAAGTAGACGTCAAATATACTTAAGGTATAAAAAATTAAAATATTACATACAGTTTTATTACTGTGATATAATTATAAATGGTGGTAATAAAATATCATAGTAATGATAAGAAATAACCCAGCGATATGGACGGTATAATGTACGATTAACTAAACCCCATTATTTATGAACAGGTAAGGTTGTAATGTTCATAGCATTAATAATACAAAATCCCTGAAGCCTTAATAGCGAGTCATTGGGAAATAAGACTTATTAAATGAGTTTTTAAACCTATTAGCTAGTCACAATATAGATTCAAGGAAAATACTTTATTATTTATTATGTAGAAACACTGTAGTTACTTACGCTGTTTTGCTTGTCTAATAATAGATAGTGAATAAATTTCTAAAATAAAACGTATTGTTTTATAAAATTAATTTTATAATATTCATTTAAAAATATGAGAAGAAATTAAACAAATCTTTCAATTGCATATTTCACTTTTCGTCACAGAGCTACACATATACACATTTAACAAATACATTGTTTTAATGCAATAACGACTACATTTACTTTTTTACAGGATATAATGAATTTTTGGCTGTTATTTTTATTTTTAAAATTTAAAAAAAAAAAATTCTTATTGATAAATAAGTTTTACTGTCAGTGTGTGTAAAAAATATTTTATTCTATACTTTGACGAGATTTATTTTACAGTGGGTATATAAGGCCTAAATTGTTTAAAAATCGATATTAATAATACTCAATGATTTTTAGATTTTTTATAGAATTGTGTATATGAAGTGTACAAATAGCGATGTGCTCTGTATTATTTTTTTTAAAAAGTGTTTCACGATTCATTAGCTTTAGTGAGTGCTGGGTTTGTGTGTACGTTGGTAAATTTAATTGTGTTAAATGATGTATCAGTGTTTTTTTTTTAAATATAAAATAAAAAAAAGAAGATCTGAACCAATGGATTAGGTAACATATAGGTAAATATAAATAAAAATATAAATTTTATTAAATTAACTAAAAGGGTAATGTTTACTATAAATATATATTTGTGAGATGATGTTTTCGTCTGGGGCGTATTTTCATTCACAATTAAATACATTATTCATTTTAAAAGACTACTTAGATAAATAAAATATGTATTTACTTTCTATGGGGTGGATTCCAATTTACTAGTCATTTTACTTGTAAAGTTTTCGGTTCGACGATATTTTTGTGAGGCGAAAGAGTTCTCATTGTTAGTATAATCCAGTTGTATCTTAAATCGTTTGGTTATATTTAAATCTATTAAAAAATACATATTTTTGTATATTTCTTATCACTTCTTATAAATAATTTAATAATAAATTTTGATAAAAGACAAACCGTTAAATACGTTATGTAAAATTTTAGGAATTGTGTCATTTCTTATTGAACTTTGTTCAGTCATTATTCGTTAGTCCTCTTAGAATTATATTCTTTTGTGATGTAAAATGTTATATTAAAAATAAACTTATCAATAATGCAGTGAATGATTTAAATGGATATAAAGAAATTTGCACATGTAATTATATATTTTATTATTATTATTTATTTGTTGTGCCGCATTTATCATTAAGTTCTAAAATAACTTATAAATTGATCATCAGAGACAATTTTTTTAAAACTGTTAATTTCGTTCGTTTTCACATATTTTTAAATATTTATTTTGTATTAACAAACTAACGATAGACTGTATTTAATGATTATAAAATTTCCTTTGACGTTTTGTTTAGTCCATTATATTTATTCTGCTTGAAATATAATATGGTTATCCACAGTTTTTCCCAGTTATATCATCCAAACTACAAAGAGTAAAATTTAAAAATAGTTTTACCAACTTATATTACCACCACCTTAAGCGTAATAAATGCGAATCTTTATACCTGTTGAAATTAAATACAATATTTCAATTGCTGTTATTATAACAATTATTTTTGTAAGTTTATAATTTTTTAGCTTATATTGTGCCAAGTTATGTAATTTATTCTTGTAATGGGGTACTTTAAAATATACGAATATATACAACCCACCATTGATCGACTGTTAAGGCATATCGATTTCCTCTGCAAGTACTCTACCTTTGTCAAAAATCTATAATTCTTCATAATATTTTATATTATTACGTATGATCGCAAATTTTTTAATAATATTGACCCCAAGTTTGATTTCACGCCAACTTTTGGAAAAAATTAGTGTCTTATTTTAAACCAGTAAATATCGATCGCTTACCCTTAATATAAAATGAAAACACTATGATAAAAAGTGCGGTGGTAGACATTGAATTGCTTTTAATAATTTATACAGTAATTGTACGATACCATAGATAAACATAATAATATTTATTCAATTTTAATCAATGATTTATTCGGTGTACCTTCTAAGAATCATAAATTCAGTTACGACTTCGCTCACTGAAAGTATTCATTATTGAATTAAAATAATAATATACCGTGATAACATAATTAAAGTTCACAGCCCCTAATGGTCAATAATACTATCAATAGTTTTCAGTACAGTAAGTAAATATACCTAAAAAAAACAATATTGATTGAGTAATAGTAGATACTCTATAAATATTACATAAGACATTTTCTAATCAGTTAGATATATATAAGAGTACATCGATGGGACGCAGTTTAATCATTAAAGAACTGCATGCCCTAAAGTGTTTATATAAAAAAACTATATACATATTCTAAGTATGTTTATTGTATTTGATATTTTTTATTATGAAAAAGTCAGATATTAACTACATGATTTACTATTTTTGATTAAACGATTTTCCTTTATCTGAGATCCTTACGACGTGATGTTACATTGAATTTAGTTTATACTATATATTTTTATAGGTTATAAATTAATGTATATCGCAAGAATTTTGCTTGTATTTGAATCACAAATTCATATAATATTTTGATCAAATGTCAGACTTTACAATCAATTCGAATAAAAAGAATACCAAATGCAAATAAGCAATTTAGATAAATATTTATTTTAGTTGAGAGTTATAATGAAATATTTTTTACCAACTCATCCACTATCAGGACGAATTGTTTTTAATTAAATTTTAATAGGCCTTGTGGCATATGTTTAGGATTTATTTATAGGATAGGATCACACGAGGGGATTCTCAGTAAACTATATTATTTACCCAACCAACATGTTATTCTATGATTGTGTTGGAATATTTAGGCTGTGGTTCGAGATTGTTAATAAAATATATTTTTTAGTTTACCTTTATATTTTTAACTTTTGAAAGTATGAAGAATAATTTATTTATCACTAATTAACTAATTTATTTAAATTGCCAAGGCATAGAGGTTATAACAAATTTAAATACATATTATCAAAAAAGTTTTTTGTAGGCTTTTACAATATTAAGTTTTTTCTTTCCAAATTATTTTGTGATGTTATTTCGTACAGAAAAAAATTATGCGTATGACGAAAACACCAACTTTTAAAAAAACTAATAAAAATAACATAACAACATAGAAAATATTCTTTATTTTAATTAAAATGAAATATTACGATAAGAACAACAAAAAACTAATAACATATATTATGCTGCGAGTTTTTTAGTAAATTCAAAACTTATAAGTATAAAGTGTGTTCGTACATCTAGTCAATATTATTATAAACACTTTTTTCTTTTTGTTTGTTGTTAAAAAAAAAACTTGTTACATCTTTCTGTTGTATATGTAAAATAGAACACACAAATTTTACTATTACATGTTAGAAATATATTTGTTTTATATACAAATATATATAAACAATAAAAGTAATTATTTCAGAGCTGTGTAGTCTAATGTTACGCACATATAGAATTGTAAAAAACATTGCATTACAAGTAAAGTTAAAAATTAACAGTATTAAAAAACAATCATAATTAAATTAAAAAAATATTATATTATATAATATAATATATTTTTGGTGTATTTTATCGCCTCGGCGATAAGAAGGCTGTTAAAGGATTTCACGTTGAATTTAATCACATTTGTAATCTGTATCGGCATCGCGTAAATAGCATAAACCTTGGTTTACTTATCACTGTAAACTTTAAATATAATTAAAATTAATATACAGTGTGACCTTACCAGTGCTACTCTTTGGCATTGGTTACAAGCAAATCGTGAGCAGGTCGGAAACGACTTGAAAACGTATGTTTATTTTTACACAGTTTTGAACACTCGTAAATAAATAAACAATACCATTAAATTATTCATTAAAATGTCGCGATATAATAACGTAGTATTACTACATTTTAAAAATTTGAAAAAAATTAAATAAAACTTGAGTAAACAGCGAGCTTTAAGTAAAAGAATATATAAACACTTTTTTTTATTTTTAACGATGATGTATTTTGAAAAGTATCCTCATCTTCATACATTATTAGTTGTTATTATAAATACAGGCTATTTGAAACCCTTTTTTTGTATTAAAAATTTAAAACAATATTTTTGATATCACAAACGGTAATTTTCAATGTGCACTGATTATTCAAAACACGGTGTATTTTATAACATTTATTTACACACTTGTTTGGTGACATTATTGATTTAGCAAATTATATTTACACTCAGTTATTAAATAATTGACTAAAGAAAAATAAGTTAACTTGATGTCAAAAACATCATATCAAAGTAAATAGCATAAGTATGAACATTTTTTTATGCAAACGGTTTTTATGACAGGTGTCAGCAAAATAAATACTTATAATAGTTTTGTATACATATAAAGAAAATCACAAGGACTTAAACCAAACGTAACTGGAAGAAAATAATTAACTCTCCGTATAAAGATGTTGTTTAATTATCGCCCAAAAACATTTGTTCAGATTATTAAAAAACATTTTTTTTTACATTATTAAATTATAAATTTTAATGAGAAACAAATTAAACTGTAGAATTGAAGTAATTAATGCTTATAATTGGTCACAGTTTACCAATTTCTTATTCAATTAAAATATAAAATGTGAGTATATTACATACGCACAAATATTTTTGTTACAATTTTACATACATTCAACCAACAACTGTGATAAGCCATAATTAGTTACAATCACACAAAATATGAAAACGCTATAGGCTAACCACCGTTTTTTTTGGTTGTCCGTTATGTCTCAGTGCGTGTAGGCAAATTACTAGTGCTTTTGTATCAAAGCATATAATTCTTCACATTCATTTTAAAATCCAGCAAAAGTTGAATTAGCAGGAAGAACAGAATTCACAAATTAAAAGAAAATCTATTGTTGTCCAAGGATTCGATCCTGAGATCCCAGGGTCAGTAAGCAAACGTACTAGTCAACTGACCGCAAGGTGGTTAAGTTTAATCACAAACTTTTGTAGGCAAGTAATCCCCCGCTGTGCTATTCATGACTCAAGAACGCTAATCTTGACAGTCATCGTGCACTTTATGCCTGGCTTATCTTATTCCATACATTCATTATTTATTTAACTATCTGCACAAATATCTATTAATCATTCTAGATAAAAGATGTGTTTTGAAGAGCTTAAAAAATCAAGTAGGCATCTATTTGCTTTGATAGCACGATAGGCACCAACCTCTGCTAAAAGATAAATAAGAATTTTTGGAGTGTTTTATTTTTAATTTATTTACATTCGAATATCTTTATATATTTTTTTTTAATGACCAAATACTTATACATACGTTTATGTACGTTAAAGCTCTCAATAGTTAATAATAAGTGTAATAACACGTCAATTACATCCAGGGGTTATTTTTTATATTCAATAGAATGGTTTGCTGATGTTGCTATAGTATCGGTATTCGAAGCTTTATGCATATGTTTTATCGGCCATTATTAATAAGCTTATTTTCTTAGATGTTGAGCTACAATAAGATTTTATTATCTCTCCGAAAGCTTCTGAACAACTTCGAAATATCTGATAAATATATAAAAATTTGACGCGGCTTTACGCTTAAAAATGTGATATAAAGTTGGATGACGTGTAATAGTTTTCAAGAAAATTTCTCCATCAGTGTGCCTTACAGAATAAGAAGAAGCTTCCGGGTGTTGCCTCATCATCCCATTGCAGTCCACTTTGAAGACGATGGTTAAATACAGGTATGTCTTCTCACATTGTGTTTCTCGGAATATATTGCTGACGCAGAATACAAGAGATGTACCTCGTACTGTATTAACACGCAAAGGTAATCCTTTTTTTACATCGACCCTTATTCATATCTTGATTAAAGATAGATAATTAAATTTGTGTGGTAAGTTATTAACAATACTTCATAGCTTATAAATACAACTATAATCTATGTGCAAGATAATACAGTTTTATTTTTATTTTGTTTAAACTTATCTCCATCTATAGAAACGCAGATGATTAAGTGTATTAGGTGTTGAGATCCTTGAAGTTTTCAGTTCTTCCATGTTTTGATCTCCATGCAGGGACTAAAGATGGTCCTGAAACGGGGACATAAACTTCGGAAAACTTAAAACTTCAAGTAGCTTAACACCCAAGATACAAAGTATCCATTGTTATTGCTTTGGAAAATTTCTTGTTTATATGTCATAGGAAACATACCCAAAGGAAATCTCTTTCAGGATCTTATTATGATATTTAGATGTGGGTTAAAAAAACTACTTAGCTCCAAGAAGTCATGCTTCAACAATCGCTGGTCAGTAAGACAAGCTACAAAGATCTCAATTTTATCAAACTGTATGAAGACTGGTTTACTCTGGAAATAGGCAAGATAAACATATTTCATGTGTATTAATTCGCATCGTATGCACTATTTTTATAGTAGGTTTCTATTGTGTTCTTGAGGATACAGCCTTAAATGATAGGATACGACCAAAATAATATACTTCAAAACACGGCAGATTGTTGGAATGCTTACGTCTCTGATGTAGAAAAGAAGCATCGATATAAAAAAAGTTTCAGAATGGACACACTTTAATTGTAATTGAAAACTGAAAAAGTTATTTTCATCTGTATTTTATTAATTAATTGAAATGGACATAAAAATGAATCTAACGCATAAATTTCATTAAATTTTCAGAGTACCTTATATTTTCTACAGATTCCGTTAATTAAAAACGTTTCTTAATAACTCAGGTAATTTAATAGCTTATTATTTTCCCCGAGCGCTATTTTTTAAGGCTCTTTATTAATAGACGTTCTGTTTTTTTTTGTTCGCAGATGTGTCTTGTAATGAGATTCAACCAGCGACTCTTAAGTTGAATATTTGATTATTTTATATATTGAAAAGTTTTAAAAACAATCTTCGAGTATCATATGATATCAAATATTAAATACAGTGATTGTTAAGTTGTAGGTTGGGTCGCAACGCGTGTAGGCTGCTTTAATGAGATCCCTCCGCGTCATAACCATCTAGATATGTGCGTCAGAATCACTCACTCAATCACCACCGAAGCCTTGAAGTAGAGAATCTTGAAACTCGGATGATTAAAGCATTCGCTGTGCGTATATTTTATTAATTTGACATTGACAAATGGTCTAATAAATTAAATGTGTTTGTTAAATACATTATTGTGGATTCAGTACATTATTTCGGATAAGAACAACACGATTGCGAGACATTTATATTAATGCAGATGTGCTCAACCTCATATGAGATATTTTTAAACAATTTATTTGTTAACATTACAAATAGAAAAAAGTACGTTTTTGCGGCCATATTATGTTTTCGATTAGAAAATATTTTTTTACAATTTATGACATTTTTCTCAAAATAAATCTTAACGTTTGGCTTTACTATGTATAAAAAATAAGTGAAGCTATTTATGTAAATGGTTCGTGCGATTTTCGCTATCTCAATTTTTCATTCGTTTGTCCTCCACGTGGGGGACATGCACCGGAATTCTTTACCATGTAATTTGATATACACTTAGTTCATGTCGAAACATGTCGGTTGAGTAAAATATGAAATGGGAATTTCAATTTTCATAAACCCACACAGTTACAAATAAGAGTAATTTAGTTGAATGTTACGCCATCCTGTCAAATTATTAGTACCTGTAAATGTACAGGCATTTTTTTGCACGCAACTTGACAAAGACTTAATTGAAGACAAAACATGTTGTTTTTTTCATCATATCAATATTTTTTACACGTAAATGCATCTTGTCTCAAATAATTCGATAATGACTCAAGTGAGTTTTATTTAAAACTGTATAATGCAGTTTAAAATAAACTCAAAGCGTTACAGTATTTTGAATCAATGGTCCACTATGCGTGCGGCAGCAGAATCTATCTATACATGTTTGTATTGTGTCTCAGACAGCATGACAATTACTCTAGCAAAAATAGTTTTATTTTGAAATTGTGTATTGTAATTAACAATAAACCCATAGCATCACTGCAAAATAGGTACAGTTATTTGAATGAATGGTTCACCATTCAGAAAATATCTCAACCGCCGTTGTCCATGTGGACGCCGATGGTCTCTTTTCTGTGTATTGGGCTCCGCTGAAGCGGGACGTCCTGAAATACGCTTGGCATTCTAACATGTGTTATTTTAATTCGTATTCTATTATGATAATATATAATACAAGAGAGGCATGTTCTCACGGCCTTTAAACATTAATACGTCGGTCGATAGTGAGCCCGGCCGCGAGCAGATGGTGTTAACGGAGTGTGATGGATACATCAGCAAGTTAAATTATATGGAGCACATTTTTCACGGAGTCTTCAAAATAAATAAACTTGCATTTGAAATTTATTGCAAAGAGCTGCAAAGTATTTTGGCGTGTTTGTTAATTTAAGCTTCTTTTTTTTATTTTTAGAAATTATTTAAGTTCCTAAAGTCAAACTTCTTAACTGAAGTTATTATTTAAAGCAGAACATAAATAATATATTTTGTAACGTTTATCGCTTGAGCTTTCTTAAAAGTAGACGAGGGCTTGAAGACCATAGGAGTTGACGAATAGACGCAGGCTGTGGTATATATGGGCAGATGTATTTATGTCGTGATTGAGACCCAAAAGTTTTTTTTTTATAATCTCTATTTTAAACACACTTTAGAGAGTATATTTCTATATATATAAATCATAAAAAGTATGTATGTGGGTTAGTGAAATTATTGTTTGGTATAAAATAGTTACATCTTAAAAAAGTAAGTATGCAAAATGACGAAAACTCGTGATTGTTCGAGCTCCTCAAATATTTACTTTTGAACAAAAAAATCTTTTCAATCAAAACGTCGGACGGTTAATGTCGGGATTATTCAAAAAACTGATTGCACCGTTCAAATATTGCCAGACCCCAGAGTGTAGCGAGGAAATACAAAGGCTGTTTGTTTAAATATCTAAAAAGGCCTTAGAAAATAAATAGCGTGCTCGTTAGGCAGCGGTTACACGAGCCGCCCGTACGCGCAGCTGACAGACAGTGAAGCCCGCCGTAGCGAAATTCGTGATGATGTTAAAGTGAACGAAAATTCTCTGCCGCTTGTTAGCTGTCGCCATAAAAAAAATAAGAAATATCGCTGGCTTGGTCGACTTTCCGAAGGCTTCTAACTCTGTATTAGGGAGCGGTTACACCTGTTATAATATGACCGACAATGTAATTGTATACAAAGTAGAAATGTGTATATAAACGGAAAGTCCCTTATGAATACTCAAGGATATGCTATATCTGAAGAAGGCCGCCGTCAAATTGCATATTATTAACTTCTCCTGTATTATTATAGGAAAAATCGATAATTTTTCTGTGATGGCGTAGTTTCAAAGATATTCATGGGAAATGTTACTCGTGGAAACTTTTTAAGTCTGATTTAGAACCACATAGGGTTGTATCTCAAAAGACATTTATTTACACAAGACATATTTCGAATAAATTGACATTCATTAAATATATAGAGATTTGTGCTTACAAGTGAGTATTATTATCTTTTATCTTCATTTTCTTATATTCATATAATAACGCTCCTACACCTGCTTCATATTTTAAATATATAGTAGTTACACGATTGTAAGTTTTGGTAGTCGCTGTTATGGGTTGATTAGATATTTGGGTGTTGAGCTGCTTACAGTTTCTCTTTTCAGGACTGAAAATTTCAAGTAACTACACCCTAGAAACCAAATTAACCCAGTAAACTCTGTTAGACCTTACTTTATATTTTATCACACATTTAAAATGTTCAGAAGATCAATACGATACGAATTGATATTCGTATCGTATTGATGCTTACAACATTGATTATGAAAGCAAAGCCAATTTTATGGGATTCGATTACTATAGATTAATAAGTTATACAACAATTTTTTTTTTTAGTTTTAGTTGTATTATTTTTATTATTGTTAAGACTCAGTCTGATCCAGCACGATGCCACTCTCCAAGCATCAAGAAAGTTTCCGTTCCAATTCCACAAATAACATAATGCAGTCACCGGATCGTTCCCAGTGTAACCGCTTCTTTAAGAATCTATTTCTGACTTGCCAATATTTACCCATGGAGACCTCTCGAGAAGTGTCTCACTTAATAAAATTTTCCATGTTTTTTTGTATGTTATAAGATATTTTCAGCTCGTTGATATTAGAACTAGCTCTTGTGGTTTCCGGTATGGAAGGCACTTCTGAAGGATTCTAAATAATTATAATTCTACAGAAAAAAGCATACCTACGTTTTATGATACGGATATTTTACATTATTTTATTTATTATTTACACAGATGTTAACTATAACACACTAATGACAAACATTTAGTATTCTAAACCATATAAATTTAAAAAAAAAAATTTTATACGGGTTGCGTATATTACGAATTTACTAATTTATATTCATTTTTAAAGGTTATTATTTTATATATATTTAATTTTACAGTTTATACGTTTCCTTTGGAATAATTTGTAAGTAAACTAAAATTTTTGTTTAAGTGTTTACTTTTAAAATAAAAAATCCCACTTTTTCTTAATTATACTCGTTTTACAAATAGAAATAAATTACAGAATCAATCACCAAATTTTCCAAAAGTTAGGACCGGATGACCAACGATTCATTTTTAATTCGTTTTCTTTTCAAAGGTCATAAGACTCTCAGAATTTTAATTTACTTACAAATTAGTATCTAGATACGTACTTAAATATTATTTTTATAATTAATTAAAAAAAACACACCACTTTAAAAATAATTGAAATTAAATGCCAGTATTTTTTTCCTTTAACCTTTTTTAAAACTCAAAACCAGTTTCCCTTTCCCATTTTAAGCAGTATGTGTGAGTACATAATAAAGATAAAATTAAATACTTAAGATTTCATAAAAAATAAAATTTGATTAATTCATTTACATATGCCAGCGCACAGCTGACGTGTTCACTGATTATGTTTCATTAGTCTGCACCTTGAGAATGTCATAGTTGTATCAAAAAAGCTGATTAGAATGGTATTTTGTAATGCGTGTACACTGTTAAATGTCATATTTATATCCAAATTTATACATTGTAAAAATATACAATTGCCATGCTATTAAATATTTCACCATAAGATGTTGGCTTGAATGGCTTTTGGAGAGTGCCTTCACGTGACAAATGAGTAGACAAGTACGAAGCATCTGAGTAACTAACCGAAGCTAATCAAGGAATAAGTTATCTTTTGATGTTGCATAATAAATTAAGAAAATATAAATGAACTTTGTACGCAATACATTTTTTTTTCAATTATCCATGGGTATATTCGATAAAAAAACATTTTTTTATAACATTATATTTTAACGTCGCTTGTAGTCGTTAAGACAGGAAATAATTTAAATTCATAATCATGTATAACACTATACTATTAAACATTTCAATGATATATGAGATTATAGTCATAACTTTAGACATTATAATTTATCATTTAAGATCTACTTACTTTGTTCTTATCTGTAAAATTACATAAAAGACTATCAATGTAGGACATACTCGTTGTGTTTATTAAGTTACTTTGCAAGGGCACTTATTGATAGTTATAAAAATAATCTACCCATTCAAAATTTTGCCTCATTTATTCTCTGGTCTTAAGTGGTTATATTTTTTAAAGGATTTTATAGAATGGGTGTGAGCTTGTTAGCTCCGTTTTTACTTTGAATTCCAAGTGAGGTATAATCGTATTTAAAATGATTTTTAATGTCTCCGTCAGACTCGACTCGGCGTGTCTACTTCGCATAATGAACAACCTACGAGTCCACTAGTGTGTCATGTCTAATCGTTGATAATTATACACAAGTGTCCGTCTTTCCTTAATTATTATTCCAGCTTGAGCAATTTACAGACAGGGCGTTTCATGAGAAAAAAATAAAATAACTCGGGCTAAGAAACATTAGCAAACTGGTGCTAAGAATACCACATTTTTTTAAACGTAAATAATGAACAATTCGATGCAAATGTTAATATTATGTATGTTTTACCTGCTTTTATACATAGCAGAGAGCTTCTTAACGATGGTTGATCAGTCTTATATAAATATAGCTATTTTATGAATGTAAAAATCAATGTAACGTATTCGCAATATACTTATAATTAATCGGTTTTGGTAGCCACTGTTATTTGCTTATTTTGTGGTTACTTGGATGTTGATTTGCTTGAAGTTATTTATCCTCCAAAGTTTCGACCCAGAGGACAGAAAACTCCAGGCACATCAATACCTAATATACCACAACAATTTTTTTTTTGTTATCTTTACCAATTTTTATAGTATGAGTTTTGTATTCATCTGTGGATGCACACTGTATATTACGAGCTTAGTGTGTTATGTGTTTATTCAGATAAGTGCCTGTGACCTCCCGGAGATAATGGTCTCGGCGGGGTCGCGCTTCACGTCACGCAATCACACGTGAAAATATCTGAATTATTAGGGGTGCTCACAGCTGAAAAGCGGATTAATTTATTAGGATTAAAGTCGAAATAAGTAGGCGCTGCATTACGCCGAGGGCAGTGACGTCAGAGGCTCCAGGGTAAATACATTGCTCTGAAATTCGTTTCGTAATACGTCACGTTGTAATGATCGGATGTGTATAAGCAGTAAAAGTCAGTTAGGTAAAATAAGCCAGTGTTTACATTGAATAATTGAATTAGCCGTTGGAAAACCGAATACAAATATTATCAAATCCCACAGTTATACAATTTTCTAAAACGACTATGGTGACGGCCGTCGGTTGTGGTGGGAGTTGTTATTAAATGGTTTGGTTTCTTGAGTATTGAACTTTCGGTTCCTGAAAACTCTGATGTTGGTCCCAGCACTCGGACTGAAACGTCGAAGTCCTGAAAATGTTGTCCAGCTCAATAACCATGAAACTAAATCACCTAAGTACGGTTTTGTTTTAAAAAAATGTTTTCAACTGTTAGGGTTAGATTGGATTTTTTAAAATCTTTTATGTCAATCAGTAACCAACTTGAGAATTTAATAAATTTAAAATATAAACCTATATGAATTCATCCATACAGGTATATATTTTTTCGTCAAAGTTATTATGTCGATTTTTCAAATTCAAAAAAATAAGCGTGGTATGTTGTGAAGAATTATGTTATTTTTCATTCTGTTTAATTTAGGAATAAATATTCTACCTGTTGTATAGTTTTTTTGAAGACAAGTCAATATTTTTATAATATATTAATTTTTTTTGTTATCCTAGTATTTACGCTAGAACGTTTTTACATCAATAACAATACGATTGCTTAGCCGTTAATACTTCGTTAAAAACAAGATAATATTTTATATTTAATGTATATTTTTGACACTCGAATAGCCGTCGCTGAGTATGGCAACATTTATCAAAGGAGACGTTTTCAATTACGTTCGTGTACATCGCAAATACTTTTTATTTTTAAAGATGACTTGAACACAACTCGAGAGCTCCGGAGAAGCATTTAGAAGCACTTACCGTCTCCGATAATGGCCTGCCCGGGCTGATGAACGATCATATACTTATTGCCTCCGAATGCGAAATCACAAGATGTGTTTGCAAGTAACCCCATGAGTAAAGCATGAGATGCCTCAGCCGGCGTAAGTAAGTAATGATTCACCATAGCCATAGAAAATAGATATATCCACGACATAGATGTTTAATTTGTATAAAGTGTATAAGCATGTCTTATTTTAATTTTAATAAATTGATTTGATTTTCTACATATAATAACATATTTTTTTAATCGAAATACAGCATATTTTTTTTATTTATTCAAGGAGATTACAATAATTATAAAATCGGTTATTTAAAAAAATATATTTACTAATTTATACCACAATAAGGAAGTATTTTTATCGCGTGCAATGATCTAAAAAAAAGAGTAGTAAAACTGTATTTTGTATTTTTGTAAGCACGAAAGGTTCTAAGCCAGCCGATTGAGGTTATACTTTGTAGTTTACCCCCAAGGTCCGCAACGAAGGCTGCACTTTACTCTCGGGACAGGCTTAGTGGTGAATGCGCTTTAGACTTCAGTTCTTTTTTATGCAAAAAGCTAAAGAAGACCAGAGCAAAACGATTCTGAAGACTTATTAAGGTTAGTTTACATTTGACATCCTATTTATGTCATCCATAATAAAAATAATTCGACTCAGTGATGATTTATTACTGAGTTAGTAACGAATAATTCATTTTAACTTATGAGTATGAAGAACTGAAGATTTCTTTTGGGATGTATGAAGATGGTATGAGTGATAATGAAAAGTATAGAAACCCAAAATATTGATAGCTTCAACATAAAACCAAGAAATTATCGATTCTAATAACGAAGGTCGCAAAAATTCACGAACACATTTAGTACATTATTTATTCAATTACTTTAATTACTATCTCAATTGAAAATTTTAAATTCAATTTAATTTTAGCTGGTTCAGTCGACTTCTTCATGCATAATCTATTTAAACAATTTTATTTCAAGTTTATGCTATAAGCTTCGTTGAGTTCAGATGGAAAAAAAATTTAATATTAATAGATTTATAAAAAATCTTAAAACAGAACAATGCTTAGTTTTAGAAAGCTTATAAAAGTAAAAGAGCTAACTTATCTCAGGGATATAAAAGTGAAAGTGACAACTTAATAATCATATTGCAAAGTAGAAAAGTACGTATTTTTAAGTTCTTTTTAAAATAAATCATTTTAATTAAATATATTTGTCGACGTATAAAGCGTAATTGGAAAAATAATCAGCGAAACACAAATTTAATTAAATAATAGTTTTCTTACGCTTTGAGTTCATATTAAAACCGTTAGAAAATAAAATACAAACCTAAGAAAATTGCATTGAATCGTAAATTTTTTTTCAGTTGGTCATATTTGAAATTACATTTAGAATAATTTTTATGGCATAAGTATAAAAAAATAATTGCTCCATAAAATAAAATGTAAGTACATAACGTTACACAGATGCTCTACTGACCGTAATGTGAAATTAAAAAAAACCCTCTAAATGCATGCAATCAATGTACGTACGTATAAAGTAACGTCATTATTTTTTTATTATTCAATCATTCGATTGTGTTCTTGGGTTTTCAGGCGCGTCTGTTGAGTTGAGTTTGGACGTTTCGACCCAACATTACTTACAATCTTCAAGAATCACCTTTCTCTGAAGATCTAATAACTCAACAGCCATCTCGATGGCCACAAAAATCACGAACACATTTTATCATTTCGCTATTAAATTAACTTATAACTTAACAAAATGCGATGACAATAAAATGCATGATTGAATACGTGATTTTTTAAAATGTCAAAAGGTTATGATTATTTGTGATAGTTGTTTTGAAATTACTTTTATCACAGCATATTTAAATAAATTCGTGTTAATCGTTCAAGTTGTTGGAAATAAATATTATCATGAACTTCAAGAATTCCTTCAAGCTTTTTTTTTTTCCATATAAATGTTCTCATAACATTTTTTTTGCACATTGACAAGAAAACAAACAGTAAATAATTGAATAATTAAAAATTTTATATATGAGATTAAATGACGTGAGACAGTCCTTTTTTTGATATTATAAAAATATAAATTTACGTCCATATTTACAATTTATAGTATTTTAAACGTTGTTTATAAATATACATTCAATGAATTGTTTAAATAAGGCAACAACGGTATCTAAAAAGTAACGGTAAAAAAATTCATAAGTATAAAATATATTCAATGTCTTTCTATTCTATATTAATCAATGGCTTCATCTAATAAAAAATAATTTAATCAGAGTCACAGCATTTACAAAAAAAGAAAATACCTTGTTTTTTTTTTAAAAAAAAATAACGATGTATTTTTAGCGGTACAAAAAATATTATATTATGCTAACATAATAAATCGCTCATAAATAAAGATCAAATGATTTATCTTGTAAATCACAAGAAAAAAAAACAGAAAGGTGAGAGTATAAAAAATATGGGGGTCTTTTGAAGTGGAAATCGTGTGATCACCAGACGGGCTGTTTGTCAGCCGATCAGTCAACTTATTGTGAGTCAGCTGTTCTGGAGTTGCTTCTACCAGCATAATTCCAGCTAGGATTTTTCATTTGATTGTGGCTTGCCTTGTACACTTTCGTCTAATCTAACGTCGAATTTGAGTCGGATTTCGTGGGCGAAATAAATAATCGTAGTAATAATTTTTTTTAAAAGTTTATTGCCCGTGCGATAGTTGTTCTGAGGAATCCATATTCTGCGGTTCCATCAGTCTCGAATATTTGATATTCGACAGGAGTTTATTGCTTATCGTATACATACAGGTATAAAAGGTATTTCAAACAAATACAAGGCAGCAGCAGTCCCATATACGAGTACCTATGCTCCGTCACGCATTTTTTAAAAAATATTTTCAAAGCTTAACTAATTTCTGATTATAATAGTAAAATGTTGTTAGGCTTTGAGCTCTAAAGGTCTACAAAAAATATAAAACCATAATGCAAATACGCTCATGCTAATATTTTTAATATTTCGGAGTCAATAAGCAACATATAAATATGCGAGTAAATCGTTTGTTATTTCATTTGAACTTCGAGACTATTTGCAGTTTAAATAAATAACTATAGTTAATATTAAATTTTGGCAACCTATGAATAATTTAAGCCTCTTATGTAATATCAGTTATTGGCGAGGTAAATTTTGGAAACTACGTTTACTGTGATGAATAATGATTGAATATTTATAATTAAAGCATCAAATCATATTTCAACTTGGATTAGCAGTTTAATATTTCTTGATTGAGCAAAAAAAAAAAAAATCATTACCACGCGACCTCTTTTCCCTAATTCCATCCTTAAAACAAGTAACTTTACATGCAGCGTATTATTAATTATCATTAAAGAAAAAATACAAGTTGCAGAAGTGAGTCACGCTCCAAGTTATTAAAATACATTTTCTTTGACTTTAAAGGCCCTTTAGAAAGAAATATTGTATTCTAAAATGCTTTTATGTTTAAGTGGAATAGTTATATTATGATTTATGGTACTTTGCAATGTATGTCTATATTAAATAAATTGTATTAAATAACTGCATTTCGATTCACACATTGTATTTTAGTAAACCTATTAAAATTTAATTCCTCTCTCTTATCCGTACATGCGCGAATTAATAAATAATATTATTTTGATAACATACATAAATAATATTGTGTTTCACAAAATTGATATTTAATGACATGAGAGAGATTTTTGAGGTCATTACAAGCTGGTTTATTGTTTGTAAAAACTATGTAAAAATAATAAAAGGTATATTATGGGGATAAAAAAATGGTTTTTGTGTTATTTAGTTTGAAATAGCAACTATATTATATTGAGGTAAGGTATCACCTACCACAAAAAAACACCAAGAATTAAATACAGTTACATTATTTAAAAATTGTTTCAAAAGTTTGTAAACCCCTGGTTATAGCTATTCTACGTTGGACTTATTAAGAAGAAAAAGGTTATTCACCCCGTGACAAGTACAGGAAAACAAATATGAAGTTGTTCGTCGTTCCCGATGAAGTGTCAAATATTTGTATTGAATGGAATTTGAGGCTGAGGACACGGAAGAAGAAAACGACTGAAACGAAGAGGGCGAGCTGATGGAGGCTCTACGTTTAATTTTCAGAATTCAAATATCCACTGCGATGTGAGTTTGTCATTTACTTTGATGTACGATTGCCTTCAGAAAACATTGCAAATGAGAATATAGATATATGATAAACATGTAAGCTTTTACCATCGGGTTTTGGTAACGATACCAAAAATATGTGATTGATGCTAGTTAAGAGCAATTCAGTGATTTGTCAACTTTGAAAAATATTTTTTTTTAAAAATACTTATTGAGTGATTTTTCAAGCGATATTATAATACACATTTGATACTTGAATTTTATGAAGCTTTTCAATTTTTCTACAAAGGTCTTAGCTTTATCAATAGACACTGTGGTCTTTTCACTAGTCAACGCATATTATATATTTTTGTTAAACCCTCGAGTCAATGAAATGCTTTTTTTTATATCACGCTCAATGCTTCGGCTGCTTTTTTTACCATCGCTGATTATATTGATGATGCTTCATTCTTTTTCATTCGTCGCGGTACGACCTAAATTTCCAATATAAACGAGAATACACAGAGGAGCCTTGTATCGGATAGTTCGTATGCTCAATACTAAGAGGTCTATTATATCCACGTACTTCAGTCGCATTAATGGAGTAATTGCTTTATTTGTCAAATCAAGATGATTGCTTGCTTTTAGTCTTTGGATTTGTCTAAGGGCCATACTTTACTGATTAAACACGCTCAACTGCGAGAATTACGGACTGTGCGTCAATAGACACTTACACAAAGTAGAAATTATAAATTAAAATACACACAGTGAAAATAAGGCTCCGATAATAAATGGGCACGTTGCTACATTTCCAACGCCTACAGCTATTGATACTCGTATTAAAAGTAATCAAAATTAGTACAGCAACCTTGATGAGTCTATTTATTTTATAAAACAAGATAGCCTTTTAAGTATTTATAATTACTACCTATAAAAAAATATTATGAATTCAAAGCAATCAAAAAACTTGTTGGTACAGTAAATATTTTAGTAATCGAATAGTAACATTTGTAAAAAATAATTGTTTCTGGCAAGTATTGTATCCAATTCAACCACGAGCAAAAACATCGGAGCTGGTCTTTGACCATACTACTGTGGAAGGGAAAGGGGCCGCAAGGAAAGTGGCAGTAGGAAGCAAATAAAAGCAATTGTTGTTTCGGACTTGATATCTGTACTTACCTGTTGTTTTCAGGAAGCCAGGTGGTTCTGTAATTGAGCGAGATTCGAATAAGAAACAGTCCACCGTTAAAACACTGAACCTGAAACACTGAAGTGTTTATCATGAAAGTGTTTGTACTTTACAGTAGTCTGTGTAGTGACTAGTCACGAAGACCTCCGTGTATGCGTGATAAGTCAATAACTACTTTAAACACCCATTGTGCACTAGGCTTAAAAGTATACTTACGTTTAACATTATACCAATGCAGTAATCATGGTGTATTTCAAACCTCTTAAAAAAGTAACGGTTACTGCTGTTTTTATCTTAAGTGCTTTCTGTGGTAGAACTGTTGCAGCTAATGTACTACTAAGGTGCATCTGATGGAGCTTAACATTTTTATTCTACGTCCAGCGAGATATCTGCGTTGTTTTTGTCAAGAAAAAAGCAAGTCTAGTTGTTTTAGACTGTTTTTTTAAATTGATCTCATATATATTTATATTAATTTCCACTAACTTTGCTTGACTTCTTTTACTTTGTTACAATATATATTTTTGTTACTGATGATTTCGTTTATTGTCAAAAATGTTCATTATCTCTTCTTAGCCATTTAGTTTTTTGTTGATTAAACAAATAACATCAACAGAGAACCGCATCACTCAACCCTAAAAGAATTGGGAGTTGCAAAAAGATGAAGTGTGCCTCTGGAAATATATCCGTTTATAGTGTATAATTTTAGTGTATTGTTAATAAGTGGAAGCAAAAAACCACCTTTTTATAGGGATTAGTCTAAGATATAGTCTAGGGATTTGATCTAAAAAGAAGGTGGATGTTAATAATTTCACTGTTAATTTATTTTATAATGTTTCTACTAAAGTATGCATAACCTTAAAGAATATTAATAAAAAATCTTTACATCAACATATTTTTTATCACATGTGTATAATTATGCCGTTATTATTTTAAAAAGCTTAAATATACCGGTCGTATATTTAATTGACAATAAACATACAACAAAATTGCATTATGCACATTAATGGGTATATTTTTTTAATAAAAAATCTCTCTCAATTATAAATATTTTTAACATCTTACATATTAATTATAACAACAAAAAAATACCGGGAAAAGATTTGCATAATTTAATATTCATTATATTTAATTAAAAATTGAATTATAGATGAAGCACGTATAAAAATGCCCGTTCAAAAGAATACATTTTCCTTTATTATTCTCTTCGTCCGTATTACATTTTGTTTCTTTGATGGTAATCAGGATTTATTATTCTATGAAAAGTTCCATTGAATAACATTTCCTCCAATCACGATCCATTATGGCCGATCACGTGTTCATTTGTATTCGTAAATCGATTTTCAATACCTATACAAATAATTTGTATTATGGCGTGGGTAATACGTGACGTTCATTTACAAAAATATACACCTGTGGAATACCAGCGGAGAAATATCACGTCGAAATAATGAATCACATATGATACAGCGTTCTTTCCGAAACGAGCCGAGGAAAAGGTGACGAGGGGATGGGTTGATTGCGTGCTAATCGCAGTGGAATTATACCACACCAGATATTAATGGACTGGTGTTTCATTTTACCATACATGTTCCAAAAAAATAAACGCAGTTTTTATAAAATTCAATGGTTGTAGATAGAAGACAGAAGGACTTCATATCTCCATAAATACACTATCGAATAATCTGAAACCCCATAATCGACAAGCAGCTTTCTATCAAATTTTGCTTTATATAATTTTAAAAAGATCAATTTAGTAATCACATGTAATTTAGATATTAACGTTTCAAAAAAAAAACATTTATTGGTGGGTATATTTCTCCTGTGTTTTGTATTTTTTATATACTATAATTTCCTTGCACAAATGTCCTCAAAAAATAATAAGCCATCATTGCTTTGGTCAGTTTATTTATCAGCGTGTTGCTAAAGTCATGATCAGACATCTGTACAATTATAAGTAATGCCATTCAATATTTTATTACATTTTTATGTAGTACGCAAGAGTGTTGCAGGGTTTCAATTAAAAACGTGTAATAATTTCTATTGTGTTCTGGTTTTCGATCAACTCGATCGAGTCAACACGCAGATCAAATAAATCTAGTTTTCAATAAATATTTAAATAAGCCTGCTTTCACGCATCGGTGGATTGCCATAATTAGCTGATTTAGCGAGAGTTGTTTGTGCAACAAATGTTGCTAATTATAACTACGAACGAAAATCAATACATAATTGTTTATTTTTAACATTTTCAATCGAGTGATTGTTAAGCCACGAGGAAAATAATATTTTGCATTGACGCAAGTATGTTTTTTTATATAAAATATACGATTGTTTCTCAGTATTGTAAGGCTGACTTAATATGCAAAATATGTGGATATTTCAGTGACGTTGCAACGATCAATCATTTCCGAAAGACTGATTAAAATCAACAATAGTTAACATGCTGTCTAATCATATCAAATAAAATATTATACTGTGGAATAAAGAGTATTTTTTTCATATTTTTTTATATTGTTTAATTTCGTACGCACCCCAATTTTAAGTATGTCTAGTGTTGAAATTCAGGTCATCGTTAAATATTATACTCTATTGCTTGTACTGATTAACGTTTTATTGATTTGTAATTGGGGTCAATCTATATTGATGTTATAAATAATATTGTATATAAAACAATTTTTCAGCATTAATTTATTTTATATTTCATGCGGTACTTTCGTGTTTTAAAAAAAAGCAAAATAAAACATACTTGCAAAAACACCTATCATTAAAAAAACATATTTTATAACTAAACTATCTGTAATACCAGCTTAAACGTGTATTAAAAATAATAAATAAAAATATTTTTACTAGTTTTACTCGGAAACCTTTTAATTAGCATATAATTTTACGATATTTTTTCTGAAGTGTGGCCATCGTTTTTTCACGGCGGGCGTTGTGGTGTTAATACCGCCGCTGCCAACCATGTGGCCCTCGAAATTATTAGCGTCGCGTTTCGTACTAGTGCAAGGGTAGCCCGTCACAAGGTTAGTGAATACATATTAATCGAATATTTCATATCACAATCGAAGTCGGAATAGTAAGTGCACACCTCCGTTTGTCCTAGTTACTAATAAAGAGAACTTTAAATCGAATTAGTTACAATGGATACTTACACATGCGAAGTTGCTACTTCCGCAAGAGGAACGCTCGCTAGTAATGGCGATAATCGAATATCCATATTCGAATGATCGATTATTTTATTTGAAATTGCAGTAAATGTATTCATATTAAAATGCGAAAATGAAATAAAAAAAAAAACCTAATCTTTTCTTTACGAAAAACCGCTTTCTAAGCTTACAATTAAAATTACATTTGTTGAAAATATACACTTGATCGATCGGAGATTACACATTTACTACATTTATAATAAATTTTATATTACCGTTTATAATATTTTAATATAATAAATCAATCCAAGGTGCCACGAAACTGTGTTCTGTGTAATGATTTTCTAGTCGTTTAATGTGTGAATCGATTATCGGTATAATAATTTTGCGCGAAAAATAAAGTTTAAATTTTTATTGTTGTATTTAAAATGTTATAAAAATCATTTGTATGTTTATGCATCGACTATTATTAGTTTGATTATAAATAAAATCGAATTTGCCCATCTCTAGCCATCGCGCCGAATCACAATGGATTCCGCTTAGGAATGGACTTCCATTTCGTGAATGGCACTCGATTAGAATTAACTTGCATCATTTCCGACCGTTCTGCGGCCTTTGAAAGCCCTTGGTTTTTTTTTTTTTGTTTTTTTTGGGTTATTGCCCATTTTGCATTCGGCGGAAATTAATTGGAAGCAATTATTACTTTTATTCGCAATTTTGCGCTTGCGGTGTTATTCTGTTTGCTTTAACTGCAACTGAATTATGAGAGAATATAAAAAAAAAACTGTGTTATTCGATGACTAATGTAAACTAGATTTCCCAAAGCAACGGAATTAATTGCCATATTTATTACAGTTAATAAATAAATTAATTGCAAAACAATATAAACTTTCGAGTAAATAAACATCTACCATTTGTCTAATTATATTTTGTAATTGCTTAACAATGAACTCAAATGTGAAAATTTAAATCCTTTGTCTCGGTGAAATGATATTTCATTTATAAGGCAATGTAACTGATTTATAAAATGATATCCGGTAATAGCTCAAATATTCTTTACTTATTCTGTACATTTATAATTTGACATAGAGAATCATTTATCGGAATTAATTAATTAAATTTATTAGTGGTTGGTAAATATATATAAATCCTTAAAGCCAAATTTTGGCAGGTTTTTTTTTTTCGCAAAAATGCTATTTTCGATAAATTTATATGAGTTGTTAATCACATCGTGAAAATAAAACTGTAATTTATCTCAAAAGAATAAACCGTCTAGACACTTTTTGATCCGAACAGACGCGAATCAGTCCCTGATGAGGCAAATACAAAGTAATTTATTTGATGTATATTTTTTTACATAATAGCCCGTGTAACTACCCCCCCTGAAAAGATGCGCTGATACTCAATGCTCCCTCAGTTCATCTCCCCCGAAGGCTGTTTTTCGTTACACTATCCAGATTTCTCATTATTAGGCTACTCATACTCCTCCGTTCTTTATTGCTATTTTTTTCTTTCTTTACAGGTTCTTTCAGTACAGCAGACTGAAGGCTGTTATGCGTTCCACTTTTGAGTCGATGTCTTTCAGTATTGCTGTTCATCTTTCTTTACAGATTATTTTTTCTACAGCTTTTGTTTGTCGGTAAATGATTGTCAATGCAGTGCAGATGATCTGGCCTGAATTCTGGTACAATTCATAGAGCTTTAAGCATTGTTACTTCTTCTTCTCTGGATTTTCTGGTTATATAAGAGTTTTCGTATTTGAATTAAAAATTTTCATTTATAAAATGCATGCAGTACTTCGATTATTAATTCATTTTAAAATAATTTACCAAAACTTGGCTAAAATTCAAGCACAGTTACTTAAATATCTTGGGTGTGGGTTTGAATATCAATGATGTCGTGAATTTCTTTCGAGAAACTTTGAGAATGTATCTCGCCGTTTCACGTGTGTATCGATTACTTTAAATATACAACTAAAATTTTAAGGGAAATTCAAGAGGGTGGGAATATGTTTTATGAATTTTCGAATCGTTCAAAGTCCGGTACTGTTCGTGATCCCAGAAAATAAAAGTCATCGCGGAATAATAATGCACGTCGTTACTTCGCTACAGTCATGAAAAAGTAAAAATAAAAATACACTATTAGAACGAACCTCTTCGTGATCAGAATGTAACGTGAATCAGAAGTCCTGACTCTCGACTATGAATCATGATTCAAGTTTTATGATTAATATTTTTTAAATTTAAAATATATATACATATTATGTTGGGCATACGAGGCTATGAAAGCTAATTGGCTGTCGTGTGCAAAGTACGTTTGAAATGGGGTTTTGTTTAAGTTAATTATAAACAACTTGTATTTATTTCACGGACGGTATTTTGATAGTGTTTAATAAGTGTTATTATATTATGTAAAAAAAAAAAAATAGGAAGTAATTATATGCATATAATACTGTGTTTAACCGAATTGTGTTGCGACTAAATTGCAACCTTGCATACCCCTTGATTTGTCCAGGGATTTTTATGCGACAATAAATAATTATTTGTGACATAAAGGCAAGTTATTACTATTAAAATGATAAGAATCACTGGTACAATTATAAAGTATATCTATTGTTCTGTTCATATCTGATCTTATGTATTTACAAGTATCAGTATTGTGGAAAAGCTTTAAATAAGTGCATGAGTTTTGCAAGTACTTTAAATATTCAAATCGATTCATTAAAGCAACTTACGCAGCGGTAGAAAAAAGGTAGAATCATCATTGTAATTAAACAAGATGACTTTTATTGTATTTTTTATTAGATTAAAATTTATTGAAATTTTAGAGTTCAGGGAGACGCTTGAAAAATGTTTGGTTGTTTTTTTTAACTTTTGCTTATCGAGGAACGTGTTTTTTTTCGCATTTCTTTTTTACTACACAAACGATTCTCTGTGTAATTGCTGAAGTGAAAACAATCAAAAGTACATTATTTATTAAGTACTATTGCATGTAAAAAATGTATTATAATAGCCTCTGCAAAAACCATCATATGGCATTATTCTATTAATTACTGAACTCGTTACGAGCTTTTTCAAATTTTAAAATCTAGGCCAGCGTAAATAATTTCATGTTATTTCATTATTAAAATTAAATTTGCCGTAGCTCTTTGCCGATTTTAAAATGTATTATTATTTAACTGAATTTATTATAATTAATTATTAAACGTGTTTTCGTTCGTTTTATTGTAATTATCAAAAAAGAATTTAAGCATTGCAATTATATTAAGCAATGAACACCGGATTTCAAGAATTAATCCATAAAGTTATTTTAATGTTTAAAAAAAAAAGATCATAATCACATATGATAATGAATTAAAAAATGTAAAATATCAATAGATTTTCCACGAAGTTATTTATTCAAACCTGAAAGTATGCAAAATTCTTAGCAATATTTTGTATGACATTAATAATATTTAAGTTGAAATAAATTCGCATTAACTGTTAACGAATTCATTTAAATGAACAAAATACGGCTTTTCTAAGTTGGTTTTTTTATATTATATAAGCACCTTTTATTATGCCATACGAAAAAGTACGATGCTTATTTTACAAATCTAGATTTAACTAGAAAATAATCAGGTATCCATGAATGTATCTAATGGTATACGCAAAATGGATTTTAAATTATCCATACAGGTTAATTAACCTTTCAGTTTAATTCATTTTCTATTCACGTATTAAGCGTAAATACGTAACTATCTACGTAATGAGCATATTAAGGAGTTCGTGGAAACTTCTAGAAGTTATTGAAATTATGATAATATTTACGTAATATGATTTCGTATGATATATACACATACAACCTTTAAACTTTGGTTTCATGAGTAATTTAAAACCTTAAAAAAACACAGTGTATAATAAATACAAAAAACATGCATGGATTTATTTTATATTTAAAAATAATTATCGTCAATTTTTTACTAAGAACTTTGATCCGTTTGAAAATATTAATTAATAAACAAGACAATTTGTAACATCTTTGATTTAAAAATCGGTTACACGGTTGCAAAAAACGATCAAACTTTTCGCTCGAATACCACATGTATTTGAATAATTTGATAGATTGTTATATTGTGATAAATTTTCCGAAATGTTCATCATTTACCTTAAACATACAAAAGAACTGTAAAAAAAATCTTTAAAAAGATCATATTTATATTTTTATTGGACAAAATATTATAAATAAAAGAAATTGTCCATTGAAGGTAAAATGCTTATTTTTTTTACCTCAAACAGGGGAAACAAAATGAAAAAATATATTTTATATAATGAGAAGGTGTTACAGCTAAAATAAAAGTAGTTTACCATGTCAACGGCTTGTAATTACAGCCTTAAGGCTAAAATGTCTACCCCAAAGCATAAGCAGTCACTAAAATAAAATCGTAAAAAGATTGAATGAAATGATCGACAGTAATAATACACAACAAGAAAAGATGTTGAAAATCTAAAAGAAATAAAAATTTTAGTTAAATAATTAATTAAAATGGCTAAGCACATTTATATGAGAGTAAAGTTCAAATTCAATTTTATATATTTTTTAAATTATTTTATACATCATTGCGCAATAACTTGGTTTATAAGAGTTATTATTTATTATAGTTAATTAAAGCTAGACATTTAAACTATGGCTAATAAATAAATCTACAACTTTTAAATCTGTTTTTATTGCTTATTCCCCAATCGTCGACAAAGTTCGTGACAGAGGTTAAAATATTAACATTTAATTATTCTGTTATAGGTCATACTACTTTGATTGTTTTGTTGTGACAGAAAATAAAACAATAAATAGCATATTGATTTGCAATTATGAATTATTATTTATTCTGCTGATTATAAATTCATTATGTATTTAAATTGTAAAAAGTAACGATCGAAGTTCAATAGATAGAGACGATTAGCGATTCGAAGAATTATCCAGAATAGCTACTACTAAGTTTTTCATTGGAAAAACAAGAATTATTATAACTACTTTAAATTAGCAGTTATTTTATATATATTCTTTGAAAATGTACACGAAATTTGACTCCTGAAACATTTTTATCATATTTATACGTAAAACCAAATTATAAATATGATTCCTTTACTATAAAAGCTGTTCAAAAGATCTTTTCTATTATTTTAGTATCGTAAAATAGTTATTATACTATAGTAATGGTATAACAAGTCTATGTGGATAATAAATGCGGATGAATAAAATATTTTATAATCAAATGTGATCAATGATTGAAATTCTCGCTAATTGAAGTGGTTTTTTTGGGAATCATGAAATATGTTTCAATAATATACTACTTAAACATATCGAATCCTTGTTTAATGGAATTTAATCAAACTTATACACAGTTGCATATAACGATCCAATCGTTTACAACACATTGTTGAAAAATCCTATTTTTAAAACATTATTATCTATTCATGTAAGATTTTTATTTTTTATAAATATCTATGAGTAACGAAAAATAAAATTTAACTAGTGATGATGCAACACACATGTGACTTTTTGCCCTCACAAAAAATACCAGAAAAAGTATCCCAACACAAAAAGCATATCTCCACCATATGTGTAAACATAAGTAGCTACAGCAAAAAAATAATTTAAATTAAAAAAATATATAAACATATATAACATGCATCTGTTTCACACTATGTGTACATAATATTAGTAATTATTACTTACATTATATATAACGCTATTTAAAAAAAATGTACTTATTAACATTTGTCATATCACTCAACTCGACTGCGCAATAAAAAATTAATATCAGCATCCGTTGCGCAGTGTATACGTGAACACAAAACAAACTTTCTTGGGTATTGAGCCGCGACAAATTATGATCAAACAATTTTAATTTCTCGAACCTTATTGAAAACTTTTCGTTAACACGATTTTTCTATACACAATCACTCATTAAAATATTATTTTTTTCGGGCCGATGTAAATTGATTGGTTTACTACGAAATTTGGCTTTAGTATCGATACCGAGACGTTGAAAGTATTACGAAGTTTTACATTTAAAAAAAAAAATTCCTGTACGTGTCACAATTTAATCATAATATTCACTGTTGAATTCAAAAATACCAATTATTATTTTTACTATTAATTCAGCTCCCTTTCGATTATTTTACAGAATCACAATAAACACCGCATGGTCCACGTCTAATATATTTACGAAGGAAATTAATACGTCTATCAAGACCAATTGATCACGTTGGACGGGGACATACTCGAGTTAATAGAATGGCGGAGTGGCCTGACAGTCGATTTGGAAGTCTGGTCCAATAATTTAAGACCTTTACAAATATTCAACGGCAATTTAATGTTTTATTAACTATCTCAGTTGGCACCTCAAAAATAGTATTAAAAATACGATTATACCGTATGAACTTTCATCTTGTGTTATTAGTTATTGTGAAGTTAGTCAGTAAAACTTGAGTGTTAAAAAATAGCTACCATCTACTTTATGGAAATCAGTTGTAAGAATTTTGAATTAACCAATACATATGAGCTTACATTGAAATATATCTAACTCTTAAGGGCACATACCACACTAAGATAAGTAATAAATATATCTTACAAGTAATTCAAAAGCCTATATTTTATATTAACCATCACAATGTGATTTGCTTCTGCGTCTAAATGTAGGTTTTTTCTCGTTCTTTCCAGTTGAAGTTCTTGAAAAAGAGAAGCACGGAGTATTAATATTTATAGGCGTATACCTCAAGGTATTGCATTGTCAATCAAAATTATAAATTACTTAGTGGGATTTGCCTGCCAATAAATACAAACGAATTAGGAAGAACCTTCAATAGCTGTACTTGTAAATATGTTTAATTATAATTGCGATATTATAATAAAGCAAGCAATCATTATTATATTACCTTGCTTTTACCTAGCGCACAGTCAAGCGTACTTTAATTTGGATCCAATTGAACATGAAATATAAAAACTAAATGTTTTTTATTTTGTAGAACTCTAATTTAAATAACACAAAATAAATATGAATTATACTTTGAATTGTGCTTACAATAAGTATAATAATTAGCTTTGATAGGTTTTTTCATATCTCCTGTCTACTGTATTTTTAGTAGCCTAGAAATATGCACAACGAACAAAAAACATCTTAATTATTAATTCGACAACATGAATTTATAAGTTGAGGTACTTAAAAATCTCGACTAGCATTAATGGTAATCAAACAACTAAAATAATCAAATCAAGATTTTACGCAATCGTTGAGATTTTTTGTTAACTATTTCTTTGTGGTGATACTCACATTAAGGAGAAACCAGCCAACTGAGCCAAGTTTTCGGTCTTGTGTGCCTCTAATAACTCCACGACTCGGATATACTCATATACGAATGTATAACATGAAACCAATACCAGCAATCAATACAGAATTTACTTCGTTTTTAATTTCCTTCCCCGCTGGTAGCCTTTCAGATCGAATCCATTGTATCGGCGTTTTTAGCGTTTCGATTCGGGTGATTGATCGACCGGTCGATTAAAGATTCGCGGCGGACGTTGATGAATGGAGACGATTACAGTCCGCGAGGCTGGCGGGTAATTAGTGCTGGATAATGGACTCTCTTCCACTCTCGTGGCCCGGCGAATGACTCGCGGTTATCCTGCGTGCGACAATGCCAACGCACTCTAAAATAAAAATAAGCCATCATTCTTGTATACATCGAATCATACAGACCTAAACAACAAGTCAACTACAGTGTGTCCAAAAAGAGTATCGGGTATTTGTTAGTTCAGTAAAACAAAAACTACGCGTAATCAAGTATTTTTTAGAATGTTGATTATAAGAATACAAAATGGAAAATTATTTCAAAAACATGATTTTATCCAAATGGTGACCATTACGAGCTGCTGGCACTCTTCTAATCTGGAACGAAGATTGCTGATAACACGCTGACACATAGCCATATTGCTGCCATTTCTGACCTGATATTTTGTTTCAATTCCGTTAGGTTCGTCGGATTATTCTCACAAACCCTACTTTTAAGGTATCCCTATATGAAATAGTCAAGAGGGCTGAGGTCGGGGCTTCTGGGAGACCAGTTGATGTTACCTCTACGTGAAATGACCTTATTAGGAATTAATTCGTTAACAGCTTCAATTGATTGATGGGATGTAATGGCACGTTCTTGAGTTGAAACCTTGATCTCCTGCAACTCTGGGCACAAATTTTTTTGCAGCATATCGCAATAACGGTCACTGATCACATTCACCCGATACCCTTTTTGGACACCCTATATTTACGTCCAGATATAAACAAGGTATACGTGTGTACCTAAAATGTATTTAAAAATATTCAAGCAATGCTCATATTATAATATTAAAAGGGACTCTGATGACTGACTCATATCTGAAATAATTCATGTATTCAGTTACCCATGCACATCATTTGCAAGTCCGCGATCTGATCAGACAGTTCTCAGTGGAGTCAGGAGCGAAGGTCTCGCTAAGTATAGGGAGTCGATGGAGGACCCTGGTTCCTGCCTCCGCCTCGGAGGTAAGGTCAACATACAGTGGTCTCGAGATACCAGAGTGAAGAAATATATTCAATACAGCCTTTCTGATGCTGGAATGCCTTTTACATCCACAGCAGACTCGTTTAATCTATAAAACTCTGCATTTAAACAGCAAATAGGAATAGCCACTTGGTTAGGTGGTATTAACGGAGCTACATCCTATACTATATGATAAATATAATAGCTTACATATACTAGCGATTTTTTTAATCAAAAATAATATTTTTTAAATACCCTTAGTGGAAATTCTGATAGTTTATTTCATGGAACTGTTTTTATTACTCAGTGAGCTAAAAAGGTGGTTTGCGTCTTCGCTAAACAGACTTCAGTTATATAAAAATATTTGCGTGGCAACAAATATTTTTGTTGCAACTAAGTAGATTATATTTTGTTGAGGGACAATGCATTTGATTGGTGAAGATTGGTGACGTAACTTTTTATACTTTCTTCACTTTGTGTTTATTATAGTTTTAGTATGACTAGTTTCGACAAACAGACTTGGTCATCATCAGATGCAGATGCAGTTTTGTTTTGCAAACCAAACTCAAAGTACCATATCATTATTAAGGCAGTTGCTTCTAGTTTTTTAATTGCCTCTGGTGTCCAACCGGACACCAGAGGCAGTCCATTACCTGGCGAAATCGTGTCATTTGATTAATTTAACTGTCACTTTATTTTTCTATGTCGAAAGTTGATTTTTTTACAGAGTATTTAGAAAACTATAAAGTATATTTAAAAAATTTTATCATTTAATTTACGTCCATTTTTAGGGTAAAATAAAATCTTGAAGATGTTGAAAAATTGGATAAAATGACGACTCTTCAAAACCAAAGTTTGTTATAGATTTTTTTTTTTTAATTTTAAAATTTATAAGACGCACATGGTTTATATTTAATCTTTCAATTCCAATTGAAAAAAAGACTTTCAAATGTTTAGGATTCTTGGAAAATGTACCGGACGAATCTCCAAATTCCTATACTTCAATCGGAAAAGCTCATATTTATCATATTAATAGTAAATTTATAAGAAATAAAAATATATTGTGTTCGGAACAAGAGATGTATTAAACTTTTTGCACTTAAATATTTTTGATTGGTGCAGTCGATTTTTCGAAAAACGGACTAGAAAATGATCAAAAAAACTCGATTATGGGACGTAGACCCTTAATAAAAAGCTTGCATTATTTAAGAGTGGTCTGGGTCATAACCTATAGTTCAATGTTTTTTATGCGTTTATATAAAATAATAAATATATATTATAGGTTCAAGGATTTCGTTCGGATTGTTGTGTGTATTTTATACAATAGCTTGGATATTGAGTGAAGGATCAAATTTCAGCGGAAGGGGATGTGAGTGCCTTGGCGTGGCTATTCAATGCGAAGCTCGCCCGCTGTAGGCTGTAAAACACGCAACACTCATTCGCAAAACTCGTTCAGCGAACCAACAACCTGAAACGGGCCGCACTAAATCTTATCTCGCGCGACAGGGTGGTCATGAGCCACGGAGAGCCAAAAGAACACATGCGATCTGCGATATATCTTCCAAAGCTACTCCTAGAATAGATCTGGCTTCAAATTATCCCAAGCGTATTCAAAATAAATTTAATTTAATTTTTAATAATCCTCTTTGATATTAAATACAAATAATTCAAGATTCATTATTTTATTTTTAGTCTACAGTGTTCTTAGGGCTATGCTTGTATTAAAATGCGGTAAGTGGCTATCCCCTGATACTGCTCGTAGATTGTGTGGCAGAGCTGGTGGATGTACATTATATTAAAAACTATTTTTCTGAATCTGAATTTCAGCAATTTCTCGTACAGAGAAATCAAAAAATGTGAATAGTACTAAAATATATTAAATACGAAAATATTTTAAGGATTTGCAATGCAATAATGTCAAAAGTATTGCAAAGTTTACACAACACTATCCTAAAACACGTAAATTATATATAAAACAATTTATTGGTTTAATACCTTCTGATAATTTGTTCTGAAGACTTTCATTAAAATCCATAAATATAAGGCTACATAATTTGATATTGAGATAACGCTATTAAAAATCAATGTTTATGCATGAAATAAGCTCTGTAAAGATTTTAAAAACTTATAACTTTATTGCGTAAAAACTCATAATTTATTTTAATATTTCGGTTATTAGATATATTTTAAACTGGAGTTTAACTTTCACTTCCCTGTAGTATAATTATAAGTAGACTACATTTCAAGTATATTTATATTTTTGGGGGGTTTTTTTTATTCCAAGGAGCGCCATTTCGGAGTGGAGTTTAACCTTTGGTTTATTTTTCATATTCGCCGTGGTCTCCGGTTGTGATAAAAATTAGATAAGCCGTTTACACGCTTAGGATTTTTATTATTATTAGTATTGTTGTAACACGGTTCTCGGTAAACATTCCACGCGTTTGTGAATGCCACAGGATGTGGAAACGTTGCCCGGAGGATGTGTTCGTGATAATGAATACGTTTATTTTTGAAACGTAGAAAATAAATAAATACATGAAGCTTTGACTTTAGCCGCGACAGTGTTTGCATGGCAACAGGGTCCAAGACTAAAAAAATATTTTTATGATAAGACCACTGAAAAACGACAGACTTTTGATTTATTAAAACCGCATTCAACTTATATGTGATAAATGCGGTATTATGATACTTGTTAAGCACACGTGAAACGAGGACAGTAATCCATAAAAAATACAATGCTGTTGGGGCACAAATTTATACAACCCCCTACTTCTAGATATAAAAGTCTGTTAAATTACTTGTTATTAGCTCGAAAATAACATTTTCACAGTTTTTTGTATGTAATTATTTAACACTATAAATAACTCAAAAGTGACGTTCGTGTTTTTATGAGTGATCCCTCAACTCGGCTCAGTCTTTAAATTTGGTTTTAAATCGAGTATCCGAGTAACACATACATATTCACACACACATACTTATGTATATATTCATTTAATAGCATTTGTTTAATAATGTATATTATTTTTTAGGACAAAATAAATAATATCGTTTTATTTTAACAACCTAAACCCAACCGCACAGGCAGGATAAAAAATCTCGCGGCTTTGCGGTGTGATTTTGTTTTCAGGCTGATAGGAATATCCTTTTATTTTGTACAGAGAGGTATTGTGTTTCAATTATTATTCTGTGGTTTGGAGTGTAATCAAATCTTATATTTTTTAAGCTCACAAAAAGCATTAATTTCATGTTTATGTATTTACCTCGGTCTGTAGATAATACTATGGAAAAAAATATGTAGCTTAAAAACAGAGTCTATAGTATTTATGTTTATAAAAAAAAACTTTAATGCAAATGAGATATTTTATTGAAAACACATTCTCTTTTTTTTAATAATGTATATAATATCATTGAAAAATAATAGAGGTAAAATTTATTAAGATAAATATTTTATTTAACAAATATGCAATCGAAATAAAAAAAAAGTATATCTATGACAGCTTTTTTTGATTTGTAATACTACACGATTATAAAAATGTAAAGTAAACAAATAATATTTTCATTTTGCAAACGATATTTTCGATTTCTAAGAATATTATCGAGTGTGTTGAAAATAAAAATTGGAATTTAATGATAAAACGATGTTATTTTATTAAAATGGAAATCACAATAATTTCCACAAGGACAAAATATGGTTCGGCTGAAAATTTCACACAAAGACGACAGTGATAATTTCTTAAATTATACTGCACTCTAGCCACTTAGCCCAGTACATTAATATTAAATATTAAATTTCTTGTACGAGAGAGTTATATCAAATACTATGTTGCAACTGAAAATATTCAAATGACGTTTACTTAACACTTTGCTTTTTATTTACTTGATTTAATTGAAAGGTATATGGTAGGTAGATAACTTATTTGCATACAACATAAAACATGAGCTTAAGAATTCTATAATATGCTAAGTATGGTTAATTTATTCAGAATAAATTTTCTCGTTTATGTTTTGTGTAGGTTAAAGATTATATTGTGTACAGATAAGGTACACAAGGACCTTGTAAATAATATATTATTTTAATTATCAACTGACACATATTTTTTATGTAGGAGGGAAATATAACATACAAACATATTGTGAAACTACCAATTACGTTCGTAGGTTTTGGCAGACATGATGATTTTGAGGTTTCTTGGGTGCTCGATTTTTGGTTTTTCAACGTAGGGACAACCCGACTGAAAATGTTGGCTTCCTCTGGCGTGTATGTTTTTTGAATAAAATGTCGAATTATACAATAATTGTCACTGCTGGCATTTAGGAAGGCTCGCATCCAAATGTTACCAGACGCCCTCTGACCTCAGCGAGTCGCGGAGAGCTGGGCTCATTATAATGACTGACCTTTGGGGCAACTCGCAGCTGGATTCCTGGTGGATACAACGCTTCACGCAGTTGGCTACGGCGCCTCTGCGCCAGCGCACGAGTAAAAATATGGCCATGGGCTTGGACCTTCCACTACTGCGACAAAATCCCCGAAAAATCAGTTGAAAAACATTTGATTCATATTGGTATATACTATGAGAGAATCATCAACCTCTCCAATCAGCGGCCATATTTTTCATTGCGCGTCGTCGTCCAGGCAGTAAAGTCGCCGCTGCCAACAATGTGGCCCTCGGGCGTGGTTGCTAACAATAACGTCACGCATTATACATTGCAGTGACCTAGCCCCGAACTCACAAAACGCGCTTTCAATTCACAATCCCCGCGACATTGTAGCTTGCACGTAAATGATAATTAATATTAAAGAATGATGTATTGTTCGTGTGCAAATTAGCTGAAATATCCGTGATTTATAAATGCCCAGTTGACACGGTCGTGCGCTTTGAAGTCACAGTGAATAGAATATAATTACAGTGGAAACTTTCATACGTCAGTGGAATATTCATGCACTCCGTTGTCAATCATAACGATAGTAATTTTACGAATAAGTTAGTTTTTACCAACCACGAAATCTCTAGATTCAGAAAAACGAAGGTTTTTATTTAAATTATTTATTTATTATTATTTGATATAATGATAAATAATATGAGCTCCCAGCATGTGATTTCGCTGTAAAGCAACGCGAATGTTTCCGGGTGTGGAATTTGAAAAACTGCAGCAACCGTTTTTCTTTACATTTTGTTAACTTTCAAAATATCCCTAGCTTCGAAAAAGTAGAGAAATAATCTTTAGTTTATCTTGATTTGAGTGTCACCTTCTGAAATAATATTTAAAAAAAATCATTGGTAGAATGATAGATTCAAGCTCTTGTCCTGAAGTGTGAAGTCAATACTGAATTTTGAGTTATTTTTGAAAGTATAATACGTCAAAGTTCTAAGTATACCTTTTAAATTATTAATATAACTCAGCTCATTATATTTTCATATATTCTGTTGCTATGAAGCAATTGTGCAATCCGACATTGTATCCACTCCTCTCCAGTATAATTCACACTTACTCAGGCTTTGCCAATAAATATGCAACGACATGCTATAGTGCTATGGTACATAATAGAAAATTCTTCAATAATATTTCTGTTCGATATAACTAGGCATTCTATCACACAGTGCCGCGTTACAAAAAATAACAAACAAGTTTAATGCCCCCATAAAAATACACATAAATCTACTTTCAAATATGGGTTTATTGCGGTATTACTCTTCTGCTGGTTTGTTGATAAAAAATAGGCCTAACATTGTTTCAATTCCATGTTGATTGGATCTCGCCTGATAACGACATCAGATTTGCATCAAGGCGTGGGCTTGAAACTAAGAGATACCACCAACTTTGTAAACTTACCACTTTTTTTAAAAAATAATAATAAAATTGTAAGAAACATTTCCCTAAGTTGTTAAATATGCTACGTGCTGTATTAATTATAATTATTTTCTATCTTTAATCTTTCAGGCTCGACTAGGTTACAGATATGTTCTGAGAAATAAATTTAGATATATACTAAATTATAAATGGTTATTTTATATTTATATGAACGCGCACTAAACAGGTTTGAGGCTCATAATTTAATTATACTTATAAATACCAATTTTCAATAAAGTTTTATATCATTAGTTTGTTGAAAATTTCACTACAATAACGTTATTAAAAAAAAAAAACGTTAGTGCATAAAAAATAAATAGTAATGCATCTGTGGATCGTGTTAAAAAAACAGACAACAAAAACTATAAAATAAATAGAACAGGTTTATTTTTATTTGCCTTAGTTTGGCTGGATATAAGTTATTATGTAAACATTACAAAAAAAAAAAAAAAAACAAACAGCCAAGTAGATCATAATATTTTGCTGAAAAAGCTCTCAGTTTAATTTTTATATAAATATTCTTACTCTAAATACGTAAAAAAGAAAAATAAGCCCGTGTAGCATTTTAACACCATTCATGAAAACGGCTTTTTTTGGAACACATTTCTAAGTCCCCGTTAGATTTAAGTCCCTAGGATTAAAGATTAACTCAGTCAAAGTTTCAGCTCTGGTACGCTCCGTATATTTCAATCTCTTTCTTGACATTTTTTTCTTCACTTCTCTCTTTTCAACATGTATAAATAGCCAATTGGCTATGTATGAAGTAAGTGTACTTTAACCTTTCACGGTCTTCTCCAGTCCACTGAAGGTTCTACTTTAAATTTGTTGTTTGAGGATCGATGAAGATTTTGAATAATGAAAGTACTCATAAATAAAAATGTTTGTAGTCTCCTAGCTTATCGGCTATTCAAACTCGTTGTTTGTATACGGAGCGTTACGACTTATATCCTGCTGTCTTGGGTTCTCTCATATCAATATACCACATCGTGGGGTTTGCGACAGTTGGCGGTGCCTGAGTTCTCACGGCGGCGGTCCGATAAACAATAAAAGGAAATGGATTCAAACATGCCGAGCGTCCATTGTGTAGTTTTGTATGGCAGGTCGACGAATATGCCCTCTGCGTTAACCCCATCGCATGAAAACACCGAGAGACGTCCATAAATACAAAACCCACATTATGAATTCGGCCCGACGATTGGAATAACTTAGACGCAGCCTTTGGTCTTTTCGTGGCATGCAATTCATATTTTTGTGCCCAGATACTGCATTTCGTCTATAGCATAGGTTCCTAAACTATTTTATCCCGTCGACCCCTTGTCGAGTTTTCCTGTTTTTCGTAGACTCCTGCCTTGCTAATATTGAATTTTTATGAAATTCATCAACTTCAAACATATTTTTGACATCTGATATACAGGGTGCGCCATATTTTATATCGGTATGTAAACATTGAATATCTTTGACATTTATCAACCGATTGGCTTAAGTAAACATGTTTTGAAATATTAACTTAATACAATTTTAACCATTTTTCACATTGAAACAACGCGCCGAAATTGTGACCATGTACATTGAAATAGTCGTTCAGTTGTGTTAACTCAACGTGCATATCGTCGAAAATATCGTGGCCAACATGGCCAATGAGATCCACTCTTGTAGACCCCCATTTACAGTTCGTGGACCCCCAATTTAATTTTTCGCTGACATCGACCCCTGGGGGTCGATATTGACCACTTTGGGAACCTATGGTCTATAGGAAAAACCGAGCAAATTATATAATATCGTAATCTAAAATCTATGGAAAATGTTTTATATTTCTGGTAGTGTAGTTTTTTATGCTGGAATATTCTATGTTTATTACAGGCCTTTCAACTTTTATACATTATCGCAATATCGTATCACTATCATAATTTAAAAAAAATATCGTAATTTACACAGTTTCAAATTTTATAGCATGTTGTATATCTATTTTTTTATTATCTGATCATGGGTGTTACTTTCACACGAAGTATTTTCTTTCAAATAAATATAGGTTTCATTTCTTTCCAGCAGTTTTGTTAAAAAGCGTTCAACGCCACCGGCGAAAAAAATCATCGTCCCATGCCGCCAGGTAATCATCACTAATGAAATAAGAACAGGTGTGGGAGAGTTGTGACTTAATCTCGACAGTCTCCTCTGTCGGCGCAATGACGCGGGAGTGTGAACGGTTCACAAAATGGCGTCATTCCGCGACAATGGGCCGACCCGCTAAGTGGTGTTCAAAGGCGTCAGTAATGGACGGGCTGGGCTTGAGAAATTCACTCCCTTTGTTAGGCTCGAGTGCATTTCTGTGGATCTTTTCACACATCTCAATTAATATCTTTTTTACAAGCTGAATATATTACACGTACTCGTTTCGAAGGCGTCTATCAGACTTGTATCACTTAAGATCTCCTGGTTTATTTTCAGCGTCAAAAAGTGAATAGACATTTACGCCAAGAAAGGCAAGCGTGTGAAATATTTTTATAGGCTCAATTAATGTCATTAAGTTGAGCCGCGTCAAATTCGACGTTTCGGCTTCGGCGCCGCGGATATTTTTAAGGTATGAACAGGTGTGAATTTTGGTTTGTTTGGACTTAAGAGCACCATTTCGAGGTCCAGTTTTTTTGGGCAACCTCGGTTCTAAGACATATGGTAGATGTATAGGTAATTTGTCTATATTCTTACTTCAGAGATTTAGGCTGCTACATAGTATACTAAAAAATATATGAAATTAATGAATGTATCTGCTTTTTCTTGAAAAAGTTGACAAAGGCAGTGTTTTTTAATGATAATCATTATTGTATACTGCATATTTAATTTACCCACGAATATTAATACCCAGACGAACATAAACCTAGATATTTAGTAAATTTAGAGATTGACACTAAATATTTAATAGATCTACAAATTATAAAATTATTTTATTATATTAAAAATATGGTTTAATGCCAGTATTGGAATCTTAATTAAATTAAGATCTTTGATAAAATAACGACATGAATGTGTATATTTACAAAGATATGATCAATATGTGAATATTTATAATGATGATGATCAAAAGGATGTTAATATTAACATACTTTCACATAGTATGGAAACGTGTTCATTTATTTATTTTTTTTATATTCATATTAATCTTTTATGATCTAAACCAAAATTCCGAGTCATTTCCATCCAATTTTTACATGTCGGTGACTCAGCATTTTTTTCAGTATCACGTCGGATTTTTTTCATGAACGATCCGAAACGTTAAAACGTCCGCCCAGGCTGGATGGAGGCTTTTATAATGAAAAAGAATAGACCCGAGCCTGTGTGGAGAATACCCACGCATGTACATCAACAGCCTTATGATTTCGTACCCTCCTAATGATGCATTAATGTGCTGTTATTGATATAAAAAAGGTAATTTATTCCGAGCAACTTATCTAAGCTCCTAGGGGAGTTGAAAAAAAAAATACATAAAAATTCCAGGCGTATTATTTATGGATAGATAAGAAGGGTTGATCTATCTTTTGGGGTTGCATTTCTGAGGGATCTTAATAAATTATACGTTGAAAATAACTACGTATTCAAACTCTATTTTTTAAAACACCTACTGAAACGATGTTAAAGTTTTTTTTAAAAAATATATTATTTTTATACTAAACCGGTTAATATCAAATTATTAATGATTATAAATTGTTGAACAAAACATAAGCTCCACGATTAGAGATACTTGGCTTAATATATTGCATGCTGTTTCTGACTTTTCTAAAGTAGTGTGTACTTTAGAAACTTCTTTCAAAATCATTTACACTTTGAGTATAGCACCTATTTTTTTCTATAAACTTAAATTGGTTTAGAAAAACTTGCGTAGTTGAGACCTTTAAAAAATCATCTTTCTGAAAAGTTAGTCAGAAGCTACAATGATCTAGCTTTAGATTTAATGTATAATATATTGCAAATAATTCAAGCTTTGTACTACATATGCTTTACGAAAACCCCTGGCACGTTGCAAATACTTCTTTTCAAGCTAGTTCTTTGTCAACTATTCTTAATAATCCCTTGAGGACACTTGCATTTATGGTAGGTCCTAAATTGATCTTTCCATTCAGAAAAAAACCGGGTCGTGGTGGGTCCATGACAAGACCCTGTAAAGGCCTATTGAAAAAATATAAATTTGTATTGAAATGAATCTAGTACACGTTACTGTAGTTTAAGAAACTGCTTGACCATTTCACATGCTTGGCTTTATTATTTATTTACAATAAGGAAATAACTAAAAATACCCTAATGTTAAAAATTTAGTAAGCTCCTAAAAAAAACGACAGTGCTGCAAACACTATTACTGTTTATGATGTATTGTAATCATAGTTACTTTACTGTTAATTAGAGTGATATTTGTAACTTGTGACGTAACACACCATATTTTTTTTCATTATTAGCATCAGTGGTTTACCTCTTATAGTTATCTTAGAATTTATCACCTGTGGGAAGAGAGATAGACGTTTTTTGGTTATACAACTAAACCAGCAAACAATCCATTACAGTTTTGACTAGTCAGTGTGCAAAGAATCTCTCATAAATATATTTTAATTAACCGAATATTTTTTACCCTCATATATCTACCTACAAGTTAATCAACTAGCGCATTATAAATTTTCATAATCCGAAATTGATTTTAGATGTCTGATTGATATGATATTAATGACTTTAGAATAAACCGGTTTATCTAGCCGGGGCCAGTCGTATTCTGGTACTGAATATTATAAAATGGATATTAATTAATTTCTACTGTATATTACTTCATTATGTAGAGAAATAAGTAGGAGCAAGTCCCAGTCGTGTTAACTCTTTATGACGCTCAAGCATTTTAACAAGAATATAAAATTTAATAAAAAAAACACGTAAAGGCTCTGTGATCTGTATTCTACCACCTGTAACTGAGCGAGAACTTGAATCGTTATATATAGGTATGCAACCAATACACAAATGCTATATAAATATTATATGAAAAACAACATGCTATCTTAGTAGGGTAATATTTTAAATGATATCTAGTAATGTTTTTGAGAACAATTTGAAATAAAACTTTCTTTTATGCACAGTGATTTTTTTAAACTACAGCCAAGTAAGCAATATGATTTTAATTATCATCAATCTAAACTAAGAGCTATGAGTGTTGCTCTATAAAAGGTTGAGTCGTTTTCTTAATAGAATATTAAATTCTTTTACATGCCAGATGTTATTCCACCCGCCGTGTATACGTTTTCAGGCTTCGCTCAGTTTGGTACACCTGGGACTAGCCTATTCTATATAATTCAATTATTTATGTATTCATTCATTCCCATTGCCAGATTAGATTAGCTTCATAAATATACGGCATTTCATCGGACTTTGCAATTTAATGTCAAATACTATGCAAAATTATTACTTTTCGATTTAAATTCTGTCACGTTTCTCACACTTTTTTTTTATTATCATTCATTTTTAATATTAAATGCTTAGTAATGGTTATAAGAGTATTTTTTAAATATTTTTAATATTATAATTTCATGCAAACCTAATCGATTCTTTGAACTTGAAATCTAAAATGATTGTATCGGTACTTGGCAATGGAGGAAAAAATCCTAACATACAAAAGTGGTAACATATTTTTTGTATGTAAACATTTTTAAAGCATTTATTTCAAAACTGTAAGTATAAGGGATGATTGTTATAAATTCTTAAAATATCGCTTAGTATGAAGTTAAACCGAAATCTTTAATGAGCACTTTTATTACTACTTTGTGCTGAAAACTTCTTAATAACTGAATATCCCTGGGGCAATAGGCTGGCACACAGCACTGGGGATTGAGTAAACTTGCAAGCTACTTATTTTGTCGGAAACCTGACCGGTTCTACTCCGCAGCCCCTCAACATGTGGTCCGCGAATCTGAAAATATATAATAACAATATAAATATGATAATTAAAAAATCTAATTATGTGTGTACTATCAAAACATTGTGATTTATATTTGTTATTTTATCTATTTCTATTTAATAAATATTTTGCATTATTTTACATATTTGTCAGAAAAATAATATAATTCGTTTTGTTACAAATTAACACTTTATTTTGCTAGAGCATTTTAGCTCAATGTTTTCCACTTTTGATTTAGTTACAATATGTTTTTGTAGCAACCAATATAATAATATAACAAATCGTTAATATTAATTTATATTTGATACTCTTATCAGGTTAATTAAAAATAAATTTACTTATAAACAGTAAGAATCAAAAGCGTATTTTTCATAAATGTTTAAAAAATATGTATATATTGTATAGTAGTATTTCGAATAAGTACTTAAAGTATTTTTTACAGCTTTTTTTACTTTGTCCCTTTCATTGATAGTTTTCAAGAAAAATATACGAATATTGACGAGTTCATAAAATAAAATAAAATGACTCTAAGAGGTTGATCATCCATGCTTCTCAGCCTTTTCTAGGGGATGGAAAATACAGGGTGGAAACTGAAACTGGAAGGGGTGGGCGAGACGAAGTAAAATTAAACTCACTATGCCATAAATATCAAAAGAAAATGTCGCATACGGACCTTCATAAACGTGCACATAAATTCGTGTTTTATGAAGTCGTTTCAAAATTATATTGCGTTTTTACGAAATGTCATAAATTATAACGAAATACCATGTTGTTTATTTTTATTTACTAGCTGCTTCTGTAACTTTTCATTTTAGTTAATACTTTTTTATAATTATTCCTGTGCATGAAAATTATAGAAGGTTTTTTTGCTTATGAATTGTCTAAGCAGAAATTACCAATATACACGTGTTTCAAAACATATGGCAAGACGACAATATATTATATTTAATTTTGTTTTGTGGATAAGATTTTTAAAATTTAATAAAAACTGTATAACATAAACCATTATAGTATTGTGTTCTAAGAACTTAAGATTTTTTTAGGATGTAAAAGTACGGCTATAGTTAATTATGGTTCTGAATGGGATGAAAAATATTTCATATTTAATATAAGTATATTTTGCTATTCTCTGCAAACGGCTATAACAGATCATGATTATTTATTTACAATAAATCATTTTCACACGTGTTGGCATGCATTAACTATTCCAAATACCTGCTTTAAAATACAAAATATATACAACAAAAATATTTATTCCACACGGATATGCGGTTATTTAGCCGCATCGAGGAATTGTATGGAATTTATCAAATCGTAATGCATACAAATTAGCAACGATAAAACTTCACAGGTGTGCTAGCTCATACGATTATTAATTATTTATTCATTATACAGACATGAAACAAATCAAATCTAAAATTGGTGCGATAGTGGAGCCCTCGAAGCGATATTCCTGTTCCAATGTACGAATTAGATATTATTAAATTTATTGTCGTAGTAAATTGCTATTCAGCTAGGGGCTCATACAACGCGGAATTTATGGAGGTTTTCTATTCAGAAATATAGGTTTTGGGACGCGCCTATGTGTGACAAACATGTAAATATGCCGTGTATATAGATGTATCCTTGTATATTTGATTCTAACCTAACCTTACCACGTAAAGCTTACTTGCGGAATTAACACTAGCATTCTTTACCATCCGTGATGATCTTTTTGCATTTGATTATGTTACTTTTGCATTTACTACATATCAATGTAGATGATACGTAAAATTTCTAAATCATTATTTAACGTAAATACAATAGCTACCTATTCGCGTAAAGTAATTTAGTAAGTAAGTAAAAGTAAAGTAAGCTTACTAGGATTACTAATATATTTCTGAGTAAAAACGAAAACACTGTAAAGTTTTTCTTGCTGAGAAAGTTTGTTGCTGCCGTAGAATTATTTGCTTCATTTTACTGACATAATATAAGGCACGTGAAAAAACTTCTTCTCTTCTCGGTAGTCCTGAAGGAACGCATGTTTTACTGAAAATACGTTCACCCCCTTTACGACGGCGGGGCGTTTATCGAGAAGCAGGCATTATGGGAGGCTCCGTCGAACCCTCGCTATCGAGTTGATTCAAAACTCAGAAAAACGTGACCTTTTTGGTTTCTCCGATCTTCCCACCCCCTCCCCCTTCTTTATACATGATGAATCGGTCCGAAGAAGGGACGGACATAAAACATAAAGTGACAAAGAGAGAAAGCATGCAATACGTTACATTATTGTTTATTTAAAAACATATATTTTTTTATAAAAAAAAACCCACAGTAATTTTATACATTTTAGGTGCATTGTAATAATACCTCTCCAAGACTATAAACTATCAGAATCGAACGTTAAATGTTTTTTTTATATATCATTACATATTAGCTATTCTATCATTGTATTTTTTATCCACTACACTAAAATGAGAAAGGAAAGTTAGGAGAAAAAAAAAATTCACAATCTAGCTATTAGGTTGTTCATATTTATTATTCAAGCGGTTTTTGATTTACATTTTATGTTTCTTTTCTGAACAAGGGGGTGTTTTTTTTAATACCCTGTCTCGTTGAATTCGTCGAAACGCGCCTCCTCCCATTTACAAGTGTAAATTCGTGAATACTGGGCTGTTGTATGTATAAATGCGATGTGTGCGGAAGGAGAGTGATTCAAAGGAAATATCTGTTATATACGATTTGGCGTTTTTATTTGATTTGTCATCGTATATGTGCGAACAAAAAAAGAGTATTTTATTCTTCCACATAGATGCTGAGACTCACATTGACACACAGTTTAATATCTTATATATAATTATAAATACAGAGTCGGACTAAACTTTAAAATAAAATTTGAAGAGATTTTAGGATTCATATGAAAACCGATACCTTGAAACATATTGCGCATGTTATTATGTATGGGTAAAAATTGTAATGCAAATAGAGCATCATATCTCTATACGGACTCTTCGAGCTAATACTGGTTGATGTTTATGAAGAAATATTTTTTTAAGAGGCAGTAGGGTATATTAAGTCATTTAGAATGCGATTAAGCCTTATCGCCTCCCCGGTGAGGCGTCTGACACATTGAGTATTAAAATGCGTCCACGGCTTTAGTTTACGGCGTCTTCAGTCATAATCCAGCGAGGCGGCGAGGCTCGGCGCAGCCGGATTAGGCGCAAGATGGCGGCCTAACGACGGCCATGTTTGTAGGCGAAAAATAAAGCGAGACAAAATAAGTCAACATCAGCGCAATTAGTCGTGATAACACGTTTATATAAGATTTTCTTACTTCTGGCAACAAAATTAAACTTACTTCACTGTGTGGGGGTACCCGACTTGTCTGCGGCGGGGTAGAGGTGCTATCAAGCGCGAATGCCGAGTGCCAGAGAGATATTTCAAAAGTTATTTGGAATTTTTTATTAAGTGGTTAAATAAACGATGTCACCGATTAAATTAAAATATAAATGTAAAATTAAAATAAGGTATAATTTAATACAAATTTATAAAAAAATATTTCCCTGAATAAATTTTCATTTGAATATGTTAAGCAGTTTATTTTAATCTTCATAAATATATCAGATATAATAAATCAGATTCAGTTATTTTTAATACCTATTTAGTGACTTAAACGTTTCTTATTATATTATTGTTTTCAAGATATGCTACGGTGCTTTATTAGTTTAGTACTTTGTTTTATTTTTAAAAACATTGTTTTCTCTAACAATCTATGAGGTTAAAAAAATATATTTAAGCGAAACAGCATTGAATTAGTTTTTTTTTATATTATTACTATTTTGTTATTGTTTGAAGTAAAACGGGCATCACGTATTGGAGGGTATCTCTACCCGCTTGTTTTTAGCGACGAGTCACGATCCACGGTAAAAGGCGTTATTACAGAAATGGGCGACAGCGGGCGGGGCAGGGGCGGGGAAGGGTCGCTGTTCATTATAAACTGGGATAATGTAGTTCCACGTCTGCAGGAGTAAGCCGTGGCAAACTACGCCACTGGCCAGAAGAAACAAAGCTTCCTGCGAGGAAATAAAAATACTACAAAACGACCAGTCAATAAGACAATTCATCTAAAATTTACAAAATGGCTATCGTTCAATCGAAACATAAAGGTATGACCGATGAAGTTTGACGTATATGCGACTAGTTTCGCCAACTCCCTATGTTCAATCAAAGTGAGTTTTTACAAAAGAAATATAAAAATTGAATTGCACAAAGTTCTATGGGTCAAAAATATTGAATATCTTCGTCTATTGGTATATGAAATGTCTATTATCCGTTGCATGTCATTTCTATGTACGTAAAATTGTGCTTAAGCATGCAATAAAGGCAATATAAAAAATGATATCTACGAAAGAATGAATACAGTTGATTTGGAATAACGTCATATTAATTTGGATATATCTAAGACAAAAAGTTGTATTTGTTATATACTATTCTATACAAACTTTTATATATGATGCAATGATTCCCATCTAGCAATTCTGGATATTACAAATACTTTAATTACAATTAACGATCTATATAAGTCGTACCAATATAAAAAGAAAAAAAACTTCCGAAAATAATTGTAACTCAATAAAAATTCTCGACAGCAAACTTTTGTTAATTAATTTTCACCTATAATTGCCTCGGCCGAGTGCCAAGGCGTGCGCGGCCACATAAAGGGTCATAAGTAATCGAACTTTCCCCATAACCATTGTCATAGGAATACCATCGAGGCATAAAAACTTCAATTAAAATTCCCTATCAGGCGTTGTGAAATTTATGACACTATAATAACTGAAATTGCGACACGGCTTTCATAAATTCGCTTTGCCGTAAATCCGCGTGGCGGACAAAGTGACGAGGCGACGGCTTCAGTCTGCCATCTTTGTTACAATAAAAAATGGCAGCAATTTTATAATTATAGATAATTCACTTCGCGCAAGTGTTTGACTAACATTTAATGACGACATTCACAATTACACAGCTCTGTCCCTATCTCGGTCTGGTGTTGTATCCGATTAAATGTTGTATTACATTATTTATAAACCAAACTAGGTATTAGTACTAATAATTAAAAATTTTGCTCTGTTACAGGGAGAGCCGCAATTGGTGAATTGAATACACTAGCCATAGATGTAGGGGTTTTAATCACACCTGTGTGTTCAGATTAAAATTGATTGCTTTTAAAATATATTATAATAATACCGTTTGGGTAAATTCGAGTCTAACAAGTTAAAAAGGAGTGATGACAATGAAGCGAAAAATCGCTTTAAATGAATTATATTTAAAAAAAAAAAAAGACATATTATCTAATTTGTGTGTATGAATTATGTTTTATAAATTTTCATTAAAAAAACTTATTCTCATACAAAATAGTTCGGATTTGTTGTCTCATTGCTAAATAATATAATTTGGTACAATCTGTGTATATTACTTCAGGATATGTCTTATTTAAAACATAATACAAATAGCTTTCATGTCATTCGCATTGCAAACGAAGTTGCATTGCGCTACTTAATTTTAATTTTTAACTCTGATGATATGAAAGATTATTGATTTATAACAACATTGATTTTTTAAACTAAAAATCAAAGCACATTGACACGGTTTATTACCCAAAACACCATTTTTAAAACATGTTTTTGGAAACAAATTAATTATGTGCTGTTTGAGAATGCTTTTAGGAACTCGAAGCGATCAATAATAAATATATATATATATATATATATATAAATGTGTATTTTAAGGAAGTAAATAGCTCAACAAAAAAAAAACACTGCCAAGATAAAACGCATTGCCAACGAATAATAATACGTCTATTGCTAGAATAATTAATCAAACAAATAAATACTCAGTTATTATTTAAGGCTTCATTTTTAGAGGTTACTTAAGTGTACCTGTGAACAATATTAACATATAATAAATGAAAACGTGTTGGTATCGCAAATAAACGCTTAAAGTACTTGTTTCCATCCGAGTTGGCTTGGGCGAATTAGCAACTCAGTTTTTCACGTTTGGAAAAACCTTCCAGATAATTTATTAAACTCTGCATTGTTGTCTACTGTAATAATGTATAAAAGTAGGCCGAGGCTGTCGCAAGTGTATTCAAGGACTAAGTCTAGTTTTCCTTTGAAAACTTGGCTATTCTAGGGAATAAAACCCGCATTTCCTACGGCACTGTACTCACTTATATTTCATTGCATTAGTGTCTCCTTTGTCAGCGGTTTTATGATGCTCAAGGTGATATTTTAGTTCCGACTGTAGAAGCTCATTGTTTTAGAAGTTTGTACCTGCATGTAATGCGCTTCTCTGCCAAGAAATCATAAAAATTATATGTATTTTCACAGGCGTGTTTTTTTACTCTATTTGCGGACATTACTTAAAGTGCATTTTCCTTGGTACCTTGGTATACAAATAATAGGTCAAATGTATTCAAAGATTTTAACGGCCGGTTTAGGTGTTATTTTCTATTTCTTCGGCAGTGAAGCCATATTCAGGGACTTTAAATTTAAATCCTTAAAAATTACTAATGGATTGGTCGGAATATGGCGGCATACCAAAATACTTATAAATGCATTATAAATATATGCATTAAAACGCAGAAATTTACTCATATTAGAGCCGAGGTCACAATCAGGGTGGCGTTAAGTGATTTCAAAACCTGGGCAAACAGTTTTATTAATTGGATGATAACCCAAAAAATCATTTAAAACACATTATTATTAATATACTAATATATGTATTAACGGAAACTATGTTTTTATTATTTCTTTGGCCCTCAAGTCGTTGCTTAATTGTAATACTTTTGATTTATATCGAATATGATTGTCTAAATCGGGAACAGTCAATGTGGTCCTTATCGCCTTCTAGTGGTTGATTCAAGCTTTCATTGGGGGTTGATCGGATGTCCTGGCATTTACTGTATCACGTAAAATACCGGTTGCCATTTTCATGAGTCCGCCATATGTAAACAAATGAAGTGAGCTGAAAATGCAGCACCTGTATTCATAAAATATACTATACTCTATTTAAAATGGATAAGAGTATTTTGCAATTGCGCTAAATCAAGTTACCGCGGAAAGAAAATTTTACTGCCAGCAAAGATACAAATGTGGGCGTCGGATTTTGAACGGTCGGCTACCCCTGAAATAAATGAATAGGAGATTACGAAGTGCGGTAATCTCAATCTCAAGCCATTTGTATAATCATATTTGCCACCGTCGATTACATTGCCCAGTGACTACGGTGCTTGCAACTGTATATAAAGAGTTTTTGTAAGAACACCGGTAGGTATCATTGAACTGGGTCAATGCAGCATGAGGCTCGAGTCAGCTGCAGCTCGAGACATACCCTCGCCTTGTATCAATCATCCCATTGGGCTCTGATAATTCCCAGCTCTGAAGTAGTCCACGGACTTTATCTGTGTTTGCGAGCGAGCGAGGCATGTGGGCTTTATCTGCCCGGTTTATATGCGCCGAATTGACATATTTATTATTTACTCTACCGAGCCGGCATGGTATATAAGGTAATCGTTTGCGCACGTACTGAAACATACGGGAGACATAAGCTATGTAAATTTGTTTGCTGTATGAGGCGGGTTATAGGATTGCTTTTGCGAAATGGAATGAATACGTCAATTATTTTGATTAAATTCCCCACAACTGGTCTAGTGATCTAGTTTAGAGATTTTCGGTCCTATTTCTTTCGAGGAGAGCTTTTACTTGTTCATCAAGGTTTTTACTAAGCAGCTCAAATTCAAAACAACACAATAGGCAACCTACTGATAAATTTTTTCACACTGACAACTGTGCCTCTTGGTTGTGTTATTAAATCCTAGATCCTTGCTTTAGCAAGTTGCTGTCGACACATCACTCACATGATGCAGATGAACAACAATATGCATACAGTGCTTGATTATTATTTACACTAATTTTTTTTAGATTTTCGTTCGTTTATGATTTATAATAAAGTAAATGCATAAAATATACCAATCGCTCAAATTCATACATAATCGCCCCCCAAAGCTCTTTTAATTCTTAAGCGACCCCCAAGGGGCTTGAATCACCCACCAGGGGGTGATATTTCTCACGATGGGATCGACTGATCAAAGGTTTGTTCAATCCAAAATAAAGACAAGTAAAACTGAAAGCTTGTAAAATAATGATAAACGATCATTGAGTTCACAATCAGGTTATTTTGGTTAAAAATATAAATTATAATTTGACCAAGCTTCGTCGGTGAGTTTTCTTCGGTTCATTTAATAATAATAAACAAGAGTTTATTCGTAGGTAGATAAATCAACACTCTTTTTCCATCCCATCAAATTATTAAATCAACACACCTCGTAGATAGATAACAAGTAAGATACAGTCATGAACATAGATTAAAATGGCGTGGTACTTAAATATTTGGTAAAGAAATAAAGTAACCTGTAATATCTTATTAAGTTACGAAATAATATGATTTTTATTCCTTAAGTAGGCTTAGGTATAACGACTAGATCAATCAGCTGCAGATGTTTCTTCGTTTTAATTTTTTTTCAAGTATGAAGGCGCTTTATAGGGATTACCATAATCTATATTAATCACACTTGAAAGTAATTTTTCGTGAGTAAGCTGACATAGGTAAATTGCAGGTACAGCAGCTAAATAACATTGAAACGACGATACGACGAATTGACGATACGATGTACTAGATAAAAATCAATCACGTGTAAAAAATCTTTTATTTATTTAAAAATACATAGTATCCTTTTTGATAACAAGATCAGGCTTCTAGGTATGTCATAGTTTGTCAATCAATGCATGCCATTGGCTAGTTACCGTTTGGTTGAAGCCAGCTTTAAAAATGCAGCAATAATAATCGCAAACGAAATCTATAATATGGCAATTCAACGATGCGAAGTTTTTCAATGGCACTATAAAATAAAAACATCCCATGCGAGCGAGATTGGACAGCTGCTAGAACATTTAGCTACAACAGTTACTTTATCCGAGTGGTTTCTTCTAGACATCAAATATAACGATGCACGATCGTTCATTGGAATTATCTCAATCAATTTGTGTACAATTACGTGTACTTGCACGAATTTTCATCCACATAAGCAGGCTTAGCAAAGTTTTCGATCAGCTGGTGTCTTGGTATTTTCTTTCAGCCGTGAAATACGGCGCCCAACGACGTAAGATCCCTCACCGGGATCACCTCGATTGATATTAATCGCACGCGACAGCATTTTTACGTGTCAGGTTCATAAGTAGTTTATCGCAGGTACTCACCCACGGGGTCTTCGGTGGGTGGACCCCTCTCGGGGGGATGGACCCCTCTTAGTAGATGGACCCCTCTCAGTGGGTGGACCCCTCTCGGCGGTGGAGGCATTGATCCTCCATCGGACGAATTATGGAATGACTCCCCGAGGCTTACGTCGTCCGTTACGAGGATTAGGCGCCGAGAAGACGGACCGATGTGAGCTGATATTAAATTCGGTTTTAATTATAACGCAGAGCACAAAATGCCGCGTTATTGGCTATATATAGCATCGGTTCTTGAGATTATGTTTAAAATATGAAGATCGCTGAATAACAGCGAGTTTGCGAGAGCAAAAAATTGTGTTTAAGAAATTCAAGCTCACAATGAGAAGTCCGTAAGTAAACTGCGATATTATTATACATCCACCAAAAATACAGTATTTTGCTGATATTTATTGAAATGCAAGCAAAATTAAATGAGTTGTTACTTTTTACAGTGAATTCCCATGCATGCATATCGTACGTAGCAACCTGCATGCATTGTGCACATTTGCATTTGCCTATATTTTACGCTAATGGTGCATTACTAATTACAAGTGCCGCATTATCTCGTAATTTAGAATGGCATCTGAATTTATTTGCGTCGGACAAAAGGTCTTTTGTGTTGATTTTAACCGGCCGGGGACCGAATTTTCTATTTGCATACGTTATTTTGCTCGGCTAATTATATGGAATGTAGCATGCGGGGGTCGTTAAATCAGAGCAGTCGCACTGCATATGGCCTGTTTGTACGAAACATTGTGCCCCAGCGTTTCCCAATCGAAATATTGCGACAGTCGTCGCAAAATTCGCTCAGCGTCTCGGCTTATGAACAACCAACGAAAAAATCGCTTACGATTTTCCAAATAAAATATAGTAAATTTCCAAATGAAAAATTTGCGTTGCGGCTTATGAACAACCGATACGAAATTCGCTTACGATTATCCGAATGAAATTTTGTAATCAAAGCAAAATTCGCTCGGCGTTGCGGCTTATTCAGCACAATTCATAAACAAAATTATTTGAAGATAAGTTTTGTTGCGTTGTCAAGATCATTTTTTTTTTAAACACCGTTTTAGAAGCGCTGCCGTGCAGCGATAAAATTTAATCCTTCATTTTTAAGTACAAATGTTGCAAGTCACTTTGAATGGCCTAAAGCTGTATTCTGGCAAATAAAAAATGATGGCATTCTTACAATGTGTTGTCATGTACGAAATTCCCCATAAATACAGCAATACATTTTAATTTTATTAGTAGCCGACAATAACACGTTTTTAATATTCCTATCCTAAAACACGTAACAATAATGTAAATTTATTTAGGCACATATGACAAACTTTGTGGTGCCTGCATTATTAACATAGATCACGAACCTACGAAATTAAATATTAATATTATGTTCAAATATTAATCAGTCAACAACATTTAAATTTTACCGATTAAATCACACAATTTATTGACAACTTATGATTTTAGGCTACAGTTGCTATTTTATCAAATTAATAATTTAGAATTTGTGAATAAATAAATGCTTGGTGTGTCATTTCACCTGTAAAGACTTCATACGTAATATCTGATGTGGCGATGACCAAAGGTAAAGGAATTATTTTTGCTGAATTGATAAATTATATCACTAATGAGTATTTTGTACAGTATTTTAGTATAAAATAGATTGCAACACTAAGAGTAATATCTGTTTGTAGTTTTAAATCATGCTGTATGTACAATTTTTCTACCTGCAACTTAGTTGAACACTAAAAATAATAATAAATATACCTTATTCAGAGTCAAGTATTCAACCGGGGAACATCACTCGAGCTTACCTGATAATAAAGTTTGACATTTCAAAAAGAGATTTTCAAAGCACATACATTTCGAAGGCACACAAAGATTAAAAATTATGTATCTGACAAAAATACTTGAAAGGTTTGTCGCTCTGAAGGTTTACTCACACGGCAAGCATGCTGGCTTCGCGAGCCACGACAGCGTTACGACTCCATACAAACATTTGCAACTGAACAACTTAAAATGCATAGAAAACCACTGGGCTTTTTTATTTAAATAAATATTATATAATAATTAACTTATCTCTATGAATTTGAATTAACTATGAAATTTCATCTATAGTAGCTCGGAGAGGTACGACCAACTCACGGAAAACTTCTTGTATCGCATTGTCTCCTTTTGTTGAAACAACTATGCAACAAATTTAAAATAAATCAATGAACAATAGTATATATTTTTAATTTAATGTATAGATACGATTTTAATCTGCTCTTTGTGTTTATCTTCTTCATCAAGTGCCTCTCCTCAGAGGAGGTTGGCGACCATTTCACTGAGCATATACTCATGCTGTGTCAGTGTTTATGGTTTTCTAAGGGGAAAATAGTGTAGTGGGTCCCCGGGTCCTTCTACACCTTCTTTGTATTAATAAAAAAAACATTATTTGGAGCACATTTTTAGTTTGTTAATTTTTTTTGTTGTGATATTGTAAATCACTGTACCTCTAAAAATGGATTGAAATTTGAGATTACGAAATATAATTAAAAAAAAAAAAAAACAAAAACCTATGCAGCAAATTTCATATAAATTATGTTTAATTCTTCTTCTGATGCCTCTCCTCATAGGAGGCTGATGACCATTTCATCGAACATATCTCTATTCTGGGTCAGTCTCACCACTTCTCCCTTGCGCAAATTTTGCATCCACGGAAGCTTTTCTTTGATTTTTCCTTGGACAATCAGCTGTAGGATGCTATATTAATTGTAACGACAAAATAGGAGATTTTGCGCTTCTTTACCAACGTTAAGAGTTCTGTGCAAGACTCTTTCATTTGTGACGTGGTCAACCCATGGTATTATAAAGGTTCTTCTATACAGCCGAATTTCCGCCGCCTCAATTATTCGCCTAGTAGCTGTCTTGAATGTCCAAGCTTCAATTCCATAAAGAAGAACTAAGACGACATAACACTTGGTTGATATTTAGTATTATATCCCTTTCAGTGCAAACATGCCACCTGGTATTTCAGTGTCACATTTCAAACGCCTCAATCCTTCGCATAGTCTCGAGTGTCCAAGCTTCGACTCCATATACTCAACGTAATATATAGGGTGTCCAAAAAGAGTATCGGGTGAATATGAATAGTGACCGTTATTGCGATATGCTGCGAACATTTTTGGGGCCAGAGTTGCAGGAGTTTCAAGGTTTCAACTCAAGAACGTGGTTCCAACAAGACCACTTGCCATACATCCAATTAGTCAATTGAAGTTGTTAACGAATTATTCCCTAATCAGGTCATTTCACGTAACGGTAACATTAATTGGAGCCCTCCCAGAACCCCTGACTATTCGTATGGGGATACCTAAACATCAGGTCAGAAATGGCAGCAATATCAAGGGCTATGTGTCAGCGTGCTATCAGCAATATTCATTCCAGATTAGAAGAGTGCCAGCAATTGGATAACATCATCTTTTCGAAATACATTAAAAAAAAACTTGATTACTAATATATTCTGTTTTACTGAACCAACAAATACCCGATACTCTGTGTGGACTTACTGTACTATCTACTATAATAATAGCCATTGTGTGTGTGTGTGTATGTTTCATTTTTTGCTTCTCTATAGAATATCTAAAAAGATACAACGCTGATTTTTTGCACGTAAGTTTAGTAAATTTTTCCGCAGCTATGTGCCGAATTTCAAGACGATAGGATAATATTATTATTCATAAACTAATTTAATTAAACTCTAAAATATGCTCTAGCAAGTTTCAATATGTACGAATTATAGGATTTTATTGTTCAACACGAGAATTTCAAATTTAGAACTTTTACTAAAAAACAAATTTTGATGCTTCTCAGAAATTTTCAGTTTATGTCAGCTTGACACAAGTACCAATTTTATTTTTTAGTTGCGTTAGAAATTATTAATCACATCATTAATAACTTAAAATGCCTCCTTAAAAAATAACACCGTCTAAGCACAGCAAACGTAATTAAAAAAGAATAGCACAATTGAAAGTGATAAAGACTGCATCTAGTAAAGAACAGTGCAGTGAAAGTAATTCGTTGATATTTCCTAGAATGGCATTGCTTTCAAAATTAATATCCGGTTATTCAAAATATATGTGTGCAAAATGAAATCAAATATTCATCTAATTGTTAGCCAAACATATGTTCAAACACTATTGCATCGTTCATCGAATACGTCATTTTATGACGGGCTACATTTCTAGTACTATAATAAAACTGCATAATATGAACTCACGAGGTGCCAGTTAGTAACTGGCGGCAGTTCCTTATATGAGCGTGACAAATTCAACAAAAATAATTACACTAAAAGTGTATGATTCGGTTTAAAATACGGGCTCACGAGTCGCCACTCGGCAACCGTAAAAGTCTCCGCATTAAGACTTGAGTGGACGTTTCAGGCTGTGACGTCACTGGCGGCACTTAGCGAGTGCGCGGCCGGCGAGTCACGTTTATTGCCTGTTCACATCGGAGCAACATATTTACCCTGCTCTTCAAATAGGAGGCGATATTTTTTTTCAGCCGGCCGCACATAACGAGGTCTCGACAATCTCCTCAGCGCGAAGACACTCGGGGAAAATACACAAAAATACCGCGTCATTGAGTGGTTTTCAGAGAAATTGTGTGATTAGTGAGTTGAACAGTGCCCGCTGTTGTTTCAAAACGAGACAGCTTGAGTTATGACATTTTGTTTGACAAAACAGTTTTTATGTATTTTTTTGTAAACAGTTATTATTTTACACTCTTTGCTTTTTTTCAAAAATAATATTTGAACATGTGTATTGTCAGCGACGAAAATTCCGAGACACATTTATTAAGGGTCTAGGTCCCATAATCGAGTTTTTTCGATCATTTTCTAGTCCGTTTTGCGAAAAATCAACTGCACCAATCAAAAAAAATTAAATGCAAAAAGTTTGATATATCCCTTCTTGCGAACAAAATATACTTTTATTTCTTATAAATTTACTATTAATATGATAAATATGTGTTTTTTCGATTGAAGTGTAGGAATTTGGAGATTCTTCATGTCCCTTTTCCAAGAGTCCTAAACATTTAAAAGTTTTTTTTTTAGTTGGAATTAAAATAATATATATAAACCCTGTGCGATATATTATTTTAAAAATTAAAAAAAAAAAAATCTTTAACAAACTTTGGTTTTGAAAAGTCGTCATTTTATCCAATTTTCAACATCTTCAAGATTTTATTTTACCCTGAAAATGGACGTTAATTAAATAATAAAAAAAAGATGAATATTATTTATAGTTTTCTCAATACTCTGTCATAAAATCAACTATCGATATATAAAAGTAAAGTGATAATTAAATTAATTAAATGACACGATTTCGTCAGGTAATGGACTGCCTCTGCTGTCCAACCGGACACCAGAGGCAATTAAAAGGCTGGAAGCAACTGCCTTAAGGATATTGATAGTATACGCGTTAAAGAAATGAATATTGTACTTATGTAAATATTTTTTTGGAGAATTTCAGCAATATATCGTGGCTTTCTAGACACACACAAAGATGAGCAGATGCAGTGTGCACTAACGTCAAAACAAATATTTATTTTACAGTTAGTGGTTACACAGTTAAACCTTTAATCTGATTTGACCTGATTCAGACCTATTTCTGCCTGAAAATTTAAATTGAAAACACTGTTTGGATTAATATTGTATGTTTCAGTATAATTCCATTATTATTATTATAATGAAACAAAATTAAAATAAAGCCTGTATTTGTACCTGATTGAGAAATTATATGTGATGGACACTTTTTTCCTTTTAATGTTTTGGTACACTTAATACAGTTTTTCATCATAAAATGGTTTTTTTAATATAGTTTTTTAAAATTAATTTACTTGCAGAAATACTATCCTACCTGAAATCAATGATCTAACGATTAAAATATTTGCTGTTCACCTAGAAATATTCATTTGGCTTTTACAATAAATAAAATTGTAGTTTTTGAAAATAATAAAAAAATATATAATAATACGGAATAAAGGTAGACTTTTTAACAAAAAGGTAATTAAAGTTATCAATGATAAAGTTCAAAAAGGTACTTAGTAGTTTTTTTTATAATCGAAATTGATGGTTTTGTCCCCATGTATGTTTAGTATAATATTTTTAAAATAATATATTGCAATAATAGTTAATGCAACATAAAATAATTCATTTTTATCATAACATCGATAAATTTAAAAAAAAAAAAAAAAAAAAAAACTGCAACGAGCCGCCCTGCGCGTTGCATTTTACACTCCAGCTTCGCACACAGTGGCGTGCATAAATAATGGTTTTACCATAGATAACGTAACTGAATGTAATCTTATGATGTAGTACAATTTAGTATACCCAATTACCTATTTTACATAGCAAATTTTATGCATCGATATACGTCATTGTGGTTTATTGCGTGATTGTTTTGTATAATATTATATTTATAAATGATGTTTTAATTTATCCTGCATAGTATTCTCTCATATTTACATAAAAAACAGATTGAAAATTAAGCCTACGGACTTAATGGAGCTATTCGATATACATATATTATCGACATACGTGTTTTATATTTTCACTAATATCCAAACTTAAAGAGACTAAGTATCAAGCAATCTTTATGTTTTAGCTTTTATTTAATCTACAAATATGAATGATACAGATCTTTTTTGATATGATCTAAATCAATAGCTTTTATTGTTAACCAAACTGGTATTCTATCCAGTGCTAAAACGCAAAATGCTAAAACGCTCACTATTAACTTTTCTTAGGCTTTGGTTATTCATATTTATTGATTGATAGAGGTTGGATTTTTTTGTGGGTGTTATATATTATATTTATCTCCGAGGTTTGTCGTTGCTCCGCAGTATCAAAAATTTAAAAATAACTTTTCGATTGACGCCGTCGGGTTGCGCCGCTGTTGCGGCCAGTGGCAGCCAGTGGCGGCCCGCGAGCCCTCAGGCGCGGTCAGGGGCGCCCAGTGGAGGCTCGCGAGCCCCCAGGCACTGTCAGGGGCGGCCAGTGGCGGCTCGCGAGCCCCTGGGCCCTGTCAGGGGCGGCCAGTGGCGGCTCGCGAGCCCCTGGGCCCTGTCAGGGGCGGCCAGTGGCGGCTCGCGAGCCCCTGGGCCCTGTCAGGGGCGGCCAGTGGCGGCTCGCGAGCCCCTGGGCCCTGTCAGGGGCGGCCAGTGGCGGCTCGCGAGCCCCCGGGCCCTGTCAGGGGCGGCGCCGGCCGTACCGCCCGAGTGGCGAAATGGCGATTGTCGCGGTGTATTTGCGTAGCCATTGTTTTCTAGGCTCATTGTTTGCTCACTTTTATTAGTTTTGCTATTTTTTAACACAATGGCGCCATTATTTGCTCAAAATTGAACTAATTTTTAAATTTGATTTATTTGAGCGCTTAGACGTTGTGAGCTGCTCGTGTTTGTATTGTTCATACAAACTAGACGTTTTATTTTAATCTATTTTTTCTTACTCAAAGCGTTTCGCGATATAGTAGGAAATACGAAACTTTCTACGCAATATTTTATTAACCTTAAATTTTAAATATTTTATATTGTCGTTTCTTGTGTTTCTCGACCAAGAAACAATCAAATTCAGATAAATTTAAAATGATTTATTGATCTTTTCAATAAAATGATTTATTGAACTTGCATTTAATAAAACTCCGTGCATTGAGTTCACACAAACATAATTTTATTAATCGCTTGACAATATTCAACATAGACGTTTTATAAGCGGATTCGAACCTTTTGACCTCCAGATACACAGCTAGACAACACCAGAGCCACATATAGAAGCAGCACACATGATATAATCAATATTAACTTTCGCGATGCGAGAATTTATTCAGCATACTGTACACATGTGTATACGAATTGCTGTATGCCGCGTGTCAACATAGTCAGATTTTTGTTTAATATCGATATTTCGAGGCAAGGAATTCGTGAATACTGACAGCTGGCATATTTACGGATCAATATTGATTGTGACTGAGTGTGCTCGCGCTGTGTGCTGGTGTGTTTTTATCATATTTTCAAACTAACTTTTTCTAGCAGTCTGGCGATGTGAAAATTTTTCGACAATAAAACCGTTCATTCGATTTCCCAAAACGACGCGAAACCCGTCACGCACAATATCAAACAAATTACACACTCCTGCAAAGAGATTTCTCCAGCCAGACTTTCAATAAAAAATATTTGAATTTACAAAAAAATATTTACTTTGCTACTTAGATCACAAATACAACTAAAAAAATATTTTTTTAGATGTTTTAATATATTGTGCTTTCATCTACATTATTGCAATTTTCTTGGTAAATGTCTAATACTAACATAATAATTTTTTTTTGTGCTCATTAATTTTTCAAAAAAAATAATAACTGCGCAGTGTCTTGCGTGATCTAAAAATCTAAAAATTTATTATACAAATAGTGCAGAAGTATGATTTAATTAATTATATATAGAAATATACACACCTTCTTCGGCAAAACTGACATTTTTTAAAAAAATATATTCAATCCGTGTATTTGTTTTGTAATTATTGATACTTATTTTTTGTAGATTAACTGCTTTTAGAAGTCACCGCACGCCCTTGACAGGTAGGTTATATGGGGCACGATGTGAAGTCATAATCTTAAGCCATATCGACACACTTCAAATCGAAGGCCGCCCGAAGGTAAATAAAATAATTTATTTACCTAGTAATCCAGGTTTACTGATTCCCCGCGTAGTTTTAGAGTTTGTGAGTGTCACATATATATTTTATTATTACTCATTAGTCCACGTATCATTAACTTACCACCGTTCAATTTTATTCAACTACAAAGCATATAAGGCTTCAACGTTAAAAAATCGACCGTTATATAACGTTTACAAATACTTTAGAGTTTATTTATATAAAAGTTCAACCATGTGTGTATATCTTGTATTATCATTTCCTAGAGTCTTCTTTGCCTAAATTATTAATATTTATATGATTGAGTGTTTGGTAATTATATCTTGTAACTTGTTGTATTGTCTTTCTCAAAACTAGTCTAGAATTACCTTTGCTTACCTGCATTATTCACGGCTAGGCTTTGAGTCAGCTTAAGCACAGGAAAGGCCGCATCGTTTGCCAAAAACAATTATTTTCATCACAATTATGAGCCACACGAGTATCTCAGTTAATGTCAGAGTTACTCTCAAATAATATTTTTAGCATGACTTGGGTGATTTAGTACTCTGCTGCGACTAATTCCTTGCTACATTTAATATCTCATTAGCCCATCGTGTGTGCAAGCACGCAATTACGAGTTCCTTCTAGACTAGACTTCTTGACGGGGATATTTTAAATTATAGCACTTAGCCAATGTAGATTTCTCAAAACATATTTTAGAAATAAACGTCAAGCTTTTAGTGAACTTCTTGCCAAGGCAGTCACAAAGGAATTTCCAAGTGAGAAGATAGAATTCACTATTTAAATGTTGTTTTATAAATTGTTATAAATCTTTAAATAATCGGTTAGTGAATTTTTTTTTAACATAATCATAACTTGTTTTCTTGGTATACGACGTTTTGTTTTTTATTACTGAATACATACACAGATTAAAAAATACTGAAATAAATATTATTAAAAAATGTTTGGTGGTGATTTGTTGTTGTAATCTGTTGGTTGGTTTTCAGTTGTGTAGCGCAAGCCGGGGCTCGTTGCTTGCACGACAGCACCTCCGCCGATTGAAATTCCAATAGAAAAAACTTCTATTCTCCGTAAATTGACCTCAATTTCGTATGAATTACGAGATAACTCAAATCAGACCGATCCCCCATTGCCTCACTTCGAAATAACAAAAAACGGACAGTTTCACTCAGCAGCGTGCGGGTCCGGGCAAGGCGCGACTCGACACGCATCTGTTCCAGTCGCTGGCAAGGATAATGCCCATAATGGACAGATAGCATGAAGCTCGGCGGCGTGACTAAGTCGGAACGACTATTATTGCGGCCTGTTTCGATAACGAACTGATGCAGCGCATACACGCGGCAGCGCAGCCGACAATTGTAGACAAAAGCCTCTTTTATGTGGAGTGTTTTTATAGTTGTCTAAAGCACACTGCACAAAAAACAACCGAGCCATGGTTAATCAATAGGGTCTCCTTGTTTTTTTTTTTATTTATAGTTTTTCCTAAAGCAGCATAACTGCAGTGTAATTAGCAAAAATCCTCCTTTTACTAAAGTTACAAAACAACTGATAACAATCGTCCGTGTTAAGCAACGTATACACGTTGTAACACAGCCGTCAACCAAACGAAAATTAGTCAATTATATCCTCTTATTTTTTTATTGTTATATACAGCGGTCCACACATGTTGCAACACAACCGACTACTAGGTAATTAACTAAAATAATCGTCTTACTTTGAGTGATTATATAGTTTTGTCTAAAGCAGTCTAAGCACGTCACAACACAACCAAAAATCCAACGGTAATCAGTCAATGACGATCTCTTATTTTTTATATAAATAAGTACGCTGCTGAATAGATACAGTTCGGTTGTCGGTTGTGTCGCAGCACGTGCAGCCAGCTTCTCGCCAGACTCTGTACTCGGCTAGCAGGCGCTCAATAGAAACTATAATTTAGATGGATGGCAGTCATAACTTTGGAGTTAGGAATAATTATTTATTGCCTAGCTGTCGTTCTGTACACCCGCTGTAGTCAGTTTTACACAGGGTGTTTGAAAAATTACGATACCATCCGAAAAAGTACTATATATAAAGAAGAATTAAAAATATCCAAAGAAAAGAGAGTGTGTAATGTGAAATTCTATTTATTGAAATTTTATATTATTTTTTCTATTAACCAACTACTTGGTAGTATTTTATTTTAATGACATTTGGGAAAACTGGTTATTCCATAAATTTATAAATATAATTATTAGTTTATTATAAATATATTTTTTTAATGAAATCACTAAGATGCATCAAGTGTTTCATATTTGTACTTTCAGTTTATTTAGCATGAGCCATTATGTATAAAGTATGCTTTTTTAATTATATTTGCTTTTCTACTTTCAGTTTCTTGTCTGCTTCTCTGTTTGTTTTAGAGAAAAAATCGTATTTACGGAAAGAAAACTACTTGAAATTATTTATTTAAATTGCATTACTGTTGAACAGAGTTTTTTATTATTTTTATTTTGTCACCAGTTATGAAATAAAAATAAAACTCGCAGAATTTTAGATCAACAAACATGAATAACAAAATGGCTAGAGTATTACGATATTTTTGCTTCTGGGTGCATTAGTTTTTCAGGGCGTTTTTTGGACCGACGAAAGGCGATAGCGATCACAAGCAAAAGTTATTGTAAATATTGTTATCATATGGAGTATTACAAATTGAACTAGTCCGACGTGCATATATCGATATCTAGCACAAGTCGAAGTCTATTTGTGGTATTTGCCGTACACTTTTAACTTAGCACGTCGCGTGATAGCACGCTATCACTCCGTCACTTCAAAGATATTTTTCGTGGCCGGGAATCTCACTCCCGTTTGATGTCATCGGTAGGTGTGCACGCCTGCACGCAACTTGTATGCCAACTAGGAGAATAGATTATATCCGCTGTGACAATAGAATGACTCAATACCAATGATAACGGAAATTTACTTCTTCAGCATTTTTTAGAAATATTTAATGTAGAAAAAAAAATCGAGTCTTCTAGGTTATCGATTTAAATTAGATTTTTTTTAAATGTTTTGATGTGTTTGGGTGCTTTATTTTTTGGGATTGAAATCAGTTGAAGTGTTAGGAAGCAACCTTTGCTGCCATTTCCTACTTAAGGGATGTTGTGATTAAGGATATATATTAAATAAAAATTGAATTCCATGGAGCATTGCTTTTATAAAAACCTGTTATATATTATGTTTGAAACTATATTGTTCTTACAGTAGACTTCTCTAATGTGGTGCGGTTTACTCATCCGTTTTATATACTACTAATAGGTACTTTCAATAATGAATCATACCACAGGGTTGTCCCACATGCTTAATGCAGTAGACTTGAGTAAACTTTTTAAATATATTTTTTAAACCGGTGTCTGTCAGTGTGAATCCGATAAACCTTATTTAACTCAAACCTGCTTTAGTGAACTTATCTGCATAAGAGTTACGCAAAGGTCTCATTCGAGTTGAATCTCTCTAACGCGTGTTATTTTATAACCACCGAGCTCCCATCGGTATCTGTCGTGAGACTTTGCGCAATTTAAGTAAACAGATCTGCATAAGGCAGATAATTATACTCGATGATGTGCGTGTATCGTAAGATAGCCGTGTCTCCCACTTACTTACATTCTTACTTACTTCTAAAGTCTTTCATGAGACTATGTTACCAATAATCTTCATTTATAAAATATTCGTTCTGCATTAATGTCGAGCCTTTGCGTGTATTCCTTTAGATCCCTTCTATCAAGTTTTCACCGGCATCTATTACGAGACTACGATTCTGATATAGTACATACTTACATGTACATTCGTACATTTCACTCATGCTGAGCCATTGTTAATGGTTTTATAAGGGAAAAATAGTGTAGTGGGTGGGTCTTTCTACACCTCAGTTTTATATTGCTGCTGCCCAATAGCATTATTACATAAACTTTCCTTACAAAGCTCTGGCGTTTAGATAGCTATATAAACAATAGCAGGAGTCCCCCCCCCCCCCGCCTCGACAGGATAATTTCAAATCATTGCAAGTCCACTCCTCCATTACCGATCCTTTACACATGCTCAGTGTATAGAATGGCAGCCATGCACAAGCAGCGGAGAGCGGAGAAGACATAGTAAAAAGATAATTAGATAATTACTTTACTTATTCAACGAGACTATGATATCAAGATATGTGTGCAAGTGTCGCAAGATAGTAGTCTTTTTTACGTGCGTGGCTTTATTATTTTTTTACCATCTTACACTGGTGTGTACAACAAGACTGCGTTTTTAAAAATAAATTATTTTAAGGTGTTGTAGACGAATTTCTACGAATGACGCACGAGTGTCGCAAATCAGTCGAGTCCCGTTGCTGGCCACGAGAATACTCCTCCTCACTTCGACAGGGTTATTTCAAGTCATTGGAAGTCCACTTCTCCATTACCGATCCTTTACACACGCTCAGGGCAAAGGCACCCATGCACAAGCAGCGGAGAGCGGAGAAAACATAGTAAATAGATAATTACTTTACGTGTGCGCAAGTGTCGCAAGATAGTAGGCATTCTTACGTGTGTTGCTTTATAATTTTTTTACCATCTCACACTGGTGTGTACAACAGGTCTGCGTTTTTAAAAATAAATTATTTTAAGGTGTTGTAGACGAATTTCTACGAATGACGCACGGATGTCGCAAATCAGCCGAGTCTGCGAGTCGCGGTGCTTCTCGTCCGTTGCCGGCCACGAGAATACCCGCGGGCGGGCGCGACGTGCATGCCGCATGCTGATTCGCACGCCAGCGGGCACGAATGCGCGTCGTGCCGGCGCGCCCGGGCGGATGCCGGGCCGCTTTGATATGCGCGATGCCGGCCGAGATGGCTGGAGCGCCTGTCTGACTGCGGAGCGAATATGTCGCCACAGGGGCGGACTTGGTTATTTAAAAAAATATATTCATTAAATATTAAAAATGATTATTTTATTTATTTCGGAGAATCGTGTGTTATCGTGCAATATGCAGGGTGTCCAAAAAGAGTATCGGGTGAATGTGAATAGTGACCGCGTCAACCACGTTTAACCACGTCAAGAGCTCTTACCATACCTGCCTAACCTAACTTTTTTTTTTTTTAATGTCGGCCTCGGGCTGCGCTTTGGTACTACTTCCGGGTACCGACAGCTGGTCTTTTAATATATAATATAATCATTCACAATTCATTCATTCGTGAGGGGGAGTTTCCCAGGGAGCGCACTTTTCGCTATTCCCCAGTCTGCCTCCCCTCCCTTCTATTCGTCTCTGACATTCGTCCCTTACTATCTATGGAGACAGCGTCTCCGTTAGTTGATGCGCTGAAAAACATGAAAGCTGAAAAGCATGAAAATGGTGTCTCGTGCTCTTCAGCTCTCGATCCTTTTCAGCGCCGTTCTTGTCTGGTCCGTGGGCTTCTCCTCAGGTCGGAGCTCTGGAGGCTATTTGGCGTTGCCTTTCGAGCTCTTCCCTTCGGGTCATGGTCTTCTCGGCAAAGGAGACGACTCCGTCCCAAGCTCGCTGGTCCTTGAGCATGGACGGCACTAGCTCGTCCGCCGTCCAGACAATGCCAAGGCTAACCTAACCTAACCTAACCACGTCAAGAGCTCTTTCATTTGTGACGCGGTCAACCGAATTCTTCTATACAGCCGAATTTCAGCCGCCTACGTTCTTCGCATAGTCTGTCTAGCTTCAATTCTATAAATCGCAAATTTTGCATCACGTAAGCTTTTCTTTGATCTTTCCTTGGACAATCAGCTGTAGAATGCTATATTAATTGTAGCGACAAAATAGGTTCACGCGTGTTCACGCTTTCTGTGCAAGACTCTTTCATTTGTGACGCGGTCAACCCATGGTATTATAAGGATTCTTCTATACAGCCGAATTTCCGCCCCCTCAATTATTCGCCTAATAGCTGTCTTGAGTGTCCAAGCTTCAATTCCATAAAGAAGAACTAAGACGACATAACACTTGGTTAATATTCAGTATTATATCCCTTTCAGTGCATATATGTTAAGTCGATCCCTAAATAGTATGTCCAAGCTTCAATTCCACAAAGAAGAACTAATACGACATAACACCTGGTATTTCAGTGTCACATTTTAAACGCCCCAATTCATCGCATAGTCTCGAGTGTCCAAGCTTCGACTCCATATACTCAGCGTAATATATATGGTGTCCAAAAAGAGTATCGGGTGAATGTGAATAGTGACCGTTATTGCGATATGCTGCGAAATTTTTTGGGCACAGAGTTGCAGGGTTTCAAGGTTTCAACTCAAGAACGTGATTCCAGCAAGAACACTTGCCATACATCTAATCAATCAATTGAAGCTGTAAACGAATTATTCCCTAATAAGGTCATTTCACGTAACGGTAACATCAACTGAAGCCCTCCCAAAAGCCCCGACCTTAGCTCTCTTGATTATTTCGTATGGGGATACCTTAAAAGTAAGGTTTATGAGAATTATCCGACGAAACAAAACATCAGGTCAGAAATGGCAGCAATATCGAGGACTATGTGTCAGCGTGTTAGCAGCAATCTTCGTTCTAGATTAGAAGAGTGCCAGCAATTGGATAACATCATCTTTTCGAAATAATTATCCATTTTGTATCCTTATAATCAACAATTAATACTTGATTACAAGAAGTTTTTGTTTTACCGAACTCACAAATAACCTATACAATAAACTGTATGCAGGAATATGTGATTGAACAAATTATTTATGGTACTACTCAGCTGAATAAACGTTAAAACAAATTCGTAAAAAATCTAAAAATATTTGAAGAATAACACTAGATATTATTAAGTACAATTTAAAAAAAAATACGTTATATTATACACATAACATATATGTTATAGAAAATCAGTTAATTAATTTTTTAACACTCATTTTTGAGAGACCTATTTTAATATGTTCCGTTATAATATTTTTATTTGTTTTGCGACCAGTTTCACTTAAGAATGCCAGACAAAACTAGCCGCAAATTAAAGATGAGGAAAATCACATATTATTTCTTTAAATGAAACATATTCACAATAGACTTGCTCTAAGTCCGCGCCTGTGCAATCTAGTGCAATAAGTAGATGCCTTAAGTTCCTTGGGAGATCTCGCCGCAGTAGCACCAGCACATCTGTAGAGATAATGACTATTACTAAGTCAATTTAATTCTGACTGATAATTAAACCCATTATTTTTTACCGAGCTCACCAGAATCAGCTGTCGTTCGCCTTTTGGTAAAACTAAGCGGCAAATTTTATTTGCGGGTATTTTCATTTTGATGCTTTGCCACAGACTTAGACAGATCGTTAGAAGAGCTTGGAAGTTGTGTCTCAAAGAATCAGTATCGTTTAGATTAGAAAGCTTATTAATATTTATCTACGCACCTGTAGCATTCATCCAGCTGATAATATTAATCAACCTCATAGAGAAACGCACCAAGTAGATGTCTTTATGCGGCAACTTAAAATATATTTGTATATTGGCCCCGTTACTGGATTTCTCGGGTTGAATTGAATTGAACAGCATTGTTGCTGTAAAAAAGTGGGCATTAAAATATTTCCCGGTGATGTATAAAAAAACGATTTTTTAAAACACGCTTACACACTCAGCGATTCAATTGACACCCAAATGGTAACTAAACTTTTGAGTTATTTTTTTACTTAGGCTTAAAAAAAAACAACCAGAATTAAGGGATGCTATTGGTTGATTGAGAATCGGTTGCAAGTCTTGCGTACTAGGGTGGTATTTTTGACTCCTTTCCTCGCAGTTAGGGTAGTTTGTTCAAACACTTCAAGAACGCTCTCTTCACGGTTTAATAACATTATCGATGAAATTAATATTCGTGTGAAAGCGGCAGCTTCCCGAGGCACGGCCGCGCGGGAATCCCCATCGACATTCCATTTCCATATTACAAAATGGCGGCGGTATGAGTCATCGCCGCCATTTTGCGATATCGATGGAATTCAATTCCGAATCCAACTGTCAGAGCCGGCGGAGCGGGAAAAATTTATTTGATTTGTAATTTCGTCGCTTTCGCCCGAAATATATAAATTGGTTACTTGCAATACTTACAATCAAATTCCGACATTTCAGTCCATGGCGGTCGGGTCGTGTGTACGTACATGAATTCACAATTGAAAAATTTTAGGAGTAATATTTTTATTACCTTTCTACTTCTCAAAAAAGGTTGGTGACCATTTCACTGAACATACGTTTGTCCTTAGCCAGTATTACTAATTCGGCTGTACTCGTGACTTCCAGCCACTGGCGTAAATTCCACATCCACGTTTGTCTCATACATCCAATGCCTCTTTTTCCCTCGATTTTTTCTGAACAATCAGTTGCAGAAGACTTTATATATTATTTAGAAAAATATTGCCAAAATAGAATATCTTACGCTGTCGATCGTCAGGAGTACAAGACTTTCATATTTGTAACGTATTACACAGAGAATATGTTTATTTAATGCCTAATAATGACCGTTAAAATAAAATATTTAGGCCATCATTGGTATTCACATGAGTAATGCTTAGTTGTTGAAATGTAAAATGTCGCTTATATTTTTTTAATACAACACTGGAACAATAGAATTGTAAGTGAATTGATTGAGAAGTCCATTATTTTATTTATGTTGAATTTCGGCTTGCAACTGGAAAATTGTAGGTAAGTAAACTATTTCAAGAATTTTAAGCCGTGGTGCTAGCGACGCCGTGCTCAAAATGCGCCATCTTGAAAAATGGCGTCGTTAAAATTATCGGATTACACGTGATCAGGTTGTAACATCGATAACGATTGGTTCGTCCACGGTGCTTTAAGCCTCTCGGTGGAGAATTACACATTCCGTCATAGGATGAATATATATTATTATATAAGTACACCGACAAATTGTTAAATATTACTACACGAGTGAGAAATATATCAGCTTAGATAAATAATCTATAGCTGAAGTACTCTTTTATAAATGACGGAGAAAAAAACGTAGAAAGAAAGAAAGAAAGTAAAGGAGTAATAATAGCGTAAAAAATAAAAAGTTGGAACAATACTAAAATATATTATGTATATACAGCAAGTACTTTCTGTAAAAAAATATTGGGTGTTATCCTATGTTTAAGATTGGTTAGTTTTCTAACGTTTCGGTCTCGGTACTGGAACCGTCTGCAGGAATTTATAAACCCACAAAATCGCGACAAGAACCGAGTATTAAAATGTAGATTTTGTATAAAAATAGAAATAATTAACTTAAGACGATTAAGTATGCATGATTTACAGCCATTAACAGTATGAGGAGAACTTATAGGCTTATAACGTGTTATTAAAAAAAAAACAAGATAACTTCTTCAATACAGAGCTTCTCATAAACTTTTACGATTCGTAATCGAGACTTTAATTAAGAAAACCCAATCTTTAATAGCATCGATGTGAATGGGTGCACTTATCTCGACAGTAAAAATGAAGAAAACTGATAAGAACTTTGTAATTTTGAATCCGCTATCTTGCTTCTTTCCAGATACTCTGTATCTCTCATCGGGAGATCCACTGTTGGATACAGATCTGTGGTAAAAACGTGAAACGGCATCCACTCATTTATATCAGTTAAAATTATACTTCAAGAAAAACAGACCCGCAATCTTTAATTAAGAATTTTTAGACGTTGCTTCAATCTGCTATAGGAGTCAATTTTTTTGGGATATTTCGATTTGAAATTCAATTAATCCTTTCAAAAAAGTTATATTTTAGAATCGGAATAATATTATGTATTGTATCGGGTATTTTTTATTGGGAAATTTTTCTTAATCTTATGGTTGTATTTTTTTTTCGGGATGGTTATATTTTCATGAGAGTCCGTGGGAGCCAGTCAGAAGCTGGCGGATGACTGCGAGGAAGTGACTTGCGGATCGAGGCCCGCCTTTCAATTGCGATGATTTCAGCGGATGCCCAAGTGCACCGTCAGGCAGGATACCGACGTGAACCCTGAATGTTCAATTATACGAACAACTCTGAATAGACAGCGTACACCATGAACGAGGCCCTATTGAGTTCTGAGAAGCTCTAGAAAACGGGACCGAGAAACAGGTTGAATCTATTTCATATTACTAAAAAAAGTACTAGTTTAGTAAAGGCTTTAGCAGCTGTTGTTATATTATTTGATTTTCAAAAACTCCAAGAATCCAAATCAACAGTTGTAAGCAAGGCTTTTTAAAACTACGATACTCACATTGCAAAAAAAATCTGTGAGAGAAAAATATAAAAACATCTATTCTTTACCCACGCAGGTCTAATGGGTATCGAATACGCTTTTATATTGCCTCTTATATATTTTTATGTGTCCTCCGCAGGGTCTTGGAATCGAAATCCTTCAATGATCCTAAAACGGGAATCGAATCAACGCAGGAGTGCAAACTTTAAGCAGCCCAAATAATTCATATTTTATGCACTAATAAAGTATTGCTGTAGTAAAAACAGAAAAGAAAACCCTCGTCTGGCCGCAAAAAGAGAATGTGAATTAATGATGGGTTAATGAATAAAATAAATTTAAATACAACAATGCGACCGAGCCATCGCCGGCCTGTAGCCGATGTTTTGATATCGCCACTACAACACGGCGGAGTATTTATTGCTGCATTCTTCAGCGCGATATTAATTGTTTTCCTCTCAAAATGAGCGGCCGTAAAAATAATCAAGTTTCCGAACAATCCCTGCGTGGGACCTCCGCGTGGAATTTCTTGTTATGTTGTTCATTTCGTATGTACCCGCGTACTCATCTATCACAGACATGTTAAAATTCTTCAGCCTCGAGCCCGCTATCGCCGTCTTTTTTTATAATTTTACGACGCGTTGTTTGATACAAGCTGATATATCTCTAATTGGATGCTGTAGATTTTATAATTTCCTATCTTTGGGTTTTGACTACCATCAGACAGGATCCATTGATCGTGTGTTACAAAGGCATATACTAAACGAGATATCGTTTAGTAAATGTCTGAGTGTGTAGTGACGTCATAGTATTATGAAAATCTTTGTATTAAAAGTAAAAATTGATTGACGCTTTGGGACCGAAATGTTTTTTAGAAAAAAATTCGAGCAGCTCAACACTTGCCCCTATCTAATAACATTGAATACTTATTGTGTGAGAAAAATCTTGCAAAATATAATTTCAGCGTTTTTATGTGACACATTTGTTTTATAAAAATACGAAAATATATAATACGATCAAGGGGTAGAAACAAAAACAGGAAATCGCAGCTATCTCTTATGTGTTATTTTACTTCCATTTATCGTGTTGTATTAAAGTAAATCTTAAAATATAGGATAGCGAAATTATAATTTATACAAAATTTTAAATACTTTGATTCAAAGCCATACCCCTAACAAATGCTAACTAAACAATATGGCATTAGAATGAATTATTATATAATATTTGAATGGAAATTTTAATAATTACTCATATTTAATTTGTGAAATCTCAACACGTGATTTATAAATTACTCCAATAATAGTCAATCCTTGAATTCTATTTTCTACTTCATACTTCATACCGTCCCAAAATAAATAGGTTACATAAAAGCTTTTTGATGGAATACAGCACGTTGCAAGAAAGGTTTCAGGGCATTTGTGAATTTATATTTAGTACGTCAATACTTTTATTTATATCCGGTAATAAAAGATTTCATCCCTGCATTGAAAATGTAAATATAGAAAAAGATTTGGAAGTGTGACGAGAAATGTGACTGTTTTGTTTGTTTTATTACACAACATAAAAACCATTTTTAAAAAGTATATTTTTAGCTACGGCCATATAATGGAAATTGGTCGTTGTTGATTTCTTTTTAATTAAATACACTTTTATAAGTATTTTTAAAAAATATTTAATTTCTCAGCGTGTAATATTTATCGAAACAAAAAGTTAACTGAATTGTTTTTTAACAAAGGTTTATTCCCTATAGCTTGAAATATACAACCGTTTGTATTATTTTTATGATTCGGAAAAGCTTCATAAAATTTATATACCACGTATTATAGAGACATAGAAAGCATAATTTCCATTAATGGCTTGAGGATAGTCTTTGTATTGGTAGCATCTTGCAGGTCATTCTTCTTGTTTCATTCGTCTGTTTAGACGTGAACATAAAAATTCTGACATGGTTCTATTTCCGGTTATATAAGAATATTCTCACGTCTAATATTTAAATCGAAAACAAAAAATAATATATATGTATATATATTTTTTTTTTGAATGCCTTGCGTCCAATAAGAATATACGTACAGGATATATTCGCACTCACATTTACGAGCGCCACGAAAAAGATGAAAATTTCGATGGCACGAAATCTATAAACACCACGACTTGCACGGGGGATCTATTTTTTAGAATAGATTCCGAATAGCTGGCATAAAATGTTTACGGGCATTCTCCACTTTTTACTTTGTCTTTTTGTATTTTCGAAATACATCTAAACGCAGTTACAATGAAAATTTCCGGGCACTGTGAATTCTTGCGTGTGATTCATAATCCTCAAACATTGAATTCCAAGTCGTTTTAATGTGGCTTGCTAAAGATTGATTGCACGTCACAGTTAACAGAACAAACAATCATGAAAATTTTGATAATACATTAAATAAAATCGATGGAAAAAGAGCCATTGGATGCAGGAAACTAGCATGGATGTGGAATTTACACCAGTGGCTGGAAGTTGCGACTACAGCCGAATTAGAAAGACTGGCTCAGAGCAAGTATATGTCCAGATAAATAGTCACCAACCCCTCTGAAGGGAAGCACTCGGAGACGATAATTAGTCAAATAGATAATGATCATTTTTGTTTTATGAAGGCTTTTTCAGGCTTTGAATTTTGAGAAGAAACTAATAACAAAAAAAATATTTTAATGATATGAATAAAGTTTAACTGTAGTTTCTTGGTTCTGGTTATTTTTAGAATACCCCACTGAGAACACGTGTGGACGCTTGCGTGCTCTTTCCTAATAATTGTTCGTATTACTTTTAATTAACTCTCAAGTAAATATATTGTATGATAGTAATTGAATTAAATTAGAAAGTTCAACATCAAATATAACATTCAAACAAAGAGCGCAGGCATTAATTAAATGTCAAATTTATTGATAATTGAAATGTGTTTTTTTTTATTTACGTGAATAACGTAAAAAACGCACGCAACAATTTTAAATTAACCCCTCTTACATTTTTTAATATACGCAATCAACCATCCTCGTACTATTAAAATATATTAGAAACAGAATTGACAGATGGCTTCGTGTAGGAAAAATTAAAGTCAATAATTGTTTATAAAAAAGTGAGTAGAAAGACATATTTTTGAATTGCTGGCATTAATTTTAAGCTATAATTATTCTTTCAACGTTTTGACTATAGTACTTAAACTGTTTTCATGGGAAAAAAAGATTTCTCGGGTTTTTTAAATACAAAAAAAAAATTATCCACTGTCAACAACACTTAAAAAAATATTTCAGTATTTTTTAAATTTTATGATATGAAAATAACACAAGACTAAATTAAAAATATGAGGAAATTTCAGTTGATTCAAGTGTGAAAGCAGCAGACGATAGTGCGAGTCTAATATTTATTAAAACATCGTAGTTTGTTACATTCATTAAGACGTGACCCTAGACCTAGACAGACCGATAAAGAAAAATACATTTATCTATAAAATGAGCATAAATATATGCACATAATTTATAATTGAAGTTTAAAATGAAATGTTTACAGCTAAGCACAATTTTTCCTAATGTGTTTTTTTAACTAGCACGCAGATGTTCCGCGCCGGACGGGTTATTACTAAGCAAAGCGTCAATTCATTACGAATTCCACTCTCCACTTTTCAAGCCCCGCTCTCGTTTCTATAAAAATTAGATACGCTTCAGGATTATATTATCAAACGCCATTTTTCCGCTAATTTATTATCTCGCTCATAGCTGCATAATTCCAATATGACGGGTTATTCAACCAATTATTTCCGATTCCAAATTTTAATAACTCTCCGACGCGCTAATGGGCAAGCCCGAAACTGCAATTACAACGGACGAAGTCGCATGATTCACTCCGAGATATCTACAAATACTGATATGCACTATTCAAATAATAGTTCAACCGGTGACGTCACAGATAAACGAGAGAAACATTTCCATGTGTGCACTGCACACTTTTACAAATACCTGCCACTATATGCAAATCAATACAGCTTCTGATGTCGTTATTAATAATCCACACGTGTGTGATTTCATGACACATATTTTAAGACTTTTATGGGCGTATAATATTTAATTTTTAAAATTTAGTAAAAATATTAAAGTTTGGCAATATATTTTCTTTAAATTTGTTTTTACACTTTTTATAAAAATATGAATTATAGCTCGTCGAATAAACAATTTATAAACAACTTTATGATACAAATATAAATATTAGTAACCCAAATCATCTAAAAACTTAATATATTTTTGACAGAGTGTACTTGGTGGAATTCCATTTTAATATTTTGAATAAAACGCTCAGTTTGATAATGCCAACGCGAAAGGTTGAAAAAACCGGTCACCAATAAAAATTGAAAATCACTCAAGTATTTTATTTGAAATTAAATAGTCACCCAGACGTAGTAATAAAAACCTTCAAAAAATAATACGTAGTTATATTTTCAATCACTGTGTCCAGTACTTATGTTTTACACATTTTTTTGAGTTTATTGATTTTAGCTTCATATAATTTTTTTCGTGTGCATCGTGTAATATTTTTTTTCATAGGGCGCATCTTCGGGTGTTCGCCCCGCAGGCCCCGTGCAGCACAGAGCGGGCACAGTGAAAGATTGATGTAGGCGGCGATAAGGCGGTGAAGCGTCTCCAGTAGGCGGGGATTACCAGGGGCGGAGATGGATGGGCGGCCGGATCCGCCCTAGATCCCAATCAGGGAAGATATGTCCCAGCTGCGAGGATTCCCCGAAATCCTGCGCGGGATATGACTCGCGTGTCTCCAGCTTTTATATACATATTTTACTATTTTTGGTTTGCCTCGTGGCCCGCTTTGCTGTGTTTTTGTACTGTCTCAAATGCCGCGTCTTTGAGTTGTATATATATTTTTTAATAATTATTTTTTTCGATTACAGTAATATCTCGCTTTACGCGACCCCACTCACTATAACGCGAATTTCGTATTTCGTATTCCCCGAAATCCTGCGCGGGATATGACTCGCGTGTCTCCAGCTTTTTTATACATATTTTTGGTTTGCCTCGTGGCCCGCTTTGCTGTGTTTTTGTACTGTCTCAAATGCCGCGTCTTTGAGTTGTATATATATTTTTTAATAATTATTTTTTTCGATTACAGTAATATCTCGCTTTACGCGACCCCACTCACTATAACGCGAATTTCGTATTTCGTATTCCCCGAAATCCTGCGCGGGATATGACTCGCGTGTCTCCAGCTTTTTTATACATATTTTTGGTTTGCCTCGTGGCCCGCTTTGCTGTGTTTTTGTACTGTCTCAAATGCCGCGTCTTTGAGTTGTATATATATTTTTTAATAATTATTTTTTTCGATTACAGTAATACCCTGCTTTACGCGACCCCAATCGAATTTCGTATTTCGCGTTAAAATGCCTCGCATTACGCGAATTTCTTATTTGTGTCTGAACATAGTGTAGTCATAAGCTATAGAAACAACACCTGAAGTCCCCCCCACCTTGGTAAAGTTCTTCCAGAGCACATCCCTCCACAATCCATTACCGATCCTTTGCACACTCTCAGGGTACAGAATTGCAGCCATGCCAATTTCATATTTCGCGATAAAATGCCTCGCATTACGCGAATTTCTTATTTAAGAATGTGTATGAACATAATGTAGTCATCGACTTCTCTTAACAATTAAAAACAGCGTTAGTTGGTTATGGACGTATTTTACAAGAACGTAAAAGAAACGCTACCAAAAGACAATACATGTATATTTCAGAAAAAATAACATGTAATTCTGCATAAAGTGATTGATTCAAATGATTCGTATTAAATTTTGACTATGTATGTATGTTTAATCGTAAACCCCGATATACGCGAATTTTACTTGCCGCGATTTTTTCCGGAATATTTAAAGTAAATTAACAATTCAAATAATTTTTTTTTTATATCATCAAACAAATCATGTTTATTTTTATTGACAAGTAATTTAAATGTTTTTAATTACAGCTATCATAATGTATTTTACTATATTTCAAGAGTAACTTTCGCGTTCTCTGGGTCTTCCCGTATTCTGGAAATGCAGCCAGACATGAAATGTGCAACAAAAGCAGAAAAACTGCAGAAACTGCAGCGAGAAAGCCCACTTATTCATGGGTCGTATTTTCTGAGATTTAAGGTTGTGAAACTTGAATCCGGCGGTGGACTGCTAAAACTTTATTGCACTCAGGAAAATAATGGACACGTTTATATTAAAGCCTTATTCAATATTTATGTGAATTCAAAAAATCTGAGATTGAAGTGGAATTTCAACTGACACACTCCGAGCCACTTTTAAGGAATTTATTATGTAATTTATTATGTTTTTTTTGTATTTTCCAATAAACGAGCGCATCTCCCCGAACACATCCTCCTGATAAAAATATAGTTAATCGAAATTCGACTTATTAAAGCAATACCGACACCTGTGTTGTAAGATATCAGAAGTCTATAACATAAATTAGGTTAATTTATAATCCTCAAATAATATGCTATCTCATATTATAATTTTATTCCTATTATATAAAGTTTGTATTGAAAAAGGTTTTTATGGCGTTCTTAAGTACACCATTGACCTTTCAAACGAATAATAAAATCTAATAACGCACAATACGCCATCCTACATCTTATTATAAAGCAGTATTGTTAACATTTCAAAATTTCTTTTCTAGTCAATCTCGGAACTCAATCACCATAAAAATACTGAAAATACGCCATTCTTATTCAAACGAACTCACACGGCAAAGTATTATAACCAAATTTGAATATATACACAATATAAACACTGTCAGCCTATTCATGGACCGATAAGGTTAAATACCAAAGATAAGTCAAACCGGCATTAGCGTCAGACATTTCGGAAAAAATCATATTTTTAAGTGGTATTAGAAACCGTTGACGGTATCTTAAACCGGCCATGATCTTTTCTTAACACGAGTTAATCCCATATCTTATTTCGATCTCCATATAATTCATTGAAAATAAAAACTCATGGTTTTTACGTGGTCTCTATAAATCTGACAGATAGCTAGTTATTACAGTGATTAAAAAAAATGTTTATTTTAAATTTCCCAGTTACTTAATTTGCTTCAGTTTAGTAGATTAAAATGAAAATTTATTGTTTGGATTTTTTTTTTATTTAATTTAGTGTTTTCGAATACTTTCAATAAGTAAAAAAGTTTTTTTAATTATTCGATAATAATAATAATTCTGTGATTGAGTAATTCTTTTAATTCAAGCACACTATACGCGAAGCACTATAACTTACATCCATTCAAGAAATGGTCGATATGTGATTAAGCACATTTTTTCATACATTGAAAACGATTAAAGAAAACTCTCAGAAAATATCATCGTGACTTGTGAGGGATTCGAACCCACGTCCCCAAGCTTGGGGATGTGGGTTCGAATCCCTCACAAGTCACGATGATATTTTCTGAGAGTTTTCTTTAATCGTTTTCAATGTATGAAAAAATGTGCTTAATCACATAAACATACTAATACCTGCATGGGTAAATAAAAACGCATTCTGATTGACATTAATCTAAATTAATATAAATGGTCGATAGCAATTTGTTAGTCGATTGTCAGTTGTGCTGCTTCAAACATGGTGTGCTTTAAAAATATGCTTGTAGACTTGTATTTTATTGTATACTATAAAGTTTATGATAATACAGTAAAGTCTTCAGACACTCATTGATATCGACGCGCTTACTTTCGGTAATCGTACTAAAAGGAATCAAGTTTTGTTTGCACTTTTGAACTCTCGAAAATTATGAAAAAAAAATTATATTTTCGCATTCAAATTAAATTTTTTTTTTTTACATTTGACCGTGTTTTTTGTTCGTTATATCCGAATTCCGTTAAACAGCGGTCCGTTATATCGAGGTTCTACTGTACTAGATAAAATTATAAATCTCATGGAGGATAATCACTATGCACTGTGCATATCACGCCCGGTCACGTGGCTCGTGACGTGACGTGATGGCATGCCCGCGCCTGATCGCCGCCGCAGATCACGACTGGTTTATGAATAAGTTTCTTGTGCATTATGAGAGGCTCTTGATGCTGTTCGTGCGACTCGTTTACTCCGAGACGTGCCCCGAGACGCCGGGGATGATTGGTGCCGACTCATGGCCGTAATGAAAGCCTGAAACTGAAAGGCACTCTGAAATATGAATGATTGAAATATTGACGTATCGTAAGCTAAACTTGCCGTGTGATAATGCAGATTTTTTTGGGGATGCGTTTGATATTTTTGATAGAGATATTTCTGCACGTTTCAGTACACATGTGAATCGAACGCAAAAAAATTGTCGTTATGTGTGTGGCGTTTATCTCGATATGTTAAATTATTAATATTTACATGTTTTTCTGTTTGAATCGTTTTTATTGTGACATTTAATAGTTGTTGAAATCAGCGACGTCCAGTAAACCAATAAAATATAGGAAAAAAATCGTCTAAATGTTTATTTATCGAAATTTTAATTTACATTATTATATATTTATTATCTTGTCATTTTTTTGGTATATTTTGATTACATTATAATAAAATAGGTTAATATACACAAAATTTATTTGACATCAAATTTTAATTTATTATTATCTATCTATATAATAAACTGAACTCAGCGGTAATTTTATTATTAACTATCTTACAAATGTGTTTAAGTAAGCATCGCTATATCTGTTAACTGTTTCTATCACTGATCAGGTTTCAGAAACTGGGTGTAAATGATCGAATCACACGGAACTTCTTAACTCTGCACAACTCGACTCGATTTCTAGTTTCCGATTTTAACATTAGATTTGATGAATGTATCATTGCCATTTTATATAGGTAAATAATTTATATTATTTTATATTAGATAACTACCGTAGATATATGACTGCTTTCATCTTATATTGCAAGATCGAAGCTTATTATTTATAACTTTAAACTATTCCTGAACTCATTTCGCAAAATGTTTTTAGTTTTGTAATCAAACGATAGTGGTAAACCTCTTCAAATAATTTGTTCACGACTACAGGGTGTTTCATATGAGTGTACAGATACCCAGTGCATTTTTGTTTTCAGACAGCAGTTGTTACATGCACTATTAGTTTGAAATAATACAAAAAAAAAAAATTATTACCTAATTACCAAAATATTTCATTGTTTTCAGTAACAAAGTAATTTTATTTGTATTTTTTGTAAATGGAGTATTATAAATAAATATATTTATAACAGTAATAAAAATTTTCGTTTTAGAATTCGATGTCCCTACCACTACATAATTTTTAAGCTCAACAAGAAACAAACAAGTATAGGTAAGTTTTTATAATGCATTGAATAAAATTTTGTTTTTAATTTTATATATGTATAATATATGTACAAACATTGATATTTCGTATGAAATATCAATAATTTTAAATCATCCTGTATTGTGTTACCGAATATACTTAAAGTTTCTTCTTATCACATTTAAAGTCGTAGTTTGAACATAGCCCGGGGGTAGATTTAAACTTTAGATATTGTTCAGCTTTAGTACCTGCCTTTGGTATCAGATGCTATTCCAGGACTATCTATGAATATTCCATAAATTAATCGACCTGATAAATATAATATAATTTGTTTCCCATAAAACAAGATAAACCACTGCGATTGCAAGTAAGTTATTGCTGGGAACGGTGAATTATTAGTAATAAACAACACATTTCAGACGAATCACGTAAGTTAACCTATTAAATTATGTTAAAAAAAAAACTTTATTCTGACGAAGCATCTTATTTTAAATCTAATAATGTTAAATACATTTAAAAAATATTACTTAGAGAAGACAGTAAGCTAATTAATACCCAATTCGTAAAAAAATAAACTAATATATTTTTGTATTGAAATATACAAAAACATATTTCTAGTTAAATAAAAAACAGTATTGTCTTTCATTAAAAATTAAAAAGAAAAACTCATATATCTTATACTTCGTATTATTTTTTAAATTAAATTGTATTGTTCATTATAAAATATCAAGAAATTCACCGCGTCTTCAAAAAACAGCATAAATATCTATAAATGCTGTAAACTTTTATATTTATTACATTATTTGTAGATTTAAAATGTTATGTGTTTATAATTAATTAAAAACGACTATTTAGTGATTCTTAAATCTGATAAAACTTGTTTTGATGATTTTTGAACAACAAAGTAACTTTATAAAAATAAATCTACACTAAAGAAACATGATTTATATTTTGAATATAGTCAATGAATACCCACATTAGATATAATAAATATTCTCTTGATAAAATATTTTTATACTAACAAAAAATAATTAAAACCATAATTATGTTTTTAAAAAATAAAAAAACAGAGCCGGTCTTCTATTATATCATACAATAGCAGTTTTTCTTTGTCTTCTTGTCGGAGTAAATTATCTTTTTAATAGAGTAGATTTGCAAGAAATTCAGTAATTAAAAATAAAATGATACTCACGACGATAAATTATATATTTAGTAGAAGTTTAATAAAAAAATCTTTTTTTAAAATAAAGTTATAAATTCATGTGAAATTTCAGTCTTATGCAGTTATTATAAGCAATGGATTAAACAGATTTGCAAAAAAAATTGTTTAATTTATTCAAGTATTTATATGTTTTCGTTTTTGTGGTATTCATGAGTAATATACTAGACACTGCACAATAATGCTGTTAAATATAATTGGTTTGCATATATTTTTATTTATTTCTATTATCGACAAACTTACTAAGAAATTTTTTTATATTGCCATTAATACTATTTATTTGTGCAAAGAATAGGTCACGTTGACTTGTCAGAGATGGATCAATGGACGAGATTTACTATGCAAGACGTTGCGGATTCAAATCCCGTATGTGGAGGCAGCCTCTGTACATGGACTCTGCGATTAAAAAAACTTTCCATAGAAATACGACCCGATCTCACAAAGCAACATCAGTACTAAGAAATAAATCCAGCTAGGCATTGCACGTATCATTCTTGGAATAATAGAAACGAGTGGTTGATTGCCGTCTCTAGTTTCGGTTTTTATACAAAAGTTAGCCGTAAGTTTTCTTGCGTGAATACTAAATAGTCTATGAGTTATAAGATTAATAATTTAAATAATTTAAAAATACGTTTTTGCAGTTTATGTGTCCATATAAATTGCCTTTAACTCTACTGAAACAGGCGTGACCCCAATTACGTCAGCTAAGGATTTACTTGTCAAGACGGGGATCGAACCTTTTGAGCAAGATTCAACGGTTAAGTCACTAAACCAACAAGCTAACATTTGTAATACATATATTGATTTATGCAGATTCGTATACCAAACGAGTTTAAATGCGTTTTCTGTAAAAAAAAGTATGTGTGAGTACTTTATGGTTACAAGAATTTGATTCAGAGGTTGGACCGTTAACATTTGTATGAAAGGCTTAGTCAACTGGAAAATTAGTTACAATAAATCTTTTATAGCATAAAATAAATATATTTTTTAAAACATGCATACTAGAAAATAACGGATTGCTGCAACTACCGAAAAATAGTTTGAAAAAGCATGCATGGAGTGGAAGAGGCTGCGGTTTGATCTACAGCCAAAAAACTGGTGAACACATCTAGAGTTTCATAGTAAAATCTTTAGTATATGGTTACATTTTATATGTATTTATTTATATACACTATTTTACTACTTATATTAGAGACTGCCTAGACGTAGACTGATAAACCTCACCCGTATTCATGAGTATGATTCTTCAAGTGAAGAGGCATTTGATGAATATCAGAGAAGGTTGATGACCATATCTCTATCCAGTCTTATAAAGTCGCAAATTCCGCTAGCTTTCTCCTTCCACTGCCTCTTTTTTCTAGATAATCAGCTGCAGAAGGTTACAAATGTGGCTGCATAGGAGAATCCTTAAGATGCCATAAGTTGACTGCGTCACAAATTAAAGAGTCATGCACAAAATGCGCAAATAAAGGGAACTCTTGACGTTGGTAAAGAAACGGAAGGTCTTTATTTTTGTTGAATTTGTCACGCTTATATTGAAACTGCCGCAAGTCACTAACTAGTACCTCGTGAGTTCATATTTTGCAGTTTTATTATAGAATATTACGTTGAGTATACATAATTCTAGTAAACACAATGGAGTCGAAGCTTGGACACTCAAGACAGCTACTTTGCGGAGAATTGAGGAGATAAAAATATGGCTGAGCAAGAGTCTTGCACATAATGTGCAAAGAAAAGAAACTCTTGACGTTGGTAAAAGTAACAATAAATAAACCATTATCCAAGGAAAAAGATGTGGAATTTGCGCCAGTAGCTGGAGGTCGGAAGTACGGTCGATTTAGTGAGACTGGCTCAGGATAGGGATATGTCCACAAACCTCTAGTATTTCTAAAAATATGATAATTAACGCTTTTTCCCCATCGTCAGGGGTTTCTTTTCTTTAGGCATTCTGTGCAAGACTCTCTGAATACGATTACTTACATTTCAAGACGGCGTAAGTATCTTTCCGTGCGCATCAAAGACGTTGTAATTTGACAGGACATTCCCAGAGCGCATCCAAAAGTCTTACGTGGAAGCGAAGTGACTGAGCACCAATACTCGGGCGGATTTACTTACAGGTCGGCGGGTCCTGTTCGTGTCCCGCAGCGGGACCCGCGCCGGCTGGTAGCGTGTTTCTCCTTTAAAAGCATTCGATTCTTCAGAGATAAGTCGCTAACAGCGCCTGAACATGACTTGAGTTTTAAAAGGAACATATTCCGCTGAACTACGTCGCTTGCTGTGCCGGGCGCAGGTCCGGACCGCCCGCCGGGACCGGGACGCGTGCTCCGCATGCGAGGCCACATTGTTGGCAGCGGCGCTGTTTGTACCTTGACTCCAGGGCGCATAGAAAATAAAACCATCTCTGCAAACAAATAATTAAAAATTAATTAATGCTGCCAACATCACGTGCTTATTTCATCTACGCTGAAATTAAGAAATGCATACAAGCGAAGCTGTATTGTAGGGAGAGGCTGCATATATACCATAGGCTCCCAAACTATTTTGTGCCGTCGACCCCTTGTCGAGTTTTCCTATTTTTCGTAGACCGCTGCCTTGCTGTAGATATACAGGGTGCGCCATATTTTATGTCGGTACGCAAACATTGAATAACTATTTTTTTTTACACTGAAACCCTTTTCCATGTGGTATGAAGATGGAAAAGCTATCAAAAACCTTCTTGCGATAGTCCATAATGCAGGATTAACAGCATTATTATGTAAGTGCATAGGTTTAATCTGTGTTCAATTGTGACATTTACGGAATGCCTAAATTTTGGTGATGACCTGCTTAAATGGGATCCACTATTTAATTTTTCGCTGTCATTGACCCCTTGCAGGGCAAAATCGACCCCTGGGGGTCGATATTGACCACTTTGGGAACCAGTGATTAATATCACAATTTAAATGCCACGTTGTTGGCAGCGGTGGTAATGGCGCATCAACTCTATATAAATTACAATACAACTGCTTCGATATAGTTGGCATGGCGTGAACAAATAAATTTGTAATTTTTGCGAATGAATTTTTTAAAAATTCTATTAAAAGATTCGTGCTTGTCGTTATATTTAACTTTTGGTATTATAGGGGGGCTCTGATATTCGTGGGGGCCCGTCGTCAATATTTACCCCCGGGGGACGCGGCCCCCGATCCGGCGCTGCGCGTTGCTTTATGCGCTAGTATACTTAAGCCGGATTTTTTTTCCGTAAAAAGTTTAACACGCTCGGGTACTGTTACTGATTTAGAGGGTATTCGCAGGAATTTTAAACGGGCCGGCTGGTTTTTATGGAAAAAGGAAACTACGAGATTGAACGCAATTATCTCCAGTTTTAAAGATAAAGCGGTAAACTTCTTTTTTATGCACGACGTAGACAGACGTCTGGCGAGCGAGCGCTCGTGGCTGTTGCGAGGCGAAAATTTTTAAAAACGCTTTTATGATCGGCTATATAAACTTTATTTTGCTTTATACGGCATAATTATAAACAGGAAATTATGAAACGAATATTAAATTAGTTAATAACTCCTTCGGTTATTAACTTGGATAAATGCGTTAACACGACTAAAAGCTAAAAAGCTAGCTTTGAAGTTTCAGGCTTTGGTTAAGAGTTGGTCGATTATATTTGCAACGCTGTCAGTGTAAAGCAGTTATTTTATTTAGTAATTTTTGCCAAATAATTAATAACACATATCTTATTAGTCTTTACGGAAGCATCTACTGATAATTTTGGATACCTGCAATGATACTAGCGCGTTGTTTATAATTGAATCATTGATTTAGTCATATTTAATAACATGTATTACTATAACTTCTGAGTCACGTATCCGTGATACTCGAAGAGGCTCTTTGTTTTCCAGTAATTGATTAATATGTAATTAGTTTCTAGAAGCATACAAAAGGGACTGTCAGCCCCTTCAGTAGCTGATTACGCCTTAGATAAAGAACATTATATTATTATTGATAACTCAGTTATTAGTTATTAGTTATATAAGTATCTAGTATTTTTGTCACACTTCTCGTCTTTTTGCAGTGAAAATATTTACAACCACTAATTATTATATGAATTATATTCAGCAATAGCAAATCGGTTGAAAGCGGTCCCGCGACTCCTGTACGAGTAGAAATCTCCCCAATTTATTTCATTTCGTCACAAGCCCAAGCAGTTGAATCACGGAGTCATTTAAAATCTCCTGTCATGACGGATTTCCTAGTTTATTTATGACATCCCCATGCACTGCAGTCACTTCCTGTCAAGCGACCTACTCGCGCCAGTCCAGGAGCAAGACGGATAGCAGGTGTCCTTACTTCAATATTATACAAATTAATATGATATTATTTAAGTTTACAATTTAAAACACCAGAATATAATATTTTTTTGTAACATATGTGCTAGAATACGTATTTACGTGTTGGCATAAGGAGATATGTATAAATATACATATACATAAATATATATAGTGGCGAACGATGAGGGCATGCAACATATGCAAGGTTAATAATTGTGTGGTTAATTTCTGAAATTATGGGACATTATACAGTTTTTTGTTGTTTAAAACATAGAACAGGTCTTTGCATCAAAACTTAGCCGTATAAAGGTGCATGTCGCACAAATATTTAATTACTGTTGTATTGAATTTTAAAAAACTTCATTAATTAATAAGGCTATAACCTATGGACGGTACTAAATAAATTCAAGCCTTGAAGTAAAGTTTTGAATTATTTGGTAGAACAAAAGGTTTTTTTTTGATTACTGTTATTTCATCAAAACATCAAATATTTTTTTTGAAATGATTAATAAACATTATCCAATAAAATCGATTCTAGATACGCACAATGAATATTTTTTTAAGATCAATATGACATGTTTGTATTAATATGCACTTTGTAATTAGTTTTATAGGATGGATTTAGTATGCTTTGCTTATTTACTTATAAAAAAACACTCCAGCATATTAAATGACAGTTAATAGTGGTTTTGACTTATAACTTCCTTTCCCAGCACCTAACGAAGCAGTGGCGAGCTAATCATATATTTTGTCTATATTTTTTATATTTAAAAACATTTTTTTATTGTCACGTCACTATATAACATATTTGTTTTAATTAGTTATTTAAAATCGTACGCTTTTTTTATACTAACAGTATTGTATTACCTAATCCAATTTTACGAATTAACGTATCAACATGAGTGATTTCAAATAAACTATTAAATTTAAATAAATCAATGCATTGCTAATCGTATACCTAAATCAATATACAAGATGGTGCATTGGTTGTTTTTTTTTTAATTCGATTAATAAAACTACTTGCTCAGATTACGAAGGCACTGCATGCCACTGGCTGATAAGTTAGTAAACGTTCCTAACTTCTATAGTCGAATAGGCATATCATACTTTATACCTATCATTTCTATCATTAGGAGCGAGGCAATCAGAGTGGCACGGCGAGGATTAGAGCCTGTAACATCAACAAGCGGCTCATTATCTCCGGACCTCACCTGGCCATCTGTAAAGGTGTGCGGGAGATTAGTGAATGGAGGTAGTTTCTCGGAACTCAGATAAAGGCTCGGCGCCCGAAGACCGGTTTTGCTGTTTGATATGAATGGGTTCTGTAATTACCGGGTTGATAAACGCAATCGAAATATTTTATTTTATACGTAATGTGTTTATTATGCGCTAAGAATTTTATTGATGTGTGAATGATTGCTTTGTGGTCTAGCTGTTAGCACGGTTGCTTGATATGAATTAAAAATGAGTAATCAATAAAAAAAATTGTTAGAATTATTTCAAAGAAAACTGATCAATTGAAAAATGGTGTTTATTTTCATCATTTGATCACAAGTTAAAGTCATATATTTTTGTTAATCACATACTTGCTTGTTCTTAATAGAGAAATAAATAAATATTTACGAGAATCCCAAATTTTAGAGGTCTGTACCATAGTCAGAAATGTGAAATAAGTCTGACGAAACCGATGCAACCCCCTCGATACAACATTTCCAACGTACTTACAACCCCTTGCCAAGGGCGTAGAGAGGTCATTATCTAGAAGTGGATGGAAACCATCAGTCCTTTCCATGTTGTGTCGCATGGAAACGATAAGTGAAGTAGCAAGCAATACGAAAAAGCAATAACTGCACGGAAATATATATGTATTAGTGATAAAGTGACATAAAGTTACGGCTATATACAGGTGAAAGCTTTTCATCTTATATGGAAAAATAGATAACAAAAATTAAGGAATAAAATGTGCCCCGTTATACGTATCCATTGTTTTTTGAACCGTGCAAATGGCGTCATTCTCCGTTTCCTAAACCGTGTAAAACGATACCGTGCAATACAGAGACATCAATCGCAGAGAGCCGCAAAGACATTCGTACGCACGAGTTTGGATAAGTTGCGCCGCGTCCGTTTTCAGGCTGATTGCTAACAGGTTTCCCCCCAGCACAATTCCCCATACTTCACATGCAATGTTGAATCGTTAGAAATCAATAAAGCAAAGACAAGATTGCGGCACCGGTCTGTCTAGTCGGCCCGCAGCGGCAAACGGAATAAATATAGTGGCAATAAGAAAGGCATCGCACTGGTAATGTTGGTCATCAGCCGCGCCATTGTCGTGCCAACATGGAAATAAAAATGCCAGCTGCAGCAGAAGGGAAAACCGCATCAGAATTATTTATGAAGCCGTGCTCACAAATGTTACACTTCATTGACATGGATTAATATTTCATGGATGAAAAAATTGACACAGTTGACAACTGGCTAATTGCGTTTTGCGCCCAAAAAAAGTGACGCTTTTGGCGGATTTCAGATAGTTTGCAAGTATTTCGCTGAGTATATATATACGCCATGATCGCATGGGAAAGATGTGTTGTAATTCTATGCCTCTGAACTTTGCTCCTGCCGTTCAAAACTGAAATTCTAACTACCCATTATAATCTCATATTGTATGGAGGGCATCACAGCTGTAACAGTATACATATTGGAAACGTAAATATCAGCCATTACTTTTGACATTTGAAATCTGAAATGTGTCGCCATCTTGTGTGAGGGACGCAGCCGTTCTACACGAAAAGCGGCCGGTGGATAATGCAGGTAATTACTACCCCGCCGTCTCACGAATCGACCTGTAATTATATTCCGTTCCCCGACCGAGGGCGTGTTTTTGGATTCGTCGTACGGAACGCTATTCTCGAAATACAAAGCCACATGGTTGGCAGCGGCGTGCTCGTATCAAAAATGCTCTTTCACCCCGCCGATGTGGCGATATCAAGCAGCGAGGCTCTACAATATATTGACAGTGGATGTAAACGAAAGCTGCATTTACTATCTGCACTATACGACTGGCAAGTAGCTACTAGCGCAAAAGCGAACCACGTGGCTCTCGAGCTTTATTTCCGGTGTAGCGTATCATACTACGAGTTCAAAGACTGCTCAACGTGCTGCCCAAGATGTATTATTTCGGTTTAGAAAACGTCGTAGGATTACTTAACAATACGGTGTGTTGCGCGCAGGTTGTGGGGCTTACAATATGTGGCTTAGGTGGTAGCGTACATGGAATTCTCGGAATTCAGTTATGGAAAAATTTGTCTTAAATACCCATTGTATCATGAGTTGTCCTCAATATACTATCGAGGGGTGCATCTTTGAAAATCTGCTCTTCCTGTTGTCGTGTGCGCGTTGTTGCGTGTTTTGTCTGGTTGGTGTGTGATTATTTGCACTGATCTCTTCTTAAGATGTAGTGGCTTTTGTAACAACACCTTGAGTTTTGAGGGAATGTATAAAGAAAATGTATTATAAAGAAACGTTTTTAACGGACTATTACAATTACTTATTTAATATTTTGTTATACCATAAATATATTTATTCTATCGCATTATGTCATTTTTTACCAAAACGATTAAAATCAATGTATGTATTATAAAAAGTTATTGAAATTACTATTGGAATTGTTGTATTTATTTATAACAAATATATTGTAGACAACTAGTAAGTGAGAATTTATTACTCACAATAATAAAAGCATGGCCAGTACTATTATTTTTTTTTCTTATATTTGAGATTACTCCACAAAAGTATATAAAACAAAAATCACGGCTTTTTTAAATAGAAGTACTGGAATTATCATATACTTAAGGCAAACAAGTTATTTTAAACATCATATGTGATGTTCAGCATACCAATAATACGCGTAATCACCTTCACCACCACATCAATGGAGAATATTAATATTTTTTAATTTGTTTTTATTGACGAAACTGAGACGCACTGGCTCAAAGCGCCATTTTGTAAATTAAGCAAATAAATCTAGTTTAAATAAATTGATAATAAACTTTACATATAATCGTCTCCATTTAAAGTAACAGTTATCACAATACTAATTAAAACGCCTCTCACTAATTAATTGAAATTGAATCCGAGGAGAAATCGATCGCAGGTAATACTAACATTAATATTCATATTGAAAATGGTGATTGGATTTCAATATGCAATAAAAAAAAATAAACATCTTGAAATTGCTGTAAGGAGATAAATTCTATTATTTTTTTATGATTAAAGTATGTTTTAAGTAAAATGGACGTATCTTAATGTCGGATATTAGAATAGCGGTACACTATAAATAGAACTTGTTATTAATATTCGCATTTAAAAATACACATATATATAAATGGTGCTAAATTCTTAGTTTCCTTTCAATAAAGTATAGAGGATGTTTAATAGGCAATTCCCAGTAATAAAGTTAAGCATTATTCTTAGTTATTAAATTTTGGAAAGTTAAGCTCTTAAATAATCAAGAGCTGCTATTCAAAATTAATTTAAGATATTAAGATAATAAAATAGTAAGTGATCGCTTATAAATTTGAATATTTAAAATTTTATAGTTTTAAAGTATAAGAGTACTTTTGGTAACTCTGGATTGCTGTAGAAACGAACCATCTTCTGAAATCAATGAAGTAAAATAATGTTTTTTTTCAGTTTTTTAAGGCATAAATATTTGTGTTTTCATAAAAAAAACTATAAATTTAGAATTTATGAATGTATCACTGGGATATTGGTTTATTTTTATACTGAATTCGTAGAAAATGCCTGTGTTTCAAGGGACGGTGCGTGGAAACACTTGTTTTCGACAGAAGATTTTTTAATGATTTTTCCTTCAGTTGTTAGTTGTTCAAATAAAATTTAAAAAAAAAATGTATTCACTTACAATTTAGAATCATGGATTATAAAGCAACATTATAAATGAAAAGATCAAGAAACATTTACATTGCATAAGCTAAATACCTACACGGTACAAACATTAAAGCCCAGACCCACCCCTATCGCATCGCTGGTGTCTTAATTATTTTTAATTTCTCACTTGTGTGCAATTATTTTTTACGAGGGTTATTTATTCATCTTTGCATGTGTATGGCGTTAAACATAATTATGTGTATTATTAACACGGAGAGTGTCGGGAATGGTCTGTTCTAGTAATCAATGTAACCTTTGAACAATATTAGATTGTACGCAAAGCATTATTTTTTCTAAAAAAGAAATATTAATCAGCATAGATAATGTAAATAAAGTAATAGAAAAACAGTCGCGGTATTTTAAATTTTGCTCATATGACGTTGGTTTTTACGCTTTGGGATGAAATTATCTCAGTTTACTTCAGAATAATAAACATTACGACAGTAATTAACAAGATACCCTTACAAATATGACTTGTGTGTGCAGAAATCGGGCGCACGTTTAACTACTGAGCCTGCCTTTTACATTACAAACATATTTTGTATAATTAATAGAATGACCCTTTATAAATCGTTTTTAAACTCGTTTTTTTAAAGCTAAACTGAAATCTTACGACTATATTTAAAATATAAACCGTTTTTAAAATCTGCAAGTTTTCTTTTTAAGTACTAATACTATCAATGAATCTGTATACATCTATAAATAACTGATTACAGTAAAAATATATCTTGAAAAGTATATTTCTATAACATATGAATATCTGCTGTTGATAGCACATCTCAAAACTCACTGCACGCCCCTGGTGAGTACGAATGCCTTTGATGGATCAATTTTCGAGTTTTTTTGATATTTTTATAAAATATTTTACGAAAAACGTTATATTAATTCCTTCTTCTAGAAATAACATTTTTTCATTTCTTTTAAAATTTACTTTTAATATGATAAATATGTATTTTTGGAGATCATTGAGACCGACGGATCTAGAACCCTAAGCATTTAGGTGTCCTTTTTTAAATTGGAAATAAAAGATTATATATAAATCTATGGCAAGAAATTAGTTTCAAAATAAAAATATTAAAAAACTTTGACAAACTTTGGTTTTAAAAAATTAAATTTTTCAACATATTCAATACTTTATTGTGGAGTCATTTGTTCGATAAATTAACTACATACGATAGCGTCAATTTGTTTAGATTACACACACAAACTAGACAAATGAAAAAATTAAACAAATCAGAAATTCGAGGCTTGTTTGATTTTTTGTATCAATTAAAAGTAGCGTCGAATACTTGTAAATATTTATATCATTTGGTTTTTAACGGTGTCCAGGCTCGTTAGTCCACTTGTCGGTGGAATTAAAAAGTGCGGCCGGTCCGCCTCTAGTGCGATAAAAAATTATCATTTTAATACCAATTAGATTAAATTGTTAAATCATAAAAAATAATTAGGTTTTTTATTACACGCCCACCGCGCTGGTAAGTTTAATTGAAAGAAATAGCATTAAATTTATAACAGTGATAGACGATATCCATTCTGTGTATATTTAATGTATCAAATATATTGATTAAGGTTTTCACACAATTATTAATCATCAATAATCGTGAACGTGTGAGTGATTACCTCATGAATTAAAAATATTAAAATAATTTTTTTGAGAATCAATAAATGTTAGTAGATGTAAACTTACTAATAAATAATTATTTTTTATTTTTAATATAAGTTTTATTCTTAAAAAAATAAGCACATTTAAAAACAATTTTAAAAAAATGGATCTAATTCCATATCAGTATTTATATTCTCATTTGGTGACGTAGTCGTCAATATGTTACACGTGTATTGAGTAAAATTATATTTTATATTTTAATAATAAAAAAAATACCGTAACATTGAAGGATCTTCTATATTACATTGATAATAACATTTTAACCTCAATACTTAATTTATGTAATAACATAAATAACCACATTTTTTATTTTTTTAATAACGAAAACGAAAAACATGCGGTATTTTTATCTACCGTGTATTATACACCTACCGACATTGTAAAATTTCGTTAAAAATCTTGCGGTTTCTGAGAATTACCACAAAATAACATTGTGATAACCAAAAAACGAATTTTATTTCAAGTCCATATTTGTAATGACTACACACAAGTGGAAACATAATATATTTATAGCGTAGTTACTGAAAATCCGATATTTTATGTATAGTTTGATAACGGATACCGCATCCAAGAAATGTCCGTTGTGAAATTTTTAGAATCTGGGAACTTCTCAAACGACTACGAATTTATTGCTTTTACGAGTAAGAAAAATAAAAGGTCATCATTTGAATATTTTGCTGTTTTCTGGTAAGCAATATAATTTAATTGATATTGACCTAAATTCAATTGACTGGGAATGTATGTAGTCATTTATATTTATTAAATTATTAAAAAAAAAAAAATTCTAGGATATTCTTGTTTATCTAGTGCAGTGGCTCTCAAACTCTTTTGGCCCACAGCCCCCTTTCATAGTCAAAACTTGCCTACGACCCCTGGGTGAAAAACTACATAAATTCATATTATAGACTAGTTGGTGCAAGTATCAACTCTATTGCGTTCCTGTATTAACCTACCTGATGCCTGTTATTACTTGTATTTTATGCACCTGTCTATATTTATATTTTACTTAGGACGTAAAAATCGCTAATAATGTATTCATTTTTATTTATTTTAACTTCCATAAAAATAAAAATGTGTCACAATTTTTTTATTTTATATTAAACCTTGCGCGGACCCCCTGGCGTTGTTCTGTGACCCCCAAATCGATTTTAATTTTCTAAAGACCCCCTTAATGATCCCAGGGACCCGCCGGGGTCCGTAGGGACCACTTTGAGAAGCACTGATCTAGTGATATTAGCTTTAATATTCAGCATTCAATCGCCTACATATTGTACAAGTTCAAATCCCATCCGTGACAAAAAATCATGTGAAAGATTCTTCATATTGTTTTACGTAAATATTCCTAGCTAAAAATCTTTGTGAATTTTGACTGACCAAACTTTTTTTTGTGCAAAAATCTGAAAATCAATAATTGTGATATTTTGAATATAAACGCAGTCCCTAGCCGATTGGCTATTCACACTTTTTGGTTTGAGAGTAATTAGTTTTATTTTCGGCATCGCTTGTTGATCGTATCGGGCCGGCGCAACGGGATTGTGCCAGCCGTATTGTGCACAGTGGCGTGCCGTAATAATTTAGCAAAAACACGAAGTCTCCTGTATGGCAGTGGAGTGCGTGCCCGATGCATTAAACACGAGAGAACGGCTCGGCGGCGCAGACGACGCCAGTGGAATATTCATCGCATTCCTGGTACTACACATTAGCGACACGTGATTTCACAGTCGGCCATGTTGGATTCGGCGTCACGCCACGATGACGAGTTTCATCATCACGGTAAAATTTGGTAGGTTTCAAGCCGCGCTAATTTATTTCTCTACGTTTCGATATTGTCACAATTGCTAACAAAAAAAAAAAAAAACGAACGAGACGTGCTGAATTCCAAATAACTCAAAAGCAACAAGCACGAATAGCTAATTACATTATTTTGTAAGTACTTTTGTATTTTTAGGGTTTCTTCATAAAGTACACACAAATAGAAATCCGCTATTTACACGCATTGTTAAACATGGAGTGTTACATACTAAATCAGACTAACTAAGTTTTTGAATCGATAAAAATAACAGGTTGAAAGGCCTGTAACAAGTTTGGGATCACTCTGTATATACTTAACAGGTTGAATACCATTTTTCATTGAAATTTATGTTAGAATGATACATAATGACTCGTAAAGGCATTTAACATGATTTTAAGATACACGTATTGTGCGTGATTTATTAGGGTTATTTTATTTTAGCTGATATAATAAACTGCTTGTATATTTAATTTTTACTAAAACATAACGAACTTTAGAAACACGCATACAAAAAAATCGTAATAAATAAAACTTATTAATTACTTTTATTGAAAACGAAAACTTTCAAAACCTCCACAAAAACAAATATTTTTATTAAAATCGTATTTGATATTTTTATGAGAATTTGGCAATTTCGTTTCCAATATAACGTGTTTACCTAAAATATTGATACAAGTTTAATCAAATGGATAAAGCCAGTGCCTAATCTCTAGCAAATAAGATTTAATATTTTTCATAGAATAAAATAAATACAGCGTTGATTGCTAAACAAAAATATTTTTACGTTATGATATAAAGTTTTTACGTGTATGAAACTATATTTTTTTACCAGTAGATTTATTTGCAACAAACATGTTTTCGTCTACAAGTTTTACATTATACAGAGGAGTGTATTTATTTTAGTATAAACTGCGATATATTTTATCTGGCATAGGTTACTGGGTCGGAAGATTTTTTTACTCTATTTGTGTAGTTTCGTATGTAAAATACAAAAATATGATATGGGAGCTCTCAGATAATGCTGTGAAGAAATGGCAACGTGTAGTCAGTAATTGAACATAATATTTCACTTAGAAATATGAAAACTGGGTCACATTTTATAATAATTTTGTGGATATTATATTTTTATCTCATACATACTATACATATAACGCAGTGTTATAGATTTTTAAGAATCGACATGTTTTATCATCAAATATGATATACAATCAGTCTTGTATCGAATACTTGCAAAACTGTATTTCAAATGAATTGAGCTTTTTTTCAGGTGTTTCTCCTTAGGGGAGGGATTTTACTAGAGGCTGGAATCGGGAGTTGGAGAGGCCCATGAAGAATAAGACCCAGCTTTATATTTAAAAGCAATGCATGCCTGTGTTTGATTAAAATGTACAGCATCTCACGCTTGCCTCCTTTCTTCGACATGTATTATAATACAATGTATGCTGGTTTCCACTTGAAAACCCAACGCGGTAACACGAGAGGTTGTCGGAGTATCTGAATGCACGCGGGCCAGCTCGCGAAGGAGGTTCCTGTGTGTGTGCTCAACCCTTGGTAAGGGGATATCAGTGAAAGGTAATATGTAGAGAAGCATATCAGTGCTTGGTAAATAATACGCATGTGCCTGTCTGCAGTTTCAGGCTATACTCGTGATAATCTTAATACACTGTAATAAAACGAAAGAATTCTGTGATCTCATTCGTAAACACAGAATTCATGAGTTTTGACTAACTAACTTTTTTTCCCGAAATGCACTTTGCTGTATACTTATACCCTATTATACTTATTTTTTATCGCACTATACTAAATGCTACAGCTATTCATATTCAATGAGTGGGAGAGGTTGCAGTCCGAGCTTGTTTTCATAAACGTGATTGTACCGCTAAAAATATTTTTCATAAAATCATCTATGATTTCTCTGGTTTATTATCTAAATTTTAAAGTAACATTTATAATAAAAAAATTAAAAAATGGGTTTTTATTTTAATTGTTACCAGTTTTGATATCTTCACTTATATAAGTAAAAAAAATTACTTCGCAATAATCTAAGAATTAACAATAATATGTTTTTAATTGTTTTGTATTTTTCTTTTTTGTTTTCGTGTTCGTACTTCACAAGCGGAACGCAATCAAGCACAGATATTCCAAGCAACGGGTCTTCAATCACTTCTCTGTAAGAATAGAGGGCCGCAAGCGATCAAACGCATACCACTATGCCAGGGTTGTTATGTTTACGGTTCGCCTTAAGATTTTGAATTGTTATTTATAAATTAATCACTTTCCATTGAACGTAGATTTAATTAAATTTTTTCGTACAAATGACCAGGGCTTTAAAATCTTTATAAAATGTTAGCAATTATTATTTGAAGGTTGGTATATTATTGTAACAAGGAGTCAATTTATAAAAATTAAATAGTGTTTTTTGCTTTGATAATTTTCATTTAAAACAAATCAATATAAAAATATATATTTTTGAGTAAAATACTTGAGTGATTTCCACATGTTCGTTTTTATTTGTGACCGGTTTCGCCAACCTTTCACGTTGGCATTAACAAACAGAGTAATAGATAATGCCAACGTGAAAGGTTGGCGAAACCGGTCACAAATAAAAACGAACATGTGGAAAATAACTGCAGTATTTTACTCAAAAATATTAAAATGGAATTCCACCAAGTACTCTCTGTCAAAAATATTGAATTTCATAAAAATATATGTGTATTGTCAATTGAACTTTTTGTTTTGGAATTGTTGAGTATTATAATGTAACTATAATCAAAATTAATCACCCATGAACACTTTATACCTTCCCCTCCATATTTACGCGTATTGTAAAATCATACAATTTTTATTCTATGCTTATGATGCTATACAAAATTGTACGGTCGTTCATTTTGAAAATAATTGTGCACTCGGCCGCAGAAGCCCATTTTCTGAATAAGAGCTATTATAGAATGCAATAACAATAGAAAGTAATTTATTTTCAGCCTCACACTTGTGTTATTGTGAGGCGGCGCAATAAAACAGAGCAGACACGGACTTCGGGCGCTGCCAAGCGATTGTGTTCCTTCACGAATCTCTCAGACATAACGAACGACACGACCAGTTATAAAAAAATCAATATATTTTTGATACACGGGGGTGGGTGGTGTGTTCTTTGCGAATTTAGTTTACAGCCGAGAAATTTTATACTCTGTTTCCTATCCATAAAAATTCCCGTCCGCGGCAGCTTTCGCGAGAGCTTCCTACGGAGTCAGCGAAAATAGCGCAAAAAGCTTAGCGGTTGGGAAAAAGTTTCGCTTTATTGCTGCTTCATGCCGGGCCCTTGCTTGTTCGCGTTCTTCGCCGCCAGTGGATCCAAGCTATCACATACAAAATACTACATTGAACGTTTTTTAAAGAAGCTTTTTGCTTTGTGCTGTTTTTATGCGAGAAAACCGGCATTACAATGTTTGCTTGTGCATTTAAAACACTGTAAAATAAATATATTTCCGCCGTCCGCCTTCCATGAAATGAATTATTCAGCTATGATTGGTTTATAAGAAGAAGCAACTATATATTTTTATTAAAGTCAAAACACATAGGATAACATATTAACGTACTTTTGATTATAATTTAAGTATAAGGGCTATCGTTTGATTGAATATGTAAACCAAGCTTGTTTATGTTAATAGAAAATGACCTAAATTTAAATATATATGCTAGTATTTTTTTTGTTCTTAATAGCGATATAATTTTTTTTTAAAATTAATAAGGATTAATTTAAATTTATACATTAGGGGTAAATATATAAATTTTGGAAGCGCTGGCATACACGGATCATTAAGAAACCTTGGTAACTGGGGGAGGCATTCTCAAAGAGAGGGATAGATTTATTTTGTAAGTATAGATTATGGTTTATAAATTTCAAATTTCCTAAGTCAGCGAAAAACAGCGCAGTTATCTTGTATACTATAACATTGTCACTAAAAATAGCACGGACGACAAAATTTTATGTTTCTGTATTTTAGGACGTAGAAAAGTTCCTAACTGTACAAATTATAAGCAAAATGATAAAACAACAAATATGAATAGGATATTTATATTACGATATAATCGTAATGTTAAATTATAATAATTACAAATTTAACTGGTCTCTTGTTAAAAATTATTTTTTAAAAACGACAAAGTAAATTGCAAAGGGTGATAACTTTTTTTTAAAAGCATTGTATGCTGGTTTAGCGTGACTATGCTTTTATGGGGAGAAAAAACACTTGCTATTAGTGGTAATGACAATAAATTATACGACACGTAGGAATTGTCACGACCATTTTTAATAGAGGATATCTTTGCTGTTCAACGACTTCATCAGTCAGTAATATTGGCTATTTATTTTGTTATGATTAAAATTTTTATATTATTAATTAAGCTAGTCTTACGTGGAAATACAACTAACATTTGAATTTTTTAAACAATTCCCAAAAATAGCGAAAGACCTCTATCTCGGCTTTTTTTATAAAGTTAACATTTTTATATCCACAAATTTGAATGTTTTTAATAATCTATGCTAAATGCATGTTTCAATCTTTATCAGACCTTTTCCTGTTATATAATAAAATAACAAATCAATTGTAAAAAAAGTGCTATGCCATTCGAACGAAGCAGACCTGGAAAGGATGAATGTAAGCATTAAATATTAAATAATGTAAATCAGTAATTACCCAGCATTTATTTGATAATACTTTTCTGAAACGATATGTTAAAGCATGCAGTTCTTTATTATTTGTAAAATGCATGCATTATTGTAGAAAAGCTATTAGCAAAGATTTGCCAAAAGCGCAAAGGCCAAGTGAATAGTGAAACATTTTTAATATACTCGATATATATTAATTCATTAAAGGTTTTGTTTAGCATTGTTTTTGCCATTTATTTGATAGTAAAATAAGACAGAGGGGCATAATTTTTTTATATTTGCCAAGGGGGCTAAAATTATCGCTGCGGTTCTGACTGCGTGCTAATGTTATTGGTGCTTGGCTTGTATAATTACCGAGCTGGTAGAGTTTGGCCTGGCGATCCGCCGCCCAGGACTTCCATTATAAATAGCTTCCTTTGTGAGGAGGAAGTCGACCCGCGGCCTTAATCGATAGCAAGTATTAAGTTACTCGAGTCCATCAATTTCAATCTATTTTTAATCGGATGTCTGCAGGACGTGGGCCCCGTGGAAACCAATTAATATCCTCCGGCGTACGCTGTCCCCTTGATTGGGTTTAAATATATTTTAAATAAGATCTCGGTAGTTCTTGCATCCTTATTTCTGAAAACGTATCTAGTTTTATTAGTCCGACTGCACTCTTGACTCCCAGTCACTGAATATTTAATTAAATTTACAAAAAGTCCATAGTTAATCATTTTCTCTTCGTAGATTATGGAAGCTGTTGTTATTCGATGATTTTGTGGTTTCTTGGGAATTGAAGTGATTAATATTTGTAATATAAATTTTCAATCTAAGAAAGATATTTATAAGTCTTTTATAAGATAATTTTGTAAGTGCTTAGGTGCAATCTGTATGAGGAACACTTTGACAATTGCTTAACGCCTAAGACAAAAATTTTACGGATGACTTGGAATAGGCACACAAGAATCACTATTTACATCTCTTGCACCACTAATTTTATTTGTTGATATGGGTGTCTTTTAGGTCGCAATCAATCCTTAATGGTGTAAATTAATCATATATAAAAATAACTATTTTTTTGGAAGTGAGAATTATCGGAAATCTTACGCGATTGGAAAGTCAGTGGATATTCTTCATTGAATAAATATTAACTTTATAAAAGTATCCACAGCCAAAAGTTAAAGCAGTGTTTATCTGGCGTTTTTTAATTGAAATATTAAAAAAAAATACTTCAACTTTAGTTTTGATGTACAATAATTACAAATTTTAAAATTAATAGCAATATTTAAGCTTTTGAGTATTTGAGTATATTAACAACAATCATTGGTAAATATTTAAAGGTATAAAAACGTTGGATATATAAAAAACCTCATTTATATTTTACATACAGAACAATGTAAACAATATGAAAAAACTGGTATTATGAGACTTAAAAAATAATGGTTCTTTCGTGCGAATATGTAATATGTATATAGGCATTTCGTCTTACGGAAGATCTTGTAAAGCTATGTATGCATCAGGTATAGAGATAACTTTTGATAGAGAGTGAGAGGGAGAAGGCTCGCGTTGCTCTCTTTCTAGCGTGCTTTTGATTAGTAGCTTTTGCAGACTGCGAAATTAATTTTAGAGCTTAGTCCGTGCTGCTCCGTGCAGGGGCGCGAAGCCAGGGGCGGGGAAGGAGGCTTCGGCGGGGAACTGGGGCAAGTCTGGGATTTAAATGAGGGAGTCGGAAATATTAAAAACGCCGTGAAATTGAAAAATGAGGCAATGAGCTATAAATTATGAAATTTGAGATAATATTTGAAAAAATATTTCAAATATTAGATAAAAATCGCGTGCTTGAAAAATAATCATCAAACTCTACATTCATTATCATTTAGTCAGTAAAGGATTAAATTACATGTTACAAAAGTAATAATTTTATTTAATATTAGATAAGGGTCTTCTCTTGTCTTTGCCACTCTAGCCACCACCCTTTCCCAGTTTCAATAATGTTGTCACCCATCGTGGCTTCCGATATCTTTTTGCTGGCTTGACGTTTTGAGAGTTTCAGTTTTCATAAACTATTTTTGTGTTATATGATTATGCAATAAATGTTTTTTTAAGAATACACCATTTACACAATACGTTTAAATTAATCGAATTCGATAAATTAATATCTCTCATCGACGATGATTTTCAGAAAAATATTTTAATGACTTTTAGTATAAACACTATTTAGTTATTTAATTTGGATGTCATTTGTAACCAATTTAAACCCAAGATATAGTTAACCACTTTTGGTTGAACACTGACCACATATCAACTCGCAATTTTATTTAATAATGGTGCTTAGGTTTATCTATTATATATATATTTTTTAATTAGTTAAAAGAAATAATAAATAATTGACCGAGAATATCCAGTACAAACTGCTTGATTCGTTTATAATCTAAGAATTCCTGTGAATTTTAAAGGTATTTTTACTGCCATACGTATTTTTTTACGAATTCTTCCCATCGGTATTTTTATAGCTTTATTTTTTTCATTATTATAAGTTTAATTACAGGTTTTATTGCAATAACAAGTCCTTTAAATTGTGCCTATGAGGTAATTATTATTTTTAATGCACGTTTCTATAGGCTCTGAATCTTGTAAAATATACTTAAAATATCTCATTTATGTGTGTTCTCAAAGAAATGTTGTATTATTATTATTATTTTTATAATATTATTTAAGTAAAATGTCCTGCATTATAAATAATATTTTTGTGTATTTTTTGTTAAGAATATTTGGTTGAGTTCTATTCATGTTGCGATATTTCGTAAGAGAAAAATAATAATTTTATTCGTAGATAAAAACAAAAAATAAATACTATTATCATATTTATGATTTTTTTTAATTCTAGTCTCATATATGTTTGAATATATATTATATTTATCAGCATTGTGATTATTATACATAAGGATAGATATGTGATAACATAAATTTAAAACATCGTGTTTAATTATGAATATGTATATATATGTGTATATATATTATATTATAGCACTGTTTGGTAAATTGAAAACACACACTCACACATACACACATTAACACATACATACACACACACGCACACTTATTTAACTGTTAGTATGGGCTACCTGGAACGGCATTATATATTTATTTAAAAACGATGCACATGTCCCATTTTGAAGGGAGCAAATGATAAAGCAAAAATAAAAAAAAAATGAGAGAGTCGAACGCGTTTTTTTTCCAAGCGAGTGTCAAATGTCGCGTACAGGTGAGGTTTCCGCCCCAACTGCCCCTCATCTCGCGTCACTGCCCCCAAGATGGCCGCCAAGCCCAACATGGCGGAGAGGCTGGGGCGTGCTTGGGCGAGATTACCGAGTTGGACTGTGAGCTTTGCTCTTTTGAAGGCTTCTTATTAACATGCGACCGAAGGCGGTGCGAGCAAAAGACGAGGATGCGTCATGAATTTGGACATCTTTTATAAATAAATAGATTCGGCGATGTAATATCTTAATTGCAAAATGTACATATATGAAACTTGAATGCGCTCCCTGCAAAAAATATTTCGTTATCCCCTAGCAATTTGTCTATGCATATTTTTTCTTGTGACTACATTTTTCGCATTTATGCGGTGCTTTATTAGTCTAGCAATTTCTTCTCGTCGTGATATTTTTAGCCGGCAGACATTTTTGTTTTTTGCAATTTAAAAACATGGCTGCACGAAAAAATTCTTGTTGATAGAAAATAAATTAAGGAATTTCTTATACTTGAGCTTTGAACAGAAAAACAAATTAATGAGAATGTATGTAAGAAATGAAAGCTATTCCGAGCCTATAATCACGACGTAGGAGGTTTTCTCTTTGTCAGTAATTTTTTTTTTTCTTCATATTATATGTATTTTTTTATAATGTCTGTCTTCGAAATAAAGCAACCAATAAATAAAATAAATAACGTCTAACACCACCTCTGCAAACAATTTAAACAATTCATCAACGTCAACTATGTTTTTGATCTTTCAAAACCTTCTCGTCTCATTTCGTTGTATTTTTTTTTTGTAACAATAATTGAACATTTGTTTCAAACAATATTGATATAAAATTATATAATTGATTGATATGATTAAAAGCATTATATCCAAAGGCTCCACTCGTCATAAAACACCGGATTCTGTAACTCATGACGAGGAAATTTCAGCCAGAGATTTCCGTGGAAGTTAGGTTATTGATCTGTGTTTTAAGGATATTTAATTAAAAGATTTACAGGAATGCACACTGAGACCAGGTTTTAACATAATAATTTGAGATTTAAAAAAAAATATATATAAATATATATATATTATATTCATATTAAACAGCGATAAAATCAATGTTGCCACAGGATTTCCGGTTGAGGCAGCTCTCTAGATGCCGTAAGATTGAAGATTGAATAGAATATATAATAGAAAATAGAAGAAACGAAACATTACAGATGAAGAAAGATTATTAATGGCATACAATCATTATTTACTGTTGTATCTGCCACAACAGTTTTTTAAATTAATTGTATTTTAATTATTTTTCGATGCAGCAACATACTTAACTAGTTTTTTCTTATGTACAAGACTTTAATGTAATTAATAATTTTTTATTGTTTACATATAAAAACATAGAACCAGTGTGTATAAAAAGATATTTCTCTTTAAACATATAGAAATATTTTATTAATATAAATTTACTATCTATTTATGTCGGTCAGTAATTAATAATGGAATAAGTAATGGAAATAATTTATTCTGATGTTTAATTTTTTTTTGCATGTTTTATACTTATCGAAAAGCACGTCCGCAACCGCTCATTTTGAAGAAAGCAAAGAGAATGGTCTGGTTTAATATGATAAAAACAAAGAGAAAAAAAAAACATCGTATGAAAAATGAGTAGCCAGAAAAAAATATATGAATCACCTGTAACTCAGAGATATAATTATAGCTCATTCTAATATTAAAGCATTAGCATCAGCTGTTACTAATTATCAATAATATAAATCAATCTTTCAAATATCCCGGTGAGTAATTAACGAAAATCCAGACATTTCGGTTTCGGCATTTTTAACAATTTGGAATGAAAAAAACCGTGCAAAAGGTCTATTAACAGGCGGAAAGTAAATCAAATTCTTAATTCGAGACTTCGCCGGATAACATAATACGAAAAATCGTTTATTATATATACACATTTTATTGCGTCCTGCGCTATGCGCCGCGAGCCGCCCGCGCTGTTTGCCTCTCGCTCGCACCCGCGCGCGGCACATAGCGCCGTCTCGCTCTCGCACGGGCGCCGCCAGTTTCGGAAGTAATAAATATGATTTATTAATTTGCCTTTATAAACAGATGGCCGGCGGAGTTCGGCCCTGTGGCACAGTGCCGTAAACGTATTCATTTTATTTATAAAAAAAAATACTTTATTAAAAACGCGGATGATATTAAAATTCGTAATATTTATAGCACTGCATATTTAAGGGTCCCATGATCGAGTTTTTTTTTATAATTTTCTAGTCCGTTTTGCGAAAAATCAAAACAATTTAAATGCATAAAGTTTGATACATCCCTTCTTCTGAGCAAAATATATTTTTATTTCTTATAAATTTACTATTAATATGATAAATATGTGTTTTTCCGATTGAAGTGTTGGAATTTGGAGATTCGTCGTGTCCAAGAGTCCTAAACATTTAAAAGTCTTTTTTTTAATTGGAATTAAAAGATGAAATATAAACCCTGTGCGAAATATTAATTTTAAAAAAAATCTTTAGCAAACTGGTTTTGAATTTTCATTAATTTCCATTCATTTTATCCAATTTTTTAACATCTTCAAGATTTTATTTTACCCTAAAAATGGACGTTAATCAAATAATAAAAAATGTAATTTATAGTTTTTTCAATACTCTGTTAAAAAATCAACTTCGACATAGTAAAATAAAGTGACAATCAAATTAATTAAATGACACGATTTCGCCAGGCAATGGACTGCCTCTGGTGTCCGGTTGGACACCAGAGGCAATTAAAAGGCTGGAAGCAACTGCCTTAAACAACAGATACGAATATCCAAAATGCCAAAAGACTACGTACAGTAATACCCCGCTTTACGCGACCCCGTTATGCGCGGTTTCACTATAGCGCATTACACGAATTTCTTATTTTAACCCTTTCCACTCCGTTGGCGAAAATGTATCGAAATTGCTTTGTAACTCCGTTGGCGACTATAGGTCGCCATAGGGCACCTTTTATTGTTTACCCTATAAGAAGTCTAGGTGCGTATTAGAGCAGGTATAAACGCTTTTTGTCAGTTTTGCAAAGTAATTGCTGCCATTCGGACGTATTCAAATTGTAAAATTTTTAAAAAAGTCCGGAGTTCAAAGGGTTAAGAATGTGTATGAACATAATGTAGTCATTGACTTCTCTTAACAATTAAAAACAGCGTTGGTTGTTATGAACGCATTTTACAAGAACGTTAAAGAAACGCTACCCAAAAGACAATAGATGTATTTTTCAGTAAAAATAACATGTAACACTGCATAAAGTGATTGATTCAAATGATTCGTATTTTTTTGTATTAAGTTTTAACTATGTATGTATGTTTAATCGTAAACCCCGATATACGCGAATTTTACTAAACGCGATTTTTTTCCGGAACGAATCCCTCGCGTAAAGCAAGGTATTAGTGTACATTAAAAAAAATATCTTTCATATTTGTTACATTTTTATTTTCCAATGAGCAATACATAACGATTTTTAAGGTTCTCAAGACTATTTGGAGACATTCTAGGTCAGATAAACTTATAATTGCACCGCTATTCACATCACTTAGTATAATACTGATACGCTAAGTTGCTGATCAAAAATTTTTATTCTGAAAATAACTGCCCTATCCGTATTTATACCCTTAGAGTCGGATAGCTCAATATATAATACTTCTATCGATAAAGCAACTGTTCACTTCACTAAGTATATTTCTACATACTGACGGAAACCCACGTTCAGAAAGTAATTGACACTAATTGCTAAGAGAGAAGTGTTTGAGTGACCATTATGAAAACCGTTACAACACTGTGTGCCCACTATGCCTGTGCAAAGTTGTAAATATGAAGTATGTACATAACTAATGGTTGTGTATATAAATCAGCATCTACGGTTCCGCTTTCTTAAACTAGAGGCTTATCACGAACCAATGACACGAAACAGATTTAATCATTGCGCTTTTTTTTCGAATGCTTTTACCCTAAGCCAGTGTTTCTCAACGTTTTACGTGGAAACCCAAACTCTGTGCGTGTACATTTAAATAAAATACGTGTTAAACAACATTGTTTTAATGTACGTGATGCATTATACTTTGCGCGTTATAACGAAAGTGCTTTGTTTGTATATACGTTACACATAATCTAATGTCGTCATCAAAACATACTAAATATATCTTGGGGTTACTAGCCTTAGTAAGCATGTTAGATGCAGTGATTCGAATATACTATATAAATAATTACGTCATAAAATTATATCAAGATCACGATTTAAATTAGACTCGCATATTTTTTATAGACAACAATTTTCATGTGATTTGGAATGTTGATAATATAACATAGATATTATTTGCGTTCGTATAAATTTTAATATATTTTTGAATACTGTTTTTAATGCTTGGGCAACCGGCTAGCTGATTATATAAGGTTGAATTTAATAAGTTAATTCAAATTAAAATACTAATCAAATGTATTACGGTCAAGTGAGTGTAAGCGATTGCGCTGTTTTTAATGTTATTTTTACGATACTTTTGCCCTACTGCGGTCGAGCAGCTCTGATTTGTATAATTGCCCATGAATTTATGAAACAAACTCAGTAGTTAAGTACATTAGTATCTACTATTTCAATGCCTTAACATATAAATGTGCACTTGTAATACCTCAGACTTACAGTGTGCCTTTTAAATCATGTATATATTAGAATGTATGCTTTTAAAATAATTTATCGCTAAAAAAACTAAGAACGTTTCTATATCAAGTTTAAACATGTTTAATTTGTTTTTTACACATGTTGATAAGGTTTGAGTTATGAGTTTATTTTTGCTCAAAGAAATTTGCATTGATGTCATTTTCAATAGAATTTAATATTTGATTTGTTAATGAATAAATAACGAAATTTAAAATGTATTAATTTTTTAAGACAAATACATTGATTTTCAATAGCATGCTTTTATGTTCAATTAATGATTCATGTGATTATATATAAAATATGGGAGTGTTTTTTTATAGATTAAAACACATTAAAAACTTGTTAAAAATATATTTAAATCTGAATTAAATTGGTAGTCATTCATTGCGTTTGGGATTTGCTTTATCGTAAATGAGAATATCATATAAACCATATATTAGAGAGGTTTTTTTTCTTACGAATTTTCCTTTTGATTCTAGAGAGATTTATTTTTATAAAGATTCAAAACCCAGGACAATATTACTAATAACTGTGTTAACAAGTAATTTATATCCTACAAAAAAGATAATAATTTGATGCTTACAATACTCAAATAATATTTATTTGGTGCTTTCATGTAATCATACTAACATCAGTATTAGCATAAGTTTTTTTATAATTGTATGGTAGTGTCAATATTTAATTTAAAATGTTATTATTAATATGTCACAGTTGAAATGACGTTGAATGCCTCATTATTCTAAACATCTTGCCGATGATTATCATCTTGCGATGACTCGACTATTTCAGGAAAGAATGCCTTTTAACCATATACCGATTCATTGTGTAAATAATACATCATTATAAGCCAATGTTGTACAAGCCTACATACAGTTTACAATGCTGCATTAAGGTACTAACACTCGTCTGGTCTGAATCATAAACATTTAATGAAAAAAAAACACATGGAAATAAATAATAATACTAACAACAATAAAGCCAACACAAATACCATAATTTGAAAAAAAAATTATAAATAATAGTTGAGTAAAATGGACTTTGGTTCTAAAGAACTGTAGTTTAATATAATATTTAATATTAAAATTTCACATTAATTGAAAAAAATATTGTGTAGTATTAAAAATGAAAATATTACAAATCACTCTATTTTTTAAAGAATTAAGTACATGTATGCATTTTTGAAATTTACAATTTTACTATGGTTGAGATCAATCCTCTTAAGTATTTGCTATGCTATATATCGTACTATAAAAAATTGTTTTAAAATTGAAGATAAGTATCTGACATTATATTTCATATTTATCGACATGCCTTTCATATTTACCGACAGTGTTCAACCCTTTTTAGCTGATATTTAAAGAAAAAAAACAACGCCAAGGTCATTATATACAAGGTGTTTCTAACCCAACCGAAAAGATAAACTTGATTTTATTTTGTATTTATTACTAGCAGAGGGTTTGTATATTTATTTTTTAAATTAAAATTTTAATTGAAGCTAATAGTTAGATCATAAGAAAACATAAAAAAAATGTTAATTTCATAATCGTTTCCTTATCGAGTAAAATATTTTAATAATTGTCTCCAGAAAATTCCACTCCAAGCAAAAGCTCAAAACTTGGGTACAGTAATTTCCATATGCACTTTTCTGAACAAGTCATAGAATTAAAAAAACCCCATTAAATAAATACATGGTAGTCACAAAAGTTTTAAATACCCTGTATAAAGATTTTAATACATCGCCTCGAGTATCCATTGTTATTTAAATTAAACGTATTTAAGTATAATAAGGTTTTTTTTTTATTTCTAAGAATTTTGAAACTTCCACGAACAATAAAAGATTTTATTTGTGTACTTAATGGTAAGGAGTTACGGAATCGAGCAAAATATGACGTCATTAATTTAAAACATGATGTCAGTTTTCATTTAATTTTAGGATGAGTCGAATGTATTATTCATCCAATACGCAAATCTTACCAATAATGAATAAAAATATTATTGTACAGTTATAGACGAGTCATCGTCGTCAGTATGTTTATTTTATACGAGGTATTTCTTATTTATGTTCCGAAACCTTTGTTGTAAAAGTTAGGTGCGATTTGAAGCACCTGTAAAAAATCACGGTGTATAAAAAAACTATAATTAATTTGGCTTTTTTTTAAATTAATAAAGCTGCTTCTAGTATTTGCAACCTTATTGTCTTAAAATTGCAAAGATTTGAATGACAACAAAAATAAGAAAAACGCTACGATTATTAATTTATATTGAAAATACTTATTGAAGGGTAGAATGAAATAAAAAAATATATATTTAAAGATTGATTATTTTTTATGTTAAATTCACAATAGTTATAGCTATGCTTTCAATACGGTGTGTGGATATCAGGTTGTGGGGCTTACAACATGAGGTTTAGGTGGTAGTGTACAGTAGTTGAGTTTGTGTAGGGAAAATGTGTGTAAAAAATCCTTTATTGCATGAGCTGAGGAATAAGTGAAGAGTATTTAATACGGATGAGATTTCTTGTGATGCCCCTATCACGACATTGAAAAGTTGCTTGAGTTTTTATTCTAAATTATTTTAAACAATTAATTTTGTCTACGTAAATCAAAACCTAAAAAAAAGACCTGGCAACTCTGACGTAAATTTTATGTTTAATATAAATTTTTAATGAAAATTGAGGTACCATGCAGTATTTTTAACTGGCACGTTCTTTTACGTACAGTGTACGTTTTGTAAATGCAAAACAAATCGATTTAAGCTTCCAACGACAACTCGAATAATGCTGTATCCGCTTCAATTAAGCGGTCGACCTGAACAAAACGAACGATCCATGCCCTTAGTACAGCGTGATCTCAAACTGTGTTTTGTAAAACATTAAATTATTTTAAAAACCGATAGTGCTGCTGTATTCTCATTATTTTATTGAATTTTTATTGCACACATACATACAATAGAAAATAATTAAATTTTATGAAAAAATATGGGGTATTCGGATTTTATGAACGGGCTTTATTTTATGAATGTATTGTATTGGTTGTACAGCCGAATTAGTAATATTGGCTCAGTACAAGCATGTGGTTTTTAAAATTGCACTCTGTACGTGTCACGCTTGTGTCGTTGAGTATGTGTGTGACTTTAAGCCAATATTGATAAATAAATAATGGCTGGGAGCAGTTCGGGAGCCGCTGGCGTAACTAATCACGCGCCCGATACAAAGTTGTCTCTGGCCGGGACTGCAAGCAACCAATAGGAAGCGCTCTATTGAATTCAAATTCGGAATTTCGACCCGCCATTTGCTGGAGGCTCCCATTGAAATGGCGATGTCGACTCGCGCACACGGACAGTGGACACACACACACACACGCACACACACACACACACTCACAACCCCCACCCCCGCCAGTCGCATGCATAATGACATTAGCCTGCGATACAAAAACTGACTGTGCTCTATTTATCAATTTAGCATATCCGCTTATTAAGTTCATGTTGGTAGTAACGAACTTTTTACATACATTTCATGATATAAACAGGGTTGGCACAACAGATACGAACAGCGAAATGTGTCCACAGTTCAAAAACAAATGTTGACGATGCCAGTAATCGCGATCACAAAAAAAATTGAGAGAAATACTATTTAGGGCTCGACTTGGAATATTTGCACTGAAAGGGATATCACACTGAATATTAACCGAGTGTATGACGTCTAAGTTCTTCTTTATGAAATTGAAGATTGGACACTCGAGACAGCTACTATGCGAAGAATTGAGAAATTGCGGATATTCGGCTGTATAGAAGAATCCTTAAAATACCATGAGTTGACCGCGTCACAAATGAGAGAGTCTTGCACAGTATGCGCAAAAAAAAGAAAACTCCTGACGTTGGTAAAGAAGCGGAACGTCTCAAAAGAGAAAGGATAAAGGATGTTTACGTGGATGCGGAATTCGAGTCAGTGACAGGAAGTCGGAAGTACGGCCGAATTAGTGAGACAAGCCCAGAATAGAAAAATGTTCGATGAAATGCTCAGCAACCTTCTACGAGGAGAGGCAGCAGAAGAAGAAGATGATTGAAGAATATTTAAACAATTTCAGAATATTATTTTTAGCCACAAGTCGTTTTTGAACGAATGGGAGTAAAATTTTCGCGCGCGGCTGCACGGTCTGCGAATTTTCAACTTCTGAGATGCTGTCGCACGAAATTGAATACAGATTGGAGTTTAAACATGTCTTCACGCCATTTTGTGATGGCATTTGATTTTTAAATCATATTTATTCTGCAACGCCGAGCGGTCGGCGTGACGCAACGTGCGCTCGTATCTTTTGTAAAATACTTGTGTGCTGTGTAAATCGATTGCTTTTTATTTTATTCTGTAAACACATTGCTTCACGTGAAACATTAATTTAATCGTCAAATAAAATACGTTCGTAAACATGCTGTTTGCATGCTCAGTTGATTGAAATTACTAGAAATAGCTCAAGCTATGCAAAATAAATTACCAAGCCACAACAAATAAAAATAGATTAAGCAAATTTATTTTTAAGTGCTTCGTCATTCTGAAGGATATAGTTTTTAAAAAAAATCTCGTTATGTGGCGTATTACAAATCAAACCGGTCTGCCATTGATATATGCATTATAGTTTTTTCACGTCATTGAATTGTCAAATTCATGTTTTATAAGTACTCTAGCGTAAGGATGTTTAAAAATTTAAAAAAATGATAATCAATAAGTGTTACTGTAGAACATGTGACGACATTAATGAGATACAGAAATATATATTAGAGAATAAAATAGAAAAAGTGTTTGATAGAGATAACGCTCACTACCAAATTAAACTCTTAAACCACCTGTTTTTATTATTATCTGGCAACGAAATGTTGCATTACAAATTAAATCACTCCGTTCACGATGTATAGATTTTATCAGTCGCAGTAAATTTTATAATAATCTGTGACGTCACGAGCCTAGAAATAGTTCCCAGGCTTGGCGAAATTTATAGGGAAGCGACACATTTTGACAGCGACTCCTTCGAAGCCTCCAGAAGCCGCAGCCTGTCAGTCCGCCGTCCGTTTTTTTACCGTTCGATCCTCCGGTCGGACAAAAGGTCGTTAATTTTGGATTCCGAGTAAACGAGACAATTCCTGTTGATTGACAGGGACGTGCACCGACTGCAGGGCCGAACTGGGATTTACATAAAAGACCCAATTCAATTATATTTATTATTATTTATTTATGTATGTAACAATGGTATTTCCTGATCATAAGTTTTTTTAATAATTAGTATGAATGGCTGTTAGAGTAGATCGGGTATAGAATGCTGTACTTGTTGTTCCGTCACTAGCCGCTGTGATAATTTTAATGTTTAAATGCATGTCAGATATTGCCTCATAAAACACTACACAAAAGAGAAATACTATCCAAGTCTAGACATCAAATCCATTGAATAAATTGTATTAAAATATTATATATAAAAAAATGGGATGTATAAAAAGTTTCTTTTCATTTCTAACCTAATCTAACCTGAGTTTATGCTGTACATTTTTTATTTATATTACATGATTATGCTATATCGATTAACAAAAAAAATTCTTTTCGATGTTTCCCTCTATCTTAAATGGCTTTGCCAATTTACGATCTACAGAGTGATCATAAATTTAAAAAAAAACCAGCTGCTTATAAAAAAAATCAGTTGGAAAAATACTTACGATTTCATTTCATAAAAAAATCAAGTGTTTCGAATCAAAAAAACTAATAACATTTATGAATCAACTCTTGCTGCCTTTAAACATCTGTGAGTTAACCACAACCCTCATGGATGTCTCCAGCACCCCAGGAGAGGTAATATCTCCCCCAGAACCAATTCAAAATAATTTATGATTATATTGAATATGTTATATTAATATGTAATATCAAATGGAAATTTGATCTGGGTAGGGATCCAATATACTTTGAGTGTGAAATTTTATTGCGCCCTGGAAAGATCGCAAGCTTCCATTTGCATGGAAAGCAATGTGCACGTATGCATCACAATTACAATACTTTAAAAAAATTATTAGCACAACTTTGAACCTGTTATTTTATTCGTAAAATTCATCTCCTAAAATAATACAATCATGACAAGACCGTTGTGGAGGCGAGGCCGACTTTAAAAGTTAAATTTCCCTTTGATACAAATTCCCGGAACGTTTTTTTCTTCGGAAATTGTGGACAATGGGAGGAAAACAACTTGAAAATAGCTTTGTAAAGTTTGCGTGAATTATTTAATAGGCCCTCTGAGGTCGGACTACTTTTTGCTCGAAAATGGATAGACTATAACGGGGAACTACCCTAGTAATGCACATTGTTTCACTTTTGGGCTAAAATATACATATATATATAAATATAAATATATTTTTAGCCAAATAAAACGAAATATGTATTTAAATATTGTTTATTTCGTTTCATGATTTTAATAAAAGTATTTGAGTATATATGCCATCGCATAATAAAATTATTTGTAAGGTTGTCTTTTGTACAACAATAAATAGCAGATTTGTGAATAAAATGTTTACCAAAACGTCACGTTTATTTAAATTTCAATGTGTACTTTTAAATTCGGTTTTTTTTAATAAAATACATATATATTTATTTACTTAAATCATTTATATTTTGGTTACACATCATAAAATTTTATTATGATCAAGGCTACCCGTTTCATAATCGTGTCAACATTTAAAATATTTGACACTCGCAATGTACGACGCATCAATAAATATTATAAAATGCGCTTTTGAATGATATTGCGAAAAATATTTTTACAAATAGTGTAAAAAATATTTGCGCTTAAGTTATACTAAAGTAACGTATTGAAATAATTATAATTTGTGATCTGTATTCCAAAATAAAAAAATATATAACAGGGGTTAGGTCAGCAGTAATTTTTTATTTGACTATTCTTGACTTCAATAGAATTGAACGTTTTTAGCTTTTTTGCTGCCTATACACGTTGCGATACAACTGACAATAACTTGGTCAAAAGCGTCCATTTATTTTGAGTGTTTTTATAATTTTGTTTAAAAGAACCTATTGGTTAGTTACTATTCGCTTATTAGTTGTGTCTCAGCGAGTGTATAAACACAACAAGATTATTTACACAGATTCACCACAAAAAAACATAATATTATGTCTTCTAGACAAAGTTATTTTCGTTGAGCGATATCATGAAATATGCATAGCATAACATGAATGAGCTCAAATTGTTTTTATTTATGGGTAGTGTTATTGTAAGATATCGTAATTTATCACTACACGAGAAAGCATTTAATAGTTAGCTACAGTGCAAATATTTACAGTTATCGTTACAAAACAAATAATAATATTTATAGCATATTAATAGTAATACGCAAGTGTTTTTGTAAAATAAATAAAATAGATCATTGCCAGTCTCAATACAACAATCCTTGACCGACAAACTAGACATTTCTTTTAGAGATTTCTAATATTTTAGCAAAATGTTTATAAAATCTTGGTTTACTTGTTCATACAAAACCAAAAGCATCAATTATAATACCTTTTATAGATTTAATCTGAGTGAAATTTTATAAAGTATACGATTAAAATTAAAGGTTTATTTAATTTATACATAAAACATATCGGAAGTGGGTGTCATCAAAACTACGATACGTTAAAAAAGAAGAATTAACTTACACGTATAATATATACCAAATTAGCCAGTCTGATTACTTATGTCTCTGGCATTTGATAAAGATAAAGAACACTCATTAAAGCTTTATCTGTTAAAATTGTATATTTCAAAGAGTTTTTTTTTCATGTCAAATTTATATATATCTTAGAAATAATATAAAAAAACTTTAATGTACCCTGATTTGAAGTTTAGAGCTCAAAGTTGGCAAGCGAGTGTGCTTATACCAGTGGACCATGTGACAATTAAAAAAAATACGAACTAAGCACATCCTTAAAATAAATATAATATACAGTAAAGAGAGATTTTTTATCGGGAAAACGAATATTTCTAAGTAGCCCTGGTCCATTATATTAAACAATTCAAAGATTGTATTCAAGGAATACGAAACAATACAAGAATACGTTATGTTTGCTCGTTTCACTTATCTTTATTTATTTGTCTGGAAATAGAGCCAGACGCCGAGCGCCGCCATTGTATCGGCATCAGCTGTTGCCAGGCGGCCATCTTCCCCCGGCCGGAACTGTCAAGAGACTTCAGGCTAGACTTCAGGCTTCCAGCACATCCTGTCCTGCGCCGGATAAGACGCGCCTGTCTTCCGCAGTCAGCTGACTGTACATCAAATTGTAGAAGTAAGGAAACGAAAATCTATAACCTTAGAGTCTACACTGCTCTTGTGGTATATTTATATCTGACAGCTTTCTCCTGATAGTTGTTTTGGTTATTTCTGGTTAAAACCTACATGGATGCCTATAATCACTATAATTATACTGCTGTTGCTCTATGTTGAATCAGCGCTTTGTTAACATGTGAATGTTCTGTCATGACAATAATTCTGTCGAATTAAAACCAGCATATTATTAGTAAATAAACGTAAAAAATAAATGTGTGCATCCGCCGAACGCAGCCATAGTATTAGAAACCTATGCTTAATAATTTTAAGCATTATGTCTGTCGATAATTTCACTTAATTATTATTCTTCCTTTTTATTTTGCGGGTATAAAAACATTAAATCAAACTTAATATTAACGATAAAAACACTATTTTGTAAGAATAAGAGACTTACTCGTATAAGTCAATATAAGTGAATATTGATAAAGCATATATATAATGGACGTATAACAAGCCGGAAAAGGTCTGAATGTTTCTATAATTAAATAAAAAATATATTCAAATAAGACTTTTTCTTTTGCGCTATACAACACGACCTCCCCGTGTAAGTAAGCCTTACGGATTCGTCGAGATAGAAGCTGGTTGATATACTATCTGAAACGAGATTGAGTCAGTTTCTGATATGTTTGCTGTATGAAGATAAAATGATGCCTGTGCTCAGGGACAGGCGAGCTATATTTTAGGGTATGCCTCGAATAACAACGAAAAATTTACAGCATGGAAATATGATTGAGATGGTGTGTTTAAAACAACAAATAAACAAAATGTATGATATAATATGAAACCTGTCTAGTATAAAAAGTATAACAAAACATCTAGAGTAACTAACTTACAATTGTGTTCTGTTCGTGTTTGACAAGCGCACGTTCAATAGAATATTAAAATATACAAGTTGGGATGTAATCAATGCAACAAGACAGTGAGAGCTCTTTATAGCGATAGGGAGAAAGAGTCTTTAAAACATCAGCAGTATTGGTAAATGAATGAATTGCGATTGATGCCATATAAAGTTCGAAGCTTTTTAAAATATATTATTTGTAGATAGCTTAATATTAAATAATTAATTCTACAGTTTTCCTTGGATTATATAGGAAGGCAAGTAATGCAGCATAAGATTCAAAGTGTGTCAACATGAATTCCTGAAAATTTTGGAGTCAACATCCTGTCTTGGACAAATTGAAAGCGAGCAAGTTTGACAAGCTGCTTCAAAAAACGCATACCCTCACTTGTCCCAACACGAGAGCTGAAATGTGCTTTTCTTTATTATACAACCCCCGTTTGGATATGGTTCTGTTTGCCCGGCGGAGAGCAGTACGAAGGACATTGTAATAAAATTGTACGAAAGGCTATCAAATATATATGTGCTGTTACTCTCTGAGATGCCCGAGCAGTAAAAACAGAGTCTCTCATGGCATCTTACGACTGATTGGATAGAAAGAAATCTTCAGTTCAAGAGGACGTAGCAAGTTTTAAGAAGGATTTATAAAGTTAACTTTGTATGAAAAAACAATGAGAATAAAAATCGTCTTAAATTTTATATTAAGAGCCGTGATACCAAATTCGAGTTTTTTGACCATTTGCTTGTACCTATTGCGAAAAATCGACTGCACCAATCAAAAAAAAAATTAAATGCAGAAAGTTAGATACATCCTTTCTTCTACTACCATTTTTTTTTTATTTCTTATAATTTAATAAAATTTAATTAATTTAATTGTCACTTTATTTTGCTATGTCGAAAATTGATTTTTTTACAAAGTATTGAAAAAACTATAAATGATATATACCTATTTTTTATTATTTAATTAACGTCCATTTTCAGGGTAAAAAAAATTTTGAAGATGTTGAAAAATTGGATAAAATGACGACTTTCAAAACCAAAGTTTGTTAAAGATTTTTTTTATTAATTTTCAAACTAATCCCAACAGGAGGATTTATAATCAATCTTATAATTCCAATTGAAAAAAAGAGTCATAAATGTTTAGGATTCTTGGAACAGGAACATCGCGAAACTCCAATCCCGAAACTTTAATCGGAAAAACACATATTTATCATATTAAAAATAAATTATAAGAAATAAAAAAAATGGTAGTAGAAGATAGGATGTATCTAACTTTCTGCATTTAATTTTTTTTGATTGGTGCAGTCGATTTTTCTCAATAGGTACAAGCAAATGGTCAAAAAACTCGAATTTGGTATCACGGCTCTTAAGTAAATAATAAAACTGTGTTCTTTAACAACAAAAAATCTCTTACGATGAAAGCTTTTTATAAACTTAAATTACTATAATGCTATGCTGAGATCTTTTTGCATCTTTGATGTAAAGTGCGTTAGCGTTTACGTATTCGACATTTGCATAGGCGTGTTTATTATAAATGTAGAATATTACAAATTAAACTGGCTTCTTGTAGATTACATACAAGCATACATGTTATAATAGACGAAAATGAGCTTTGGCCGACCTTAATGAGCTTTCAGGGACGGAGGGGCGCGAGCATTCAGAGGGTTTCCTCATTCGTGTTAATGTTTAGAATGCGAAATGATATATTTCGTCAAAGGCATGTTAATGATTACTGACATTTTTAATGGCACTTTTGTATTAGAGTGCTTAACTGCACCCAATTTGTGAAAGTACGCCTCAAAGTTGCGATGATGGCGCCTTTTATTATTGTACTATAGCCTGTAATTAATGGCAGGGCTTTGATTTTAACTCATTTTATTTTATTTGAGTTATTAAAAATATACACAGCTTCGCTTATTTACTGTATTGTTTCTAAACACAAACAAATATCTTATTATCGCTTCAATAATATTATCATTTAATTATAAATTTGCAGATTAAATAAACGTGCCAAATTTAATTGTAAACAAGACAATATCCGATAACATTTTCGCTATTGAGGAATAAATTGTATATAAAAATTGTAAATAAAATCCGGTGATAACATTATTTATAAATAAAAAACAGTCATTTTAATGCATCCTATCAACAAAAACAAATATACGCTGACATTAATTAAAACAAGTTGATAACTTATTTGATTATTATTATAATTCTGAATATTTTATTTTATCTCTACGTGGTATATATTATCTTAAGCTACGTTTTCTTAAAACCTTGTAACGTATTGTTATTATACGTGATTAAGTTATAAAACATTATGCAAGAAATATATGTTAAGGATCACAATACATGTCTCATAATTTATACTGCACACTAATAACTATAACAGGTACTGAAGTTAAATGTTTCTTGGTGGTGGAATAAATATGTAAAATACTAGAAACATATTAAATATAAATATACAACAGCATACTCCGTGGTTCAGGTATAGAAGAATTAGTAATACCCAGTAGGTTCATTGTATGAGTGGTTATAACCACAGAATAATTTATTTCCCGGGTGTACCCATTTAGACCGCCCGTATGGAGCACGTATTATTAGTAATGCACTTCAAGTACTCTATATCTAGATTTAAGTTACAAAGGAATAAAAGTACACTGCCTTACTTAACTCGAGTGTATTATTTATTGTTGGTAATAGTTTAAACATAAATTAGATGCTATTTACAGATATAATGTTACTCCGTACGGTTGTGGAATATTTATACTATATTGTTATTTTATGTGTTACAAAGTACTTCTACATGTTCACTGATTATTATATATGACTTATTTCAGTCAGACATACTTTTCTGATTGCTGTAGTAAATAACTTGGCGTACTAAAAATTAGCAAGTTATATAAATCAAGTGGTTATGAGATTGCAAAGACTAAATAAATTGAAAATCTGGACACAGGCTCTCAGTCAAAAAATCGAGTTAATTATAAATAAAAGTTGGGAAATCAAGGATATCAAGCACTACCATATTGCTTTTTTTGGAGCCAGTAAGACCATATGTTCTTAATATAAGCAGTTATAATTGAAGAAAGCATGAAGTATTGACATTAATTAATTTATTACCCGCTTTTTGTAATTAACCGGAAAGCAGGTCCGGTTCAACAACACCTGGCAGGTTTTGCAGTAATTGGTCTGCAATTCAACTCCATATTTTCATAAATAACAATTAAAATGCAGTTATACACTGTGTTTTAAATCTCGTTGAATTCATGTACCACGTTTTTATAAATTTTATTTGAAGTATATTTATTTAACAGGTAATATGACGCAAATATAAAAAAAAAACATTTCAGTACCCTCAACGAAATGTTGGAACATTCTATGATAATTTCGGGAGTTTCAAATCAGCATATATACATATGTGTAATTAGCGTTAATAACAATTTACAAAACAATGAGCTTTTCATAAATGTATATCAAAATAACTGGTTTCATTGCGTAAATGATAAATACATGATTTATGTATTGAGGTCAGTTGTTGGGGCGAACAATTGTAATGGCGCCTGGCAACGAATTTCGTGTTGGAATAATAGATTGCCAGTGGAACGAGCGTCTCTACATCATGCAGATATATTTCCAATTTAACCGCAAAGGAAGTATGCAACAGCCCGCTGTTACATACTCTATTTAATATAATTTTTATTTTATATATAATATTAATGTCATCACGCATCGTCTTGGAGCAAACTGAAACTAACGGAACCCATTTTACATAATTAAGGGTTCGCCATTAGCCGCGGCGGAGATCGAGCTCAGAATCTCTCAATCAATAAAAAGTTAACGTTGAGCCACTGAGACAACAAGATAACCTACTTTAACTGCCTACAGGTCTTGTGGTTAGCAGCTAACTGGCATTTCAGCTATGAGGTTTTCAGTTAGACACAACAGCAATCGCCAATAATCGCTTGCAATGTTTACTTATTACTACGCGAATTATGGCATACCATTAGTCTACTTATTTCTAAATCATATGATATTTTTTTAGTTTTGTCTGAGTTGACCGTATTAGTCTCCATAAGCTGCCTACGCGTGGTTCAACACAAACGACCTCCTGACGACTCGCCTAAACACTTCTTTTATATGGTTTGCTATGGCGAAATTATAAAAAAATACCCACAATAAGAGGTAGCATTATATGTATTGCAGCTTGTGTAGGCAGCTTATATTAATAATCACACGATGGTTTACTCTCTTTTGAGTTGTTTAAATGAGACAACGTTATTGACGAATCACCATTCTATAACGTCACGGCAGCTAATATTATGACTTCATCGTTATCTCTTGAATTGTTTTTTTTTTGTCATATTATAAAAACATCAAATCAAGCAGACGCTATTGACGCATTGTCGCAATACGCGTAAGCAGCTCAAATCATAACAAGATTATCAGCATGTGTAGACAGCTTAAATAATTGCATGGTTGTATCGTTTTCGGGATACTTTTATGAGTTAACACACTAAAGGCGGGGCGGGTACTAGTACAGTTTCGCGGACTGCTGTCTAAAAGCGGGGCGCGTATTAATACCTTTTTGATTGAGTTTACTCTAAAAGCGGCAGAAGGTCATTTTACTCTTTAGGTTAACAGCTTGTAATGTTTGTTTAGACTCGTCAACGTTACTTCTACCAATACTGTCCAGTGATTCTGAACCAATTGACAATGAAGAAGTGGAGTGGTCAGAGAATGATAATCCTCCAATTATTGAACAATTTTTAGGACAAAGTGGTGTTGTTGTGATGCCAAGTAATCCGCAAAGTGTGCATGAAGTGGTTCAACTTTTTATAGGAAACGATCTATTTGACTACATGAAAATCAAAGAGTGTATAGACTAGATTTCGCACGCGCAATTTTACGCGAATATTGCACATCAGTTTAGCCAATTTGGTTACCCGCTTAAAATATAAATATAATATAAACTAGTGTGCAACAATAACATTTAATTTATTAACAAAAATCTCATTATTAACTCGTAGTAGTAAAAAATCAAAAAGTGTATAGACTAGATTTCGCACGCGCAATTTTACGCGAATATTGCACATCAGTTTAGCCAATTTGGTTACCCGCTTAAAATATAAATATAATATAAACTATTGTGTAACAATAACATTTAATTTATTAACAAAAATCTCATTATCAACTTGTAACGTAGGTAGCATTATGTTGCGAGGACCTATGTTACATTCCCATACTTCGGCAGTCTTATAATAAACACAGTACAAGATAGACGTGTTCTTCATTACGTTACAATGGCGACGAGGATGGGATTGGCGCTCGGAGTGGCGCTGGGAAGAGCGCGAGCGAGAGGCGCTGGGTAGAGCGCGAGCGAGTGGCGCTGGGCAGAGCGCGAGCGAGTGGCGCTGGGAAGAGCGCGAGCGAGTGGCGCTGGGCAGAGCGCGAGCGAGTGGCGCTGGGAAGAGCGCGAGCGAGTGGCGCTGGGCAGAGCGCGAGCGAGTGGCGCTGGGAAGAGCGCGAGCGAGTGGCGCTGGGAAGAGCGCGAGCGAGTGGCGCTGGGAAGAGCGCGAGCGAGTGGCGCTGGGAAGAGCGCGAGCGAGTGGCGCTGGGAAGAGCGCGAGCGAGTGGCGCTGGGCAGAGCGCGAGCGAGTGGCGCTGGGAAGAGCGCGAGCGAGTGGCGCTGGGCAGAGCGCGAGCGAGTGGCGCTGGGAAGAGCGCGAGCGAGTGGCGCTGGGAAGAGCGCGAGCGAGTGGCGCTGGGAAGAGCGCGAGCGAGTGGCGCTGGGCAGAGCGCGAGCGAGTGGCGCTGGGAAGAGCGCGAGCGAGTGGCGCTGGGAAGAGCGCGAGCGAGTGGCGCTGGGCAGAGCGCGAGCGAGTGGCGCTGGGAAGAGCGCGAGCGAGTGGCGCTGGGCAGAGCGCGAGCGAGTGGCGCTGGGAAGAGCGCGAGCGAGTGGCGCTGGGAAGAGCGCGAGCGAGTGGCGCTGGGAAGAGCGCGAGCGAGTGGCGCTGGGCAGAGCGCGAGCGAGTGGCGCTGGGAAGAGCGCGAGCGAGTGGCGCTGGGCAGAGCGCGAGCGAGTGGCGCTGGGAAGAGCGCGAGCGAGTGGCGCTGGGAAGAGCGCGAGCGAGTGGCGCTGGGAAGAGCGCGAGCGAGTGGCGCTGGGAAGAGCGCGAGCGAGTGGCGCTGGGCAGAGCGCGAGCGAGTGGCGCTGGGCAGAGCGCGAGCGAGTGGCGCTGGGAAGAGCGCGAGCGAGTGGCGCTGGGCAGAGCGCGAGCGAGTGGCGCTGGGAAGAGCGCGAGCGAGTGGCGCTGGGCAGAGCGCGAGCGAGTGGCGCTGGGAAGAGCGCGAGCGAGTGGCGCTGGGCAGAGCGCGAGCGAGTGGCGCTGGGAAGAGCGCGAGCGAGTGGCGCTGGGAAGAGCGCGAGCGAGTGGCGCTGGGAAGAGCGCGAGCGAGTGGCGCTGGGCAGAGCGCGAGCGAGTGGCGCTGGGAAGAGCGCGAGCGAGTGGCGCTGGGCAGAGCGCGAGCGAGTGGCGCTGGGAAGAGCGCGAGCGAGTGGCGCTGGGAAGAGCGCGAGCGAGTGGCGCTGGGCAGAGCGCGAGCGAGTGGCGCTGGGAAGAGCGCGAGCGAGTGGCGCTGGGCAGAGCGCGAGCGAGTGGCGCTGGGAAGAGCGCGAGCGAGTGGCGCTGGGAAGAGCGCGAGCGAGTGGCGCTGGGAAGAGCGCGAGCGAGTGGCGCTGGGAAGAGCGCGAGCGAGTGGCGCTGGGAAGAGCGCGAGCGAGTGGCGCTGGGCAGAGCGCGAGCGAGTGGCGCTGGGAAGAGCGCGAGCGAGTGGCGCTGGGAAGAGCGCGAGCGAGTGGCGCTGGGAAGAGCGCGAGCGAGTGGCGCTGGGCAGAGCGCGAGCGAGTGGCGCTGGGAAGAGCGCGAGCGAGTGGCGCTGGGCAGAGCGCGAGCGAGTGGCGCTGGGAAGAGCGCGAGCGAGTGGCGCTGGGAAGAGCGCGAGCGAGTGGCGCTGGGCAGAGCGCGAGCGAGTGGCGCTGGGAAGAGCGCGAGCGAGTGGCGCTGGGCAGAGCGCGAGCGAGTGGCGCTGGGAAGAGCGCGAGCGAGTGGCGCTGGGCAGAGCGCGAGGGAGGTGCATCAGGATCGTCACCGCGGAGCATGGTGCTTCGGGGGCGAGTGGCGTCAGACAAGGCGCGAGAGAGGTGCGAAGCATGGTGCTTCGCGAGCGAGAGGCGCTGGACAAAGCGCCAAAGAGGGGTCAACAGGACTGTCGTCGCGGGGCGTGGCACTCCGCGAGCGAGAAATGTGTGAGGAGGAGACAGGACTGTAAAACTTTGTAGATTGGACAAGGAAAAAAAAAATGAGGTGTAGCGAGCGATGTGTGGAGAGAAGACAGGACCGTTTGATAATAATTATAGAACACTGTTTAATGTTGTGATTTTGTAAATTACTTGCAATGTAAAATAATATTTGTAGAACACTGTATAATGTGTAATTTTGTAAATGACTTGCAATGTAAAAATTATTTTGAAATAAGTATGAGGGTGTAACGTAGGTAGCATTATGTTGCGAGGACCTATGTTACATTCCCATACTTCGGCAGTCTTATAATAAACACAGTACAAGATAGACGTGTTCTTCATTACGTTCTTTCGTTCTTTCACTCTAGCGTAGTAGAAAAAAAATCAAAAAGTGCAAATCAAAGAGTGTATAAGACTAGATTTCGCACGCGCAATTTTACGCGAATTTTTCCCGCTACGCACATCAGTTTAGTCAATTTGGCTACCCGCTTTAAATATAAGCTATTGTGTATCAATAATATTTAATTTATTAACAAAAATCTCATAATTAACTCGTAGTAGTAAAAAATCAAAAAGTGCAAATCAACGAGTGTATAGACTAGATTTCGCACGCGCAATTTTACTCGAATTTTGTTTAGTAAATTTGGTTACCCGCTTAGAGTGTGTTATTAAACGAGGGGACGCTATTGACTGATGATTGCCTGGTAGTCGGCTGCGTTGCTACGTGTGCAGGCAGCTGTAGAGAGACGGCTCCGTGCGTCGGGCCGACACTGGGCCCCGATAAGAAGCGCGATAGCGGCTCGTGGCGCGTCGCTGTGAGTGCGACCCGGCTTTTGTATCGGCGGATCTCCGGCGGCCAGTGGCGTGCGATAGTAATTTGTTCACGTAATTAATAATTATTTTAATTAAGGCGGAAGATTCTCGCCGGTAATTCCATGCTATTATTTTGTCTAGCTTTAGATTGAATGATTATAATTATATTGTTCAAAACTGAAATTAGTAACGTGGAGTTTTGAGCTCTCCTAGGATGCGTATAAAAAGTTAAATGTATTGTGGTTTTAAATTTTAAATCGAAATAAGAAAAACGGTTTGAATATATCCATATGCATGATTCTGCAGTAAATGAAGATTATTATAATTTAAAATGTTGTTAAAATATAGAAAAAACGTAATTTCAACATTTTATATTAATAGATATATATCTAGTTTTTTTAAATTAATTTACAGGCAAATAGTCTTACGTATATTAAATAATAAAAAAGATATAAATAATGTATTTTCTAAGGTTTTTAGTTATTTTTGTCGCTGCTTTCTTGGTGTCAACAGAAAGATGTTTGCCATATTTTCTTGGGATACGAGGTACGAATAAACTACGTAAAAGATTTTTATAAATATATAAAACACTAAACGTGCTTAAAATAGACTATCTACATATTTTTTTTTTTTAATATACCTAGCAAATAATTATTTTGTTAACATTAAAAATGGTTTTAAAAGTAGTTTTTCATATAATTGCTTGCATTATAAGGAAAATCTGAAAAAACAAAAAATTTAAATTTTTACGTGAAAGTCATTCAAAGAGGACAATTAAAAGTGTGAAAAATCATTTTTTAATTTAGTTTAAATTTTAATAATTGCATATATATTCTTCTCACGAGTCGCACTGTTCAATGCCCTATATCCTTTGCAGTGCTATGCTGATTTATTTATAAACCTGGTCTAAATAAGTTACGGCTTAGCGACGTTACAGTCTCGCCAACCATTTTTTTATTTTTAATAAAAAGCATATAAAGCGGTTTCTGTTCTGAAAACGATTTAATAGAACACTAGCAAAATTCCCGTAGCATTTGCAATATTCAAATCAGATTGTGAGTAATTAGGGTTAGGGAGGGTTATTACCTGAAAGTTATTTATAAAACATCGCCACTGGGGCCGGGGGAGAGGGGGTTCTTCCAAACTGCTTACTGCAGTACAAATTGGCGAAGTTTCCCCGCCAGCGCTAAGATTGCGTGATAACCGTTCCACTAAGTATTGTGCTCGTTCGTTACCGCTGCTGTAATATGGAACACTGCTGCACAGCAACTCCAAACTTCTATTCAATTGTTGGGTGTATGGATACAGAGGAAACAAAGGCAAGATGGGATATAAGGGTCGTGTTAATATGTAGGCGTTGTTAATGGATGAACTGGTTTCTTAGGTGTTGAGCTGCCTCAAGTTTTCAGTCCTCCGACAGTTCAGTCCCATCTTTATGAGCGCAGCACTTCAATATGTCAATCACACGTTGCTATCGTAGAAATAATCGCAATAAAATCGTAGAATTTTATTTTTAAGAACACACACTCTGCACCCAATGATAAACACGAGGTTTTACTTTATCCTTTCAAAAATGGCACAAACGCAAAGTGTACATTGTAATATAAATGTTAAATTCAATTCAAGCAATCGGTCAGGTGATTTTATGTAATTTTATTACAACGATATGGAAATAGCTTTGACACAGTAAAATCGATGGTGGTTGAAAGTAATATTCACTGAGCCTTTTCCCATTCGCCACCCTTCTGTAATCCATCCATAAGGTTTATCTGAAGATAGAAGAGTTCTCTCCAGGTCGGGGATGTCTGTTATCTCGCTCGTACATCTACTCCGTTTTGTTCCAAAGCGTCATTCTAGAAGTTTTGAGAGCATAAAGATGGAAGCCGAGAGAAGCCACGGGACTGCGCCGAGCGCTTGACCGGTTTTAGACGGGGATATTCAAAGCAGATACAATCTTTTATATCACCATTTAGGAGATATGGGAATATTTCCCATCGCTGATCTGTTGTTTAGATATAGTCTAATGCATCGTGATTTTTTTTTTTTAGTCCTGAATAAAAAATAAAATTAAGTAATCAAATTTTGTTAGTAAAAGACAGATAAATAAGACTATGAACTTTTCAACTTTTGTGTATCACTCACTTCTTATTATTTTTATTGTATTCGAGAACTCATATATTTTTATAATGAAACTCGTTCAATCACTGTGTATTAATGCAACAGCCTCGTGTTAATTTGACTTTTATTTTATAGTTTTATAGGTGTTTCAAAGGTTGTAATTACATCAAACAAAAAACGGATGATGGCATCATTTTATTGTGCCATGACTTGCGTAGACTTGCGCTTATACTGTGGCTTAATCTTATAATAGTGAACACGGTATAACGTCATTCATTTGTATGGCTGTATGACAAGTATATAAACTAGGGTTATTTATAAAATAAAATTATTATTGTGGCATTTTTTTATAAATTTTTCATGACAATAAAATTTCTCAAATCTCATTGTGTTTCATTTTGAAATCTCTTTTTGATAAAATTGTATTATTTCACAGAGGCGTCTCATTCATACCGCACAACAAAGACGGCTTTTTGCAAGTGACTCGCATGCGGTACCGCTACGCCCGATGCATTATTGATATGAAGCGACCGGGCCTCGAACCCGAATCCTCTGGAGAGACTTATCGGGCGAACTTTACCCGTGAGAACCGCGCCGCCTGCTCCGGTTTGCCCTGCGATCCTCTATTTATTTACAATCAGGGATGAAAAGGGATCTCATAACGTATAGAACAGCAATCCGCATCTGTAGCTTCTGTACACTTTGTTATTTACAAAAAAAAACTTCTCCAATAACAGAAATCCTGTTCTTGTACTTGCGTGCTTGTATATATGTAGAAACCCTTCCGCCACCCCTATTTATCCTCCCTAAGTTATAAACCCCAAAAACCTTGCTACGGTAAATGTCGTCTTAAGATCATTTTGAAAATAAAGTAATCAAACTATTCCGCTTTAAAAATGTCTTGAGAGCTCAAAGAATCAATCAGAGATTCCTACAATTAAAAAAAAAATTACTATAGTTTACAAATATATAATAAACCATAGCAAGGGCAATGGTTTCATTTCAATGGTTGCAAATTAGCAAGTATTTACAATGGAGATCAGTGTCGCATACGGGTTTATCAATAGTGGGTAGAATTGCGTAAAAAGTTTATAGCACAAAAAGTCTATACGGGGAAATAATCCCAGAGTATAATCTGTCTTGTGTCGATTTTATCAATGGACTATATAAAGTTTAGATTGGTCCATTAATAAAATATATTGGCAAAAAGTTTATATTTTGTAAGATTTAGTGCATTTACAATGAAAAGCTGTAGATTTGGCGTCGTTTATTTCCAGTTTTCGTTTAAAGGAATTATATTTATATCTTAGTTAGTAGCAGCGAATAAACTAATGCATATCGTTTTAGTTTAGAAAAATGAGTCACATTTTGGAGCATTGCTTTTACGCACGCATTATTATAATATATTCTCCCTCGTTTTACTATTTACAGAGATGCCTACTCTTCATATATTAATAATTGAAATTTCTAACTCTTATGTTTAGGATATACTCTGTGAATGTATAACAAAAAATATAGTAAGCCGAATCAAACAAGCATTTTATGAGAATAATGATAAATGCTCATGGATATCAAAAATACAGAATGGATGCCAAAAAGTAGCCCTGTGTGCCCAATTTATAGCGAAGCTCCAAAAAATGACAGCTACCTTGCTCAACAATATTCACGCTGAAAAAAATCTTTAATGGCTGAAAATACATTAAAAAAAAATTTTTTTCAGCAAACATTATTTTTTATGCGGTAGGTTCATCTCTTACAAGGAGAATATTCGCGCTAATAAAATACCCCAACCCAATTAACATCACAAAAAGCCAACATGGCTTTTATGCGAGGAGTAATAAAAAGCTAGAATAAATCCTGTCAGCCAGCCCTTACCGTGTTTGGCGCGGCCGAATTCCGTCCATCCCTTGGCCGGCTGGGGGTGCTGGGGGTGCTGTGTGTGCGCAAGGGTGGATGTTAGCCCTGCGGTTAATGGCGCTGATCGACAGCAGAGGGGTCCGGTTCAATTCCCGCAAATGTGCCGATTCATGTTAGTCCCTACACCGCACAACATGCCATACAATTTCGCGTGCGGCGACCATAATTTCAACATTAAAATGCGTTACAATAACCCAGTAAACGATTCTAATGAAAAACCACAAAAAATAACCGTAGAAAGCATCATTAACTATTTCTAAAAAAAATACGTATTTTTTAAATTTATTTTAAACAACCTATTGCTAAAATTGCATTAAAGCGTGTTTCTTAATATTTTTTACAGTAAGCAAATAATTCAAAGAATACCATTAGCATCCCTCGATGGTAAATAACCATTGTGATTTACAATAAAGAGGTACTGCGTGGTCACTCTAGCTTTTGGGGGAACTCCATATGATTCCTAAGATAAAAGACTTTCCGTATAATGGTCCCTGAAAAAAATTATGTCCTTTGTCGGGAAATTTGCATATGCGTGTGAAAAGAAACTCTCGGACGGGAGATTTCGGAGTTTTTTGTAGTTGCAGATTACCATACGCGAAAGCTGGAAAGCGTATTTGCATTTTTTGCAGCTCAAGCGATACAATGAATTCTGAATGCAATAGAATTCTTAAGAATTTTGTTATTGAATTGTTAATGGATATATCCTTTAGAAATCGTCTCTCAAACTCGATTCTTTGAGTAAAAATTAATGAAAAGACGCCGTGTTTGTCAGGCGACTGAGAAGAAGAGAGATTATTTTTTTTCGTAGAGAATAACGACTACGGACTTTGCAAAAGAACACAGTAGTATACGAGTAAATTCTTTTATTCAAAAATATTTATAATGTAAATATAAAATGGTGTGACACGGCTATTTGTATTTTTGAGACAACCAGTTTTGCAAAAACAAGTTGTTGTTTACTATATGATGTGTTCGTACAAAAAGATTTAATAACCGAAAAAGTTTCACATTTGCGTACGGTTAGGTAAAAGTGTGTAAATAGTATGATTAACTTTGTTAGTTTATTTTTACTGTTATGCCTGAAAATTATTAAGTGTAAATATAAACGTAGCCATGTGGTTTGAGACAACTAAAATGAAATACTGAAACTGAGTACTCTTTCGCCTTATTTAGAAGTCGGTTTGATGATCCTTTAATTAAAAGATCTTTTGCTGTTTCAGTAACAAATCTTTTAAGTAAAAATTTTCGTATAATAAAATGATAATGATCAAAATACTTTCATATATAATCACAGATTTTACCACAAATAATTTATAAATAACTTATTAACTTATGTGCATTGTTTTTTTTTTTTTAATAAAAGTTTTGCTTAAAAGGAATTTTTAAGTGCTAGAATATATAAATATGAAATGATAAAATTATTAATAAAAATATCAGTAAAGTTGTATAATTTAAACTTTTCGATTAACATAAATGCATTATTTTTCATACAAAATTATATATTTGAAAATAAACTGGTTTTACTTATATTACTCTATAATTATGATATTTAATAAAAATAGGGATATCATGGGTTTACTTATAAATATATTTTTGTCATGGTTTTCGTATTTAGATAATTTATGTAATATATAAATTTATGAAATATATATAAATCTATATATAAATCTATATATATATATATATATATATATATATATATATATATATATATATATATATATATATATATATATATATATATAGATATATATATATATATGTATATATATATATATATATATATATATATGTAATTTTAGATTAAAATAGATTTGATTATGGTTTTCGTATTTAGATAATATATGAAAAATTATCTGAATTAAATTATATCAAATCTATTTTAATCTAAAATTACATATAAATATATATTTATATATATACACATATTTATATATATATATATATATATATATATATATATATATATATATATATATATATATATATATATGTAATTTTAGATTATAATAGATTTGATTATGGTTTTCGTATTTAGATAATATATGAAAAATTATCTGAATTAAATTATATCAAATCTATTTTAATCTAAAATTACATATAAATATATATTTATATATATACACATATTTTATATATATATATATATATATATATATATATATATATATATATATATATATATATATATATATATATATATATATATATATATATATATATATATATATATATATATATATATATTATATATATATATATATATATTTCTAGTATTTACATAAATTTACATTGAAAATATATAATATTTAGGAGTTAATAAATATTTCTATATTTTAAATAATATAAAAATACTATCGGAATTTTTTTAAATTAATGTGAATCTTTATGTTCTCTTTGAAATATTATATATTAGTATTATCAATAATCTCACACACCTTCATATATATATTTTTTTAAATCCGATAGCACGGTATATTCGGGGCGCATATCCAATTTAATAAGCAAATTAGACAGCGCATACGATAACCCCCGAACGCCCGAAATATAAAACATGTAAAAAATCGGATTATAATCATGGCCGGGCAATAAATAGGCCGATTTAACTTCGGCGGAAACGCGTCCATAAATATCTCGGGCCTTAATACGACGGTGGTTGTACCTGGAAGGCTATTTCCAGGCCGACTCGGCTTGTATCATATATTCCGGACAAATATTCAAATACTCTGTTTATCGTAACACATTAGAATAATTTCAGGCTTCTACTGTATTTCTGACATATAATAAGGTTTTTTTCCTAAAACATTGTTTACCGTCCCACGTTCAGGTATCAAAAACCTGTCTGCTTTGATATTCCGGGTAAATGATACTATGAACCTTATTTAGATATTTTGTGCTATACTTGTGCTTTTTTCAAAAAAATTTTGACGCGTAAAAATAGTATTTATTAATAAAAATTGCAAAATATATATTTGAGACTGTCGGGAATATGTTCTCAGAGAGGGGTCCATCCGCGGTAAATAACGCTGGATGGTATCACGAACCCGAAACCGGTTGCCGCAACTCAAAAGCACGTCAAGGATCTCGATTAGCGCAGACCCGCTCGCGCCTCTGCAGTGGGTAGGGAGATCGTCCCGAGAAACCCGGTCTGTGATTGGCAGTCGCAGCTGTGACGCTCTTTGTAGGGACTTTTTAGGAGACCCGAAACTGCCATCGTGAAACCTGTTACGAATAAATTAATTCTCGAGCGGAAGAACACAATGTGTATTGAATTCGCAAAACCATCACACGTTTTATGCGATATTATTTTTTGTTACTTTGAAAGTCTGTGAATGCACATCAGATGCAAATAATTACGTCCCGTGTAAATTGAGATGCGGTTTTATGGGAGAATACTTAGAATACCGTGGATTGACCGCGTCGCAAATTAAAAAGGGTTGCGCAGCATACGCGAAGGTAATAAAGCGTAGAAGATCCACTTTTGGTCGTGTTTTCAGAAATACTAAATATAGTCACTGCTGCTGAATATTTAAGGAAAAATGAGGCATTGAAAGAAAAAAGTTAACATGGATGCGGAATTTGTGACAGTGGCTAGAAATCGGGAGTACAGGCAATATAAATAAAACGCGATGTACTCTATTAAAATTGGAAAAAAAAACGAACCGACAAGCGAAAAAAAAGTTGTTTTAATTTTTATGTTTATCAGTCATTTCAGTAATTAATATATACGAAAGGCATTGCCAGGACAATTGCCAGGCTGTTCTCCGCGCCCCAAAGCGGTTCAGAATTCCCGTGTTTCCGACGTTATCTTTTTGTGACATGTTTTAAAACAAGCTTTGTGCCCCTCGGGTCTAAAATGATCAACACAGAATGATACGGTTTTTGTGATGTTCTGGAAAAGTTACAGTGGAATTGCAAGCATTTTATGAATTACATACTAAACATTTATATATTTTATTGATTTGATTCTGTCGTATTACGCTATCGTCTCTGGTGGCTGCATAGATAATGATAGATGGCGATGTGCCTATAATTACCTCACGTATATGCTATTAGAATTAATCTAATTATATGCGATTAGTGCGTCTTCAGGGCGGAGATATGATCTAACAATAATAATACTAAATCCTGCTGTTAGATAATAAAACATTTTTAAAAGTTACTTGCCGTTTTTGAATACATCAATTGATTTGGCGTTTTAAACTCGTTTAACTGTGATGCTTCAAATTTTAACATGAACTCAATTATTCGTAACCAAAGTAATTCATATATTGATACGTCTTAATATTGCGAATGCTAGAGACTAGGCCAAATAAAACTTCGATTGCCTTGGTGGAGTAGTTTGGCTACTTCTCATGCAGATTTTTCTTCTTTGCATCTCCATCTTCATCAAACCATGTCTACGTTGGTCTGTTCATGGATTTTTTAGGGTAAATAGTGTATAGGGTCACCGGGTCCTTTTCATGTAGATTATCTAGATAGATATCTCCCGGTGGGGATTTTGTGTTAAATTAATACGCATTCAAAAAGTTACCAGTACCTCATTTTGTAATAAAGATTGATTTATTCCTTGCTAATTACAGTTCAGCTTAGATAATTTAATATAAGCTTAAAACTTCTTCAAGTCAGAACTCCCTTCGTTATATCATAAAGCCCCTTTGTAATTAATTATCAGCATATAGGAGAAGAGACATAACTTAAATTGGGTGTGTTTCAGAACTGCGCTCCTCTAACAGCATCCACTTAGAATTCGAAAGTTGTGCCTACTATGAAACATTGTTTTATTTACTCCTCTGAAATGTCAATGACTTGTAATATTCATAAATACACACAAAGAGAAAACGTGTTTACTTAATCAAAGAGCACTGAACTTGTTAACTTAGCAAAATAATATTTCAGCATAAAACATGAAAAATAAATAGTATATATAAATATTATAAGATAAATACTTTCTTCTTTCTGTTTTATAATTTTACTTGTTTAGATCTGTCTCAACTTTTTCTCAAAAACAGATCTTAGAGTATTTTTTTTTATTTTGTTATCTGAGTAAGCAATAATATTTAATAATATGAAGTGTTTGCATTACAAATTATCAATATAGATATAAGTTATATTTCTTAACTTATATCCAATTTAATAAAGCTTAAGTATTACACCTAATCAACGCATGATTTGATAGAAATCGGGTCCATGTGAGCAATATAATTATCGTTGAATAAATATATTTATTTACATTAAAAATTATATGTTTATTTATAATTTTTCTTGAAGTTGATGTATTTTATATAATCGCATTACATATTTATTTTCAGATTACAGCGGCACCCTTCTACCCCTGGGGTTGAATTGAAAATGAAGGGGTGTCTTGTTTACTTCAATTTATTTATTTTTCAAAACCACTAGTTTTTCAAGATTAATTAAAATGTTTTTAAAGCAAAATTAGAACCACGTAACAATAAAAAAAACAAAGCTTTTTAAAAATATATTAATTTAAAAATTTTTTTTTAAATAAACTGAGCAAGCTTGTCAAATGGAAATTTATGGTTTAAAAATATTAACGTGGAAAAATACAAAAAAATATTTTTTTCTTATTTTTTTAACTGAATGTACTATGTGTGATTCAGTTCAAATGAAATATATTTTATAATGAAACGCAGCCAAAACTTTCGTGTAAAGTTTCGTGTAGATATTACATGAAATATACGTCTTTTATGAGTGCGCGATTGCACAAAAGATAACCTACATAAAGCTAACCATCATATCGATTATTCCAGCCGGCAGGGTAAGTAGAAACTTGATCGTCCCTGTGACACTTCTGGCCCTCTTTATGAAGCCTCCTTTGTGCCCCGGCCAGGGGTTGAGGGGCGAGAGGCCCCAGCATACCCCGCCCGGCTCCCATGCCACTTGACGTAAGCCACTCGAGGGTTACTGAGCACGAACAAAGCAGAGAATGGATTGTCTTAACCAGATATGCAGAAAATATAATGGAGTGTGCCAAATAAACTATATGTTATGTTCGTATTCGCATTCACAATAAACGAAATCTAAGATGTAAAATTGAATTATTAAAAATCATAATTTATATGTTTTACATATAGACATTTATTTTTTGCTGTATCAATAACTTCTGATAAATCTCAAAAAAAAACGTATGTTATTATATATACTTTAAATCAACCTAGATCAATGAAACAGCAACATTCAAATATACATATTTTGAGATTCAAACTATTCAAAAATAATACTTATTTATTTATCCTTAAATTAAATTTTTTTTTTCACACTAAAAGGTTGTGTTTAATCTATTGAAAAGATGATCAAAAATAAAAAAAAAGCAATTCGAAAAAATATCCAGTGCTCATCTTCTTCGTTTCAATACGGATTAATAAAACCACCCCTTTTTCAAACAAGTAAAATTGATCCAGACTGTCCGATCAGCTGAAAGTAATAATTCAGTTTACCCCCAGCGTCTCTCCCCCGCCCTGCTCAATTTAAATCTCTATTTTTATTAACATTCAGACATTCAAAGTGGGCGCAGTTAAACTTTTATTCGTTATAAATTTCTAATAAGCTATTTATTGGGCTGAAAGAAAAAGCAAACAGTTCAAAAAGTAATATAAACCTCTTGGCGATGTCTCTTACCGAAAAGTAAATTATTATTTTTAAACATTGTACATCAAAATTGTTTTTATTTTTGTCTTTCTTTAAAAAACCTACGTTGGATAAATTAGCTTTCTATGGCGTGGTTTTTTTTGCGATACATTTAAAATTAAATAAATTATCTGATCCAATCGTTTACGTCGTTTATTTCATTTGAAATTGAGTATAGATTACTTTTTTCTACTGCAAAGTGAAACTGCTTTCGTTTATAAGAATCAGTTTCATTTTATTGCTGGAAGTATAAGCTTTTATAATAACTCCTGCGTCTTAAGTCAACCGAGTTAATTATATAATATTTATTACTTCACTTCAAAAATATCATATTTATCTGAACTCTTTTTGTGTAAATATACACATAAATTGTTTTTTAATATTATTTTCGCTGGTCAAAAGTAATAAGCAACTTAGCTCTGATGGTATGAGTTTAAATCTCATGTGAAAATTTATATAAAATCATATTGTAAGCACACACAACAAAAATTGTGTATACATTTAATACATCGTTGGTATCATTAATACTTAAAAGTAATCTTAGGTTCAAGTTATATGAATAATTTATTCTTTAGAATTGAGATCTTTGACTCGATCGCTTCTCCCCACGACCCCGGAATTATTAGGGGATGAGAATTCAAATCGCTCGCAAACAAAGAGACGGGAATTTTAATGAATTGAAGTCCCCGTAATGGCGGATCGGCGAGCTCGCGTTCCGATTGGTCCGCCGTTATTCAAATATTATTATAAATTACAAGCTTAGACAATTTTCGGTTAGTGCTTCTCTGGCAGACAAACGAGACTTATCGTCGGGACTGTATCATCTTCAATTTCTTCGAGAATCAATAGCGAATAATTCTCTGAAACGCTGAAAAATTTCCAAATAAGGGAAACTATATCATTTTATAAAATATTTTTTACAAAGTAAAAGTTAACTTTTTGAGTATTATTATTATACGAAAACTTATGCCAAATTGATATAATAATATTTAATGATTCCGTATTTTCAACTTTACTTGGGTACACAATGATTCTGAAATCTTCTATTATGATAAACTCAAAACAAAAATACAAAGTTACTTTTTATCATTACGAAACGACAGTAAATATCATAAAACATATTTAAATCCACACCTCCCCGGCACTCTTGCCAATTGAGCTTCAATGTCACTGTAACTGAGCGAGAATTCAAATCATTAAATGTAAGCCCAAATCCGACGTAGCTTATATTTTCTAGATAACTTGCCAGAAAACAAAATTCTATAATATTTTATAAATAAATACATTGCGACACGTATATATATATTTTAGGATAATCTCTTGATGCATAATATTTATTTGCAGCGGCCGGGTCCACTTCTGCAGCGCCGCTATCAACGCATAATGCTTGGCTGATTTATGATGTGGCACTTTCACCGATAAATATTGGACAAATGTCCGCCATTAACGTTCCCATTAATAATGTTGTAAATTCAGAGATAACAATAAATATTAAGAAATAAATAAAATTGTTTGCGTCCTTCATGTTTGAATCCTCCATGTTTGAATCCTTCTGTAGTGATTTTTTTCCGTGAAATTATTAATTTGGGTGTTGTATGCAACGGCGACCCACTGCTTCATATAATATTGTATTATTGTATATATATATATATCCTTGCTCTCACCATTCTGTGTCATGTGCATAGCTGTCATTCTGTGCCCTGAGCGTGTGTAAAGGATCGGTAATGGAGTGGTGGACTTGGAATGATTGTGGAGCGATGTGCTCTGGAAGTACTTTGTCGAGGTTTTCTAAAGCTTTGTAAGGAAAGGATTGTATAACAATGCTATTGGGCAGCAGCAATATAAAACTGCGGTGTTGAAGAACCCGGGGACCCACTAAACAATTTTCCCCTTAGAAAACCATTAGCACAGGCTCAGCATGAGTGAAATGGTCGCCAACTTGTTCTGAGGAGAAACACTTGATGAAAAATAAGTATATTTTCAAGTTTGTAAAATATTTGTGGTAAAAATAAGCTCTTGTTTGGTCGATAGAAAGTCGGCCAGGTGCGCATATTTTTATTTATTTATTTCAATGGATCAATCGTGTCAAATTTTAATTACTTTGCCAACGTTTCGGCTCCGGTACGATAGTCCGGAACTTCCGTGCCAGTTAAGGTAGGCCACAGCTAACGTTTTCAGCCACGGTGGGAGGTCCAGCCCGAAGAGGCCACATCCAGCCTTTCGGATAGACTTCATCCCATCTGGGCTCGGCCGTGCGTTTCTCAATGTTATTTATGAATTTCGAGTAACGACCGTGGCTCGGAGCTCTCGTCTGTGATTTGCCGGCCGCTGCTCCAATGGCGGCGGGTCCGTTCAAAATGGCGTGAAATTGACGCGTGGCAAATTGATTTTGTAAATGGACTCTTCCTGTGTAATCGTGTGACGCATAATCATAAAACTGTAAACATAGGTTAGGTCCATGCTTTTTACGTCCACGGATTTGCATATTAATTTGAACGGTGTCAATAAATTTTAATCAGCCTGCATACGAAGTACATTTCTGGTTATTATTAAAATGACTTCTCAATAATATAAAATTTCACGTCAAATTAGTAATAGATAAAAAAAAATTGTTTATTGATGAGAGTTAAGCTTACTTTTTAGATAAATTCATACAATTTAATTAAAAATAAATTTCGCACAAAAATCTTTAATGATAAACGTCGTTTTATTGTTATTGGATATTCGTTATTAATAAATGCTTTGAGTAACAAATAAAACGAATAATTCCATTTTATTATCTATAAAAAAATATAGCGATCAATGAAATATAACGAAATTCATTTAAAATTGAATTGAAACTCAAATAATAGCGGTTTGCTTTGAGTAATAGCTTCACTCTACTTTTGTACATTCATCTATCAGCCTGTCAGTAAAATTTGGCTTTCTGACCTGCCACCCACATCTATCATTTTACTGATAGTTGGTGAACTATTACTATAATGCCAGCATTGTATGTTATTTAAGTAAAAGCAATTATGTTGATAAATCTTTATGCTTTTTTTAGAAATGGTATAATTACTAGTGATGTGTATTATCGATCTTATTTGAATATTTCATGTTTTCATTTTTTTGACTATTACTTTGAATTCATTAGTATGAATTGAGTGTAAATATGAGTAAATAATTTTAAACTGTGAAAATAAATATTAAAATCACAAGAAAAAGCATACTTAGGGGCAAACAATGCATTTTTGTCACAGACCCCTGATACATTTTGAAAAACTTTCCACACAAAACTGGTTTTTAAATAATCTTTTTGGCTCTCTAAAATATTTTTTATGAGTTGAACTAATTTTTTTCATTATATAATAATACTCGCGGATGTATAGATCGTTGAAAGAGATCAATTATTCGATTTTGCATACGCGATTGTTCCCATCGTTGGTTGGGATAAAATAATGAAAACCGAATAGACAAAGATACAAAATATAAATAAATACCTATTAATGTAATATTTTAGAAAGCATCGGCTTTCCTGCGATCTTTGAACAAATAGTAGGACGCGTTTATTTGCGTAGGCGCTATAGCTGCTATGAAGGATTGTGCAAAGATGTGAATGGAGAGATTAGGCACAGGATCTTAGCTGCTTGGATATAAATCTAAAGCAAATGTATAAATAGCATAATGAAAACGCCTGCGTATATCTGAAGTTATATATTTTTTAAATATTTGTAGATTAGCGAGAGAAACTGGAAAATTAACTAAAATTATATTATCATAAAAATAATCTCAAAATATAAAATTACTATATTAATTTATTAACTGTCTAAAATATATATTTTTTTTAATTAAAGATATTGGTTTTTATCTGCAATGATAACCCAGAGTTCTTCAGCTTTAATGACGACAATTAACCTGAAAACGATATTAGTAGTTATTTTTTTGCACAATTTAATCCTATTAATTTATAAGAAAAAATATTATATAAGACATCTGTAGATGTTAATTTATACATTTCATACTATTAAAGAAACATCTCTTTTTTGTAATACATATTATATTTAAAATAATAAAAAACGAATCGAATTATCCAATAACGATACAGATTCGTATTTTGATTCATTAAAATCCGTAGCGAATCGCGTTGGTGTGAAGTTCATAATTTTAAATTATATACGTCGTGAATATTGAAATACAACATTGTTGTGAAACAACTGCTTCGTTGGAGGTATCACCGTATTTGCATGTATAAATATAGCGTATTGTCAAATCAGTTATCAGAAGCAATTAAGGAAACTGCTACATTCAAGACAACGAAACAAAGCTGTTTCATTTGAACCAACTAACCTGTTTTTTTTTTTAGAAATTAATTATGTCTGTATGTAATTATTTTTTATGGGAGCTAAAATAATTTTATCTGAACAAGGAATTATTTCTATAAAAAAAATTCAAAATAAACTAAGAAACGTACTAAGTATGTACAGTCTTAATTATTTGATGTGTTTACTTGAGCATCGTACACACGTTGTGGTACAACCTACAACTGAACAGTAACTCGTAAATAGCGTCCTCTTATTTTGCGTGTATTTTTAGTTCTGTCTAAGTGGACAACGTAAACGGGTCAGGTACCGTTCGGTTGTCGTTCATGTCACAACGCGAGTAGGCAGCTTTACTGTCGATTATAATTGTATAGATCCCAGGTGTCCTCCACGCACAGAGGCGGGTCCTTTATCAGCAGATTAACGGTGGCGTTTAGTAGGACGACTTCCCTAATCAAATACAAACGCCGCATACATCCTGCTGAATTATGATAATCCGCGAGCAATTAAAACTGCGAGCCAGGCCCGTGACGTCACACCGGAAGCGGTAACATAAATCCAGGGGGATATCCGCCCAAACAGGAGAGGTGGGACCAGTTAACGGTAGTTTACTGCGTATGTGTATCCTAATTTATGCGGGCGTGTTTTAACTAGTTTTTAACATTATTTTTAATTGGAATAAGTTATTAGCACGATAATATTTTTTACAAAAAGCAAAAGACCACCACAGACTCGTAAAACTATCAACGTGAAACACACCTTCTCAGTCTCGGGGTTTGAATAATTTATTGTTATAATATAAGCTTGCAAGTATGATTGAACGACGGTCTTACATTTTATTTATATCATACTTGCTATCTTTGCTGCTGCCAACAATCTAGATGATTCTTTTACGGACATGTGCATTAAAACTTCGTTTCTGCCTCCAGCTATACGAGAGTCTACTCCATGTAACTTCGCTCACAAGTCATAGATGCATCAAGTTTACGACGCCCCCTGACCTTGGCTGTACTCAATTCTATTGTGTGGAGAAAGACACCGAGAACAGAGTTCATATGAAGCATAATTTTCTTTTCTTGGAGATACAGGCAAGTTGTATAATATACGTCAAAATTTAATGCACTCATATAATGAAAGCAGTGGCGAAAAAATCCAATGTACCTAAGTGCATTTGGTTAATTTCGGAAACTAAAGGGCATGACACAGTTTTTTTTTTGCTCAAGACATTGGCAATGTGATATTCTCTTATGTAGATGAAGATCATAAGGTGTGATGCCTTCTTGTTTTCTGTGGAAAAATAATTTTTTTTAAATTAATGTTAGCGCTTATGACGCAACGTAAATAAAATTTTATATTTCTTTTAAATTATATGATAAAAATTACAATTAATGAAATATCACAAAAGAGTGATTACATTGAAAATATAAATTGGTTTTTCGTTTGGAAACGCGAGCGAGGCGATCGTCCTTATCGCTTAGCAGCACTCTATTGAGCGGTGAAAAGAGCGTCCCGTTCAATAATTATGATTGACGCAACGAGACAGTTTATGTTAAAAAAAAAATGTTATCCAATAGAGAGAGCGTCATTGCTCCATTTTGAAAACATCTCATCGCATTTCTCAAGCCCGCGTTTGATTGGCGTAATATTCGACCAACCGGAAAGTGCCTTTGTTCCTCCGACAGCCAACGCAATTAGCCGCGCTGTACTTAGCAGTCTAGAGCAATTTTAATCACAGTTTTATCTTAGAGAAAATGGCGGAAAATAGAAAACTTATTTTTAGACTATCTTCTGCTCTGGCAAGTGACAGCACATATATATACCCGACCTTTTTAATCGCTATATGCATCGCGTACTATAAGCTGCCAGCACACGCTGCGACGTAACCGACAACCGAACGACGATTATCCGATACTGTTGGGGTGTTTTTTTTTTTCATGCTGAAAGACACAACGCAAAAGTTTGAATTATTGACTTTATTCAATATTCAGAAGTAATTTGCGAGATGAGTTGCTTTATATTTTAGATAGTCCGACGTTTCGGTCCTCGTGCTGGAACCACTTTCAGAGATTTCAAAGTTAAAATTAACTGATAAAATTGCCTACTTACTTATCTGCAAGGCGTGTTCCATTATTTCAGCTTAGCATAAACCAGTTAAATAAGATAATATTCTGGTATCTGTGAATGAGTGCCTCTACTACTATATATTTAACCTTAATAATACTCGCGTACATGTACCGATTTATTAGTGCGATCAACCCCAAAATATTATATAACTATTATATGAATTGTGTAAGCAATGGATTGCGCCATATACTAGTGATTATTATATTTCATGGCCCGTAGTTTTTTTTTTAAATTTATGCACTTCCTAAAAAAGTTAATATAAAATATTAAATCTCTTATTATTGGTATATAATAAAACTCAACAGTGACCATGAATACATCGTATCGTATATATTTAAATAATATATTAGAATAAACATTAGATAAAATACACAATAAGCGCACCCTATCGCATATATATCTCTTGCATACCAAAAATGCATTATTTTTTATCACTGAAATAACAAAAGTGAATCCACGCGATACTCAAAGCGTGACCCAAAACCACTGCTCGTGTTCATAAACTCCACTCCCTATCCCAATGCAGGGGTTGTGATTACATCTAACAGAAAGGGGAAAATTAATTTTAATTATGGAGACTTGACCATCAATATTGACTGTCAGTTCTAATAAATAAATCCCATTTACCCAGTTGCTTAAAACACAATCAAAACTCAGTGTTTTGTATATTTTCATATGGAGAGTGTGTTGTTTGGTTCTTGGGCCGGAGAAATTCTATTTTGTCATTATGCTTACAGACTATTAAAAAAATCTTGCAGAAAGAACTTCATTGAGGGTCCTATAAAAATCGGGGATGTAGCAAACCGGAAACAGCTGTAATTGCTTCTTCAGATAACAGCCTCCTATTTTGCCCGGTTTCAGTAGCATCCTGGCTTGAGACCCCATGAGCAAGTAATTCACATGTAGTTATACTCTGCTACAATTTCAGTATTAGATATCCTCCCCCGACGGGAAATAAACCTGAGATCCTTCGTTCGGAAAGCAAGCGTGAACCACTGCACTATCTAACAACTGTACTCTTAACTACTAAAAAGATAAGCGCGAGTAGTCAGATAACTCCATGAAATTATCACTGTACCCAGGGGGAGCTCAACCCGCAAAATTACCCAATACTTATCTACAGCCCAATAATGGAGGCCGTCGGGCTGAGGTGACGATAATGATGGATCACCGAGCGTGGATTTTGATTAATTTCAAGCAGTTTGTATGGGCATACCTTAAATAAGCCCGAGTCGTGTAAGGAGTGATGTATTATGTTATTGTTCATGCTAATTACTTGCACATTCGTATGGACTGGTATGAATGATTCTTGATTTTAATGAATACGAACTAGATAGGATTGATTGTGCTATAGTTATATTTTTTAAATACAACCGAGTATGATGGTAAAGCTCACTTTAAAAAAACGTTTAAAATTAATTAAGAATCCAGTATTTATAATATTTCATAAAAAATTTTTTATCTAAAACCTAGCAGTAAGTATCTCACTTTCATTTTTTTCACTGTAGTTAATACTAAAAATATTTTTAAATAAGTGCAAATGTAGTTTAATTTATTTTGAATATCCAAATTCATCGATTTTATTGTATTGGCTTTAATAATACTGCGAGTTGTGGAGAAAAACTTATATTAGGTCTATCAAAAAATAAAGATAAATTTTTTAAATAAAAATAAGATTTTTCGAGGAAAAGTTAAAATAACAAGATATAACATAAATTTTAGAGGAAAAAATCTAACAAGAAACTTTGACAAGTAAGGAAGTTTGAATGAAGTGTAATATAAAATAATGGAGACTGAATATAACTTAATATATTATTTTTAGAAACACTCGAAAAATTTTAGCGTGCTGGATGTAAGATTTGTTGATTTATTTGGCATTACTATACATGTAGAATATATATATTTAACTAAAACGATGCAATTCAACATAAACTTATTATGAAACAAATCACACTTAAATTAATAATTAAAACAGTTTATGACTTAGTGGGAATGATTGGGCTAAAATCAATTATTATCAAGGATATGCGAGTAGTTTTGATAAATTAATGAACCTGTTATTGTCTTTATTGCAAATTTTAACTTCTATAGAAAGGTAAAAAAATATTTAATCAAGTTTCTCTAAAGATCGATTGAAACGATCTCGAGAAGTTTTATAAATAAAAGATGCCTTTTAAATATAAAACTTTTACATTTATAGTTTTTAAAATGCATCCTGATTTGTATGCATATATGCATATACGAGGCTTTAAATGCAATAACCAATCGCTGGGGAGTATAAACAAGTTAAGGGCGGATGTGAGGTATTATTATTTACACTGGGTGATTTTTTTTTAATGTGTATCTTCCACAGAAAGTCAAAACACGTGTGGGACATACACAGTGTACACAAAAAAATGGAATTTAGACTCTGCGTTCTTTTAAACCTGGACGTTATATTTACTTTACTGATAACCCTACGCGAAGGCTTATACTTTACACGTCCTGTCTGATGAAAAATATACACGACTTTGAATGTTTACTCCCCTAGCAGCAGACACCCAAACTAAGAGAATTTAAATAATAAATATATCAGCTATATAACTTTGATATACGAAGAAGCGTAGTAAGCTTGCGAATAATAATTGAAAAAAAATTGAGTATGTGTTTTATTTCAAGAATTTTTTTTTACGTTTATACGATTAATGTGATGAAGTTGGTATAAATTAATGTGCTTTTTTTCGTGATATCCGAGCGGCGTGGCTCTTTCTCTTATTACATATTCTACTCGAGAGTAGACAGTTGTCTTCGAGAGCGCGAACAGCATTTAGCACTTAACTGTCCCTGTTTCTTTGAGCATAATAAGATCGTGAATCATGAAAAAAAATACCAGTCGAAGGCGTCATTGTGAATAATCATTTATTTATTGTTTCCAATACATAAATTAATACGTCGGAAATATTCAAATACGCGTTAGTCAGCAGTTTGATGAAATTATTAAAAATGTTATGATAACAATTTTATAATAAGAGAAATCTTGAAATTAGGACGTCTGACTTTAATATGCAAACGAAAAATATATATATTTCTCGATTCTTTATTTTTTTGTTAATATAATTTAATTTATAACGGGCTATGCTTCCAATACGGTATGTATATATAAATACCCTTATCTTGCAGGGAAATTGTGTGGTTTACAAGATGTGGCATAGGTGGTAGCGTTGATGTATTTCTCTATTTTTGTTATTGAGCTTGTTTAGGAAAATATATGAAAAAAACTTTTCAGTTAAACGTTTTGTTAAATTTCTAAATAAAAACATTAGCATGACGTCATGATTGACTTAGAGCATCCAGTAAATTAACGTCAGTACTGCTACATGATAGATAGCCCAATCTTTTGCCCCGAAAAGCGAACTTTTTGATTGGGTAACATTAAAATAAATTATGACTAATATGGCGGCATAAATTTCGAAAATGGTGTTTCCAGCCGATGCAGATTCCGGCCTCGGTTCCCAGGGGCGGCGGAGGTTTTTCAAAATGTTTTTTTGATTAATGGATCGCGGGCGAATTGATCGAGACGGGAATATTATCGGCCCCTCCCTCCGCGTTCCACCAATGCCGACCGCCTCAGCGGTGCTTCAACTTTTTAAAATTGTGCACCTCCATGGCCACATTTCAATTATGATACTTCCGAAAAAATATATTTAATATTGGAAAAATATGCAGATAAATTGGAATCACGATAAACACGCGAAGTTTATTGAAATCTTAAAACCACATTTTTAAATATTATTTAATATAAAAATATGCGTTTTTGACGTAATGTAAAATATCAAAATTAGCAAAAAGTGTGCGTGAAAACATCAAATTTTTATTTAAGCCGGTAGTTTATTACGTTTCAAATATGTCAATTTTTAATAATTATTTTAATTTATTTTATTGCATTAAAACCAAAATTTCAATCATGAAGCATCATTATAGACTTAAAAAACCAATGAATATGCTATAAACTCTTAAACAAAAAAAAATGTAAACCGCTCAAACAAAACATAGTCCATTTAACCAAATATCGATAAAGATGAAATATATTGATAACATTATAAATATAAGCGTAAAAGTCTGATTTTTTTTTTTAGACAATAATGGTAGCCATCTTGTTAGATCTGTAGGGCAGAGGTGTCAAACTCAATTTTGCAGAGGGCCATATATTAAATTTAGAATGTGTAGGCGGGCCAGATTCAAATAAAATAAGTCTAAAAGCTCTAAAAAACATGATTCTTCTTTCTGTGACACATTGGGATCGCGGGCCGTATTGATACGGCTCGAGGGCCGGATGCGGCCCGCGGGCCGTATCTTTGACATGACTGCTGTAGGGCTTCATAGAGCAGGGGCGGCTCGGGCTCACTCGGCCGGACCATCCATCACGGGCGTTTATCCTCGCGCGCCGCCCCTGCCGCCCGGCCGAACAATCAATTTTTAATGAATAAATTACTCGCGCCGCCACTGGCGCGCCGATAGACGGAAGCTGAGCTTTTTTTAGATCTTTTTGATTTGGAATATTTTGAATGTTCGATTATGAAATTCATATAAAATTCAATAAAAGATTTAGCCGTTAAACTATGTTTAAAAATTATATATATATATATATAACATTTTTTTATCCAGTCGACTTTTACTTGTCACATTGATTAATGATTGATTCCGGTTTTAGAAATGGTAAGTGCCGTTTGATAGACTGACATTTTTTTTAGATTAATAATTTTTTTTGTTCATATTTTTAATCTGATCGATCGATTGACTGTTCAGAATTGTCGTCCATTGGTCAAATGTAGGTAGTTTGATAGGCGTTTGTGCATAATATACACCCACAATATGTATCATGCCAAAGGTTTTAATAATAACAACTCAAAACTCACATCTTAATTCAAAATGGCAGATATCTAAACAAATATATTTTTAACACGTTCTATGACGTCACATGTCCAGCGTTTGGATCAAAAGAGGCGTAATGATGACTAATGTCTTATGGATTTTTGTGATATTTTTAATAGATCGTATTTTGTGACTTCTTCTCTTCAAACAGAATATAGAAATTTATTTCTTTTTTAGATACTTGCCTGAATAATTGCATAACAATTGAATAATAATTGCATTGATAATTTCTGTCATTATGAATACTTCCATGCAAAATTTATTGTCTAATATATTAATCATGTTCTCACTAGAAAACATTTTTCAAACTATTAGTTGCATATTTAGATACAAAAAGAAAGAAATGGATACGTAAAAATCCATTACGAATATTAAAGATACACTGGGTTTGAACTGAGTTCAAAAATTCAGCTTTTATAAATTTAATCGGTCTCAGCTGTAATATCATTCGCTGTTAAATTTTATAAGGCCTATTAAGACGCAAAACTTAATCACGCTACTGGAAACTCAGAAATCACCAAAGTGATTCGGAACGAGTCTCTCAAGTGAGGAGAATCGAATATTTTTTACTGATATTATACCGAGCGAGACGAGCTCAGGGCGATATAGCGACTGAATTTGGTTTAAATTACAGAGAGCCGCAGTTATAAACTTTTCTTAAATATAACATAATAACTTCTTAATAACCATTACTTGTACTTAATAAATTTTTATTTGTCGAGGTTACATGCTTTTAATTATAATTTCGATTGCTTTATTCGAGAGGGTTGCGATCAGGTTACCATCTGTCCTGTGTTGCTTTTACGGTTGTGATGATATCAGAAGTCATTCCGTATAATTTATATTCTATACCGCAGCATACTTGCATACCAGAATGAATATGTCGAGGCTGTCGTTACGGCAAGCAATGTGGCAGTAGAATTAAGATTACTGTGAGTAAGTATCTTCATCATTCAAGATTTACTGTGTTTGCTTTTCTATCTGCAGAGTAAGTTATTTTTTTTTTAGTTTTGATGTTTGATGTCTACGTCATGAATAGAGAATGCGAGAGTTTGACAAATTTTAACTAAGAGTTATCAACGCGTAGTTTTCCAGGTAAATATCATATTTAAATCTAATTTGCTATCCCATTTTCGAGCACCGTACAGATTTAAACATTAGATATTTTGTGTGTTTATACAAAAAACTAGAGCAAATAAATACAGTTGAAGTTTTTTTTATAGTTTTTGGTTGTTGTTGATGTGCATTAACTTGTCTCCCTGTCGTATTTGTTTGAATTGGAATTTTAATCGATTGGTCACATTACAGATTTTTTTATAATAGTAACCAGTTTAGAATAGGCATTCACTATAAAGTATAAAAAATCAAACTTCACGAAGCGAAAGCACTTTAATAAAAAAAAATGGATAGCCAATAAATAATTAAGTTTAACAAAATTTCAATCACTTTTGGTTTAGAAATACGGTTTAGTTTAGTAATTTAGTAGAATTTTATTTAATTTTAGATATTTAAAACAAGTTTATTAATAAGCATGCTTGCCTGCAAGTCCCAGATTTTTAAAAAAAATATTAATTGCTCGAAGGCAAAAAATTGGAGAGGAAAATTTTACAATCGCATTAGACGTATCAAGCAGTAGACACCTACAATAACTTATAAACCGCTTGTTTTTCTGTATTTATGTATTTGCGGTTTTATTTTTATACACAGTAAATTATATATATTATATAAAATCATCGTTTATTTCACCTAAGCTTATACGTGGTTCGTTCGCAGAGTAACAATTTAAAAAAAAAATTGAGATAAAAATCAGCAAGAAATTTATTAAACTTTTTCTTCACGTATAATATGCATAAAACAATTTTCAATTAGAGATAAGTTATTCGATTATATCACCATGACATTCAACATTTTAAAAATTTAATCGTTAATTATAATTTCAAAAAAATACACACAAGAAAAAAAATTAGGCACAACGCGTAAAGCTGATATTATAAAACCACGGGTAATTTCTATGCAGACTGACTTATAGACGCGGCCTTTCTACGAGCGACGGGGGACTCGAACCGCGGACCTCCGGTTATTGAATGGAGTAATAAAACTCTCGGCACAAAAGCGCACAATTAAAAACCAATCGAGATTAACGCCGGCGATAGCCGCGCGAGTGGGCTCGCTCGCCCCCCCGGGCCATTATTTATAATTATTTGCAGCGGCGTGCAGTTCGTGCTCGAAATGCATTGCCTGCCCTTTTGTACTCGGCAAAAAATACACCATGGCTGCGTTTTGTGCCTCAAAAGCCGCAGTATCTTCTGTAAAGGAAACAAAAGGGTATAATTGCAGCGGCGTGCAGTTTATGCTTGAAATGCTATGCGTGCCTTTTTGCCTTAGTATCAACAGAAGAGATAACCAAAAGGAACGCTTGCAGCGGCGTGCATTTTATGAATGAGTGCTTTGCGTACCTTTTATGGATTTCACCAAAAAAAATATGGATACGTTTTTGTGTCGTGGCGTGCTTTTCCTGTTTGAAATGCATTGCTTGCTCTTTTTTTCATAAAAACAATAGTCTCATTTTTAGAACCATTGTTTTATTTAATAGATGATCGATGGTAGTTCATGCTTTGTTTGCATATTGTCTTAAAAGTAATAGAAATACCATTATCACACAGTTGATTTATAATTATTTACAGAGGCATACAAGTCGTGACTAAAATACATTGCAAGCCGTTTTAAATTTCATCTGAAAAATATTATTAAGGTCGTATATTTTGGCTCTAGATTATCATATTACCTAAATAACTCTATGGGAATCATTGACAAGGCGTGCAAAAATTCTTAAAACGCATTGTTTGCCATTTTTAAAACGAGGATAAATTTTTTTAAATAAGTTTTATTTCTTTTAAACTAAAAACGTAAGTAATATTTGTGGGTTAGGTAATTTTAAATTGGTTTAGCATCTTCGTGTAAGCTCGGAAAATTTCGTAAGACCTCGTAGCTAATGATATTATTAAAATTTATAGCGCGTTTCTGTTATTCGTGAGAAGCGAACTATTAAAATACTTAGTTATTTTTTATTATATTAAATAACATAAAATAATAATGTTGCTCGCAAGGAAATATATTAAATTGTATAGAATTAAAGCTAATGACACGCTACGGAACACGAGTTTTTAGGAAATTATACGGGGAGAGATCAGGCAATCTGTTGCCAAGCAGGTAGGTGCCCACTAATTGGACAGGTATCGCTTGGTGTCGGAAATTCAGTAATGAATGCAGTTAGATATACAAAAAATAATCTTATTCGTAGAAGTCTCGTAATGAGTGCCAGCCCAGGGCTACTGAGTGGGCACAAACGTTTCCTAGTATAACAAGGCATTTGCATTTGAATCATCTCACTATCCTACAATTAAATTTATCAACTACAGAACGAAGGTTTCCATTACGTGCCTTTAATTTAAACGATTCGTGTTAAGCCCTGCAATACAAATTCTGGGACATAAATATTTGATTTGAAATTTAAATCAATTGCTGTGGCACTTTATCCAAGCAATCAATAAAATGAAGATTTGTATGATTGATATATAAAGGAAGGGGATTTAGAGGATTGCCTTGTTCCTAACTTTCAAGAATGAAGGCTCGGATAAATGACTCAAAACACCTGTTCCCTGGGTCTATTTTAAACATAAATATTATAGCATAGACAATATTTTATGTGAAACAGTAGTTCGCCGTTTCATACAAAGCCGTTGACTATCTTTAAATTTCTAGAGTATCCTACTACGTAGTGGTTTTTCAGCGAAACGTCGAAAAAACTACTACGCAGCAAAATATCATTTGAAATACGTGAATGTTATTATTTTCAGTGGAATATGAAACAAATCGCAGTAATAACATATTGTTTTCAATATTTAGATTATTATAATCCTGTTGTTTTCAGTAAATTCTCATTCAAAATCAAGATTAATTATATCAAAAGTAAGATTGCTTGATAAATATGCGTTTCAGTTTAATGGAATAGGCATGTCTTTAATATGAGGCGTTATGGATATTCGTTTCGCATCTGCCATTTAATTTATATATCCCTCTGCAGTGCAAATGACACTAAAACGCATCGCAAGCAAATTTATACCAGCCTAGATGCAGGACGGCGCATTAGCCCCGGAGCGCCCGCACCCCATGGCCATGGGGGCTCTCGGAGCACAACAATATCCATTCGAATTTCGCGCATGTCAAACGCACGCAGAGAAAAAACAACTCCGCCGACTTTATTACAGTCACGCGCCTCAAGTTTTCCATTAACTTTTCATTTATTGCACCGACAGAGAGGGAGTGCGCGCCGTCCCGCTCTCGCGGGGGGCGGGGGCCGCGGGCTGGCGGGGGGCTCGAGGCAGGGGACCCCGCCTGCCCTCAGTCGAGCCAGAGCCGCGGACCCAGTCACACCGCGCGCCGCTCCGCGACCCTCTGTTTACACTCCTGCACGTGGTGACCCCGACGCGAACAGCTGTTCGACACGCACGGCCGCGAGTCCCGCTCCGAGTGACCGATAAGCGAAACCCGCGACCGACCTCAGCAGTGACGTCGAAAGTACAAAACGGTGCAACTCGATAAAGTTCCGCAGCGGTTTTTGCAGTTTCCGCTCCAAGATGGCGATGGCGGCTTGCTACCCGACCGCCTACATCCAGGCGCCTCGAGTGCAGATCGACACGTACCAGCCCCAGGCGTACATGAAGCCGAGGGTTCCCCCGCCGGACTACTCCGTGCCGCTGCACGTGGACTGCAGCGTGGAGTACGAGCTGCCGGACTGCGCCAAGCCTCCCCAGGGCGTGAAGATAGAACCTCTGCTGATGATACACCCGTGTCACTTCAGAAACCTGGAGCGGCAGAGGAGGAGGCCGTTCGAGAACAATCTCCCCGTGAAGACGCCGCCGCTCCCGACCAAGCAGAGAGGACCGCCGGCCAACACGTACAGCTGCGAGTACACGAGCCGCGCCGCCGTTGAATACCCCCAGAACCAGTCTCGATACAGAGGCACCTCCGTGAGGAGCCACCCCTACGCGACCCCGTGCACCCCGCGGTGTCCGGAGCTGCAGTACCCCATCCACCACCACCCGACTCTGATCTACAACGTCTAGTAACCTAGTGATAACTTATGTGATAGATAGTACATGTTTAATGCCACAAGATATGAAAGTGAAATCTTCCCAGTGATTAGGAGCTGTGTCGCACGCGGCGAGCCGCATGTATCTACATTGTATATAGTCCTATAACGTTAACCTTAGAGCGCACAGTGTTGATTCCGAGTTCTACGCAGACAGGTCCACGTCGAGTGTATGCGCGTTGGGAACGCGCGAAGCTTTACTTGTTTCTCTGTACTAATTATACCGATTTCTATGTAACCATTGATTGTGCCTGTGTATATATTCTTGCTTCATTACCGAGACCGTTCATCAGCGGCCTGCACGCGCCGCGGCGGTCCCTCCGCGCCGGCAGCAGTGCGTGCACGCGGCTCGGTCGGGAGCTGCGACGCATCCATGTAACGGACGGATGATTCCGAGCGTATATGATATTATTTATTAGAACTTCGTTGTTGATATACGAAATAAACTATTATTATAATAAAGATGGATCGTTTTGTAGCGAAATGCACGATTCGATAGTCCACTTTTGTATTAAAATTAAAACCAATAAAACGATGATTGTTAGTTACATGTTTTTTTTATTTATCTTCAACACATATAATATTAAGATATATACAGTTCAGTATTTATATTTCCTAGAGGTAACAGGCTTTTTAACAAAAGGTTACAGACCTTTCACGGGTATTAAGGGGGCACCGTTTTATGACACAAAAATTTAATGAGTGATTTTGCAATATAATCGATGCACGCGTGTATTTATAGTAAACATAAATTATATTTTTATTTTCCATTATTTGGTACACAGCGCGGTTCATCTATACGTGCACGTTAGGTCTGTAACCTTTATTGAATCACCTGTATTTTGTAATGGTTTTCCAATTTAATCCAGAGACAAGCAATCATCGGAAACATACACGGTGGATTTAAAACGCTGGAATTACAGATGCTCCGATAATTCACTCCAACATGCGATTTCAGGGAGCAGTGGCGTATCCGCGTACGGTATTCGCTCCGATGGGTTCTCATGCACAAAAATAAAAACACAATCGCGGCTCATAATCAATTTCTCATTTGCGCGAATCGTATTGAAATTATTCATCGGGTTTGACTCGTTTTTCGAAACCTCGGCGGTTTTTTTTTTTTTTTTACGAGGCGTTCTCACGACCGGCGCAATAAATCCATCGAACGTGTTACGAGATACGGAAAATTAAATTTCATGTTTTTAATGAAGATCATTCGGCCGGCCCTGCTTGTAATTTTTGTAATTTTGATAAATTATCAAATTAATCTTCATTAAACGAAAACTGGAAGAAGCGAAAACACTTTTTTTCTTTAATCTCATAAATAATAATGGAATAAATTTTAATTTGCGTTTGAATTACGCGAATTTAAAAATTTTGGATTAAAAAAAAATATTATTTCATGTCTTTTCAATACGATGACTAATGAGATTAGCCAAAATATTTTTATTTTATTTCGTACCAAATTATTTATTTAAAAAGTGTTACTTTTCTTTACTTATAAACTTTAGAATGATGTTCGTCATGATTCTCAGTACACTAGTCAGTTCAATGTACGTTTTCATAAATCTTTTGATAGAAGGTAATTACTGACACATTTAATGTGCTGGCACAATTTTATATTCTTGGTATACATAATGAATACAAGTGGTCCCAGAATAAATCTTTAAGGAACACCAGAAAATACTTTAAACGCTCTATTATTACTCCCAAGAAGAGCGGAAATAGAAATCGGTGCGGACGGCGAGAGCACAGCGATTAACCGATATCGCTGACGCCCAGTTTCTGAAACACTGATCAAAGTAATACACACTTAACAAGCTGTCACGCGAAGTCTACAAAATGCCGTATCCCTTATAAACTATTTACTTTTAAATTTAATTTACGTAAAAAAAAAAAATTTTTAACGTTTCAATAATTGGAAATTTATTAGTGGGAGAATTCTAACAACCCTAACCCCTTATAGTATCATCTTTGACTATCAATTAGTCTGCGTTTTTATCTGGGTCGCATTTGATAGTACATGCAACGAATGAAGACGTAATGAACACCATAAAAGCATGTCGCAACTGGCATTTAGATACCATTGAATTGTTTATTGATATCATCACTGGTGCATTGCTTAAATATAAAACTTTATTTTATAATTTTACAGTAATTCAATAATAAATATACAGTAATTAAGAGATCATCGGATTGATTTATAAAATGATAATTATAATAAATAGACACATTCACAAGAAAATACGGACCTCCTTGATATACTTTAAAAACACCTGCCAATACAGTTTTCTTGTTGAGTCATACAAAGTATGAAAAAATCATTGTTTAATGATTTTCAATAATATTAAGTGATTTCTATGACTTCCGTTCTCAGACATTGTAGAATTCATTTACATAGATTTATTTTTACACTTTTTCTTTTTGATAAGTGTTAAAGTGTCGTGAATCATTAACAGAATAAAAAAATCACTAGCAGTATTTTAAGTACCTTCCAATACAGTATTTTTTTTTCCAGTCGAGTTATTTTTTTTTTTTGTGAGAGGCGACCCATTCCACACGGGCGGGTCGCAAAGGGAGATCCCGCTGCCCATTCTTCCGCGGGCAGACTTATTGCACAGTGCAGTGGAGTGATTTAGGGGGCCCCTCCCTCCCCTCCCCGCCGCCCCTGGACCGCGGCTGCAGGCTTTGTGCCGCCGCGCACGCCACTGGGGCCTACATACATTGTTAGCGCAGCACGCACGGAATATAAATATAAAGAGAATGCAGTCGTTATTCATTATTCTTATTATCTTTTGTTACATTTGAATGGGGATATGAAAAAAGTTATAATTTCGTTTTTATTACTAGACGACGTGACACGACGTATCTATTACAAAGCATCAAATATATATATATATATATATATATAAATATTTTTAGATCAAATAAAAAATAAGGTTTACTCTTTTCGAATTATAATTCTAATCATGAGTTAGGACATAGCGTGTATAGCGATTGAAATTGCAATTATTCACAGATATATCGAGAGATGATCTAACATTTAGGAAGGAATTCGGTTATTCGGTAATGGACTTTTACAAATTTCAAAACGGCCTAAATTTAAATTTAAAAATCAAATAACCATAAAATTCGCGTTTAATATTATAAATAATAACATTATGAGGCACAATTAGTTGTAATAAAATTTAATGATCCATATTACAACGCAACATTGTAATTTTATGTTTAACACACAACAACGGAGCCTATCAGCGGGAAAAATCAACAAAAAAAAAAACAGTATTTATTTAATCAAAAAAATAACTTACTTACGCAATTCGTTTATAAACTACATTCAACGACGAACGAATCCACGTTTTATAACATTCGTCATAAAACGGGAAAGTTTTGAAATAAGCGATGGTTAATTCGACTTCTATTGTAGCGGACTCGTTTAAATGTTGTTATTTGTTGAATTGGCACGGTTTTTGCATCCTCGAGTAGGCACGTGAAACTTCGTGCCGCCGGCATTGCCCAGCAATGGGCTGCTCCACTTTTCAGAAGCGCGCTAAATGGCGTCATGATGTTATCGAAGCGATTTTTTCGCGTGAAACGCCGACCGAACACGACGCAATCCGAGCCATGTGCACTCGAACACGAAGCGTGTGTGCCTCTGAACACGAAATCGCGACCACCGCCTCACGATCGCTAGCCGAGTCGATTCGGAACGAAAATAACGAGAATGTATCGAACAGCTGTTCGGAGTTGATGTGCGACCCCGACGGCCTTATTCCTTCAGGCGGTGCAGATTTATAGCCCCTGAAAACGGACCCAGCACCATCGATGTGATCATTCAACATCACATTTACGTACGCCTTGCTTCTGATACCCGAATTAATTCTACAACGCCGAAGATGAACTGAAGAAGCTTTGAATTATCATTGGTTAGACAGCAATTCATGATAGAAAGTATATATAGCATCACACCTAGAAAACACACGGAGAAACCGTTCTATTACTATGAAAATATTATTTAGTGAATTTGTGTTATTGTTACAGCTTTCAGTACGTGTCTAAAATCTGTACGCAAGTCATCATATTTTATTAAGAGAAATAATTGTTTGGCCGCCGTGACTAAGCGGACATCTTCAACGATGCAAATTTACGTACGAGACTTTTTAATTATAAATAATTAGCAGTTTTATGTTTTTATGTAACGTATCAAATTATGAATTGGTCACGAATAAATCAATATTCATTATCCGTGCCGGCGGCAAGTGGTTCGTTTCAACAGCAATTAATTTAAATTATTCAATATTAAATAGGCATGTGTATAAATTTTGAGTTTTGCAGATGTTTACATATACATGAACTGCAGATTCAAAAGAAATAATTGCATTAACACAAAATTTAATTATAACAGTCCAAAGACATTTTTATTCAATAGAAAATTTAATATTATTTGAAAATGAAAATTTAAATTATACCAGCCAACCAACATTACATTAAATGGGTTATAATAATTCACATACCTACTACATTCTTGGATCGCTTTTACATATTAAAAATACGTATATTTAAGTTTGAAATATTAATATTAAAAAAAACACGTTTATTTTGTAATCAGCGTGAGTCATGTTATTATAATTTCTTAAGTATCTGTCACCTTTGACACATTGCAAATTTCTAACAGAATCCTTTGAATTTATGGATAATTTATTCTGAATAAACTTTCGTGTTTTTTCTATAGATTACTGCAACTCGCAGAGACGTCGCTCGCCTCCGCCGTACACGACCGCCATTGTGCCTGCAATCCCCGGCATCTCGACTGAATGCCATAAATAATAAATAATATCCCAAGAGCCGTACAGACGATTTGAATGTCTATTGTCAGATACCAACTCGGGATGACCCGCCTCGTGAATTCATGAATGGATAAATACAAGTACTATGAAATCCGAGAGACTTTTTTTGCCAAGCAAAAGGAGTAAACTTAGAATACGCGAATAAATCTTGAAATCAAAATTTTTCAATTAAGCCTTGAATTTAGGACCTAAGCAGCATCTTGACAGTTTGAGTAAAAATAAGAATTACTATAACTCCACGTTAATTTAAAAAAGTTTTATTGAATAACATATTTTATATTAACTACGTTTTTTTAATTGAATTATATTAAAATAATAACATATACAGAACGTCTAAAAACCGTGGAGTCCCACATTAAAAAAAAATGTGAATGAATAAATTCAAGTACTATGAGATATTTTTAATATTTGGTAAAAACAGTAACTCCGAATACGTAAAAGATTGTCAGGAATTTTCGTTTAATTTCATATCTAAGAATTTGAAATTTAAGCTCACGTAAAAACATTTAAATAAATTTAATTTAAAGCTGATTTATTTTATTTTTATTTTACCAAATATCAACATGGCGTGTTAATGACTGCGCTATCTATTATATTTGATATTTCAATAATGATACGGATAATTTAAACATTTATTATCAGACGCCAACCCCGAGTCGACCTCGTGGGCTTATTAATGTTAAAATACAAGTACTATGAGGTTTTTAATTTTTAGATTAGTAAAATGATTAACATCAAAATATAAAAATTATTCTTTGATAATTTATTGTGCGATAAATTAAGATATATTTTACACTTCAGAGTACAAGCACGCGAATTCAAACTGAAATTTATTTTCATATCGGATATCCAAGATGGACATTCAAAATAAATTGTATACTGTTTGAGAAAAACAATTGATAATACAAGGTAAAATAAATATTATGTTTCAGTGTAAGGAATACACAGCAGAATATTTCTCATCTTGTTTTTTCTTTAATAAAAAAAAATACTCGACTACAATATTGACTACGACTACACACGTGTAAGTTTGAATAAAATTATAGATATTTAATCATTACATCACTATTTGTAAAGAAAAAATAAATTACGTATTTAGATTCAATAAACACATTATCAAGTTAATTATATTCAAACTATGTTAAATACTAAAAATTTATGGAAAAAATAAGTACTTTTGAAAAAATAATTGTAAAGAATAAAAATAAGAGATTTATTTGTAATAATTATCCAACTGTAGCAATTTAAAAAAAACCATAAAAACGTTAATCACCATTGTTTTTTAATAACCCGATGACGTCATAATGAAACTTTTAGCAAATAGTTGGCAAAAATTATTTTAATGAGATATTAAATATTTTTGTACAAATTGGTAAAATATATTAAAAAAAACAGAAACTAAATGTATTATATTTTTTAAATTGATTTATCTAATGGGATATACCAAAAAAATTCCGACACCGCAAAGTAAATATCTATTATGACGTTGAAATACTTAATGGATCAAGTTTTTAATTATATGACGTCATTGTATCAGTCTAAATTAAATTATCAAATGAATAAATTTATACTGGTGTAAATAATAATGATAATAAATACATACACTAACATTATTCTTCTTAGACAGTTAAGAGTATTAAATATAGTCTAGTTTGATACTTTTGCTGTTTTTTTTTATTAATATCAAATATGCTATTTGTTCTACTGCTGGATAATAGTCTACCGTAATTCCGTCACATCACTCCTCTCATTTCAGAGTGATCAATCACTATAGACATTCCTTCATTTTAATCCGATACACCTGGAATTTGCGATCGTTACTACCCAAAAACCCATTTATCATTTTACTGTCGGGTAACTTCAATATTACATCTTTACATACGTGGTTTTGCGCTTGTAGTCTTTAAAGCCCCTAAAAAGTGTTCAAATATATAGAAGTAACATTCAGACAAAATCTCTAGACTCTATTCGTTTCTTCGAACCGGTTCACGATTTCAACAAAGGGTTTGAGATCGTTCGCATACACAGCTGAGCTGAATCAATTTCGTTATGATTTTTTTTTATTTATACGTTAAACACGCTCGTATAAAAATTGCGTTAGTACATATTTTTCTCAGCAATTTAACTAACAAAAGTCGTATTTTTTCATTAAAATCGTGAGTAAAATAATGCCATAAAAAAACTCTCGGTTTCCCCTCGGGCCCTAAACAAGTTTCGCTGTCAACCGGTAGAATGATTACCGAGATACTCCCCGTATGCGAGGGTCCAGGATCGAAACCGGACGCGTACCCCAAGAACCACACATCCATAGGAATAGACCGCACCATCTGACAATGGTGTTCCTTTACACCATAGACTCAGACATATCTTTTATCTGATTCATGAAAAAATATAACATAGAAACCCTCTCTATGGTGGTCCGTGAATTACAGATACAAATAACGAGGATATCAGGTTAGTTGAGTATTATAAAGTTTTTTTGCTCAGTGGTGTAAACTGCTAACTCTTGAAAGAGAACTTGTCTGTTTCGTTTGGGTAAAATACGAAAAAACCCTTTTATTACATATGTAATAAATATTTTTATCATAGGAACTACTCATAAACGGTTGGTTGATTCTTAATCGAAAGGTTTGATTTCCGTCCTGGCAGGTGAATCCCAAATTGATACAACTGGGCTCACCTCTGTTTGTTTCATAGTTTATGAATATTATCATATTTTCGTGTACAATTTAGAAAAAAAACTTTTACAATTTACATTACGGCAGTTGATTAGGTCATAATTTCGTTTTTTATGACATAATTCGGGCCACGAAAACGAGACACGCATCTGCGCCCGAAACGCGGGCGTTGGAAAGAGAAGAAGAACCGTAACGCCCAGAGTAATGTTCCGCCAGACAATGACGGCAACACAATGGCGTACAAACAGTAAAAAAATATATATTTCCTCTCTCTCTCTCTTATCCGATCTCGCAGTCTAAAACGCGATCCCATTCTTTTGAGGCCTTTTATTAGTATCATTTAAAAAGTACTCTTGCGATCTCTTATTAAAAAAAATAATTAAAAATGTTACTCAAAACATTTTTTTTGCTCTATGGATATTTATAGATTTTTATTTTCGTACAAAAATCCTTACGCCACGTTGTCGGGTGTCTGATACAGGGCGTTTCGTAAACAGCTTCATCCAAATTTTTTAATTATTAAATTATGGCTTCTGTTTTATTAATAAATGACGAACGCAATTATCAATTTTTGTTATTTAAGTGTGGAGTTTTAAAAATTAAACTAGTATAAATATAAGCAAAAATAATTTAAAAAATCATATCAAACATATTCATTTAAATGCGGTAGATTGGTTGTCTTAGATATACTGATTATATCTTAGTTAAACAAATCTCAGAATTATCTACGATCTGTCAAGTGAATCCCAAACTCATGTGATTTTTTTATTTATTTTATAATTCGGTCTATGTGATTTGAGGTAACCCTGTAAAAAGCGTCACGTTGTTCACCTTAGCACAATTTGTTTCATTTTATGTAAGTTACTTTTTGTTTGTATTAAATTCAAATATAGCCTTTGAATTCGGTGTGTTACAAGCAATTTTATAAAGTCTAAAAATAAACTGATTATAATATCGGCTGTATTGAGAGAAAAAAATATTTATTGCACGGGTATAAAGTTAATATAAACATTAAACTTCGATGAAAACATTTATTTATAATTTTATCAAAGTTTCCACATTATTATTCAAATATTCAAGAAAGTTTTTATAATTATATTAATACTTCATTTTTTGCTTGTGTATTTAAAACAGCCAAAGGCTATAAAATATATTTTTATATAACTCGTATAAAAAACTTGAAATTATTCAATTAAATAATGTTTGTTGCTAAACGAACGTACTTTAAATAAAATATCAAATATATATTAATCTACGGCTATCTGGTTTCATTTGTACTACTCCATATTTATAAAAAATATAAATAGTTTGATGTGTAAAGGCTTACGATTATAATTTATTAGTTGTTCAATAACTTATGCTATTTAATAGTTTTGTTGTTTTTCTTAGGTGTTGAAGCTTTCGGTTCTCTTAGGTTTCAGTCCCCGTGCCGAAGACCTGAAGACAGTCCCGGCACGGAGACCGAAACGTAGGAGGACTATCAACTTTTAGCTGCTCAACACCCAAGAAACTAAATCACGTAATGTCGTGATATCTTGAGAATTGGTTCCATGTACGACGATGATTGGTTCTATAGATTTCGAGGTCATTCGTACTATTTTTTTTAGAACTTGTGATGCAAAAATTATTTAACTGAAATATGATTTATATCTTAATCCAAGATATTTTTTTTTGATTCATGCGTTTAAAGTTTATTTTAAAGCCTTAAGTCGTTATGGAAGTATTAAAATAGTCACGATTGCCACATTTACCATTTTTCTTAGCGTGAAGAACTAGGATCGTGCTGACGTCATTTCCATGTTTCACTTCTTGATGTTTAATCATTGTCTGGTGTGTCTTCACTTGACAGAATATTCATCAGCTTCAGCGGAACACGTTTTGACCATGTTTCTATATTAAGAGGCAGGTTGACACATATTTCTACATAATCGGCACCTTTAATTATTATTTTTATTATAAATAAGCGTATATCACTGTGTAAAATACACCATTGCAATATGAACATTAGGTAATAAAAGAAACAAAAAATGGAATTAAACTCATTGTATATCATTATTATAAACAGCTCTTTAGATAAACAATATTTAAATATAAGGTCATTATTTGACATTTTTTTAAACTTGCATAACATATATATTCGTATTACTAAAAAATACTTTTTTGTGAATCGGCTAAGAATAGTTTTTAAATGCCTATTTTATTTTTAAGTATATACATTTACAGTAAAATTTTGCTCAGATAAGTTACCACCACACACTGTACGAATCAAGTGGAATAAAATAAATGAACGGATAAACCATTTAAAAATAATTAAATTAAACTCTCTTGAAGCAGTCTTCAAACTCTACTAAAAAGGAATTTTAAATTAGCCGATATAAATACAACTTTGTTAGCTATTCTATTTACCAGACACAATGCCTCTATTGTGTCGCACTGTTGGCATCTCGCTCGCACGCGTCCGCGGAGTTTGCGGCAGAAAGAGACGCACGCCTGACGAAAGAAAAACCGAAATAAAAATTTAGCGAGGAAGATTTCCATCTTCGCCGCGTTGTTGGGTTGCCTTTTCGGCCTCCGGGCTGCTTTATCGCATATGCGTTATTTTTTACTATTTTTTGAGGCAATTAGATAAGATATTCGACACCGTGAAAGGCAGAACAAATTTTTACGAGCTCGTGGGCATAAAAAATTCTTCCATTAAAGTGTAATGACGTCGGAAGTTTTAGAAATATGAATTTTATGACGTCACAGCTTGTGGAAATGCCTCTCGCTCGCTCTCGCTCTCTCGTGACAGTCATAAAGCAACAAAATAAAGAAACCTTTAATGGCTCTAGGCAGATACACATCTTTTTTTGAGATTATAAAATTAGATCTTTGGATGGGTATGACAGAGTGCTCGCTGTGTCTAACGCGTTTTTTAAGAGAATGTTTAATTTTTTGCTTTTTTTAAAATAAACATTACGTCAGATCTAAAGGCTACAAAAAGTATTGCATGCATAACCATATTTTAAAGTACAGTATAAAAAGCCTGGTCTATTAGTTCGGCTGTACTCGCGACTGTCGCAAATTCCGCACCCATGTCAACATTATTCTTCAGAAGCCTCTTTTTCTTTGCACAAACAGCTGCAGTGGACTTTATTTGGTACAACGGAAATCTCATGTTTCCGGTGTTATATTTTTGTGAGTTGTAAACCATGTCGACTTCCTTCTTCCAATGCCTGTTTTTCATTGGATTTTTCCCAAAGACAATATGTGTTGCTTGGTTGTTAAAAAAGCGCGTTGTCTTAGTAATTCATCACTGAGATATTACAAAGCTTGATTTATTGGCACCGACTCCTGTCTTCCAGGACATCCGCGTCCTGGACGAGGGTCCCCAGGTTGGGGTTCTCACGCGACAAAAGCCGGCCCGAGATCGGCCCGAGTATAATCTCAGGTCGCCGAGTGACCCGAGCTTCCTTCACACGGCCCCGAATAAATTTCAATCAGCGTCCTTTCATACGTGCGAGCGTCCCCCCGACCCGTTCAATTGAATGGAATTAAATCCCCTGCCTGGATCTGATTCATTCGATCCGTTCAATTCATTCCGTGAATTCGATTCATCCTGTCACGGAGAGACACGGTGACCAACCTTTAACCTTCCTCTATTTAACCGAGTCTGCCCCCCCCCCCTCTCGACGTATTTTTACAAAAAAATAATTATAACACCGAGTTGAATGAGTTTTAGTTTAACACCACTGCTCTTCTCTAATCATATAAAAATAAACTACTAGGATAAGGTTTAACCCGTCACGTAAATGCATGGTGACCAATCTTCTACCTCCCTCTTTATAACAAAGTCTGTATCCTCCCCTGCGACGTTTTCCACAAAATAATAACTTTTATTAGATTTTTGGGTTAAAAACACTATCAGGATTACGTTTATTGCAATTATTTATGTGAATTCGATTCATCCCGCAAAGGAGAGTCAACAGTCAACCTTTTTTATTTAACGGAGTCACCCCCCGTCCCCGCTAAATTTCTACATAAAAAATAATAATAATTCATGATGTAGACTTTTGTGCTAAGTGAGTTTTAAATTTTGGTTTAACAACCTCTTCTGAATTTCATTCTCTGATTAAAATTTATCTTGTCTGGATATGACACGGTGACCAACCTTTTAACATTTATCTTTATAGACGATTTGGAATGTCATCTGCTCCCTCCAAAAAAATAACAATAAAAAAAATCTTCTATCCATACCGAATAACACACTATGGGGATCGGGTTTGTAAGAATTTATAAATTTTTATTAGTTTCATACTCAAACTATTTTATTTTAAAAATAATTTTAAAAAAAATAATAGAGCGATGTTTGAGATGCTTTTGTAAACATTTCATTTATGTTTTAATATCACGTCTTCAAGACAAAAACATGCATATAGCATGGACGTCATATGTCGGTAGAAAAACATCGGGCCATGTTTCTCGATGAATCACAAAAATAACAAGCCATTATCCGTTTAATACAGACATGTCATGCTATGACGGAAGAAAACTCATTTATTTAAGACTCTATAGCATGTTGATGAGCACAGTAAAAAATTAAAATATCCATTTCGTTCGTTGTAGCAATTTGTTATATCCTTGCTTAGTTGAATAATTTTTAATATTAATAAAAAATATTTTTTTAATAATATGCACCGTATGGTTGGACTGCGTTGTGTTTGCGTTCAAAGGATATAAAATTTGAATTAATTAAGTCTTTTCAACACACATGCGTCCGAGTCTTTGTGAATTAGACGAGAGATCCATCTTGCTGCACAATGCTACATTAAATGGATATCTTTGTTTCCTAATGGTTCTATTAATACGATCTATAGAACCGACGGTCTGGACGTCTAGCGCAGGGGTCGCCAACCGCAGGCTCGAGAATCAAAAAAATAATAAATATATTTTTGATTAAATCTATTCAGATTTTAAAATTTAAACAAGTTTTTATATTCGTTGAGTAATAGTCAAGTATATGTATAAAATGAAATGCCTAATTATATTTTATATTAAACACACAATACTTTGGGAATCAATCGTTTAAGATTTGTAATGTTCTTGGTGATATAAAATATATAATTTTTAGTTTGACTGTTTATTTAAAAATAACAGTTAAACAGTTGTCAATTTTCTACGGTTTTGTTGAAATATTGAAGCTGTCCCCACACGTTGTGACACAATCGACAACCGAACGTTTGCCGTCCTTTTTGGGCTAAGAATCAGGTCACTGTTTGCTTATTACAGTCGGTTGTGTTGCAACGCGTGTAGGCAGCTTTAGTAGCGCTAGCTTCGGCGTGTTTTTATCAGCACTACGTGTAAAGGCAATCAAAATAATGACAACGCCCTAACAATGTCACGACAACCTTTCAGTCGCAGTGACGCGGGTACAACGTTATCTTTTATTAAATTATCGTCCATTATAGTCTGCGCTGTAAATTATAATAAAAACGAAAAAATCTACAGACGCCATTATATCCGCCGCCAGTGCGTATAAATAATATTTTTCCAATTCGTAAATTTTATACGAGCATGTACGTATAATATATACTTCGTGATCAATGTATAATTTTATTTTTATAATAAGCAAATTCATGCATAAATATAATAAATTAACGCACTAATAATAAAAGAAAAAAATCATAATATTTGTTTAAAAAAAATTTTTTTTTTATTACCGATGAAAGTTAAAAAAAAAACAACCCAAAAATGAGAACTAAACTTAATACACCACAGTAAAATTTATTTTTAGTTTTGTATTGTAAATAAAATTTACGCAATGTTGCCTCGAATGGATCACTCTGTATATCAAGAGCATTCTCTTTATCTCTACGCTTTGATGGGCTAGAATAAAAAAGCAAAATAATGGAGGCAATTTCCGAAGAAGCCGAACATTTAAAATTTTTAAATAATTTTAAAAAAAGAGGAAAGTTTAAAATTCTCGTTTTAAAACGTCGCGACAAAATTAACCGTCTCTATAAATGTGACATTTAAAAACAATATCTCAAATGTCAGGGAAATTACCGCGCGGGCCAGTTTTAGATCAAAAAGTCCGCTCGAATCGTGAAAACTTTGACTCGAACGGCTGCCGAAGTTATTGAAATCGACTATGAATATTAAAACGATCAATTGCGTGTTATTTTCATGAAAAAAACCCATTCCATGTGAACATTTGATGTGTAATTTTGGGTAATTTCAAAGCAATGGGGGTCGTATTATCTCTTTGCTGCGTACATTTATACGAGCACCGAATCGATTCAATCGATTTTACAAATTTTATTTTACGTTAAATAGAAACTATACCAACAGAGAATACATATTTCAAGAGCAGATATTTGTATACTTATAGAATTAAAAAAAAAATTTCAAAGAATCATCGTTAACATTGATTTACACTTTTTATTAAACTCCTATATGTTATTTTTCTTTTTTTACTTGAAACGAATCTTCATTTATATTTGGTATGCAAAAATATCCCATAAATTTTATTGTGTTTGCTCTTACACTGATCAGAGGCTATAAAAAATACTTTTTCTATTTATTATACTACATTCATATATAAATATTCAAATCTCGTGACTGAAAACAAGCGCAAAGTGAAAACATCATTTTAAATTAAAAAAATAAAAATACGTCTTTCATTTAGGTTTTTTTTTATATTAAAACACATTTACTTCATTATTTTATCGGTGTTTAACGTAGCAGCAAGAATACTGTCGGTCTACACACGTGACAACACAACCGACATCCGACCGAGTAAGTCACCATTAGCGTTATTTTACAATACTGTGTATCGTACCTTGTGTAGACCGCAATGGCATTTATTAACCCACTCGAAAGTATCTTGTGTACTTTACAAAATAACAAATACGCTACAAATTATTTATCTTAACACCGAAATGATATTATTTTGCTAACATGTACAGTGAAACTTTACAACCAAACATAACAATATCGTTGTTAATACTTCGAGGTGTATACTCCGAGACTTTCTCAGAGTTGATGTTTTGTTGCCTTTTATGCAAAGACAACAGAACATTAACGTTTCCACGAATCATGCTTCAAGTGAGAAGGGAGCTCCCACACTCGCGGCCCCCGTCTCTTTGACAAAAGTATAAAGGATTTATTCTGAAAAGTATCAAAGTTTCGGCGCAATTGTTGTTTTTTTTTCAAAAGCACAAAACAGTAAAAAAAAAAGATGGCCGATAACAACTACGCCAGCCACACGTTGAGCCATAGAATTGTATTTCGTTTATTTGCTTGTGTTAAATTGTGATTCATTTGCGTGGGAATATATTTTTGTTAATTTAAACATGATTAGATAAATCATCGCATTGTGTGATTTCACTCTTATTTTACACTAATTTGCCAATTGCGTCAATCTAAATAAAAACCTAAGCGGTTAATGCCAGTTGTAACGCAGCGTATGTGGAAGGCTTTGGAATTCATTATGCCCTAACAAATCAGTAGTATCAAATACATATGGGTATATTATAGAAATGATATAATGAAGGTGAGTTTGTATTGTATGTTTTTGCAGTAAAAGCCCGCAAAGTAGTGAATGTCTATATAGAAAAAAAAGCACCGATAAACAAAAATGAAAACTGTTTTTCTATTTATAATAATAAATTCAGGAATACCTTGATGTAACCACTTTTAAAAAAAAACTTCTAAGCACTCAACTATCCATTTATTCGTTGTTTCCTTTTTTTGATTCTGTTGATAAGAAATCGTAGGAACCGGCATAAAGGCCCTCCGCCTCCAGCCCCATACAATCTGCGGCCATTCATTCGGAATAATGCATACATTCGGCTGCCCGTTCGGGAGATAGGAAACACATTGTCTGCCGTCTGGGGCTACGTACGACCTCGTTCGACTTACATACAAATTGATTGCCATACATATTCTATTATTGACGCCAAGAATCTTTGAAAGTGGCCAGCTCTCCATATATAATATATATATATGTGTGTGTGTGTGTGTATAACTTTATGCATGAAAATTGTGAACGTAATTTCCAATTTTCATACGCATTGTTAGAGCGCCTATAGGGTTCGATTGCCGGTGAATATTGTAAAAAAAATACCCCTGGAGGGTTTCATGAAGTACACCCTTTCAGTATTGACATTTCGCAATGTTACCTGATGTCTTTCAACAAAATCTGTGGGTGTGGAGGCAGAGTGACTCTGAATGGAGACCGATATACAGTATACTGGTAAACATTGAATTCCTTGCAAATGGGTTTTCATACAGCAGTGGCGTGCAGTGAGGTGGAAAGCCGAACAAGACATTTAATCATTGAATATCAACGAGCATATAAATCATGAATGTTACCTGTTTTATATGATAGGCCAAGTTACATCATCAAAAGTATGGTTTGTATCCGCTTAGTAGGATTTAATTTTACACGGCGACTACTGATCGATTCTATTTTAAAAAAATACTCACTGGTTAATAATTATTATACAATAATACTATGGTAAGTACTTTGATGATACATGATTCTTAGGTTATAATATGTGTATTGTTATTTGTCGCCCGGCATATCATTCTTAGTATCGGGAACGCAATGTTCGCAGACAAATAACACTACGCAGCTAACACCCAAGAAATCATCATCATCAAATAAAACGGCTGTTAAAACTTACGAGCACATGGTAAGTACTTATTCTTTAAATATTTTTTTACTTATAATACATAATCTACCGGGGACTGCAAATGCGTGAAAGGCTAGTAAAGAAGGCTGTGCCTGCGAATTTGGAAAGAGGATCAAAACAATGATATTTAGCTAAAAAGGGTTTCATAAAATCTTTCCTCTAGCTGTGGAAAATATAAATAAACCTATTAATTTTATTCCCTTCAAAAAAAAAATTTTTGAATTAAAACTTTATTTTATTTTTAAAACTTACCTCTGAGAATTTTCCATCAAAAGTGTTTTTAAAAAACCATAAAAAAGTGTAGAAGCGAAAAAAGTTAAGTATCCTCTTCAATAAAAACACACCGAGCGCAAATCTCTTTAACTTAATAAATATTTCAGAAATTATTTTCTCGAAGCGTGTTTAAATTTATTTTTTGCCAAGTTATGATTAATTTTTCATTTAGTACTTTCGGGTTTTTTTAGTTTGGAGTCTTCTTCGTATTTCACATTCTTTAAAATTAATATTTCCGAAGACTTTGCATTTCTTCTCGCTCAAACTCCATATCGTGTTTCGTACTTAAGGATATTAAATTTTCAAGTTTTTCATAACAGAATATTTTTGTGTAAAATGTTTACTTCTGCTATAAATCCTCTTAAAATAAATTGACTTTAAGTACTCTTGCTGCAACGTTCTAAACACTTTATTAGAAATGTTAATTATTGCTTCATAATCAAACATTTTGATGGGAAATATCCAATATATTATAATATCTTTTTGAGAAAAGACAACCGCAGGAATATAGACATATTATACATGTTTCAACTAAATAATCTAGAACTAATTGCCGTTTTATCATTTTGACTGGATTTATACTCTCTTGCCATTTTCCTCCTAGTATTATGACAAATCACAGAAATCTAGAAATAGAGTAAGTTTATTTTTTGACGAATTTTCCTTTTCTTAGTACTAACATCTTCATTTTAAAAATAAAGCCTGACACCTTTTTTCATGAATCATACAATAATTTTTTTTTTAAATAATATTATTTTAAATATGTTCCAGTGAAAATAATCCTCAAGTAAATGAAATTTCTATGATACATCTTTACGCTGAAAATAAAAACAACTTACACTACATTTATATATTAATACAAATACATATAATATAAGTCTAGTATTGATTTGCCATGAAGCGTTTTGAATATTACAGAACTAAAATTTAATATATAAATGTTTAAGTAAATAACCTTTGATCTTCAATGAGGATACCACTTTTGTTATTTAAGTTTTTTACTGGATATTCCGTGTAGATAAATATAAAACATTGCATGTTTTTATTTATTTATATTAATAAAATAAGGAAAATATAATGCATTATTATTGAGCATTTTCGGTTTTTACAAGTACCAGTTATTTACAAGATCAAATCAAAGGTTATTTCAGTAATAACATCGCTTTCAAATTTAAATTCAAACTCCAAATGGCATTAAATTGTATTTAAAAAACTTATTATGGCTATATTTGTAATCTTAATAGAATTTATTAGATTTTATCTGAATGGGCGTACATTTTAGTTGCTCCGACCAGTTTTTTTCGAATACTTATGAATATTTACTCAGAATTTATCGATAGGTCATTACATTTCTGGCTTGTGATAAATATAATGAATATACTCTCACTAATGGGCGAGAGACGCTTGACGGACGTCCATCAAGAGGCCATGAAAAAAAGGAAAAGTTACAATGATTGTTTGAATATATTTATATGGATAATATAAAAAATTCTTGCATGTACTTCAGTAATATCCACTTAAAGTTTTTTGTTGCCATGGAAGAAAAAACATTTAAATATAAATTATAATTCTCGTTTATTCACCCGTTTAATTCTAGATATGCGTATATATTATCCAATAACAACCGTGTAGTTTTTATTTTAATACTTTTTTTTAGCACATTTTTATTGGATAAGAACGTTTCGGATTATACAACGTTTTTCTAAACTAAAAAAAAATATTCATAGAAAAACATACATTAATTTTGTCTTATATTAAAAACAGCTTTAATATTATATTTACCAATTAAATAAGTTGTTGTCTTCAATATTTATATCGAGCTATTTTTTTTTAAATCAACGCATTTGGAGGGTGAGTTTAGTAAAGGCTCATAAATTCAGTTTTTAACGCTAACAAGATGCAAACGTGGATTGAGAAATTGTTTTTATAATACCGATGTTGGAAAGAATAATTGATTGATATCTAATAAAGCATTTAAAAAAACGTCTAGGTTATTTTTTCATTAAATAGTAAATATTTTAAAAAATTATCTTTTTTCACACACAAAATGGTAATCGTAAAGGTGTGAGAGTTCGAGTCCCACGTGTGTGCAAAAATAATTGAGGATTTTCCTCATTGTTTCATGCGATATTTAATATATTTAGTAAGTATATCGATATTAAATATATTTTCAACGTCGTATAATAACGTCTACTCTATTGTAAATATCAATGTTGTAGATCGAAACATAAACTAGAAACAGCCTGTTTTCTATAAAGGGTTCTACAATATTACTTGTTCTCTGCCTTCAATGAAATAAACATGAAGCATATCTAAGAATTCTCAAATACATAGGTAAGAGCATCAACCCTTAGATATTGATAGATTCATAACGACGATAGGGCATACATTATGGATCGGTTGGAAACGTCGACGTTGCATTACCTCGAAGGGGTAGGGGGTGGACTTCCTCTCCAGGGAGGCGCTGGTAGCAAACGTCTTATCTCTCACTTCCGGTACACTCCCCTGCTTCCACTCCGCCTACCTCCGTACACAGCTTGCTGCCGAATATCTTCGAGATTAGGGTTGCGTGAATTGTTTCACAAACGTAGTTAATAACTGTATATAAATAACCCAAAGATATTTCAGAAATATATAAAAATATATTATCACTGAGAACCCGTTTTCGTTTGATACACCAGACTGGTTTTCTTTTTACCAAAACATAGCATAGTAATAAATATCTGAAATTTTGTATTGAGGCGAGTCTCAGTGCGTTATATTTGCCGTAGAGTCTTTATATACATCATATATCATAAAAAAATATTGATTTGATCAAATATATTTTTTAAGATTGTATCAACTGGCGGTACATTGGAGTTAAAGTTCGCTGTATCGCAATGCGACACAGCCGCGCGCGAGCATCTCGGCTTTGATCGAATATCCTTATCAAAATGGCTTTTTTTCTAATGAGGTACTAATGCCGCCATCTGGAATCCAAGTAGACTGCCCCGGCAGCGGAATTTAAAACTCTCAGTATATTAACTTTCTATATTTCCCCAGCGGCGCACCGCCCCTCTGGCGTTTCGTCCAATTCGATTTCCAGCCCGGCCGGGGGGAGGGCCGCCCGTCTATCGGAGGCGAAAGACGACAGAAAAAGAATTTCTGATTTCTGATCTTACCCCCTCCCCTGCCTCCCCCATCGCGCGCCGCCCCTGGACGACCATTGTTCGAGGCACGTTTTAATATTGAATCGGACGAACTCCGCGAAAGGAATGGCGAGGACGCTTTTGGATTCAGAGCTGTTGTAATGTTCCTTTTTTTTTTTTTTTTTTTTTTTTTTTTTCTTCGTATTACAGCTTGTCTTTCTCTTTCGTTTGCAGTCGAAAGTTCAATACAATTTTAATATTTAAAATATAATACTACTAGTCATATACGTAATCGTTATACAGTAAAAAAATTCTGTTTAAGCCGAAATATTTAATTCACAACAGCGATCTGTTATAAAGTTTGTGTTTATTTTATAAGGTAGCGTGTATCAAATGTTTTTCATAAAATTCATTCTTACAAAGGTGTTTCAAAATGGCTCCCGCTGGGCCGTGATAAAAGGCGCCCTGTCGGGTAATATGAAGACTCATAGTTCATGCACACCCTGTAGCGGACCGCAAAATTTACATAAAAGAGACTGCCTCGAGCTTACGAAAGCTTCAAACTATATTATCGTAGAAGAATGCGATTTGTTTTTACGTATTCTTTAAAATATTATTTTACTGGAAATTGGTCCCACGGTGTTCTTTCTATGACTATTTTCTTTGCGAATTAGTTTTACTCCTTCCATTAAACTTTGAGAGCAATATCAAGATTAGAAAAAACCTTTTACCATCAACCTACAAACATAAATAACATGCATTTGTATAGACTTTTCGTGTTTTACTTCTCTAGACCTTCATCTCCTTCTTTATTAAATCGGAAGTACAAGGCATATAATTTTTAAATACGCTGTCATCTAGTTCATCTCAGGCATATAACTTTTAAAATCGTATATCATCTAATAAAATACAATTCAATTTGCTGCTATCTCATTAAACTCGATTCTATATAATGATAACATAAATTAACTTTTCATAAATTTGTCATATCGTTTCACGCATTGCATTAAAAATTGCAAAGACACATTAGAAAACGCCTCCAGTAAATTTTGTATTGTTTTGTTAGACTGAGCGCTTTCAAAGACTGAAATAGGATCTATTCACTAAAGGACCTCACCCTTTCTAATATTGTTAACGAAGGTAAATACCCAGAGCTTTCATTAAACATACAGATGAAAATAGATCTCGAGAGCAAGTAGTAGTTCTACGATGATTTATTATTTAAAGAATGCGTATACTTCAATGTTTTTACGCTTGTGCGGTTTCTTCACTTCCGTGCGATTATTTGCCAGCTCTGAGGCTTTTTCTGTTGCCAGAAAGTTAAAAAGCTCAGGTACTAAAGTAATATTCTTGTATCCGTTCTGTTTGCACACTCAGAAGTGACTGGCGAAGGGAGGCGGCTTTGAGAAAAGATTCGATCATGTGTCATTTGTGCATGGACAATATATAATTTTTAAAGCAGAAGATGATATTAGATGGCTTCGCAACTGCGTCAAACAAGTTTTTTCATTAAAAGAGCAATCAGTCTCAGAGAGCGCAATCTCGCGTGCTTTGCGAGGGATCGCGGCGCGTTCATTGTTCTCGGAGACTGAGGCTTCTCCGCCGAGCGAATCTCAAAGTTATCATTCAATTTCAAAATTAGCTCCGAGAGATGCGGGCTCGATAGCGTAATTTATTACGACCGCGAAATTACAATGACATTAAGGCCCGGAACGGCCCGGCCGGCTCGGCTCGCCCTCGGGGCCCGGCGAGCGGTCGACTTCGCGATTTGCACAAGCGCCGTATATAATTTAACGCCAAAACACGTTTCTGCTTAATGCCTCTTCCGCAACGAGACTCCTCCGGTGCCCCGCAATGACGTTTTGAATTTTAAAATTTAAATTGCGACTATCAAACTACATTTTTGAATCACGAACGGAATGCAATTTTTGTTGAAAATAAATGTCGAACGTTCGAGAACTCTCTGACATTCACACAAATGATTCAGCGCAGATGTGAGAATATCATTAAGAAGTGCGTGTATTGGCTTAATAAAAATAATAATATCCTGATCGGATTTAAATGCTAAAAGTCTAGTATTGCAAGTCACACAATATAGTACGTTGTTTCACTTATAGAATATGCTTGTTAAAAATTCTTGCTAAGTACCAGTGCTTCGTTGCTATAATTGGTAATGCACCGGCCATGTAAGCTTGGGAATGTGGGTTCAAATCCCACACAAATCACGATGAGATTTTTCTGAGAATATCTTTAATCATTATCAGTCATTAAGAAGTTGTATAGGCATCGGCGCGTAAAGCTCATAAACGTTTTTATAGTATATATAAAAAATAACTGGAAAATATATTTTACAATATTTTTTAGGGTGGGTGGGGTGTTTTTTACAACATGTGTAAAAAAAAAAACCTTCACTGCATGCATTGAGAAACTGAGTTGATATTTATCAAAAAAATAATTCCGTGCACCACTTTTACATTTGAATTGGTTGAGACCACAAAAAAATATATACACCATTGCCGCAAAACGTCTATTCGTGCCTATTCGGAAATTGCAATCTCATCGTCATTGCACAGCGGCCCGACCGCGGTGATGTTTATCCGACACACGGACAGTTAAAAGGGAGGCGGAATTTCGGATCCGCAGAGACTGTGGGAACGCGACTGCTGCATATCCCAGTACTTATTGCATATTAATAATATATTCGATCACGATTGAAACATTAAACAATCGATTCATTAGATACGAATCGAGGCGAGTAGAAAATTTAGCCACACTGCATCATTGAATTGTTTGCTTATATGCAACATTCTTTACTGAAAGTACTCGGTGGAATTCCAGTAAATTTTTTTTTTTTAAATATATGCATCGCATGTTTATTGGTAGAATGGACGTTAAAAGTTCAAGTGTGATAATACTACAAGATTAAAATTATTATAATAAAATTGGCCTCTGGTGTGAATCATTACACTAAAATATTTGAGATTTCAGTTACTGAAGAATATTGCAATATATCGATAAACACAAGAAAAAAATAAAAAAAAACAATACCTAAATTAATTTGATTCACTAGTTGATCTATGTAATTTATATATTTCAGATTATTAGCAGAAATAGTCTAACCCCCTATTTAATGTGTTATCTACACAATAAAACTTTAAACCAGCACACACAAGGCTTTAAAAAAATACAGCATTTGCTTTTTATATTGGACATGTGATGCTCATCTCCATTTTTCTCTCAAGAGAGATATTTTCAAGATCAAAGTTTAAAACTGATTCATGTTATGTTTTTTTCTCTGAAATGTCATTTTACTGCAGTATTATAAAGTATTTTTAAAGATGATACTCATATTTGCCTTTGTAGCGGAGATCTAACGTTCTATTCATTAGAATTATCTAATTATTCCGCTTTGGTGTTACTTAGTATATCAAATGCCATTAGAGTGAGAGAGAGAACGTCGGTCTATTTACATTCCCATCAAGTGTCTGGTGTCGCTATTTCCGTCCCTATCGCTCATTTTCTAATTCAGTCCGCCATTATAATTAGCCAGTATTGGCTAATAAACAGCGATGCTGGACACAATCGAATAGACGACTTCATAACATAATCGATTCGATCTAATGAAAGAATTAATGGACAAATTAATAAATTAATAAATTTAATTAAGTCATAAAGTTGCAAAACAGGCTTTCATATATTTAATATATGAAACTCAAAACCTGAAATATGTTTTAATACTGGTAAAAATATTTAATCAATGAAGTTATTTTAAGCACTTACTTTTTTATTGTAGTTCGACAATGATGGATGATATTTTGAAACGAATGTTACAAAGTTAAGACGAACGAATAGAGTTCAGAGAGATGCACACGCAAATCGAATTTCTATTGTTCGATTAATCGATCACTTGGTTCGGATAGTTATCACGAAAAAATATGTGTTAGGTGTAACTTTGTACAATAAAATAATGCAAAAATATACATTGTCACAAAAAGCGGTTCGTCAAAAATTCGTCTGCCTTATTATACATTTAGATTTTTAATAAGGTTTAGGGTTATTTATTCGATTGATCGATTGTCTCGTTAAATATTTAAATTCATGTCAATTTCGCTCATCCCATGTCAAGCGTGTAGTCTCCAGCCAATTAAGTAAGCGAATTAGTCCATACCTTTCAAAGCACAGTCGCCATTTTGGAGGAGATGTCATTGACGTCAATCCTTCGTCCATTATACCAGCAGTGCATCCTGTGCGATATCCTTTTCGAATAATCAGTATTTCACATTAAAACGTGCAAGTTATTGATAATCATAATTAAGTCAACGTTTCCGATAATCACATATTAAATATCATCTCAGTAATCATCGATTAATGCCCCCTTGAAGGACGCTGAAAAAAGTATTTGAACATTATGAAAACCGGTCTGAATTTATATAATATAATAACGCAGAAACATATCAGTTCAATAAATTTTCTGAGTCATATTTCGATGAATCATTTGATCATACTCTATTCCAAAAGACACAATGTCTCATCTTTTTGGTTTTACTTGTTCTACTAAAGCCAAATTGTTTCTATTATTTTGTATTAAAGATCTAAGGATATCCCAACAGTCAATATATCCCACACAATTAGTTGTATTTAATCTGATACTCTCAAGTGTTTTAGATGTGTTGATACTGTGTGCCAAAATCCAAAACGTCCCACCCACCTTGCTGCATGAGGTGCTTCACTCAGGAAAGGTATGCTTATCGCCGCTTGGCGCAGTATAGGAGCATAAAATTACAGAACCTGATCAATTTGATCTAGCTCGGCATCCTCCCAATTGTATGTATCAGGTCCAATGAACGTCAATAAAGGAAGCGGGTATTGGGAGAGTAATTGAGCAACGACTCGACGGTATTTTATTACAGCGTTTGCCGGTAATTTGTGGCTGGAGGCCGTCCGAGCGTCCCGAGCCGAGGGTTCGAGGTTCGGAGTCGTGGTTTTTGAAACTCGTTTAGGAGTGCGGTCGAGTGGGGTGACCAAGCGGGAAATTCACCTTAAACTCAAACTTTTTTTTAAATTGATAGATACAGCGCATGCTTAAAACTACAAAGTCCCACAAGAATAAATTCAGATTCTTGAATATCTATTTTGATTCAAATAAATACTGCACGATGTACAATCAATAGCTAAATAACTCGTCACTTTCGAGAAAATAAAAGCAAACAAGACGGATTTGATAAACTTGTTGAACAAGAGAAACGGTTGATTACAAACTAACTTTTCCAAAAAGGTACAGGTATATATATATAGGTATTAGTGACGCATGGTCACCCTGTGTCAGAATGAGAGATTGCTCGAGCATTATTACAGCTGGAACGAAATGATATAAAATATTTTATAGCTCGCCGCGGTTTCGTTTATTTTTAGTGGTTATTTTTTGAAGATTTTGGATTTGACGTAGTCACGGTGCCCAGCCGCAGTATCGCTCGCCATGCTCTTCATATTTTTATCGTCATCTTCGAGTCATTTCCAAGTGTGAGACGTTTATTACACCATCACAATAACACACCTCTAATGGAATACCCCCGATAGTAATCGCAGCACTGAGCGACGTCCCAATTCGATTAATACATTGTATGTGGAAGACGAGAAAACTCGATGATTTTGTAGTTCTTGGGTGTTAAGCTACTTGATGTTTTCTGTCCTCCGACGCTTCGATCCCGGTGCTGAGACTATTTTCAGAATTAATTTGAATAATCTACAGATGTATTTACTATTTCGTTTGATTAGCATACATCAAAATAAGCGTATCGGGAAATCGTGTTTGAGAGCAGTCATGTGCACAAACCAGTGCATTTGAGAAACGAGGTCACTCACAAGCCAAGAGCGCATTCTCTGCAATCAAACATATTCTTTGTAAGCATGATGCAAGACTAATGCAGATACACTGTGAGGCCAGATCGATTGATGCAGCGCTGATGCTGATCAATTGTCGCCTTCGAGCTAAGTATGACGATAGCTGATAAAGATAGTCCCCAAGAAGATAAGTACAGACCCACACGAAACGATGAGAAAAATCCTCGATTCGTATCCTCACGACTCTCGCCTAGCCAAATAACCTTTTGTAGATTGTAAATGTAGGTTTTAACAATGAAGTAAAAAGTCCGCTTAAAATCAGTATTACTGAGAAAAAATAAACCAACAATGGCCGGATTATCAGTCGTGATGAATCAATATTCACCGGCAGCACGTATGCGGGAAAAGCAAACAAAACTCCGCCCCCGCGAGAGTCTCCGCGGAGAAGTAGATACAAAAGGTATTAACTTGAGCATTCGAATCGTCCAAAAGGCCTGCGCCTCATTCAGGCCGGCAACAAATGCCGAGCTGCACAATCCCCGCATAGAAATCAAAAGTCCTCTTTGGACGCTGGACGTACTCTCTCTCTCGCTTCCTACTCATCACGACTGCAGCGGTCGCCACAAAAGGTCTGCCAGGCGCAGGGGCGCAGAGCATTGAGCATATTTTTTTACCTGGAACGTTTAAAATTACAGCCAGCATCCTTTACGATATAAGTTATAAAAGAAGATTATCTCTACCCTTCCATTTCACATCCTCTCGGATACTCTCATAGGCGGGAGGTTATCCAAACTTGAAATCAAAACTACGCAAGATTTTATTTTCATTTGAAAATATACGTTCTGTCTTTGTCTTTAATTTAGTAGTGCAAACAATAAGCGCGGAGGAATTTAAAGTGGCCACTGGTTGGCACCGCCTGGCAGCAGGCCCGGCATGCAATTCATTGTACAAACAGCACAATCACGCCGCTCGTGATGAAGCCGCAGCAGGCCGGCGGATGCTAATGTCACCGTCCTGGACCCTCGCCCGGAGACCAGCTCCGCCAGCGAGATTGATCCGGTCGCTGATTCGATCGAATTGGCTGTCGGGGAAAACGTTCTACTATGTACTCACTCATTCAATCGAAGCAAAACATATCGAGATTGAATATGCTGCCATAATGTATCTAACACACAAACTTGCTTTCGTATATATTCTAGATATTGAGCGAATGATATTTGAGTATACAAATTCAAAACAGGTCGTCGTATATTTTAATTACTGTTACTTTGTCGAATGATAATGACTCATTCATGAAGCAAATTTAAGATTATTGATTCACATATGAAATAGCAGACAAATCTTTGAGTGTGTTCTTTTTTTTAGATACTTATGAGATACAAATCATTATGCCTGTGTTATCTTTTCGAGTAGCGCGGCTCTGGCTCTAACTGAACAGGTGTTTTTTTTTTATAAGAGTATAAAATCAATGTACCGTGTTTCTAAATAAATATTTTACGAATACATTTAAAAGAATTTCACATAATATGCATTGAAATAAAAGCACCGTAGCGTATAGTCAGATTTATACTGTGTGTATATAAATATATTCATAATGTGGAATTGCGAAGTGAGTTTGAGCAAAGACAGACATGCGGATTCGCTTCCAGACTTTTGCTATCTGGTAACCCAAGCGAAGAGAGGACAGCAACAATGGGAGAGACACATCAGCAGCATGGAGATCAGAGGAGCTGATAGTGCGGACTATAAGCGTCTCGGAGACGCAGCCACACTGGCGGAAGAGATGCTGATCTTTATATACGAGAGACAGTGCCGAGTCGGTAGCTCATTCTTTGAATAACTTAATTATTGATCCGTATCTGTGGAAAGACGCCACTCATTCATTTAAAAGTTAAATTATATTTAAAATTATATAAGAAATTACACTGAGAAATAAACTAAACAATTTGGAAATGCCTATAAACAACATTTATAATAATTGGTGGTTATAAGCGGAAGAAGCAGATAAATAACTATTAAAAATAAATTATTTGATGTATTTCAAAATCACAGAAAATTGTTTTAGAAAGAGTATTTTCTTAAGGAAAAAAAAACTTATGGTTAGCAATAAGTTTTTTTTTTCTTTGAACTCTGATTATTTTTATTATTCTTAGAGAAATTGAAATTATTTTATAACATTTTCGTTGTGATTTTTCCGCGTTTAAAGCATTCTTATTTATCGATTAGAGCATCTGCTTACCGGTCATGAAGTCCAGACTCGAGTCTGAACTAGATAAATTTGAGGTAATCGATTCAGGGATGCTTTGAGAATATGTGAGTTGTCTATAGGTTGGGTTCAAACCCACGCTTCCACTGTAACTGAGCGTGATTTTGTAACATTGTATGCATGTGTGGATATGTGAATGAAAATCTTCAAGTTGCAAGCATTATTCTCTATTCATAAAATACGAATACAGTTCTCGTTTATGATCAATCAACTAAAAACTTATCGAAACATTCAATAGTAAACAAAATGTTTTGAAACAGGCTGGCTGAAAACACTCAGCCCGACTAGCGGCGTATATTTTTAGATCGCTGTATCTTAAAAACTGTTTTGTAAAGGCCGTAAAGAGCATTTCCATCGTCAAACATTTACCGTGAAACATCCGCAACGTCGTTAGTAAACACAGGCCGAAGACCATTATTCTGTGTATGCATACAATTTGAAATGAGCTGAAAGTAAACCATACAAGACCGGTGTTCTGAGCGCTATGTGTTGTGTAACCAACATCAGGACGGCGGTGTTTTTTCTTTTAATAATGGAAAAATTTATTCTGAACCGACAGGGCTAACGGCAGCCAAAAACAATTATAATTTCATAATAGGGCAACCTCCTAATTCTGCCCGAAACTCAGATTTGATTTATATTCAACGATTGTTTGCATTGAATTTGATAAGTACATATACAATATTAGTATAATCAATTCACACATCAAATTATCGAAAATCATTTATTTATTTTGGTGAGATTCAAAGCCTCATCTCTAAGCTAATTGCGGCCTGCTGCTCTCTTCCGTGTAAAAATGTGAAAATCTACGCAATTTTTACAATTATAGCAAATCAGGAAGACGTAGTAGCTTTGCGGTTAAATAATTATGAAAATCAACTTTCATTTTCACCCGGGTCAAAAGCGATCTAAGAGTGGCCGACCGCGGCCAGTGCTTTGGACAGCCCTGGTGTATTGTACGAACATCTGCCGATAGTTTTATCGTCTATCGACGACGTCGTATCCGGCGATGCTTTTAAGTCAACATTTGGGCAAATATTTGATATGGCGACACAAGAGTAGGCTTATTTCAGGCACCCTGGTAACAGATGGTTCTCATTGTCGCCTGGCCCGGAGGTGGAGCTCTTCTCTAGCTTAGTGAGGAGCGAACACCCGGGAAGTCGTATTTACAGACTTCTTTAAAGTTATGTGCAATACTCTTTTTTAAGCTCATTGATATATATATTTATATTCTATTATTTTCACAAGCCACACGGTTTATCCTGTGGATCCAATCCTGGACAAATTGTATTTAAGTTAAATAAAAATTCGTTCCGACCGACCGAACAACAAGCTCATGGCGTCCACTTATTTTTCAGATTACGTTTGGTTGTCGGTTGACGTATAGGAAGCATTAATTTATTGTATTTGGTTCAGATAGAAATTAATTAAGATATACGGAACGGATATAATACGATGAAAATAATATCAAAAAATATTTACATAAAATGTTTTGATAGCACGTGTTTATTTAGTTTAAAGCTTTTAAATAACTCATTGTTCTTGTTTAGTTACAAGGCGATAGAAAGTGAAAGGATTAAGTTACCAAGTCGTTATAGGAGGTGTGGGTTCAAATACCACCTGTAAAGTTTATTTCTCGTAGTATGACACATGCATCATTAGCACACTCTCGTGTTACAAAACTGATAAAACCAGTAGTCAAATTCAATATTTTTTTATAAACAAATATAGAAATGGTGTCGATTTTCCTCATTTCAAATCGTTAAAATATAGCAAACATTTTAAAATTACCATAAAATTCAGGTCGCTGTTGGATTTCCCGATACGTCTTTTGAAATCGATACCATTATCGATAATGCTCGCATAAGGCATTAAAAAAAGCTGTTTGTTAAAATGCCAGCAGTGCAGTTGTTTGAAATTGTTCAGAGCTACGTTTTATTGCTTCCGTTACGTGATTGCGCATTTTCTCTAATTGCGTATACGTTTACAAATATTTCGAATTGTCTTCATTGGAGCATGACAGATTTGTGTATGGATTCACTTCCTCATTTACAAAATCCAATTATCAATAATTTCACATGCCGCAAGGCAACCGTCTTTGACTTCGTCCATCGTTTCACACTGTTCAATTTCTAGCCATAGCTATATATTTTCCGTTGCACGTACAAGCGTTGGATATATTTACTTTGTTCGTTTTTAGGTTCAACGTACACGCATAGTTTCTTTGATATAAATTCAGACCTCTAGCTTACTTATCCCAAGAGATCTGCTACTCTTTAAATACCTTTGGGAATATCAACATGCTAACTTTATATCACAGGTCGAACATGATGTTTTGAAAGCATTTTCTTTTGAAGCACTCACGGTAGTTTTAGAAATGTTTGGATACAAGGAAAGAATAATGTATTACTTTGTTAGGTATAATTAAGGTTGTACACATAGTAAACAGACGCTGTATATATACTATATATCCATGAAACTTTTAAGATAGCAAATAGAATTCATGTTTTTCATTTAGTTTTTAAAGGTTATAGTTTCCAAAGTTTTGACAGTTATTATATAGGTAATGTATAGTTATTATAAAAGGTAAAGTCAGAGATTTCACAAATCTGTAGGTCGCAATGCCAGTGAAATGTAAATATTATACAATTGATTTACCAAATCTAACTACACTAGAATGAACGTCGTCATAGAATAATAAAAAAAACTAGTTTTATTAAAGACTCCTTGTAAAAATTTCACTTGGAACATATCAAACCTAAATAATAAATATCAAAAATAATATTTGCTTTTTGGTTTTTATGTGCTGCCTTCGTGTTTTTTATATTAAAATACATACAATTCTAGAAAAAACTAATTAATAACACGACTTTGTAGAAAAACAAATAAATAATCAAGCTGTAAGAAACCACCTGAGACAATCGGAAGTGTGTCTAGCTCAATGTATGCAAGGAAATCTCAGAAACCTACGTCATAGAAGTCTTTTTTTGAAGATACACTATGATTTAACATAATCATAAATAAAAATAAATTGCTTCACAAGGATTCAAACTCGTGACCCCACGATCTGCAAACAAGCGCTCTAACGAGGTAGCTTGAGACCTTTAATCATCATTTACCATACATAGATTGTTCGACGTAATATAGCCTTCACAGCTTAAGCCTACCATATCATATTTCAACATCTAGTCTTTAATAAAGTCAATCCGAAAACATTGAAAAGGAAATCTCTTCTATCTTTCATTCTCACACACAAACCTATCAAATTCCACTTCAAATATTTATTTATATTATAGAAATATATCTGCTTTATTCCAAATTTTGTTTTTAATTTCTTGCATAAGACCATTGAAGCGAAACACATCACCGTGTAAGTAAAATGATTGATGATTGGGTATGATTGATGCTACGAAATTTCTATGGTCGAATCATTTGATGTTGATGTATTACAATATGGATTATCATCATCATCGGCAACTAAATTTAAATTTAAGGAGATCCTACTAGATTAAGTACATGCGTAAATATAAATATACTTATTCATAACAGACTGGCTTAATTTATGACTGTCCAGATTTGAACAGCCTAATGGCTAAAATACAATAATAATTTTTATTTGTTTGCTTGCCTTTTGATCTGAAGAATTCTTTAAATATATCGTTATCTCTTGTATATTTAAAAACCAATTATTATTATATAATTTTTTAAAAAGTGTGTTTCTATCATCAGGTTGGTGGCGATTTATTATTGTGCATGACCACGCATTAGGTTGGTGTTTTTATTTTTAAAGTATATTTGATAAATGGATTCAAACATACTTTAAATAAAATTACTTAAAAGGATAAACTTTGAGCTTATAAATTCAAACAATGTGTGTTTCATGGTCCTCTCATCTGCGTCAAACATTATTGTTAACTGAATAGATGTAGTAAACAAGAATGGTAAATAGAAAAATCAATGTATTCCCCAGGCAGGTTCAACACCAACTTCTTCAGAAATAACCCTAAAATTCTGAAATTGTTTGATCAATTTGTACTTGAATATTGCTTTTTCTTATTTAAATGTTCATGTTTTGTATTATTATTATTTCATCGGGTATCAAATGTTAGTGAGGTGCGATCTAATATACAGTGAAGCTTTGCTTGCCAAAAAAAATCTTTTGAGTCATTTCAACTTCTTTGAAAATTAATCATTATCAATATCAAATAATATAAAACAAATAATCTGAATATAAAGATAATACGTCATAAAATGAGTTAAAACCATCTTTTTTAGAAAACCATTTAAAGTGCTTCCACTTCTTTTTAACATAATATAAAGTCATTTATATACTATATAAAGAAATTCATATATTTTATTATTTTGATTATTTTTTTATCAAACTATAATGTTTATAATATTTGCTTATTTTAAATCAACAAAAATATTGTGTGAACAATTTATCATAAAGTACTTTTATGTTTACAGAGAATCGTACACGTTTGCTGGTTATCAGATCTGGCTTTGATGTATCAGTTAAACATTTAACATATAACGATTTAAATTCTTCCTTAGTTACTGAGCCACAATTACTCAGTGAGAAAATAATAATAGACGATTATGTTCGTCATCGACAGTGTGAATCAGTTTCTCAAATTATTTATTTTATTTAAACAACATGGACCATCTAGTTGTTTGAATAGCAAATCAAAAAATCGTACGTGATTTAATTTGATTGAATAAAACTGCGTGCTCATATATTTATTTATTTTTGCTTGTGCAAACTCCAAGTCATCGATGTTTATTGTGAAAAAAATAAACAGAAAGAAAATAGTAAAGAATAAAATATAAAGATTTCTTTATTTTTGTATGACAAATATAAATTTTCATCACGTTAAGGCGAAGTTGTTCAGTTCCTTGTATTTGGACAACCTCATTGTCAAACGCTGATGTATAAGAAAAAAACAAATAAAAACAATAGATTGACAAATTTACTTTTCTCAATGACGTCACAGCTACCAGGAAAATCCTACATAAAAATATAACAACAGAAATTTTACTCAATTCTCTGAAAATTCGCAAGCATTGTGAAATGCTGAATCAAAGTAATAAACCTTTTATGGAAAATTATTTAAAATTTAGTTTTTTTATGGGTTTTGCTACCGATTAAAATATACTGTTTACATCCGTTTTGTAGCCAAGTGGTTAGCAAATTTGCTTATCAGCCATTGAAGTGGTATATGGATGATTTAAGATAATTCGATTAATCGATAAAGTATTTGCTCTCGGTGAATAATATAGTATAATTTTTATTTAAAAATCGTTAGTTCCGCAAATTTTCATAATAAAAATATATAATATTTATATTTCATATTTCTGGACACATATCATAAGCATAATCACAAATAACTGCATGGATACATAAAATAAATGTAATGCCGGGATCTTTGATGTAATGCTAAACGTCCTGGGTTTCCGGTAAGGATAAATAAAGATTAGCGACCGTCGACCACAGCTTTGAGATATTTGTATTAAAACAGCGTGGTTGCTGACTAATATAAAGATAATAAAAATACATCATGGTAATTTCGACGTATAGTTATAAAAATTAGTGCGTATAGATGGTGGGGCTCGAATAAAAATTTAAAAACGAACATTTTTATTGCGGAGAGCGCCTTTCGGCTTGATGATATCATAAAGCCAGTCGTAAATGAGTGCCGATTCCATATTAACGATCAGAGTTTTACGGTCCAAGGAAAAGGTTTAGAAGGACGCACGTCATAAAGGAGTTTTTAAGACAGAAAGAAGCGAGGACCGTGGAAATTTGGTTGAAAGTGCCTATTAAGAGGACGTTTGATGGAGAAGTAAAAATACTATTGCTCGTGGAAAATTGATAATTTTTTCTGTCAGATTTGAATTTTTATTTTTCCGATGTAAAGAGTTATTCATATTATTTTTTTGCGAATAAAAACGACAGTAGCCTATAGGAGACCAAATATAGTGCGTAAATTTCCTATAATACTTATTTCCTAATGCCTTGTTGAATACAATATATTCTTGTTGAGAGACAAGGCATTTGATGGGTGTAGATCCATTTTTTATTAATGATATGGGTAACTTTTTATACTTTCTTCACATTGAGTTTATTATAGTTTTAGCATGACTCGGTCAAAACTTGTCATACTAAAACTATAATAAACACAAAGTGAAGAAAGTATAAAAAGTTACCCATATCATTAATAAAGAATTGAATATAAACACCTCTCTTTGCTCAGCAATATTTATATCTATATTGAGTCATTTTTAAGTATTGGAATCAACGTATTTTATTTAACGTAATTAATTTTTAATCAATTCGAAATATCTTGTGACTTTGTTTAATTTTAATCCTCTACTTGTAATTTTTTTCACTGTGGCGTGCGTGAATTTTTCGAATTGGAGCATGTCGCAAGCACAATAATTCCGTATGGCTAAAAATGCGCATCGATCAAATATTGAATAACCATGGCATTACACATTTTTTTCAACACTTCCTTCCCGCAAGCACGAACGCATTAATAACCCATAAAACCGATATCGGCCATCGGGCGCACTGTGCACTTAGCGGGGAGCGTCTCAGCGCCACTCGAGGACATTCGGGGCGTAATGGCCGACGGTGAATTCCGCTTTATGCACATTGTCTCAAAATAATATGACACTTGGCAAGGGCGATAGCGGCGGCCGCCATTTTGGATAATGGCCGCCGCTCGCCATCAATTGTTTCAGGCCGCCGGGCGCGCGCGGCTCCCGAGATTGCTTTGGAGTTTTGAGCGTTCCGGATATTGGCGCCGGAGAGTGATGTGTGCGGAAGTTCACATGAAATTATTTTTATTGTACAGATTATTTGATTTTTATGACTTCTATTCTGATACTTTGGAAATCGCAAGTCGTCATTTTAAAACTGTACAAGTTTATATTATGTATTAAAAAGTTTTCCCCAAGCGTGCTGTACTTACTTTCAGAATGACTTTTTTAAAGTTATTAGTTTCACTTGGTTAAAAATAAATATGTACTTAAGATAACATTAACATAAAGCCATTCCAAATGGCTTTTGATTTTTTCATATATTTTTATTCAAACAGGAGAAAATCGTGACGTCATATTGTCACACAATCTTTAAAAATGCCTTTTAGCCGTTTCAAGAGTTTTAATAACTTACAATTTGTGTTTAAACCGTTCAATTTGTATATTAATACACAATAATGCATATAAATTGAGTCACTGGTTGTCGTTACCGAGTAAACGTATCATTAATGACGTAATATAAAAATACCATTTAGCCGTTTAAAGTGTTTGATATAATATATAGTCGCAATTTATATTTTGCTTTTCAGTTTGTTACTTCCCTGCAAATATTTTTGTATCTCTTTCAAGTGGTTTAATTACAAACAGTATTTTTTTAGAATAATTTAAAAAACAGGTGTGTCATATTGATACCATATCTTCCTATAGCGAGTCGTTTTATATTTTTTCTTGTATTGAATTTTTGAGAAATAATCTTCAAGTACTTTAATCGTCTGAGTAAATATCGACGTGTGTATTTACGAGCGACACTTAAGCCGATTAACGATCCAACGACCTTTAAAAAATCTTTAAGCCAACCAAAGTAAATACATATGAATAAATCAATATAGACAGATTATTAAAAACTTTACTTTCTAGGTACAGAATATACAGTTGGCACAATAAATATAATAATTAAAAAAAAAAACCATATTGGACCAAGTATCAGAACTAAATTTTAGAATTTTAAAGAATTATTGAGGACCTGGAGACGCGCTATATTATTTTTAAAAAAAAACCATGAACAGAAAAACAATTTTTTTTCGAAAGAAAGATAATTTAATGGTCAGTACTTGTTGTACAGTTTCTAACTGATTTTTGTCACTAAAGTTGTATAAATATAAAATTACGTTTATGTCCGGCTATAAGCCGGTTACACACGCAACGACACAACTTACAACCGATCTGCATCAGTCAATGGCGAATCTTATATTTTGGGTGTTTTTTTATGGTGACTGAGTAAACTATCGGCTAACTGCATAACTCCAAATATGATACTGCTCCTGTTTAGTCACTGTTCGGTTGTCGGTTGTGTCGCAGCGTGTGTAGGCAACTTATCATTTTGACTGCACAATATAAAGCGCAGCTGTGCTCGAAACAAAGTGTTTCATTCAAACGTACAAGAGCGATGCATTTATCGCATTGCTCGAGCGACTCTTACCACCCCATTTTACGATGAAAGTAAAAAACCTTCGACTGCGGGTAAAATGTAAAGACATCGGAGATTGCGGAGCAGCCGGGGGTCTGCGGTGTGTGCAAGTAATTATACGGGACATCATTAAAAACACATCAATAGCCAACAATAACGAAACATTAGTCTTTTTGTGCGCGCCAGGAAAAAAGCTTTGATGTTCTTTTGTGATACTTGACGCTGTCTGGCGGGCGCGTCAGCAACATCAAGCCAAATGAAGGGAATTACTTTAATGCCAGACCGCTGCGAACCTGCAACTGTGGTTCGCCTAGAATTAATATTAAACTAACCTCACTTATTATTAAAAAAAAAAAAAAACAAACAAATAAATAAAACATTCAATTTTTACGAATGTAAAGGTTATTCTTGTGACTTGTTTGCCACAAGAAATATTATAAACTGAGTATGTGAATATTGCTCGGTCATAGTCACTTGGCCTCACGACCAATCTTAATATTAAAATGCCTAAAATATGGTTGTCCAAAATAGGTTACATATATATTATACAATGTACAGTTGAGTACATCATATTAAACAACGCTAATAAAACATAAAGAAAACTACAAACTTAACAGCAGTTAAGTTTTTAGTTTTCTTACTTTGACGATATTAAAAAAATTGTAATTTCAAATTTTTCCAACATGCTGCAGAGAAGTTAAATTTTTTTCTTTATCGTACGATGTAAGCACAAAAAAACTTTGACACTCTTAAGGGCTGTTTCTCCGACCATTAGGGCTGTAAGTGACGTACAAACTCCTGGGGTGAGAAACTACCCTTGCCTCGTTGTATCTTCGCACTATCTAGGAATTTTGACGCCCAAAATGAAGAGGGATTTTTTGTACGTTTGATTAAAAGTTTTTCATAGAATACAAGCTTAAAGCGATGTACTCACAACTGTTTTGAAGGCAATTAAAATTGATAATCTATTTCAATTTTATCATGTCGATATCTGATTACCTGCGTTTAGATGCCTATAATTAGTAAATCGAGAAAGCTTTCATCAATGTGTATATCGTGTCTGCAATCGGAATGCAGTGTGTTGATTCTGATCGAGAAAAATAAACGCGAATATAATGCAAAATCGTGACGGAATTTTTAAACTTATAGCGATTGTTTTCTAGTACGGCAACAAAGAAAAAGTGAATATCCACTAAAGGGCGAAACGCTGGCTCCAAGTCGCCATTAAAAGCTAAAATGAAAATAAACACTCTCCTCACGACTTGCAAACAGCGAGGTATTTAGCGTCGCTTGTGCGGGGAGGCCGCTCGCTGTCATTAGAGGGTATTGATTCGTCCCTCTCAGTGTTCGGCTGAAATTTGTTTTCGACAAAAAGAAAAGTGCTGAAAGCTGAAAGGCTCGACTCCGGTTGCGTTAATTGAGTTTCCCGGCGATCGGTGAGTCGCCATCTGGAGGAAGCGAATCGCCGTGTCCCTCGGAGATGAAAAAAATGATGCCCGATGGTTGAGTGCGAGAAATAGGCTGGTATATGACTTTTTTTGTTTTTGTGTGAAAGATTTTTCTTATATACACCTAAGATGTATATGAGAAAAGTCTTTACTAAAAAATATTAGCCAAATATTTAAATAGTAAGATATTACATAAAATAAATATTCAAACCCGCTTTGTAACAATAAAAAATAACTGACTTTAAAACGTTGTACTTTAGTGTTTTGCACTCGCTTTGCAGTATGAAGTCAGTCCAATTATATTTTCTTATTATAACTGAGACATAAAATAAAAGTTATTTGCTGGAGGACTTAAGAATCTAATGGAAATTTTATTTTTGCATTTGCCTGTTTTCATTCTTTAATTAACTATTTTCTTTTCTATTGCCAAACAAACACTTTTCTATTCATCACATTTTCACATTTTTAAAACCTCATGTTAACGCGTATTATAACATAGATTTAAGTTTGAAAATGTAATATAATATTATAGATTTAATATATGACCTGAATATAATTACGACCACATCAAAGTAATTTAACAATCCTCTCAGCAACGGACTCAAATTTTGACAAACCAACACAAAAGTGCAGACAATCCAACGTGGCGACGTTGACTAATACACGGTTTCAGCCTGAAACGGTACTCATTCAAAAGTCAGGCATTTACGTGAGCACGACTAAATTATCGACGCCATTTTGTCACTTAAAATTCTTCTCGAGTGACGCCTCGTCTCCGTGTTAATATTATATACGAAAGTTCAAGGAAGGAGAGAGATAGCGACGGACGTCGCCGCTCCACCCGCGGAATATTAATACCGGGCCTCACTCACTTCAAAAGATAATAATATTATAAATGGCCCAAGGTATTTTTTTTTAATATGTGATCAGTATGGATTATAATAAATTTCCATTACACTAAAGATTTACCATTTCGAGACGGAGCGAGCGGCATATTTTTAAGCGAGACAGATTTTGATATTTTAAACGCTTTTGAACGCAAGTAAAATAATGGTTCAATATATTTTTTTTTGAGCGAGAGCTTATTTGTATGAGGAGAAAGCAAGCAGTTGGAAGCGTTTGAAAACGATTTTATGCTCTATCTACAGGTGAATGCAATTAGTTTCACGTCTGTTTATCACAGGACACAGGTGCACCCAGGTGCCCTTTTCTACATGACCTGCACTCGACCTTGCTCATTAGTGAATCTGGAGAAAAACCATGGTTGTGGACACTGCCAACTCGACCAGTGTAAACCGGGCCCCATTGTTCATTCAGGACATACAATTTATTTAATTATTCCTTTACTCAATGACCTTCGTTGGAAATTGTCTTCGTCTTGAAATTATCTTGTCTGCCTTGTTTTTATACAAATTAATTAAGAATACAACAGTTTTTTCTGCTTATTGAGTGCTCCAATCATTGCGAAAATTGAGAAATTATATTGAACATTGAACATTGAGCGTTCATCCGAAAACCGTTGAATTCCGAGTAAAAGGAATTGTTTTGAAATTAACACATAAAAATTTATTGTAAATTGTAAGCGATCATTTTAAATTAAATTTGAATTGGTGATCATTAAATTATACAATCACGTTTTTTTATATAATACAATAAAAAAACAGTTATTTTAAATACGTTATGTTTAAATTAAAAGTATTGAATCATGACTGCTATAAACACCATTAAACAAATTTAAAAAATTATTAATAAATACCAAACATCCATACTTTTTTAACTTAAGAGCATTGCTCTTTTCGGAGATAAAATATTTTAAACAACTTTATGGTATTGTAGTAAAAATGTTCTATAAATTATTTTTAAGCCTTAAATTGTGTTTTGTAATATTTTTGAACATACATTATATTTGTCACATGCAACGATTTAGAAGAAAAAAAAAATTTGATTTCATGTGATTTTATTAAACCAATATTTTCCTCCAAACGAATTGAAAGAACCATTCAATGTTTTTATTCAAAAGCTCACATTGTGCGATTTTAAATATCACACTAAACCGAACACAAACATTTGAGCTTGATAAATTTTTATAATGAATACTGCAAAAACTGTAAATTAGCATATTTCCAATTTAAAACGCACGGCAAAGCGCTCATTCAGAGCTACAGCGTTTTTCGTCGCGGGCGTCGTCACCGGGTACATGCATGACCCAGCGAGATCGTTCTGCAAACGGCCCTGGCGACGTAAATCACATTATATACGGGGCGAAAAACCCGGCAACTGCGCTACCTACGGGCACCGGCCTGGCTATAAATAAAATTTAAAATACGTCGGTTTATCTCACTTGATTTACGGGCCACGGGTTATTTATAGATTTTCAATACGACATGGGTATTAAGTATTATACACTGTACATTTTCGGCATGGAGCGATAACCAAAGCGCCCCCGCTTGAAATCCGTCACGCAATGCATCATTTTGGCAACGGCGTGCAGTTCGCGTATGCGCTGCGTATTCTGTGTATTATGTGTTTTTTCACGCATTGTGAAATTTGCGTCATTATGTTGATAATACAGCAAACATTACATTAAGAAAGTGTAGGCAAAACTACGTTTTCATTTGAAATGTGAGAAAGTTTTTATATTCTTTTAATAAAAAAATACAGTCGACTATATTCTTTTTAATTTCCTTTTAGTTAATTTACAAAAGTAATGCTTACAATACGGTATGAGATTATCCCCTAATCCAGAGCGCAGGTCGTGGGGCTTACAAGGTGTGGCGTACATGTATTTTTCTATTTTCGTAAAATATGTATAAAAACCCTATTATATTTACTTAATCAATTTATACGCGATGCAACTTATCTGCGACTGGTATGCAATTAACTAATGGCGTCCTCTAAATTAGAGTGTTTTTGTAGTTTTGTCTGAATAAACAACGCAAAAGAAGTCGATATTGCCGAGCTATCGTTCGATTGTCGATTATAAATTTTAATATCGTGAATTGCTTAGGAGGTTGCATTTTTATTACTTATAAATTAATAAGAAATAAAAATTAATTGATACACGATTGAGAAAGTGGTTTATTTATTTAATACTATATAGGATCATTTTAAGTGTTAACCAGCTATGTTCGTGTGACGAATGTCACCCGATTCGATTCGCTCGATCTACAATATCGTTATACACTTGTCAGGGTTAATTGAAACTATATAAAAAAACTAATAATAAATTAATCACTTCGTGTTATTTATTTAATGTTCAATATATCCATATTTATGACACAATAATTGATTTATCAATACAGCAAAATATAAACATAAAATAAAAGACGACATAATTCAAAAGCTGTACGGGTATTATTGCCAGTTCTTTGTATTTTTAATAAAGAATAATCATAAATATTCTTTGTATTGCATTTTTGTTTAATCTAAAATTGGTCGCAAATACAAAAAAATTCCCCAAACTGTATTTTCTTTATTTATTAAAAAATAACAAAGAAATATTTCTTGGGAGAATTCGTCATAATAAGATGTATCAGATATATAATACAACCGCCTGTTTTGTATACACGTGTCTCAAAAACCTCGTATTTCGACAAAAAGAGTATAACTTTTAAAATTTAAAAATACGTATTTTTTCAAACAAGCTTAACGTAGACTCATAATAGGGATTAACCGCAAATCGTGTCAAGTTTTGTAGCCGCTTCGAGAATATATCCAGTTTCTCTTTTTGATGATACCATGCTTTTGAATGCTCACAAATCTAATTAATAAATTACATTAACTTTTAGATCTAACGGCATTAAATGCAGCCATGGCATGCCTCAATTAGCATGACAAAAAATATTAATCTCGCGACCACAAAAGGAGTCGTCGAGCACGCCAAGTCGGGTATCGGTCGCCGGTCGCCGGTTACCGGTTACCGGTTGGAGCACTCTTCCGCTCCCAGCGAGCCACATCCGCAGCCGGTCTGATAAGCTTCCCATGGTAATTACTATCGGACGGCGGTGCCAACACTCGGGCGTCCGGTCCATTGTGAGAGCACGCCAGGATCCGACGATAAGAGATGACAGCCCGGGCGGCAAGGGTTATTCAACTGATGCTGTGTGGTATTGACTATGCGTGCGGATAATACACTCAAAGGTTCAGTGGTTCGTGTCTGAGGTGCAATCCCATTCGTTGAAAGGCAATTACGCTGTATGTACAATAATCAATTCACATATTTTTTTTCTAAACACTTGTGGGAATGGTTTCAGTGGATGCCTCGATACCACCTTAGTTATTCTCATAGTTTCATGTGTGAATCAATTACCTAAAAACAAATTTCAATTACAAAAGACCTATATTATTGATTTTGTGAAGACCGTCTCACGGGAAGTACGACTTTGTCTATGCAGGTTTTTTATTGATTGATAATGATTAAGTACATTTTTTCAAAATTGAAAAATGATTAAATAAACTCCCAGAAAAATATCATCGTTATTTGTGTGGGATTCGAACCCACATCCCCAAGCTTACATGGCCGGTGTATTACCAATTATACCAACGAATCACCAGATACTTGGCAAGAATTTTTAACAATCATATCCTATAAGTGAAACAATTTAAAGTCTATTTAATTGAGCCAATTCAAAAATAACAATAACCAGATCGGATTTAAATCCTTCACTCAATACATTGGGTTAAAAGTCTAGTACTGCAAGTCACACAATATTCAATTGGCATAATAAGTACGTTGTTTCACTTATACTATGATTGTTAAAAATTCTTGCCAAGTACCTAGTGATTCGTTGGTATAATTGGTAATACACCGCCCATGTACGCTTGGGGATGTGGGTTCTCGAATCCCACACAAATCACGATGATATTTTTCTGAGTTTATTTAATAATTTTTCAGTATTTGAAAAACTGTACTTAATAATTATCAATCTACAAAATACCTGTTTAATTAAATGAATCATAAGTGCAATCACTGTTGTTACAAAACGCGAGTGATTTTTTTCACAACACAAATATTTGGCATTGATTTCGAACGGTCCTGAATTTTGTTTTTATTAAAAAATGGACCTGTTTTGGTTATCAAAGCGCAAAGTATTTGATTTGTATATTATACATATAAAGATAGCACTTAAAAGCTTTGTTTTTTTTACATATAATTAATGCAAAAGGGTGTTTGAGATAACTGGTATTTTTTTGAATGCGTGAGTTCTTTAGCGGACTTTGGGAATTTTTGTTAACTTTCAACAATGTCTCAGTTATAAATATAATTTGTATCTCAAATTGATTGGTTTTATTAAATTTGAATAATAAAGCAATGCAATACACATACGCCCACAATTAACACTTTTATTTCAATTAATAGTCTTGATGATAGCGGTCATTTAAATTCAAACCTCAATTGATAGTGTAGAGGGGTCCTCGGATTCTTCTACGCCGCAGTTTTATATTCAAAGGAAGTTATATTCGACAATTCTTTCCTTACACAGCTCTGGCATTTAGTTTTGATAATTCTTATTGCAGAGCCCTCATCTCTTCCAGGTACTTCCAGAACACATCATTCCAAGTACACTTAGAGTACAGAATAGCAGTCATGCACAACCAACAGAAGCGGGAAGGTACGAGGAGTACAAGTTTGATATTATATTTTATTAAATTGTCATTTCGTTGGGAATACAATCGGGCTTGTTCTGCCATCCAAACCAACGCACTCCACTGAATATTATACAGTCTCATATTTTATGCAGATAACAAACAAGCGCTGTTTTATAAATTGTGTGATTAAATATTATAAATTATTCAGTTGAAATAGTTATTGGTACGTAATTTATCAGTGCCATAAATAACCGTAGGAACACGTCAGTGTTTGAAATATGCGCCGGTGTGTATTATCACTGGTAATTATTCAAACATGGACATAGAGACAACTGGCATTCCTCTTTGTGTATATTTACACGCTGGGCTTATACTTGACAGACCTGCCGCGACAGTTCACCTGTCGGACAGAGATAACCTCTCGTAGATAGCAAAAAAATATGATATCTGTAGTATAACTACCCCCTGCTCTGGGCACTTGGTATAGAATCCACACCCCGTATTAAGTTCTAGTGTATATTGTTGTCTTTTCAGCGGTTATGACTAAAATTTAAAATGACTTCTAGAGAATTGCGTTCATGTGCAGTATTGTTCTTTTACTTTTTTTAGAATAAGCCTGTTGAAAGTAATACACAAGATATCAACATATGCACCATACAATCGTGAAGATTTACTAGAATAATGAACTGTGTATCGTAGATTTATCATCGTGGATCCACTAAGAAAACCATGCACAGACAAATATTTGTTCAGTTGTATGGTCATCGAAGTCTTCTTAAAAGAGTCACCCGAAGAAGTAGATGCAATATATTATACACTTGGGTGTTTCATCTCTCGTAGATATTTTTGGAATACATAAAAATATGATGTAATACGTCATATGCGACCTACATATTCCACTGAGCTTAATGGAAGCCACCAGTGAATCTTATCTAAAAACACACTCATAAACATTGCGTAGTGTTGCCTTATTAGACTTATGGTCTACATGTCGACACGAAGATTGATTTTCATAAAGTATCTATAAAATTATAGAAACTTACTTCTAAAGCAAAATATTGCATTAAATATCTACGAATATATAAAGCAATATCAATATGTAATCATAAAAAGTTATGATATCAATGATTACTTGGGGAAAGTAAAATAAATTATTTTCGCTCCGCAGATAAATATGCCCGATCCCAGATTAGCAAAACACGCCTTCAAAATTATGAGTTCGGATAATCGGATAACACATGCTTAGATTGGCGGCACTTCCTTTTTGGTTACAGTAAATCTGTAGCCCTTAAAAAAACTGCGAATCCTTGGAAGAAGAAAATCACTTTTTCCCAACGCCACTATACTCAACAAATGGCTTTGACATTACGAATATTTTTGTCTGTGAGCTAAGGGCCTGAACGGCGAAAGCGCTCACAACCGTAATCGTAGATCGTAATCTCCTTGCCATTTGGGTATTCATCCTCGTTGTTTAAATATGGAGTACTAAAAATTAAGCCAGCCTGTCGTGAATAGCCTCGCTCATTTACATACATGAAACGGTTGTTTTCCAGACTGAGTTGCGCCGGATATGGGTTTCGCCGTTAGACAATAACACGCGAAGATATTATTCTGATAGCTATGCAAATACATTCAATAAATATTTACAAAAAATACCAACATACGGGTAACAATACCTGAAATGCGACGTTTGTGTTTTATAAATTAAAATTCCCTATATGGGAGTGTTGCTATGTAAAAAAATATATAAATATATTACCTTTCATCGTACAATAATATTTGAGGTGTTCGTGATATTTTTTTGTTGATACATGTCAAGTAAAGTTCTGGTTATTGATTTGTTTATTTGACTTTTTAACTTACGAGTAGATATTTGTTATAAAAATTAATAACACTCACATTGTAACCTCTTAATGCTTATGATTTTTTTTATATTTCCCAAAAATTTTAAAGTCTTTCGAATTCATGGTGTTAAATTACAAACTCTAAGAAATTACTTAATCGCCACACAAAAGGCTTTGCAGAAAAGTATTTGAATGCTTTTATTACGTGTAATTTATTTTATTATAAAAATAATTTTAATCAAAGATTTTCAACGTTATTTTAAAATTTACATAATTATCTTTATTCTACAAGCAGGAAATATACCATCTCAATATATTTAGCAAAAAAATGAAAACAGAAAAGCAATCAAAGGGAATTGTGGCAGAGTCCGATTTTTTTTATATTTCAGGATACATAATATTATAAATTATACGAGAAAAGCATAATATTTGTGTCTTAATAAAATGCTGAAATTGCTTATAAACTTTAAAAAACAAAGTGTCAAAATATAATAAACTAGCAAATTTGTCTTCAGAGAAATTCGATACTTCAATTTCTCACAACGGAGAAATCGATACGATCTTACAGAAAAAATATACCCAAAGACACATTCATACTAAAATTACCATGGCAATAAAAAAATTATGATTATTCTATGAAATATTTATTGTTCCCACTTAAAACCAAAAATAAAGTCACTTCCAAAAACATATGCATTGTATATAATCGTTAAATATTTTTAAAATATACGACCATTTAAATTACTGCTGACAATGATTTCTTATCTTACTGATATTTCGTTATTTCGTTATTTCCTAGCCTCACTCTTTCAAATTAAATTATTATAATAGATTCCGCCACGTACTTTTTTATGAAAAGTATTAAATATATTAATGGTTCTTCGATAAATCATCGATCCGTGGATCAATACTTTAGTTTGATTGGAGAATTAACCTTCGTTCGACCCTGGTGAAGTGAAAAAAGCCACCATCTGTTAGTATCTCGTCCGTGTGTTGTACGAACGATGACTGGGCCGATCTCAATATCTTTGATCGATACTTTTCGGCCAGGTATTGTTTGATCAATAAACATTATCGTTATTCATCATTGTCTCAAAAAATGTTTTTTTTTTATCCTTATTGAAGACTTCATTGTTTCGATTATTTTGTATCACAACACTTATTATGCTATTGTTTTTATAAAACATAATATAAAAGCATTGTACATCGTTATTAACAATAGTGTATTGTTACGTAAATTGGATTGATTATGTTGCGCTACAAATTATTAAGACTTAACATGCTAGAAAAATACAATAGATTAACTTTATCATTAAGTATTATGAACTTGTTTTTTTTCATATTAAAATGTTCTTTTACTTTTGATACTGACGACTGACAACATTTAACTGATGATGAATGCCTTATAAATTAAGAGTAATGATATATGAATTGATATTCTAGACGCAAATGGTATATATCATTACTGGTATTTTTAATACATATATGTATGTATTTTACTTAAAAATAGTGTATACAATACTCAAATAACTTATTCAACAAAATCACGGAAAAGGGTTTTAAAAGGAAAACCTTTAATCTTAAAAATCATTCAGTATCAGTATTCTAATTTCACACTTCAGTCACGAATCACGTCAAAGAAATACTTATTATAATAAAAATATTATCATGGAACTCTATCAAGTACTTTCTGTCAATATATACTTATAAATACAGTCCCAAGGCAGTTGTGACTCGTAACCGTTAATATCTGAGTTGTTAAACCAGTAGATTCGATAAATTGTGTACTCGGAGTCCTCTCTGATTCTCTTGTGAATCATTTCGTTGAATTGGCAACAAAAATAACTATAAAGTAAGATAGTATCCAAGGTAGATAAGACTGTAAGCTCGAAAGGGTTGAAGTTTGAAGGGATGATTGTTTTAATGAGCTGTTAAAGTAAGGTGGCCGTTACTTTGCGTAGGTTCGCAGTTAGGGGTGGATAAAACACAGTGTGCTTGAATTATTTTAAATTTCTTGTTAATTTTTTTTAACTCTTCTATAATTTTTTAAAAATTTCAACCAATCTCGTCAGTAAATTTGGTAAGTTTTGTTGGTGAAACAGAAATACCAATTTACAGTTTTTTAATGTTATGATTTAACCAATTTTAAAAAAAGGTATTTCATAATATGTAATCTATGAAATAAAGCAATTTTAAATAAAATTTGCTAAATACGAATATAAAATTATTCCGACAGAATATATATCTAAATTTAGTTAAACGTGCCTGTATATATTAGATAAGGGTCTCTAGGGGGTAGTTTTTGGACACTGTCACAATAGAGGGTCCATAAAACAATGCTCCCCGGTTATTTGATCGTTTATGTAAAACCTACCCTTGTTTTAGGGGCGCTATTCCGAGTTCGATTACGGATACATTAGAGTTTTGTTATTGTGACTTGGCACAGTAAAAATATCCACGAGGGTGAATGAATTTGAGGGCTGAATACAAAGTAACGCCACCTGATACGATGGCATGATTATATATAAACCAATAATAATTATAAGTTGTTTATTTAAATTTTATACGTAATTTTGTTTTAAATTTGGTTACAAAAAAAATTATTCATTCAAAAAGATTAATTTACATATAAAAGTTACATTTCTTGATATGTTTTATATGCTATGATATTAATATACAAAATCCATTTTATCAATAATCTAATATTATTGCTCCTAGAAATCTTAAGTGATAAATAATTTTAAGGAGTTGTTTTTTTTATTACGGATATTTAATTCTAAAATATATGAAAAGTCTACATCTTACGAGGTCTTAAGACTTTAAGTATGTAAAAATATGTAATGATTCTTTCACATGTCCATAAATATATCAAACCTATTGAATCTACTTACTTCTGAATGTTTCCTGCTTGATTATATTGATTGCCTCAATAAAAAATCGTATTTCGACCAATAAAAGTACTAGGAATTATGTATTAGCATTTATTGCACGAGTTCGGAAAACTTTTACACATATTTTACGTTATTTATTACCAATATAATATTTTAACCACCCATGTGTGTTTTAAAAATTCTTATAAAAATATTATTTTCGTATGAATCCGTGGTTTTTATGGCAAATATAAAATAAATTATCGGATAATAAATTGAGAAAGGAGGATATGGCGCATTTCATGGGTGTTTTATTTAAAAATTATTTTTTTAATTGATTTATTTTAAACTAATAGTCAATAGACACAGAAACCCCAATACATAAAAAAAACCTTATTTCACTAAATATGTACTGTAATAAATCCCATAATTGTATTTTGAATATTAAATAAATACATTAACAAGTAACTCGTTCAAGAAATAAAAACTGCGTATTAATAATAGAGAAACGAAAGTAAATCGAGCTTGCGTTTTTAAACTTCTTTCGATTTAAAAATTGTCAGGCAATGCATTGGATTGTGAATATGAAATATTTTTTTTGATAATTTAACGCATTATCAGTTCACCAACTATATTTACTATTTCCTTATGAATGTTGAACTCTGATTAAAGAGAGCACATAAAATAAATGATAAAAAATGAACCACACAAAACGGAATGGTAATTTTACTTACAAATATATCAGTTAGTAACTTTAAGCAAGTAGTATTATTTTAAAAAAATCACGTAGATTACCCATTATGTTAGAAATATCTTATGGAATATTACCATTATTATATATTATAGTCATAGGCAGATACAGTTTTTTTAATGACACTGGTGGCTACCGATACGATTATAGTGGTGGCTTGATTGGAAGCCACCATAGAAGTGTATGTGGAAACAGGTGCTACTAATTTACAACCCTGGTAACGTTGACCTCGGACACTTTGCATTATATAAACATAAATAATTATTATACAATGTTTCAGCAGGAAGTGACACATTACATTGCATGTACGATACAACATACTTCGATCTTATTCCTATCTATTTAAATGCGTACAATCGTAGAATCCGATTATACAGCTATAAACACATTCTGAGTTATATTTTATGGAGTAAGTTATATATTCTTCAGTTAATGTGTTTTGTGAATATGTACTATTACTGTGTTATAAATAAATATATATACTTCTAACTATTAACCAAACTTTTCCTAACTTTTAAAACATCTCAGATTGTTTGTTGAACTAAATTTATATCAACTATGCATTAAGAAATTATCTTTAAAAAAAAAACTCTGACCTTGCTGAAATTTTTATCATAATACTCGTACATAGGGAATTGATAAGATTTATATATTTTATTTAAATTAGACAAAATACGATCCATTGAAAAACACAGATAAAAGCCTTGTAAACTGGGACATTGCAGATTTTTTTTAAATTTATAAAATATGTTTTACTATTGCTGGTCATAATTTTTGGAATCAGTGGACAGAGCTCAAACTGAAATCTCGTCCTCCTGATCTTCCTAAGGAGTCGTCACAAGTTTTGAATCAAAATCCGCACTTTAATTAAAGCTTCAGATTGGCTAGTTTGGCAGTGAAGCGTGTATATAGCTCAAACCGAGATCGTGGCATAGATTGAACAGGAAGCACTACATGGACCCTTAGTGATTGTACAATATAGTAAATTTGTTTTGTAAACAGAGACATCGCCGAAAATATGTACACGAATGAATCTTCACAAATTCAGAATTAATATCAGCACTTTAAAGCTTCGGATACGATAGTTTGGCGGTGAAGCGTGGATAAAAGCTCCAACAGATCTCCCGGCACAGATTAGGCAGAGTGCGATCCGTAGATAACCTTAATCACCAATAACGATCATGTGCAAAAATAATAATAAAAAAAAAAGCTCCAGGCCGCCGCGCTATCTGCGCCTCCACCGCACAGCTGTTTCTATGGAGCATGGCCGCCACTATCTAAATCAAATCCAACATGGACGCGGGAGCAGGCCCGCATGGGGGCTGCGCGTGACGCGGACTGGGCTAAGGGGGCGGCCCATGGGGCGGTGCGGAGCCTCATGGGGCCCAAGGTATATTTTTAAAGTTTGAGTATTTAATATTTTTAACCTACGCTTTATCTTTACAAACAGACTTCACATCTGAGCTATAAAATAATGCTATTTATAAGGTAGTGTAGTGCCCTCCGAGTCGGCTCTGTAGGCGGCTGCAGAGACGGAGACTCCCGGGGCTCCCGAGATTATTTATAAAATTGTAATATTTAATATTAAAACGTAGCCTTACAGTACTGAATAGACATACAATGTTTGCTCCTGAAATATTTTTGATTAATAATAATATACTTATTATTGGCAAATTTTACTTTTTTTAATATCATAATATTCTCAATATTTTTACTGAAAATCTTCAATCAAGATTTGATTTAATAATAATAGTATTTATCCCAGGCACTAGGGAGGGTCTTGCTGTGAAGATACACAAAAAAAACACATCATATAAATATAAACAAATATACGGGCTTCAGTTATTATACACATGTATCTAACGTAGATCTTAATATGAATCACTCGAGTAAGAATGCCAATGTTTGACTATGCATTAATTTTTAAAATTGTGTTTTTTCTTCTTGAATATTGTTTTTTGTGTGCGGTTAAAAAAAAGGACAGCAAGACCCTCCCCGGTGCCTGGGATAAATACTATTATCGTTAAATCAAATCTTGATTGAGGATTTTCAATGTTACCCGTATTCAAACTAGTAACCATTTTTAATGCTACTACATTACGTCGAGCCATTAAAAACCGTGCACATACAAGCAGCCCGAGAATCCTTAACGATTGCCCGCCCTCGCAACGCGGGCCATTACCCAAACAACGCAAACGTGAGGTCTGGCCCAGTCGTTAGGACCTCGCGATGTTGTGCCCGCCCCGTCCAATCCGCCTACAATTTGATATCAGCCGGCGATATCACACAGCGAGCACTCGTTCGGATTGATTGAACTTTTCGAGCGAGACTCGAAATTGCATTGGGCGGAGTCCAAATAGTTCAGACTGTCCCGGCTGTTGTGATCCGGGCGCTGCGTCAGATTTTGAATCGGGCTTATCTTGAAATGTGCTCGGGCTTGTTTTGAAATGGGCTTTGCTCTCGATTGGTCGAAATTTACGTTCTTCTGTTAATAAATCGTTTTAAGCTTTTATTTGAGTACCGACAATGGTATAGTATTACAATGAAATGCTTGGACTTTTCTCTCTAATGCGCAATCGACTTTCAGATAAAAATGTATTTGTTTAAAATTTTATCAAAAATAAATTTAAAATTAGTGTTAGTCACGAATCACGAAAAAAATAATCACTTTGGGAATAGGTAACCGGAGAATAGACTACAGGTGCATTTTCAAGGTCAGGACCCACCGTGAACAACTCATGTAATAGGAACCAATTAATAAAAGCATATTTGAAGAATATTACTAAGCGTTATTTCTTTATTTTAGGTAGAATTATAAATACATTGAGAGTAGCTCCGAGGTTTTCTCCCCAAATACAAGCGCACATACATTCGATTTAGATGACCACTGTCATAAAAGAAGAGGTTTATCACCCCCCTCTCTAATAAGAGACCCTAATGTCCTAGGGGGTGAAAGTAGTGGAGTCTCAACACACCCTTAAGGCGGTAGGGGTGAGGGCAAAGAGGCATTTATGTATTTGCCCCGGTTTACTATAAAATCACAATATTGCTTTATGTTCGTATTGTTTTGAACAATATGGAATATAAAATGAAAGATATAATTTGTGGGAATTGATGATAACATGTTGTGAGGGTTTGTTTTAAAGCTTAATTATTTATTCATCTTTAGTAACTCAGTTTTATAAATTAATTAATTTTTGTTTTATTACCATGTTTGATGGACAGATATTACGAAGATAAGTTTAGACTTTCGGATTGCAAAGGCTGTTATACTCTACAGCTTACTAAAAAAAAAATTTAACTTGAAAAACAAACCTGTTAAGTTTTTGTGTGATTAATCTTTATATATACTATATAAACGTCAAATAACAGCTATTAAATTATTCTCACTGCTTGCCAGTGTGCCTCTTTCTTTGCGTAGTCATAATTTTAAAGTGCTATGTGATTTCAGAATTTTGTGTCACAGGTTATCTGAGACGTAATATCTCCCACTCGCCCAACAATCCAAACAGGTTGTCTTTAATCACTTGCTCAATATCTTTAAACAGAAAAATGATTTTAAAAAAATATGTAAAAGAAAATATTTATAATCATACATAATCGAATATTAAAGTATGCCACCAATGATCAAAAACCGCTCCGAGGAGATTGTCTTGGAAAAAGCAGCCTGTTTCAAACGTGCTGCTATTTTGTAGCAGTAATTAAGAGCAGCTGCTGTATTTGAGAAGGTGGTTTTAATTTTTCCTCGAAACGCCCATCGCTACCGGAGAAGATTGCTCTGCCTCGCCGCCACCCACTCAGCATCGCATCCATGGAGCATGTTTATCGAGGCATGCCAGACTTATGGGCCATCGATTATGCATGTTCCTCACAATGGACGTTTGCTCGGGGACTGGCTGTACCTTATAATGATCAAAAATGCCAATATTTATACCCTGCCGTATACAACAACAGCGTTTATTCATTAGCTACTGAAATGCAGTACAAAGCTTAAATAATATTTAACTAGAAAACCCTGAAGAATATCAAGACATTCCTTAATAATTAGTACACTTCAACCGATAAAGATACCAAAGAAAGCTCAAAGAACGACATTCACATCTCACACGTTCAAGTCGTAATAGTTTGCTGTATATATAAATCGATTTAAATTCTATTGTACCTTAAATGTGACTTCAAAAAATAAGATTTTTTTAAACGGCTGAAGATAATTAAGTTATTAATTATACAGTATAATAAATCATTCATATTTTTTTGAGTACGCAGTTCTTTAACGCTGCAGGTAGAAGAGGCTTCGGTCCGACGTCCATTCCCTGGACTCCATTATCTTCGAGACGCCTAAATAGTTACGCTGATGGCCTCGGCTCCGTACAATAATGAAATAACCGGAATACACGCCTTCTAGAAAGATCCACAAAAACATTCCCAGACTATAAAGGACCTCCATTAGCTTAGGACCTGCTAGCTTAAACTTTGTCCTCAGTCGGGGCAGGTGTGAGTTAAAAATTTAAATAATGAAAAAACAAAATGACAACATTATTATAAAAATATAGTATACGTATGAGAGAAAATTAAATTAAATGTATTACCAATTATTTTGATGTATTTAATAATAAGTAAGTATAAAATATAAGAGATCATATCTCAATAAGAGTAAGAAATAATTAAAACACAGAATAAATAATACAAAATGACCTTGACGCTGCTGTCTGTACTGAGTACTTATTTTATTTAAGTTATTGTTTTTTTATGAAAATTTTTAAAATAGTTTTATGATATTGAATTTAATTTTTAACAAATAATATTATATAATGACTTAAATATTACGTACACCCAGTTGTAGCTAAATAAAACACTGCCTGATGAGTGTAAGTAATTAACAAAATTTACATCAGGCTATATTGTTTTAGAATCTGTACCTGCTAAAAAAAATATTTTCAGCCTTGATAATATATGTCAAGTAATGGAATGCACAAACATACACAAAGGTTAGCATCTGTTTAAATATCTGTCTGAATTTACCAATCAAAATATTTTCGAAGAAATCAAACGTGTTTCTTCTTATTTAATAGTTTAATTACCTTTTAAATGCACCTACTCCACAAAAAATTAAAAATAATTGTAATTTCAGCGGGTGCGTTTCAACCGATGCGGAATCCAATGATTTTGCAGGCGGGTGCAATAATTCTACTATAATGTTCGCGGAAAACGTTCTCTTCTGCTAGGATGGGTTAAAAAAAACCTTTACAGGTATTCAGCGTAGCCCAGTTAAATTTTAATTGTTAAAGTATTACTACAGTTGCAGGGGAAAAAACTCACGTAAACAACATTCTCATTCAATTAAAGGCATTTTGGAGTTCGTAATTATGAAACATGAAAGCAAACACCGTCGGATTCCGACATATCTGGTGGTAGTTAATGTTACCAGAGCAGAAATATGCCCGATCGGATCCTTTCTTAGAGATAATTGTTACAATAACTGACAGAATATACTGAAAAATAATTACAAATAAAGCTAAAGAATGAGAAAATAATAAAACATTTATTTTTTAGTTTTTAATTGTTTATTTTAGCTAACAAAAAAATACCCCAAAAGCAAACATCATTTAATCGAAGGGGAGAAGGAATGTTCTGTATACAGTGAAAAACTTTATAAATCATGATAAATGTTAATGTGTAAAGGTATTTTAAAAATGACAAATAAATCAAATAAAAGTTATTATACAATAAAATTCAAAGAAAAGAAAAAAAATTTTAAATTTCACGTAATTTTGGATACAAATAGCGAGTTGAATGTTTTGGAAAGAACTTTTTTTAAACTAAAATAACAAAACAATAAACATTAACTTCATAAAGTCTATTTAAAAAATCTAATTAACATAACCTAATGAAAATTAGGCTTCTCAGTGTAAATCAGCTTTTTGACACGACGGTCGAAAAAGGGCGGAAAAATCTCCCATATATAACGCATAATAAAGGACATCCCCTGAAAAGATCCCATGACAAATGGCAGTGTTTTTTTTTTCTTCTATGACACCATGAATGCACGTTGATACACCATGCTGTAAAGTCCCCTTCGTCAAATGTATGTGCTACCGTTGGTTCTTTTATTATCTCATGGTTTATTTAGGTTTTTTATGGTTTTAAATTAACGCTGACAGTCTGTGTCAGGTTACAAAGTAAACCGTTTCGAGGAAATTTTAAATTGAAGCCATGATTCTACTGGTATTATTATTTTTATTTTACAAAGTAAAATTTTACGCTTTTGTGAGAGGGGGGGCTGTTATTTTGAAGCGGTCGAAACAATTATGGTGATCGATATAGTTAGCATAGCAAATTATATTTGCTGATAATCATTTTACTACTCTACTCTCATGGATTCAATAAAATGACTATGTTTCATTTCTTTCGTTTCAATAAACATGAACTTTCATTTGTAAAAACAATTATAAATATATAATCTATTACATGTTTGATAGTCGTTAAGGATGTAAATAATAACTACATTTATCAGTGAATATCATCTGTCCATTCATTGCATTAATAAATAAAGTATCAACACAGTGTATAATACAAATTTTTATAGTGATAATAGCATTTTATGAACCGGATTGCCTGTCGGATGTGATACTTAAACATATCATTGAAACGTGATAAACAATTATATTTAAATGAATACGCAAACAATTGTGCACTTTATATGACATATTGTTACACGAGCGTCAGTAAAATTCATTAAAATTTATAGTTATTTAAAATTATAAAAAAACTTATTATTTGTTTACAAACGTGCTTTGACTGTGTATTTGAGTATGTTTGCTTATAACTTTATAAACACATTTTTTTCACACACAAATAAATCTGCAAAATATGCAATAGTCTTAGTCGAGGCAGCAGATCGCCCTTACTGCAAAACACGAGGTTTTTTGGTATTTCCAGCGCCTAACTAATTATAAGGAGTTCCATTGAGCCGTGACTCCAGACGATATATCTCGGAACCCGGGAGACCAGAAACAATAAATCAAGAGCCTGCTAATACCCCCGAGTCCTGCACCCGCCCCATAGAAATGAGAGATCACTATCCACCGGCAGGAATCTAACATCTGTTTTTGTGTCCGTTTCTCGGAATAATTATTTATTTTCTCGGTTGCGATCCATCAGGTTTTATGATTGTAATTCCCGTGAAAAAAAAAATTAACACGGAAAAGATCTTACGCCCTGCGTAATAATGCAACCTTTGCTGAAGCCGGCTACACAGCGATTTTCAATTCACAAAAAAGCAACCCCCAATAACAGACATCGTTTTTAATGAAAAATTTGACAGTATCGTTAGGAGTTAAATAAAAATATATCGTGTTAAATTATTTATACGAAAATGATGAATATTAAGGCTACCCCTTCACATAAGACGCTGATCTATGAATATACAATGTACACAGTACCCTTGCCTTATTCTGTCTCTTGTCCGTGATTTAACCTATCCGCGGCACACACGGCGGCATGGCTGCCATGGGCGGCCCCCATGGCAGCTCGGAGCGCCCGTATGTCTGACGAGCGGAAGAATTATTATTTTTCGAAGGAAGCCATTAAGGGGGCACAGAGGCGGACTCGGGGAGAGCTCGGCCCGCGATAATGCCGGGGATTACAGGCCGCCCCTGCCCAGGGCCGCAGCGAGGCTCACCGCAAATGAGGGTTTTTATTTGAAATTGGAAATCGCGAAAGATGAGCTTTTAAGGGTTGCTGTGTAATAACGCCATAAGTGTACGTGGTGCTTTAGCTGAAATTGAAATGAAATATACCCAGCGCTACGCGAAGGTTTATTTATACCTGAAATATTACGAATTCAAGCATACAACCTTGTAGCACTCATCTGCATGCGATGCTATACAAATATATTTTTATAATGCATTTTAAACTTTTAAACAGTCTTGTTTCAATATTTTAGGATTGTTTATTATTGACTTTAATTTTTGAAAGCAACCAGTAGTACACGCATACAAATCGAAAAAAAACACAATAATGAAAGTAATGCGTCATCTCCATTCCGTCGCCTGGAACTCAGCCGCTCGGGAATTGGGTAGCAGCCAGCGGCTATCGTTTCGGGTTACCGGGCGTGTCTCATTCTCAAGCCATAAAACCGCCTTCCCTCGCCTTGAGCCCGGGATTTGCAGAGTCGCCCGAAACGCGGGGTTCGATTTCCACGCGGTGCTCTCGCCCGCCGACCGGGTTTTTACGGCCACCAAGGAATGCCTGGGAGAGGATATAAACGCCGCGCTGTCGCACACCGCAACCACAGAGCCACTGCATATGCAAGAAGCTGCAAATAACAAATTAAGCTAGGTTACGATATACGTTGGTATAAATTAATCTGTTCTGGGGCCACATTCAAGGATTTTGCTTGTATCCTTGTCTGCTGCTCGCATGCACTCGAGCGCATCACAAAAATTTTCAATCCCAATTCACGTAATCAAAAACACCTTAGCGCACTATTTGGATTCAAACCAGCCACCACATAGTGGGAAAGCAAGCATAATAACTACTAATCCACGGAGTAATGGACGATCCGTCGCAATCAAACGATGTTTACAGCATTATAAGTCCAACTCTGAACGGAAATGGAGGCGGCCCGGCCGATTGTGCCTTCACATGATTTACGTTGTACTCCAAGCACGTGGAGATGAATCGGCTGTCGAATGCAATCTTATCTCTTTTCATTATTTATTTACATATTTTATCGTTACTGTTTCCGCTGGGTCTCTAGATTTTAAACACACTTGCTATTAATTCATAATGCGTGTGTGTATGTATGAAATATAATACTATATAAGGCATACTGCTATGTGGAGAAAGCTGCAAAGTATAGGGGAATTTTAAATACTTTTTTTTGTTAAATGGAATATAAATTACTAAGAGCTTAAAATATCACGAAGCCTTGGGACGGCTTTAGAAATGTGCGCATTAAAGTTTACGGTCCGCGGGCTAGTGGATAAGGCGACAGCTTGTTGTTCGCCCGGTCGTGGTCCGATCCTTTTCAGAGCGTTAAAAGGAAGATGCTATCTCTGTAAGTATATAAGGCTCTCGGCTGAATGGATGAAAGCTCAAAGAGAACGCTTCGAAAGTAATGGGGGAAGGTTCGTTGTCTCGGTTGTGTACTCTGGATGCGATAATGCAGTCAGAAAGCCCTCTGATAAAGCTGATATGATACTGATGAGAAACCTTAAGCAGGTGAAGCTTTCATATTAAAGAGCTTAAAATAATCGCATTACTTATTATCGCCATCGAAGTCTCTTTAATTAAATTAATAATTATATTTATAACATTATACGAACTCAGTATAAAAGAAAACATACATCATTTGATAAAATATTATGCATCAATCCTGGAAGGGTTTATTATGCCGTTAATGCAGATTATTGCTCTAACTTGCGAAATTTATATCTTTAAAAATAAATATGTACAGTATTCAGTGAACACAGTAAATAAATAAACAAGTAAGTTTATTTATACATTACACATGTGTTTTTATCGTAAACGATATAGCAAATATAGAATCCATTAATTCAAAATATTTTTTCAGAGTTACAGAAAGACTAGCTGTAAAAAAATCTTATAAAAGCACTCGCTATTTGGACATACGTACAATATAGCTATATCAATGTAAAATATAAATACTATGAGCGAAAGGTCGCTAAAAAAACTTGCTCGTAGCAAGTAATAAAAAAGATTGAAAACAAAAAAATATATATTATATAAACAGACGAATTCTCATAAGTCGCTGTTAAAAATACTCGTTTTGTTTATCCGTTAAGTTATTCGAGCTTCTAGAGGGGTCCTTAATTAATTTTATCAGATGGGTCGCTGGTTTGAATGCCTTATCAGAAAAAAACCCTTTGGGACTTTAGGCATTATGTTTTAGGATTCCCGCTAAGGACTCGATCCCTCGGCCTCTCCCGGGGCCTAGAGAATGCGCACATGAATAACACAAGTGGTTTCTTTTGAAACTACCGTGGGTAAAGTCTCCGGCAGGTTTTACTTTGGGAACTATATAAAATTGGCTAGATTTACTGACATTGTAAATATTATAACGCCTTACTCGAATGCATCAACTTTATTCATAATTCGTATGAAAAAAGAGTTTTTTTTAAACATGTCAAATTAGTTATTTCTGGATGAATAAAAAGTGACTTGTTCCATAAAAAGTGGGGGTTTTATATTTCGATTTTTAATTTAGACATTGCCCGGTTATAATTACAAAACCACTTATACTTTGATTATCAACTGTGACTATGCAAATATTTAAGTTGTATTTGACATTTATAAGTTGGTTATAAAACGATACCATTAACTAGTCAATCCATTATGAGGATTTTGATCAGGTTTGTGTTCTGTTGAATATTGGGAACCTTATCGATTTCTGCCTTATCAGTGGCTTGGTTGCTCCTTAGGGTCAACTTTAGCACACCTATAAAATTTGTTGAACAATAGTAGAGAAACCCTGAAAAAAATAGCGGCCAATCTAGACTTGGACTCAGATACAGTTCCACCCATCTTTCCCATGCTTTTGGTTAAAATGAAACGGAATTAAATTCACATCATTATACATTTAACAAGCTGTGATGAATAAATATCAAATCATCAACATCAAAAAACATTGGTAACATTACGTAATGTATAAAAAAATAATAAAACTTTAATTAATGCCGAGGTATAGAAATGTACATATAATTAAATATTTATCAAGGTAATACATTGAATTTTGTTATTTAGATATTAAAGAAATATATAATTAAAATTCTCACAAAGGTTGCTTTTATAATAGTCTAATAATAAACATATATAAGAAGAAAAAAAGTTACTGCGTATATTCTTTTACAATTTTCTATAGACCGTGAGAGGACGTGCCGCGATATTAATGACTCTGAACTTTGATACTTTCAATCATGAAAATAATGCGTATTAGAACCTTTACAAGTATTTGCTTGACGTCAGCTGAGAATAAAAGAATGTTTAAGACGGAGGTTATGAAAGGAAACCTCGCCTTTGTCCGGGAGGTGTCGATGGAGCGAGACTCGAGGCACAGAGAACACACATTTGTGTACAAAATGAATGCGCGATTTTCAGAAAGCAATGTAAGCATTCGTGAAACTGACATGCCTTGTTTGATTGAACTCGATTCATCTAAAAATATAAGATTTTATATTCACGCTCTGCGAATTAAGTCCTTGGTGATTTTAATTTTTGTTTTTATGTTGGCTCTTCGAGTATTGAGTAACCACGCATCTCAGTACATGGAGAATTATGACATGCATGCAGTTTCAAGGTGTATGTACGATGTATGTACGTGTTTCAACTAATGAACCTAGAAGCAAAAATAAAAGAAATCTTTAATACAATAATTACATACCAATTAATAACTTAGTAGTTTTTACTTTCCACCTGAAATTGTAATTTTTAAGGCCGGTGTCTTTTTAGAATATTACGTTTATCTTTGATCTTGGTACGAAACACGTATATTTTGAATCTATTCAAATCAGTGAACGAGTGATTTACATGAGATTGCACATATCGCAATCACGTATAAAAAAAAGCATATTTTGGATTCGTAGCTATCGCTATCGATCTGGTCTGAGTGCTGAGCCCATACGTGAGTACACGGCAAAGTTGATTATACTCCAATTGAGAAAACCACTTTAGCGATAAGCCAAAAAAAAAAAACTTTTCGATTACAGCCGTTCAGTCTTATCAGCCTGAAAAATCTCTTTCTTGGTATTCGCTTTTGATGTTGTTATGATGGTGCATAAATATTTCATTGAAAATACAGCTGCAAATGCCACTAACCTTTTATTAATAATGTAGAAACAGATAGCAGAGTTGGTTCTTGAAAGTTGGCGATCGAAGTCTTGATAGTGAATTGGGTTTAAAATTACATTGGACGCACGGAATCTCAAACTCGTGGTGCTCTCTTAAAACATATTTTTCTTTTTTTTTTTTTTTTTCAGTGTTTGAGTTATTAATGCATATAGATATCTTCGTAGTAGATTTTCTTAGTTGCGTGCACAAATAAGCTATATCTATGATAACTTAAAGAAGTCTTTGACGCCTTTCCCCAGTGATGAATGAAAACGCTTCAGCGGTACCTGTTTGTAGCTGCTACCCTTCAGTTCATCACCCCTTAGCATGGGAGTTTATCTTTATACCATCAAGCCAACGTATATTCAGTCTACTCACACTCAAGTCTCATTCAGTGTTGCAGCCGACTCCCAGTTATTCATGCAGTGCTGGTGGCCTTCGCAATTTGCCAAATTTTGGCTTAAATCTCAACATTTGATACCATTTTTGAGCTTCCGTTCTTTTTGTATTCACAGATGTTCTACTATACCTAAGTGATTTAAAAAGGAGTGTCAATTTAACACCGCATTGATTGACACACACCTTTTAAACTTTTCATTAATACTCAGTTTCTATTGTTGTATACATATTTACAGTACCAACTACGCACCGTGTATATTGTGCAGATCCAGGAAATAGGTACGTAGGGGTGTATTTCTATTCAGAAGATACGGCGGCTAGGGTTTCAGTATTTGTCTTGGTACGCACCCTCTAAATCTGCTAACATCGAACGCTTTGTCCGGCTTCTAAGATAAATCTCCACTGCTGGAACACAGGGACATAAAAGCGCGCTCATTGTACCGTATTTGTATGAAAAAGATTGAAAATATTACAAGGGAAGTACTGAATGAGATTGCACACAGAGAAGAAACGGATTTTTCTTTGATCTGCCTCTGCAGAAAAGGAGAATCTCTTTATTTTACGCTAGGTACCTATCTGTCTACCTTAAAATTTTAGAGTTTCAAATTGACAATTTTTCTGTAGAATTGTTTTATGAAGATTGATAATATCTTATACCTGTGAATCCACACTGAGACGAGCTAAACACACAAAAGACCTGCCATATTATAAATTATATAACAAGCTAAACACTAGAACATTTGTGACCACTGTAAATATAAATTTCTTCATCTGGGTTCTAATTTGTTATATTTTTTGTATACTTATAACGCGTTTTAAGCGCTGGAATATGTTGGAGTTTAATCAACCTTATTGTGAAAATTGTTCAACTTGTCTCTTGGATAAAAATAGACTGAAAATCACCTTATACATCTTGCACGTGCTGTACTTACGCACAGTGTCGTAAGCCTAGATTTTCATAAAGAATTTATAGAATCTGCTAGTAACGACGGTGACTTTATAAGAATTTAACTGCGACAGGCGGCCCTCGCATGATACAGCATTATTACTTATTACGCACATTCATGAAAAATACAACCCCCGGCTTAGCTCCTTCGCGTAACTTTGACAAACAACCATATTCATTGTAAATAAACACCGTACCTTTGTCGCGTTAAAACGCTTTGATGCTTATAAAAGTTCCAGCATGGATTCCTCCAACTGGTGCTTTGTTTAAATTTGAGACAAGTTGTGAAAAAATGTTTTTTTTTTTTTTTTACATTCTTTGAAATCTCATGCCTTTTGTTATATCTATGAAAAAATTAAGTATAGAGCTGAAATAAATAAATTTGATTGGTCACAATAAAGCCAGCTACGCACGCAGTGACACAACTTGCGACAGATTTGCAATCAACCAGTAGTAACCCTTTATTTGTGTTGAGTGTTTTTTCAATGGTTTTCAACACCAAAATTTCAAGTTATACACAGGTGTACTTCAACAAATCATTCAAAAGTTAAATATTAAATTTACAGGCATTCTTGCAAAAAATTATTAAAGAGAAAACTTAAGTAATTGTTATATTATTCAAATCATTTTTGTTTTTTTTGTTTAGTGTATGAAATACATAGTTGATTAGGCACAGCATCTAGTATCCTCCTCGTCTACCATCGACCACCAACAAACACGACAGGTGCGCAGCCAACACCACCTATGCTTTAAGTTAATAAAAAATATACCCCCGGAGCCGAAGCAGTCTGGGCGGAGATCAAAGCAAAACCACCTAAGTAAAGCCCCGGGGGATTAAGTTACACGAAGATTACAGTATTTTTTAAAATAAAAAACTTAAAAATGCAACAACTTAATTAGATATGGCTGTAAATGCAAAATCAAAACAGCTATGTGCACATAAGTACTATTTATTTTATACCGTACCGTCATACCGTTCTCAACTAAACGACTGATTTTGATAACTATTTAAAAAAAAAAGCTTAATCATTATTTTATGATGATCAATTCCATGAAGAAGGTAAGGACGATATATAAGATATTAATTTTTTTTTTTTTTTTGGTACTTCGGGTCGATATGCCCGCACGTGTGCTAGAATTTTTAAAGCTACCGATTGACCTGTTATATTTGAATAGTTATCATCTTCAATTCAGATGGTAGTATATGAAATTATTCTCGTGTTTAGAGCGAGACGAGGATATACAGCCGCACTGCTCATCGCTTTACAAAGGCCAGGTGCGGCTCAGGAGCGGGGACTCCGCTACACTAACTACGGATAACTTTTCAAAATAACCCCAGCTGTTTAATCCGGGACTGTTTTGCAAGTACACAGCGACTAAAGCCCCAGCCTCGCGAACGTTAATCTAGGGTTCGATCGAATCGACGCGGATATAAAATATGCAAAGGTGTATTTATTGGAATGGCGGTGAGCACAGACGGTTACCTGCCTACAATCATCTGAATATTCAGATATTTTTTTTTTACAAAAATGTTGAATAACACTCATACTTAAAATATTTTTTGGATGATATGAAGTGACTTTGAAGTTAATTACACTTTATCATTTTAGACAAAACTGTGAATAATGATATTTATAATGATATAAAACGACATTGATAACTTTCCGCATAATGCTGAAATATCAATACCTCTATAAGTTCTCATTAACGTTCGTAAAAAAAATATTTTTGCTAAATCAAAAACTACTTGCCAAAAGAAATTTCTGTTTTTTTAATTTTTTTTAACATTGCATTTTTTTCGGCATGACAACCCTAAGCACGTAAGAAATGTCAGAGTCACTAGGTCCTTTGTTGTTTCAGGCTGAAGCAAATTCCTAGAATGCCTCGGTCCGGGCTTCATGGCTGGGTGGGGATAAATATTTCATTAGAGCTGTCCTCGGGGGTGGAAGGAAGCCTTTTCAGGGGTGAGAGATAGAGTCGTGGACCATCCCTTCCGAACCCCTGCGGAGTGATAATGCGTTTAGTGAATACCGGTTTATTTTTTAACTATTGGAGGGGTGTGGCGTATCTTATCTTTCGACATTGTGGATACGATAAAAAAAATTAAGACAAGATTTTAAAAATATTAAAACGTCTAAATTATAAATTAATCATGATGTGAACTTATCACGATTCTTATGCTTGATAATTCTCGTAAATTGTTTTTTTAAGTATAAATAATAAACGCAAATAAATATATTTCATTAAATATGTTTTAAAAATTCGCCCAAATTATAATTAAATATAAGGCATTTCAAAATTGTGTGGCATTTCAGAGAAAACTTTCTCCGCCACGGATTTGCTAGAATTTAACAATTTTGATTCAGTGTAGATATATTTATCATTTTGTCACCAACGCTAATGGCGATAAAATATCTAATTGTATGGCACCCACGTTAGAAACGAAGTTGCAACTTAGTGACTATCCAGTTTCTTTAAAAATTCTACAGAACGATAGCTGATGATGTATGTAGAATATATTACATTATGTTCAATAAATATAAAGCGAAAGTTATGAGAAGTAACCGTCTACCCGAGATACTCGTGCGAAGTCTCCACGTCGCGGTGCTTGTCCCTGGTGTAGGTTTAATCTTATGTTTTATTTCAGTCACTTGAATAATAAGCCTTTGAATTTATTACTTTTGAACACACCAAGAAGAAACCTCAGTTGCATGACGAGCCCACAAGACCACAAGGAAGAGAAATTGAAGAAGTCGTTCAAAAAGCAAAACGTTATTTATTTTAATTATCAAAAAATTGCTCTCGTTACTGTTTTCATTTTATACGCAAATACAATAGAACTTCTGAGTACTCCACAGTCATTTCCACTTTCAAAGGATTCAAAGATATAAATTTTTCCCGTATTTGGAAGAGATCATAGTTTCGGAATTGCATTTCAGCCATTCTTATGAATAAGAAGACGATTTGAAGTTTCAGTGCATTCGACAATCTATGCAATTCCAGATTATGTACATTTTCTCGGAAGAGGAAAACTTTTGGAATGCAATCTGACGATATTTGAGTTCCCAGTGCATGCAGGCTGCAGTATATCGACTCGGCAATAATGCATTTCTCCCAGGGGCGTCCCTACAAACTGAGTTCAACAAAATCTTATTTAATTTTATATTGTTTAATTGTTATATTTATAACATGAATGGTTTCAATTTAATTATTGATGCTAACTAGAATCAAACTTCAATACCTGAGAAAAAAGTCCACATACAACAGCGACCAAAACCTGTCAACACATCTTACATTTTAAACTCATCTGAACCGATACTTGCTTTTATATGTGATAATTGAACTGTTGTGGCTTTGTAACTGTATGCAAATTTTAATGCAATATCATAACTGATATTCGAAGTTTTTGATGGACGAAAGTCTATATAAAAAAAAATATTAAAATCATATTGTATACGTCACAGACTAGTAAATATATAATCTGACAAACCGATGTGAAATTAATTTTATTTTTATATATAAAGGGTCGCTCCACGCCAATGGCCGGCTGGCGTATAACGCGATACATTCGAGAGTTCAGGCTCACGGCGCAAAGTTACAATGGGACGACTTCAGTGCCACGAATGGGACATCTTCAGTGCCACGAATGGGACATCTTCAGTGCGCCGAATGGGACGGACACTTACTGCATTGTTATTGTCGTTAAATGGCATCCGGAAGCGGTTTGAATAAAACGCTTCCGTTGCACTCTCGCCGAATTATGAAAACACAGAAAGAGGACTTCGCACGCTCCGAGAATAGCTAACTGAATAGCATGCATTTTAATGTATTAAAGCACACAACATATATAAATAGCCGATTGGATGGACGATTTTTGGTTTTGAGTTTTTTCGCCTTTAAAGAACTTCTTCAGTCTAAAAAAAGTCTTTGGAAAATGTACATATCTCATTTTCAACTTAATAATATATTTTCGTGAGAGCTGAAAAAAAAAAAAAAACAACCTAAGTCATATTTATCAATTATAAGCAATCGTGGACGGAGTAGTTGAATATAATAAAACTGAACGTTTGTTGTGACTGAAGGCATAATATTTCTCGATGATCATAATTTCAGCTACACGCAAGAGCGCTGAAAGGAAGGCTCGAGCGAAGCCCATCATTACAGCCTTAACGCGATGTGCCGTGGATCATACACGAATTAACCTTCTGCCCGCGCACATGTTCGTTTTTGAAGCCTTCCATAGTTCAATAACTCCTGAGTTAAGAAGCGAGACACTATAAAAATATATATAACAAACACAACATTTATTTTCTTGATTTTGGTGATGAATTATAAAAATCGAACTTCTTATTCTAAGATTATGACGTCATATTTGACCCATTGAAATGATGATCAAAATGATAAAAAACAACCGAAATTTAATATAAAATAATTTTAAAAACCTTGTGTTCACCATATTGTTCTTAAAATTTTATATGTGTATGTTTCAAAGTTTATAAGAAGATGGTTTCATCACGGAGACCGAAATTTCGGAGTAGCAAAAACTTTAAACTGCTCATATCTTGGAGTTTTTTTTTTTATTTAAGATATCTCTAAAAATCATCTGGTCATGCTTAAAGTCGATGATCCGAAGGCTTTCCTCTTAATCGTGATCTTTCGCAGACGTAAATGTCTGGTATTGGCTGAGAGAGCTTCCTCGCCTCTCCGCTTTCACTGAATCACCGCATTAAAGGTTAGGAATATTTTATGGAGCATACAAATATTGCATATTATTCTGTAGACTATCGATAAAGGTAACACACTACAGGTATTGTACATAATAGCTCTAATAGATATCTAAAAAATAATAAGATTATTTATTCGGTTCATTATTTTATCACGATGTTTAGAAAACACTTGAAGAAATAAAATAAAATCGAATTTCGATATCATAACCTATTTTTTTAATATAGCCTTATTTTATATATTTTTTGTATAAATTCTGTAGCTTCACGACTAAAAACTGTTTATTCTTTATCGATATTTTACTATTTGCATTTCAGAAGCAGGCAAAACGCAAACAAGGATAATTTAAATTAAAAGTAATTTAAACTAAACGGTTTTTAGAAACTGCTGATTTTTGATATCAGTGAAAGATTTTTTACCCAGCAAAGACATTTTTAAAGTTATAATATACCAACGTCATATTATTTATTACGCGATAATTCATAATATTTTTGAAATGTAACTATACAAAATATTTTAGCGAAACTACATAGCATAGTATGAAAAGATATGACTACAAAGACATACCAAACTAATGAATACGCGTGAGTAGTTATAAAATCTCTTTTTGAATACAATAAAATTCATATAAATTACTAAAAGTTACAATGTTGGACGCAAGTTAGAATTTATAAAAGCTTCAAGATCCGCTCCTGAAAATTTGAATATGAATACCCGTTTTTAAAATAATTCTATTGTGTTGGAAAAAATAAAAAAAAAAACATCCGGGAAGCGCGGGCCAGTGTAATTCTTTCAGCATCATCAATTATAGCCCATCAGAGTACAGACAACGGAGAAAAGGGATTTAGTTATTCACATTTGACTGGGTGATCTATATAAATCAAGATCTTCCGAAAATAAGTCTGCGGTTGAAAAATATTCAGCATAGCAATTTTGTATTTTATTTTTTTTAACTAAAACAACTCAGTGACAAAAAACATTGCAAGCCAAATCAAGTCAGTGTTTGTGGAAATAGAGCAAACCGTGCATTACAAAGGTTTTTTTTTTTACTATGTAGTTTATTATTTTTATAGTCATTATGCTCGGTAAATACTGCATGCTTATCGAACGGTTCGCCAAACACAGGATCGTGCTAAATACCATTTCCTTCGGCTTACACACATTCGCAGAAAACCAAGCAAAGAATCGCTATAAATACAAAGCCTGATAAATATCCGCCTGTGCGTGAACAATCTAAAATCTAAACGAATGCCACTTATTATTTTCCTCAACAGCAGAATTACTCAAAAAGATACCCGTCCATTGTGAGTTTTATTGTTATTTTCTTTCTCCTAATGTCTTTTGTGAGGTTACGCCGAGTAATTGCGGCTGAATGGGCCCGCATGGTGCTCGGCGGCGCCCGAGGGGCCCCGCGGGGCTCGGGAACAATGGCCGGGCTCTGTGCCCCTCGCCACTCCGCCACATGCCGGAGACGACTACCGGCCATGCATGCAGATGCCTCGAGGAACAGGTCCCGAATGCTAAACGTCAAAATAACCATGAAAAAAACTTCATCATTCAAGGTTTGCTATCACAATTCGGGGAAATTTTCCAAACTAGTCAAGCGAAATTGTGCTATACATGGAAGTGACTGAAGCTACGCCCCCTGGTGTCGGGTGTCTCGCCACTGACTTCAGGTCATCCAAGCACAGGCCTTCTATGGTTAAAGATGGGGCATGAACTTACAAGGTGGATCACTGTTTGTGGAGTAATATCATCACAAGGGCATGTGTCGTCGCTCGTCAAGTGGAACCTGCGGAGATAACTTCTAATCACTCCATGACCCGTTAGGAGCTGGGTTGATTCAAAGCTAATGCCGCAGGTATTCCTGTATACAGCGGCGTCCGTAACAGAATTAAAGAAAATCTTTGTTACGTTCGCTTAGCTTGAGTACCTTTCATTCCATGTGTCCATCATATGTGAGATTTTTTGCGAAACTCAGAGGAAAGTCATCTGCCTTTAGCCGCACACGTAAAATATTAAAATGAAAACATCTTTCAAAGTGTCCTCTTATTTTTTTCGTTTGTTGCCTCTCTTCATAGGAGGTTGGCGACCATTTCTTTGAACTTGTCTCTATCTTAATCTCATCAGTCCGGCTGCACTTCCGATCTCAGGCCACGTGAACTTCCTTCTTCCAATGCCCCTTTTTCGCCCCTTTTTAATGCCCCTAGGATGCTATACTGTCCTCTAATGAATAAATCATATTTTCAGATTTATTTCGAATGCGTACATTTAAATAAAATTTCATTAAACTTTCATACAGTATATATATTATATTTATACCTCCCCGCTTTCTCGTGCATAGCTGTCATTCTGCACTCTGAGGGGGTGTAAATGATCGTTAATGGATTAGTGGACTTGGAATGTTCTCTGGTGCTCGAAGTGTTTCCTGCTATATGCCAGAGCTTTGTAAGGAAACGATTATATAATAATGCTATTGGGTAGCAGCAATACGCAGACTTTTCCTTTCAATATAAAACTACGGTGAAGAAGGACCCGGGGACCCACAATATTATTTTCCCCTCAGAAAACCATGAACACTAATTCAGCATAAATTTATGCTTTGTGAGAAGGTCGCCAACCTCCTTTGAGGAAAGACATCCGATGAAGAAGATATATACTTATAAATATATATTAATATTCTAAAATTTTAATATCTGATCTACAGCAGCCACATGAAACAATGGCATAGTATGTGTATCGGTGTGGGTTATATTATAGATTCCTATAATAAGCTTATATGTGCATTAAATATTAAAAGTGTATGTGTGCTTAGCAACCCTTGGTAAGTTACAATGGGAATTTCAAGTCGCAATCACTATCTTGAACATGGGATATTTAAAGACCTCACCACCTTACCCCATAGGGAGAACACAGCGGGCGTATTTTTTTTCAATCCCCATCAAACTGTGTCCACAGAAACTCTAGTATTCTGGGAACCCATTTAGTTGCACAGACAAAGCTGTTTATTTAAGGTTTTATGGGGTAATATGTTAAAATTTATAAATCTACGCTTGTGATAATATAAAATATCCCACTTGAAAAAAATATATTATGTTTGGTAAATAAATATCATTTCAAAAAAGTTGATATACCGAGTTTTAAATTTTTGATTCATTTTGAGAAAAAAATGTCAATCGTACATAGTTAATGCAACAAATTAATGATCGATTGAAGTATTTTTAATTCAGTATGCATTCTGCTTTGCAATTAGATAGTTTAAAAATACAATATAAAGTTCAAATATTCATTTTTGTTGGAGATAATCTAAACTTAGTTTAGCAACTTAGTCTATATGAATAGAAATAAGTTGAGTTGTTGAACTTATAAATAATATTCTTCTTGAGTTTTCTAACTCATCAAACCTTTCAAAGCAACCACTGCAAAACAATAGTAAACTTTGCTGTGGCGGTTAGGGCAGTTTTAATTTTAAGGTTTGCTGCTATTTCTAAACTTCGGAAAGACGCTTGAATCAGGGTTTTTTAAAATCGTCGAGCAGCAAAATCGCTATCGGGGGATATATCCGAGGTCTTCGGCCAGCGCCAGGTCCTGGAGACCAGGACTTCGAGGGTCGGCAGCGGGAGACGACAGGCCACTCGAGGACCGTCTCGAGAGTCCACATTTTATTTCTCTTTCTATTTGCGCCGGGCCATTGTTCAGGATTCGTTGATTTGAGAACAAAGTTTTGTTTTGTTCTTTTTGTTCGGCGCTCCTGAAAGGGCTCTGAGAACATAATTAAGACGGGCGCTCTATACGGGCGGGGCTTCGTTAACGTTTTCGCTAATTGAATATAAATAACTTTAAGTTTGTCATTAGTTGGGAGTTGGGATGGTAATTGCTCTCATTGTTTCAGACTGCACGCCGCGGAGGGCTGAAAATTTATAATTAACGGTAATAATTTTGCTGTGTTTCTTTGCAGTCAATTTCCACGAGTGTTTGTCTTTAATTCTGATTACTCTACTGCTTGGAAGACGTAAATTTTCATAACAAACTTAATACTTTTACAGCTTACTTATTACAGCATATTTATTATCATATAACGTAGACTCCAAAAATAATGTTAAAGTAAGTAATAATCTACCTTTCTAACTGCGCAATAATATAATTCAATTGTATACAAAACTGCTAAGAAAAAATTGTATAGATAAAATATTGAATCATTTATACGAAATGTAAGTTTTTTTTCATACATTTAAAAATAGGGGCGCTATTGTTACTTGTTAATTGTATCTAAATAAACTCAAAAGGAAGTACGTATAATAATATTCAGATATTATAGAAAACTACAATCGATGAATATTAATAAAATTTCGTAATCAAACGCTTTGAAAAATTTAATAAAGCAGCATTCATTTTATTCCTTATATAGCTATCAAAATATACACTTTTTTCATGAATAGTAATTTTAAAAAATACTCACTAGGCATAAAACGAAATAAAAAAAAATTATTGTATAATAAAACAATTACTGAGTAAAACATGATTTTTGATATTCTTAGTGTTTTCGTAAGCTCTATTGAAACATTTTATTCTTTCTTTGCATAATTTAGATTATCAGTACATATAGAAGCATGAGATATTTTAGAATATCTCGCCAAGCGCGGCCGGCTTCTCCGCCCCGGATGCCTTCACGGAGTCGTCCCTCCATCCCATCTTCCATCTCCAGCCTACTCGGAACCCCGAAGACGTGACGAACCTCATCTGTGGATCCTGCACATCATCATGTGACCTTAGACCTCAGTCGCAGGGGGACACGTGATCAGCGATAATCATGGGAGCCATGAGTCGACTCGACGGGTATTTTCATTTAAAAATAAACAAGGTAACCCAGCGCATATTAATTGATTCATAAATCTCCAATTTTTACGCACACGGCAAATGATTCATACGTTACGAGTATTTTTTTAGTGATAATAGTTTCGGTACTGAATCCGAAACGTCAGTAATAAAATCACAACTCAGCGCGGATTCTCACTTAAATTTTATTTTTTATATATTTAATAATCATGATATTCTCTTCGCAAGTCTTCGAGGCTGCATCACAGTTTCTTGAGGCCACGTATGCGTACTTTGCAAGTATCCCGGAGCGGCTCAGTGAGTAACTTTCAGATTTGTTATGCATAAGCCCCGGGTTCTTTTCCCTGCAGGGGACGTAAAGTTGGCGGAACTTTGCGCGCTTGAAAATGGTGTTCTGTATTGGCAAAGTGGATTTTTCTTTGGAAAATGTCATCTTGGAATTTATAGTTGCAGCAATTGAAAGTTCCGCAAAGTTAGTGGTAGTTATAACTTTACGAGACTCGAAAAAGGAAAATGGATTGGAAATGTTTTAGATAATAATATAATTTATGACAAAAAAGTAATTTTGAACTAACGCTGTTTTTACAACAGAGTATTGTCGTTCTATTATATTATGTAGTTGTCATAATATTTCATGATTACAACATGAAAATTTTTAAAAATAAATGTCTTTGAACATATAAACATTTAAAGATACAAAGATTTAAATCTTGGGAAAAAAATAAGCTATTATTGTGTGTGCGTGTGTCTATTGTAGTTTTTAAAATAAAATAAAAACTAGGTTTCGACATAAAAATAAAAATCAGTGAAGTTTTCGATCTTTTATCAATTCTAAGAAATCTATCTGAAAATAAAATTTACAATAAAACTCACGATAACTCCACTGGGCCATCACCACGAGACATAAAATAACTTAATATTGGTTATTTTGAACGGATTCAATTTAAAATCTAAGAAGCGAAACAACAAATTTATAAAAGACTTAAAAGTTTATTGTTATTTAAAAAAAAAAAAAACAATTTGTAAAATGTAGAATCCGGCATAAACGTAAAGTTAAAAGAAAACGGCATAACTTTTTCTTAGTTTGAGTGGCAGATTGATCTCTAAACATATAATTATATTTCTCGCACAGATGTAACATTAATGACATGTGAAATAAATTAAATCAAAATCGGAGTCAATTAAGATTCTGATCAGTCCGCCACCTGTTCCTTGGACGCTGTGAAATAATTGAGAAAACATGCATGCAGGTATTCAGAACAAAAAATAAAATAATGATTGAAAAATACACGACTCATTGGAAACTCTCGACCGACTGTTGGAGTTATTTAAAAAATAAAACCGACTCCGTTTTTCGAGTGTTTGAATTTTACGGGCGTCGATAAAATTGACAACGAAACGATAACAATGGATTTTTTGTGTATTTACGACACGACCACTCTGAAAAGTTTTCAAATGAAACAGAATGAGGCCGATTGTCTGGCAGGGGTGCCAAACTGCGCGGCCAGGTGTTCTCAATGCTATTTTATTGCGTTTTTGAAGTAAAACTCACCAGTGCTATGGATCAACTGTCAAAAAAAAAACTACCGCTACGGTTTTAACATTTTATTGTGTTTGTAAAAATCAATTCTTTTCGAATGTAGTTTTACAACCGATAGAAATATTTTGAATACGCTGTTCAGGTTATTTGTGACATCTCTATATATGTCAGGATTATAACTAAACCGTAAAAATACAGGTATATTCATATTTCGTAGTTAAAAAAGTATTACTGCGTAATATTTATCTTTTCAATTACATACATTCATTTTGTGCCATTTTCAGTAACATGGTTACAACAATGAACAAAAAAATGTGATAACAACTCAATAAATAAGTGTAAATGACAACTATAATAAAAAGACACTGGCTAAAAAGTAAATTGATATTATGTCATCGATTTAAATATAATAAAATGAGGCAAAAATGTTATATTGAATTTTTTTTCACACAGAGAACTGAATAAAAGCTACGGTATAAATAAATAAACAATAATACATTAAGTAACGTCGAAATTCTGGACAAAATATGTTAAATAAACAGTTTAGTGAGTCTGATCACATACAAATCGGAATTCTGACCATTAAATTGATTTGATGTCCAAATCAAGTGGAGAAATCACCATTGCATATTTTTTTTAAAGAATTGTTTGAATTGATCGAATGAAAATCAACGACACATGAAATAAGCAGCTCAATCAAAGAGGCTTTAAAAACGTACCTATGTATTGTTGTTATTACTGGGTTTTTTTTTTTCAAATACCCTGTACCAGAGTGGCACTGTCGCGACATTTGAAAAAACCCATTTACTTTGAGGATTAGTAAATTATTCGACAGAATATCATCAACTCAGCAGGGGGAAATGGAATATTTTATTGAATACAAAATATTTCAAGTCAATCATGTTGTCATACTTCAGTAAATTCATCGAACCCTTGTTAAGTTATTATGTTTCCATACATGCAAAACACTCTGTTATAATGTTTATCAAGCAGTGTTATTGGTGAATAGAATTACTTGTTGAATAGACGGACATATTTGATTCCAGGTGCCATCTTAAGATGCCTTCAAATCTAAAAAAAATAATATTTGTTCTACTGTTATATCTGGAAAAAGAATACTTAGGACGAATGGAGTCTAAAAACTAGTTTTCTATATTTCAGATGGTGGGGTGTTCGTGACTTTTCATCTTACGTAATAATATTATTTAAAATATCATCAAATCACGTTTGAAATATTTTCATACATATAAAGTTTCAATGCTTCACTGCGTGAAAATTGTTCTTGTCGTTTCACGTGCGAACTTATTCCCTAAAAAATATGCTTACACTGTACGTAAAAATCTTTTGTGCATTTTATTACATTAAAATGTCGTGTATGTTATGGTCCTGTTATTTATAAATATAATGAAATTTATAGGGACAAACATAAAAAGTAATATATATATATATATATATATATATATTAGACTACCTTTGTTATAACGATTAATACAAAATTTTCGTTGCATTTGCGGTTGTGCGATAGAGTACGATAAAGTGAGGCATAATACCTGTTTGATAAATTTGTATTTATCTACCCATTACGGGCAATTTATGGCGGTATAATTCGTGGTACTTACAAATAGGGTATCATTACTAATGTCGTGTCCGTCCGAGACCCGAGTTTATGACATTTAATGACAGGAATAAGCCCCGAGCTGAGCTACGTAAGCCACGTCTCATTTGTATGCGTCCAATGAGCGGTCACTCCGACTCTAATCTCCGAACTTAGAAGATTTATTTGACCATCTGCGCTAGAAAACTTAATGCCTGGACTTAATACCCTCGAAGCCTTAAAACTCTTTGATACGGACACGTCCTGTAAGGCGTGACGTCGCCAGATGGCTGCCCAGCGGTGAGAGCTCTTGTAAAAGGACACCCAGTTCGATCATTTTTATTTTACATTGAAGATGTCTGTTCTACAGTGTCATTTTTGGTTCACACTCGAGAAGAACAAATGTATTAATAATCTATACTTCAAAAAATAAATTAAATTATCAGTTAAACAGTCATTACTAATATGATTAGGCACATTAGTTCATATATAGAAGATGACTTAAAGAAACTCTCAGAAAAATATCATCGTGATTTGTGTATCTCACACAAATCACGATTATATTTTTCTGAGAGTTTCTTTAAGTCATCTTCTATATATGAACTAATGTGCCTAATCATATTAGTAATAATATAATAAACCCGTAATGGGTAATAAATACGCATCTGATTGACCAATCCGTAAATAGACAGTTAAACAGTCACCATTTTAAATATTGCACAAAATAACATACTATTGTATTAGAAAGTTTTGTCGGTCGTTATTTGATAAATAGTAATTTATAGGGTGTAATGGCGCATTTTTTCATCGTTTGTATTAAAATGTATGTGGAATAGTAGTGATGCCCTTACTATTCAACACAAACTCCCAAATGCCTGAAGATGGCCATTATAATTACTATGAAGAAACGCGGCATATAAATATGAATTTATTGTTTATCAACTGACGATACAAGACATTACTGGTAAATAGTTTACAAAATATTTGATGGCTTGTTTAAATACTGATAAATTTCAGACAGTGAGTCAATAAAAAAATAAAATTAACCACCTGCGTGTAATAAATATCACATCGCCATATTGATAACTAAAATTGACATTTCAATTACTCACATTGGATTTTTTTTTTCAATGGCTCTAAAATAAAAGTTTACTGTAATATTCTCGTGGAATTTAACGAGTTGAAACTAAAGCCTCGTTTGTATACCAAGTTGAAACTTTCAAAGCCTTTATTCTATTTTCACTCTAGAAAAAACCTTTTTTTAAATGTGGTTTCATGGAGTTTTATTATAATATAAAACTTAAAGTTTGTTTTTGTACAAAAACGATTTAAAATGAGATAAAATAATCAAATCTCTCCTATATACAAAATAATTGCTTATGTTGTATAAACTTTTGTTTTTATATGAAATTTAAAAACAAAGTTGTAAAATTATTAAATATATTTTTAGAAATTAAATATATATAAAGTGTCAAAAACAAAATAGATTATTATGTAATTTTGAATATTTCGTAATGAATAATATTAAGATAATATATTTTCTAACTGGTAGATGCAGTGCATACAAATATAAAAGCATTGCGTGTCATACAACTATGTTTTTTTTTGTATTTTTAATTGTCATTCACCTAAATTGACCTTTTTAATAAAACGTAACAGATCGACGATGACAGTTTAACATTTGTTTACATTACAAGTACTTAACACTCAATTTAAGTGTACGGTTATATTATGATTAGTGTACAAATGCACTGTTCACATATTACAAACATTAAATATTTAAATTCAATAAAAAGAAAACACAATACAGGGTGTCCAAAAAGAGTATCGGGTGAATGTGAATAGTGACCGTTATTGCGATATGATGCGAAAAATTTTGGGCCCAGAGTTGCAGGAGTTTTAAGGTTTCAACTCAAGAACATGGTTCCAACAAGACTTACCATCCATCCAATCAATCAATTGAAGCTGATAACGAATTATTCCCTAATAAGGTAATTTCACGTAGAGGTAACATCAACTTGCCTTCCAGAAGCCCCGACCTTAGCCCTCTTGACTATTTCGTATGGGGATACCTTAAAAGTAGATTTTATGAGAATAATCCGACGAAACAAAACATCAGGTCAGAAATGGCAGCAATATCGAGGGCTATGTGTCAGCGTGTTATCAGCAATCTTCGTTCCAGATTAGAAGAGTGCCAGCACCTTAACTTATCATCATTTGGATAACATCATCTTTTCGAAATAATTTCCTTTTTTGTATTCTTACAAACAACAATAAAAAAATACTTGAATACTAATAGTTTTTGTTTTACTGAATTAACAAATACCCTATACTCTCTTTGGACACCCTGTACAACTTCAAATTATTATGTGTAACTATTTACACACGGATTCAATATTTTACTACAGCTTTTTATACACGAATAAAAAGCATGCTTTCATCAAGAATTTACTACTCTAACATTTTTATTAAACAAATAAAAAAATACGAAAACAATAGTGAACCCTTTCTCACGATCCAATTACAAATAATAATCGCATTTTTTTCAATCATTTTTAAAGTTCTCGTTATGTTTCGCTGGAGACCACCGCCGGAAGCAATTGTACGTAGTAACAATAAACAAAAATAATAACAAACTAAATTCACGTAACTGTGCGTGGAGAGCTCGGGTAATTCTTACGTCGGGTAACAGCTGGCCCCAGTCTCCCCTGCAGCCGTGAAGAATCAGCCTAATTGCCTTTGCAGGAGATTTGTTCCGTTCTACCCCAGCACACCCTCTGGAGGCCAAATTGCTTATAAACACGGCAATAATGACGAACGTTTATTGTTATTTTTACAATTGGTTTTTCTATGCGAGAAGGCGAGCAGGTAAACGGGGAAGCGAGGTTTATTCAATACCATATATTATAAAAGTAATTACAAAAAACCCATATAAATAAATCAAAGCACGAACTTTATTGGTTGGAAATAATAACGTCTATTCAAACGTGAATTAATTTAAAAAAAATTATACAATTTAAAATTATAATTTTGTGTTCACCAACTACGTGCACGAGATTTGTATTAAACGCGTCAAATAATATATTTCATGAACTTTAATATTCATATTAAAAAATATTTATTATTTTATGTCAAATGTAATAATTTTTGAGTTTATATAAAATAAAAATTTACTAATATCAAAAATCATACAAATTTATATTTTTTTAGAGAATGCAGTGCTAATGGGGAAATTCTCTGACGAGGTAGACTTTTTAATGTAAAATATTTTATAGTCAGCAGCACTAGACACCTTTCATTACAATGCTGTTAGAATGTGGCCCTCGACATCTGCCACTCCGTCTCGCAAACATGCCTGCCTACCTGTACATTATTTATTTTGTTTACAGACCAGCATACGCGTTACCCCGACGAAACTGTTTGGCGTAACCTATTTTCCATCCCCTATTGACAGGCAGATAATAATACACTCAAACAACCCCAGAAAGACATATTTCAACCCCCAGTGCGCCTTGAAGTTTTACAAAAGCCAGGCTGTCATTTGAGACATCAAAAAAACAAATATCCAAAACGTGATGTTCTTAAAAAATACTTATATGAATATAACGTGTTTTGAACCATTGTGTAATCATGGTTCTAGATACTTCTGATGATGGTTTATATAAATATCGTATATATAAAAATAAAAATTAGTATCGTGCGTACGTCTCCAAGTGCGTACATTAAATAAAATATATTTTTAACCTACTGAACTGATTTCAAATTTATTAATCATCATAAAGGTCAATAGCATTAATAAATACTAGATAAATTATTATCATTTAAAAAAAAGCATATTTCTAAGGTTTAAAAAAATACCTCAATCGTAAATAAAATGTAAAAAAAATGTAAAATTGGAATATTTTACATTTTTATTTAAAGTATGCAAAGTATTTTCTTTGTTATAATATATACGAATGTTTTATTTATTTAGTGAGAGAATTAACATGCAGTGTTTTTTTTACATTTGGAAAGTTGCCAGAATATTCTATGACGCTTAATTATGGCTTCGTATTTCTTAAGTATTCTTCAAACTTTAATTAACGTAATAAAATTCAAATATAATTTTTAATTTATAGAGAGTGCTGTAAAGCTCATGATAATATATTTTGCATAAACGTATTTTTTGTGTTTATATATAATTAATTAAATTTTATATAATTTTAGATTAACAAATATTTGCCATTGCATTTAAAAAAATGATAATAAGAGAATTAATTTTTTTTAAAACAAAATACATATTTAGTATGAGATTTTAACATAGTGTTAAAAAAATATAAGCTTACAATAATAAATACATGCGCACAATAATTTAACTTTTTTTTTGCTCGTGCGTCGTTCGATAAATGCACGCAATATAAAGGTAATAAAAAATATTTAAAAAAAACGATATTATTAAATGGTTTAAAATTGTAATAAATTTGTATGCCCATGGCAATTCACAACGCGGCATTACGTCACGACACAACAGCTGAGCGCAGAACTGACTGGGTTTTATACTAAAATATTTCCCGTCTGACATGAGCCTCCGTGGCGCAATCGGCTAGCGCGTTCGGCTGTTAACCGAAAGGTTGGTGGTTCGAGTCCACCCGGGGGCGTAACTTTTTATTTTTTTCTTCCTAAAAAAAAAACCAGACGTATAATTTTTTTTCAATATTATCGATATAATAACAAATTTAATTTATGTTTGAAAATTAATTTCAATTCCAATACAGTTTTATTTTTATAGACCTTCTTATGTTTAGGTTTAGAACAAGAATAATTTTTTTATGTTATTTAAATTAATAAGGTAAGTTTATATATTTTTAAGTTATTTAAAATTTTCATAAAAAATGCAAAAACATTATTTAGTTAAAAACAATATATTAATTTAAATTGTAAGGCTTTCTCCAAAATGTTTTTTTTTTAATATAAAAAAAACGACAGCAGCTCCATCTAGTAACAGGGATAGAAGCTCAAACCCAACTTGTTTTCGTTTCTTACTTATCCAATGGAAATTCTTTTATAAACTTGAACAATTTTACAATGCCCAGAACACCGCAACACGTCCATGGTACAGCTCAATATAAACATAAACTCGCTCCGTACGTGCTTTCCAACATGGCCGCGACAGGCCGCCATGTTGGTCTACCAAACTCGGCAAACTTGCCCCATTTACTGAAATTTATTCAATGTATAGGAGGGTCATTAAAAAAGACATCCGCGAGTATGAAGCCAGTTCTTGCCTGTATAGACCATTACTTGTATAGCTTTCTGGTTTTTTTTTCTTTCAAGTTAAAAGAGAAACTAACACAACGTTAAAAAGAATGGCTTTATTGCTTTTATGTGTTAGCTGAATAAAAATGGCTGGAATATACAATACGCATTGCGCCCTGTCCGCTATGTCAATATAACATCAATAACAATAAATACAAAAAAGAAACTATTTTTATTTATCACCGTGGCAGTAATAAATATAAATTTAATTTGCATCAAAAACACAAAATCAAACTGATCGATGACTAAATCAACATATTTATTCAAAATAACTCTAGAGTCTAGTCTATTATGCTATAAAATTATAAAATAATATATTAATGTTGCTAAAAACAAGACAAGTGTAAAATTTGATTATTATTACATATCATAATTGTTAAAAATCATACATTCGAGTCATTGTATACTCGCGTAATAAAATCGATTAATTTAACTGACACTGTGTAGTAATGGTGTAAATGGAACTCGCAGATAATTTATCCATATGGATAAGTCATTATTGAACGTCTTTTAAAAAAATTGCCGAAGCCAAGTTTATAATGAAACACAGCGATAAATAATTTTAAGTATTCACGCTTTGTATATTTTCAAACAGTCACTCCAGACAAGACTGTCTGGCATTAAAAATCTTTTGAAAAAGAAACACGAGTTTTATCCGCTTCATTTGTAAAGAGCAACATCTATAAGACTTTGGGCAACCTCTGAAGTCTTCCTGCTCCATTCATCTTCATTGTCTCCTCCATTAGAAGCGTCTTTGTGGGACAGAAGGACCGCAGTTACTTGAGGATTCCTATATAATGCCTGACATTCATCTGCAGCCCACGTAGATCTGAGTTTAAAAGCGATAATTTCAAGTGTATTTTACTGCGTGAATAGACCGCTAATACCGCGACCTACTAAATAAAGCGAGTTATTGTAATAAATCTCGCCTAACTCGCACGCATCATTAGAGGAACTTTTATATGCGTCGCTGATTGCTCCATTGTGTAAAACTGAGACTAATGCCGTAATGCCGAAGCAGCCTTTGCAGCACTGTTGATATAATGAAAAAGTAACGCAGCATAGCAGAGAAGATGACATGAGACTAATATCCCAGCGATTAAAATTGGCCCAAGATGAATTATTATCGTTTCGTGTGTGAATCGATTACATAACTTGAAAGTTTAAGTAAAAATCATTGTAAAATTAAAACAATGTATGCATGATATTCTTATGCTTATGGTTATAATGGGCTAACAAGGAGTGGCTTTGGTGATAGCGTACATGTATTTCTTTATTTTCGTTATTGAGTTACATAAGGAAAATATGTGTAAAAAAGCCTTTTTATGCACGAGTTGATGAATAATTGAAATAATATTTTTTTAAAGTTTTTTAGTTATAAAAGTATGGAGACAGTATATAATTCCTAAAATAAAAATTAAATTAGCACGCGGATACTTTACGAATACATTTTTCTATCGAATCGAAATGAAAAGAACTAACTGGATCGTTTGGAGATCCGCTCCGGCTCACGACCCGTTCAAAGGACGCGAGTAATCAAGAGCGGGTCATTAAAGCCTACGGTGATGGCGCAAGAAGACCTGGAGACGGAGAACTTGGGGCATGCTCAGAATGCTGATGGACACGGACAATGTCGCACTTAACCCGCTCAGCGACTCCTGACTCTTTTTTATTGGATACTTGTTATTGCGGGTGCAATTAGTTTCATTGTCATCCTGATTGCGCTCATTAAAAGAATTGCCTTGTTGTTGAAACAAAAATATATATCTACGAAGCATTGGGAGTAAATATTAAAAATTTAATAATTTATTTGAATAACATATGTGGGTTTCATGAAGGCGGGATACGTTGTTTATCGTTTAGAACAATGCACCCATAACCATGGCGTTTAAACAAACAAGCCAGTGTATATTATGTAGCAGGCGAATCCCTAACTGATGCTATTGTTATCAAGCCTGCTCCAATTGTGCTGAAAGTAATAAGCAATACTGTATAAAGACCTTCCCACGACGTCTCTTCTTAGCGTCCATGTTTTTATTTATTCGTAAGTGAATGAATTAATCATTTGAAAAAATATTTTTTTGTATAATGTGTAAATTATCAAAATTTTAATAAAGTTAACGAAGCGTTCAATTTGTAAGATGATTCATTAGATTCTGACTCATGTTTACGAAATTGAACCCAATATCTAAAGCCTCATGTATTATATAATATATTTTAAAAAAATAGTTATGCAAGTCTCATAGATAATTTTCAAAATTTTACAATTTTTTTTTAAAATGTGACTTAAGTAACTTCTAGGATAAAAACCCTTTTAATTTATATGATTGTTCAATTACACATTTATACAAAAATATCCTAAAATAACACTTGAAGCTTAGCAAAAACATTACATTACAAAATGTTTATTATATTGATTGACTTATCAAATGAAAGCATGTTCATATTAAATATATGAGAAATACATTAATGTAGTTCATGAGAAATACATTTACGTATTTCTCACAATACGGTAAGTGACTATCCCCTGATCCTGCGCGCAGGTCGTGGGGCTTACAAGGTGTGGCTTAGGTGATAGTGTACATGTATTTCTCTATTTTCTTTATTGAGTTTAAGTAGGAATAAATATGTGTAAGAAAAAAACCATTTTTGTATATTTTAAAGAATAAGAAATTCAATATTTTTGACAGAGAGTACTTGGTGGATTTCCATTTTAATATTTTGAATAAAAATACTTGAGTGATTTTCCACATTTTTGTTTTTATTAGTGACCGGTTTCGCCAACCTTTCACGTTGGCATTATCAAACTCTGTTTGATAATGCCAACGTGAAAGGTTGGCGAAACCGGTCACTAATAAAAACGAAAATGTGGAAAATCACTCAAGTATTTTTATTCAAAATATTTAAAGAATAAGTTAAGCCCTCTACACACATAGCAATAAATTGTGCCACCAACATGCATGGATCTAGCCAATAGCGTCCCTTTATTTTGGTTATTTTTTTATTTGGTTAGGACGCTATTGGCTAGCTGCAAGTTGGTGGCGCAATTAGAGACTTTTATACAGGGTGTACAAAGAGAGTATCGGGTATTTGTTAGTTCAGTAAAACTAAAACTACTAGTAACCAAGTATTTTTTTTTATTGTTGGTTATTAGAATACAAAATGGAAAATTATTTCGAAAAGATAATGTTATCCAAATGGTGACCGTTACGCTGCTGGCACTCTTCTAATCTGGAACGAAGATTGCTGATAACACGCTGACACATAGCTCTCGATATTGCTGCCATTTCTGACCTGATGTTTTGTTTCAATTCCGTTAGGTTCGGATTATTCTCATAAACCCTACTTTTAAGATATCCCCTTACGAAATAGTCAAGAGGGCTAAGGTCGGGGCTTCTGGAAGGCCAGTTGATGTTACCTCTACGTGAAATGACCTTATATTAGGGAATAATTCGTTAACAGCTTCAATTGATTGATTGGATGGATGGACCACGTTCTTGAGTTGAAACATTGAAACTCCTGCAACTCTGGGCCCAAAAATGTTCGCAGCATATCGCAATAACGGTCACTATTGACATTCACCCGATACTCTATTTGGACACCCTGTACTTTAAAATACTGAAGCGGTCTGCACACGGAACAAAATATAATTAGCCAATAGCATCCACCATGTTTGAGAAATCAATGATTTTTTATATTAATGTAGTAAAGTATAAAATTAAGTCAGCAATCAATCATACTTTTCAAAGATAGCGTCAACGTTGTGGCGCCACGCCAGTCGCATCGAGTCGGAATCGTTTCGCCGATTGCATTATAAATTACTCAATTAACCGCCGGAAATAAATGAGTACACTTCGCGAAAAAAACCAAAACAATCGAACATCAATACGCGATCGATTGTTTCGCTTTTTCCGGCGTCGCCACACCTCATCCTTCATCCGAGCGAAAGAAGACAATTACTCGCGATTCGTATAAGGCCCTCATTACGCCGCGTATAATAACGCATTAACTGCGGGGAATTTCTCGAGTAATGCATGCGCCGTGTCCGGTTCTCCGGGTCCATTTCTCTCGGCATCGATTGCCTAAATAAGGGAGCTGCGGATAAGGGCGATGTCCGGCTTAGAAAAACACCACACATACACACAAAATTATTTAAGGCAGTTGCTTCCAGCCTCCGTTACCCGGCAATGGAAGCAGTCCATTACCTGGCGAAATCGTGTCATTTAATTAATTTAATTGTCACTTTAATTTTCTATGTTGAAAGTTGATTTTTTTACAGAGTATTGAAAAAACTATAAATTATATTTATCTATTTTTTATTATTTAATTAACGTCCATTTTCAGGGTAAAATAAAATCTTGAAAATGTTGAAAAATTGGATATAGTGACGACTTTTCAAAACTAAAGTTTGTTAAAGATATATTTTTTTTAATTTTTAAAATAATATATCGCAAATACAAATATATATTTGATCTTTTAATTCCAATTGAAAAAAAGACTTTTAAATGTTTAGAAATCTTGGATAAGGGACATGACGAATCTCCAAATTCGTACACTTCAATCGGAAAAACACATATTTATCATATTAATAGTAAATTTATAGGAAATTAAAAAATATTTTGTTCGGAAGAAGGGATATATCAAATTCTTGGCATTTAAAATTTTTTGATTGGTACAGTCGATTTTTCGCAAAACGGACTAGAAAATGAACAAAAAAACTCGATTATGGGACCTAGACCCTTAACAATAGCACGGTGAAAGTCCGCCACTCCACATCCTCGCTAGCAAAATTCTGCCTCTTCTCATGGGAGGTTGGTAACGATTTCATTGAGTATATTCCCTTCTTGGGACAGTCTCACTAATTCGGCCGTACTTTCGACGTAAATTTAAAATTTACTCCTTCCAGTGCCCCCTTTTCCTTCGATTTATCCTTAGACTCTAGTTCTCTTTCTTTGCGCATTCTGTGCAAGACTCTCTCATCTGTGATGCGGTCAACCCGTGGTATTTTAAGGATTCTCATATAAAGCCATATTTCAAAAGTCTCAATTTTTCGCATACCGCAATACCATAAAGACTGAGACAACATACTATTTGGTGAATTTTCTTCGAGTTTATAATGTTAACGTCTTACCCGCATTATTCGATACAAATTTGAGTCTGTGATGACTCATGAATTGTCGAAACGCTCTGCCCTAGTAACACTGAAGAATTTCTAAAATAAACCATAGATATAAACATAATGTGGATTTGTATATCGTGACATTGAAGTTACAGGATAGTCCCAGTACTCTTACAACCCTCCATGGCGACATTCTTAAAGCAACACGTGCTCGAGACCTCATTAGGTGGCCAAGGGTTTTCACGTTGCGTTTAATTTTACAGGCAAAACATAATCCATGCAGTCAAATAGCTTATACACAACTGGAATATATCACATGCCATACAGTGGTTTAATTCTTTTACGGACTATGCGTGGCTGTCATAATATTTCGTGCTGAAAAAAATCGGCTGTTTGGTCGCTGAAACACTGTAACTAGCCCTGCCCACCCCCCAGGGCAGGGCGTGTGCAGCTCCTCGGGGAGGCTGTGCTGGGAGGCTGCAGGAGGGCGAGGAGCTGGAGGAGGTCGAACGGACGTTGATGCATGGGCCGAGGGTTGATTATTCACTCCGGTAAAGGAGAAGCGAGAACCGAGACATGACTTCAGCACTTCCAGTTGGGATGTGAACGGAAAGCAAATCACTTTTAAAAAAGCTGCTGTTTTTTTTATTTGTTTTAATAATATAGATATGCAAAAAAAAAAACTATAATTCGCTTTCGTATTGCAGACACTGAGAGATTAAAAAGAAAAATCTTTTAATTTAATTTTATATTTTTGGTGATTATTATTTTCTTGTTGATTATATATTGCTGCTGGGTAAATTATTACAGTTGTACAAAAAACTTTTAAAATTACACGTACAAAACAAAACATTACAATAAATATATATATAAAAATCTGGTACTAAACATCCTGCGCATTTTTATTTCAATGGCAAGATACAACGACAAAAACCGTATTGAAAATAAGAAGAAATTAAATTATCGAGTTTAAACGTGAACTGTGAATGGTTATTTTATTCAAACTATGCATAATTGGGGCAAAAATATAATAGTTGCTTCAATTCAATCAATTCAAAAGTCAACAAATATAGTTTCTATGTTGTATTCATAAAAAAATTTAAACGCGATTTTTATATTTCAATAAAAACTTGAATACTCTCTCACTTAGCGCAAGTCATTTAAAAACGGAATCCAAAATGGCCGCTGATTAAATTCCATCCCTAAATCAATCAAACCCCCCCCCCCTCTCGGCTCCATAACGAGTAAACTAAAACCACCCCGGAATGATTAAAGAGAACCTCCGAACGAAATCCCTCCCCATCTAGAATCTGACACCAATTACGCTTAATTTGGAGCAGTCAGTGAGATTCTGACACCACACCAGCTGCCTGCCTGGAACCTTCGCGACCCTGAGGCTTACGAGCCTTCTAGAATTTGAAACCCTTAGTTATTTGCATTCTAAGCATCAGCAAACAAAATAGTAATACTATTTCTATAAATATAATTAACAATCGTCATTCATGGAGAGTAAGCGCGAATAAAACATTAAATTGTTTCAACTTTTTATAGTTTGAGTATTCAACAGAATTTCAATGTTCACAGTAATAATTAATATATCTATATCGAAATATCAGTGATGTCAAGTCTTTACGAGCAACAAATAATTGTAAAGAAAAGCAAAGAAGAATACATCAAAATTACAATAGATACAATGATTATAAATTTAATCAAAAAACAACGTCTATAGTGAATAAATATGAATACAATAATGTACTCTGGTTGTACTTCATTGTAGTTAAAAAATTTAATATTTCAAAAAAATAATAATTCATTGTATTATTTCGGTATACCGTGAAGTCAGTAAAAGCAATAACGAATTGCTTGTCCCAAAATATATACGAAGCAATAGAATATAAATGTTTTTTTGTGATCGTATACTATTTTTAATCAAAATGTACTCTCGAAATATCTATTAATTACTTTTAGTGATAAAGAAAGAGTGATCTATTAAATTCAGTAATTAAAATTGTTTTATCAAACTTTTTGCTATTGGTTTTGAAGGTTAGTTAAAAAATGAAATTTTACAACTTAGGCGAATTACTATTTGAAACGCTCGCCTGGGACTAGTTCATCCTTTAGGAACTCCTCTGTTTTCAGAAGACATTTACATAGACGACAGAAGAAATATTAAGGTATTCTAAGGAAAAAAAAATTCTTATTGCCTCTTACGATTTGTTGGAGTAAACACAAATATTTTTTTCTACTATTAAAATTTCGAAAAGGTTCATAAAGCATTAGAAAGTAAACCATATTCATTAAACGCATATCAATCAAACAAGCAGGAAAGATTGAATTCAATACGTACAATAATATTTCATACATTCAAACTAATGCGTCTCATTCATCTCCCATTGCTTACAGCGACGATCCATCTTGAGTGGGATTTATCGCCGGCCCTGCACCGGCCCTGTGTCGCGCGGACACTGACGGATCACCGGCAGATCTTCAATGGACCAATGGGAGACCCACTCGGCAAGGTGCGGACTGGGGAGCGGGCAATCTCGCGATATAAACATATACACACACATCCACCTGGAACCGGTTCATTTTGTGCAATGAAGCGATAAATCTTACTGCGACATCTGCATAAAAATTATTTCTTGTTATTTGTTTATTTGATATGTTTATATTTTTTCTCTTGTTGAGGGACAAGGCATTTTATTGGTGAAGATCCATTTTTTTATTAAGGGTCTAGGTCCCATAATCGAGTTTTTTTGATCATCTTCTAGTCCGTTTTGCGAAAAATCAAAAAAATTTTAATGCAAAAAGTTTGATACATCCCTTCTTCCGAACAGAATATTTTTTGTAAATTGATTATTAATATGATAAATATGTGTTTTTCCGATTGAAGTGTAGGAATTTGGAGATTCGTCATGTCTCTTTTCCAAGAGTCCTAAACATTCAAAAGTCTTTTTTTAAATTGGAATTAAAAGATTAATTATAAACCCTGTGCGATATATTATTTTAAAAATTAAAAAAAAAAAAATCTTTAACAAACTTTGGTTTTGAAAAGTCGTCATTTTATCCAATTTTATTTTACCCTGAAAATGGACGTAAATTAAATAATGAAAAATAGATAAATATAATTTATAGTTTTCTCAATACTATAAAATCAACTTTCGACATAGAAAAATAAAGTGACAGTTAAATTAATTAAATGACACGATTTCGCCAGGTTATGGACTGCCCCTGGTGTCCGGTTGGACACCAGAGGCAATTAAAAGGCTGGAAGCAACTGCCTTAATGATATGGGTAACTTTTTATACTTTCTTCACTTTGAGTTTATTATAGTTTTAGCATGACTAGTTTCGACCAACAGACTTGGTCATCATCAGATGCAGAACAAAACTGATAATTTTTGATCTGTTGGTCGAAACTAGTCATGCCAAAACTATAATAAACTCAAAGTGAAGAAAGTATAAAAAGTTACCCATATCATTAATATGTTTTTTTAGTTTAACTTCATCACATGGATGTAACTGACAACTGAACTATGGGACAGTTTTGAAATGTATATTTTTTATTCTGCCTTCGTTTTAATGAAATCGTGAACCTTTGCATCGTTGACGTTAATTGTTTTCCATTTATTTTATACAAACACTTTTAAATCATATATAATAGCAAGAGAGTAGATATATTGAAAAAAAACAGGAAAATTTAAGATTTCGTTACACAGATATTTATTATCTTTAAAAATTAAATTTATAAAACTCAACTAAAAAACATTGTTTTAAATTGCAGAATCCCATAATTGAATTTTTTACAGTGAACTACTCAAGTAAAAAAACACAAAAAAATATTTTCTCAGGATAAATAAATTTATTTCAGGTATTCTAAGCATTTTCATTATAATTGACAAATACCGTATTATAACTTTTTATTTTAAAAAAATCACTAAACGTTAATTGAATTGTTTAGTTTTTTCTTTTCAAATATAAAAAATACTATTATATATTCTTTAGTTAAAAAAAGATTTAATAAAGCCTAAAAAAAAGCTTAAATAAGACATGAAAAATATGGTTTTTCATTGTTATTTCTTGTGGTAAATCTAAGTATATTATTACACAAAATATTGTATCAAGATAAACACATTACTTTAAACGGGATATATAATTGGCGGTTGTATTTTAATGTTTTTTTTTAATTATTTAAATCGTTATTACAATATTATTTAAATTTATATCTTTGAGGCGTTCTTCTCACATTACTATTAATACGAAACTACACCGCAATGGCAATGTTTATAAGTCTTAACAAAAAAAAAAACAAATGTACATTCATCCCACTTTATAATGGGCACCTTACGTATTGCCAACTCAATTGAATAAATAACACTGATCGATGGATGTCCTGACTTTTTTAATATTGATATCATACATGAAAATCTACCATGCCAAATTAAAAAACATACCTAATCAAAACATGATCAAAACAAAAAAAAATCTATATATTTTTTCGTTCATTCATTGTCTAAAGTAAACTTAATTATTTACTTTGAAAATTCAATAAATTTCATCGAGTATTTATAAGTTACAAAGTGAAATAAAAATTAAACAATACAGTACAACAATTAATTCACTTTATTGATATTAAGAATTGCGTTCGTGTACGTTGGTGATTTATTTCAGTCCATATCTCGTGTTTATTCTAATGATCTAAAAAATAATTAAAACAGACACGAAATATCGATCATTAATTTTTTTAAACATGCATTTTAAATGTATGTTGAAATGCTGAAGCTTACTACATCTGATAAAACAGTTTAAAATTTAAAATTTCTAAATATGTATATATATATATATATATATATATATATATATATATATATATATATGTGAAAGCTTTTAGTATAATTGTGTAAATGTTGACCACATGTAAGGCATGGCATATTTCTGACTTCTGAGAAAAGGATGTATCAATCTTCAACATCTCGCCGTTACTTATACAGGCGGAGGTCTCGTTCATAAATATTCCCCTCATTTATCATTCCATTCATTAGCGATACAATTTTTTTTAATAACTCTAAAATTGTTTCTTGAGTCGTGTGCACATTTTTGTGCACCCAATTAAAAGCACTTTAAAAAAAAACGTATTTGGTCTATATTTGAGAGAGTGAAAAGTTTTTATTGCTATTCAGTCATAAAATTATATTTTGAATTATAAATTCAATATAGTGATTCTTCTATACGCTTATATTTTAATACGACTCGTTTTACTCGGTAAAAATATTGAATATGAATTTCATCTCTTGCAACTTTTGAAGATATGGAAACACATTTTATTTGTTTTTATTTTTTTTTTAATCTGTAATATACGATAACTTGGCTTGTATTCAATGCACGATTAAATATTTTGATTGGATATGTATAATCAATACGGTGTTGACCCTCAGCTGCCACCACTGGCCATTAGGCGTGTACATCATAGCGTCAGCATGACACTTGAAAATAGTTAGGGTCATTATGATCATTTTAGTAACTTTCAAAAAATACAAGTGTTAACAGAAACTGTTTCATCTTTTGCCAAACCCTAGCGCTGGCTGCGACTTTGTAAGGCTCCAGTGACACGATGAAAGATAGCGTCTATTGTTCCATTATTTGCTTTATCAGTATCTCTGTCTTCTTCGCTTCTGGCGTGCCCCATTCTGTAGCATCTTACCTCTCGCTCTGCCACCAGATCCGGCGTCGTTGCAGACCGCAGATGAGGCACGACCATGTACGCTTCAAAGAATGCCTTCCTATACATAGTAGTAAGAACGAAACCCAACAGGTTGATGTAGAAAAACGAGATTGTCGCTCAGACGCAACTTTGCTTGCAATGTGGTTGGCGTACGTGCCTCTTAAGGAGCTCCCTTAGGCTGACGATACATTTTTTTATAACACACTTGAGACTACCACCCTAGAGCCTGAACAAATCTATATATTATACTATAGAATATTATCAAAACTAATACGCCTTACAAAAATCTCATTAAATGAACGATACTTACTTGATGGGTGCGTTTATTTTTTTTAATTTAACATCTAAACTCAGATTATCCGAATCTCAAGTCTTGAGCTACAACTACACTGCAAAAAAAATGTTTCCAGAGGCAGGAAAACAAGGAATTGTGGCTCTTTTTAACCTTGTATACACAAATGTACACACAAAAAAACCTGCACCAAATTTTGAACCTAAAGAGTGTTTTTAAATCTTACTAAATGGATCATCAGTAAACCATGGCGTACATAGACAAAGCTTATAAATTGAGCTTTGAATCCTGACTAATCGGGGATTCTATGCAATTGCTATTAAAAGTGCTTCTATAAAACACAAATATGAATGTTTTATATACTACATAAAATATTTTTTTTTTTAAATAAATAATTTTATAATGGATTCCAACAAGTAGTATATTAAAAAATTAATTAAAATTTTGCTATCTATTTTCTATGACAAATTTTTTTTTTCACTTTGATCGCAGTAAGTGTCTGATATATCAAAGGAGGCAGATTAATTGAAAAATAGTTCAGCTTTTGTATGAAAAGAGCCACACATAGCCGCACGTCCGCGGCTTGTATGCCGACGCGTCACATTCCATCGACTGACCCAAAAACACGGCTATCCTTGGGATGCGGTACAGGGTGACCGAAGCGTGCCTGTACAATTTATAATATAAAGATATTCGTCATGTGCACGCTGTGCTTTGAAAGTCACCACGTCATTCGGAAAGTCCACGCGGAATTCCAAACTGACGTTATTATTAGGTCTGGCTTGTTTCACTTTTGGTCGAAGACGATTTTATTGACACTGCGTGTGTCGATACAAATTAAGTCATCAAGCGCAGCAACACAAACAATGCAAACGAGAAAGCTTTTGTTTGGATTCTGATACCACCTGCGTGTTGAAAAAATATTTCAGGATTTCTCTCGTTATTTTCGACTTTGCTGTGTATATTTTTTCGGACTTTTCGGGCCTCGTTTTCTGGCCGTTTTCAATTTCAGCCGTTTTGCGAGCGGCACGTCGGGCCACGCACGACCCGCTTCCAATTCGGGGTTGGGTTTCCAATCGGCCAGCGTCCAAAAACGATCGCTATTCTGTAATTCTGAACAGTAGCGCGGCCTTGGACTCCGTCCTGCTCGACGGGCCGTTGCGAAGTCGGCAGAAGTAATTGTGAGTATTTAAACGAATTGCTTCAATGGCTGTTGATGTTTTGCTGTCGTGACGTCTTGCAATCGAACTAGACTCTTGGAAACGCAATGATGGTCCTTGAAATCGCCAAAAACCGTGAAATTTTCTAAAGCAGATCGTTACGAAATTATTTAAATAACCTGGTAATTTATTAACAGATGAATGGTTAAGTAGAATGCTATGTTTAAAACACAATAAAAAATTTCAAAAAGGTTGTTGATAGATGATCTTAAGCAGTGCTTCTCAAAGTGGTCCCTACGGACCCCAGGAGGTCCTTAGAAAATCAAAATCGATTTGAGGGTCCCTGAACTACGTCAGAGGATCTGCGCAAGGTTTAATATAAAATAAAAAAATTGTGACACATTTTAATTAATATGGAAGTTAAAATAAATAACGATGAATACGTTATATGCGAGTTTTATGTACTAAGTAAAATATAAATATAGACAGGTGCATAAAATACAATAAATAATAGGCATCGCGGTGAGTCAGGTAGGTTAATACAGGAACGCAATAGAGTCGATAACTACAACTAGTCTATAATATGAATTTATGTAGTTTTTCATCCAGTGTCCGTAGGCAAGTTTTGACTATGAAAAGGGGTCCGTGGGTCAAAAGAGTTTGAGAGCCACTGATCTAAAGGTACTCATTTCTTTTTCTTATACCCTTTACCTATTGATAATAGCATCCTCTTTTGCTTTTTCACACATGCTAAACCATTAAAAAACACCTAAAATATATTAACGCTATTAGTTAATTACAAATCGGTAGTAGTATGTGTCGCTTTTTAATATTACACGTAGAACAAATATCACAATAACTAAAATTACTCACACATTAATAATATTATGTTTCATGTTTAGTTGTATATTGATGTGTAATTATTACGGTTTCCAATAATATAATTTTTTTAAATAAAAATAAAATAATAGAAAAATTTGACCCACATATCTAGTCATTTGACCTGAAACTAAAATATTATCTCAGCGTGTTTATATTTATAAGCACGTGTATTTCTCAGTGGCGTGTATCCCAAAACTATGCAAGCAGTTTTGTTACTGAATATCTTCTTTGACTATTTTACAAAACAAGTGTCTTTATGGGTATTTTAGGGTTAATAGTGTAGCGGGTCTTATTATACGTTTTGTTGTTGCCCAATAGTATTATTATATTATATAATTCTTTCCTTACTCTGGACACAGATACTCAAAATAGTTGGACCTAATTAAAAACGAAAATGACTTATTATATAATAAATATAAGCAAAAATATCACTGCTGGTACATTTAAGCGTAAATTGAACACATTTTAATAATCGATGCTGTATTGCTTGTTGTACAGCACGCCACTGGTATCTCACCACGTCGAGTTGCTGAACAGTCCGCGGACACGCTCGAGAGCGATAACTACGGGAGTATTTCTAAATTTAAGCGACAAACAGAAAGCGTTTTAAATTTAAGTTACAAATGCGATCAATCCGCGACACGGGGGGTGTGGAGGGGCGCAGGGGGCGTTATTCGACTCGAAACTTTATCATTAGGCTGGAAGACCTCACCCGCCGAGGGACCAACGCGGTGTCGTGCAGCCAACCGCACGGCAAGAAAATATTAAATTACTACCGAAGAGTGTATTTTGATATTAGCAGGACCGCACTAGTACTCATCTTTTTTTATTTTATTTTTATATATTTTATAATTGTGAGATTTTTTTTTTATACCTCATTATATCTCATTCCAAACAGATAAAATCTGAATACACGCCTTTACAAATGCAAAAGCATAACAATAAATTAAATATACAACTTGCTGTTTTGAATATTTTTTTAATAAATCCGCATATATCCGCATTGTGTTGCTTGTGCCTGGCTGCCATTCCGTACCCTGAGCGTGTGTAAAGGATCGGTAATGGAGTCGTGGACTTGGAATGATTGTGAAGGGATGTGCTCCTGCTTTTGTTTATGTAGCTTGCTGCAGAAGGAGTATCAGATCTAAACGCCAGAGCTTTGTAAAGAAAGGATTATATAATAATGTTATTAGGTAGCAGCAATACGCAGACTTTTCTTTCAAATATAAAAAAAAACTATTGAACACTGGATTTGCATGAGTATATGCTCAGTGAAATGGTCGCCAACCTCTTCTGAGGAGAGGCACTTGACGAAGAAGCTATATTATGTTATTATGTGTGAATTAATTGCCTCGATGTTATAAAAGTTTTTAAGTAGATTAATTCGATATATAGCTGAATTACTAATGCTTATATATTACAGCACCCCTGCAGCTGAAACCTGAAACATTTTGAAGCCGTAATTCTGGGCTCCCAGTGCGGCCCTGGCCGGCTGCGGCAGCGCCCGGTTCGAGTCCCGTCCGGCGTGCGGTACACAATAATTTTATCTAATGGCGTTCCAGAACAATGGCGTCCGCGAGTGTGCGCCCGACAAACATGGCGGCTTGGTAAATATTTACAAAAAACTCCAGCGCCCCTCGGAGCGGCCGCTCTCGTTAAAGCCCTCTTATTTCCAATGTTTATTGTACGTGTGGTACTCCACTGTAATTCCTGGTACTATTGGATTCACTGTTTAGATTTTTTCGTGTGGATGGCTCGCCAGGTACAAGCGCTTAGCTTTAGGGTAAATAGTTTTAAATCTTTGTTTGCACACCTAGTGATATATTATAAAGTAGCCTCCACGCGTAGCAACACAACCAACAACCGATTTGTATTGGCCAATTGTGTACTTTTTATAGTTATCTTTTTATAGTTTTTCCTTAGTTGTCGGTTTACGTCAGCTTTAAGATACCTGCATTTTTAGTGAGTCTTTAAGTTACTTGCATCAAATAATATATTTGTCATTTATTTGACATTCATGGTGATGTAAATAAATCGAATTCGTTTCATTACACAATTTCAGTTTAACCAAAGTAGCTATATTTTTTTTTTTATAAATATCTAATGTCAACGTAGTAAATTTCAATTATTTATAAGTATTTAAAACACACTTTTATATTCCCGCCCACTATCAGTAAAATATCAAATATTAACGGATCAAAAACGTATTTATTCTGTACGTTTATAGACTTATTCAAGTTAGTATAAAACGCACATTTTTTTAAATAATTGAATACTTATTTATTTTAAAAACTATACACATAAAATATATAAATACGAATGGAAGTAATGCACTGAGTAAGGGGAAGTAAGAATCATGTTAAAAGCATGTGTCATGTTATATTAATGCGTCATTTATTCACACGCATCGAATCCCACCTGTTATTCGACACATAAATAAATAAGGGGATTTTTTGTGTTCCACTCACCTGAAACACATTGTATAACGATATCTGCCGCCCTCACCTGTGTCTCCAAGGAATATATCGAGTATTGTTTTCGTTGTTTCATGTGTAAATAGATTGCTTGAGGACTCATTGATAACATATTGCTTCATTTAAATACACCCGATTTATTTATCAAACAACATAACATATGAAAATTACGTGAAATGTTAAAAGAAAGTTTTTGCAAGAAATATACTTTTATTTTTTCTTTATTTGATTGTTGGGTTATATATTTTATTCATTTACTAGATTTTTATGTTTATGACAAATGTTCAAAAGACCGTTGCGTATAATTCATTTACGAAATATGATTTATCATGTATTACCAGCGATAAATTACATATCGCCGATATTCCTGTTTATAAATGATAATAAATTTCCTTCGTATTCTAGAAATAATAATCAATTGACGTCGACTCCATATAACTTCCAATTAATCTCTCCGGGCTGCCCATTAATAAGCTAAATTGTATCACGGATCATCGTGTGGCTGGATTGTTAAAGTATCCAAGGATCCACGTTCGATTATCGACAATATCTTATTTCTGGGAAATCGTTGAGTGTACATGAAATGTATCACATCTGTCATATATAAGTAATTGGCCCTGACTTGTAATTCTGAAATATTGAAGATTTTTATTTTATTTTTGGAAATAAAACTTGTCAGTCTACCTAAAATTGTGAGTGTGTATAGAATAGTAGACGTTGCAGAAAGCATATGATGTTCATCAGTCTTTTCTAAAAAATTCTAGTATTAGTTTTAACTCACTCTAAATATTATTTCTAGTAGCCCATATCTGTTGACGCAAAACAATCTAATTTAAATAAAAAACATGCAATATCTAAATTCCAAGAATATATTCTATTTGGTCTGTTTTTTTTGTAGTTATTTTTATTTATTTGACAATTCAAACGAGCTTGCAATTTATTTCCATAGTTCTCATTCAAATGTCCCATAAAATATGTTTGAACATAAGTTATATTTCTGATTTTATCAAAAAAACAATATTTTTATAAAAACATAAAAGCGTAAACTTCTTTTTTTTTCAAGATGGGTAAGAAAATATATAAAAATACTTATGTTGTATTTTTATATTTTTACGAACAAAAATTCTTACACAAATATATGTTAACTCTGGAAGTAACAATAGTTTGTATTGTATTGTAAACAAGTAGTATTGACACGTGCAATTTCAATACAATGCAATTCAACAGGTGTTTGAATTTAACGTTAATAAGGCGATCGTATTGGGGACCTCTAGATAATTAACCACTGACCCAACAAGCAAATCAATTTTAATTATAATGATTAAACAATACAAAAAATGATTTTTTAGAATGACTTTTTTAAATTCAAAATCCAAACAGGCTTCATCAATTAACGAAAAAGTTCGCGCAAGAAAGAGCGGCGGGAGTGCGAGCGAGACGGCGAGCCGATACATCATACAAAAATGGCGACTCATTGATCACTCTGACTTATTTGGATATATTTTTTTTCCGTGGCAACACACGGCCTGCAAATGGGAAAAATGCTTCGGGTACCTCACCGAAGGAGAGCTGCCCCAAAGACACGAGCGTTTATTTCAAGTATGTGTTATAAAAAAAGATAACCGTAAGAATCTAGACACAATTGAATAATTGATTTAAAACTTCGCTGAAATTTAAAAAAAAAATTTAAGTGTATGAAATTATTTATATATTATTGATAAAATGCATTTAAAAATATTTTTATGAATCTCGATAGCTGATTATATCAAATACAAGCTATACATGCTATTATGCAGTATTATAATAATATAAATTATTAAAGATATAAACTATGTTTACCTTATATAGTTTAGTTTACTTGCTTTCATAAATTATATCACAGTAAGTTCGATTGATTGATTATTGGTGGTGTATATAATACCTTTAAAAAACAGTAAATAATAACACGTACAAAATGAATATTGTAGGTATAGTATTAATAAATATTTATGAAAAAAATTGTGCAACATCGTACAAGATATATGTCTTACAACTTTTAAATTAACTATTTAACATTGATTCATTCATATTTATAAAATATTATAATTCTTACTAAGCCATAAGATCGCGATGATAGAAAGGATTGACTGAAACTGCTCTTAAGAAAATTTTTCCTCATAGCTTCACATGCGAACCGAATTCTTAAATAAAAAATATTTGAGTATCGCTTTACTGCATTTATTGACATAAAAAATTGGAAGATCGATTTTGCTCTCAATATATTTTTTAAGACATTTTAATAATTTTATTTTGTCGCTTGTCTCCCTCGCGGCACGTCTCCGGCCGAATGTAATATTCAGTGCCTCACCTCTCGCAACTAATTCCGAAGGGGAGTGGTCACAAAAAAACTTTTCAAGTGACAGTAATTGAATTCCCTTCTTAAATTCTGCTAAATGCCTCGCCCATAGAAATATCTGTCCTTTTTTCACAATAGTGCGTTCGACGCATTTCGGAACAAAGATTTTTTAATTCATAAGGGAATTTATACTTTACTATGCAAGTAGGTGCCAACCCTTATTTGAATACGTCTAAAAAAATAATTAAATTATTTAAATAAAAATATCCCATAAGAGTAAGTAAATACTAATGTTCCAGTAAAATGGCATATTAATAGCGTTTTTATAATTTTGGTATTAGATATGATATTTTTTTTTATTTAAAATTTTAAAAGGTTTGAAATGATGTTTAATGTACGCTGGCTAGTAGATAATTAATTTTACTTAAAGCGTATAAATTTTACAATAAGGGCCAAGCCGGTGTTTTGAGTTAAATTAGATTAGTATAAGCGTAACATTACACAATTTATCACGGTTTTATTTTCAAAAAGTACATATCTTTTAGTAACGTTTCGCTATATTACATCAAACATAAAATAAATAGAAGTATACTAATATTAAATATAGACTTAGTACGTTCATTTCATTTACCATATTGTAGAGGAAAAATACGAATACAATGATCTGAAAGGATTCTTATATTTTTTTATACGTTCTTTCACGTTGTTTTGTGTTTACATTTAAAAAAATAGTATCAAATAAATAATTGTAAATAAAAATATAATAATACATCTGCTCTATAATGATACTAGCTCTTTAGACACGGTTAAGGTGTATTCATGCCATTCGTTTTCACGGTAGATTTTAAATTTCAATCCACGTGAAATATTGCAACCTTTTTTCATTTTTGTAATGTTACAAATTGCAACAATTATTTCTCCCCCGTGGCTGGGATCATCAGAGCGTTAATAGTGAAGGCATATCATGTTCGGATAAAAAAATGCGATCAAAAAAAAAAAAAAAACAACACGCCACACGTCACGAGCACGAAAGGCGCCGCCGGATTATCTTGCGTCGAACATTCTGGAAGGCTGGAAGGGATTGCGCACCGAGGGGTTTTTTTTTTTTTTTTTGTAATCGGGAGGGGTGAAATAAAAAAATAAATAATGCTCCGACGTCGCGGGGTGCCGGATCTCAGTGAAACCGCGTCGTTAAATATGATTTATGGAAGAATAAATACGTTTGAGCCGCGAAACAAAGCAAAAACATCACAATGGCGGTAGAAATTAAAATGGAGCGATACAACAGCAAAGGTTCTTTTGAAATTCAATACGAAATTCCATGTTCTCAGTGACGCCCAAGCATCTCTGCGGTACCATTTATGTGCCGTGAGTACCACGAGGCCGAGGGAAATACACAAAAGTCACTAAGGCTTGCAAAGCAATTTATTCGAGTTTTATATTACTGGCAAACTGATAACAATAACTCTTTGATCACTCGTTGGTACTTATTACTATTAAAACAATAATCTGGGCATACCAGACAGTTAAATTAAATACAAAAAAATAATACAATAAGCATTATTCACAAGTCGATTTTTTATATTTTTTTAATACGTGTTCAAAGGTTTTTCATTTATATTACAATAGAGTATGGCTTACTTGATTAAATTATCGTTACTCCCGTTGTATATTTTCTAAAATAATAAATAAATCATCTGAAGTTTTACAGACTTTATTACAAAACATTTTACGAAAAGGGTTTTATTCCACTATTTTTAATTTATGACGAGTAATGTTTCTTATATTTCAGAGGTCAAAGCGGCTTTCTAAGAAAAGGGATATTCATAGAGCTTACTAATACAATAAAACGAGGACTGCAGTATAAAATATGGCACAATAAACAGAGATGCATGTAGAGCTCCGAGTTGCAAATCTCGAGTTACATCAGTCTTCAACTTGCACGCTCGTATAAAATGCGCTGCCATGTTATTGCATACGACCGACACACTAGGGTTCAGCTAGAACTATTTCTTTAAAGAATCACAACCTATTTATTACTATGAATTTTTTTTCTTCAAAGAAACATGAAATAATATATGTGGGATTCAAATCCTCACCTTCACATATCATCTGTGTTTAAATATAATAATCACTACTCACTTTTGATCAACCCTTCCCTGCGTCCAATTAACATTTTTTTAACTTTAAAACGCCTTCAAATAGAACGTTTGAAAGTTTTATTTTTGTCCCCGTTGAGTTGAAATCGGGCGCACAGTGCGGCCCACAGTTCTGAAGTTCGGGGGATTCGCCGGAGACGGACGGCCGGAGTCGGGGATTCCAATATCCATTTTATTCTTTCCGACTTCGACGCTTCTCGCGATGTACACGTCGCGTATCTGTAACAGTTCGCTCGACGCGCAAGTGTATTTATTCTCTCCGCTATATGAGAAATTCTAGATTGAACATTCGCTGTCAATATTTTCCGTCGGTAATGCCGACTGATTTCTGCTGGAGAAAATAAATAAAAGAAATCTTCGAAACGGAGCTACGGCGGGCGTTATCGCTGAAAGAAACGCGCTGCGCCTTTTGCACAACCTACAAAAAAATATTGCATAATATATCTGCCTAAACCGAACAGTAGCTAGTTAGACTAAAACAACCGAGAAAAGAAAACGCTAATTACTATTTTCCTTCTTGTAGAAACCGAACCTCCCCGCTCTCCTTATCCTGTTGCTTGTGCATCTCTGCCATTTTGTACCCTGAGTAGTGGACCTGGAATGATTGTGAAGTACGTGAGGGTTTTGTAATGAAAGGATTATATAATAATGCTATTGGTCAGCAGCAATACGCAGACTTTTCCTTCCAATATAAAACTGCGGTGTAGAAGAACTCAGGGACTCATTACACTATTTTTCCCTTAGAAAACCATGAACAATGGCTCAGCACGAGTATCTCAGTGAAATGGTCACGGACCTCCTCTGAAGAGAGGCGCTTGATGAACAAAAAAAAAAAAAAAAAAGAAACTGAACAAAGAGCCAAGTCAACCACTGGACCGAGGGGCGGCTGAGGACGAGAATGAATCTCACCACTTTACAAATGACCCATCACAGTCCCGAGTCGCATCAATAACCTTTCAGCCGCCAGGATGCGGCAATCGGCCATTCAGCCGGGATGGATCACGCTGCATCACAGCGCCGGCGGATGGACTCGAACCTTGGACCCCCGCCTCTGATGGGAGCCTGCCGCGTCGCTGGTCCCATTCATACTGCAGGGATCGTAATCGTACACTTCCTTATTTGAACCCCGCGCTGGGAACGGAAAGGGGCTGGACTCGGTACAGTTATTGAAGAGCAATTTTTGTTCCTCTTCAACACAGTTAAGTATTTCAATATTTGTAATAAATAGCAATTTCACTATCAAAAATACAATTAAACCATTTTTTTTTAAATTTAAAAATAAAGACATCAAAAAGGCATCTAGAATCTTTAAAAAAATATTTCAATAGGTGTAGTCGGAAAATGTGTAATTTTAGCATGCCGAATTTGAATATTTTGATATATGACATGTCTAAGCGTTTTACACTCAGTATACAGATTTTGGACTGGAGCAAAACTCTGAAATTTACTAAAAAACGCATAAACGCTTACTACTACTTGATGGCTCATTAAAATTTATTTTTAAAAGTTTTCTGTAATAATTTCAGACAAAAGCAAAATTTATATTCATAACCTTATAACTTTTTTGTCTAACAACTTATATTCTTAAACTGTACCTACTTATTATTTAATATTCAATAATTTCCCACATCAAGAAATAAATTCAAATTATTTTAACTTAATACACGCGGTTCATATATATTTATAAAATTTTAATAATGCGCTTTTAAAAAACCCATTTTGTAATTCAGCACCGATACACAAGCATGAATAATGGACGTTATTATCCATACGAGCTAAGTGCTTGTTTACAACGAATGTCCACTCAGGTAAAGGTTACCTGGCGCTTTATAACCGTCCACAAAGTTGCAAGGATGGTGGATTATATAGACTTTTCATTCACTTCTTGGAGCGAGGTCTGCGAACGTGAAAACAACATCTTACATAATAAATATCGACATTATATTAAATGCAGAGCCAGTCCTAAAACTGATAAACCACTCCAAAAAATAATGAATACAACATAAATTGAAAACTTTAGTCATTGAGACCTTGTGAGGACTTATTTGATGATTTCCATTTTTTTCAAAAGAGTACTGAATGCAGCCATATTTTTGTTTGTACGCCAACTGTATAAAAAAATATACAAAAAGACGGATTTCAAAAAACAAACACAAAAAAATCAGCCACGAATTATTCATGATTTCACTTTCAAATACATTGTATGAATGTCTGCTAATATATTCTGTGCAATCTACGATTAATTGTATTTATAACATTTACAAAAAATCCCGTTTTTGTATTATTGTATCACTTAAACTTCAACCTACATAATGTTTGAAAATATCTACATACATAAATTTTCTATAGCTGCAAATAACGTTAGTTCTTACGTATATTTTCTTTTTGATAAAATCAATAAAAATAAAACTAAAAAATAATCAATCGTATATGGAGGTACTCGTAGATAGTAAAAGATACATGTTTTTTTTTTTTTTTTTAAATTATATTTTATTCTAAGACATCCCAGAGTCGATAGACCGCCCCCGCACTAAAAAAAACCGAACGAAAACATACAATCGGCTGATTCTCGACACCTCGTCGTCCACACCTGGAAAACAGCTGATAGGGCTGTCAGCTGCTGTGACGTCAGCGGATATCTGACAATCGTGAGAACTGACGACCCGTCGGCTGGAGCTCGCGTCTGACGATTTGCTGCCGCATCAGTCCGAGACGTGATAAGCGACGAGTGAAACGGATAGAAAACATTATAATCACTTACAAATAAATATATTTAAAGTTAATTTGAACTTACATGGGCATGGAATATTAAAAAATATATATATGAAATCGCACATTTACTGAAAATAACACAATTTAATATAATCTTATCTATCTACAATTATTGTGTCGATACTATTTTTAAAGCATTTAAGAGCCACTAAGGGTTAAAATACACCTTTTTTAATTTGATGATTGATTATTTAAAAGTTTACACTACGAGCACGCAAAATATCTTAAGTCTTAAGTGATAAATGCGGTTTTTCATCAAAAGAAAACTTTCGAATTGATTATTCTTGGTTGAGTGCGAGGTTTTTTTTTATGTTTTAAATGTATATTGTATGTGTACAATTATTTAACAATTTGCTTGAATAAATTTAATTTTAAATATTCGCTATTTAGCTATAGATTAGTGTTTTGGTATATAAAAAAATAGCCAAATAGAATTGAAAACATTTTTTGTAAATATTCATTCGTTGTGGTGTTTCATACATTTAAGATATAATTACCAAGACGCCATCAGTTACAATGTATCCAGTTGGAGGCACTGCTGCAAAATTCAAAGTAGGCAGGTAGCCATTACAACTTCGTACAAATCCTCGATTGTGCTCGCAGCCAGCTCCAGGGTCTGCAGAGGATGTCCACATTGTCCGGCCATTGTTCCCGGGAACAATCGACCCAGCCCTGGTCTTCCATTGAGGTGCTTTTTTCTCCCCGACTTTGCAGAAGACGGCTATTCATAGTTTCTTTCAACCGGCGAAGAAAGGAGGGATGCTGGTCCCAACGAGTTTGTTTTAGGCTTACTTAATTACGTGTATACGAAAGATGTTGCCTAATACCTAGCAAACCACATAACCTAACCTTAATACACATACAAACACACACACACACACATATATTATATTTATATATTTTTAGATTTCCGCAAGCATGCACACAATCAAATATTTCATATTATTCATTGTATTGCACACTGTTTGCAATTTTAAAAATAAGCATTTCTGTGTGAAATTTTAAGATTTAGGTTTAAGATTATTGAAATCTTAAATCACCTAAGATAAAAATAGTTATACTGTTAAATCTGTTTTTAATGTAAAGTTAACGATAATGGACGGAACATGTTTATAAATAAAACATCGGCTAACGGAGTTTAACAAGTTTTTTGCCTGAATTAAAAAAAAAACAGTCTGGTATAAATGCTAACCACCAACAACTATCTCTTATTAATTTTAAATTAATTTGATTTTTATTGAATAAAAAAGTAGAAATACCACCGAGATAAAATTTCCCCGTGGTAATTACACATATTAAACATTTATGCCGATGGTTCTTTCCCATAAATATACCCAACATAAAATAAAAGGGTGTCAACCTTTTTAGGAATGAGGTTTGATCTATTTTTCAGACCTGTTAAATTGTTTTATCTATGAATACTATTATATTTTAAATAAGCTCTCACATTTAACACATTAATTTGTATACATGAAATGACGAGGAGAAGACAAAAAGTCTCATGTCACATGTGGGATGTGAGCCCACACAAAATCACTTGAGTTTATATATATATATAGAATAATCCCGTATGTGTTGAAATGTCAATTAAATATCTGAAAAGCAATCATTCGCCTCTCAAGGTAAGCATATTTCAGAGTAATTCTGCGTGTATTGATATTTACTCCAAATAAATCAAATACGAAATCACTCCAAGTATAAAATTAAAAACTCCAAAAATAATTAGTAAAAAAAAATAAATAAAAACCAAAACCAACAAATCCAATTTCGTCCGCTCGCTCCAGAACTAATTTCGTTAATAATAAGAATAAAAAAAATATATATACGGCTATTTAACCAATGGGTAAAAACCAGGACCGTAATCAGATCTCGGGGAGCACGTCTAGCTCGGGCCCGGGGCAGTTTTCTGCGGTGCGCCCCCTCCCCTCGGGAACGCCCCCTTCTCCCCTTTCCACCCCTCCCAAAAATTACGTGGTCTGCAAGCTATATTGATATTATTTTTATCATTCCGATTGAATAATACAGGGATACGAAATTAAGTAATCATTGTTTTTTTTTGTGGTTATATGATTCATTTTCGTTCTGATTTTTTCAACTGAAGTACAGAAATATGAGAGCACTTATATCAGTTATAATAGAGTCCAGAGATCGAATAAAAAAATATTTTGTTAAACCTTTTATTTTGGGAAATTCAATATTTTTGACAGAGAGTACTTGGTGGAATTCCATTTTAATATTTTTGAGTAAAATATTTTGATAATGCTAACGTGAAAGGTTGGCGAAACCGGTCACAAATAAAAACGAACACGTGGAAAATCACTCAAGTATATTACTAAAAAATACTTTTATTTTGGCGCAAGTTTCGTGTGAGTTTACTTGTATGATTTTTACCGTATAAAATATTACTCGTTTGGTTTAGTAATAATTATTCAAGACTTGAGTTGGGAATGAAACGTTGTAGGCATTATTAGCAGTTAGCGGCAATCATAGATAATTATCATATACGAAACATTATTATTAAATTAAGACCGGATTCAAAGAATTTAATTAAAACGATGTTTCGTATTAATGGACGCTATAAATAGGTTACGTGTAATAAACTGTATACAATCTGTGTAATAAAATATATGCAAAAAATGGGGGCGGAGATGTGAGTTCATATCTCAGCTACGTTGCGAAAACATAATTTTAGAATTTATCTGCTATTTTCGTGTTTTGAGAAATATAAGCGATGGGCTTGATTCAATTCCGTATTTATACACCTTTGTTACAATTCTCATTAGCCGTATGCTACCTCTTACCTTTACAAGTCTAATTTCCTGGGATGGTAAGGCTCGGTGTACAGAAAATCTATTTTTAAGTGAAATCTAATGGTTTTATTGTTTAGGAACACCGTACGATCCTCCGGTCTTAGTTAGCAGGTAACTCATACGCCGTAATTAGCACAGGTAAAAACGGTGGACATTGCACGCATTCCAATTCTTTATACATATCCAGATATGTGTATTATCTGGTAAATACTAAGCGGTATATACACCTCACGGGTTATAATACTATCTTCCGATTAAAAAATATTACAAATTTACAAGAAACTGGAACAAAAATTAAATATGTAATTTTGAATAAAATATACATATGTATTACTAATTTTGGCGTCAATTTTTTCAACGTAATGAAATAGGACTATAATAAAAATAATCAATCTGCATACTTGATTTTTAAAATATTTAAATAAATTGAATAAATGAATCATTGAGTTGCAAACTCGATATGTGCATTTTTAAAACTAATTTACATTTCACTGTCATCTAACGTTTTTAAAAATACATAAACTGTATTTCTCGTTTTTAAATACCGTTTATTCAAAAATATATTATACGTCTTTTTATTTTTATAATTGACATTATTTTATTTAATTGTGATGAAAACCATAATTTTAATATTACTTAATTAAACATTGGAACAATATACTAATAATGGATTTCTTTTCTAACATGGCATTCAAGATATATATTTTTGTTTTGTATATTTAGGTTTGCCATGAAAAACATTCATGTATCATATTTAATTATAAATAAATTTAAGTCTTTTTAGAACATAATTCATGCGTTTTTTTAAGACGCTTTTTGCTTATTATAATATAATAAGTTACAACTGGGTGCATGTAGACTTTTTACGCTATTTTAAAGTATTATTATAAAAACATACAAAACAATGGCTGCGTGGATAAGCTGCGACTTCCGTGAACCGAAAACCTTGGTTCGAATCCAAGGAACGTTAAGCACTTAAAAACCATTACATACTTAGAGCGTTGTGGTTAGCTTAGTGATGGGTATAATCTAAATCTAAATAATACAAATTCTCAATAATAAAAAAAAACTAAAATCAAAACGTTTATTGTGAATTTGCGACGACTTATTTTTGATAAAATGTATTTTTAAAAATTTAAATTATTTTTATCTCATTTAAAGGGATCTATTACACAAATTCAAATGTACAACTGTGCATTTTAAAGTTCAATTTACTCATGTCGAGTCTGTTTTAAGTTCGTGCAAAGGTTTTAAAAATCTAAGATAATCAATTATCGAAGCATACGTACTCAGTAATCACCTATATAGATTGTTCGATTATCGATTCAATAACACTGTAACTTTTGTAATATATCGCATCGATTTATTTATGCTATAGGTTGTTGGAAAAAACCTGCTAAAACCTTCAACGTGTTTTTTTTAATCAAGACGTATTCGATTTTTTACATCACTAATAAAAAATATATATCAATTTAAATAGAACAAGCGCCCGTTAGCAAAAGCCCGATATTTTTTCAGCCGCCGCGGAATGCGGTCAGAAAAGAAAAACCATATAATAGAATGCATCGGCCATTAAGTAAGACGCTGCGAAAAAAACCATAATGGCGTAATGAATCTGCGGGAGACATTAGGGCGCCATCTTGGGGCTCCTTCCGGGGACCAGAGACGCCATCATTACGCGGATTCGTGGTAATGGGCCATAGTCATCACGGGCCTATGCGAGTTGGGATGGTCTTACATCACGATCTAGCGATTCACCTCAAATTGGACAGCTTCTGAAGATGGAGATTGGATCTTTCATGACAGGCGGGTTTAATTTGTAACACTCCATTTTCCAACAAAAAATTCAGGTTGCACTATGAATGCTGCCTCTCCCACTCATTCAGTAATTAGAAAATTGAATTGTATGAACTGCAAGACACTACTGATTGAATCATGAATATAATTAAAATAATCAATATTGTATCAATTTCGAAACAACACAAAAACAGTATATACCTCTTAACTGCGGTCAAACAACATTATAATAGTTTTATTTATACTTAAGAAATCATAATATTTAATTGAAAAAGTACAGGCCTTCATTCAGGAGTTGTTTTATTTATGGCACTTCGACCTTAGCAGTCAAGACCAAAATAATATATAATAACAACAATGCCTTAAAAATAAATAAATAATAATCAATTACTCACAGCAAAAATTATATAGAGGTCAAACTAATTTACAAGGTTGTTTTACCAAAGACTTGTGAATAGTGCAATTAATAGATACAACAAATAATAAAACATAGTCAAGCCTCTAAATAATTTATGCCACAAATATTATTCATGTTGACACCGTGCTAGACGGTGCCGCTATGGTAAATAGATGACGTCATTGAGAACAGCTGATCGAAGCTTTTTTTATTTTATGTACACTTTTATACTATGGTAATCAATTTTTTGTATGCACTTTGATTCCAGTTTGGAATGCGCGTCCAGGTATATAATTCATAGTGTGTATAAATTATATTATAAATAGTTACCAAATATATATTTGTAATCATATGTATTTATTCTAGGAAGTAAGGAAGATCGTTTGGTGTTGTGTAAAAATTATAATTTAAAAAAATTTCACACTTTTAAACTATTGAAAAATATTTAAATTTATGCAATACAATAAAAATGCTGTCGATGATAAAAGAAACTAATTTTTTGTGTTTATTAAATGTGATTTTTAACATTTTTTTATCTATTAATTTCAATAGTGTCATCAGAAGGTAAATCAAAATTAATGTTATAGACCAAAGCATAACATACATTATTCATAACTGAATAATGAGTGACCCATGTTTTTTTTTTATTTTACGTAGAAATTAGGCTCACAGCAATAATTTTTTTACTATTATTTATACGACATCTAGTTGTATCATTTCTATTTAGTTTTTTCAGCTTTAAGTAACCGGTGAAATAAAAACAATATACTCCAGCTTCTCTTTTAAAAAGAGCACATGAGTAGCTTTATAGACAGTTTTAATTAATCATTGTATTGCTAATTAGATCAATCTTTTTATACGGCTATGACTATTAGAATGAGAGGTGACTTTTATCAATGATTTATTTTCAGTAATATATATTACCGTAACAGTCAAAATCAATCATTGATAAATCAATACTTGGTCCAGTTCTACCGACCGTTATTTGCAAGCAATGCAATTTTTATTATTCAAACCCGCTGTTACTCTCCCTGAGTTTTTTTTTTGTGAATATCAATAATTTGACTTTAATGCGCGACTGCGATTTCACAAACGCAAACTAATCCTGCCTACTATCCAAAGACATTAGTAAACTTCCATCAACGAAATTGATTATACTTTCAATGAGCAACACGTTCAAAAGATTCCGCGGTCGAGGAGGTCCCTGAAAGCTTTGCATCATGCAAATTCTTTCAGTGATTAGTAAGGCTGTTGCGGGTCTCGGTGCACCGCGGCTTATCTAAATTGCATATTCCCCGCGAGTATCCGAGCGACGCGGTGCGTTTGGGAATAGATGCAATTTCCTCGTTCTTAATTGTCTGAAAATTTTCGTTATAACTCCTGCAATTATGCACCGGAAGGCAGTGGCCGCATTAGAAGTCGGCACGACTCCATTACTCGCAAATTGCAGTTGCGATTCGTATCTAATTTCCAGGTTGCGTATACACGGCCCCCTTTTTTTTTACTACGCGTTTTTTTATTTTTAGATGGTTGAAACAATCAATAATACATACCATAAGTTCCTTTTTTGCATTCATCGAGTTCCATATCATTTTTCTGTCAAGAAATCTTGCTACAATATTTTAATATTCCACATACATTTTGCATATGGAGAAAGAAGCCGACGAAAATACCAGAATAAAAGTTGGTACATTAAATACAAAATATATTCTCGATTTAATAAATGGCTGATATGATTTTTTTAAAATGTGAAAATAATTAATACACTGATGTCTTAATTAATATAATTGTCACTTTATTTTGCTATATCGAAAGTTGATTTTTTTACAGAGAATTGAAAAAACTATAAATTATATTCATCTATTTTTTATTATTTAATTAACGTCCATTTTAAGGGTAAAATAAAATCTTGAAGATGTTGAAAAATTGGATAAAATGACGACTTTTCAAAACCAAAGTTTGTTAAAGGTTTTTAATTTTTTAAATAATAAGGCGCACATGGTTTATATTTAATCTTTTAATTTCAATTGAAAAAAGAACTTTTAAATGTTTAGGACTCTTGGAAAAGGGTCATAACGAATCTCCAAATTCCTACACTTTAATCGGAAAAACACATATTTATCATATTAATAGTAAATTAAAAAAAAATAAAAATATATTTTATTCGGAAGAAGGAATGTATCAAACTTTTTGCATTTAAATTTTTTTGATAGGTGCAGTGGATTTTTCGCAAAACGGACTAGAAAATGATCAAAAAAACTCGATTATGCCGACTAGGCCCTTAACCATCTAAGAATCTTTGGATTATATAAAATTATCCATCGTCTTTTTGATTTCATACGTAAAACTAATATATATATTTTCAATATATTTATATAAATGATTTTGGGCCCAATCCGTTTCTTTAGAGTTAAATCTCATACTGAAAAAAAATGGTACACGCATATTTCAGTTAGTTCTATAATGATGTGAATTGATATGGCGTCGTTAAATTTTTTTTTTTTTTTTAATTGACTGAACACCAACGCCGTCTTAGCATCTGCTTAGCTTGCATTTTAAGCTTAGACGCTATGTATTAAGATAGGTTTTAAAAATTCGTATTCCCGGCTAGACACGACCCGCCGCTGGCGCGGAATGTTTTTTGATCGTCAAGTCGGGATCGGATTTCCATTTTCGTGATTCGGTCGCCGGCCGTGCGGTTGGCTGCCCTGCCTCTTCTCACGAAGCCAGTGCATGCAACCGGAGAATAATAATGCAACAGCCAGAAAATAAATTTAAAAAAATACCAGTGTATCTCGAGTACGCGAGTTCGGAGCCCGGCTTCGTTATAAATCTTAGGCTTAATGATCCACATACTCGAATTGGATAGTAATGAATTCAGAATTAATGAAATACTTTACAATAACTTTTTTTTAAAACGATGCATTCATTATTAATTATTATAATATTTAGGTTATATTTTAAAAGTAAAATATTAAGCGTAGACGTCAACCTTGTCTTCTTCATCAAGTGCTTCTCTTCAAGGGAGGTTGGCGACCATTACACTACGCATATACTAATGCTGAGCCAGTACTCATGATTTTCTAAGGAGACAATAATGTAGTCTTTCTACACCGCAGTTTTATACTGCTGCTGCCCAATAGCATTATTATATAATCCTTGCTTTAGAAAGCTTTGGCGTTTAGATCTGATACTCCTTCTGCAGAAAGGAGTCCCCCCACCTCTATAAGATACTTCCAGAACACATCCGTCCACAATCATTCCAAATCCACTACTCCATTGCCGATCGTTTACACATGCATAATCAACAGAATGCTGAGAGCGGAGATATCAAGCCAATCAATGAACGTCTATTCATTACTATTTAATTTAATAAAAAATCTATGCCTTCAAAAAAGCCGTATATTATTATATTATACCCTCAGTCATCCATGTTGGAGTTAAATTAAATGATGAATTATTGTTGGATTATTTTTGAAAGGGCGGCAACCCCTACAGGAATTAGTTGGGCTTCACAGAATATAAGCCTGTATGTGCAGCGGTTTTCGTACCATCTAAGTGCAAGAATTGCTTGAACCTTGTCACTAATTGTGGTGTATTGTTAACAGCGTGACAACATAACAATAAAAGTTCTCTGAACTCAGTAAAAACCTTCGAACCTATAAATATATTTTTTAATGAAAAAAATATCAACCTTTACAATTCTTCTAGGGTTTCTTCGCGCTATTTTATTTTGGAACCATTGTTAATTTTGTGAATATAAATTTTTTTTTTTTTCTTTTAACAGATAAATCAAAAGAAACGGTAATATATAAATGTTTATTTGGTAATCAAATTCGCATTACAAGGGCTTCATCGCATACATGGCCAAGTTTTAATAAAGCCCTTGAAAAGTAAAAGCTCTCAAAAGATAATCTCGTGTCGTATTTTTAGTATTATTTGTACTTATTTTATTTTTAAAAAATAAAAATATTCTTACGAAAATTTATCTGCGTGCAGTGATTTAACATTTCGTCTGGTTTTGGAACTGTTATTATAAAATAAATTACTCGTATTAGTATAAGGTTTTTTTTTTTTTTTGCTTTTCAAATAATTCCACAAATATACATCCCTTGTGGTACAATACACAAAAGAGCTTTTTTCCACACAGACTGAATTACTCCAATCAATCTCAATTCATCGCTCACTTTGATGCAACCGAGACAAATCTATTCACCGCGGCTACATCGGAGATAATTCAAAAATATACTCTAATAGAAAACGCTACTCAGAAGAGGGTGACTGTATCAACAATGATACGACTCGACAAATACACGCTGTATAGATTCGGTAATGAATCATTCAAAAGATTCGATTAAATAGAAAATATCGAACATCGTAAATAAAATAAAAAAATGTGGGTTGGCAGTGTACACAGTACAAAAATAATGAAATGTACATTTTCACTTACTAAATAAATAAGTATTTTCGATATCGAATTTATTCATTTAATAGCGTCAAATAATTCACCATGTATCAGACAATAATTCCTAGTCCGGTAACTCGTGGTTAATAAATATCAACGATGCTAATTATTCAGACAATAACAATCGAATCGATGAATAGGTGTTAATATCACTCGTGATAGATTTGGGATTGGTTGTGTTAAAATATTAAACAATAGAACAGACAGATGTAGGTTGTATTCACTCAACAACATGGATTGTAAGGTGTGAGGCATAAATCTACCCAGAGACAGACCATGAGGCTCCATAGGTTACTATTTTAAAATAAAAGTGCTATTTATATAAATTATACTTATATAGAAAATATAGCATTTATTTTGACGACGTGGGTACTTATTTTTAACAATGAAATCTACTTTGAAATTTACCATATATTATATTACCGGTAATCATTTTTTTATACTTATTATTTTTTACGGTTCATGCTTATCATATAGATACTCAATCGGATTTTTTTAAACAGATTATTTTATTAACATGATAACAGTAATTATATTTGAACAGATAATATAAATAATTAAATCTTTTGTTATATTTAAGTGCTTTCACTTGTATGTTTGTATATTTTGCTTGCATCTTACGAGAATAAGAAGTTTTTCAGTAAATTTATACCACCTTAACTCTTGATACAAAAAAGAGCGTTCCTACTCATTGGTGTCATGTTTTCTGAATTTAGGACACCAATAAACCTTAACGGCCTCTACTTGCCCAGTAAAGGCAAGGGTGAGGAGGATCTACACTGAAGTTTACCTAACATACCTAATGATAATATAGGTCGAAAATTGTTGCTATTTGGCATTATACGTATGTAATACACACACACCCAATTGAAACCGATTTCACGAAGAGTATAAAATGAAGCTGTTGCTCTCAACACTTCTAACTTTTCAACAGTTGCATTTGATGGTAGAGTTGTAATTTTATAGATTCCCTGTTGAATTTTACGCGCATGCCCTCAACACGAAATAGTTACTTCTTTATGTCATTACCTTTTGAAAAGATAAAACTAAGGTAGATCTTTTTAAGCATTTCTCCCTGGGGGGTGGGGTGAGGTGAGGGCAGTCAGAGGGTCTTCTCACCTCTCAGAAGCAAGCTCAGTATCATAACTTTGATAGCGTGACATCAATTGAAGTCCTAAATAACTTTATTTATCACTTGTTCAAATTTTCCCCTCTCGTGCTCTTATCAATCTTATCTAACCGCCATACACTTCAGTCCGACCTATTAAGCCCGCCCCCCCGACATTGGCGTCCAAAGCATAAACACTTGGATATCGGAGAATATTCACAACAATGATTGATCACAGTTCGCACCCCTGCCATTTTTCCCCCGGATCCAAGATGGCCGCCGGTGTCTGGTGCCTCCCCAGGTCGGGGGTAATTTGTTCCATCCCCCGCCCGTCCACCCCTGCTCGCCTGTGTATCTATGTAATTATATTTTTAAATAGAGCACCTGGGGTATACTTATGCTGCGTATCCAATGCACAACTTGCATTTTTTGTTAATTTTCGGATAATACGTGCTTTGGGGTGTTTTTAATTATATTTAAATAATAAAAAACATAGACAAGTTTTTTGTATTGTGAATGCCAAATTTTCATTAGACAAAATATTATTATTAAATATCACAAATTAGATAAAGCATACCGATTTAAATAATAAAAAAAATATAAAGCAATTTAACAGTTTTTAAAATATTGAATTATGATTTCTTAAAGCAACCGGTTTTACTGAAAATTAAAACAAATTGTACATTGCAGGGTATTCAATTTATTTTTTATTTAGATTCTTGAGATTGGATATCTTCCACTAATGGAATTTATGTAAAAACAGTTATCAGTTATTTTTCAAAAAACACCGCTTACTTAATAAATGAAAAATATATTTGTGTGTACAATCTGATATCTGCAAACGGTATTACATATCTTAGAAAAAAGAAAAACTGCAGCATTTCAAGGAAATCTGAAATGTTTACCTAGTATTTTCGTAAAACTGAAGCTTAAAACCAAAACGACTACACGAGGAAGCAGACTTTGCATTAATCTTTAAAATGGAAAATAGGAAACTATGGGCGCGGGCGCAAGGTCCCCCAGCGGGAGTTATACTGATCGTTAAATTAAAGACCGGAAGTACTAAGTGCTCGCAGACTAAGTAAACAACTCCGTTACATTATTACGAGCAGCGACTGCCAACTCGAGCTGCTGCCGCGTAGTGCTGAGCCAAAGAAGAAGCCTAAGCTAAGCTGCTACGTGCGAAACCAACCCTGGAAATGCTTACAGCTGGAGCGAAGTAAAACCCAGAAGAGCTGCTACATTGCAATGCTTAGCGCCGTGCCAAAAAAGAAGCCAGAAAAGCTGCTACGTGTAAAATCGACCCTTGCAATGCTTTGGTTCGAATAAAATATTTTGCGAAAATATAGTTCCCGAAAATAAAGTTTCTAATGTGAAGTGTAACACAGCTGCTATTTAACGGAGAGAAAATGGCAAAAGTTGTTTAGAATTTTTCTTTGAAACGCACATCACTATCTGTGCCTGCTTTACTCTGAATAATGCCCCTGCATTGCAGCATTGAACGCTCTTTATGCAACTCAGCTTGTTATTATTAAGGGGCAAGTCAAGTTAAAGCGTGAAATTCTACATGATTAAGAAAACATAGGGCAGCCATCAAAACAGTTTTGATACATCGTTTTTTGTACAAAAATTTGATTTTTAATAAAATTATTTATGAAACACGAAAACAAATATATGACTTGAGACTTTTTTAATATTTATTTGCACTAAACGAAGTTGTATGATTATTCCATTTTTGCTTGTAATTATTATTTTTAATGAATATTACAAACTATCGGATAGTTCTGCATTTTTAATGTATTTTTATTACCCACAAAAAAAATACACGAATTTTTTTTCACAGGTGGTATTTGAATCCACACCTCCCAGCGATTGCAGCCTGGCGCTGTGTCCAAAGCCTGTTTAACTCACAAGCTTATCGATCTGCCTATTTTCGAATTCCGTTATCTTCATAAGAACCTTCATGCACAGAGGTACCCCATAGGGGGGGGGGGGGGGACACCCCCATGGCTCGGCTCCTCAAGCCTGCGGAATGGGGGGACAATGGACGGGCCGCGGCACTCGCTGTCAATGGCGCAGGCGACATATAACGTGACAGGCAGCCTGTCTAATATCTCAAACCTCTCGTGGCAGAATGTTTGAAGTTAAACGGGACCCAAGGTGGGGTGGCCGCGTTCTTTGTGAGCCGATATCGTGTGGTTTGCCTTAGGTACTCAATTAAATACAACACTGATGTGAGAATCATTCATATCAAACTATGCAATGCATTATAGATTGTACATTCCATAAAGGTTTGGCTGCCTTTCTTTGAAATCGTGTGGCTTGCCTTAGATCATAGGTTTTCAAACTATTTTATCCCGTCGACCCTTTGTCGATTTTTCCTGTTTTTCGTAGACCCCTGTCTTGCTAATATTTCAACTTATCTTAATATATCAACTTCAAAAATATTTTTGACATCTGATATACAGGGTGCGCCATATTTTATGTCGGTATGTAAACATTGAATATCTTTGACATTTATCAACCGATTGACTTGAATAAATATGTTTTGAAACAATAATTTAGTACAATTTTAACCATGTTTCTTGATTCAAAACAACACTGACATGAGAATAATCCATTTCAAACTAATTACTAAATACATAATAGATTTCAAATTTACCTTGCATGGTTATAAGCCCACAAATATTGTTAAAAATACAAAGTTTTTTCCAAATACAGAATTAACTATAATTTGATTTAAAACACACAAAATCCATTTAACGAAATAACGATTGCCACAAATTGCATTTAATAATATCCCGCACACATTTTATTCCGGAACGAACTAGTAAGTTCAATTAGCAAAAAATATGGCACAATTTATAATGTGTAGGCTATATAAGCAAAGGAAGCCATATTTATTATGGTAAAGATTTATTTCAGCATTATTAATTATCGACCTCTGAACCCTATCGAAATAAAATATAAGTTCTCAAAGTCGTTATTGTTTAGAAAACGGTTAATGATAATATTTCAGAATGTCTAATAACTTAAATTGAGCAATAAACTATACGAACACCTATTATAGTAATAAAAAAAAAAACCAAATTAGCGTTTAATAAGTCCCAGTAGATGATGTTGGCAATTATGTAATAAATGCTTCCATCTCTTTTTACTTTTTGCAGGCCCGCATTGCTTAGGTGTGACGAAATAAAATCCTTATTAAAAAAAATACTTTATAAAACATTTTTAATTTATGGCATTATATTTCAGCGTATTTTGGTTTTTTATCAAAATGAAATTGAAACAAGCTGGTCTAAAGAAGTCAGTTTTACGAGTTAAAACAGTCTTACTTATTTAGGCTGTATACCTTTAGAATAAAGATATTAAATAGATAGGTAATGAATAATTACCAACTGAAAAAAACAGCTGAGAGATTATAAATATTTATGGGAAAATGGAAATTAAAAAATATATTTATTCATATAAATAAAAATATTTTTTTTATAATTATTGTTTTTTTTTATAATTGCGTTGGAGTGTTAAATAAACAGCACTGTCGTTAAAAATAAAAAATATATCTCAGTTGAAAATCTCGTGTTCTTTACGATGATAAGGCTTTTAAAGTTTACAGCGTTCTAAAAATTTCACAAGCGACGTTCCTAATAAGATTTTGCAATTTTCTATCCAATTTCAGCTCATAAAAGATACCATCTATCTTAGACAACGTCGTCCGAGACGCCGGGGCTCCGACACTGCCTCCGTGTGTTTTAATCAATAATTAATTGACTTATAACAAAAGCTATATACCAGAGATAATTCAGTAATATCTGTTCAGGCCGGCGGGCGTCGTGACCGCCCGTAATCGATTTTTGATTGGACCATTCGGACACAACAATAACCGAAATCAACATAATAACTGTCATTAATTTTACACAGACTTTTAGTGCTGGCCCACACGGGATTCGAACCTACATACTGGTTTTAACAAAGCATAAGTAAAAAATTTATAACTCCCAAAGATAAGTATATTAGTGTTTTAACACTAAGAGTGTTTATACGACCTAAATGGTACGTCTCTCTAATAAGAGTTGAAAATTGCGGGTGTAAGATGAACAGGTAAGTAAATAATTTAAAGCAATTAGAGAGGACTTCGTAGTGTAAAAAAGTCAAGGATAGTTTTCAATTATTTATATAACACCAAAAGCACTCAGACAATGCAAGGCGTTTATAAACTTGCGTACTTTAAAAGGTTTGGAAACTGAATATTGAAGAAAATATTAGTAAACTATAATAAAAAAATGACTTTCATTTTACGTGAATATATGTGGGTATTACGTATTGCTCAATTTAATCAAAACTCAGGTGTAGGTTTCTATTTACGATACGCCCAGGTGACATGGGAGCTTACCGTTCTTATCCACAGTAAAGCTTTGGATGTCGTTCATAAGGGATGAACTCAAACATGGACGCAATAACCGAGACAGGACTTAGGGTTGTGTTGACTATGAGACTTATGACGTAAAATTTGAAATACTATATAGATACTGTGTAAATACAGAGATACTATAAATTAATTATAAGTTATGACTTAAATAGTATTATCTGTTATTATTAGTGATTATATAAAAAAAGGTATAGATTCGCTTTGAATACATTAAATGAGTTTTTAACAAAATAGTATTTTTAAAAATTGTGCATATCTGAAATTATGTAATCACGTTAACGAATAAAACCATTTAATCGTTATCGGATCACAAATACCTAATGCTTAAAAAAGCGAGGTCCCACGAGTGACAAGCCATAATTGGCAGGTGTTTTCAGTCCACACTGTATGACGTGATCAATTAACCCGGCCGGCATTACAGGTATCTTCAGGTATTCCATTGACGCGAATAGCACCCTCGTCCGGCCGACCCACTCCGTCAAAGCCTTCGTGTGGTCTTCCAGATAAAGGGACCTGTTCGGACCCCGGCTGGCCCGGGCTTATCTCTTCGGAGCATTCCGCGTGGGTGTAGTGGTTTTTTTTGCCTCTGTTTTTTTTGTATGGCGGTCTAACAAAGGTTCACTTTCCTGCGTGGAACGATTGACTTTTCGCATATCCACGAGACAGGTTTAATTTGTAATACTTCATATTTAAACGACAATCACGAGTAGACAAGCTAAATTTCAGAATTTTAGCAAAGTAGGTTTTTTTTTTTTTTTTTTTTCATTTTATATTATACTATTGCTTTACAGCTATACACATATTTATTTAAGAAACGAATTTTTTTTTGCTTACAGAACAAAACAGATAAGTACTTCTAAATAATAGTAGAAAACTCATTAAAAAAAGCGTTTGAAGCTCGAATTGTATTAAAAATGACAGTAAACTTTAAAGGGGTTATTTACGGTAAAATATTTTTTTTGTAATTTGAGGTTGATTGATATCGTTTTAAATTTACAGTAATAATTCAAAATTGAAACGGAGGCCTAATTACGAGAAAATAATTTGAATACACGTACGAACCACTAAATAATTTCTCATTTTACATAATGCATTCGAAGGAGATACCAAGATTTAATTAAAAAAAGATAAATCATATGAAGATAGACAGCCTTTTAATTGATAATAATATATTATTTATGGAAGAGATAAATGATAACGTGCATTTTAATTCCTACGGCGATCTAGAATTTTTTTTTTCACAAAGTTGATTATAATCTACGAGCCTGTACCACTTCAATAGAAAAAAATACGAACTGACAGTTTTTAGAAGTCGCACTGTATATCAGATCTTACAACGCACCGATGACCACAGGGTTTTTTGGTTAAAAAAGCAGCATAAAATATTTACGTAGTCACTTAGCTGTACAAATTTATTACACAATATTATTTACATAAAAAAGTAAAGTAACATTTACTAAGGTATAACTTTAAGTTGCGTGCTGTCGATACAATTAAAGCTTTCTCTCCCTGAAATATGTTTTAAGCTAATGATTGCAATTAAATATTAATAAAACCTGTCCAAATCTTAATTAATCTATGTTATACATGCTTTACCATGAAACTTTACACTTGCGGCCTTTTATTATAATGGGGTAGTGTAGCATGTAGACATACAGTTTTATGATTTAAAATTTAAACACTTGAGAAGCAAACTTAAATAAAAACAGCTGCAAACTTTTGCGAATGAATCTATTGAATGATGTAATAAATGTTTCGCCACCTTAATCACGGATTAATTGTTTTTGTTTCGATCAATCAATGCTTTAAGTTAGTACTTCAAATGTAATTCCACACCAGGGATCCGATAAGCGGGTTCTATTTATACACAAACTGTCTACTTGGATTAAAATTCCGCTCAGACTAGACAGTGCGGTTAATTTAATATACAAACCAACAAATTTAAATACATTTACATAAGTCACTCGAAACGTTCTGTATTATTACTAAATGTTAACAGATTTCGCGTTAGTATAACGGAAGTAATTTAAGCGACTATTTTTTAAATATATATTTTCACTAGCGGTAGACATTCGTGCTTCAATAACAAAACTACAGCTTTATACTCTACACGGCCGTAAAAATGGGAAATACGTGATCAGTAGTTGCTACTGTATTTGATTTGGTACTTTTTCAGCATTTGTCTTAATCAATATCTGTAAAAATGAGAGTTTTTTTTTCAGAATTTCCTTTGAATTCGAATCGTAATAATCAATTGACGATAAGGCAATATTTAATACTTATGAACTACTTGTAAACATATATATTTATAGCCGTTTTCAATGGTTTAAATTTTACAGAATTGATGATAAGGAATAATATTTTTGCTTTCCCCAAGTTCTAACTAAGGACCCTACGGGTTTTAGAAAACGCCTGCAAAAAGCGTCTTTTTCCCGAACTCATTCAACACAAAGAAATTTTCTGATAAAGCTTTATCGAAATGACTCACAAATAATCAATATACCCAACAGAGTAACCCAATTTTGATATCAAAGTTTACGGTTTTAATAAGACTCGTGTCTTTCGATGCTTTATTGGAACTCCTTACTCCTAGCCTGATAGTTTTATGAGAGGTACAGTGCATGTATAGGCACTCACTATTCCCAGTGTATAGAACGTGCATGTATAGAATGCTCGAGCCCCAGGGTGCCATGTTTATGGGCAAGAAAATTGCTTCTCGCCACGCCTGACACAGAAACCATTCTACCATTTCTTTATTTACTCATTAATTAATAATAAATGCCATCATATATTCCACACCGTGGAGTTATCGCGACAGAATTATGGACTTTGCATGCCGCCCGTTTAAAACTATGTTTAACAAACATTGTAGATAGAAAATATTATCAAAATGCATACTGAGCATTAAAAACTTAATTGAACAAACAACATAGAAACATATTTATAAAAAAGGCAATGTGTTCGCATTTCTTGTTATTATCTCTTTCGTTTATTATATTAAACTGCTAGTTTTCAAATATTGGTTTTTCCAATACTTGCAAACACTGCAACAACCACTGTAATTATTATAATCAAGTATGGATCCATAGAATTATCACTCGAGGTATATAAATAAGGCAACACTGATTTTTTTTAAATATCAGTATTTTCGAAAAAAAAAAAAAAAAACCTTTTGAGTAAGTAGCTTAATATACAATCACCGCGGTTCATTCTTTCCATTTTCTTTTTCGATTCCACTGACGTCACACTCCGCCAGGCTCTACAGCCGACAGCCAAACGGCTCAAATTACTCAGGGCTCTCTCGTTCCACTCGGTCTGTTTCGTCCACATTGGACGAAACCCCAAGTCTACCCGAAAAAATGCGATTGGTCACATCTCGATGGATTATAAACAGATAAACGTCTGCGGCGGAGTGAGAAATGAGACGTCATTGTGTGGAATCTGAGAAAAAATTAAATTGGTATCTGTCTGCCAGACGCTTGGAGCGGACGAGCTCGGGGCTGCTTCTAGATGCGTATAAAAGAAGCAGCTTAGAGAAGAACCAGTTTCGTAAATTGAGAAAGCGTCGTTCTAGAGTTATCAGTCTTAAGTATTATAGCATACGCATAACCAAGCAATTTTTTATGTTGTTTCCTTCTATGTATTTCAGAACAGTTAGTCTATAAAGTAAATTATACCACTCTAAGAAAATAGTAAGCGAATGTGTAAAATCAGATGCGATATATCCGTGTTTAATTTTTATTGAATTTAATAAATTACTCCACCCAGATTCAAACCTGGGAGCACATTCAAATCACTGACACCGAAATAATAAAAAATCTCTGCCAAATATTTAAGCAGCTGTTAATTTATTATCTCACATCTTATATACGATTGTTCATATTTGTTATCACAGGTTTTAAAATGGTTTAAGACTTTAAGACTTACGTAAACTTTTAATAAAGATGCAATTAATTTAGTATTAAATGATAATAAAAAATATATATACCCTTTAATTAATTACGCTTTGAGAAGAAGAAAAAACTTTTAACCTTAAAAAAAGTAAAATATATGTAAATATACTAACTTATAATACTCGCTTGTTATAATTGAGTTAAAAAGTATTAGTTTTTTTAGTTTGAATTTCGCTCGTCTCTTCGATTCGTGTTACCAACGGATTTATATTATGTTTTATCATATGAAAACTTATCAAATTAGCTAAAGTATTAAGTTCAAAAAAAACTTTTTGCCTAATTGACCTGTCTAATGGCTTTTTACATTGACTGGAACGATCGCCTCCATTAATATTTATTAAAATTACTAAAACTAAAAAAAAAACCGCCGTGGGATTCGTGGAAAGACCATTACACGCGAAAAAAGCGCTTCGTATTAAAACTGCCTACACACGAAGCGGCATAACCGACAACTAAATTGTTATTACCCAATTGCTTCTTCTTATTTTGGGTGCTTTTAATATATTTTTGCCTTCAAAACACAACACAAATTCTATTGAATAGTTCACTATTAGATATTGATTTTGATACAGCGTGGGTGGTTTTAAGCTGCCTACACATGCTACAAGGATCAGCCTACAGTTTCCTCGTATATTGCGATTTTTTTTACTGTTTAGTTGTCGATTATATGGCAGCGCGTGTACGCAGCTAAAAGCGGTTTACACACTGTGACCAATTCAATAACGCCCTTCTATTTTGAAAGATTTTTAAAAAATATTTTTTTCCAAATAAAAAATGCTATTGCTTAGCTCACCGAATGGTTGTCGGCTGTGTCGCATCGAATGTAGGCAGCTTCGGGCACGAATCATACTTCACTGCATTAAGTGGATTTCGCAAAAAGCGGATGATAAATCGGCCAAAACCAGCGGGGGGGGGAGAGACAGAAGTCTCCAATGGAGAACTTTCTGGAAAATAAAAGAGCTCCCGTGACTAGAAGCACCTCCGATTAATTTCGGCGAACATTAAATTACGTGATATTACAAGAATAAGTGCACGCCATTTGTTTTCACGCGAATCGCCGCGGCGGAGCACGACACCGCCATTTTGTTTACTAAGTTGACTTTTCATGTCTGCAAAAAATATTAATTAAATTATTAAGGTTCTTTTTGTTTAAGAGCTATGCTAACAATACGGTGTTTGGCTATTCCTTAATCCTGCGCGCAGGTTGTGGGGTTTACAGGGTGTGGCTTAGGTGGTAATGTATATAGAATATAAACAATTTTTTTTATGTTATATAAGCAAGGGAACTGCTTGTCTACTTTCAAAATACTATTTAATTAATATAATAAAATAGTCTGGAGTTTTATAAACAACATACTTATTTTTTAAATTATTCAAAAAATTTGTCTATAATAGGTATAAAGCGACTTACACGCATAGCAACACAACAGATAATTGATTCGCAATTCGCCGATAGCGTCATCTTATTTGGGTGTTTTCATAGTTTTGTCTAAGTGAAAAACGCCAAACGCGACGCTATTGCCAGTTGCTGTTTGGCTGTTGATTGTGTCGCGTCTTGTGTAGGCAGCTTAAGCACGACATTGACAAATACGTTGAAAAACACGGCCGGCTTTTACGCATGATTGAGCGCATTACCTAGCCGGGTCGGCGGCTTTTTTCCGTTTGCCAAATCCGTAATTATTTATATACAGGTAGGGAAATAATTAAAAACCGAGATGTGCGAGTGAATAACGAACGGTCTGGTTTTCAAATAAATATAAATTTAAGATATCCTTAAAATATAATCATCAAAACTTTTACTAGTTTTATATAACAGCAGTAGAATAGAACCAACTCAACTGTGTTAGTAAATTAATTTAAAATATTCATGTTAAATAAGATATTGTTATAATTAAATAGTCAACACAAATAATGAGGTTTTGGTTTTTAATATAGATTAAATAATTTTTATCTTAATTGTATTTGGTGATGTCTTGAAAATTATAGATTCACTCCGAAAATAAAGCATGAAAAAAAAAACAGATTTTTCTAGTCTCAATTTCGATGAAGCATGTGTTGGAATCGCAATAAATTAGACAGCTGTAGTTATTTTTCCCATCAAAACTTTCTGCAAATAAAAAACATATATATATTCATAAAGTCGTTGCTTGCCCGCAAACATTGATATATTAATTAAATTTTTTAACATAAAATATATTAATAGTCAAACATCTACAATAATTAATGTAAATTTAATAAACTATCAAATAAAAAGGAATGAAGTGATTGCACAGGTATTGTGTGCATGATTTATATGCGTGGTATATTTATATTGTTTGGTACAATATAGAATTTATTTTACAAAGAAGAATGGATTGAATATATACGTATAATAAATTTAAAGATCAAAAGCGTTCAGAAAGGTTCGTTCAATCTTATATACGCCGTTCATTATCAAATTTCTATTCAAATTGTAAGATTATTTTTTTACCTTAATTAGTAAAATTCATAGCAAAATATAAACGTTGACCTGCATGTAGTTCGAGGTAATCGCGGATTTGTTATATCTCCTGTAAACTAGCAAAAAAAAAAAACATTTGAATGATTTTAAAGTAACCTGTATTTGGTTAACAGCTGTGTTAACAGTTTAACAACGCGGCGTTAAATCAATACATACTTTTCTAAATCAAACATATTGTTTACAAATATGTGAGAGTTTATATTTTTTTTCGTAAGTCAGCTATTTTGTGAGTTAAGATAGTATTTCAGGCGCCCACTTGTCTCATTTTCAGTTGGAAGCCTTTCACGAGTGGGATACGGTACCCTTTTTTGAAACTTAATAGCATAAAAGGTAAAAGCAAAAAAACTACCTGCGAGCTCACGTCATGTTCTTGTTGCTCTCAATGCGTAGCGATGTACAAAATATTATTAAAATAAAAAACTTATTGAGATAAACATAAGAAGCGGGACTATGCAACAGAGTAGATTGTATATTTATATATATATAACGTATTTTGAGCTAGAAGAAAGGATCGCTGTATAGTAAATATAAAATAGCAAGCTTTGCAGGATCATGGGTTTATGAACAACCGCATTATACAACGTAAGGGCACGCGCATTCTTCAGTTTGTCTAGATCAGTGGCTTTCAAACACTTTTAGCCCACGGACCCCCTTTCATAGTCAAAACTTGCCCATGGACCCCCTTTCATAGTCAAAACTTGGTTACCGACCCCCTTTCACAGTAAAAACTTTCCTACGGACCCTGGGTGAAAAACTACATAAATTCATATTATAGACTAGTTGGTGTAAGTATCAACTCTAGTCTCAAATCTCAAAATCGACTCAAATCGATTTTATTTTTCCAAGGACCCCCTGAATGATCCCAGGGATCCCCTGGGATCCGTAGGGACCACGAGAAGCACTGGTCTAGATATGCCAAATCATTTAAAAATACGTTTTCAATATAATAGTGATCAAAGCTACTCGGGAGCAAAGCTTCGTGGGTATTGATAATCAAGGAGAGAAAAAAATTAAGAGCGGTTCGAATACTTGAGTAATCCACGAATACCATGGACGCATTGTGCCTGCGGTCCTATCGTCTAACCCTCGCGGGAAGATGTTTGCCGGATAATGAAATATTCGTAAAGCCTTTTCGGCCGGTTAATTGCATTCATACTGTTCCGCCGCCGGTGCACAAAGGGTCGGGGCGACTAATGGGCCAGAATCCGGCCAAATAAAAACCCCATTATGTAGGGAATCAAAACTTTAACGACTTTTGAAAACAATGCCCGTAATTGCATCCTGCTATTTGAAAAGAAAGGCTTAATGGATTTCAATTGTTGGAGTTAACGCTAGATTGAAGTCTGAGCAGCGCTTGTAACTGTATTTATCTCTACGGAGTCGGAATACGTGTATACGCGGATCGTGACGGCATCGGCGAATAGAGCCCATTGCAACTCCCACATTTTTTTGATATTTAGTTCGGATCACTGAAGTTTTTAGTTTATCTCCCAAAGCCAGTTTCAGTCTATGCGAAACCGTATTATGCAGTCTGGCCGTATACGCATTAAGGCTCGCCATACTTGTCAATATCCTCAACCGATCATTTGAAATAAGCAGCAGTGTTGCGGTAAAATATACACTCACATTATAAACGTGATTTACTACTTAAGAATTTTTATCGAAAATTGGATAAACAGACCCTAAATTGAAAAAAAGGTATATGCTGATTAAGTTAATATTAGCATTGGCAGATAAATTCCTAAGCTGAAACGATTTATTATAATATTAAAAAAAACACAGAGGCAACCTAAAACGGCAAATATAAAACAACTTAAACTATCGTGTTAAATCAATGTAATATTTTGTAAAATTACTTTTAAAAAATATTGTATTTATTGTTGTGATTATTTTCACTTCATGAATAAATTCTCTGAACAAAAAAAAATAAAAAATAAAACGAAATTCCGAGCAAGCGGCTGCTCACGCGTATAAATTTACATAGACAAGATGTCTTTAGCATTTTGAAAATATCGGAATAGACAATGCGCGACGTTTATGCCGATGTATACAGAAAACAGAATGACGCGATTTCACTTTACGTAATGGCGTCCCCGTAGGATGTCTATAAATAAGACGAACAACAAAACAACAAGAAAAAAAAAAAACACCGCTTTGACTAACAAAATGCCGATTATTCTCAGTTTTCTGAAAAGTGCAAACGTTGGGATTCATTTATGTTAATTGAAATCCGAGACAAGACCGACTCATAAAGGCAGGGCCTTCACAATATAAATTAATTAATGAGCATGTCAGGAATAAAAGTAAAAATGATAATAAGTATGTATATATTTTTAGTTTCGTTTGCGATGTATATTATTGAAAAATGTACAATTAAAAATTAACTAAAAATAAGACATACTACAGAAGTTTGAGCACATATAGTATAAAAGTCAAGCTGTGCATTTCCGCAACATTAAGAATTTATCATCCCCTAAAAAAATATACGCCGTACTAGGCCGAGTTTATAATACAGATACGTTGGAAATATTTTAATATAATTACTTATTGATAAAAGCAGTATGGGGGAAAAATGATTCGAGAATTTTGAACACAATTTCAAAATGGCGAAGGATTAAATGTAATTAAGGAATGGCGAGTGGTGACCCTGAGCGGTCGCCATATCGTCCGTGTCGAGACGCCATGATAAATCCGAAACCAATCGATTCCGTACTTCCCCGAGGAGCGGCTCGGAATATTAAATATCCGGCTGGAAGGACGTGGGTGAGTACCTGCACACTTGCATACTAGAACATACATTCTTACGTACATGTATTCTTACTTACATACAGTCTTACGTACATACATTCTTACGTACATACATTCTTACGTACATACAGCCTTACGTACATACACAAAAGTTCAAACAAAACCGGCCGTCATGCATCAGAATACACGAAAAAACGTTTCAGTGTAAATGGATTCTCCAAAAAAAGAAAACACGAAGCCTTTCATAGCAAAGATGGATTTATCGCATTTTTCTTTATTTTAACATTAATAAAAATTAAGTACATAGAATGTTTTTTTTGTAACAAAATAATCATGTGGGCATAATGTTCCAATTAGAGAATTAACTTAATGAATGTATTCATAATGTGACAAATGAAGCCATTATGTTTTAAAAAATGCGACATTAGATAATGTAAAAAAATAATAGAAAGATAAATCAGATAAGATTAAATTATATATCGTTAACGTTACCTGAAAATATTTTAAATTATATATGAATATTTCGATAAGCTCTTCGTGAGAAAAAAAAAAAAGCTTATAGATATAAATTAATATTATAGGCTTGCTATACTCATAAAGCAATCACGCAAGCTTTTTATAAGTATAAATAAATATTAGAGCTCAATGTGTGTTTGTAAAATTCACTCAACCCTACAAGCCCTCGCAGAGGTGCGCTCACCTAAACTGGATCTCAAAATATTCAATTTTTATATGGAAATGGTTCAAGTACCCGGCACGGATTAATTATCATAAAAAAATCTACTTATGGCAACCGCCAAACCCGCAAAAATATCTGAATTTATTATGTTAATAATTATATGATATAGCATGTCTAAATTTACTGAGTGCTTTGCCGTGTGTTTATTGACGAACTGACATGATTTCACTTTTATTATTATTAAAATTATCGGTTCGTACAAACATTACATTTATAACCAAATATTTTCTAATTTATGCTTCCAAATAACCAATAAATATTAACTCTGTAAAAATATTTATTACAATATAAATTTTACCAATTTAAAATCTCAATTAACACACGAAGGCAAAAAAAATATAAATTAACATCCACTTCTGAAAAAAAAAAACACGATTTCCTCTAGCGGGCCGCAATTTATTTCAATGTGAAAAAAATTACCGTAGAAAAACCATTCAATCTCCATAATTTAAAAAGAACTAACCTTTCTGTCGAAAAATATCAAATTCGTTTTCAAGATGGCGTCCGCTCTCGCCCGCTTTCAAAAGTTACGCCTTTATGTATGCAAAGGCAACGCTAAACGGGATAATAAATATTAAATGGCCGTGCCTTTGTATTATTCATACGGAAAATAAATAAAAGATCCATTCGTCATGTTGTATTAACCATTAACGTATTGAATCGCATATTGGCGGCTCAGAGCTCCACTGTTGAATTTTAAAATGGCATTTTACTCCGTCATAACGGTTACTAAGAATATAATGGATACAAATAAAGCAACACTTCGTTATATAGTTTATATTACTGTCATAATACGCAATGGATAAAAAATATAACGCCATACCAATTGATACCATAGAAGTTTGAAATTAAAGAATCTATATATATAATCTATATATATAAAACACTAAAAATGTTTGTTAGTCCGCTATAGGCTTTGAAACCGTACGACCGACGAGCCCCACACCGTGTTTATTTGAAAGCCAAAAATACCGAAAGTAATCAAGACCACTAAAATTATAAAAATTGATTATCAAATTTGGTTTATTCAATTAAGAAAAATCCCATACAAAAGTTTCCAATTCATAAAAGGAACTGCCATTTTCGCGTATTGCATATACGCGAAAATGTCTTGAAGCTGGCTGCCTGCATGGCTACCAATCGAGAAATACTGATATTGATGTTTGTAAATATTAGAATGAACTTGCCGTTACAGGCTGCCGAACTTACGGAACAGAATTAGGTCGATTTTTGATATTTTCCATACAAAAATTTTCAACATCTGTAAAGTGGACATCGTTCCTCGCAAAAAATTGAAAAAAGAACATTGTGAAGATCGCGCGGACAGATCGTACGGACTTTCAAAACAACATCACTATCTGTCATTCACAACGTGTTTTATCATAATGAGTTTGTCTGTTTATATATGGGAAAAAAATTATTATACGAAAATATTAGTATTACAAGTTTCGTCTATTGAAAAAATTATTCCAACTCAAATCGACATCGATCTTATATCTGCTGAACACCCGCATCAACGTGAAGATCTGATACTTTTTGACGTTGTTTGTAAGAACATCACGGCCCATGCGGAGTGTTGCATATGAATTCGCCTTGTATAAAAGACGGCAAATGCACGAAAAGATATCCACGCGATTTGATCGATGAAACTCAAACTGGTCTACGAAAGCCAGAAGATGGAGGATACACCACCACCATTAAATTAAGAAACGTCGATATTGACATTGATAACATATGGATTGTTCTATACAGTCCAATACTGTAAAAAACATTTCAATCATATATCAATGTGGAACACTGCAACTCCGTGAAATTCATATGCAAGGACATATGCAAATATGTTAACAAAGGCAGTGATATGGCAGTGTTTGAGCTTTCAAATCGAAACTATGAAATCACTCAATTTCAGATGGGTCGCAGTAATGAAGCTGTCTGGCGAATTCTTGATTTCAGTATTCACGAACGATATCCAACTGTTCAATCCAATCTTGCTGTTCATTTAGAAAACGGTCAACGTGTTTATTTTACTGAAAAAAAATGTCGAAGAACGAGGAGCACATCTACAATAATTTTGCGAAAACATTGCTGCATAATGAAGTTCCAAAATAGAGTCAACTATCCAATAGAGATTTTTAACTCTTTGGAACCATCTGGAATGTCACCACACATCTTAACTTTAAAAGTTGGTTCACCATAGATGCTCATTCGCAACTTAGATCCACCTAAATTGTGCAACGGAACAAGACTTGCTGTTAAAAAACTATCGCCACGTAGTTAATGAAAAAATCTTTGTTTACACACCTACCGAAAAAACTCAATACATTGTTTATCCGCTAGCATTAAGATAAAAATTAAAAAATATTTATTTATTTATTTAGCGTAGTAGCACACGCCGGGTATCATTTTTGGTTATCAAAAATATATATATATCAAAAAATGCCACCGAAAAGAGCTGCAATTGGAAAAAATACAGCTGATGCGAAACGAAAAAGAGCCGAAAGAGCAGCCGAAACTGCCGGAAAACGAAAAGTGCGTACAGAGTCAAATAGGTTGAAAGAGCGGCAGTCAAGAGCTGTAGAAACACCAGAACAACATGAAGCACGTCTAGAACAAGTTCGAATCAGAGCTACCACAGCAAGAGCTGCTGAAACTCCTCAACAACATGAAAACAGGCATAAAGGTTATCAGATACGTGCGGTTAAATCGATACAAAGAATCGATTTTCAGTTGGTGGCATTCAATTATGACAAAGACTGCGACTACAGTAATCATCCGAATGTTGTAATTGGGCCGATGAGCTCTCTTTGTTTGTACTGCCATGCACTGAAATTTCAAAAGGAATCACCCGGTTGAAAAAGCCGGAAAAGCCAAGTTGTCAACGCTGGTTGACCCGCCAGAACCGCTTACAAGCTACGTTTCTGACAACACAGCGTTGTCCAAGCATTTGGAAAACAATCGGAGATACAATTCCTGGTGAGGATGGATATTCGAAATACAGACGACGAAAGCCAGAAGATGGAGGATTCACCACCACCATTAAAGTAAGAAACGTTGATATTGACATTGATTCCTGGTCTGGTATTCACGAATGAAATTGAAAAAATATGAAATTCCTGGTTTCAGTATTCACGAATGATACCCAACTTTTCAACATCTTGCTGTTCATTTAGAAAACGAACAACGTGTTTATTTTACTGAAAAAAAAGCCGAATAACGAGCAGCACAGCCACAATAATTTTGCGAAAAATTGCATGAACAATCCAATAGAGTTTTTTAACTCATTGGAACCATCTGGAATGTCACCACACATCTTAACTTTAAAAGTTGGTTCACCATAGATGCTCATTCGCAACTTAGATCCACCTAAATTGTGCTGTTGTAATAACTATCAACAAGGCTCATGGCCAATCGCTAAGTATTGCTGGTTTGAACATAGAAAATTCCTGTTTTTCGCAAAATTCCTGTTATGTTGCGTTTAGAGTTGGAACGCCGAAAAGACTATGTTTACACACCTACCGAAAAAACTCGATATATCCGCTAGCATTAAGATAAAAAGTTAATAAATAAACAAAATTTCATTTTTTTTTTCGAACAAATAAAAAAAGTATTCTATTTCTTTATTTAGCGCAGTAGAACGCGCCGGGTATCCGCTAGTTATTTATAAAATATATAAAATAGTGCATCAAAGCGTTTAAACTGCAAATAAGTTATTATACACTAATGTGTAATTTGTTTATAACAAAGCCATTTTTTTGAATACTGCAATACCGTATATATTGAATTAAAAAAAAAAATACCAATGTTACTCACATAAATTAATATTTTATGGTCGAAGGCCTACACACACACAAAACGAGTATTTTTTTAAAAAATATCTAAAACTTAAATCTTCCGCTATTAATATAGAAATAATGCGATTGTTATTTTTTTTAATTGCGACAGTAAACTTCATCACGTGCTTAACGTTTTAATTAGAAGTTATACAACTTTTCAGATCATTAATGATAACGAATCGTTATGCCAGTGAAGTTACCGGTTTGTTTTAGTATCGTCACGTTACGGCACGTCACGCTGGGATGAGTCGCGTGAAATCAAAAACTGTGTGGGCACATTGGACGTAGATAATTAATATAATATTAAGGTCCATTACTTTTGCAAAGGATATTTACAGGTAATAATATAATAATATATTAAAATATTATGCAAACGCAAGCCATTTGAGAAGATCTCTTTCAGTTCTTTTTTTATGGAGTTGAAGCTTGGACACTCAAGAAAGCTACTATGCTAATAATTGAGGCGGCAGAAATGTGGCTATATAAGAGAATACTTTAAATACCATGGGTTGACCTCATCTTAAATGAGAGAGTCTTGCACAGACTCCTATAGTTAATTGTACAAGGAAAAGGGGGCAGTTAAGGTGGATGCGGAATTTAGGCAAATGGCGGGAGGTCGGAAGTATGGCCGAATTAATGAGATCAGAAATATCCTCGTTGAAATGGTCACCAACATCGTATGAGGAGAGGCATCAGAAGAAGCCAAATTTTTAACAAAGGAGTAAACAATGAAGACACCACTATATTAGAAATTATGGGAGATGCATCTACAGCGACTCCATTAAATATTTAACGGCTGTGTTATTAAGCAGAATAATTCATTCTATACGAGCATGGAGTATTCGATTTCAACAAGTAACGACCGTCTTGCACGCCCATCCGCGGCGAGCGAGGAAAAAATGGACTTTAAATAATAATTAATAGTTTTAAATTATCGTTTTCTGCTTTGCCGTGAATTATGGTGCAATTTTAAAAGGAAGGTAATGTGTACTAAGAAAAATATTGTGTGATTCAGATGCAAGTGTTATAAAAAACCTGTTATAACCAAAGCTGTGGAATTTTTCTGAGAATCTAGAATATTCTAAAGAATAATAAACAAAACAAACTAGTAATAAAATTAATATAAAAAATTCCAGAAGTGAATCATATTTATTTATGAGACCGCTACAAACCAATTTTTTGCACAAAAATTCGATACAAAATAAAAAAATATATATTCTTTATTGTCGAGGTCACAATTTGTAGGACTACAGTTCCTTTGAAGCTTGTGCTCTTTATTGTTACTCTGTGGGTTAGTTTTTTTACGCAGAACACAGCATGCGCAAATAATTGCGACATTCTTCGTTTATACACGTTACAAACACTTAGTAATTATTAAAATATTCGTTTGAGAATATTTGAGGTTTTTCTCGGTAACAGCGATTATCACCGTTGCAATATTCATTGAAAAAATATTCAGCAACAATATAATTTACTAGTTACTTGCACAGACGCCTACTTAGTATCCACTTAACACACAATACAATTACGTGTTGAGTATCTTAACAATCTCAATGTATTCTAAGAAGGCAAATAATTCACAATTATGATTCGCAGTAAAACTGGGCTTGGAATTCGCACGTGGTTTCCGCCATTCAAAAAGGGACGTCCATCATAAGATGGCCTTCAAGTGTGTGGGCCATTAGTGGCCATATGCCGCACATGCATGGTGGGCCCGAATTACTTGTTCAATGGCGTGACGTCACAGTTTTGCCCCACTCTTCAAGCATCATAGAAGACAGATATTCAATGACCCTGTCCCCTTGCATAAGCTTTTACAGACGCCCCGATACAACAGCCAGCTGATGGAATATATGAAAAGCGTGTGTGCCATACATAGTCCAGCTTTCTATTAAGTTGGGCAAAAGCTTGAATCACTGCACAACTTATCAACCAAATGCAACCAAATATGGCTGTTGTGCTAAAGTATCTGCTGATGACTTCACAATCAATCGGACCGCTAAGGTATCAATTTCAAAGTTACTCTCAATCGTACATTTTGAAAAGTTTTCATGCAACTATCGTTTGTGACCTTTCTAACTTTTATTGTGTAATTTATTTTTTTAAGGAGGTTCCTCCACGTTACAAATGGTAGATAGCGTTTTAATTGCTGTGTTGCAACAGTAAGCACTCTTTCAGATTAACTAGAGAGTCATAGGTTTAGATTTAAAAGGGGCATTAAAATGCTTGTTTTTAATGATAGAGGAAAAATAAAGAATTTAATGATTATAGCATATTGACACTGAAATACAAGAAAAAAAATTTCCTTAGCAGTATTTAAAAGCTGTATCATAGTTTACGTAGATTTAAAGTCGAATTTTTTATATATGTATTGATCTGGTATTGAAACAAATATACATACTGTGATAATTGAAAAAATCAGGCCTTTTTTGTTATATATACAAATTCTCGATTCCGCAAAGTTAATTTGTTTTATAGAAACATTCATTCAACCCTCTGAAAACACATAATGTCAGTATCAATCTTAAGTCACTTTTAAGACATTTTATTAATTACTATATATTGCAAATATATAGTACTAATATGCAATATAATTTTTATTTTCTTTTTAAATGTACTTTATAGTCAGTAGTGCGGTAACCAACTTGTTTAACGTGGACGTGTCGCCCGCCCCGTTATCTCCAGTAATTACTCCGAAATGCAAACTAAATGCGTTTTTAATGCACCGCCACTGCAACTGTCTACGCCGGCACTGCTCGGCGATTAGAGCAGTTGACATTTTTCTTTGGACATACACGCTGGACGTAATTTGGTCAGACACTCCGATGGCCGCGGCATTCGTACAACTTACGATATAGAAGCCTAAGCCATAATTATTATTTCAAAACTATTTCCACGAAAGCACGGATTTATAATATATAAACGAAGATAATGTACGATTAAATATCGCTTTCTGAATATCAATTAAAGTCAGAAAAATTAAAAATATTTAAATAAACGATTCACACATGAAACGTTGAAAAAAATTCACGGTACAGGTAAGATATGAAGCTTTGTCGTAATTCTTCCCGTGTCTGATAAACAAACCGTGGAATTTTTCTTGTTGTTCTTTTATGGATTAATTACTTTAGTTTTAAAACTGTAGGGGGTGAAAATTTAAACTTATAAAAAATATTTTAATAGAAATCATTGGTAAATTATCCTTATACGTATATAATTTTCGATTTCTGGCTACTAAATCTGTCGGCGTATCTAGCTGCGATGAAGAAAATATTAAATATTTAAACCTTTTACCGTTCAAATTTTTTTCTAAATAAAATATAATAATTAAGCCGTAATTCACAAATCTAGAAAAAACCATCTCGAATTTGTGTATTAATCGGGGGGCTCCAAATGTGTAAATTTTAACATGGTTTAATAAAAAAATTATGTGGTAACACTTAAAAAAGCTTGAAGTGCATTTACACTTCATTTTCTGCTTGTGGCTCCCGACTCGTACAAAATTTATTGTTTTTTTTAGAAACATCCATCAAATGATGGGACTTTTAGTACAGGAAAAAAGTAGCATAACATCGGCATAAAAAATTATATTATTAAAAATACAATGGTTGTTCCAAATAAGTTGAATCAATGTACTTTCACCTTTATTAATGCATTTTATTAAAAAGCGAAAAAAATATAGTTTATTGAAATGGAATTTCGTTGTGCACGACTTTTTTTTTATTCAGAAGATTTAATTTGAAAAAAATATCCGCATATATATAAATATACATTGTGTTGTGCATAACCAGTTATGCTACGTCGGCAATAAATTGACCAGTAAGAAATTTAAACTGACGGATTATAAACCAGCTTCTCTACATATATTACTATAGGCAATTGTCCGTTGATTGTTTTTTGTGTTGTTTAATCTTTTGTACCTGTCAAACTGTGAAAACTAAGAATTTGTGATAAAGCTTTGTAAAAGACTTGCCACGCTAAAATGATAAAATACAGGAAGCAAATGTTTGACCTATACATAAGTAGATTGTATATTTGATATTTAGATTAAAATTGAAATATAATACGTAGGTAGCGCTTTAATATTCGTTTCCATTATTCCGTTTTAAAAATTAACAAGTCATTATAAATCATCACTTTTCGATTATATTATACAAAACTAAATAATTAATCATCAGTTAACATAATCATTAATTATGCGGAGTTGCAAAATAGTGAAATCGGCCATTCTCGAATCATCCATCATCCGTTCATTTATATTTATATTTCAGTGTTTCCACCATTAATCATTGTATTTATTATTTATTTCATCATGGCAACATTTCCCCGTATCGTTTAATAATCTTTATTTTACGATTTTGCCAGTTTTGGGAAACTCCGGCTGCTCATGATTCCGATCGTAAATAATACTCGCGATGTATTCTTACGAACATGGCGATGCTCGCCGAATATGCAATCCGGCTATCTATGGAGCTCCAAGGAAACTAGAAATTGAATTTGGTATATAATAAATTTTTATCATTAACAGCTGATAAATCATTAGCTTTTTCTTCATTTTAGGATGCCATTAGGGCCAATTACTGATTTGTTCAAGACATCAATTTATTCAACATTATCTTACCAAAAATCGTTTTCAAATTAAAACTTATGTTTTGTGTGGAACATATGTATCAACTTTTATGTATAAATAATGATCGTATGTTTAATATTTTACAAAAAAAATAGTTGAATAAATTTAATACAATTTTATACAAAAATATTTTGCGTTAAATAAATAACGACCATCGTCCAAAACCATAAATCAGCACTCAAAGTTAATCAGGCGTTTATATAGAAAATTCAACATGTAACTTTTGGTCATTAATATTAAAATGTCATAATAAAATGTTTTAATAAAAATGCTTATGACAATCTTTTAACAATATAATTAAAAAAGTATAATAAAAAAGCCAGCAATCATTGTGACTCGATTTATAATATTAGACTGAATACTGAACACTTTTAGCCACTCGTCCTCTAAAAGAGGTCATCATTCTTAAATATTGTCTCCCCAAGCTAAATAAAAAGGTCTCGAATAATAAAATGACCGTCAATCATAATTATTATTTTATATTAAAATATCATACGTCATTAGTTTAAGATGTTGCATCAAAATATAAAAAAACGCTTATCAATTTTTTTCACTGTAAAGTCTTAGAAGTTATTCAACGTTTAAATACACAATTACAGTTTCAATCGCATTGCAAGATGAAATATAATGATGATTCAGTGACATCTCGCAGTAATGCATATAATAACAACAACAAAAAAACTAATGTCACAAAATCATGACTGAATATACAATCATCAAACATTCACTATTACATCAGCGTATTTGGAATATTCAAAACGAGCCATTTTACAAATTATTTAATTCAAAAAAATACAATCTCTTGCGGCTCGTTGCGTCGCCTAATTCGGCTCTGCCTCGACAGCAATCATCATCATTTTCGGAGTCATCGGTAACGACTCATGACTCGAGCATCTGTCGGCAATCATCGGTCGTGGTTAATGTGACGTCACCAATTTGATATAAAAATGACAGTAATGCCCGCTGCAGGTCCGGATTGGGTCGAATGATGCACTTGGACACATTTGCCGAGTTGCATTGTGACAATAAAATTATGACATAACCTTCGTCATATATATTTTTGATAATTTGTACGTCAGACTTGGGAGTGGCATTAATATAAACGCACTCACTGTGAAATATACGAGTCACATGCTGAATGCTATAATACTACAAAATGTGAAAAAGTTATAATTACAATACAAACGAATTATAATAATAAATTTAAAACGCTCTTACCAGAAAAAAAACACAATTTAAAAGAATTAAACAAATTATTTAAAAAAATATTTTTGAAGCGCTCGGTTTCTCCAATACTCTCTGTTGGCATCAACAAGTATTTTAAGCTTTTAAATAATTTATTTTCAGGCTTGTAGCAGAGCTTGCCGATTGTCAGATTAGAAGACGATTTCTGGCAATAAAAAAAAAAAACGTATTTAAACTGTGATATATTTTAAAACAACTTCTCATAAAAGTTTAACTATTTTAAAAACGGCTTGGCTTACACATGTTACAATATAACCAAATGGTGTACAATGTTATTTTTTTTTGATTTTGTCTTTAGACAAAACTGTAAAAAAAATCTTACAAAAAGACGACGCTATCGTTCGGTAGTCGATTGTATTGCAACGTGTGTATGACACCTCAATCATGTCAAGAACATTGTTTATTCAGTATGATTATACGGTATCCATGACATACTTGTTAAATGTATGATATTCAATATGAGAGATAATGATTATTATTGTTTTAATAGCAAAAATGCTGATTCGAAAGTAATAACAAGCATCAAATAACAAAAAATCTTCTAGACAATTGGCTCTTCGTGAAGTTAAGGCTTTAGCATACATAGCGATACAATTTGCGATTCTTTGATGTTTTATAATGGTTTTGCCTAAGTAGGACGCTATTAGCTAGCTGCAAGTTGTGCACAGGCATAAATATTTAATTAGTTAATAAAAAATATATAATTATGCGACGCACGTCACTGGCAAGCGAATTAAACAGCGCCACAAGAAAAAAAAAAAGAAAAAAAAACAGCCAAATCAACACAAAAAGCGACAAAATAACCGCTACCAGCACTGCTTTCCGTTATTCAAATCGAGCGTGGGCGTTAAAAAACCAATGAAAACACGCAGTGATAATAAAAATAAAAAAAACCGACAACCGTACTAAAGAAATCGAAAGTTGATTCACACTAGGAAAAAAAAAACAGGTACTCTGTTTAATGGGTCACATTCCGAGCGCCCGGCGAGCGGGCCCGCCGGCCGCCGCGCGATGCGACTGCGCCCGCCCGGGAAGAGCCGCGCAATGAATGGGCCGCCATTTTTTTAAATGGCCGGCAATTATTTATTCGCGCAAAAAACGGCGCGCGATTGAAGACGACAGCTTTTTTCGACGTTTGTGTTGTGTTTTTGTGTGCATTGTTCAAAAAAAGTGTTTTGGAAATAGTGAAAGTCTCGCGCGCGTTCAGCGGCCTGCGCGCGCTGCGCCTCGACCGACACCCGACAATACTACAAACAAATTTTTCACTTATTTTACCTGCTCAACAATATATTTGAAATAAAAAAAATACATGTACTCTACCATATAAGCCTTACAACCTGCGCGCACGACTAGGTGATCCCCAATACCGTTCTCATTTGCGTTGCTTTACGCGCTGAAACTCAACCGAACAGTGTTATAGTCGTTGTTTACGACAAATCGTGTATCATTCAAAATAAGAGGAAGTGGTTCAAAAACAAAGATCTTGAAAAACGTCAACCTCATATCCTATATCGTGTCTTTCGACGTTTCGGCCCCGGTACCGCGGCCACGCTGCCGAAGTCTGCACACGCATTTAGATAAATCCTTCAATATTTATTTTCGCCAAGGTGAGTGCGTTGCAGGAACCCGTCCTTTCGGAGCCGAATTCCCGGCGGAGCGGTCGCCACTTTACGGGGAATCCGCGATCGCCCGCGCCTCGTGATCGGCGGCCATTAAAAAATAACCGGCCAACAGTTCCCGGTAAAGCCTGCGTGCCCCGAGCGGCCTTCTACGGGATACGTATATTTTTATTTTTTGCAACTTTTAAACGAGGCAGCTCTGTGACGAAAACAAGACACGCCATCGGAATGAATAGGTTTTGTAATTATGCCGTAGAGTTGAGCGATGCTTCGTGTGGCAAAGCAGCGCTATAACTAGCTTTTTTCAAAGTCTAAAAATTATCCGTATATTGTAAAAATAAAAAAAAATATTTGTAAACGTGTAATAAATTGAACCCCTATTTAGGCGGCCTGTTAAATAGGGGTTCAACAAATTTCACTCTATAATAACAAAAGATGCTATATACCTTCTACATTTGTTTTGATCATTATTAATATATTCACATTTTCACGTTATTTACGTTATTCACGGCTTTATTGATGAAACCGAAAGCTTATATAAAAATAAATATGTGTCCCTTTGGCCTGTTTCAACTGCGTTTGCCGCAGAATATATTTTTGGGGGAAGAAACAATCATTTTAAATTGATAGATTAATTTTTAATAGGAATAATACATTTTTAAGTATGAAGTCTTGAATTGCTTTTTTCAATGCGATTTATAACAATTTAAGTTAATTTTTTTTACTGTAGTCTATAATTCATACAAAAATCGATTTTATGATATCTCGCTTTTACCCATATACTTATGAATGATAACATAAACATGTCACCATTAAATCATAGTCTATATAAAAATGTATTTGTATAACGCTTGTATAAAAAATACATTAAAAATAATTGAAAATCATAGATACGTAATTAAGTTTTCATTGATCGTTAGCTTTTTTTACAAGGATCCTATTTGAGAAGGGCACCTGGTTCTAGACTATAATTGGCCACCCTAATGACCAGCCCTAAAAACAAACCGGCCGACCGAAGGACTCCCCTCTCCTTTTTCCCGGCGGACGTGTTTGAATTTCAAACAGAAATAAAAATAAACGTGTTTTCGTCCATTATCCAATTATAGAGCTCTGTAACTTTTTTTCCGACGTAGATGGGTCGTTGATAGAGGCTGATAGATTTTGTGAATAATTCGTTTAGATTTGTTCGGTTTATATTTTTTATGGGAGCTTTATAAAGTTTATCAATTGCGTATATGGCTTAAATATCGTGCAGTTAGGTAATCTTAAAATTGATTCGTTAAAAATAATGTGTTATTAGATATCTGGTCTGAATATTTTTGAATAAAATACTTGAGTGATTTTCCACATTTTCGTTTTTATTAATAATGCCAACGTGAAAGGTTGGCGAAACCGGTCACTAATAAAAACTAAAATGTGGAAAATCACTCAAGTGTTTTATTCAAAAATATTAAAATGGAATTCCACCAAGTACTCTCTGTCAAAAATATTGTATTTCATATCTGGTCTGGTCAAAACTAGATGCGGCATCAGCCCTATTACTTAAGTGGTATTGCTTAAGTTAGATAATGTTAAAACACGATGAAGTTACGAAAAATATTTAGTACGTTTAAAATTTTATAACACCCGTTCATTAAAAAATTACATGAATTATTTGATATCGCATTGTCTGAAACACCATGGCGAGCAGCTGATGGTAACAAAGTAATATAATAACATAGCAGACAGGGCGGCGGCGCCTGTTCTGGGAGAGGGGCCTTTAATAGCCCAGTCCGCGCCTGGCCGCCCCAGATTACACCTCCCCGCTGCAGTTGATTGTTGCTCGTCCGACTATGCCCTCGGGCGGGGATCATGGCCAGGGGAGGCGAAGATCGGCGCGAGAACTAAAACTCGCCCTGCCTCCGATGCTCGGCGCGCACTCGACGCTTTTAAAACTTGCTACGTTCATTTGACATTTAGATTACGATTGATATCTTTATAACATAATCGCAATCTCATAAAAAATCTGGCTATTCATATTTGTCTAGCCTCACAAAATCAAGTTGTCTTAGCAGCTTTGTGACTTTGCCACTTTACCTTTACAGAAGTTTAAGTCTCCGCAAACAATGTATGCAGCATATCATTGTTGCGATAATTGTAAGGCAACTGCACGTCTAACTTCTGGGGCCAACTCCACAAAAGGGTATTATTCGCCCTCATCGTGAAACAGCCCCCTATCATATTCACCTACACAATACATAGTATATAATTACATACACCAAACTGGGTCACTAGGAGTTCGTGATCTCTACTCTAAATGCTATATCAGAATATAATTAAGCAGTTATAAATTTTATTGTACTTTGATATCAAATATGGTGTATTTTATTGTTTTTCACGTAATAAGTGTTCGCAATGCGAAAGATGTCAATAAATGTTTATGATAAAGAATTAAATAAAAATGTTTGTAAGCACACTGGTAAATCTATCATTTTCAAATACGGGGGAACTGATATGTTTATATTATTTGAAAAAAAAAACGAAAAGCCTCTTGAGATACGATTCCATTTAGTTCAGCTATAACAAGATCTTTTGAAGATATTTGTAATGGATATTTCATCTACGTTTAATGTAATACAGACTCTTTCTCTCTCTTTTATTTAAAACCTCTTATAAAAATATCTATTTACTATTTAGATAAAACAAAATAATATTTATTATAATAAATTATACAAATGTAAAGCAAAATTTTCCCTAGAGGTACGCTCGCTCACTTTATATTTAATTAAATTTGCCGTCCAAGCAATGCGCTTAAATAAATAGGAGTTGACTTAATACCTATAGCAAGAAAGTGCAAATAAAATAAATTTAAATGTTAAAACTATGTTTTATGTTCAGACATTTTTACAATACTTGATTCAAAAAAAGTTTTTGTTTATTTTTTAAACAAAAAGAGGTTGCTAGTATATTATGGCTATTTTTTATATTATGCATATTCGAAATGAATATATTTTTATATTTGAAACGCTTTCTTAGCATCATCTGCCAAAAATTAGACGTTTTATTCACAATGTTCTCAAATTTACTAGCTATTATGCCATTTTTTCACGAGACCCCGGCAGAATTGCGGATGACGACATAAATAATTTGAAAATTACGACCGCAAAAGTTATTCCGTCTGTAATATGAAACGAAAAAAAACGCATTCCGAAGCAGCTAGTTTGGAAATTTAATTATATTTCGCGCAAAAATTCAACTAAGAACCTCGCCCGCGTGAAAACACCGGAAACGACGATATTTCATGCAAATTTATGCAGAATTCTTTCAGAAAAAAACAAGATAAAACTCGCAAACTTTCAGTGTATAGCTCCTTTTGCTTTTGGGATCAAAACAAACATTTCGCTCATTAGCTAACTTCTGGGGATGTACTCTGCATTAGAAAGTACTGGAACTTTAAACTTCGATATACTTTAGTTACTCCATGACAATGTTCGTATAGTGAAATGTTTTCAGCTCGAACAAATAAAAAGTAAATGAAAAATGATGACAAAAAACAACAACGACAATAATGATTATATAGTTATAAAATTGTTAAATATAACAATAACAGTATAAGTATCGACATATGCAATGCTAATACAAATCTTTGACCAAACTGAAGTAGGACGAGGACTGAACTGGGATCTCTCTACCAAGAATCACTGAGTCAATAAGCCAACCATGATAACAAATGGAGTTTTAATTATAATGATAATAACCAGAGATCACCCATAAAAGTTAAAAAAAATAATATTAAAAGCACGTGGAAGCCTCTTACACTTTTTGCGTTTGGATTCAAAAGACAATGGAAAATGTGATATAGTGATATGTGATTCTTGTTATAAGCAATACATCAAACATTCTATTGTGAATAATTTTTTCATACATAATTATTTGTCAAGTTTTCGTTATGTAAGCTTGACACGGCATAACATTCAACAACGTGACTTTGTCAATATATAATATAAATATGTAATAACACATCAGGAAAATCATGACTCACAGTTGCTTGAAGATGCTAGCAAAGATTGCGTAAGCAACGCACTCAACCTACATTAAAACAATTAAAACTGAATCACTACTGTGTTTGTATTCCATTAAAAATTAACAAAAAAATATTTGGTGTTTTTTTAATATAATTTAATATATCTCCGCAGGTTCCACTTGACGAGCGACGACACATGCCCTTGTGATGATATTACTCCACAAACAGTGATCCACCTTGTGGGTTTATGCCCCATCTTTGGTCTTCAGAGACACCAACTGGAGAGCCAATGCCGACAGGAGAATGACCTGAAGCCAGTGGCGAGACACTCACAGTTGATGAAGTCACTGGATGGCTTCTTGAAGCGTGTCATCGGAACCATAAAGAAGATAAACCAGGGGGTGTAGCTTCAGTCACTCCCATATATAGCACAATTTCGATCGACTAGTTTGGAAATTTTCCCCAAATTGTGATGACAAACCTTGTACATAACAAGCAAGGTACCAAACCTATATATAATATATTCCAAACACTAATACATTAAATAATTTACAATACCTAATCCTTCTTTTCAGATAATGCATCACTGAATTATATGCGCTATACTAGATAAAAATAAAATTTCGAAGCTATTTATAGTTCTTAATAACTATCCTTCGTTTCTCGACTGAAAGGGTTTTATAACCTTTTATATCCTGAGATTGGAATTCCTTATGCCTCTTCGGCCCCAGCCGTTCCTCGAATGCTGCAGCTCTGACAGGCCACCTGCATCCTTTCAGCCCCGCTTTCTGACTTGTAAGTTCCACCACCGTACTCCGAGCCCCTCCCAGCAACCCCCCAGGGACTCAGTAACCTTCCGTCGAATACATCGCACCTTTTAGAAGGCTTTGTATATTTTATATCTTTGAATTTATGATGGATAAAGCTTGTAGATTCTGATACATATTGTTTAGCGTTGGGGTGAAGAGGGCGCCAGAAATGAAAGAGATTATTATTTATATGTGATATTATTATTTATTGTTCATTGTATTTTTATTATTTATTAAATAAAATCGATTTTTTTTGTATAATACAGAAACAACACCATCAGAAGAACGCAATCGGAAATTTCTAATATATCGCATTGAAATATTACTCAGAGTTCATTTACGTATTTAAAGTAGCAAAACCAGTATTAAATTATATACTCAAATATGCTCTAACAAATATTACATTTCACTGTTCATAAATTTAATATTTTGTTATGGTGAATTGGTTTTAATAAAATTTAAGTTTCCATTTTTTTTGTGATTTTCAGTTACTGGAAGGTTTAAAACAATTATGGATTAGTGCAAGAAAAAAAAATGTTGTCATTTTCAGGTTTTGTGTTGGAGTACGTTTAGAAATGGGCGGCGTGGGAGTTAGGATTATGGCCGCTTCCTTTGCAGCCGCCGGGGCTGTCGTCGCTTGCAGTGTTCCTTTTTCAACAACAGGTGCGCCACACCGGAAGTGTAATCCTTCAGGAAGTATCATAAAGTTTTCATGAAGGCCCTCTCGGGATATTTCAGAATTATTCATGTCCACGTGGATTGTACCATTTGCTGCTTTGTTACATATTTTTTTGCAGCCCCACCGAAAAAGCGGACATAACAGAGTTAAATAATATATTTATTAACCACGTTATTTTTTTTTTTTAAATTTACTAAAAATAAACTTATACCTAATTATTTATGTTTTATGCGTTCGGTATAATCGGCATATTGAGTAGACCTGTGGGTAAAATTTTTGAGAGAGTATTAAAAATCAAACGTGCACCCTCCTATCATATCTGGTTACGTAGAGGTGACAAGTGGAGTTGATATAATTGTGAAAAAGTATACATAAAACTGCACGAGGGTTGAAAGCTCCTCTCAATTACATCATCTCGGATTTCATCATAGTTGAATCTGAAATCTCTCGATTAAGTATCATCGGTTTTACTACTGAACGAACACGATGTGTCGTGATTTTTTTTATCGAAGACTTTTCTCATCGTTTCAAGTGTGAATATTGTAAACACTATAATCCTAGTTTGGTTAAAAGTGTAGATTTATTAAAAAATAATAATTATTACAACCATTGGTGTAATATATTAAAGCACTTTATAGAATTAATGATAGCATTTAGTGAATTATTTAAGCGTAGAAACGGCGAAGTTTAAAGCAGCAAATAATTAATTATGGTGACATTCTGAACGCACGTGTGAAGTTGTAGCTTACGTAATCAGGCACATGCTCCGGGAATGTGACGAGCGGTTAATGCTGTCGCTAATGACTGTGGAAGAGACGCCTGCGAAATGTTTTTACACGCCAGACGGGGGACCGAGGGCGGATCCCCCGGCCAGCGGGGCCGAAAATAATTATTACTTGACACCCACTGCCGAGGACTGAAATTTTATTAACACCCACGCCGTGCGCACAGTCTGAGCTTTGCAAAGCGTGAAAATATTAAAGCAACACCTATTTGTGGCATTTTCTAATTACAGTCATACAGCAAGCTTGCTAAATCCAAAACTAGTGAGAGAAAACTTATAACTGTAATCTGCATCATTTTAAATTTATCTTGCAAGATAATTGCATATCTACAAGATGAGGTACATTAATAAAAATATAAAAAGAGCACTTGATCCAAGTCCGGCCCTTGTCACTCCTCGACATGGACACCCGAAATCATTACGGAGGACTCCAGCAGCCATGACAGCACTGCCCCGTGAATCTCCAGCACTCATAAAAGCCTTAAAATATATTTAATGTGACTACACACGTTTCCCATACACAATAGGAGCTTTGAGCGCATCTTCAATAATAGAACCGATGATTGAGTACAACACAGCATAATACCCAAAAAACGAAGAGAAGCGCACTACACACGCAGCAAAAAAATATAACTACATCCAACAGAATCAATTTGTTTCAGTTGTGTCGCTGCGTGTGTAGTGCGCTTAAATATATAATAATAACATCCAAAAATACGAGCACAAAAGAGAGCGCAGCCAGTCGATGCGAGGATATAAAACTACATCGTCCCAAAGTGTAGATATAACATTGATAAACGACTCTCTCGAGACGGGGGATGTAGCGAGCACTGCTCTTCTTAAAAATACACAGCCTGGGATATCCGAACAAGCGTTTTATTTGGAGGCGGCTGGGCGCTCCCCCGGCGGCCATGTTGCATCGCAAATTTTAATATTATTTCTGCATCCGTCCGTTTCGGGAAACTTGCATCGAAATTTAAAATTCAAAAACGCCGACCGTTAGTCATACCGGCCCCGGAGGGCGCATGCTGCTCCTGGGGCGACCACGGCGCACTCTTAAAACCACGGGACGGCTCCTTAGTTTTTGTTATTTTGTTTATGTGTATATAGAGCCTTCCCGCTCTCCCCATTCTGCCATGGCTGATATTCTGTACCCTGAGCGTGTGTAAAGGATCGTTAATGGAGGAGTGGACATGGAATGATTGTGGAGGGATGTGCTCTGGAAGTACGTAGGGGGGCTCCTGCTATTAGCTTGCTGCAGAAGGAGTATCAGATCTAAACGCTAGAGCTTTGTAAGGAAAGATTTATATAATAATGCTATTGGACAGCAGCAGCACTGGCTCAGCATAAGTATAAGCTCAGTGAAATGGGCGCCGACCTCCGCTGAAGAGAGGGCTTGAAGAGGACGAATTTGAGCATTGGCACTGAGAGCTTGCAACATATTCTAATAAAATTAAACATTGAATTACAATAACTGATTTTGTTATAAATGAAACTTTTGAGGTCACCTAAAAACAGTTGAGAGATTTTTTTGCAAAAAAATAATTTATTATGTGAGTCTTCAGCCATGGCCACCCCCGCTGCACTGGCAGCGTAATCCGAAATGGAAGTTTTGCGCTGACAGCGCTTTGAAGGGGTTTAAGGACGCCCAAACACACGACTGTAATGCCATTTGCTAGCGTAAACAGACAGACCCCTGCGAACTGAAATATCATGCAGCCTTGCACGAGGTCGGGCGGCCCCGTCTGCGCTCCCGGACCCGCGATCTTCCGCCCCTGCCGATGCTTGGAAAACTCTAAGTAAACATCAACTGAAGCGTAAATATATAACCTTTATGTTTTTATTACATTCAAGTAGGCCTTCAGGTACTAACGCATACTTTTCAGATATATACGAATATAAATAATAAATATACGAAATATAGAAGCAGCGCCTGGCTTGAGTCAATAAAAAGCTAGTTCTGTAAACGTACACATCATATTTTATTTACCGAATCTAAAATCATATAAAATTTACTATCGTTTGCACATGTTGTAAATATGAAATGGTTTATGGTTCGTACGAGTCCGCATCTGCAGGCTTAGAGTGAATCCGGAGATGTGTAACTGAATAAGGCTTTCAGTATAAATCGTCTAAACAAGGATTTGTTATTTGAAAGATACACAGAATGCAGTTGTGACGTCACTGAGTGCATGCACTCCGTGAAGACAAAGCACCAACGCCGAACACATCGGCAGACAGATGCATTATTGCTACATTGCTACATTGAAAAACGATTTCTTGCACTTCAATGGAATGATAATCGTAAAAGTGCATCTCGGTTGAGGTTTACATAAATAAATTTTTAATTTACATCTCTAAACTCTCTATGCGAACTCATGAATCTATAGTGTGTATGTATATCATTTCTCATGGGGTGTTTTAACAAGTGGATTATACAAATATTTATCGTTCTATTAATTAATTCACAGAAGTATAAATAATGCTCCCCTAATGATAAGTAAACATGCCCGGCTTCCAATTATTCGGGAAGTCAAGAGTCAGCCAGTGAGCTCGGATAATTATATGATATCAATCAACCCAAAGCGGCGCTCTTCCGTAATTATTATCGGCTGTAGTATATGCCTGCGATAAAACTTCAGCCATTAGCGAAGGGCTGGGGCTTGGGGAGGAACGCGATCGACTTGCAATGTTTATGTTCGCATACAGATTTATTTTTTTAAGCTTAAAAACAAAGCTTAATACTCATAAATAGTCAATATACTTTTTGCTTTTAACATATGTGATAAATCATTAGCGCTGTGAAGAAACAGAGCTTTTGTAAAGCTCAATACTAATAAATAGTGTTGTAGATTTAATAAGAGTTTTTGATTTTGGCATGTGCTATATATCTTCAACAATTTGTAAACACGATCAATTTGCAACGCGTTTGTGTTGACTTGCAGAGCTTTTGAAAATATAAGATGTAAATTGAATAATAAGCAGTATTAAGGAGTAATTAGCGTTTGTATTGTTCAGTAAGACTCCAGATGTAAGTGAAGGGGTAACGTTTTGTGCAGGAACGCGATAAGTTTGCAAGAGTTTATATTCGATAACGAAGCATTTGATAAGGATTCCTAAATTGGCTTAAAATTATAAATAATTTTTATATATGGGACTCATAGAAACTTTGGTAAACAAAGAAAACTTTGTTGTTAGAAGTAAAGTTTATCTTTTGTACTCAAATCAATGCAAGTTTATGTACAAACCACAAAATCGTTGAAAGGATAACTATGCCTCTCACTATATGTAACAATCATCAAAATTCAAGAATGTTCACTATTTATTATGTATATATATATATATATATATATATATATATATATATATATATATATATATATATATATATATATATATGTGTGTGTGTATATTTTAAGTACCTCTTTAGATGAGTGTATATATGATAGGGGCTTACAACTAACAAGCAATATCAGAAGTCAATAATTCAGTGGATGAATATGACAGACCAGACATTCAGCAATGGGACTTTCTCTCAGCAATAAGGAGGGATTGTGAATAATAAATATTATTAGAAAAATGTATACCAGCATATCCGCGGTATTAAATCACTACACAAAGAAGGATGTAAAGTCGTTTAAAAGTTCATGCGGGCTGAGCTAAGTTTTACTGAAGCTTTTTAATTATTTAATCTATAAATAAAATATCAAATATGAAAACCCAAATAATTAGGGTCGCTTTATTATGTTTTAATATTATTTACACACTAAACATGAAAAACTATACATAATAAGACTTCATGGTAGACAAAGGCTCTCAAACTCTTTTGGCCCACGGACCTCCTTTCATGGTCAAAACTTGCCCACGGACCCCCTTTCATAGTCAAAACTTGCCTAAGGACCCTGGGTGAAAAACTACATAAATTCATATTATAGATTAGTTGGTGCAAGTATTGACTCTATTGCGTTCCTGTATTAACCTACCTGACTCACCGCGATGCCTGTTATTACTTGTATTTTATGCACCTGTCTATATTTATATTTTACTTAAGACGTAAAAATTGCTAAAAATGTATTCATTGTGATTTATTTTAACTTCCATATTCATAAAAATGTGTCACATTTTTTTTAATTTTATATTAAACCTTGCGCGGACCCCCTGACGTTGTTCAGGGACCCCCAAATCGATTTTAATTTTCCAAGGACCCCCTGAAGGGACCACTTTGAGAAGCACTGTGGTAGATGATATTTTTAACAATAAACAATAGATATATGAGTCAGTACAGTCACCAAAAGCACTTACCTCAAACAATGGAGCAATATTTAAAGCTCAACCCCTCATTTCTAAAGATCGTGGCTTTTTGAGTTGTCAGTTGTCTTGAGATGGAGGACCTCCAGCTGCCCGTCCGGAACGTGACAAGCCGAACCCAGTGGGCCGGGAGGGGCTCGAGCCTTCACCCCATCACGTCCTATTAAATCACGGTGCGGGGTGCGCCGGCTCGCCCACCGGGCCCCCAGCGTCGTGCCCGGCGTAGCGCGTGATGCACTCGGACACAGGGTCAAGTGTGCATTTTAAATGCAGGAGACTATCCGCTCGCTTTATATTTTTAATATTTTTTTAAATATTTTTTTGTTTTCTCCCCACCGAAGAGAGGCATCCATTGGCGAATATGAAATCAAACTATCCCCAAAGCCACCAGAAATTCGATACGTGTCTAAAATTTACGGAAGAGCAATATTGCTTAAGTAATATAAAATACACTCGTCAGGTTGCTAATCGACGCCACTGCTCTACATATTTATTTTAAAATATGCACCAACGAGGTCTAGTGTTTTTTAAATATATATAAGAACACAATTTATAAGTTATAACCACTGAATCACTTCTTATGCTAATCACAAGAATAATTCATAGGCAAAGAAATAAAAAATACATTTTTAATGCATTTTAAAATGCTTTACTATTGAACTTGTACGTACAAGCCTTTTTTTAAGTAATTATTTTTACATCACATTTTTTTTTAAAGAATATATAGTTCTTAAATCTTTTCGAGTTCTTAATATTCGTTTTTATATATGACGCTTTAAATATAATAAAAGTACTTTATAACAGTTAATTTTGCATATTCAATGGTATAAATTATTTTATGTGCTCATACAATTAAAGTAAAATACTTCCAAGAATATCAATCACTATATAAATTGTCTTGTACATTCTTATAGAAACCCATTATTGTCTTTAATCGTGGAATCAAGGCAGTTTCGTAGCTCGCTTTAAAATTACATAGCATATGCGTAAATGGCTACGTCATAAAAACAAAATGGCGGAACCAAGTGTGGTTTTTACGAGAAAAGACTTAAAAATAAAGGACAGTCGTGCTGCCCATTAGCCGTGTCGGGTGCGGCCGGCGCCGGTCTCTCGTAAACCGCACCGAGCACTGCGCTTCGTGGCGCAATTCCCATACAACTTCTTACCACGTTCTTGGAAATGTATCGTATATATTTTAAAATTAATCATTTACAATTTTTTTATATAAAAAGTCATTGGTATACCTAGTTACCGCAAGCAAAAGAGACAGAAAAGATCAGTAACAATTGCGATATATAACAATAACAAAAAACAAAAAATCTCACTAGCATAATTTTCTGTTATTATGTTTTATTTTTTAAGGAAGGATTTTAGTTTGTTTTTGATTATGTCGATTTTTTTACTTCAACTTTTAGAATCCTCGTCACAATTTTCAAACAAAAAAAAATAAAAAAACAGCAATAATGGTACAAAGAAAACATGACACCTGGTGGATAATTCTACCTGTACTTAAATTTCAACGCAATGACAATTATTTCAAAACCACACCGACAGTACGAAAAAAATAACGTGTAATTCATTGCACTCGACGTGGTCCCAGAGTTGTGGCCCCTCACCTGTCATTAGAGCAGGACGCATTACAGGTAATCTCGTGGCCAAACTACCAGGTAGGCTGCTTGCTGCAGACGTCATCAAGCAGGGTCGTGGAGCGGAACCAGCTGGGCAGGAGTGCGCGGCTCCAGGACTGTGAAATTGGAAGAGCTGATGGCTGATTATGGAAGGCAGTTCTTATAAACGCATCGATGATCTGTATTACATAAACGCAATATGCTCGGCAGTGTGTAGAATATACCGAGCGTAAATGAAAGATATCGTACTAAAAGCATTTTTTATTAGTAAGTAAATTATTATTTTTTAATATTTTTATTAATTTTTATCCATATGGTCGCTGTGTATATATCGACCAACCACTGACCAGAGTATTCGAGTCCAGATAAGACCGGCAAAAAATGTTGTTTTGCTTCCACGTCCGAGTTTTTACCGCGGCGCGGTGTCGGCAAGCCTGCGTAGGAGTTTTTATTTGTTTCATTTTCAACTTCCGCCGGGCCTCGCTTCCGGGCCGGGGCTCCTGAAGCGGATGATTAAATTTCAGGCCGCTTCAAAGTAACGCGAGACGACCCCGCTCCACTATTGGACGCGGTGCTTTTTACCGTTGTCATTTGTAACTTCGGAAATGTTTGCTCGGGAGATCGACCGGGGGTTAATGAAGCCTGGCGGCGGAGACGCACGAGCGCCGCTCGACCTGAAACACCTCTTGTAAAATTTTACTACCCCGAGTACTCAAATGCCGACTCACTAAGTAACGAGTCGCCGAATCGCGAACATCTTTTTCAATTCAGATTACACACACCAACGATAAAACATTTATATTTGAATTGAAAAGGCATGCGTACTACGTGAACGCTGTAAGAAAACGCAGCAAACGATTTTTTTTCTCAAGAGCCACATTGTTGATACTGCGTTAGTACATATTGGTTGCAACACGATACAAAGTATTTTCATTCTTATGAAATATACTAAATATCTAGGTCAGTCATGTCAAAGGTACGGCCCGCGGGCCGCATCCGGCCCTCGGGCCGTATTAATACGGCCCGCGATCGCAATGTGTCACAGAAAGAAGAATCATGTTTTTTAGAGCTTTTAGACTTATTTTATTTGAGTCTGGCCCGCCTACACATACTAAATTTAATATATGACCCTCTGCAAAATTGAGTTTGACACCTCTGATCTAGGTGTTTAATATTATTTTTTGTAATTATCATTGTGAATGATAATTACAAAAATTATATAATTTATTCACAAGTTGAGTTTCATGAAATATACTGTAGATAATGAGTGTGTAATTTTAATAAGTTTTTATTAAGGAATTTAATACGGAACCTAGAAAGTGCTGTCACGTAATTAATCTCAAAAAAAAATTTAAATACCAATTTGACTTCTTGTTTCACAATTATTTTTGTAAATCATGAATGTGTCGTGATAACTTTCATGCTATTGTAAAGTGATGCTGAAATTCGACGTCTCTTAATTGGCACTAGAAATTGGGCTCGCGGCACGCCGCCGGGAGAGCGAGTAAATAAATAAACTGCTTTTATAGCTTATTTGTCATAAAAACGAAATAGAACCTTCTGGGTTTTTTACACAGCCTTCCCGCGTATAAAATAACCTATTTTATGGCGGCTCCATAAAGTCGAGATACGAGCGGCGGCCGGGCGAGAACCCGAATCTTGGCCTTTTTCAACCGTCGCTCTCTCATCTCACGGGCAAGAAACACAATATCTTTTTTTAATGCTACCACTGAGCCCGCCGCTCGACTCGGCCGGCGATTCCGCCAAGACAGCTGTCAGGAAGGATGCGGGAATTTTTCCAAAACGCGCTTAAGTAAAAAAAATAGCGAATTTTTATGAGTGTTTTTTATTAGTCCTAAAATATATGCTCTCGAAATAAACAAAAATTCAATCCATAGACAATGTGTAGTAACTCAGCTGCATAATAAAACAGCCTGTTTTATTAGGCAGCAGGGACAACGCCAAAGTCTCTCAAAACTGATTACCAATATATATAAATAATGCTATTAATTTCATGTAAACAAAACCAATGTTTTGTAATTGCCTCAATATTTACTGCCTGAGTTCTGCTCAAGCTCTAAATATCCGATTTCTTCGCTGCGTCAAACTATTTACTTCTCACCGGCAATCGCCGTGAAGGATCTCGTCACTTAGCGCGTCACGTAACGCGTCACGTCACGTCGCATCCACTTCCGGACGACAGACAGCTGCACGCATTATCTGCTGTCTCCATTTTTTTATTATTATTATTCTTTAACAATTACGAGTTTCTCCGTAAAAAAATTGCGTGTCAAACAAAACGCATTTACGAAGTATTTTTTTATACGGCGTACTGAGCCAATTTTGAATACTACGAAATAGTTGTAGTTTTATCATTTCAAAGTTATCAAAGCACATCAAAACTAAATTTTATTTTATTCAGAATTGATATTGCTTATTGTGCCAGACAACATAGCGCGGGGCTTCATATAAGCAAGAGTGCTAACCATCGGATCATTGGGCTATTAAAGACGGAAAGCATAAAATTTGTGGATTTTTTGTAATATTTAATATGGTGTTTATAATTTCTAACAATATATTCGATAGGACATTGTGAAAACAGCGGGTCGCTTTTAATAATAAAAGCCGTTACGCATCGCAGCACTTTCGCCCAAGCGGGAAATTACGCACTGCAGTTTTCGGATTCAAATTCGGCATCAGAAACCCCAGTGTATTTAATTATTTGGTATTTATTCTGTTTTAAAGACCTTTAGGCCGCCTGATTGTGGCTATAGGCCGATATTAATTTGCTTTGTAATTATACACTCGAATGGCAATGAAACCTACCTGTAGACTAACGAACTATATATAAAATAATTAATTTTTGTGTAATGGCGGCTGTGTTTGAAATACATGAGTTATAAAGAAATATTATATTTTATTAAATATTATTTGCAAAAAATTTGTGACTATTTCAGTAAGTTACTTGAACACTACCGTATTTTATAGAGCTAGGGGCTGCAATTGAAAATCACGTTATTCTGAAAATTTATGGTCTATAAGTGGAGAGAAATACATATTCTACTATTCATAGACAGAGAAATATAAAATACTTATTATCTTAATACGCCTATTATTTTCAAAGCATTAAAAACGAAGAAGGAAGGACACATAAATGGTTTGTCTTGTTTATTTTTGAACATCAACTAGTTTTATAAAATATACCTTCTTTATGAGATACAAATTTGTCTTTGATTCTAACTGTTCTATAAAATATAAGGCCCGTGATCTAATATAATATTATCTATAAAATATAAGAAATATAAGGAATTTGATCAAAAATATCTTTCATTTTAGAATGTGGTTACGCCAGTGTTAGTGGGTAAGGGTTTAAATTAAAAATGAATCAAAGCGAGTAATTAAGGCTAACCCTAGAATTTATTACTGACACAGGCTTCCCCATGAAGGCTAATATCATTTGCTACATCTTGTTAGACTAGAAAACACCTGCACAGGTGAACATACTTTAATGAGATTGCAAAGCTGCTTATTTTGAAAAACTTACATTGTAATAAGTTTTATAAAGTTATTAACTACGAGTAAAGATGTTGCACTTTTTTTTCCATAAAATACAGTGAAAGACAGTTCTTCTAAAATAAATTGAAACCAGATTCTTTTTAATACGCAAAAATATCTGTAGTTTCCTATTCGTCGATATCTCAATCGTTATTTTTATTATCAGTAAATTTACTTTATATTTTTCGTTCCATGTATTTTTCATGAAATCACAGAGAATGACGCACCCTTGGAGAATCCTTAACAAAAATAGAAATCAGCTTTCCAAATTGGCAAATATATCTGTGGCTTCCTCGCCGGTATAGAGTATCTCAATCCAATTACACAGAATTACCACAACATTCTATCCTGCCATTATGCATTACAGTTCTCAGTAATCCTGTTACAGGCCACATGGATATAACTTATTATGTTTCATCCGTTGCCAATCGCTCTCTTCAATTACAATCGACAAGCAAGAGGTCAGTAAGACTCACCACAAACGTCATTTCCAATAATGATGATATTCAATATTTTTTAGATAATTGATACACACGCGAAACGAAGAGAAAGTTCTAAAATAAAATATTTTAGATACAGATGGGTTTCGATCTCACATCTGTGTTGTAGGTAATTCGACTAAAATGACTCAGCAACCGAGCGTTAATTTGAATCGTTATATACAAGTGCGAAACACAATAAATATTTATGATTTACAAGCATTCATGGCGTTTTAAAATCTTGCTAAGAAATATATATATTTTTATAGTTAATTAAATTGAGTGAATTAAATCATAAATACTGTTAAAGGGCTTTGATTTATAAGGGATCGTGAATATATAAATATTGTTTAAGCTTTTATAAAACTACATTAATAAAACAAGAAGTCATTAAATGGAATCAATATAAAGTAATAGGTACAGTAAAATTATAAAGCCCTGATTTGTAATAGTTTAAATGGAATCAATGAAAATAAATAGCTACTACAAAAATAATAAAGCCTTGATTCGGTGATAGCCAATTTAAAAATAATTTTCTGCCTCATAAATTTCAAAAATGATCCCCAGCTATTAAAAAAAACAACTATCTATTTATTTAATCACGCAAATAATACGAAATTCGTATTATTTATTTATTAATTCTCCGAGTATAATAACGAAATAGGAGAATAATTATAATCGCAAATTATAAATTACCTTCCAGCTCAATAAATAAACATTGCAACAACTCCAGCGTATAATTATTTTACACTTTGAACGATTATTAAATCTTTATTCAGAAAAAATCGATTAACGCCGACGGGTTATGTACATTGAATTGCTATATAATGTTATACTATATTATAAATAGCTACTCATACAAGGTGGTCTGATAAAATAGCAAATGAATAGAGACGGAGTCGGTGATTTATGTTTTAAAAATAATTGTGAAAATTATAATAGCACCATTCTATAATATTATTTACTAATGGCTTAGTTTTTTTCAAATTCATATAATTAAATCGAGAAGTCTATAAACAACAATATTTTGTGATTTGAACCAGTAAGCAAGAAGCAGTGATTGAAGTGAAAAAAAGGAATTGTGACTGATATCTGCTTTGTTGAAGAGTAGATTTGGCCTTTTTAAACATATTTGCATGATGACAGTTAGGGTTACGTGTTTTAATCCAAGTAAAACACAATACGTTATTTAAATTTTGTAAAATTGTATGGATTGTCTTTAGAACGATGACACTTTAGTTAAAATATTTATAAATGTTTTATGTTATATCTGTAGCAGAGTTTTTTTCAACTTATCTAAGGTTGGATGAGTCTAGCTCGCAAAAAATCATAATATATAGAAAAATTGTAGATATCTTGAATTAGTTCCGATGTGATAAAACTGCCATGAATTCATATTATAGGAGCATATTTACATTCAATAATATCGCAACCATATTATTAAGCAATAAAACTATGTATATAAATATGCAGGCACGCTTTTTATGAATGAGATAAATTTTCTAAGCTTATATGTTGCATATACCGTGACTTCGTGAAGTATGTATGTAGGTTACACGTATTAATAACGTATTAAAATACACCCTGTAGTTTCGTGATAAATGGCATTTTATGACCCATGACTGCCCACAGGGAGTTAATGGTTTATGACGTGTTTCTGAATATCCCGCGGTAAATATCCCATGCATAAAAGAGAATTATTGCTCAGGTGCGTCTTCAGAATATTAATAAGCCTCGTTTGTTAATACCACAAGTGAAACTGAGAAATTTCTCTATAATTTTAAGAACATTCAGAACACTATAACTACTGTCTTTAGATTCACGTAAATATTTTGGGTTCAAAAAGAATACGCGGCCTCCTTTTCACACAAAATTTAAACTGATAATAAAAAAATATATATATAATAATATCAAGCGTACAATTAAAAGCAAAGTATTACATTTAATTTTTTATTATATTTTGATTTATTTTTGAACTAGAGTTTTTAAACATTACAAAATATACACCACGTTATCTAATTTGATGTTATTGATACTACAGAGCACATCATGGGCAACATAATGAGTAAAGCGGGGAGGAAACGATCAACAGACAGAGAGTCACCAAGAGGCATCTGAAGAAGAAGATTGCTGGTATAAATTTTGACGTACAGTCATTAAGTTATTTCATTCGCATGTATTTTCAGTTCGTTTTCTTCAGTAAGGCATCGTCCTGCGTGCGGCGTGGCGTCCGCAGGCGAGGGCAGGAGATTTACGAGCGGGGATATTACATCTGCAAACAATTTGTTCTTTCTAGTCACCGGCGCACGCCTCCGTCGGGACGCCTAATGCCCAGTCATATCGCCTCAAGTATTTATCAAAGGAATCAACTGCGCCGCGCAGGACCGGCTCGGAGCCCAATTGGCATATGCAGGTTTCCACCACCATACTAATAATCTGTTTCAATATATTCGCTTAAAAAAGAGTACATATGCATTCTCATCATCAAAAGGCCAGGATAGTTGTTCGACATACATCTAAAACATCCCCACTCTCCCCATTCTGTTACTCGTGCATAGCTGCCATTCTGTACCCTAAACGTGTGCAAAGGAGTAGTGAACTTTGAATGATTGTAGAGAGATGTGCTATGGAAGTACCTTGTCTAAATGGGAGGGTTTCTGGTACTGGTTATGTAGCCTGCTGCAGAAGGAGTAAAGGATTATAAAATAATACTACTGAACAGCAGCAATACATAGACTTCTTTCCAATGTAGAAAGACCGTGGGACTACACTATTTTCCCTTTAGAAAACCATGAACACTAACTCAACTCAGTGAAATGGTCGCCAACCTCCTCTGATAAGAGACACTTAATGAAGAAGATGAAATCGATTAGTTAATAGTGTCCAATGTCGCGTTGTTTACTTGATAACTACAAATATATAACACCCAAAATAAAATTACTTCAGTTGTATTGCAGCGTAAAAAAAAACCAAAATCGGTTTCAAGTCGGAGCGTGTGTGCAATTGTCCAGTTACCAATTGTGTTACAGAGCATGCTAAGGTAGACATCCTAATTGTTAGTATTTTGTTTAAAATTCTAAAATAAGCGAATTTATTTAATTAGACTATATTATAGGGGCGAAAAACACCGGCTTCCTCCCTGCCCCGATGTGTTTACTCGAGGAACAGTTTGGTTCCGAAGCACGTTGCTAATGGCTTCACTAATGCGTGTTGTTTCAGAAGATAAAAACACCGTTCCCGCCGTTCCGCGAAGCAGCTACTGGCACTATCATTAGCGTTTTCATTAAAACGCACCTTCAGTCTAAACAAAAGCGAGCTGAATACTTTTTCCCTTCTCTGATTTCACGATTACTTTATCGCGTCTTACAGCAACAAAAGTTAAATAGTTGCACCCTCGAAAATAATAAGATTTCAAATTGAATATTTGAAGTGTTGTTTCCACTGTGTATTTGTTGGAGCGACTTGTTTCGCCAACAATGCATAAAAGATAGGTTACTATTTAATACAAAATAAAAAAAACCCAAGTTTACCCAAGTGAAATCGTCTTCTTGAGTATAGATTTTCAAAATTGCCAATATCCACCCGCAGAGGTAGAAAAAAAATTAGGTATTAGGAGTTTCATAAATGTCGTGATGCTCCTTGCACTTATGTATTTACATAATAAGTATACAAATAATAGTATAATTATAAATATACACTTATTTGTATTGTGGTGTTGGTAGGTTGAATTATAGCTACATGGTTTTTTTTTTACCTCGTATTGAGAAGCTCCGCGTCAGCTACCAAAAACACGTTTAATGCTAATAAATTTAATTTTTTTTTTTTTATAATGAATATAAATAATTCAGCACGAGGTCTACGGGACAAATAAGTTTTTGAGACCTCTGGTCTTGTGTCTAACTACCCGCTTTGTAGTCAGCTGCGCGAACGCGTTGTTACGGGGGTCGCTCCCAGGGGCTTCGTTCGCGAAGCCTCGGGAGGTTCCCAATTCACTTTGCCGGAAAGCCTTCCGCGGGTTGAATTACACGTCTATCGATCAGAAAACCAGAAAAAATAATCAATCAAATATACTCTCGATTCGATTGCTACTGATATGAGATTGATTGTCGGGCGAATGTATTTCCAGCACCGCTGATGGTGAATTAATGAGTTTTTTTTGTTGCAAATTTATTTTAGTTCTCCGCTGAATTACTCGTATACCATTTTTTATTGAGTAATCAAAAAAATTGTAACACATCTTTCTGTATTATTATTGTCTATTTTGGTGTTTCCAAGCGGTTTTTGATGTATGTTTAATGAGTACGAAAATATAAATACATTATATTTTGATTTTTTTTTTTTGCAGAGAAATATGAATTAATGTATATTAAAAATATTCTGAACTTTTCAAAAACATCATGAAAATAATTTGACCTGTTCATATCAGTACCTAAAAATATTTTCGTATTACTTTTAAACTGGTAACAATAAATGTAATAGATAGGTAGAATTTATACCATATTTATACTGTCTGAAGAACACTTGAAAGTTGCAGTGTTCTAACAATTTTGCTGTTTATGCGTATAAATTATACTTTAATCTGATTAAATCGATTTCTAGTATCAGTGTTTATCAGTGAAATCCTCAGTAGTAATTCTGCTGTACAATTTTCGCGGTCTAATTTGACATTCGCCCTAATTTTGCGCATACTTCTGGTGTTAGTCATGTAAGTTCGTGGGTCTATTTCGGTATGACATCTCGTACAGCGAAACCGAACTGTAATTCAACACGACGACAAGCGCTGCGTAAATCATAAAACTTAGTGAGACTTAGAGATATATCTAGAGAAAAAGAATTTATGATACTACACCGATGCGTTAATATGAAGTCTATTAGAAGAATGGATTAAAAGCGTGTACTTGTTATTATTGATATTATGGTAGTACACGAGCTGCCAACGTACATATTGATCATACGAACTTAAGTATTCAAAAGAATTATTATGTCTAAGTACACATAGTAAACGATTATAAAATGTTGACTTCCATTATCTATTACGGTTACATGATTCGAGCTATTGAGCTATCATTTAAAATATTAAGTACACGTGTATACTCTCCGCTCTCTTCATTCTGTAGCTTGTAAAGTGCATTTGAAGTATCGGTAATGGAGAAGTGGACTTGAAGTGATTGGATTTTGAAACATCTACTCACTATTTGTGAAATCAATATTTGTTAGTTTTAAAACAACGCCAGTATAAATTATTTTTTATTAATAAAATAAATATAATTTCATACCGATTTGTATACACGAAATGATTTCTATTTTAATGGAGTGCTATCAAACGTCTTTAGTTTGAATAAAAAATAAATGTGTCAAAAGAACAAACACACGGGGTGGTATCTCCGCCGCACCCATTTTAGTATGAAGTGTACAGCAGAGTGAGGATATAAAAACGAAAACTTCACAAAAGGCATTTCAACTGAAACAGCGCTCACCCGACATGACTGAAAAGACACTTCCCCCCTCCCCCTCCCTCGCGCGCCGCCTACTTTTCAGTTTTTCAGGAACTTCAAAAAGCCTCTTTGGCGAGTATCCGGAAAAACCTAGAATTCAGGTCAGGCCTAGAAAAGCTGACGTAGGCAAGTTCTGTGACAGAGAATTTGTGCTGTTACTTGTGAAAAGTACCTTCGTGGTCCATATTCACTCAGCAATTAATCTTAGTGCAGAAAATATCAAAATTATAAAATGATTTACTTAAACATTCATTTATTAACCCCAGAAAATATGATAGTGGAATTATAATTATATGCTCCATTCTACCAATAATATTTTTTAAACATTTAATGAATCCGTTTTGACACATACTGGTTATGTATCAACGATATGGTTTTAGGTAATTGATTCACAAATTTTATTTTTAAAAAAGAGAGCATCTTTCATTGCTTATAACGTAACTTACAAAAAGATTATATACACTTCGTTCAAAATAGAAAGTTAATTTGCTGGCTTAACTGTTAGATTTCCCAACATGCTGATCGACCTTATCTTGCTAAATATTGCTGGTTTGATTCACGTGAACCTAAAATTGATGCATTTCTAATAAATAATAATGTGCATTTTTTAGATAACGTTTTGTAGACTTTAAAGTCCATCTTTGATTTACTCTTTCACGATTTTTTTATATTCGATCAATTTTGGTTTTCATTCATTTGGACTGTTTACGGTTCGCTTTCAAAGCATTTTTTAATAGGTCAATGTTTAATGTACATTCTTCATGACTTCTTTTTTTCGTTAAGAACCTATTTTAGTTAAACTTTATATTGAATACATTAACGTAAAATACTAGTATGTTAAAAATTGCTAACAATTATTTAAATTATAATACTAAGATCTATGAAAACATAGTTTTTATAACATGAACGAATAAAAAAAACTTCTCGCAGCGTTTTGTACTTTTTAAAGCGGGCTTTGTATTTTTAGTAAAATTCATTAATTTTACCACATTTTATATTGCTTAGTTCTACTTTTTTTGTTTATCGCCATAAAAAACAATGTCACGAAACTGCGCAAACAATTTCATTATTAGCCTTTGTGGGAAACTGAAAAGGTGTCACATATATTCGTGTACAGGGTACATACGCGTGATATACCTTCATATAAAATAATATTTTCCCCACGTATATAACTATAAATAAATACAACGTAACTTTTTACAAATATATACATACAGGCAAATATTTTTTTAAAATGAAACGATTTGAATACTTTTAGAAAATATGATTAATTACAATAACATTCACCCTGGACATAAAATCGAAAGTAGAATCTGAGGAAAGGGACTTGGAGAAAAAGATAAAATCATAAAACTTATACGATGTACAATGACGAGTATATGACGCAAATTATCCATGGTGTGTATAATAAATGTTTACATAAAATTTAAGAGTATAAGTGAGTGTACATTAACTCTCAAATACATAAAAAAATATTAGGTAAAATTTCTATTTGATTATTTATTTTCTATACATGCAAGTACATACCGATAGACACTTACTCAAGGATTAGGTATCTTACTAGGCATGAAGCCGCAAAAGTGGTAAGAAAGGAATGTACGAGAGAGGGTATAACTATTACGTATAATACGTCATACCTTCTAGGGGTTGTAAAATACATTGTGGGTGAAAAGGAATTCCGAGTCAGCCTGAGCGACTATGGGGGTTGTATAAAACTTTAAAATGACGTAGGAGTTTGCAAAAAAATCTTTGAGGTATAAGTTCACAAAATGAACAGAATTTTGAAAAAAACTTCTGAATATTTATATTTTAAATTATAATACTTACAAATCAAATATTAACACAATTGCAGTAAATAATAATACTACTGTTAAATTGACTTTAACCCTAATTTTTCATGACTTGGAAATATCTTCAATAGTTATCAATTTACTTTCTTAAAAATAATAAAAGTCATTTAACCCTTTGGCTTGTTTTAAAATGGAGTACTATAAACTAACTTACTCTGACACAGAAAAATTATTGGCTACAACGTGTATTACTTTTTTTACAGCAGCTGATTTTGCGAAAAGTACACATTTTATTTGTCTAGATTTTTTAAATATTTATAGTCTTTTTATACTTCTATTATAACAAGCATTTTCTTATTGAATTAATTTTATATAATTTCTTTTCTATTTTAGAAAATAATTAGTTGTTTATATTGTTGAAAAATTTATCTTATATTTGTCGAAGTTGAAAAATAAAATCAATTTAATCAATGCCTGGAAACTTGGCTAGTCTAAAGGGAGTTCTTTTTGTTAGTAGTTAAATGTTAATAAAACTCTTAAGGTTTCCTCTTGGAAAAACTTCCCTTATTTTCAAGATAAGAACCATAAACTTTTCGATATTAATAAGTTGGTTTCCTCATTCCAAACAATATCGGCCGAGTACTTAATTCTTAATATCTGTTTTCCAAGAATATTGGATTGATATCATTTTATTGTTTGGGGTTGATTTCAGAGTTAAATAAAAAATACAAGACTCGTGGTATAAAATCAACAATGAAAAATAAAAAGTTTTAAGACCCACAAATGAAAATATGAGAAATAAATTTATTTTAAAAGATTAATACATTTTAATTAAATTAATTTGTATTTATAGATATAAATCGTCTTCAACAAAACTGAAAAGAGCTTAATTATTTCAGATCAAAAGGAACTTTTCATTACAGAAATCGAACAAACCGGAGACCACTTGGTTATAAATCAATGGTAACGTAATTATTTTAATAAAATAATACATCCATTTTATATTAAAACATAAAATATCTTGCGCACGCGGAAAAATACAGTGAAAATTGTCTAGATTTTTTAAAAAATCGGCATTTTCTTTGAAAAGTCTATTTAACTTGTATTTAAATATTGTTACGAACGAGAGACATCTAAGCTCAGATAATCCGGCCGTAAAGTAACTGATGTCTAACAAAAACAAAAATTCAACCCATTTCTTATTTTTTTTTTTAATAAGAAATACGATTTGATTTCCTTTTATTTTTTTTAAATATTAACTGTCTTTTCGTTTGTATCGACCGCATGCCGCTGCAATATATCATGTCTTATTCCAGAGATTCTAAATTCATGTAATATTGCATACACACCATAAAACAATATGATATTTTCAAATCCACTGTAATTGGATTCCTGCTATGGGGAATACTTGTGATAAGATAATGGACCAATCCGAGCCTGTTCCGCGTCACGTGCCAGACTAAAGCCGCATTCACACGCGGCGATATCATTATCGGGGAGCGTCAGCCGCAAGTAATATGAAAGAAGAAACCCCACGCAGACGGCACTTTACGTGCATTCTCCGGTCTGAGTGTTACCATAATGCGCCAGGACAGGTCCGGACTGGACGCCATCATTTTTTTTATTTTATTATTTTCATTGTTCCTAGAAAATCTGTAATCATTGTTAAAGTCACAAGTAAAAAAAACGAGAGAAAAAACGTAAAACTTGCTATAGAGAACGCAGTGGTCTTGATTTTTATATTCACAATTTTATATCATACCTATAAAATTAATGATTCCTGGTAGAAGAGGAAATATAAAAATGTATCAAGGTAGGTGTGAATAAAATAAAATAATTTCTAGTTTCTAGAAAATCTTTTATTCATGGCAGACAAGTGTACGTATAAAATATTGATTCATTTAAAAATAAAGCACTAGAAAAGGCTGTAATCGGAGCAATGGGTTTTTTTAAATATTTATTCAAGGAAACCTATTTACTTCGTAGAAAGAGTAAATTACAAAAAATATATATATGATGAATTGTTTGATTGAATTGCGCGTATAAATATTTTAAAACTTTGTTACAAATAGTAATTTTTTTAAGAAAATGGCTTTATTCCTTTTATCATAATGCTCATGCTGCTTAAAATACTCGAAATCAAATAAACAAAGAATCGTTAAAGTTGATTTCAGAAATATGATGAAAATTGGTTATTACCACGAATTGCTTATTCAATCCGAAATAATGTATTCCCTTTCACTTGAAATGTAAATTCAACAAGAACACTTCAATAGCTCTTTATAATCAACCTTAAATACTCAAAAAAGCCAGGCGCGGAGCGAAACACACAAAAAAAATAACCAATAGATTTCAAAACCGTCCCAATTACGAAAATAAAAAAAGAGCCTTTTCGTATAAAGGCGCGTCTAGATGGGATCGATGCGAGGCAATACCGCGAGCGGGCGCAGATTCTTAATTCGTGTCTGGCAGGAACGACGGGACGGGTCTTCAAAGAGCATACAAATGATCGAAGCAATTATCTCTTGAATAGGCATTGTGCCGGCTCACAATGGGCCCGAATAACCGAAGGGCGCCCCGTCTGGACGCGGCCTTATGCGCGGCCAATATTGAACGGATAAATCATAAAAACGAGAGAATCGATAAATTTGATGGGACGGCGTATTAATACTTTGTGATTTTGGCTGCTCATGCTCGGGGCTATGAAAATGAATAGATACACGCCGTATTATCACTGGGTCTTTGAAATACGAGTATAATACTTTACTCGTAGGTTTTGGCCGCCGCCGCTAATTAAAAAATTACTACTCTAGGAATTTTAATATCATGCTTGTTAGTGTGAATTTGAGCGCACTACATTCGCGGTTTCACTATAACGCGAATTTCAAATTTCGCGTTAAAATGCCTCGCATTACGCGAATTTGTTATTTTAAGAATGTGTATGAACATAATGTAGTCATTGACTTCACTTAACAATTAAAAACAGCGTTGGGTGTTATGAACGTATTTTACAAGAACGTAAAAGAAACGCTACCCAAAATACAATAGATGTATTTTTCAATAAAAATAACATGTAATACTGCATAAAGTGATTGATTCAAATGATTCGCATTTTTTGTATTAATTTTTGAGTATGTATGTATGTTTAATCGTAAACCCCGATATAAGCGAATTTCACTTAACGCGATTTTTTCCGGAACGTATCCCTCGCGTAAAGCGGGTTATTACTGCACTATAAAATCTATTATGCTGTGCACCTCTTTGAGCGATAGAAGAGTCGGAAACCAAGCTTTTTTTCACATATATATATTGACCATCTTACTGGACATATGTATATTCTGACCTAAGTTTATGGTTAACATAAGGGTATTGCCCCTTTGTTAAAAAAGCTGCTGCCCAATAGTATGTTTATGCATACTTTTCTTTACAAAGTTCTGGCATTTAGATCTGAACCTACTTCTAGAACACATCCCTTCACAATAGTTCCGACTCCATTATTGCATTACCGGTTTTTTACACACCCTCATATTCAGGCGCCTATCTTCAGAAGAGGTTGGTGACTATCTCACTGAACGTAAATTTAAACCGAGTTCATAGTTTTCTTAGGTAGAACAGTATAGTGGGATTCCGGGTACTTGCGTCGGGTCGGGTATATTTTGTATAAGAAATAAAATACAAATGAACTAAAAAGTGAAAGCAATTTGAAATAAAAGTTAGCGCAATAACAGAATCAAACTGAGCAAAAGCATGGCATCACGAGGCAGGCCGTTCCACCGCTCAGGCACTGCCTTATTACTGTGGCATGTTTCATACAAAGATGCGCCGATAGTCTTGGGTGCGGGCCGAGCACGAAATGGCGTGCGCCGGCCCGCCATGGGGGACAACTGGGCTTGATATTTACTTGACATTTCATAATTATTAGTTAGATGCTTTTTTTCTGCGCTATGTGCTCGAGTTGATGGTGTTCGTCATTTTCTAAAACCTTTGTCTAGATCAGTGGCTCTCAAACTCTTTTGGCCCACGGACCCCCATTCATAGTCAAAACTTGCCCACAAACCCCCTTTCATAGTCAAAGCTTGCCCACAGACCCCCTTTCATAGTCAAAACTTGCCCACAGACCCCCTTTCATAGTCAAAACTTGCCCACGGACCCCCTTTCATAGTCAAAACTTGCCCATGGACCCTATTTCATAGTCAAAACTTGCTTACGCACCCTGGGTGAAAAACTACATAAATTCATATTATAAACTAGTTGGTGCAGTATAGAAGTATCGACTCTATTGCGTTCCTGTATTGACCTACCTGACTCACCGCGATGCCTGTTATTACTTTTAATTTATGCACCTGTCTATATTTATATTTTACTTAGGACGTAAAAATCGCTAATAAAAATGTGTCACAAATTGTTTATTTTATTAAACCTTGCGCGGATCCCCTACGTTGTTCAGGGACACCCAAATCAATTTTAATTTTTTAAGGACCCCCTGAATGATCCCAGGGACCCCCTGAGGTCCGTAGAGACCACTTTGAGAAGCACTGGTCTAGATCTAGATGTATTATTTAGACATCGGAGGATATCTTTATATGTTAGAAGACAACTGGATTTGATATTGAAGTGACATATCATAATTATTAGTTCAAGTTTGTTTTAAACGAACGGGGATATATTCTACACAGCCTTTGTTATGCTGTACTATTAAGATATTGGATAATATGCTTATATGGCAGACCACAAGATTTAGTATTGAATTGACATTTCATAATTATTAGCTCAATGCTTTTATCGTGAACAATTTTTTTATAGAGCCATTGGCATACTTAATAAACGGGGACATACTCTACAAAGCTTTTTTCTAGCTGTATTATTAAGACACTAGAGGATATATGTTTATATATGGGGACAACTGAATTTGATATTAAATCGACATTTCATAATTATGAGTTCGATGTTTTTTGTTAATTATAAAGCTTTAGTCTGGCTGTGTTATCTTAAACATGGAGGAATATACTAATATTTATAAGAGAATCCTTTTTTGCCGGCTTTCTTCACGCTCATCGAATTTACTATATATAAATCTTGTTTTCTGATAAATGAAGAATTTAAACGCAGATGCAAGTGAACAGTGTTGCTAAAAACGTTACACTGTTTTTTTATCGTCTTGAATGAATAACACATGTTCATAACGAGCAAAGTATTTTAAAGCAATTACAGGCATTTCAAAGAACAGTTTTTGCTTTATCTAGTATCAGCTGTATATAATTGCTTTAAAGAAGTCGTTTTTTTAAACATTAGCCTTTTATAAATATTCGTTTTTTTCTTGTAGCAAGTACGATTTCCCTGGAGTAAAAATTTTATCAGAAAAATCATATAATCGTAAAAAAAGTAATAAATGGAAGAAAAAAACGAAATCAATCATTTTAGATAATCAGATATGTTTCAATAACTTTATTTAATTATAAAGAACTACTTCTAGCCAAGTTCATTTTCACATAAACCCGCATTAAGCTACTGAACTAGAAAACTCACAGTCTATTTATCTACAAACAAATATTTATTTTGGTATTAAAAGCCTTTCAACCCGATAAAAACTTAAATATTCTTCAGTAAATATACAAAGCATGTTATAAATCATAGTCTACGGACAAAACTTTTGATAAAGCATATCTATAGCACGCACTAAAAATAAACAGAGAAGCAACTTCACACGAGAGTACCAGAAATCTTATTACTTCTATCTAGTATTATAATTTATACAGTGACAAGTATTGAATAATTCGGTTTCTCGGGTGTTGAGTTGTTTGAAGTTTCCTGTCCCTGGCTGGGACTATCTTCAGCAAATCAAATCATCTGATAACAATGGCTGCCAAAATCTACGAGCATACTTCCTGACACGTATGCTTAAAGATACAGTTTAGTGAATACCATTAGAGTCCCATGGTGCCGGGGAGTGTTTCGTGAGCACCATGGGGGGGGCTCGCGAGACGCGCCTGCCCCGGGCCCCGCACAATGGACACGTGGACCCATTGTGCGCCCTATCAGATTCTAATTATTGCCGATAATAAGCACGTGTGCATCTGCACGGGATTTATAGGCGCTCGACGCCAGACATGTATGCCCATGGCGTTTTTTTTTATTACCCGCATAAAAACGCGATTATTCTAATAACCCTACATATATGTCTTCTTTTAAATGCCAATCGCAGATATGAAATGTATACATCATAGGCTCCCAACCTTTTATTGACCACCGCCCTCTTGACAAGAAAAAAAAATTACAACGCCTACCTTGACAAGAAAAAAAAATTCTAACGCCCCCCTTTGCGCAAAATAACAGTCATAATTTTTATCTGTTTATTATTTATTGCTGCCCTATTGAGTTTTTTTGAACGCAAATCAAAAAATTTAAATGCAAAAAGTTCATTTATTTTCCCTTGGACCCGCCACCGCCCCCATTGGGAACCTATGGCATACATGAACTAAACAAATATTTAATATTATGTATAGCAAATAGTTTCGAAATCAGACATCCATAGATTATTTTAAGGATTCTTGTCATCTAAAAGGTTTCCATTTTTTTTATAATTGTCTTCTTAACAGTTGAGACTTTGTATTTGTACAAAAGTCAGTTAGTTGTAAAACCGCTGAATTAAGACTGATGGATTCTATAGCCACTCAGATTTATTTAGTTTGGTCCATATTTGTATAAGTACTATTCATGGTTGCCAGTTGCGATGTAAAAATATCAAAAACCACCACAAAAATTAGGAGTAAAATACTTTTTATAAAAGTATTTATTAAAGCCAAAATCTGTTATTTTGTACCCCCGGATCACTCTTTAAAATAGTTTTTGTGAAACAATTTTTTTTGTGGTAAGGTAGTTTCTGTCTCACGATTGTACCTAGTAGTATGTAATTGGTAAGAAAAGAAACTTAACCAAGCAAAGCCGAGAAAGGCAAAGTCTAAGATCACACTCAAGCAATCAAACGATCCTGGCACCAAAATTTAACGACGACGTTTAGATATCTTTAACACTCGAAATCACACAATTATAAAGCAAATTAGAACTTCTCAAACGAAAGAGACTCGATTTGAATCCCGCGATGAAAATAAAAAGAAATGCGCCGAGATTTCCAGGAAGCCATCTAGCATCGAGACCTCGTCACGGAGACGCCATTTTACAAATGACGTCACAAAGGACTACGTAAATTACCCGAATTAGCCGCTGCAGGAAGGACAGACCGCAGGCACCGCGGCGGTAATGATGGCGTTTTGATTTCTCAGTCTAAGCTAGACGCTACGCCATGGACGTTGTTATCTTTTTATGGTGTTTTTAATGCGTGCAGTCTATAGAGCGATGGTATCTTGCCCGCCCCGTGATGTCATGGTTTTATGAGTATTTCAATTTATAAAAGTACTCGTATGCGTAACGGGTGGTCAGAAAAAAAATGGATTACGTAACGTTTCACGAAGGCGATCTAACTACAGATAAAATAAAATTACTTCATTGGTTTGATTTACATGCACAGTCAGCGATATGTAGACGGGAATATTTGTACACAAACGATTACGTGATATTCAATCCTATGTGATTAAAGAATATTAATATTTTTTTAAATAATCACACCCACTCTGTTACAATCATTTACTTCAAAAAATTTACAGTTAATCTATAAGACAGGAGTACAGTTAAATTTGCAAAACTGGCTCGGGATAAATATATGTTCAGTGGAATAGTCTACTAAGAGTATTAAATATCATTAAAAGATATTCAAAACTACGTACAGCTTATGGTATAAACATATTTTGTTTGACGCAAAGTACAATGGAAGAAAGAATTTACACACAATATTTTCCTGTACAAGGAATGATTAATAATAAATACAGAATATTTTGACAGCGCAAAATGAGTATTTCCCATATCATTGACAGAGATAAGTCACGAATGTTTCATTTCGCGAAACCAAGCATTTCGATAGTGCTTTGTCAATGCTGACAATACCAAAACCGTTCCTGTAAACAAGTTCTATAAACCCCAACCCAGTTCGGGCCTGTCCTCCAAGCCCTGAACAAGTCAGAATTAATGCTTTATCAAAAGTTAATAAATTCTCACTTTCACTAATTTGAATACATTTTTATCCCAAACATAAAAATAAACAAACCCCCAGTACTTGCAACCGTAAAGTAACAATGGTTAAAATTTTCAGAAGAATACGATCCATTTAATATTTATGAACATCCAAACACTTTAGAAACTGTAATTACTAGAAATTGAACATGCATATCAATAAATTATTTATCAAATCAAAATTTTTATGATTTATAATTTTTAAAATATGGCATGCTTTGGCCATTTCAGATTATTCGACACAAATTTCAGAATAAAAGTACTACGGATTAATTTGATCAAAAGTACGCTTATCTTAAAGATTAATTAATTTTAAGCCCTGAAGTTGAATCCTTATTAAGAGTTATAATTAACATTCCATGATATGAAATGTATTATGTAATCTCTGTGATTGATTAAACGTCGTACTCCGTGTCATAAAATAATTGATATTATTCACACTTTTATTAGTTAACGATGCTGTATATATTGATATAATATTGTTTATAGATATAACGTTTTATTTTTTTAATAAATTTTTCCTCACATCAAGTTTTCGAGAGGAAGCAAAAAATGTACGAGTACGTATCCACTTCAGATAAGATCTGCTTAAACGTAAATCCACGGAAAAAAAAACCCCAAAAACACGTATTTTTAGAAACCTGCAGCCTTCCACACTCATTAAGACTGTAGTGCTGCTGAAAAAACAACCCCCCTGGGGGTAGCACGCTCCGGTCCCTCGCCCCGGCCCCCGTCTTCAATCAGTTGAGCAAACAAACATTACTTAGGCCGCGAGCCCCCCGGGGCCCCCACAAGCCGCCCTGCAAGTGAAATGAGACCATCCTAATAAGTTTACCTCCGCTTCCAACGCTACCTGCTGGATTTGCTTCATGTATTTTGTATCTGTTACAATATATAATATGTATATTTTCACCTAAGGTAATCTATATTTATTAAAAAAAAATAATAATCACTGATAATGATGCGGTACATTTTTTCAAATATGTATTGAAAATTGCTTAAAGAAACTCTCAGATAAATATCATCGTGATTTATGCGGGATTTGAGAACCCACATCTCCAAGTTTACATAACCGGTGCATTACCAACGAATCACTGGTACTTAGCAAGAATTTTTAACAAGCATATCCTATAAGTGAAACAACGTACTTATTATGCCAATTAAATCCCACACAAATCACGATGATAGTTTTCTGAAATTTCTTAAAACAATTTTCAATATTTTAAAAAATCATTATCAATCAATAAAATCTGTATAGGCAAAATCGTACTTCCTGTGAGACGGTCTTCACAAAAAATCAATAATATATTAAATAATCACAACACTTTTATTTTTATTAAAGTAGAGTTGTAATAAAAAAAATACCACACTAAACAACTTAAAATAATATTTTTAAATGAAAAAAATGCACAGTGGTTTTTAAAACTAAGTAAACAGTTTTTTGTAAAATATAAATGAAAATCTCATCAAGTTCTCTTTGTTCTCACTGAGTATTGTTGAAGAAGGTTGCACATGAAATGAAATTTCAAGAACCTTTATTAGATAATAATTTATAATACGTCTTAGGACTACTTAAGAATACGGTGTGTGTCTATCCCCTGATCTTGTGCGCTTATTGTGAGGCTTACAATAGGTGACTTAAGAGGTAGCTTACATGGAGTTTTCGAAATTCGTTAAGTAGTTTGGTAAGGGAATAATATTTGTAAAAAAAACCTTTTTTATATGCAACTTTGGATATGAAAATATATTCGCATACATGCGGTTAGTATTAAGGCTGAGATAATAGAGTTTTACAGTTTTCATTGCTTCGTTCGTAACGCGAAAGTTTCTCCGTGCTTTTGCTTGCGAATAATCCAGTTAACTAAGTTATGCCGATAGTTAAAAGCTCGAGCAGTCAATAAGTAAGGAGTTTAATAATTTACGACGACACGTAGTTGAGAATAGACACAACTTTGGAACTATCCCCAGTGCCGTATTGACTTCTGCTTGCCTCCCGAAGAACACAGACCAAACAACCCACCAGCTTCCAACTAACCTGCTTCAACTAACTACTTGCGGTGTTTTCCAACGCGTCACATCTCGTATTGTACTTGAAGACAGTTGAACAGATGAAAATACGACGGCGAGTGTTCAAATAATAGTTTCAATGTAATTGAAAATTTATGAAAAATAATTTTCAGTGGAATTCATCGCATACATAATAAAGTCCGTGAAATACCGCGATGAATTCCGGTAAAGTTTATCGCATAACGCTACGGTGAACGCACCTGCCTGGCAGCTAAGAGCAGATTCATTACTATACGGGATTAAGCGCAAACACCGCGAACGGAATCCATACAAATAGCTGCGGCGAATCCCGCCCCTACCGCCTGCCACCCTTAGCACTGAGGCGATAGTAAGGGAGGCGAGTGGGAGGGGACGATTGCCACTGTAGTGGTTGCTACTCTGTGTGCTAATAGTATGATGCTTTTACTTGTTGGGGGTATAATTGGCTTAGTCATTTATTATTTTTTTAAATAAACAAAAAAAAAATAATAACATGAAAACAAAGTAAAATATAACTTTTTTTAAGCTTGTTTAAAACATGCGCATAAACATTACAAACCTTTAAAAATAGTGTTTTTCCTTGAATCGAAGTGTCGTGACACCAAAATATAATTTAATATTTATAAAGGTTTACCATTTATCTAGAAACTCAAAATCATCTTTGTCTCTAAATCAAAATAATATACCAGTTCTGTTGAATGCAAATTTTGGAGTTTACGCTTTTGTTAATTCGAATATACACTGATGCGTCATACTAATAATGTATGACTGTTAGTAATAAATTAGGAGATTACACTGACATCACAATAAAACGTGGGCTCGTATTACTCTATCATCCTAGGATTAATCATGACTCACATGAGAACATCCTTTGTGATTTAATGTTTATTATGATATAAAATTTAATATCTGAATCTAAATTAAATATAGTATTTGCATTTCTAATACCGCTGCGAATTTATATGACATCAAGATATATTTTACTTACAAATATCGCATATCAGTTTGGTATTATTTCTTTAAAAAGCTCTAAGCTTTCAGTTTATTTTTTACAAAAAACTGCTTTTTTGGCTTATTCGTGAAAGACTTAAAAAAACACATATGTTTATTTTTTTATTGAACGTCAATCAATGGCGTATTTATTACCCATTACGGGTTTATTATATTATTACTAATGTGATTAGGCACATTAGTTCTTACATATAAGATGAACGATCTCGATAAACGGAAGTGATTCGTTAGTACAAAGGTTAGTACACCGGCCTTGTAAACCAGGGGATGTGGGAAAAAAAGAGACATATGTACATGATGGTGCGCGTCTTGGCTAAATTAATAGATTTTAAAAATAATATCCAGATGGGACTAAAATCGCTTCACTTGTTACTTTGTTCAAAAAATCCAGTGCTTGCAAATCACTAAATATTGGTTGGCCTGGGCACATTGGTGCATATGTAGAGCATGATTGTTAAAAATTCTCTATAAACGGAAGTGATTCGTTAGTACAAGGGTTAGTACTCCGGCCATGTAAGCCAGGGGATGTGCGTTCAAACTCCCCACAAATCACGATGATATTTTTCTGAGAGTTTCTTTAAATCATCTTATATGTATAAACTAATGTGCCTTATCATATTAGTAATAAAAACACATATATCAATCAAGAATTAAGAATTTTATAAAAAAATATTTTATTTAAATATAAGCGCAAATTGATGAGCGCCTGAAAATTGGTATATCGCTTTATTAAAATTGTGTTTTTACAGATAGTTGCTTGCTGAACTCATGCACTCGCTTGATTCAATCTACGATATAAGCAGCCCGAGCAGCTGGTGAGTGGAAGTTTTTTTTGCTTCAGCTGCCAGTCGCGGCCTGGGCTGATGCTGCTGACAGCCGACACGATGGAGAGCATCTGGCGGCCGTGGGAGACCAGGACATGCTCCGAATCGACGAACCGAGAGAACTCGCGACCACGTATTATTCACAATGAATATTACACTTGAGAGACTCGTACGTATTTAACTGTTCGTTACTGTATTTAATAAAATAAATATGTGGATATTCTTGGAATCAATCAGAATCTTTAGTGATATTTTTTTATGAATAAATAAATTAAAGTGTCATACATTTAAAATATAAATCATAAATTTCCAATGTAAACTTAAATTAAAAACTACTACTATTACAACTTGAAAATTTAAAAGTAATTTATATGTTTTATACTTGAATTTTAAATATATTTTAGGCTCATTTTATTTACATTTAAAATACAAAGTACTTGTTTGGATATAAATTTTAAGAGGAGTCTTAGTTATTAATGACATAAAAACACATTTTTAAGTAAAATTATAACTTATGAGTTATCAATCTTTCAAAAATTCTTCGATCAAAAATATTGTGCAAAAGCCAATTGAGATCTTAATTTTAATTTTGAATTGTATTGTTAAATATATTTATGAACTGTATACTTTTATTATTATTTTTTAAATTACTGATACAAATAGATAACAATCATCACTCGTACACGTCACTTGAATGTTCGTAATTAAGATTCGCATTGGGATTCTCTTTGTTGCAGCGAGTAACTCCACCGCCCGCTGTCTCCAGCATCTTTTGGAGACAGACTCCGCTTTTGTGGTCTAGACGAGACTCTGATGAATGAGACGATTGTGCTGACTCTCCAAAGTGGGAGCTCTTCATCATCAGCGATCTTACTCTCCTGAACGAGACTACACCATCTAACGCAAGAATACTCGGATAGTATTCCATCAATCATAACAACTTGAAATATTTAGCAATAATTTTTTTTTTTAATTATTTATCAACACTATTTACTTATTTATACTTTTACAGTTTTGGATACCTTCCGATAATTTAGAATAATTTTTCGCACTTTTTATTCTTACAGTGATGTGTATTTTATATACTTTTCGTTCAGATTTACCGATCTTGAATTTTTCCCTATAATGTAAAAAACATTGAAGTAAAATGCACCATCAAGTATTCCAAATAGTTTATAAATAAATAGACGACGTTGCCCTCACGTATTTTCATACTTGTTCTTAAAACAGTATTATTTGTGTTGGTATGAAACAATAAAATTGAATAATGTATGAAGGGCTAAAATATCATTGGGAGTTTCAAAGCTCGATGGGACCCACGCGTAGAGTGTAAAGTGAAGCAGGGTAGCTTTTTAATAGTGCTGGGCCAAAGAAACAGTAGCAGTCGACGAAGCTGCTACATTCGTGCCAAAAAGCGAACTCATACAAAGAATTTATTTTTTTGAGACTCGAATAAAAACTAAAAAACTTACAATCGAAAATTGAGCATCACAAAGCTTTGTATGTTTGTTTTACATTGAACAGAATTAAAAAAAAACAAATTTTAATAAAACTAAAAATATATTAAGCATTTGGAAATATATTTAAAAAGTTGAATTTATCGCTTATGCTTAATGCTTACATACTATCTATGATTGATTATTCATATGTTGATTGTGTATTTGTAGCAGTAAAAAACAGCTGTTATTTTGACCGGCAGCTGCTTCGGATTCTTCTCTTGTGCACACCTCTACTCCTTACATATGCAGGCAGCGACAAGGCCCAAGACAGATATAAAGCAAAGATCAAAGGCCGCCTGACGTCATCTCCCGACGGGCTCCCAGTGAGATAACCTCCCACGTTTGTGCACGCCGGGGCGACTAGCAGCGCGTTTTACTCTTTTTAAACACGCGCTCATTACACGTGTCCTGCGACTTAAGTATGTTAAGCTAGATTTATTTCGACGATTTTAAATCCAAGATCCCTTTGAACGTCTACAAGGCGAATTCAATGAACTAAACATATACAACATAAATCCAAGGAAAATTAGATATTGTATTTGCACCAGTGGCTGGAAGTCAGAAGTACAAAATGGACACTTTAAAACAGCAATATTGTCAAAAAAAATAATTTTAATTCTAATTGTATGCTTGGTTAACATTATTAGTATCAGAATCAACATAAAAATCAAACTTGATATATAAAACTAAATTTACTAAAATATCAAATATTCATATCTTAATAAAGAATTTGTAAGGAAATGAATCTGGTTAAGAGTTATTATTTCGAGAGGGAATTTATTTATTCTTACAGATTTATATCAAAGAGAAAGTGGTTTGAAAAAGAAGCACAATTCGCAGAATATATTTCGTAACATCTGATAGTGGCTGGAATGAAGTTCGGAAAACTTCCATCTTGACAAGGATGGGTTCAAAATAATAGTTGCTAACCTCTGAATCAGCGAATGTGCGAGAGAAGGTAGAAGTTTTAACCCATCAACTACTATATATATGCCAATAAGCATGGCATGTAATAACGATTTACTTGTAAGCGTTTTCACGTTCAAATTCAAAGCATTGATTTTTAAAAATGCTCACAATCTCCTAGCAATTAAGCTGTTCATAGAAACGATATTAACATTTGTTTCGTGAAATCGAGTACAACTCCGGGCTGAAAAATTTGAAGCGTTTCAAAAGCACTTAAATACAAAGGACCCTAAACGAATTCTACGGCAAGTTCAACGCGCGAGTGCCGCTCGCTAAGCACCTCTTTGTTCCAGGGCGGGCAGCATTAGGGGTGGACATAAATCCAAATAATAACAGTGCGCCAACTGCGCGGCGAACAAAAAACTCCACGGCGACAACGCAGCGCCTTAATTAAGAATTCACAAAAACTCCCATAATTGAAATTTCTCTGAAGGGGTACATCCCCCGGGCCGCTCGCTCAGAATTTTCTCATTAACTATGAATAGATTTCTCTGCATTCGTGGGCGAAGAAACAACAAAAAAAAAATGGCCAAGTCCGTACTCCAGACAGCTGTTGTGTTTTGATCGCGTCTTAAGAGATTGGAACGAACAGCAGCCTACACACGTACACCTATTATTTTTAATTATTACTAATATGATTAGGCACATTAGTTCATACATAGAAGATGATTTTAAGAAACTCTCAGAAAAATATCATCGTGATTTGTGTGGGTGTGTGTGAAAACCCGTAATGGGTAATAAATACGCATCTGATTGACGTCCAATCCAAAAAATAAGACATACGTATTATTTTTAACACAATTAAATCGCGTGTTACTTTTTCGGAATCGGGGAGTCCGGAGATAAAATCTATACAGTAATACCCTGCTTTACGCGAGGGATACGTTCCGGGAAAATTGCGTTAAGTGAAATTCGCGTATATCGGGGTTTACGATTAAATATACATACATAGTCAAAGCATAATACAAAAAATGCGAATCATTTATACCAATCACTTTAATTCTAAGAACACTTTATGCAGTATTACATGTTATTTTTACTGAAAAATACATCTATTGTCTTTTGGGTAGCGTTTCTTTTACGTTCATGTAAAATACGTTCTTAAAATAAGAAATTAGCGTTATAGTGAAACCGCGCATAACGGGGTCGCGTAAAGCGGGGTATTACTGTATTTATAAAAAAAAAATAAACATCATTATTATGTAAAGATCATTTGATCCACCCGCGCTTCCTGAAAACCTAAAACTAATAAAAATATTCATGCAGACACAATTTTGTTTCGCTGGTGTTCGGTATTGATACTGAACTTTTTTTTATACATTTACAGTATATAGGTCAAGCAGTGCATTTCCGCATTATCGAGAATCTATCAAACCCCCGAATTTATGATCGCCGTAATCCAAGCCGGGTCGATAATAAAAATATGTTTGTATTTATTTTACGGCCCCCTCGGTGGCCATTTTGCAAGATGGCCGCCACATGCGCCGCCGGAAGCGCCGAGCTGAGAGGGGCGAGGAGGGGGTGCCGGAAGTGACCGCTTCAGATTAGTGGCGGGGGAAACGTGATCTGAATTTAGAAGCTCCTCGATCGGTATTTAATATTTGTATAATTATATGAAATAGTATAATCTAAATTGAAATTTAATTTAATTTTTAAAATTGAAATACTGCCTGAAGTAAATCTAAGAGTTAAAAATAAAATATCTTAGTTCGCACCATTATTTATCTTAATTAATTAATGCAAAATTAACTTGTTTTGATTTTAGTTTTTTAAACTAATTAAGAGAAATCGTCATCACGGGCGTGCCGATTGTATTTAATTGTTATAACAGTATATTGAAATTAAAACTGAATAATAAAAAAATATTTAATTTCATTTAATAATTCATTTCTTTAAAAAATCTGCATGCTAATTGGTCAAGTTGAGTTTGCACGAGAATCTGATTAAATTTTTCAGTCGCTGGCATAGGACACACCTGTAATTGCAATTATCGCTCGTTCACCTGCGTCTCTTCTACTTTCAAACCTTCTTAGAAAAGGGTAGTTCATCAATTCTTAACTATATAATTAAAAGTTAAATTTTTTCACAGGAAATGGCACGTTTTTTGTTTTGATCCTTCTTTTTGGAACTAGTGTCTTCCAATTAAGAGTCAACGGTCCAACAACTAAGCTAATGAGTATTTTATAGAATGTTTCCCGTAAAAGATACGCGTATGAGAATATTTGAGAATTTTTATCAAAGCGTGGCTAACATTATATAATATATTTCATCACTTTATAAATTGTGTAATTCACATACCTAAAAAAACTTTCATGGGATGCATTATAACGTAGCCTTTGCAGCGTGCCTCTGCCTATTACGCAGTTCTTTGTGATTGTGTATTTAAATTGTTAAGCCCAATTAGATCGCAAATGGGATTTACTAGACAGAAAGAGACTGAAACTACATACAGATATCCACTTTAAGGAGGTCGTTAATAAACCACTCGACTTGGGCTAATTATGTACCCGGCACTAACGAGGCAATAAAGTAAGCCCGAATGAACCGTAAACCGTGTAAATTCATCACAAAGCCTTGTTTTTTTTTTGTGGCTGTTGATATTTCAGGAACTGTAAGGCTTAGTAGAGGCTTAAATTATTTTTATCCTGAAACTTAATAAAGACGTGAGGAACTTAGGGAGTTATCAGGACTTGTCTTGCAAGAGACAGTCGGTACATTTACTACATAAAATATGCGTCATGCCTGTACGGCGTCGCTTAAGCGACCGTCCGTCGGTGTTTGTTTTTTCAAAGGAACATTTATAATTTATTATTAAACGTATTTGTCTTAAATTTTAAAGGCAAATATAAAATATTTAAATGTTATGTTAGTTTGGTAGTTGGCCACTAGACAATGGGGGTTAGGGGTGAGTCTAACTGCATTTAATATCACGTCGGCGACTTGCATAGAATACGGGGGATGAAATTTTATTTCTCTTCCTGTACAGAGAGACCGAGTCCAGGGTTTTATTATAACTGCCATCTGCAGAATGTGCACCGGAGGCACAGCCTGCAGGGTCGAAACAGAGGGTGGGAATGTGTATGCGCCAGCAGAAGAACAAATGTAATAAAAACTTTTATAATACGCCTACATTTTATATATGTAATAAAGATTTTTTTAATAAAAACATGCAAGGAAATATGAATTCTGTTGAAGACGATATTCTTTTATATTTACATACTTATCTTTTGACGTGGAAAAACATCTGTAAATATAACAATACATTTTGAGATTTAAACGTAATACAGTAGTTTTGGAAGTATTTAAGTAGTGATTAAAACAAACAAACACATTTGCTTTTAAAAATTTTAAAAAATCCAATGGAGTTTTTAAAAATATTACATTAGCTTTTTTACGTATGATTTTCAACCATTTTGTTATGATAAAAATATTAATATATATTAAATGTACAATAATTCACAAAGCGGAAATATTCTGACCTTCTTTGAGTGGCCTTTTCATTGAATACATATTTATCCTGTCTTACTAATTCGGCCGTACCCACTGGCGTGAATTCCGCATCCACGTAAGTTTCCTGCTTCCGATGCTCACTGCTGGTCTTAATAGTAGAAATGTATAAATCGCATGGTCTTATACGGGAATCAGAGCTTTCAAAAGTTCAGTAGAGTTTATTCAGGGTACTCCCCCGTAGACCGCGCCGGCCAGCGCCTCCATTGCCTCGCTCGCTTCAGCCGACGAAACTTTGTTTTCTTTATTTTTCAGTTTTATTATTTCTACTCACATTCTAAATGACGAGAATTTCCCCCGCCCGCGCCGACTGACGTCTCCTACACAGCCGCAAGAAAAACTTTCCGCGAATATATTTTATTTTTATACATTCATTGCTGCTGGGAATAATTTAGCCCGATACAGAATAAAGTCAATTTGAATTTTTTATGCATATTTATAATATCATTTTCAATCATGACAAAAAGAGTCTACATTAGTTGTGGAAGAGGAGGAAGTACCCAAATTGTATTACTAAAGAATACATGAAAATTGTTACACCATACACTAAACGCCAATATACGTACAATAAGACATAAATATTTTACATCCTTTTTATCCTATAAATTCACTAATAATGATTGTTATATAAAATATATATAGTGCACAGCAAACGAAGCAAGATAATAACCGTTAATCCGATATTTCCATGCTGTTTAAATATTTAACGACTTCTCTTATTCCTAATGTTTTTACTTATATTATATAAGAACCGCCACTAGAAGCCATTTAATCATAATGTCCTATTTTTTTAAAAAAAAATTGGAAATAATGTAATATTTATAATTTTGACTGGGTCATTATTTCGTATGTTTAAAAAATTTTATTTTACTTTTACCCAAAGTCTTTAGTAAAAATGAAGTTCGGTTAAGTTATTCCGGTGATACTGTACAGGAGGCCGAAAATGTTTCTCGCTTTTCGACAGTCATTTCAAGTTTGTTTTAAACACACATTGAAAAGAAAATACACCGCCAGAAATAAGCGAATTTCCCGAAAGGTTGTGAAAACTCACTCTTATTTGAAATTGTATTATTTTTTTAATAATCCAATTTAAAAATATTTCTGAGGCCAAGAGAATGTGACCGGCAAATTTTATTTCAACGAAAATAAATACTTTTCACGCAATTTTATTATTTCAATACACTACGCGGTGTTTCAAAAGTCTAAATATTTCGTTTGCAGTATAATTCCATGTACTATAATATAACTACAAAGCAAATTTACACAGGAGACTTAATACATAACATCAATAGCTTTTATTTATGTCGCTTAAAAGTTGGGTATTAAAGACGAAATCTTTAGACAATACTCTCCACTTTATTTAAACCGCCTTTTTATTTCTATCAAACACCCCCCTAACCTCTCTGAAACAACTACCACCCCTAAATCGCTCCAGCGCCCCTTGAGGGTGGAATCACCTACCGTGGGATGCTTTGGTGTAAAAAAATATAAATAATAAAATAATTTAAATCTGAATTGTAATAACTCTACTGGCTACCGAAAGCACTGGCCCGAAAACAAGAATATAGAGACTTGAGCGAAGGAACAAGTCGAGAGATATTATAATGTATTTTTCTTGTTTCCACCGCCTTGGTTCTTAGCTTTTACTTCACGATAAGACTTATTGTTAACGAAAATCATATTTAAGATACGTTTTAGTCCGCCTTACCCTAACTAAGTACGGCTTTGTAAATTGGATTTCTGTGTATAGATTTTAATTCTTAGGTATTATTTACTTTTATTATTTCATTAAATATAAGCACAAATAATAAATTCTCTCATATTTTACGCTCTACATACCAACAGCAAAAAATAAATACGTATCAGTTAAATTTTATTGCTTCTTCTGAGAGCTGTTTTATGGAGAAAACTTTTCTTCGACTAAAAATATTTTTAAAGTTTTTAATGAGCTTGTATGCGTTTGCGTATTTGGAAAAAAGAAAACTTACTGTATATGCTTCGAAATTCTGAAAATTCTTTCTATTGTGAATGTAAAATGTAGCCTCTTTTAAGCAAATCGAATATAGTAACTTATCCACTATAATCTGCCAAAATTATGCCGTGACGCCTAAAGTTTAGTATAAAGCAAATATTTTGTACCATAATTGATAAATTGTGCTTAAACATTTTAACTTTGATGTTTGTGATATCAATTATTCGTTTTCACAAGCAAACTCGAGTTATCGATAATTCAATGATGCATTATTATAAATTCAAAGTGAACCTTTAGGCAACAATACTTCCGGTGCAGATTTTGGTACTTGTTTTTTATCCGACCACCAAAATTTTTTAATGTATATGTACTCGCAGAGATAAGAATCTATCATATGACGATGAGTCCCGTTGTGGCGTTTGTTTCGTTCATTGCAGATTTCCATGACCGCTCGATTCGTTGGGTTAGGTTAGGTTAGGTTAAAAAAAAAAAGGTTAGGTACAAGTTTTTTGGTGGTCGGATAAAAAACAAGTACCCAGATTTTCTATGATTTATTAAGATAGAATTACCTGCCTTTGTCTATTTTTAATATTCCAACCTGCTCTAAGTCGCCTACATGATTTTTATTGTGACTATCTTCACGCTATTGGCTAGCTGACGGAGTAGTTGTCGGTTGCGTTGCAACGTGCGCAGGCCGCTTTGGGATATCCCCCACTCGCGGAGAAAATACAAAAAAGTTATTTTTCTGAATAACTATTAAAGCACAGAACAAAGCCTGACAAATCGCACAAACAGAGCAAAATAAAGCTTTCACATCCTGTGTAAATAATTTAATCTGCGTCGCTGTAATTCTTAGAGAGACGAAGCTCCGTAATTACTTCCATTAAAACGCCGCCCCGGGCCAGCAACGCAGCGGCGTGCGAGGGAAAAATTAAAAAACAACATAATTAAAGACAGCCGACCTAGCAGATACACAACCAGCGGTACGCGAATAATGACGATATTACTAAATATTATTTAAAATTAACTGTACAAAGTATGTTTTCCGCAGTATAACTCAGCTATATTTAAATTCACATGTTCGTGGGTTTGTGCTGCTCACTCCGGTGTTTTGGTCCTAGTGCTGGGACCATCTTCAGGCATTTCGTTTGTCTGAACAAAATCATTCAATATTGATTAGTCGCCTTCGAATGTGTATTTTGATCTTTGTCTTTTTTATACATCTCTCGAGCGCCCCACTTAGTGTGCAGTCGAATTCGTTTAAAATACAAAGCTCGAAAAAAATAGAAATAAAATGCGTTTTAAGTATCGCCCTTTGTGGAAAAAGAATAACCATTTTATATACAGAAAGATAAATTTACGTTCATTTATTTTTTTTGTTTTGGTTAGCTAAAAGAAGAATAATAATTGGCTAGGTAAGAGTAAAAACTTTACGTTTTAATGATATTATGCATCAATATTTTAGTGTGTATTTAAACCTTAAAAAGTTCATGAAGAAAGTTCTGTTAAATATAGTATAAAACGTAGAGTAATATTACACAATTTTTTTACTATATATATTATGAATATGAATATAAATTATAAATTTATAAACCGCACCGCACAACGCATGGTACTTTCTTTTCTCTCACAGTCTGCACTCAGTATAATGCGCCGGCGGGTGGTAGACGTTGCATCTATATGAGTTAAACCCAGAAGCGTGGCATATTATTAAAACGGGAGGGATGCGGAGATTATTTATATTCAAAGTACATAGCAACCGAGGCCAAACGCATATATTAACCACCGGGGCATGAACTGTGAGATCTACGCGGGGAATTAAAAAGTTTTAGATGTTTGTATCTTGTATGTACAAACTGTTTTATATGAATAATGAAAAGATTTCATTTACGTTGTATGAATTTGTATAGTAGTCTCTCTGTTTTAATTTGAAATAGCTTTTCAATGAAAGCGTTATTTAACTAATTGATATTTTATTAAATCGTTGCCCCAATCAATTTCATATAAATGTATACAGTAAAATACGTCAATAAGAATAAATAAAAATTGGAATTCGATACGTAAAAACGTATTAAATGTTTATCTTTTCTGAGTACTTCATTCACTGTCTAAATATAAAACAGATATTTTCAAAATACAGCAGTGAAAAACATGAAAACAAACTCTCTGCCTCAAAACGTATTCATTTCTTATTATATATATAAACTTCACGTTACGTATTGGAAGACTTCTAAAGTAGATTCATTCAAAGCAAATTCCATATTTTTCAGATCATAAACGCCTATAAACTATGTATATAGTATTTTCTTCTTCGGGGCCGGACCATCTCATTGAATATATATATATATAAAAGGTTTGCGTATTGCTGCTTTCCAATAGCATTATAATACAATATTTTACTTAAAAACGTGCATTTTTAAAGTAAAAATCAAGCTTATAATTGTTGCCATTTACAAAGTGGCGGGTAAATTGTTTTTGGCTAGTTTATTATATAAGTTTTTGCATTTTTATACAATAACAAGCATATCGAGTAAGAATATCGCTGCGAGCGAATAGATAAACTAATCTGAAATTTTAAGGGGTATTTCAATATTAAATTATCGAAAATATTATGTTTTAAATATAATATTTTATGTACTTTGAGTTCTCGCAATCTTTAAAATAATGTCGGTCGAAATAAAATGATTGTATTTTGTACTTTTAAATAGGTGATTCTGGTATTGTACCAACTGTATTTTGAAATTTTAATAGCGAGAATATTTTTTAAAATTTTTATGTTGCATTTAATGCTAAAATCAGATTGCTTTAAGTCGTTTGCTTCTCTGTATCTTCCCTGCGATTCGCTCCACTGCGATGAGCCAGATCCTCCGCGATGATTTAAATCCATGGAGTTGAATCACTAATTTGATTCCCCCACCCTGTAGGTGGCTTGCTGGGTGCATGTTTTTGAAAAACCATTTACGTGTCTCGTCCAGCCCCTCGTAATCAGCCTCCACCCCCAGGCCCGGCGGCGGCGCTCTAAGCCGCCCCGACGCCCGGCGCCCGTGTCCCGGGCCGCGCCATTATTTGGCAGAATCGCTGAACAAACAAGAATGGTCTGTAATCCGGGACAGGGGCGGAAATGAGATGCCGACGAGTGATACGAGTCTGGGTGCAAACTACCCTCCACTACAAAGTAGTCTGACTCGAAAACCTGCTATTAACGTTTCGAAAATCAAATAGTATTGAACAACAATTTTGCAAGGAAGAGATTGGGCAGCAGCAATATAAAACTGCGGTGTACGAAGACCCGGGGATCTACTATACTATTTTCCCCTTAAAAAACCATGAACACTGGTTTAGCATGAGTATATGCTCAGCAAAATGGTCTACAAAGTAGTCTCACTCGAAAACCTGCTTTTAACATTTCGAAAATCAAATAGTATTGAACAACAATTTTGTATGGAAAAGATTGGGCAGCAGCAATATATAATTGCGGTGTACGAGGACCAGGAAAATCTGCCTTTAACATTTCGAAAATCAAATAGTATTGAACAACAATTTTGTAAGGAAAAGATTGGGCAGCAGCAATATAAAACTGCGGTGTACGAGGACCAGGAAAATCTGCTTTTAACATTTCGAAAATCAAATAGTATTGAACAACAATTTTGCAAGGAAGAGATTGGGCAGCAGCAATATATAATTGCGGTGTACAAGGACCAAGGGATCCACTACACTATTTTCCCCTTAGAAAACCATGAACACTGGTTCAGCATGAGTATATGCTCAGCAAAATGGTCTACAAAGTAGTCTCACTCGAATACCTGCTTTTAACATTTCGAAAATCAAATAGTATTGAACAACAATTTTGTAAGGAAAAGATTGGGCAGCAGCAATATAAAACTGCGGTGTACGAGGACCAGGAAAATCTGCTTTTAACATTTCGAAAATCAAATAGTATTGAACAACAATTTTGCAAGGAAGAGATTGGGCAGCAGCAATATATAATTGCGGTGTACAAGGACCAAGGGATCCACTACACTATTTTCCCCTTAGAAAACCATGAACACTGGTTCAGCATGAGTATATGCTCAGCAAAATGGTCTACAAGGTAGTCTCACTCGAATACCTGCTTTTAACATTTCGAAAATCAAATAGTATTGATCAACAATTTTGTATGGAAAAGATTGGGCAGCAGCAATATAAAACTGCGGTGTTCAAGGACCAGGGGATCCACTATACTATTTTCCCCTTAGAAAACCATGAACACTGGTTCAGCATGAGTATATGCTCAGCAAAACGGTCGCCAACCGCGTTTCAGAAGGAGAGCCGCTTGATAAAGAAGAACAACAATAAGTAAATAAATAAATCATTCAGAATAAAATAAAACATCGAATGCTATTGCAAAGTACAAACATTCAACTTATAAATAGTTAAACAATATTAACATGTTACAACACACTTAAAGTAAATATTATGTGGCGTTCACCTTCATTCTCTTACAGTAAAATATCTCACGGAGTTAATATTTATTAGTTGTTTTTAATAATTTTTAAACTAAAATGCTTCATGCACCCAAAAATAAAGCTGTAAAAAAGAGCCCTGGCCTCTTTTAGAGCAGTAGTTACCTAAGGGTAGTTTGGCGGTGTAGAGGTGGTGGAAAGGCGGTTTAAGGCGCCTGCAGCCCCCGGGACGTGCCGACGTCGGTAATGTAAAGAATTCGAAATGAAATATAAGGGATGGCTGAAGCGTGTAGCGAGGGGGTTGGGGTGGCGGAGACACAGGAGCGTGAACATTACTGTGGCGGAGGAAATTAAGGCATGCTGTGTGCTGACAGGGTTTTTAATAAGTTGTAAGCAAGAATGATGCTACCCTGATTATGAGCTTTAAAAACAAAATTAATATTTACAGTGCTTCTAATATTATTTAATTTTTATATATTATGAGCCAAGATGAGAACGTTTTATCTTTAATGTATGACTGTAAATTTTAATCAAGGATGAATAAAAAAATATGCGACAATATTCTGTAGGCTTTAGCAGGATTGATTTGCACGAAGTTCCTGTGCAGGGACTATATTCAAGAATTTTGTTGGTGGTTCTTTTCTGCTGCTCAACTATATTAAAGTGTTGTTTTATCCTCTTGTTTGAATTTTTTTTTTCACAAAATACTAAGATAATATCCTGTTTTAATCAGTATACGTCCAAATATTAAAAAAATATTTTATTTGTGAAAATATGTAGATTAATTAAAACTGTTCACTGCAACTATGAATAGATAAATTGGGAACGTTCATAATATGGTTCACGTGTATTCAGAATACAGCGTCAATTATTTTTCGGTTGAATGAAGTCGAAATTAAAAAGGCTCAACAAAAGTCTGGATCACTGGAATTCAATTTAATTGTTTGTTCGCTGGGTTGTATTAAATTCAGTAAATTAGTTTAGTTTTTAAACTGGCCGAGAACGCTGCGTTTGTTTCCATTGTTCCAAAAAAAAACAGCCCCAAAGGAATGTCCTGGAACGATAAATTTTATCATGAAATACAATGTCACAAAATATGAATAATTACCATAGGGTCAACATTTAAATTGATAACACAAAATATTCTCCATTTACGTTATAATAAATTGCGCCTATATAGCAAGTATTGTTTGTAAATATTATTGAAGCTTTCATATTTTTGGAATGAATCACGTTTGTTTTATTATAAAGCTCATAATCAAATGCAACTGCGCCATAAAGTGACAATATATAAAATATCACTTGATGAAATCATGGAATTTTTCTCTAATAGCTTAATCGATGTCATAAAAATATTCAAACCAATTACGTTATAAAATAATTTAATACTTTCAGCAAGTATAAAACTAACACTTTTCTCAACTAACTGCCTGACGTTTAATAGTTATGTTTATACAAAGATATATTTAAATTTTTTCAGAATAATTTTCATATGAAAATGTACAGATTTTTCAGTTTATTTTTTTAATCAGTAAAAATTTGCGCAAATACTGTGTTATTATATTTTCTTCAATTAATTTTTAGTATTCAAAGTATTTTTTTTATAACTCGCGTGTAATCGATATTCAAGGTAACTATCGTATATATTCCATTGCTCACAATCCACGATCAGCAGAATAAAAATGCGATGCTTTATACAGGAGGTAATGTTAAGAGATGCTATATAGGGTGGACAGATATGGAAATATGACATTAATATTCATTTAATATGACCCGGGAAGACGGCGCACGGTGTAGGGGGCCTGGCAAGTTCGATCGGGCGGCTGTGCTCGGAATAATTAATGGAGAGGACTTATAGTGGCCGGCCCACCCTGTATATGCCAAGATAAATTGCGGAAATATCTGATGTGCCTGTAAGCTGATTTTGATTAAAACTCGATATTACCTTTTTTGCAAGAGTCATTTTAATTCAGGTGCGCGAAAGGAGTATTCAATAAGAAATTAAAAAAAAAAAAAAAGGAAATCCGCCAAAAAAGAGTAAAGCTCAATGAAGCTTTATCTTTAGTAGTAAAAGTGTGAGCACACATTCCACCTGTGTCAGAAAAAAAAAATTATTTCAAGTTTGAGTCTGTTTCCATAAAACATTTTTACCCTACTACTTCACAAATATTTAAATATTATAAAGCACAAATGCGATTTGTAGGTACTCAATTTAAACGTTAACTATGTGAAAAGAGGGAGTATTTGGCGATGCCAATTCCCAGCGCACACTGCAAGCCTCCCGGGGGAATTTTAAAGGATTATTGGACCAATTAAAGAGGGGTCGGTCTGGTTAGGGGATTATCAACCCTGCGCGTGTATTTTTGAAGCCGATACTTGTAGAGGCCGGTCCCGGCGAAGTGCACTTGATTTGCAACAGTAATGACGAGCGATTCATATTTTCCAATTAATTATATTCACGTGCTCTTTGTGATAACTATGAATAATTGAATCAGTTTGATGTTGAATTTGCAAACGAGATATAAATGTGATTTTCACCAGCACTTGAATGTATGTTAAAAATACGTTACGTGCTTCATTGAATGAAAGTTGAAAACGTACAAAATATAATCAACTAAACCATCACATTTCCCAAAGGCAAAAAATTTGTAATGTACAGTGATTAATTAATGTAATGTACATTGATTAAAACAAGGTTATCTTACAATTAGTCAAAGCACGAGTTTAATAAATAATTTTGCTAGCGTGCATATTTGCAATGAAAATCAATGAGACTGGTATGACACAACGGTATTTTGCAAAGGTTTGAACATCTTAGTTTTATTTTATGTATCAAATTTAAATAATATAATTAGAAATACTCTTTATTGAAATGTCAAAAAATATTCTTTGGAAAAAATCGTTATTCCAATGTGGTTTATTTGATATTCAAAGTGGCCAGGGCCGGATTGGGATGCTGAAGTCTCGTGGGAAAAATATTCACTGAAATCCCCCTTAGATTGGTTGTCATGGTGGAAAGGTAGGAGAGGGGAATAATAACAGATAAAAAAATGTTTTGGTCGTTTAAAAATTAAAATGATTAAAGTTCACAATTTTTTAACATTAAATTAATTATAGTGTTATCTAATGCCTCGTCAGTATGTGTCTAGCGCTTTTAATCAGACTCGATCCAATTATATTTGTACAGGGTCCGGTTCATGATCAGAGGGCGATGTCCACTCCAACAGTTAGAACCGTCCAGTCTGGTAAGCACATGATGCAGCGAAGCAGCGATAATTCATGTTTACCTTAAAACACCGATAAAAACATACTAAAAGAAACGAAACATGATCAGACTATAACCTCTTGTGTATACCTGATTAAATCAATGAGTATTTTTGACATTTTTTTAAACTTTTATTCTCACGCATTTATTTATCCTAATTTTTCTATTCCACTTCTTTCTAAATAAATTATATATTTTATTTTTCTAAAATTTCATAAGTAAGTAAAAATATGACAAAACAAAACCACACCATTGTTAAGTAACTCAGAAACACAATTTAAAATAAATACGTATGTAAACACGAGTACGTGAATCCTTAATTTGTATTATTATTCAATATTTAATCTGGAAAAGAGGCATTTCTATTCACTGTCTCTCTGGGGGATGATTCGAAATAAAAACAAAACAAAATCTGCACATTTTGATCGAATCTATTTATTTTATTATTTACTGCATGTATTGTAACAAAAAAATTAGGAATGTTTCATGTATGGTATTAATAAAAAGTAATTTATCACAACTTGCTTTCAAAGATGATGTTAATTTTTTTTTAACTAATTTTAAATAATATTATTAATAGTGTTTTGAAAATATTGCACAAGAATTTTAAATGGAAATAATAAAAAATGTTGGATCGAGTAAATTTTTACATATCGATTTCGAAATCAGAGCTGTTTTTAATAATTAAATTAAAATCTATGTATTGTCTTTCGAAATAACTGCATTGTGCAAATGGATATACCTGAATAATGGCTCGATTCGTATGAATTAAATTAATAACGCATAATCAAGCGCTTCGTTGTATGCACTTTACAATTATTGCAATTTCACAATTGAATAATTAATACAACAAAAACATGAGCTGTGCCCGATTATATGCGGGCCCCGGTCGTTATGGCGAACGAATCAAAAATGAATTATTGATGCAAATAAACATTCGTGTTTCCTTGCACAAGAAGGAATGTAGTTTTATTTGCATTTTGAACTATTTACCATGAAATTTCTAAAGTTATGATTATACCTTGTTTCATTTTTCAGCAATGTATAAAAGTACAGAAATATGTTTAAAAATAGGTTTCTTAGCTTTATGTGCATTTTCTCGCTGATTCATTCCTGATATCAATAATTTACATTTACATGTGACGTACTGATCAAATTACAAGTAAATACCGAATATTCAATAGATTCGCATCATACCTTTTATATTTACACACAGTAAATTTTTTTTTTTTTTTTTTCATCCTTTTAAAAATTGTGGATTGACGCTTGAAAAATTGTAAAGTGAAAACTAATATAATGGACGATTTCCAGTTACTGAAAGTGATATTGCATGTGCGTCCTCTCTACGCACAAAATTCAAAACAAGACGTCTTTTGCAAGCCATTTATAAATAAAAATAACAATTCGCCTATTTTACAATACATTCTTTCCTATTAACTGGTTTATATGCTAATTCAGACCGAAATCCGTCTTCAATGAGTGTGTATTCATAATTGGATATTGATTGCTTAAAATTTGTAGTAGAAGCGGTTTACAGGTAGTTCACTGAAGATACGAATTCCCAAAAATATTTCTGCGTGTATTTTACATGTATTATCAATTAAAAACTATTTTTTTTCCGTGGAAAATTAACAAAACATCACTGCTTAGCAAATAATAAACGGGAATAAATATGTATTGTTTCACTAAGTAATCGATTGGGCATTGTATTTATGAGATTTTTTCTTCGTGCGATATCGCACGCAAAGCTACACGCAACAGAGTAGACTAATGAGTCGCCGTTTGTTCTAGCTTGTTCAGTTTTAAACAACATATTTGTTAGTAACTGGGAATGTGCTTCATGCGATAGCTGAACATTTTTAAAATGTTAATGTCGCATTAATTTAAAAAAACATCCAACGCAAAAAAATAAACAATGAATAACAGTGGAATACAGTTTGTACGAGCAAAAAAAACATTTCTTGGTTTTTAATAAAAAAAATAAACACAAATACATTTTACTAAAGAGAGAACGTTGAAAATATAAAAAAAATGAAATGTTTAAAAATGTCACTCTATTTGAACGCATTTATTTTGCTATACAAAAAATTTTCGCTGTAGTTTATTTGGTAAACTTTGTTGGTTTGCCAAAAAAGCGCAATTTGGTTAATATTTCAAATAATCAACAACAAAAAATACTCTATTTTAAACATGACTTCGTACTTAATGTAGTATTACACAAACGCCAAATATAACAGCATTTAATATTTAAAAATATTGCAGTTAAATACATTATGTTATGAAATACGTCAATATAGATATTAAAACCATGGTCTTTAATAAATTATATTAAGAAAAGTTTTCCATCTTGAGGCTTTCAGAAACAAGGCAGTCAGCTGAAAGTTCACTATTCTCCGTTATAAGAAAATGTTTTTCCCACACACGGCAGCAGAATCTTTACAAACAGACAAAGCCTTCTCTTCGTGAAGAATTTTCAGTTTTCATCAGGCACCTATAAAAGGCCTCGCCGGGACGCTTTTCCAAAGAAAATAAAGTACTTATTTCAAATATTACGGCCTGATAAAAATAGGCTTTTCTAAAACCATTCATAAACGAAAAATAATCACCGGTCTTAAAGTGCTTCGCGAAAATTTATGTGTATAAATTGAAAGCTTTTATAAATATTTTTGATTTCGAGGTTTTCTTAGAATTCGACTTGATATTTGTGATAAATTGCTTTTGTGAAATAACCAAATAAATCTGTGGAATTACACAATTTAATAATTATTATACTTAAAAATAACAAAAAACTTTGTACATCATTTCAGTTCTTCTTTCTTCAATAAATTTAATAATAACACTGTGATTTTCGCCTAAAATTTGCAGAATTATATAATTTATTTATTAACTATGAAATTTTATAGATTATCTGATTTTATTTTGAGAATTTTTTTTTTTTTTAATTTATTAAAAATAAAAATTAATAAATAAGTATTAATGCTCACACTTACATTATAACTGTTTGTTTCATAACATTTTTTTTAAATTGTTTATTTTCTTATTTAGAAATACATAAATATATTTTTTATAATCGCATGAATATATGAAGAATCTGTACACAGCTTGGCGATTCAATTAATACAGTTTAAGTACATTTATGCAAAATATACAATTTACTTTTTTGATCCCATTATGAAATATTTAGTGAAGTAATGAATGCATTGTTTCGTTTTGATTGAACCATACAAAGAGATGAAATTTTCACAAACCGCAGAGTACTCCAGAGTCTATGATTTGACATCAAAGTTTTTTGAGCGTCGATATTTTAATTAAATTACCAATATTTCATCAAACAGAGTATTTGCCTTTGGCTTTTCGGTATTGATATTTTGTACGCTCTACCAATTCGAGTTTTTTTTAATGTTACGAGTGGAAAAGTGACTCGGATTTACCGAAAGTATTTAAATAAATATTTCACCTGCAGCCGAGTTCTGAAAAACTGGTTATATTGAAAAATGATAACTGAGGTGTTGAATATGTTGCATTGATTAAATATGACGCGATTTTTATCATTTTAAAGCTATATTTATTTACTATTTCAAATTAGCTATTATAAAATTTTACTGCTCTTACTTTGTGTTGATAGTATCAAAATCTACAAATCCCTCTTCATTAAGAAAAAAAATGTTTTTGGGAGAATAAAATTCATTAACGCCATGCTATATATTACCAAGCAATAGCATATGGTAAAATTAGTCTGTCGGCCATTAATTAAAATGACCAGATTCCGGTAAGTGTGTCTTATTATTGTTACTCCATTAATAAAGGGTAATAGTAAACTACGAGGGCGGGTCTAGAGGGCATCGTGTTACGCCAATCAACATTAGCAAGTGCAAAAACCCAGCATTTAGGCATACAATGTCTGAAATGACAGGCGATTACTGCACGCAACGCATGCATTATGCATGCACTGAGTGCTTCGGGGAAGAATGCGCTTCGCAGCGGCAACCGGTTAGCGTTCAATTCGAAAAAAACACACTCCGGTCTGCCGTATAACTGTTATTGGCATTTAAAAACAATGGTAATATACAATTTAAGGAATATGATTTAATAACATAATTAATATATTTTAATTTAAAAATAATTTCGAAGAAATTATTAAAAATATCCAACTGCAACTTTAATAAGAGTGTGATGTGTTGTGAAAACAAAGAAACAACACAAACAAAATTCTGTGGAATTTGAGTCGACCTTTGTTTGGAAAAAAATATACGTAAGAAACAGAGTGCTTGTATTTTTTATTTTAAATATAATCTATTTACTGTTTTTAAGCTTTAGCGAAAACGTTTTACTTCACAACGCATAAACGCTGCCCGTGTAGAAATTTAATTTTAAAAATACAGAACTTAATAATAAAATATCTTCCGTTTTACATTTTCTGAGAGAGCCCGGCGCATGCCACTGGGGCTGCATATAAAAAGTGCATTTTTCCAAAGGAGGGCATTTGCCATGTTATCGCGTCGTCGCGGACGGGGAAGTCCCTAGAAAGCCTGCACTCTGCTTTTTGCATTCAACTGCATTTCACAGACCTATCGGTGCGCGCTCGTGGCCATGTGTTTTGAATAACGAGATGAACGCATTATTAGTACGATCTGTGGCAAAAAAAGTCTACGTGTGAGACAATATTAATGAATATATCATGCTACTTTGAAAATAAAAATATTACGTTTGAATTACGAAAACATTGAATAAAAAACTCACCGCAGTTGAACCGAATTCAATGTTCACTGTAAAGCAGTTAGATAAATGAAAAACGAATGAAAAAAAATTAAAAGAAAACAGCCTTGCAATAACAATATTTTCACTCAAGAAAATGCCATATATATAAAGAAAAAAATACGTACAACCAAATTGGTAGGAAAGGCGAAGGCGCTCACAAAAATAAGTCCTAGCCATTTGAGTATTCAAATTATCTCCAAGATAAAATCCAAAATCATCTTTATAGTCAAAAAGTGAACTTGTTAGTCAACTCTACGAATCGTCATCAATGATTTTAAACTTTAATTTAGTTTAATGTTTATACAAATATTATCGCATATTCCATGGTTTTCTAATATTTTTTTCACTGTATGAAAATCAAAATTAAAAAATTTAATTCCGATTTAAATTTTGCATTCATCCCATTTGTGAGTATTTCTCATAGATCGTTTCATTAATTTGATATGTAAATACACTCCAGAGAAGCTCTAATGAAAATGGACCAACTCGAGACGAATTCCTGAACTCCACCCTCTAATCGAGAGCATTAAGGTGGAGCTCTTACCTGGTACAGGTGTATCGCTCGTGAGATGCACCAGGTACCCAAGACACAGGTAAATGCATGTACTTTTGATCTAATCTAAATTTCAAAGAAAATATTGATATTATTTTACATAAAAAGATTAACCAATGACTATTATTAAAAAAATAAAAAGTAATTGGTCGAGAGTTAAGATCTTTGAAAGATAAACTAGAATAGAGATTGAGTTTTCAGACTTATATAAAAATATCCAAAGCGGCTTTCGCTGTAAATTTTGATATAAGTATTTAATTATCATTTATCAAAAATCGATTCGCCATTACTGAAACCGATCACTTCTAAATTTAGCCCAATGGGCCCTTTCATGTTTTATTCGATTTCCACAAGCACACAGAATAATAGCCCTTCGGTCCCTGGTACTTAGGCAGGGGTCCCCCTTCCATCCGGTGATTGCATCAAAGGCGTAATTGGCATAACAAGGGCAGGGGTGCCGCACTGGGGAGGTGCTGGTCAGCAAGGGAGAGAAATAGTTAATGGAAAAATTACCTTTCTAAATAGAAAAAAGTAAATCCGTCCATTTCAGGTATCCATTATTTACGTAGAAATACACCTTTATTTTTAGATTTTTTAAATTTATTATATAAAGCTTGTACTCAACCAAGTCGATATTTGTATTGAAGATGTAAATAGATTTTTATATGAAAAACTAGTCTACGTTTCCATCTATAGTAGCATAAAAAACGCTCACCAAAACAATTTTAAAAGAGTATATTTGTCGCCGTAAATTATTATGTTATAAATGCAGAAATATCAAAAGAAAATCATTGCAATAAATATAATTATAATATCCAGATTGAAAGTAGGATAAATTTATACTTGTAATTACTTCCTGGGGTGTATTTTTGTTGAAGTTAACATTTTTTATATTTATTCTTCGGAACAAAAGCTGACAGTGGAGGAAAACATACAACCAGGAGGGTGAAAAACACCAGACATTTTCTGGCTTATTTTTATTGAGAAAAACAATGTAATAGAATTGAAAAGTAAGAAAATTTAGCGGGTGAAGTTTCAGGGAGTTCTTTTCTGAGTCTGGGTGTAATCAAATAGAACAAAAAAATACTTGGAAACTCAAAGAAAAACTATTTATATAATAATAATAATCAAGTAAAAGATTGTTTGGTTTTTCAGATCAGCGATTACACTGTTAATCCTTGATTGAGAGGTCCCTGGTTGAATAAAAAAATAATTTAATTTTTTTTAATGTCAAATTGGACTGGCAAAAGTACCTCGTATTTTATTCGCTTATAAATAAATATTGGATAAGGAAAAAAAAAATTTAATGGTGTATAAGATCTCTTAAATAAAAAGAGTTCTTTTGAATCAAATAATAAGCAAACAGATTTTTTAACAGGATTCTTATCTAAATTTTAAGATCGTGTCCGTTAGAAGCCAGTCGTGAAGAGAAAGTCATTTTGCGTCAGAACGTGTTTATTAATGATAACTGAGGTCATCAAATATAACATAAAAGTTATCTTATAATATATCTGTTGTAATTAACCTTAATGCATGTACATAATACAGACAAGTCAAAACTCACACCACGAGAAAATTTTAAGTAAATAAAATTTACATAACCCATTCATCATGGCACAAAAATTAAAATAATTTACAAGTGAACATAAAACATTCCTGACATCAATCATGTAAATAGACCCCACGCGGATATTTTGTAGTTGATTCTTCACTCGATTTTATTATTTTAATGTCTTTTTTTAGTATTTGGAGTAGTTGCATGGATAGTATACACCTGGCAATTTCCGCCTTATTAAAAATATTTATACCGTTTAAAATGCTGTAGAAAAGCTTAGTATTAAACTGTATAAACAGTTTGATTTATAGTAGCATTTTTATATTGATAAACGCTGTAAAAATTTCAGCAGTTAACACGTTTGCTTGCTGATGGCCATATCGCGATAAATCCTGACAAATCCTGATAAAGCAATAAATTTTTTTTTTTTGGGTAGTATAAAAACTGCCCCAAGATTAAACAAAATAAAACACTCTCTAAAATATTTGTTTCAGCCTCATTGCAATTTCATTATAAATAACATTCTGCTTGCGAGCTCTTATATCTACTTTGTGTCTACGTTTGTTTTACGTGTCTCTCTTGAAAATGTGGTTATATATTTTACAATGCAGTGATCGATCGATTTCAATTTAGATTTATAATTTATCACTTTATTACGTATATTTATATCATTGAAAAAAACTTATGTTTGAAAATATCAAGTCGCATCCAAAAAAAAAATATTTTTGTATGTTCTCACAAATCATATTTACAGTCCTTGTGGATGGAGATAGATAGTCCCCGAAGAGGGTATAATTTCACAATGTTGTATTAAATTGCATTACAGAATGCAACACTGTTGGAGATATGGCATGCAAACATAATCATTCCGAATACCGTGCGGCGGCGCAGCGTCTCGGCTGCGTTTCATCGTCGCATCACGTCTCATCTTCAGACTGTCATGCACGCCCCGAGCCCCGCCGGCTCCGGGCCCTCAATTGCAATCGCGTGCACTTTCTGATTACAAGACGTGCAATCGTGCCGTGAGCTTATTTCGTGTAATTGGCTACTTTTTATGAAATGAATTAGAGACGGCCATCTTCAGCAATGAATAACTGCAGATACAGAAATTTTGGCAACTATGTCATATCGCGTACTGAATAAACAGTCATTTACTTGTACTTACCTGTAAAATAGAGTAATACCCCGCTTTGCGCGACCCTATTATGCGCGGTTTCACTATAACGCGAATTTTAAATTTCGCGTTAAAATGCCTCGCATTACGCGAATTTCTTATTTTATGAACGTATTTTACATGAACGTAAAAGAAACGCTACCCAAAAGACAATACATGTATTTTTCATTAAAAATAACATGTAATACTGCATAAAGTGTTTCGTATTTTTTTGTATTAAGTTTTGACTATGTATGTATGTTTAATCGTATACCCCGATATACGCGAATTTCACTTAACGCGATTTTTCCGGAACGTATTCCTTGCGTAAAGCGGGTTATTACTGTAATTTAAACAGCGGCTGCACAGCATTTGAGACGTTTTATTTAATTTTTATATAAATACTTATTTTTTTGTATCAAAGTAAATAATATAATGTATCGAACAAAAGCTTGCGCGAGGTTGTATCCAAATTATTACATTATTATATAAGAAAACAGCGTATTAACTCGTACAAAACACCATTAAGTTTTTATTATATTTACACGTACGCAATCATATCAGCGAATGCCTCATGCATGCGAATAACTCCTTTCCGTAGAGTCTTACCTGAGTATGCTGACCGCATTCATAATACCTGAGTTTTTTTACACCTGGCTGTTTCTACGCGTTCCTAATCAAATTACAGCGGTTAAACATTATCCGTAAAGGAATATCATGTTTTTAGTACGATTTTATTACTCGCTTTGATCGTGAGCTTATTTATATTTTGCTTTGTTAGAAACATGCTCATACACTACAGATTTATAAAGAATATATCATTAGTATTATGTATCTACTAATGGGCTTCAATCTAAAAAACTTGAATTTTTCTCAGCTGTATCGAATTAGCAGCTTTTTCAAAAGCAGTTCTTTTGAACAAAGTTATCCATTTTTATAATGCAGAAAAATAGTTTAGCCTTATTTGTTTTTTTGATTAGCAAGTATGTCGAAACCGGTTGAATTCAAATAAAAATGCGTAATTTTTTAAAATAATTATTTTGAATCACTCTGCAATAGAAATGTTTCATTTATATAAAAATATTTTTTTGATAGGCGTGTATTTACTGAAATAAATATTTATGATTATCACGTATTGTAAATATAACATTTGCTACTTGTTTTTTTCGTAACAAGATAGAGTATTTTGAGGAGGTTCTATTTTCGGGCCGCAGGGTCGTCTCGCTTCATCCAACATGGCGGACAGGGGCGCCGCGACCCCCGGGCTTTCATTATTGTTGCCCCCGTGACAAATGAGTCCGATTCGGACGGCTTCGCTTATTGTCGATAGAGAAATAGGGCATATAAATCGAGCGGCCTCGTTATGCGCCATGAGCGCGGGGCTCGTCGAGTGCACACATTCTACCCGTCACGCGAGTTTGATTTTCATTTTTATAATATTTTTAAACAATTTTTGATTTTGAAATATAATTGAACGATATTTCAATTAAATAATTACACACTATTATAATTACCCTAAAGAAGTCATAAAAACAGTGTCTACCTTGGGTGAATGACTGTATTTAGGTACTTACATTAGTTTGTTAACAAAACCCAAACTTTGAAGAACTAGATTTTTTTTATAGCAATATAATAAAAGTATCATATTTGTTACATTTAATATTCAATATATTTATTCAGCACTTTTTTAATAAATATTTTTTAATAAACCTGACAAAAATTGCGTCTTCTGAAAAAAGCAACATTCTCCAATTGTATAAGTATATTTCAAAATTCCCGATCAAGAATCCTTATCAATAATACCAGCCAGTTGCAAATGACATCAATATCAATCATAACAGCCTATTTAACGGTAAGTGACCGTATAAATACCAGTCGGTTACACGCAATGCATTTCGCTGCAAAGTACTCCATGGGTACTCGGTAATGCACGACATATAAAGAAGTATTCCTAACCAGAACAGTGCACACGTAAAACACTATAGAATATGCCACGACCGTGTTGAGTTGCAAACACGATCCCTAAAGTATGGAATTCTCGAATGCAATAACCTGTGGTCTACTGATTAAATATACCCATGAGCATGATTTAATATGCATATTTAGACAACTTTTTTATGGGTAAACAATGAATGGCTTAAGTCTTTTATTTTAAGCATAATTTGTGATAAATGTTTTACACAGATGATTATAAAATATTTTTATGTAGATAAAATGTATGATTTTTTTTTTAAATTTTTGCTTTTAGAGGTAAGCACTTTCAACCTCCTAGTGTCCATTTACCCCTAATATTAGCCAGACAAATGGGTCTGCCATCTACTCCAGCCTCCGGTCCATCAGACGGATATCGATCTGATGCTGAAGCCGAGCTGACTGCGGCCCATTCTCGCCACCTGTCACTCAGCATGACCCACCAATTACTAAAGGTATCGGCGAGTCCACAATAGTCCACTCCATCTACGGTGTCAGGCAATCGATCAATTATTGCCGGTTGCTTTGTGTACTTTGAGGTTGTGTTTCATAATCCTATACTCAAATTTGACCGGCTTGGTGTAAAGCGCTTCAAAGATTAATTTAAGGCCGTGTGATAAGTTTTCGTATATTAATGGATAAGATAGGTAGAACAACTAAATGGTGTATTTTAAGATTATGTTTTGTTAACCTGTTCAAGAAAAAAATAAAAATAAAAAGGGTTCTAAAAGCTTATAATAGTTTTGGAATCAAAATAACTATAGAATTACTTTTTAATATGAAAAATGAGTTGATTTTGCTCATAGGGATAAATAAATAAAGTTTTGTAATATAAAGCCAAAAGCGTGAAGGTCATATTGATTTTAAACATGCGTTGCATTTATTATTATGGTAAATAAAATTGTTTTGCAATCAATCGAACAATCTCTGCTGCAAGCAAATAATCTTGCGATTAGAAAGTATCAATAAAATAAAACGTGACCTTTGGTTTAACTGTTAATCGCTGTAACGACTCGATTGCTTACCTTAGCAATATTAAATTCTGCACAGGTAAGCAGGTGAGTTATTATCAGGCTTCATAATTTGCATATTAGAAGGCTCTATTCGTAAACATGTCGACTAACGGAAATAAATATATCGAAGTACATTAATAAATAATTAACTATTCGTGTACGTAAAGGTGGGTGAAAAATGATTATGGCTTTACTGTATTTAAATATTTTAATAAATATATTTGTCCGAGGAAAATCTAAGGAAAAAAAGGCATTAGAAGAAAGAAGCTAATGTGGATTTTCATTGGGAGTACAGTAAAAAGTCCCTAAAGTCCCAGACCGAGGACTGAAAACATCCAGCAGCTCAACACCTGAAAAACCAAATTGTCTAAAAGCTTACATTTAAAAGTACTTTTGAATACAATTAAAATAGTTTTTAATAAATATTTTCATAATAAATACATAGATTATATCTTGTACATTCTCGAATTCGCTAGATTACGAGATATAACTTAATATTTTATCGCAATATGCCTTTCAAGTTCTAGTCGTAAGAAATACTTAAATTAACAACACCTAACGCGACACAAGATTGTACTATTTATGTCCATCTATCACTTTTTGCTAGAAAAAAAACTCAATTTTCTTTTATTAGACTTCTTTAGCACGCTATAACTCTACCATAATTTTCTTTTCAAATCGTATGAAAAATGTTTTTTTATGTATTTTATTTTATTTTTTCAAGAAATTTTAAAATGGATTATATTGTTTAAATTGAAGATCCTGGTTTCAAATTAAGCCCACAGCAATTTATTTTTGAGGCCAATTAAGTTTTTTTGAGTTTTATTAATGGATAACATGTTTGTGTGATTTTTCATTTAAAAATGTGTATTTACAATAATAAATTACTGAAAAAATGTTTTTTTCACTTGAACCATTAATATGTCAGCGGAAAAAAGTTTTATAGCTTTATTTACATCATAAATCATAAAAATAAATCACTATTTATATCATTAAAGCGATTATTTGCAGAAATTTATAAATTTCAGTAAAAATACCCGTGGAGATTTTTATTCAAACGAAATGTCTTCGTTTATTGATCATATAAATAGTCAATAATCGTTTACATTTAAAAATTAATTATGTTTTTTTTTTAATTAGATAAATTTTAGCTGAAGTAATCACTTTTCTAGAAGTCAGAAACTGGAATATTTTTTGACCGTAACAGCAAAATACGTATAGTGAGTCAGAAGTCATTCTATCATATTGAGCTTCTATAAATATACATGTATTTATATTAATTGCAGAATTTGAGGACCAGCGATAGGGAAATTTTTGTTCTTGGGATTATGGCTATTTCGATTTGTAAATAAAATTGATAAATAAATTGTATTATGATATTAACAATCTTACGTGCATTGAAACGAAGTTTTTGATACTTGAATGTTTCGTTGCTTTATGATGTGAGTTTCAGGAAAATTCAAGCATGTTTTTACAGTCTAATAAATTCGTTACAGCGAGATCTGAATGTGTCTGTATTGAGGTTGTATTCGCCAGAGTCCCGGGGTCGCCAGGGCCGGGTTTTGGTGCTCGAGGGGGCCCGCAGCGCAGGGGTGGAGCACCATCGCAGATGGAAACATTCGAGACATCTCGAGCATGTGGAGCGCACACAGTAATATTTCAATACTCTAATACTTCAAAGCGCAGAATGCGGCCTGGGCGCGCAGAGGCAATTTCGACCGTACCGACTACACCCCTCCTCGGGGGCTGCTAAGTCTACACCAGGGGACGCCAACTTTTTTTAAAAAAACATTTCAGATTCACCGACTTTAATTTCATTCGTACTTTCAAGCAGACTTTAAAGCCAGCAAAATAAAATGAATATTAACACACTTTAGGCGGGTACCAAATTGTTTAAACTGAAGAAATTCGCGTAAAATTGCACGTGTGAAATCTATTCTATACACTCTTTGATTTGCAAGTAGTCAAATAAATCGTTTCCTATAAAAAGTTGAACCACTTTATACACACTTTGCGGATTACTTTGCATCACAACAACACCACTTTGTCCTAAAAATTGTTCAATAATTGGAGAATTATCATTCTCTGACCACTCCACTTCTTCACTGTCACTTTGCTCAGAATCACTGGACAGTATTGGTAGAAGTAACGTTGACGAGACATTTCGAGCTGTAAACCTAAAGAATAAAATGACCTTCTGCCGATTTTAGAGTAAACACATTCAAAAACGTATTAATATCCGCCTTTAGTGTGTTAATATTTATTATAAATGTATGGCTTTGGTACGAGTGCTTTTTGAAAGATTATTTTTGTGACGCTCACTCTGCTCTCAGCAACCGAATCTAGCCTAACTTAATCAGCGTTTTATTTGACTGGAGTCAAAACGTCGGAACGTATATCAACGGACAATGCCAACAGTAAAACTCACCAAATCAACAAAGCAGCTCGAGAACCGAAGGCTCCGCGCCCCTGGCCCGAGCGCGACACTGGTCAAAGCGCCGCCACTGTATTAAGTAAGCGAGTACACAATTAATGGCCAGGTTTTCGTTTGATTGCTTAACACTAGATTGCCCAAGATTTTATGTATACCTATATTGCCCAAAAGCAGTCAAAATGACTGCTTTGTGAAAGAATAACTAATGTGTAAAGAAATTTGTTTAAAATTATTTTTTTATATTTTTTATATTATTTACAGTTATATAAGTAAATATTAAAAATAAAAAAAATTTACTTCACTTGGTAAAAATTAATTTATGCATTATTATTTGTACATTTTAGGAAATTAAAGTGGAAATCTTTTTATGTGTACATCTTCCGCAAACACACTTTTGACATTATTCACATATATTATTTGTTTTGTTGTTGTGGCAAAGTCGTACTTGACAAATTTTGCGTTTGTTAGAATGGGTTGCATTTGATGATGTTGCAGTTGATCTTTTTGGGTCTTCATGTTCTGATAAATTTTTCTGTCTTGCAGCTCTGTATTCGGTGAAAAGCTGTTCTGTTTATTGAAACAAGAATTCTTTTCGTTGTATTTGTATTCCTGTCGTTTCTTTGTAAAGGATCCAAGCATTTATAGCAGCTAAATCTAAAATATTAAATAATATTTGGAGGGAACTACGTTATCTACGAGAACTAGAAAAAATACAGCAAAAGCTAGTTATCTACGAGAACTAGCTTTTACTCAATTCTCTAATTTATATAGCAGAGTGGAAAAACGAGGCAGTTATCCTTCGTTTGTTTGGCTGCTTTGGGTAGTTCTCTTTTGATTCCTCTAATAGTTCCAACTAGAGTTGTTTTTTTGCCAATAATTTTGTAACGAGTGACAAGCTAGTGAAAAAGTTATCGGTCGTGATATTTCTTCCATTGCTTGTATATGGCTCGACAAGTTTTAGAACAACGTGTTCACCGAGAAACATTGACGATGGTCGTTGTTCATCTCTCCCCAAATAAGGAAAGCCATTCATCTACTAAAATCTGATGCAAGTCAGAATTTGATGCCAAATTTGTTGGGTTTATTAGGCATATACTGTGTAAACCTGCACCTGGGTTTTGACGGAAATAATTGCTCGTCAACTGTTATATTTTGCCCTGGTTGATAGCAAGCTTGACTATTTTCATTGAACTTGTCCCATATTTCCGAAATCAAGGCAAATCTATTTGTTTTAAGGCTTGTTTCGGTTAACTTGTTTCGGTTCTTTTGTCAAAACAAATAAATCGTAGGATTTGATTGAACTTTTCTCTGGCCAATTTTTCTAATAAATTCGGGACCCCGCTTTGCTGACCATAAATAGCTCAGTTTTAAATTTTTTGCCTCGGAGGCTCCACGAGCATATAAAATCTCAATAAATGCACGTATTTCCGGTAATGCTGCTGTCCAATCATTCCTCAAAATTCGGCGGCCTTCTTCTTCTGTGCACTTTTTTATATGTTTGATAATATAGTTATTTATTATCAATGAGAATGCACTGATAAGATTATCTGTCATAATGTTCCTTTTTGCGTAGCCTGTTGGCCCTTTCACACCTTTGAAAATACAAGTAGATGTTAACCTTCCAGAAAGTTAAATTTTGACCACCCAGTACCATCGGCAGCTGTTTCGGTCTCCTGAATGGTGTTTTCAGTTTTCAGTTTTCAGCTTCATGATGTCAATTTATCATGTACTTGTATGTTATCATGTGACGATAATCGAAAAAAAAATGAAAACTGTTAGCTCAATACAGAACCGAACTGTTCGTATAAGAAATTGACTCAATTCAATAATAAGAGTCATTTGATTATTTAAAATTTCCCAAGCAGTCAAAATGACTGCTTTTGGGCAATATAGGTATAACACATATATATATACCGGAAATGAAGGGTGTGGAGGTAAATTCTATTATCAATAAACGCATTTAAATGTTTTAGAAAAAGTCATGAAATTTTAAGAAATTATGTATATAAATACTTAATTTTTTTTCTAATTGAAATTCAAAAGCAGTCAAAATGACTTCTTTGGGCAACCTAGTGTTAATCCCCAAGTGCGAGGAGCGCGGAGGACTCCCGTCCCGCTCCGACTAACACTAAGCGATCGCATTATATTCATTATTCATACGCGTTAATTATTCATTCATTTTAGTGGACTCTGAACTTAATCACACTCTTTTGTAAATGTTGTGTAATATTTCAGACATTTGGGTTGGAATGCTTAAGTAACGTTTATAACTATTAGCCTAAAGTATTGTTTCGCTTCGGAATTAAGGCTATTATATTTTTGTGAATCTCAGCTCATCCAAATATTAAAAATTACTCAGTTGTTCTTCTATTTCTATAAAATCACCATCAATACATTTTCAGATCTGATAAACCGTCTCGATCTCAAACCAGATCTAATAAATTTTAAAACGTTGTGTGTCTGAACGTGTGTAAAGGATCGGTAATGGAGATGTGGGCTTGGAATGATTGTTGAGAGATGTGCTCTGGAAGTCTCTTGTGCTATTATTTCTGTGGCTTTCTGCAGAAGGAGTATCAGCTCTAAACGCCAGAGCTTTTTAAGGAGAGTTCTATAAAATCACCATTAATCACCAGATGTAATAAATTTTAAAACGTTGTTTGTCTGAACGTGTGTAAAGGATCGGTAATGGAGTTGTGGGCTTGGAATGATTGTTGAGAGACGTGCTCTGGAAGTCTCTTGTGCGATTATTTCTGTAGCTTTCTGGAGAAGGAGTATCAGCTCTAAACGCCAGAGCTTTGTAAAGAGAGTTCTATAAAATCACCATTAATCACCAGATCTAATAAATTTTAAAACGTTGTGTATCTGAACGTGTGTAGAGGATTGGTAATGGAGCTGTGGACTTGAAATGATAGTTGAGAGATGCTCTGGAAGTCCCTTGTGCTATTATTTTTATAGCTTTTTGCAGGCGTATCAGATCTAAACGCCAGAGCTTTGTAAGGAGAGAATTATACAATAATGCTATTGGGCAGCAGCAATACGCAGACTTTTTCTTGCGGTGTAGAAAGACCGGGGACATAGAAAACTATAAATACTGGCACAGCATGAGTATATGCTCAGTGAAAAGGTCGCCAACCTCCTCTGAGGAGAGTTTTACGTTAATTTCTTACATTAGAAGCGTAACACATAAAACTTATTAAATACCATTGAGCTTACCATATTTGTTATTTTTTAATACTGGTAAAAACGGATTTCTCAATTTCAGGTGATACCGCAAGTTTTGAAATTCAATGCATATATGATTAGCATTTTATATTGGCTAGAGGCTCCACTGTACATTCTCCTCGAAACGTGTTCATTATCTTTTAATATCTCTACACGCTCCATCACAAGCATTATAAATGCATTATGAATGCAGAGTGCACGGTGCAATTTCCCTGCGTTTAAGTATTTTTGATATCTCTTATGAGAGATCTAAATAATTAGGCTTACGCGCTTTACATGCAGAATACCACTGTAACGCCATTCAGCGTATCGGGTTCGATCTCTGTTCGAGGCTGTATTATTCTCCCGCTATGTTATATCGAAACACGATAAGAAAACAAGATTTTGGAGAGTTTATATTAAGGTTAAATTATGTTTAAAAAAATATTAAAATACCGCAATAAAATAATCTTTTCAGTTTTTGGCGTGAGATATTAAAAAATATAGAAAACCATAATGGAAAGTTTATGTGATTAAGCATATTTTTTCACACATTGAAAACGATTAAAGAAAACTCTCAGAAAATATCATCGTGACTTGTGTGGAATTCGAACCCACATCCCCAAGCTTTCATGGCCGGTGCATTTGTCCAACTATGCTAAGGAGCCACTGCAATTTAGTGAGAATTTTTAATAATCATAATCTACATATGAACCAATATGCCCAGGCTAATCAATATTTAATGATTTGCAAACACTGGACTTAATTAAAGTAACAAGTGAAGCATTTTTATATCCAAATCTGGTTATTATTATTTTTAAAATCTATTGATGTTTAGCCGAGACGCGCACCATTCTATTTATATTAAGTTGGATTAATGTTAATCAGGATGCGTTTTTATTTACCCATGCAGGTATTAATATGTTTATGTGATTAAGCATATTTTTTCACACATTGAAAACGATTAAAGAAAACTCTCAGAAAATATCATCGTGACTTGTGTGGGATTCGAACCCACATCCCCAAGCTTTCATGGCCGGTGCATTTGTCCAACTATGCTAACGAGCCACTGCAATTTAGTGAGAATTTTTAATAATCATAATCTACATATGAACCAATATGCCCAGGCTAATCAATATTTAATGATTTGCAAACACTGGACTTAATTAAAGTAACAAGTGAAGCATTTTTTATATCCAAATCTGGTTATTATTATTTTTAAAATCTATTGATGTTTAGCCGAGACGCGCACCATTCTATTTATATTAAGTTGGATTAATGTTAATCAGGATGCGTTTTCACGATGATATTTTCTGAGAGTTTTCTTTAATCGTTTTCAATGTGTGAAAAAATATGCTTAATCACATAAACATATTAATACCTGCATGGGTAAATAAAAACGCATCCTGATTAACATTAATCCAACTTAATATAATGGAAAGTATTTTTTATACAACACAAGTATACATCTCATTTATTAAAAGTATAAAAAACACACACCAAATAAAAGGACGCAATAGAATAATTACAAACCTATTATCAGTTATGTTGCAACGCGTAACAGCTGCTTTAAGAAGAAACGAAGTTAAGTCGAGTATTTATCATGAGCATTTTAGTTTCAGACTTGGAAACGTGGCAAAACACAAAAATATCTAATTATCTTCTTTTTAATAATATACACAATCGATTGCTTTTTTTGTTCAAAGACAGATAACTCAGATATACACTGATGGCACATTAGGCTTTTTCGTTCCCCCCGATCTAAAGCGATCGCTGTATAAACACTTCCCCAGTATATTGGAATTACGCCGAAAGCGTCCACAGGGGAACAATAACTGCACTCCTCGCTGCTGCAAATGTGCAATTGCACTTAATGAAAATAAATCCCTCACAAAAGAAACTAACGAGAAAAATCGATTCCAATATGATCAAATGGTAAATACTCCATTTTTCCACATTTATTACTCAAGCAGCATTCACGCGTTACCTGATAACAGATTTGTAATTATTTAACAGCGTCGTATTATTTTGTGTGTTGCTTGTTACTTGAGTCTATAGTATATATTTAAGAATTTGTTGCAATTTGTGAGGAAAATCGTATGACGCCAACAGCTCGAAAATAAACAATCAAATCAGCTACAAACAGTGAAAGCACAAAGCTCCTCGTTAAAAAAAAGCTTTGCAGCTTGTTGGCACAGCAGCCGGCGGAATCCATTTACCAAATGACGTTTTGACGTCACTGCTGCACCAGTGACCCTCGCACTGAGTGGAATTATTATCGAGTCCCGAATAGGATACCCCACTTCCGGCCAGCTGTTAGAGTCGAGAGCTTTCCTGCTGAATTTCAGGTGGTGGAGCTGCGCCTTGCGAACTGATAGGCAATAAGATAAGCCTACATATATAGAGTGTCCAAAAAAAGTATCAGGTGAATGTGAATAGTGACCGTTATTGCGATATGCTGCGAAAATTTTTGGCCCCAGAGTTGCAGGAGTTTCAAGGTTTCAACGTGGTTCAAACAAGACACAATCCAATACATCCAATCAATTATTGAAGCTGTTAACGAATTATTACCTAATACGGTCATTTCACGTAGAGGTAACATCAACTGGCCTCCCAGAAGCCTTGACCTTAGTCCTCTTGACTATTTCGTATGGGGATACCTTAAAAGTAGGATTTATGAGAATAATCCGACGAAACAAAATATCAGGTCAGAAATGGCAGCAATACCTCGTAGGCTATTTGTCAGCGTGTTATCAGCAATCTTCGTTCCAGATTAGAAGAGTGCCAGCAGCGCGTAACGGTCACATCATCTTTTCGAAATAATTTTCCATTTTGTATTCATATAATCAACAATAAAAAAAAAAACTTGATTACTAGTAGTTTTTGTTTTGCTGAACTAACAAATACTTGATAGTCTGTTTGGACACACACATTTATAGAATAGTAATTCGTTTACTTGAAATGTCCCACAAACTCGATTTAAGAATTGATACTCTTGATTGTGCATACATTCGTATTTTCTACTTATTTATGTTAAAAATAGTTTCGTTATCTTAAACTGATAGCTGTAACAGAGTATCTTTTATAGGTAGTGTTCAGCTGGACAGTGCATATTGCAGTGTGACATTGCACCGGCCGACACTGTCTGTCGGCGACGGAGCGGCGCGGACAAGTAGCTGAATGGTTAACGTCGGGCGGGCGGTTCCCACGGGACTCCGGTTCGGCTCCCGGTTCCCGGTTCGGTAGCATCTGTCGTTCGCAAAACTTTACGAGCAAATAAAACAAAAAGACCTACAACAACAAAGCAGATGGCCCATCGCGGAATTACGTCATACGGTTTATGTCGCTCCTAATGTCGGGAGTTTGTTAGTGTTTTTATGCTCTTGCGAGATTGATATTCGCAGCGCGGAGGACGTCGCCTGCTGGAATAGACTATACTTGTTTGAAATTTGATAAACAGCACAACTTAATATTTGGTACTATAATAATAATATTTATTTAGAATATGAATATATAAAATATTTATTAAAATACAAAAATCTAATACCAACAAAAGCTTTTATTTTTTTGTGTGGAAAATTTCGTTTGCAGACTGAACATGCAGCTATTTCTTCTTATGTTTAGAGTGTAAAGTAAGCTTAACTACAAATTAAGGGTTTATTTTTTCCATTTCTACCCTTATGCCCGTCGTTGTCTCTCGGTAAGATGCAGGGGTGCATTCTGACTTCAGCAGACTCGTACGTAAAGTTTATAGTTTTTACCGAAGGTGGTTTCATTACGCGAGTGGTTCTTTCTTAGGAAATGAAATAAATAAAAAAATAGGTTGACTCGGTGTATACATTTACTAATATAACACGTACGAACCCGTGCGTATAATTTTCTTCCTGAAAATCATATCCATTGCATAGATATGAAATTGTCAAGTTTAATTGAAATCAGCAACACTTTTATTTATTTGAGATATAAAAAAATTATTCTATAAACTCAACCTTTGCTGATATTCATTGATTTGAAAAGGCCGGCAATTTGATAACCACCACAGATGGAAAAATCTCTAGATTAAACTGATTATATACATTAAAAAAATTAGTTTGTTTATCTACGAAGAGCAGCATTGCTTTGTAGCCCCAAAAATATTAGGTTTCTTTCTTTCTACTTTTTTGTTTCAGCCGTACGTATTAGTACATTAGCAAAATTTGGTAACATATAAAATATCCAAGAATTATTGCAACACACATACGCGACATGTTTTCAAAGTACAAGTAAATAAGCAGCAAGTAGAAACTCTACACGGTGAGCCTAGACGTGCAGAGCAAAAAGGATCCATTTTGTATTCCTTCCGTGCGGCGGCCATGTTATATCATATCACCTGTATAGGAGAGGTGGCCTCCCTTACCGCTGCTTTCAAATTGTGAGGCTTTTCGAAAAGGAACCTGCTCTAGAAGAGGCGCCCCAACGACATACCACTTAATAATAAATTTTGACTCTTTACTTGAACTCTTATTTGATTTTTTTAGACACTTACAACTAATATAATATTAAATCGATTAAACTGATTTCTTAAATTGTAAGTATTTTCAAAGACGAACGAATCTTTTTTTGCAAGTGTTTTGAAAGTAAGCAATTCAAATGTTTTTTTTTTTATATATAAACCTAACATATTCAAGCTTTGTTTTCTAGGTTCAAGGTTCAAGGTTCAAGTTTTAAATTGTGAAAATGAAACGAAGTGATTCTTGGTGCACAATGACATATAAAGATATATCATATCGTGGACATGAAGCATATTAACCAATGATTGTTATGAAATAAATAATAATACATTTTTTAGTCATACAGGATTAATATGCATTTTGTTTTTCAAGTGCTTCTTCTCAGAAGAGGTCAGTGACCATCTCTCATATTTATCCTGAGTCTTATGAGATTACTTGCGAGCGTTTTTAATTTGAGAAAAGTTCAAATACAGATTTACAATATTTTTAGGACATATAAACAATTTTAAAAAGTTATAATACGCTGTTTTTCACACTTGCATATAATTTTTAGAGTTTTCAGAGATCGGAAGAATTATAACGCAGTTCTGCGATTACCTTGAAAGTTTGGGTTTAAATTTACTTGCAATTTCATGATTTTTCTGTTCGTTTCATGTGTGAATCGATTACTCAATGATTTAATGAATGAATGCAATGAAATAAAAAAATGTATTTTGTGACCGTGGCGTGTCTACGTTATATTATGTCTATGACAGGCGAGCGTCTTGGGCGTGATTCAAATGAACGGCATTGACGTTTTATGTTCGCTGTGTTTGAAAATCAAAGTGTGTATCTGATTTTGAACGAGACTTTTGGAAATTGAACGAGCGACGGGGACGTGCTTCAAAGGAATTTTATGTTTGGATTGTACAAAGGCCAAACGAGCGGGCGCATTAGACAGGCGAGCACATATACACGTATAATTATAACGTCCTATTCAGAATGTGAAATAAAAAAACACCAGTAAAACATAGATACAAAATCATTTTATCTTAAACAATTTCTTAAGATATTAAAAAGACGTTGGAAATATTTATATTTCACGTCTTTTACTATTTGTGTAACTTTGCCTAAAAATAAATAATTAAATTTAAGGTAATTTTGTAAAATAGTTATGCAAAATGTTGCGCTCCTCTGAGCCGTATTCCGATACGTTCGGTAGAATAACAACATGTGCGCAAAAAGTTATAAAATGCGGCCGCAACTCAGGGGCGCTCAACCGAGGCCTTGCGGTTAGAGCCACAAAGCTATTCAATTTTCAATATTCCGAGGATTCTGAGAGCTCGTAAACTACAGAATACATTTTCAATTAAAATAAACTCTTCAGTGTTCATAATATTCGTGCCAATTTCATTCGAAAAATAGAAAAATGTTTTATTCAACTATTTATTGAGTTCAACGGAAAGTTAAAATATAATTTACTGTTTTTACAGGTTATTTATCTAAGAAACGGTATCATCCTGTAAAATATATTAAAAAGACACGCCTGATCATTTGCTTGTAATTGAATTTACTATTCTACTACTTACTTCTAATTTTTGAAACTTAATGATATCTTTGTTGCAAAAACTACAAAAAAATTTAAAAATGTCAAATTCATAATCACTATCTTTTCAATGTTTACCGCATGAGAAGGCTTGGTGTATAACAATTGCTAATACAATTAAAAATAATAAACTGAAACAGAACCATAGTTAGATAGCGTCTGCCCTAGTGTTGGTCAAAAGAAAAAATGTAGATAATTAATTAAAAACACATTTAAAAAGCATTTTTAATTTGTATTTTTAAAAACTTTTCAAATTTAATTTTATCGTTTAGATTGGAGACTATGTATAAAAAAATGATTACGGATGTTTCTAAAATTAATTTTCCTGCAAGAAGAATATCAAGTCTAGCAGAAACTAATGCGGTTATTTCACTTTTTCCTTCAAAACACTGTCACTGCAATACACACCGAGACAAATGACGAAGAAGAACTAAGTTGAGAGCGTCTTGACGCTTCCAGATTGTTCAAAACAACTGTTTCTATTCCTTCATAGTAGCTATTTGGAGCAAGATGGCAGTTAATTTATTATACATTTTTTGAAACAATTTTTAACTGAGTTTGAAACCTTTGAATCGTGAAATATGTACTTTTATAAATATCAGATACAAGCGCACCTGTAACAGATCTTTCTTGTAACCTCGTTTTATTATGTCTGCTTAATTAAAGCGGGTTTTTATTATAACACTGTGCTACAATAAATCAGCAATTTTAAAACACAGCTTTTTAGCATTTTGCAATTGTTTTACACATCGTAAAACTGCTTCATGTACGATCTGTTCCAGATTTTTTTCGAAGCGCCCATCACTAGCGCATAAAACTTGTCCAAGAGCGAGTGTCATAAAAACTCCACGTTACATTGTAGCCGGCAGCTCCATCGCATGTCTCGGGTCGAGGTAATTGAGAACCCTGCGAGGACAGCAGCTACCGTGCAGGATGTGGGCTCTCCGCTCGGGTATCAACGGGAATCAGATTTGTCATGGCGGAATACCACAGTGACATGCATGGCAATTAAAAACGCGTGTATGCACATCTGCGCACGTAATGGTTAAAAGAGCTGTGAAGAGACGCATGTGCTTTAAACTCGCCAATGAAACGATGAATTTTTCTGGCACCGCAAAAATGTTTACCACCGTGGCTTTGTGATAAAATAGACTTCAATTATTCAATTTTTTAACAATTTTTTTTAATATGAAAACCGTCGCACGCCATCGCGCTTAACAATAGCTATGGCACTTATGCTCCAGCCTTAATTTAATTGTAACATTTTCAAAAGAGCACCTTAATAAAGCATAAAATTAAACGTCCCCTAAGAACAATAAAATAACAAACCGACCCCATTTGCGAACCACCCCTTCCCCTGCGGACTAGAAGGGTAGAAGCCAAACAAAATAACTAGAAGCCGTTTTATATACAAATGCCTTTTGAGGTAAGTTTTCTGTCCACTACATTAGAATTTAATCCGTTTAACCCTTCGGGTCTCTTTGTGCGGGGGCCGACATCATACTTGTGAGAATTGGAAATAAGGCAAGTTTGTCGTTGAGCCACCTGAGAGGAGGCTTGTTAAATAGCAACGATGTAAGAAGGCTCCGCATCGCCGCCAAGGCTACCCTAACATAGACAGTATTCCATACAAGTAGTTGTACAATTTTTATTATATTTTATTATACACGTGTGAATGTAAAATGATTCCGTCTATCTAAAACCTTTTTGTAATCATATAATACTTGATTAAACAAATTTATTAAAATATGTCATTGGTTTGTTCTGATAACTTCATTTAAATGACTTACATCGGTCAGAAACCGAAAGCTCGATCATACGAAAGTAAAAAAATCAAACCAAATCGGTAACCCTTAAAAGACAAGCAATGTATCAGACTCAAGACCGCTGAGAAAAATAAATATAAATTAATTTTAAAATTTTGTTGTTTTGAAAAAGAATCAGAAGTGACTATAGTGAAAGCCAAATGAAAATTTTAAAAACGTACTCACCACGCGTCTGTCACGTTTGTTTAGCATCGAGAAATATGCGTGTCGGGTTTCGGGCACTCATGTCGTGTTTGTTCGTACCAGTCTACTTTAAAAAAAGCTCTGGTGTATCTCAAAAAGCTTTTTTGAATAAATTGAAGCAGGCGGTGGGGGACTGCGAAGTTAAAAGGGCCGTCTGCAAAGTACAGTGAAATATTTGTGTTATTTTTAATGAATAATATAACGAAATGAAACTTCGGTTTGCCCGTGGATATTTTCAATTTTATGAATTCCTTTTACGGGAGCAGAATGTCATTATTATCTTGAAAAAGCGTAAGGAGGCTCACCGCTCCCTGTATTTAGGGGTGGATGCTTCCATCGTGTTTCTACTTTCTTTGGTAAAAAGCAGAGTTTTCGAACTTGTTTTGTAAAATATTTATTTTTTTCTTTATAATTACACGATTCAATGCATGAACAATATACCATTACACGATTCAAATGCATGAACGTTTTTTAAAGCTAATTTAACCAATTAAGCATGTAAAATTTACAAATAAATTTTCGTCAAATTTATTTTAAAAAAAACATTTTCGTCTTTTAGAATAATATTACGTCAAATTTGTACAAAATTGATCTCTTACCATCATTAAAAATGATGATATCTTTTAATTGTTTTATAATAAGCATACTTCCGTTTATGTATAAAATAGATCAAGGATATCAATTTTAATTGTATATATTTTTAAATACACCCAATAAGATATAAAAACTCGATCAATTTAAATGTAGTCTTATTTTTTTATTAAAAAATCTTTTGGAATTGATTTATTAATAAAAAAAAAAACCTTAAGAATAAATATGTATAGCAATATTTTCAACGAAGAACTCAAAAAATAATAAAAGAAAGATTTTAAGAACGCATTTTTAGATTTTTGATGAACTCCTTGTTATTTATAATCAATAAGAAGGGTTTAATCGCATATATAGATTTTATAAATAGTATAAATATATACACATGGAAAAAATATATCTGTGCATATAAATTTAATTATTTTGAGGGTTTGAGTAAATTTGAATAAATAAATATACTGAATAAATTTGGCACTTTCTATTTATAATTTGTAAATCCGAGAATAACAATGCTGATTAATAATATGTCTCTCTCTGCTTTATTACTCCTCCAACAATGATAATCGCTGAAGATTAAACAAGAAACTCCCAACACTTAAGCAAGTTTCTTTTCACAGATATTGTACGAAGTTTGCCAAATCCCACAGCGCCGGGAAGTTAAATTTTCACAGCCTTCTCGGCGCAGGCACTTAATACGAGACTCCAGCCTTCTCACCCCCGAAGCCTTCGCCTATGAGGCAATCGCAAAACAAAATGCAAATGCTATACGAAATACTTTATAAGATGTGCTGCTGCATTTTGAGTGAAACTTAAAGGAACTTTGGCAAACATCACTTTAAACCCCATATGACATAATTTAAGCAATAAGTAAGCACATAATTATGTTATAGTAAAAATTAGACAATTTTCATTGAGGCAGCTTTTTTGTATAATGATATTTTCAGTATAATATTAAACCATATCGTGTGCTACAATTTCATATTTATTGAGGCTGTGGTTTAGGATTTTATAAAAAAACAGGTCATGTCTACTTTTCCAATATCAACAGAGACGACTGTCCTAAAATAAAAACTGTTTTGTTACACCAAATATGGGTGTAGTAATAGGACCATAATATTTATTTTCAAAAAACAACATCACATCCAAAAACAGAGTATTTTTAAAGTATGATTCGCATAACATAAACTTCTCATCTTTAATGTTTAATTAAGATTTCAGTCAATATATCGATGACACTCTTTCAGAGGAAAAACCACTTAATGTACATGTTTTCGGATAAAATTATTCTAGAAAATACAAAAAGAAATGTTTGCGTGATCTAACAGCGCGATTATGTCAAAGCAATGGGAGCGTCTGAAGATATTTTTTTATTACTGCGTTGCAGACATATCAAGTCTAGACATTTCTAAGTTTTATTGTTGGAGAAACTATTCCGAATCTGAATAGTTAAGTTATAAAGGAGATATGATTCATAAAAACTTTTACGACATTTATAAGCACGACCTATGTTGGAAACTGCACGATTTTAAGATACGCTAAATCTATTTTTTATACATTCGCAATACGCGAGCTCACAAACATGAAAAATTAAATAAAAGTTATCAATCGTGTGTTTTGAAAATCAAATAGCAAAAAATATTATGTTAACATTCTACAAAATTAATACTGATAAAAGGCATTACTGATATTAAATAAGTATTTAAGACCACCAAGACCTGCCACTAGCTTTAATGAGTTAATATAAAACGACGTCTTTTCAAGCGATAAACGATTCTGCACGATTTTTTAATGAATTTACTAATAAAAAAAGCTTTGTTCTTATCAAAAAATTATTCTTTGGTTAAAATAAATAATGATGTAGAACACTTGCTCTTAGTACTTACTATCATATATAATAAAAATAATTGTTTGCACGTAGATTTTAATCCCTTTATTTGATCCAATACAAACAGTGATAGTTATCTGTTTTCAGCTGCATCTGCTGTGCCATCTAAAACTGAAACTCGCGGTATACAAAGTGCATCGGGGATGACCTCTGAAGCCTTATCGGGGTGGGGTGCATCCCCGTGCCCCCGGCTAGCTCGTGTTAAATGCAACTGACAAATTAAATGCACCCATTATGTCCCTGCTGTGACCACGTTCTAATAAAATAAAAACGGTATAATATTTTATTAAATTTTTATATGCTTATAGGTCTGTGTTTGAATCTCGATTGAGGAAAAGCTTTTACAATTTAATGAATATTTGAAATAGCCTCAAGTTGAAAAATAAATAAATTCACACCAAAAATATTCAATGCAGAATTTCATTTGATACAAGTAGCTTTCGCTTGTGTATACTTGAATAACATACAAAATATGGAACAGTATAAATATTTTCAATTTGAAAGTAATATAGCCAAAAAATACAAATATGCTATCAAACATTTTTATTAAAAAAATTATAAACCTTGGTCTACAGACTCAATAATTGCACCCCTGTAGTAGAAATCACTAATCAAATTGCAATATCTACCCTCTAAAACCACCCCCTAGTTTGGGGTGCAGTGTATTTATTTCTAGGTTATTGTAAATGTTGCGATGGGGGTAGGTATTACTAAAGCCTCGAACAAGGACGGCATGAGTGGATGATTTTTGAAATATTTTTTATTGGGCAGATGTGTTGTAGGAAATTTCTACAAGGGGAATTTTTATTAAATTATTAATATTGCATGCTATTTAATTATAACATCTTTTTGAATGGCCCTTCTAAAGTACTTTTATTTGCTTATAAATAAAATTAATATAATAATTCAAAACTGTAAATTGAATACTTATTAACAGTTTTTCATATACATAAGAGTTATCAGTCTACAGTTTTCATGAACAGTAAAAATTTTAAGAAAAAACTTCATTCCGTGATTTTCCTGAATACAACGATAAAATCTAAAATATATTTTATTCATATTTTGTACGACTTTAAACACAGTTTCAGCGGCACCGTGTCGCAATCGCACAAAACAGCGATAGCATTGGAGTCATGGAAAGCAATCTCTCCAGTGACGTAATTTATTTTTTCATGATTTTTTCTCGTCGTTTCGTATGCGGATCGAATGCCTCGGTGTTGTAGACAGTTTGTCTGTCACGTATGCAGCAACGAGGTCCGTATTTATCCCCAAAAAATAATATCGTCATTGTCGGCGGCACTCGGCAGACGCACAATGGGCGGTGCTGTCGGCGCGCACTCAATAACGGCACATAATGAGATTGTCATTCTCATGTCGCAAGGCCCATAATGCCGGGCCCGCCTAATGCGCAGCTTTGATTGATGAACCGCCCGCCATCTTTGTTTTGTGACGTCATTTTGCATTTTCGAATGTCGCTTTTATTTTTGAGCGGCGCTGGGAGAAATTCAATATGTGTGGTATTATTTTTAAGGGATGGTTTTGAATATGCCCTTATAATTAATCAGCGGAGTGAATGTGCAGGGTGTCCAAAGAGAGTATCGGGTATTTGTTAGTTCGGTAAAACAAAAACTACTAGTAATCAAGTGTTTTTTTATTGTTGATTATAAGAATACAAAATGGAAAATTATTTCGAAAAGATGATGTGACCGTTACGCGCTGTTAGCACTCTTCTAATCTGGAACGAAGATTGCTGATAACACGCTGACACATAGCCCTCGATATTGCTGCTATTTCTGACCTGATGTTTTGTTTCGTCGGATTACTCTCATAAATCCTAATTTTAAGGTATCCCCATACGAAATAGTCAAGAGGGCTAAGGTCGGGGCTTCTGGGAGGCCAGTTGATGTTACCTCTATGTGAAATGACCATATTAGGGAATAATTCGGTATCAGCTTCAATTGATTGCTTGGATGTATGACAAGTGGCCCCGTCTTGTTGGAACCACGTTCTTGAGTTGAAACCTTAAAACTCCAGCAAATCTGGGCCCAAAAGTTTTCGCAGCACATCGCAATAATGGTCACTATTCACATTCACCCGATACTCTTTTTGGACTCCCTGTATAAAATGGGTCGTGAATGTTTTATATTAACTAATAAATCAGCTGAATTTAATGTAAATTATTTTTTTATTGAAATATATGAAAATTGTTAGTTTTTTTAATGTCCCATTGATGTGTCTAAAGTATTTTAAAAGCGAAAGCTGATTTTAATATTTTTGTAAAGAATGTCTAGCGTTATTATTTTTACCCTTATTTATTATTTTTCATCTCCCCGTCCCCTCTCGCCTTTCAATTTTTTGCCATCAAAGCACATACTTGTGTGAAAGCAAAAAAAATATTCAAGCAAATCCTAAAAAAACACGAATTTGGGGGATATTCGATACGATATCAAATAAATACACAAAAATATGAGAGCATATTGGTAACTTCGACAACTAAAGCAGTCGACCATGCCGGCATGTACGTCCAGCAGATTTTAATTTGATATTCTAATAATTTGTTTCCAAAGGTGAATTGCACATAATTTTATCAATAATTTGTTACAGTCAACTGCTGAAAATTTGTAATTCTCGACATATAATAATTGATTTGGATTTTTGGGTGTTGAGCTTTCGTTGAAATGTCGAAGAAGTAAGAAGCGATAATCTCAAGCAGCCCAACGGCTGCCAAAATTCACGAACATCAAAAATGGATATTACTTTCCATTGACTCGGTGAAGCTTACATTTTTTAGATTTAAAAATCAGTTTGCGGTTTATTCTTGTCAAACATTATTTTAAATCTCAAATTTTATAACTTAAGTTTCAAAATAACTTGCGGTGAAATTCATTTTACTAGGGCCAACGTAATCCTCAAAATAAATTCTTACCTCATCTTCACGAAGCACCACTATGTATATAAAAATACAATTTCACTGACCGAAATTCAGGGAAGCAACCACTACAAAAGATAAATACATTTGACCGTAAACCCACCCTCCTGTCTCCTTGGAAACCACCCCTTTTGCCATCCCTCTCGTATAGCGCAAACTTTGAAAAGCTTACAGGGGACGACACAAACTAGAAGTTATGTACTAGAAAATATAGATCCCTTTACTTTGGCATTTGATTAACTATAAATTGATTAAACTTGTTCATGTTTGTACTACTCACTTCACCATGAGTCGTTCTAATGAAATTCTTAGGGAACGTATTGCCTTGTTTATTTATAAAAAAACCAATAAACACTCCAGCAAGTATTCTATATTTATTTTTTTATTTATATTGTTATAAGATTTTATGCGTTGCTAATATTTGCTGAAATCAGAAATAATATAAACCAGTTTTTAATTGATAAGTTACTGGAATAAAAAGGGTATAAGTCATACGATATAATTTAACACATTTTAAAATCTGTATTTGCTGGTTTTGTAAGAATAGTTATTATATAACATAACGTATTCAAATTTACATAAATAATAACTAATATGATTAGGCACATTAGTTCATATATAGAAGATGAATTAAAGAAACTCTCAGAAAAATATCATCGTGATTTGTGCGGGATTTGAACCCACATCCCTTGGTTATTTTTCTGAGAGTTTCTTTAAGTCATCTTCTATATATGAATTATCTAATCTTATTAGTAATAATATAATAAACCCATGATGGGTAATAAATACGCATCTGATTGACGTTTAATAAAAAAATCGACATATAAATAATAACAGCATGCCTGCTTTTTTAATCGTAGATTTCACTTATGACTATCTGCTACTGAAATACTAAAAAAAAAACATTAATAATTTATTTCCAATATATTTGAGAAATACAATATGAAAACATTGAATTATTTTAAGGTCGTAATCTCGTTACCGCAAATTCAAATCTGTTTATTTTTACGTATAGTGAGTAATATATATATTCCAGTGTAAATATTACACAGACAAAAATACAAACAAAACCCTGTATTTTAAGTACAGTGTTTTGTTTATCAATCTAATAACAATATTCAATAAGCCTTGTTTGTGCAATCTACGCCAGCATACGCGGCCCGGCTCTACTTTATCGGCAATATTTTTTCAGCCAATAAAGTGTAGCCCAGAGGGCGCGTGTTGATATTAAAAACGTTTTTGTGATATTGCCTTCCGGCCGCTGCAGCTGCGCGGGATAAATGATATTTCAAATTTAAATATCGACCGCCATTGCGGCCGGAGCGTTCCGCTTTCGGACGGCCGTTTCCGGAGTCGGCCATTTTGAGGATCGCGCGAAATGGCGGCGCTTCTGCGGAGTCCGAGCGGCCCTGCATTCACGTCAGTCGGACTCGTTTAATTTAAATTTTAAATGCGCCGTTCGCAGTAACGGCAGCCCCGCTCGGATGTATTCGGGTCCCTTGTAATTGCGTTTGATTACTAAGTGGTTCGTTTGAAACTCGTTTGAGTAAATCTTTACTGTTCTGTAAAGCGGTGCTTTGGAAAAAATATCGCCGAAAGAACTCATAAAAGAACAATCTAAATAATAATGCTCTCGCATATTGATACAATCTCACAAAATTTTAAGTTTTCTGAAGGAACCGGCAGTGAGAAATAGCGTTTTGAAGAAAAGCTCGAAACTGATCTATTCATTATTGTTACTATTACTAATATGCTTAGGCACATTAGTTCATATATAGAAGATGAATTAAAGAAACTCTCAGAAAAATATCATCGTGATTTGTGTGGGATTTGAACCCACATCCTCTGGTTTACATGCCCGGTGTACTAACCCTTGTACTAACGAATCACTTCCGTTTATCGAGAGCCCGGCCAACCAATATTAGTAATAATATGATAAACCCGTAATGGGTAATACGCATCTGATTGACGTTTAATAAAAAAATCGACATATGTACATTATTGTTACATCAAACAACAGCTATTTTTCAATATAAAAATTATTTTTAACGAAACATTATGTCTTAATTTGACAAGCTTGGCCGTTGTTCATTAAAACATCCGATTAAGTTTTACCCATGCCCCGACGAATTTCAAAGTTGTTGAGCCAAATCCTCATTCCCAGCTTTCGGTCTAGATGACAGCCGAGTGGTTAGACGTTGACACTAGATCGAGAAGTCCCAATCCCCAACTAAATAATCAGAATCAGGACGTTTTCACCTAAATCGTGTATTCTAATTTCAGATCACATATTAATAGTTAAAAACATACTAATTGACCGATTAAAAATATGGCAGTATAAAATATAATACCAAATAGCTTATGGCTATAAAAACGATACTCACTCTCGGGTAGATACGCATCCAAAGTGGATCCTTTATCTTTTTGCACAAATAAGATTCACCATATGCGGGAATACGTTCAGGGGTAATATAATGTTTCATATTTTACGACAGCAATATTCGAAATTTCTCATTTATTAACTTAATTACCCCATAAAGGCGAAAGCATCCGAAAAGCCCCGACATTACCGCCGAGCTAAAACCGCGCTTGCACCTATCGCACGCCACTGATCATTTAAAAACAAAGCCCATATCCTATGAAATATTTTTATGTTCGCTCTAATAAGAGATTGTCTTAGACCTACACATATTTTTTTTTTTTAAATATGTTTTTTATAATCAGTTCCCATGCGAAATGACGAGAGGTGGGATTACAAAACACAGGTGAAAACACAGGTGGGATTCAAACCTGCACATCATGACTATTGCTATTGTAAAACTGGTTGTATGCATAATAAACATGTATAGCTAAAAAATACTGAAATATTAAATAATTTGAAAATGCATCTAAAATAGTTTGAATCTTTTAAATGGATAATAATATTGTAAAATAGCTTTTTTTTCTATTTTAGTCAATTTAATCGTAGATCTTCAAATGTAAAGTTTTACAAAATATTTTATTATTAATCATTTCAAAATATTTTTAAAAATAGCTTTAACATTTTGAAAAGGTTAATCAAATATTTTGGGATTCATCTAATACAGTTTCAATGATGTTTTTCCTTTTTTGTTTATGTTAAGTTTAATAAAAGTTTCCTAATCATAATTAAAAACAAATAATAACGTAAATAACAGTTGGTTTAATCTATTTTACAAATTATATAATCACCGATACAAACAAATACAGTTCAAAATATTGTCTCACCAACCACCAAAGCAAATTTATGGGTTATAGAATTTAAAAGCAATAGATCTTAAATCTGATCTCAGTGGTACACATACCAACTTTAAACCGCATACGTAAAAAAATGAAAAGATACCTAATGTTTTGTAAGAATCTTTACATATGTGTGGGGTGGAGGGTAGAGGGTAGAGATGCACAATAAATAGGTAACGGTTCGCACCCCTCGACTATCGAATAAAGCACTTGCCAACAGCGGAGAGTACAGGTGGGCTCTTTGTCCTCTTCCCCTAGCCGTGTTTGGAAGTACCCGATGGGGTTGGTGAACCACGCGGGCAATGCTACCAAACTAATACAGCTGATAGGGGATGTTTTACCTCATTTTTTTATTTTGAATATATTTATATTTTCAGACATTTTTAATTTCTATTGGTAAATTCTCGTGGTAATTTTCCAATTTGTTTATGTACATCATGTAGAGATACTTTTTTTTTACGTGGGCTACGGATTTCGCAACGATGCATAATTCCAAAAATGAGAACGTTCATATAAATATTGTAGTATTATCAAAATAAAATATTAAGAATTGAACTTATTTGCGTGTTTTTGTAGTACATTTGTAAAAAAGAATACACTTCCAGCTATTGAGACCTAAATAATAAAAAAATACTTCAACAAGGATCATCCCTTCACATCCGTGAGAAGTACAAAAAGATTCAAGATAACTGGCAAAGAAGAGCGATTGTGAGGGAGTCTGGGACGGGGTGAGATAAACCCCCGCTGGATAAGGGTTGCGGCCAGCGCAGTCCGACGGGGTGGGTCCTCCTTACCCCTATTAATTAAGACTACAGAAGACTTGGTCAAACAAACGTGTGGTAGTGAATGGGTTGCAGCAAATAGTTACATTAATTTTGTTTCACAGAGAAGAGGGTTGTGTAAATTTAACGTGTATTTAAATTTTATGTTTTGTAAATAAAACAAATAAACCTATCACCATACTTATATTATAATATATATAATTAATATTGCAATTATTTATAAATGAGTTTCAATTAAGTCGTTATACAATAAATGGATTGCTTGACTTATAAGAATTAATATCCTAAATCAAGGGAGAAAATATTAACGCTAATAAAAAAAATATATAAGAGGTCAAAGTATACCTTTAAATTGAATTTGTTTTAATTTATGTATTCTGATTAATAATGATGAAGTACATTTTTTCAAATATTGAAAATTGATTAAAGAAACTCTCAAAAAAATATCATCGTGAATTTTGTGGGATGGCCGGTGCATTACCAATTATACTAACAAATCACTGGTACTTAGCAATAATTTTTAACAATCATATCCTATAAGTGAAACAACGTATTTATTATGCCAATTAAAATTGGTAATGCACCGGCCATGTAAGTTTGGGGATGTGGGTTCAAATCCTACACAAATAACGATGATCTTTTTGACGATGATTAAGTACATTTTTTCTGAGAGAAATCAATCAATAAAACCTGTATAGGCACAATCGTACTTCCTGTGAGACGGTCTTCACAAAAACCAATAATTTATTCTGATTAAGTTTAAGATACACAGGGGCACGTTTTTATTTTATTTAAAAAATAAAATATATGCATGTTTATTTTAGTTTATCGATTTTGATACAGCCAAACAAGACATACGTTTAGAGTCATGTACAGCAGATGCATGCATTATTTACGGGGTGAGTTACTGCACTGGGCCCAACCCCTCTGTCTGCCCGGCCAGTGTTTTACGCCTTGGTGCCCACCCACCCCCGCCCCTCCAGATCTCCCACTTTGCATGTGACGCTCTTGGGGTTGCGAAAACTCCTCGACACGGGTTCCGGTCTGTGATTACCGAAGGAGCGGTTTCCTAAGACCGGAACTTTCTAGCTGCACGAAAATGAACAACTCCGAACACACTTGTGAATTTATGTATTATTGTTACAAGTGATTTCAACCTTTTTACAAACACCTTGAGACTTTGTATACTCCAACTAAAGACATATGAAACATGAGCGAATTCATTTAAAATGTATTTTTAAATATTATTAGTTTCATGAGAGTTAAGTTTGCAATTTATTTGATTACTTCTAGAGGTAATAAACAAGCTATAGGCTAAAATATATTTAGCCAGTAAGTTTGTTTGGACCGTAATATTCAGATAATAACAGACATGTGATAAATTCTGCTGTTTTTTGAAACACACAAATTTTTTTGTAAGTATATCGATATAATATTGAACGCAAAGGTCTTATTGTTAAATTTAGATACGGATTTATAAATTACTCTGTGAAGCAAGATTCACTGTAAAGGTATATCAGAATTTTACGTAAAAAGATTGTCGAAAGGTTTTGTACATAAGCATCAATCTTTAAGAGTTTGTTTAAAGGAGAGTTCTGCTTCGTAACTCTCCTCAAATATTTGAAAGCACTTGCTTTTGTAGTTTCTTGAATAACGCTTTAAATTGGCCTCCAGGTGAAAGCAACGCCCGTCGACCAGGTAGGAGAAGATAATAAGACCGCCGTACTACCCGAAGCACGACCAAGTATGAAGCAGCAACCAAGCTAGACAACTATTTGCAATTTTCATTGAAAATTTACAATTTAAGTATTCTGTGCGGAGAAAATTTAAACAAATAACTCATTCCTCAGCACAGATTAGAAAAAATTGCTTTGAAAATAAAAGCTTAACCTTTCACTAGGCAAATAAAGACAAATGGTATTACATTTGACTTTTTTTTGCAGTGTTTTTTCGCTGTTGCGTGTGGGTAGTAAAAAAATAAATAAATCGTAAAAAATCTAATTTAAAAAATATATTTGCTAAGTAATGAATAGCTTTACAATATAATATTTTATTTACATTCGATTAAATTAAAATCCAGAATAAAACGTGACGTCAAAACAGTATATAATTCAACATCAACTTTGCATTAAAACATTCAATTTTAAATCTATCTACATCGATACGCTTGACAACACGAAAAAAAAATGATTTTTAATTATTTTTTTTGGTATTAGCATCCGTAAAATCAATTCAAATTAAATATTGTTAAATAATAACTATGTTTAAAAACAAAGCATTTTAAATATTTAACACTTGCTTGAGTTTTTATAAAATCCATAAGTTAATTTTTTTCCTAAAAATCATTGATAAAGAGTTGTACAGTCAATATTTTCATATTATAACATTCATTCATTTGATATTTCGCTTTATTCTGAAAGCTTATCTGAATATTTGAAATGAGGCTACACAAAGGTAGTCTTCGTTACGAGGTTACGAGGGCTTTGCTACAGCCGAGGTAGGCTGTGCTGCGAGCAGACCGCAGGCCGTATTTCACTACCCCTGACCGCAGAAGCTATGGCTACAACCAAACACACTATCCTATATAATTATTTTACGAAAAGTCAGCGCTCGCTGTGGTATTAAGTAATATCTTTTTACGAGGCAACAAAAGTGAGGCAATTTTGTAATATTATTAAAATTTAATGCCGTAGTAAAAGTAGTTTTGAGATAAAGTAATTTTTCGGTTTACCTTGTACGGATTAACCGGGATATAGTACATATTCGGGAAGAGCATGATGCTATATTTTTATGAGATTACACACACATAAACGAAAAACATGAATGACAAAATGAGTAGAAAATTGTCCTATACTTTTTTATTGTCAGCGCCTTTTAAGGGCATTGTAAAACTTCCCAACGAAGCTCTTAAATATAAAAAGGGTTTACAAATAAAAATAATCGTAATATTTAAGCCTATTGGTTATTTTATACAAAGATTTATTATGTATAAATTAAGCAAGCTTTATATTGTATTCGATTCTTATCCTTGGAATCCCAAACGAAAGAAAACGCCCAAAGGAAAATGAATGAATGTCAGACTCTCAAAGTATTCATTTTCGAGATATGGGAAAATTAAGAAAGTGTCCAAAATAAGAAATATAGTCTAACATACTCGTGTAACGTTCTCAAAGGCAAAGAAGAGCAACGACAACAAGGAGAGTCCTTCATCTACTGTTGCGTCGCAAGCGAGTGATGAAGAAGCCAATAGTATTTTTTCAGTGCGGCCATTACGGTTCTACTTGTTGTTTATTCCTTTGAAGAATTACTACCCAAAGAAGTGACTCTCTAAGTTTCCATCAGCTTCCTTTATATCATAAAGACAGATAACACCGAAGCTTTGATACAGCAAAAGCTCAGCTTCTCAAGAGCTTATAAAATTCGGGCTGAGAGGGAGTACTACACTAACTCTCAAAGCTTCTAAAAGTATGCCGCTATATTTCTTTACTAACAAGTAAATAAAGCTTCCAGAAAAAGAGCGTTTACTCATTATAATCAGTAAATATCACTTCGTACGAAAAAAGATCAGGTTTGCTTCGTAGAAAGAAATTAATCTAAAACATTAAAAAATATTTTTTTTTACAAATTTAACGAATAAACATAAAACGCTAATAGCTTTATTGCGTAAAAGCTGACGAAGCTTAAATTTAATTCAATTCTGTTTATTTAATTACAAAAAAAAACTTAAATGTAATCAACTCTCATGATCAACATTTTTGTTTAAATAAAACGTTTTAATGTAAGTTTTTCACGTGAAACGACTATTAATATATTTATTTTTTAGTACAAATGTAGAATATATATTTAATATAAGTACGTACGAGTATATATAAAGTAGAGCAAGTTGAGAGAAGTTTTTAGACCATAATGACAAAGTAGTATTAAATCAAACCGCACCTGAGATTCTAATTAATCTCATCTTTTTATTGTCAAACTGAATAACGAAAACGAATTGTATATTTCTTAATGTCACGAGTAATATAAAGATATAAAAATGTATTTATAATAAAATTACCAAATGAACAAACAGATAGATGATGTATCTGTAATTGCCTTTATATAAGAAGTTTATTTCATCCAATTTTCGGAGAGAAAAAAAGGGATGAACTAACTTTTTCGGAACATTGAAGAATTTCACATATATTTACGAATCAATTATTTACAATTATTTTTTATATACAATAGAGACCGAAGTCCATAGATGAAACATTTACGCACATCAAACGCAGATGTGCGTAAATCTCTTCTACAGTCTGTGTAGTAATGAGCGTTCACGACATCAGTACCGTCTGCAACAACAAAGAACCGCAACCCCAAATATACTTTTATGGAATCACAAAAACAAAGGCTCGATAGAATCTCCATCGGGGAAGGGTAGCTTCACAAAACATGCGCTCGCATGCCCCGCGGGGGACTGCGCACTCAATAGCCCGGACAGTATCTCTGATTCAATTACATCTGCTTTACCCTGCATGGGCTGGGTAGAGAGACTTCAATGAATTTATAATATTAAATTACAACACACACACATACGCACACATACGCACACACACGCACACACACACACACACACATATATATATATATATATATAACCTAACCTAACCTAACCTCCCCCCTTTCCCCATTCTGTTGCATGTGCATACCTTGAGCGTGTATAAAAGATCGGCAACGGAGTAGTGGACTTGGAACGATTGTGAAGGGATGTGCTCTGGAAATACCTTGTCGAGGTGGGGTGGCTTTTGCTGTTGTTTCTGTGGCTTGCTGCAGAAGGAGTATCAGATCTAAACGCCAGAGCTTTGTAAAGAAACAATTATTGGGCAGCTGCAATTCGCAAACTTTTCCTTCCAATATAAAACTGCGGTGTAGAAGGGACCCACTACACACTACACGCTACACTATTTCCCCCTTAGAAAACCATGAACACTGGCTCAGCATGAGTATATGCTCAGTAGAATGTTCGAAACCTCCTCACTCGTTTATTTATAATCATGTTTTGGTGCAACAAAACTTTTCTACTTTAATGAATAGAGCAAACTTTTTTTCAAAATCAAATAAATAGTGTAGGACACAAAAATAAAAATTGTTCATTTAAAAAATACAGTAATTAAACTTTTTAGTTAATAATATAATTTGATACTTAATATAATATACAATTAAATAAGAAGCCGTAATAAAACTCAAAACATTCGCCCACTTTGGTAAATTACAGAAATACAATAGTCGCACTAGAGTGAAACGAGCTTCTCCCTTTACCTCTAGCCGGGCCTGCTGCGGTCCGCATTAGCAATTATTGCCCGCCGCCCCCATCCGCCCCTGTTTATTTTTCAGATGGGCGAATTAATTCCATTTGTTGGCACGCCGGCCCTGAGCCGCGTCGGCCGGAGTCGCCGCGTATAGGCTGCTGCGCATGCGGTAAGCATGCACGGCGTGCCCTGTACTCGATCACTGCCCGGAGCGGACTACGTCTAGGGAAGAATTACTCTACGGTAGACTGGATGTTGTAAAAAAAACAAGCGTGTATTGTTTAAGTAGTGAAAGATGTAAACAGGGTGATTCCAAACTTGTTACAAACCTCTTCATCTCTCATACTAAATATATATTTTTTAATAAACAAATAAACACAGTGCCGTGTTTGCACGATGGCATTTTATTAAATTTCGACGGTTAAAATTCTACGATTGAAGTGACATGATATTTATTTATTGATTCAACGTGTATTTAATAAATACATGTTGAATTAAGAAGCCATAAAATTAGTTATACGATACAAACAAAATAACAACACAATAAACATGTCACCATGTATTTTACATAAATAAATCAATTCATGCAGACAATGAATACAAACGTCTGCTATAATTATCCTGACGGCAAATAAAAGGATTTCTGAAATGCCCCCTTTCGAACGGGGGTCATTTATTTAGCTTTTTCCTTATTTCAGTGCATAATCGTCGGGGACCCCTGCGATGTCACGCGCAATTTAACACGGGGACATACGCGAGCGGCGCCGTGTGTGCCTTGCACGCCGGGGGTCTATGGATCCGTCTGTGTTGCCATTTGATAATGACTGTATGAATGCGCAATTATTTTACACTACGTGATCAAAACCATCAAGTTTATTCCAATCGCAGTGTATATTACGAGAGCAGTCCGATAAGTACTAAGCGGAAATTTTGAAACGGAAAGTGGCGATTTATTTCTCAAAATAGTCTCCTTTTACGACGAAGTCCACTGTTTCGACGGTTCTTTGGTCTCTGGTGTGTACCAGTGGATCCATGTTTCGTCGACGGTCACAAAACGGCGCAGAAACTCCTTCGGATTGCGTCAAACACTGCTCCGAAGTGGTCTCACGGTTGCGCTTGTTGTGAGCAAACGCGGCACCCATCGCGCAGACAGCTTTCTCATGCCCAAAATTTCATGCAGGATATGACCCACGCGGTCTTTTGACATGCCTACTGTTTCAGCTATCTCGCGCACCTTCGATCGGCGGTCTGCCAATACGAGATCGTGGATTTTTGTCACGTTATCCTCCGTGGTAGCCATTTTTGGGGCACCTGGGCGTGGTTCATCAAAAACCGACGTGCGACCACGTTGAAACTCGTTAAACCAATTTTTGATGGTCGCCATCGAAGGAGAAGAGTCACCGTACACAGCATCCAAGCGCTCTTTGATTTAGCTGCGCGATTTCCCTCCCAAAAACATGAATCGAATCACCGACCGATATTGCTCTTTTTCTATTTTTCCAAAATACGCGTACACGTCCGCTTCCACACGCGTTCAAAACAAAACTACGAGTCCGATTCGGCTGAAATTTGACAGTAGCCGTCTACGAGAATGTACTACACGATAGTAAATCTCTCTTGCGATACTAGCACCATCGGGCGGTGAGGCTAAGTACTTTTCGGACCGCCCTCGTATATATCCAGCCTGCTGCAGCTGGTTGGCCAGGGAGATCCAAGGAAAAAGTCAACACGGATGCGGAGTTTACGACAGTGGCTTGAATATGCTTGGGGAGAGGCACCTGAAATTTACAGCCTGAAATACACCTTTCAGAGTATTTATTTAATTTCATGGACTTAACTTCTCGAGTTTTGTCAAGGAATGATCCATTTGGAGCTCAGATGGTATGAGGGTTGGAATCTCTGCGCTCCAGATCACCGCAATGACCGCAGCATCTCGGGTCTGGTGCGGTGACAGCCGACATGCCAAGTATAGGGCGGCTCAGGTTGCGGTCAGATTTATAAGAGCGATCCGTGACAGCATTTATTCAACCCCGTGAACTGATAGCAGGTCTGTTTATCTGATACACCCTCATTTGTATCAATATAAAAACGATAATCATTTTTTTCAATAAAAACACTGTGAAAACTATGAAATATGTGATTAAATAAATATTTCAAGTTTTTGAATACTATTAAAGAATCATAGAAAAACAAAATAAAAAATCGTAAATTTGATTTAAATTTTGATGCAACTTACAATCAACTATTCATGTGACAAAATGCTTGAAAATTTGAACCAGCGACTAAATACTTGTTATTTTATAAATGAAATAATAAATTATGTTGAAAGTATTCGTTATTTATTGTTTACGAGTACATCAGTTAATTGTAGAAAGACGTTCTTAAAAGTTTTTTGCATGCAGTGTATGACCAAACTTAATTACAGAGAAAATTAAATCAAACCGTAATGAATTTTTGAAATATTACAATAAACTTCAAATAATAGTGTCTCAATTTATAAACAACATAAATTAACAACTAAATTGCTATTTGTTTTTGAGCGTTTTTGCCTTTCATTAGCTTTTTCAGGCTGGATAGAAGTCTTTGAAGCTACTTGGCTATTTACAATTCAAATGTATTAAATAAAGTTTTTTAATGTTTTGTGTATCTTTATCAAGTGCCTCTCATCAGAGGAGGTTGGCGACCATTGCACTCATGCTGAGCCTGTGTTCATGGTTTTCTAAAGGGAAAATAGTTAAGTGGTTCCTCGGGTCCTTCTATACCTGCAAAGTCTGCGTATTGCTGCTGCCCAATATTCCTTTCCTTAAAAAGCTTTGGCATTTAGATCTGATACTCCTTCTTAAGCAAGCTACAGAAACAATAGCAGGAGACAAGGTACTTTCATAGCACATCTCTCTACAATCATTCCAAGTCCACTACTCCTTTACACACGCTCAGGGTACATAATAGGAAGAGCTGGGGGGGGGGGGGGGGGGTGTTTTGTATACGGTGTGTGCATTAATTATAAAAAAATTGGTACAATATATTCTATTCAAAGTATTGTCCATCGCTAGCCACTACTTTTTTCCATCTTTCGGGCAAATTATGGGTTCCATCCCAAAAGAACTGTTCGTCATTTGAAGCCAAGTATGAATCAAGACAACTTTTGATACCCTGTTCAGAAGTGAAGCGTATTCCAGAAAGGGCATTCTGCGTCGATCGAAACAAGTGGTAGGCGGAAGGGGCAAGGTCTGGGCTGTAATGCGGGTGAGGCAGAACTTCCCATCCACTGTTTTCCAAATAGATTTTTACCGATTTAGCAAGTATAGCCTGATGCGGTTCAATACTAGTAACGTCATTTCACACACCGTATATATGCAGTGCATAAATTGCAAGCCTGGCTCAAAACTGCTCGTTACAGTGCAACAAAGGCATTCATTATCCACTCCCTAACTTGATAAAAAAATACCATCAGCAAAGTGCACGCGGTACGAATTACCGACAAGCCAAAATAACAACCGCCCCCCGACCCCGCAGTGCCTCCGCACAAAAGACGGGGCTGCACTATCCTGGCGTGATCTCTCCATTCCATATCGCCCCCATCTGCCTTTATTGTCCAGGGCGGCAGGTGGCGGGGGCGCGGGTGACGCATCGGGCATTAGTACCACCCTGACAGTTGCATTGTTCGTTACATCGATTACGGGCCTGCATACGTGCGAGCTGAAATTTCGATTAGTCATGGGTTTGTAATTTATCCGCTTATCGGCTATTTTGTGGCGCCTGCTTGATTTGTACAAAAAAATATTTGAATATCATATTTGCATATTTGTACTTCGTCTGCTTTGTGGAGTAGGCCTGGACGCGATGCGAAAAATTGAAAATAAAACAAAGAGTCTTGCACAGTTTGTCACCTAAATAGCATTCCATGAAAAGGTCACCAACCTTCTATGAGGAGAGGCACCAAGAGAAGATAAATTAATTACTGATCGTGACTAGCTTATTTTAAAAACGTTTGCGTAGATTTTACAAAATAAGTTAATTGATTGCAAGGTATATTTTTTAAACAGATAAATATCACCAAAAATACAATTTTTATCTTTCCTCGATTATTTCTATTTTACTTCTTGCCTAGTTATAAAAAAACGTTAGTATACAGATTTTTGTATACACAACGTAATATAAGTTTTATTATCTTTAACTGGCTGATCGCCTCGGATATAATTGCCATAAATAAATACAACTTTTACAACATAAACTCTATTTTCTACGCGCGACCCCTACGCAGCAGAATCTCACGTAGCGGCATGAAAACTATTTACATTGAAGACAACCACCCTCGGCAACAAAGTAACAAAGAAAAATGGCGACCGGGCCCACGAACTAATAGATTCCTTATTGATGAGCACCACGCAGCAATAAAGGGCTGCGTATTAACATTCTTTCTGCCAGTCTTGACAAGAGTTTCGCGAAGTTTTCAGCCTTCAAAGCACCCCCGGGGGGTGTTCCTTCCCCCACCCACCCTGCAGCCCCCGGTTATAAAATAATTTTAGTATTATTCCCGGTATTTTATTACGCGCCGCCGCCACACCGCCATGAACTTCTTGATGTGAAGTTAGGGCCGTTAAACGCTGAATTTGTAGCTTATTGCGTGCGCACCTAGGCTTTACTGGACTTGTATTACTCTTTATTCGTGACGTCATAATAAAAGCAGTTAACCCACTACTCGGTTTAAAAAGTTTATCGCTTTTCATGACTGTTATTTTAGCGATATTATAACGCAAGATTTTTCACAGCTGCCGGGAATAATTATGTTTTTTTTTTTTTTTTTAATATAATGCTACGTCGGTTTTGTTTTTAATACACTTTTTGATGCAGTGGTGCTATTAGCGTTTTATACTCGTTTTAACACACACACCTCTCTCTAAGCTGTGCTGATTATAAAAATGAGTTCGCGAATATTATTGTAATAAAAGATTGAATACAGATGAAATAGGAGATGTAGAAGAGAATGTAATTGAAGTAAGAACATTCGTAATATTAGTAAACATTATAATTGTTGTATGTGTGCGTTTTCTACAAATTTCTATAAATGAACTTAAATATAAAAATTTAACAGTATAATATAACCAGGAAGAAGAAACAGTAATATCTAAATTCATTGTATCTTTTTCGAATTCCGCTAAATTGGTATATATTTCATGAGATATTTCGAGCACTGTGTTTTATATTAAAATGCATCCCTACGCCTGAAAAATCAAAGTTTCCGCAGACTGCACGCAGCCTGCATCCCTAACGAGGGAGAGCCTACACGGAGGCCAGCTGAGCAGAAGCGATCTTCAATTTCCTGGATCTAAAGAGATAGAAAAAACAAGAAAGCTACGAGAAATAGAAAATAAGCTAAAATGATAAAAGAACTCGTGTTCTTTGTCGTTTGTCCGTAAATTGGAATCCAACAATGAGATTTCAACTTCGTATCTTTTCAGAAAAAACTATTGTTTTTTTTTTTTATTTAATTTTAATTTTCAGTAACATTTTTACAAACGTTGATACTATATTTTTTTAATTAAGATAAAATAAATCTTAATTGGTTTTTTTCTAAACCCACGCATTTCGAAAATTTAAGCAGTTCGATACAAGTGTAAAATTATTGCAATTTATTGCTAGAATTTATTCACTTATATATTTGAAATTATAGAGCTTTTGTGTGTCATTTCAATAAGATTAAATTTTATGCATCGTGACAAGGGTATAGTGCAGTGATCGTTTAATATAATTATAGACTTTCAAAATTACGTGCATTCAATTATTCGAAGCCCCGGCAGTTTGACCGATTCGCGAAACGGCCCGGCGGGTGGGTAAATGTGGAAATATTAAAACGATATTAATTTCCCATTAATTCCCGCGCCGCCCCTGCTGCCCCCCCCCCTCCCCCGCAGCCGTTCACTTTAACGACATCCGCCCGGCCCTAATGGTCTGTTTGGATTCGTAACACTAGTAGTAGACGCCACGCGGAGAAGACACGCCACACAAACACTACTGGGTGGATCAGTGCTAATGCAATAATATATTTTTTTAATAATAAAAATATATTAACATTGTACGCATAAACTGTTAAAAAAAATATTTTTTAATAAAATAATACTTTTACTCGTGTTCCCATTTTTTTTATTTTATGTTACCATCTTCAAAAGATTCCACCAAAAATAATATTTTAGTAAGACAAATTACAATTGAATTTTTCCTAGTTCGTTCTGTCAAAATAACAAATTGTATGTTTTATTGAATGTAACGATTTCAAAGCTACAGAAAAATTTTATAAAAATGTCTATACGAGCGTAAAAATAACAAAATATTGATTTATTCAATTACAATCACATTATTATACTTATATTATATACTAGAAATGTAGCCCGTCATAAAATGACGTATTCGATGAACGATGCAATAGTGTTTGAACATAATTAGATGAATATTTGATTTCATTTTGTACACATATATTTTGAATAACCGGATATTAATTTCGAAAGCAAAGCCATTCTAGGAAATATCACATTTCGTGTCACAAACAACGAATCACTTTCACTGCACTGTTCTTTATTAGATGCAGTCTTTATCACGTTCAATTGTGCTATTCATTTTTAATTACGTTTGCTGTGCTTAGACGGTGTTATTTTTTTAGGAGGCATTTTAAGTTATTAATGATGTGATTAATAATTTCTAACGCAACTAAAAAAAAAAAATTGGTACTTGTGTCAAGCTGACATAAACTGGAAATTTCTTAGAAGCATCATATTTTGTTTTTTTTGTAAAAATTCTAAATTTGAAATTCTCGCTGTGAACAACAGAATCATATAATTCGTACATAAAGCATATTAGATAGTTTTATTGAATTAGTTTATGAATGAAAATATCATCCTATCGTCTTGAAATTTGGCACACAACTGCGGAAAAACTTACTGAACTTACGTGCAAAATCAGCGTTGTATCTTTTAAGATATTCTATAGAGAAACAAAAAATGAAACACACACACGCACACAATGGATTTTATTATAGTAGATTGTATTGTATGTTTTCGATTGAATCAAGTTTTTCAAAATACATAATCTGTCAACAGTACAATTAATTATTTTATACATTTTATAAATAATTTAATGGCAATATCATAGGCACAGTATTCTATGTAATGCTATTTTTTTCAAATGAAATAAAAAATACCCGATTTTTTTTACCCTTTGGGGCACTTCTCGTATAGTTAGGCACTCAAAAGAGCTCATTTGGAGGCGGCGCTTACCGGTCGCAGTTCAAAAATCCCTCCCGAGCGCGCCCAGGGGCGGCGCGGCTCCTTTGAGGGGTCCGCTCTCCGAAATAAAAAGTGTCACCGCGGCTGGATGTGACGGCAAAATGGCCGTGCGTGTGCTCGGATGATATCTGCATTAAAATTACAGGCCTCTGGCAATTTAATTTTATGTGCGCAAGTTTATACGATGCCCGTGAAATATTTAATTTAAGTATTCGTATGAACGAAAAAATACTTAAGTTAAAATCGTGGTACCGCTCTTCTCATTCAGTTGCTTGTGCATGGCTGCCGTTATATACTCTAATTATGTAAGGGATCGTTAATAGAAAGATGTACCCCTTTTATGTGAGGGAGGTCCTGCTATTTTTTTCTGCAGTCTTCTGCAAAAGGAATGTTATATCTAAAGACCAGATTTTTGTAAGGATTATATTGGGCAGAAGCAATACGCAATTAATAATACTTCCTAAGAAAACCATGAACAGATATAGATATATCTTCAGGGAGATGGTCACCAACCTCCTCTGAGGAGAGGCATCTGAAGAAGAAAGTAAATAAAGCATTAAAATATCTAGAGCAACTTTCAGTTTACTCGGTTATCCATGTTTAAGAACGTCAACGCTTTGTTTATTGTTATTTTTTATCTTATTATAATTTGGTTGAAAAAATCTCAAAAATCGTACTTGCGGCCTCCTAGACCTGGTTAAATAGATATTATAAATGAGATTGGTTGGCGAATATTCCTTTGAATATATCCTGAGGGGTGAAAACCGCTGGATTTCATTCGTTTCATAGCACCGATCAACTTTCATATGTAGGTTTTGGTATGCGTTGTTTCTTAACTGAATACCGAAAGCTTCAAAATCAAATAAAACATCAGTTTATGAGTTTGTTTAGTGTTGTATTATAAAATAAATTATTGAATTTTTGGTTCAAAAGCATTATGCATAAAAGCTCGGGCGGCCCGAGCGTGACGCTAGTAAGCGGGATCAAATCTCGGAATTACGCCAGAGCGAGCTGGCCGCACTAAATTATCTTTATCAAAAACAATTTTCATTCCACGAAAAAACCCAGAAATTACACAACAATAAAAACCGGTGTAACTCACGAAGGAGTGTTCCTCGCGCCACGCTCCGATGGTATCTCCGGCGGCGCAGATAAGCGGCATGCACAAAACGCCGCGCGGCCGACACGCACGCGGGGCGGGGGGCACGAAATATTACCCCCGGGCGCGGAATGCCACTCGATGCGGCCCTGCGCCCTCCAGATAAGGCTTTAAGTGGAAAAAGTAGCGACGGGATAATGCACTTCATAGAAACTTAAAACTTATTGCTCCGACGGTGCTCAGATTTCTCGGGGCAGGGGCGAATCGGACGTGAATTTAAAAAAAAAAAAAAAATCACCATCATCAATGATTTTCGCACATTATTGTTGCTCTCGAAAACTAGAATATTTTAAAAACAACATACATTTTTCACTATTTCACTTTCTTTTTTCAAGAGATTCTATGAATCATTTTCAATGTGTGAAAAAATATGCCTAATCAAATAAAGGTAATTAAAACGCACTTGATTGACGTTTAATACACAAAATAGACATATAATATCAATTACGTATCGTTAAATAATTTTTTTGTGATGAATGCATTTTAAATACTGTGAAATATATTTAACATATTTATAAGATTTTATTGCTTAGATTTTAATTCTGTTAGGTTTAATAAGGTACTTACATATTTACTAAGCATATTAAAAATATATTTATCCTTTATTACGTAGTGGTTCTCCGAGCTTATGTCTCTAATCAAGTTTCTTTGGAATTAATGTTATCTTCGCTACCAATCCGACCCTTGCCAACATAGGAAATCCCCGGCTTCCAAGAAGCGAGAGGTGTCAGGTGTCAGACTTCCTTCATCAGCGCGTAACAGGAGTAGAGCAGAGCGGCAGGATGTTCGTTTAATCTATAAGACGACCATTGATCTTAAAGACGCTGGCTCTGTAACGTAAACAAACACAAGCCAGGACCCTGCAATATCTTACATCTATACACTACCCTAGTAGCTCTATATTGCTTAGAGATTACGACCTGAATATAAATTTAATATATTTGGTGTTATTTATTATACGAAATATTTATTCAAAGACAATCTCTTTTTCTGTGCTATTGTTTCCTGCCTAAGTAAACAAAGCAAATGAGAACGTAATTAGCTTGCCGGTTGTATCGTGACGTGTATTTATCAGCTATATATCGCTGATAAGGTATATGACTACGTATGTACATAAGAAACCTTTTAAAAATTACAAACTGTAAAAAATACACTCATCGTGAGTTCGATGCCAATGAACGCAAAAATATATTTATAGCAACAATATAAAAAATTCTAACGACGTATCCGTTATAAGGAAAGATTTATTTGGGCAGTAGAACTGATAATAAATACGGCGTATGTCGCATAAAACTGCGGCCTGGGCTGTAAAAAAAATAATAAAACAACCCGCCACCCGTCTTGGAGGACGTGGCCCGCCGCAGCGGTGCGTACGGGAAAACATCGCCTCTTGGCAACCGTGGACGTCATCGGCTAAGGGTTGAAACACTCGCAGTGGGGGTGGAAGTATTTGAATTCGCTTAACCAAATAACCGAACCCTCAGTAGTCAACGCTATGCGCTGTATTCAGACCTGAAGACTAACAATGGGGATGGAGATATTCGAGATCGGGTGACCGACTCATTGAGCTACAAATCCTAAATATTTAATATGCATTTGGGTGACCGTAGGCTCAAACTTAAAATATTTACGATAAGACTAGAATTTTTTTTATTGTTTTTAATCAAATGATAGCAAATAACATGCGAAAAAAAATAATAAAAATAACCGCACGCTTCCCATTCGACGCACCATACGCTCTTGAGCATGGCCCGACTGTGTGCACTGCACTCGAGTGGCGAGTGGGAGCGCTGGGAAACAGCGACCGACAGTCAAAATAACTTCCGGTGAGTCGACGGTTGTGGATACTACCATGCGAGGGGGTGGGAAGGGGTGAAGGACCACTGAGCAAACAGTATGTGTATTTTGAACCATATTTTTTCATAACCATATATACAACAAAGCAGACTTGAAAAATAACAGATGAGCAATTCATTGTAATTTGAGAATATGTTATTTAAAATTGCAACCTAAAATTTTTTTTATTTATATTTTTTTATGTCTAAAGCGAAAAAGTAACATTTAATTCTATTTTTTTTATTGGTTGAATATTTAAAAATATTTAAATACATTTTCTTTGAGATTTAAGTTTTTTATATAGTCCGTACCATTAACTCACAATGTTAGAGTCCCCGTAAAGTGATATTTTTTCTTATTGTTTACGGTTAAAAAATGCTTTTATTGTATGCTGAAGATTTGAAAAAACACACACAATTTTTACTTGGCGCTTTATACCATTAACATACTATTGTAGTTAGTATGGTAATAAAATAAGTTCGTAGATTTAAAGTCTTTTAAAAATGTTTTTAAATAATCATCAATAAATTTTAAAACTACTGCTTTATCCTTAAAGTCCTTAAGGACGTTCAAGTGCTGCGCTCTTCACTGCCAATGTGTAGTCATTGAATGGATCTCCATCCTTTTCCCATGGTTCCACGGTTAATCTTGTATCTGGTAATGCAAGTCAAATATGTACCGGGACCATGTCGTGAATACCACTTGCGGGCCTGGCATGCCCGGTCGCAGTACAGCTTTGCACCATGCAATGCATTACTTATCCAACTGCATTAACTTCACCAAAAATGTTTGATTAAGATATACTTGTTTTAAAATTTAAACTAAATATTTAATTTCTACTTATTAAAAGCGAATCTTTTATTATACTATACGCATGACTAGGGTTTCGTATATTATTGTTTAATGACGACACGGTCCCATTTTATCACGTTTTTTTTTTATATTTTGCTCTTCAAAAAATATCTAGAGTAAAGGTTGTAACGTTATTATAAAACCATTATTTATAAAATGACTTTGAACCGCGGTTTGTGATTAATGCTTAATTTGTAAAATATATATTAAAACAACTTGACAATCTGTCAAATCGTTATAAAGGCTGTTCGGCTAAAAATTATCGTGTTTACATTTAAAGGGTTTTTTTTAGATAATATTCATTTACGTAATAGTGCTTATGAAACAAGTAAGGTGTATTTTTTTTCAACTTGCTAGAACACTTGAGTTTTAATATAAAAAAGCATCATAATTATTAAAGTTATTATACGATAGTTTTTATGTCGTTCGCAGGTTTGTTTGTTTATATTTGAGATCCAGTCTATAAAATACAACAAGGAAACTCTTCCATGTATAAAATATACAAAAGTTATTCTACGTCTTGCAGCTTTCAGATATTAAGTTACTTGCTAGACTTTAAAGTATCTTTCTGTGAAGATTGTTTCAGAGGAGGTAGAATATCAGTAATTGTGCATTTTAAAATACAGTTTGTGCAAAACTTCAACATTATCGCAAAATAACCTATTTAAAACCATTTTATATCAAGGCATGTTTTTATAATTGTAAATATTTCAAAGCATCACAGATAAAACGGACTAAATTATAAGCGACATATTCACGCAATATAATAAAAATCTTTGATTAATTATACAATATTTATCAAGTGCTATTTTATAGGTTTAATCAACCAATTAAAAAAATCTGCAAAGTCGATTTAGCGTCTATATTTATTTGACCAACTCAAAATGTTTATTTATACTAAACTTGCAATCTTTGATGTACATAGAAATAATAATTTAAAAGAAAATATGATTAGCAAAATTAAAATTATTGTATCATCAAGAATTCTTTAAAAATAAGGTTGTAATTGCTATTTTTAAATAGAGACAAACATTGTTTCTTATAATTGAAAAAAAAAACACTGATAAAACATGGATTTTAAGGTTTTGCAACATGATGTTTTAATTTAATAGTAATGAACAAAAATATAAACAAATTTTGTCCCTTGGTATAGCAGGTACGTAATGTAATGACTAGTATTCAATTTCGCAACGTACATCTTCCCTGTCTAATTAAATCACCCTCAGGTGGACCAGCCCTTGTGTAAGCACAGGTTTAGGTGGCATGACAACGCCGAGCACTACCCTCTGAATGACGGCAAGGGATGCTACGCAATTGAATTTAAAGCAAAAGAAATTATACCCTTAAACAACCTACTCTTGAATACATATTCGGAATTAAAAAGTACTAATGAAATAATAAGCTCTGTATACAATAAAAATACCAAAATCTACATTTAAAAATCAATATGCATTAATAGTTGCTATCCTTATTTATTTATATATTATTTTAAGCCTTGTTTTTTTTAAATATTTACAGTCACGTTTACCAGGAAATTTTAAATAAAAAAATATTCACAAATACGCTTGGCTATAAATACATTGCCATATTTTCAAGAAGCGGGAAGGGATTAAATAACATTGATTTTCAAATAACTTTTATGTATTACTTTAATATGATATAAAAAAAACAGATTTTTTGTATATTTTTATATTTTGTATATATATATATATATATTTATATATTGTGTACATCAGAAAGTTATATTTACATTGATATAAATTTCATGTAAAATTGAAAGCGCATAACGCATTTATCGGTTATTTTTAATAAGAGAGATTAAACTAGGAATCTCCCGATAAAGTGTTGAAGGGGTTTATATCAATAGTTCATGCTTAAAATCATACTATTTTTATTTCAATATATTTATAATACATATTCCTCCTTTGCACTTAACATTTCAGGACATGTGATGATATACGGCAGAAGCGTGCAGATCGTGTTTTACTTAATTGCATTCAGGAGCATCGGTTAAACTACCCCCTCCCTTAGTGCACGCACTACTGACTGGAATATCTCGTAGCCTAATCATCCCTTTGAGGTTTTAAATTATAATCTTAACATAGTACTGTGAAAGATTGTTTACAAAGCAAACATAAACCCACCCTGAGCCGTATTGCAAGTGATCATTAAAACAATGTATAGAAACAAAATAAATACATGTAATGCTTATTTTAAAAACACAACTAGTATTTTAAACTCAAATGCGAATTTAAAAGGTTTATTTTATTTTTAGGGGATAAACAAAATATGTGTGTTTCATATTACTGCTTAGTGATAAAAAAACGATGAAATTTAAAAATATCGTTTTTGGGTCATTATATTTATAATTAAATTTAAACTAAACGTATTGTTGTATTGATAGATGACACGAGCATAAACGTAGACAATTATATTTATTTTTTTATTTATTCGATATATAATCAAAAATGTGCCATCGATTGAACAAAAGAAATACAATTCGTCACTTTTTTACGTCACGACCATTTTTTTCCAAAGGCTACAAGAGACCGTGAAAGATAAAATAAATTGATTATAATGGTGATATCAGATAGTGCACATTTAATTTAAACTTCTGAGTACAGTATAAGAATATTCATGTATGCGGGTTACATGATATCATGCGGGTATAAGATTACGATGTAAATACGCGGGTGTAATTACAAAGGTTATCTTATTAGTTAATTAACGTGAGATGCAGGTGATTCGAATACAACTTAAGTATAACCCACGTTAGAGTGATATAAAACATAATTCTCCATACAAAACAAATATTATAAGTGAGAGAAAAAATCTAAAAGACTGCAAAATAAATTTCATAAATGTACCAGCCATTTTGCTAGATTTTTTTTATAATAAATACTATTTGTATTTATTCCTTTATCAATAGCTTTAAAAATTCGTAAAAATATATAACATTTCAGCGTTGAAATATTTCATAAAAAAATATCAAAAGGAAAGTAAGTCATTTGTCAAATATTCAAAGAAATTTTCGCGTAAACACTATATAAAGAGCGTGGCCTATTTTTTATATGAGTAAACAAATCAATCTTCAAATAAAAAATAAAAAAACGTACAGAAAATATTTTATTCACAATACCTAATATTAAATGATAAAATTGCTCGTTATATTTATACATTGTCATAAAAAGTTTTCGTTTTTTTTTTGTATTTATAAGGCATTCGGGACGAAATAAATACGGCATTTTAAATTAAAGGAATCTTGAGACGTCAAAAAAGAAACAAAGAACTGAGAGACGTTAAACCCAATAAGACATTTCATGAGATAACAGATGAAGAGATTCTCTTTTTTTTATTTGGTGTTATTTAATTTCAAGCATCACTCTCGAGCGCGGGGAGACATTTTGAAAAATTGTTGAAAGTTAATTTAAAATTTGAACGAAGTATTTTGTCATTGGATTCTCGGGATGAAAGTATTTTTTTTTCTGCGTTTAAATGAATTTAATTTTTTTTTCTTAGCACCGTCATTTACATAATTGCCTGTTAGATTAAAAAAAAACACATATTTTATATTTATATATTTTTCAGGATTTTTTTAACTATTGGGGCCTGGTGTTTCGATAATTAGGAGTGAACTGTTCAGGAAATTCATATTCAGCCATAAACGCTTTTTCTCTTATTTTTTCAATAGTATATAGTTAATTTATTTTTCATATAAATATTTTTTAGTTTTTACGAAACAATTTTGGCCTGGGAGCGTTAGAGTTCTCGCGAGCTGCATTCGACTCTATCGTCCCGTTCAATATCCGGAATGGATACAAACGCGGCCTGCGTGCCTGGCGGGGAGCCTGGAGTAATCAGAATTAATGCGAGCCGCGCGAGTCGACACCGGAGCTCGTATTTCATCAGCGGCCACTCCGCGGGTAGCACTCCTGAAAACTGCCAACTGGCTCGCTGAAATGAACACAATTTAACCATGAAATATACCTTAAACTGTTTAACACCATTTTCTTAAAAAATGCAGCTCCCACATAAAATGACGAGATGGGAACTCGAATTTACATCTCATGGTTATTGCATCATCAGTCATCTTGACCATCGTTTACATACTCAATTTATATTCATGACAAGTGAAATCTAAAAGTTTCTTTGTTCACCATAACTCTTATCTAATTAATCGTTACACATGCCTATGCTTAATAAACACTTGACGATTTTCAAACATCATTAAGTAGATTAAAATGTTAAATTGTGTTGGAAGGACATAATTATGTTTTGAAGTATATTTAAATTATCAATGAAGTTTGCAGTTGAATTTTTTCAAAAAACGTATTTATATTTTTAATAATCGATATTCATTAGACGTCCGTTTTTATGAAAAGAACTGTATTTATTTTAATATGTGTCTGAAAGTTAGCCACCTTTTAAAATTTAATAATCAAATTTAAAAAAAAAAACCCTAATATTTTTTAATTAATATGAATGTACGCTCAGTAGCCTAAAGTTGAGTGTATTTTCATTATAATTTCAACATCGAAATAAAAGCACCAAAGAAGGTCATACGCGCGTTCTCCTCTAATTGAACTAATAAAACTGTACAAACATCGCATAAAACTCTTACATAACTACCAACCCCGTATAGAGTAAGGCTTCTGTTCCACCCCCACTAGTTAAGAGAAAATCTAGTTACTGAAAACGTTGTATTTTTATTTCCGCCCAAAGAGGCCTCAGGAAATGGCTTTCCTTATATACTACCCTCGGTATCTCCACATGCGCTGAGATAGAACCTGAACCAACAACAGGGGCACTTTGCAGGATATTTAATTATTTGGGGTGGTTTTTGTGAAAGCCTTATTGCGTCCTCAGTACGCATTCATTACTGTTCTAGATTCCATGTATAACGTACTCCTATAAAATTTATTTCGTCGTATTTTATAATAACGTTTTATATTATTTTAATGGAATGATATTAAAAACTCAATACCGGCCGGTTTTTTTTATACGTTTGTGGTTCACACGTTGAAATAATAAAAATATTTTATTTAGTATTCAATATTCCTATCATTCAATTATTAATATACATGCTTATCCAGCGGCATTTAGTCAACTACGGATTAAAAAACCACTCAAGCACTTGCAGTGCTTTTATAAATTAAAGTAAACAGTTTAATTTTACACATTGTGGTAAAGGATCAATTGACTATGAGGCTTTACTAGAAATACACATTATATTATTAATACTATTTTCACGCTAAAGAAAGATTGCAAGAGCAGTCATTATAATCGTAAAAGAAATTAAGTTATAAAACAAACTCACTTATGTACACGTTGAAGCTGTAAAATGCAAATTAACTAAGGAAAGTCGCAAAGTAGAGTTTACAGCCCTGTTAAGACCCGAGAGCTCCATCGCAACATTTACTTCACGACACATGTCAGATAAAAACATTTTCCTTTGATGAAATAACTTGCATAATGTCAACTGCATCCGAAAAAGAAACAAACGTAAGACAAACGAGAGAAATAAAACTACCTTGCTGACTAGTAATAAACAAACTTCTATACCATAAATGGACATCAGGGACATGTTACTTGCTCCCAAATACAAGGAAAATCAAATATTGCATATGTAAAAAATCGGAAAAAATTACCTCAGATCAGTGCTTGATAATCTTTATTTATTTTTGGCTTCGTTTAAAACTAACAAAACTTACTTCTAATGTCATTAAAAAATATATCACTTTGCGTATAAAACTGTTTTGCCTTCGTCAGGTGCAAAGGCAGCGTAGTACAATTTAAAATTACTATTGATTTTACACAAATGCGCAATGTAAGTAATTTATTAGCAATTCAGCCGGTAATGGAGAATGAACGCAGAGAATTTATCTCTATATAAACATTAAAGGTGTCACATAAAACGTAAATTATCGTAAAATTAATAAGTCCCGGTCTTTAAATAAAGTTGCAATAGATTTATGATGCATACATGCATGTAAATGCTCTGCAGTTGCAGCGAACCTGTTGCAAGCATGAAGACTCAATTTACCGTATATAATATATAGTATATCTATAGAAATAAATTGATTGTATTTGAAACTTCCGCTTTCACAATTTTTTTCTTTGTATGGTCTGAAAACTCTGAGGAGGAACAGAGAAAGAAAAAAAGTTAGCACTTACGAGATGTGGTTTTGGAGACATGCGAGCGCGCTGGGGTCTTTTGGACTACTCGTAAAATAAAAAAAAAACATTCAAGCCTTGTTTCAAGTAAAGAAATAAATATTTCGGAATATTTTGTTTGATTTGTTATATAAATTAACTTAATTTTTGGAGAATTTCTATTCTCATGTATACAGCATATAATTTATAAATACTTTCAGAACAACAGTGCACCCATTTAGAAACATTCTCTACTTTGAACTTACAGTAATACCCCACTTTACGCGACCCCGTTATGCGCGGTTTCACTATAATGCGTAAATCAAAATTCACGTTAAAATGCCTCGCATTACGCGAATTTCTTATTTTAAGAATGTGTATGAACATAATGTAGTCATTGACTTCTCTTAACAATTAAAAACAGCGTTGAACGTATTTTACAAGAACGAAAAAGAAACGCTACCCAAAAGACAATAGATGTATTTTTCATTAAAAATAACATGTAATACTGAATAAAGTGTTTTTAGAATTAAAGTGATTGATTCAAATGATTCGTATTTTTTTGTATTAAGTATTGACGTTGTATGTATGTTTAACCGTAAACTCCGATATACGCGATATACGATAACGCGATTTTTTCCGGAACGTATCCCTCGCGTAAAGCGGGGTATTACTGTATACTCATTTTAAACATATATTTAGTATAACAAAAAAAAATAGTCTTTTTAAGTAGACACATGACAAAGAAAGCGATCTAAAGTAAAAAAATAATCGTTTGAAAATTGTTGCCAACTTCTAAGCTCTAAGCATTTTGGCGAGGTACCCGTAATTTTTTTGTAAAAAAAATATCAAAAAGTGAAGTTTATACGGTCAAAGTATCCCACTGTGCGCTCGGTAGCGGTCGCGTCAAAGTTTAATAGTTAACGTAGCAAGTTCCGCACAGTGTGTCGGCTGCTGGCACTTGAGCGGCCGTTAAAACCGCCGAGGCGGTCCGGTCCGCTGCAGAAGTTTGCCCTTCCGGTATAGCCAACAGCACCATTAGACTGCCAGGCGAGAGCGCTATCTTGCTAGCTAATAATGCTATCTTTTAATTTGTTTAGTATTGCATATTATACTGGCAAATACTAAACTTCAAATCTTAGACACGCTGCTAGAAAACGAAATACCCAGTAACAGATTACGTGTAATTTAGTATTCATTGGTGGTGCGTCTAGGTTTTATAGTAAAATGAAACAATTTACTTGAATTTAGGGTAGACATAGAAAATTTGTTGTTGTTCAAAGTTTAAATATAAAAACATAGTTTTTTTTACTTGATTTGGTCTCTTGGGTGTTGAGCGGCTTGAAGTTTTAAGTCCTTCGACGAGTCCCCTTGCTGGGACCGCTTTCAAGGATTTTGATTTGGAAATTTCTTACAAAATAATGTTTGACTAATTTAATGCGACGTTGTTTCACATTTAATGCGTAAAATTAACTAATTTTTTTAATAAATTATCCGTGATTTGTAATATATAAAAAGCGCTGTATTTTAGTATAAGAAAAATTCCATTTGAAAACCATGCCAATCTTAATCAAACGATCAAAATAAGACGTCAAAAGTTAATTTTGTATTTCATTGCAGAAAACATGATCATATATACACGTATTTTATTTGTTTTTCTGTCATTTCATATCTTGGCCGTCCCGGAAATCCTGAAGTTATTGGAATACTAAAAATATTCTGTTTACGATTTCAGAGATCGTAAAATATCCGCATTATCTCGAATCGATTGGCAAATAAGGAGCATAACGAAGCTGTCGCTCGGATATGAACACAAATTATGTTGTAAAAATTCAAGTTTACATAAAATTTAAGTTATATTTATTGTGACATAGCGGGATATTGGACGCTGGTTGGTGTGAAATTTGCAAAAACCGACAAAATAATAAATCATAATCGTTACATATTTAAAATATTTGTTTTTTTTATTTTATCGTGCTTATCGTGAAATGAAAAACAAAAACTCATTAATTTAATATAAAAAATATATAAAACGCACGCGCGCTTATTATATCAATGTTTGATATCTGACTTAGCAAAAATATTTATTTTAACGACACTGAGTGGTATATTCTAATAATATATATGTTCTTATGGATCCATGCACCAAAAGTGAAAAAGGCTACAATCCGACCTTAGATAAAAAAAATTAACTGCCTGTTATTCTATATGACTATCAAGAATATAAAAAATATTTTTTTGAATATTATTACGTTATTTATTTCCTGATTTTGTTATTTCCTTTCTATGGTGTCTTTAAATATTATTTTTTGTTTGGTGATGTATAATATGTTTATTTCTTTGCATCTACTCTCATTAGAGTGGACGCAAAAATGCATACTTCCTCTCAACGATAAAAAGATGATTTACTCCCTACAGTAAGAGACATTATTTTTATATATATATTTTATTTTATATATATATATATTTGTGTATTATCGTGTGCCCCACGACTCCACCCCCGGGCCGACGGGCTCCCCTCATGCGTCACTGTCACCAACAACTGACGGCCTGGCGAGATGGAAAACCACCCTGGCGCACCATAACTCACTTTGGAATCGCATCGAAAACATGACTTGTTCCTCTCGAGTTGATGCTGTTCCACTATCTCCATGTTGATTACCAACACATTTGCATACCGAACAAAATCGAATATTAAAATGATAACTAAAAATAATCTTTTCAGATTATTTTTCATCTCGTCTTTGTGACCTTCCAGCTTAAATCATAAATATGAAATAATCGTGAACAAATTAACACTCTTCTAACTGCTATAACTCTTTGTCACGCTATCACGCAATAAATATCCTGTTGATTAATTATGATTTGGTAAAATGCATCAAATCGCTTGCTTATTGCTTATTAAAAGCTACTAATATAATTGGGCACATTAGTTCACACATAGAAGATGATTTAAAGAAATCTCAGAAAAATATCATCGTGATTTGTGTGGAATTTGAACAGGCTTACATGACCGGTATACTGACCATTGTACTAACGAACCACTTCCATTAATCGAGAATTTTTAACAATCATACTCTACATATGAACCAATGTGCCCAATCAAACATCTTCTATGTGTGAACTAATGTGCCTAATCATATTAGTAATAATATAATAAACCCGTAATGGGTAATGAATACGCACTTGATTGACGTTCAATCCAAAAAATAAACATGCTTATTAAAAGCTGAAAAAATCTGAAACATATTTAAAATATTTCTGCTTCGTTGAAATAGCATCTTTGAAACGATTCTCCTTTTAACACATTTGCTCCCATGAAAAAATCCAAAACAGTTATACACGTTTCTGCTTTTAACAGCGACAATAAATTTTAACTTTGGCACGCAATAAACTTTCCTTGCAGTAAATGTGATGATTTTTTCTCGCAAATGCGGTTGCTCCTCGATTTTATGTAGTTTTGTAAATATATTTTTATTTGCCATTGTATGTTTCCGTCCGAGGATTCGTGTGAGCGCGTATATAGAACAATGAATTAAATTTTATTAGTCACTCGTAATACTTGGCCTAACAAATTCAGCCCATTTGTAACCCCCTTGTTTGGAATCTTATCGCGTGGCCTAGTAGTGATCCACCCCGTCTCCCACCCCCATCAGTCAGCTGGATTACCGCTGCCGGCAGCCAGCACCCTTATCTCCCGGCGCAGACTACCCTTGCCTCCCTGGGGGGTTGAGCAGCGGCGGCGCGTGGTTGGTTGTCATTCTCTTGTTTAAACGATAACAACAAAACTAACGACTTTTTTTTCCCTGTATCGTGCTTTTGTGTTTTACAAAACAAGATGATTATATCATTTTCTTTTATCATAAATTTATTTCATTCGTTATCTGCTGAAGGTTGAAGGTCTTCTCTAAATGGCGTAATTTTTTTTTTTTTTTTGTTAAAGACAAAATTTTATTTTTTAAACACTCCTTTACTCTCTTTTTTTTAAAACAAAACCAAGAGATAACATTATTGAAACATATACTTCATACATATTAATAAAACAAAGTCTAAAGACGCCCCTTTAAAAGCCGTAAGCGCTCACGATCTCGCTCATCAGTCCTGTAACGATCTGAAATATATCTTATTATATGTATTTTTATTATTAAAAAATATATAAATAATAATTATGTACGCTATACGCCACTGGAAACCCTCATAAGCTGATGTTTATGGTATGAACCCTTTGAATGAGATGCATGCGTTTGGATTGTGGATGGCAAAGAAGGGTTGAGATTATGCAGTTTTGAATAGAGGACTATCAAAAAAATGTACGTTTATATTTATCTATGGACTTTTTATCACAGCGCATAACTCATAATAAAAGATCTGGTGAATAAATAATTTAATATATATGAAAATATGGCTGGGGGATTAAACGAAACTAGTCGCATAGTTGATTAATAAAAATTAATTATTTTATTTACAGAATCGGTATAAAAAACGAATGAGTTTGTGATTCGTCGATTATTCATTTGAGTATCGTATTCTCATATGATTGGCATGCACTGGACCACGAGCCGGTTTGTTCGAGATATTCGTAGTGTTCTAGCCGCTCGGCTATTTTTTTTGTAATGTGGAGAAAATTATGACGTCATTTAGGCCCGATCGATATGGCAACCTGTGCGGCCGATTTTGGGGCACTGGGCCGCCGGGACTTGGTTAAGGCCGCCGTGACGTCACACCGCGTCACCTTATGCTCACATGGACATACACGGCGTTCCGAATATTAATATATAATATAAACATATATATGGACACTTAAGAAAGCTAAAATTCGAAAAATTGAAGCGGTTAAGATGTGACATTATAGGAGAATCCGTAAAACACCACGGGTTGTCCGCGTCACAAATGAGAGAACCAAAAATAATCGCTGTCAATAAAGTTGGTTCACAACTTCCAAATCAGCATTGACAACAAAGTAGTGAAGAAAGTGATTAAGTTTAAATACTTAGGCAGTACCTGGAGTTCTGAATAATAAATTAAATTGAAAATTGAGACAGCACGCAGTAAAATTAACAACTTGAGAAAAGTTTTATGTGCCAGAGACATAAAACATTGAAAACTCGCTGTATTATAGATTCACCAAATGCTATGTTGTTTCAGTTTTTATTTTTGAAGGTGAGGCCTGGACATTTAAGGCAGGTACAATGCAAAAAAATTAAGCGTTTGAAATCTAGCTTTATAGGAAAATCCTATAAATACCATGGGTTGACCGCGACACAAATGAGATAGTCGTAAACAGTTATAATATATAAAAAATTGATCTGTACTTGATCACTCATTAATTACTATTTGTTCTCTCTACGTAACGTAATGTATGTTTGCAGAATTAATATTTATTATACTAGGAATATTTTGGAGTATATTTATTTCTCTTCCTGCGATAAACATAAAGACTGAAATCTCTGAGTCACACCGCGTAAAGGGTGACGCGGAAATCTTTTATTATTCACGTGACTCACGGAAAATAGAAATTTCTATGAAACACGGAATGACTAAACATTTTTATTTGAGGTTTCCACTTTTGACTCACCCTGTGATAAAATAAAACTAACATACACATTTTCTGTCATAAAACGGAGATACCGATCATTTAAGATGGCTTTGCAGCGGGGAGGTCAGACATTGGACTTTTATTACAGAGATGCGAGATTGCCATGCGTCAGACCAATATAACTGTGTCAGTAGTGATATGGCTGATTTCAGGATTTTTCATATTTACATCTGCACGAATGAGTAAATTATTTATGAAATAAAGTTTTCAGTTTTTCATGTGCAACGATTTAGAAAAAATAAAAACTCAGAAAAAAAATAACATTGCATTGACATGTTTATCGATAGATAAAATATGTTTTTTTTAATTTTAAATAAAGTAATAAAATAAATATATATGAAGACTTGATAAAATAAATATTTTGCTAAATGTAAACCAAAGAATTTATTTAATATTAAAACATTTACATATAAAACAACTTTGTAGGACTTCTAAAACACAAAAAAATGGTGATTAGCGTCTTTCTCTTGTAATCTCTAAGCCATCAGGCTAAAATATTGGCCTTAATTTCAATTATTTCGGACTAACATTGGTTTTCAGGGTATTGCGGCCATTGTATTAATTAATATTTAGTCCATGAATGTTATGTCGTGTTTTTTGTGATCCATCTTTTTGGCTGTAGTCAGTTATTTTTTTAACTCAAAAATTACGGAAATTCTTGGTAATAATTCATGTCCGAAATTTTAAATATTTATTTGTGTTTCATTATTTAAACCAATAATTTTAAAAATATTAACAGGAGAGTCATTAAAAATAGATTCGGCTAGCCCTATTTTTTGTTCGAATTCTCTGAATGTTTGCCGCGGCACGCCCTTAGCTTCCCTAGCATTCCCCATAAGGCGCGATGGGATATTTTAAATTCTGCAATAAATACCATTGTCGTCCGTACGCGAATTTCAGACTCGCTATTTGTAAAATGACATTGGATATTCAAAATTGAAGCGCTGTACTAACTTTCACACACTGAAACACGAAATGGATATACTCTATTTTTTATAAAAATGTTTTAATAAACATGATGAAATACTGAATCTAAAAAAATAATCAATGTATATTGTGGACCTGCCATAAAGATAAAAATGATATACTATATTACAAATAAACATATTATCTAAATGTTATATTTTATGTTTAAAATAACACGTTTTAGCGGAGCAAACATTATCACTTCAATCAATTTCGGTAGAATTGAGATATCAAAATCTATACCCAAAAGTAAACTCCAATCGAAAATCTAAAAAAAAACAGCTGATTTAAAATATTTCGCGCAAAAACAAACGACAAACGCCAACGTCATATCATTTTCGGTCGTTTAAAAGCCTCTCGGAGCGGACCTCCCCGCGGGCTGGTCGCCCCGAACACGGAACCAGCCTCCGTCCGAACACGACTATGCTCTTTATGATTCGCTTTTACACTTCGTGATTTTTTCTGTCGCTTCCAAAATATATACTCCATGAAAGGGTTATTTTAATAGATTTATTTTTATATCAAACACACATTTGTATCTTTGGTTTTTTGCCGCATCGGTATTAAAGTTTCCGTCCCGGTACTGAAAGCGTAAATTAAAAATAAATATTTTGTTGTTACAACAACGCTGCATGTAAACTTTATATTGAACGTATATAATTTTTTTTTTAATATTGTAGTATGCTTTACGTGTGCTTAGTATGCCCACTACTTTAACTATTTCTTAAGGGTCTTGCTACCTAACCTTGCTTGGTGTCCATCCCCCGTCTTCAACAAAAAAGGACAGTTTTACCTGGCGAAATCGTGTCATTTAATTAATTTAATTGTCACTTTATTTTTATATGACGAAAGTTGATTTTTTTATAAAGTATTGAAAGAAACTATAAATTATATTTATCTATTTTTTATTATTTGATTAACGTCCATTTTCAGGGTAAAATAAAATCTTAATGATGTTGAAAAATTGGATAAAATGACGACTTTTCAAAACCAATGTGTGTTAAAGATTTTTTTTTTGTTTAATTTTTAAAATAATAAATCATACAGAGTTTATATTTAATCTTTTAATTCCAATTAAAAAAAAGACTTTTACATGATTAGGACTCTTAGAACAGGGACATGACGAATCTCAAAATTCCTACACTTTAATCGGAAAAACACATATTTATCATATTAAAAGTAAATTTACAAGAAATGAAAAAATATTCTCTTCGGAAGAAGAGATGTATCTAACTTTTTGCATTTAAATTTTTTTGATTGGTGCAGTCGATTTTCGCAAAACGGACCAGAAAATTACCAAAAATCTCGAGTATGGGACTTAGACCCTTAACTTTACGTATATCTATTTTATGGATTGGTCAATCAGATGCGTATTTATTACCCATTACGGATTTATTATATTATTACTAATATGATTAGGCACATTAGTTCATATATAGAAGATGATTAAAAGAAACTCTCAGAAAAATATCATCGTGATTTGTGTGGGATCCTTAACTTTACAACAGTAATCTCTATTAATCGAAGTGATAGCATGTTTCTATATTAATATTTTCAAAGTACATTGTAAACGATGCGCATATTTAATAGTAAGCTTAGCTTGCATGCGATTGCGACAGGCACCAGAAAGCCGAAGCGTACGAAGCCGTTCCATCTAAATCCCCGAAGCACGCGCTCCAAAACAATGAGTAATATTTCGCAGGCGCCATTTGCATCGGCCATCTTGGTCGCGCCGCCGTCTCTCTCCCGCGCCGCTATCTCCGTCTCACTCCGCGTAAACAATTCAAATTTAAGCTGTCAGGGAAAAGCAAGATAAATCTAGAAGCAACGTGAACTTGGGACCCGAGTCTGCCGGCAACTCTCCTTAACAAGAGGTTGTGTAGAATATAATAGATCAGGGGATTCACCGGACGCTGGGAATTGTCCCGCGATATCTGTCCCGACGAGTCACAAAATGTTTTGTCTGCAATGCCGTGAATTATGCAAACAATCTTAATTTATTTTGTGTTGACTTTACAAGCAGGAGACATCCGGGATTGTATATTTAAAGCTTCGTACACACGCTGCGATACAGCTGACAACCGAATTCCAATAGCGTCCTCTTTTGACTTTCTATTCTAAAGCTTTGATACTTCTTTTGATACAGTCAAACACAGAAATATCTATTAACGGCTTTGAATAACTACTCCACTCTGCAAGTAAAAAAGGCAGGTAATTATGGTGTCAAAAGTAGACAATCAAGCAACTCGAAGCAATCGTCTGCAGCGTTTTCAGCTAAAAACTATATTTTTGTTAGATTATCAATCTTTAAATTGAAAAATATATATATTCAAGTATCGTAAGCACTAAGAGTTTTTATAATATCCATTTCAATAGTGATTCATTTTTATCATATTTTAAGGGCACGGGGGATGAGAGGGTGACTTCTCGGGGGTTGGGGATGGTTTACTGACACGACCACTCCCGCTGCCTCGACCAGAGCCAGTGCGGGCATTAAAAGGTTATCCTTGTAACAGATGTGACAAGAGAATGAACTAATATAGAATCAATGTTAGGGTTAAAGTAATACAACCTTTCTTATAATATTTTGACATGTGCGGTCTTTACACACAGTGGGTTGCAGTGAGTTAAATATTAAAAAAACTAGTTTTATTACAACCTTATAATATAACAATCTGAAATCAAGTAAACCAAGTCAAAACACCAGAGACTTGAAAATTTTATTTTATTTGAATAAGTTTAATTTTTTTTTTGTTGAGTATATTTATAAATAGCTATATTTTCTTAAATACGCTACTTTGAATAATTACCACTTTAAAAGTTGTATTTTCAATCAACCCACCTGGAAAGCTCTTTTGTAAATAGATACGAAAAATCCATCACTGGTAGTGGATAGGAAAGACTAATTCATCCATCACTTTAAACTGTTGTCGACCCACTGCAAGATAAAGAGCTCTCGCTGTTATCTTCGCTCTCCAAGTTTCAGGGAGCTTTCTACTACGTTAAGTCACAGAAACCCTAGCATTCATACAATTTCCATAACTTCAGATGTCGGAACTTTGTCGGACTTAAAGCAGAGATAAAAATATTAAATGTATCTCAAATTTATTTAAAACAAGAAGTTTTATTAAATTGATAAAGCCTAAAACCTCCGCTTTTTCAAAGAAAGCTCAATTTAAATATCTCACGAGAATTCATAGTTTATTTAATAGAATTATCTTATTTAAGACTAAAATAATTTATCGGAATTGATGAGAGCAACACAGAATATAAATTTGGAGTGCCTTCTACCCAAAAAGTATGAATTCTAATTTGTGAACACCGTACTGAAAATACGTATTAGATTTTCAGAATAATCCGTTCAATAATGTAAATCTAATAGTTCGTGAATTTCATTCTGCTGCGGGCTTAAGGATTCTGTCGAAGCAGCTTAGTCAGTACTCGCTCACGAGATGTTAACTTAGTTATAATGCTGGGAAAAACGTGATAATTATTTTTTCACGATCACGGTATAATATATTATACTATCATCATTTTAGACCAGTGCTTCTTAAAGTGGTCCCTACGGACGCCAGGGGGTCCTTAGAAAATTAAAATCGATTTGGGGGTCCCTGAACAACGTCAGGGGGTCCGCGCAAGGTTAAATATAAAATTAAAAAAATTGTGACACATTTTTATTAATATGGAAGTTAAAATAAATAACATTTATTAAATATTTATAAAATAAAATAAAAATAAAATAAAATAAATAAACATTTATAAAATAAATAACATTTATATAAATAACATTAGCGATTTTTACGTCCTAAGTAAAATATAAATATAGACAGGTGCATAAAATACAAGTAATAACAGGCATCGCGGTAGTCAGGTAGGTTAATACATTAACGCAGTAGAGTCGATACTTGCAACAACTAGTCTATAATATGAATTTATGTAGTTTTTCACCCAAGGTGCGTAGTCAAGTTTTGACTATTAAAGGGGGTCCATGAGCAAGTTTTGACTATGAAAGGGGGTCCGTGAGCAAGTTTTGACCATGAAAGGGCGTCCATGGGCAAGTTTTGACTATGAAAGGGGGTCCGTGGGCAAGTTTTGACCATGAAAGGGCGTCCATGGGCAAGTTTTGACTATGAAAAGGGGTCCGTGAGCCAAAAGAGTTTGAGAGCCACTGTTTTAGACGTACAAAAAAAACGCTTATTTCTTCTTATTTATATAGTAGGGATGTCTGCCCGGAAGTAGTAAAACGAACTGCGCCGCATGTAATTCCTGCGCATGATGAGTTTCCGAAGTTTGTATGTTTATGTAATTAGATAAATATTCAAAAACTATGTGCATTACTGATTTCAATTTGAAATCATTACGTGAACATTTTTTTAATTAAAATCAGAAAATATGTCGTGAATGCGAGGCGTCTTTCCCAGCCCTATCGTGTCACTAGGCTCAGTATTAATTTTCCAAAAGCCCTCCGTCCCGGGGACTCGCAGCGCTCACGACTCGCGATCGTTCACTCCCGACTGGCGGATAAATCACCGGCGAATTTAAAACATGGCGGCCGGGCGATCCCATTCCGCTGATGGTGACATCGTGACGTCACGGCGCGTCACCAGCGGAGTCGTAACAGCACCACCTGCGGCCCCGAGCCCGGGGAAGATGCACCCGGCTCTGAATATTGTATCACAATAAACCTGCATCGAAGAAAAATGCGGATTTATTGAATACTCGTAAGCCACACGTTCCGACCTTTCATGCTGGGATAATCCCTGAAGACAAATATACATGAAGATGTTCCCAGTTCGGGAGCGAAACGCAGAAGAAACCAAAACCTCAAGCAGCCTAACACCCGAAAAACTGAATCAACTTATTGATTGAACGTTAACAATAATAATTTGTGATTTGTGTCTATTTTGTGGATTGAACGTCGATCAAGTGCGTTTTAATTACCTTTACAGGCTTATATTACTTACTAATATGATTAGGCATATTTTTCGCCGATTGAAAATGATTCAAAGACACTCAGAAAATGACAAAAAATGGAAAAAAACCGGCCATGTAAGCTTGGAGATGCGAAAAAATATGCCTAATCATATTAACTTAAAACCATAATAATGCATAAAATATTAAACGTGATTTATTTTATATAGTTATAATATCGGTATGGAAGTAATTTTTTTTTTTGCTGAAGTTTCTCGGTTAGGTGTTTTAGGGTCAGAGAGCCCCCTATTCGTGAAAACGGTCTAAAAGAAGTGACTCGGATAAATCAGCTGCGACTTAAGCTCGGAGGCAAGGCGAGTCCATTATGCTTATGATGGTTTCATGACGTTACAGTCGCGTCATCTGCGCCGGGTATGTCTCCGAAGGGTCGTAAGGCAGTGCGGCGAGGCGCCATCGGGGTCAGTGGGTCGAGCCTCCGCACGCCTGAAGGAAGAGGCTCACGCAAAACACCCCGTTTTTCAGCGTCTACGTGGCATTTTCAGCGACTGAACTAATGTACAAAAAATTATAATGCAACGTCATTTTAAAAGACAAATTTTTTTTTTTTCTAGAAATGTGATTCAAAACTTTTTTTTACAATATTTATTGAATAATATATGTATATCTATTACGGATTAGTCAATCAGGTGCGTATTTATTACCCATTACGGGTTTATTATATTATTACTAATATGATCAGGCACATTAGTTCATATATAGAAGATGACTTAAAGAAACTCTCAGAAAAATATCATCGTGATTTGTGTGGGATATGAACCCACATCTCCTGGTTTACATGATCCCACACAAATCACGATGATATTTTTCTGAGAGTTTCTTTAAGTCATCTTCTATATATGAACTAATGTGCCTAATCATATTAGTAATAGAATAATATATGCTTATAAATAATTATGAATGGAAGAGACGTAATATAACTCGAAAAGTGTTTTAAAGCTTATTTCTCTCAAGGTCTATCTATAATACTAATCGCCTAGCTATTTGGATATTCCTATTTATTTTCGATCTTAGAAATGAGATCTTTGCTTGGTGATGATTTTCGTTTTCATTTCTGTCACTCCTTCACCACTTTTAATTTAAATATATGTATAAAATAAGCTGCTAGTACACTACTATTTGGAGTAAATAACATCACTGTTATTTAAACGCCTTATTGTAACTAGAAAACAGACTTAACGAAAATTCAATGAAATATCTCATCAAATAAAGCATCTCATGATGACGCAGTGTATCGGGTCGAAACTAGTAATGCAAATAATTTTAAAAAACTCAATGTAAAGACAAAATACAAAGGTACTTTTATCATTATAATAATGGATCTTCGCGAATCAAATGCCTTGTCCCTCAACAAAATATTTTCATTTTATCATATTTAAAAATATGAAATAATTTTATTGTTATGGATACAAATAAATTCACTCTGCTATTTATACCACGACACGCTTTTGGGTATAACAAGAAAATTAAGAGGACTAAATATTTTTTTGTTGTGTTCGTGAATCTAAATCCTATTTGAATATTATTACTCCAAAATATAAATGTATCTGCTGCTACCTTTACAGGATCCAAAAGACAATTCGCCGAGCACAGTAAAAAAATTCATCAGCATCAGGCATCCGAAACCGCGGGTCATCTTCCTTATCTGGCAAAAACTACAGGAATCCTCAGCATCCGAGACATCGGCCCTCACCCTCGTCTCTTCGGACAGAACCCGAGACGCGAACCCGAACCGTTACAGGTTGCTGCAGAGGGAGGGTTTTTTGCCACTCCCGGTTCGCAACGGTAACAAGCTGATCTCTCCGGGATTTCCGGGAAGGCATCCGAACTTACCTGGGCATTCTTCAGTCAGATGCTGAATTCTTTTTTTGTCTGTTTGTCTCAAGAAAACTTATAAAAGCAGAATAAAAGTAAATACAAATAATACGTAATCAAAAATAAAAACTTTTCATTGTAGTCATTAGCAACGTGAAACGTGATTTGTAGGTTTTGGATAACATTATCATTTGGTTAACATTAGTCTCGAAGATGACTACAGTACCAAACCCAAACACCGGCAATGAATACATAAACTCATTCGTATTATATAATAAAATCGTTTAAATCAGCTATTGTATAGAATCACCGATTAAAGAATTCCTGAAAATTATTGGCTTCCTCTCCAATTCTGATTATTTATAAATAATATGATACAACGATAGACGTATTAAAATACGTAGCTCACTACGCAAATAAATTTTATTTTATTTTTATTATTTAAATACAATAGTTTCCTCCATGGCTTAGAACCATTATGTCTGCTCAGCAAAGGAAAAGTAAAACTAATTGCACCGCTTATGATTCCAGTACTTGTAAAAACATAACTAAAAATATTTATTTTTAAAAAATAATAAAGTAATTTGACACAGTTATTGCGTTGTTTGTGTCAAAACATCGTGATATTGCTTTGAATTATTGTGACGTAAATAGAGCATGCTGTCTGATTGTGCGCAAAAAGAACAGGTACATTATTTCCATCCAGGTACTGTAGAACAATGGGCCTTGGGGTCCTTTGAAATATGCAGATGGAAGCCTTTTGTGGTCCGCGGATTGGAATTTTATTGAGACGACGACATTGTTGTGATTGGAAGGAATTGTAAAAAATGGTCGGATTGTTCAGCCCCGAGGACGGGCCCATTCAATGCTGATGCTGAAGCCGGAGTCGGGATTCGAGGAAGTGACTCAGCACTCAATCATTAAAAAAAAAAACATCAAACGAAAATACAAAGTATTCACTTGTCAATTGAAATTTTGTATGTTCATAGAAAAAAGCAAATTGGTTGGGAAATATTCGCATAAATAAAACTGAAAAGCATTTTTAATATCTTTCCGATTTCTAAATGTATGAATATATATTTTTTAATAAATTATATCGAATGAAAAATATGCATAAACGTAACATAAACTTTTGGCTTAAAAATCGACCCTAAAATATTAGGTCGATTTATAAGACAAATTGTTAATAATTAGCACGCGTTTCAAAATATTTTATCAAATGCTGTAATGTATTTATAAAACTAATATTCTATCTTATTTTGTATTTATTTTAAAATAAAGTATTTAGACGAAAACTAATATTAAAAGAATATATAAAATAGTTGTTAGGGGTGTGCTAGCAATACGGTATGTCTCCTTCTCCGCAGGTTGTGAGGCTTACAACACGTGGCTTAGGTGGTAGTGTATATGGAGAAAATATAATTTATTTTTTGCATGTACAGCCTACACGCTACAGGGCGGTCTAACGAAGCAGTACAAACAAATACATCCGCAATAATCAATAAACAGATTAAATAGCGGAATAATACTCAACTCATAACAACAGGAAAGCTGAAACTTTATTGGAATGACTGCCATCTATTGGGGAATAGCGAAAGTTTGCGTCTACCGAGAAGTTGTCTGAGAATTCTCGCGGCGCTTGAAAATTCTTTCCAGATAATACTTCCGAAAACTACGAGGAATAAAAATTAAGCACCAGAAGTTCGCGGCCTCGGAAACAATAGACCATAAAGAAGTTATGAAAGCGAATTATTTATATTTTAAGTTCTCTTAGTCGAAAATAGATAAAAATTCGGAAGTACTTGGGTTTCGAAACGATTATTTGTTTTAAAATGAATACGTTTTGAATGGATTTAAAAAAGTTTTCTTTCCGTGTTCAATATGAATAAAAGTTAAATTTAATCCATACCAAGAAAAATTTTCTTACACCCATCTACAATGATAATGATATTATAATTTATTATGCAAATAGTTATTAATAACTCTCATTTTTTTGCACATGGCGGCCGAGTACTTGTACATGGCGGCCGAGTGTGTACAAAGGATCAGTAATGGAGTAGTGGACTTGGAATTATTGTGGAGAGATATGCTCTAAAAGTATCTTGCCGAGGTGGAGAAGGAGTTTCAGATCTAAACATCACAGCTTTTTAAGGAAATGATTATGTAATAATGCTTTTGGGCAGTCCCAGGGACCCTAAAAAAAAACAATAAATACTGGCTTTGAAAAAAAAATGATGAGTAAATAATATTTTATGATTTAGGGTAGTTACGTGATTTAGAAAAGATTCAATCTATGTGTGTATCTTGATATCAAAGGAAACAATAAATAAATACACTTTTATTGATTGCTGTGCCAGAGGGTCTCATATCGACTCCGCCCCCGCGTCGCATCGTTCAAGAAAAAAATCTCCCAACAAAGAAACAGACGAGAAAACGAAAGATAAGACGCCGGCGGCCTGTAATTGGTCCGCCAGACGAAGCGACTAGCGACAAGTAAAACCAGCCTTCAGTCGTCAATCAGCTGATGTGACGTCACCAGACTTGCATGGCGTCCCCGGCACTACACGAAGCCGGGTTTTTATCGATTATTTTCAATCACATGTCTTTATCTATAGCCCTCTACACACGCTGCGACACAGCTGACAATTGGTAACCCGCCAATGGCGTTGTTTACTTGTGCATCTTCTAGTCCATTTCCGTTCACTGCTGTTGCACATGCATTGATACTACTTGCTACTGAATCTCAATTAGCCAATAGCGTTTCTTTATTAAGGGTGTTTTTTTATGCATAAATCTATTTAGCCTTATTATCAGTTGTTACGCTGATGAGTTGAACAGTATAATGCTTTGAATATGTTTTAACGGTACAATGTTTCAAATACCAAATATTCCAATAAAACCTCAAGTTCATACCAAAATTATTCAAATTATTTATTCGTATCAGTATTTTTTAGAAACCTTCAATGTCTTTGTTTTCATTCATAGTTATATTTTTTACCAGCTAGATATATTATTGTTAACAGCACAATTTGATCTATCACTTGGAGGACCGCGTATGAAAGATAAGCTATATTTATGAAACTCAACATTAATTAACGAATACTCTCGAGTGCTGAAGCTGTCTAAATCACGTCGCAACATAACCGACAACCGAACTGTATCTATCCAAAAGCGTCATTTTTTGAGTGAGTATAAATAAAATTCCTTGCATACGTTGCGACACAACTGAAAAAAAAACATCGCATATGATGTCGTCATTGACTTGTTACCTATATATTATTGATTTTTGTGAAGACCGTCTCACAGGAAGTACGATTTTGCCTATACAGGTTTTGATAATGATTAAGAACATTTTTTAAAATATTAAAAATAAAGAAACTCTCAGAAAAATATCATCGTGATTTGTGTGGGATTTAATTGGCATAATATGTACGTTGTTTCACTTTTTCAATTCTTGCTAAGTACCAGTGATTCGTTGGTATAATTGGTAATGCACCGGGCATGTAAGCTTCAAATACCACAATCAATTTTCAATATTTGAAAAAATGTAGTTAATCATTATCAATCAATAAGACTTGTTACCGTTTGGTTTCCAATTGCAGCGCGTGAAGGCAGCTCAAGATTCGTTTTCGATAGTGTTCCACCGTGTGTACGCAGCTTAAGAGGAAGCTATTTTCTTATTATAATTCGGTTATCTAATGCATTGCAGCGTGTGTAGGCTGCTTTACAGAATACACGGCAGACGTCACTCGTCACAGGTCCCCGTCGTGACGTCACGAGCACGTCATCTGCGTCGCGACAGCCAATTATTGTCGCGGAGATGTCGTCATCCGATACCAGGCTGAAATGTGATCCGTCGACGGATGGACGGACGCCCTAATTAGACCCGCACTTTGTTACGTACAGTGTTTTTTTTTTCCAGCCATCTCGTATGTTGAGACCTTCTGAGAATATTGCCATTAAACAGAGAGTGGGCCGAGGAAATACGTTCATTTGCACAGTGCAAAACGCAACTATGATTTTATAAAATACTCAGAAGTACTGATTAACACGTTGTTAATGATGTATATGTTGAAAGTTTAATCCCTGAAGCGTTGAAAAGCCAAATCATAAAATTTTCAGCTAGGCTTTTATGCTAATATCACAAGCAGAAAATATTCCAACCCAAAAGCGCGGATGATCTAATGTAGTACATTTAGTTTGAACTCAAATAAGTAGCCATTTAGATGTAAGATATTTATCGATCGAATCAGATCAGTAATGAAGTTTTGTGTTATGGATCGATTCTCAAAATATAATCTTCAATATATCAAATATAATCTATAATATATTTAAAATAATCAAAAGTACTTAGTGGAACGTACTACGTTAGTAAACATAAATCAATTGCTTAATGAATACTTATTGTATCTATTTGAATTAAAGCCGACTACACACGTAGCGATTTAATAGCGTCCTATTTATCGTTATCTTCTACGACAAATACATATTATTTTTTTAAAATAAAATGACTATTGGCTAATTACGAATTTGAAAAATCAAAGAGCACAATAATAATTTTAAAAAATAGCTTGTATATCTATAGCTACAAGGAAATCGGTTTTACTTCATCCGCAACTTTACTTCTATCTGCGAATACATTGAAAGCTTTGTTGTTTCAGCAGATCGCCGACATCAAAAGCAGTTATTTTTTTTACAAAAACCGGTACATTAATCAGAGCTTTCCGACTCGCCTCATCAAACAGAAAGTAGATGGGCCAGAGAGTGGATGGACCAAACAGCAGGGGGGGAAGAAATTGTGAATAACTCCCGAATCACATGTCCGACGTGCTTCGGGAGAATAAAAACTAATAGCGACACTTAATGTAGCAATTCATGACAGTCTCCCCATCACAGTGCTGCCATGTGTAGTCTTTATTGTTCGTCTGAATGAATGCTTTAAATTGTTGTTTTATTTGCACGCTGTGGAAATAATGTAATCTGAAATTTGACCTAGCAACTGGGAGCCCCGGATTTTATATACGCGGTGTTTCAAATGTCATCGCACTACCTAACGAGGGGTGATGGTATTTACAGGATAACATTTTTAAATATTGAGAAAGCTTTTTAAAAAAAAGTTTTGATAAAAAATATTACAGTCAAAAATTTTTCCACAAAACTAGTAGTAACACATATTTTTTAAAGATACAATGTCAATATATTCGAAGTTATGATAATATTTTTAACATTATCATAACCTCGAATACAAACAAAAAAAAAACACACTGTTCATATATACAGCATAAATAACACTGAACAAAAGAGAGATACCCTTAAATCTGTAAAATGTGTTAAAATTCCAAATTCCCCAGCCATTACGGGAATGTGGAATAAATAATAATATTACAATAATAGGATTGGGGCGCATCGTTATCTTTTACTGCCCCGTTATACCCTGAAAATGACCCCATGAATGAATAGCATTTTTATCAGCACACCTGCCGAAATTCTCGATAAGCTCTAATGAAAGTAGAAGCACGAACCCTCGCCCAGACCTATTTTTACCCATATACAGGGTGATTCAGACCTACTTACTAATCGATAATTATATTAAAATATCTTAATGAGGATTTATTTTGCATGCAAAATTTATAAATTGTTTATCTATACGAATTTATCAAAATATTTTTTTATCAACAATTATAAAAAAGTGAAATGGATGTTTTTTTAAATTTATTTTTACTCTGAACCTTCCATTGCTTGTACATGGCTGCCATTATGTGTCCTGAGAGTATGTGTAGAATCGGTAATGGAGTAGTGGATATGAAATTATTATGGGAGTATGTGTTTTGGAAGTATCTTGGAATTGTGGAAGGGGGATGGGGGGGTTCCTGCGATTGTTTCTGAAGCCTGCTGCAGAAGGAATATCAAGTCTAAATTCCAGACCTTTGTAACTCCAGTACGTATAACTTTTTCATACTAGAAGAACCCGTAGGCTTACTACACTATTTACCATAAAAAAAATCATGGACATACAAAAATGTTCAGTGAGAAGATCACCAATACAGGAAGAAGTAAACCCTGTTTATATTCAAAAGTTAATCTAAGTCACGCCTCGAGATAATTATAAAAAACACGCTTTCAGGTAAACGAGTGTTTTCAGTGCAGGTTTTGATCTCGCGTGCCTGCGCCAGGCCTTCGTGCAGTGAATAACGTGCTGGGTTATTAATTAGTAACTTTTCGGTTCAAATCTTTCTGCGGTCAGATTCCGAAAAAGAAAAAGAAAAAAACACCGCAGCTTTGAAGCAGCTCTCAGTGAAGAACTGAAACTAACAGACAGTAAAGAAAATAACAAAAATTGAACTCACGCCAGCAAGTTTTGTGGAATTGCATTAAAAAGTTGTTTGCTTCTGCTGCTTAAATTAAATATATAATATTTTGAAACGAAGTCTTTATTTTTATTTAAGTTTGATTTTTGAACATGTTACTAATCTATTCTATTATGCCCACCCAAAAACTAGTAAAAACATTTGAACTTTTTTTAGTCTCATGATTGATTCAAACGTGACCTGTGATAAATTTTGACTAGTTATTCTACGTATAAATTGATTATTTATATAAACGCGATAAAATTATACCGACGACTGTTTGAAATATTTTATTCAACCGCCACTCAAACGCCAACTGCCAGAGTGCGCCATTTTTTTTTTTTTTTTTGAGTTTTAAATCAAATCGCGTTGTGTGGTCTATTTACGAAATCTGATAACCCTGCCCGACCCACTCGCCGAGTGCTCCAAACGAGGAGTCATTCACGCGAGAGGGATGGCACGCACGCCCTCCCGCTCGCACAATGCAGACAAATTGGTAACTAAATCACTACACTGGGCGTGTTCACAAATCACAATTGCTGGCATTGATAATTCGCAAACATAGAAGTGTCCCGAGCACATGCCGTTGAGCCGGCAGAAGTGAGCGTTTCATTGCGAAATTACAAATTTGATTTATACGCATCTGTATAAAAAAAAATGTGCCACTTTCGCTGGTCGTTTTTGAAAGCATAAAAAATTCAATATTTTTGACAGAGAGTACTTGGTGGAATTCTATTTGTATGAGTAAAATACTGGAGTGATTTTTCCGGTTTCGCCAACCTTTCACGATGCCAGCGTGAAAGGTTGGTGAAATCGGTCACAAATAAAAACGAACATGTGGAAAATTACTCAAGTATTTTACTCAAAAATAGCATACAAATCGCAAATACAGATACGTAAATAAACTACTTTTCATTACAAAAAAGGCAGTTTACATAACGATTTGAACTGATTAAAAACAACGCTGAATATGCAAATTTCACATTGTTATGTACAAAAAAATCACAGAAGGTTACTGACTGCAATTTTTATATTATTTTTTTAACAAATTAAATACTCAATAAAAATAAATGAGTTATAATAAAACTAAAAAATTCTTAGTCTACACATGTATATGCTGCTTATTCCCTTAACACAAGACATTTTATAAAATATGTATATTATATTACTGAAAACAAGTATATCAATAACACTTGATGTGTTCATCCTAAAATAGACGAATTAATGAATAATCAGCTTAACTTGTTACTTTTGATTCTTATGTGTTGAGTTAAGGAGTATCGAAACGTCAGAGTACCAAAAGCAAGAAGCAGCTCAACACTCTAACATCCAAATCGACTGACACATACGAACATATAATACATTACAATATATCAAGGAAAATACATAGTCATAGCACAAGTACTTATATTCACTTCATTTTTATTGCAAACAGCGCAAACCTTTGTTGGCATTAAATATATAATTGAAAACAACATTAATTTATCGTGAAATTTGCATTTGATTAAAAGCCCGGCGCGCAGCTCGACCGCGGGGAAAGAGGCACGTTTCACGTATGGATAATTTCAATAAAATAATTACCGGTTGATTGAAAGCTTAAATCATAATTTTCAATTTTACCATGGCCGCCGGACCGGTGGAAATTTAATGTCAACAAACAAACCGCGAGCGGGAGAACCAATCAAAATAAATTGGCGGCGGCGGACGCATGCGCGGCGATTATTCTCCAATCAGTTCAATTGTTTTCGACCGGCACTTGTTTCTGCGCCAGAGTCCAAGCTGCCTACACGCGCAGCGACACGACCGACGCTCAGACTGCAACTGGCCAATAGCGTACTCTTCCCCGACGTTTCCTCACACGCGGTCACGAATCACGAACAAAAAATAGACATTTTAGTGTTGCAAGTTTTGTGTCGGTTAACAAAAGTATTGCTAAAATAATTGTGTTGCCTATACACGCTGTGAAATTAATTTTTTTTCGATATTGGCTAGTCACCGTTTGGGTGTCCGTTGTGTCGCCGCGTGTGAAGGCAGCTTTAGCGCTCTCGGTCATCACTTACGATGACCGAGATAGTATTTGATTATTATATAAATAAAATTATATAAGTCGCTTTGTAAAGCGGCAGTACTTTTCTTCTACCGCCATGGGTATATGGCCTTGTAGATGAATTGCATAAATACGCACGAAAAGACTTTGCGAGTCGTAATAATACTGTTTGTTTTGCTGTGCAAAGTGATGACCGAGATACGAGTACTTATTCAAAGTGTTGGGTTATCCGGTACCGTGTAGCTTTTTTTAAAGTTCTCAACACTGAGACAGGAACCCCGGAACTTAAAACAAAAAACGCGGCATAACACCCATATACCCAGGATTTGTAATAAAAACGTCCGCCAAAACCTATGAACACGATTCACACATCATAAAAGAATAGATTCGGAATTGACATTTTTTCAATCCTTTATCTCGCTTTTAGTGTTTTTTTAAATTTTTTGACAACATTAATTAAAAGTAGTAATTTTTTTTTTAAATTGAATGCAGAATTTTTTAGATGCTTTGTACAAACGCAGAGAGCATTATCTGCATACAGCTGCACAAGCGATCATACCCGCAGTATAAATGCATTATATTACACAATAACTGCATGCATGTAACAGGACGCCATCCGTACGTGTTATTGTTAATTCCATAAGCCGCACAGAGTGGGCTTAGACTGAGTTATCTTATTTGCAGTGTGAAATCATATTTACCGCCAGCAGCTGCAGCAAGACCCGCGCGTACCAAATAAATAACGAACGGGCTTGTTTGTTAAAAGGGGTCTCTTATTGGATTTGCAAATTAAACTAAGTTTGCGCCGCCCTGTATAGGGACTAAGTTACACCAACACGCTGCTTTTTCTATAAAATTATTTTTTGAATGCTTTAAAATCAACTGCGCGAGTTACTGTACGTCGCGTTTACTTTTCATTCGTATTATATAATGGCATCCCTTGCTCGTGAAGCTAAGAAGCTGTAAATTTATTAAGCGTATTAAAACCTAGTTTTGAATTGGCAAAGCTTTCAAGTAACAACGTTTTCAGCTCATATCTTGTATAATACAGCTCGAGTTGGGCTTAACGAGAGCGCTTCCTAGGACTTGTGACCTGAATTATGTCTGCTTGCTTTGTGCAACACGCGAGGACACTCCGCCGTCTGGAAGCGAGCCAGGGCCCTGCATACATTGTATGAGAGTGAATGTGCACGCTTACAGTAACTGAGAAATTCACGACATATCATGGGGCAGACCATTAATCCAATTTGAATGGCTTTTCTGCGAACTTATTTCTCACGCCAAACGAGCAAAGAAACCCAAATTCGCTATCATTAATGGCGAGCCTTGCTTTTAAAGGCAAGATGAAAAAACATGAAAAAAAACCATGAGTTGATCACGTCACAAACGAGAATGAACAAACAAAATGCTCTAAGGAAGGTATCCTATTGTATCCATGGGAGTGCAGCCGAATAAGTAAGACAAACTTATGTTCAGTGAAATTATCATCAACCTCCTCTGAGGAGAGGCACTTGCACAAGAAGAGATTTGAACTAAAATAAATAGATGTGATCGCGAACAGCGTTTATACTCTGTTTTATGCTGATAAGCTGTATAAACAAAAGTAGATGTCGTTTAACTCTTTTGGGTCTGCTTTTATGAACGACTCTGAATAAGGCAATAAAATTATTCAAATAGCTGTTAAACTGTCTCTTAGCGTCTACCAAAGTTATTTGCTAAAGTGGGTCTCCAACAACTACAGTTTAATGTGACGTCATAACCTGTTCTTATATTATGATTTTATAGCTTATCAGGGCTGAAGCCTTTAAAATATTAATATAAATCACGGCATCACGGAAATCATTATACATGAAGACTTATTTAGCAAATTACTTTAAAAGAGAAAGTAGGTTTTATCATTTATTATTAGTCATTAACTTAACCAGGTTTATTTGGTTGATTGATTTTCAAAGAGCAGAGTACAACACCATTAAATAATGATTTTCGTTTACTCGGATTAACAAATGGTTCTGACTTGCGTAGTAACAATTGAAGCAAGATTTTACTAAAATTTACCTGTTCATCAAATTTTTTTCTCTTTTGTATTTATTATTTCTTGGCATGGAAAAAATATAACCATTAAAAAATATTAATTAAACATCAAATAAAAATCCGATGGTATATTTAAATTACACAGGGACCGACCCATAAGTAACAGAATGCAATAAAATTACATCCAGAAATTCATTAAAAAGTATGAAAAGTCATTAAGGTGGATAAAAAAGCCTAATTATTGCCGTGTCTCACCCGCGTTACCTGAGAACCTGAGTTATGTAGGTTCGAGTCCCGGGGCGTGTAAAACTTTCTGCATTTTAAGTGTGCTTAATCTATCTACCTGCCGAGACTCTAGGCTAATTACCGGCCCGTGAAAAAGGATATAACCTAGCTTATTAGCTGCATATAAGTAGAAACAATCTGTAGAGAATGCAACGTATAATTCAGTTTTTTTATTATTTACATATCTGCTGGGAACAAAAAAAAAGTGCTTAGTCATAACTCGAAGAGTTTTACAATAATTTCTTTAGTTTTATTGTTATGCCTCCTTATTATTTTTAATATAATTTATTAGATTTGGACTAAGTGGAATTTTACAGTCAAAAAGATTATGTTGCCTGACTGCGATAGACAAGTATGGTTTAGTAGAGTCCTTTCTTGTGAATTAGAACTACAACTGAAATTTTTTCTCGCCATTTAAGGGTAAATCAAATACTTAAAAATAAAAAAAACACCATAATAATATCAGATATAACTTTTATCTTATATTTGACACCGATATTACTGGTACGTAGTTTTGAACGTTTTGACGTTTCTTCAAGAAACAACTTCTTAACAACGGCTGCCAAAACTTACGAACATACCTACTATATTTATGTTTTTTAGCGAATATTTTTAAAGAGACTATATGCTAAACCAGAGCCAGTATTTAAAATTAATTTAAAAAATGGTTACAAGGAGTAGTTTTCCTGTTGATGGATATCTAAGAGTATTGCATGTCGATTGATATTTTATGGTTGGTTATGCACGGCTGTCCGGTTTCTCATAAAACATAACCCGAGCCATTCTCAATACTTCCAATAACAGGATTATAAATCTACAGATTATTTTCAAAAAGCTTGAAATAAAACCCGTTTACGTTTTCAGAGCATTATTTCTCCGCTGTTAATATATCAAAATAAAGACTTTCAGATACATCAGGGGCGCTCGGTGTAAAAACTACCCCAGTCCAAAAAATATTTAACATAAGATCTATAAGTATTATTGTGATTAAAATTTAACTTAGATTTATGTTTTATGGAATACTATTATTTATAATATATTTATAAACAAGAGGTACGCAAATTTTAAAATGGGCCATGATTGAAATTTATATCTAAAAAAAATAGTGTCAGAATAACCTTTTATGTTTGCGTTTAATAATTAATAAAACGATAAGCCATTTATATTAAAAATATCATATCAGAATAAAGTTTTGAGAAGGCATAAAATAAAAAAAGGTTTTTTAAGTGTATGCCTAGTTTTTATCAAAGTTTAAGGCGCATGAATTAATGAGCGAATAATATATCACGGATTGAACCCAATAAGGCAGTTGTCACAAATAATTTTTTTTTTATTATTTAGTGTGTAAATGCGTCACCAAAAATCACTTTTTTATATATTTGCGTGTATCACACCAACCAGAATAAATGAAAACATGTAAAGTCATAACACGTTTTAAATTCCTACGCTCAAAAATTTACATCACCTTTTATCCGGTCATGAAATAACATAAAAGTTTATTTTACTACTCCAAGCCGCTTTACAACCGATCGCCCATACGCGTATGGAGGCTCCACCGCCAGGTTGTATTTCACGGGGCCCGCGGGCGTAGCTCGGCCCCGCAAGCCTCCAGAGGTCCGTGATTACCCCTGATGGACGATAAAAGAGCGCGGGAGGTGTTATGTAATCCCCGCGGTACCTTCCCGGACAGCCCCCTAATTAGGGGATGATAATTATACCTGCGATAAGAAGGACGCACGCTTCGTGGGAAACGCGAGGGTTAATTTGGCCGAATCGTAAAGTTTTGATTGATTGGAGTTTGAAAGTATACTTCGCTTTTAATTGTGTGGCTTGCTCAATATAAGTTTTTTTTTTGAGAACGTTTACTTTTGAGTTTCTGTCTGGAGTATTATTTCTCACCATACTAATTAGGCATCATCGTTTGATCCCAAAAGAAGTATATATTTATATAATATTTTTAATATTAAATATTATTCTCGTTTGTGTGTTCTCTCAGGTTTACATCGAGCAAATAATTCGACCTAATGATGAATCTAGAATTAATATTTAAGCAATAACGTGAGGAAAAACAGGATATTATTGTGACATTTTAAATAAAATACTTTATCTAGTAGAGAGTAGAGGTCTAGGTCCCAAAATCGAGTTTTTTTGATTTGAAAAAAATCGACTGCACCAAAAAATTTAAATGCAAAAAGTTTGATAGATCTCTTCTTCCGAACAGAATATTTTTTTATTTCTTATAAATTTGCTATTAATATGATAAATATGTGTTTTTTCCGATTGAAGTGTAGGAATTTGGAGATTCGTCATGACCCTTTTCCAAGAGTCCTAAACATTTAAAAGTTTTTTTTTCAATTGAAATTAAAAGATTAAATATAAACCCTGTGCGATATATTATTTTAAAAATTAAAAAAAAAAAAATCTTTAACAAACTTTGGTTTTGAAAAGTCGTCATTTTATCCAATTTTTCAACATCTTCAAGATTTTATTTTACCCTAAAAATGGACGTTAATTAAATAATAAAAAATAGATAAATATTATTGATAGTTTTCTCAATACTCTGTAAAAAAATAGAAATAGAAAAATAAAGTGACAATTAAATTAATTAAATGACACGATTTCGCCAGGTAATTGACTGCCTCTTTAGTAATTAAAAGGCAATTAAAAGGCTGGAAGCAACTGCCTTAAACAGTTGTGTGTAAATATTCAAAATAAATAACATAGCAAAGTTATATATTTTTATTAATACTCAATAAAATATGTAATAATAGTTATAATTAATACATTTTAGAACAGCTTGCAATTATTGCTTGTTTAAAATCATCAACTCGGTTTTTGAAGGGCCTTTTTTATTTATAAATTACACGTAAGACACAATATGGCCAGAAATACACGGAACCCACGAGGCCTGCGTTACCGAACCGAAATCGATTGAACAAATGCAAGATGTGTCGGCCTCCATGATAATAAAAGTGAACCTCCGAATGGGCCGGAACGCCGCAAAGTTTGAATGGCCCCATAAAATGCACGCGACTGCCGCAATAATAGGCCGTACACTGGGGCTTCTTCTCGGTCACTTATAATTTGTAAATTTGTACCGTAAAATCCCATCGCAGACGGCAAGACTTATCGGATATTCATTTTAGATTGCTGGGAGCTCCTCCTGAGAAGAACGGTGCAAAAACCACGTACCTCACATAAACCATTAAAATAAGTAAATATATAAAAAAGCGCAAACGACACATGTAGTCGACATACATGTCTACACTTGTGTTTTTATTATAGATAATGATCAAGTACATTTTTTCAAATATTGAAAATTGGTTAAAGCAACTCTCAGAAAAATATCATCGTGGTTTGTGTGGGATTTGAGAATTTGCATTACCAACGAATCACTGTAAGTGAAACAGCGTACTTATTATGCCAATTGTGTGACTTGCAATACTAGACTTTTTATCTAAAGTACTGAGTGAAGCATTTAAATCCGATCTGGATATTATTATTTTTAAAGTCTTACACGCACTTGTTAAATATATTATTGATTTTTGTGAAGACGATCACGATTATATTTTTCTGAGAGTTTCTTTAATCAATTTTCAATATTTGAAAAAACGTACTTAATCATTATCAATCAATAAAACATGTATAGGCAAAATCGTACTTCCTGTGAGACGGTCTTCACAAAAATTAAGATTAGACATTTGTCATAATACCAACACGCATGCATTTGATGTCGGGTTTTATGCAAAAAAACAGCATTTGCTTGTCTGCTTTAACTTGAAAATAAATGCAGCTGAAACACCGTGTTTACGTGAGGAGGCCTACGGCGAACATGCACCACCATAACCTGTAAAAATTATTTTTCAATGCTTCAGAAGTAGCGATTCCGACACTGAAGACAAAGAGCCTTCCGGAAGACCAAAAACAATCGAGAACGCCGAAAATACATTTGATGAAAAATTTTAGTAATTGCTTGCGTGAAAGTACACCAAAATTATTTAAATTGATTTTATTGGCAGTGACGTGAATGCTTGTTCCCGCGAACCCTCCAAATTGCAGCAGATGTGTGAGCGCTCCGTGCGCCAGAAATTAATTAAACATTTAGTTGGCCCCCGCCCCCTGCGCCCCCCGGCCCCCCTCGGCCCCCCTCGGGCCCCCCCCCCCGGCCCTTTAAGCTTTCATATTCCAATTGCGTTGCCAATCCTCGGCAGGGGGCCGGAATTTGAATTTTAAATTCCGAATTTCGAATCCGGATGTTATCGCGGCGCGATGGGCGCTCGGTTCGATTTTAAAATTTTAACCGGATGCGGCGCGCGACGCGGATCACAATTTTTCATGAATCTAAGATGTAGAGCCTGGTTATTGAAATTTTAATTTGGGTTTTGAAATTCACGCACGAAACCGTTTTATGATTTTTATTTGCTGCTAGCGAAGCTGTTGCCGATTGGGCGTTCGTTATTTCTGCTTGAGAAAATAACGCTTGGAACTGTTTTAATTTTTCTCAGTAGTCTTCCAAATACAAGGACGTTTAAATTATAATATTATATTCAAAATAAAATATTTTAAATTTTCACATAAATCACCAACCGGCACTATTTAAATTAATATATTTGTAAAAATATTTGAAAATATATTCTTGTGTCTTCTTCATGAGGAGATAAATGAGCATCTCACTATCTTGGTTCTCACGACCTCGCAAATTCCGCATGGATATTAACTTATTCTTTCAAGTGCCTCAATTTCCTGGATAATCAGTATATAGGGTCATATTTTGATTCTTGCCCAATATATTAATTTCAAAAAACTTTAATTAGAATCATTACAGTTTTAGTTTTGTCAAAAGCGAATTATATTGAAATCCTGCTTATACATACATTTTTAAACAAATATAACTAAGTTTTTTTCTAATTAAAAAAAATATTATTTGTAGATAACAAATATAAAATATTCAACGTCAAACTCATTAAATCGATACGCCAACAATTATAACTTCAAAGTGTACAAAAATAATTTTAAAAAGCGTGAAATATTCAGTGCAAATGAAGTGCACCGAAATTCTTTGATGTCAGTGATTTATCTGGAGCTCCGGGGGTAAAAAAGCGGCCTGCACCCCCCGAGGCTGTCATGCCAGGCTGGGTAGCTGCCATGTCTGTAAAACTACCCTAAAAAACAGAACGCTTTAAGGGACGAACTCAATTTAATACGCATTTCAAATATACCAGTGATATAAAATTAGAATTTATCTAAAATAGAAGTATCAATATAAACCACAGTGTGATTATTTCTATATATTTTGTTTTAATGCTAACATTTTTTTTTTATAAACTTAATAAAAAATAGCTTCACGGATCGTTTTTTTCATTTGATAATTTCATTTAAGTAAACATATTATAAATAAGTAAACCAATTCGGATTTGGTGTATACGTTAGGGAATTGTGAAGTTTTTAAAAATGCTCATGTAAGTCGAAAAATCTTGTATATTTTTCTCATGAAAAGTTTTACAGGGTTTTTTTACTTCCTTTATAGATAGCTATTATTCGTACCCAATAGAAGTCCTCACAGGGTTATTGTCACTCGAAAGCTCTTTTGAAGGTTTTCAAAAAACTTCAGAACTGATCGTTTTAAGAGACTACTAACACTTGTTAGTCGTCCTCTACGCAGCACTAAATTTCAATGTATTTACACCTCTTTACTTTTGATGGAATACTTAACAATATTAAAAATTCGTTATTTGTGATTAAAAAAACTCAGTCTTGGTATAATATAAAAAAATAACCAATCTGCTATAATTTTTTTTTTTATTGGCAAAACGTAAGTTGAACATGTCATTGTTCTATAATATATATGTTGGTTATTCAAAACACATTTAATTTTAAACTCAATGTTTGAATTAATCAACCGAAATCATCTACTTTTGTGATAATCGATCGCGGCATTATAACCGCCCTGCCACACCTCACAAAACCGAATTACACCCCCTAATTAATGTAGCTTCGCCCAGTGAGAAATGGAGCTGTGGCAGCGCGATGCTCAGCTGCGAGAGTCATCAATTATTGAAGATGGGCCCTGATGGCCTCGGACCATACATCATAAGGAGTCGCGCCTTAGGGGAGCTCAGATGGGGTGGTTTCGGTCACTTATCCGAGGCTCCGAACGATTTGGGGTTGAATCATTCGATATAATCTGAAGTGCTTTTTTTAAAACTTATCGTGTTAATGGTCGCGGCGTAAAAACACAATTACGCTCGACCGATACGATGTCTCCGCTCTTAAGGCACTAAGGGGCAAGATGAATGGAGGGAACTTTGAGATTGTATAAATTTCCTGTTTTATATAGTGCTTGACCCTGTTTTACGGTCTCACACATTCTGTCTTTTAAAAATAGCTTTGATTTTAAGTATATACACAATAGTTTAAGGAATACACCTGTATTATACTTTTACAAGTAAATTACTGAATATCTATAAAAAATTTGTTCAAAAACTCGAAGACCTCATTTTTAGAAAGCAATCAATCTTTCTACTAAGATACGTGGTATAAAACAAAAAATCGAATTTTTAAGATGAATGTCAATAATTTTATCAAATATAATATGGAGTACTACAAATCAAATCAATCTGACGTTGATACTTTCATATTATTTATTTCGGTTTAATTTATTTAGAGAGCTTTTTTTATTTTCAAAATAATGTCCAAAACCTTTTTTTTTGTTACAGAGCTAGTTTTGTGTCTAGACGACTCATTTACACTATTACGAGGAATGTACATGAAAGGCCACGCTGACGCCATTTTTTATTATTATTTTCGGTTATCATCCTCTCGAAACGTATTCAAGCCCGATGCAGTTCAAACGGCATTCAATGCACTTCACATCCCAATCATATTGTTCTCTCCGGCGGCGCGTGCACTTCTGAATGCACCGGCGGAGTGCACCACCGCACACCAATCCGGCCCTTGTCACGACGGGAATAAAGGCGATATTGGCGTGCCCCACTGCACGTGCACTGCCCCCAGGGTCGACTGCATAAATTTGAAATACTATACTAGGATCAAAAATAACATTCGTTATTGTTATTGTTGCCAGACCGGGTATTTCTTTATGTAGGAACAAAGTTCATATTATGATAACATTTACAAAAGCGTAGAATATCGTGTTCAGTTAAAAATATATACTTGTATTCCAAGCAATCACTTGCCAGACCGTATCTATTTAATTTAAAGCTCAGCTGAAAATTGAATATGCCTGTAATGTACAGTGTGTTCAATATCAAGGCCAGCTTTATTGCTTGCCTGACAAATCAAACAAATTACTTATTATATAAAACACACCACGAAAATATTATTTATATAATATGTACGTTTGAATATATTTTAGAGCAAGCAATGCTTTATTGCATGTATGGTTGCACGAAATATGAGTCACAAAAACATTTCATAAGTTCCTTGTAATCCGCCGGTAAAATAGACCTCGTATATTTTTTCTTATATTCAGTGTTAATGAATGCTGAAAGATTATATAGACGAAACATTTAATACGTAAGCAGTACAACCTGTCATTAAAGAAACTGTTATGCTCAAAGATCTCCCTTGCAAATATGTCAGCTTCTGAGAAATATCTAACGATACGAATTTCTTATCATTTCATGGAAACGAATCATTATTAAATTGTATATTAGAAAATATATTGATAATTATTATTATTTGAATAGTCTTTGTCGTGAAACAACTTCGACGAGTGTAGCAATTACTTATTTAGATTTTATATTCAATATTTTTGACAGAAAGTACTCGGCGGAATATCGTTTTGATATTTATAAATCTAAATTATTTTTATTTGTGAATAGTATCGCCAACCTATCACGATAGCATTTTCAAATTTTCATACATAAAAAAATATTTTTATCTTATCATAATCAACTAAGATATAAAGGCGAATCTATGTTTATGTTACGCTGTTTTTTTGTGAATTCTCTACCGATGCTCAAATCTATTACACAACCTTTTATATAAATATATAAATGGACAGAATAGTTATATAAATATGTAAATGGCAGTATAATTATATAAATGACAATATAATTTTATAGGTTGTGTAATATTATCTTGAGAGTCTTGTACTCTCTATGCAGGAGCTACAAAACAAAACTGCTTCTTCATGGAAGCCGCTGCCTCCGACCACATAAAGCGCCATTGCGGGTAGGCCGCCATCTTGTACGGCAGGCCATTGTTCGCTATCCGCCATCTGGAGCTGACCCGGCCATTTCCACTTGCATTTATGCATGCTTCATAGAAGAGCATTGTGCAAGAGGCATCTGAAAAAACCCTTCCCCGACACCTTTACAAAGGTAAAATAAATGCAAACCATACTCATGGGATTTTTTTTGTTTTTGAACTTTGAACATGAATTGAGAAAATTTGAGATAACTATTCTGTTCAAGATTTTTTAAACGTCAATCGTCGCTCTTAATAAAAATAACTGTTGTTCAATGATAAATAATACATTTAAATAAATTTGCGACAGTGTCTAAAAAGAAAATCTCAATACCGATAAAAATACGAACTTTTTTTTATCATAACAATAAAACCAAAATAGCGATTGATTGTGTTGCAACGTGTGTAGGTTGCTTCAATGTTTTAAACATGAATTTAATAGGTCAAGATAGTCAATATTTGTCAGTGACGTTAAGTAAATTTTAAATCAGGGTATTTGAGAATTCATTGCATTGAAATATAATTTAAAAACAAAAAATGCGTAATAAATTGATATATTTAAAACGTTTTTCTTGCTCGTATGTAAACAAATGTGAATGTCCAAATAGCCAGTCGATTACGGGGTTTTTCAATATGAATGCTTTCGCGTTATCTCAACAAAGCATAGTATGAAACGTTGCATTTAAAACTATCACATAAAAGAATTGAAAGTGAATTATATAAATAAACAATCGAGTGCGATTAAAATCTCTCAATTGTTTATAATTACACTTTTCTACCATTTGCAATAACAAACATCGGATGCAGTTCTAAATGGAGTTATCTCAGTCACTGCATTCACGCTAATGCAATAAATGTTAGCTGCAGTTGCATTAAAACGAAATGACTTTTTAGTAGAATGCATTTCAATGCACCGTAAACGTAATCGCATCGTGACTCCTCCATTAGGTTTTCCTCGACGTAATTGTAGTAAACTTTCTTCGAATTAAGTTAACTTTGATGTCTTGTATTCTTTTATGTATCTTGAAACCTGATATTTATAATTAACTGTGGTACGAAATTAAATTGTTTTTCTGTAACTATCATTTAAACCGTCAATTGAGACAGAATGGATAGATTATGTTTCTACTCTGTCATAAACAATTCATATAATATCTAAGTACGTCATTTCTCTATCCGTAATTATTTTGCTCCTTGTATCTTCCGTCATATAAATGTGTCATTAATAACGATAATAACATATCACATGGCTGAATCATTTATGCGAGTGATACACACACATAACACGTATACATAAAAGTATAAATAAACAGAGTCATGTAAATAAGAAGCCTTTGTTTTTTTCCACTTGTCGTTTTTCTAGGAGGTGTTAAAAAAATCTGACTAAGTATATTTACACTTTTTATTCATTCATGCCGCAAATAATTGAACCAAGATAAGTACTTAAGAACTTGTGAAATAATCTATACAGAAAATATTAAAAAAAGGAGATTACAGTTATCTTAAGTTACTTCCTATGCTATGGTATAATATCTACTTTGTAAAATAAGTTTTGATGGGTCTTTGGGGGTCGTCATAATCTTAAGATTTTCATAAGTTAATAACGCCTACTTGTTAATATAGGAGACAGTTCGCTTACATCAAAGGAATATAGGAAAACATCAATTAAAATGGAACATGTTTCTTCATGGTTCCCTGGAGAATGTTCGCTTGCACTCTCCACTCGGCACGTACGTCTGCCAGCTCCCTCGAGGGTCTGGTTCCTTCTAATAACGCTTCACCTAATGGAGGCTTGTGCGTACGCAATGCGGATATTGGAATGCATCTTTCAATGGCTTATAGTCCTGGTTCAAATCTTAGCTTTTTCAATACGGGAAATCCAGGGTTGGACGAATAAAAAACTTGGGACCTAACAAGCCTAACACAGTCGCAATCACCTGTAACCGTTGCAACAACAACTTGTTTATTTGCCTTTACTGCTTGCGACCGCTTACGTTAATAGAAATCAAAACAAACATGCAAGTCATAATTTATCGTTTTTAAACTCTCAAACATACAATAAAAATATGATCTTAGGAAGGTGTATTAAGATTATAATAGTAAATCATCGACAAAGTTAAGTCAAGCTTACATCGTTTAGATGCTCTATACTTATTCCAAACAGGTAGGACACTCGAGTCTGTCCGTGTCGCGGCAGGTAGACCGTTATCTCAGGCTCTGCCTCAGCCACCCTCGCCAGCCACCCCCTCAGAGGGAAGTACTGTTAATTTTCCGTTCGAGCGCTAGCAGCCCCTAGCGAAATCAGTCAAATTGATGCCTCCCACTCCATTTCCTGAAATCCCCACACGAACAGGCTTCAGTCATATTTTTTGTTCCCTTCCCATTAAATATTAACGAAATTTATGATTATAGATTAACAGCAATCAGTTTCGGAAATTATTCGTTTAGCTTCTTTAAAAAATCATTTTATCTTTGCAATTTAATACGTATTATCTTTCTTACAAAATTTTTAATACTACCCAATGAACGTGAAACAAAAGGAAAATGATATATTCTGTATATTACTAGCAAAAGCGTTTATTTTCTTTGTAAGCACATATTTATAAATCAATTTAATATCCGTCACGTAATAATGTAAGTATGATACAATAGTAAAATAGTGAATCATTTATTTATACGTTTACGTATTTTTTAGTGAAATGTATTAAAGTTCTATATATATATTGACATTAATATTAACTCCATATACCTTCATTTATACTCGCAGAATTAGGCTTCCTCTCATTTTGTTTTTTGAGAATATATGTAATATAGGTAAAAAAAAAAAACAGTACTACATATAACACAGTCCCAACAAAACAGAAAAGCAACATTTCGTTCTTACGAAGTCAATAATTTTTTTTTAGTAACGGTAAGACATGTGACAAAATTATTCACTTTATTTACTGTCTTCAATAATTAAGAACATATCATAAATGCTAAACATTGTATTAAAGTAAAAAATATAATTATATCACTCATATTTTGTGTTTATTTATATATATATACCAGTGGAACTAATACTTAGGGTTAGGGGTTGATGTTTCAAGAAGTAATTCGTGTATAGAGTGGGAGTTACTCCCGCCGCCCCCCGAGTTAGAAGTTTGTGTCAGGGTGGGCTGATTTGTCATCCTGATATGACAGCTATTTCTATAATAGATTCCACTTATTAAGGGTGGAAATACCTCCTACGACTGATGATATCATACATCGCCGTTCCTAAATATATTTTCATCATTTCAAGCAACGCTATACGTTTTTATTATTACTTTATCAAACAACATATTTTATTTTCGTATTCTTTGATTTTAACCCCGCAACAACTTTTAAAAAACCAGTAAAGTATGATTAGCTACGTTAATTTTTGATGTAAAAGATATTTTATATAAATTATCTTCAGATAGAAAAATAAGACAATCTCTTTGAAGCATAATGATAATGATAACAAAGATAATTTATTTTCACGGAACATACATGTATATTATTAATTATAAATCCGTGTGAATCGATACGCTAAGCACCAGTACGCCGTGTTTTATTTGTAGTAGCTTCGAAAAACCCTTGTGACGTTTTTATGCTATTGTATAGAATATTATTACTCCTGACACCATACCCTTGTCTCCAGGGACGGTCCGCGCTGAGTGGCGGATAACAAAGACAATGTTTGTCCTCGGAAAGACAAATAGCATGAAATACATTAGCGACAGACCAAAAGACAACAGGACTAAGTTGCTTCTTAAATATTCTACCCGTGTCTTCTCTCTAATTAAACGGACAGATATAAATGTTTGCATTCGTTAACGCCGTAGTTGTTAAATGAATGGAAAATTAATACTTGAAATTTTACGCAGTAAAAATAAATAAATAACAATCAGCAAAGTGCTTTAAAGATTCCAAGAATGAAGCTTCGTGCTATCATTTCTAAATGAATATTTTATTATTTTATTGTATTACATATAACTTAGGGTTGACACTTGCATACAACAATGATTTTTTTGGCTCAATAAAAGCATCACGTCGGTAGCAAGAAATACGATTCCAGGTCGTAATAACCTGATAATTACTTATTTGAAAAGATTTACCATTTATATTAAATAAAAATTCAGATTTATTAAATAATAAATTGTAAATTTATTTGCAGAATTCAAACAAAGAGATTTAACTATACATTGTACAAAATAACTCTTTTGTGTGATTAATGCTTATAATTGCATTATCAATAAATAAAACAAATCTGCAGCAATCAATGTTTGAAAACTTTTCAGTTTCAATTAATAAATACAAGCTGTTTAAATGACTCTCTAGCGACGAGATTCTGCTAGTAATACTGGTTGATTAATCCACCCCGTGTGCCGACTGGGGGTGTCAACCAACCCTTCTTCTTTCGACTTAACTTGTCTGACTCACGAGAAATCTTACTTTACTGCTTGAGTGACTAAAGAAATTACAAAGTTATATAATGAAATATAACGCTGTTTCCAAAAAAAATATATATGAAAACTTTGATTGATTTTTTAAAGTTAATATTATTTTTTTGAGGATCAATAACATAATAAAGAAAAAATACTTAATTTGAAGTACTTTTTAAGTAATGCATAAATTCATAGGAGTAAAATATCAACGAGTCTTGAGTGTCGTCAATGTCATCAATTGTTAATTGGAATAAAATAAAATAAATAATACTGTTGTGTATTTAAAACTGAATCACTTAAGATTAAAACAATAAATTATTTCACAGTATTTCGTGGTTGTTGTTGGCGTACATATTATACAAAAAATTATACAAGTCATCAAAGCTTTAGCTTTTCGGTGCCGGTAATAAACCTTTTTTCAATAATGTACAAAACATCTATAACTTTTAGGAATTGTGTATTTTTGGGAGTTGCGTTTGTTGGTATAACTATTGGCGTTTTCTTTGGTAATGAAGGCATCTAAATAGATTTAGATCCCTGAAGATATTCTCAGTAACCGAAACGTTAAAATTTTCAGCAAAATACGCAGTACACCACCCAAGAACACGCCATTTCTATTAAATACGGCTGCCAAAGTCAACAAACACATAAAGACGTTTCTATAAAAGTATTTAGTTTTCAATCAGCAACAGTATTTCAGTGGAGCTGAAGGAAGGCTCAGCTCGAGGCAGATGGACTGAAACCACACCTAACCGCGGCCACGCTCGGGGCTTCCATCCCTCTCGGCCTCGCAAGAAGCCGACCAGGGAGGAGCGAGAGGCGCATACTTCCTTTATTAACCGGATGAAAAACGCTCGTGTCATGGACCTTTTAACAAATGGCTTCTCACAAATGATTTCCCCACAGGGATGGACTGGCGCCCCCGGACCAGGGCTGCACTCAGAAATTCTGTGCTCTCAGGGTAGATTAATTATACGTCCCCCTGAATTTTTCGAAAAAAATGTGCATACTTAGATAAACAAAAATGTAATTGAATATTTTTAGTTGTACTTAATTACCTAACACATTAAAAACGTATAAGTAAAAAATGCGGATTTATCGTCAGTCTAGACAGCTGTTGTGAGATTTTCTATATTATTACAGATACTTCAAATTCAAGTAGCAAACATGACATGACAGGGACCAAAACGTCAGCAGACTCAAAACAACCCAATGACGAAGAAAATCTATTAAAATATTTCACGGGTTATTAAAAAAAAATGTTTTCAAGCTTGGCATGCCCTGCCTGGTTATTGGCAGACGAATCGCAAAGGAAGTATCAAGCGAACGGTTTTTATTTTTCGTTAAAAAAGCTTTCTGAAAGCGGAAGCAATTAGCCGGTATTCTGTCTCCCTTCAAAGGAAACGCCGCTCGGTGATTGGCTGGCGGAGCTTTGTTATCAGAGTAATTGACAGTTCATTTGAATTTAGAAAAACCAATTCTCTATTCCATATATGAGTGCACATCCCCCCACCCTACCTCTCCTGCCGAACCTTCTTGGGGGTTGATGACATGGATCAGATTTGAATGTGTCATATCAAAGCTGACAACACTAAATGATGAATTATACGGGATACACGGATCTACCCTTAAAACTTTACGAAAGTATTATATATTTAATATAATTCTGACTAAAAATAATATTCCAACGTCTTTTACGACTTTATTCGTTTACTTATAAACCATGAATGTTCTATAAAAATAATTTCCGCTTTGTTTGTTTTTTTTATTTTTTTCAAAATATGAATATTTTTATTCAATATATGAATGAGATTATTTGGCCTATTGATAATAAATTAAACTAATAAATCAGATTATATTTGCTATTTTTAGAACCTAATAGTTTTTTTGTCTTAATTAAATAAGGATACGACTTAATAAATGAGCTAAAATCTTTGCTCAACCACAGCTACAGTTGTGATATCTTTCAAAGCTGTAGGTTGTAAAAGTTGAAATTAAAGTTAAATTGAGAGATTTTAAATTCAGGGTGGGGGTGAAGAGGCCTCGCCGGAGCTGAAAAGTTCCAAAAGGCTCAGTCGTGAGACTTTACGTTTAGATTTGTTTGTTTCAAATGTTGATTAAAGAAAATTATTTCTGTAATTATGGTTTGAAAAACACGACTTTCGTAGGCTAGAAATTATTTTATTTCTTTTTAGAAGATTCTCTCTCACTTTAAACGTAAATGAATATCTCATTTACGTTTAAAGTTACAAAAATATTGAAATGTCCAAAGGGAATCATTTAGTTTATCAGTATATTATTAATGGCCGTAGATTTTTTATAACTAAAGTTAAGTTTCTAAAAAAACTGCTTCTGTGTAAGATAATGTAAAAAAAAATAAAAATGTGATGATATTAAAATAGATGTTCAAACTTTTAAAATGTCCTGCAGGGATTTAAAGCAGTAATTTATATTTTAGCTGTTAAGCCTTTTAACTTCGCAAGAATATTTTTTTATGTAATCAAGCTATTTTTGTACATTTTACTTTAAAAGTTATTTATTTGTTACTCAAACACTAATAAACATAATGTGATACAACATGATACGTTGTTTGACTTTAGTTCAAATAATTGTACATAATTTCAGGTGAAGATATAAAAAAGGAAAACTTTAATATAAATATCGTTATCTATAATATTTTCACAATGACGCCCGCCGATGTACAACCACGATAAAAAATATATAAATGAAATAAGCTAAAAATACATATCGTAATATTTTCAAAATAATAATTCTTTCCAGAAAATCATATATACTCGTAAGCCTGTTGAAATAGCATCTAATGGGTGTAGTTTGGTTTGTCTTTGCCTATGTAATTGAAAAGTTGGTGAATAAATATAAATCTGATATTTTTGCGGTAGTACAAGTGAGGAGAAAGCTATGTGAAAGTGTCCCTGATATTTTTTCGTTGATAAAAGTGAGGAAAAAGCTATGTGAAAGTGACTCTGATATTTTTGCGTTGATAAAAGTGAGGAGAAAGCTATTTAAAAGACTATCTGATATTTTTGCGGTAGAACAAGTGAGGAGAAAACTATGTGAAAGTGTCCCTGATACTTTTGCGTTGGTAAAAGTGAGGAGAAAGCTATTTGAAAGTCTATCTGATATTTCTATGGTAGAAAAAGTGAAGAGAAAGCTATGTGAAAGTGTCCCTGATATATTTGCGTCGGTGAAAGTGAGGAGAAAGCTATTTGAAAGTCTATCTGATATTTCCACGGTAGAAAAAGTGAAGAGAAAGCTATGTGAAAGTGTCCCTGATATTTTTGCGTCGGTGAAAGTGAGGAGAAAGCTATTTGAAAGTCTATCTGATATTTTCATGGTAGAAAAAGTCAAGAGTAAGCTATGTGAAAGTGTCCCTGATATATTTTCGTTGATAAAAGTGAGGAGAAAGCTATGTGAAAGTGTCCCTGATATTTTTGCGTTGATAAAAGTGAAAAGAAAGCTATGTGATAGGATATCTGATATTCTTGCGATAGGACGATAATTGAATAGCGAAATATTAAGAAAATAATTATATCGTCATAATTTTTAAAATAATAATTCTTAAATCCAATGTATCAATCAGATGACGACTTCTGGAATACAGTTGACACAAACAAATTTGAATTCTTGAAATGAGCAGCATACAAAATTGAATCGTTTTTCGTTTCTGCGAATCATTGCTTTTATCAATGAACATTAAATCAAAGTACAGATCTTGACTTACAGATGAACATATTGATGATTTTAAAAATCAGCCAATAAATATATTAAAATTTAAATTAAATATTGTTGGTGCATTACAATCTTAATAAACCTAGCCTGGACCCTAACTGATATTTTTCGAATTCTTACCTGTTTGCAATTTTTTTTGCTATAGATGTACATTTTAAAGCTGATATTAAAAATAATAATTCGTTGCATTTTTGCCCCAATTTGACCCAATTACCAGAATTTGTATGCTTTTATTTACTACTTATTATTTATTTTACATTAAAATGTCAACAATAATATTTATATTTTATAATTATATTTTTGGACTTAAATATTATTTGTGCATTGTATGTATTATTGACTATGTCCAACTATAAATATACCTTGAAAAAATATATGGTGCCTGCCACCCGACCGGCATTCTAGAATGTGCTCTTGGGTGCAAAAAGGTTGGGAACCCTTGCCTTACGCTATCAAAAAAGTTAATAAAAAACTTTTACCGTATTATTTTTAACTCTAGTTGTAAATTCGAATGGTTATCAAAAATATAAATATTACATCCCAAAAAATACAACAGTCTGTAGAACAAACATCATTTCATAAAACATAAATTCACTTCACCTCCAGGGAATACCTCGGGGGACAACTCTGTGGACTGATTGGGCGTTTCGATAAGACAAATCGAATTTTCCGTCTACGATTCGGGCATATTACTTATCAACAATAAAAAGATTATATTTTCCTTGTCTAAATACTGAAAATCTACAAAAATAAACACAAAAACTTTATATAATATTTATATATAGGGTGTCCAAAGAGAGTATCGAGTATTTGATAGTTCAATAAAACAAAAACTACTAGTAATCAAGTTTTTTTTTACTGTTGACTATAAGTATACAAAATGGAAAATTATTTTAAAAAGATGATGTTATCCAAATGATGATAAGTTAAGGTGCTGGCACTCTTCTAATCTGGAACGAAGATTGCTGATAACACGCTGACACATAGCCCTCGATATTGCTGCCATTTCTGACCTGCTGTTTTGTTTCAATTTCGTTAGGTTCGTCGGATTATTCTCATAAACCCTACTTTTAAGGTATCCCCATACGAAATAGTCAAGAGGGCTAAGGTCGGAGCTTCTTGGAGGCCAGTTGATGTTACCTCTACGTGAAATGACCTTATTAGGGAATAATTCGTTAACAGCTTCAATTGATTAATTGGATATATGGTCTTGTTGGAACCACGTGAAACCTTGAAACTCCTGCAACTCTGGGCCTAAAAATTTACGCAGCATATCGCAATAACGGTCACTATTCACATTCACCCGCAACTCTTTTTGGACAACCTGTATAATATACAATATATACACTACAAAGTTTATTTATTAAGAGCGTATTCGGTGTAGTACAATTAAATTCAATATTATTCCTCCTGAAATTTCATTCGTTATACCTTCACATTATAATTCAGCACAGAATGCACGCCAGGCACGTGTCCCGCGTCGTGCCCAACCCCTCGCGACCAATTCTCCTCCAGTTTCAGTCGATTTATGGGGGTCGCGTTAACCCCATTTGCCTAATCGCGCTAATCTTTGCGATTCGTTTTTATACGGACAGGCATTCGCTCCATTGAGTGAATACCCGCTTGAGGACTCGATCGATAGCGTATGCTGATTATCGGCTTATAGTTATTGTACGAAAAAATTTTAAAAAATGTGTGTGTAAAAAATAAATAAACATTGAAAAAATATTTTTTTTTTTTTTAAATATTCTTCGGGAGAATTTTTTCGCAATAATTAAATACCCGTAAATATTAAAAATGCTTGATCTGACTTATGTGATGACCTTTGCAATTATAAATACTTAATAATAATATTTCAGTAAATAATAATTTATATTTATAAGATCAACCTCAAATGTATTATTTTATATTAATTCAATAAGTTTTCATTAGTTGCATGACATCAATAAAAAATATTAATATCAAATTAAAATTCCGATGATTGTTGAATATTAAAAAACGCATTTTAAACCCATACAAGCTATTTAAAAAAATATATGCTTACTGGGCTCCGTTAGATAAAATACTTGTCTAAAGACGTACAACGTGGATTTATCAGCCGTGAAACCCAGAAGTTACTTATAATTTTTATTTTTAGTTAACCGACCTTCTATTTACAATTTCTGTACTTATTATATTTAAAACATGTTTTCACTTCATGAGGTCATCGCCAGGTATAAACCCTATATTATTCCACTCGTGTACTGCCAAGGCTTTTTTCGTTCAACCCTCGCTTCTCTACCCCCTTAAACAGGGGGAAAACTACCCTCTTCTAAGAATGATGTCTACGTTTATTGCTAGGCCTTAAAATGTTTGAAGTGAATTCTTTATGAAAGTTCCGGAAGTGACTTGGCCATTTTTCAGACATTTTTATTTATTAAATATTTTAAAGTTAATAAAAGTTTGTTCTGCTATTTTTTATACATTAATTCATATTTATGGCTTTTCATAAAAGTGAAATGCAATTTAATTCAGTCCGTCGTGGGATTAAAACGTTTAATTACACATACAATATAAGAGCTTTCACTTTGATATAAATTAATATATTAAAATTATAATAATATAATATTAATAAATACTTTCAACATGGAATTACTAAAATAAATATATATTTAAAAAAAAACATTTAAAATTTAAATTTAAGTTTGAGTTTGAGTTTTTATGTAATTCAAAGGGTACTCCGAGATATTTTTTACAAAAATTCAGAAAGTAGGGCAAGTTTATACAATTTTACACAAAGCCTACCACCAAAGCCAAACCACCCTCTTTAAAGGGACGTCTTGAGATGTAATCGCCACGACACGAGTAGTTTCGTCGTTCCATCCCCTAAACAACTCGACACCATTCTGAACCATCCCACACCCCAGAGCCGCCACGAGGGGTTGCTTAAATTACCATTCTTCGCAATTTTCCACCCCCAAGTAGCTCAACTTCATTTCCCATCGGGTGGTATAAACTGTATATGGTTGATTTTAGTTTTGATTTTGGAAAACTCCGAACGCCGAATGTATGATTGATTGTTAAATGACTCATTAATTAACTATTTACTTTGTGTACAAAATTAACAATGGATCATTGAGCAATACTCTTACTTGGGTGTTGGTCAATGACTTTTATTTTAACAAACTAAAAAACTTAATAGTTTACTGCAGTACATGCTCTGTTATTTAGAATGTCAAAAACTAAACATAAATAAGGCATTAACGTAGGTTTATAATAATTATATTAACAAATTTAAACAGCTTTCATTTTGATTTATTATGAAGAATTAAAAAAATCTTTATGAAGATTTTTCTAAAAGATATTCTAGTACATTTTACTCAGTAATTCGTTTTAATTAAATAAATAATTCATCACACTTAAGCGTTACTCAGATTTAATTTCGAACTCATTTCAAATGAGAATATTTATAATAGTTATTTAAAATATCAAAGCAATACACTCACCCGTGGTATCCCTTTTCTATTATTATTGACAAAGTATATATTAACCCTTAACTGCATCTCACAACAGAACGGTCACAAACCGTAAAACCTTTTTTTAAAGCCCCATAAAACCTCATGATATCAACCATTTAATTTTTTAACCATTAATTTGTACCTGTCGAAGTAATTAAGTTGAACTTTTTTCCACTAACAGCACTAGAATAGACACAATCCATATTACAAGAAGCCATTTGCCAATTTTTGGCGGTTGAGTGAAAACGCGATTTATAAACTAGTGATACACATTATTGGAGATCTTTTTTCTACTTGAAAAAAATATTTGAACATTTCAAAGTAAGTTATTTTCATAATCCATTATTACTATTTAGTTTTTTTTTTGTATTTTATGAGATATGGTTATTTTTCTTTATGTAACAAATTGGTCACGTTATGTTTGTGTGGTACCTAATATATTATTTACAAAGCGTGACTGAATTACTACTTTTGACAATTTATACGTTCCATTGAAATTGTTTTATATTTTTATCGTATATTTTTCGAATGAATAAAAAAAATCAACGATTTTCCGAGAAGGAAATATTGGAAATCATGGAAAATTGGGATGATAGTGACTACAGTTTTGATGATGAAGAGGGTTCTATCATTCAAAGCTCTAAACCTTAACCAGAACCTGAACCAAAACCTGAACCAGCATTGAAATTTCATTCTAAAGAGATAAGTAACAACAGGATTTTATGGGCAAAAAAGAATATAAAATTTGATGAAGATTCGATGAATTTCAAAGGATTTCAAAGTTGGCAGATGAAATAATCAAAACGACGGCTCCATTGGATTTCTTCTAGTATTTTATCGATGAAGATCTCATTTCCTTTATATGCGAAAAAACTAATTTATATGGAACATTAACAAACAAAACGAATACTTATATCAGAAAATTCCTGGGAATTTTGCAATACATGGCGGTGGTACCATTGCCTTATACGAGATCATACTGGCGGCCTGATATCGGTGTAGAAAACATAATCTCGGCCATGTCTATTAACAAATTTGAATTAATAAAATCAACTATCCATTTCAATGATAATTTTGCTATTGTTGATAAAGATCATGATAAATACGACAAATTACACAAAATTAGACCTATAATCGAGACCTATAAATTTTCAAACATTCCCAAAGAACCAAATTTATTAGTTGACAAACAAATATGTGCCACCGCCCCTTCACATCAGGACTGATGAGTTCGCCCATTGGCCAATACATGAGATCAGACAGAGGTGCAAATATCCAAAGTGCACCGGTGTATCTCGTATTAAGTGCAGTTATGGTAGAGCAGAGAGCACCTCTGACAAATAAGAATAACTGCTTCATAAAATTCCACGAATAATTGTATCGTATTTTAAGTCATCCTTGCACTGTATGTCCTTATTTGCATTCTGAACAATTGACTACCACTTTATCTTAATTTTTTATTCCTAAATTTAATTTCATTTTTCTCTATTTTTATCGAGAGTACCCCTTTTAGGAGGTATTCAAATAAATCAATTAATGAATTATTTTTGTGAATTTGTAAGTAATTTTTGCCACTGATACAATAAAGATCTATTTAAGACCTACCACTCTTTTATTTCGTTTAAAAAAAATTCTTTCCTTAGTCAATTGCTACGTTGTATTTCTAAAAGGAATGTATATACCACTACATAATGTGACCAATATGTAGCACTCTGTTTTTTTCTTATAAAACATATGAAAAATAAACAAAATATTTTTTTAATTATTTTTCCCTGAAATAACACATCATTTCCAAACTCTACGATTTTTTTCACGGAAAAATAAAAAATCATGCAGTTAAGGGTTAATATCCAATAAATGACCTAATTACTTTAATTTAAAAAAAAATCATCAAATAATTTACGATTGATTGTATAGGCTTCTTTATTACGCTTATATATATTAAAATGAATAATACTGATACCTCTACACAGCAGTAATATAAACTGAATTCGGCTATTAAGTTCAAGCGTTTAAATTTTAATATTGTTATAATTCACTAGATAATAGTGCGAACCCCTTCTGACCCCACGATTACATAAACTTCCGTCAAAGTAGGCACTACCTTGCTTAGTTGGCAAGACAACGTCATGTCCGTTAGGGGGTGTTAGGAAACCACCCCCAGCGGAGCTCAACTTTGGGAGCGCCGCCGGCTTGGGGTGGATTTTGGAAGGAGGCGCACTGGAAAGATAAAAATGTCACATCGCGCTGAAATAGCAAGATGACTTGAATTTTCCGAGCACAATATTTTTCTTATGATTTTTTTCATGCTATCGAGAATAACGTTTTTTTTTCTTTAGTCACACTTTTATTTAAATATTTCGATGATTTTTTTTCGAACACATTTTCTTTGTTTCAAGTGTGAATCGATTACGTATCAGATAGGATATCATTTTTGGTAATATATGAGTAAATTTTTATTTTAATACAATGAGAATCAAATGACCACAGTAAATATACACAGTAAATTTAAAACTTCGGTTATGCCTATTTTTATAATTAATCTTTGATCACCGACGCATCATCATATACTTTATGTTATCACTATAAATACCCTAATATCTATTCTATTGGAAAAAAGTAGTGGACGGGTTGTTGTCGTTTCATTACAGTCTATTGGCTTAGCAGCTGTAGCCTGAGGGAGAAGGGAGTGCTGGTGTCGTCTCCCTTCATAGTCCCTGTGCAAATAAGGGAGGCCATTGGAGTGAGAAGGATGATAGAACCTCGCTATCTCTTCGCCGAGGGGATGTTTTTTTGTTGAGTAATCGAAATATTATTCGAACTGATAAAGTAATCGACCGGGTGGGTATATTTTTCTATGAGTTTTTGATGTCCGGAATATATTTTTATTATCTTTATCTAAAATAATCGCATTTTTACTAAGGCAAAGGCTTTAAGTTTAAGAAGTCTCTTTATGCAACCAAAACAATTCGGTTTGTTTTAAGCATTAAATAAAAGTAAAAATTTAAAAATTTAAGCTTCCTACCCAAGTTTAAACATAACTCGCAGCCAAAAGGTATTTTACTCTTGATATTTTTTTACTGTTTTGCATTAAAACAACAACGCAAAAGAGGAGGCAATAAGATAGTTCAAATTTTATTTTTTTATATTTAAAAAAATACCGTACTCACTATTTTTCAGGAAACAACTCAAAACATTTTTTTGGTAAAAAAACTTAGTACTATGTGTACTTTTGAGCCAATAAAAGTCTTCTTCAAAATATTATCTATCTTTTCTAATTTTAATATGATTAGTATCACATGAACGTACCAACCTCTTTATATTTTCTAGCAAAAAGTATGGTGGAATTCACAAAAACTTGCTTGAATCCCTCCAAGTATCGTTATATACAGAGCAACCCCTATTTTTATCGAACCCGGGTTCTTTTCGTATCAACCGGATACCAGATCACAGCGCCATATCCAGTGTAAACACCTCGAGTAATCAGAGCTTCATCCCGAGGGTGCTTTCAGTGGCCCCGAAGTGCAAAAGTGATTTTCGGGGCAGAAATTGAGTTTTGAATTAGCCCCCAATATGAGGGTGCGATATGATTTAGAATCAATACTGATTGCGATTGAAGGAAACTTTTGTGTTATATTTTTATTTATCTGACATCAAAGTAACAAAACCAAATATGGTTGGCTATACATACATGAATTACATGAATACATGAATTACAAATTTTAAAAAATAACTGTACCGGCACATGCTATGTCTATGTCTTTGACAAATCTAAAACAATAATTAGTTTTGAACTTATTTATCAAGCCGAAAACCTTTCTATCGAGACTCAACAGTCTTTGCACTCAGCCGACAAGCCAATCGTGTATAATCTAAACTTATTAGTTCTAAAATTCATATCAAAAAACTTAAGGTGTCTAATCAAAAAAATCAAATCTAATTTACTAACTGTTGATTAGGGTGACAAGTGTATCAATAATTCTATATATATTATACTCTCCATACTGTTGATCTTTCCTGATTTCAGTATTTATTTGATTAGAGATGCTCGATGTCGTCAGTCTTCCCACGTTTTAGTTCTAACACTAGAATCATCTTGAAAAAATTCCAATAAAAATAACACGAAATCTTTGAAAATATATAACAATATTTAAGAAGACTGAAAACATCAAACAACTATACAATAAACCCTTAGAAATCACCAAATAACAATAGCTGCCAAAATTTCCGAAAAAAACCTTCTCGCAAACTAAATTTGGCATCTAATCTCAAAATACAATTCGCAACAATAATATAAATATTTCCTACATATGAAAGAAACATTTTTTTATATCAAAACTAAACGTAATTTCGGTAATTTATTTGCAAAAAAACTTGACTCGGTACAGTGGATACTTTTCCAGTAACTGGTACTACACGCCTGCTTAAAATCCAATATTTCTATTGGAGGGCTCTTGAACAAATTTAATTGCTGGTTCCCCCCTTCCTCGTTCTCCCCCGCGTTTATTGAGAGGATTTTTTTTTGCTTCATAATATTAATAAAGGGGAATCAGGGGCGGATTAGTCTTTGATATTTAAATTTTATTTTGAACCATTCTGTCTCGATTTTTTTGATGAATAAATAAACGTGAAAGAAATACATCTAAATAAAAATATTTTATTAAAAAACTATTTGATTATATTAATAAACTCTTTAATTATATAATATAATATATAAGCTATTTTCTTAAAAATATATCACAATCTTTATATGCAGTCAGGAATTACCCTTATTCAGCGTTTCAAAAACTTTTACAACGCACACATAAAAAAAAAATTATATGTATACAAAAATCAATATCATACTATTGGAAATAATATCCAATAAATAGAAGATCGTTTCAAACAATAATCAGGTAGTTCTCAAACAACCCGGCCCGAGTCCACGAAGTAACATGAAGGAAGGCAGGGGCGGGCTGGAGATAGGGCCGGACATATTGCCGTCTCCCAGGGCGGGATCAGTAATCTAATTAATAATGCCCATTAAGTTCTAAACTTGCTCCAGCAGCCCTGTTATCATTTATTCAGCCAGCTGTTCGCTGTTCTGGGTCACCTGTATTTTTGCTCACAATCCGCTTCAGTGGATACCTACATGATATATAATGAAGCAATAATTTTTAAATACTTTAAAAAAGATTAATAATTATTTTACGTATATGTAAATAATAAATAATATACGTAGTAAAATAAATTGTTTGTTTTTTTCTTTAAAATATTATTATTAAATACTTGGCAATTAACATATATGATAGTTATTTATTACTACAAGTAAAACTATGAAAAATACTGGAATATATATTAAATTTCTTATGGACAAATACATTGTCACTCCTTTTTTCAAAAGGACAGTATCTTTTTTTAAAGTAAAGGGTGCAACTTTAATTTCAAGCTCACAAAACTTGTGTCCCTATTGACTTAATGAAAAAGAGACACATGGTAAGCAATAAAAACATAATATTTAGGTTATTAAAAAAAATAAACAAAAAATTGCGTATTTCTACCGGTTTTCAACATTCTACTTAAACTAAATTATAAAATGGTATTAAAATTTTAAAAAAAGATCAATTTAAAGATAATTTCCACAGTCGAAGAATTTGTAATTTAAAAAGCGTTACACAAATTAAGCTGGGAGAAAAAATAAATCTACAGATTTTTATATAATTGGCAGCTGACACTCAAAAAAGGGTGGCTCGACATTTGCGATCCCCTGTAAAAATATACCTAAGGGATGGAATAAAAAATAAATCCGATAGGAAACTGGCTATCGCACCAGTACCACCTACCAACAAAGCCTATGTTTAAAAAAATGAAAGCTCAAAGAGGCAAGTGCTTTATTATGTATACATAAACTCGTCAATTTTCTTTTTCAGATATAACCCAATAGCGCTATTTTCAGTTGTCAGATAAGTGTATGTGTACAATTTATTATTAAATGTAGGTAGATTTCTTTCTTTTAACGACAAAGTTTTTGTACCCAAAAATATACTTTAAAAGTTTTAATCAATCATTTTCAAATATATCTGAATATACATGTACTTGTAAAAGTACGTCTTTATACGGTTTTATCAATTACACGCATTATCGACGTTTATATTTGCAGACGCAATCATCAGTATTTTTAAATGAATAATCACAATAAAACTTTATTCATAGTAAATATATTTTAACAATCAAAATGAATATTGAATCTTACTACAGTATATAATGCCTACAAATATAAAAAAAACTACAAAACACGAAATTTTATGAGATCGCTAGGGGCGCTTTTTGAAATCGCCATGGCTCATGGCAGGGGGTTTTGCTCGAACCCCTTTGTATGTAACTCTTGTCACTAAAGCCAGGGCGGATCATTGACAGATGAGACCGATACGTGATTAGAAGGGATAACATTAACAAGAGAAATGTTAAATTTATTTGATAACTGTGACTACGGACAGATGTGACATAGAAGGGTCTAACGCTTTTGTAATTTCATTTCAAATCATACCATTATCAACATTGTTACATTGGATATTATTAAAATAATTGTCAACTTATACTAAATACAATAGAATAATCAATCACAAAACGTTTTTAGGATTCAACTTACTGAGACATGCAGATTAGAAATAAAATGTGTGTCTCGGATAAATCGGCAGCAATCGCCGTTCACACAAATAATGTAATTATAAATATCTCTACAAAAAAAAATATCTAAAACATTCATGAAGACACGATATTTAGTTATAACTATCTGCACATTTTAAACTAATTGAATAAATTAAGGTAAATTAGAGTGATATATGAAATTATTAATCCTAATTCCTTAAGTTCCTCTTAGCAACTCTAATAAGACCCCTATAATTTTCAAGTACCTAAGGTTTACACACCTTAAGTACTTTTATTCGCTTATGTATGTAAGCGGCAAAGTTTCTCCACTGTGGGGTATTTCGAAACCTTGGTGGTATCTTCAAGGAAGAACCCATATATTTTATTATAGGTCTATTTTGGGGATGCTTTCCCTGTAAGTTGCCTTGTGACGTTAAGATGTCTTTGAAGGGTGAGAAAAGTCTCAAGGTCCTCTTCAAATAAAAGTCTTCGTTGAGAAGAATCCACCCCTAAATATGAAGTCAATCAAAAGGAAATTCAAAAACTTTTACTATGACTGTGAGTCCTAATATTAATAAACAAAAATGATATCAATGTTAAGTGATAAACAGAAACAAAAAAAAATTATATTTGTATGAAATGAAAAATTACAATTACAAACAATATTAAAAATATTAATACTCTTTCAGCCCATCTTATTCCTTGTGTATAGATTCACGATATCACGAGGATGAATAATTTTGATGAAACCTTTTAAAAAGGCTAATTCATTTATTAATAAAAATATTACACGCAATCAAGATTGCCAAGAAAATTAAAAAAGGCTTTAAAAATAGGTTGGTTTATTTATATCGTTTCAAAGAGCAAATGGAAATTTCGTAAAATGTGAAAATAAAAGTGCTGAAATCTCAGTTCACCCCAGTCACAAAAAACCGTTTATATTAAAAATTAACACCCCTGCGCGGAAGTTCGGAAAGTTGGAGAAGTTCTAACGTTGCATAAATCATTTGTTCCTCCCCAAAGTCTGGGGTTCAAGTCCCAGCTCTGCAATTCCGTCTCTGGCTTCGTAATCCCTGAAGGCATAATCTTTTCAGCTCCACTGACAATAACAAACGTCACTTATCATTAGTATTAAAAAATACAACCCAGATTAGCCGCGGAGTAAGTGTGCAAGCGTACATATTTTAAAGTCAGTTTATTAAGCCATGTTTTCTCAAAAGAATTTGACAGTTTATTGATAGTAGTTTAGATTTTTTCATTGAACCGCTTAAATAAGACTAAGCTATAAGAAGTTGTTTGAAACGTTGTATTAAAACCGAAAAAAATGGCTTTACTAGGTTTAAGAACAATCCCATAAAAAAATACGGAAATATTGCTCATGCAAAAGACTGCCCTTGGTATAAAATTATATATATATATATATATATATATATATATATATATATATATATATATATATATATATATATATAAGGTAGAATTCAGTGATCTGCACCAAGTCCCGATTAGGAATAGAGGAATTCGATCCTGCCAGTGCAGCCGGCCGGGGGTTGGCTCGGTCCGTAGACATTTTTCAATGCCTCGGATTTATATTTTGATTAAAGGCGGCCATTGTTGTTTTATTGGAGGCGGAAACTGACGTGCACGAACTCCGGATCGCCGGCCGTATTGTGTCTGGAGATTTCTTTATAAGATTTGTGATCTTTCTATAGCTCTGTCGAGTAGCCTCCCATTGTGCCGAGGAATTCTCTAGATGTTATATATTTGAGATACAACTGTGCTTGTTTCTATTATGGCATGCTTTGATATATCATTTTTGTTTTGTAGTACAAAATATAGACTTTATTTTTTTATGAACGGGCAGTCTCTTGCATGATAATATGTTTATGTATTAGTTTATGAGGTTATTGTTATAACCTAGTCTAGTATAAATATTTTATCGCTTTTGACAGAATATTTAATACAACATATTACTATTCCAAAATAACGATTAAATGAAAATTAAATTAAAGAATAATCTATATTTTATAAACATAAAGCAATTAATAACTTAAGATGAAACTCATTCAATACAAATATATCAACAATTTGATACTTTATGGTGGCCGTTTAGGTTTATTTATAATTCAAGAAATCTATTTTTTTATTATTTTATTAAATTATTATTGATAGAGTGTAATACGGAATAAAAATAGTAAATAACATTAAAAAATATATATTTGCTAAAAACCAGCAAAAGTATATAAATTGTAGTTTGATCAATTTATATTCTCTCAACTCTCTCGATTGAGAATAATAAGTATTTACTGATGATTAATGGCATGCATAGTGCTAATTATTCCGAATCGACAAATCAAACTCATTTTTATGTACTTTTTTAACATGTTGAGATGATTATTTCACTCTCTTCCACAATATTATCCAATTATTCAATATACAAAACAAACGTTGTATACATTGATTATAATTATAATTATTGATCGATTAGTAGTCCATACTTCCATATTTAGCTACTGACATTTTTTTCTACTTATTATCCTGTAGTTTATAAGTAATTTCTTGATCAAAACTAATTCAATTCAAGTGTTATTAATAAGCTAGACCTGCGCCGACTACAATTCACGGCTGAGTGTTTTTTTCTCGATAAATGATCCCAACCCTTCAAGTGCCGGCGGTTCGCGGAGTGACATAGTATAATTATTTTTGGCGCACCCCATGGCCGGCGGCGCTCGAAGCCATCAAACACCATAACAATTAATTCCCGTACTTTTCCCATAGCATGACCAGTGTTTGGCCCGTGTTGGCTTGCAATCAGTAGCTCTCAATCAAAAATACATTTTTAATAAAACTTAATTATTTATAAGCTACTTTATTACTTTATTTATTTATTTTTGTTTCCCAAATGTATTCTGGGTCTTTTTGAAATTTTTATACATTTAACATTAGTTAAAATGATTATATAATATAAACCAAATGATGTCATTTTAAATGACGTCTGGAACGTGAAAATGTATTATCTCTAAAAACAGCCATAGCAGAATAAAAATTGAGATTTTGCTCATACTTTCATGTTTTAATATATTGACCCCGTTTGTACTTAACATAATATCAAAATACAATTATCATATAATAAAACTATTTACGCGGACCACAGGTTTGAGGCCTCCGGGCACTCGTGGCAATCCGCGCCCAGCAATTACAATAACCCGCGCATGGCCGAGGGCGCCACTGCGAGGGGAGCTCCTCCACCAGTTAAAATTACAAAATACTTTCCGGTAGTTAGAGGGTTAATACCGAAGCGAGCCCCTCACTCAAAGTAACTGCCATAAAAATACATCACCTCATTAGTTACACAAAAAAATCATTGCATCACAGCCGATGAATCAACGTTTACTTATATATCTTTATTGTTGATTACGAGTTATCTCATGTCGATATTTCGAGCAGTAAAATATCTTCTAGCCTTTAGTAAACAATCTACGTTCATTTTTGTTATATAGCTACCCACACATTAAATATAAAATGTTTAAAAACAACAATCTAATAAATCGATAAGTGCAATGTATTTTATATAAATAATATCTGTGATATTGCCTGAGAGTATTTAAAATAACACCTACAAGTTTCCGCCTGATTGGTCCATTGTTGTAGCTAACTGAAGCTTATCAGTGGGTTAACAGGCGTAATATTACTCGAAAGATAAGGATATGTATTAGTTTAATATATGCAAGTAGGAAGGTTGTAACAATTAAGATATCCGTGTATTCGATTAATACTTATCTTTTTAAATAATTTAAAGTTTAGTGGAAACTTGCATATTTGGTTACAGGCTTTGGGATTTGATGCCATTAGTGGTGTTTTTGTTCAACTTAATTTACTCGAAAGACAAAGTTCTATAGTTAATAATTAAAAATATAAACATAATACCAATTCATAAAAATAAACTTTTTTTATTCAAGTAAATGATCATTCAACGCAACTGAAACTTGTTTTGGATAAAAACTCTTTAAACGGTGGTGTTTTTTTAACAACACACATGCTGTCATCAACAAATAAATGTTTAATAAAACATTTAATTCAGTGTTTAAATGTTTGCATTTTTATACTGAGCTCACTCAAATGACGCAAGTGCTGTCATAAATAAATGAATGTTATATTAAACATTCGCTGCAATATTGTGGTGATTCTGAAAGGAATGCAATATTTCATTCCTCGGGCAGCTGGTTGACACATTCGCGTGCTCGCCCATGGGTGGGGGGCCTAATAGAATTCTCTAACGACATGATTATTGTAATGAATGGAGCTAGATATCATTAAAACACCATCAAAGAACGATAATAAGACAGCCATGTGACTGCAATAATATGTAAATTCCATTTCCATTTTTTTTGTGAAAATAACTTCGAAATAATGCAAATACTTGTGATATGATCAATTTTGAGTTTTGGTATTTACTTTGTACATACTTTTTTTAAATGTAAGAATTGTTGTATCGTTGTGCTTATACTCTAAGGAAACAATAAAAAAGTTTGTTTTAAAACACGAAGATTTTATCGAAAACATAGAGAATTATTTGTCAACAAACTTTTAACAGCCTTAGGCTCTTAGCAACCATTCTTTTTGGGTATTTAAGAAATAAAATATATACATCTTCCCAAAAAATATTTTGAACATGATCAAGGTCATTAGCGTTGTTGCGAACGAACTTAAAGAAGTAAATTATAAACTGACAATCTTCATTTATTTTACATGTAATTAATTGTGTTAAAAAATCAAGATTTAACCAAACAGATGCATGAAAAGTCAACTTTTTTTAAACTATGAATATAAGCGTCGTTTATGAAAGGAAAACAATATTTTTATAATTTTTATTTATATAATTTTTTTTTGATTCTCGGAGTAGTATAAATTTAAGCAAACAGGTTATAAATCACGCAATTGATAATAATTCACACTAGCGCCTGTGTATAGGCAATCTTTTTTGCATGAATTCGCAATAATTAAACTTGATCTAAGAAACCCACATTTTTTCTTTGATATATAAAAAAACTAAAAATTATAATATTATTTTTTTGGTAAAAGTAGTAAAATTATTGTGAAGTTAATATAAATTAAATGTATTGTGAAGTAAATAAAAATAAGAGAATAAAAAACCACTATAAAATCTTTAAATATTTGTATATATATAAAAATCAATAATTGCGATGTGATAAATTATTTTACTAAATAATAAGTCTGAATAATATTAATCATGCTCACTTTCTTATCTTAATTCACAAATTTATGGTATAGATTTTGTAAAAAACAAGAGCCAACCATGTTTAAGATAAAAAAGAGTATTAATTTAAAAATCAGGATTCCGCAATTTCGACACGTACTAATTTTTTTGATTAGAACACGTTTTATTAGAACCGACCACATTTTAATATAATTTAAGCACTTGGCGTGTCATGAAAATAGCTTTTTAGCATTCAAAAATAGCACAGGTGCTAATGAAACTGTTATTATTTATGGACTGGTCGAGCCCATTCCGGGCACTCGCAATATATTGAATTTCGTATGGTGTGTAATTTTCAAATTGATACGCTCTCTTTCATTTTCGCGTCGTGACTCGCTCGTCGTCTTGTTTATAAGTTGAAAATAAAATATCATTGAAAGATAATGTTTACAAGTTCTTTTAGCTTTCATTATTTTTCTTACCAAAAATCATTAAAGACATTATCGTCTGCTCGCTAGCAACCAATGAAAAATACCTCAAATTACTAAAATAAATACATCGTCACCAAAGTGTGAAAACGTCGATGTTAAATAGGCATAATTATAATTTATTTGAATGTACAATATTGAAACAGTTTAAGTGCGATTTGAACTTAAAAATAAGTATCGTTTGTATATTTATTATTTTTGACAGAAAGTACTTGGTGGAATTCCATTCCGATATATATAAAATAAGTTAAATAAATAATTGTGATTTTCCACATTTTACATGCCAAAGTGAACTTGGAATAATTATGGAGGAACCTTGTAGAGGTGGGTAGATTTTTGCTATTTTTTCTGAAGTCTGCTGCAGAAGCGAATCAGATCAATTTGATCAGATAATGCTATTGGGCAACAGTAATATATATTCAAACCTTCGTTTTGAATATATAATTACGGTGTGGAAAACCCAGTGATCTATTATACTATTCGCCCTATGAAAACCATGAACAAATATAGAGATATGTTCCTCTGAGGAGAGGCACCTTAAGATGAAGCGTTTTTTATAAATTTAATTGATAAATTAATAATTAATTATTGATTTACGATTATTTGAAATACCGTTTAAAATAAATATAACAGTCCATCTGCTACGTAGTATATTAAGATTGTTTTTCAGCCCGGCTGTCAACTATCTCGTGCGAAACGGTGCTACGTGTAAAGAACGAGAATTCCTAAGAACAGAATGTTCGCACGCTCCTCACCCAGAGGAGCGGTAATGTGTTCGGCGGCATGCGATCTGAATGTTAAATACATTGCATGCTAACTGGGAAGTAAGTTAATGAGGCCTGCTGATGCTCAGATTGGACTTCAGAATTCGTAATTGTAGATATGAAATACGGTTTATTGAAAACATTTTATTTATATTGCAAAACAAAGCCTTTTGATTGGATTATTTTTTTTATAATTTATTTTTTGAAGAACGAGAACGTTGAATAATAAATAATAAAATACATATCGCGGTTATACTAACATGAATATATTTATTAATGGAGACTGTTGTTTATTCGTTTCGTTAGATCGATATTCTTTAAATCTCCAAATATAAATTTTCTAGCAATATTATATTCTACAGTGATTTACATTTTGTTCTCGTACGCGCTGTTAACCTTTCCAAACGTCTTCTAAGCTGGTGATATTTTTTTATTTGTCGAATTTATTACCAGCGGGTATAGTCGACGATTCCACTTCTATGCTTTCAACTACACTCGTCTCTTTGTTGTCTCTAGTACCACTGTGCGTATTTCAAATATTACCAAACAAAACACACAAAAGATTTTCTCGATTTATTTACATCTACTCAATAAATCTTAATTATTCAATGTAACAAATCTAGGGTTCAATTCAAAACAAACAAAGCTGTCAAAAACATTCAGTAATGAAGTTTTTCTTCAAAAAGGGAATATAGGTAACAGAGAATGCCTGTAGCTTTTAAATTCATTTAATATTTGCAAGTCATCAAATAATAAACCAATATAAAAACATCGACTACAAAGATATAAGTAAAGCGGTGTCGCAAAAAACACTATATTTTTTTCTCGAACCGTTTATTATAAAATACAATGTTAGGAGAGCCTTATTTATTCAATATTCTAGTTTAAAAAAAAAAAAAAAAGCAGTTTCTCTGGCGACTCCGGCCGGGAGGTCCGCGGTTCCAAACCGCAAAAACAAGCGCATTAAAATTCGAATAACTCCGCGGATGTTTTTGCGGCTTGGAGCGGACGGCCGGCGATAAAAATTTCAGCCCTAATGGCGGGCGGGCCACCCCCGCAGCCTCCGCAACCCCCGCAACCCCGCAACCCCCGGCCCGGAGCTGTTTATCCCCGCCGCCGGGGGAGATTGCTTTTGGCCGACCCCGTTCGGAAATAGGACGCCCCCCGTTAGAGCGGCCGGTCGGGGGCCAACGGCGGCAGATAACGGCCGATCCTGCAGCGATAAAAGTGTGAGCGAAGTTTTATTATTTTTTGCGATATCGCTTTTTTAAAGTTTCCGCCCACCCTGTACAGTAAACCCCTCTCCCGTCCCCCTCCCCCCTCACCCCTTCCACCTTCACCCCACTCCCTCTCAGCGTCGTCTTAATTCTCAACTTTTGCGCTGACTCGAAAAGCATATTTAAACGAAGATGTGTACAGTAATACACCCGCTTCACGCGATTTCCGGAAAAAATCGCGGTAAGTGAAATTCGCGTATATCGGGGTTTACGATTAAACATACATACATAGTCAAAACTTAATACAAAAAGATACGAATCATTTCAAATTAATCACTTTATGCAGTATTACATGTTATTTTTTGGGTAGCGTTTCTTTTACGTTCTTGTAAAATGCGTTCATAACACCCAATGCTGTTTTTAATTGTTAAGAGAAGTCAATGACTACATTATGCTCATACACATTCTTAAAATAAGAAATTCGTGTAATGCGAGGCATTTTAACGCGAAATTTGAAATTCGCGTTATAGTGAAAACGCGCATAACGGGGTCGCGTAAAGCGGGGCATTACTGTACTGCAAGCCGTACTTTTTTTGCAAGGCGTCCTTTTAACTTTACGTACTATTTTTAAGTAACAAAAAATATAACCTAACTTCAATCTTAAATATATAACTTTTACGTTACGTTAGTATTGAAAAGTAGCATTTAAAATACCTCGAACAGAGTTGATTGGAGTTTTATATTTTATAAGGCAACTCCGCTTCGAATATGGTCAATATACCGATAAAGTAGTCACATTGAGGAATAACTTTACCCTTACAAATCAAATGCTTCTGCAGCCGTTTGACACGAGCATGATGAATTAAATTTACTCTTGAAATTTTCGTAAGTTTCTAGTTAAAAAATATATTCCGTCTTTAACAATTGTAGCTTTTGGTTCAGTTATTCTTGGTGTGGGCGATCATACAACATTATGACAAAGTGTTTCAACAAATCAATATTGTTAATTAGGGGATACAATTTTAAGAAAATAATAACAAGTACTTGACTTTTAATCGAAAGGTCCCAGTTCGGTTCCCGTCCCGACAAGTGAATCCCAAACTGATGTTACAACTCATGCCTGTTTCGGTTTGAACAAAAACAATTTGATTCAATACAATTTAGTTTGATACATAGTATTTTTTTTGAATGCGAAAAAAAAAAAAAAAGCATTTTTTATTATTTTGTAGTCACGCTTTACGCCGCCCAATTAATAACAAAGTCAACTCTACAACAGGCCAGAGAGGTAAAAAATAAATTAACACGACCCGCTAAATACAAAAAATGTTTCGGTAATAATTAATTTTAGTTCGCTATTCACCAGAGCACATCTATTTCTGTTAAATAAGTACTTGCTAGATAATAAAAAAATAACCGTTTACTTTAAAACATATTCTATTAATATGTGTAAATTAGATTTGTCAGAACAGCCTCTAGTATTTTAGAAACATACAACAGGTAAGCTTATCACGCGACAGCTTATGGATTAAGTGAATATATAGTCTCGTGTATTGAGGCTTCGATTCCGTTTGTGGATTTCCAGTATGGCTTGATGAAGAAGACCAGATCATCCGTATCCATCATGTGAGAACCAGGTAAAGGTATTGCTTTGACTTGAAACGAGTTATGATGATCAGCAGACCGCAGCCATAACGGCCAGCTGTACAGATGGCCACGCCTCGTGTTTCCATGTCCTTATAGAATGCCATAGATACTTTAGAAATATCTAGAAAAAAATCTTAATAAAAAAAACCCGGTTTCAAATCCGCATTTTTCACCCATACGGATGTTTTTAAATACTTCGAAACGACGAGAAAAACTCACGAATTTTTATTTTGCGACACAGATGGGTTTTGAGACCATACTCCCTTGGCTATCCCAGTTTCTTGCAAAGTAAACTACTGACACTATAACTGAGCGAGAATTCAAATCATCATATGCAATTGCGGAACCTTTGAACAAAATATATTTCATTGAGTGAATCTATTAAAAAATTGTCAATATTGTAAAATAGAATATTTTGAATATATAATATATATATTCATTAAAATTGTTATAAAGTCGATAAAAAAAACATTCCCACAAACAAACGTCTTAACTGATGTAATCAAAAAGTTATACCGTAAAATACGTTCATTTAAATAATGTGCTATTTCTCTGATAACCTTAAGGCAATATGATTTTTATAACTAGTACAGTTATTAACACTTTGGTAATCATTATTTTATTTAATCGATCTTTCAATACTCAAACGGAGATATACTCAATCAAAAAATTATAGAGCAATTACTGTTTGGGAAAAGTAGCTGAACTTTATTGATAAAGCGGTTTATTGCCTGCCGAAATGAGTATGCATTAGTTCTAGAATAATATTTAATAGTTAAACATTGGATCTTTACGTATGTTGCCTGCAGGCAATAACGTTTAAACTAAGGTTTAACTATAACCAAGAGTTTAAGTCAAGGGATAACGGGTTACCTCATACTTCATTAAAAATGTATTTGCTACCCAACAATTATTTTAAAATAGCTTACAAAATAATTGGCATCAGCCTCAAAAATAGACAAATGATTGAAATGAAACGCGTAAAAAAAAATTTACGAAATATTAAATTTCTAATCGTACTATTAAACTTTCAGCTTATTATAGAATAACATGTTTTTACGAATAAACACGAGTCGCTCTGTGGTTTTTCAACGTCTTGAGTTTGTAGTAATTTAAATAACAGCTTGTATTTATTTGATTCACGAAAGCCGGCAGTGGTTCTCAGACCGCTGGGCCGCGCGCCGCGTCACGTAGTCTTGAGTTAATTCCGTGATGTTCTGTACAATCTGCAGGGAGGCATAAAGGATAAAGGAGTCGCACCTTCCGGCCTCTTGACACGGTTTGAGAGCAGCCAACCTGGCGTACAGGCCCGGCCGCAACAATATTAATTATTATTTTTTTTATTACAGTAATATTACTTTGATGTTTTTTTTGTTAAAAATTAACGTTCTAAATTAGCTCGACGTACAGAATTTTCTCGTCGTGTCAAAAATCTATACATATTTTGATACTCTTGATATAATAAATACTTCAAATATAGTACTACGATTTATATACCCTTTTTTCAGAATACATCAGTTATGTTTCAGTCAAAGTCGTTTATCTTGAGGGTTGTGTTTATTTATTTCAATTTATTTCCGTCGTGGATTTTATATTTGCACAAACTGGTTACAAATATACTAAATTTAATTTTAAAAAAAAATTTTTTTACAAGTAACAAAATGCATTTCATTTTATAAGATATTTTTTAATCAATTCTCACATGGTCGCATATAACTCAAAATTATTTATTTTTTATTATATTTTTTACAATCAATCAAACAAAATGTAAAAAGAGTTTTTATTTAGGTGTACGTGTAGATCTTTTAAAATCTGTTTTTATTTGTATACAAATTATCAAAAATTCGTTTCATATTTAATTCATAATATATAACTTTAGATCAATTACATGGCTAGTGTTTTTTTTTAATTTTATGTACATAACTAGTAAAATTGATCTGCTCTCAGTGCAGCTGTGACTGTATGTGTGCGCGGCACGCCCTGAGAATCGCCGTTGTGAGATTTTATCTGGCAAGGAGACATAAAGATAAAAATAAAAGGACCGAAAGGAAAAGACCTCGTGATTCCAGAAAGAGAGACGGGCTTGAATCTCGAATGGGATTTCCAATTTATCGGAAAATGTTCCTTGTTCGTATTCTGCCGCTGCCTGCCGTGACAGTTTATTCCCTTCAAAGCTAGACTCTATATATGATACTTAACATCGATTTAATAACGTCTTATTTGTCAGTATAAAAACAAGGGATATACAAATAAATATAGAATCATGTCTTGCTAAAAATATGCACAGCTATATTTTTGGTGATTTTATTGCATCACAACATTTTATCAGCAAAAACAAATTGTATAATGAACGGTTTTTTTGCATAGCATTCCTTTGCTGCTTGCTACTGCTCATCACGTTTACAGTATATAAATTATAATCCAGATACTATTCAGCCGATATCCGTCGAGTGATTACTTGAGTTTTTAAATACAAATTTATTTAATTCCATCCAGGTGCATGTTTAAGCCGCCTGATGTCTCATTATTCACTTCCAAATGGCTAATCCTTGTCCGATGTGTATTGACGGTGTTCCCTCCCTTCCCCTCCTCCCACCTGAGTTGATAAATCCCAAACGAATCGTGAAACGAATAAATTATTCACTACCAGTCTTCCCTCTTCTACAATCCAGCGGTTTCATTTTGTTTCATTTTCATTCTTAAACCTAAAACACGAACAGCCTTCTGCGACCGACTGCGTGAAGTCCAAACGAACATACTGACAGCCTTCCACTATATACTAACAGTATCGTCCGAAGATGTGTGGGCTAAAGTCAAGTTCAATAAAGGTTTTTTTTTTGTTATTAATGTATAACAAATAACAAAAGGTATTAAAATAACATTCATACAGTAACTAGTAACTTTAACTACATTTACAGCACAGACCTAATCAATTCTGTGGTCATTGCTCTCTCAAAAATCTTGAAAGTGAAATGGTACTATTATTGATTTTGTTTAGAACTTCCGTTTGATTAGGTCTCGTAATATAAGCATTAAAATAATTAAATATAAAAAAGAAATTTTAAATTGTGTTTTTTTTTATATTTATAATTTTTCACTATCCCTCAATATGTTTAATAATATTATATAACAAATGTGCATACAGTTTGATTTCTGTTATTTCTGTCACATTAAATATTTCATGCTACCAGATTCTGTTATTTTTTTAACCTTTTATATATGATCTATTATTATAACCAGTCTATTGTTTCCTGTAACATCCTCTTTGGCTTCGATGTAGAAGTAAAAGGAACAAAGCTCCGATGTAAAGTAGAAAAGTAAAAAAAGAAGACGTCGTTAGGCCCGTATTTAATTGTCTTCCCCGAGAACACTACGGCTTTATGGAGTAATCTCTTTGATTAGAATAAAGCGATGAAATGTGATTGCTTTAGGGTTTTTTTAAAACTTCTAGATAATTCTATGTAAATCCCATGGAAATTTACATGAGATTTCCTTACTTTAATTTCATTCAAAAAGTATAACTGAGGAAATTTTACACCATAAACATTATATTAACAAACTTATTTTGCTGCGTTATTATAATCATTAAATTAAATTAAAAGAAAAATTCATATTACATGATTCAGGTTTATAACGAGATTTTAATAATATTATGTTGTCTTTTCATTCTGCAGGCAAAAAATCCTGTATCCAGAACCATTTATTTTAGTTGCGACTCAAATTGTTCAAAAAACATCTCTATGGAGTTAGGTAGTCGTATGTTATGATATAAAGGGAATGAGACTTATACAATGGGCATCTCTACAGAAGACCAGAGTTGTAAAAAATAATTGGCCACCTAGGCAGCCCTGAGTCCCTCAATAATAAATCTTGTTTCGGAAACGACAGCACAGAAACCTTCAGTCCGTTGTTTTAGTTCACATTACATATTGACACACAACCTTTTAAAACCATTGAATGCAATGTTAAGCTAAAATAATTTTAATTAAAAGATGACTTATGCAGGGTTAGGCAGGGAGGTATGGACGATTTTAACGCGAGGTGTGGATAACCTTGGTGGATAAAGAGTGTGAGAAGGGGGGGGGGGGGTAGTATCTGCTCTTCAAAAGATTTTTGTAATGGCAACATCCAAGCTACACATTTAAAAAAATAATTTTAAGTTTCGTTGAAAAATGAGTGTGTTGCTGTTATTTCAAATCATCCATAACTCCCTGCCTAACCCTGTATTATATTTTGATATATAATTTATATGTATATTGTAGTTATCATGGCATATTTCTATCAATAAATATTAAATATAAACGTTTTAATGATGTGGCTGTTAATATACCGTAATTTTTAAGTATAAATGATGTAGTCGTGTAAAGCATAACGAATGAATGTTAAATTCATTGATGGTCCATAAATACAAGATATATAGAGATTGACGAAGTATTTTGTTTATAAAGCTAGTATAACTAAAAAAATATATACTAGTAAAGATTTTCAATGTGCTTGGTAGGCTTTATGTAGTTACTGTCGATAAGGTAGGAAAGTAGGTTTTCCGTCGCATTAAGGGTTAAAGGGCCCGCGGCCCGCGGCTTGGGCGCCCCTGGCACTGCTTTTCGGCCGATCGTTTCGGCGATAGCCCCCGCGGACAAGCGACGGGCTTAATTAATCGTATTCCGATCGTAGATTACCGCTGCACTCGTGCTTGCCTGATAGCTTCATTTTTAATTGACTCTTCCGCTTGTTGAATAACTATTTACATTATCAGGCCCGCGAGATGGATCACACTTTTACAAAATATATTTATTTCATAAAGGCCAAAGTAAGCCAATGTGTAAAAAAAAAAATGATTTGTGCATTCATATATTCAAAAATTAAAATTATGTTTAGTATCGTTATTATTATACTATCTATGTTTACATGTGAGAATTATTAAAGTAAACACAATAATAATCACTCATTTAATTTAAATTTTTCACATTAAAAAAATGTGTATAGTGTATCTAAATCTAATATATATATAATGTTGTATGTGGCCCGCGGAGTTTTGCTGAATTCCGCGAGATTAATAGGGAGCGTCTCACCAAGTATTCTAAAAATTTCAAAAATTCCCAAAATTTCAAATATTTAAAAAATTCCGAAAATTTCAAAAATTCCGAAAATTCAAAAATTCCAAAAATTTCAAATGTTTTAAATATTTTAAAAATTCCAAAAATTTCAAAATTTTTAAAAATTCCAAATATTCCAAAAATTAAAATTTTTTAAAAATTTCAAATATTTTAAATATTTTAAAAATTCCAAAAATTCCAAAAATTTTAAAAATTCCTAATCAAAAATAACAAAAATATCAAGAATTTCAAAATTACAAAAATTACAAAAATTTCAAATATTTCAAATATTCTACAAATTTTAAAAATTTAAAAATTTTTAAATATTTAAAAAAATATAAAAATTTTAAAAATTTTAAAATTTTAAATATTTCAAATATTTTAAAAATTCCAAAAATTCCAAAATTTTAAAAATTCCTAATCCAAAAATTTCAAAAATTACAAAAATTACAAAAATATCAAAAATTTCAAAATTACAAAAATTACAAAAATTTTAAAAAATCCCAAATATTCCAATAATTTAAAAATTCCAAATATTCCAAAAAAATCAAAAATTACAAAAATTTCAAAAATTTTAAAAATTACAAAAATTTCAAAAATATCAAATATTTCAAAAATTGCAAAAATTTAAAAATTACAAAAATTTCATAAAATTCAAAAATTTGAAAATTCTAAAAATTCAACAATTCAAATATTTCGAAATTTTAAAATAATTTTAGCATAAATTTATAATTAGTGTCAACATCATCGTAACGGGGCGAAGGTGTAACGACTACTTTGCGCACTTGCGCCCCGATGTCAGCCTTATATTGAATTCTACGTTTAGCTTCATCGATAACATATTTTCGATACATATAACGTTCATTTTATGGTAGCAGCTGTAGTAGTAGCTTATAACTTTATATAACTCTAGTTAAGGGCACAATCAAATGTTATCAGAAACATACTATTATCAGAGGCGTGGAGTATTTTTAAAATATAAAGAAGCAATATTATATACAAAATAACTAAATAATCTTGAAAATTATCACTACGCCTTTATATGTTAATTTGTAATGTACATGATTTAAACAAAAATTTAATACACTTTTGAAAATACTTATGACCAAACAATTCAATCGACATTCAAAATTCAAACCTATAAAACCTCATAGCGGTACATGTAAAACCATTCCAGTGTCGGCACTAAATAAAATATGATTGCGCATCAGTAAAACCTACATGGGCCGGGCCAGTGGCGCACGTGGGTGAGGGAAGGGGAGAAGGCATAAGCTGAAAATCCCGCTGCGTCTAAAGTCCTCCACGAGCCGTCCTTTAAGTTAAAGTTAAACTTTATAGCGCAGTCACGAACAATCAGATATTACGTGAAGTTTACGATCTATTATAAAGTTAACGTCAAACTACCAGCCGTAAAAAGTTGGATCGGATCATTATTATGCCCTCTATATATAATAGCTGAACCTACGTCAGAAGATTGCCTCTCAAATATAACCCAGGTATGATTTTCCCGAATAATACGCTATTAATTCATATAACAAATCATTAAATATTCATCCCAAAAATATATTGCTATCTAACGTAATCCATAAAATGTATCTTCAAGCGTGTTAATTAAAATAAAACACACTGAAAAGTTGAATGTATTCAACTCATCGACCTATTAATTAGGCCCATCCGATTTATAATAAAGGTATTTAAAGATTTACCTATAAAAAATATTACATTATTTTTATTAAATTTGGTCCAGTCTTGAACAAGACTAAGAAAAAAGTTTATTACCGAAATTCGGAAAATGGTTTATACCGTTTGAGATTTGTCTACAGCCATTGTATTTATGCTCCAATAAAATAATATCTTGGATATTTTTAAAAATACGTGCTTTGACCAAAGCATTGAAGTTTTTTCATAAGTCGGTATTAGTGGAGATTACGATCTTAACTTACCCGTGCTATAAGAAGTACATGATTTATTTCGTTGTTATTCTTAACTTTTTGCTACCAAAGAAAAACATTTCTGAAAATACCAACACATACGATCATAATTCTGGCGACACTGTAGGAGCTTGTACGCGGTGTTATTCCAGCCAATTTTAAATCATCAGAAAAACCAGGCACGATTTGGACTTAGACCGAAGATAACAAAGTTAAACCTTTACTTAACGCAGGTAAGTATTTACTACCCTTAAAGCAGCCTACACGCTGTGACACAACGTTATTTTTTGCGTTACTTTCCAAAGCAGTTAAAACACCCAAATTGAAAACGATTTGTCTTATTATAAAGTTGATAGTTATGTCGTAGCGTGTATATAAGCGACTTGCAGCTAGCCAATAGCGTGTATATTACTGATAAACAAAACAAATCACAATCTCAAAATGAAAATAATCCCATGTATGGCTGAAATATATTTTCTCATAAATATCACAATCGTTTTATATACGGTGTGTGCATTAATTTTTTCGGATTTTCTAAGAGATGGCGTTACTAGTATTGAATCGCATCAGGCTATACTTTAACATTTAATTGTGAAGCGTCATTATTGCGCTTTTGTTTTCAGTATATGTCATATCGCTGAAGTGTATACAACATTTTTTTTGAGCTCTCAACATGTCAACTTTTGTACCAACAAAACGCAATTTGCGGGAAGCTTTACTTTTCTGTTTCAATTCGAAGAAAAAACCACCTGAAAGTCACCGATTGCTGTGTGAAGTTTATGGTGAACATGCTCCATCGCAAAGAACGTGTGAGAACTGGTTTCGACGCTTTAACAATGGTGATTTCGATGTGGATGACAAAGAACGTCCAGGCCAACTAAAAAAATTCGTAGATGAAAAATTAGAGGCATTGCTCGATAAAGACTCGTGTCAAACGCAAACAGAACTCGCAAAACCACTGGGAGTTGATTGAGCAACACTTAAAAGCATTGGGAATGATTCAAAAGCAAGAAAATTGGGTGCCACATTAATTGAAGCCGAGAGACGTCGAAAGGCGATTTTGCTTTTCGGAAATGCTGCTTGAACGCCACAAAAAGAAGTCATTTTTGCATCGTATCATTACTATCAAAAATGGATTTACTACAACAACCTGAAGCTTAAAAAATCATGGGTAAGCCCGGACATGCATCAACATCGACGGCCAGGCCAAATATTCATGGCGCCAAGGTAATGCTGTGTAGTTGGTGGGATCAGAAGGGTGTCATCCACTATGAGCTGCTGAAACCAGGCCAAACTATCACGGGCGAGCTCTACAGACAACAATTGATGCATTTGAAGCGAGCATTGCGACTATATATGCGACCAGGCACGAGTCTGAAATTTTCCATCATGACAATGCTCGGCCACATGTTGCTTAATCGGTTAAAACCTATTTGGAAAATAGTGTATGGGAAGTTCTGTCTCACCCGCCTTATAGCCTAGACCTTGCCCCTTCCGACTACTACTTGTTTCAATCAATGCAGAATTCCCTTTCTGGAATACGCTTTACTTCTGAACAGGATATCAAAAATTGGCTTGATTCTTTCTTGGCTTCAAAAGACAAACAGTTCTTTTGGGATGGAATCCATAATTTGCCCGAAAGATGGGAAAAAGTAATGGCTAGCGATAGACAATACTTTGAATAGAATATACTGTACCAATTTTTTTATAATAAAGCTCCAATTATACGAAAAAATCTAAAAAAAATAATGCACACACCGTATATATAATAAATAAAAAATCATCACGTCTTTCATTGTGACGTCACACCCGTGTCGTAAGCGCTTCTATTTTATAAGAAATTTCCCGCTCAGTCTATGACGTCATAAAATATAATATTCCGAAAATTTTAATGCAAATACGTCCGAATCGTTCCGATGGAACCGCCAGCACGTATAGGAAAAACAGACAGGAGGAGTTAATCGCGACAATTAGACGACCGGCGCTAACCGCCCCCATTTGCATGCGGCGCGTTTTGTCCAGTCCATTAATTTATACAGGGACTCTAACAACAACACTAGCTTCATAAATCCGTGCATTTATTATTCGTAGGCTCTCCTGGTATTTGTTCAAATATAACTCGGATGTAAAATTACCACGTGGTCTAGATGTTGGACAGTGAAATCAATTCAGAGTCACTGTATATTTTTTTCTGATAGCTTCTAATCTATAGTATGGTTTATGGATACACAAAAATAAATATTGATACAAACATGTCTCTATGGAAGTTGGCAGCAATGGCAGTTGGCAAACCGTTATGATGCGGACAAAACTCGATACTCAGCAGCATACCTTTATATAAAGCAGGGTTTCCTTGAAACTTAACATAATAGCTGTGCACTCCATTTATATTAAATCAAGCTATTAATTACTCTATTCGTATCACTGCGAATAACAGTGTTGAGTTGTTAACCAGGTTTTTGTTCTATCTAGACGTAAGATTTTGAACCTAAGTCTGTACTGATTCAGTACAATACCACAACATGAGTATTTCTATCCGAAAGCACGGCTTTGAACATGAGTCTGCGTGAACAAGATTCGGTGCTTTCCACCTGAAGACACGTCTATCTAATAATATAGTTTTGAGCCTGTAGCTCTATAAACGACATTCATCACTGGATCACGAGATTCTCTCTCCCCTAGAGCACCCCGGTGGGGCTTCGAACCCGTGTCGCCGCGGACGACAGCCGGCGCCGGCGCGGAGTCACACATGCGGAGTGTACACAGTAATTAACTCCTCACGGGCCGGCGTGTGTGCTCAACTAATGGGCTGCAAACACGACGCGGCCCTCAAATATTTATCCAGGCCTCGGCCGGGCCCCGAAAGACTCCGCTCTGGATATTTCAAGCGCCCGTAAATACTGCTCTCGTATTTAATCATACCTGCCCAAAGCCTCACACGCGGAAAGGCTACGCGGAAAACTGCAAAACGGATGCTGCTCTCCGTAACCTAACCTTACAGTGGCAGTATATATATATATATATATATATATATAGATATAAACGTATATATCTACTAAACACTATACTACAAGGTATTTCAGTCAAGATTACACGAGATTTACACGTAATATAGGACGAAAAACAGAATTATTCATCTTCGCATATTAAAACAAGATTTGGCTATAATAAGAGCTCTAAGAAGTGCACGACGTCCGAAGGCGAGCGATTCGCGTCTTCCGAGAAGGGCGGCTCGGGCAAAGGCACCAAGAGCTGACCTCTTATCGTGGTGCTCATAATCAGACCGCTGCAAGGACAATCTCCTTACCGGGAACAGAACGGAGCTGTGCCGGGCCGAGAAAAACGCAGGGCTGAAGAAATCTACAGCCAGCGGGCCGAGAAGAATTCTTTGAAATATTTCTTTTTTTTCTGAAAGCGACAGCCATATGAATAGCAATAACTTTAGTATAAGGTATAAGATAAAGAATTAACAAAAATGTGTCTCAATCGATAGATTTGTAATTTTCTCGACTTACGCGATTGGATCGATCGTGCCCATCACTACGAGTGCGACCTATTCCGCGCCCGTGGCTGATTCATTCAACGGCCATGGCGAACCCGCGCCGCCGGGCCGCATTCCCGGCCCGGCCGTGTCGACGCGCCGGGAATTCAATTAGACACACGAAAATTAACAAAAGCTCAAAAATGTTCCAAAAAATTCCACCAACGGACTGTCCACGCTACTGCAACTTGCCCGCGACGAGAAATGGCCGCGAATCACCCAAAATGGCGTCTACATTGCATGTGGTGCGTTTTTGCAAATTGAGCAAAAAAAATTGTCTGAATTGATTAATGTCGAATAAATATGCTGTGTTTTTTAATAACACGGGGATAGAATGCAAAAATATATTTTTTTAAATTATTTTAATTACATTTAGAAAATAATAATCAGTTTTCGACTCTCATTTCTCAATGCTACTGTATTTATTAAATTAACCGGGCGGGACGTATAAATACGTCCAACGTAAACAATATCGGGTACGGGGAGGACGTATGAATACGTCCTTAAAATATATGTTGCACCCTGAAAAGAAATATGCGTAGATGAATTACTTTTATTATGGAAAGGGAATTTATCTTGGAAACAATATATATCTACAAAAAGAGCTAGATTTGGAATGAAGTTGTTTATTTTGAGTGAAAGCCAATCTGGATACGTACAAAATAAGAGTAAAGAGTACGCGCCCGTTGTATGTTGCGTTATTAAAAAGGGAACTCCCCGGTTAACAGGTAAATGCAGTACTCCATAAGAGTAGAAAGAAAATTATACTGACGCATACAATATAAATCATTCAAATCTAATCGGAAGCCTCTCGGTTAGATCCACTCAACTAATAAATGCGTTGAAATCAATAGTAAACATCGTTCTCGCTTGCCTATCATTTAAAATATACGCCGCCTCGTATGTTTAGTTTTCGTTCGTTCGGAGTCCAAAGTGCGAGTCGTGTTTGCTCCGGCGTCCCGTTTAATTCCTCTGTTTGCGCGGCTCCATCAATCAGCTGTTTTGAAAGCAGAAAACGCGACAGACAGCGTCCACAATTCAGATTCGGGGCGCGTCTGCGAGCGGGACGCGAGGCCGGGGCGCCCCGGGATTAATGCCGGAGCCGGCCCTGTCTCGGGTTATTAAACAGATTTGGAGTTATCAAATGAGATGCCGGCTTACACAAGATATTGCTTGGGACTTAATATACAGGGCGCCTTCAAATTATATACAATACTATTTTATCAAAATTGATAATTATTTGTCACGTATGTGTATTTTTTGTATTGAACGTCAATGCGTATTTATTACCCATTACGGGTTTATTATATTATTACTAGTATGATTAGGCACATTAGTTCACATTGGTTCATATGTAGAGTATGATTGTTAAAAATGCTCGATTAATGGATGTGATTCGTTAGTACATGGGTAGGTACACCGGCCATGTAAGCCAGGGGATGTGGGTTCAAATCCCACACAAATCACGATGGTATTTTTCTGAGAATTTCTTTAATTATCTTCCATGTGTGCCTAATCATATTAGTAATAATTATTTGTCACATGCTTCGCTTTCACTACTGGAGGCAAAACTCCAACACAACATTCAATCACAACACATTTAGCTTCTAAGGTAGTTATCAGCATAACATAACTGAATATACTCGAATAAATAATAAGCGTATTATTCAGATTGATAACATTAAGAAAATCCGAAAAAAAATTGTTTATTCATATCATATAACACATTTTATATAATGGCTTTACAGCCTTGGTGTACCGAAAGTTATTAAGAAAATTAGTAAAAGCAGATGGCACTAATAGTAACACATTATATTAAAATTGATATTTTGTAGTATCAAATAAATTAATTATTTACCTAGTTCTCAATATTGATAAATCTTGCATTCAATATTATTCTGATGTTCTTCAATTCGCATAATACAAATAAGCGTGAAAATATTTACATTGTTCATGGGTGTTGTATTGTATTATACTTTGATTTTAAGGACGTTTGATTCTGGTACTAAAGATAACATCTGTACCGGTACTGAAACGTCGAGGGATCAGTAACGGCAAATTGGTATTGGTTGAACAAATATCTCTTATATACGCTAGTATTGTGTAACTGATAATAAAAAATTGTAACAGTGTATGAGTCGGAAGCCGCCCTGTACACGCCCGATGGAAGTTTTCGCATTAATTCGTTCTCCAGTCACCAACGCTGTACTCGACCGCTTATTTCCCAAGATGGCGCTTCGCAGCCGGAGATTTCCGATGACGGACGAGGAGGCGCGAGACGTCGGAAACCTTTTTCAATTTATTATTTTTATTAATTTTAAAAACTATTATTAATACACTTGTATTAGAAGAAATAAGTAATCAATATTTATGACAAACTTTTTAGACAGTTCGATAATGCCAACGTGAAAGATTGGCGAAACCGGTCACCAATAAAATTAACATGTGGAAAAATCACTCAAGTATTTTATTTAAAATATTATAATAAATGGTATTTCACTTAATAAGTACTTTAGTGAGATATCTTTGGGTTTATATTTAAGCTCTTTTGTTTTCATACTTATCTACTTCAGACTGAGTTTAATAAAAGATTAATAATAAAAATAAATTTTTTCAATGGATTTTTTTTTTTTTTTTTTATATCTTATTGTACAGTCAGTTTCATTATATTGCATATATCGCATTGGCTGCGTGATGATTATAATCTTTGATAACACGAATATCGTATGCTTCCATGCCTTCTAGCAGCATACTCATATTTTTTCACAACTCACTCGATTAATAAGCACAAACAATTAAATTTATTGTAAATATAATAGTTTAATGTAAACGGTTTAATTTTTGAAAAAAAATCAGTACAACTTAAGTGCGTGTCTTTGCATTTCCCACGATTTATTTTTTGCTACTTGCATTTTTAAGTATTTAAAAATATTTTCTATGTGATCTGTAATGTAGACAGTACAAATTTTATAAAACAAATGTGAATATATGATGAAAATTAGTAACATGAAACTATTATTGCTATATAACTTTTATAATATAAACAATTATTATCAGCAGTTGTGACAGCCGATTTTATTATAAATACTTGGTTCTTGAGTGATCTATATAAAAACCAAAACGTAGTATATAAAAAAAGAAAAAATACAATTAACTATCTTACTTATTATTTTCTGACTTTTCCTAGTTCAACAAATAAAAAAATGTCTGAAAAATTAATTACAACTATATTGAAAATGATTTTGCAATACACGTTTGGCAAAACTTGGTAAAGCTTAAGCATTTGCAAAGGAAAATTTATATATATTTTTCATAATCGCTGAAACGATTTGTATCATTATCTCCTACTGGTGTAATCCTAGTTTTTTTTAAATTTTGTAAACAAATGGTTTCCCATCCCTGCTCAAGACAAAGCTTCATTAAGGCTTTTTCAGTAGAGCCTATCTGACCAAGATTCTGTCGAGAGAATGCCTTACAAAGAAATGAAGATGGAATTACTTTTGTTGTACGAAGCCTACATTAACGGACGTAATGTTCGTTCTTACAGCCCACATAAAAGAAACCTTCTCTAATCGCGTTAAAATCAAACATAAATAAGTTATTTTGAAAATAATCAAAGCCTACAAAACAACCTTGCAATCTGAAATGATAAAAACTATTTTATTATCTAGCTCTCATTTTTATGTATAGTTTTTGTATAGTACATAACCCTACCCTAACTTATGTTGTAATATTTATTAATAGTTAATTAACGTTTATTGATAATGATATTATACGTGCTTATACAATCTGCCAAAAGTGTGCACTCGATAAATTAATAATTAGTTTTAATGAAATAAAAGTTTATAATATTTAAGTATGCCTAGTTCTAAATAATATGATACCACCCTAGAAAATTTAGGAGTCGCAAAGAGAAGAAATTTGCGCTTAGAACAAAAACACGTAGTTATTTCTTATTTGTATTTGTTAGAAAAAAAACATACTAATGAGAAATATTGTATATAATAAAAGTCGTTCTGCTATGTATATAAAAGAGATAGATAATCTCTCGGCCTGAAGAAACTCTGTTTCAACAACAGTAAATTCAGCGCGTGTATTTCTAAAGCGAGTAAAATAAGTAATGATAATTAGCAACATTGTTAAGAAATAGAAATAAACATATGCATTATTCTTAGCTTTCATTAAAATGCAAATAAAACTTTGCGTAATGATTATAACTACAATGACAAAATAGTTTCCATAACATTAAAAGTAGTGATACGAGTATTAACATTTATTTATATTTTTTTAAAATTAGCTTGTAATTTTAACAGAATAATAGAAAGGTTAGAATAATACGCAATATAGCAATAATAATGAAAAACTACAGTATTGGCATATTTTTTCACACATTGAAAACGATTAAAGAAAACTCTCAGAAAATATCATCGTGACTTGTGAGGGATTCGAACCCACATCCCCAAGCTTTCATGGCCGGTGCATTTATCCAACTATGCTAACGAGCCACTGCAAGTTTTCTTTAATCGTTTTCAATGTGTGAAAAAATATGCTTAATCACATAAACATACTAATACCTGCATGGGTAAATAAATACGCATCCTGATTAACATTAATCTAAATTAATGTATTGGCATACATACAAAAATAATTTTAAAATATTTTTTTTTTATTTGTGTTTATTAAAAGGCTTTTGCTTGAATATTTGCTTCCAGTTTCTGTACTCCGACTCCGTCGCGATACGTCGGAGGACTGAAATCTTATAACAGCTGCCGAAACCTACGACCATTATAATGAAATTTCACCAAGTATTAAATATTTATTAAAAAAAAAAATTCAGTACTGTACCCAATCTCATCCGGGCGTATTTGTTATAATTTATTCGGCGCTCGCATCGCACGTAATGCTGTATTAATTTTAGTTTCTCACATCCATAGAGGTCGAGGCGAGGTCCGAGGTCAGCCGAGAGTCTCGAATGTGTGAGAAAGCATAATATTTCACGAATCAGCGACTGCCTCCGACGTGGCATTTCAATTTATGGTCGGCTTATTGAATTGCCTCTCGAATTGAAAATCCCACCTCGTGGCTCACGAGGCGAGTAAAAACACGAGACGTTATAATTAAAGCTAACGTTTCGACAAGTACTGCGGTTATTAAGCGAAGTGTATATCAAGCTTAAGAAATATATGATTTATAATAGTTTTATGACCACCGACTGCTAAACATAATTGGTCTCGAAGTGGTGCGCTCAAGAACAGATAAACGACTAACAAACGAATACATGCTTCATACATGCCCTTGAGCAAATTGGAATTGCTTCTAATGCATTATTACTGTGTATTTATTATAATAAACATGATATTATTTGTTTTAAGTCTTTTTGGTGATGTCTGCAATAAGTATAACAATTGAAATTTTAAAAAAAATACAAGTGTTGCAAAACAAAATATTTCAATAGTGATTGGTTGATTTAATTACCTTTTAAATTGAAAATCTCAGCTCGTATTTCACGAGTCGAATGAAACGCGAGACAAGTACTGTAATTATTTTGAAGTTTGAGAAATAAACAATTAATTTCAGTTGTACGATATATTGCTTTGTGACGAGAGGTTACGAATGCTATTTCAATTGACAAGTATTGAAACCCACTTTTAAGTATTAAAAAAATATATATCTTTGTTTCTACTGCAATCGAAAAAAAATTTAATATTGTTTTAAATACTTTGCTACTTGATGTATTTTTTAATTACTATTTTTCATATAGTTTTAATTATGATAAATGATCCCGTATTTTGAATTCTATGTTATATTAACATAGTAAATTTAAAAAACATGTTTCGTCAGCATGCATGGTTGGCATCTTCAAGCATGTGAGTTTTCGAAAACCATTACAAATATTACAAATGTTCAAAAGACAATGTGCTAGATAAAGAAACAATGATTGTTAAATCCAATTTAAATGGCCAATGAGTATAATGTTTGTGACTAATCGGATATTTTATACAATTATTTTTAAAACGATTCTATAAATGCAAATGAATTTATATTTTTGGAAGATATTTTAGTTTTTATAATAATTGTCAGCGCTACGTCATATCTATTGATGCAGTTCCAATTACCAGGTTTTTTTTTTGTTCCTGACTCACTCAAAATATTATTTTACTAAAAAATACTATAGCGGTAACATAAAATATTTTAAAGTAAGATTTCTTTGATATAATGGAAATGTATACTCTTATATATAGTATAAATGGTAATAAGTATTGTTGTATATACTTAATGAATGTATTTATTAAGAGACTTAGCCATTAAGAAGTAAGCAAATTACCAGCTGGTCGCAATATATGGCAGTTGCATTAGACTTGTCTTGAACTGCAATTATCATTGAAGTTGCCTAATCAGATCTCAAGTGTATTTGCAATGGGCTCCAATAACTTCTCAGTGTTTATTTAAACGCCCCTCTTAAATGGTAGTATATTGTATGAATTCATATTATCTTAGGAGGGATATCTCTCGCTCGCGGAGCGACGAAATATAATAATACTAAAGATAACACATATAACGTATTATTATAACTTTAATGGTATACGATATTTTTGACAGAGAGTACTTGTGGAAAAGTCACTCAAGTATTTAGTTAAAGTATTTTATGATATAAGTCAGACTTACGACGAAAAATAAACCAAATCTGTTATATAGGTATTTACTTTAAACAAGATTCATCTGATAACCAATGATAGAATTTTATAAATATTATGTGTAATTCTACCATTTACAGAATGTTAACTTCATTGTAGCAAAATCTTTATAACAATATAAATTATAAACGACATCAAAACGATGCACAGTAACAAGAAAGTATAAAAAGACTACGTAAACAATTAAAGATTACATGACTCAGGAGTAAAATATTTTTATTTAAAAGAAACATTTAGAGTATACCCATTTTTTATTTGGAATTCTGCTAATATACTAAGTTGGCATCTTGAAAAAAATTACAAAAAAAAAATGTATATATATATATACATATAGTATATACTTTTAGTAGGCATTTATTCAGACGCTGCAATGAGTTTAATCAAATATCTCGCAGATCAGGCTTTCAGCGAGGTTTTCTATGGCGCTGACTTTCGAAATATCCTGTAATTTTATCGCACAAATAAGTGCATCACCAGCCAACAAAAATAGCCGGTTGTTTCATCAGTGGCGTCTCGAGTGGCAATCGCCTTCGTGGGTTACCTAATAAGACCTCCGCTGAATGGCGATGGGTGCGTTCCGAGGCGCTCTGGTAAGCTCTGCGCTTAACGAGGTGTTAATTATGAGAATTTAGCACGGGAGGCTGCGATCGCTGCATCTCGTGCAGACTAATTTTGCATGAATTTTGTTAGAAGGCTTGTGGTGTAATTCGATATGGCCATGCGTCCTTTTGCGATAGTATCGTGACTTGTACTTAAGAAATTATCTGTGATCAGTAAGGTCACAGTGTGTATCAGTGGGCACGCACTGTGCCCTTACTGATTTTTGATATACAAGCAAAAACATAGTAAAAAATTTTCACAAAAACACTGTGCATATATTTGTGATAAAATTAAAGGAGCATTAGGAATTTAAATAAATGCATACTGCATAGTAATAAAAAAACTTTTCTTGATCTTGAAAGCAAAGCGAAGATTTATTTATCTGGTTGCTTTCGTTTTTAGTGTAATTTAGGAAACAAGGATAAGATTTTTTATTTAAGTTTTCAGTCTAAAACTTGTGATGCTTGGAAAATCTATTGTCACCTATGTACATATACTTATATGTACAACTAAAATGAAGCATGAAATATATCTTGAGTGTTTTAAACGTATAACTAATAATAATTAATGCAAATATAAAAAGCACAGAGATGTTCATTAATACCATTGCGATATTCCAATATATTATAATGTATACCAGTAATTATTGTAATATGCAACATAGTTGTTAGATTTAAATACAAAGATACGCCTTACTTTATATATCGAATAAATTTTTATTGCGAATGATCGGATGATACGCGCATTAGCAAAAATGATAATTTTTGTTTAAAAAGTCAATTAAAAATTTAATGAGACTCTAGATTCAAATATTTTAAAAGTACAGTAAGGCATATTATAAAATATTGGCTTTGTTAATATTTATTACTTTATTGCCTCCAAGTTCAAAGATTTTTATATATTTAACAAGCTTTTAAAAATTTGTGTTTATATCAAATAAATCTTTGCAAATTAGGTGAGAAATTCATGTAAGTATAAACTTACATGAATAAATAAATAAACTATTAAAATATTGACAGGTTGTCGTATACAGAATATGCGGCTTCTATAATTCGGCTTCGTTAATACGTAGACTATGAACTTATCGTTTTTGCAGGTTCTACTCCTCACATTAATACATACTTATTTAGACTTACGTTTATGTTTGAACCGTTTACCTAAGCACAAGTAAAAGAATTCAGACTTTCAATACATTAAATTAACTAATATTCAAATAAGTGCAATAGTGAGTGAGATTATATCAGGATGATCATCACGCTAGCGCATATTCTAATCGAGTAGTTTGTGTTCCTTGCAGATGTGGCGATTGTGCCAGCTCTATTTGTTATTGCCAGTAGCAAGTATGCGGGTGTGTACAAGTGCATTGGCTTCTACTTAGCGTTTATGCCAACAGTACAAGCAACGCCAGCAGAACGAACGTGCAGCAGCTGTGAAATACCACTACTCGTGTCGTTTCTCATGGAAATTATTTTCGCTTCCCACGAAAATTTTTATACCGAGCAGCTCGGTTTGTATTTTTTTATCGTAATATGAATTTACGCTGAAAATTAATGAAAATAAAAAAAAAACACTCGCGTCCCAAGCGAGAAGTCTGAATACGGGAACTTTCAGTAAAACTAACCGAAAATAATTTGAAAAATAAATAATTTGTAATTAGTTTGGTTGTGGTTTGAACAAAATTACAAACATTTTTTAATTGTAATGCTTGCAGATACCAGCAGTGCGTATATTTGGCGCAACAAAAAACTGAACAATTCACAACACGGATGAAAAAAATACGAAGCCTTCGATAAGCTTTTTTTTTAAGAAAAAAACATTTTTGTAGTCTCTATTGCTTCTTCGTGAGTATTTTATCCCGCCTTCTTGAATAAGATAATATATTCCAATAAATATATTTTTTGTATTTTATATTTTAATTTTCAACACGGGATTCAAATTGATCCACGAGAAAAAAAAAATCACTGAATTACAATTACATATGTATCATGGTAGAAAGAAAAAAACATAAGTAGATCAAATAATTGCTATGTCCGCTCTGGGTATATTTAAAAAAAAATAATTTAGCATTTCATGTTAATGAAAAAATGTTTCTTTTAAATTCATAATTAGTAGCAAAACGCTGAAAATAATAAAAGAATTTGTTTTTTTTATGGTTTATAGATAAAATAAAAATATGTTCATGGTGCGAGTTTTGCAATTGCTTATATATCATTTTAAAATGTAATAAACATTACTTCAAGACATTTTTAGAAAAGTTGAAATATTCCAGTTCGGTTATAACATAAATTAAGCAGTAAAATTTAAATTGAAAATGCAAGGCAAATTCCTAAAATTTAATATGATAAATCATTTGAAGAATGATTTGAGGTTTAGTCTATGGCATTTGTAGCAACTTAGATATTCACTCCCCACGTCTCGCAGGAAGGAGGTGTTTATTGAAATTTAAATAATGGCAGGTCAGCTCGTGTTGTTTGTGTGGTTGGCATGCCTGCTTGCGTCTGTGCCGCATACATTAGCATTACTCACTGTGCTCTTCAGGAGACATCCTGTTCTGTTGGCAACCTTTCCGAGGGGACGCACACGAGAGTAGTCAGTCACTGAGGAGAGAGTTGAACCTACGACTCGCAGTAGTCCCATTACCACTCTGCTACCTATAAACATACTCGATCTCAGTCTTACTTAAAAAAAACCTGCCACATATTGCAGTGGTTGGCACGCTTGCTTACCAACCGTTAATCCACAGATTTGAATCCGTATGCAGCAATTGCATGTATGTTTAAATTGGTGAAATACTATAATTTGATGCACGTTTCATATTGTTTTTAAATAGCAGTAGTGTCATAAATTTTCCTACTGCTTACTTATTTACATCTTCCCTTGCGTTATCTTACTCTTAAAAAGAAGTGTATTTATAAAAACCCCAGCCTTTGATTATCTTATCTGAGGTGCTTTCCTTTATTGAAATCCGATCCAAAAAGAGATCCAATTTTTACGGACGTTTAATGCCAAGTGATATTTTTAAATTTATCTTTATGAAGGGTAGACATCCAAATAAGGCTTGTATAAATAAAAAATCAATAAACCTCCCACTCTTCAATAAGCAGGGACCGCAAAAGGAATATATGCGTAAGAGCAAGACGTTTTTATAGCGATCGGATAAAAATGCGGCTGATCAATTGAAAAACATTTATATGCTATATTTGTGACAACCTTACAAGCAAGAAATAAACATATTCTGCTAATTGGAGTAAGGAGTCAATTAACAACTCACTCTATTAACTAGAATCCTGTTATTTGTGATTTCTCTATATACAAAGTAAGACGTACTAAGATGAACAAATATCTCGAATCAATTACATACTTGCTTCTCCTGATGAACTCACAAATTACCTGACATTAGGTAAGATTCACTTTTGGAGTTATGTATTTTTTTGTTTAAACAGCTATGAAATTTTCAACAATAAATGGCGTTTGATTTTGTGTGTTTTAAATACAAAAGCAATTCAGAAGTCAGAAGAATTAAAATTTGATTGAATTCCTAATAACGACGACTAAAGAAAAAACACCAAAGAGGTATTAGAAAAAATAACTTTAAAAAACATGGTAATCTTGCAATTAATGAAATTTATTTTCGTAATTTAATAATCTTTTAAAATATCTTGAAAGTGTCGGCGAAATACTTTTTTTTTAATTATGATTGCATAAGTTTTATGTCTTTCTTTATTTTTCTTCGCAACTCTTAATTCCCATCGCTAAGCCAATTAATTTTTACGCAAAGACTATCTCCACGCTCATCTGCTTTGATATGCAATTATGGCGGACCGTGTAAAATTATTTTAATTTTATTAAAACGAACATTTTAATATATTTTGATTGCCTTTTACACAAAATAGCATATTAAGTTGAAAGAGATAAGATAAAATTCCTCTAAAACTAAAAAAATAATAACATGGAAAGCAATAATATTGCACTCAATGAAAAAAATACATATATTAAAAAAAACAATCCAATAATGTTAAATTTTCCTATAAAATGTCCCTATCACCTGGAATCTGTATAATAAAACTAAATATGCCAATAACAGAAAATTTCCAGTTGTCTGTGTCTTGCAGGAGAATAGATAAGTATCTAGAGTCTCCTGAAAAGATCAGTTGTTTATTTTATACTTGTTTTTTTATATATTTGAATTTTAATGCTATACCTAGTCTGTCAGATTAATATTCTGATTATCACCAGTCACATTATAATATCTTATAAGACAAACTGCTGTTAAGCTGGATTTAAACGTACCTTACAACGCGGGTTTAAAAATTCATTTTCCATAATGACCAGAACCGCATTAGGCCTTAATGAGAATGTTAAAACTTCCGTAATTCGTTGTTATGCGTTCGGAGGCTTCGTTAGGGCTTTTCTTAGAGGCTCCGTACGGCCTTAATATTATTTAATATACATTAAGCTGGTTTAATGATACCTTACCCGAACCATTCATATAACTTGTAAAATGTTACTTAATATATATTAATAAATATTTTAATATGAACTTTTAATATCAGGATAGGTCTAGAATGCGGAAATTTCTAAAACTGTAGTTTTTTTAAAAAACCTTTAAATAAAAGTCACTTTAAAACTTTTAACTGATAATAAATTTTGCTTTTTAACTAAATGTTAAAACATAAGAGCATAGTTATTTCTCATTCCAGCGTCTTAATAGCATTTATTTATATTTACGATGAACAAGATCATATATTAACTGGATTTATTACAAGAGTAAAACATTAATGTATTGTGCTCAGAAAAATAGTATTTTATACAAAAAGTGCGCTTTGATGTTATAAAAAGTAATGACAAGCATCTGTGAAAATCAAAGATGATGGATGCAATACATAATCAATGATATGGGAATTTCACTAAATCGTGGTAAATAAATCAAACGTATAAATAGGGCATGCCAGGCTTGTAAGAGCTCATGTGTAAGTCACGCTACTGTTACTCGCCACAATGGCGACCTGAAAAAAGCTTTGATGTTTATACGATCGCCATCTTGTCCGCGTCCCTCGGGACCGAGTGCCTCGGAAGTTTTTAGGCCTCCGCATTTTCTGACTGATTTGGTTTTTCCTGGAAGCCTTGGGAAGCCGATAAAACCCAAGCTAAGAGTCTATTTTGAGATTTTATATTAATGTCGATCGCTAATTAATTTCCTTCGGTTTGATTTGCTAGATGAACAGTGGTGGATTGGAATTTTTTTTTTACTTTGCTGAATCAATATGAATAAATAGAGAAAAACTTTCATATTCAAACACGAAATAACAAAACGCAGTCTTTGAAATTTTATTTTGAATTTATACGATGTATTTAAAGAAAACAAGCTTTTAATATTATAACAAAATAAACGGCATCAGAAGCATTGGTCATTTATGCATCTTATTTGTATATTTATATGAACTAAAATAACTGCGTTAAGTTTTATAATTTTTAACAAAAAAAACTTACTAGGTAAAGCTAAATAGGTAATACTACATTGAAAATTCGATTTGATTTTAGTAAATGTAGTTATAAATAGAATGAGTGAATAAAAATATTATAATTATTAAGAAATAAAATTTCTCAGTCTAATATGTATAACAGCTACTTTGAATGATGATGGTAATACTTTTGCCTGTTTATTTTATATATATTTATTATATTTAAGTATATTTTTCCCCAATTCCGATTCTGTCGTGTTCCTCGCAAATAAAATCAAAATCAAATAATTTCTCTTTTCATTGGATTTACAAAGACTACCAATGAAAATCCCAGGAACGCTTTATTTTTATTTATTTGAGTTGAAAATTAAAATTCCTGAAAAATTCATTACGTGTATTTTCATATTGGATCTTCGACTTGGATAAAACTGAATTTCAATTACTTTGATGTTGTGAAATGTTAATTAATATTTTTTTATTTACTTTACAAATTTCTGAATGAAAAGACCTCCTTGCCGATCTGCTCGAACGAATAGCTTCCTAAATATAATCGGTGCCTTATTAGGTAAATCGATTTAGTATTAAAATGAAAATTTAAAAAAACGCTCAAAGCGACATTGATTAAAAACCAAACAAATATTTTTAATGATTGGTCTTGGCATTTGTCGCTTTTTTTCTTATACAAGGCACTTTCTAAAACATTAAAAAATGTTAAATCAAATAACGAATGTAACATTCTGTGTTAAATTATTTTATCACTGCTGTAACTTTCCACTGATTCGGAACCCAAAATCACATCAGACCTCTAGCACGTGAGCCGCGAAATAATTCTATGAGTCACGTAGTACAGTCAATACTTGTTGCTATCATTTGCTATTTATTTCAAATGCCTCCACGGGTTCAATACGTCGTCACACGAGTGTGACGCTCGCATTCACGGAATACCCGATAAGACCGTTAACGTATGAACCAATAAACTCCTCTCATATTTGCCCAACAGCTAATGATTGCGCATTCATTCACACACGGCCGCAGCTCTCTCTCTTTAAAGATACGGATCCTTCCCGGCGCGGCTCGAGATTCAGATTCGGATCCAGAATCACAGGCACGCCGCCTCGCCGAGCTGCACTAATTGAATCGAGAATCTTTCCAGCGCATTGCACCGGCCCTTTAACTCATCCGCCCGGTGCTGGGGTTTTAATTAGACGTGAATACGAAATGCCCGGCCGAAGCGCGATCCGGGCGCGTCGGAAGGAACCGAGTCAGTCAGTTTTACTCGGACAATCGGACCGCCATTGTCGCCGGATTCACCCGATGTTGTCTCAGTCCGTCATGTCGAAATTGAAACCTGCACACTTAAGACGACAATGTGAAAAATCGATGCGCTTGGGAGGTATCTTTACTGGAGTGTACTCAAAACACCATGGGTGGTTGTACACGTCGCAAATGAGAGAGTCTTGCATCAAACTCCTGATAGTGGTTAAAAAGCGCATGGTATTGTAGCGGTCATTGCAAATGCATCGAGCTACAATATTGGACTTGTTCGGACAACCGCCCCGACCACAAGATCGAGCTTGTCCGAGCAGGTAGAAACTTTCCAATTTTACAACCCCCAGCGATAACGCGCCCCCCACAGAGAGACTCAGGCACTCGACGAGTAACCACGCGCAATTCTGTATTGTCAGTTATAATTATAAATAAACGAATACGCAAACATTTCGCCGGTCTTTTGATAAGCATTCATCATCAACAATCAACGTAACCTTTACGGCGAAAGTATCATGGTATGTCCAGAGAAAAATCTAAGAAAAAAAAATAATCGAAAAGGGAAAGCTAACATGGATTCGGAATAAGCGTCAGTGCCTAAGAGTCAGGACTACAGCCAAATATGTATTCAATGTATTCTCAACAATTGAAAATTCTATATGTTTAGTTCTTTAGGAAAAAAATCTTCAAAATTGATAATTTGAAGTACTGTCCACTTGTTGAAGTAATTTTAAATCTACTCGACAATATAGGAATATTTCGATCCGTTCTCAGTATGGTCACTGTTTAACAGGCCTTTCAGCATTCTTGCATGTAAAATTAACACGATTGGAATTGTCACTGTGTCCCTGCCTTTGATTTGCGGATAAAGCGAACAGCCCATGTTTTATTAACGTCTCTGCTGTTAATGCATTTATTCATTAACTCCTACAATGTATGTCATGCTAATACAAAGGACGCCATTTACAACTTAACATTTATTAGACTGTGATATTTGTAAGACATTAACGAAAAAAATAACGACACGAACATAAAGTGCATGCCATTTAACAAGAACCCCACTACTCTACCAGGACCAATAAATGTTATTTATTCAAATTATTTTAAAAGTCTCTTGATGTTCAAAGATATAAAATACAAATATATTTTATTAATAATAATCTTATGTCATATTTTACTATCGACTATTATTTTCTGGTTGACCATTTCACAAATAAGAGTCTTGCAATGAAAATGAAATAATAAGGCTTTAAGCATATACGCCGATACGTGCTTTAAATGGAGCAAAAGTCTAAAAAATAATGTTCGCATCCTTTATCACACGCTGAAAGTAATGTTTTTGCCCCGTTCTCCCCTTTTCTCCCCAATATGTCCCCGGTCTCCTCGAGACTCTGAAAAGCGAGGCAGTTAGCGCGGAGATACCGCCGGGGTGGAAATCAGCGGAGGCCACGGGGGTGAGTGCACCCCGCCCGATACAGTGTGGGAAATAACAGCGATATATTGATATTTCCATATTTTATGGAGATAGCGAAAAAGCCTGCGATTCGATATTTTAAAAACGAGAAAAATTTTTCATTCGAAGAAAATCGCATAGAAATATAATTAACAATTGATAATGATTAAGTTCATTTTTTCAAATATTGAAAAATGATTAAAGAAACTCTCAGAAAAATATCATCGTGATTTGTGTGGGATTCGCACCCACATCCCCTCGCTTTCGTGGCAGGTGCATTACCAATTATGCCAACGAATCACTATATTTGACAAGAATTTTTAATAATCATATCCTACAAATGAAACAACATACTTATAATGCAAATTAAATCACGATGATATTATTCTGAGAGTTTCTTTAATTATTTTTCAATATTTGAAAAAATGTACTTAATCATTATCAATCAATAAAACCTGTATAGGCAAAATCGTACTTCCTGTGATACGGTCTTCACAAAAAATCAATAGTATAATTAACAATATTTATAAAAAAAAAATTATAAACAAATGTTATTTATTCAAATTATTTTAAATGTCTCTTGATGTTCAAAGATATAAAAGCACAAATATATTTTATTAATAATAATCTTATGTCATATATGAATTTTGTGAGAAATACAATGTATACATATCTCTGTCAAGCGGTGTGTCCACTTGCATTACGGTCACAAACTCTTTTTTTTATTTGTATCGTAATGAAATCTTACATAAAGTAGCTTGTTATTTATTTTTCACATAATTTTATTAAAACTTTTTACATAATAACAGTGATTTATAATGTAAACTAGATTAACATCTACTGCTCGCCACAAATACGGTCTACTGTTTTTATATTTTGATGTCGCTTTGTTATAGCCGCCAGATTGCGGCACCACTACCTATCTTAGCATTAATTACCTGTACTAGCTACATAGCTTTAAAAGTAAACATGACTAAATACTAACGGTTAACTTTTTAGTATTTTTGCTGTCGATGATTTGATGATGATTGAGCTTATTTCAGTTTAGATAATAGAAGCGGAATAATAATAAAATACATATTTATATAAAGCATTAAGCCTTCTCGCGAAAGCAACGCTAAATTATAGCTGGAAACCCGCAAAATCCCGGTTAATTGACGCTATGGTTTATTTCAGTTGCTGCAATCGACATACAGTAATAAAAAAAGCCGTCAGCCATATTGTAGGAGCAACATTTAGTTCAACATAAAAGCCGATCCGCAAGATACTCGCGTTCTCACAAATCAATCAGATTGTCTTATTCTGAAATAAATAATTCAATTAAGTACCCTTGCAAAGAAACAGCGATCAACCATCAACCGAGATGGCCGACGGAGTCGCTGGACGTTGATATATGTGGTACGGTAAAAGGAATTGCAGCGGCTATTTTTTATTTTATTTTCTGAACAATTCAATACACTGTTTACTTTATCACCAAAAATATTGCTATCAAATATTATGGTCGTTATTCATGGGATTATGTTTAATAGCTAAGCTGATCCAACGTTTTGGCTATCGTACTAAAGTAGTATATTTAATGTCAAATATATGTTAATTTAATTTCTCAATAACGAAACTTAATAACACACATTGTAAGCCCCACAACCTGCGCGCAGAATCAGGGGATAGTAACATACCGTATTATAACCAAAACCATAAGAACTATTGTAAATTTACTAAAAGAATCTTGAAATTTTTTATTTGTGTAATAAGTACTGAAAATGGTAAAAAAAAGCGTTATGCGATTAGGCCATATTTTCACAGAAAAATCAAAAAAAGCTTACTGCAGCTAATTGTTTGGGGAAAAATCCAAGGAAAAAGAGGCAATAATGGAAGAAAGTTAGCTTGGATGCGGAAAGTCGCGAGTACAGCCAAACTAATAAGACTGGCCCAAGACAAATGCATGTTCTGAGAGGTGCTCAATAACTTCCTCTGAAAAGAGGCACCTGAAGACAAAGAATAAGTATATCTTATCGTTCGCTGACTGATATGATCATAGCAATATATCTTGGTACGTTACATATTCCACAGTTCACAGAAATTCTCGTACTATAAAATTTCTCTGTGAAAACGAGAGTTCGATATCGAAATATCTACAGACATTATCTCTTGTTCAGTTACCATAATACATAAAATAAAATCATAAAAAATACATTCACTTCCGGTAGGCGGTCCTGCTTACAATCGGCTGGGTTAGGTTAGGTTGCTTTAGGCCGGCCATAAAACCGCGGAAGCCGCTCTTAATGCTCGCTCCAAGTACGCCGGTTCGAATCCCCGTCGGGCGTATAAAGATAATGATTTATGACCGGGAGATTCACGCAAATATAGGTCTGATAGCGTAACGACCCACCGTAGCGGTGGAGCCGATATATGGCAATCGCACCATGTAGGGAATTTTTCTGGGAATTGTTTTTAATATCGTTGAGTACTTTGATAATAAATATATAAATGATCCTCGAATTTGCAACCTGCTTCACTATGAACCCTTGTCGGTGTTTAATAAGTATAATAATGAATATCACTCTAGCTGTTACAAATTAAATCAGTATGTCGTAAATGTCAAGAATCCTTCTACACAATGCATTAATATGTCTTCCTTTTATATAAGTCTTTACATTAATTCCCAGTGCACGTGTACTCTAGCGCCACGACCTCCAATAGAAGCAGCTAGAAAGAAAAAAACCTACATAAAAAGTGAATAAAAAGCACGCCCTGTCCTCCTCCATTGTCCCTTCTAACTCGCATCCGTGTTTATTCAATAAACCCAAAGCACATAGTAAATTTGTCCCGAAATTGGGGACATTCTGGAAATGCCGTGGTCCTGAATTATTAAGGAGCAGCGCGTCCTTACAGTTTTATCTCAAAGGTTTCCGTTTCAGGGGGAATTAATAAATCCTGAAAATCTCGAGACTTCAGGCCTGGACTTATCCTCACAAGGTTTTTTGCTTTATAATAACGTTGTTGAAAATAAAAATATTTTTAAACAGTACATTACTTTTTTGTTTTTATATATTAAAAATAACATTGCTAGTGGTCTAGCCGTGATTCAATATTCAGGTTTGAATGAAGGTATCATTACAGCAGCTTTATTGAACGCAGTGGCGGCTGTAACACATTTCTTCATTCTCACAAAACGAGTTCAAATGAATTATTCGCGACGAATATAGCGGATGTATTAAGCACCGTGAACGAACGCATCGAACGACGCGAGGAATCGAGCATAACGGACCAACGGCCGTTACGTTGTCAGCAACGAACAACTGCGGCCAACGAAGGAGCAACGATCCACCAACTTGCCGCCCTGCCCGGCTCGGAGTCTTATCAACTTTCCCGAGCCATTAATTTTTATTCTGCGTTGGAAGTTTGGAAGCTCGTAAGAAAGTTCCCGACTCTTCGGGCTTCTTTCGCCCTCTCGTATATCGTGAAATTATTGTTTATATATTTAACCCTTAGATTTTATGAGTTCCGAAAGAATATTTTTACCCCTATTCTTTAACCTACTTATCAAAATTATTAAGTCGATTTTTGTAAAATCGATGATTAAAAATATACAATTTTCTAACAAGTAAGCACTAGGCCGTCTCACCTAGTGGCCACAAATAAAAGAAATAAAAATTGACAATGCATGATTACCAAGTCAACGCATACTCTGAGACGTGCGCTCGCCTACATATACCCAGCGAACTGAAAACTATTTTATACTAAAATTTGATCCTCGTTATTTGATTCCAGAAGATGAGTAGAAAACCGGAGTTGAATCGAAGGTGGTAAAAATATATTCTATAAATGAGCTTTATAAGAAAAGTGCGCAAGCGTATATGGTTGAAATTAAAATAAATAAAAATATTTGCTATCTATTAAAAGTTAATTCAATTAAGTAAAAAAAACAAATCTTACATTACTATTCATATCTTCGTATAAGTATACTGGGTGAAAGGTCTGTATACATGAATCATCAATTATAATTAAAAATAAGGCGGAGCGAAGAAATAAAATAAAATGAAACAATAAAATAAAGTACATATTTTTACTTACAAACAGGCTGATATAATAACTAAATGATCTCCCTTACCTGTAACAACAAAACAAAAAAACGTATTAAAATACTAAACATTAATTAAAATTAAAAAGACAATATAAAAATATCATATATGATAACGTAGTGCTTAGATATAATATTTAACAAAATCTAAGCACTACGTTATCACTGGGTTTAATGAACAAATTTGTAAAAATAATTCATTTTTTTCTATATACGTACAAATACTAATTTAAAATAATGAAAAATTAACGTACATATTTTATATCAAAGCGCACTGAACGGAAGTTGTTCAGAAAAAGCCGTCATGTCTCGTTAGTGCTTAAAGAAATCTTATAGCTTAGAAGCCACAATCTTAATGACGAATAAAAAACATTAATTGACCTTAAACCAAATATAGTTCTCTGAACGCAGACAAACACTTAAAACTCATAAAAAATGAACGTCTGGAAACTTTAAAGCTTCACGTCTAATGAAATGTCTAGAGTTCTTATAAAATTCTGCAGTGTACGTTTAAATGAAATATTTTGAATAGCCTCTCCTTACATGATAAAAAAAATATTTAAAATTGTAAACATTCATACAAGCTTTTTGGATGTACTTGGTGATATAGTAATTTATATATTAATGTATTACTCGAGCCTTTTCAGGCAACCTCCGATGATTTTCTCATAGAACGATTAATTTTTTTATTCAAGGACAGTTGATGATATTGGTTTTGAAAAAAACCACTATCGTAGAGCTATCGCGACCCGGTGCACTCACTAATTGAACTTAATGCGAAAATGCGGATTTACTAAGTGCACTTGCATGGAATTTGACTTCTCTCCTTGACCACACAAATCCCCGTCAGCTCTGGCATCTCCTCGCCTCCATCAGATGTCAGGGAATCAGAGAGGTTCAAGGTCAATTAGGAACGTCGCATCCGTGACGCTGACACGGAGCACTCCGGCTGCTACAAATCGGCCGGTACGCGCAGCAATTCTCTCGGACCGGACGATAAACCTGACTCCTCTGAGATGGGAAATATCTAAGCTGTAATAAATTATCATGCTCTTATAAGCATGCTTTTTTTTTTTTAATTTTTTCAATATACTGGCAGGAATAGTTTCGCCAACACGCTAGGTTGGCATCTTCAAGCAGAGTACAGTTGACTGTTTGAAGATGTCACTAAGCCTCGTCTCAGAAGAGTTTGGTGACCACTTCAATGGACATATGCTTGTCCAGTCTTTCTAATTCGGCTGTACTTCCGACTTCCAGTTTTCCGACTTTCAGGTTTTGAATTTTTTGCTGTTTATTTGTTTATTATTATTTTTGATTAAAAAGTGGTATTAAAACTGACAGTTTGTGAATAAAAATTAAAAAAAAAAATTATTTTCATTTTTCCAATACAAAAACATAACAGAAAAGAGCTCAAAGGTCAGAGGTTGTAAACTTTTGTATTGTAATTTTTATTACTTGATTTTTTTCAATTCTGTTCTGTTGGTCCATTTTAATTTCACAGCATGTTAAACTTAATTATTACTGTTCAAAGTTCCGCCTTTTATTTATTAGCTATGTCTGTTTATATTCAATAAATTACAACAAATTACTGGATTATGCTTAACATAAACTTAGCGTGGGTGTGACGCCATTCAAATAAATTGATATATACTTAGGTAGTATTAGTGTCATGGTTACACTAACTTCGTGAACGACATGATCAGACAAGACGCAATTACTCTACGAACAGAAACTCTACCGCTGTAAAACAGTACGAACCGTATGAAAACCAATAATTAATTATGTTATTGTTTCGATAGTATAAAATATGTATCACATTAGTAAAGCAAAAAAACGAATAGATGTGCTCCAGAGACGTATAATTAACATCAATGTAACCACAGCTTTAGCAAGGGCGAGGTGTAATCGCGTTTATCACAGCATCACACTTCGGTTGTGCCGACTAGTCTCTTCCAAGCTTAGCATATTAAATAAAACTATGGGTAACCGCAGCTTATAAAAGCAGATACACTATAAACAGGTCTGCTTCGGAGACGTCTAACTGACGATAGTGTAGCCACAGCCTTAGGTGGGGCGAGGCGTGATCGCGTTTATCACAGCATCACACTTCGGTTGTGCCTACTAGTCTCTTTCAACACTAGTAACAGATGAGCATATTAAATAAAACTATGGGTAACCGCAGTTTATAAAAGCAGATACACTATAAACAGGTCTGCTTCGGAGACGTCTAGCTGAAGATAGTGTACCCACAGCCTTAGGTGGGGCGAGGCGTGATCGCGTTTATCATAGCATCACACTTCGGTTGTGCCTACTAGTCTCTTCCAACACTAGTAACAGACGAGCATATTAAATAAAACTATGGGTAACCGCAGTTTATAAAAGCAGATACACTATAAACAGGTCTGCTTCGGAGACGTCTAACTGACGATAGTCTAGCCACAGCCTTAGGTGGGGCGAGGCGTGATCGCGTTTATCACAGCATCACACTTCGGTTGTGCCTACTAGTCTCTTCCAACACTAGTAACAGACGAGCATATTAAGTAAAACTGTGGGTAACCGCAGCTTATAAAAGCAGACGGATACACTATAAACAGGTCTGCTTCGGAGACGTCTAGCTGAAGATAGTGTAGCCACAGCCTTAGGTGGGGCGAGGCGTGATGCGGTGTCTCACGCCGTCACACTCCAGTCGTGCCGACTCGCCTCCCCCGCTGTTTAAGGCTGCTTCACGAACTGTCTCCGCACAGCCTCGTGAAAGCCGCTTTATGCGAATGACGTATTTGACAGCCACTCAATTAAGTTTCCGAATTAGTGTACACAATATAAATAATATTAAGTTCAGTTTGGATCCTCACTCGGGCTGTGCGTGCGGAGTAATTATTGTTCTCTCGGTACAAAGCCACGTTTGATAACAGATTTTATGTCTCTTAGAAATCGTCAAGTTACTGAAATTATTGTGTCAATGAATAAGATATTCATGACGATTCATAAAGCTTTATATAATAACATTCTGTATTAATGGCAGGTAAATTATACGAAAACTCCACCACATCGATTCATTTCCAACAACTATGAAACTTACTGTGGTGTTTAGATTCATTCATTCATAAAATTACATAATAAACCTTTGTTTCAACTCTGGCGATTCTTCATTTTGAAAACTTTCAGCTCTTCAGATTTTGAAACAGACTTTTGTAAAGGATAATTGAATATTCAATGGATTTGCGTTGATTTATTTAAGTTCTGTCTAATCTGTGATAAATCGTCTTTTCATGTTTGAATCGTGTATGTTAAAGCACACTTTTGCAAATATTAAATTTGATAAACTACAGTTTCAAATTATTATTTAAAATTTAAGAAAATACATAAAGTAGTAAAAAAAAGTTTTGGGTTGTCAATTTTAAAAATAATCAATTGATCAAAAATAACTCTCACAATTTCTCGTAATGAATAATTTCGCGAGTTTGTAATCGCGTTATGTAATTCAATTTTATGACCTAGTCATTCAATACAACGTGCTTACATATTATTAGTTTCCTATTTCCGTTCAGCGTACAAAGGCTTTGTTTAGCCGTGACCGTGCCCCACTTGCCGGCGCCTGAAACCTTCCGTGAAAGCCTTCAGAATTCTTATCAATACGAAACCACCCGGGCGAGCTCATGCACGAAGGGCGCGGCGCACTTCACTACTCTTGGCTCAGATTTTAACAAGCATGCGTATGTATTTTTATAATTTATTTTACTTATAATTATAATTATAAAAGGTAACTTTGTATTTTTGTCTTCACTTTTGAGTTTAATGAAATTATTTGCATAACTAGTTTCGACCCAATGAGCGGGTCATCATCAGATGCATGACTAAACTGAATAAACTCAAAAGTGAAGACAAAAATACAAAGTTACTTTTTATAATTATAATTATAATAATGGATCTTCACCATTCAAATGCCTTGTTGCCAAGATTTATTTTACTTGTTTTCATTGAATAATAATTCATTAGCTTTTTCAAGATAATGTCATGCAAATAGAAAACTTTGTATATTATAAGTAAAAAAATATTTTTTAAAAAATACAAATCAAATCTGGAAAACCGAACTGAAATGATCGAAACAAATATTTGTTTTTAATTGAAACAATAATGTGACTTTTCATATATATATAAATTCTTTCAAATATTGTTTATCAGACAATCCTAATGTGTACATTTACAACAACTAATGTAAATAATTTATTATATATATTTTTTTAGCTGCTGATTACAGAAAATAAGTTTAAATTATTCAAGATACAAGATCATTCTTATGGCAAATGAATCTGTCAAATACTATCATTTATAAAACAAATTAAATACATATTTAAAAGTTTTAAATCTGTTAAATTAAACAAAGCTGCCATTTCGCTCAAAAATAAAGCATGCAAGCGTTTATTTAAAATTAAGTTTAATTTATAAAGCCCTTGAACATAACGTGCGTTTTAAAAAGTAGATAAATAAATAAAAGCGTACAGTAACGTTTAATCTAAAATTTATATTTGTATTTATTTTTTTTAAGATTTAATCTTTATTTAAATGTGTTTCAGCAACCCGTATTGCATTCGTGTACCGTGTTTGTTCAAATAATATAGCCCCTTTGTTAGGCAATTACAAATCATGAATAATTCACAAAAACACACGCGGGGAGGGGGCGCTGAAAATTTATTTACATAAAATTAAAGCCAAAAGTATTTTTCTTTGTAAGAATGAATCCCATGCACGTATTCAAATACTGAGTACACCTCCCCATAAATATGAATTTCCATAAAAGCCATAAATCTCCATAAAGAAATAAGTTACCCACACAAAAATTTTGCATTCCTAATTTACTAAAATAGCAGTGTCATTTATTTTTTTTCTTTTGAAGCGAAAGACATAAAACTTATCTGTTAGGGTAGCAGACCGCAAACTTAAAAAGCAAATTCGATGCAGTTGCGGCTATGTTAAGGTGTTACGTTCCAGAAAACCTACCCTAGAGAAATTGTATTTTAAACATGAAAACAAAATTATATCTAAAAGAGTCCACGAAGGTTTTGTAAGGTTTCATGTAAAAAAGCTGCAAGGCACATTTTACTGTGCTCAAACCGCGAATCGAAATTCCATACAATATCGATTCGATTGCCAATCTTTCAATACTACAAAGGCAGTATAAACTTTCGTGCGAAAATAAACTTCTACTTTGTCAGAAGACTTCACAATTAATACACTTGTTTATTGTTTGCTGTAAAGCCGCATTCCCCGGCTGATTGAGCAGAAAGCCGAGTACAAGAGTTTGCAGAGAATCGAGATTTGATTTTCTGAGGACGGAGAGCTGCATTCGCGGGTCGAGAACGTCTTGCGGCCGATTGCGATGAAATTCCCGCAACCGCGGAGCCACACTCTGGCATGGCAACACCGAAGAACTCAAATTAAACTTTTGCAACTTCGGCGAAATTCCCAATTGCCGTTCTGGGTTCTGTGGAATTGCAGCGAAATTCGGGCGTCCAGGCTTCGCGGAAAACAGGGCCAGTTGAAATTTTTGCACACGCGTTCATTAGCTCTTACCAATGAAAAACATTGAATCTGTCATCCAAAATAGTAATAAATAATATATTGTAAGTGTTATAGTATATTATTGCAATTTTCTCGATGATTGGTAACTCACGTGTCCTATTTTCCTCTAGCTTGCTGCTAGCTGCCACGTAGCAATTTAAATCGTGTGTGCATTGCTTATTACCGCTTGCTGACTTATTAATACTCCGAGTCCATTTCAATTCACAGCCATGCCATTAAATGCGACCTCACATTATCCCTGAAGAGAAGAATACGTAGACGAATGCTAATAGCTGCGTCATACAACGATTTGTGTAAGATCGTGTACATTTTTACTTCATGAATAATAAAATTACAAGCAAACATATTTATAAGTAATTGTAAAATATTCTATAGATCAGAATTTATACCCACACGGTTTATTATTTTAATCGCATTATGTAAACCACGTTTTATTTCTGGTTTCGAGTACGATTCACCGGTTGAATGAATGAGATGTCGACTAAAACTTATTATGTGTATTTACACTTATTGTTCATCTTAGAATTTAATATTTAAAGATTCATTTAGTCTGCCATAAATATAAAATAATTAATAACAAACGCATATTAATTACATTGAATACTTCCCCTCCGACTGAAATAACTGCGACTTGCTTAATTACACGCTTTGGTAATATTGTACAGCTCTAACCTGCTGTCAGGTGCTGCTTGAGGCGCGCCACACGAATAACACAAACCAGCAACAGCTTTAAAGCAAACATATTAAAAGAACAATTAATAAATCAAATCTTCTTGACGGAAATGTATAATTTATACATTCCCACGTTTAGGCCTCGCGCGTCGATATTCCTTTGGAAACTAGTAATTACACATTACATAATATACGAAAAAGACAATACATTTATGCCTGATTTACCTGCGCATATGAACTTTGACTTTTTAATTAATTATACCTTGAAATAATAAAAGGTTAAGACTTACTCACAAAAAAATCACAATACGTTTTACTTTTTTTCAAATAATGAAAAAAACTAATCAAGATGCAGGGTATAGACTTGATACAGCGCGGTTCAGCCTCAAACTATAAATACAGATAAAGCTGTATCGATGTTGTAATTCTAAAAGCATCAATTGAAAAAATCGCGAAGTTGAAGCCAGTGCAGACAATGCGGTGCAGTCTTTTCAAAAATTTAAGATATGCATTCCGAAAAGGCTGAGTTCAACAGAAATGAAAAGACTCATAAAGATGCAGGGCAGAGCGCTGGTCCTGACAGTGCAATGCAGCTTCTAAACTCCGAACACGGGAGGTCATCTCCGCATCTGCATGCGCTCTCGAGATAGCCAAACACGACTTCTCCGCAGGCAGGCCCAACGAATTTGCATGGACACTGCCACTCCTGCATTATGTATGCGGCGAGCCCAGGGGCTGGGTAATTAATTGAAGATTTCCCTGATGTACGACCGGAGCTGAAAATACACATTTTTGCGAACCGAGCGACATCAAAAAGTCTTTGAATTTAAATACGATTCATTTGAAATCAGCCCGTGGTACAGTGAATAACTAGTTTGCTTGCCAACAATGAAGTCCAAGACCGGCACAGTATACAACAAGCCAGAAACGTACCGAAACAAAAACACACACAACTGCGTAAAAATGCCTATTTTTACAGACCAAAATTGTAAAAGACTCCTCACGTTTATACTTTCTAGGTATTTCTATGAGTATCTTTTACTCATGAAAAAAAATTGTATGTTTGCAATGATCCAAACACAGTTTGGAAACTTCAGACTATGAATTCAGGTGCAAGTAATAAGGGACGCAAGGAAGTTTAGCATTCGCCGGAATAGGTAAACTCTTAGTGGTACGAGTACGTGTTATTCTCGCTTCATGGGACGCCGCATGATTTGCATTACACAATACATAGCCTGACACAGCCGTCTGCACACGACGTAACTATTTTACTGAATATGCAATCCTTGCGAATGCATAATTCACTCTTGTACTATATATTTGAGAAATAAAACTGAAGCACGCTACACACGCTGATTGATTTATCACCTCTTACTCTTGGTGCTTTTTTATGATTTTACCAATGTGAAGGCTTGTTACAGTGTTATAGTAAAATGTGTGATTGTTTGTGTAGCTTATTCGTCTCGTCTGTCAGACGAAGTCGGCTCGGCGGGAGATAGAGCCTTGCGAGCCGAGTAAAAACGTGAACTACGACATTCCCGGGGGGGCAGGGGGACGAGTCAGTAATTAATTAAGCCGGGTGTTCCCCGATAAAGGCTCGGCCGGCGCGTCGGTCTGTCCTTTCTTATTTCAGGCCGCGAGAGCCTCCCCGGCGTGTGGGAAGGGCGGGGGCTTCATGACCGAGCAAATAAAATTGCCTTTGTAGAATCTGCTTCACAGGTATTCGCTTTCTTTGCAAATACGTTGTATAAATTAGGCAGTGTTTTTTAAAACCGCAATAATTCACAAAAAAGCTTTGCGTTTTATTATTCAGTTTATTCTAAGTTTAATCCAACGATAACGCTGTAGACACCATTGTTTTCTACACGTGAATTTAATTTTAAAATTATATTATATAAACACAAATTTTATTCAGATATACAGGTCAAGAAAAAAATCATAATTCTAAATTTACATTGATAATTTTAGTATGCTTTAAAAATAGTGTATTGAAAAGCTATTGTTTTGTTTTAAATACTTTTTTTTTTATTTAAATTACCATACATATAACATTATCAATTATACTGAACACATTTATGGTAATGGATTACTTTAAAAAATAACACAAAGTTGTTTAATCATGCAGAAACACTGAAAAAACACTAATGTTTCAAAATTACTTTCGAAAACATTCAGCCGTATTAAACACGATGATATAAACTTTATTATGTTTTAAAAATAAAAAAAATGTAATATTTAAGCTTGTTTGAAAAATATTTCAAAGCGGACCAAGAGATTTGTGATTTAAGAATGACTCGCGCTGAAATATCGAACCATCTTAAGATCGCGATCTAATTGTTAAAATTATGACGACATCGCTGCTTTAAAATCTATTTAATGCAAACGTGTACAACAATTCGTATGCGGGTATAGTTAGTTTGAGGTTCTGCAAAAAACATTTATACCTTCGTCTGCCCTGTGTTAGCTGATCTCCGCCCGCATCGCCCTCGGAAAGAAAATGCTCCATTGGATTCCCCTGTCATGGATTCTCTGGAATCGTGATCTGAGCTAGATTGTTGCAAGCACTTAAACTGCGCAGGAGGCTGCTGAACTAGGTCAGCTTCTGAGAAGCAGAAGGAAACGCAGCAAACAAAACGAGGATGTTTACTTAGCGATGAGTTTAGGAAACCTTCGCATGAAAGTTGGCACTTTCAAGGAGAACATGGGGAGATATCACCGAGTCCCCAAATCAATCAAGCTTTAAAAACTTCTCGCATTATATTGGTTCTGAGCTTGATCAAAGCTTGATTGGTTTAATGGCTCAGTGATATCTGTATAAGAATTCATTTCGCATGCGCCATTTGTGTTTATTTATCATATTTTATTTTTGTGGTGTTGAATATCGGCTTTATTAATTTATTTTTGGTGTCTTCAATAAATTTGCATTTCTGACATCGGTTGAAGTGGATTCGGTTTTATACTTTAAATAAAATTATACGAAGAAAAAGAACAGAATAAATGATGGAAATTAAGAGTGTTGTTTGCAAATAAAATGCATAAATTATATATGCTGGTGTTAGGTTTATTTATAAACCTCATAGCAGTAAAATCTATTTTCGGTTCGATTCCAAGAACGCCGTAGTTTTGAATGGCAAAGCAGTTATCACTATCAGTTATTCAAATATGACATTTCCGTCGGGCTGGTTTAACATGGAGGCACCTTGAGTCGATCTGGCCTTATTCCTGCGCGATTGTCATACGTGACCCAGCGTGTTTGACAAAGAACAACATTCGTAACACGACCCGCCTCCATTCAATTTGCATAAGAAACGTCTCATATATATTTTTTTAATAAATTTATATCTTCAATGATTGTATCAATACTCATAAACCTCAATATAATGAAGCGCATATACACAGACAAGCCACAAGTAAGCTAATGGCAAAATTTTCTACAAAACTGCCTAACAAAAAAGAAGTTGCTATTGGCTAATTACCGGTAATTTGTCGCTTGTGTTGCAACGTGTGTAGCCCACATATTTCGTATTGACTCATAAAATGCCAATACAAATCATTATCGATCAAGCTTAATCAGACGTGAGGCCAATCAATATTTTTTGTTGAATTTTAAATGTATCTCTCGACACAGGGATTGAATAAGCGGCGTCTAACCACTGAACAACAAAAAAAATGATCCAAACCAAACGCAAATGATAAATCAACTGCTATTTTGTATAAACATTTAACTTTATGAATAAATACGGATATTGGGTCATTTGTGTTTTTTTTTTAAATAAACTACGTCCTACAGAATTGGTTTCATTAAGTATACTCGTATGTATTGTATATTATCAACTCAAGTACGGCTATCATTATAGGCCATACGTTATAACATTAAATTTACATAATTTATATATATTTAACATGATACTTACCGAAATAATAATAAATCTCAATAGAACCGTACTTCTTAATTCAGGAGAACTTTATTTCAAGGAATCCTGAAACTCCCAAGTGGGCAGAGTTCAACGACGTAAGGCGTGGAAATAATTCATAACTTTGTAAAGTATGATTATTATTTTGATAACTAAAAATAAAACTTATTGTATTTTTTCTCACTTAACTTTTTTATTTAAAAGATACTTTTTGTAAGTTTTAATATAATGTAGAAATATTATTTTTATATTTACTGCTAGTCGATCGAAAGACTACGTAACTCAAAGAACCAAATTTCATTTTTATAAATATCATGAATGTCAGTTATTTGTCCCACTTTCAAGACTTTGTAAGAAATCAGGCATCAAAGGTTAAACCAAAATTATTATTTTTACAAGCATAATTTTTTTTTGTTTAAAATATAAATAAAATATACTTTGGCCAAAGATATTAATTTTTAAGAGTACCGAATAATAAACATTCAAATTTATTTTCGGAAGAATTAAGTTTTTTTTTGTTTTGACGTTAAATGAGTTACTTGGTTTTCGATTTTTTTCATTTTGACCGTCATGTGTGTGCGGTGAACCGAATTAATTGTCTCTTGTATTTATAAAGTAAATATGTTTATATTAAAGCAAAACAAATAGACATTCTTGACAGATAAAAATATAGGATCTAAATAACATCGCTTGGCTCCGAATTCTGGAAACTATTTAAGCAAAATTAATTGTAAGATAAAAATATATAGTGTAGTTTTTTTAAAAAGATCGCATAACTCAATGTACTGTTTACAAAAAATAAGCAATTTATAAAAATGAAGCATTTAAAAAGCTGTTAAATAATAATACATGAAGTTTATAAAAAATAACAGTAACTACAAATCTATCATATATAATTAGAACTGACTTTTAAATGGGTCGACCATATAAAAAAATTATAAATATACGTGCATGTTTATAATATGTTTAAATATTTTGATAGTCTTGATGAAATACGCATTACAGGACATGGAGCTAATTTCAGACCAGACCATTCTTAATGACACCATAAAAATAAATACTATATTAATGGAAGTAACAAAAATATTGTGCAACTAATTTTGAGGCCAAAATAATACTTCGTGGAGTAAAGCAGGGTGTAAGATTCTCTATAATATAAATAAATATTCCCATATAAGACGATTTCTTGGTAGACCAAGAAATTTGAATTATGTACATATATATATATATTTTTTTTTTAATTGGATTTCAGATTTCCAGATTTTCAGATTTCAGTACTTGTAAACATTTTTGTTACTGTTTTTCCAAAAACGAAATTAGCGACAATTCACGTTTGAATTAAATTAAAAACACTATCAAAAATTTTCTTTGCGTTTAAGTTTATTTCAAAAATAAAATCTTTATATGTTTCACTTTATTAAACGAACGATCTTCTCAGATGCACCGGTATAATTTTTTTACAAAAATAATCTCTCGAATTCCAAGCGAAGAAAAATAAATACCAAGAACTGGCAGGCGAATTCAAACGATTTTCTGACTGAATGCATAAACAAAATTCAGGTTTGAAATATCTCCGACTTTCAAGCGAGCTTGCTCAACTTTATCGTATGTTAATACTGGTGGAAATTTTCGCAAGATTATATGCATCTGTATACAGGTCTGCCACATTCAAGACATTTCACTAAAATATTCGACAAGAAATGGGATTTTTACCCAATGTACTGATTATGCTTGATGGTTATTTTTTTATATTATATTATTTTTTCCAAACCCAAAATATTTGATTACGAAAGGCAAAATATTATCCAACGTAAGTAAGTTTAAAAAAAATTAAGTTTTTAATTTTAAATACCAAGTTACAAAATCAAAACAATGCACAGTGTCAAAAATCTAAATATAAAACATAATAAAATATTTCAGGTTCTAAAACTTCGCATTATATTCAAATATATGTCTGGGGAGTTAAGTTATTAAACAGCAGTTATGTTTTTGTTATCAAATATATCTTTAGAATAAGAAAGTGTCCAAGCCATGGACAATCAATTAAAACATGCGACAACACAATTACTCTCCATCGCTTGGACTGGCAGCTTTCTATTTGCAATATTTTATGGCCGCCCGCCGCTTTATCAGCGTTGCATAATTAACGAACCAAAAAAATATATATATTTCTTTGGTTAGTGTGTGTCGGTATCGCCGCATTACGCGTGGGCGCGCTCAAATTTCAAATTAAGAACCGGCATGTTCCGAATTCAAATAGGCTTCTGAATTTAAATCGATTTGAATACAATGGAACCTTTATGATCCACTTGTGACAATTCAACAAGGAAATGGGAACACGGGAGTACCGGAAACAGTACTAAATAGGTTTATTGCATTTTTTAAATATACTGTAGTTTAGCAGTCTATTAAAAAAAAAAAAAACATTATTAAAATTTTAATTATAAGTATATATATATATATATATATATATATATATATGTACGTGTGTGTGTGTGTACGATACTGGAGTAGAATATTTTCACAATAGAGCTGAAATAACCGAGCAAATGTTGTGATCTATTTTTGCTCGCTGGTGACATGGTCGCCCAGCGACAGGACGCGGCTAGGGCAGTGGTCGAATGTAGTGATGAGCATCATTTCGAAGAAACGCCAGAAACAGGTGCACTTAGTTGACTGCTTTTTAAGTAGCGGACATATCTGTTACAAAGAAGTTGTTTCTAGAGAGTACATAAGATTTTCAGTACTCGAATTTATTTTAGGGAAGCAAGAGACATCCGAGCTCGGTTAACTTATAATACGCCGTATTTAAAAAAAAACATATAATTAGAGCGCTTACGCTTCAAATGCACTCGTTGTGATATAAAATAAATAGTCGGCGAGGTTTATTCGGTTCATTTGTGAGGAAAAAACTGCTTGCCTTGATTTTGAACTCACTGCGCTACTTGTAGCTACCCCTTGTCCACTAAGCGGTATAATATTAACTGCTTCTGCTGTTTTGCCCCACCACTACGCCGATGGCTCCCCTAATATGATGAGCGTGGCGTGTCTGTGTCTAATGAGCCCCGAGCGCCCCTAATGCACGTGCGAGGCCATTCAGCGGTAAGCATCATGCCACGTGCGCCCTGGCCGATACGGTGTGTCTATATTACTTGTTAGTGGAGAAACATATCGGTCTCGCTACCTAATCCATGTGCGTGTACTTTTTAAATTTATTTTCATGGGTGTTGTGTCGCATCGTGAACCCAATTCAATCAGGTTAGGATTCATCTGTGAGAACTAAAAACCTCTCGATTCTATTGGCATTTAACTATTTAGCGCAGCTTTAAGCGCTCTACACACGAATCAAAACATCAGACGGTTTATAATTAGCAAATAGCGTTTTTATAGTTATGCCTAAGTAAGCAACACAAAAGAGGACGCTTTTGGCCAGGTACCGTTCGGTTGTCGGTTGTGTCGCAACGTCCGTAGGCAGCTTTTCGAATGGTTTTTAATTCGACTGCTATTTAGATGTGTTATCCGCTTATCGTGAATAGGCCAGCGCCACCACGCCGCGGCGCATAGATAACCGCCGTAATGGGAGAGTGTCATGTCCGACTCACGGGTGTTGCCATGTGGGAGTTGTTGGAATCTGAAACTAGATATGCTTGATATAGCAATATATCCACTGCTACCCCCTACTGGTGGCTAAACACTGCCGACACAAAAACGCAAAATATAAACACGTTTCAAAATATGAGTATCTACTATAATAATAGACATTGTGTGTGTGTATGTATGTTTCATTTTTTGCTTCTCTATAGAATATCTTAAAAGATACAACGCTGATTTTTTGCACGTAAGTTAAGTACATTTTCCCGCAGCTATGTGCCGAATTTCAAGACGATAGGATAATATTTTTATTCATAAACTAATTTAATTAAACTATAAAATATGCTCTAGCGAGTTTCAATATGTACGAATTATAGGATTTTACTGTTCAAAACACGAGAATTTCAAATTTAGAACTTTTACAAAAAAACAAATTTTGATGCTTCTTAGAAATTTTCAGTTTATGTCAGCTTAACACAAGTACCAATTTTATTTTTTTATCGAAATTGCGTTAGAAATTATTTATCACATCATTAATAACTTAAAATGCCTCCTTAAAAAATAACACCGTCTAAGCACAGCAAACGTAATTAAAAAAGAATAGCACAATTGAACGTGATAAAGACTGCATCTAATAAAGAACAGTGCAGTGAAAGTGATTCGTTGTTTGTGACACGAAATGTGATATTTCCTAGAATGGCTTTGCTTTCGAAATTAATATCCGGTTATTCAAAATATATGTGTACAAAATGAAATCAAATATTCATCTAATTGTCAGCCAAACATATGTTCAAACACTATTGCATCGTTCATCGAATACGTCATTTTATGACGGGCTACATTTCTAGTAGTGATATAAACACGATTTTGTATTGATAATCTGCCATAGTAAGAAGTATTTTTTTTAAGTAGCGTTTAAACTCGTATAGTTCATAAATAGATTATTTCAAGTACAACATAACTGCCGGTGAAATATATCAGTAACACGGCAAATCTTCAGCCTCCCTTTCTAATCGAGTGAGAAACTCACCGAGTGAAAGAAAAAAAATACAAAGTGTCATGTCTGATTTACAATCCGCGCGGTGTTGCCATGTGGGAATTATCGGGACTTGAATTCAGATTGCGAGAGGTCTAAATTCGGATTCAAGTACACTTCCGCGGAGTTTTAATGGAAACGTCGGCTAGTGCGCCCGCCGCGCTGTCGGTTCTCATGAAGATTTATGATTTCGCTATAAAATGCTAAAAGTTCGCTCCGCGCGCAGGGCTAATTGGGAAAGAAAAATGTCGAGGATTATTTCTGGAATGTGCGCCGACGTTGACAGATTTATAATTGAAAATGAAAATGCGCGGCCACGTTATCCCGTATTAAAAAAAAAAACTTAGAATTAATACAACTAGATTACTTTATATATGGGTTTGTGTTGAATACCTGCTAACGACGTATAAGAAAAACTCTACTTGTAAAGTAGAATATGAGTATAAAATATTCAGCTTATCATATTTACAGTATAGTTATAATTTAGGTCAAATATTGCTTTTTCATTTCTGATTGCCTCTTCTCAGAAGAGGTTGGTGACCATTTCACTGAACATATGTTTATCCTGAGCCTGAAATACTAATTTGGCTGTACCCGCCACTGGCGTTAATTCCTACTTCCAATACCTCTTTATTTCGATTTTTATTGTAAAGTCAGCTATAGGCCAAAATAAAATACCAAATACTGCTAATAGATCGAATCAAAAGTGAATTTACCTGCTTTGTATTTTTCATGCATAGTCATCAGATAAACTAGATCTAAGTAAAAGTAAATATTTGTTGTCAATACAATCTTTGAGCTATTTAATTTTAGATCGTTAAATAAATGGCGGTTCTGAAAAATCGTTTGATCATCTGAAATGAGACTTTTGGGACAAGAATTCATTTCATACCATACTTTTGGGGATACTTTTACTAGCGAAGGTAGTTAAAAAAATATATATGTACAAAAATAATGCTGCGTTTTTTGTGTTCTTTGTAATTAAATAAAGTATTATTATATCTTGTGCTACGAGCATGAAATATCTGTAAAGGGAACCAGGAACGGGCCCAATTCCTAAGATCTACATCACATATTTGATATTCTAATTTTACCAAAGGTTTATTTTTTTAGTAAATACGTAAATATCCCGATTTAAAAAAGTCATAAAAAGTTATGAGATTATTTGTCTCTCACCAATGGTATTTAACAGCTTTTCGACATCTCTGCAGTTTATCACGAAAAATACGTGTTTTTTACAAATTTTATCTGCACACGTACTAAATATTATTTTCGTGTACGTGTATTTGAAATATTTATGAGTTTTTAGTAATATAATTAATTTATTGATTTCTAACGTCACCTTTGATCTAGAGTCGAAACTAAATCTATACATTTATCTTTAACATAGAGCTGTATATATTATGACAAACTAATTTTCATATTTTTAAAGCAATATAAAAAGAGAGAACACTTCAAATTTATTCAATATTATTATTTAAGTAAGTTTTGTCAAAAAGTCTTCTCTCTTCTACTTTGAGGCTACCTTCTATTTTGCATGATACGTGAGTTTTAAGTACCCTGAAAAAAAATTTTGCGCGAGATGCAATATCTGCTATACCAATTTAAAATTTCACTAGAAATTTCAACATTTGAATTTTAACAGTTATATTTGATTGGAAACGGAAGTGAATTTCGGAAATATGGTAAATTCTCGATTAATTTCAATTTGGATTGCAAATTGACATTTGCAATTAACAGATTACTGAATTGAGCAAATTTGCAGTCTATTTTTGGCTGATATATATTCATGAGAGAACAAACGAGAACAGGTTTGATTATTATTAAAACTAAAAGAAAAATATTGCACTAGGCATAATTACTTGTGCTGTTTCCACAAAAAACTGCACGTCATGAATAAACACTCTCCTCTGGAGCTATCGAAAGACGCAAGTTAAATATAGATAATTATTTTTAAAGCAATCAGAAGCAACTGCAGCCGTGCTGGTTTCCAGTTGCAGATAGTCCAATATTTGTAGTTTCATATTGACACGCTTTTTTCAATTTAAATCTAGAGACGATAATTGTACACAATTGAAGAATTCGCAGATAGCCATGAACTCTCGGCATATCTTTGATTAGTGGTTCATTGAAATATTTTGGTTATTAGTATTCATGTAAAAGAAACTAAAAAAAACAACTTATTGTCATCAGTCACGTTAGGGCAAGCAATGCTTTTATGCGCGCACTGCATGCCAATGATGTATAAGTGGATGACAGCGCCAAGGCAGATGATAAATCGCGTCTAGGTCTGGCGCAGGGCCAGCTCGGGAGACCTTCACCCAGCAGCAGATAGGTAGCGACAGATTGATGATGGTGATGATGATAGAAGTGTGATATTTTCTATTTTCCTATATTATTATATTATTTAATTAAATAATAAATGAACACCAATGAATAAAACGTTTTTTTCATTATTAGCATAAATAAGATAACTTAAGACTGCTTTTACCAAAATTAAAAACTAAATACTTCATATATTCTTACCGAACTAAATATATTCACAAACTTTGGCATTATTAACAGAATATGCTTCTTGCGTGTTCTAGTAAATGGATTCCCAGTATCGGAAGATTTACTACTAAGACAAAGAGATTTAAAACCCAAGAAACATATTCCCTGTAGCAGAAAATATTAATTAATGAAAACTAGTTGAAGTAACGAATGCAACGAATAAACGATTGATTAAAAAAGCGTGTAATATTTTTACTTCTATATTTTATTCTTATGGAAATTTAAAAAAAAATTATTACAATTTACTATTAAGTTTTTGCAAAAAATTGCAAATATTTGTGAGCACTATTTACTGATAATATGTTTTTTTTTTTAATCTAAGGGGGCTAAACCAAAGCTTTTTATTTTATTTTTTCGAGTATGAGACATCCAAGCTAAAATAATCATAGAAAGTGGAGTATATTGCCACACTACTCTGCAAGATTAGGAGGCCACAAGACAGACAGGCAAGGCAAGCAAAAAGACGAGGCGATTTTGGCTGTGTCTAATTTGAAACGTCTCCAGCATTAGCATTATTGTGTTCAGGAAAACGGATTGTATTTTCTTTTAATTTCTGTGAGGTTTTCACAGTAATTTCTTCTTTTAACAAAACTAAAAAGAACATAATGCTGCACCTCGAATAAAGGACCCTACGATTGGCAAGCTAACATGTTAACCACTGCATCGTAGGCTTGTTTAACATAATTAAACATATGATGACGCACATCTTTTCGATAAATCTACTGAGTTAGTTTAAAAAAACTCCGATATCTGGTTTCTTAATAAATAAATTTCAATACAAGTTTATAAATAATGGAGCATCTACACCTCCGATAAATAATTTATACTGTTATACAGTTTTAAGCGAATGAATAAATAATGTATGCCAACATTCCTTCTAGAATATTCTGTTATGAACCCAAATACAACCCATTTACAAATTTCAAATTCAAACAGCAACAAATTCAGGTCCCGATAAAACTCGAAGGTACTGCGCCAGAATATCAACATGCTTTATCAATATACAAGTCAGCTGTTGTGAAGTAACAAAAATATGGCCGCACAGCCATAGAATGTGGTATATGGCCACGTTCACTAGGAGGAAGTCTTTTTGGCAGGCATCTCGATGCTACCAGGCATTGTGTTAGTGTGCCCATAGGCCACTGTCTATGCTTGCCACATAGCTGTCAATGAAGCCCTGTGGAATATCATATTAATCACATGTATACTGCCAAGTACATATCGGTTTTGGGTCTGTACGCCATAGTGTTTGCTGAAGAAAAGAACATCAGGCGTAGAGAGGAATTGTAATAATATTACCATGATCCCATTAAACTCGTTGTGCGATCGGTCCAATCGTTTTAGGGGTTAACAACACGCATTTTTCTTTTCACTGAGTGTAATCTATCTTCCGCTCCAATAATAAATAACAGGTGACCTATTGAGAAATAAAAAGCTCAAGTTTTTAAATAAGGGTTGGCCCTGAAACCTAAATGGCAGGATGTTATGAAAACTTTCAAAGTTTTATATGAATTATACCATACTAAGTCAAAGAGTCTATACGAAACGACAACAAATCATAAAATTTTAAACAAAAGCTTTTTTCCGCAGAATACACGTAGGTGGGATTCAAACCCGTGTTATAGAAATATTATCCGAAACAAAACATCGCTTCATAGAGAGCGATAGTGTTACTTAAAAATAAATTTACTCAGACTGGTTATTTACTCAACAGTCGTATTTCATTACGAACTGAAAGGACGATATTCAAGGACTGCAAGCGCCCTTTACAGGAGAAGGCCTGAACTTTTTGCAGGTTTTTCTCGTCCACGTGTATGCGCCTGAAACACATCGTTAAAATGTTCTTTTATAGCCGTGAAGATATATTTTAAGGCAAGCAAAGCATAATTGGTAGTGTGAACTTCACGTCACTACTTTAAAAGAACTGCAGCCTGAGATTAATCAAAGCAAAAAAACCTGACATACCGTCTGTACCACTATTAGAATAATAAATAAGCGTAAATGTGCGCAGAAATATTTTTAAGGACTTATTTATTAATATATTATATATATATATATATATATATATATATATATATATATATATATATATATATATATATATATATATATATAATTATATATACGCAAGTTGCTAACGCATGTTACAGCTTGATCACGCCTGTTAAACCTTGTTCGCTTACCTCTTTCACGTTGATCACACCTGTAACATTTGATCCTTAATTTAGAGTACGATTCTATTACAAGTTCATTGATTACCTGTTATAGTATAATCGATTATATTACTACTTGATCTCCCATGTTACAGTTATATCGATAACCTAGTAAGATTTGATTATTTCTGCTATAGCTGATCGCTTACTGTTACACTTTGATCACGCCTAGTACAGCTGATAGCGTACTTGTTACACTTTGATCACGCCTAGTATATCTGATAGCTTACTTGTTACGGTATGATCACGTCTAGTATATCTGATAGCTTACTTGTTACGGTATGATCACGTCTAGTATATCTGATAGCTTACTTGTTACAGTATGCTCACGCCTAGTATAGCTGATAGCTTACTTGTTACAGTATGATCACGCCTAGTATAGCTGATCGCTTACTTGTTATAGTTTGATCGCGTCTGTTATAACTGACCGCTAGCCTGTTACAGCTGATCGTTTACTTGCTATAGTTTGAATGCGCCTGCTATAGCTGATTGCTTATCTGTTTCAGTTTGATGACGCCTGATCAAAGTCAATGCACGTGTCGATTCAGGCTGCAAGGCAAAAGTGTCCCGCTGGGTCGATATCTAAAGTCGCAAGTGCCGGCTGGTTTAAGCCTGTCCGCTTGTGTTTATGCAGATTGGCGGGCGGCGGATATGCGACCGGGCCGTCCGGAGCGGCATACCAAGCGGACCGGCGGGGCCGGGGGGCGCCGGGGGGCACCGGGGGGCAACAGGGGGCAACGGGGGGGCACCGGGGGGCGCCGGTATTCTGCCGGCGTCCTCCTCCCAAAGGGGCGTCGCGGCCGACGTACAAAAGAGCGGCCGAGCCCCCGTCGCCGCTTCGGGGAACCAGAATGACTGCTAACGACCGCCGTGAACAATTTGCTAACGAGTGTGAATTTCTTTGAAATTCGCTAGTGACGGGCGCGTATTCGATTTTATTTGTATTGTTCACGAAAACGATCGATTGATTTCATGCAAAAAATTTCCTTATTATTCCCTAGATAAACTCAATAACCAAAATAGAGAAATCCATGTTCGCTACCACCTAAGTCAAATATTGCAAACCTCACAACCAGGGGTTAGCCACATACCGTATAACCACCCTTTAAAACTATTGCAAAGTAACGAATTGAAATTTATTATAAAATTACTTGATGATAAAATAATCATACAAAATTTTTGAATATATTATTAACTTGTGACACTCGATAGTAAAAAAATTGAGTCAAATTATCATTTATAACAGAGGGTAGCCAACCCGTAGTGTTCGAAAGCGGTCCCGGGTAACGGGTGGCGAATTCCAAAAAAAAAAAAACCCAACCTGTGGCACGCGGGTCGCATGGGGCCCACCTTGAAAATTTATTTGTGCATTCATATTCAAAAATTAATTATAACATGTAAGAATTGAAATTCAAAAAAAAATTGTAATTATTGAATTGAAATTTTTGTAATTATTGAACATTTATAAATTTTTGAAAATTTTGGAAATTTTTAAAATTTTTGAAATATTTGAAATTTTTGAAATTGCTTAAATTTTTGAAATATTTGAAATTCTTAAAATATTTGAAATTTTTGAAATATTTGAAATTTTTTAAATTCTTGAAATTTTTAGAATTCTTGAAATTCCTGAAATTTTTAAAATATTTGAAATTTTTTAAATTCAGAAATATTTGAAATTCTTAAAATATTTGAAATTTTTGAAATATTTGAAATTTTTTAAATTCTTGAAATTTTTGGAATTCTAGAAATTCCTGAAATTTTTGAAATATTTGAAATTCTTAAAATATTTGAAATTCTTAAAACATTTGAAATTTTTGAAATATTTGAAATTTTTTAAATTCTTGAAATTTTTGGAATTCTAGAAATTCCTGAAATTTTTGAAATATTTGAAATTCTTAAAATATTTGAAATTTTTGAAATATTTGAAATTTTTTAAATTCTTGAAATTTTTGGAATTCCTGTAATTTTTAAAATATTTGAAATTTTTTAAATTCTTGAAATTTTTGGAATTCTAGAAATTCCTGAAATTTTTGAAATATTTGAAATTCTTAAAATATTTGAAATTCTTAAAATATTTGAAATTTTTGAAATATTTGAAATTTTTTAAATTCTTGAAATTTTTGGAATTCTAGAAATTCCTGAAATTTTTGAAATATTTGAAATTCTTAAAATATTTGAAATTTTTGAAATATTTGAAATTTTTTAAATTCTTGAAATTTTTGGAATTCCTGAAATTTTTGAAATATTTGAAATTCTTAAAATATTTGAAATTTTTGAAATATTTGAAATTATTTAAATTCTTGAAATTTTTGGAATTCTAGAAATTCCTGAAATTTTTGAAATATTTGAAATTCTTAAAATATTTGAAATTTTTGAAATATTTGAAATTTTTTAAATTCTTGAAATTTTTGGAATTCCTGAAATTTTTGAAATATTTGAAATTCTTAAAATATTTGAAATTTTTGAAATATTTGAAATTATTTAAATTCTTGAAATTTTTGGAATTCTAGAAATTCCTGAAATTTTTGAAATATTTGAAATTCTTAAAATATTTGAAATTCTTAAAATATTTGAAATTCCTAAAATATTTGAAATTTTTTAAATATTTGAAATTTTTTAAATTCTTGAAATTTTTTAAATTCTAGAAATTCCTGAAATTTTTAAAATATTTGAAATTCCTAAAATATTTGAAATTTTTTAAATTCTTGAAATTTTTTAAATTCTTGAAATTTTTTAAATTCTAGAAATTCCTGAAATTTTTAAAATATTTGAAATTCTTAAAATATTTGAAATTCTTAAAACATTTGAAATTTTTGAAATATTTGAAATTTTTTAAATTCTTGAAATTTTTGGAATTCTAGAAATTCCTGAAATTTTTGAAATATTTGAAATTCTTAAAATATTTGAAATTTTTGAAATATTTGAAATTATTTAAATTCTTGAAATTTTTGGAATTCTAGAAATTCCTGAAATTTTTGAAATATTTGAAATTCTTAAAATATTTGAAATTTTTGAAATATTTGAAATTTTTTAAATTCTTGAAATTTTTGGAATTCCTGAAATTTTTGAAATATTTGAAATTCTTAAAATATTTGAAATTTTTGAAATATTTGAAATTATTTAAATTCTTGAAATTTTTGGAATTCTAGAAATTCCTGAAATTTTTGAAATATTTGAAATTCTTAAAATATTTGAAATTCTTAAAATATTTGAAATTCCTAAAATATTTGAAATTTTTTAAATATTTGAAATTTTTTAAATTCTTGAAATTTTTTAAATTCTAGAAATTCCTGAAATTTTTAAAATATTTGAAATTCCTAAAATATTTGAAATTTTTTAAATTCTTGAAATTTTTTAAATTCTTGAAATTTTTTAAATTCTAGAAATTCCTGAAATTTTTAAAATATTTGAAATTCTTAAAATATTTGAAATTCTTAAAACATTTGAAATTTTTGAAATATTTGAAATTTTTTAAATTCTTGAAATTTTTGGAATTCTAGAAATTCCTGAAATTTTTGAAATATTTGAAATTCTTAAAATATTTGAAATTTTTGAAATATTTGAAATTTTTTAAATTCTTGAAATTTTTGGAATTCCTGTAATTTTTAAAATATTTGAAATTTTTTAAATTCTTGAAATTTTTGGAATTCTAGAAATTCCTGAAATTTTTGAAATATTTGAAATTCTTAAAATATTTGAAATTCTTAAAATATTTGAAATTTTTGAAATATTTGAAATATTTGAAATTCTTAAAATATTTGAAATTTTTGAAATATTTGAAATTTTTTAAATTCTTGAAATTTTTGGAATTCCTGAAATTTTTGAAATATTTGAAATTCTTAAAATATTTGAAATTTTTGAAATATTTGAAATTATTTAAATTCTTGAAATTTTTGGAATTCTAGAAATTCCTGAAATTTTTGAAATATTTGAAATTCTTAAAATATTTGAAATTCTTAAAATATTTGAAATTCCTAAAATATTTGAAATTTTTTAAATATTTGAAATTTTTTAAATTCTTGAAATTTTTTAAATTCTAGAAATTCCTGAAATTTTTAAAATATTTGAAATTCCTAAAATATTTGAAATTTTTTAAATTCTTGAAATTTTTTAAATTCTTGAAATTTTTTAAATTCTAGAAATTCCTGAAATTTTTAAAATATTTGAAATTCTTAAAATATTTGAAATTTTTAAAATATTTGATTTTCTTGGATGTTTTGAAATTCTTAAAATTCCTGAAATTTTTGAATTATTTGATATTTATGAAATTCTCGAAATTTTTCAAATATTTGATATTCTTAAAGTATTTGAAATTTTTCAAATATCTTCATTATATTTTATTTTATTTCACTATGATTATTAAATTACCTTAAGTTATCATTAAAAATACTCCAATTTCAAAAATCTCTGCACATCACTGATCCAATAACTTATTGAACATAACTGAAACTGACTTAAATTTAGAATGTGGGCATGCAATGTGGTTCTTCATGTCTGAACTGCATGCTCCTAGAAACAAAGAACCTATAGCCGTGTAGCGAATGCGGAAGAACTGACTTACTGTCCGCGGGTCTGTGACGCATTTCACATTTATATTCCTGAAACTAGCTGCCGAGTGATTTGTCAAGTCTTTAACGAACGTTCAACTTCCAAGAGGAAACCCAGAATATATTATTACACATTTCTCTGAATAACTGTTTCTTTCATCTTGACGTGCAAAAAGAGCCGAAAAACTTGAAACTTAAACACAAATTTTCCTAGTAAATGTTAGGATATATAAAGAATGTCTTGTTTTGAGTGAGAATTCGCTTGTACGATACCTTTTATCCTATTTTATGTCATCGAGCTTTTTCTGGTGATGATGGTAAGGCTCGCCATTGCTGGTAAAATAAGCTATAGTTATAATTGAATCAACAAAGGTATTTGATCAACTCTTACCTATAATACATATGTAATATTTAAATACATGTAAGGATAGACAGCACGCATTTTTTATTCAGAGAATTTAATCTTATAATTAAAAATAAATGATCACGAAATTTAGAGGCTGGTATTAAGGGATGGTTTCGACACCTCAACGAAAAAAAAAAATATATTACAGCCTATACACGCTGTGACACAACCCACGATATAATAAATATAATATATAAAAAGTGTAAGCAATGCTTTGTAGCTCGTATGTACCGCACGCCACCGACAATAACGTACTTCGACAACCGACCAACAAATTGCAAGTAATAATTCATTTTTCCGTTTTTTTCGATAAAATATCCATTAGGGTTCATTTTTGTGCCGTTTTGTATGCGATCTACGAAAAATAAAATAGCACAGAACCTGTTTTTTTCGATTTGTTGTCGCGATTGGCTTCTGCGTGTGCGGAACGCTTTGCACTTTGTGTGCGCGCCACAAACGGCGGCGCCCTCGAAGGGCTCGTTATTTGCGCATTTAATTACCCCCGCAAGCTCGGGTGCTCCGCCCCACACGGGGGAGCAGACCTGCAGCGACGCCTCCAGTTGTAAATATCCCCGGGCCCGGGCACTCAGCGCCCGCCATCAATCGCGGTGGATCGAATTAAAGATAATGACTCTCGTCAATTTGGAGCGCAACTTTGTTAGAAAAATTATCAAAGGTTTCCATTGTCATGTTCAGGCTTAATTTTGCTTATTTTTCTTACAAATATTTTCTGTCATTCATATATTTATATCTAATTAAGAGTACCTCTCTAATTTTACTTATCCCTCCAAAATGTGATATAACAATTCATACGCTGTAAATTAATATAAAAATTGTAATTTCGCTTTGTACTGGTTGTAGATTTCACTTGTTGCGCGTTTTCACCATATCTCCGAGTTCACCATATCAATTGAGCTGAACAATATCGTGTTTGTGTTTAGACGATTAGACGAAATCTTACTACATTTGAATTCAATTTTTTTAACATAATTTAAAGAAAGGAAATGATGAAAGTTTAATAGTGTCTAATTCTTGGACAAGATTGGTTGATACAGATGATAATTTTTGTAAAAAAATAACCTCAATTTATTGACAACTTTAATGTGTAATTTCAAAGGGGCACAAGCAAGCAGTTCGAATTGTTTATAAAAAAAATTAATAGTTACCCTGTGGTATGAAGTCAAATCTTAGCTGAGAAGACCATGACCCAAAGGAAGGAGCTCGAGAACCAACGCCAGCTAGGCCCCAGAGCTCCGACCTGAGGAGAAGCCCACGGACACGACGTTGAGGAGGATCGAGAGCTGAAGACCACGACGAGACACCATTTTTCATGCTTTTCAGCTTTCATTTTATTCATTGCATCACGGAGACGCTGTCTCCATAGATAGATAGGGACGAATGTCAGAGATGAATAAAAGGTAGGGGAGGCAGACTGAGGAACAGCGAAAAGTGCGCTCCTCGGGAAACCCCCCTTCACGAATGAATAAATTGTTTGTGCATGATTTACAATATATTTAAACAATTAAAAACCAGCTGTCGGCACCCGGAAATAGTACTACAACGTTGACCAGGGCTAACAAAAAAAAACCCTATATTTAAGGAGATTTTTATTATGAAGAGTATTGCATTGTTTTTAACCTAAATGAATTGCTGATTTCTTAATATTGGATGCTAACACAGGGTGATTCAAATATTATGATCTAAGAACAATATATATATTTATAAATATATATATATTTATTTTACTATACGTGGGCATAAAACGACACCTAACGGTGTATTAATAGATTGGAAAAAATATTCCATATGTATATTGCATTATCCAGACGATGTGACGTCACGCGGCGGCGGTGGGGCGAGTCTAAGCTCAAAGCAAGTTTTTGGACGCTCCCCACTGCCAGGCGTCTACACTTTCTCAAATGTTCTATCTGGTTAAATATTTCAGAGTAGAAAACTTCGACAAACTCGCTTTGTCGAAGTTCCCTCCACCATCGATCTTGATTTTTCCCTCGCGTTCGGAGCGCGCGGAGATAAATATCTTGGGATCCGTAATCTGAGTCAAAACAGATTACTCTAAGGTGGCCATCGATATTTCCCACCTTACCCAGTCATTTGCTGAAACAGGTCTATTTAAACTGGGTTTTTGGGACGGCGCACGATGATTAGTTTTTATTTTGGAGTTTAAAACCATAAAAAAGCGGACTATGACAAGGCTATAACTCAATTCAGCTATGCATTACTTAAATATGCTTTAGTAAAGAAGTCTTTACAAATCAATTAGACTATCCTTATTAGTTCATCATTTACTTAACTATGCTTAGTCAAACTGTGTTTTTATGGTTATGTATTTTAAAGATATTGAAATTAAAATAAATGATTACGTTTTGCTACAGCTTTGCATAAAAATCTTGAGTAAATTTATGATAATAAATATATATTATTTTCCGTCATTTGTGATAACAGGTCTATTAAGTCTGTATTTTATTGACATTATAAAATAATTTTTATTTTATGACTTTATAGCTATAAACTGAAAAGTGTTGCAATTCCTACAGAAGGCCACGCCAATAAAAAAAAAACTAAAATAGTAATATTCACCCACTAATTTATTTAATAGTGATTTCGTATCTCCAAGCTAACAGAGTAGTGAAATATTTACGCAGTGTACAAAATCCTGCAGTGCGTGGTTTATATAAGAAAATGGCGTCGACGATAGATGTATAGATAAATATATACAAGAGCGCCCAGGCGAGGCAAGTGATATACATCTGTCATTATCAGTTGGAAACGCTAAAGCAGCCTGCACACGCTGCGTCACAACCGACAACAGAATGGTGATTAGCTAACATCGTTCTATTATTTTTGGTATGTTTTGCATGAGTAAACAAACCATAGAGTACGCTATTGGCTTATCGGTAGTTGGTTGCGTCGCGGCGTGTGTAGGCGGCTTTGACAAACGGGCCCGCATCACCGTGCAACTGAAGGGCTCGGGATTCATTACCAAGCACTGTTATTACAACCCGCTTTATTGTGTACGCGACAGGCACGATGCCTCAGAAACTGTGGGGATTGTAAAATACCTTGCGGGCGCTTTTGTATTCTATCACAATGTAATTCTATATCAAGGTATGCCGGCTGGTAGTGATGGGAACGATCGGATTGAAATGTGCGATTTTGATTGTTCGATTGGATGAACGAATAAATGGATAAAAATGATTTATGCTATCGCACCTACGTTTATAGATTCTGCAGCAAGTATTTTTTTTAATCTGAATCTAAAGAAAAACATTGAAAGACAATCAATATATCACTTGTCTATTTTGTGTGAACTTTTATTTTTAAATTTTTATCTAACTTTTCCTTCTTCGTATCAACATTACTAATGGTATTATTGTAAGAAATTAACAAAATGTTTCGAATCTCATAATGAATAATTGATTTGTAATAATCGATGATTATTTATATTTTTTCTTTGATTATTAATATCAATGGGTATCGCATCACTAACCCTCGCGGACTGGTGGGTGGTCGTGCTATAGCCAAGGAATCGACCCGTTATAAATTATCCAGTTAGGTTGTATTTATTTATGTAAATGTAAATATTTAAGGGGAGAGTAATGGTGTAAGCGATATGTGCCTAGTGTCCTGGGTCGTCCACGGGCAGGGTTGCCACTTCAGGGTTGAAATTAAATACAAGCTAAATGTTTCGCCGGTGTTCAAAAATATCGACTGTTGAGTCAGAGGAGGTCGCTCATTCCACTAATCGATAATATAAATGCTAAAAAAGCTTGGTCGGTAAAATATATTTAATATACTAATGAATGTACTGGAGCGCGGTGATCGTGTGCACATTGCAACTTTATTAAATATGATTATATCTATATATTGTTATTAAGTTCTGTGTCAGAGTAGCGTTTTTTTAATTTTCAGAATGGTAACGAATTAAAAAAAAACCAGTTCATAACTCATTCTTTTTTATTCTATACCATGACTTTTGAGAGGCCCGTGTATCAATCAATGTTATTTTAATCATATTAAAGACAAGCTAATTAAAGATAAGCCTTATCAAAGGGTATATTTATATATGATATGATATCAATATCTCGCTAATGGCTCATCCCAAAGCCGAACACGGTTATGACATTACAAATAATTTGACGTTATAAATAATTTGAAAAAAATGCTGTTTTTCATGACGAGATAAAAATAAAATATTTAATCAAATATTAAAGTTTCGATTCAACAACCTATAGTTAAGTTTTTATTTACTTTGTAATACTCCAATAAACCGACGTTTTTATTTACATAATTGGAGATTTTTTTTAAAATTATTTAAGATTACTGATATTCAATTGATTAATGGTGTCTCATTAGACGGATACATTTAATTTACTACAACAATTTTCAGGTAACAATTTAAACTGAGGCACTATTAAAAAGTTATACTATTATGGTAAATATACTCGTGCCTTATATGCTTTACCGTTATACTTTAAACTGTAATCAGCTTTTACAAAGATATTTAGGAACAGGGAAGAACAACGTATTGATTTCCGGGACAGGTGGCAACCCTAGCTGGAGTGTTTGATGCGAACAGACGGAGGGAAAACTACCGGAAATACATTCTGGAAGGTCGTCAAACGCGCGCCTCCGCACGCCTGAAACTTCACATCGAGAGAGAACGGTTTTCCCTTAGTAAAATTTATCACACTAAGGGGAAACAGATGCTATATGCTCAAATGTATATATATATATATCTCGGAAGTTTTTTTTTCTGTTACGTATGTATTACTGTTAATGTCTCACTTCAATTTTATGTGTGTCATGTATACGAGTACACCGACCAGTTTCTCATTACAATGTTTCATCGCTTACATGTCTTACTTATCCGCGTAAGAGTTATTTCAAAATTTTTGAATAATTATAACCTCGTAGATCATTTTTAAAATCAGGGATAATCATCTTCTATGACATCACGCGGGTACATTCATCATCAATTGTGTAAAATAAATATATGCACATTGCACATCCCGCAGTGTTTATTTTGACAGGCGTCCGCTGCCTCGAGAACACACGGCAGAGTGCTCGAGATGCTCACAAAGAAAATAGACAACAGCCTTCAGACATCTGCGACAAAAGATAAGCCCCGAAGTTTTGAGAAGGAAACTGCGTATTATTCTCGTGACTATTATCTACTCGTCATAAATAGTTAACGCTGTCACTCGAAGCCTCCGGCTTTATCGCCCGTAACAAAGTAATACGTGACGTAAAACCGTAAAGTGCGAACAAAGGCGCTCAAAAGTATCATTTATCACGGGGGGGCCCCGGGGCGGGCGCAACTATCCGCCGGGAGGTTGTCTGTCTCGGTTATTGCAAATTAAAACTCGATCGTTTCGGCTGAAAGCGGGCACCCTCGGCGGGGCGGGGCGGGGCGGGGGCGGCGGGGGCGGGGGCGGCTCTTCAGCGATGGCCGCCCGCGCGCATGCCCAAAGGAAGGAAGCACCAAAACACACATTTGTATAAAAACAATAACGATTTATTATCAATATTACTATTAACATTAGTTAAGCGTATGTTTCTCTATGACTAGTCTGTACATATACAATATTATAATGGTTCTTTTTATCAGTTGTGTATCTAAGCGATGTGCGAGTCGTCTGTAGACAGAAGCGGTACCGGAGCCGCCTGGACGGCGACGTCTCCCTCCGCGGCACCGCGACTCCGTCTCCATCGCGCTACAGGTACGGCGGTCCGTATCGATACTCGGCGCCTCCGCGGCGGTCACGTCACTATTTTTGGAATATAAACACTATCACGTCTCGGGGCTGCGCGTCACACGGCCTCGTAGCAGGGCTGGCGCGGCTGCAGCGGCTGCAGCGGCTGCAGCGGCTGGCAGCCCCAGGCGGCCAGCGCCTGGCACGAGGGCGGCTCGGGGCGGCAGGGCGGGCAGGGCGGGCAGGCCGCGTAGGGCGCCGCCCCCGCGCGCGCCCGCCTGCGCCCGCCCGGCAGGTTGTTCTCGAAGGGCCGCCGCCGCTGGCGCTCCAGGTTGCGGAAGTGGCACGGGTGGATCATCAGCAGCGGCTCGATCTTCACGCCCTGCGGCGGCTTGGCGCAGTCGGGCAGCTCGTACTCCACGCTGCAGTCCACGTGCAGCGGCACGGAGTAGTCCTTGTCGCCGACCCGCGGCCGGTAGCACGCCGACGCCGACACCGACATCGCTCCCTACGCGCGCGACTTATTTCTAATTCAATATTTACGAGTCAGTCTATCGGTGATATTGTGAAAAGAGGGTATAAAAATAAAGCTGGCGACGCAGCCGGATTACTGTGACCGCTCGGCCGCGGTGTCTGGCCTCGACTGCCGCCCGCGCCCCGCGCCGGCCGCCGCCCCGCCCCGCCCCGCCCCGCCCCGCCCCGCCCCCGCGCCCCCAGCCGCCCCGTGCAGCGAGAAAAAGAGCGAAGACCTCATTTTAGTGCATGCGATTTAAAACAGTCGTGTGCTCCGGCTTTTTCCCCAACATCACCTACCCGCGCGACTCTACACTTTTTGTTTGGGGATGGTTGAGAAAAGTTTCAATTGTAATGCCATAGATGGCGTTTTATTTAATGTTTTTATATCATTTACGTGTTATGCATAAATATTTTTATTTTTAGCAATAATAAAAAAAACATATTTTTTTATTGAGTATATTTTATGACATTGAAGGTATTATTTATTTTGACACACACTATTTTCTTCTCTATGGTAAGTTTGAGTAGAAATCGCCGTTTAGATCGTGAAAAAAATAATATGATATAACCTTACATTTTACAATTTTGTTAAAATTTGTTACCGGTTAGAAGGTTGTAATTTATTCTCTTTAACTTAGTGATTATAATTTAATACTATGTTAAAGTTATGAGTTGTTATCATTATTTAGATGTATCACTGTTAGTATTTAAATTTGTGTTTTTACCAGTTGACTAACCAAAACCCGCATACATAACCCTACTTTTCGGTTACTTTTATTCATTAATTTAATATTTACGCGTACATCAATCACCAGACCGTCTAACGATTTGTTTCTAAAACTTTACTAGTGTTTACTGAATGTATAATCTTAGTAAGTATGCGCTGTACTGAATTTACGAATTGTCATTTTGGTTCTAGGGAGCTGAATGATAAGGAAATTACCACTATCAGGCCTATAGATTTCAAGAAACATGTTATGTTATCATTAGAGACATTATTTGGCGAAGTTGCGTCTTCTATTGATGTTGATATTATTAAATACATTGAAAACGCAAACAGAGCTATTATTCGAGTACAAAGTGATTTCTATGTCAAACTGTACAGCTCCCTGACACTGAGTGGATCGTACAAAGGAATTGAATGTGCATATAGAGTGCACAAGACTTCACCCTGTCTTCTTGGCTTGATAGCTGACAGTCGTAACTACGAACATTAAGGTATCTATTAAATTATGCATAATTTTATCAGATACTCTTCAAATCATCCAAAACGTAGTTTTAATTTTATAAGATAGACAATCGTACTTCCCATGTGCTTGCTATAGAAAGAACGTCTGCTAAGAAATCCCACTATTTACCACTGTTGTAATTCAGAAATCAAATCAAATATAAATTGCATAACTCTGTAAATAACACCACCATCTCACATATTTCTTTTCTTTTGGATTTTTATGTAATGGTTTAAAATGGCAAATTTTTCAAACTATTCTCTTTTGTTTTTACAATAAATTTTTCAACTTTATTTTATGTTGCAATTAATAAAAAAAAGTCTCGTATCAGAGCAATTACACGAAGATATTAATTTATTGAATTAAAATTCAATAACTGATGTATCTTTTTTTAACTTGGTGTAACTTTCAATGAAAATTGTATGGCCCTTATTAAAAAAATAATTGTCACATTTTTGTTTTGGGTTATTTCAAATTATTTTATGATTATTTTATTTTGTAAAATTTTAGGTAAAATTTAATATATAATTACTCAAAATGGCACAAAAAGAAATTGAGAAAGAAACTTCCGTCCGTCTTCGAATGGGACCTGATAACAAAGATCTTGTAATATTTGCCACCAAAGAAGACCACTCTGTCCCCAGCACAGTTAGTCTTCCAGAACCCGAACCGTCACCAGGTCTGATCCTTGCCAACGGAGACATCAACTGGAATTGCCCGTGTCTCGGTGGAATGGCAACAGGACCGTGTGGAGTACAATTTAGGGAGGCGTTTTCTTGTTTCCACTATAGGTGATAATATATGCGTACTAATAAATTCAGAATGAGTCAGTGCTCCTATTTATTTTTATAAAGTAACTATTCGTGTTTTAAAAATTGATTTTGATTGTATTACTTTTAAGTCATTTCATATTTGATGTCACTTGATGGCTAACATTATGATGGAGACCAGAACCCTCTACAGATTATAATACGAAAGATGATTATTGATTACATAAGTCAGAAACTTACTCTTTAAAAGACGAGAAATTATTATCAAATTCATTGCATACTTTTAGCACTTGTATCAATTTTTGCTACAGTTAAACTAGACTCAGACTAGGACATTCCTTGGCTTTATAAAATCTTTACCTAAACCCTAGTAAAAGCAATTTTTTTTTAACACTATACTGTAAATTTCACTGCCGCGCATTTTATCAGATCAGATTTTTCAAAGTGCAATCTGCACACCTAACAACATAAAAAGAAAATAAAATACCTGTATACGTAATTAAATGTGTGGTGTAATTAATGAAATACCCATTATCTAATCCCCGTAATGAATATAATATTGTATTAAATATTGTTTTTGTGTATTGCCTTTCAAAGACAGGACGTGAGTGATGTAAGAATATGAAAATTCTTTTGCACCAATTCTTTACAGTGAATATATCTTTGTTCATTTTTTACAGTGAGGGAGAACCCAAGGGTAGCGATTGTTATGAAGCATTCAGCACCATGCAAGAGTGCATGGCCAAGTTCCCCACACTTTACAACAAGGAAGCTGGTGATGAAGAGGACCCCATGAAATTTGAGGGCCTGGAAGAGAAAAACAATGAATTGCAGATCTCCGCTAATGCAGACACTTTGAGTGCAGAGAAAGGAGATGGAACATCCACTGCCAAGAAATAAAGACAATTATTGTAATGAAAGTTATTCTGTTTTAAGTATGCATATTTAAAAGGTGGTATAAATGGCAACCAAAATATTTGGTAGTGTAGTAAATTGTTTTGTTATTGTGTTGAATGCAATAAAATATATAATTATAGCAATTTTTTATTATCAAGTTATTTACATATCGGTATCTGTGTTGGATATTTTGATATTGAAATGAAATAAAATGTGTTAATTTATTTTACGAAAACTCAGTATAACAGTAAAAAAAGGAAATACACATTGAGTTAAGTTCTAAGATCGGAGGGCTGCTGCAAATATAAGTCAACAAAACTTCCTTTTCACAGCATAATCACAATCAAAAACTGCCTTAGAGACTTGGTTTTTTAAAAGAAGCTCGTAGCTTCATACTTCAAAAGATTTCAAAAACCTTCAAACGCTTCATGAGATCTGTAAGCACCTATACTCATATTGTCATTGCATCAGCTCTCAATTTTCCCAATCGGCCTGATATACGTTATTTACCAAATCTCTTTTCTGATCCTTTTCATACGATTGTTATTGTTAACTGTCATTTAATAGAAAAAATATTCGATTTAGTCTATTTTAGATAAAAACCTTATTAAGCTATATTTAAAATTCACATTATTTATCCTTATTACATAACAGAAGCTTGTGGGTATTCATTACCCTCCAGTAAGCTTGTGCTTTGAAACTTAAAATGAAAAATATAGGCTGCAAAGATATAGAGAATGCTTAAACATATAATTATAAGCAACCAAGCTGCATGTTCAATTCACGATTATCTTTTCACCCACGTTCTATTACAAGAGTATTAATTAGAAGAACCTTTCCAATTCATCAAATGCATGGTTATCGATATAGACTTTAGAGAGGGTAGTCGGGAAAACCTAGCTTTATACAGTCATGTTGAGTGCTTGTAACACTGTGAGTAATGTATCATGATGGCGTAACTCAGTACTACGATTTCATAAAATATATTGTAACCAAGGCTATCATGTATAAATTGGTAGAGTGAATAGCGCATGTCGAATCTATCAAAAGTTTTCAGAACCCACATGCATGCTTATATACATTTATTGATATAAAATCCAACTCTAGTGAACATAGCATACCGAATGTGTCAGATATTTTCAGAGCTCACACGCATGCTTACAAAGCAATGGATTGTCTGATTGCTGGCTGCATTATAAAGATAAATATATTGTGAGCGTACTTACCAATACTGGAGAAGTCTCTCGTAGTATTTTCATTCAAATGTTCTGCTCGAACGTTTCCAGACCGTATAGCCGGCAGAGCACGTTCGCACAATCTTAATCGCCTATACCTAGCCAAATTAGAATTATTTAATATTATAAGTAGCAATAAATCTTGCTTCATCAGACTAGATTAGGCTTCATTTGGCCTGCCGAGAAGAAAGTTGAAAATTTTCTAATAAGTTATAAGTTCCTCATTTAATTGATTACTGATATTGAAATTTTATAAAACTTTCATAAGTATTTTTACTATCATAATTATGCCATGGATATTTAACAATCTTCATCACCATCTACAAAATGAAGTACCATATGGTTGAAAACTTTTTCTCAGCCATCAGAAACATTACCATTAAATTTTGCAATCACAATTACAATACGACTCCAGTTAACAGCACATGCTTCATGTGTCAGAAGTTTTCAGAATTCTCATGCATGCTTATAGATCAATGGATTGTTTGATTGATGGCTGCTTAACAAAGGAAAAAATATTAAAAGCGTACTCACAAACACTGAAGGAAAAGTCTCATAGTATTTTCATTCAGGTCTTCTGCTCAAGCATTTCCAGACCGCATAGCCCGCAGTGCCTGTTCACACATATGATAAGTAGTCTTTGGTGGTATTTTCATTAAGGTCTTCACTTTTGGGCCACTGGGTCGGCAGAGCGCACTCACAGTAATAATAATAATTAATCTTGTTTCATCAGGACAGATGAGGGTTCATTTGGCACGTTGAGATAAAAATGATTTTTAATAACGACTAGTTTTATAACTTTTTCATTAGTATAATAATGAATTTTGTACCTTTTTTAACTATCACAATTGTGCCATGGATATTTAGCAAAGTTCATAAAATTATGTACCGGATGGTTGAAAACTTTAATCACAACTACAATCCAACTGCAGTGAACAGAGCGTGCCTATGAATGTGTCAGAAGTTTTCAGAGCTGCCATGCATGCTTTCAGATCAAAGGATTGTGCGATTGTTGGTTGTTTTCCACACACTGCAGGAAAAGTCTTTCGTAGTATTTTCATTCAAGTCTTCTGCCCAAGCATTTCCAGACCGCGTAGCTAGCAGGGCACGTTCGCACAGATGATGATTAGTTTTTTGTGGTATTTTCATTAAGGTCTTTACTTTTGGATCGCCGGGTCAGCAGAGCGCGCTCGCACTCTCAATAGCACTAATCATTTTTCATCAGGACGGATGAGACTTCATTCGACACACTGAGAGAAAAATTATTTACTAAACTTTCATTAGTATAATAATGAATTTTGTACCGTTTTTAACTATCACAATTGTGACATGGATATTTAGCAAAGTTCATAAAATGAAGTAGCGTATAGTTGAAAACGTTAATCACAAGTACAATCCAACTGCAGTGAACAGAGCGTGAATTATCAGAAGTTTTCAGAGCTGCCATGCATGCTTTCAGATCAAAGGATTGTGCGATTGCTGATTGTTTTCCACAGGGGAAGGTGTTGTGAATTTATGTACTAACACTGCAGGAAAAGTCTTTTGTAGTATTTTCATTCAAGTTTTCTGCCTGAGCATTTCCAGATCGCGTAGCTGGCAGGGCACGTTCGCACAGATGATAAGTATTTTCATTAAAGTCTTCACTTTTGGGCCAGTCTTAATAGCAAATAATCATGTTTCATCGGGACAGAAGAGGCTTCATTCAGCACGTTGAGAGAAAAATGATTTTTAATAAAGACTAGTTTTATAAAACTTTCATTTGTATAATAATGAATTTTGTACCGTTTTTATTGTCACAATTGTGCCATAGATATTTACTAGTGTTCATAAAATGAAGTACCGGATGGTTGAAAACTTTTTCTTAGCCAACAAAAACAATCGAATTACAATCCAACTGCAGTGAACACAGTGTGCATGTGAATGTGTCAGAAGTTTTCAGAGCTGCTATGCACGTTTTCAGATGAACGGATGGTGCGATTGCTGGTTGTTTTCCACAGGGGAAGGTGTTGTGAGTGTTTAGCGAGACGGCGGGAAAGTGTCCGGCGGGCGGCAGGGCGCGCTCGCGACCGGCCTGACGTTCCGGCAGTCGCGGCCCGCAAGCGAGCCATTACGTATCTCTCGCCGTGTGAATAAAATGTTTTCGCCAATTTGTGTTCAAAACAATCGCCCTCCGCAGTGACAACAAATACAAAACTTCGGTGCCGTTCGTCGAGATATGTGATACCATCCTTGGCAGTGTTCCGAGATTGTATACACGTCTTGTGGTGTTTTTGTCAAGTGTCAAAGTAATGATCAAAAGCGAGATGCCTGCGAAGCCCCTCAAAGAGAAACGGAGGTAAAGATGTGTGCTTATTGTATTCGTTTTGTGGCATAAGGGCGCTCGGCTTGCGGGCCGGGGCATGCTTGTTTGTTTGTGTGTTTTTGTGCTGTTATCGGAGCGCTTCGTCAAGTTGCGCGACTGCGTTTAACGTTTTGTCATCCTTGAGCTTTCACTCTCTGACTTTCTCGGTATTTGGATCATGCGATGTCTTATTGCTCTTGTTTGGATTTATTCTCACGTGTGGTTGCTTTTGACGTCCAGCGCATGCAGTTTAATATTGTTTGATACACTCTGCTGAGTGACCTTATTACAGATATAAATTATACAGAGACGTAGTTATGTACATAAGCGCTCGTGTAGAGTTGATACGTCAGTGAATGATTGTATGAAATTTAACTGCATATTTCCAGTGCACTGACTAAATTTTATTTTAAAAATTAATGACACAATAAAAATATTATATTAAAGGTATAATTAATCGTTTTGCACAGTTTTCCAAGTTGTTATTTTTATCATAAATTGAAGTTTATTCGTTCAGGTCAAACTGATTTATATGGCTGACGAGATTGCATTCGTACATGTCGAGCCACTAGCAAAACCAATTCTTTGAATGTCCATGATGTTAAATGTATTTCTAATTAGTAAAACCTGTTTTGAATTTGCTCTTTTATGTGATACACGATTTGGAAGTTTTATAAAATCAATTGTGTTTGTAACAGAACAACACGCTTTGAGTTTGACATACCTCAATGCATACATTGAAATAATAAATCTATATAGATTATATTATTATCCCTGATAAGATAACCAATATTAAATAAAAACACTTATTTGAATACATTTTATAAACATATGTAAACAGTATTGTTGTATGCAAACCTTAATACCTGTTTCAAAATTTGTCACTACAAACAATATGAACATGTGTACTATATCAAATGCTACAATTACTTTAAGATTACAAAACATACACCTTTTTATATTATTTTCTTGTGATGGAAGTTATTTTTCAGCAATACCTTGGAATGCGCTCTTTGATTCATCTTTAGATAGCATCAGCAATGATCCGCATGGTTGTCTGCTTTTCATAAAGTCTCGCTTGCATTGTCCATATTGTCAGTCTTTGCGTATCTTTTGCAACATTTTATTATTTATTTTAATCAGTACAAACATGCAGGCATCAAATTATTATCACTCTGCTACCCTTATTTTTTATTACACAAACATGAAACTTTTAATTCTGCTACTGATATAGGAAATTACTCACATACCCACATCAAATATGAGTTAATCTAGTTTGTATACCAGAAGTTGGTAGATAATTGGTGAGATATATGTATTTATCAAGGTATATTTTCTTATCAGCTTTAAATTAGATTTCTTGGCACCGGAACTTTCAAGGACCAATACCTTCTGAAAGTTACTATTATGTTACTTTATTTTACTATTTGAACTTTAACCATCCCAACAATCAAGCATCAGAATATATATTTTATATGATATAGCAATTATAGTTGTTACGATTATTTTAATACCTAGCCAAGTATTATTAAATGACTATGACTGCCTAGACACAAGGTACATATAGTCAAGCTGAGTAAAGATATTTTTTAAATAATTTATTTGTTGAATTACATGGAAATTACCATCTTAGTATACTGCAAGTGGTATCAAATATATATATACAAATAAACATTTATTAATGGGTACCCTTTAACCCGGGTTAACATTTTTTGCACGGTCTTATTTAGTGCTGTGATTTATTTATTGATTCCAAAGCATGAGTTGGCTATGAAACGATGTCAGCATCCGCTTCACAGCATTCACTGTAAACAGATAAACAGATGAAAGTATGCCTGACCTGAGCGGGTTCAGACCCGCTCCCTCAGGCTGATGCCTCGTCGCTCGTAAAGCTGAACGATGTGATGGACGGTTGCTATAAGTAAAAATACCAACTAAATCTTGTATAATTAGAGATAGATAGTGTTCTATTAGGTAAGTGACACGCTCGAACCCCACTTGAGTCAGATTTTTTTTCTGGAATGCTTTAAAGTTTTTAAGCCAGGAATAAGTTTTTGCAAGGAAATGTCGCCTTATAATCATATTTGCCATACGAAACCGAAATGTGAAGAAGGGATTCCCTTCCATATTGTGAATTTCATATAATTCGAGATGGTGTGTTTACATGTTCACATCTGAAATGACTTGAGTGCAAACTTATATCACTATTTTTATTTTTTAACAGCGAATAACTATAATATATTTTTGCATTAATAGGTAAATTTGAAGTCCATTCTGTAAGCTACATCTTTCATTATCTACACCAATTAATGAATTGTTTTTTTTTTTTTATTTGTCAACGGTTGGAAAATGGTATTATGTCTCATCTATTTTTTTATTAATTAAGATTCTATATTCTTGTGTGCCTCGGTGTCAGTTTACAATAAAAATAATAATGTTGTAATGCAGATGGTGTCAATTATTTTTGTTACCAAAATTTATCATCAAATTTACAAAATATTTCAAAAATCAATTTTGGTTTCGTTTATGTTATATTTTTCTATGGTTTAAATACTAGCTTAGGTAACACTTTAAAAGTAGTTAAAAATGTTTTATAAATTATAATATGTACTAATATATTTTTTCAGAATAGAGATATTTTTCATACAACTGTGTCATAATTCCGACAAACAAAGTTGTATCTAAAATCAATATAATTTTGCTCAAATTAAAGATAAACAAATTAACGATAAATCATATCAAAGGGAGCATATATTAATTTTTTTAATATGAGCTTTATTTTGATATGAGAACCGTTTCATTGCAAATAACCCGGCGACTTGATCTATCTTGTTTGTTCTCTCTTTGATATCACCAAAACTACAATAAGTTGAGTTACAATGTTATTCGCCGGATGCGTTAATATCACATTATATATTCCTTCATACTGAGTGTTTTTTTTATTTTTATTTTAGTTTTATTTGTTTCGACATGGGCTCGGCGACAGTTAGCATATTCGACGCATTCTCAATGACCCCTGAAGGTCAAATTAGTGTGGGGCAAGATTTTAGTGTGAATATATAATATTAATATACCAATTATGTATATTAAACTAAGTCGTGTTTAGTTTTGATAATATTATTATCTGAACGTATAATTTTTTAGCAGAATCGGAAGTTTATTTATTTAATTATGGTTAAAAATAAAACCTAGTCGTGCGGCTTTAAACATAATATTTCATTTAAAATATAAATATTTTTAATAGATTTTTCTTGTCTAATGCATTTTAGGATTATAATGCCAAACACTCGAATGGAAATAAATTATGCGTTGTGAAATATATTCATTACATACTTATATTTAACGACGATAAATTCACAAAAGGTTGCCATATTTTTAATTAGGAAACAAAATTAAATAGTTTACAGAGGCTTTTATATTATCCCCCAAGTGACAGTTCTTATCAAGTTGAAGATGCCTTTACGAGGAAAAATATCTCTCATTTATGCTAGTATTAGTATTGGTTAGAAACTTTTTAGTTTTTATATACATCATTTACAAAATTAATATTACTTAAAAATACTTTATTTTATTTTTGCAATGTATTTTTTATTTCTATTTATTGTGATCATTTTAAGCGTTTATTTCCAATATTTTTCACAAGGGTATAAATCTTTTTTTTATATAAATTATTTACTAGCCGAAAAAGGTATTCACAATTAAATGTAGTTAGTTATTAGTAAACACCAACAAAGTAAAAAAATATGTATTGTGATATTTTATCAAAAAAGTTTTAAAGGTTTTCTTTATAAGTCCTTGTAGAAGGTTCCCTAAAAATAGTTTTATAAGATGTTTTGTAGTGTAAAAAAAATAATTTAGGAATATTTAATTATTTGTTTTGATATTTGGTTTTAAAGGGTTAGTAAATATTTAAATCGTATGCATATATAGATGTCCTTGATTTTTTTATAAGCTAAGTAAAAATCTGTCGTATTAAAAAAAAAAAACTATATAGATTATCTCATAAATAAACAGGTTTTTCGTTCGAAGTAGCAACGTTACCAGATCGTGAAATGTACCTTAACTGTACCTACTTAAAGTATTTACTCGTATATAAATCATTGCGTAATATGTACCTAAATTAATTAGCTAAGTACTTAAGCGGTACAACTCGGATAATTTGAAGTTCTTATTTTTGTTGCCGGCTTAAGAGCTCAGTGGAAGTTTCATTTTCTTAGTTTGGCCAAAACGTAACGATTTTGTGTCCATTCTGTGCAAATTCTTTTACTTTTCAGGGCGGTTGTCTCAAACTTGTGTGAAAGCAAGTAAAGATATCGCCTGAAACATTGGAATGCCATTTTGGGAAAACATCTGACGATTGCAAACAAAGTTGCAACGGAACTGAGGCCAATTTTTTTTAAATTTAAATTTAATGCATAAATAAAATTATATTATTTTTGGGCGTTTTCTTATTTATTTTTGAATGTTGAATTGATATTTAATAATTAAAATTATTATTTTGTAGGACTATTTAAGTATTAGAGCTGTATGATGTTTGTATTTTATAAAGATGAACGAAGAGTTGGGGAAAAAAATCAATTGCTGGCCAACCATCAATTAAAAAAGGACCTTTTAATAAGAATGATATCGCTTTTTCACTCCCTTTTTTTTATATGTATTATATAAACACGAACTCTGGAAATTATTCCATCTCATTTCGTAGGCTGTAGCGGCCGTTATTAATGGACTTCTTTCTATGGCGTCAGGCAGCGTCAATTTTTGATTTATGTTTCAACGCTTCGTCTTCATTACTGATAATATTTCCAAGGAACCAATTCAATGATTTCAAAGTAATCGATGGTTCCTTGAAAATGGATTCCTTACTGTTCTCGAAATATTGGATCGTTACCCAAAACTTGACACGGCTAACAAAACCCAAGAAAACAATTTTTTTTTATATATACGAACCTTTTTATATCGAGTTATAAATGATTCGACATTTTATCAGGTAAATATATAAATGTTACGTAAGTAAATAAGTAGCCGAAGGTAAATAGTTGAATTTCAATTAAGTTGTGATTTGTTTTTCTGACCAACAAGTATTTCACTTTCTCTTGGTATTGGAATAAGCATAGAAAATTATATATTTTGTAATATGACCTGATCGTTTATTCGATACTTATGCACGTTTCAATATACTCGTACATATACAAAAACACGTATCTGGTGATCGCTTAATAAGCACTCAATAGGGTTGTATTAATAATATTTTAGATAAAATATTTTTCACAAATAACAAGTGGGCTTCGAAACTACTGACCCTGGAAATATTTCACGCTGAAAACATATATAAACGTTTTTGTGGTCCAAAATGATAATACTATAATTTGCACCGGGTATATTTATCAATTACTTCGAGTACTTATCGACAAATAATAAAACTGGTAATATAATGCTAACGGGTGAAAATCATGTGAAGGCAATTAGCGACAGTTATTAGCATTTAATATATATATGTAGATACATATTGCATAATTCATAATAGAAATTTAAAACAATGTCAGTTTATAGATCCAGGAAATTAATTTAACTTTTGATAATAGTCAGTGATAGACGCAATCGATCAATAAAAATCAAAACGAAACAAAACAAAACATGAACAACCGATTGGTTTTTAACATAATTGAAAGACATAATAAAATTGATTATTCGAATACGGTTTTATTGCGAATAATTCTTAAATAAAATTATCTTATCTCAATTTGTCAAGCATATTTATTAGTGAAAACCTGAATCATCAATTGATCGGTCCGAAACTCATTCGAACATCAATGAATTCGAAAGGAGCGGTTATCGCGAATAACTGATCATTCAATTACACCCGTTATTAGCGACAGTGGTGTGCTGTAGCCTCGGCGGCAAGGCAAGCACGATCGGGCGTGCAGAAAGATCTCTGTTGTTCATTCAAATTTGCTAAAACTTACTTACCGATATATAAACAAAGAGCAGATTTATATATTTGCAGGCACGAGCGCCATTTTAATTTTAAAATCTGGATTAAGGGTGCTTAAATGTTTTCATACAAAATTATAAAAATATACGCACGTGTTAGAGCTCACGAATCACACTGATACCATGATTATGCGGTAATTGTGAAGTGCGAATAATCATATCGAATTTGGATATAATGACGTATTTTTTGCATAATTCGTCATTTTTAAGTATGTACATTGCAAAGGTTTATCAGATAACACATTCTAGAATTTTTAAAAGCATTGAACTTTTATAGATATCAGAAAGAGTCTTTACTATACTTTACCATACTACTTTTTTTTAATTTAACAATATTTTATTTGTGACTTTCAAAATGTGCTCTAAAGCCGGTTACACACGCAGCGAAACAATCTGCAACCGATTTGTTTCAAAAGTTTCCCGTTATTGATTGTTGATTTACTCTCGTAAGTAATAAATAAAAAATGGCTTGTTTTATATTTGCATTTCCTTGAATTAACAAAAACCGCAGACATGTTTATATTTATAAAAAAACTGATAAAAATTGAATGACTGTTCTGTAGAAATTCCCTGCACATGTTATCTTTGTAGTTTTTTAATAATATTTTTATATACAATAAGACACTCAGTTTTATGACATCGCTAAGAGTATTTATGCTTTGACCTCTTAGCAGGACATCTCCTAATGACCAGGTTTTTCCAACAATCGATGCTCCCTGTAATGAGCATGATAGTCATTTTTTCCATGTCAGCTGTAAATGTCGGATTATTATATTTCTTGAAGTGGTTCCTGCACTTGAAAAGCTTTTTAAAGAATTTTTACTAACCATAATGCAATCAACAAAATGAAATTGTAGAAAAAAATAATAGCTTTAAATTTGGCCGGCTTCAGCGTCTTTCAAAACTTAAAGTTGAGGTGAAAACTTGTTAAAACGAATTTTGTCTGAAACTAAACTGACGTAAAAAATAACACCGTACATACACGTACCCAATTCCTAAAATGTGACCCAGTAAAATTTTTCAGTTACTAACATTTTTAACTTGATATCAGTGGTTTCAATGCATTTTTTTTTTCAAGATGGTTTAATTTAATTGGTTGTCTTGTAAATGTACGAGACGGCCATTTTATCGTCAGACGCCATTAGCCAAAATCGGAGATTGTCGTAAAAGGCCTGTCTTCGTGATCAGCATAGTGAACAGACTCGGATGCTACCGAGGATTGTATTCGATCGGTTTGAGCACTCGCCCAGCAACCAATACCTTTTATACACTGTGTCCCAAAAGGCATGCTATCACCCTTGAAGGAGAGACTGGACTGCAAAAAAAAAGTTCGACAAGTTTGAACAAAACCGCAAAAAGACTTTGTTACGGTTTATAGATTTTTGTAATAAAATTTTCGTAATACAGAGATTGTATAAAGAATAAAAAATTGTGATAACTTGTATTACATATTAGCAAATAGAAATAAAATTACTATACACAACGATAAAATAAGACAAGGCCATAAAAAAAATTAAATATTTGAACATAATGTCAAATATATTATATTAGCAATGAAAATAAATTCCAGAGGTACAGACAATATTTTTATCTAGGTATATGTAAATCGTGATTTATTGACACGTTTGCCCGTGTTTCGTTGACACCTCAGTAAAATATAATATCATGCTGACTACAACACACAATTTGATAAAATCTACGAGTACTTAAGACAACAACATAATATGATTGGTCAGTCCGGTTCAAAGTATCACTATCCCCATTATAAATTTTCTTGATTAAAACAAAAAGGATATCCCAATAAATATACCCCTGATTGATACTTATACCACCGGTTTATTTAATTTCATTAAAAATCTGAACAATTATCCTAATAATATTTATATTCAACCACTCTACAATACTCCAGGGCAGTATATGATTTTTTAAATTAATTTTGAAAATATTAATCATATTTATTTTTTAAAGAAATTAAATGACTCATTTCTAAGTATATTTATACGAAGTTATGTAATATTAAAAAAAAAACAAGGACGTTATTTTGTATATATATATATAATTTCTCGAATTACATTTTATTTTTTTAAATTTTTAACAAATTTAGCAGAAAATATGCGCATATGGAAATTTTTCTATAAACATACGAAGACTCGATATTTATGGGCATGTATTTTTTTTCACTTCACCTGCAACGCATTAAGAATGCACCTGTCTACAATTACTATGAGCATATATTTACCTGTCAATATTAATAATACCTATTTATATTTATTCTTTTGGCACTATTATTTTTCAAATGATAGCGACAATGACGCGACGTCATCTTCACTATTTCCTACTTTAGAATTTTGGAAGGAACATATAATATATGCCGCATAATCTCTTTATAATGAATCTCAATCGATTATATAACACACTTTGTCAAATTGAATTTTAGTTATAACTGACAATGAAAAAACCACAAGAAATTGCTATTAATGTTAATTTCAACGTATTATACGTTTCAAATAAATATTTTCAATTTATAATTTTCTACTGCTTGTAGATATATATATTTTTAAAATCTATGGTAGCATATTCTCATTACTTTTATGATAAATACTATTACTATCATTATTATTTGAATATAAAAATAAACACCCGTTTTGTACTGCGTTTGTAGCTAATCGCTTGGCAGGGTACTTGAGAAAGCTTTTGTAACAGTTTACGATAGCTTCCGTCTTTAGCATTTTCCATATTGTATAAAAAAAACCTGTGATTTGAATTAATTATACCAATTAAAAAAAACCAATAATAACCGTGTAACAAGTTGACCAGAACCAAAGCCAATACATGCAATTGAATTTCCCATAGCAAAAATACAGGATATCCTATCGAACTCGGACATAACCGAACCAGACATATGCCGCGAGGTGCTGATCAAAATAATAAATACAATTAAGGGGTGTGAATATAACAATTCGTATTAAATTATTTCTAAATAATTTATTAACATAATTTTATAGGGGTTTTAATGCCTTTTTTTTTGGTCAGAGAACAAAATAAAATATTCTTATCTACTTATCATAAAACAGTACCTTTTTGTTTGTATGCTTATTATTGATATAGTATTTGTTTTTTTTATACACATGTGTTATTGATACCCGCAAATCTATTTATAGGTTAGAAAATAAGATGTAAGGTATACTTAGGTTGGGTTATCTACAGTGTGACGTGCATCTAGTACGCGTGCGACGAGATGCTTTTCCAGAGTAAACATGGTCGTTGCCTGAAAACTTCCCCGCCCGGAAGCACTGTCGGGAAACTGAAGTTGAATTTCCGCCCAAAAAGGAGCTGAAGCTGAGCTGGAGCCGCTGAAGCAACTACCGTATTTTTAGTGTAAATTTTTACTGCTTTGTTTTCTTACTACTGCCATATTTCATTATTGACGTGTTTTTTTGACGTTAGTTTTGTTAGATTTTTCATGTAGCTTGTGACTAGAGATTGGAAGTTTTTACAGTATCAAAATAAAACCAAAAAACATTATTGTATGATTACGTAATTTTAATGTCAGTTGTAAACACTTTTTTTAAAACATAAGTTATTGCTCAAAAGAATAAGATCTCGCAAGCGAAAAAAACCAGAGAAACAAGCAGCTTCAAGCTACAAAGGCTATTGTAGCTGTGTCGGACTTGTCTGGGATAAAGCATTTGTTTAACCTCAACTGACTGGCTTAATTTGTAATACTTCATATTTAAACAAAAAATATGGACAACCTCGTAGAACTCTGAAAACCTCAAAATGTTCATTGTCCGTCAGACAACAACTATTACTGAAACAATCGTAAAACCTTTCGCAATTTTTTTTTTTTTTGAGGCGATGTATGTATACGTAAACCGTTTGTTAAAGACTCAATTGCACCATAATAATCAATGTTTTTGGGCTTACTGTAAACACAACATTTAAAAATTGTCAATTTATTTTATTTATGATTTCACGCAGCGAGACAAGCTTATTTGTTAATTAATTCTCATCGATAAACACATCGCTGAGTTTATTGTAACGATTGCAATTTCTATTTATGATTTCCCGTGCCTAGGTTGTTTATTTAATCCACAATGCGATTATTTCGTCCACAAATAAAAAATATATTATAAATATATTCGAATGTGTTTTGCTTACACTCTGATATGTTATTGTGGGCTTGCCTTCTTTCGCCAGAGCATTCGCAGCGCTTCCTTCACCTTCTCGAACCATCCAATGACTAGTTAGGACTGCTTGTTTAATGGTCGTAAAATCTTTATGCACTCAGATGTTTTTTGTTTCCTACCCATGGTGTAAATACTATTGTTGCATTGCATATTAAATTACTGGCCAGTCCTCGGTGGTCAAATCGCTGCATTGCACTGATTTCGCGAAATTGAAGGAACCCGATAAAAGTTAAACCCGTAAATGTGGTCTTCTAATTATATAGAAACAATAAAATAATACGCAGGACTATAAAGTTTTCCGATTATTTTCACAGTTTGTGGTATCTTCATGTTTATTTGAGAATATTTTAAATGAATTATTTATGAAAATTAGTAATGATTCTTATGTGTAAAAACTGAGTTGCCTTATAGCTTTCGTTCATTGGATTAGGGCAGGTGAGAAGATGCGTTGTGTAAAGGTGTTTGGATAACTTGCGACCGACTTGCAATCAGGCATTTGCAAGTCGGTCGCATGTTGCGCCGCGACGTGTGTAGGGGGCTTTAGTTGAGATTAGCTGGTGCGTTGCGTCACAGCGTTTTCCCTTTAGGTGTGCACCCGGAATCAGACTGTCACACGGTCGGACAGATTCTTCCAGACGGGCAGCGGATGGCGCAGCGTCCGACCCGCCTTATCGGTGCTGTAAACAAGCCGCGTGACGCACGAGACCTCAGCCGCGTCTAGCCGCGGACTATCTGCGGGGTCTTTGGTCGAGCGACCAGCCGAGCAGACCCACTCGCGCTCTGCGAACACGACTCATCGATTGGCAGGCTTGTGCTGCGTTTACAGGTGCAAACGCACAGATCATAAATCATTTCATAGCATTTGTACAAAATTATTGCAGTATTGCATAGCAGTGACACCTATGACTGGGATCGCAGGGTTAACATAGCTGTACAGTTTTTTTTGGCAGTAACGAAAGATCGGGTAACTAATCAACAACACGCATTCCTGGCTGCTACTTTGTTGCCGACTGTCGATTACACAATAGACGGCAGTGACCGGCAGTACTATACAGAGGGGGACTATTATATGGCCATATAAAGGCAGTTTCCAACTTAAGGAAGCAAACCTTTGATTTTAACTAGGGCTGTTTTTGTATATACTTTTGCAAATTCATACAAGGCATATCACCTGCAGGGATGGTCAGTAAGATCGCTGAAAAATATGACCGCAAAGTCTGTTACTAGTATTAGGTGAGGGCACGTTATACCCGAAAAATAGTCCTATGCTGCGGTTTTTTTTGTTGTGAGAACCTGGATGGTTACAAACACTGTCATGCCTTTTAATTAACAAATGTAGGCCATATGATTAGAGACCCTTTTATTTAGTGCGGCTCTCATTGTTCTTTGCGGTTTGTATGTACAGACCATAATTGAGATGTATACTCAAGGTGAAGCGATTTTGGTTCAACTTGAGTATTGAAAATTTTCCTTGATTCTTTTCCTCTAGGCTTTTCGTTATTTTAGCTCTTATAAGCGCTTTTGCGCAATATCACGCCCAAGCTTCTCGAGAATAGCGTTATTTTAAGTAAATAAATTAAAATCATAAAACTAATGAGATAATTCTATTTCTGCCAATGTCGGTTGTCTTTCGACTTTTACAACTCTTAAACGCGCTGCATAAAAAAAACATTTTTAATTATTGTGGATCTTGGGAATTGCACTCGTGTGTGTTGGTAATTTTTGTACTATCGCAATACGATAAAAATATTGTGTATTTTTAAAATGAATAATAAAATAATTTTCTTTTTGTGTCGACTGTATTCTGATGTATTTTCTATCATTTTCGTTTCACGTATATAAATACTTCAAGGACGTTCCTCGTTAGGAAATGGGAGCCGAGAGGAAGTAAACCTCCGATCATTGAAATTCCCATCGCGTAGCTACCTTCTGCTCTATCGAAAACCCTTTGTAAATATTGGGTATATTCTATTCAGTATTATGGCTGATAATATAATGGTCTCTTGTCCTGTATTGAGTTTCTCATTATTAGGTACCTCGTGATAATGTCTTATAAACATCATTGTACACCTATTTCAGTATACTAATACCATACAGTACACGTACCGAGTGCTCAAATCAAACGTTGGCAATTTTTGAATACCATAATTTACTGCTATTTTTATTTATAAAATATTTTATTGATTTAATTTATTAACCGTTTATTTTAATGACTGATGAATAAAATAAAACTTGTTTGTCATGTAGATAATTTGTTTTAATGTGTTCCTAGATAATTGATTCAAACATTAAACACACCTACTGGTTATAGCGGCCTGACGCCTTAATCCTTTCGACCACCGTGGCTCCGTAACTGAGCGAGAGTTTGAATCGGCATATGCAAGTGCGTTACTTAGTACCAAGTTTTTATCAGACATTTTGATGATTTGTAAACATTTTTGATTTTATTAATGTAAGAATGTAGCATTTTTGTAGCAACATAACATTTGGTGAATCTCCTGTGAGTTTTTAATGTTTTGTCTCTGGCACATAATATCTTGTATTTAACATACCATTAATGTTGTATAATATATAATTCATTAGAGTATTGAAGAATTTACATTATCTTTGAGTAACCCGTTCGACGAGCGCTCAGCTAGAATTTCGTCACGCGACGCGCGCGTGATGCTAATCAGTACCTGGCTGCTCCTCATCAGAATAATCTTCATACTAATTTTGGAACCTGATCAGCAACCTGCCGATTTATAGGAGCCGTTCTTCCTTCGTGTTTGTTCGATTTGCTTGTGTTTTTTGCAGTTTGCTGGGAACCGGCTTTTGATTATATTTTGACATATACATGCAGTGAATTGTTGAAATCTTTTCATGCAGGTCTGTAGAATGCAAGCGTTACAAATATAATAAGCTATGAAGGCTACTTTTAATGAGATAAAATGAAAAATTCGTATTTGTTATTTAAATATGAAATATTACAAATTAAACCAGTCTCTATTGTACTTTAATGTTCATTTAATAGTTAAAAACTTTGAATTTTAGAAAAATGGCTGTCCTAAGTAAGCATCATATGTATTCGAGTTTCGACGGCTTGAAATCTCATTATCAAGTGTTCAAGTCATACTTAACACAGTTCTAGAATTGTGCGTAAACTAGAAAGCACTCTGCGTTTGTGTAACTAAATGCAATGCAAGCTGTGTTTATTTCACTAACCACCATGTCCCATAGCTGAGTTTCATCTTCCCGAATGAAAAAACGAGCAGTCACATACTTTGCCTCCCGTTTTCTCGATCGCCAGTCACGTATCGCGTGCCGCAATTACCGCTCGGGGACTCCCCGCGCCTCGAAATTCCACGATTTCACATTCGCCCCGTGTCCTGCGCTCGCGTTTAATTTCGACTCGACTTCAATTTCGACTCGAATTCGACGGAGTGCAATAATGGCAGGAAGCGATGGCTGACCGCAAGACTCTCGATTCGCGAAACCGACTGACACCTATGACTGGAATCGCAGATATTCTTGATTACCGTGTAGTTCGAGGGAAGCTAGAAGCATCCCTTTGAACAGTGTATATATTTTTTCGGATAGAATCTTTACTATAAAGTTATCAAGGGCCCTTTTTTTCCTTCCGTACTAAGAACAATCTTGTTTCTATTTTCAAGAAAAAGTATCAAAAACACGTGATCCCTAGGCGTTACTAACCAAAGGTGGTTGTTTATTATACCATAGATATATTACACAATATAAGGCAGTGGTATAGAAATATAACATTATGTGCCCATATGAAGCCAGTTTCCGAGGCTTTAATTTTGACTCGCAATGGAGTGCAATAATGGCAGGAAGTGATGGCTGACCGCAAGCCTCTCGATTCGCGAAACCAACTGGTTTGGGCAGCCCGGCGGGGACTCGCCTCTGGTCCCATTACAACGTCTTACTTCTGCGCGTCTTCGTGTCTTGCATATTTATTGGAATACTGAAAATTCGTATGTTTTTTTTTGTTGCTAATCGATTAAAGTATTCAAATGAGATGCCTTTTTAGGTTGGTTTTTTGTTTTTCTGTTATATATTTATTATTATTGTTATTGTGGCTATTCATTTTTTTTTCGATTTTCGCAATAACGGTTTTGGTGTTTATTCAAATTGTCTGACATAAAAATAGCTTAATTATATTTAAAAATACCGGTGGTATTTACTTATTTTTAAAGATTTATTTAGTGATTTATCAGACGATTTATATAATATAATCATAGTGTTTCCTCCCAAAGTAACCATGCTATGTTGCTCATATATGTCTGTAATAAATTATATTCCGCGACTTTTTTTTAGTGAGTTGTTTATAAGTAGTTTCTTGGGTGTTAAGCTGCTTGATATTTTTGGTTCTCCGACGTTTTGGTCCCCGTGCTGGGACCATCTTCAGAAATCAAAAAATCCACGAAAATGGTCCCAGCTCCGAGTATTAATTTTTTTTTTAACGCAGTTAAAAATGTGGTTCTGTTGTTTATATTGAAAAGTAATATGTGCACATGATTATTTATTAATTATTTATTATTAATGAGCATGTGATTCAGCCGGCGGTGCATCAAAGGGCGTTGCACTCCCTTTCCAGTTGCACTTCCTTCGCGTCTGCATACTGATGCGTCTGCAAGTAAGGATGCAGCTACTCTACCGATGTTTTCTTCTGCGTTCCGTGCAGCTCACCTGCGCAGGTGACCGATCCACCGCAACAAAGAGCACAATTAGTGAGATGGCCGACTGCTCAGGCACTGATGTCGAAATTAATTACTCTATCAGCTGTTGGCATAGCCTCATTCTCGTTCGCTTGCCGGAGATAATAACGAGTGATTTTAGGATTTTATGTTTATTTTTATACGTGGAATTATTTTTTAAAATTTTATTTTTACAATCGCTTACGGTAAACACACACTTGTCAAACAAAGTGTGGGGGTCAAATAGTTGAGGCGGGTCCACCCAAGGGTATAATCGTACCATTGAAGTGCAGATATATCAATATCCGAACAAACAGTATTACGTGTAATGAATCGCATAAATGAATTATTTTTTTTATAAAAAGTGTGGTAAGTTAAATATCGTAAAATAACAAAATCTGTAAATTTTAAAGACCACCGTGACCCTGAAGGTCTGAAGAAGACAATTTTTTTTCAGTAAAAAAAAATTGTAATGGTCGATGAATCTATGTTTTTGATCTTGGTAAATCGGTGTTTATTTTTCTCTACAGATACTTCGTGCTTATTTAAGTGATTGTTCTTCCAAACATTCGCTGAACCCACGCGAATTTTCTCAGATTGTACTATCCCTGGAGTCGATTTTCTTATCCACACTTGTGTTAGCTCGTCGAGTGTGTAGCGTCACCATATTTTTTCTTATGTGTAGTTTAGTGATTAATTTGTTGAAATCAGCTTCAATATATTTTAAAAAAAAAATAACATATACTAGTTAAAACTAAAATAAGTGGTTCGTTATTCATTAGATACTTGCGACTGAGGCCTTAGTCCCTGGTGTGAACAGTCTACTGACTCACAGCACCGCAGATACCAGAAACTCATTTGTAAGCATCGAACATTGTTTTTGGCGCAAACTGCCAACTCGGCGGCTTTAATTAACAGCGATTCGTAGTACTCAGTTGTCTTGACCTTCGAAAAAATGAATGAAGGCACAGACAATGGGCGATCGATATGATCCATTCATCTGACCACCAGCGCGTGCGAAGAATGATAACTTGGCATAGGTCAAACAGTACATGCTAAAAAGCTCTCGGGAACTTGGCTGCTGTGTGAAGATTCCTTAAGTATTTCAACTTCTTCTGTTATTTTTTTATATTTAGTTTACATTACAATCTGAATACACACAAGCTCAGATGATCTTATATCCCTGCTGGTTTTTTGGAAATTCCCTGTACACTACAAGGAAAATGCCGGATTCGTGTTAACTCGGGTCGTATTTCTTGCTACCTGCCTGTTCCATTGCAGTCCACAAAAATATAATTGTTAGACTATTGACTTTTCGTTTCCAGATTATCTGGACTTGGATATCTTCCGTTCGTTGAATAAAAATAAACCGATTGATATTTTTTTAAACATCTTTTGATATATAAAAGCATATAATATTATACTTTATTTCAATGTTTATTGAACTGGCTTGCCTTATCGTGAAATTTAATTTCCGTCCGTAAATTGAACTTGCGTATTTTTTACCACCCATTACACCAGTAAGTTGCAGTAAATTCAATTCAAATTTGATCAAATAGTTTTATTAATTGAGAAAACAAAATGATGGTTCAAAATGTGTATCTATAGCATGAATTTTGACAAAATAGTTTATGAACACTAAAATTTGTTTTTTCAAACGGTTCAGAAGATATTTTTACGGGATGTGATGCATTATTGCTAAAATGTGCTGCATAAAAATGTACAACATACATAACGATGATTTTTTTTTAAATCTGTTACAGATAACTCACTTACCCCAGTGTATTATGTATCTATATTTTCAAATTGAAATAGTCAAAACCAAGTTTATACTTTATTATCAGATCAATAACAATTTAATCTGACCTAAATATTTGTTGTTGCTACTTTATTTTCGCTCTGCATTTTAGTCAGCTTATAATACAATATCTTGATCATTGGAGCAACCAAGTAATTTTTAGTGTAGTGTCTTAAAATTGGTAAATAAAATAACATTTGAAGTAACAATAAAATAACATGCAAAATGTAGAATAATATGTGTTAAGATTATGATATAATTTTTAGTAATCCTTGAGGCAAAATGTTGTATTTTTTAATATTGTATCAATATTGTTGTTAGGGTGTTTTATATATATATGATATTTTTATATTGTCTTTTTAATTGTAATTAATGTTTAGTATTTTCATACGTTTTTTTGTTCTGTTGTTACAGGTAAGGGGGATCATTTAGTTATTATATCAGCCTGTTTGTAAGTAAAAAAATGTACCTTATTTTATTTATTATTGGTTGTGAAGACCATTTTATTTTATTGTTTCATTTTATTTTGTTTCTTCGCTCTGTCTTATTTTTAATTATAATTGATGATTCATGTATACAGACCTTTCACCCAGTATACTAATACGAAGATATGAATAGTAATGTAAGATTTGTTTTTTTGTATTTAATTGAATTAACTTTTAATAGATAGCAAATCTGTTTCTTTATTTTAATTTCTTGTGCACTTTTCTTATGAAGCTCATTTATAAAACATTTTTTTTACCATCTTCGATTCGACTCCGGTTTCGTACTCATCTTCTGGAATCAAATAACGAGGATCAAATTTTAGCCTAGAATAGTTTCCAGTTCGCTAGGTATCTATCTGTATGCGAGCGCACCTCTCCGAGTATGCGTTGACTTGGTAATCATGCAGTTGTCATTTTTTTGTGGCCACTAGGCGAGGTGCCTAACTTGTTTGAAAATTGATTTTCCAAATACGAGAAAAATTTCTGCAAAGAAATTCGTATTTAGTGACACCAAATATTTTTTCTTCTAAACTTGTATGAAACGATGTTAATTTTTGCCCAGCTTCAGAGACATGCATCATACATCTTGCTGCGATAGCTGTGAAGTGTGGGTTGGAACTTTTGAAGATATTTTTATCGTTTCATGTTTCACTTTTGAATCGAGTAGGTATTCACTTCATTTTACGTATAAAAAATTTCGAAGTCGTGTAGTTGTAGACTCGAATCCCACCTGTGTTTCTTTATAAATATTCTGGGAATTCTCTTGTCGCTTCATGTTTGAATCTAAAATGATTTTGTGTACAGTCAATGTTGGGTAATTTTTTTCCGAACCCAACTGTTGTGGCTACCGCAGTGGCTGTTTTATCAGCAAATACATTATCAGACTTACCAAACGTCACTACATGCAGTCTATTAACTTTATCGTTATCATTACGAATATAGCCCTATCAATTGGAGTCATTAAATCATTTCACATTATAAATACGGAGACATCTGTGGAAACATCTCGGCAGCATTTGAATAATTTATGGCTTTAAGTATTTATTTTTGGCTACACGTGTTATATATGCAAAGCTTTCGCCAGATTTTTTTTTTAAAACTATTTATTATGTTTAGTAAGTATTAATTTATCAATTTATATGGTGATTGTATAATTTTTAGTTAAAATTTTTTCGTTTAAATATATAGGATATATTTTCGCTTATCGGATTTTTAACTCTTTCGATACGATAAAATTTAGGTTTATTAAGGAATATTCAACATAAATGAAATTTTCTTCCATTTCCCACACTAAAAGTAGAAATATTCATTTTATGTCTTATTGTTCCTCCGTTGATTATTATATAAGAGTTTACCGGTTCGCTCTCTGCCTTTTTAAATTGATAATAGTTTTTATTCCAAGCAATAATCAATGTGTAATCCTATATTATCCATTTAAATGTAGATAAAAAACATTTTTTTTAAAAATAAGTAAACAGATGTTTTTGTTTGCACACAAATTGTTTTTAATTGAATCATATCGCGTCATCAATCAAAAGTACTTGTATATTTCTGTAGTGCCATTTATTAACATATCTTATTATTTTTTGTTGATTTCCACTTATTTATGCAGCGGTCTCCGATTTTCACGATCGACCATTGATTCGGGCAGAAACTTTCGTGACCTTTCCTTAAGATTCATCTGCGATGTCTATCAAAAGTAATTTTATTCTTAATCAATAAAATTAGTTTATCGTAAATGAAGGCTCGTATGTGTTGTGTTTCCTTTATTCATAAATGCAAGTAAGCATATTTCATACTGAGCTCTGGCGCTTCGTTGTTGATATGTTTTACTTTAAGGCCCTCAGTTTTATGGAAAAATATTTTTTCCGATAAAGTTTTATAGGGGATCTTTAAGCTGACTTTTGTAATGCATTAAATACTCAGTCTTTCGCGTTTATCAACCGCCTAAGGTGAACGTACCTACCTACTGTTATCTAGAATCTGAAGTCCATTGACTTGAATCACCTGAGATTCAATTAATCCATTTGTCGTGACATTGAAATATGCGTTATTAAGACCAGTGCTTTTCTGCTAGCTGTGGTTAATTTTTTGCGTGTTTTCCTTTAACAATTTTATTAAAGCGAACTTGATTTTCAATATAATAGAAGTCATGGACTATCGTTCAACCCTTTGACTATTTGGATTCTTCCCCAAGCACTAAAATCCCTCGCAGTTCTATAATGTCCTCACTGTATCTTTTCGAGGAGCGAGTGATGGGCTTTTTTGGTTCGAAAAACATTCTGCTCTACCTTAAGGGTGCGCGTGATATTAAACAATAGATTCCCCTATTAAACAGATTTGAATATATGTAAAAGCCTGTCTTGTATGATACTTGAAGAGAGGGAGCAGATAGGAGATTATATGTTAATCTTGTCTGGAAACTTACGATTACTATACGACAAGAATTGAATTGATTGGAAAAAAATTCTACATTCTTACATATCCCGTGGTAGCGGTACATTGATTCGAAGGGATGTGAAATAAATACGGTATGCAATGCTGTAGTGATGGACATAATTAAGTGATATGTTGCCAACACGTTGACAGCTGCGTGATAGTCTGTTAGCTCCCAAAACGAAATGAAAAAGTAGTCTATGAGCTCATGTTTAAATAATTTGTCTGTTGAAGCTTTGTCGTGGTTTCTTGGAGCAAAACCCAAATCTTATTTTAAGTGTTTCAGTCATTAGTGCATTTTTATTGCAGTCGCTAACAACTAAGGCAACTGCCGGTTTAAAACGATGTAATTTATTTTATTACAACAGAAAAAAAATTATCGCTATGTTAAGGTTGTAAAGGTAACCATGATTTTGTTTACTTAGATACAAGTTGTTTTGATTGCAAATCAGACAGCCGATTCACAGTCGTTTCGTTAAATATACTCGATTGCCGCGGCTCGGATCGATAACGTTATCGTGTCTACGTATTCACAGGTTCAATACCGCTTAAGGGATAGGATAAGATTGCACTATAGACCCGATATACATTTCTTATCGACCCAAATATTCAGTTTAGTTTGCAGCCAAAAGATGTCTCCTATCAGGGGAAAAAAACGTTGTTGCGACAAACCGAATTCAGTCTAGACAGGAGTTTCAGCGTATAGAGTATCGTGAACATCCACTTGTAGTGTTTTTTTTTTTGTTGTTGAAACTGTGTTGTGTTCTTCTGATGGTGACTGACGATTTCCATTGTATGGACATGCACGCGGCCCGCGGCTACCATCTCGCGCATTATCCCAATCAGATGGTTCCAAAGGCGTACCGGGGAGACTCCTGGGACCATGGCGCCCAAAGAATGGGGGCCGCCATGCCGAGTCATTGCGACTCAGACCCGGGGTGGATCAAGTACCACCCCATGCAGCTCATTTCTCAAAATGCGGCCGCTTTCAACTGGAGGGGAAAACCCGTGTACAACAACGGATTCGTCGATCTTAAATACGGGCGTGCGAACGTTGAATGCTATGTGTACCAAAACAGAGGAATTCACATGCAGGGTCGCCGCATGGGGTATTTTAGGGAGGACCCGCGCGTCGAGCAGGGTTTGTCTTCGGACACTTCGTACTCTGAAGAGATGGTCTACTCCAGCGACGATGTGCCAATGTCGGTCAACGAGATGTCTCCAACGATGCAGATTCCCTGCCAGGCCGGCTCCCCGTGGAACTATGACAATTGCTACGATGTCAACGGAGACGGGAGCAACAGCGCTTGTCGCTACGCGGACGTTGTGGATCTTGAAGATTTTATGTAAGTTTGAGAATGTATACTTCCAATGACAATCGTTACGCCTTGCCTAATCTGCCGTATCTCACACTACTGATATGTATTAGAAGATTCTGACTTCTATTTTTTAAGCATCTTCACCAAGATGCACAACCTTTTCTTTTTTTTCTAGCACACCGCCCACTAAAACCACCACGCCAATAAATCAATTTATTATTTTCGTTTTTTAGCGCTAGTCTACTAAGATTAACACTAGTTAATTTTTTTACGTTTATTTTTAAGTTAGAAAAATGAAGACGATAAATAACCACAAATAAGTTTAATTTTTTTATTTATTTAAAGCAGTATATTATTTGTTTACAATTTATTTTCTTTCGTTAATTATAGAAATTGAATTTAAGAAATATGAAATCAAAATTTAAAATATTTGATAGAAATCATCTTACGAAAATTATACAGTGTGACAAGACTATGAAGACCAGCGTATTTACATCCATATATTTTTATTATAATAATAATTCTACAGATATTTATGGGTATTAAACTCTTGTTATCTCTTGAAAATAGGTGGTATCCAGATGAATTGTATTCAAAGATTTGTTCTTTAATTAAAGTAACCATATTTTTTTTACGAGTACGTTTAAATTTGAAATTGCCATGTCTTATTGAGTAGAAAGAAACTATTATTAGCCTTTTTAGGCTTTTTATGATCAACTTTTGTTGATGATAACAGATGTAATATTTTTCACGGCCGATGAGTACTTATTTTATATTCCCTGTCTTCTGCGATCTTCCGCCAATCGACGCACATTAAAAATACACTCTTCACCCCATGTGATCTTCAATTCTTTTAATAGCGTGGCTGTAGCAGCTTCCAAGCACTGACAGGTGAATAACAAACCTCTGCAACGTGATACTAAACTTTTGTACCTGCAAAATACTGCACTGACAAAAGATTGCTTCATGCAAATACATCATTAAAAAATTCAGAACGTTTTTATAACCTTTTATCTTTGTTTACTTATTTATTTTATGAATACTCCTATACTCGAGACTCGTGGCAGCATTGCCTGCAACATTATTAACAAAAATAGCTCCGGGAACGTCACACACTGGGCTTATTTTATTCCAGATGCTACTAGTGTCGCCGTGAAAAGATAAATTATTTGTCTGAGATTAAAATTGGAAATTTTATTTAGGTATTGAAGATTCTTTGCCTCTATGATTCTGACATCGCCTTGTAGTAACACGCGTTAATCTTATCTAACAAAATGTGTATTAGATATTTGGCTGCCGATCAATCATGTGTCTCGATAAAACTTGAAACTATCGTGTAGGCACGTGAACTCTCATCCAATATAAGATTGTGTAAACCACTTGCTACTTACATTGCCTCAATTCTGATTCAGGTGTTTTCAGTTTTCAGGGGGTCCCAAACCATTACCGGGCGCAAAGTTTATTTGTTTTTATCATGTAATTTTTATATAGATTATTACTTTTATATATTTTTTAAAGAAACTATTTGATAAATAATCAAATTAAAAACATACTATTGTGTAATATTTTAAAGAAAATGTTAAAATGGAATTTCACCAGGTACTCTCTATCATACATTTTGGTTACTATCGTGTTTTAAATTTGAATATTTACATAAAATATTTAATTATAAACACGCATCCTATTTAAACAATACAATTGGGAATTAAACATACAGTTAATACGAAAAGCGAACTTGCTAAGAGATTACGGTAAATTTTGTTTGTGATAAGTTTTGCTTTTCGAGGGCTTCTTCAAACACAAAAATAAAATAAAAAAATCTGAACCAAGTACAATGCACGCAAAATAAGTGTCTTTAAATATATTAAATCAATATTAATACATCCAATATGTAGGGCTTTAATAGTGGCAGAAATAATTAATCTTAATATGATTGCTATTGTGTATTTATATTTTTTAAATATTAACTTAGTTATCATGTGAAGCTTATTTTAATATTTTAATGTTATATAAAAAAATTAAAAAAAAAAAACTGGCCATGCAAAATATCTATTTGCTTCTAATAGTGCGAACGATTTTGCTTTAATTCAAGGATAAATATTATTTTCAAGGACGCTTAGAGGCCAGTTCTTCATTTTGTGAAAGCAAATAAAAAAAAATATATGTATTAAAACATATATTCGTATTTCACATTAAAGATAATAAACTGCTTTACTTATCACCTTGTTGAGGTGGGTCTGTAAGTTTTGATATGTAAACAAATATGAGTTTTATCAAATGTAAAATATTCTCGACACCTACTAGAACATCAAAATAGGATGTATAATCAATATTTATTTTAATTTTTTTATATATCTAAAATTTTTATTTACTTTCTGTCAGATTTATTGTGAATTTATCTACCACCATGTACTTCACAATAACTAACTTATAAAAAATAATATAAATATAACTTATAAAAAACAAACAAATGGAAGTCTCGAAAATTGGATATTTTAATTTTAACAATGTTTATGTGAAACAGGAAATAGTTCTATCTATAGATTGTTTCATTAAAATATCGAATAAATGTTATTATGTCCATCACTAGTCCCTAACTTAATTTTTCAGGGCATATACCATTCAAGGGACTTTGCATGCATTCACTAAGGAACAGTTATTATTATGTAGCTGTTTTTCATTTTACATTACTAATTATTCATACAACTTTGTATTTTATCAGTAGTAGATGAAAATAAAATATTTTCTTAAGATGGGGATTCATTGAATTTTGATATCCGAACCGTTCAAGCTTTCTAGGGATTTCTACTTTAAGCCTTCTGCTCAAAAGATAAGACTTACATTTTTTTTACCATATGTAGTCAAAAATTATCTTTCTTTGCGCATTCTGTGCAAGACTCATTTGTGATGTGGTCATTGTGGTAGAACTCTTAACTATAATTAAAAAGTGGAGGCTTCTTACGAATTATTTAGTATACGGATATCTTCGTACTATCACCGCAGGCTTATTAGTCACCCAGCAAAAATATTTAACCTTTGGTGACATTACAATCAGCGATATTCCCTCAGACTTCAAAAACTGTGTAAACGATACGTAATCGGCGACATCTGCTGCGATAGCATCTATTGCCAGTCAATGCTTCTGCCTGTCGTATTACATCATTATCGTCTATCACTGTCATCATCATCATCATCATATCTTACATCCATCTGCATGACAAAGGGAACCAGTCACGCCAACCGTCTCTTCGTGGATTACCCAAGCGTATCGATGGGACGATGTCCCTGTCATTGATTTAGCCCGCTTTAATTCCCAGTCAGTTCTCAAATTTAAGTACGTCACGTATATTATTGAATATTTTCAATAAATCCGCATTTTTCACCCACACAGGCTTATCATTTGGTTCAGGTCGCCATGAACGACAAAAATTGTAAAAAAACATTCACACCTCTACCTCACCTCTACACACTTCGCGACACAACTGATAACTGACTAACAAATCTCCACTAGACAGCCGTGTTTTATGTGATTTCTTAAAATTTGCCGAAAAAAATGACGCGATTTGTTGCTGCGTGCGTAGAGCGCAAACTGAGTGAAAATTTAACACGTTCTATCCATGTGCGGAATTCGTGTGCTTAGTTTGCTATATAAATATTTGGTGACTCGGTGATTGATATCTAACCGCGTAAGGTTACATCTAAATTTAGTTTAGATACATAATCAAAATTGTCATATGGGGAATAGCAAATATTAGAGATAGCAGATATTTTTCAGCTATGAAGCAACGCCCGTAACTAACGCCATCCAAACATTCTAGTCGAGGCTCCGCTGCTTACAAGATTAGAGTGATTACCATCGATTGGGTTTATCGGTCGAAAGCTGGAAATCTATTTTCTATATCTACTGTTCCGATGGCACGTACTTGATAAAGAACCGTACAAATTTTGTTTTGTATCGGGATGTACTGCTGAGTGACATCACATGACGAGTGTCCTAAGCTAAAGTCAAATCGCGGTATGTGGTCGCATGTAAAACTTTAAGTCTTTGTAATGCATGCTTAAAGGGGGTTATTAATTTTAATTGTGGTCAAGACAGCGGGTTCAACATCGCGTGCGCGCTTTGGACTGAATAAGTACTGTACTATAACTGTCCTCTTTGTATTAAAAGGTGCCCAACCCCTGGTGGTCATTATATGCATCTTTTTCTCAAAATGCAGTCTCTTCCACTTTGGTGAGAATATTTTGGCAACACTCCATAAAACTCCACTACAAAGCTGTCGGTGTTTGCCCCACTCCTGTCCTGTATACTTTAAAAATTTACGACTCTACGTTAAATGTTAACCTATAATCAATCCCAACGCTAGGTGGGCTATTTTTTTTTTTGAACTTATATTATGTAACCTTCACTTAATATTGTATTTAATGTAATGCAAGAAATATTTGAAAGCTCGGAATACATATTATACGCGACATACTGTTTTGATTTATAATACCCTAACTTTAAGCAACAAACATGAATAGCGAAAGATATAATTGTAATTTCCAAGTCATTTGTTATTCGAAATAGAATTGATTTAATGTTAAGTCAAAATATAGGAATCTAAGAACTAATAACTAATTACCTGTTCATGTATTCTTCCTTTCTTAAATTATATGATATTTTAAATTTATGACACAAATACCTCTTACCCCCTTGAAAACAATAGTAGCCACGCGCACATCATAGCGGCTCAATGTAACCTGCACAACAATTTTTCAATCATGAGTCTACAAAGAATAGACATTTCCGCTCACGACCTTCGACTTACGAAAAATAAAAATGAGCCACCTACCACTCAAAATGATAATAGAAAGCGAGTCTACAACCAAATTAATCTTCACCGGTAGCGTGAGGCTGTTTGCATTTACTATAAGCCAAGCCAAGTTCCAAAAAATTCATAAGGGATGATTGACATGACAGTCGACCCACACGTTTTGCCCTTGGATTCCAACTCTAATATTAAGATCGAAATGATCACATTTAATATTGTATTCAAAATATATTAAATGTGTTTAATTTAGCTGAAAAATAATTCCAAAACAGCAACCGAGGCTTTCGACATATATCCCGTTATCTCCATTGTCAATTACTTATATGTTTTTGCATACGCTGCATTCACAGTTTCTTAAAAAAATATAGCGATATTAGGTATTATACATAATAATATTAATCCATAATATAATACCGAAATTCTGTAATAATTAATGATAATGATTGCGAAACGGACTTCCGAAAAATGGAATGGATAAGAAAACGATAATTATTATCTTATATATATATATACACCTTTTAAGTTTACCTTAGTTTTTTGCGATTGTGAGACTCGATATTTATAGTAAATATTTATGGACTTCATTTGCCTTCGTTTCATATTGCTGAGCTTTCCGCCCACTGAATTTATTTTTTACAAATTTCGGTATCCCTTGACCTCTGCCAGACCTTCGGGTATGTTCGAGGCCGCGTAGTTCGCACTGGAAAATAGCTGCACGTAGCGTCGATTAAGATTCACGATTTTCGCTATCCCCATCTAAACTAGAACTCCAGAAGGCTCTGAGGGATATTCGGTCTTCGATATTTACAAATGCCGTCTGGTCAGGGGTCGGGTACCGGCGGCTACGGAGCGACCACGGGCCTAATAATGTTGAACAGCAGCAACTTCAGCCTATCTACTGCTTGAATACTGTATTCGTGCTCCTACCATTCGTTGAAACCTCTTTTTTGATAATGGCGTGGTACGCAAAACAAACTTGTATTATTTATATTTTAAAATTTGAAAATGAATCAACAAATACATCCATATATGTCTGTCTATGATTTTTTTTAATGATTTTATTTTCAATTTAATCATTGTACGAAATATCGCTAATGCACGAAAATCCTGCGATCCAACATTTATGAAAAATTTAATGATATCATTTTTAACTAAAAAAATTCAGGGTTTTCGATTCATGGCGTGCGCTTGCGATTAGTATGCCGACTGCGTACAACTAAGTTATAAAGCTGGTTTAACGTCGGATACATTATCGCCACTTGACCCTGCATACGATATTACACTCGCGGAAATTCAGTGAGCTGTGGACAAAAATATTGATTAAATAACAAAAGATATATTCAATCTAAAACTTGATGTAAATAAATTTAATATTAATCTATAAACTATTCATCCGTCTTCTTCTCCATTGACGACCATTTCACTGAACATAAGCTTGCCCTGAGGCAGTCTTTCCAATTCTTACTTTATACTTAATACTTATTTTTACTTAATACTTCCTCTTTTTCCTTCGATTTTTCCCTGGACAAGTATTTATTCCCTGACAGTATCCGCTGCAGTAAGCTATATTTATTATTTCTAAAAATATGATCAAAATAGACTACCTTATGATACCACTTTGTATTGTCAAGTAATCGTAAACCCTATTGTATATTATTATCGAATAAAGAATCTAGTAATAATTTATTTTTTTCAACACAAATATGTATATGTTGTTGAGTAAAACAGCGATCTGTGTGATTTCTGTAAATCTCTTCGAAGGACTCGTTTGAAAAGGTTTATTTTGCGTCACCAGCAGCACCTTGTTTGTTTGTTCTCTCGAAACCTTCGCCGAGTCTCGCGGCGTTGTTCAAGGAATCATATCAGTACACAAATATTGCGACTGATCGATTGCGAGGTCAGAGCCAGTTAAAAACAACGCGACGAAGAGCGGTGCAGCGTGAAACCGACCTAAAATTACTTAAATTCTAAATTATATATAAATCCTATTTTCAATTAATTTATGCTCTTACGTCATATAACCACGCCACAAGTGTGAAACTGTATATGAAGCAAAATCCAAGCAGTCTAAATGCATAGTACTGAATTATACCCCATGTACCGTATTCATGCGATACTTTTTACAGTTTTCATCTGACCTCAAACGAAGGACCTATTTTCTTCCGACGCGTATGCCTCTTGAAACCCACGTGGCACGTCCACTGTTTTATTCATCTTTGTCTTATAACGATACCTCTTGTTTTAATGGATTCCTGGCCCATAAAACTATAAAAATGGAATATATAAATAATTGGATTGTACTTTATATTTAAAACTGATGAATAATAAGAACTGCGTAGATTTTGTTAATCTCTTTATAGGGCAGTATTTATAAAGTAAGCAGATTTTTGTTTTTAACACTATACAGGTGATTCTAACCTTCATGTACATGTCGAAATGTTATAGTACTCCATACATAATAGACTCAATTTGTAAATAAAATGCAATAGAGGATTTTACCTATATGTACAAAGTATTATCCAAAAAATATTATTAAATCACTGCTGGTTTCCAAATAAAACGTTGTTGTAATTTTTAGATAGATTAACACAATGTTTTATTTATTGAATATTGCAGCATGTTTTTTAAACATAAACGTATTTATGTCCTAAAACACTGCTAAAAATATGTTCATGTTTTATTGAAACTTATTTACCAATTATGGAGTGCCGGTTTGAAGCCGGGCTGGCCGAGGTTTTTTTTTTTTTCAATTGCCTTTAAGTTTCAAGGGATTTAAAAAAAACTGAACCAAATATATATTGTAATGGTTAGAAAATGATAAATGTAATATACCATATTTTTTTCCTTTTATGGGTGTTCCATGAGTTAAATAAATATTGTGTTTAATGTATGAAATATGTTATACAATATGTCTACATTCATTTCGTCGGGCTTGTCGGGCTTTGAAGTTTTAAATCACAGTGTTTACCTGTTGCCAAAACCCTGGACATGATATAAGGGATCTACAAGGAATATAGGATCTTTCCCTTCGTTTTGAATCACCGTGCTTACACGTAACCTATTGACAAACCGCCATGCTACCTGGGAGGTGTTATTGAGTCTTGCTGGATGCATTTGCATTAGCTGTGGTGCAACTGTCCGATACATTTTAATAAGATTCTTATCTAACCATAAAAAAACAGATCGCGGCGCCGGCTTCCCACGTTGGTGAAGAATATTGTGTTCATTGAATAATTATAGACGATTTCAATTGTAAATCGACACTGCCGTCTTACATTGTTACAGAATTCATTATGGGTCAAATATTTGTATATAACATCAAATGTTCAATAGTATTTTTCGCTTTTTTAAACTTTTGTTAAGTTTTAGTGTTTATAACACTACAAGTAGGAACGAGTCGCATAACCGCAGGCTAATTGTTAAATATGTTTTATTGTCCACTTCTTTGCACGCACAGCCGCAAGTGTATCATTATTACGCGAGGACGTTTCTGCAGTGCTCGAGTTCTTCTCCGGGACACGTGTCATATTGCGCCGTTTGTTTTTTGAAAATTATATAGATAAATAAAAATAAATAAAATCTTGCAACTGCCAGACAATACACTCGGACCTACCGCTCGCGGGCGAGTCCATTGCATTCCAGCCGATGTAAACATCACTGGGGTCAACGCCATGCCACATTACGTGTCCACCGAGATGATATATCCCGAATAAAAATAATCCATTGAAATTCAATGAATACCGCCATCTTAAAAGCACAATTACAAAGAGCCGTGTGTTGGACCCTTTATGTTTTGTAAAGTGCTTACTTTATTTTATTAATGCTGTGTCTCGTCAAAAGCGGTATGACGTTTATATATATTCATTGCAAGTGGGATATCCCATATAAAAATAATCCATTTAAATTCAATAAACATCGCCATCTTCAAAAACACGCTATTTCGAAGAGCTGTGAGCTGGAACCTTTGTATTTTGTAAAATGCTTTCTTTATTGTATTGACGGCGTGTTTTGTCACATTTATATCTGACAATAACAAGCGGGATATCCCAAATAAAAATAATACATTGAAATCCAAAGAATATCGCTGTGTTCAAAACATACGACTGCGAGAAGCCGTATTTCGGACCCTTTGTGTTTTGTAAAAATAATATTTTATTATATTGATGCTGCGACAAGCAGTTTGACATTTATATCAGCTCGTTACAAGTGGGACAACCCATAGAAGTTGATAATGGAAACCGAGCAATTATTTCTTTGAATACATTACGAACTACAATGTAAAAAACAAATAATTTTTGTAATATCTTTGCTGTGTTCAGTTCGAGAATATAAAATATGTAATGTCTATATACTCTGCTTACATTCCGCATTTTATTACTTAGTTATTCTGCACGGGATGTCGCGATGTTATGTGTCAACTTATTATGAGTATTTTATTCGTATATAAAACTCTGTAAAATTTCAGTAAAATTCAGCACGAGTTTGTTCTTGTTGAGCTGTTGTTTGTTTTGTCGCTCCATATACTGATTGTCAACATACTAGACATTGTGTATGTTTTGGACTATCATACCCACAGACAATTGTATCAAATGGTTCCAGCCGGACACGACAATTACAGACAGCTCGCACGCAGTGGTTTGCATTGTGCTCTATGGTTGTAATTTTATACCATTTATCTAAAACTTACTCTATCTACTACAATAGTTTTATCACTTCTATCTCACAGTTATTTATATTCTCGTCAATATATTATTTTATGCGGCTTATGAAAAAAATCAACGATTCGGCTTCAGGCAATCACAGACATAATTTATTTTCTCTGTGACAATGCTATTCCCGCGTGGACTCTTCCTGTCGTCTGTGGAATCACTTAACAAATGATGAAATAATATTTACCTTGCCTGGAACGACACATCTGGCCGATATGCAACCTGTAAAATTTAAACGACACAACTCGCGATTTTGCGTTTTGTTTTCGTACTGAAGAGCAAGCGCCTTCATCGACGCGTCATTGTTTAATTTTTCTCTTCTGTATTTTTATTGTACGTAAACAAGGCCGACTACAGAGTACTTGTCCAATTTAAGCAGTACATGCTTACATACTATATTATTTTAATTTAGAAGTGCAACCATTTAAAATATCACATAGGCAAATTGTTTATCTTAAAAGTATGCATCACGATTCAAATTAGTTATAAAGGACTACCAACATGTGTTCTGTATTCTACATAGCAGTTTCCCAAGGAGAAAAAAACATGCTAGAATAGAGATTTCGCTAAACAAATAAAGACTACCCATGTTACTCTGTCTTAGAACTAACTAACCGGTATTAGTTCTTCAATTCGCATGTCAGCCGAGGCAAGGCTGGATCAATTCCCATTGACTATTAACTATATACTACTGGCTTTTAAGATCACGTAAACCTGTCGCAATTAGTTTCAGGTCGAAACACTCGGTCTAGTAAAAACCACGCATACACACGCGCAGGTATTCTAGATGCATCTATTTCTATCTGTGTTGTTTACAGTCGAGGCGCAACGGAGGGAATGCGCTCCTCGCCTCGCCTTCCGCTGCCAAGTGTCCGGCCGTAACTATCGCCGGCGATTTGTCGCAGATGATACTGCATCGCAGTGCATTTAGGTGCACTCTCCTTTTCTCGGAATATATCGGTGCATTTTGCGAAGTTATCGCGGTGCTTGTTTTGTATTCAATATTTCAAGCCGGGCGCCGGGGCGATGGCGTGATTGCCGCCCGGCCTGGTGTTGCTTCGATATCGGCTTTCTTCAGAAATAGAGTCGCCAGGGCTGCACTGGGGGGGCGCACTTCCGCGTGAGGCGCGGGGCCTCCGTTTTTGTGTCAAGGACGGGTCGCGCGGTCGTGCACCTCAGGGGCGCCCAAGGCCGGCCCGCGCGTCATCGGTTGGCCGGGGCGCCAACTAGCAGCTTTCGTCGCTATCGGAAATGCAATACCCCCCTGTATCGTATGAATTGGAGAGAAGGGATACGTAGTGGCTATATTGTCATATATGACCCTGGCATGATTCAATCGAATCTATTTAGTATGATTATTTAATAAATATATATTTTATCTGTATTGATTTATTTAATTAAATTTCTAATGTAGACATATCTATATGTATCTTGTTACATAAAAAATAAGATTAATGACAATTTAATTTTAGCTAAATACCAGTAGGATGCAGTCCCTACTTGTCTCCACCGTCAATTTGCATACTATGCATGTCTTAGGACTTGCATTCCCCAATGCAAACTTTGCAGCATGCTATTAGTAAAGCTTATGTATACATGATGTTGTGACAATAAAATATAAATACTGCATCTGTTACAATACCTGTATCTGAATTCCAGTTTTTAAACGAACATTAATTTTGACATTCTACCACTTATCTATTTATGAAAATTATTAGCTTTATGCTTATCAAACCTTAATATCTTTTTTAAGTACTGCGAGTTCGGCGAATTTTTCGATTTGACTTTTTTAACCCCGGTAATGCCGTTCCGCGGTTCTCGGAAGCTGCGGTGTTATTATTATGCCACAGTATAAGATGCGAAAGGAAAGATGTTGTACGTGCTCGAAGTCTTGTACACCTCTCATCGATTTTTTTTTAATGGTGTATAATTACTAAACTATTTCATGTTAAATAATAATAGGCGCCAAAATGGTTATTTATTTCCATAATTAAACTGTTGGGATTTATTGCACGGTTCGTGGAACTTCTCTGTAAGTCAAAATTGTAAACAAATTTTTTATACATATACACACATACACACACACATATATATATATATATATATATATATATATATATATATATACATATATATATATGTATATATAATGTGTATATAATGTTCGTGAAACTCCTCTGTAGTTCATGAATGTCAATTGATTTGAATGTGTCTTGTTAAGCGGTGGTCTCTATTATTCCGTTCAGCTCTTCAATTCGCCAGTAGATGAGCATTAAGAGGCGAGTCCGTGAAAGTATGCTTCTCTTACAAAGAGTATGTAAGAGTATGTAGTTTGCTTTTAAAATATTTATCGTTTGGCTGAAAATAGCATGCGATTTTTTTTGTTGTTGTAAAACATTGATCTAAAAATATTTTTTTCTTTAGGTCCAAATTTATATTTTATTTGTACGAGGCTTACTTTATTTATTTTATTTAGGGCTAGATTTTTAAATATATGATAATTAGTAGGATTTTCGGAATTCGACTAACACTCTGGGCTGGCACAATCAACATACTTCTTATCGTCTTCTGCCAGACCGAATGAAGCAAGATTCCAACATAATCAGTGTGACATTCAAAAGTCACAATACCAAGAATAATAATTACCTGTGGATTTTTGTTTGCCATAATTTTCGTTTACTTACCATAACTTTGTATTAATAAATGTTTTTTTATTTTCTAAAAACAATGCAAATTTATGTATTTTTTATGTCCATTGAACTATGAAAACGACACTTAACTAGATAAAGAATGTATTTATATCAATAACACATTTTATTTTGCTTGAATTTTTTTGAATAACAGTAATATTTGTATTAACGTTTTTTCTTTCTTTTTTTTATAAATAAACATATTTAAATCTTGTATCATGACAGCAATGTAGTGAGGTCATGCAACGCACTGAAATCTGATCGAAATTACAGGTTAATTTTGTTGAATCCCGTATCGTGCTTACAATAATCTCTAGCGCCATATTTGAATGCAGATTTTTTTAATTTTCACCCCCTTACCCCCACGCCCCTGATCCGTTAAATTTAATTCACATATGTAAATTGATCTTTAAGAAATGTGGCGTATTCAAAAAAGTAAGCATAAAAATGAAATCAACCCTAACTTCATTTGGACGTCTAGACATCGTTTTCAGGAGCGATGTTCTCTTGTCTCCAAATAGAAAACCAATCGATTTGTTTATTCTGCTGTTGATAAGGCTTGTAGGCAAAGCGATCACTGTTGCGGTTGTGTCATGCTTTGCAGTCATATTCTGATTAATCACAGAAAACCGTAATAAGAATATTTTTTTCGCTTAGATTTTACTCTTCTAATATACTATTCTTGCGGTCCGTTATTAAAGTAAAGATATGCACGCATTACACACGAGTAAAATTATCTACGCAAAAAAAACTGAATAGAAATCATTTCCATCTTAACTGCTGTAGAAAGATACTTCGCGATTAGGATTTGATGATGTCCGAGCAGCTGGTCTTCCGTCGGGGGCGTCCCTCGCAGCATCAGCCTCACGTGTTGTGCTGATGGAGTCCAGACGGTTTTCCCTGAACTGGCGCGCGAGGAATCCGCGTGGACGGTCATGCGCCGCCCGCCACGTGAGAGGACCTCGAGGCTTGGCCCGCAGCCAACATGGGTGGTGTTACTATTAAGCTTTTTTTTTTGTTTTACTACGAATATGCTCACTATATTTTAAGCAGCCGATTCACACATTGACAAGAAAAATCTTTGATTTTTTTTCGCGACACCGGTAGGATTCGAACCCACATCTCTACCGTGCCCGAGCGAGAATTTAATGTACCTAAGCTGCTAGATACATATTTATAGAACACAAGGCCCGTGGAAATGAGGGTTCGAACCCCATCGGTGTCGTTAAATAACTTTTTAATATTTTTTTCTCATTGTTTCGATTTTGTACAACAATGCAATGCAAATCATCCAATTGCTATAATTGAATTATTCAAATTCCATTATAAAAATGATGGTGTTTTTTTGCTGCTTGCTTCCCCGAACAAAATCGCATACATGTGAAAAAAAAAAAAAACTCCGTGACTTTTTTTTAGAATCGAAATATACACTAGATGAGTCTCTACTTCATAGTCTTGCTTTCTACCGTCAGTGCTTGCGTGCGGTTTAAACTTCTCTCTAAAATTATCTCTAACTCGTATGATGCTTCGTATTTTGTTTTTCTAAGTCTTTCTCGAACGAGTGTACATATCCGCTGTGAATGTTAAATAAAATATAATTAAATCTATTCGTAAACATAATCGGAGTTATATAAATATATTTTTGTATTTTTCTTGCTTAATGTTTCTACAAGTGAGCTGTGAATTTTAATGAACATTTATTATTATTATAAAATTTAAATATTTAAATTTGTACTATCGGAGTTTTATATGTATAATTTACAAAAAAAAGTGGTTGATATATTTTTTAAAAACTATGTTATGTATTTTTATTGCTAAATGTTTCTAAATCAAGCGGATGTGCGTCAACTGTGAATGTTAATTAACATTTTTTTGAATTCATCCTTAATTTGACTATTTGAATTCTTTGATCGGAGTTATACAGATGTAAGTTTAAAAAATGAATACACGATATTTTGCATTTTTTCTTGCTCCAATGACTGGATGTACGTCTGTGAATATTAATAAGCATTAACTTGAATTGCTATTTATTTGAATTCATATAATTTAATTAATATGTATGTCTGTAAAAATAAAATGTAGCGATGCACTCTTTATATTTTTTTAATACCACTAAGTATTGGACATAATTAGCCGTTTTTTAAATTTAATTTAAATCTTAAAATCAAGTTAAGAAAAATGTATTTTTTTTAGTATCAGCAGATGACACACTTTCCTAAATCTTTAGAGCAATTCATTTTTATAACACGCGTATAATATAGTTTCAAGTGTTCCAAGGCTTTACACAAAATTTTCAGTCATACACGCTAAATACAGCAAAAACTGCTAAAGACCAAATTGGTTTTATTGCATTTAACACCGTGAAGGTTCAACTATAACCTTGCGGATGCAGTTTTTTTTTTGCATTCTCTGACAATTCTATTGCATTTTAATAAAATAGACGGCAAGATTCTGAATCAATACACAAACTGTAGACCAGGTCATGCTTCTATTATCGTAAAATATCGCCGATCGCAGGTGGGACCCAGAACACTTTCACCTGAGTTTTTTTTTATTACTATTTTATCACGTTCTCTTACCTGAGCAATGTTTACACACCTTGGCTCAGTTTCAAAGACTGTCTGTTTTGTATTTATTCTTAATTGTTGAGAAATATATTTTATTGATAAAACCGACGAAAATAAATGCAACAGGCGTGATAAAAGGGGAAGAATATCAACTCTTCGTCAAAACTTTTAAGTGTATTTAAAGAATTAATTTTTTATATTTATCAAATATAGTTTTGTTGTTTACAATTTTCTTGGAATGAAATGAAATCCAGAAATGACTCCAGAAAAAAAATCCAAGATGTTACAATGCCTTTTAAGACACCGTGTCTTTCATACTTCTTGATAATCTATTGCTTTTATTATTATTTTATCCGTTAACTGGGACGTCGTCCAAGGACGTAATGCATAATGAACAGGCGGCAGAAAAGCAAATCGACGTGTCGATCAAAAAGTCCCAAACTAAAATATTAATGAAAACTTCATAACATCCGTTGTGCTATTTGGGATTATGTCACTTCTTATTTGTTTGTAATAATATTAGTTACAATCCTTTCTTATGTTATTATCTCAACATCATGATGTCTTTGAAAATTTTGACGGTGTAAGTATCCATTTTCACGTGTCGATTGCACGCCGATTAAGTTCATTATGAATCTTTTACTTTAGTTTTGCAATCCTGCGTAACTATATACATTTACTCAGATGCAATTATCAAATAACAGGTTTGTAAGTTACTACCGTAGCTTTAAAATAGTATTTTTTAAATGATACTGTCTAGCTACATAAAAGTTTTTTTGTACAACGAAATGTCATTCAGATTTATTGAAAATTTTCCATGTTTTGATGTTCCATGAATAATTGTAAACTTTTTTTTGCATAAACACACATCAAAACCAAGTGCCCTTTAATGTAACACTTCGTTTGCAATTCAAAGGAGTTGTCGGAAAGATTATTAATGTTGTAATTATTGTCAGATTTGTTTCCATTGTAGTTTCCGTGTTCCTGGCGATATATTTTTGAAAGACGTTTTAAAACAGGTTTTACGACAATCGACCTGCTGCCTAAAATAATCTGTACGAAATAATACAAAAATTCTTATATGTGGTTTATTAAAATAATTCTAGAAAAGCCTGCTAAAATGTATATTATTTCAAGTAAATAAATTGTTTTGATTTTTCAATGAAAACTATGTTTGTATTAATTTATTTAAAGTGTATTTTAAATTGCATTTTACTATTCACTGCGTACGTCCAGTAGACGTAGACTGACTGAAACCTAGACCTATTTACATTCCTTTGAACTCTGAATCCCTTGAGTTCGTTTCAATCAGTCACCAATTGAATTAGAACGCGAAAATCACCCATCGTACCCCTCTAGTGGGAAAATCACAAAGAGATCATTACCATTACCGTGTCTATAATTTTAGATTATCTAATACAGTGGTCTGAAACCACATGAGTTTCGACTTGTATCATAGAAAGTGATTCTATAATAATTTGTTAAAAAAAATTATATTTTTAAAATGCATTTTACACCTCATGGAATTTTTTAAATAAATTTTAATTTTTTTTTTTTTTTTTACGTTACATGCACTTATGAGTTTCTAGAAGTAAATTTAAAAATATACAAAATGACATTTACCCATTTAAAGCAAAATATGATAATTTAAAAGTACTATTTAAAAAAAATGCAAATAAAATTTAAAACACATTCAATATGAGACATGTGTAATTTTGGTGAACTCGTCAGGATAGTATTTTCAGATCAACATTAAAAATATTTTTTTTTTATCAAAGCCTTCACAACCACGGGATTCTTTGCGTGACTTTTATTATTTATCTGTGTAAATAAACCAACGATGTTACCACAGTAGTAACAAAACAGACCCTGTTTATTTATATGAATGGATTTTTTCGAAATAAACAACAAAATTTTAATTGATAAAATTACGCATACAAGCTGTTACAATAATTATCAGTTTCATCATTACCAGTCCCTGTTTGTATGAAATACACCAGCCAATAAAAAATACGGATAATTTACACGCATAATCTTGAGAATTATTTTTTATCTACCGATATTTTAGCGATTGCAATAATATTGGTATACTGCCGCTAAAGCGACGCCGGCAAGATATTTCAGCGTTAGAGTAAATTATTAGTTACATGGCGTAATTATTATATATGTATGTCTTGTAACTGCTCCCAGCTGATGATGCGTCTCCCTGTTTCAGGAACAATGAGAAGCGGAAGGAGAAGTCGCGCGACGCCGCTCGCTGCCGCCGCAGCCGGGAGACGGAGATCTTCTCGGACCTGGCCTGTGCTCTGCCGCTGGCGCAGGACGAGGTGGAGCAGCTGGACAAGGCCTCCGTCATGCGCCTCGCCATCTCCTACCTGAAAGTCCGCAGCGTCGTGGCACTCTGTGAGTAACCCTTAACCCTTAACTGGTTCCCACAACACCCAAAAATATCACCCCCAAAACAAACTATGCTACTACTTTTGCTCTTAATGAATACTTTAACTGTTATCATTACACTGATAATATATTTTGAAATATCTTTTTGCATTCAGTGCATTTTTATCGGCACATCAACACAGTATTGTGATTGCAGATCTCGCCTGATAAGTATTTTATAAATACAACTGTATTATATTAAATAATAAAAGCTTGTTCAGCTACCGTACATGTGTTTCGTGGTACAGTGATCCAACACACACTCGTATGCTCGTCGTTGAAGATCAAAATCGTTATCAGACGATTGCAGAATGCACGATCAATGCTTATCTATTACCGTTACTTACTCAAAGTCGATAATATCTTGCAATTATGCGAGCACATGGTATTATTTTTATTATTCTCTTTGTGCCGTCACTTTTATTTATTTACTTTACAATGTAACATTACTTTTAAAAATGTATACGAAAAGCAAACCGTTTACAGCTAACAAAATACAATTTTATAACACAAACACAATATACATTAATTTAAATTTGTTTCAATATCGTATCATTAATACATGCTGCCAATAATATAGATATTACAACTGCCTTATACTGTGTATAAATTCTGTTTAGCTGTCAAAATTAAATAAAATACATGCAAAAATTATTAAATTCTGAAAAACTATAAAGAACAATGAAAGTTTCTTGTCAAATCAGATTAGAATTTCAATAACTTTACTCTACGAATGAACTGACCAGTTTCCATTAAAAATCTACTTTCAACACAATTCTGTTAAACAGAAGTAGGTTATTCTTATTTTATTGTTGTATTTGATACACATTAATACTGTAGTATTTTTGTACCAGTAGATAAGGAAGGCTGGTTGAATACTCTAATGTACTAATAAAATGTACACAATAAAACAACCATACAATAAACAGCAGCTCAATTTAATTGTAAACAATACTCATATACTAATCATTTGTTTACTATGAGCCAGTTATAAGTAATTTATTAAAGATATATGTTAACGTCATCCGTCTTGTGGTTAGGAATTCACCATATCATTATATTAATGTTATAGTAAAACATATAATATAAACAAAATGTGTAGGAATTATGGAATTGATTCCGCAAGTATGTCACTATAGTCTTTTAGCTATTTAGTTCGTCACATTTGTCATAGAAATTATCATTAAATAAATACAGTCTGTTTTGAGTGGAATAATAGTATTCTGAAAATTAAAGTGTTTGTTTGAATTGATTTCAGTTCCCGAGCTGCCCCCCATGAAGGCGAAGGAGTCGGAAGACAAGGTTCCGGACGACAAGCTCATTATCAAGGAACTGTCCTACCTTAAGGCACTCGACGGTTTTGTGCTGGTTATCTCCCCTGACGGAGATCTCATTTACCTGTCGGAGAATGTCAGCGACTATCTTGGAGTTAGCCAGGTAATTTCCTGAAACAGTTCTTAATTTACCAAGTCATGCTGTTAGTTTATAATCAGGGTATACAGTTATAAATGAATTTAGGCTAGAATTTCACAGGCTATGGATTTTAGACTTCAATTCTTCATTTCTGTATTATTAGTTTTTTTTATATTTTTGAAGAAAAACGAACGATTTTTTTTTTACAATATATTCTAACTGTCAAAATTCTTCTTCTTAGCAATTCAACTCTCTTTCTCCGAGGTAGCAATGTTCACGTTGACGTAGGTTCCTAAATATTTGAAGAATTGTATCTCATGTTAATACCGTAAAGTTCTTATCATATAATTTACAGTCTCCGTCAAATTGAAATTATATCTGATCGTCAGATAAATAAATGAAATTTTATTTTTCCATCACAAGAAACTACTCTAAGCTTCACAAAATTAGCGAAACTTCCCGGCATGCGAGTAGTAACGTCTATAAGTGATAAGTAGATAAATAAAAATGCTGAACTATCATTCTATCTATCATATCAACTTTTATAATTTAAGAATTTGCAAAAATACATGTATGTTTAAAATACAAAACATTGAAATATTCAATGTCCTACTTTTTCACAAAGACTCCTCGCCATCTGTCTGCAAGTGACTCAGGGAGTACCGCCAATGCAAGACTATTATGTGCAAATTTAACTTTGACAAAGAGAACTGAAAAAGTGTCCACCGGGCAAATGCATATCAACAAGTGAAAATTTTGGATGCCTGCCAAATGTCCACTTTGGTATTATTTTTTGTTTTCTTTCTAAAAAATAAATAAAACCGTACATTTGCAAGCAATAAAAAATTGGTCACTCTTAAATTCAAATAATACACTTGTGATGAAATCTCATAAAGTTTTTTTCATTTGTAAAAGTAACTTATTTGAACGATTTAGCCGATTTTGAAACAAATAGACATCCTTGCATAGATTTTGAATTCACTGCATACTAATGTTAACAAGGCTTTTAGACACAGGCTGAGAAACATATATGTTTCCAGTTAGTTTAGAAATATAGAGTTTGAATGCGTACATTTAGTTCTGATTATAGAAAAAAATATATAATATCATGATTTTCTTTTATTCGATGCCCTCTTTATGTAATGTAAGAAACACTTATATTTGTTATTTTTTCTTCCAGATGGATCTAATGGGCCAGAGTGTATTTGAATTCAGCCATCCGTGCGATCACGATGAGATCCGTGAGGTGCTTTCCCTGAAGAACCGCTCTAAGAAGACTGAAGGCTCCGAGAAGCCCAAGTCTTTCTTTATTAGGTTGAAGTGCACCCTCACAAGCAAGGGAAGAAACGTCAACCTCAAGTCAGCCTCTTACAAGGTAAAATTAATTACTTGAATTTGGTAGATTATTTAAGATTGAAATTTTTTTAGAAAGTTAAAACTTTCAATAAACTGCTGCTTTATAAATTTAGCTAGAATATACTTAAAGCAAAAAAGAACTTTTGTATTTAGAAATTATTCTATAATATTATTGGGCTCTAAATTTTTATTTTCACATATGTCACATTCGTCGAAGTGATTGAAGAGGTAAACACCAAGTGATCAAAGAGCTAAACATGCTTTTTTTTTTTTAATTTTATCAATTAAGTACTCGCTATGAAAAGGAAATAAAAATATACATGTGGCATTAATCATTTTTAAAATATTTAATCGATCGCTCTTAGGCACTCATTTTGGTTTTCGAGTTTCACAATTAGTTAAAAGAACTTGCCTTAAATCGCCTCATGTTCCAGTGATTAGCATGCTTGTTTTCTGACCATGGGTTCTTCTATACAAATTCAGGTAGAGCAATAACTTTAATTTCTGTCATTGTTATAAATTGTTTCCAGGAGAAAAAAAACATTTAATTCAAGTTTAATATGATTCCCTGTATGCAACTAGGCAAATTCTAGAGATATATTCAGCCGCACTCGACTTTAGAAGCATTCAACTGCTTGCTTATTCACCTCTCACTTTCACTATGTAAACTTCTCATAAAGATTATTTGAGCTTAGATATCTCTCGATAGTAGAGTCAGCATAAAAATATCACCCTTAATTATATTCATCAAGAAGCAATATATATAAATGCATATTAATGGTATTTGAATCTCAGCCACGTGTCAATGCTCCCATTCATAATTGCCAAGCACTTACAGTACGACTCAAAGTACTCGTCATTTTTACAAACACTTGGCTGGCTTTCAATTCTTGCCACACCTGGTGAATTCTGAATAATATTTTTGTATTATTGTACTCAATAACATACCTATAATTTTGTCATATGTATCAGCAGTATTAACTGCGAAGCCATTCGAACTCTTCTAATTGAAGTATATATTTTATAATAATTTAAAAAAATAAATTAAATTATTTAAAACGGGAGGAAAGAGGATAAATAGGGTGTGTTTGATTCAATTAAAACAGGCATCTGCACATTCGACACAGGTTGGAATCAAACTGGTGAACTCTTGTTTATGACCCAACTGCTTTACCACTAACCCAACAAGTTTACTTCTTTGGCAACCATTTTGAGAAAGTGAAAGCTGAATTTTTTTCAGCTGTGTAAAATCCATCTTTTACTGAGATCCAATCATTTCTCTGAATAACTTAACATGTATGGTTTGTCAACAATCGTTATTAATTAATCAAAATGACTAGTTCTTTAAAAATCACAACCATCGTTGAGTCTATAGTTTAAAACAGTGTATAATACATAATCTTTTTGTGCATTTCATAACAATAACCATTTTAGCACGTGCAGAGCACAGTTTACTTTCCACGTGCTAGTACAGTTATACTGTGTATTAATATTCACGGAACACGGAGAATAGAATATTTATTGTTATAGAATAAAATGTCATGTTGTTATTCAAAGGTATTGTGAAAAACCATTTTATTTGCCTATAAATGCAACATGTGAACTAACATAGACACATCTGTGTACCCATCACTATAAAATGAAATACAATCCCTATTTTCACACGTTTCTGAGACTATTCATTACTCGGTCAGAAATTATTAACTGTGACTCAAAAACTGTTTAAAAAATATCTGTCTCCATTTTTCCAGTATCATGATTTTTGATAAAATGTCTAATTTTAATATCATAAGCATTGCTATAACAGGAAGTGGTTTTTTTTTAATATTGTTATTACCATAAACGTTTTGACCTATTTTATGATCATCTTGTTGTGCATAACTATATTTTTATGTGTAATTTTTTTCAATTTGTCTTCAGAGAAAAGATGTTTTAATTCTCATATAAGTACAATTCATAGACTTTTGTGTATATTCTTATATCTTAGAACTGCATAACCCTCTTTATTATTGTCGCAACTGTCTTCTATTTTTCTAGACTTTTAGACTTTTGTGTATATTCTTATATCTTAGAACTGCATAACCCTCTTTATTATTATTGTCGCAACTGTCTGCTATTTTTATCTCTGATCTTAGATCGAATTCAGACCCATTGACAATAGTACCTTGACCAGTAAATATTTATTTGTTCTTTTCATGCGATATTTTTAAAACCAAATGAAATTCATCCTTTCATGTCTTAATTTTATATTTACATAATTAATTTGAATCGGCTTCAGTTTTACCATTTTGCATTATAATCATATTATCAATACTTACAAAGATTATTTTATGTGGGGCTTACCTTATATGATGTTCTTGATACATATAATGATATTTATTTCAGGTGATTCATTGCACAGGCCATCTTCTGACCAACGACAATACAAACATGATTGAAGCCAGCAAAACCCAAGAAGTCATCAAAACTGAGTCGGCTTCAAAGAACCCATCAATCGTTGACTGCATCAAGGCCAAGAGCAGCAGCGACGACTCCTCCGACTCCAACTCCGAGGAAGTTAAAGAAGTTAAACCATTCAAGAAGATTGGTTCTCTGGTGGCTGTAGGCCGCCCCATACCGCATCCGTCTAATATCGAGGTTCCCCTGGACAGCAAGACTTTCCTGTCCAAGCACAGTCTGGATATGAAGTTTACTTATGCCGATGAATCGTAAGTAGCAATTTTTACTTTTGCATTGATTTTATTTCGTTTGGTGTATATCAAACTATGGTTGACTTGTGAGCGTGTTTGACTTTATTAAAAATGGAGTCTATTGGTTCGATATAAATTTATGAGTACTCTTAATTTAGAAATCACTTATTTATTTATTTACGAACATTGATTATTGTTGAAATACTCACCGCCTCAAAATTGTATACATATATATATATATATATAATTTTTTTTCTTTTGGAACTCTTGCAATGATTCCCTATTTGAGATTTTTTTATTGTGGTGTTTTTATACAAAAATACTTTATAGTATATATAATATTATTTTCTTTTAAAATTGACCATCAATTCATCAAATAAATAATTCCCATGTGTCTCATTCCCACTTGTCTGTCACTCTTGTGTTTACTTTGAAATAATGATTGTTTGAAGATTATTGTTACAATTTAAGCTAACTGATTACCAAAAACTAAATCATCTTTTATATAATTTTAAAATACAAAATAGACTGCTTTTATATTATAATTCAAGGGAAATTTATACTTGAAGGATCAATAATACCGGAAATATTTATTTATTTTTGTAAACCATTTATTTGGCTTATAAAGCGAAGAGACATTCTATTATTTACTTTTTTATTTCAGAATGCTGGAAATTCTTGGTTATGACCCACAAGACTTGACCGGCACATCAGTTTACGATTACCATCACTCCGTGGACAGCCGCGCCCTCTCCCACGACTTCAAGTGCTGTAAGTACAATTACTTATTGCAAATTTGATTCAACGTAGGTCACTTTTAGTTTGTTACCAAGTTGAGTACTTTACCTCGTAATAGTTAAAGCTTGTGCACAAAGATGGCAACAATTGCTGTTACATCTTATCATTTTTATACTAACGATTTAATCTCTATTTATTTATTATCTATAGAGATTATTATTTATAAATTACTTTTACTTTACTTACTTTACTTACTTACTTTTGCCATTGATACAAAATATATAAAATATTTTAGAGATTCACTATATTTTTTTAATGAGTAATATTTTGTAAATTTATAAGAAATGTATTATATATTACAAAATGTTATCAAATTATTTCTAAATTTATTAAATCTATATATATTTCGTTGATTTATGAAAGTTAAATCTTATCCCCTGATTACTAGTATTGCTTTTAAAATAAAACTTGGCATTATTAATGCCTGGTTTATGAAAGATAATCTATATCTATATTTCGTAAGTAATCAGGTCATGTGTTTTTTTCGGTTTTTCTTTTGATTTTTAAACACTTTGTATAATCTATTCGTGAAAACCCGCTTCGGGAGTAGGGCAAAATGATTATAAACATTATCATATGTTTCTAAGAAAATCAACAACATATGAGACAAAACCATGCATTTGCATATAAATCTCCACCACATTCGCTTGCGTTGCATACAATGTGTTATTATTCCTAGCCCAGGGCTTGCATTTAATTATACGTTGATATTGTTTTGAAAATTAAACACTGTACCTTGAAAATGTCACCGTCCCTTCTATTCCACGAGAGATCACCCATGATGTTTGTCCTACATTGGCCAGCTTGCATATTAAATAATTTGTTTGTAATATTATTATTGAATGATCTCTTTATTATACTTAAATCGTTTATTTTATGGTTATTTCTCAATCAATTTTAATAACGCTTATAAAAGATTAGTCTCTGAATTGCCAAAGGCGATTTCTTATACTATTGGATTGTATTTTATAGAAACTTGAAAATGTAGGACACAAGTGTTTCTTTTAAATTGAAAATCAACCCAACCAGTTTGTTTCCTTTGATAATGTATAAATGAATATTGTTTAAATTAAATTGTAAGAATATTTTAAACATATAGTACTTACACTTACACATTGCTATATTTATGGTATTAAAAAATGCAAAATTCTTAAATGTCAACACTCACGCTCTAAGACACTGATTTGATTAAATAACAATTTGGTAAGATTAAACTTAATTAAACCTCCATCGATAACAAATCAAGTGTGTTAATTCAACAATCTATGATCAATTTGATCTTCAGAACTTGGAAGTAGGTGATACTAATTGAAAGTGCATGTGAGAATGCACAATGGGTTGTCACATGCTGGGCCAGTTGTGCAGAAAGCGATAGTCTTGGCACGGAATGCCCGAGCTCTTGCTATTTCGGATGTTGCATGTAAATAAGACCTCCCACTGCATTGTGGGCCTGTTGGCAGCCGTCCCGCTGAGGTCTCATTGATTCCAATATTTATCACCTAAAAAAATACTGTATTATTATTGGCCATCCAAAAAATGCAACTAAAATATCTTTTGCTATTGGCACAGCGCTGCCTGCCCCCAATTTGTTTTTAATTTTCTATTCCATTAATATACTGTAATATTTGTGTTAACATTAATCTCCCAACACTTAGATTACCAATTGAAAGTATGCATGTCACGAGTGGAGTTCGAGGCTACGTTACTGCTCTTGTTGGCTCTAATATCCCTATTATTCTAATGCCAAAAGAATAATCAAGGCACATAGGTTGACATGTCACAAGTAGGATTCAAAATTTTGTTTGTTGGCACCTTCACATTATTCACCGTGCACATTGATGCACATTGTTCTTATTTTCTTATCACCTTACAATACATATATATATATATATATATATATATATATATATATATATATATATAATATATATATATATATATATATATATATATATAATATACTACATACTATTTATATAATATACTTAGACATAAAAAAATTAAAAATGTCGTGTCACGAGTGGGGTTCGAGCCGCCGTTTTTTTTTTTTTTGACTCCGCGATGCTTGACATCTATATTCGACGTATTGTTACCCTGCAACCGTAATATTACTACTTTTAATCTGATAGTATTAGCATTTCGGCGGACAAAGACAAATCATTGAATTTAAGCTCACGTTTTATTTTCAACGTTTCTGAATATGTATTTTTTTTCCCTTTTTAAATAATCGTATTTTTATCTAAAAAATGACGGGACAATTCGCTTAAATAATCTAGACATGCATATGGGCTAATAGGTGTCAGAGACTATGCTCGTTACAAGTGCTACAAATGTGTCGAGTACACCCACAGCAGTCTCAAAACAGAGACTGCGAGTCGTTATTCGATCTTTCACTTGCAAATACTTAGATGTACCATTTTTTTACCCTCCATTGTGCATTAGACAAATTACTCTGTTGTATTTTTTCATCCAAACGGAATTTCAGCTGCGCAGAAGACAGACAAATCTGATCAGAGCTTTTCATGTATAATTTTAATTGAATTCATAGTTTATTTAATGCATAATTATGTGGTTTTTTAGAGTAATTAAGGGTTTTATCATATTTTTGCGACGTTCGGTTTGGTACAACAAATTTAAAAAAACTCAACCCTAAGGCTAAAGTCATCCCTTGCGGCAAAAAAGACTGCAGCATGACGTCAACAGCGATGCATTTACATATTATTTATATATTAGTTACCAACACTTCGCGGTTGACTATGTGGTACTAGGGCGAGGCTTCGAGGGTGGTGCCCATACGTTTACACAAAGCAGTTTACATAAAACAATCGGAAGGCCGAGGCCAGCCCACGTAACACGAGCGTGTGCCACTGACACAATTCGTGATGCATTATCTTACCCTACTCATATTTTTATTCTGCCCACAAATAAATAAGCTCTTCAAGCGTTTGTAGATACGTAATGTTGGCTCTGTGGCACTCGGGTTTTAAGACAACGCGTAGACACGCAGATCAAGAGGCCGGAGAGAGAGTCACAGGAGAAAGACGATCAGCCGGTAAATATATATATATGGCTGCTGGCCATGCGGCACTCCCTGGGCCGGAGACGGAGCTAACCTAACCTAACCTAACATAACCTAACCCCGTGCTGGAGAGATCCGCAAGGGTCGCGCATGTCGGCCAAGGCGACCGGGCGGCGCGGCTCTCCGCTCGCTCATTAGGCGACTTTTTATCGGCCGAACCGCCGGCGTGGGGCCGAGCGTGATCGACGTGGGAACGGACCGTGAAGTCCGCAATACGTGAGAACACGGCCGCTCAGCATAGTACTCAAATAAACTGATAAATCTAGTACTTTCGTCTAAAAACACTTTTTTAAATTTTTACTTAATCACCAAGGGCTGAGAGGCGCGAGCAGAATATAACCATTTGAGAATACAGTCGCACAACGTAATACTTAGATATTAGATTTAATATAGACATATTGTTCAAACTAACCCACGACGCAAGGGCTGAGAAGCGCAAGCATGGTTATAAATATGGTTGTTTCCGACTTGTTACATCGCCTTGTAGTGTACAAGGAAATTAATAAATAATACACTCGTGGTGAGATGTTTTATCTTATATTAAGTCCTTTGCGTTATTTATTAGGCTAAAAATTGCTCGAATTGCACGCCACTGAGTACTATGTATATATAGCTCATAGACTCGCGTAGATGCACAAGCTGAATAGCTTTGACACAGAAATTCAGAATTAATTAATACCAGAGTGAATCTGAAATATATTTATCGGGTCAGAATACGAACGATTCTGGAGAACACGACGATTCGTCAAAGAGTACTGAGTGCATACATTTTCCCTCTTGGCAGTGCTTGAGTACCGGCAGTCTGTTTTATTCAATCTTCCCACACGTGCCGGTAACTCCCCACTCTCCCGGGGGAGGGTAAATTACGCACCCCCAGCACTAAACGACAGCACCGGAATAATCGGAAAAACCACCCCGCCCGAGTGTATATAAATAAATACGAAAAGTGTTTTCCGACCCGGCCGCCCACATCGCGCACAATCTTCGCCGAATAACGGCACGTGCTCGTATGAAGGTTATTTATTATTGTTATTTTAATTTATTCAACCCCTTCGTATTTTTGTTGCTGAATCGCCGTGAGCCTTGTGTGAAAATAATGCCAGAACCTACAACGTCTTGTAGTCTAATAATCAACGTTTAGCTTGGTAACTAGGGGGTCCTATTATAGATTCCGGTTAGAACAGCAAATGCTTTCATTTCTGTTGAAATTATAAATTATTTCCTGGTTCAAAGGAAACGAATCCGATAACATATCAAGACGGACAAAACAATTTTCCTTTCGTTCAATATATCTGAACTTGGGTGTCACGTTCGTGGAGTAAACACAAAATATAACAATATCTCCTTGGTTCATTTTGAATTATGATCATAATATATTTGGAAAGCACAGAAACCGAGACAAGAGTTCTAATGAGAGCACAAAAAAGAAAAAAATCAATGTATTTATCATGTTGTATTCAATAAAATCTTCATTTTCGCAATCTTTATTCAGTTTCTACGATATACTGATTTATTTTTTAATAGTCTAAATTTTTAACAATTATTTTTATTTCCATGGTCTCTTTTTGTCTCTCTCCCTTTGTGCTATATTTAAAAACGTATTTGCTTATACGCGAGCACGTTTTCGAGCCTAGTCGGATCAGCTGTTTAAAGAGATTTCTTTTTTTGCAAATAGAAGCTTCCTCGCCGGGGCGGAAACTAGACGCGGCATATTTGCCAGCGCTGAATTTCATCAGGGGATGCCGCACTTCCGGCTGGAAATTCGCCGTTCATTCGCGTTGCCGGACACCGGACACTATCGCCGGTTCAGATTCGCAGCAACTCCTCCCCCGGGTCCATTTTTCATTTTTCTCCGAGTCTATTATGAAGGGGGAAGGAAAGCCTTTAAGCCTGCGCCGCTGTCCCGGTGACGTCATTGTAAACATTGTTCAGGGGCGCGGGCAGGGTCGCCGCGTGCGTCTAAAAACGGGGGACATGTCCTCCACGGTATCCGAGTTGCACGTCCAGGTCGAGTTTCCGGACTACAAATGCTTAAATTATACTACTAACATTTTGTTTATAATCTCTTTGCCAATTGGCCAATTTGCCAATATATTTAACAAATGTGCACACCTATTTGGTCGAATCGCTTTATAACGAGTTGCATGTGAATATGAAAATTCGTTGTATCAAATATGGCTTTAGTTCTACACGATCGTTTATTAAATGCAACAAAATTAACCTCTCAGTGAATATTCTATATTTTGCCATTTGAATATTATATTTGTGAAGTGGGAAAATAATATTTTTAATAATAGTTAATCTTCTAGGTAACGAGTAGGGTTGTGCTGTCTTACATTACTCAGAAGCTAAATACAAAAAATAAGTAAAAGCGTTTACTTAGAAGCAACTAGAATAAATGAAAGTAGTTTTAAATAAAGATGAATAAAAAATGCAATGTTCCGCAAGTGAAATAGAATTTGGACGGTTGGCATCAGTGTCGCGTGTAAAAAAATGTAATAAATTATATTTGCTTTGTACATTTATTTTGCTACAAATATCTTGGTAATTTTCACCGTGTACAAATCAAATGGTGTATTATTTGTCTATCAACAAATTTTTATTTTTTTATTTTAATTAACTTATTAATAATTTTTAATTAACGATATTTTATAAACAACCTGTGTATATATGATCTTCAGAAATTACGCAACACTGAATCTTTATTAGTTTATATTTATTCACCTTTAATTATTTTTATGTGATTTGATGTTTGAATTTAAAAAATGTCACATTTCGTTTTTTAAATTTAATTAATAAATATAAACGAATCGTCCTGAAAATGTGTCCCCTATTGTGCCCCGGCGCGGCAACCTCGGGTGGAGAGCTCCAACTCTGAAAGCATTCCCTTGCTTGCAGCCTGCTAATGCCGAATTGTATGACAGCCAGTGACTCTAAGCCGACTTTTTCGCTGCGCATATGAAAAACTGCCTGAAAACTATCCGGAGCAGTCACTCGCGCCAAGTGGATTATTCGGGGATTGTTTCCGGTCAGTACACGACCCCCTCGACAGTGCGCCTTAATAGCTCTTAATTCTGTGTCGTTGAGCTAACCCGATCAATTGTACATCCTGTATATATTCATATGTATAGATCCGCTCATTTCATCGCCATGCTTTGGATAGCGAACAACGAACATGTTCAAAGATTATAATAATTTTTAATAGTAAACACTTTCGGCCTCGTCAGACATACATAGCCTTTGCTATGACTTATAACGTCTTGTTGTATTGTGTATCATGGTTTTAAAATAATTTTTAATTATATTTAAATAAACTCCAGTCTGCCTCTCAACTCGAGCGCCAGTCTTCCAAAGCAAAAAATCTCGGCGTTTTTGCAGCGGGGATCTCCGCTGTAGATTAATTGTTTCTCTCGCGTCTAATATCAGTAATGGGCAGCATTTAGCAGATCCCCGGAGCGTCCCTCCGAAACGGGAGGACTCTGCTAAAAGTAACGCCGGCATTAGCATCGGAAAGCTACACACATTCTGCATTACGAGAATAGTCAGGACCCACCCCTGCGGGGGCATATCGATGGTAATCACATTAATAACACCACCCACCCCACCGAGTACGGCCTGCGCCCGGTCCACTAGCTCCAGCGCCATTAATTCACTGCACTGATTATCAAACAGCTGCTCCCCGTACAGTCGGCACTTTGTGGATCAAATTTAAATGCTTACAACATGTTTTTAGTTTAAAGTAATGCCAGAGCTGGTGGCATCGGCGATCTACACACTTTTTGTATTACGATATATGATCACACCAATAAATCCACCCACCGCACCGAATACGACATGTTGTAAATATGTATTTCATTTATCGATTTACACAATAATAAGCTTTCTAAAGACTATTTATTTAATTTATGTTTGTATATCTGCCATATTTTTTTTTTTGTAATTTTTCTTGCCTTCGTTTATCTTATAGCAGCAATATTGTCTTAATATTGCTGCTATTATTTAATATATATACATAAAAAGGTAGCATACTACGTGGAATAAATAAAATTATCATTATAAAATATATCTAACGATTGAAATTCTCATTCAGTTACAAAGATCGGCTAGAACCCTGAGCCATGGTAGCTAAACAGGTGCGGCTGCGAATCTTGCTCCTATTTTTTTTCAGTGAAGCAATTTGGAATCGATCGTCATCCATCGACTATAAAACACCTCGAAGACGGCGGCAGCGATCGCATCAAAGCATCATTAAAAAATGTATCATCCACTACGACATGGATAACCTCGGATGAACTAAAAACGTACACATTATAAAAATCCTTGCCATAAGTTATTGTATCAAGATTTTCTCTCTGGAGAGAAATGGGCTTAATTCCAGCGCAGTTCCTTGGAAGCGCTCGGCTTATTAATAGCTCGGCTCGTAATTGTGCCGAGCGCCCCGCAGAGCCCCCGCGGGCCCCCAAGCCGCCTCTCGAGCCTTTCGCAGGGGGCTCCAGTAGGCAGAGGAGCCCCCTGCTCCAGGTATTGAGCCAGTGTATTGAAGATATGAATACAATAATGTTCGGATAATTTTCATAAGTCACTAATAATTATAAAATGTTATTATGTACGTTCAAACTACGAGTTCTATTTTCTGTTATTTGTAGTTAGTTTCGTTCGCTAATACAGTATTACTTGTTGTATATAGACTTCCCCTGAAGATGGACAATATTGTGTGTGAAATCGAACCAGGTGGTTGTAATAACCCGCAGCGCAAAGACGGTCGCGTCATAAAAACGAGGGCACCGACACATGCAGAGAGCGCCACAGCCTTATCTGGTGCAGCACCCCGGCGCCATGTTGCAAGGTGGCCGCTCACATCCGCCCCCGCCCCCGCGGCAGGGCGACGTCCCGCCTCGGAGCAGCGCCCTCCGACAACCTCGCCGGTCCCTGCCGCCGCGCGTCCCACCGCGGGGGGTGAACTGCCGACCCCTCTCCGCCACCCTTACAAAGATGCCGTTTCTTTCATTTGAAATGGAGACAACTAAGTTTAGACACAAAAAAACGGCTCTCTCGTATATAAATGCGACCAACGTGTTCAGTTTGTTCTGTTCTATATTTATAAGTAATATATCTGACGTGAGTCACTAATGAAGCCATTATCTCGCCATTACGGTGTTTGTTGTAAAAACTGTCCACTCAACCTAAAAGCTATTATGGGGTTTATTTTTTGTATTACGTAACGTCGAAAGACATAATTTTTCTCATTTACAATAGCCAGGTTTAATTTGTAATACTTGGAGATTTCGTGGGCGCTTTCACCTATCAAGGAACTCCGCGGTCCCGTTCATGAAATAATCATAAAAGTCTGGCATTTTGCTAACCACTGTTGAGAGTGACTCCTGCACCGCGCGAGTATTGGTGTCGGAGCTCTCAATGCGCCGTCCATCAGGTGCCGAGGCATCGCCCCCGCCTCCCTCGTCTCCCTCGCCTCCCTCGCCGGCATCCCCCGTACCCCGCTGGCCCCGTGGACGTTGCTCCTTCTTTGTTACGCCGCCACCCTGGCCGATGGTTATCTCCGATGACGTCATGCTGATGTAACCACCCTCGTTTGGGGACGGGGTCACTCAAATCGCTATTCTTTTGTACTTCTTTTTGCCACGAATTGTACTGAAGTACTGCTGTAATTATATCGATCATCCCAAAGTTCACATACAAACACCCCAGGCTTTATATTGCTGATTATTGTATTTTATTCTATATTAAAAAAAATTATTGCCTTATAATTCATCAATCAAATCATCAATGTTTTTTGACGAGCTTACTGAAATGTAATTACTCTGGTCAACTTTTGATATTCGGTTTTTTTACGGAATATGCTTTATTAAACTATCCAGTTCACAGCTTTTTGATTGAGTTGTTCAGCCAGTGTTAGTAAAGGGGTTTCAAAACAAAAGGGTGATACAAATCAAATATATGCTCTGCCTGAAATTCGACTAAAGCACATACAAAATTTAATAAAATTGAAATGGTAGCAATTCTTATTTTATTTAAAAATGACCTCCGCATATATATAGCAATAAAACGTATATTTTAATAGCTCATGACTAAACATGCGGTGATTAAATAAATTAGATGAATCCAGCGCTACACGAAACACATATTAATACAAAATAAACTCGTTCCCTTTGTGTTTCCGCCGGAAGCGTTTCTCACGGAGGCGGGTGGCTCCAGCGCGCTCGCCGGGCGCCTCCTGCGCCAGGTTACGTCAGGTTAGGCTAGGTTAGTAACCCAGCGCTGCGGGGGCGCGCGGCTCTTGCGTCACCCCGCGAGGTGACTCCGGTTCCTCGGCCGCCCTAACCCCGCCGGGGGTGACGCCCGGCTCCGCCCGTCTGCCGGTGCCCGCGGAGGACGTTCTGATGCATCAGTACACGGAGTGTCTCTCTCTGACACACATCTGTACTAAAAATAATCAAAACGTTTGTATCAATTTAAACGACCGCAATATTTTAGTTTGAACCTCTGATAGTATAAACATATCAAATCTATCACGTAGTTTTACTAAGCATTCGAATGATTAATATTTTATAGTGTGAAAAACCCCTTAAATACTAGAAGCGTTCACAAACGATTAAAGAAAAAAGTGTGTCTACATACACTATCATATTTTTGCCGGATACCCGGCCACTCTATTGTATTGTTATATGTTTTCTATGCAATAATATCTATGGTATAATTCCTATATACGAGCTCTCGTTCCTGGAAGGTTTAAAACAAGGAAACGAAGGATTTTATAAAGTAAAGTATACATTGAATAAATATTTAAATTTGTGTTGTAAAACTTTGCATAGAAACATAATCGCATCTAATCGCTCCATATGTGTCATCGTTGGTCGTTTTCTCGCTGAAACTAAGCGGAGAACTCCTGAAATGTCGAGCCTCCCCCGCGTATGACGAGCGGCCCTCCCCCTCCCCCGCCCCCGCCCCCGTGCAGCTGACCACAGCCTTCCCCGACGAACTTTCAAATTGTTTAAATATTTTTTAGCCTTCGCTCGAGTTTTTGTGCTCCCTGCAGCCGGACCCCGGCGGCGGCGCAAAAGCATACCTGCAGTTTTAATTAACAAATATCGCTTTCCACTCGGGCGCGTCGTTTTATTTTTGCTGTGTGGTTTTTTTTATTTGGACAAACTTTGTTGGTCCGTGTACATATTTTCGAATTTGAAATTGTTGGCATTTTTAGTCATACTTTGTATGTACTACAGTGCCGTGCGATCCAAACAATGTGAAGCAGTGAATACTTTTAAAAAGTACACATTAAGTAATTTAATGGCTTACTGAATGTTTTTTAAATTCACTATCGCAGAATGCCTTAAATTTTCATTGTAATTTCCACTGCTTCTCATAATGTTGTATTATTGTCGGCTAGGAAACACGTGTTTTCAGTAATTTATCCGAGCCTTCGTTCCTGGATGTTAGGAACAGACAAACCCTCTCTCTGTATGAACTCGAAGGACCCCTATTAACGAACACCCGATATCATTTCACAGGATATTATACAAAATGTCAACAGTGTCGGGTTCATAAAATTTACTCACTTCTGTATTAAAAATTTCAATCGACAGGCCGACGTAAAAAGCGGCATCACGTAAATTTCCACTCCATGATGAAAAGTATAAACGAATTACGAATTTTACAAACACTCAAAGGGCGCGGCGAGGGGTTTTTTCATTAGAGGCTCTTCCCCGCTCGGAGGAAGGGGGGTGCACTTCTTTTTCATTTTTACGTGGCCGTTAAGCGAGTGGACGGAGAACGTTATGAAAAACAACGCGCCCGTCTCAAAGGAATAGTTCGGCAAAGCAGTGGCGGGCGCGGGGCGGGGGGCATCAAATATTAACATTAATACGTTGCTGTTTTCGCCGATGCCTCGGCTGGGAAAGCGATGTCTGCCGCCCCCGCGGACGCCCCTGGTTTAAATAGGAAAGCACTGCGCCATCTGCCATTGCTTGAAAGGCAATTTTTTTTTATATCTTTATAAATTTATTTTATTTGATAACAGATATGTTTATTAAGGTAATAAACATATGCTGAATTTATAGTAACGTTCGTCAATTCCATAAGTATTGGGCTGTCTCCTCTTAACTATCTATATATACATTGTATCCGTTGACACAGATTGTTTAATGAAAACTAATTATTTATTCGCATATTATAGTTAGTTATCAAATTTACGTCACTTACGCAGATTTTATAATGATTTTCTTGTGTAAAAAAAAAAAGTAGACGCTAATACGTTTCAGGCCAAACATATGGAGGTTTTAAAAATTTCTCTTGTTTCTACTCCTCGCGTACTCTTATTGAACTGTGTAAAACCCATAAGCCTACATGGCTAAAAACTTAATGTTCGTCTCCGTAACTCATGGCATCAAATCGAAGAAAGTAATATCCATGTAGTTTCATTATTTTTACCTTAGAAGGCGCTAGATATTAATTGCTAATAAAACTCCTTTATACACAGCAATAACCATTGCTTTTTTTATTATAATCTTTTTATTATTACTTAAAACAAAATCTATTTCCTTATTGTCTCATATGCCGCCCGCCAGGTTCGTTATGGGCTCTAACGCGCTGGGTCACCGTTTTTATAGCAAACATGAAATTTGATGAAGTTGCAAAATTGCTCGTAAAGTGACCAATGCACACGTTACGTTGTTATATAGGCGGTTTAAAAAACCAAAGCTATGATAGAAATTATTTATACCATCGCTCTTATCTGCCTGTGAATATTTTGAAACACCGTGTGATGAAACATAAAATCGTTGATATATTTTTTAAGTAAGCTGTCATAACAGATAAAGTCAATATCAAATATGCATAATTCATACATTCATTTTACAGATCGTAAAATCTACTCAAAAACAGAGAATTATTTACTACCAATAAAGACACGAATTAATAAAATAAAAATAAACATTGGTAGATTTTCATCCCTGATTTATTGCATATTTCATAAATTGACACAAAAGACGACATAATATAAAAAAAATGCTCTACCATGACTGAAGGTTCTAATGGAGTTCACGTTATATGAGATTTTTTCTATAAAAAGTGGTGCTTATTTTGCTTTCTTCGTATCTAATATCCTCACAGCCACGCCATCAAGTCTTCCTTTACTGTCATCTTAAACATTTTTATCTCAATTGAATTAAACGTCGACTTTCTGAACTTATTGAAAATCGATTAAGTCTTTTATACTTCTTAACATATAAACATATTTATATAAAATTATAACCCAACTGCTAAGAGAGTCCTTTAGGTCTTCAAGGGCTACTTTAGCCTTTTAAAAAGAAAAGCGCTCACAGACACAAATGGTCGTATTCGCTTAGCCATATTTATGATATGCTTGGTTATACCAAAAAAAAAATCGCCTTTATAATTTTTATAGGTGTTGTCTCATACTTGTGCCATCATATTTTAGGTAGTACCATAACAAAGTGTATATTTAAAAATTGACGCTGCTGCTCTTGAGGAATACTTCCATTCACGCTCGGCAAACACTCGCACGGCTGCCGTTGTATATTTCAGCAGCATCAGGGCTGGCCGCGGGCTTATCTCCTGGCGGGGCGGGGCTCCGAGGCAATGGCCGGGGCGACCGAACCCTGACCTCGTCGGGAGGGTGGCGTCATCTGGAGGCTTCTTCCCTATAGACCTTATTAAAAATATTTTTACCCCGAGTATTGATAAAAATTCTCATGCAAAAACACCTGATGTCATACATGACGCGTATAGCTCGCAATGTTTTTTTTTTGTTGTGATTGTTTGAGTTTCATGTCCAATAGTATGTGACATTAAAAATAATCTTCATTAATGTCTAATACTTATTTTCAAAAAGATCCCCACAGTATATTAGCACACATGAAAAATACTAATCGCTCGAACATATTATTTTATTTTTAAATATTTAAGTTCAATGCTTTATACATCTTTTTGGTTTTATTATTTATCTTTGAAACCCACAGCTCAACTACTGTATTATTAATTTTCAACATATTTGTATTTTCGGTTAGTATTATAAATTTTTAATTTATTAAAATCAGTCTTAGCTTGTAATTAGCAGTGTTAATACAAATCGTATATGATCTAACCAAAACCGGGGTTAGTACAATAACAGCAACTTCTCGGGACGAGAATTGAGTCATGACCTCTCGACCAAGAGTACAAGAATGCCTACGATTGAGTATATCACTTGAATTCCCGATCTTTCGCTGTAGTCGAGCGTTTTCATATAAGCAGCAGTTACATGTATACAAGCCCTGTAGCTTGCCTCAGTACATCCCTCGGAAAATCCATTCTCCGAGTCTAACGCGAGTATTATTAATTTATCGTTTCCTGTGTGATGCCACGTCCATCAACAAGTAATTTGTTGTTAACCCGCCCGCTTAGGGCTCGTACTTCCCCAAATATAGTGGGTTATTAATATTTCACGTCGCCACCTCACTTCCTGCCTGCTCCCGGATAAAGCTGAAAGTTGCCCCTAAATAATTAAGTTTCTCCCCCAAAAGAACGCCGCTCGGGCTGGAGGAGATTTAACTTTTATAACTCATAATTGAAAGCAACCTTGCGCCGCCATTGCATTATTGTATCAGAGAGGTTTCTGATTGCCTTCCAGTTTGTTTCTTTTTATTATTATTATTATTTAATTATTACAAGACAGTTCATACATTTTTTCAAAGTATGTTTACGTACAAACGTTCCTTACTTATTACAAAATTAAACATGAATAGAGATTTTAATATTTAAATGCTTTATTTATTTGGAAATAAATTTAATAAAGATAATATAATAAATAATATTAAATACTTTCATATCCATTATAGTATTAAATAATAAATCTTGTATTTTATTTTATAATCCGCATCAAAAAACTGTGCATAGGCTTGTTGCTTAATTTTTTTCCATTATAAAAAAACATAATTAGTAACGATAAAACCTAAATTAATATCAGCAATATTGCTTAATTCATTGGTGGCGTCTTAACTTCTTACGAATTGAGTGTGGTATTATGATAAGACTGGCCCAGGATAGAAATATGTTCAGTGAGATGATTATCAGGCTCGTTTGAGGAGAGGAATCTAAAGAAGATTATGATAAAAAAAATATATTTTTATTGAGAAAATATTACCCCGAACCACGCCAAAGGCTCTCACGTTCTTAGGGCTCTCATCAAAGGGGTTGGTCCCCGCCCCGCGGGTTGGTCCCCGCCACCTCGCCCGGCTGCCGGCGGAAGCGCTCCGCCACCCATTACCGTAACCTCCGCATCGCGGACTGCCATTTGATCAACAATAACAGAAAATGGTTACGGCCGTTGTCTCGTAATGTCCGCCATGTTATGCCGCTTCCGGGTTTACCGGAAATACGAAAATATTCACCCAAGCTTATTGGCCCGACGTACATTATCATACTCTCAGCTCTGCGCTCTCTCGTTGTATTCTTGTTACTTCAGGATGTCTTGTTAGTTTGGTGGGATAAATTGTGTTTTTTTTTTTTTTACCGAGATTGTGTCTCAATCCGTGTCTTCACAGACGATTCGCAATTATTCTACAGTCCCACAGTAATTTGAATAAATTAAGCACAATTCAACCTAGTTTACTTTTTAAACGTGTTATTTTTTATATAATTTTAATGCATTGAACAGTCATTATTCAGACACAATTACAGAATAAAACGTAAATGGGTACATTATATTTATTATTGTATTGATTTTCTACCTTGAAGCTTCATCCATTTTTTCACAGGCGAATCCCACACCTTATAATATAAATTTCAAAAAAATTATTTCAATATTTTAAACCATCGCGTGCTAAGTAATACGTAAATTTGTATTGTCTTTAACTAAATTGTGTTATTTTAATTCTTCTACAAATAAAATTCTACGTACATACCATTAGTCGGAATGATGCGTACTTCAATGTAATTCTCAAATTACACAACTAATGTCAACATCAGTATCTATATAATTTAAAATATTTTTTTCTGTATCATTGTATATTGACTGTTATTATATATTATAATGAGTTCCGCTAGGGATAAAATAAATTTACAACATACAATAATATAACAGTAAAATCTTGATTTTCCGTCGTAAACTGAACCGACAGGCTGTCGGATAAATGAAATGTCGAATAAAGTGAAATTGGCAGAATAATTTTGAAATTAAACCCATCCGGATGCTAGATAAAATTCTGTGAGCGATAACACACTGAAAAAAAATGTTATGACTTTCGATAATTTTGACAACTTAAATAAAAAATTGCATACGTTACGTAAGTAAAACGTTATACTTTTAAAAATAATTTATAGGTTCGGTTAATGTAAATATTGCAAAAGCAAATTTATGATAGTAAATTCTTCATCATCGTAGAATATTTTTTTTACTGCCGTAATTAATAAAATACAAATTCTTTATTTTGCATTGCTATATAAATTTTCTAATACAAAGCTATTGCGTGAATTATACTCTGTTTTTCATAGAAAAGGTGTCCAATTCCTGTGCTATGATTGTTCCATACGTATATGAAAACTTCCCCCTTTCAGTCGAGTCCACTGCCCTCGGTGCTCCCGAGCAGGCACTGTTTTATTCAAACGAAAAAATCTACTCGTTTCATGTTCTCTTCGTGCTGAGTATGATCACAGTGTCATAGTAGTAAATTGCTTTTGTCTTATAGGTCAAAAATGTCACACGCAAAATTGTAACTGATCGGATCAGATCGAGTCGCGGATCATTTAAACTATTGAATTATCAGTAACTAAAGTAATTTTTTGACTGCGGATTTTTTGAGATAGACATGACATGCTTGGGATATAACACATTGCATGACACTTGAAAGATGGCACGTATAGCTACATATTAAATTAGATAATGTACTAAATTTCAAGCATTTTCTTCAAACTACTTGCCCACATTCAGTTTTAATATTCTGATCTGTGCTTGAGGGCGAAGCATCCCTGAAATTAAACTTTATTTTGTGTTTAACTTTATGAATGAGTATCTCGTTAAACATGATCTAATTACGCTAAATCCTGCAAAATTTCTGAAAATTTAATAATCACAAAATAATTTGAATATTGCGCAACTTGATTGCTTCTTCAGATCCACCCGAATTCAAATATTTAGAAAACCTACCCCAAACCACCCCCATTGTGAATTCATTCATTCTCTAATCAACTCATTGTCCGCTTAACAAGCCCCCTCAAATGACCTCTGCTTCACGACTCGTGCCGTCTGGTGGACCTCGGTCCGACAAGAAATTTGCGTGCCCGACCACCCCTGATTCCCGCATAAATTAATATTAATCGCCGAGATAACACCCCCATAGGCTGGCTGTGACCCCCGATACGACAGGGTAAATATGGATCAACCCTTAATTGCATTTACTCTCTGCTATCTTCTCTGTGATTAGACAGGGTCTGTTATCTGAGTAATTATTGTTTTGAATTTGCTTATTCAAATCTTATGCGAATTTGAATACTACTAAATTAAAGCCTATTTTATATATATATATATATATATGTCTAATATGAATGCGAGCGTTTTATTTCCAGTAAATAATTTGCAGAAGAAAATTATTTTCAACAGAAGTGTTTTTAATAATGAACAATAAATCGTATTTTAATGTTTTTGCACATATATTGCCGAAATTATTTTCTTTCATTGTGTTATTTGGTAAAATGTTTTTTTTATCTTGTTTTGTATGGCTGCATTTTATTAAATTCCATTGTATTGTATTTCGGATACATGTACATTTCTACGGCTTCGATTGTCCGAAAGTGTTGATTACTGATTCGTCTGTATACGAAAACCTTTCTCTTGGGATCGATTTTCGGAAAAATACCGTAAGGTCGAACTCATTTATATATTGAGCTCATAGTTATATAGACATTATGTCGCGTTGTTTTCATCATCTACGTTTGAAACTCTGATTCTGCTTAACCGAAACGTAACCATTATCATTGGGCCTTTTATATTAGGATTGCAATTAGTCAGCAGCCAATTGATATCTTGGTTTTGATGATTATTTTACGTCCCCATCTTACATTGTTTTTTCAGTGTTCTCCAAGGGACAGTGCGAGACGGGGCGCTATCGCTTCCTGGCCAAGACCGGGGGCTACGCGTGGGTCCTGACCCAGGCCACTCTCCTGCTGGACCGCCAGGCCAAGCCGCTGAGCGTCGTGTGCGTGAACTACGTCATAAGGTAGGACTCCTTTTATTTGACCCGCCGCGTGTTGACTGCACGGCACCGCAGCCGTACAGGTCGTCCGTTTTAATGTCGCGTTTACAACGATGTTTTGTTTTTCAGTCAGTGATTTTTTTTTTTTGTGAATTCGTTGTTTTTATCAGGTTTGTATTTTTATCTTTTTCATTTCAGGTTTTCAATGTCATTTTTATGTTTTTACAAATACTTTTTTTTTCAGCACTCAGGTATATATATTTTTTTCTAAATATTAATATAAGCATAAAGTATTCCTATGTTTAAACATAAATAATCATAATTATAATTATACAAAGTAACTTTGTATTTTTGTCTTCACTTTTGAGTTTATTGAAATTATTTGCATAACTAGTTTCGACCCAATGACCGGGTCATCATCAGATGCATGACTAAACATTATTATAATTATAATAATGGATCTTCACCATTCAAATGACTTGTCCCTCAACAAGAATAAATAATCATAATCAATTTATAAATCAGAATTTTCTGAAAAATATTATTTATTCTCAGTATTATCTTAATAAATGTTCTTATGTGCACCTTCTACTAAAAAATATATATCTTTATGTATAAATTCATAAATAATACAATTTTTTTTTGATACAATAAGTATTGATTGAAAAGATTTAGCAGATTAATTTATTCATATGTTCCTTCTTCGATCCTTTAGTACACCGTGATGGAAACTGAACGTAATTAAAAAATTAACTGTTCTATCCATTTTTAATTACATCATCAAAAGCAGTCACAGCGATCTATATTTGTTGTTATTTATATTACTTTTTAAACCTTATTTACATGATAGAAAATGTGATTTAAATTATATATATAAAATTCAAAATAATTATTTTTGAAAAATATAAATATCTAAGACATGATCCCAAAATGTTATATTCACCTCAACAATATAATATATATTTTTTTATAATTATTTTCGTGTTACTTTTTATATTTATGGCGTTGCTACGGAATATAGCTCAACCAACATTTAAAAGTTAGTACCCAGCTCTCCCCCCGCGGAGTCTAGAGGCATCTTCGGATTATCGCTCCGGATATTTGTCACTATTTGAACCTGGTCTCCCCCGGATCCGGGGAAGTTTATCCACAAGTATATCACGCTGAAAATTCCCTCGAATCATAAATCAGGGAATGCAGGGTAGCAAATTCATCCCTATCGAGCTAGCTGTGCAATATTTTTTGCTGATGTAGTTTACTATACTTCGTTATTTTTCATGTCTATAAACCATATCTCAGTAAAATATGTGTAAAAAAATAAAGAAAAATTGTTTATCAATCGCTATGAAGTTCTGAAAAATTATTTCAAACAACAAATATGTTTAGCCAAATGGTTTGTGTTGGAGTAGTATACTTTTAACCCTTAAATGCATGACTTGTTCTGACCTCTTGAAAAAAATATATCTTGTAGACATGTACATTCTAATGCAGGGAGACATATATAGAAATAAAAAAAAAAATTTTTTTTATACTATTTTATTAAAAAACCTTATGTTGCAGATATGCAACACCATGCATTTACTAGACATTATAATTACATATGAAAATCTTTGAAACAATGCTTGGATTTAGTAAGGCAAAGGGCTACTCCACACTTCTCACACTTTGTTTGTGTGTATCCCTTACACCTAGGCATTTTGCACCTGCTGCGAACACAGTCATCGGGCCAATGACCAACATTATCTGTCCTTATGTCCTTAGGTGGAACATGCTGAACAGGCCCTCGCCTTTTTTTGGCTTGAATTTCCATTTCAACTCTGTTACTGGGCCTTCCTCGTTTGTTACAGAGTACAGCTGCATCATTGACTTTGGCTAACACCTCAGCTAGTTCCAGTCTATAGTGACACAAATTCAGAATTGATGATGGATCTTCATCTCTTTTCAAATCTTTATAAGCAAGCCAAGAATTTATTACTGTCATGTCTAATAAGTGATAGAAGATACGTAGGTACCACTTTCGACTTCTCATTTCTATGCGATACCTACCAATGAAGCTGTCCATGAGGTCCACTCCGCCCATATGGGCATTGTACTCCTTTATTATATGTGGGCAAGAAATCTTGACCCTAGTCTTATTCGCTTTGTCAAACCTTTCTATTTGGGAGACAGGTTCTGCTCCAACATATGTTGATAGGAAAGTGACAGCTTTATTATCCCTCCAAGTTACAGCTGTCAAATCAACACCATCAAAGCTAGTCATTTGCTCTTCATAAGTTCCACGGGGAACAGATTTTTTCATCAGTGTTTTTTTGTCAGCTAGTTTGCAATTTACAAGTCTGTTGTACTGTACAGTGCCTAGACTGTAGATTCTTTGTTTGGCAAGATGGGTAACTAGTGGCACAGAGGTATAAAAGTTGTCAAAATATATAATATGATTTATATGCCTTGGGACACCTCTGGCTAGCCGGATAACAACATTTCCTACTGGCCCAAAATCTGGCTCATCTTGAAACCGCTCATTCTCTTGACCAGTGTATATCTCAAATTTGTGAGCATAGCCTTTTACATTGCACATTACATAGAATTTGAATCCCCACTTGTGTGGTTTATTTGGTAGATACTGTTTCATAAAGTGTGCTACCTTTGTAGCACACATCTGCTCATCAATTGATAGCCTTTGCTCCATAGGAACTGATGCAAAGTTTTCATTGAGATGGCTAATTATGGGCCTTATCTTATGGAGTCTATCATGTTGCGGGTGTTTCATTTATCAATGGTGGGTCTTCTGCCATGAGCGGATCATCACCACACTCATCGTGTTCCTCCTCTACCAGACTCTCAAGATCGTGAAGTGAATCTTCTCGATTTTCATAAAAAACTTCATGGTCTTCTGCACTAAACTCCTCAAGATCATCTTCAGACCTTTCTCCGTCGTCAATTTGGGCTAAATATTCTTCCATATCCTTTGAATTCATGGGTCGCATCTGCAAAACAATAAAATATATCAGATCACAGATATGGGCATACTGTCTCTACTAAATGCATAGTGTTGTAGATTTACAACATCAAAATAGAAGCAATTTGTACAAAATCCAAAATGCTATTGTCCAAACCAATTATTGTACCGAAAAGAAGATGAATTATTACATAAAATAACAATTTTGGCACTTACTTACCTTCGAAAATCAACTATTTACACCACAAAACACTATTCCAATTTTCACCTGCTACAAATTTCCGACAGTCAATGCTTTGTGAATGTCAAGCTGGCATTTGACAGACGCGAAAGAAAAAAAGGTGATGCCTCTCGATAAAAAATATTATCCTGATAGTAGTAATTCTATAACAGTAGGCGTTGCGCTCATATTGATGATTTGGGAGCCGTCTTAGTGGTATGTTGCAGTTTTACGTCAAGATGCATTTAAGGGTTAATTTAACCCTTTGCACTCGAGAGGTGCGGATTCCGCACCACACGATGTAATGCCGCAACTCGAGAGGTGCGGATTCCGCACCAATTTGCTTGGTGCGGAAATTCGATGTGCGGTGATGACTATTTATGGTTTTTTATCTGGTGATTTCTTGTTTATGTTTATGTGATCTTGTTCTTTAAAGTTCGTTACTAAGCACTGCCCATATAATTTTACAAAGATCATGTTATCCCCCTTTCAAACTACGCTAGAATTTCTTATCCAAGATTAGTGCGGCACCATAAAGCGAACTGCATTTTTGGTCTCAGTTCGACCTTGACAGCCATGGCAAAATGACTAGATGTGTACCTACCTAATCAACCCATATATTTTTTGCTTGTACTTCTTATCGTAATCATTCATTTGAGGGTCCTTATTTGCTTAAACTTATATTGCACTGAAGAATAGACTTTTTTCTCCCTCACAATATCAATAACCTTTCCATTCACTTATCGTACCATTATTTTGTTTGCTTTATAATATATAATAATATTATGATAATGTGTATCTCACTAAACAGCTGAGAGGAGAACAGCCGCTTAATCACTTGCGGTATATGAAAACCTTAGTTCGGCAATTGACTGGAGATTTTCGTCAGACACGTGCTAGAGCTTCACTTCAACCTGCGATTCCGAAAATCCGCCTAAGTGGAAGGCTGCATAACATTCTAACAGGAGTTAGGAAGGATTACAAAGTCTGTTCTCAAAAAAATAAACCCGGCAAAAGACATCAAACGACATACTTTTGTGATACTTGTCCCGAAAAGCCGGGCATGCATCTCGGCAATTGTTACATGAAATATCATACAAAGCAAAATTACAAAGACTTATGTTTACGAACCTATCTTCGTAAAGATGTAAATATACATTAAATATTAAAATTAAAAAAATTATGTGTCAATTTGTGTGTGTGAACATTTTAAGTTAGAGGTAAAAAATTCACCGAAAGTGATACGAAACGCTTCGAGTTGCTGATTAGTCCGCGCAGAAACGGTCTCGAGCGCAAAGGGTTAATTCTCATGCTGAAGATAGCACTCGATGCAGTTTTATCTCGTTGCACATCGCGCGACACTGAAGCATTTTTGCATTTACATGCAAATTGATAACCTTTTATATCGCTGAACTTACTAATTTAAATACTGTGCACGCATTATCAAGGATATCTGCAACTAACGTAAACCAAACACATTATAAATATTTTAATCAAAACGTAATAATTTCTTCTTATGCAGTCCGATTTATGGTTGCTGAGTAAACTTATAATATTACCACTTTGTGAAATGATATTTTGCACATTCATGCTCCCTGTTTGAAACAATCACTAGTTCAATATAATATAAATTTATTTATTCGATTAATTTTTATGTCTATATAGGTTATTGCGTACTTATTAAATAATTAAATTGAGTATTATTTAATAAAAAAAAATAAGGCCAGATATATTATTGATATACTACAGGCGTCCTTGATGCACCAGCCGGCGTGGTGCTGCGTGCTCAGCGTGTCGAGGATGCTTCACGTTCTGCGTCAGGTTTTTCCTTCGCCGTTCCACTTAGTGGCCAGTCAATCGAGTGTGGACGAGATGCGCGCTGCAGCCGGCGGCGACCTTGGGAGCCCACTCGGCGCACGTGGACCAGCGATGGGCAATATCGATCAGAGCAATATTCGATTATACGAAAAATCGATTCCCCCTACGAAGCGATCGGTAGAAAGTCCCCTCCGAATATTATTTTGGAGAGACGTCTAGAGCTCTCGGATATCGCGGCTCCACAACTGAGCGAGAATTTGAGCAATGTTTGAGCAAGTATCTCGCCTCGATAATAATGATTATTCGCATATTCGCACGATTTATAACGAACGTGAATATTTAAGAAATATTTTTTTGAATTTAAACGTTTTTCCCTTATTGTCTCGATGCTGAGCAGTAGTAACATTATTTTGTTGCCGCTTATAACAACTATTACTTATCTAATTGATGAGCTAATTGACCTACTTAGCAATCTAGATGTTTCAATAGTTGATTAGCAACATTATTACCTCAGGCTTACACATCGATTGCAATTTTTATACATGCATTTAATATTAATTGCGGCGTTCAATAATAAATTTGTTATTTTAAGGGTATATATTTGCAAAATAATCAATATGTCTTGTGATAAGGCTTCATTTTATATTATATTTATTTATAAATATAGTTAATTGCAATGGCAGCGTTTTTAATATCGCTTTTTATTCATTTATATTATATGTTGTAAAAAATATAATTGTTTTTTTTATATTTTTACTGTTGGCTAAGAAAAACTACTAATAGTAAAAATTTATTATTCACAACAAAGTATTATTAAACTAATGTTTTTTTTTTATTTAATAGTAGATGTATTCATGATAGTTTAAGAGAATACATCATTGAATTAGTAAATTATTAAAAATGTTTCTTGCTTTGGAATATGCTATGAATCCTTGCTATGACTTATTTTCATTGAAAGGATATGTTTCAAATCGTTTATCAAGTATCCAAGACATATTAAACGTGTTCGTCTCTATCATACTATATTTTACCATAATGTTGAAATAATATACAAAATATTAAAACTTCACTCTCCTACTCTTTGTCGCGTTGCTACAGCGATGCGTTCTTGCGGCTTCTACTGCCGATGTATTGTTCTATCTTCTCCAATCAGCAGCTGTAATGGTCGTCGCTTATCCAATCGAGGACACCGCCATGGCGGCCAGGAGTCCTCGGGGGAGGGGACGCCGCCTCGCAAATAGCAAACCTCGACCGTGTCAGGACCCGGCCGAATCTGAACCCACGCGGTCTATACTCGGGTTAATAGTGGTCTACTTACAACCCAACACGGTCTAGACTCGAACTATACATGACCACCCGACGCGGTCTATACTTGGATCAATAGCGGTACACCCAAGGACATATTTTCAGATTGATCCCCTCGATCCACCCCTTCGCCTCCACAGATGGGTCTGAATCAAAGTTTTTTCGATCCCATCACAAATATGTTTGATCTCAAAGGAACGATTCTTGTCGACACAGTCATCTATATTTATAATGAAAATGTCTAATACGAAACAACTCATATAAAAAAGTATTTTATTACTTCAGTAATCAATCTCTTAGTTGTCTGTTTTTTACCCGCTCGTGTCGAGTGCTTTGCAAACCTCTCGAAAATATATTTCTGACTCTTTTTATTAATTTTTTTAATATCCTTTTTCATTACTAAGATATTATTATATTTTCTCATTTGCTACCCGCCGTGTTGCAATTTTGTAATAAATTAACAATTAATCAATAAGCGTTGCGTTCTTGACACGGCCCGTCGTCAAAATTATAAATTAACAGCATTCACCGACGCATTATAAGTAAATTTAAAAAAAACTTCGAGATCAATCGATATTTCACAGTGGCGCCCGAAGGGGCAGAGATTTATGGATCTAACTTTTTCCCGGCTGTCTGCGACAAGTTCGCGCAAGTGTAGTGATGTACAAACTTTGACTTTTGGGTGTAATTAATAATGATCGATCGCTTTAGAGAAAATAACCGATTATTTTGATCGAAGCAACGTAATCTGTTTGCAAATATCCAAACACTCTTATTTTATTTTATTTAACTATCTCGTTTTACTTATACTATGATTTCAATAATGTTTAGGCCTAGGTACTATGAAAATCTTCAGGTTATATTAAAATATACCCTGAAGATGTCCACAGCACAACTACAACATGCGAGTTTCATGTAGTTCACATCGATTGTCACCTAATCGATAATCGTGCTCGATGGCTTCTCTCACTACAGGCCCCGCTATATATCGACAAAAACGTCTCGGTGACGTCTCTGCGCAAAAAGCCACAATCGCGGCTGCAATATCGAGCCGCGATATTTCATACGGCAAAGTTCCCGAGTTTTTGTGTGACGTCATGGGGCGATGCATTTGCCCCGTCGGCCATTTTGTGATGGATGCCCCATCCGCTCGACTCTTCGCCCCCGTCCGGCGCAACACTTCAGAGAGTTTAGCTTTTTCATGCCATAATATCTCTCGGTTATATATTTAATAATATTTTCCGGCGCTTGGGCGGTTCGCTCTTTGGCTCGGTAGCTTAGAGCCTCGACTTTTGTCCGAGAGCTTGGAGATTCGATGTTCTTTGCAATAAATACATTTTAATCGGGAATTCGCTACTCACTACTACGAATTGTATATTCTTTGCACCCCTTATGCGGGTCTATTGAGCCTGCGTTCTAGGACGTAGCCTATCTCAATTATCAACGCAGTGCTTTTAAGAAATGGTCTTTCTATATAATGAACTCTTAAGCCACACTGTATGCAGTTTTCAGAACGAGCGTTATATCAAAGTGCGTAGACACAACGCGAGGTTTATTTTGTCAAACACGACAGGCATTTATCTTGACGTGGCCTCAAGTCGATGTACGTCTGCGCTGTCTGCTTAAATTACTCTGCATTATAATTTTAATTTATTTTCCAACCATTTCAATTTCACCTGAGGTCTTTAATTACGAAATTTCTGTCGTCTCAGAACACGACAGCCTTCTGTGAAGTAACTTAAATTTTCACGAGTCCACTGCAGACACGAGACCTCAGTCTGCTTTGTACTACTTCGTGATGCTTCGTGACACGTCGCTAAATTAATGATACCACAGTTTTCATTGTTTTCATCGTGAATAATCGGCGCCTCGTTTCTTTGTTTCGTTTTAAATGATCGCACTATTATATAATAATATATAATATTTTTTTAGCTTTTGTCATCGAATATTTAAACGTATTTTCATTTTATATCCATATAGGCATACTTTGTTAACGACTCCGAAATATCCTCTTATATTCAAACTCACTGCTTTCGGAGCTTTTATATAGATAGAGCTTGTATTGAAAATAAAAAGATATCTGGGCTCTTATGCAGTAAACCATCGTCTTGAAAAAGCTTGCAAGCCATTGAACCTTGAGGCGGTTTTACTGCTAAGATTCAGGAAGTCTACAAAGAAACACGCAAAATGCCCGATACTACTGGCAAATGAAAGTGAAAATAACTAGACACGTAATGAAACTGGTTGGCAAAGTTACGATTGTCGGAGCCTCTATATTAAACTGTGCAGGGCTTGTACCAGAGCAGCGGCTCCCAACTAATATATCACGGGCGCCTCGTTGCTTGCAAGGCCATCTCGTTAAGTTTGCGCGAATGGACTTATAAATTACAGTGCAGTGTTCGCTTAGGCATTATATGAGCAAGGCTTATTGGTGATTTTTTTTCTTCTTGGTGTATATTGTCGAAGTTAGCAGATTTGTGGTTAGGTTGGCGAGACATCTGTATGAGATGGACCAACTTAAAACCAAAGGGAACAAGAAGACCTGAGATGCTGAAACTCCGCTTGATTTTTGATACTACAGCGAGTACCGGCTAACTTCTAGTTTTATTACTGATAACTAAGTCTCACTTATCAACAAAGTTTTCAGCAGTGCGTTTCAAATATATATACCAGATACAATCTAGATGCGTTGTACGAAGCATTAAAAAACGTGTATTTTCTCTTTTCCGCAAAAGGGATGTTAAATTTTGGCTACGAGGCTTTAGTAAGGGTGAACGTATTCACCTCTTTATGTTACATTTAAGGCATTGTCGTATGTTAGCGCTACCGATCCGCTGTGTGTATAACACAAGTGGCTAACATGTGCGCAATGTCATTTTAAAAATATCATTCTCTCCATGAAGCGCTTGCTCTTTTATAACAAAAAATCGCGATTTTAAAAAGGCGTCAAAGTTTTTTTTAGCTTCACTCGATGTTGGAACACTGTGGAGACTGTGCCTATGTACACATCTCGGTGGAGTGCGGCTGTGAACCGGGAACGGGGACTGTTTCACTGGTATTATTTGTGTTCGCCCGGTTTAGGCGTTGAATTATCTTGTTTGAATTGATTTTGCTAAGTAAACGAGCGCAATCTTTCCCCATGGCTGTTACTTCCAGAAGTTTCCCTAATGCGGTGTTGCGTGGATTCAATTTACCACGACTATAAATTCATCACTATTATTTCATGAAGCTTGTGCAAACTACTTCCCTTGGGTTTTAAAAAAATAATTATAACTTGTCAAGGCGACTGTTTCTACAATATTATAACAAGCACAAATGTAAGATAATTTCAAGGTTATAGTTTTTAATTCTAAATTTTTGCATTCTCTTTAAAATAATTATTCTTATTTTGACTAAGTATATAATTATAAAGTTATTATTCACCGATATATCTGTTCCTAAAGTATAAATCGCCAAAAAAGGTTTTTTTAAGATATAATATTGTCTATATACGAGTATGTATGATACTAAATTTTTAAGAATAAAATTTCAATATAAATGTAGTATTTTTCTTATTCAAATTGCAATTCTTCGCTATTGATTTTGGGCCTAAGAGCCTCTCGCCCATAGAGTAAAAGTAATATTTTTTTCAATTCGCGATAGATTGAGTTTTCATAAAAAATATATGTTTTTTTTTTTTATCAAATCTAAAATAATAAAATCGAAAATGCTCATATGTAAATTCTCATGCATAAATTTTTGCAGACAATGCTATAATAGTGGAGGCTCAGTATTATCAGATGTGAAACTGTTCAGAGAGGGTGTGTTATGAAGTAGATCGGTAGCAAGGGAGGGGCCGTGGAGGTTTCACGGTCAAGGTCACTGGGGAAAGTGACCCACTGTAAATGCTAGGGGTGAGGTAGCACAGGTTAGATACCACCCCAGCGAGCTTCGATCTCCGTGGAACTTTAAATTGTGTATTAAGTTCATCGTGAATGAAATTCTTACCAAGACGATCGATCCAATTCGAAGAACCAAATAACGAGCACCATTAAGTTGTTATTTACGGCCGAGAAAAGCTAGTCATTTAATATGTCGAAAGTTATTTTTAATGAAATTCTCTGACACGTTCTCAGACTATAAATGTGTCAAACATACGTTAGATAAAATAAAGTGATTTATTCAGCATTATATAAATTATGTTACTTCTAAATTTTTGGATTCCATTAACCATATTTACTATTTATTTTTAAACATAATATAAAAAGGTCTACATGATAATATATTATTCTAATAGCACATTATTGTCTTTATAGTTGACATAGTTGATTTTATACATATACTATTCAATAATTAATAAAAAGAATTAAGATGCGATGAGTCTAAATGCGTAAATTGATGTGAATAAAAATATATCACAATAAATACAATTTTAATAATATTTGCAAATTTATCTGAAAGAATTTTTTGTGATTGTGATTTATTTTTTATAATATACGTGAAAATTACTTGGAAAAAACGCCTCGGTTTGACTCGCATAATTCTTTCGTGTGTTTGTAATAGCTGTAGGTTTTTGCGTAGTCTTGTTAGTTTTTTTGCGATTTGACTTTTGAATCATTGCTTATTACAGTCATATCACTGCAAGCTCCGGCAATAAAACCTTATTGCTCGCAAACGCACCGCCCTTTTTAATACCCATAAAAACAAACCGCCTCGTTAAGGGCTCGGGTCTGTTCCGAAAGTGCAAGAGACTTTCTAGACAATCTGCACGAGTCGACAAATTTCGTTTAAATAAATTCCACCCCCACACTATTACTATAAATTAAATTAAATATATCTAATTGACATATCAGTGCTACCTTAGAATCAGATTAGAGTCAGGAAATCCAAAATAACGTTTTTATTAACAAAGTATTTTTGATAGGTGTGTACTAGTCAGTATTATAAATTTATTTTCTATGTGGTTTGTATTTATTTTGTGACAGTAGCTCTTATGGCTAAGGTTGTAACATGGTGCGTGGCTATCCCTTGATCCCGCACACAGGTTGTGGGGCATACAATGTGTGACTAAGGAGGCAGCGTACATGTACTTCTTTATTGAGTTATGTAGGGAAAATATGTGAAAAAACCTTTTATTCTACATGAGTTGATGGATAAGTTAAATAAATAACTAAGAACTTAATAACAAAGATAACTAGTACAAATGTGGCCATTTAGCAATATGTACTATCAAATAATCACCGAATGACCTGGTTACAAAAATAAATCGAATGAACGAATTAAGTCTTCATACATTGGAATATATAAATTGTTATTTTAAAAATGTATTTTTTTTTTTAATATTACTAATGGTTTAACGTAGGACGTGGCGTCGAAATACAATTATATAAGTATACCCACTATCAATTTTCAAAATCGCCGCTTACGGAGGATGTCTGTGTTGTTATTTACTCGCATGTACCGACCGCGTTGTGTAAAGATAGCCGTTATTACAAATATCGGGGGTGAGGGTGGTCTCGGGTACTTTTCCAGTCTTTTCCAGTGCAGACGTCTGGAGGAGGCGTTGCCGGGCCCGGGATTGTGGCCCACGCCTGTAATGAGTTACTTCATTACCACTTTTATGAAATAATCCCACGAGACGTCGTAAAGGCGGCATTACAATAGGCCGGGATTGTTAGTATAGCGTACGCGCTCATCTAAGTACGTATATGTGTTTCATTTTAGTCTCACCCTTATCTTTATGAAAAGTCTTCCAACGCGCACCTCGACTCCTTGGCTTGTTGTCGCTTTCATTACAACGTCGATGCTGCCATTGGATGCAGTGTTGCATTTGCCACTAAGAAATCATTAAGAGTTACTAGACATTCGTCAGAGAATGGAATTCAGCTATGTATTTGACTCAGAAGTCTTGCTACGCTACTCGTTTTATAGCTACAAGGCGACATCTGTTAAAAGCTTCTACACAATTCTCATGCGATAGTGACGGCATCTACCGTTTGTAATAATCACTATCCATATTTTTTTTAAAGACGAATGCTCTTCAAGTACTTGGTGTTTTCTTCACAAACCCGCAGCGATCTTTCATTAGCGTCTTTCGTGCGATTTTATATTCATTGGCTTTTCAAGAGTTATTCGTCTGTCGGTTTCCGAGAATCATTACCAACTTAACAACCCGCATTCGGACCGCTTCTTCAGTAACCGCTGTGCAAAATACTTAGCTGATTTTATGGCCTCGAATAATCGGCAAATGAAGTCTGCCTCCTGAAAGCCAGCTTCTGGGCTGCGCGTACCACCATCAAATATATTAATAGATAAATGCAATTGCAAAAAAAATGTATGATGAAGATCTTAAAATTCTAGACTACAATAATAATAAACATTCAGTCAGGTGACTACAAAAACACCGCCATTTTATTTTATCAGGAGAGTACACACACCCTTAAAGTTGTTTGCCTCTCGTCACGTCATCAGCGAAGCACTTTAGCTCGCAGTCTTTCACAGATAATTTCAGCATCAAAAGCTCTCATTCCTTGTCAAGAAATTTAGTGGCATTTTACAAGAGGACTTTATATCCATAAGCTTCGTGCCTTCTGTGACGTAATCAGCATATTTTTACCCAAGAAGATCTTTAGCCCCAAAAGTTCCTGTTTCTGTGACAAGAATACCACGTTTGTTTCGGCTCAAAGCTTTCACATAGAAAGCTCCTATATTTAAGTGTCGTCAGTGTATTTCCATTTCTCCGGGAAACCTTAATTCCTTAAAGCTCCTTTACAACTATGAAAACATTTCCTCTTTTGTACTATCTAAGAGCTTTTATCCAGACAGCTACATTATTTTCGTAGGCATATCACTATTTTTCTTGAAGAGCTTGAGTTTCATAAATTTATATACATCACGAATAAAAGTAGTGTTTTGTAATGATAACTAAAAGATTTTAAAGTCTCTTCAAAACTTTCTATTCTTAGGGCTCATTACTTTTAACCCTTAAATGCATGACTTGTTCTGACCTCTTGAAAAAAATATATCTTGTAGACATGTACATTCTAATGCAGGGAGACATATATAGAAATAAAAAAAAAAAAATTTTTTATACTATTTTATTAAAAAACCTTATGTTGCAGATATGCAACACCATGCATTTACTAGACATTATAATTACATATGAAAATCTTTGAAACAATGCTTGGATTTAGTAAGGCAAAGGGCTACTCCACACTTCTCACACTTTGTTTGTGTGTATCCCTTACACCTAGGCATTTTGCACCTGCTGCGAACACAGTCATCGGGCCAATGACCAACATTATCTGTCCTTATGTCCTTAGGTGGAACATGCTGAACAGGCCCTCGCCTTTTTTTGGCTTGAATTTCCATTTCAACTCTGTTACTGGGCCTTCCTCGTTTGTTACAGAGTACAGCTGCATCATTGACTTTGGCTAACACCTCAGCTAGTTCCAGTCTATAGTGACACAAATTCAGAATTGATGATGGATCTTCATCTCTTTTCAAATCTTTATAAGCAAGCCAAGAATTTATTACTGTCATGTCTAATAAGTGATAGAAGATACGTAGGTACCACTTTCGACTTCTCATTTCTATGCGATACCTACCAATGAAGCTGTCCATGAGGTCCACTCCGCCCATATGGGCATTGTACTCCTTTATTATATGTGGGCAAGAAATCTTGACCCTAGTCTTATTCGCTTTGTCAAACCTTTCTATTTGGGAGACAGGTTCTGCTCCAACATATGTTGATAGGAAAGTGACAGCTTTATTATCCCTCCAAGTTACAGCTGTCAAATCAACACCATCAAAGCTAGTCATTTGCTCTTCATAAGTTCCACGGGGAACAGATTTTTTCATCAGTGTTTTTTTGTCAGCTAGTTTGCAATTTACAAGTCTGTTGTACTGTACAGTGCCTAGACTGTAGATTCTTTGTTTGGCAAGATGGGTAACTAGTGGCACAGAGGTATAAAAGTTGTCAAAATATATAATATGATTTATATGCCTTGGGACACCTCTGGCTAGCCGGATAACAACATTTCCTACTGGCCCAAAATCTGGCTCATCTTGAAACCGCTCATTCTCTTGACCAGTGTATATCTCAAATTTGTGAGCATAGCCTTTTACATTGCACATTACATAGAATTTGAATCCCCACTTGTGTGGTTTATTTGGTAGATACTGTTTCATAAAGTGTGCTACCTTTGTAGCACACATCTGCTCATCAATTGATAGCCTTTGCTCCATAGGAACTGATGCAAAGTTTTCATTGAGATGGCTAATTATGGGCCTTATCTTATGGAGTCTATCATGTTGCGGGTGTTTCATTTATCAATGGTGGGTCTTCTGCCATGAGCGGATCATCACCACACTCATCGTGTTCCTCCTCTACCAGACTCTCAAGATCGTGAAGTGAATCTTCTCGATTTTCATAAAAAACTTCATGGTCTTCTGCACTAAACTCCTCAAGATCATCTTCAGACCTTTCTCCGTCGTCAATTTGGGCTAAATATTCTTCCATATCCTTTGAATTCATGGGTCGCATCTGCAAAACAATAAAATATATCAGATCACAGATATGGGCATACTGTCTCTACTAAATGCATAGTGTTGTAGATTTACAACATCAAAATAGAAGCAATTTGTACAAAATCCAAAATGCTATTGTCCAAACCAATTATTGTACCGAAAAGAAGATGAATTATTACATAAAATAACAATTTTGGCACTTACTTACCTTCGAAAATCAACTATTTACACCACAAAACACTATTCCAATTTTCACCTGCTACAAATTTCCGACAGTCAATGCTTTGTGAATGTCAAGCTGGCATTTGACAGACGCGAAAGAAAAAAAGGTGATGCCTCTCGATAAAAAATATTATCCTGATAGTAGTAATTCTATAACAGTAGGCGTTGCGCTCATATTGATGATTTGGGAGCCGTCTTAGTGGTATGTTGCAGTTTTACGTCAAGATGCATTTAAGGGTTAAGGCGCTTTGCTTCCTCCTCTACCTCTAAATTAAAAACTCTTATTTCAATGGCATCACGAATGTTCATTATATTCGCGGCTGTTCAAACAACTTCTAACTATCAGAATGGGTTCAATGGATGAACTCTTCACTACAGGATTACTCTAATTGAGAGTACGAACACTCTGAAATTTTGTTCTAATTGTTCATCATAATTTATCTGCGAGGCGCATCGTTACCGAGTTGCTCCCCCACACTCGGAGCATCCCCAAATGCAATATTTACCGGGAGTTATGCAAACATTCACGTAGTTCACCGCAATGCACGGGGATGAAGAGAGAAATGCACTCGGACAGGCGGGGTCAAGGACTTGTTAATTTTACCTGTGCTTTGAGGTCTTAGTCCACAGGTAAATTAAATTGCTTGGTAAAATACATATACTATGTTTCGGCAGAATTCCGCATGGGTAGTTGCTTTGAAATTTCTCGCTGTTGCTTTTAATGTGGAATTTCGGAAAGGCGTATTTCACAGCTGCAGCTTAAGCAGCGAAATTCCGACTTGACTTCATTGTGGTTCATTGGACAAGCTTATTTGCCAGCAATAAGTTCCCGAGTTTTCCCGAGTCCCGAAAATGAAATCATTCAAAAACAACTATAATTCAGATTTTCAGTTATTTTACTTTCTCAAAACGATTGACTGAGACGCATCGAAGCGCATTTTATTAAACGCTTTCAACTGCTTGATTTTTTTTTTAAATCTTCATGTCCTCTAACTCGGTATAGACCCGTTGCTTAGATTTTGTTAGCTTGGGTGTTTCCAGCCTACGGAATAGTTATAAAACTACATGGGTTCCAATCCTGACTTTTTCCCTGCAACTGTGATACATTAAAATATATTAATTACTAATAAAAGATTTTTTTCTGTAGACATTTAAATGAATCATTAAATATATTCAAATTAACTACTTTATTTACCCAATCATGAATTTATAGTAAAAGTCCTTACGTAAAATATTATTTACACGAGAGTACAATTGCAAGTATGTTTAAATTACGGTTCTACCATATCGATATGGAAGTGCTCGCGTATTTGATCTAAAAAAAATCTCATTTGCCTCGTGGAAATGGAAAAAATATAAATGTACCTTCATCTCCCTCGAGAGGTATTGAAAGAAATTTTTTAGGAAATTATTTTAAAAGATTTCCCGCATGTTGAAAGAGAAATTCGCATACGAGAGTATTGGGATACATTAAGTATATAAAATTGACAGGTTATTTTATATTACTGTATAGATGGACACATCAGTATCCATGTACGTATTATGGATTACTTATCCGCAAATCTTTATTTTTGTATATTTGTGAATACTAATACATGTGAATAATAATTTTTTCAATGCCTCTACCGCTTGCTGAATGTTCCCATTACAGAGCTGTGTTGTTTTTAGATTCTTCATTCAGATTATCTGGAATTTCATGTCTACTGCTTGTGACTCACGTATTCTACTGAAAAGCTACACCAGCATTAAAAAAATAATCACTGCTATATATAATATTTATAAATCAATTACACCGCATTTTGCCTTTTAATATCAAACGCAGTGCATTATTTTGCAAACTGCGTGCCTTCATCGCACGCACTGCCAGGTTTTTTTTTATTTCAAGTCTATGGGCGTTTCGAGGAACATAAACATCTTCCGTTCGCCTGCGAACCCTGCGCCTCCCGTTCGGTAAGACCACACCGCATCTGATACGACTACCGAGAACCTCGGAGCAGAGTGCGTATTATAATTTTGAAAAGGAACTTTAAAAAAGCGCCAGCAACCAGAGATTTATTTTTATTGCGGATAATAATATAACGTTGCCGTTTTTCATGACTCATTTATCATTAAAAATATTTTGCTTTCACAAATATACTGAAATATTCAGTAGTTTAAATGTTCAATGATTCTAATGTTCCTGACTATTGGGGGATTCTATATAATTGTTTTTTTTTAAAAACGATTATATGTAATACATATGAATTTATATTTTTGGATGTTTTTTTTTTTTTTGTAATAATTAGGTGTGTAGCAGCATTGTGTCGTCTCCGTTGATTTGTGTGCGCGTCCACCGGGGAGCCGAGATTCGAACCCGATGCCTCTCTTATTTGCGGAAGTCATTAAATGAACTGCCAATTGAGCCGCGGCGGGTGTCCATTGCGCTGTGCAAACAGCGAGCGCGCCGGGTCGCCGACCCGGGCCTGCGGTTCCACTGGAAACCCATAAGCGCACTACACACGTAGCAACACGACTGACAATTGACCAACGAATTGATATCGGCCTGTTTTTGTAACCGGCGTTGTCGAAATAGATGGCCGAAAGCGCTGCACACGATCCAATCAGTTAGTTCCTTGTCAGTAGTGATGCTACATGTATAGTGTGCTTATGAGTTTCCAGTGAACGCATAAGCATTCTATCCTCTGTTCATTTAAATATTTTATGTAAAATAATTTACGGTTTTTATATTTTTCTTCTCTACAATCTATATATCAGTACGCTTTTTATTACCGGTGATTAAATGTATTTAATTCCTTATTAATTAGCCTAGAATCTTTTAATGGCTGCTGTGGGGATTATATTCACTAAGCCGTCGATAAATTACTTGAGCAGGTGGTTTATTAGCAAAAGTAATAACTTCAATAAATGCATATAATGATCAGAGCTATTTTATATAGTTTAAAAAATCAATCAAAACACCACGCACCACTAAATACAATTTGTTGAAGATCATCGATGTCAATGGCGTGCCGTAATTTGTTCGGTTATTTTTCGTTTTTATCATCTCTCAGCAATATAATATAACATAATAAAAATATAAATTTAAGTATAGCGTGACGGTGTTCCTAAACACAGTAGTGATTTAGCAGAGTCGACACGTTAGCTCGATGGAAAGTCTAGGGAATACAAAGTACGCGCCTCTAGCGTCACATCTCATTTACATCGATCTAAAGCTCCTTTGGGAAACTGTATTAAACTGGTTTTTCCCCCTCAAACAAACCAGTCATCCAAAAGTAATACCATCAACGAACGAAAACGAACATTCCAATTGCTCTGGTGATTAATTAACTTTGTAGTTAAACGCTTTCCTCCAAATTCTTCAAAAGGCATCAAAATCTCACTGCAAGAATATTTTTGTGATCTAGTCATTTGTATACAGTGTAAATGTCTGCATAATCAATAGGGAAAATAACTTGTTTTAAACTTGACTTGTTATTATTTTAATGTGTGTGGCACAAAACTTACATGTGAAAAAAACATTTCGGGTATATCCTATTCGTGGAAAGTATATAGTAAAAAACGCAGTGGCAGATCGCTTATCGAGCACGCGGGCCTGGTGACGCATTGGTCGCGTGACTGACTGCGCTGCTGCAGCGCATTCAGACGATCCTCGGTGTCTGCCTGTCCATTCAGCAACTCCTGAAATAGACGCTTGAACTTTCCATCGATCGCTGGGCTTCAATGAAAAGAGTGAGTGACAGCTTTCTTGATCAGTACGTACTCGTATAGACTAAAGAAAGAGTTTTGTTGAAAGAGAAAGAGACTTGTTTTTAGTAAAGATCATATTTGATTTTTTCTTGAAAATCCTCAAATTGACGCCTTTTTAAATCCATCGCTAGACTTCAACGAAGTAGATGAGTGACAGCATTTTTGATCAGTACGTACACATATAGTCTTTAAAAAAGGATCCGTTAAATTCTGTATATTTTTAAGATATAGCAATATTAGAATTATTCTAATCGTCCAGCAACTCCTGAAATTTCTGTCAAATGCTTGGGGATTTTAAAAATTAACAAATAAACACAAAGCTTTTTCCGGGTATATCTGACATAAAGAGAAGAATCGAAATACTATGTCTTTTCATGTGGTGAAAATCAGAAAATCATTCTACAAGTACTGAAACTATGAACTTGTCATCTATCGCTGGTCTTTATTGAGTCCACTCCGAGCAAAGTAATCAAAGTTGATTTGGAACTTTAATAACGTAAATTATTATATATTACACATTTTCTAGTTATTACAATTAATTATATACTTGATTCAAATAATTTGTTTTAATTGATAATTTAACTCTTACATTTTTCTTATTGTGAATTTAATTGACTTTAAAGATCATACGATTATTGATTGTTATAGTCTATTAAATTCGAATTGACGAAAATAATCGAATTATCCAATTAATTCAATAATTTAATTGGCACCCGCTGCACTCGGCGGTTTCAATTATCTCCACGTCAGAATGCATCGCGAGTGACGTGGAATCCAGAGCGAAATTACAAATCTATCGATTATTTTTGCTTTCGATTATCTAAACATGCACTTATAGACGAAATACTCGAGTGTATTATTCATGGTGACCTATTTTCTGACAGTTGAATATGCACTCGCTGCGACCGTTAATGTGAATTCAATTATACGAATAAACTAACATTTGTTCACTTTGGCATGTCGATTGACTGAACATCGATCACTGGGTATCAAGAAAGGCATTGAGTTACTTGTGGTTGTTTGCCTTCCCGTAACCCAGATTTATGTGATTTAATTTCATGTATTTTTCATCTAGGGGTCGGTGATATAGTTCTCCATTTTTTACATGCCAATAATACATGTATTATTTTTATGTTTTACGGTTAATTAGACCAGCGGTTTACATATCGCGAGTTTTCCATTTCCAACGAAGCAATAAATTCCATATATCTACATTTATTCGACTTCCAAATAGATGCACGGTTAATTTTCTTCTGTACGTAAAAGTTGTTGGTACATTTGTCTAGCTCATGAAAACGTCAATTAGAACCGTGGATAATAATCAGTGTGTCACTAAATTGCTCCGTTTCATGCAGAGCAATCACAATAGAAATTCACGACTAATGGCCGACGCATCCAACAGCCACGGGCGCGGTTTACGCCACATGATTTACAGTCTTTGATTTATGACAATCGCCTCGGTTTCCGGACGAGCTTAATTACTCCATCGCAATTAATCGAATAATGGACCGCTGCAGTCGTAACAATCTTAATAAATATTTTATTTTTACCTCATGAACATTGCCATTTTTATACTCACCCATAAAAGTTTGCAACGTGTCATAATTTTTTATGTATTCTTTTATAAGAATTTTTTTTTAATTTTTCTGAACAAAATATAAAAGACATAAAAAAAAATTATATAATACGTTGTTATCTTTGGCGCTTCATTGTTTTCTTTTTATTTCCGTTCAGAGAAAAGGAATTTGTGATATTTTCTTTATGTTTACAAAATGCAGTTTATTAAATTATTGTGATGCAAACTCGGAATAAAATCACGAGCCCACGGAGATCGAATTCGAATGAAACGCATTTAGTTTTCACAGTTTCAAGTTTATTTGTTTAACTGGATACAGTCCAAAAGAAACGAAAAAAAAAACGATGAAATCCCAACAAACGTCTGTAGTTTTCTTAGTTATAACATGTTAAAATGTAACAAATCAAACAGACGCAACTGCTTCCGACCGCTTTCTCATATTTCATTTGCGCCCCCACACCTCTCCCCGTTTTCCACTCGGCATGTAATAATCAAAATGATTTTATAATTTTTCTCGTGGAGTTTGAACAAAGCTATCGATATGAATTTAACATTTTCAATGTCGCAATAAAAAATATACCCCAGTGCTTCAAGCACAGCTATGTTATAAATTATATTTTATACTTGAACTGCGTACAGCTGGAATGGCACGTTTGCATTTTTTTTCCTATAAACCATTATCTGATTCTATGTAAATAGTGACAGTGAATCACACGCAGAGCCCAGGTGAAAGATTATTAATAGAATGTATTTAATGTAAAAACTCTATATTATTATATTGTAAATAATTTTTATATTATAAGTTGATATTTTAATGTTCCAAATCAAACTTACTGAAATGAACCGTTACATGTATTATTTTTTGTACTTAGAAAATGTGTACATTATATTATTTTCCTCTGTTACTGGGAATCGTGAGTGCTTTCTGTCACGTACGTTAATATTGCTCACTAACTTATTTTAGTTACATATTCTTTCACTTGTATGTCGTAATTGATGATGCAATTTTATTTTCCATGTGTATTGGCACAAACAATTGCACAATGTTATAACTATTTATGCAATTTTTGTACGATATTAGCATACTGCAACAATTTTTATTTACCGATGCATATTTTGGAATTTCCCACGTTATTGCAAAGCGAACAATTGATTCGACTTCATTTTGTACTTGTATGTGAAGCTCTAAAACAATACTTCTGGGTGTGTTGTAATACATACATTTTATATATTATATATATATATATAAAGTTATGGCAAAAATATTTTTAAAGTTGAATATACGGCTTTCAACGTCAGTTTATTGTGCTTTTATTATCCACTTTGTTCATGTAACCAGACATTTTACATAATTATTACAAATTCAAAATATCTGTAGACGGGCTTGTCGACCCAGTTCATGTTTTGCAACCATTTGCTAAACCTATGTTAATATGATTGAATGCAGTCATGAACCCTTTATATTCAATACCACCTTTTCACTTAAGAAACTACAAATCATTCAATTAACACTAATTATGACGTCATTTATCCGTGGTTTACGTGTAGCCACACGCCGTATTTCTCATTCCAAAACTGCACCGTTAGCAATAAAAAGAGTTTAAATCGTTAAAAATATTTTATTATTTCCAACACCGGACACCTTGGCAGCCTTTTCAGTCTTCAGGAATCGCGCCGGTCGTGAAACTTTATTCATGCCGTGATATTTCAGAATTTTAAAATGGAGCCGGCAGATGTCTGTTTGCGTTGTGGAATTGAATCACCGTCAGAACGACATTTTCCTGCGCCCCATGGCCGCAATTCGTTACCCCAAACAATAGCCCTTCGGGAAACTCCGGCTACGATACATTTGTATTATTGAAAACAACGTTTATATTTCAATAATATTACCAGCTTCAAAAAGGAACAATGCCTCGTGATCAATTCAATGCCAAAGCGTTTTATATATTTTGAAAAAACGTTGATAAATTTTCAATAGAATTGCACGCGTGACATAGCTCCAAGACTTATCAATGCCATTTTCGTGCTTTGATAATATCACCCTTGCCTCCGTGCTAAAATGAGGATAAATCTCAACCCTGCGACATTTTATTTTTATAATTTTCATTGCACTATGTCTTTTTTAATGTGTGAATCTCATACCGACATAATTGGACTCACGCCCATTTCTAATTGTTGAAAACGATTTCCACCGATACTGCATGCGCAAATGTATATTTTTTGCAATATATTTATAAAACCAAAAGTAAATTGCGATAAGCTCATAGTATTTTTTACTTTTTATTTTTTGTCACGACTAGTTTCGCCAACGTGCTAGGCTGAAGAGAAAAAGACAAAGAAAGTTGCAAGTATAACTCACAGCTCGGGCCCGGCATGGGCAATATGAGATATTTCCTACTATCTTTACGGCGTCTGAGATTTTTAAAGATATGTCAGTAGTACGGAGAGCTATAAAACTGTACGATTCTCAACACATACGTCTGATGGGATATGCTTCAGGGAATGGGCTTCAGGATGGCCGCCGTTGTCTTGGACAATCAACCATAACGACTCCAGCCACTGAAACGTTCCCGCTTTGGATTTCATCGCGTCCTCAAGGAAACACCACAAATATTTATTTTTACAAATACTATTCAATAAATAAATACGTATATTTTATAATATAGATTATAGGGTTTGTATGTATATTTTTAAATGCTGAATGATAATCGAATGTCTATGGGCAGAATTGATTTTAAAAATAAAAATTTAAGGCGCTGACACATATTATGGTTTATAATATATGTTGTCAATTTTAATTAGATATACAATACTTACAATGTTAATAAGTATATAAAATACCTAAGCGGTGAACGATGTCTGTTTTCTTAAAAACTCTTTTTTTTATTTTTAAATATTCCGTCTCGTCCAATTTCCCCGCACACTTCCGGGCCATCCCGGACCACCCTCGGCGCTCCATTCCGTCCCTTAACGGCGCGGTCTGCAGCGGATCCGCCCCCGCAGCCTCCTCCGGGCTCCGGGTTACGGCTCTCCGGGCGGGACTCGATGCGGCGACCAGATAAACCGGACACTTGCTGGAATTAAACCGTTTCATGGTGCCACTGGCCCGCCGGACGGAAGAAGTTGAAAGAGCATTCGGGGAAGTTGAAGTATCACCGTATTCCACCCCTATATATATTGTATCAAATTTACAGATATGCTGATACCACTCTATGCTTTGATAGTATAAATTTAAATCACTTACAAGGTAGTCGGCAAAAAACCATTTACCAGCTTCTTAACGGGCACTCTTATATCCGTTTAAGAACAATAAATACAGGCTGTGAAAATTTGGGCCGATTACTCAATGCTAATTGATTCAACCGCCGGACGGGCCGCGGCGCCCCGCGTCCAGTGTCGATTACAGCCAATTAACGGCGTTTTTTGCATTTTTCTCACGATTTATATCGCCTCAATAAATCCGCGCTGTTTCGCCACCTTGGCCGGCCCGCGCCCGCGAGTACTCTGCGTGCCTTGTTAAGAGCAATTTTACCATTTCCGCCGCGCTCGCCGGCCCTCTGTGCCGTGTAAGATAGTAGCGGCGGCTGAGGATGCAGGGCCTTGTATCGAAAACCGCTGCTGCCTAAGAGATCGGGATAAAGATTATACTATCAACTTCTTTTTCTGATGCCTCTTCTCATAGGAGGTTGGTGACAATTTCATCGAACATATCCCCATCCTATATTAGTCTCCAGCCACTGGTGCAAATTCCGCATTCACGTAAACTTCCTTCTTCACAGTCACCTGTTGGATGCTATATTTCAGATAAAATCTTTTGTTTCTTTACCAACGTCAATAGTTTTCTTTACTCGTGCATAATATGCAAGACTCTTTCATTTATGACGCAGTCAACCCATGGTTATCTTAATGATTCTCTTATACAGCCACATTTCTGCCGCTTCAATTCTTCGCATAGTAACTGTCTTGAGTGTCCAAGCTTCGGCTCCATAAAGGAGAACTGAGACGACATAACAGTGTTATATCTCTTAAGCATAATACTTTCATAGAAGATGATTTTAAAGAAACTTTCAGAAAAATATCATCGTGATTTGTGTGAGATTTGAACCCACATCCCCTGGCTTACATGACCGGTGTACTAACCCTTGTACTAACGAATCACTTCCTTTTATCGAGAATTTTTAACAATCTAATCATATTAGTAATAATATAATAAACCCGTAAAGGGTAATAAATACGCATCTGATTGACATTAATCAAAAAATCGACATATGCATAATACTTTCCTCACATTATTAAAAAGTACCGCATGCTGTCTTAATCCTCACATACCATTAACTAACGTAACCTAATTACGTACGAGTATATCAGTCTTAGGTTTTTTCACGTATCAGGGCCTATCGCATCGAATTAGGATAAACATAGTCTGAGTATACAAATATATTTAATATTTAACATATTTTTACATATCTTATTTATAGCCACCGTTGTGCTCACCCTCGGTGTCTTTTTGATATGGCGGTGACTTAATGTTATCGTGTACTTATACGTATCGAAAGTCATAGTTATCTAGATTTTTTTTTTATAATAAGGATAATGATATGTAAGTACGCGTATTTTATTATGATTAACATTAACTATGTTTTCGCGAATCTTATTAATAGCCATCGTTGTTGTCCTGGGTGGCCCTGGGAATGAGGAGACAAAACCTTGTACCAGAAACTACGGTTATCCGAAAGCCTTTTTACTATAAGAATTATCTTACACATGCACACATGCAACAAGCAATATTATATAAGTGATTTTTTAATCACTTTTTTCAGGATTTCAGCTTATGAAAATAATGTTTTTGGACTTTTATTTGTCGTATAATAATACAATATATTGTTTGTGCATGGCTGCCATTCTATACCCAGAGCGTGTGTATAAGATCGGTAATGAAGTAATAGACATGAATGAATGTGGAGGGATGTGCTCAGGAAGTACCTTGTCGAGGTGGAGAGGGGGGGGGGTTCCTGCTATTGGAACTTAGTAAGGAAAGGATTATGTAATAATGCTATTGGGCAGCAGCAATACACAGACTTTTCCTTTCAATACAAAACTGCGGTGTAGAAGAAACCATGAACATTCGCTCAGCAAGAGTATATGCTCAGTGAATCGGTCGCCAACCTCCTCTGAGGAGAGGCACTTGATGAAGAATAATAATACACCCAGAAACGACTAGACTTGACGGTTGGATTAAAATGATGTACCATTTGTTTTGAAGTGACAACACTTCACTATTGCAATTTGATACTAGACGTTATTTTTACTCTTAAATATATATCTATGTTTTAATGATATTTAATTTGTACTAGGTAGTTTTCAATTTTTGATCAAACCTCGATACTATTCTTCACTTTCGGAACCCAGTGTTAGCACTTTTGCCTCTTGGGTTTTTTTTTTTCTTTTGTGTTTTTGATCGATCAGTGTACACATAGTCTCGCGTGCACCTCCGCCGAAAGTGCACTCCGCGCGGCAGCGGGAGGCGCGCGCAGTCGCCCCCGCCCCGCCCCGGGCCCCCGCCCCCGCCCCGGGCCCCCTCCCCTGCCCCGGGCCCCCTCCCCCGCCCCGGGCCCCCTCCCCCCGCCCCGGGGCCCCCTCCCCCGCCCCCGCCCCCCTCCCCGGGGCCCGCCGGCGCGGCTTCCCTCGCGGCTCCGCACTCGCTCAGAGAGCGTCGCCGCGCGCGGACCTGCCGACGCCCCCGCACGGGACTCTCCCGCACGCGTGGAATCTATTGCGTAACTCTCGCACACACGCACATCAGCTGTTTGCGAAATTATACTTTTTTTTTTATCTTCGTATGTTTTTTTTTTTTTTTGTAGTACACGCAGATTTCCCTGTTGTTATTTTTGTTTGTTTGCAGTGAATAAGTTGTTTGCATCTTACTGACTATATATTCAAGACTCTGTAACTTTGAACAGTTTATAACAGGTGTTTAGAACAACTTGAGATTGTTTATAGTTTCACTGTGCGTTTTATATTATGGTAAGAAAGTGTTTTTTTTTTTATGTCTTATCATCTCTGCCCATACTTATCTGTGTGTCTAACTAGTGGGTTAGTACGAACGCCTGTATTATGAATTAAGTGCTATTTTTTGTAGAGCCGTGTGGCTACTTGTCACCTTATGTAACTGCGATCACTTTTGCTTTTGATTCCCTACACAGGTTGAGTAACAGAGCTCTTGGCTTATGTACTTAGCAAAAAGCATCAACAACGCTGTGTCCACGCTTGGAACGGCTCCAGAATCGGATATATTTAACATTCATATATCTACTTAATATACATATATATATATATATATATATATTAAGTTCTCATTTATAGCCACTCGGTGGATACAATTCAAAACTTATTGTGAGGTTGTTCGATTAATGGTTTTAGATTTTTATAATTATTTAAAGCCAGTTCGGGCGGGTATTAACGCTTAAGATTGAATTTTTATAGAATATCTACGATGACCGTAAATTCTATGCAAAATAAATTTATTCAAATTTTATTTTATGCCAAATTAGCTGTACTTAGCTTGGCTTAACTTAGCCACTTGCTAGCAGCAGTAGCTTTCAAGATGGCACAGACCTCGTAGTATTCTACATTACATGATAAATCTCGATTGAATTACATTGAAAAGAAGCTGTCTTCTATAACATAGGACGCGTAGTTATCACAGATATCGCGGATTAAGTTCAAATATTTTTACTGAAAAGACAGAACCACTCATTCAAAGCCTATAAGAGCCTGAAATGTTCCGTTTTCGCTTTGACTCTTTGAGGCTTAGCAGAACGAAAAGTTTCTCAATAAGAGACTATTAAAAAAGGTTGTTCTTAAGCGAATGCTTTTTGTGAATCTATATGGAGTATTTAAATCCAGCCTTTGTAATTAATTTATTTTTGTGTTTTGTAATTTTATTTTCTTGTTACTTAAAATTTTATTTATAAACATTAACATTCTTAAAAGCTAACCGTATAAAAATTCCATGGCTCAGAGGGTTAATTACAAGCAAATATGGTATGTCTTTAACATTTATATTCTTTAAATGCTCGTATAACAAGACTTTGATTATTCTGCTTAAATTGAGGCCAATAAAACCTTGCAGCGCTGCATTATGCATTTTTTATAAAACACCTGTTAAAACGCATTTTAAATTACCCTTTAATCGATCCGGCGAAGAGCCATGTGGTTGCAATTGATTGGTTTGATGTAATTTAAAATTGTTTTTTTTTAACTTTGTTTGTTTTTTAATTTTTCAGAATTATAACAGTGTAATTTATAATGGATACTCGACATATCCATTAAGGAGTGTATGCTATGGTTTATAACGGCTCGTGGTCGAATTTATAATCTAGGCACGTAGTTTTAGTAATATAAAAAACTTGCAGAAAAGAATTCAATACGACCGTTTATACGGCATTCCAAAGTACCGTGTAAAAAAAACACTTTTAATAAGCTTATATTTTTTCTATGTCTTGTAACTTGTTCACTTAGGTGAAAGTATATTGAGTTTTATAACAAATAATGCATGCCAATTGTTCTATTGTAAAATGAATAATAAATTTAATGACTACTTGATAATATGGCAATAATTATATACAGTTTGGTGTATTTAAGAAAATCTTGTAGTTTATTTTCGCCAATATATACTCCAATACAAACCAAGTAAGTTTTTGCTAAGCAGTTAGGTGAATTTAACTCAAATGGTTTTATTTCAGATTTAATCAGCACTGGCCACGGAAATGATTTATGAACAACATCAACAATTTTTCAACAAGGACATGAAACTTGATTTTTTAATGAATATGTTATTATATAATTTATTCGTTAATTTAATATTAAAATTTAATCTGTTTGCTCATTTATGACATTTAAACAATTTTGCTTTACAAAAACGGACATTAAATTTACAAAATTTTGTTTAGATACTGTTTATATTTAGCAATTCTTAAGACAAGTGATACCGTCAATTACATCGGGATTCAAAGAAAAACCACCAACTCGACCTATGTCGTATTTAATCCTGAAGCCTGCTGGCACCCGATCCATATTCGCAGGTTTCAGCTTCCAAAACAAAAGTACGGGCCAACCTGTTGCACTCGAGGTACAGCGTTGCCAAAAAAACAATGCGAAGTCTGTAGTAAAATTCCACCATCCGATACATAACTAGTTTGGGCATCGCCTGAAAATAAAATATTCATTAGTTCAATAAACAAGCTGTCTGTTAACGTTTTTGTTGAGCACGCGCCGCGAAGGTGACAATTTTTTTCGCCCACAAAAACTGGTCTGTAAATGCAAAGTGAAATTGTGTCCCCGCGACTCGCACGAGATATCTCTGTCCACTTTTGCTTGTGCAAAAGAGATTTCAAATTCTATCCCCGGCGCTTTCTTTGTTTTTTTTTTTTTTTTTTTTTTTTTTTTCATAACATTATTTATAAATAGATACTGTGATATAATCTGTTCGTGTTATTGCTGTATTCTAATTCGAGGTCCGCTTTCGAAGCTGGAAATCGTGCTTCTAGTAATATCATACAGATATACTAAATTGTGCTCGGATATATTAAATAATATTTGTAGGTTATCATACATTTTTCTGGCATGTGTATATCAGTTATACACTTGAAAATAACGATTCAATTTATTGATCAGTAGCGCAGAGGTGGTCTTAATTAAAATATTTTTAAAAAATACTGTTTATTTATCTCGTCGTTTCTAATGTTTATTTGAACACGGTAGAAACATTTTCACTTGGTTGTAGCTGACCTGCGCTTCAATAAGCTCTTTTTAATTTTAATTTTTTTTTTCTATGGTTAATTGTTACTCGGAATAAACATTGTTCTTAAGTAGGTGTTTGCCAAAATCGGCAAGTTATTTTATGTTATGCATGTTCATAATTTCTAATAAACACGCAGAGTATTCTCGGCTAGCACGATCGTGTGTAATTATGGACTTTAGCCGCCTACCCATACAATCTGAGGCTATTTCCGAAGCCACAATGGAGACCGGCTCGCGAGCAGGCGCGTCGCTCTCCGAGCGGCTCCAAGTTCAAGGCCGGGGACCCATCATTAGCGGCTGAACGGATCCTCATTAGCGAGGGAGCTGGTCTCCGCCGGCGCTTCTTCCTCCGGCCTGCATGTCCGCAGTAACTGACCTCGTGCACGGACGTCACCCCTTCCGACCAGACTCTTTTAAATGGATCGATGATTCGCATCGTTTTGATTGGATCGATCCGCTCTGCTGAGCTTTGGCATTTGCGCGATATCTGAACTGTTGTTAAATTGCGAATGCTGGCAGAATCGCTCATTCGAGAATCCGTTTCATCACTAATGCATATATATTATTTTATTTAAAAATATATAAATATATAATACTATATTCAGATTTTTTTATTTTCGATGACATTAAATGTTTATCTTTCTCCTGTATTTGGCAGAACTCTTCGCTTTTCTCAATCCAATACTTTTTTTTAAATTTGTTCAAAAAAAAAATTTGTATTTACGGATACATTTGTAGCTATTTTTTTCATGTTTTTGTGGAAGTAAATTCATCTAAAATATATAGGATATTTATATATACAATTGAAACAAATATTTAATGTTATTAGCAATTCGTACAAACATTACGTCACAAATAACATAACCATATAAACTCACTTCTACGACAGTATGGTTTGATTTGCAATACTTGCAATATGGATAGTCAAGTAGCTAGGATATTTCTGATCTCCTAGATATTGGGATATTCATATTCGTTTACTTTTTTTTAAAATTAATTACTATAAAAAACAGGTAAGGTTTTTTTCTGCACAGCTTTAAATTGAAAACATTACTGCCGTTTTTCTCAATATTCCTTGAAGTCTAGCTATGATGTTATATTTATACATTTAATTATATATTTGTGCAAGGCAACCGTAAATATCTTTCTCGACTCCATTCGATACCGGTTATAACTGGCGTGTTCAGTAATAGCACGTGCTTTACTATTGAAAGTCGGCGTATCCAAATAATAAAAAAATCAATTACATACTCTTGGTTTTTTAAACAGACTTACTACAAATGTAGTAACACAATCGGCAGTCGATCGACTAATTGCATCGTGTGTTACGCGATCGGCCATTTTTTCGTTAAAACTATTCAGTATTAAAAAAAAAAAGGCCTAAATCAATTGTCGGTTGTCAGTTTTCTCCCTACGTATATATAATACCTCGCTAATATATTCAACATTAATAATATAATTTATTAATATTGTACTAAGTGCGTCATTTGTTATTGCGACAACTATATTAAAACTAATTTTGACATAAAAGCAAATAAATGGACATCTTAATGTCTGAGTAATTATAATTCGAAATCATTAGTGGAGATTAATTTGACTTCGTTACGGATATTGATGTGTTCTTGGCAAATCTTCGGTGTGAGCTGTTACTTAAAAGTACGAATACTGTTAAAAAAAATAGTGTACTTTTTATAAAAATTGTTTACACTGTTATTTTAAATTCAGCCAATGCTTTTAAAAAGCGTCGTAAATACATAAATAATGAACTCAAATATACTATTTAGTATTAACATTTTTTATTGAATGGATTTTTTTATAGATTATAAAGGAGGTGTAAAACTAACTTTACTACATTAAATATAATTATTTTTACAGTCTTGATCGATTTCAAATCATTTGAATATATTTTCAATTATTATTAATAGTAAAAATTAAAATACACTTAAAACAGGGTCCGTATGAATATAATAGGCTTTCTACAGTGCTACACACGTTGCTATTGATCCGTCGGTTGTCTTCAACGTGTGTGGAGGGCCTCTGCTCTCACTATTCATCATTCGACTGTACAATCACATTGCAAAAAAAGAATTAATATTTTTTGCAAGGCCATTGTTATCAGTTTTGTTATTCCATTGATATTGCTTTGTTGCACTTACGTGTATACACTTTACAAATATATTTGTTCACACGTACTACACATTGATAAGAGTATACGCGAGCATCACGTGGTTAAATCATAGAATTGAGTTAAATCGGGTATAAATAAATTCGCATTTTCATCTATACGCGTATACAATATATTGTTTGATATTCATTCATGAAACCCCACAGTTTTTGTGCAATTTTCTCGGTAATAAAGTGGCAATTTGTTGTTGGCATGCGACCGATCTGCAATCAGCCGCAAAGGTTCATCAAGACCTCGCATTTATAAACAATTGGATATGAGTTTGATTTCACAGGAGTTGACGGTATTTTATGCGCCTTATTGGCAACCGTAGAAACCTTGTCGGAGGAGTCGGACCTCACGCTTAACGATCTCGTTATTCGAGGGCCTTCCGATATGCTCATCGACATTCGGTATTTCTTGATCGCAAGTTGTGTCGCTGCGCGTGTAGAGGTTGTAAGTAACGTGTGCATATAGGGCTCATGTTGGAAGAGTTCAGGTGTGATTGCATGTGCGTACTTGGACGCTCGCCTTTCTTCAGGCAGCGCCGCGGTCTCGCCAATCGCGGCCTTATCGCTGATAAGCGGCGGCGGCGCTATCGGCCGGCGCATTGTTTAGCCGGTCGCACTAATCGCGGCGCTTATCGGCGCGGGGCGCCCGTCGGGCCACGGCGGATCAGTGTTATCACTTTGAACCCACCAAGTAATCGATTCACGAATGAAACGACGAAAAAATCCTCCGACTCGAACCCACGACTATCGCGGCCATCAAATTGCGTTGTGGTGCTGAAATTTGACGTGCTGATCCGGTGTACCCTGATTGCTCGATAAATATTATTTGTTTCCGTTTGAGTAAACGACGATGTTTAATTACGAAAAAATAAAATAGATTTGATAGCTTAGATTTATCATAACAATGTATCAAGCTATGGGTGCTTCTTTTCAAAAGAGGTTGGTGACCATTTTAATAATTCGGCTTCACTCTACTCTTTTTTCCTTCGATTTTTCAGCCGCAGTAAGCTATATTTATTATTTCTAAAAATATGCCCAAAATAGAATACCTTACGCTTTTTTTACCATCGTTAGAATGCGCATTCTGTGCAAGACTCTAGTATCTCTCAAATTGATCAACCCATGGTACGACATTCGATTTTTGTTGTACATTTTTAATCAAACGTCTACTTTTTAATTCCTTTACATTGGCAGGTAATGGTATCCGGTAGGTTTCCATCGAAAGTAGTTATCATTTCACCTAATGTCGTATCTAAAACGACAACTGAGTGATTCAACCCATTTTGCGGACAACTCAACGTACATACTATTTTACAACAATTGTAGATTCTAGAATCCACATAATACGAGTCATGATTTTGTCACTTGTTTAGATGGAATATTTTTTTTTATTATCACTATCAACATTTGATAATAATTCATAATAGTGATGTAATCGTGTGTTTTAATGGCAATTGATAATAATATTTTCGGCTTCAACATAAGTTTTCTTCTAAATTTATATTTTTTTATCTTCCTATTGAACGAATACGGCGTTCAATTGCTAGGACGGTTTACAATATTTAATTATCTTCTTCTTCAAGTGCCTTTTTAGATGAAAAGTATGTGACAATCTAACTAAACATATATTTGTCAAAAAAATCGAGCTCAAGCATGATGCTCAAAAAATATTATTAGGATAAAAATCAAAGGTATTGAAGGAATACGAATCGAGTGTCATTATTATCTGCCTTAAATATTTTTAACATTCTTTGAGGTTCATTAGAAAAAACTATTCTAAGTTTACACTTACAATTTACAATAAATATTTCTTAGGCCTATGCTTACAAAACGTTATCTGGCTATCCCCTGATCCTTCAGTGCAATGCAGTTTTGATATATGTATTACAGATATATGCCAGGATCTTCAGGGAATTCGATTTATGATATAATATGCATTTATGCAGGAAAACCGGCACCGCAGATAGTGCCAGCGGTTAGTGCATTTCATTTTCTCACCGGTCGTGGAAATACACAATAGATAATTATTCACCGCGTGAACACAATCAGCTGCCTGCACACGTGACGCACAGCCCGGAGCACGTGACTCTGAAAAAACACCTGTTAGTATCCTTATACATTTTTTTGCTGGGTATTTCTAGTAACTTATCCAAATAAATGTCGGTTTTTTTTTTGCTCTCGCGGGCGACTTGGCAACTGAGAGCGCTCCGTTTAATATTACGCCAATGCATTCCGTAGTTATTATTATTTTTTTTTATATCTTAAATTGATTCTATTATTGGTTTTTGATTTACACGTCTGCCGTAGTAATGAGAACGATCGACTTATTTACTTTAATTCGTATCATTTTTCGTATCAAATTGGTAGATATGATATTCGACTATGCATATTAACTCATAGTTTTATATAAATGATATTAAATATTTGATTATTCGAACTCAGATTTGACGCCTTTTTGCCAAATGTGTTGTTTTTTTTTAGGTTTATTATTGTATTGGGCAGCAGCAATATGCAGACTTTTCCTTTGAATAAAAAAATTACGATGTAGAATGTCCCGGGAGCCCAATACACTATATACCTCAAGAAAACCATGAACAGATATGCATATGCGTTCAGTGAGAGTGTAACCAACCTCCTCTGAGAAGATGCACCTGGAAAAAAAATATAATTTCGTCCTTTTTTCAGGTCGAGATAATGACGTGATATTATCGTGATTTCGCGTACGCAACCCCCTAAATTCGCAGAGCGGACATACCGATGTGACTCCTCGACGTCATTCGAATGCAGGTGCTCGGACCAGCTCCGGCCCACCTGAGTTCCCAATCACGCGGCCGCCGACGTGCGAGCGTAATTAACCTGGGACGGCTCGGGTCGGCGGCCTCTGTAGGACGGACGCTCTATGGAAAATAAAGCGCTTTTGCCTAATCGATCATTGTTCACCGATATGGACTGGGCGAAATGACGCGTTGCAATTTTTAATATCAACAAAAGATTGCTGTTATTATCGCATTGGTATGTAGCTATCAATCACAAATCAAGACTTAAATTTTGTATATTCGAAATAATCTTTTTACCGCTGTTAATGCTTCTTATCGCAACGGTTTAAAATGTAAATCGAGTAAAAAATAACCTTCTTGAAATATAAAATATTTATTTATAATGCATTTTCATAATTTATATTGAGGTATTTGATTTATACTGACATATCATCAAGTTTTTAGCAAATCGTTTCAAAGAATCGTCAAATAAGCCATAAACTGTTAACAAATTTAAAATCAAGCAAGCCATCATACTAACTAGCCCATCATTTTATTTTCAACTTAATTGACACCGTCTCGGGCGGCTATCTTAGGTTGCTTATAATTGTGCAATTTGACGGGGGTAATTAAATTAATCATTGGAAAATTGGAGTGAGGCTAATTATATTGCATTTTTGTCGGTTCTTGGGTCTTTTTTTTTTTAATGGACTACAAATAATTATATTAATTTAAAAGTATCAAAATCCACCCTCTGCCTCGTGATTGGGGCGATTTTTACTTAATTTATTATATATTTTTATCTACGAGTAACTAGGTAGATTTTAATTTGTTGCCATAGTGGCAATGTTCGACTGCGAATATTCATAGTACCATCATTACTGCCTCAGTATACAACGTATACAACTCAGTATATAAACTATAAACTGCTTGTATTCTAGACATCTTTTATTCCCGATTAAGATTTTTAAGGGTCTACCAGGTGTACTTGTAATTAATTTCCGGTTTTTTTGTAAATAAAACACAATATTGCAAGAGAAGTGTTAAAGATATTTTATTCAAAATATTTTCCATCGTTTTCTATATATTTTTTCCACTTTTCCGGTAATTTGTGGATACCACGCCAATAGAATTGACTGTCTTTGGTGGTGAACCACTCGGTGAGCCAATTTCGAAAATTTTCATAAGAATCGAAGCGCTGCTCAGAAAGTGCGTGGCCCAGCGAAGCAAAGAGGTAGTAGTCCGATGGGGCCAAGTCTGGTGAGTAAGCCGCATGATCAAGCATTTCCCACTGGAGTTGTTCCAGCGTGTCGCGAACGTGTTTCGACTTATGCGATGGTGCATTGTCATGGAGCAAAATCACCTGCTTCTGTCTTTCTTTATATTCTGGTCGGTTTTCCGCAATTGCTCGGCTCAAATCTTTGATTTGTTGTTCGTAGCGAACGGCGTTCGCAGTTTCACCAGGTTTCAGCAGTTCAAAGTAGATAACACCGGTGTGGTCCCACCACACACACAGCATGGCCTTCCGACTGAAACGATTTGGCCGTGCCGTCGATGTCGATGCTTCACCTGGACTCACCCACGATTTTTTGCGGTTAGGGTTCTCTAAAAAAATCCATTTTTCATCGCCAGGAACAATACGATGCAGAAAAGACTTTCTTTTGTATCGTTGAAGCAGCATTTCACATGTCACTTTTCGATTTTCCATTTGTCTCTCGGTCAGTTCATGCGACACCCCCTTTCCGCACTTCTGAATTTTTCCCATGGCTCGCAGACGTTTGGAGATTGCTTGCTGTTGAACTCCCAGCGCTTCTGCAAGCTGTCGTTGCGTTTGCGTATCGTCTTCATCCAATACGCTTGCAATTCGACGTCATCAAACGATTTTCGCTTTCCGGAGCATGCGACGTCGTTCAGGTCGAAATCTCCATTTCTGAATTGTCGAAACCACGTTTCACATGTTCGAAGTGTTAAAGCATGATTGCCATAAACTTCCACAAGCGCACGGTGGCTCTCGGACACTTTTTTCCATGAAAAGCAATGCATGGCGCATATGTTCAAAATTCGGTACGAATGCAGACATCTTTGACACGCAATAAAAACCTTCTAAAATATTTTTTTAGGAAAACGTCAACGCCGTTTAGACACTCGATAACTACTTAACAAAATGACATATAAGTGCTACCAACAGCAAAGCAAAATACAGAACACCATCTATCGAAAAAAACCGGAAATTAATTAGGAGTACACCTGGTAAGTCCCATACTCGATTTTTTTTTTATCATTTTCTTGTCCGTTTAGCGAAAAATCGACTGCACCAATCAAAAAAATTTAAATGCAAAAAGTTAGATACATCCCTTCTTCCGAACAGAATATTTTTTTAATTTCTTGTAAATTTACTTTCAATATGATAAATATGAGTTTTTCCGATTGATGTGTAGGAATTTGGAGATTCGTCGTGTCCCTGTTCTAAGAGTCCTAAACATTTAAAAGCATTTTTTTTCAATTGGAATTAAAAGATCAAATATAAACCCTGTGCAATTTATTATTTTATTAACAAATTAACAAACTTTGGTTTTGAAAAGTCGTCATTTTATCCAATTTTTCAACATCTTCAAGATTTTATTTTACCCTGAAAATTGACGTTAATTAAATAATTAAAAAAATAGATGAATATAATTTATATTTTTTTCAATACTCTATTAAAAAAATCAACTTTCGACATAGAAAAATAAAGTGACATTTAATTAATTAAATGACACGATTTCGCCAGGTAAAACGGTCCTTTTTTGTGGCAGACGGGGGATGGACACCAAGCAAGGTTAGGTAGCAGGACCCTCAATGTATTCTTTATATGGCGATATCTTCCTTAAACCAAGCTACACGCATGTTTGAAACATCCCCAGTATTGTCTGAAGTAACGTCGATTCTCGACATCCACAAATGACTTTTATTCGGGGTGTCTTTTGTGGTGGTCGCGCGTCGAGTCCGCGGAGGGCTTTTAAGCACCAGTACTGCCTCAACATCGGGAGGGGTGTTTGCATTGTTTTTGCATTGCATTGCAAATTATTCATACGTCGGTGCGGCGGGGACGGAATATGCCAACAAGCCTGACCTTGACTTTCAATGTGCTCGCGCAGCAGCCGCGGGCGGCACTGGCTCGCGTCCACGTCTCGCTGCGCTCCCGACACTCCTCGCGATAGCATCGGTGATATTTGATCACTTTATCGTCGCCATCAGAGATAATATTATATCTCCAACTTTGATTGCTTTGTAATCAATCGTAAAGCCGGCCATACACGCGGCGACCCGACCTATAATCAATCCGCAATTCATCAATAGTTTCCCCTTTAATTTCCTGAGTAAATAACGCAAAACGCTTTTGGCTAGTCATCACGTGTGTGCCATTATAGTGTTTATAGTTATATAGACTATACCAATATATGCTCTGATTTGGGTATAGCACAATTCTCTAGAGCTCTGGCAATGCTGCAAATAGCTGACCGGTATGCTTCGTGTTCAATTGTGTTTTAATATGATTTTGAAGGCATTATATATATTTTTTTAAATACAAGGTATTTTTTGTGGTTTAGTGCGTCTACCGCCTCTGGGGATATCATTTTGAAGACGCGCTGTTTGTCTTCTGTCGTGTGTTCCCCACAGCTCCCCATTCTATATAGTTATGCTTTATTAATATCAATTGGGTCCACGCCTCGGCGCACACACCGCAATGGCCGTATGCTCCGGCCGTGCGTGGGTTGCCTATGATAATTGAACGATCCTGTAATAAAGATTTGTCAGCTGAGAGTCCGCAAATAAAGTGGTATGTATATATTTACAAAAACACACATATAAATATACTATATAAACATATATATACATTCCAACTCGGCTCCTTAAGTATGTTCGAAGAATAAAGTTTTTCCATAAAATAAAAAAAAAACCGCCGGAAGGCCAAGGAACTCAACTTTTGAATATCGAACTTTGCTAAATGTTCGAATACGGAAAGTTTAAAAAACGAAAAAAATTTTTTTTTTTTAAATATAACTTTAGTGATATTTTCGAACATAAAATTTATCATAGTTTATTTTAAAGCATTAATGTAGCCTGCATTTAAATAAATGTAATATGTATACTTATTATTTATATTCTGGCTTTGGAACCTTCAAATACGAAAATGTATTATTGCGCTAAACATATTAAAGCGCTTCAAATAATAGCTTGTCGCCATTTTAGATAATATCGACACCGTTGGGTATTTTTTTTTTTTTTTTTTTTTTGTATATCACGCACGTTAAATTGATTTGTTTGCATGCGTTCGGTTTGATTCTCAAACGACTGGATCGTCGTCTATATTCGCGGCGATCATTCATGAACTTGGGATTGTTCGCTCAAGGCCTCGCCTCGTTGAGGTCCGCGCGGGTCGGAATTCATTTTCAATTCTGATCGTTGCTAAATTTCAGAATTCCAAACCTTGCACCGGGAGTATTTTGGATGTGTGTCGAGTGGCACAGCACCGCAATGGCGGACGCGTCGCTTGCCCAAGCCCCGATGTCATAACTCTTGTCTCCCGGCCAGCTTCCACTTCTCTCTGCTCTCTTATATGGCCATAGATGTCGGCTGCCCATTGTTATGCACTTATATTATACCGTTGAGCCTTGTTCATTACTGGCCGCTATTTTTTTTTGTTATTTCATGATCACAAATCTACCCGAATAGCGTTTCAACAAGTTTTAGCTACGATCGGTAAAGCATTTATTTGTACTAGAGATCCCGTGATGTTGATTTTTTTAAATATAAATGAGAATCTCTGTGTGAGTAAATTATGTCAAGTCACGGCGTTTGTCTTATCTAAAACAGGATCACAAAAAATCTAATTTGCAAACACTGTAAAGATTTTAAAATAATATGTTTGATATATGGTTGCAATGATGTATTAATATTTATTGGCTGGGTGTCGATAAAAGTAATTAAGCATTGCTTGTCCGAAATGGTGTTATTTTTTATAATATTTTATTAATTTGCGTGATCAAAACTGCTTGCCTTGATTTAAGACTCATCGCACTCCAGTCGTGGTTAGAATATTTCTAGAAAATGATCTTGAATTTGATACAAATCAAAAAATATTAGTATATATTTTTGAGAATTTATTTAGATTATTTTTTTATATTTTTCATTGCATTGGCACATCCGTGGGCACTGATATCAATGAATGAGGTCTCCCTGTGTGTGTGCAATTGTCTCGTGACGGAGTGTTTATTTTATTAATGCACCTCTGCTTGCAGTGAGTCACCGCCGCTCCTGTGTGCATTCGCGCCCAACAATTGCGTTAAAAGCGCCACAGTGGAAAATTTAAAAGTCTTAATTACATCTTCACAATGTCATGTCCACATTAACAGCTGTTTGTTTTCAAGGTCGTCAATTCATTGTTGCTTGACCGAGAGACCTTGAAACGATTTCTATTCGTTTTCTTTTAAACTGGAGACATCCTTGCGAATCTCTCGTGCAGTCGGATAATTGTGATCGTTTTAGAATTAAATTATTTTATTTATTTATCGTAAAACCTGTAGATCGGTGCTTTGTTACGAGTGTTATCCAGAGGCTTGCAATTCAAAAGGCATGTTGGCGGGATCCTTTTCCACTCACCTACTCTACATAACTAGATCTCGTAGTAGGTCCATGGATATTCCCACGTCAGATCTTCAAAAACCAAGATCTCTAAAAAGACACTGTTGAATACTTGAAGTTTATTTTGTTTTTTTGTGATGTGGAGACCACGGTTGGTGTCAATTTTTTATAATTAATTTCAATTTTATATATTTTCCTCTGCCGTGTCTATCAGTGCTGCGTCAATTCTTACCGTTTGATGTCGTTGACTAATTTTCAGTTTCCAAGCAACGTGCAAACACTGCGGTCTCTGAAATCCAACTTTATTTTCACCGCTTCCTGGCAGATATTTATCGTTTGTATATTTTTTAACAAAAAAAAAAGAAATATGTTTCGCTTTAGCAGCGTTACAACGCTTTCAGTATGAAAAAAAATTACTGTGAAATTATCATCCCAGTGAAAGGTAGCTTGATTTTTTTTGTTTTATTTTTATGTACTTTTCTTTATAACTTATTGCATATTAAAATCAGTTTTATAGCGGTAATAAACCACTGGTGTTGTATAATTAATTGATTTGATTCTTGAACTTGACTTGGATCTACATAATTGTATTTTCGTTTAAGATATTTTCACATAGCAACACAATGCTGATTTTGACGCTTAAAATATTAATTTAATCCATCGGTGCGATTGGTGTCATTGATAAGTTTCCATAAAAAGATTTTTGTATTAATAATCATGCTTTAATTAAATCACACATTTTGCACACTTAACACGTAGCAGCACAACTGATATCCGACCAACAAATCGCAACATCGATTTCTTTCGATAAATTATGTACTCTTAGAGTTCATTGTTTTAAGAAAAATGGCGAAAAGAACGACAGGCGGGTTGTGGTTGTGTCGCGACGTGTGTAGGCAGCTCCAGAGCTGCTGCCTCGTGGTATACTAGGTCGCCGTAACCCTATCCGGCTGGAGCTGTTCGGTCACCCGAACCAGCGCGTCCGCCGGTAACAATGGTCGTGACACCCCTCGCTGACAATGAGCTCATACACCATATACTTGCTTATTAACGTCTCCAAATCTCCACACAGCCTTGATGGAAAATGTATATGTTCTCTTATCATCAATTAGAGAACAATTACTTTACGTTTAACAAACTAGAATAAATTCCTGAAAATGACCCCAGTATCGCGAACGAAACGTGTGTGTATAGTATATACTGTACATAAATACAGTCTACATTTTGATATATCAGCTTCCCATACAAATAACATTGCACACCTGTCTTTTTTGTGATAGCATAATAGTTTCGGATATCAAAATCACAATTATTTAATTCATATTTTTTAATCTTACGATTTTTAAAACAAATGAGGCAGTAAATGTGATAAAATGATAATTATTTGCTTTTTTGTTTGATTGCCGGATGAAATAATGAATAAATCGTGTGTGACAGGTCTACTATTAAATAACGTTTGAAAATTTTTTTTTTCAAATATTCTCAACTAATTCTCATCTAGAAAATAGAAATCGAATGTCTTCTTTTATCTCTACAAAATGTATCTTGCGATAAACAGTGTGAAGTCTGCTCTCACTATTTTTCGACCTATCCTATATTCCGTGAAATCGTTGCATAAATGTTTTTTCATTCAATCGATTATTACTTAGCAGTTGTTAATAGTGTAATGTATTTGTGCAGCTGTTTGCATTTTAATCGCCTCCTACACGTTTCCAATCCCCTGTGAATCACCGGGTGTGTTCACGGTCGAGGTCGTCACGGCATCGGACATCGTATCCTCGGCTTATCTTTAGCGTATCACCGGCGTATCCTCTGTGTATCTTCGCTGTATCCCTCGTCATTCCTTCGATGTATCTTAGGTGTATCCGCAGTGTATAACCGTATCCTTGATGTATCTAGTGTCCGGGATCCTTGATGGCTTACACCCGGCTGGGCCACGTATGAACCCGAAATTCCGGATTCTGGCGGAGAGCTCGACGAGCGCCGGCCGCGTGATTGGGCGCACGCACCGTGACACGGCCAGGGCCTCCAACAGCTGATCCTTCCAAACTACTTCTTTATTTATGTTGTTTACAAAAATTCTAAATTCATATTGAATTTCTCTGTGTTCATATCGAAACATAATATGCAGATAATAATGTTTATATTGCCGCGCAAGCTGTTAAATAGAACAGTTGCTCTGCGGTAACAATATTATGCGGTTTACAGAAGAACAAATAAGCTTCTGCCGTCTTCTCAAATGATCAAGTGGAGCATAAAAATCAATACCGTCTAGTAAAGAAGACACACTAGTAGCCCTGTCATAAAATTCTTTCAGAAGCTTGAAATGAGCTATTCGGTTAATGACGTTGATTTGCAGTTATGGAATCCCTCTGATCGCCCGGATCTCTTCAAAACGAAAATCCCATTGATATCAGCCACAATGGATTATAGCCTCACTGGAGTCGGTATGCATTTAATGGTACTTCATATATTAAAATACTCGTTTTTAATTATTTCGTTAATTGAATAATGATTTGACGATGCGCCCTTCATTAACACGAGTTATTTACAACAGCACCAAATAAATCGAACGATAATTCAATAAAAAATTGTGAATGAAAAAAATGTATTTTTTAAAGTAAAGCGTGAATTTTTTCTATTATAAAACATTAATTGAAAAAATAACATATTTTATATAAGTAGAAACTTATTTTTATCTCATTATATTTGTTAAGAATTCCTCGTTAGTAAGTTTCCCGGTAGAATTATTATAACCTATTTTACAACCCCCAAAAGTATTTTCTTTTATTTTTTATCTGAGAAATAAGGAGGGGACTTTCAGTAATTAGTATTTTCATCAAACAAGAAATACAATGTATTTATTCAGTGTAATTAAATGTTCTGAGTTTACCTCCGGTTTCGGTTCGGTTCGGTTCTTGACGCACAGCGGCCCCTTGCAACATCTCGGATATTTTGGCAGCTAACCGCGAATTCGCACAGAAAAGCATCTCAATGCCCGCTTGCGGGAGCCAACCCTGATCTCGCTCCTGACAGGCACGTGAACTGATGTAACTGCCTATTTATATTCCACATAATTTTACTGCTTGCTAAAATAAAAAAAATGCAAACAATCGTTCGTAAAAAAAAATCTACAATTACACACATACACGATATAATTAGTCTCGTCCTTTTGTATTATAGCAGTGTATGTGATTCTTTATGGCTTTGTAAAACCATTATTTCTCCTTAAAGTGGTTAGTTTTACGATTCATGGTTTTTTTTACAGGCTCAAAGCAATTTGAAAACAATAGCCAACTTATGGTGTGATAATTGTTATCTCGAGCACATTGCAGTCACCTTTATTTTACGAATCAATGATCATCTCCAGCGGCTGTCTACCGATACTGAGATCAACTATAAGCCAACATTTATTTGATCGGCTCCTACTGGGACGCATGCAAATGCAAATTCTGCGTTGGCCTTTAAATTAAAAACAATATATTTTTAAATATTATTTCTAGTAGAATTGGTTAACAATGTAAACCTCAGTAAAACTCATTGTTAGAATCATGAAACTAATCAGTGATCGCCTTATAGCCTACGTGTATTATTATTTTTTGTAGTCTTGCCTTCATACGTATCTAATTATGCCTAATGTATCCGTTTATTGTTGTAATGACTTTAATAGCCAGCACCAACCCACACTTGAAGAAAAAAAATCATCTATATCACCCGTATTCCTGGTATTGAATATTGAAACAATATGATTCAGCGATTTCCACAATATTGTTTAAGACATAGTTTCTTGTGGATAATTAAGTAAAGTAGTATTGTAAATCATTTTAAAATGTGTACTGTTTTTTTTTTTAAATCTTATTTGTAATTAGATCAGCGAGAAGCTTTAATTAATCATTGCAATATAATATCTCTACTAAAATATAATGTTTTAGTAACGTAATATTTTATATTGCAACATTAATTATTACCCTCAAATTTTTCTTTTAAAATCTTCTTTTGTAAATTTATTATACATTTATAATTTAACATATATACTGGTATACTGAATTTTTCGTTTAGTTTTGGTTTGAGATTTGAGAATTTTACCTGCAATAATAATTTGAATACAAATGACTTTATCAATATCAGTAGGAAAAGTATTCAACTAAAACATATTATTTTAACTATCGTAAAATTTGACATAATATAGTTTGAATCGTTGTTAATATCTGTTAAAAAAAACATTTTATAACCTTCGCAGATTCTAAGCAATTTCTCGTATTATTTTATAATTATAGTTTAATATTATTTTATATTGACTATCTAATATGAGGTTCAACGTCAATTTCCTATATATACCGCTGGGTTAAAGATATATTATATCTTATCTGAAATCAAATCAATTTTTATTTTTAAAAAAATATAGTCATATCATGCTGACTTTTCGCAATTACTACAAGAACTAATAATGCTAAGTAGGATTTATTGCGGTGTTATAATCATTATCAAAGTAACTAGTGCTAATCGCGATGCTGTAATATCTTCGTCGATTTTCGTAACAATCACACAGGTGAACCGAGCGGACGTTTGGGTATATTTTTATTATATTCTCGTGATTGCAGTAATTAGGGTTAATCGAGATGTTACAATATCACCGTAGACTTTCGTAACAAACACGCACTGGCCGGCGTTTAAATATATTTGATTATACTCTCATGAATAGTACATAGGGATGTTCACAATCGTTGTTATAACATCGTCGTTGACTTTCGTATTATTCTTCTGATGCCTTTCCACATAGCAAGTTGGTGACCATTTCATCTAAAATGTCGATCTCCAGCCACTCCTTTCAATGCCCCCTTTTTTCTTCTGTAGGATGCTATATTTATTGTTACGAAAAATGTAACCAAAATACTAGACCTTCCTCTTCTTTACCAACGTCAAGGGTTCCCTTTCTTTGCGCTTACGTTTGTGACATGAGCCACAATTTCTGCCGCCACAATTCTTTGCAAAGTAGCTATCTTGAATGTCCAAGCTTCGACTCCATAAAGAAGAACTGAGACGATATTTCATTTGATCTCCAGCGAGATTTCAGTGTTATATCTCTTGGGCATTGTACTTTCCTCAGATGAAGCTATGATTACAGAAGCAAATATTTATCGTGTGGAGTAAAACCGCGGCGGTTTAATATCGACACGGCCGCCTGGCAATAGCGGCGGAGCTGTCAGGCCGTTGGGTCGTGTTCTGCCTGCGCCGGTTTCTATTTCCGTGCCTAGACAGTTCGCATTCATCATGCCCGCGCCCGCGAAAACGGCTCTTAAAGAGAGCGGTCTCGGCCGGTTATGTCACCGATCCACGCGGCCGCCCGATGCCGAGGATTGATCTTCTATTTATACAAGTGGTTCATATTTTCAATTCTCATGCGATAATGTGATGCGAATCGAGAAAGTTCTGGAAAGAAAAATTTTCCCTATTTTTTTTTTTAAATATTTGCTTGTTATGTATTTTCATCGCCGTCGCGTACATTGAACTCTCCGTTTCGGTTGATTGGTTTTTAAGTATATTTAATATGACATATGATAATACTTACCTTACACATGTTTGCATTTAAAACATATTCTGTTCTTACATTACGACTTCAATTCGTAGATATTTTTTTGCAATGTGTATAATAATTTTTAATATTTATATATAAATATATATCACATGACTTTTGGATCATCATTTTAAGCTTAACTTCATCTGAAACAATAATAGAACTTCTTAATTTATCTTTGTAGAACACATTCTGGCACAGTATTCGAGTGTATTATAAACCTAGATCCATTTCAAAAGATAAACAGTCAACTTAATTCAAAATTCCTGCATACGACTGCATTTGAAGTCAGTTTTACGAAAATTATATATTTATTTTTATTTTAGACGAATGACGCAATTTATATCTTAAGCTTTTCACGTTCATTTTACGTAAATATTTATTTTAACAATAAGTACAAATTTCAGTGCTTATATTATATATATTCATTGTTGTTGACTAATATTTAAGATAACCACTTTCTATGAAAACATATAACTTACCAGCGTTTCTACCTTGAGCACGATCTCTCTAATTAGCTCCCATGTTACTTGCTTGCTTTGCTTGCCGTCTTTACCCCAGCCCTTGTTCTTATAACAACCCCGTCAGCCTTTGGAGGAAAATGAAACACTCACCCCTCGAGTGTTTGTACTGAAGTCTCTTAAACCAACCGCCGCGATGTCGTATTTTACTTTCAAGATTTTATATGCGCTGTAAAAATAACGTTAAGTGAATTGCAGTCTATCCCAGTGCAACTTAGCAAACAAACTCACTGCGACAACCCGCCATCAGCAACCCGTCGAATCCAAACTCCACCCACCCACCCACAAAGTTTTGCTACCCCTAATTCTATGATCTATTGTGTATCATTCATACTTCTATGATAATGTCACATTCAAAATATCTGATATGTCAATCAAAACGTATTCAATTCCATGTTGTGTATTCCTATACACTTTATTGTGTATAGGATAAAATGATACTGTTACCTATAAAGTATAGTGTCATCTACGTTTTGAATCTCTGATCTCACAATGGTTTTGTTCATTCATTTTGTAGCTATTGATGGTTTTTCTCCCTAGAGATATATCTCATCCTTGGTCATTTATTATATTGATTTGATTAAATTAACATTGATATATTTTTCAATTGATAAAATCTTATATTTATAGTCATTATAAATATCTGACGCTACGATGTATACCAGGATATTTTCTTTATTATAATGATGTTTACATAATCCGGATTCATTTAAAGATTACAGTTGTTTTTATCTTTCTACGCTCCTAACTACATTTTGTTTAATATAAATATAAAATCATTATATTTTGTATTTGAAAAATACGCACTTAACTTTTTAATATTGATATAAAATAATATATACTTTGAAATAAAGATGATGTGTATTGGCACCCATTACTCGTTAATTTTATTCTGTCTTAGCTTGAAATTAGCTCAAAAGGCTTGAGTATTTCAATATTCTCGCGATCTTCTCCAGTTTACGTTTATAGTGCAAAATGTGCTTTTGTGTGAATTTGTTAATAGGCTTAGGCAGCTACTATTAAAAGATTTGTATATATATATTTTTTTTTTCATAGATATACCACTTACACACCCATGCAGCTATCACGTTTCCTTTCCATTTTTATGAACCCATCAATCAAGATAAGGAATTGCCTTCCATAAAATATTATTTAATGTTATTGCATTGGTACCGTGAAAGGTTAACAGCAGATAAGCCGGCTTGGGTTAGGTTAGGTTAGGTTAGGTCGCCCAGATACCCGGTGCAGTGCCTCGCGTGTGCATGCGGTCCCCTCGCTCCGGATTGCCTTACATAATCGTATTAAGACACACGTCTCCTCCATTCACTGAAGCACCCCGAGCTTAGCATTAAACTATCGATAAAATTATTTTGACACGTAATTGGGTAATTTAATACTATAATATTTAGTATTTTTCTGATTATTTGCAAGAGCTTTTTATAAATATTTTAAACTGTTATTAGTGCAATGCATTTCACGAGTCGTGTGCATTTTCGAATTGTTACACTAGGCGCTGTATGATATTATCTTATCAATGACAATGATAAGTCAAGAGTTTAATTTGTTACTTCAAGTTTTTTTTTTAATTTTCCAACGATAACGAAACGAAGCATTTACGTTTCTGTTTATGGCATTCTAAAACCCTTGTTTATACTATCGTGCTTACTTTGGATTTTTCTAGATGACAATAGCTATATATATTCATATTTAAATATACGATATATATTTATATATTGTCCTGTCCCTTAGAGCTTGGCTAAAGTGGCTGTCCAACGCAATGTCTGGAGCACTGACTCCCTCAGCCACTGCTCTTCCTGTGGGCCCAGACGCAATAAATTAATCTACTTAATATTGTTGCTTACGCCGTTCAGGCCAGCTTAAAGCGCTTTTATTACTGTAGCAGTGTTGTTCATTACGCATTACTATGATATAACTCTTTTTTAAAATACCGAACATATATATTAACTATTTAGTATTTTGAAGTAAATATTGTGTAAAATTTATTTTGTGTATCATCAAGATATTTTATTAAAATTTATACTACTTTTTATCTAAAGGAAATGTATTTTGATTAAAAATATGTAGTAAGTATTTATAAACATATATTTTTAAGCTTGGCTCGTACGGGTTAGGTTAGGTTATGTTTGTGAATCCATGATGATGATGCATGCATTACGCGATAAAGCATTATATATATTATTTTTTTTGCATATTAAGTATTAGATTTTATATCTCTTAACAAATTATTGATATTGCTTAACATTAATTATTTTAATCTGTAACTTTATCTTGTCATTATAATTAATACTCTGTTTTCTCCATATATGTTTAACGATATCATGTATTGATCAATTTTTATTATGAAATAATTTAGATATATGACATTTAAAAAAAAAAAGAAATTCTAATACCAGTGCTTTGATTTATCACCATTTTATAACACGTCGTTGCTCGTATAGGATCCACAATATCTGCTAGAGTATTACTATGCCCCGATAAAAGTATTTTTAGAACATTTTTTCTGACCAGATTACGGCTTTATCGCGTCGTATTGTTATGTTTGTGCGAATTCGTTAATAACTTTGTATCACACCAGAGTTTATTGACACGCGGTATCTTCATGAACTTCAAATGTTTTCGCAGCACAATGTCAAGTTTGAAAAACACATTAGTGTCTGTTTTCGGTGCAATTCATTGTCGAGGCTCCAGCGGCCACGCTGGAGGCACTAGTTTTATGGGGTGAGATAAAAAAAAAACCTCTGATTACACTATAAATGTGTGCTGCAAGTTTCCATGAGTGTACCCATATCCTGAATAGAGTATTGATTTTTTCTGTCCCACCCAATTAAAACACCGGTTGTTCATATTTTTTTCTACGAATTATCGCGAAAATACCTTACTATAAATATTTAACTCACATATATCGTATGCAAAAACTATTCTTGTTCCAGCAGCAATTATTTTAAAGGGAAACCCCATGAATGTTCTGTACTATAATAGCTTCACGTGATTAGTTTTTTTACACAAAAACTGCTTATAAAAGTGCTTCTTATTTTTGTATTATTAAAATACGCCTAGAAAAATAACCAGTGAATAAACTGATCGCTGGATTTTGCAATTAACACATATGGTTTTTTTGAATAAATTTATATGTTTGTTTGTTAATTTTATAATATAATAAGTTGTTTACGTTTTAATAGCTGGCCTTTGTAAAGTTCTTCGAAATCCTGAGTTTTTTTTATTATTTTATGTAGTCTTTGCTTGTTTTTTTTACGTTTTGTTCATGTCGCTGAATAAACACACTCAAGCCATAATATGTAATTAAAATGTAAATATTGTTTACTCACACGCGAAGATTATAAATAAATATTCAAATTAATAAAAAATATATACATTTACGCTATGTGTGAAGGACTATTCAATTGTACTCGACAAAATAATATTACTACTTCGTTGAACGTTGGATCAAATATTTTTTCACAAATGCACTTGAATCACTCGAATGGATTAACTGAATTTTTATGATAATGTTGTATAATATGTCACCGAGTCAAAATGAAATAAACTAAAACGAGAGTTTGCTTGCATTTTTTTTTAGTTGCGACTCCATTTTCACTGGAGTCCAAACACGCGTCGCGATACGACATTGCCATCAGCCAAAAGCGTTAATTTGTTTCGGATGTTTTTTTTTTTATGGTTTTGGTTTAACAACGCAAAGCAGGACGGTATCGACTAGCTGCAAGTATTGTCGCGACGTGTGCAGGGTGCTTAAATGCCGCCATCGCGCCTGCCCCAACAAAGTTGGCCGAAACCCGTTCCGGGGCCACGGACACATCCGAGCTAATGCTATTGAATCTGAATTGAGGTCTGGCCGTCTACCCGAGCAGGCTGAGCGCGGCGAGAGGTCTCGGGCCTCCCCTCTCGGCGCAGGGCGACTCTCGCTTTCCTCCGCCCCCATCGATTTTCACTTTCGTCTCCGGCCCGTGTGTCTGCGCCGCGCACGTACTCCGTCTGGCCGCACACTCGCGCACGTGATGTTTGACAACAATGCACGCCAGCGCCCCGCGGCTCTTGGTTGCTTGTCTCGTCGCTTTGTCTGATTCAATAATTTTGCGTTCGTATGGAAAATATACTGAGGTTGGTTTTTAAAATAGGTTGTGCGTTCAAAGTTTTCTCAAAAGAAAATATGAACTATGCACGCACTATAAACGGTATGGAGAATCGTCTTTACATTTAGCGTAAACCACTTTAGTAATATGGCAATACTTAAGTGATCTCGTTGAATGAATATCACCCTAAACCATGGCTACGCTGATGTATAACAAGCATTAGAGACACATCACACATATTTTCGTTCACACTATCCGAAATTATTGATGCTTTTTTATAGCAATAGTAACATCTCACTTTAGGCCATAGAACCACAGGGGTCTTGTGTAAAACGCCTTACATACTTACACCCAACCATACCGAGTGATTGGGAAAATGGCGACTGCTCACACCTTCTTCGCTTAATTTAAAACCATTTGTATTTAAATTCGAATTCGTTATTTAACGAAAGCGTGCGTCCAAATCGCCTCGCTGGCAGTTATTGCACGGCGGCCATTTTAATTCCAAAGCAATGGCGGCTGTTACGTTTATAACTAAGTTAAACCCACCATAAACTGTTGAATAAACGCGCAATTTATTTGCTAGCCAACATTCGCCTCACAAAAGAGATCTTCATCTCAGACTTTTCAAGTACTGGACGAATCATCAACAGTTTATTTGTTTTATATGTCAAATATTCTCACCCTTTGTAAATTCAGTTAAAAATTATAAAAGTAATTTTTAAGTAAATTTCACTTAACCCGTTATAGTATGTTCATATTACCAAAAAAAATATTTTTCGAGGCAAAGATATGAATGGGTTTAGCCGTGCTCATTTTAAATTTGATAGGAAAATTGTATGTCTTCTTAAATATGAGCAAAAAATCTTTTTATGTTTATAATATTAATAATAATTGTATTTAATACAATAATATTAATTATCAATATATATCAAAATAATTTTTAGAGTAACCCTTTTGCGCCCCGGAGAGTGCCAACCCGTCTCCCCGCTCGAGTGATACCATTAGTTTTGAAACAGCGTGTATGACGTAATCTTGCGCGTTCACACTGTTGGGTTTTTCCGAGCTACAGCTCGCGGGTCGCGATACGCACTGCGATACTGTCAATTCGCTTTTCAGCAAACGCCAATCACATTCCGACTCGATACCTGCGTAATTCAATATCACTAGGCCGGCGCCTCCACACGCCCCGTCCCGCGCCGAGCGGGACGCCTGCGTGACGTCACTCGGTGCATTTCATACCCACGGGAACCCAATTAGTGGGCGACACGCGTCCTTGTGCCAATTGCACTTCTCTCAATTTAGGAAATATGACTTGATTACTAACGATTTTCTTCTATGCAGTAATGCTGTTAAAACTCCTGCTGCTTAAAGTCGATTTGACTATTTCTGCTATGGCCAACTTAGTCATTATTTTTTTGACATACTTTCGAATATTTCTTGTGTTTATTAGTTAAATTGCGAATTTTATAAAATTTATGATGTTCGATTATCTAAACCGGTAATTTTATTTTTATTTGCAATTATGTTTAAGTATATAACGTTCTAAATACTTGCTCAAATGACTTCATAAGTAAATTTATAATGCTAATAAAAATCAGTTAAGAAATATTTGTCTACGTTTTGGGCAATTATCTAAATCTTATAAATACATATAAAAATATTTATTACCCGAGTGTACTAAATATGTAATATGGCGATGCTAAAAACGCAACGGCTTCATGTCTATTGAAAGCCATCCATTATAAAAATAGGATTAAAACATAAATGTGAAGCTACTTCTTAAAAGTGCGTTACATTCAATTTGACAAAACCAAAGCGTGTAAAAAGTGCCTGTGTTCAAATTTATCAGAATTTTATTGGTGGTATTTTTATTATTCTTGTGTGAAAACCATGCGCGCTCGAAATCGCTCTGTGTGATAAAGTCTGATCTCTTCCCGCCCCGTAGCATGTCGACCATCACTGTCGGCCATTTTCTAACATGGCCGCCGACGTTTTCAATCTCTCTCTCTGGCTCGGATTTATGATGTGCTTCCCCGGGATCCGACGGACGCTCCTCTCCACACGTCGTGCCCCTCTATCAGCTCTCCTTTGATAAAGGAATTCTATTACCGCACGGAGAGTCTTTGTTTTTTTTTTTTTTTTTTTTTTCGCATTCGAAGCTTCGAAATAAAACTATACCGCAAGAGGTAGCGCCAAGTATATCCATCTTGCTGGATAAATTCATGGCGTTTTCTGAAAATTTCGTACATTTACAGATCACGCGAGTTTTTTTTTTTATTACTTATCATTTTAGTAATAATAAATGTTTAATTAAAAATTGAAATATACATTGTATTTGCAATGTTACATTACATATATATATTTATATTTATTATGCGTTCTGTATACAACACTTCTACATACAATAATAAATAGAGTATCACGTAAATTTTAAAAAAAAACATTAGTCTAAGTAAGCTCAATATATTTATTGTTTATATTTTTTTGTAAATTCTAGTTAATTAACTTCTTCGGTGCACTGTTTATCCATTCTCATTTTTTAGCTGTCAATACTCCGTCAACAGCTGAAAAAACACATATTAATTATCACAACACAGAAACACATTTGCCCAAAACTCCATTCATCTGACGCAAATGCACTAAAAAAATCCCTCAAAAAATGTAAATAATGCTTCGCGTCCACTCCACCGTGCAGTTCTAAAAATAGGCTCGTAACAAAACGGCAGCGCCGGCCTCTGCCAAGTTCATCGACAGCGGCACGTGACCAGGATCCTGTAGTCTACACGCCTGTTACATAACGCCAATTGCACATCCATCGTTGATGTGATTCAAAATATGCCTATTTTCACAACACAGGCGGTCGCAACTTTGTGACCGACTGTTCGCAGATGTCGGCGGCCGCTGTTATTGCAAATGCTCAGTACTCGGGTGTTATGCCGCGTGATTGTTTTTTTTAGTGTTTCAATTCCTGCACTGCTTTTAGAGATTCGAAATATGTGTGAAATATCCAATCTGAGCGCATGAGATTTTAATTTTTTTTTTTTTTTTAATTATAACGCGAAGACACTATGTGTCGGCTAATCTTTACAGACCGTTTAAAACAATATATATATATATATTTAAATGAGGCTGTGCCTCCTCACACCTCCGCCCGGAGTACTCTCGGTGATGAATATGCACGAGGACGCGGAGGCGAGACGACACGTGACGCAGCACATGAGCAGACTCCGCGCGTTCCACAGGTGATCTTCCACCTTGGACTCATCCAACAATGGTGCAAGAAAATAATTCTTCCACTCGCAGATCAAGCGCGCGATTCTCGAAATCATAAAATTGTTCGTGTGTTTTTATACTTTATTCAAGAAGTTTTTTTTTATTTATTTTCTACATCTACTTTAAGTGCCTCTCGTCAGAGAAGATCGCTCATTGAGCATATGTTGTTTTACTCATTCAGCTGTACTCCCGACTTCCAACCACTGGCGCATCTACTCTAGGTTTAAAATTCAATGTCTACAGAATTATAAAATCAACGTATAAGTGAGAATAAATTAAATATATTTTAAACTGTCAACACTATGGTAGTCTATAAATATTAATATACACTGCTTAGGTTTTCATATCAAAATTGTTTTATATATTTGCTCTGATTTGATTACGTCATACTTTGAGAATTCTTACTTTACAGGTAACAGCATTTCATTTACCGAAATCAGATCAAATCAATCATAGCATATTCGTCGCAAAAATTTGAATCTCTCATGTTTTTGCAGATCATTAATACTATTAAGAAATTGTACATGCAATTTTCAGTATATTACGTTATTATAAATAGGTTGTTATTTCGCCGTTCGCTTTCCAAAACAAATTTATTTTTAATATGCCCACTAGCCCATTCTCGTTCACAAATTCTAGTAAACAAACTGTTCCCGCAGGTGCAAGCGAATGTAGTGCTTGCGGTCGCCTTGCACAGGGGCTGCTCCGCCGCGACAAGCGCCTCGTTAATGACCGTGTTGAGGTAGGCCCGGGCCATTTGTCACCACACGGCACGTAGTTTGTTAGAGTCTTGGCCGGCCGCACCGTAGACACCCTACGTTGTGACGTCATCGCTATTCAAACATATCTCTCCATGGATACTCTATTTTCATTCGGCCCGCTGTCCCGTGGCCAGGCTCGCCTATTCTGGCATGCCACAGAAAACCCAATCGTTTTAAAGATGCCCCCATGTGGAGTGGATCCTCAATGACATTGATTATGATGTTTACTTCGTTCGCAATGCGAGTTTCACGTCTCAAAATTGCAATAAATTCACGTAATTGCAGCGATATTTTTTATGATAAAATTATCCGCAAAGAATGGCACCTAAACTAAAGTTTCGCATAAATGACAAATAAATGTTTAATATTTTTGAATAAAATACTTGAGTGATTTTCCACATTTTTATTTTTATTAGTGACCGGTTTCGCCAACCTTTCACGTTGGGATTATCAAACAGAGTGAACAAACGTGAAAGGTTGGCGAAACCGGTCACTAATAAAAATAAAAATGTAGAAAATCACTCAAGTATTTTATTCAAAAATATTAAAATGGAATTCCACCAAGTACTCTCTGTCAAAAATATTGAATTTCTTAAATAAATGTTTAATCAAAATATTGCTCTCAGTTTCAAGTAGCAGAATCAATATTTGAATCCCAAAATGAAATAAGTCACTTGACATTTATAAAAAATATGAGCTTTTCATATTTCATAGCATAAAGTAAGCCATAGCTTAATAATATCACAGATCGTATTTTATTTCCATAACTTTAAAGCTTAAAAGCATCGCAGAATAAAGCGAGCCTATGACTTGTTTGATAAACCCTGCATTAGTAAATAGCTTTAAACTGATACGCATGATCTAAAAACACAAAACAGAAGTTTTAAATATTTATATGAATAGTTTGTGTTGAAATAGTATTACATTAGTTTATGCTAAGAGTGTTTTGCGATGAGTACCGAAACACTCTCTTGGTCGACCTGCCCACCCCGCAGCATCCCTTTCAAGAGTTCTTTCCACTCCGCCCCGCGGACCCCGAGGCTCGGCGTGATCTCTACCCTCTCAATGGAGTGCAAATGTGTGTTTTTCAGCGTTTGAAAAATGGACCTTAAACCCATATTTTCCTTCCTGAAAATCCCTTCACCGAGAGCGAATTCTATCTCGAATCTTTTCCGATATTTTGCAAACACTCGCGAGTGCCTATACTCAGGGATTTATTATTGAGTTTGCTTTCATACACTTTTAAAATCATCACCGTTATCGCTTTAGAAAAATTGATGTAGAAATTCGTCGTATCATGGGAAAAATATACTCTATATATGTAACATTCTAAATATAATTTTTGTTTTTTTGTAATGCTTGTATGGATTCTTCAAGTCCGTACAGAGGGTTGGCTTATTCCTAAGGTACAGGTGCGAGGGTTCAGATAAATTACTTAAACACGTGTTTTCCGGCCGCCTCTTTGTGACAAAAATGCGAGAGCCTATTTTCACCATAAATATTTTAAGCATTTGGACATTGACAATAATACAACATTATGGGAAGCAGTTGCTCGCCGACGTTCAGTATTTCAGATGATCAGAAATTCATATTGACGTCTATTTTAAATCACATGATTCATCTTTGATTACTCGTATGCCTCTGTATAAATGAATGAACGAGAGTCATAAATGCCTTTCGCACAATAACAACATTAAAGCAATATTCTGCTTTTTTTTACAAAGTAAATTTGCAGCCAATGCAGAATTTACGTAGGTTCTTGTCGTGTATTTTTGCTCGGAAAGTTCTCCTCTGACACCACCATCTCGTTTTCCTTTGATATTTTTCTCCGATCGCCCGCTCTTGCCGCCGCATCTCCACTTCGCCGAGACTAGATTCGAATTGTATTCATGAACCCAATTATGTCTTGTCGACATTCGCCAGTCAGGGTGGTGATCGAATCGGCATCTCAGTTGAAAATCGTCGACGGTCGCAACCGATGACCCAACAAGCAAATATTACCAAAATTCAAGGATAAATTAGCCATATATAGATAGCTGCACTCGAACTCAAGCTGCTTTCAAGCATAGGAATATAACTGATAGTCGATTTGTATTAAGCCAATTGCATACTTTTTTTGCATAATTGGTGATTTTAAAGTTTAGCCAAAATAACAACGCGATTCGGTTCTCGTTTGTGTCGTAGTGTGTGTAGGCTACTTAAGATCTTCTCAGCCAACATTTTAGTACAACATAGTGTCGTCCTTTGTCTTGGTTTTCTTCACGATGCACGTTCAATCGGCCGCTCTAGCGACCGTCTCCCGGCCTAGGCTCAATTGAACGTGATTAATTTACGACAATTGTCCGCCGTACCCATTGGCCGACCGCTAGTCGCCCGCACTCCGGCCTGTTATTGATTTTCAGTTTCGCCGAAGAAATTCGATCAACTTTAATTACATCAATGGGAGCCTAATGGATCGATGAACAACACGTTGACGTATTCCGTATCCACGCATCGTCCACGCAATCGCAGAGAGAGAACTGATTTTCAGACATGATACATTCCCCGCAACTGGGATACACCTAGGTAATAGATGTTTGTACGGGTACTCCAAGTCCGTACAGGATAAATTACTCATATACGTGTTTCCTGGCTGCCTGGATATCAACATAAGATAATTCGTCCTACATCAGCAATCGTTAATACGTCTTCACTTGCATATTAGACTTACTTGCTCTCAAGAAGATAAAAAGGTACAAGACATAATATCGTCTTATTATATTCGAATCGTTGTATAGTTTTATAGCACTTGTAGCAATTTTTTTCCTCTTCAAAGAAAATCAATTTTCTTCAAAGCCATTCTTCTCAAATTATTCACTAGAAAGTAATTATGGTTTTATGTACGAAAATCCATATGTCTTCGCTTGCAAGCTGCTGGTCGGGGTCGAGGCTTGCAGTGTCTTGCGGGTCGCGTGACCCAATTCCGTTTCAAATTACAGTCGCCCTTGCATTATTAAGCCTCGGCGGGGGGCGCCACGCAGCCTGCATGTGCCCGCCCCCGCTGCACCATGTAGACGCGGCTTCGACAAGAAATCGATATTTCACACCCTGAATAAACATCGATTCGCTCATTTCCCACGGGTGCATAGCTATTAGTCGATTTGATTTGAACCAGATTGTGGTGTGGCGTATGAGAAAACCCCCGTCCCCTCGGACCTTCTAAGGCGGAAATCTCATTTGTATCTGCTGCAGATCCATCGTTTTCTCGCCAGATGCTTTCGAAGAATATGTGATCGACCATTAACTGGAGATGCATTTAAGAAAAGTTGCATTCGTCTGTGCATCGCTTGGCGTTACGAATGCGCATGAAGCTTCTCAATACGAAAAGGTTTGAAAGTGTTATATATTTCTATGTTATATACTTTATATATATAAAACATCACCGTTGCATTATGGCGTACCATATCTCGCCCTTGTAGCTTGGTTAACTCAGGATTTTCATTCTATAGCACTGCGCTCTATCTCAATGCAACACGACCGCGGGGAAGAATCCAAAAATGTGTTATATTTGGAAAACTTTACATTTGAACTTATAAAATATTATAAAATAATATCCATTGCGTTATACCGCACTTAACGGCTTTGTAGACTCAGTTTTTTTTATTTTTTAGATAATTTGCCGCGGGGAAAAGCTCGACCGGAGCTGTCCGCTTTTTATGGTTTAATCAGTCAAACTATTGTTCGGCCCGGTTGCTGGCTTTCAGAAGGAAAAACTTTCATTATCTTGCGGGCCTTTTGCAACTCCTGGTCTAAGGCTACTCTTCTACCTATTTTAAATCTCCTTTAGCAATTTGTACAATTCCGGGAAGTTACACGCCCTTGTAAATTATACAATTGAAATAAATCTCGTTTTGGTTCTTTAGTACAGTGGGCTTTGAACTTAAGTCGAAACAGGCAATTGCGTCCATATATAACCTTACTAACGAAGATGGATACAGTAATCTGCTATTTTTCAGTAGCATTGATTTAATTTACAATGTTTTGGTGCTTAAGAGCAGTTGAAGAAATCAGAATTTGGCGATTTGAAGCAATTACTTTGTAAAACCATTTTCACAATCAACGAGCATCAGATAGTGCGTTTCGATACATTTAAACATAACTCTAAAATAAACTAATCTACGTACGAATTGTTATTTTAAAAATCAGTGATTTAAAATAACATAGATTTTGGCGGCCCAGCTCTATTTTTTTTTCAAATCAGCCGTTATTTTTCTTACAATATTTTGATGTCGCTACATCAAATAATATTTTCATAAAAATGGTTGTTGAACCGTCGCAAGTATAATAATCACTTGCCGTGGATTAAAAGATTTTCCTGGACTTATGAGATGCGCTGCAAATTGAGTTTTCTCCAATCACACCTGTAATCGACGAGCAGCTGTGAATACGTTCGGCACACGATATAAGTGCAGTGAGTGATAAATTACACGCCGGCTAATAGATCTGTTTGTGCGGCGATTAGCGCGTCAGTGGTAAACGGCTCGCGACGATTGCCGCTCCGGTGCTAACGCGGGCCGCCAGCTCCGGCCGACCTGGTGCTTGCACTCGCCGAACAAACACAGACAGCCAATTGGCTAGGAGATCACGAATTTTTTGATCGCGAGTACTTCCGCTTTTTGAGCGTGTTTTCAGGCGTGAACCATGTCCAATGGCGAATGGGGCACATTGACTATTCACAATGGAGTATATACACGGCGATCGCGCAGTGTCAATACACTGATTGCGTATTGTTAGTATTGTAAAATTTACTTGATCGCTTGCTCTATTTCTCCTAGTTTATGCTCGTGTCAGTAACTCCTATTAGATCAAAACATACACATTACATTCTAGAATAAATAAGCGATCAATCAGAATGAGACTTTTGCATCTTGAATAGGTGTCGCGTTGAATGAATTGCATTAAATAATTGGCCGGCCGTGTAGCAGAACCATGAATGCATCTGGGCCAGGGATGCATGCATATACACACACACACACATACACATACATGTATATATTTGTTACACTCATAATTAACACAGAACTACCATTGGCGACGATTTTATTTCCCCTTTTGTTCTATCCGGATTAAAATTCGAGAACCCACGGTTAGCTGGCGAGCTTACTGGACCACGAGGCAGTCTGATAGGTTTAGGTTAGAGCCTGATAGGTTAGAGCCTCACCCCTGCCAGCCGTTAGGCTCTATCGGCGCCCCCGCGGGCTCAGCCCCCGGCGGTGCAGCATGGCGGCCCCTGCACACTGCACTCTCGGTCGGGCCAAGGCGACGGCTGCTTGCTTCGGCGAAGATACTTGCAATCACTGGCTTCAAACATTTCTTGATATTTTACTAACTCATCGCTATCAATAATGAATATAAATATTGTAAAGTATCATAGTACAGAGTTACTTCACTGTTAATTTTCAGCAGTTGCTGAAGTTTTGGCGTTCCTGAAGAGAAACGATAGCAATGTCAACAGGGCGGTGCGACCGCACTCACTAATGGTCTCCGCGTGCGGGGGTCGCGCGCCCGGCAGCTTACGTCTCCGCCGGCGCGCCGCACTCGAGCGCCGTGTGCTGAATACGAATGTCTGAAATTGTGGTTCTAGAGGCGCTGCCCTTCCAGCGGCCGCTCGTAGATCACTCGCTCGCCCGATACGGCCGCCGCCTCTGGAGTCCTATAAACTCGTCCAATATCGACACCGGCGGGCCTCGGGCGAGACTCGATAGGCCGATTGTACCGCGCTATTTATATTTTTAAATTTATCATGCTTCGCGCATTGCTTATAACTGCAACTGCTGCTTTATACAATGATATTTTATTCATAAGTGAGATCTATTTTTACCGCGTTGTTTTTATTTATTCAACTCTCAACTTTTGTCGAGGCACATGTGGGGCGATCCGAATTATTGATGAGTAGTCGAAAGGACAACGATTTGAGGACTCAGTAAGCGTGGAAGACTTGAATGGTGCAAATATGAAAAGAGAAAGAAGAGCAATCAAGAACCTTGCCGGGGGTTGATTTTGAAAGTTATGTTTACCTTAGTATTGTTATTTATTGTTTAACCCGTTTTCCACTACACTCGCAGTGTCTACCAATAGCATTTTGTTGCTAAGTAATCAAACGCTTGTTTTTATAGAAGAAGAAATAAAGATCTGTAACCGTTCATCTTAACACACTAAAGGCGGGGCGGGTACTAGTACCCGTTTCGTGGACTGCTGTCTAAAGGCGGGGCGCGTATTAATACGTTTTTGGATGTGTTTACTCTAAAAGCGGCAGAAGGTCATAGGTTTACAGCTCGTAATGTTTGTTTAGACTCGTCAACGTTACTTGATTGACGTGATTCTGCACAAAGTGACAATGAAGAAGTGGAGTGGTCAGAGAATGATAATCCTCCAATTATTGAACAATTTTTAGGACTAAGTGGTGTTGTTGTGATGCCAGGTAATCCGCAAAGTGTGTATGCAGTGGTTCAACTTTTTTATAGGAAACGATTTATTTGACCACATGAAAATCAAAGAGTGTATAGACTAGATTTCATTTACGCGAATTTTGTCCGCTTCGCACATCAGTTGAGTCAGTTTGGTTACCCGCTTGAAGTGTGTTAATAATCAATTAATCACAATATGTCATCATATCAATGACAGATGAGCCCAGCAGGTAACCCTAGAGCTGCCGACAGCGGGGCGAAATATTTTGTCGGCTGTGTGACCTTTCGGGCGTGATAAGGGGGGGTTATCGCGCGAGGCCTCGGGCCCCCAAGGCCAGGGGGGACGATAGCCAGGCCAGGGGGGACGATAGCCGGGCCCGCGGCCGCCGGGGTCTTCCGCGGAAGATGCTGCACTGCCCCGGCAGTGTGATATATAGTGGATGCTGGTGCTGCACTGCCCCGGCAGGGTCACGCCGCGCCGCGATTACCTTATCCAGCTGGCAACGCGCGATCACACTTCTATTATTAGCTGTGTGCGTGGAAATAATGCAGAAAACACCGCGGCTTATAATAATATGTCATTTTATAGCTGTGATTTAAATTGTAATCGAGTAGTTCTTCTAATTGCATCGTCAGGCAAAATCATCAGTTGCTTGTTGTAGATAATAAATATATCATTATATTTTCATAAAAAAACACTTTGATTTTATATTATTGACTGCGATGAATACTGGTATTATTTTGCTGCAAATGTTGTTGATGACGTTGTGTATTTATACAATACAATTTATATTATTCTATACATACTTGTATGCAAATGCACGTTTAGAATATATTCTAGAAAACGTGTGATTCAATACAATGAGTATTTTATATGTTATTACAAAGCACATTATAAAATAGGCGTAATATCATAAACTATTTTTTTTTTTTTAATTATTTTAACACATTATCTACAAAAAATCTATTATTCATTCTGTTTTTTGATAAAATTTAAATAATATTATATTAGAAACAAACGTGTATAATAATGTGAAATCGCCAAAAAAGAAAGTTTATTCATAGTAAGTCTTTAATCATTTTAATTCGGATAAAGCAATATGTGTTTTTTTTTATTGAATAATGCTGGTTCAAAGAAAAAATATTTACAGTTCAATATTCCCGTACAGCCACACTTGTCTATGATGATTTTGTACCTTTAGCTCACCTGAAGCTTTATTTTTTTTAACGACTTGTTAAAATTATTAATGCTTGGGTATGTCATATGTCATTTAGTGAAAAAAACGTAAAATAGACGTAGCAAAAAACACTCCAGGTCGTCCACGTGGCCCGCCGCAGCATGAGTCTATCCAATGTCCAATATATAGTCCTTAGATCATAGATTCCCAATGTGGTCCATATCGACCCCCAGTGTGCATGAAATGTAAATGAGGAAAGTGTATCCCAGATTATCACCAAAATTACTGCCTTAAAGGTTCCATAAATGTCATAATTTTCGTTACTCAAATGAACATAAACGCATAAATTACCTTTTATTTTTTAATTTAGTACACCTTGGTTTGTGATCGCAGTAGATGGAATTAAAACTACAAATTTTCATATATGTAAACTCTGTTAAATTGAGAAGCACTGTATCAGCTGCCAAAAATACGATTGTTGTTGATAAATATGTAAAAAAAAAAATTTAATAGTCACGTGGTCCGCGGGAAAAAAGTTTGGGGACCTCTGCTCTAGGCATACAGAATGCTGCGCAGGACCTCTCGTTCGTGTTTCGTTGTCAATGGCTGTCATTCACTATGCACCTATGATTTGTTTACTCCATCAAATGTATTTGCAATTGCACTCGCAATCAAAATACAAGGCCTTTACATTAGTTACTACAGTTTTTTTTATTATTAAAATACTGTACAAATTGATATTTTTAAAAAATAATATTAAAGTACCTTTATTGTAATTTAATAATATATGTATATAATCTCTTTTAGGTAAAGAACGTTACATTCATTGGCTAATTATATTTCTTCTGACAATCATTGCCTCTCTATAAACACTTCTATCCATTTACTCATTATACATAGTTTACGAAACCTCAGGCCGCACCACTGCCTATTTATTAATTAATTAAAATGACATATGATCCGTATCGGTTATTTATTGATTCGCGGACCGATGGGTTAAATAAATTTTCCTTTACGCAATTGCGACATTTGCGAGAGCGGCACATTTGCCGCTCGGTCGTGCGTCAATCGGTGTTTTGATTCGCGACGTTGCGCCGTCACTCCGCTGTTGTTGCTCGCGTCGTTACATAACCTGACGATGCGGTCACGTGTTCGAAATCCACATAGATGGCTCGCCCGATCGGTGCAAATAGATTTGGATGCGAATTCTCTCCCTCGCGTTATCAACTGCCCTGTTCACTCGTCGGCAACAGTGGCGTCGTGATATAAAAATCTCGGATGTAAGATATTTGGATATGTGGATGACTTGTGTGCCTCTGACTATTTTTGACTCAAAATACTTGTTTGTATGCCATTTTGATATGTTTTATTCAAATAAAAGATATTCATGTGATTTTCGAATTATAAACAAGCAATTTCTCACTGGCTTACAACCAGTAAGTAAGAAACCATGTACATTAACCGTTTCGTTGCGACAATAATTTATAAAAAGCTAAAATAAAACAAAAAGGTTTTTTTGTGACATTTGCGCTACAAAAACATATTTCAAAATATGACACACTCGATTTGTTTCGACTTGGTCGGAAATAGATCAGAAATAATATTTTACAGGCGATTGCACCTAGAAAGTCATTTCCACCTTGTCATAACTCGAATATGATTTTTTTCATGTATGTAATAAGTGATTCGTGTTTACTAAATATTACCTGTGTTGACAAATGCTCATAAAGTTTTTTTTATGAGTTCAAATATTGCCCGAATGGGAACTTGCATAATGTTTACTTAAAATTTATGACATGAAATTTTATGGTATTATCGAAAAGAAGGTCACCGAGACCTGTACAGATTAAATACGGTTTTATTACGAATTATGTTGTTTTTTTTTATTGGTGTAGTATTTTAATTTTTTATGGTATTCCGAATCTACGCTTCATATCGATACCTTGTTATGACGTTCTCCATTAACAAAAAAAACCGTAGATTTATTTCATTTGATATTTTGAAATAGTCCATTTCTTTATTGGATCCTAAAAATCAGTTTTGAACTTAGTTATAAATTTGTGCGTTATTATTATTATATTTTTCAGTAGTATTTGGCGAGGAAACACAATATATGCTAGACATTACAATGTTCTTGCTTATAATATTTGGCAGAGTGCTTAGTCTCTTGATATCAAAATTAAAGATTTTTGTACATTGAAATTTTTTGCCGCACGCCACCGGTTTAAACAAGTCAATTACTCACAGATATATATTATACCGCAATATTGAAGATGAGAACCTATTAAGACATTCGTATGCAGTTTTGACTTATCAGCGTAACATCTATTAATGTTGACTTGCTGTCATCTGAATATTCTTAAAAACAAAAAAGTACACTCATCTAACGAGCAGAATTCGATATTTATTTAGGTTTTTTTTTTCCATTGGGAACATCACAAATGAGGTAATTATTAATGTATCATCCCATCTATCTTGATCCCGTCCGATGTGGTCGGGAGCGTGGACTCTAGAGCGGTGTGCACCCGCCGACGACAGACCGGCATCTCGTTAATCCGATCGTCTCGCATACTTTGGCTCCACGCGGATTTGTAAAGCGTCCCGAAACCGCCTCATGTACATGTTAACAGGTCGATTGATTCTATTCAATTCGCTCGAAAGTTTCTCCTCTCCCACAGTAAACCCTCTTTAAGGCTTTGGTTACATTTGATTTCAGTACGACCGTTCCCGAAAATATTTATTTACACGTTGTACAGCGTTCTAGAACAAGTTTTTACAATAATTATAAAACTATTTTATTTGTACAGTGATCTGAAGAAATGATGAATGGTATCGACCTTATTTCAATAATTCATTCATTGATACTTAAAATTTGTCACCGCGTAAAACACGAACACGCCCGAGCATATAATTATTACCAGGCGATTTTTTTCTCGAATCTGTTAACCATCGATTAATTTAATTAAGTGTTACTTACTAATATATTATTATTTTTTATATTTTTATTTATAATTATATTACTCATTCATGTTCGGCTCAGTCGATTATTACGTTTGACCGATTAGTTCGACTATTTGTATCTGATTGTGCGCGTCAAGCACATGATGATATATATTTTTTTATATATATATATATGTATAAATTTAAACTATACTTAGGCCGATTTTATGTCGCTTCGTAACATTGAATAATTATGATATTTTTTTTTTATTATTTATGCTCGTCTCTGATGTTTGACTATTGAATCTGTGATATATGTACTCGTATAGTAGTTAGCATTGTTCCTAAAAGCGTTTATTATTTTTACCGTATTCGTTATAAATCACACGTATTTTTTTAATTATGCGTTGTTCTATGTGTATACTTAAATTTCTACATCGGTGTAAACTTTTCCAAAAACTAATATTTTTCTGCCACTTATGAAACTGGAAAAACAAGCTCCCAGTGCAAGCAGACCGCACGCGGGGTACTCGACAAAAAACCTTCCACACTTCCACAAACGTACGCCCACATGGGCAGACACGTGATTTACGCGTGCTGAAAGGTACCGCCTAATGAAGCCGCTCTGCAGCAGCGTGACGCAATTGTTTATTGTGCCCGGTGTCGATAAAAACTAATGTTTACTTTCTACGCGGTGCGCTTTATCTGCCAAAAATCGTACCGACGCGAAGCCGCAGCCTCCTTCGTAAACCGCACCCATTAAATCACACACAAAAACTGGTTACTCCCGATCAATCGCAGCAATAAAAAGACCACTTTCACTACCTTTTTATAATTGTTATTACTGTAAATGTATCGCTAATGGGGCCCACGCGCTGTCGCGTGTCGCGCGGCCCGCGCGTGTGTGGGTGGCTTCAGCGCGCCACAGGGTGGTCAAGAGTAGCCAGTGGCGTACTTCACACTTACTAAACGTATCACTCTGCAATATGACACGTTACCAGCGAATCTTTATATCTGCCTCTCTTATAAAAATATTTATAAAATAAATAAAAAATATGTACCAGGCGTTCTACCGTAATTATGATACGAGTATAATATATATGATTGTCAATTGAAACGCACGCACCATTTGTTCAGAACATTTTATTTTCACCAAATTATATTAACGTCAGTTCTTTAAAATTACTTTTTTTTTTTTGACAATTATTTATTGTTTACGAAATATGATTCAATACGTATTTCATAATACATTACAAAGCATGCCACAAGAACTTATTTTTTGGTTTTTTTTTTTTACAAATAACACATTTTATTGAAAATTGAATTCAATATTCTAAACAGCCACTTTTTTATTCTTACTAATAAAGAAGAATTAAAAAAAAAAAAAATCTAAAATATATATATGTTTAAAAAGTATAACCTTGCGTGAATCACCTGTCTATCTGACAATCGTATGTGTTTTGTTTTAAAAAAATCTGATTTCTCAATCCAAATGTCCTGATTTAGCTTAATTATCGCTAACCACTGAATGATTGATGTTAATACTGCTCATATATAACAGGCTTTATTGACCTGTATGTAAATTTTCAGGCGCGTATCGTTCGGAGATCAGTCAGGGAGTGACATGTCACCGCGTACATTGATACTCACATTAATTTGCGCAATAAAACTCACTCGTATTTTTTTATTCTTTGGTTTAATCTCTTCATCATCGAAAGACCGTAAACCTGCGGTGTCCAAATATATCTAGTTTTTTTTTTTAGATATTTAAAATATCGTAAACAGGCCGTGAAGGTGCAGTCGTTTGATAGAAATACATTATATGAATTAACCATAAATTAATAATGGCACTTTGTGAAGCATGCACACCTTTGTTTTTTTTTTTTTCTCAAATTATTTTTTCGTTGTCATAACACTATTACGAAAGTGTTATGTATAAAACGTAGCGCATACTGACCGTACATACACGCGACCAAACTACATACACGTGATGGGAAAAACCATTTAAGTCATGACTTTGTAGTTGGCATGATCTGATCTACGTTTTCCTGCCAAACTTCTTCAGTTTCCTTGTTTTGTTAGTAAATATTTTAATATTCGGCTTAGATCCTCACTGTTCAGTTTATTTTTAGCGTTACTGGCGAAGCTTTTCTTCAACTGTTTTTAAACTGAAAAAAGACGTGTTAGTCATATAGGGACAGCTCAGGACTCACCTGTCAGAACCGAAAAATTTGCGTCCAAGAGTAAACGATGTAACCAAAGAGCCAACAAGTTAACATGTTAGACGCGTTTTTCAGGACTGCAGAAGGGTTATATACTTAAAACAACCCATAAACCCATTTTTTTTTTCAAATAGGTTGAATATTAGTTCTAAAAGAAGATTTGCTCACGTACCAAATAGATCAACTGATTCAATTTAGTTCAGAATGAATTAACTTTTTTCCACCGCTTACTGCATCTTTTTCAGGTTTCAGGTGTTTTTTTGTTATTTTGTAACTCGGTATTGAATTAAAGTCAGTTTTTATCCGAGTCTGCTCGTTTATTCTGCATTAAGCGCTAGACCGCGGTGCCGCGGATATTTTTAATAATACTATCGAAATAAAAACAATAAATCATAATGATATATTCGATTTCGCAATTCGGTTTCCACCTTCGGTGTTGCCCGATTCCGAGATAGAACCTCAAGTGGGTTAATGACTTGGAAAAAAATAATGACTATTCCACTTTATTGTTTTTAATCGTGATACGTCCGTGCGCCACGGACTCGGGTATCTCTCCGAATGTAGAACGAAATATCACATAATATATTATACAGCGTGTGCCTTCACGACCGTGGAGTTGAATTAACATTTTACGTATTAACCTGTTACTGTTCACTGTACATTACTACAATTACTTGCTAATATTCAAATTGAATAAGTCATTCAATAATATACGACAACGATGACGAATCAATTTTTCAAACAAATCGTTTATTTGCAAAAGCACGTAGTAAAATACGAATAACCTATAATTTGTTTTTGTAAAAAAAAAAAATTTATATCTCGAAATGCTTGGGTACAGCATACTTCACTGGAGTGCGTCACTCGAATTTAGGCGAAGTTTTTTTTTAACTAGTATATCGCTTTGATGATTCTGCACATTTGTATTGGATTATTATGGAATTTTCATAGATTTTTTTTCCGGTGCAATTCACAGTGTGAATTATATTCACAGTGTCCATACAATCATCGCTCATTCATTATTCAGCGCGCATAACACAAGAAGTAAGTGTCAGGGGAAAAAAATCTTACGTCACTCCGGGAGGCCGCGCCGGCGCTACCTGATCCCAAAATTACCTGTCATATTTAATAAATTACGCCGAGTCTGCGGGCGCACGGGTTCGGGCCCGCCTGTACAGCCTCCGCGCATGCCTGTACAGCCTGCGCGCCCGCCGACCGTCGAGCCGGTGATTCATGCGTCGAGGCGCACGCCGCGGCCCGTTTCTGATCATTTACAAGCCGGTCGTAAAATCGCTGTTTTATTAGCAAAATTTGTTACCGTCCAATCACAATGCAATATCTGGCACAGTTTTTTTTTTTTGCGTGTGGCAACATCGTGGGTGCCCCCCTTCGAAATTTTATATTATCATTGGCGTGTTTAATCGATTGTGTATTTTTTTTTTATTATTTTTATTCAGGATGCCCGCCTGGACCGGTGTAATTACGGAGGTTCATAAAATGGTCAATTCTGCGCCCATTGTGCTGCCCACTCGCTTTGGAAGTGTCCTACTTTCGGAGTTCGCCTCCATTGCCAAACGAACGGAAAATTTGCCATACTCTAAGATGCCGCGACGCTTAATGCCAAATGTTTAATTGCTAGTCTAAAATCCCGTTGCACCGCTGCAGCGGCTGTGGAAGTTTACTCGAAATGCGCAAATTGTTAATAACATAAAAGCGTTATAGATCGCAAGTAAAAAAAAAATAAAAAAATTATCGACCCGATGGTCAAAAAGTATATGTGATAGTTAGTTTAATTAGTAACGTCTTTTCCACGCTAGTCTACAAGCATCTTCGGGTTCGCATGGTAGCATTAGCATGTAGCAATAATAATATGTAAGAAATCAAAGTTTTTTTTTTGTTGCTGAAATGATGTATATTTCATTATTGGGGATTTTTAGTATACATGTCGATATAATAAGTAATTTGCGTGATATGTTAAGCCGGAAACACACACAGCTTGCCACCGATTTGCAATCGGCCAACACCGCGTCTTCATTTTGTGTATTTTATACGGTTCTGCCTATGTAATATGTCGCGACTGGTGTAATGGGCTTTAGACTCATTTTACTAGGGAACGAAACTGTATGTCTTGATTTGGAGCTCACCGCACGCCACCGGCACATACACTAGCTTGTGTAACTTCCTACCGCGCGTCCTCTTCGGAGCGCGTCACCCCCTCCCCCCCCGGCGTCACCCCCCCCCCCTCCCCCCGGCTTCACCCCCCCCCCCCTGTGCCCCCCCCCCCTTCTCCCCGCGACTCGCTCGCTAAATTAAGACTGCAGCGTGATGCACGCGGGCGCACCGCCATTCGGCCGAACTGCATTCTGAACTGCAACCGTATCCGACCCGTACTTATCAATTGATTCAATACAGACCCTTTAAATCATCAGATATATATTTTTTAGTTATTAAAATTCATCTCGGTATTGGAGCGTGATAACAATTTGTCACTCCAAATAAATCCCATTTTCAAACCGCGTAACTTTGAGATGTACAGTAATCATATTGCACAGACCCATATACTCTGACAATTATTATATATCACTCTAGTATGATTCACATCATCAAACATAAACATCCCAATGGTTATTGCATGCATGCAACCACATGTATCTCGATGTGGTAATTACTTGGAAGCATGTGACTGCATCGAGCGCACCTCCGGGCCGCATCACCAGCCAGAGTGCATCGCCTCCGTGCCGTCACGGCGGCCCGTCGACATGCGCGATATCGACATTCACATAGACTCCCAATGCCATACGATACGTGTTATAGTTTTAACTGTCGTTGAATATGTATTAAACACTCAAACAGGCTATTATGTTAGAATATTTAAAGTACAAGATAGCGGACAAATAGCTAGGCCACGGTTGCGAAATTCAAGAGAATAACTATAAGGTTCTTTTCCGTTTGAGATTCTCGATTCTTACATACATGGGTGTGATGTTTGGATGATGATGCATATTGTATTTGTTATGTAATTACAATATTCTTGGAATAGTTTCGGAACGATCCGGTAGTCAAAAATCACTCCGCATATCGCGCACAGCATCACAATTTAATACGTATTCACATGCAATATCATGTTTACAATAATGACACCGCAATTACCGATACATTAAATCTCAATTTTCACACAGACACGTCTCGTGTCGTGTCGCACCGGCGGGGAGCGAATCGGCCCGGCGAGCGCCGCCGTCCCCGTCCCGCGGGGCTATTCACCGCCCGCCGCTCGACAAAAACCGCTCGCTTCGTTACGAACGAAAGAAAAAAAAAAAACGACGCGCGGCAATATCGAGAAGGCGGGCCGCTGAGTTTTTGCGCGACGCTTTTTACTCCAGATGCATTGTTCGTTCTGCTGATGGGCATAATCTCACGTGCATTATCGAATAATCGATTGATGGGTGTTCGCGGATTCTGGCAGCCATTGTTAACGAAATATGGTACTGGTTGGTTTTTTTTTGGAATTAAGACGACTTTTGTATCGATGACGAAATGGTTAAACAATCGAATAATTAATTCAATGACAAAATTTTGCGAGAGGTGTGTTACAAACATTGAATAATTATTCTACGAAAATCGTTATTCGGATACATGATGTCTTTAATCCTCCGTCAAATAAAAAGTCATTCGATCATTTTCTTGGATAATGCGAAACGAGTCGGTTTTGCACGTCGCAGCCTGCTCGTGACAGATCCAATGTTAAAGGTTTTCTTTACAATTTAGATGTTTTTATATGAGATTGGTCCGCGAAGGAATTTCTATGCAATTTTGTGTAGCCAAAAGCAAAACTACGAATACAGCACAGATATTTCGTGATCTATACATAATATTTATGCAATAAATTATCAAGTCCCGTGTTTCATCTCAAACCTTCGTTTATCAAAAAAAATATGTCTCCGTATTTGAACAACAATTATGCATAGCGCTTCGTTTTTCGATGGCTTCTTCGGACTCGTCTTTTTAGTCCGAAGAAGCGCTTTGAATAGCACAAGTGTCCTTAGACTAATATGTTCGTAATCTCACAGCCATTTGGCTGTTCTCGTTTGTCGCTATGTTCTGTTTTGATAAATCGTTTTTGCGAGTTCGCCTGGCCGCCTCCGAATGCCCCCGCCCACCGCCAGTGCGCGGCTGCATTGCGCGCTTCAGGCAGGGGTGCCACCTGTTGGATCGGGGACCGCGCGCCCCCACACACCAGCACTCATTGCGAATTGGACTAGATTTATTCGATTCAATTGAGGTTTAGTCAAGAGGAATGGTAGCAATACTTATATTATTGTATCAAATAGATTCTTACTTTCATTTGTGATAAACGTGTTTAAACAATGTCAATTGATATATTACACTTTATTGGGTGGTGTCATAAAATTCACCACTGTAATATTTTAAACTGGTTCTGCTATTCAATGCATAGTTCAATTGTATATTTCTAACGTGGATCGTAATAAACATTTGCCGATTTGCGGTATGAATCAATTGTATCTTAACATAACTTCTATCACACCAATCAATCTCTGTTACTATTTGACGTTAGTTCAATTTATTTGATAATTCACATTGTCAGTACCTTTGTACGATAAAATATCGTTATGGATTTAATAAAAAAAATAACAAAGACATTCGTTTCCATATTTCGACATTTTTTGTCAATATGGAATTACGCTTCAAATGCCGCGTGTAGCAAATATATAAAACGTTTTTTTTAATTAAAAAAAATATATATATAATTATAAATATAGTACATATATACAGTATATATATATATATATATATATATATATACCAGCGTAATGGCCATGTCGATGAGAGCAGCGGCGGCCCTGCGGCTCGCGCTCCGGGCCGCGAGGGCGCGCCGCCCCGCCGCCCCGCAGCCCCGCAGCCCCGCAGCCCCGCAGCCCCGCAGTCCCGCAGCGCACCGGGAGAGCTGCAGTCGGCCCGCGCCTCACGCAGTCCCCGCGCCGTGCACTGCGTGCCCGCGCCGGCACTCCCCCCCACGTGTGGGTTTCATTCACCGCGCTAATTATTCACATACATATTTTCTCTGTGAAATCGCGTGATGGTAACATTTTCTCCGATCGCAGTGCCTCATATTGTTTAAAAATAAACAGTAGTGTTTTTTTTTTTTTTACTGTGCATTCTCTCTGACATCACGTGGTTGTAGGTACATATAATATTATTTTTACATTTCAATGATTTAATACTTGTAAAGCAAACTAATTCAAGTGAAAACAGTGCTATCTATAGTGTATTTTACTATAAACTACACTTGTAATATATAAGTCATATTGAATTCATATCAACGGGTATTTTTACTATACATTAATCGTACAAACTATAAATTTTTATTACTATATTCATTCAAATCTTTTTTTTTTTCTCTGTATTTCTTTATATTTTAAAAAAATAATCCTTACAGTAAAAACTACATTAACTTCGCGATATTACCAATACACCATTGTATGTTAAAATATTATAATTATGAACTCTCGAGCCGCAACGCTTAAAAGCTATAAATTGTTAAAAACTATATTTATTCGTTCAACTAAGTGTGATACAAGTGTAATAATAAATATATACTTGAATCTAACTATCACGTTTAAACATATTTTCACTATACACAGCGCGTGCTGCATCGCTGTTAGCAAATTGACGGCCCTGAATGCACGCAACTTCTCACGTGTTGTACACTCGCTTGAAATAAATTTATTTAAATGTTGAATAACACGAAGCAATGCATCCGTCCTTATATAATGTACGTAGTTTCTTCACACAACAATAACATAATCGTTTAAATAGATTATTATATCACCCTTATCAATGTTAGCTGGCAACACCGCGTGATAGGACACAGTGTCGCACGCTCACTATGTAGTAGTGAATCGATAGATAATTATTCTAATTTAAAATTTTAATCATCGTGAAAGGTGATACTTTCAAATGAAATCAACATATGATGTTCGTGAAAGGTAATAATTTTTCAAGGTCATATTTCATAAAGAAGATTATTTTTTCAGGATAGCTTATTAAAAAAATGTATATTTTATTATTGAATTACGTATTGTAAGAGTCGTTTACCGCAAAACTTTATGATATGATGATGAAATATTTAAAAATATGCAAAGATAGCAAATGCGTTCAATTCAACTCGAAAACATAGTGATTTGCTTGTACCGGATAAGATTATTGGTTCACTGAACACATTACAGCCTATTTTCAGTTTACAAATTAAGCCCTGAAGAGTTCCCATGTTGCACCCCATACTTAAGCTACCAGGTGTACTTGTAATTAATTTCCGGTTTTTTTGTAAATAAAACACAATATTGCAAGAGAAGTGTTAAAGATATTTTATTCAAAATATTTTCCATCGTTTTCTATATATTTTTTCCACTTTTCCGGTAATTTGTGGATACCACGCCAATAGAATTGACTGTCTTTGGTGGTGAACCACTCGGTGAGCCAATTTCGAAAATTTTCATAAGAATCGAAGCGCTGCTCAGAAAGTGCGTGGCCCAGCGAAGCAAAGAGGTAGTAGTCCGATGGGGCCAAGTCTGGTGAGTAAGCCGCATGATCAAACATTTCCCACTGGAGTTGTTCCAGCGTGTCGCGAACGTGTTTCGACTTATGCGATGGTGCATTGTCATGGAGCAAAATCACCTGCTTCTGTCTTTCTTTATATTCTGGTCGGTTTTCCGCAATTGCTCGGCTCAAATCTTTGATTTGTTGTTCGTAGCGAACGGCGTTCGCAGTTTCACCAGGTTTCAGCAGTTCAAAGTAGATAACACCGGTGTGGTCCCACCACACACACAGCATGGCCTTCCGACTGAAACGATTTGGCCGTGCCGTCGATGTCGATGCTTCACCTGGACTCACCCACGATTTTTTGTTAGGGTTCTCTAAAAAAATCCATTTTTCATCGCCAGGAACAATACGATGCAGAAAAGACTTTCTTTTGTATCGTTGAAGCAGCATTTCACATGTCACTTTTTGATTTTCCATTTGTCTCTCGGTCAGTTCATGCGACACCCCCTTTCCGCACTTCTGAATTTTCCCCATGGCTCGCAGACGTTTGGAGATTGCTTGCTGTTGAACTCCCAGCGCTTCTGCAAGCTGTCGTTGCGTTTGCGTATCGTCTTCATCCAATACGCTTGCAATTCGACGTCATCAAACGATTTTCGCTTTCCGGAGCATGCGACGTCGTTCAGGTCGAAATCTCCATTTCTGAATTGTCGAAACCACGTTTCACATGTTCGAAGTGTTAAAGCATGATTGCCATAAACTTCCACAAGCGCACGGTGGCTCTCGGACACTTTTTTCCATGAAAACCAATGCATGGCGCATATGTTCAAAATTCGGTACGAATGCAGACATCTTTGACACGCAATAAAAACTTTCTAAAAGAATTTTTTAGGAAAACGTCAACGCCGTTTAGACACTCGATAACTACTTAACAAAATGACATATAAGTGCTACCAACAGCAAAGCAAAATACAGAACACCATCTATCGAAAAAAACCGGAAATTAATTAGGAGTACACCTGGTAATAGCCAGCATCTCTCGCCCCTTCATTTCATGACCAACTCGGATCCCATCGGCCGGAGACTCTAAAGCACCTTACAAAATATATACAAGCATTAGTATTCGTTATCGATTTTTTTTTAGGCGTTTAATTAAATTAATCGAACTTCTCGGATTTTTCGTGTAAATACTAAGGTGCATTGACTTGTGTCCGCTTAAGCGCATTTTTATGGAGGATTTTATGTTGTTATAATGACTCATGTTTAAATTTAAAACGCACATCTTTTCCAGCCCACTCGGAAACCGATAATTATAGGAGCCGTGAGTCTATGGATCGGGTCTATTGAGTGACGTGAATCGTCACTTTATGATTGATTATCATTGATCGTCAATTAAAACCCGCGCTTGACTATAAAATGTGTTTTTATGCGTAATTTTATATTTTATTAAATTTTGTACAGATTATTAAAACAAGACTTAAGTGCATTGTGTTAATTACATAATTGTAAATATGTGATTACTAAGCACGCAGTTGCGTCATTTTTTTAGGTTCGTATAAATATTGTTTACTATCACACTATTTTTATATATCAATAGAAAGTCATCTGTATTTTAAAAATTATATTATGTCGTATTGTTAAAATCGTACTTCAATGATTGTCGTTTACTTGGATAAGATGTTCGTGAAATCGTTAGAATCAAACGATCAGAGTAAGAGTAATTTTTCATTTGTCAAGTATCCATGTGTTAGGTCTCTATATATGATTAATCGAATGTACCAAAGAAATATATTTCTCACTCTGTATTTTGAACTACAATAACAACGGGCAATTTAATTATGAATATGCACCAACGTGAATAATTACTTGCACCGGTCTAATGGCATGCGATTTGAGTCGTCGACTCGCATCGCCGTATTGTGGGCCCACTCGGACCGCGTGCAGCTCAGCCAGAGGAATGCGAGTAAGATAGGTTAGGTCTCCTCGTGGCGGATGCTGCTCTTCATTCAATAATCGGTTTCTTATTCGACTGTCTAAACGTCAAGACTATTTAAAGAAACTAAAATTTAAAAAGAAAAAAAAACAATGCGGTTTTGCATGATTGCCTTGTTTTTATCTGACTCGACAGACGAGAAGTCTTTTTTCGAGAATTGTCAATCGAACTGGCTTGTGACGTTCTAAGAATTGCACTGTATGAAAAACAACTGGCGTTTAAATATATTTTTTTATTTTATATGTATACCTGGAACGCGTCGCAGTCTTGTAGTTGTCTTATCATGCATGCCATCACAGATGCTATTGATTGATATAATTATGTCCAAGTTTAATGCGAAGAAATCGTAAGAATCTGAACAGCCGCAATCGTCAGATTCACCCGCTTGCTCTTCTGTCACTTGATCTTAATTAGGATCATATGCAAGCACAGATAAACGATCGACAATGCGCTAACCCGTTTTTGCACCCGGGAGAGTTGAATAGAGATCGACATAGCTGCCTGCTCGCGGCTCGTGGAAACAGACATCTCTCGAGCTCGGCCTGAATTATTTTTTTAAATTTCAAGATTCTTTATTTTTTCATTTGGTAAATTTACAATAGTTCTTATGGGTAAGGTTACAACATGATGTGTGGCTATCTCCTTATCCTGCGCGCAGGTTGTAGGGCTTACATGTATATCATTATTTTTGTTACTGAACCCAGGCTGTATTTTTAAAAGCATAATGGGGTCTAGTGACGATCCTTGTGTTAAGTTAATTTCTTCTGTTGTCAAGTCCAATCTGTATTTCAAAACCATTATACATGATAGGATCTGGCGATCACTGCAAAGTGGTGGTTATTTTTGGGTTAGGTTTACCGTTTTCGTTATTTTAACTTTATATTTATAACTTAAATATTCAAAATCTTTTTTTCAAAAGCAAATGTCACCTGATTTCTTATTTTTATAACTTGGTGGTATTCATTCTGTAAATAGAATCAGTTAGCTAACAAATAAGTATGGAATTTATTGCGTAATTGACTAGTTATGTCTTGATTCTCTACTGTAAATTAATAAATATATTTTTTTAATTCCAAAAACGACTCCATCCCCCGCTGCGCGACAGTTTCTCGCTCCGGTTTTGAATAAACTTTTTAACGATCAGTTTTCCTTTTAAAGAATTAACGCAAAAACCTCGTCTATTGTGCCATTATGTGCTCGCCATTTTTTTTTTATCAAAAGATTTTAGCTCGAATTTAACGATCTATAAAGTGGTCCATTCGGGGGAATTCCCGCCGAAGTAACCAACTCCTAACTTTTTATAGGGCCCTTCCAACCGCCGGAACAGTGCCTCTCTTTTATTCTCCAATCCAAAAATTGCAAGGAGATGGGCCATCACTTTTATATATTTTATTTTGATGGTGTTCTCTTCTCTTCTCTCTTCCAAAAAACTTATTTTAACATGATATAAGTGAAATTCTGTTTATATACAATACAATGGTTTTTTTTTGGTAGTTTGAGTAAAAGTGATCGCATCCCTTTTTTTAAAATCATTGTATTATATCAGTGCTTCTCAAAGTGGTCCCCACGGAACCCAGGGGGTCATTCAGGGGGTCCTTAGAAAATTAAAATCGATTTGGGGGTCCCTGAACAACGTCAGGGAGTCCGCGCAAGGTTTGATATAAAAAAAAATTGTGACACATTTTTATTAATATGGAAGTTAAAATAAATAAGAATGAATCGTTATCAGCGATTTTTACGTCCTAAGTAAAATATAAATATAGACAGGTGCATAAAATACAAGTAATAACAGGCATCGCGGTGAGTCAGGTAGGTTCATAGAGTCGATACTTGCACCAACTAGTCTATAATATGAATTTATGTAGTTTTTCACCCAGGGTCCGTAGGCAAGTTTTGACTATGAAAAGGGGTTCCGTGGGCCAAAAGAGTTTGAGAGCCACTGTATTATATGATACAACAGCTATACATTATTAGTAGAAGACGCACATAAGTTATGACTACTTTTTCCCCCTTGAAAATTAATTCAAAGATTTAACCAATCGACCAATAATTTGTGAACCTAATCACTAGGTTATTTTATACTGTCATTCGTATGTATCGTGGATTTATTTTCTTGTGGCTCCAAAAAAATAAATCCCCGAGTATTTGTCCACGATCCTTCCGCTGCTTGTGTCCCGTGGCCCGTGTCCCCGCGTCACGTCCCCGCGACCCGGTGGCAGCCGCCACGGGGCCGCTTGCCCGCCGTTACACGCCGTCTCGCTTGTCCGCAGTGGCGTGGAGTGCCGCGATGAGGTGCTGTCCTTTAGCCAGGCGCGCGCGGTGGGGCCGCGGGTGAGGGCCGCCCCGGCCGTGCCGCCGCGCCCGCAGCCCGCCACCGCCAAGATCTTCGCCCCGAGGACCAAAGACATGAACAAGGGCTTCTTGATGTTCTCTGAAGAGGAACCCGGCCTCACCAGTGAGTATATACCCCCTTATATATATATACATCGCCGCACATTTACACTTGCATCGGTCTCTGCACGCCACTGCGTCTAGTGCTCGGTTCGAATCCGGGCGAGGCAATAAAGTTTTTGACTGAAAATTGCATCTCTCGCATGCTCTCTACGTTACGACTTACTTCTATTACACTTACCTTATGCTAAATACTTTCTTATATCTATGTTATGGATTAGTCAATCAGATGCGTATTTATTACCCATTACGGTATATATTATATATTAAATATTGGTTGGCCTGGGCACATTGGTTCATATGTAGAGTATGATTGTTAAAAATTCTCGATAAATGGAAGTGATTCGTTAGTACAATGGTTCGTACACCGGCCATGTAAGGGGATGTGGGTTCAAATCCCACACAAATCACGATGATATTTTTCTGAGAGTTTCTTTAAATCATCTTCTATATATGAACTAATGTGCCTAATCATATTAGTAAAACTAAATACTTTCAATAGTAAAATCTATATACTTGTCTGGAGACAAAAATGAGATTCACGCATTTATATGATTTCAGTAAAATTTTTTGGCAAAGGGTTTTTCGTAATATTGGTGAAATCTCTCATAAAATCTATTTTTATTTCTTTATAAATTTAGCTTTATTCGAAAATACACATTTTCTTACTAGCATTATTAATTTAAAATTTATCCTTCTTCTTGTTGTCTACATAAATCAGTACGATTTCCCAATATCGGAAGATTAATAGTTACAATAATATTTTTTACCTCGTTTCTATGTTTACGTCAGAATCTTGGCATCTTTTATCATAATCAAACCTAAACTATTTCTGAAAGGTCTCATTCTACACTCAGCGTCACAAAAATCGCACCTTTTGCTAAATTTGTATATAGCGTCTCTAGCAGCTAGCGCATACATTTTATTTAATTAATATTGGTATAATTTGAAAGTACATTTAATTACCTTTAATTAATCATCGTTTTAATGAAAAGAATAGTGCTTACTACGAAATATTGGAAAGAAATCGAAAATGCGCGTTAAAAGGGTCACAAGTTGCACTACCTGACAAGGGTATAAAAGGGTAATTCCAGGTAAATTGTGGGTCAGTCAGTATCCAGACTTTACAGAGAACACACGTGAACCTTACAAGCCAGGAAAATACACCTCAAGATGGATACTACCGCTGATGAAGCCTCTCAAGTGATTGCACTGCTGCAATCGGGAATGCGGCAGTGTGATGTTGCTCGACAACTGAACTTAAGTCGTTTTTCTGTTTGGCGTGTGTACCAACGATTCCAAGAGACTGGTGGCTATATCAGAAGACGTGGATCTGGAAGAAAATGCCGCACAGCAGAAAGAGATGATCGGTTCATTGTAACCAGATCTTTGCGCAATCGGTTCTCTAATGCTGTTGAGTTGCAACAGCAGCTCCGATCAGCTTGTAGAACTTCTGTAAGTGTCTCCACGGTTAGAAGAAGACTGCGAGAGAAGAAAATTGCAGCCTACAGACCTGCTGAAGGACCAAAACTGACTGCAGACCATCGCAGAGACCGACTTCAGTTTGCTCGCGAACATCACGATTGGTCACTTGAACAGTGGAGGACCGTTCTCTTCTCTGATGAGACGAGGGTGAGCCTTTTCTGCAACGACGGCCGTAGAAGAGTGTACAGAAGACAGGGAGAGCGGTTCGCACAATCCTGCTTTGAAGAATCCGTTGAATACGGGGGTGGATCGTGCATGTTCTGGGGCGGCATGTCTATCGACGGGAAAACGGAACTTGTGTGCGTTTCCCGGACTGGAGGCGGTCGCGGGCAAGGGTCGCTGAACGCTAGTCGCTATATAACGGAGATCCAGGAAGAGCATGTAGTCCCATATGCTGGTTTTGTGGGCGATGGGTTCATGTTAATGCAGGATAACGCCCGTTGCCACACAGCATTCATTGTGCGGGATTACTTGCAAGAGGTAGAGATCCCCGTTATGCAGTGGCCAGCGCAAAGTCCAGACTTGAACCCGATCGAGCACCTCTGGGATGATGTGAAACGCCGTGTGAGAGCACGTGATCCTGCTCCTACCACTCTTGAAGAGTGGTAGGAGCAGGATCACGTGCTCGAAGATGCCGTCGTTGAGGAATGGGAGAACTTACCTCAGGAAAGGGTGGTGACCCTGGTGAGGTCTATGAAGGACCGCATGGACGCCGTCATTAAAGCTAGGGGGGGTAACACTAGATTTTAAGTCTCTTTTTGTAAATTTTGTACACTTATTCTAAAAATAAAAACTCGTTATTTTCTTGATTTTTTAAATCCTTTTTTTTTCTTCAAATGGCCTGTTAAAAAATAACAATCTGTTTCCTTTTTCTGCGAGTTCAATAAATTCTCTTTCCAATGATACCTCACAATCATGTTCTTACCATTGACGAAATATGATTAAAAGTCGTTTTAAGAAAAAAAATTGGGAGGTGCGATTTTTGTGACGCCGAGTGTAGACGGCCTTCACAAGTACGCGTTATATCTTCGAAGTTTACTCACAATTGACCAAGAGTCGACATATTACACAATATGCACTCAAATACGTCAGCATTGAAATATAAAAAGATTTCCCTGTGTAAAATCTGGAAAAAATATATCAAATCCTTTTGGTATAGGTGACACAGTTTTCAATAGCCCAGAAATGTGTTATCTAATAATCTTTTTTATTGCGCTTCTTCTCACGGCTTTTTCTCCTTGAATCTTTATTAATATTCTGTTAGTAGCTATTTTCCTAGTCCTAGACCAGTTATCTTTGAATAAGATTTCCACTTGTCACATTGAATTAGTGAACTCTTGCACCCTTACACTTGATTTAAATAAAAATTCAACTTATTAGACACTTCACTGTCCGGCTACGGAGCATTCTTTAATTCTTCGTTATATTTAATATCTAAGAGATAATGAGGCCGCATCAGAATGAGACAGAGTAGCTTTTAAAATATATAAAACAGGAATTGCATTTCTTTGTTCATGAAAGCAAAAAAATCCAGCGCTGGTTGGAGATATATATCCAGTAGAATATTATATACGATCATAAAATAAAATCTACGGGTCCTTCAAGTCCGTACAGAGGGTTGCCTTGTTTCTATTTATTGTCACTCCTCGATAACTACATATCATTGAAACCGTGTGTTTTGTATTGTTATTTTATAGACAAATTCAACAGAAGTATGAAAGCTCTCAAATTGAATATTATCTTCTGATGAACTGAAAGTTACATGCTTTATATTGAATTTTGAAATAAACGAGATTCGTACATGTCTAGAATTAGCTTAACATAATACTTGATAACACGCGAAAGATTGATTACTTTCATACAACATGAATATCCATAACTAGTTTAAATTTAATGTACGTATAAGCATCTCATTAAATTGTTGACATTGCATATATCTGTCGCTATCCATACATCTCCGGTGGAATTTCACGCATCGACACGGCGATATTGCAGGTTAATTCAAATGCCTCATTTGCATGTCTAACGACCCACCGAAGGGAACGGAGATCAGACCCGGTGGCCGGCCACCTGCTCCCGGCGCGGACTTTATGCAAATGCCGTGTGTGTGAACATCGCAGGCACCTGCGAGCTCTCAAACTGCCCTACATTCGCGGTCCCTTCTATTTGTACACCTTATCTCACGAATTGCAGTTTGCCTACACCGACTGCGCGATGTCACCTTGCAACGATTTTTTTTATATCTCGATTCCACTCGAATCTTACAATGAAGACTTACAATCACACTTACTTATAATAGTAAGCCGCGAAGGGAAAAAAACAGGTAGACGGACAGTAGAAACCTGCCGCGCTTATCTCTTAGACTGAGCATGAATTTTAATAGTTACGTGCAAGTGTCCAACTCGTGTATCTATTGTAGATAAATGAATTACACGTATGATTTTTGATTCCCGAGTAACGCGGTCGTGTCGCTCTTTTCCAGTGCTGAAGGAAGAGCCGGAGGACCTGACGCACTTGGCGCCCACCGCGGGCGACGTGTGCATCCCGCTGGAGGACAACCCGTTCGACATGTTCGACGACTTCATCCTCGGCGACAACTACTGCAGCCTGCTGCCCGAGGAGTTCGGCGACCTCGACCCCTCGCAGGGGCAGGCGCGCCCGCTGGCGGACCCCTTCAGCTCCTACCGGGACGGCGTGGACTCGTCTCCGCTCAGCGACGTCAGCCAGTCGCCGCTCATGATGTCCCCCTCCGTGCCCAAGGTGACTGTCGACGTCTTATAAATCAATGTTGCATATAATAAATATCAAGAGTAGTCTGAATTTATCGAAATACAAATGTATTTAAATATATTAAACTTGAATTACAAAGATACTATTTTCACTCAAAAGAGGCATCATATTGTCTTCGAAGGAGGAAAGTGGTCCGAAATTTCAGCGATTTCTGTCCCCGCAGAGTCCGGACGTCGGCAGCCTGCCCTCGCTGTGCAGCCCGGGCGGCTCGCTGCCGGAGTCGCCGTACTCGCTGACGGAGCTGAGCGAGCTGTGCGAGCTGAGCGCGCGCGCCCCATACATCCCCATGGGCCCCGCCGAGCCGCTGCCGCTGCTGGGCGCCGCGGACGGCCGCGTCATGTGGGGCGCCCTGCCCGAGCACTTCGCCATGCAGCTGGGCGCGCGCAGGCCCCCCGCCGCCCCCGCCCCCGCCCCCGCCCACGCGACCCCCGCCCCCGGCTTCCCGCCCGAGCCGGAGAAGAGTGAGTTCCCCGACCCGCACGCGCTGAAAGGGCGCACCCAGAAAACTCAGTCGAATCGATGCTGCGGATGAACCTGAAAATATTTTTATTTCAAATCGCCTCAAAGCGGAGGACGCACTCGATTCGATTGTATGTTTTTTGATCCGCCTGTGATGTGCGCCGGACGATGATATATGGTTATGCATCGTGTCGGATTCGTGTTGGATTACGTTTGACATGTTGCAGGTGCACTCGGGGAGTGGAGAGTGGAGCGAGAAGCGCCGGAGGCTCCCGCGAAGAGCGAGCCGGCGCCCGTCCAGCCGGACAGCGGGGGCGGCGACAAGCCCGCGGAGCGCAGTCCGGCCGGCAAGAGGGCGGGGAGTCCCGCGGGGGCGGCCGCCGCCAAGCGCCCCCGGGGCAGGCGCGCGCCCCCCGCGGCCCCGCCCCCGCCGCCCGCCGGCAGCGTCCTCATGAACCTCCTGGTCAGCGGATGCGACGTGAGTGCCGGCTACGTCTGCCTGGTGCAGAGCAGGCCCAGAGCGCGACCTTGAACCCTGGCCGCCCCCCGCTGGGGGACCGGCGTCCGTACCGTACCGGAAATCATCATCACGTTTCAAATACCCTCTGCTCTATCCGAATCCTATTTCTCAAGTATACACTCTTGCAATCAAAAAAAAACATTTTTTGATTGCAAGAATTGCTTGAAGAAACGCACTCGTATATTGCTACTGCAGATCTAAAATCTTGAACTCAAATAAAATCATTGAACACAGAACCAAATTAACCTTTGAAGATCTGGGTTGTTGAAATCAATCATTAAATGCCTTACCGCAAACTAGAAGCACTACTTGGTAATTCATAGTGTTATTTTAATACGAGATATAAATAACAGAAAAAAAAATATTTTTCCGTGTAAATATTTACTTTGCGTTTAGCTGTCAATTTGGCATGTCTTGTCTGATTGAACCAATAAGCTAAACCTGGTTGACAACTTATTATTTCTAAAAATAAATACATATTTCAGGTTTATGAGCCTGTCTCACTTTTTTATATTTAAAATTAAAATTTAATATTTTTTCCTTATAAATAATCACACAAACACAAAAATCGTCCAAATTTGACTTTGTGTTCCGTATTTAGAAACGACGAGTGATGATGAAACGGTGGACAAGCGGTGGCCGCCAGAGTGCAAACTGTACATCCCCAAGCGGGAAGCTCTCTAAAGCAAATATCGTTAATAAACATTGTAAAAAAAAAATAAGGGTGAAACATTTGGACCTTGTGTCAAACTCGAGTGCACAGTGGACCGAAGGGGTCACGCGATGGACGCGACGAAATACAGCATTCCATGTTAAACATTATGACACTGTCGCCTGGCGCGCGCTCCCAGAGTGCAGTTAGTCTTCCTTCTATGGCAAAGTAACACTTAATATTGTAAACACTGTACAAATCGTCGGCGGCGTTCGCCGGGACGCGCCGACTGTAAATACGGCCGGGGCCCCTCGCCGGCGCGGCCGGATCGGAGCGTATCGATTCCCACGCGCGGACGCCCGCCAAGTTCAAGGCCTCGGACGCTGGCGATGGCTCGGATCTGCGTTGCGCGCGGGGGGCGTAAAGGCCTCTACACACGTCGCGACACGACACGCGACCGATTTGCAATCAGCCATCACCGTACTTTTATTTTGGGTGGTTTTTTTTTTTTATAGTTTTGCTTAAGTAAACAACGCAAATAGGACGGTGTTGGCTGATTGCAAGTCGGCCGCAAATTGTGTCGCGACGTGTGTAGAAGCCTTTAAGGCTTGCGCTCTGCTTAGACAGAGCGGGTAGTTGTGTATGATTCGTTTGATAAAAAATGCATTTTCTTTCATTGTTAATAGAATCATTTCTCGGTGAGAGTTGTAGCTGCTTGGTTGGTTCGAACCTTTTTAGTAAGAGTCTCGACGGCATTATTGATTTCATTATTACTAATTTGTAATTTAGGTGTACTATTATGCTGTTTTTTTTTTTTTTTTTGTTTTTGTAAGTATCCTATAGTTTTAGGGTTTCGTCTAGGATTAAGGATTTTTTCGCCATAATTTAGTAGCGTAGCTCAGTGCGGATCTAGCTGTGTTGATCAAGTTTTGTTATGTTTTATATTTTGTAATATCAGCTGTTTGTACATGTGTATATTTAGTGTTGTATGGCGTGAAGAATAAATAAAATGGCGAGAGGAGTGTCTTTTGGTAAAAATGGAGTCCTAGTTTACTTCTTAGTTCTCTCGACCTGTACTTTGGATTACCTGCAAGTAAATATGAATCCTAAAAAATATATCTACCGGGTGATCATTAGCTAGTACTGTCGTGTATCTAAATTTATAGTTATCATTATAACTAACAAAAATTTTTATAACGGGATGATAATATTGTTTTATAATTATAATATCATTTTGAACAGGGTTCATATTCGCTGTGTACGTTGTCTCAAAAATTGTGATATTCTTTGAAATGGAATAATTTAATGCAATTTTAAAAACAGAAATAATTATTTCAGTTTTTTTTTTATAAATTAAATTACAAAACATAGTTTTATTATTCAGTACTAGTTAAAAAAAAATTCATTGTAAAAAAAGTAAAATATTTTTAAAGAAGCGGATTTGTATATGTGCCGACCCATATCTAGGGATGTCACGCGTTTTGAAGTAACAGTGTAATCCGAGTAGCTGCGTGGCCGCGCCGACAGCAGGAACAGTTCCGGGAATCACTCGCCCAGCGACGCGCTCTGGAGCGACTCCGCCCGCGGCCCGCGTCTAGTCTATCGTCCGTAGAGCTCGTGTAGTACTATGGTAGTGTAAATGCCAGCACTGGAGGCATTAATCTGTAAATGTTCCAAGATCAGTTTTGGTTGAAAACGGTGTCCAACTAGTTACAATAGTCATAGTAGTCTTTTTCTACAAGTCACTTGTAAATAAGTATACTTCCCGCGTGCCCCTCCTCTACTATAGCTTAGGTGGAGAACTAGACAACTAGCTGGAGAGAACGATGTATGATTGGTGAAACACTAATAAAATGTTGAACCAGTGACGCACTGAACACTCAAACTGTTTTAAAAATAAAATACATTTCATATTCATGTTAATATAAATATATTTGCTCTAAATGTGTTTTTATACAAAAATACAAATGCATAATCAATATATAAACCGTCAGGGTTTTTTTAAATGCTTTGAACACCACAACGGATAATATGAAATGTATAAACAACGACACATTGCTAATTGCTATTTTCTAATCAGATTGTTTGATTACTTTCATTATCCAATCAAAATTTATAATTATGATATATCAGTAAATTAACACACCGAGCGACCGTGTGTTCCATTATCTCGCACGAATATGGCGCAGATCTAACTAGCGTTACTCAATGGCCGTGTGCTAATCGACACGGACGAGTATGTCCGAGTTTCGGCAACTTTTTACGCCTTTCGATATTCACAATATCACTTTCAAAATGTCACATTGCCCGACACTGACGTCCGACATCGCCGGTCCGAAAGAAGAAAAAAAAAACCCGACGATATCAGATCCCGGCGGAGGAAAAAAATTCACAACAAACACATAATACCAGATCCGACACGAGATAGCTCTATTATTACACCCGGCGTGTCTTTGCGAATCACTATCCAGATAGTTGCACCCCCGATGCGGCACTGGTCGGCATTTTAATTTGTGAAATTCACGGAACAGCGACTTCATCGATTGATTATTTAACAGCACTAGAAGTGCCACCACACTGCCAAAAAATATTAAATAAAATTTATTTATTTTTTCGCTGCATTTGCTGTTCCGTGTTCTGGAATGGACGTTAGCAATGATTGTTGATGTATGTGTACTCGTACAGTGTTTTATCCATTGTAGCTATACTGTTTGGGGTCCTTAATGAAAACACTTGTCAAAAGTACACTGTTTATACACTTGAAAATAACGGTGTAGTTTTATTGTAAAATATTTCGTAGGCATATTTGATAAAAAATCTATTTTATATAATCAAATTATTGGTGATTGAAAAAATATCTGTTCGTGTGTATGACGTTGCATTTACGACTGGTGTTTGGCTGTTCCCAAACAGGGATACTATTGTGGATGATATGTATTGTATTGTATAAAAAAAGTGATCCGGAAACGGTGGCCTAGTGCGTAGTGCGGCCATTGTGTTTCCCAGCAGCGTCAGATCAAAAAGGGTGGTCGCGTGGATCGATAATATTTTTATAATGTCTATTTTCTGTAGCAATTAAGGTAACGACGGTAGGCTTAGCGGAGGGCTTCTATTACGCGAATGATTCAAACTTTTGGAAGCGTTTACATTAAAATGCTTATATTGGACTAAATGGTATTTGAAAATATGTAGTCGTTTTAGATTTGTAAAATAAAAAAAACGAATTCGAGCAGAGGCCCTTTGATTATTGTATGCTCTTTTTTTTAAATGTATTGAACTTATTAAGATCGGATTAAATCCGTATTATAATATAAGGCGTATTGAAATTTGTTTTATACAGTGTATTTCAATATTTATTTAATGAAACAAAACATATAAAATATACATGATTTATGAAAAATTTTAATAAACAAACAATAGGGGTTGTTTTAAATATATCTAATCTCTGATTGTATTCTACAATATATCATTATATTTCATATTTATAATTTGTCTGATTTGATGAGGCACTGTATAAAATATTTTCAATTGTATTTTCTATCACACCACTATCGAAGAACTGGGGTATCGCTTACAAAAAAAAAAAATATCACTAGGCCATTAACGAATTTACGAAATGTCTAAAATAATAATAAAAATTTTAACTTAATTAAAAATAAACTAGTGTTTGGAGCTGGATATGACGTGGCAGCCTGTTTGCCAGCGTCGAGTTACCACCGCGAGGCGGTATAGTCCGTTCACTTCTTTTTAATATTTGGATAAACAACGAAACTCTATATGAAAATCACAGTTGGCGGTATTTGTTTATTTCAGCAATTCGCTGCTATTTTTTATTTCTTTTGATAAAAAATACTGTGCATATACATATATTATACATAAAAAATATATTAATTTTGAGAAGCGATGTTGAAATAATAAAATAAACTTTATTTTGAAAATGATTGTTCTCGTTTTTATTTCGACAAAATTAAGGCGGTGTTTTCAGAGTTTTCGGTTTATGTAAATATTGAAAAGTTAGCACGGGAATTTTCACCCTTAGATTAATCGATATTTAACATAATGTTAGTTTGTATTCAGAGATGCTACTTGAACTTAGTTTTTTTTTTTTTGGAATCTTTAAATTATTGACTTATTGTGATAGATAATGCTAACATATGGACTGAAGAGTGTATTTTTGGAGTTTGGGTTTTATTGAGAAAAATGTTTTGTGTCGTGAAGGGGTCGCGAACAATTGGAGACTGGTTAGAATTTTCCACTGATTATCGACAGATGAAAATGTACCCTTATTATAAAAAAAGTTACACGTGTTAACACTGCCATAACTTTTCTCTTGTATAGCCTTACGTTAAGTGGTCTATTGTATAATAGGGTATCTTAAATCCATGCAAACACGACGTTGCCATGTAAAAAAAATGGCAACATCCTTGTACAAAGTAATGAATTTTATGCTTACGTATTTTATTCAGTGTTGCTAGGTACAAATATAAATTCAAATTTTATCGTCTATCGGTAGGAGCAGAGATAAATCTACATCGAAAAAATATTAGAGTGTTTTTAAATCAGATTATTAATTTACGATATATGTGTAGTTGAGTACGCACAGCAAAGAGACCTGTGCTCGGTACCGAGACCGAGATGACGCCCAAATGAATTTATACTTCAGCTGTTGTGGGGCTTGATATTTTCGAATGTGAATGAAAGTGAACGACAGAGCGAGAATTACGAAATTATTAATAGAAATATATCTTTATTCGATGTTGTTATTTCGATATTATTAATATTAATATATCATATATGTATGTGTAAATTTGTTTTTTAGTCGATTTTCGATTATTATTGGTATAATATGAAAAATAAATAAATTTGCCCAAATATGTGCATTTGAAAAGTCTTGTGTTTGTTATTTACCCAAACATTTCCCCTTGTCCTAATCCCCATGGTTTTCGAAATACGTTTACATTTTTATATGCACTTGAAAAAATATTTGATGAGTGCTTTTTTATTTTCATATTTACAGAAATTTCAATTCTTTGTCCGGATGTATATTGTTTGTTGTGTTACATTATATAATATTCTTATGTGTTTACATCTATGCTTCACTTTTTTAAATTGTGGGGTTGTTTGCCTTGCTTGTAATTTTTTTAATATTTCGACGCTTCGTTAGCCTAGCGAAGCCCTTATAAGGCGAAAGCGTTCATAATTGAAACATAATCTCCTATCTGTCAGGCCAACTATTTATTATAGTCTCGCTTACATATAAATAAAGTATGTTTTTAAGATTTTTCGTCGAATTATTTGATTAATTCAATCGTAGTTATGCGTCGAAATCGAGTCGAGGATTCTGATTTTTTTATCGCGATAAGCCAAAGTGGTAAAAAAAAAATACCCGCTGAAGTAGTCAAAATTTACAATCGCATGTATTTTTCGGTTCACATTAAAAAATTTTTGAATATTAAAAAATAACGATTCATTTCTTAATATCAGTTTACAATTTACGAATGAATCACTTAAATTTCTTAGTATGTAGGCTTTCTAGTATATTCGCTATAGGACTTTAAGGGCTGTGCTATATTTCAGTATTTTATTACGTGCAGTAAGAAAAACGCATAAAGATCGCATGAAATGCCTACCGCTCTCGAGGGGTTGGGCAGCCCTGATATAAACATAAATAACCTGGAAACATTTACAACTTTATACAGATCATATATTATAATTATTTATTTATGCGCTTTCAAACAACACATGTGTATGTGTCACCCTTTTTAACCGTCCGAAAAATGCGGATATATCGAATATTTAATAATTGTCAAGTTAAGTGAAAAAATATGTTTTCATAAAATTTGTTATATAAATATTTTAGAGCATGCGGTGCATGTTGCGCTGTTGCACTGCACGCCGCTGACACGCAAGCTGTCGACGTACCGAGAATGTAGATTGATTGTGTCGATAAAGTGTTGCCATATACGCCATGTCTATATTCGATTGCACCTTATGAAAGGACACAAGGGAAAAAAATCCTTAGACCAAATTAGATTCATTGCCCTCTTAATGCGGTTGCCTATTGCGTTTATGTAATCGAGAGATTTAATTGCTCGCAGTGTGCAAACATGGCCAAAAAAAAAATGAGAAAAGTTGCAAGGCACTACGATATTATCGGACATGACTTGAACATGCGCCCTAAAAATATCGATACGTGCAGAATGACGGAGGGGGTCTCTTGTTTTTATCAAAAATAGTTAAATTACAATAGTATCGGAAGTGACTTAAAAACACTCGCCTTCTTAATACGAACTGGTTCTCTTGTTTTTACCGCTGAGCCTCACTGTCTCCAACTGAGAAATATTAAGTGGAATAGGAACGGATATGGTGTTAGCATGAATTTCAAGACGCTCTGCTAAAAAGCACGTGGCCTATCACGGATTTTCATGCCAACTGAAAAAAAAACCATCTTCAACTGAAAAAGGTTACACAGGCTTGCAGTAGTATCAAAAATGACATCATCGTATAGTAAATCTTCAAATTTAATTTATGCATCCCGCGAGGAGAGTTTTAGTATGTTTTTTAGGTCTTAAGGTTGCAATATATTTATTAAATTACTTATACTTATATATAATATTTTTTTCGAGAGTCTTGCGTAGATACAAAGAGTATAATATTGTATTCCCTTAACTTCACTATTCTCTCTGTATGTCTAATTTTCTGGGCGGATTCGTTATTCCGTTATATCAAAGAACCACAATCGCCGGCTTGAAAACCTTGAGTAAATATGTTATTTATTCATAAAAGTGTACCGAGAAGGGAAACGGTACAACTTACACTGTCAATGTCTGCTCATCAGCTTATTTTGTTGCTTAGCAACAGCCGTGGGCGTAGCTTCAGCGGTCATCATTCCGCCGCATAATTTTTGCAATAAATGTGAAAAATCTCTTATTAATATATGCCATTTTTTTAATCGAAATTTCATGTGTAAATTTGGGCAAGCAATGCTTTATTGCTTGTGTGGACCGCTAAATAGACTTTTCTAACATCAGTAGGTATTGTGGAGCTCGTCGGTGCTTTGCATGTATACACAGTAGGAGATATCTTGGCATACATGGTCTGCAGCAGCAGCTGATCCCCTCGAGTGCCACTGGTTGCCCGCCCCCACGCTGCTGCTCCTCCACTGTGTAATGTTTCATTCGAAGGTCTGCGCATCTCCCAGGCCCCGCATTAGTTAAGTGATCCTGCCGTGAGCAGGCCCGCACTTGGGGAACAAATCCACTTCCTAATTCGCAGAAATAAATATTGTAGAAAAAATCATATACATATTGATAATGATTAAGTACATTTTTTCAAATATTGAAAATTGATTAAAGAAACTCTCAGAAAAATATCATCGTGATTTGTGTGGGATTTGAAGTGATTCGTTGGTATAATTGGTAATGCACCGGTCATGTAAGCTTGGGGATGTGGGTTCAAATTCCACACAAATCACGATGATATTTTTCTGAGAGTTTCTTTAATCGATTTTCAATATTTGAAAAAATGTACTTAATCATTATCAATCAATAAAATCTGTATAAGCAAAATCGTACTTCCTGTGAGACGGTCTTCACAAAAATCAATAATATATATACATATTTTTTTCCTTTGATGCTACACTGCGTTTTTAATTGAAACTTCCGACGTTTCAGTTTCGGTACTGGGACCATCTTCGGTATACCGTTAATTTACTTTACTATAAACGCAGCATTGCACCCAAGAAAAAAGAGTTTTTTTTTTAAGAAAATTTTTGAATCACGTGATCTACTATTAGAATTAAATATTTTTGCTTTAAAATTATTTTTATAATAAAATGATTCGGTTGGTTTGGAAGCTTGTGTCTTTAGATCGAAAATTTTGTGTCAAAACCCACGAACATGCATAAATAATCATAACTTCGACGCTAAAGTTCGCTATTGAAACCGAGTTCCAGTCCGCGCCTGCATTCTTCGCAATGGCTTTTGTGCGTGAGTTTTAATGCGAACTTCCGAAGCTTATTTTTTTACTGCCGCCAGACCGAGAGGGCATTTCAGAAGGCACTGACAATACAGGATGTAATTTTAAGGCAGTAATTATGGCAAAGTGCGGTCCTGCTAAAGCACAGGGGAAGAACGATAAATTCTCACGAAAGGTTTGAAGCTTTCGTAACAGTCTAATAAATAATAATTTCTCAAATTGTTTTATACAATAAACCATCTAGTTTTTCAGGATTCAGTTTATTATTAGCTGCATCAAAAATAACGTAGAATGAATATGAAAAAAAGGAAAATAAACAACCTTCGAATTATTGAGAGCTACGATCGTGCGACTCGCTCGTGTGAAAGTTTCTAGCCTCTATACGAGAAACGTTTTGATTTGATTACTAGTAAATTTTATTAAAATCACGTTATGATCCTGACATGTAATTTTTCTGACGCAACTTTATATTATCTCATCGAATCCACTTGGAACATGAACGTATCTGGAGACAAGCAAATTTCTAACTTAACAAATCAGTTATAACTTTTGATTTATGCATCTCGATGCAATCTCTATTCCGTACAAGTCATTCATGCATTAATATCAATAAAAACATAGTAATAACACAAAATGGCAACATAGGTCTTTACTCGTTGTCTTTTAAGTAGTTATAAATTATCCAATTACTATTGTTTGAGTGCTGAACCTTTGTTTACGGATGCGGTCGTGGAGTTGAAGTAAACTGTATTTGTGTTATTCTGGGTATTTAGTTCCTGAAAGAATCTGTCAACAAATGAAGGCGGATTTTTCAACAATCTTGATTTTTTTTCTAAATTTTGAGTGTTCGTAGGTTTTGGCAGCCGTTGTAAGGAGTTGATTTGGTTTCTTGGGTGTTGAGCAGCTCGACACCCAAGAAGCAAAATCAACTGTTTCACTTGTTTGTGGTGACACTTTTCAATGAGCTGTATTCGCTTAGGGACTGTGGTTAGACGATTAACACGATTACTTGTCGATTATAGGGTCTCAGGGTAGGGTCTCACAAAGTGTGGCTTAGGTGTTGGCGTACGTGTATTTTCGTTATTGAGTTATGTAGGGAAAATATCTGTAAAAAAACCTTTTTCTGCATGAGTTGATGAATAAAATAAATAAATAACTAAGAGCTAGATAGCATGGATAAACATTTCTATTTCTTTTTCAAAACATTTTCGCGTCCTTTTGTTTCGGGTATTTTTGTAGTCAAGCCTCAGTAAATAGCGCAAAAAAGGACGCTATTGGCGAGTGACCGCTTGGTTGTCGGTTCTGTCGCAGCATGTGTAGAGGGCTTTAAATAATAACGCGCGCCAAGCTCCGGCATATTAGAATGCCAGTTGTCTCGTTGCGCCGATCGCGGTTCGATCCACGGTCCCGTGCTATCAGTGCAGATGCATTCGTTGGCCGCATGCCATCATCTGCGGCCGCAGACGGCACTCTTCATTTTGGACGCAGAAATAGACCGGACGAGGGTATTCCTGGATGCCCCGCGAGGCTGGGGAGCCGCCAGTGGGGATGGGCATGGAGGATGAGCAATGAACGCAGAAACCTAACAACTGATTATTTTTACCCGACTGCTTTCACCAACTTCTTGTATTGCCATTTTCATACTTTGATCGCATTTTCTGCGTGAAACTAATCGCGTAATACGTGAAAAAATAAAAAATGATAATAGACTTACTTTATTCCTTAACGCTTTGCGTGTATTTTTAGTGTAATCGATAGAAAGATTATGGCTTATTTAGGATCTTATTATAATATCAGTTTTATTTTATAAAACAACGTTATATTTAATATCTATTATTTTATAACTAACCTCATGATTAAAAAATATATCGAAAACCATTATCCTTATTACCATCTTTTCCAAATCCTAAATTTGATTACACAAGACTTTTCAAGTGCCTTACTTTTTCAGCTGTATGGGTGTATTTAATTATGTTTTGTTTTTATTTTACCAGCAATGCTAATTTTCAGTTTGATTTTCAAAACGTTACGGTACAGGTGACATGCGTTACCAGAAAGTCTGGAATTTTTATGAAACACCAGCCGTCTTACTTCAGTATATTGATACTAAAGTTAGACTACCCTATTCATCTTATAAAATACAATTACAACTAGAACCTTTCTTTAGTAACCAGTATTGTAGTTATTTTTGACATGGTCAATTTCGTGGAAATTCGGTAAAATTTCTGACACTATTTTACAATTACAGCACAATATTTTTTTAAAATTTCTTTAAGGCCATATATGTGTATTTTTTTATTGTTTTATTTGTCAAAAAAATTACATGGTTTGCTGTATTTCTGATGTCTATTGAAATTGATTAATTGCTGCTAAATAAATATTTTATTAAGTTTTCATATTATTATATCTAGATGGCTAATATTTTTTTCGTATATTTCCAGGAAAAATCAGAAGTGATGCACAACTCGGATAATGCAAGCGAACCTCTTGACACATCATATCGGAAACCTCTGAAGCTGGAGTACTTGGAGCTACCGTTCCAGAAACTCCTACCGGGGATATCCAACATGACGGTGAATTCTATACGAAGCCCCGGAAAGGGAATGTTACTAAGTCCACAGCTGGCATCTATAGACGCGAAAGCATTATCCGGAAACCCGTTTAGCAACATGCTGCAGTGCGGATCTGATCCACTTCTCACGACAGTCCTCTCTCAGATCTCTCCGGGTTCCAACTTGAACGGTCCGTCGAGGAAGCCGACAGTGTCCATGCTGCTGGATCCGGACAGCAGCCTGTTTGAGGAGATATCTCCCGCAGAGTGGAATATGGGGGAGGAAATCCTGCTGCAAGGATCCGACCTTCTAGGAGAATTCGACACGCCCATATGATTGTTGTTTGAAGACCTTTACTAAGGTCGTGATGCTCATCGAAGCTTCACATTTCTCTCTGTCACTCGGCTCATTGAGAAACCACATTTTATATCTATATATATATTTATATATTTGATACTGAATTCAGTGCTGTTGGGACACGTTTTTACAGTTGATTAAGTAAAGTAAATTTTTTTATTTCTATCCATGGAATCCGTTTATGGTCGCTTTTGAACAAATTCGGAGCAGTCCGAGTTTACACGTATCTTCTTTACATATTTTGAAGATTTTCTTATATAAAATTATTTTTATAAACATATGGTTAATAATAATAAAATATTGTATAATTATGTAATAATGTTGATGTTTTTTTTATTTTTAAATTGTAACATGTCAATCAACAGTTTTTAATTTCTTGTAATCACAATCAAAATTGGTTTATTTAAAAAACTCAGTATCTTCCAGAGTGGAATAACCAAGTATATTCTTTCATTAGACATCACCACCATCTTAATTACATACAATTACGAGTGAAGAAGTGCTTCTACTGAATTACAACCCTGATTTTCTATTTTAACCTCCGTATTAAATTTTGAACAACAATTTAGTATTATTGGTTTATAAAAATAAAAAAAATTACCACATACCGCTTCTATAATCAAACATAAATAATAACCCACCCATATTAGCCACGTGAGCTTCAAATAAGGTGCTGACCTAAACATGCAAATTCAACCCCTAATAATATGACATCAGCACGACATTTGCATTGACACTAACTGATAGCACTATTTTCATCAGCACAAGTCCCAAAGTAGAATTTTTTATTGCATAATTCATTTGTATGCATTAGCATACGAAAATATCAACTGTGAATATACAAAAAGCTATTCAGACTCAATTCCCAAAATCAACTACATGGAGCATGGTCGAATTACTTTGGAAGATATTGTTAGTCTTTAAATGACTTTGTGTATAGTCAAATCATCAATCCAATACACCTTATGATCAATGAATCATTACTTACCTCAAAAATAGATCTTAGTGAAACAAACAGTTCTCAAATGATCCTACATATTACTTATACAAACTTAACGCTAACAAATACTATGTCAGTCGTAATAAAGCAAAAGAAGTCTTCTCCATTTTTATTCAAACATAAATATGTGAACATCAAATAATCATAAATATAATACACCAAAGTTTTCAAAGAGCCTCACCAATCTTATCGATTTCAGCGTATTTCCTTACAATATACAATAATCATTAAAATCTACAGGCATCGGAGGTTCGCACGTGTAACTTTATCAAGCGCGGTGAGTGTTTTAACATTGTTATTATAAGTATTTCTTTTCAGTAATATTTATTTTTATAATATCTCATTTAACGACTTATTGTGCTAAATAATCTGTCCGTGAATTATGAGATTATTGTTACAATTGTTTGTTCACATATCAAAAGTTAAAAATGAGAAAATAACACTTCTTAGTCGATTGTTTGGTAAACACGTACAAGCAGTCGCCTCGAAATGAATTAATCTGTGTCATTAAATCTACATTTCCATAAAAAAGGGACTTGTTAGATTAGCTGAAATTCAGATTGCTATTTTTGCTTTATTATTGTGCATTTCATTATAAATTATGTCATTGTGCAAATTGGCACTGTCAGTTTCTGCAAATGTAGAAAATCGGAATGGACCTAAACTTGATTGATGAAAGAATCTTTCCAAACTTGGCGTTCAAGCACATGTCTGTGGGTTGTATAAATAGCATATAATATTAAAGACAATCAACTACTTTTGACGTGCTGAATATAAAAGAGAATAATTCAATGCCAGGACTAACTGTATTAATTTGCACAGTGCCAGTAAAGAATAGGGAAGCACAAAGACATAAATTTTATTCTGCAAACTATAATATTATTAGTTTTTTTTTTAAAATAAATACATGTTAAAGGAGTATTTTCAATTAAATATAAACTTTTGATCTATCACAAATGGTAGGATATTTTAGGATATGTTTAAATGTCGTATACTACAGGTAATAGAAAAAATAACTTACTATTAATTTTTAAAAAATGCTAATATTATGTAACCGCACGTGTAAGTAATAATTGTTATTGTTAAAAATGACAGGCTTTTGACGCCGTTTGTATCTACACGAAAGCAGATTCAACAAAGGCACAAAAAATGTTTATGCTTCAATATGGAATCGTGGTCGAAGACTTTAGTTAGCAGTTTATGTAATAGATAGCAAAATAATAATCTTGCGTTGCCAAAAACATATTTACTGAAAATAATCTTTTTATGAATCTGTTATTACTTACTGACTCGTTTACATTAATGTACAAATCAGAATTATCTAGTTTGGCATATTGCGATAAAAAAAACCGGTCATGTCAATAATTTATTTGCCATCTTATTGGTTTTAAAACCAGTAGATTCTACGAAATTGCCTTAATGGAATTGTTTGTACTTATTTTTTTGTTTTTTTTGTTTAAATTTTGGCTGCAAATACTGGTCGCTTGCTAATGAAATGTATTTTTCACTAATTACCAAGGACTTTTAATAAAATTTACTTTTGATTTCTCCAAGTTCAACAATACTTAAGATGCTATTATTCACACTTTAATTCACCATGTAGGTTAGATAGATTTTATTGTGTTACAATATTCTCACATGCAGTGTTTGTAACAACAGATCACTAGTTGTAATGTTCTGTGAGAATAATAAAATGTCGGTATACGCTACTCGTGCAAGCTTTTTGCAAGCAATCGGCATCGTCTTTCTCTCATGGTACATTAATGCGTCCTTTTGCATCGCTAGCCATTAACTATGATTCTGAATTTGCTCATATTGTGTACAGTTGTCAATCAAACATTTTTTATATTATGAAAGGGAATATATCCACGTTATTGTATAGCTAGATTATATACTCACTGAAAAATTATATAAAGATGAAAAAAATACCAAAAAAGTATACAAATTTACATTTTATTAACCATTTATTTACACATGCTATATCTTTTACATATTACTTTCATGAAGATCTCTGAAAACCATTCACATCTGTACAAAGCACTTAGTATTTAAAGTAAATTTATTAATTACCATACTAAAAACTTGTTCTTATTTACAATAAATCAATCTCTTAGTAAAATGTGTATCAAGTAATATTTTATGCCTACAACAAGTTGTTATAGTTATAAAATAGATATTTTACATGTGAGAATCAGTCTTTCTTGCTATTATAATTAGGGCTTGAAAAATACACGTAAATATACAAATACAGCTCTAAGCCAAGCACAGTATTTTTTTACTTTAGATGTTACGACTATCTCAATTTCAAAGATTGGTGCTATGTTAGAAACCCAGCGCTACATTCATAGACAAAATCATAAGATCATTGAAAGGCTGATCACAAATCATGCATAATCATAAGGTACTTTAAATCGCAGGGATCCACAATTTTATATTCATAAGTGCACCGCAGCATGAAATATCACAAGAACCTTTGCATTTACTTTATGGTGCACTCGATTCTATTTATTTTCATGTACTTTAAAAAGTCTCAGTAAAGTAGTTTATGCCACGTTTAAATAAGCTTGCGATTTTAATGTGGCATACACACGTCTTAATATGCTCCTTCTTGAATAGTCCAGCAGTCACACTTTGTAGTTCATATCATATAAAGTTACTCGTTTCTATAAATGATTGTATGTTTGTCCTATTATTCATATAAATCATACTGTTGGTTGCATATATATGTTACGTAGAAAATTTCAACATCCTTGATAAACACGGATGTTGAACATTTAAAAAAACTTTAACAACACTAGCGGCCTTATCGATTGAAAGTACAATTATTTAGGTTTATTAATATATGTACATATTGAAACCTTATAACACTATCGAATTTTCGTGTATTTTCTCAAGCCCTGACGTTTGGTTTCTTTTCATTAACTTTGCCTTAAGATGTGTCCCTTACTGGAAGCACAAGCCTTAATAGTCTATTCTTTTGCCGTTTCACAGATTAAATGTATGTTTAAAATAGATGACTACAACAGGTCATGGAATTAAAAATAATAGAGTATGACATTAGACATAAGCATTTATTAATTTTGTATCAAATCCGATTTGTCCATGGTAATATATATAATATATAGGGAATATTATAATGTATAGAAATATTTTGACTTCATGTAGGGTCAACACACAAATTAAAGATTGTTAATTGTTCTTCGATGTGTAAAAATTGTAATTATTACAAAAATAGTTATGAATAATAACCCTATAACTTTCAAACCAATTCTTCTTCATTCATTACTGTGTGGATCCTAATATTTTTTTAAATATAGCTGACATTAGTCCACTGGACAGTAATTTTTTTATTGTTAACCTTTTAATAAAAGGTGTCTAGGTGGTGATTATATTGCCAAAAATAATTTTTCATTTGTCTGACCAGCTTTACTTGCTGTATACACATCGCATATTTAATAATTTATTATGAATGCTCTACATTACTTACTATAAATTTTCACATACTATCAAACAATATACATTTGAAATATCATTATAAATATGTCATTATGCGATTACACTATTTTTGTATGTCTTGTTGACTAATTTCTTATTATGAACAAAGCTTAAGTAAAGAAATTATTGCAAAAATATGACGCGAATGAAAACTTTCAACCATTTATCATTGAATTTATTATTTTTAATTTTTATAAATAAAACTGTAAATGTAGTGTTTAATTGTTATGGATTATATATATTACATGTGTATAGTACTTTAAGTAAATAAGTTACAATGTTTTTCTATTATATTTCATTTTCAATCTCAGATTTCATACTAAGTTTGTAAGAGTCACGGTTGTAAGAATGTAAGTTTGTAAGAGTCGCAGTCATATATATTAATTTTTCATTATTCATAACTTCAATTTTTTTTAATTTAGCACTAATATATTCAGAGCAAATCAAATGTTGTAACTTTTTAAATTTTTACTTATTAACTGTGTGTAAATTTATTAGCATTGCTGTCGATAACCGTCAAAGCACTCTATCAATCAAGCTACAGGCATCAAGTTTTATCTTTATTTTGATATTTATTCTAAGTCCTCATTTGCCCATCACAAAATCATCAACACAAAACTTTATAATATCTCTACTGTATCAATTTATAATTTAAAAAATTGTAGAGGATTGCATTTCGTGTCACTGGACTTTACTTAGACTGACACCTGTGTTATTGAATAATAGTGATTGCTTTTGTCCCAACTTCCAGCTATTGCTTGTTCCGATGACTGAGTCATCCATATATATTATTACGTTGAAATATTTGTTAATTTAAAAAGGTAATAAAGAATTTTGAAGTAAAAAAAATATCAGTTTATAATAAAATTGCAACTTAATATAAGAATTTCACACAAAGTTAATAAGGTCAGTGGTTCATATTTAGGTTTAAATAATTTACATTCATGTGTTCTTTAAATATTTTAGTTTGTTAATTTAAACTTAATGTGACAAATTTATCAGATTAAATATATGTACCTATAAATTATACTCGCTGTATTTTATTCATATTAAAATATTCCATTGAAAGCCAATTTAGAGATACAAGAAATGATATTATTACATATTAGAAACATTGTTTAGTTTCATTCTTAATCGTTTCGTTAAAAATATCTTACATTGTTGTGTTTTACGATATGTATTATTTTGTACTCAATTTTACGAATTATTTTTTACTTATCAATTATGAATGTATCGATATAAGAATTGTTGCAAATAATATATATTGTATAATTTTTAACTAGTTTGTCGTTTCAATTTATGTAACACCTGTAAAATATATTTTTGATTTCGGTTAAGTCTATAAGCGATATTCTTTCTGTTATATGTTTTGATATTAATACAATACAGCGTACACAAAGTTAATCCACTGCCATATAACACCAAATGACAAGTACTTTACTCAAACATGCAATCACTTATTGCTTAGAATTACTTAGTCGGTATGAAATTGTGACTCAATTATAATGTCTAATAATTTATAATAATTTGTACCTACACATTATCATGTGTAATAAATGCCCGAGTTATACCGAAGCCAGCAAAAGACATTTGGTGCAAACCCAACGATTTAATTTAAATTCAATCGTAAAACTTTTAATGTGCAATTAAATTTTCATTTTATAGCTGGTTTTGGTATAATTACACCTTTATAAAATACTGAGAATCACTTTATATTTTTTTGTATAGTTAAGATGAATATGTTTTAGGAGAAATTAAATGATTTTGCTTGCTTTTATTTCAAATCTTTTGCATAGTAAATTAGTTGTATGGAAATTCTCTGACAAATAATTGTAATTTTATTGATTTACCCTTTTAAGTTTACTTATTTGTAAGTATAAATAAAGTGGGTGATTAGATGTAATGCAATATCTGTTTTATTTTTTCCTCAAAAGTTATTATAATCAAGCAAAATAGCTCTTACATGGATAAAAAGGCATCCGTTGAGAGAATAAATATACACACACACATAAATATATTGCTGCTAATATTGAATATTTTTTAAGTATCCGGTTTTGTATTGTTACAGTTACACATCTAACTTGTAAAAAATTAATAGAATTATTTAGATTTATAAATATGTATTGCTTGTAATAATCTGGAACTGTAGGTGTAATAAATAAATAATTTATATAGATAAAAATTTTACAGGTAAAATCTCAGTATGTCTTGTAATTTGATTCAGACATCTTGTACCGTTTTCTATTATTTGTATGATTTTGATAACTGTTTAATTCAATCCATTTTAAGAATTTTCAATATTGATATTGTTATTTTATTCATAGTGGTAATGCACTAAATCTGAGCTTGAGTTTGATGCAGTTCTAAATAACTCCTTTAAATCAGTTCTGTCGCAATATTTAGGCTAACCGAGATGAATTGAAAAAACAATGCAAGTATACGACCAGAAGAATGGAGAAGGTAAAGTATATAAGATACCAGATTAAAGTAAATAATTTAATAAATAACCCTCTTAAATGTTCATCCCAAATATGCTTAATATTCAAATAATAAATATGGACAATAAATTTTTTTTTTTACAAGATATATATATATTTATTTATTTGTTTTAAGTAATATTCAATAGGGGCAAAGTTAATTACTTTTATGTGATGACCCAGACTATCAATACAAAATTTGTGGCTAATCTATTTTTGTTATATTAAAAATATATAATGTAATTGAAAAGTTATGAAATGACTTATTAAATTTTTTTATTCATTCGAAGAATTTTTAATTTCTTTCATTTAATATTTTATCTAAAAATTTATTTTGCAAATAGTCTATTATTAAATAATTTTTAGGCTACCATAATAAATATTTTCATTACATTGTCTATGGTCCGAGCAGAAAAAGCAGAGAGAAGAACTTTAGCCCGGATTTGTTTTGCTGTGCTGATAATTTAATTATTGTTGTTCCGTGCAATGGTGCTCTCGTAGAAATATAACGAAGTGAAGTGACATGTCTCCAAGACCGACTCGTCTCATTAGCCGGCCATGTAATAACATAATTTTATTATATATATTTTAATTAGAGCGCTATGAGTACGACACAGACACAAATTAACGGCAAACAACTGAGTGACAGCATCCTCGGAAAGCGAAAAAAGGTGCGGGAGAAACGTAGCAATTATTTACAAAAATGGCTTGAGAAGTCGATGCAACACACCTCTGACATCATACCTGAGCCGACTGCATATGATAATATTACATATGCAAATATGACAGGTCCCGGGTATTGGAATGCACCTCACGCAGGCTACGGCCAGAGACTCTTCAACGCCACATCTGACCCCAGCGTCTGTCGTTACTCTGCCCCATTCAACTACTCTACAGAACCTATTTCTTTACCGGTATACCCTCCAACCTATCACTCCAATATACCTCCGATATTTCACAATCCTCACGACTGGGGAGCGCAACCTCAACAGAAATACCCGCAGCCGAATCCGAACAAAAGCGTACGTAATCGCCGTCGTCCCAAAAAGTCTATTAACAGAAAATACAATATCGTTGGGATTGAAAATGATTTCAGCAGAAATCAAAACGGTCATGCGAGCCCTGTGCTAACAAATACTAGGAATCCCATCATAACAGATCCCAGGAGTAATACGTCTTCTTCTGTAACCGGAACGAACAACGAGTTTGCTAGTCTGCCCCCGGTAGTGAGTCACCCGCCTGACAATCCCTTCAGTTCTCACAGTAACGACGACACTGAGAAGTCGGGTAATCACAGGAGGTTCAGTGATCCCGGAATGGGTCCGGGAATCCAGTCCCTTGAGGCCTCTCAGGAAGACTCGGCGGAGGATAGCGAGTCCGAATCCAGTTCCGTGCTCTACGGTGGCCAGCCCGATAACAGACTGATCATGTGCCTTGTAGATCAAATTAATTCACTTAAGGAAAGCAACAGGAAACTTTATAAAGAGCTGCACGAAACCAGAGGTGAGTAAACAATATAAATATACCCTACTATACAACAACAATATATAAACTATCAAAACAATCAATTTTATTTTGCTCTAAGCTCTTGGTGACAAATTTTCTTATTGTAATATTCAATAGATTTGCAGTAAACATCACATTGGTGTGCTTATAACATCTTTTAATTTCAAAGTGAACCTATCGTCATATTTTTTATCAATTAAGCCAGGTTACAGATTTACCCTACTAAAAGGATTAAGTAATTAGGTTGTATATCCCTGAGGTATGGGTTCAGATGAGTCTCATCTTTACCTAGAATATGTGTTTACTTACATATACAGTTTGATCATGCAATGATATCTTTAACACAACTGATGAATTTAAAAGAAACATTTTTAATTGCTATCACTTAGCAATATATTTTTTTTTTAATGTATCAATATAAATGTAGTACAACTTTGATATCATCTGGAGTAAATTAATTAAAATATTATGTAAAAACTATTTGCTGTGTCACAGTCGTTGAACATGCTGCTCATATGTATGAAGAGATAAATTACTGTTTCAATCATTTAACTAGCATTTGCACGGGTTTATTGCTTGTTGTATTTTGTTGTTAATATTTTTGAATTAATATGTATTATTACAAGTATTAACGTCTTTACTTCAATCCATTATATTGATTCTACTCACAATTGTTAAATGGGCCGAATTAATAATTGAGAACGTTTTTAGGAGAGCTTGATATATTAAAGCAGCAATCATCATTGTGGCGCGGCGATAATCTTTCTGCTCCCCGTCTGAGCCCGCAGTCCCCTCTGAACTCCCAACCCGGCGGTCTATCTGGTCCCTCCATGATGTATGCTCCGGGGATGCTAGCGGACCTCGTCAGGGAGATTAGGGACGCGGCGAGGATAAGAGAGGAAGCCCTCTATACCAAAGTGCGATCATTGATGGATGAGAGAAATTCAAATAAGGTAAGCAACCGAGTTTCAAATAACACTTATGCATTTACATTGTTTATTTTGAGTGCTTTGGAGTCATGTAATAAAGAATGAGTTTTGTTACAAATAAAAAAACACCACAAATACCAGTTGCATGGAAGTCATATTCGACATTGTGTCATTTTAGTAATGTGCAGAAGCTAGACTATTTTTTTAAGGCAATCAGTAAAGGGAAGATATTTGTGAGTTGTCGTTGGTAGCTGTCACAGAGTGAGTCAAATAATGGACATAGCCACGGAATATGCCTTCAGTTATTTATGCACCATCATGCTATCTTGCGATGAAGATTTCATTTCATTTTTATATATATTTCTTGCGCATTTACAAAAATTTACATTTCTATTAGCCTAGCATCCTTGAAATATTTACTTTTCAGCAATTCTAGTGAATTAAACAACACTTCATTACGCACCACTTGTTTTATGTAAGTTTGATACTCGTAGATGAATTTCTTTCATAAATTAACACATTGAAGACCAGAAAATGATGTTTAGTTTTATTAAGAAAAAAAAACAGGTCCTATAATTTTTTTATGGATAGATTATTTATATCAAACATGCTCACGTAACCATGCAGTATGTTATGTATTTATGCATTTACAAATTAACATTACAGCAATTTTATACAATTTAATGCAAATAATTTTTGTATTAAATTTATATAATTTGAAAACTTCTCATTCAGATTATTTGAGTAAGAATGTCATTTGTATGAGGTATGTAAGAAAATAAATCAATGTAAAAAGAACCTCCGTAGTCCTTCAAAATCACCCGGTCTCTAATGTGTTAATATAGTTGTGTTTTTGCTTGAGGAATGCGAGAATTTGAAATTGAATAAATGAGTGTGTTCATTGAAGCATTCTGGTTCTGCAAATGTGAACACTACTCGGCCTCACCCCCGGATGGAGTATCATTTTCTAGCTGCACGAACCGAGTAATTGGCATCTCCCGGCATCATGCTCCCTCTAACATGCAGATGCAATTAATTCTCATTACTTTACATTAAGACTTCTACACCGTTTTTGTAGCTTTTGATAAATAATTCACTCGTTTTAATTTACATTTTATTTTCATACCAAGTACTGAAATTTATTATTTATTCTTTTGATATGTAAAATCAATTCCAGATTGGTAATACTTCGGTTGATAGCAAAATTATAATTAGACGATTTTATGTAAATGTGAAAATGGACATCGTTCTTTAGGAATCAAAATTCTTGAAAATTTAAATCTTCTGATGTGTTAAGTGCGTGCACAACGTTGGCGATGCCTTTATAAGCAAACACAAATTTGCCACAGGCAATGGAATCTTATCTTGCAAGTCGTAAAAAAATACAGCTTTAACTTTACAACTAGTTTATGTAAATATGACACTTATCTTTGACTTGATAGCGATTTCCCATTCCTGAACACTGCTTAACTACTCCCTGTAGAATTATTATAATTATTTTAAGTGAAGATACAAGATGCCTTATGTTAATGATAAGTTGCCTTTCATATAAAATGCATAATGAAGTCATTAAGGTGGGATTTAAACGGGATTTTACTAACATGAGCTCATCTTTGTCATATTTTTTTTTTTATAATTAACGCTTCCATTCTGAGAAATGTAAATGTTGTTTTGGCATTTCTGTTTTTGAAATGAACACGTTATTAAAGCAGAATTGTAGATAATTAATTGTTGTACTTTCTGCCATGTTTTTTAAACAATATTCAGAAAATAGTAGGCTATTTTTTTTTTAGTATTACACATTGTGTACTATCAGTTGTAATATTTTATGGTGTTAGTAAGGTATCAATTTTTTTGCCCCAAATATTAGATTAAATTTTTTTCACTTTTCAGTTACTGTCAAAAAGTTAATATTTACTAAAATAATTTAAGGAATACTTATGTACTATTATTGATAAATATCATGGCATATATTGAATATAAATAAATAAAGACATTTTTTAATAAAAGAAGATACATTCAAATTGTTAAACGTTGTTCTTCACGCCTTATATTATTATTGTTACAGACTAATGGGAATTCTTCATTGGATAAAGGAATTCCAGATTGGCGCCATTACGATCACCTAAAGGTCAGTTTATGTTGGAAATTTGACTCATGCTCAACTTTGGCCTTCTTTTGTTACTGTGTTATCTGCTTGGAACATTTGTATGGGGACAATATTGAGATTTTCTTATCAAGTGTGAGAAAGGCCTATCTTAATGAGACTGGCCCAAATATTTATGACCATTGCATGAACCAATTATTAATTTAATGGTTTTTTTCTATTGTCTAATATTTTTTTTATTATAAAATTAATTCAATATGTTTAACTTTAAATATGTATTGAATGTTTATCTGGGACACAAACCACTGTGATTTTATTTAGTTTATAATATTAGTCCACAGGTGACTCTATACCTCATAAAAGTGCTATAGATAATTTTCTATAGATGTCGTTAAAAGTACAACACAATTTACAATGTATATATTATTTAAAATAATGCAGAACTAACATTATTTCGACCTCACCATGTGGGTAGTTTTATTATTACTAAACTAGATTAAAAGTGCCAAACATACGATTCTTGTAGTAATTTTCAATAATATTATGTCTTGATCAAAACGCAAAATTTTATACTAAATTGATCCCTTTAAACAACTCAACAAATTTTTGATAGTTAAATATCTGTGGTTTAGTGGTTTATAATACCACAAAGTCATCAAAATAGAACCCTGCTTATACGAAAGAGCAATCACTAATTTCATCGATGGTTTGAATTATTCAGCTGAATGAATTACGCAAAAGGGGACGCTGTTTGGCAGTTGCCATTCGGTTGTCGGTTGTGTCGCGGCGCGTGTAGTGCGCTGAGTCTGAGAATATGAGCCTGTCGCGGCAGTGCGGCGCATTTTTACTTTCTCCCGCAAACACGGCGACATTCGCCCGCCCCGCCCCGGCGTGAATGAACGGCGGTGATGTTTTTGTTGGGCCAACACGGGGCGGAGGGGGCTGTGATGCTGTGACGGGTCAATTAGTGATCTCACAGGTGAATGCCGGGAAGACGCTCGACGTTCGCGCTAAAGCTGCCTGCACCCTGTGAAACACCTGTAATTAGCCAATAGCGCTCTCTTATTTTCGATGTTATCGCATGAGAACACTTTAGCCAGTTACCGCACGATTGTGTCACAACGCGTATAGACAGCTTTGACAGAGTTTAAATCGTGTGAAACAGATGCACCAAGTTGCTAGATAAAAAATTTCATGTGCGTCATATGCATATAATGATTCAAATTCTCGCACAATTACAGAATAACGGTGGTCTAAAAGAATACGGCCCCAGGTTGCCGCAATAAGATTTTTCTCGTCGTTTCAAACAGGATGCGTTCAATATTTAAAATTACGATACTCTTGTAATGTTCAAGTATTGGAAGGTACTATGATGTTATTCATAATTTTGGTATTTTTTTTTATCTAGTGTGTTGTTTTGACATTAATATTTTTTTTAAATTCATTTATATTACTTCTAATTGCTAACATTATTTTGCTGTTAATGTGTAAATATTGTGTTTTTTTTCTTCAATGTATTACTGCTATTTAAAAAAAATAGTAGCTCTGCTCTGTTCATTCATTCGATCGATCCCCGCCGAGTTCTCTCGACGCTCCGGCTTGTCGTGTTGATTGTCAAACACTCGGCCCAGTTTACAACCGACAGTCGCATATGGACGACACGACTGAACCTCGCAGCATCATTCACGAAGCATCCGGTTAATTGAAAAGAAAGAAGAAAAAAAACCAGGTAGTTGAAATTCATTCGCAAATGTAGAGGCAATCAACATGCACCAATTCAAGTATGCTGCAAGGGTTAGAATTTTCACCCATACTTTTTTTTCTTTCAAATACGTTGTTTGCCATGAAAGCGATCCTATTAATAACCATGTTTTAAAAACATAAATGGTGATGTTTATTTGCATATGTATATATATTTAAAATGCAGCAGTTCAGGTTTGATGCTGCATAGGTTATATTTTTCACTCACTCACAATAAATTATATAAAATTAAGTAAATAAAGGAAAAAATAACCTCATGTATTTAATTACCTCTATTAAGGACCAGACTATTTACACACTTTACTATCGACTATCAAATATAAAGAATATTAACCGTAAAGCAACATGCTTGTATAATTAAGTTTATCAATTGAAATTAATTCGCACCTTCGCAATTCATTTCAGTTGTACCTTAATAGGCAGAGCTTTCCCCCTCACTATTAATGATTTACATATCTGTAACACAAAGCTTCATTTGGTTTTTTTGAAAGTTTAGATGTTTGAAATTATTATAAAATGATATTATAAATAATAATAATCACTCGGTTTTTTGTTTATAAGCTCATAGACGGCCCCGTACCTCGCTCGTCAAGTGCCTCCATGCTCAATGATTGATTATAGAAAAAAAACTTGAATGTCAAACCCGTTGGACAATCTTCAGTCTGTAGGTACCAACTTAAGGTAGCACCTAACCGATATACCACATTATATTATACAATGTAAGAGGTTCCGTAGTTCTTGAGGGCAGACACGGGCCTGGCATCTAAATCTGATGAAGTAAATATCCAGCGACATCAATATAACAACAATATACGACTGGTGTGCGAAGTCATTTGTTGGATCGGGACTACGTGCCAGGCTTTCGTGACGTCAGAGGCCGCTTCGTATTTTACCTGACGAACTGAAATGGTCTCGAAATGATGAAAGTGAGCTATGACGTCAATAAGCCACGGTTTATCCAGATCTTGCTTAGTGAAACACTTTGCATAAAGCCTTTGGTTATATCTATAAAAGTGTTGGAATATTTACATGCGTAAAATAATTTTTCACTGTGCGATTGGTATATTCATATTTCACGGATAAATTTTAAATATATATTGTAGTAATACATCTAGTAGTAATACATCATATTCTAAATTATGCTATAATAGCAGAAATCACAGCCTGTGTTATTTAGCATTACACTAGTGTAAAATTCGTGAAGTGTGCTCTTACGTTTTTAATATTTTTAATTTTATTTGTGGCCGGTTTCGCCTGCCCACCTTTCACGTTGGCATTATCAAACGAAGCGATTATTAATAAAATTAAACACGTGGAAAAATCACAAAAGTATTTTATGTTTGTTCGTAGGTTTTAGGAACCGTTGTTATGGATTGTGAGCTGCTTCACGGCAAAACCCAAGTTATGTATCATCGTGTGAAGAAAAAATAACTCACAAAAGCCTGCGTTGAACTTGATTTCATTAATGCGACTAATAAATTGACAAAATATCACTCGAGTCCAGTTAAACAATAAGCAAACACAAATATTAAAAATAATAAACAAAATCTTTTTCAAACAAGCCTGTGCCTGCACGCCCCGCGCTAAAAGCTTTTCCCGGGGTGGCGCGGCCGAGGGCGGTCCGGTTTGTTTTTTGTCCACCCGCGCCGGGATTGTCACCGCGCTGGAGTGGAGTGGGACCACCCGCGCCGAGTGCCCGGCCACTTCAGCCCGAGGGTCCCCGCCAGGCCCCCGACTGCAGCACGGCCCGTCGATTCATCCATCTCTGCAAATACTACCGTCAATCCCTGCGTCTTCTCCTGACGCCTCCCCTCGGCTTGGTGACCTGCTCATCGAGCGCATCCCCATCCTGGGCCAGTCTCGCCAATTCCTACGATCTTTCCTTGGAGGATGCTGTATTTAGTGTTTCGAAAAATGTGGCCAAAATAGGAGACCTTCTCCGCTTATTTACCAACGTCGAGAGTTCCCTTTCTTTGCGCATTCGTTTGTGATGCGATGATTGATTTTCTTGTACAGCCACATTTCTGCCGCCTGCCCGTAATCTTCCTCCTTCCAATGCCCCCTTTTCCTTCGATTTTTTTTTTTTGACAATCAGCTGGAAGGTGCTATATTCATTGTTGGTCAAAAAAGGAGACCTTTCGTTTTCTTAATCCCTTAACATTTAGATATTTTCAGGTACCTTCTTCGATCGACAGGACACCGAGGATCGTGGATACTAATATTTGCAACACAAAAGCAATGCAAAAGTTTTGAGTATTTTTTTGTGGTTAGTTTTCGATTCGGTTGTCGGTTGGGGCGCAGCGAGTGCAGCCGGCATAAGTGACGATACAAACCCGGCGCGAAATCTGAACCGGACTGTGGGCGCAGGTGTGTGTGTGTGTGTGTGCACAAGAGTACGTGTTCTCGTAGCACAAAAAAAAAACGACAAACACGCGGCCGGCCGTCCGGCTCTCTTGTAGCGGCCCGCCGTCGTAAATGTATTATCACCCCAGTCCTTGTCACCGGCTCCCAAACTTTTCAACATTCGCCGCCCACCGAATGCCAATACAGTGGTTTTGGGTTTTTATATATAGCAAAAGTGCATACCCAACCTCTAACTGAATGGTGGACTGAACTCCGCTGTTGCTATTTAACACTGATGCTTACCAATCAAATTAGTAGATAACCGACTCTAAACACGCTCGTTGAGTATATTTTACTTTTTTAAGATTCGTCAATTTGTGGAATATTGTTAGCAACTGGAGGGTACTGAATTATTTAGTTAAGTTAAAAAATACAGTGTATAGTTTGAGAGGCACTGGCGCGCATATCGTTTCCTAAAATGTGAAAATCCACAACACTCACGTGCTCGAGAGTTATCTTCACATCCGAATCGCCCGCAGCGCCCGGTCCCGCTGGGCGTCGCCGCTTGGACTGCGCCCCCCGACTTGTGACCTACCTGTACAATTTTACCGAAAAAGACGCCTCCGTCCCGCTCTCTCGCACGGCCGCCAGCTTTATTTGACTTTTTCTCTCAAGAGAAAATTCACAATTGCGTGTCCGTGTTATTTCTGTAACTTGCCAGCAGGAATGGACTAGAAAAAAAAAAAAAATATATATATGTATATATTTTTTTTGATGCATTTGCGATCGCTTTCAAAAAATATAAATCTCAAAGACACCGCAGTAATTACACAATAATGATTTTTTTTATAGGATCGTTCATATCTTTGCATTGGTTATTTCATTTATTCCCGATGCTTTGAAATTGTGGTGCCAAACGCTACCCTTGAAATTCCACCATCAGGTCACACAATTTGAAAAAAAACAGCATCATTTTATGCATAATGCTGCACCCGATCTCCAGAAGGGAGAGCCATCATTCACCAATGGACTTACTAACATGAAACGGTTAATATACTAAATTCAACGAGTCTCACCGTGGGATGTATAGATGAAATATTTTTTATAGTTTTTTGTGTATGAAAAGGTGTTCGTGGCGTTACTAAACTATTGCTTTCCATGATGTCGTCTGGCAAGCGGATCTGGCTAACGCAGATAACGTCAACTCTTCTGTTTTTCGTCTTGCACATGAGCCCACAGCCGGCGGGGGTGAGCCGACTCGAAGTGTGTGACTTAACCTCTTACGCCACAGGTAGGCGCTTTTGAATAATTAACGAAGTATTAAGGGGCACGTAGGACAAATTAAATTACCCGCTGTTGGCTCAGGGTGTTATTAAAGAAACAATTAAAATTAAGTTGTTTGCGTGGGAGCCGTGCGCCGCGCCCCCCGGAATCTCGCCCCGCGCGATTACGCTCTAATGGCGGGGCCAAAAATTTATACTTTATTATCTAGTACTTGGGGTAATTTACGTTCAGTGCCCACACAATAATTATGTGTGCTGTACACCGTGGCTCGCAACACGCGGCACCACCCACAAAGGGAGAAAATTCTTCACTTACCGTTTACGTTTTTTTTTTGTGCTGATGAATCCACGGTGTATGTTTTCAGCGAATCGAGTTATCTTTACTATCTAGTATTTGTTGACCTCTTAATAATAATGTGTGCGTTAATAAAATTTCTGAAACTAACCGCAAATATAGTGAATAACGACAGAATCAATGTAAACGTTTGTGTTAGATTAGCTGTATTATTTGGTTGATTTTTGACGTTGGTACTTGTCACATGCAAATTCGTTAACACAATGCAATTGCAATATTTAATTATAATTCAAATATTTCATTGCATAGCATTATCATTCGATGTTTTGCGTGCCTTTTTTTTAGTTAAATTTGGTTGTAAAAACACTTCGTTTTTCGGTCGCCTGTCGGTCGTGCTGTCCGCGCGTACAGGCCTATAGCGAGCGCGTGTATCCGAAAGCACCTCCCGATGCAGGGAATTTTTTGTGCCGTCATATTTACAATCCCTCGGCCTTTTTCACGCACCGATGTTGAATTTGTGCGGTTTTTGCTCGTCCGCTTCTCCGGCGCTATCAGCCGCAGGATGTGGGCCCTCCGCGGTGCTGGGACGCCGCCGCCGTCTCAAGACCGGACCGCACTCGACTTTCAGAGACAAATCAACCACAATACCTGAAATACTCGGTCAACAAGCAAACGCAGCCAAATATGTAATTTCTGTAAATCTGTAAAGCAAGCTCAATAATAGGAGCAAAATAATATATATATATATTTTAAATATTGTAGTTAAATTTTATGCGCTAAATAATGGTTATATTCTAAGAAAGTAAATACCTTTTATTTGTATTTGGAAGATATCGCTCGCATATACGAATCGTAGTAAAATATTTCTCATTTTTTTTTTTTTTAAATCTTCCCAATATAATTAATATATATCTTCAACAGAGATGAAAATACCGAAAAAATAATATATTGACTAGCTCGGATTTGAACATTGGACCCCTGGTAACTGAGCAAGCTTTCTAACCACTGAAACACTTGGTGGTTAGATATTATAAAATATATATTTATGTTACTGAGATAACGATTTCAGATAAATGCTTATTGTATTTGTAAATTTGACACGAGATAGTCAGTTTTTCAGGTATATGGTTTAATAAAGATATCACTATGCATTTTGTACTAAAAATGACCCATTCATTAGGATTTACAATGAAATACGAAGGCGCCATAAGAACCACCATAAACAAATATAAAAAAACCATGAATCCCCATTGACGCCAGTCCTAATCCCTCGTGACTCCTACTCCGCCATTCACAGGTCTCACTTTCTAGGGGACCCACCTGAGGGCTCCTTGAATGGACCAAGCTGCATTGTTGTTGTTTTAATCCTTTGCCGAATGTTTATGGGGAAATTATGGCATCCTAGATCTTAGGCCTTTGTTTCGCCATCACCGACGGATCTGAACTGGTGTTCAAAAAAGTTTGCTTGAATCGTACAGTACACCATAAAATATTCCTCGTGTGCTCTTTTAAAACAATGGAAACAGCGATTAAGGAAAATTGACTTCATAGAAATATCATAATGTTGAATCGAGACTGACTTTATAATATATGCATGGTTTTTGTGTGATAAGTCACAAACCACTGAAAACTCGTTATCATAAAGCCATGTTGTATTCACTCAAAACCCTGACATAATCAATGGCGTTGCGCTAGAAACGTCGGATCGATACAAACCGTGTGATGCAAACCGGGCCTTGACTTCTATGGCGGAGCCCCTTTATCTTCAGGAACCGTCGGCTCTGCAGGACCTGATGCGATTGTAAAGTCATTGTTAACCATGTTATGGCAAGGCAGGCGTTTACCTTAGAATTTTAGGTTTATGTAAAAAAAAATATATCTTCCGATAGTAAAACTGACGGATCGATTGCGGGTTAGAAACGTAACAATACAGTCTGGCGATTGTGCGGCTTATCAAAGAATTTTTATATTGCGTTAAAAACTATTGAAACTTAAAGTCATTATATTTAAATTGATATTTTTAACCTCACCTTTGAAAAATCAAGTTTAGATAGGTCACATCAACTATTGATTATATTTGATAAAATAATATATCGATTGTTCTTTGGGTTAAAAATTATTGTGTATATATTTAAATATATTTTTATTTACTCGTCGCAACGCGTATAGGCAACTTAATATGAATTGCCTTCAAGTTTTGTGAAAGAACGGCGCTAACTCAGCACAAATCCCTAATGAACCAAAGACCGCGACCCGGTAACGCCCTACGCGCCTCGTACATGCGATTCTACCCCCTCGAGCTTCATGAATCGAGTTGTGATTATCTTTCAATACTCATAAAAATGAACTGAATATGTTAAATAATTCTAAAAATACACATGTTGATCTAACAATAAAAAAAAAACGGTTTCAACGAAACAGAATCCGTATATGCCTCGTGATGTGTGCTTATCTTCAGCAGGTGCCTCTTTACAGACAAGCTTGGTCTCACAAAACATATTTCTCCCAACTTCACGTTGGGAGAAATACGGAGTAACGTTTCACTTTGTTATTCAATGTACGATGTATATTTATACACATGTTTTACACTCTGGCCGTTATCGGTCCGCGCACGCACCGGCTGTAAAAGCAGACCGCCTCTCCCCGCTCGCGCTGAAAGAAATTTATTGTGTCCAGGTTTTCGACACAACCGAGCACCGAATAGCAATAAGCAAGCAGCGTCCCTTTATATTGGGTGTTTTTTTTTTAACTACGCAAAAATCACTGCATGCCAACACAAAGAAATCTTAATATGTACAATCTCCTAGCAAGCACCGTTAAGCACTGGAATGCGTGCATACTTAATTTAATACTTTTATAAGAATGTGTAATGTTTAAGAATTATAATGTAATTATATTAAATATATATTTTTAATTATATCAGGTTACTACCCGAGAGATTGACTAAGCTAATGCAGTTAAAATAGTCTGAAACGTGTAAGATATGATTGCCGAGTGACCACCCCCGCCCTGCTCGCCTCCAACCCCTCCCGACCACTTGTTCTAATAAAAGCCGTAATCCATTATTGGCCGGGGAGGGCGCAGCCGCCCTGCCAGTGCAGTGCGTCTTTATTTTTATTCTAGACACTACTAAAACTAAAATTTATTATGAAAAAATCCTTTATTGTTAAATCAATGTCAATAACAAGAAAACACAATAGTCAGAATCTGATAAGTCGTCTTTTCTGTTGTTGCATCGCATCTGCGAAATTGTCGTCCATCCTATTCCTCTTGGCGGGTTTGATATGCTCCGCGGCCACCCTCTTGGGCAAGACAAACGTCTTCCCAGCGAATGCAGTCGGCTGCCGAGCAGCCCTCTCGGGTTTGTCCTTGAGGTGACGGTTGATGCTGTCCACCTTGGCGCGGCGGACGTGCACTCTCAGCTTTATCTTCAACTTCCTGTCGCCTTTGATGACGTCACGCCAGATCGGGCTGACCTCGGAGGCGGAGTAGAGGGAGCGGTCATCCAGTTTCCTGTAACAAGAGAGAAAATACGTTAGCAAAAAAAACTTACAACAAAAATGACACTTATGATAATATAAAATTATAAGTATTAGTTTGTGTGCTTACCTGAAGATGATGGAGGCCACTTCCAGCGGTAGTCTCGTGATGAGGTCCACGCGATCCGGGGTCACTCGGGAGCTTCCCATCACACAAAGCAAGGCAAAGAACGAATTCATAACGAAGCTTGTCGATTGGATGTTGCAGTTGTAAACGTGAGCAGTTTGGTTTATCAAAGTGAGTTTTTTCACATGGCAAATACATTCGAGCGCACCTCTACGAGCTCACCGTTAATTTTGCATACCCATTAAAATAAGCGCACCTCTGCGAGATGACTTAGAGAGTATAAATTGATATTTAGATTTTCTTCTTTTAAGTGCTTTTAAGTATATTTATATAATATAACAGTGTACGAATTTGGATGTCTATTACCTAAAGTTCTACGACGAACATGCATAATACGCTTCACTGAGATTAATTCTCTTGGCGAGTACGGAAGGCCATCTTTTTAATTTATGCATTGTCATCACAGTGATGCTAAAATATAACAGCTGTGTGCGGCGGGAGGCTCCAGCGGGCGGCGCGCCCCTGCCTTCTCCGTGCCCCTCCCCGGCCTTCTCCCCCGCCCCTGCCCCCGCCCCTGCCTCCTCCCTGCCCCTGCCTTCTCCCTCGCCCCTGCCCCCGCCCCGCCGGGTGTCCGGTTACCCCGCCGCCCGCCGGGCAAATATTGACTCTTGTAAGTGGATGGATTCATCAACCATCCCACCGGCCGGCTGGACGATGCACCACGCCGATGCCCCGCGGAGCCCCACCAGCGCTTTCAGCCGCGCGGTTCCGGCCATGGACTTCCCGCTGATGATGCTGCGGCCTGGTAGCGAGAGACTCTCGCGACGCTGAACGCCGAGTCGCTGAACCCGCTCCGAGAAATTTTATATATATTTTTTCGTGATTTCATTGCTTATCTTTTCACATTGAGTCATAAAACACTGAGCGTTTTTTTTTTTAAATTTATTTTTTCTGTCGATTCTCTCAATACGTAAATATCACAACCTTGTTGATTTTCAAATTAAAATATAAAAATGATTAAAGAAACTCTCAGAAAAATATCATCGTGATTTGTTTCTGAGAGTTTCTTTAATCACTTTTCAATATTTGAAAAAATGTACTTAATCATTATCAATCAAATAAAACCTGTATAGGCAAAGTCGTACTTCCTGTGAGACGGTCTTCACAAAAAATCAATAGTATAAAATATAAAATTTACAATTTATGTATGAAAAATGTTGATACGTGTCGATTTATGGATAAAAATACAACACAGTGGAATTTATTAAAGCTTGCAAATATTTCGTTAAACAGTTAACATGCTACTCAAAAGTATTCGTAGTAATCAGCAATATATGAACCGATTCCGTGTATAGCACACTTCGCTTAAGCGCTAAGACATGGTTATTTTTGAATAATTGATTATTGTCGATCTTGAAAACTGTTTTCATTTTATTTGTGTGATTCGTTTGGATGTTTTTTCACGTTACTTATATTTAAAAAAAAAAAAAAACATGTTTTGATTAACATAGATGCTACAACACAAAATTTCAATTTTTTTATTTATTTAGTGTTTTTGTATAATATATAATAGAAAATATTTATTATCTAAATTAATAACGCTGAATGCGCCTTCGTCTCCCGCCACATATCTAACAAGATTTCACTTTGGCAAATTAACGGAGAGCCCCCCGGCTCTTCCGGGGCGTGTCCCACCCCCGCCGCGGGGGTGGTGCTCCCCCCGCTGTGCTCCAACGTAATTAACTGAAAATTTAGTGGGCCCATTCCGCGCATAGGTATCACTTTATCTATCAGCCTACACAACCGGAATATCTCACGCTTCGTGTAAACGTATGCATATCATGACTCGCGCTGGAGCACAACTGGGTAAAATCGCTGTCGTCTAAAGTGTGATTACAGAAATATACATATATTTATTTCAGCATCATGAATATTTGATGTCCCGTTGTTTTTTTTTAAACGTTTATCATATTATCCTGAGGGGTGTAGGTTTTGAATCGAGCTTTGGTTGTACCTCGGGTGATATCACCCGCCGGGAGGGTACTTCCGTCCCGGCGATGGTTCCGCTGGCGCCACGCCGACCTGGTTTCCTGTCGTTACCCCCGCCCCTCCCCCCGGCGAGGCCGCGATAAAATGATCGTAAACTCGCCGGTGCATTTAACGTCCAGCCTTATCAGATTCCCCCGACCGGACTGCTTGTGTGCGGTCTCGCCGCAGTTTCCCCACACAGCCGCACCGTCAGGAGGGAAAAACTGCGAATCGATACGATGTCATTTTATTGGTGTAGTGGTCACACCGCCGGTTCGTGACCACCGGGTTTCTAATTTGAACTCAGGAATAACAAAGGTTTTTTTTATACTGTAAATAAGTTTGATTCAGCGAATGGAACCTTTTTGGAAATTTTAAAGAAAAGTTCTTATTTTGATAACACATATAAATGAGCGCATTATTGCGAGATGCATTCACTTAACATTTAACTACGGAACTGTGTTTTTTTAAAAATATTTTTTTATTTAATATTTAAACAAATTATTGTATTATATATAAACATAGTTTTTTTTCGCCTCTGTGATTACCTCAAAGCCTCTCGCCCCATCAATTTCAAATCCCCAAGCCTCGAGTCCGGCGCGGCACACATATCGCGTTACTCCCCCAGGCCCGGCGTCTGAGCAAGCATATGCTTTATTTGTTCCAGAGCCCGGCGCAGTACACCCCGGACAAGAGCAGGTCCAACGATCGCCTCGGGAAGCTGGAGGAGGCCGTGCAGAATATCAGACTCAATATAAGGTGAGCGAGCAATCAATCCCGGCCGCCTGCAGGCGCTGCAATATACAGAGTGATTCTAGCTCTTTTTTGTAAATTATCGGAGTCGTTGATAAAACATTTGTTTTTATGCGAAATCTTGTGCGATTGTCAGATATTTGTTGCTATGTTGTTCATGGTTTTCTAAGGGGAATATAGTGTAGTAATAATGAAATACCCAATAGCATTATCATATAATCTTTTCCTTGCAAAGCTCTGGGCTTTAGATCTGATAGTCCTTCTGCAGCAAGCTACATAAACAATAGCAGAGCCCCCCACCTCGACAAGGTACTTCCAGAGCACTTTCCTTTACAATCATTCCAAGTCCACTACCGATCCTTTACGCACGCTCAGGGTACAGAATGGGGAAAATGACTGAAATGGACTTGAAGCTTTTACATAGCGCCAAGTTATGAAAGCGCTTAGTAAAAGCTTTTTTTTTTTTTTTTAATAATAACAAATAAAAGTGTCGATTGAAGATGTGTCTTCATAGCTTTTCGCATAGAAGCAAAATGGAAGAAAACATTTCTAACCAAAAACATCAAACCAAAGCACACAACGTGCCAAGAAATTCATCGCAGAGTGTCAAAAATAAAACAACAAGGAAGACGGAGCGCCCGCCGAGTGCTCCCTGGCCCGGGGACGTTTCGCGTCTCCTCCCTCCTCCCTCCTCCCCCCGCGATCTCCTCACCGGTCAAGCGCCTCCCCCTCCCTCCCCCTCCCTCTTCCTCCCCCCCATGACGTCACGTCCGACGTTTCAATTTGCATCCGCCGGACGGGGGTGTTTGCGGACCCGCGCGCAAGATTGATGGCCGGCCATCGGTCACCCCGCCGGGGTGGTTCTATTCGCGCTCCGGCCTCGCGCGCGCGCTGGTGTGTTGTTTATAATTTTTCATCTTGTGACAAGTCAATCTCGCCGAGGCTTGTTTTTGTTTGAAAATCTGGGACAATGGACGCGCGTCGAGATTTAAATTGACTTTACCTTTTTTTTTATTTCTTATTTTTTTTTTTTTCAAAATTCATACCGTCATTGTACTAACTAAAAAAATCAGATATATTTTATCTAATAAAAATAATTATTAATACAAAATAATGTTTTGACTCATTGCCACTTTAGTTATGCAGCTCGCATAACTATAGCGCAATAATAATGCAATCGATGCACGTATCCCAAATAAACGTACGATGATTTTCCAATAATATTGTTACAGTCAACCCCCCTATAACGCGATTAATTCGTACAGCGCTATAAGAAGCTCAGGCGAAAATAAATACATATTAATCAAGTGTATTTATTTTTTTATTGAATTTAAGAGTTCACATGTGGACATTTTAAAAAAAAAAATTTTTTTATTAAACTGATTTTCACATTTAATTCTGTAGATTCTTTTCACGAAGACCGTGTTATAAGAATCGCGTTATAGGACTTTGACTGCAATTTTAGCTCCGCGTCAACTGTACGCTGGCTAGTGCTAAATGTATCATTTGTGAAACTTGTCGGTATATTCACGTTTTTATTGTTTATTATAATAAATCGGGGGATTTTTTCGCAGTCGAGACGACCTGTCGTCTCCCTCCTCCTTGCAGAACTTCAGCCAGCTGGGACACCTGGAGGAGCTGCACCAGAGCCAGGGGAACCAGGCCATCGCGGCGGAGCAGGAGAGGATGCGCCTCCGCATGGAGCTCAGCGACGAGAGGGCGGCCAGGGCGGCGGCCAACGCGCACGCCCACAAGTAAGCCGGAAAATCTCACTTCAGCCGGCTACACACGCTGCGACACAACTGACCACCGAATCGTAACTAGCCAATAGCGTCCTCGAAACCACAAAAGACACCCAAAACGCTATTGACGCTAGAATGGATTAGTACGCACTGAAGTGACAACATGCATTTTGTAGCATGCCTTTTTGAATGATATAAAGTAGTGGCTCTCAAACTTTTTTGACCCACGGACCCCTTTTCATAATCAAAACTTGTCTACGGCCCCTGGGTGAAAAACTAGTTGGTGCAAGTATCGACTCTATTGCGTTCCTCTATGAACCTACCTGACTCACCGCGATGCCTGTTATTACTTGTGTTTTATGCACCTGTCTATATTTATATTTTACTTAGGACGTAAAAATCGCTAATAATGTATTCATTGTTTTTTTTATTTAAATTCCATATTAGTAAAAATGTGTCACAATTTTTTTTATTTTATATTAATCCTTGCGCGGACTCCCTGACGTTGTTCAGGGACCCCCAAATCGATTTTAATTTTCTAAGGACCTCCTAAATGATCCCAGGGACCACTTTGAGAAGCACTGATATAAAGTATAGTTTTTTTTTATTTTACTTAAGTTAGTGTTTTATTATAGGCTGGAGCTTCTAGTGACGCACCTGCGCTCCAAGAGGGGAGGGTCCGCAGCTCCCAGCCCGGGGCCCCAAGCCTCGGACCCGCTGCACCTCGTGCTGGGGCCCGTCACCGACCTCTGAGCTGCCTTCTTCCTGCTGGCACCACCGCTCACCGAAGCGAGCAGCTCCGACAGAGGATAAAGGCCTCCACACCCGTTTGTTGCTAAGCCAATAGATCCGCTCATCGGAGAACCGTGATGGAGATCAAAGGAGCCGCTCGTCTCGCTGCCGACTATGGGTGACCCTGAATAAAATAATCAAGCAATTCGAACAAGATATTTAGGTTGTTAAGTACTGATTTTTTTTTAATCCCTACCCATTACTTGACTGCTTTATTTTTCCATTAAAAAATATATAAGCCTTTTTTAAAACAATTCATGTTCATTGCGTTTAATCATAAAAATAAACCAAAAATAATACGTAAATGTTGCTTTGATTCAACGCTTTTTTGTTTGTCTATATAATTTTAATCTTTAGTCAATGTTAATATTTTTCATGCTTAAAAATATATTTTCCATAGTTTCTTTTTTAAGATCAAAGACTTACGCATCTAACCAAAGATCCCAAGAAAGCTTCTTAGGATAAAAATAATCTAATTAAATCTATAAAAGAAGCATCTGCAATATACGGTTTTTTGATGACATCTCTCCGTGGAAAGTATGAAATTAAATGTGATTTGCAATATTCATAATTTAAATCAGAATTCATCAATACCAAAGTAAAATAGACGATGCAGGAGCATAAAAGCTCTGTGGAATTATAAGAAGTGTTTCGTACGTCTTCAGTGGCGTACGGTCTAAAGAAGAAAAAATAATTGTTTTTTTTTTTTTTTTCAGAAAATATGCATTAAACGATGTTCTTGCACGCTACTGTGTTTCTATATACGCGGAGTCCATCGATCTATTTTATAGATACACAAATATTTTTTTCTGAAATAGTACAGATATTTTTTTTATTTAATAATACTTATACTATTTAACGGGTACACAATATAATATATTCACATAAGCAAAGATCTGTATTTTTGAGTCTCAATACATTCAATAGATATTCAAATATAAACTATTTACAATACACACTTATTTTTACATATTCATATTAAATGTAGATGAAACTAATGTTGTATTGTTTATAATGATTCTCGAATGTTCTCCTTTTGGGAAACGGGTCATTTTTTGTCACTCAGAATCGCGTATTTTTTTTTTACCAAAACCCGGTTAGATTAAGAAAGGAGACGCAAATCTCAGTTCGATCCGATTGAATTAAATCCGAAAATGAACGAATCAAATTTAACATACTGAATATAACATTTACATATATCTTACATCAATGCGACAAAAAACTACAGGGAATAATTAAAATTGTAAAATTAACGTCTTTGAATGATTTGTCAACAATGACAATTCTTAGCAAGTCGTCAGGTGCGTCAAAATATTTGTGATTTTGATTTATCAAATTGATAAAAGTTTAAATATAAAATATACAACTGAATAACTTATTAACATGTGGTAATTTTTTTTTTTTCAATGCGATCGCGTAACTTGTTTGGCAATAATTTAATTCGCTGTATCGTTTATAAACACTTTCTTTCTTTGTTTTATAATTTTAACGTTATGGTAGTTATTTTAAAATACGTAAAAACATACGTGCTCTATATATGCAAGAATTATAAGAGCGGCCTACACACGTTGCAGCACAACTGACAACCGATCTGTAAACTAGACAATAGCGTCCTGTATTGCGATTTTTTTTTTCGTTCTACTGTAACAGTAACTCAAAAAAAAATTCGGTGGTCGGTTGTGTTGCATTGTGTGTAGGCCGCTGGGTAATGCAGCTATTTAGTAGCACAGACTTATTTATATTTAAATATATTTTTTATAGTCAACTAATACTGATCAAATACTACTACGATTCTCAGCTAATATTGTAAATACTGATAATTTAATTTTTAAAATAAACGATAGGCTTATATGTTAAGACATTCCTTCGACATTGTTAATAACAATATAATTTATCAAGGCCTGAGAGCTTAATAATAATTATATGAGGCCATTCTAACATATTTTAACACCGTAATAAATCATTCTTTCATTCCGCCTATCTTATATTGTATACTTTAAAATTTCTAAAATTATATCTTTTCATTACATTCTTTTGCTGTCGTAAATCTTCATTCTTATAAGATATTTTTTTTCTGCTCTGTAAGTTGTATTTTTGCTATGCTATGTATTTTTTTTTAAGTATTGCCTTTATTGAAGAAGGCACGGCCGCTTTCCCAAACCAGCTGGACCAAAACCTTATTTTCACACTGAGTTTCTGCGACTTGTGCCACTAGTTTCAATTTTTGCTGGATATACAACTGTTTCAAAACTCATGACCACAAAACATTTTTTTAAAATTAGTTGTCAATTTTATTTTATTTTACCTTATCTGATTAGTATTGCTAATATGTCTTGATTGTATTTCTTTATACTAATCTGATAAAAAGCTCTCACTCATGGATTCATAAAACGGTACCAATGATGTTTTTTTCTATTATATAATATAACTTTTCTCTTGTCGAATGATGCAATAGTATATATAATATTCTTTTCAGTGAAAATAACATAAATTTTAATCTCACTTTGATCTTGAAGCATATTTAAACTTCCGATTTTGTAATTTTGCTGATTTTTTTAAAATCATATTAAAACCAAATTTAATTATTTAAATAAATAAATCATTTTTTTGGTCTATCTTCTTACTTAGCCAAGTATTTTTTGTGTGTCGCGTGATGCAACGTTTTCTCCCCACCTATTTTCATTTTACTATTTGCACCTTATTTTGAATTTTTTTATTTTATTTAATTAAAATTTAATAATGTACGAGGCCCTCCAACGAGAACTGCACCACATTTTTTTAAAATAAACTTGAGTATTTCGGGAAAATAATTAGTTATAATATATGTCAATGACAATATCAGTCTAATGATTTTTGTAATATTATTTTATTAATTTGTTTGATTGTCAAAATTTGTCCGGTATTGAATAATTATTATAGTGTAATAGAATATGTTTTTTTAAATATTTTATTTTTGAAAATCGGCTTATACGCTCAAATTACTATACTTAAAATGATCATCTACAAAAAATATAGGATCGGATCTCGTTGGAAAGCACTTAAGAGGCTTGTTAACGTTTTTTCTAGTTTTCGATTACTTAGTTTCGTTTGTTCCTAAATTTACTAAAACAATGTCTTGTCAATTGATTTGTTTGTACTTAATTTAAGAGTTGTGATTTTAAAAATAATTATACAATCTATACTTACAAAACGTCGCCTATTTTCACTATCTTTTCGTGTACTTACATATTTTTTCTTTATAAATTTTACATAGAAGTGTATTGCACATTTATAATGGTGTTTCAGTAAGGTAACGGCTATTTAAAAAAATATATATATTATCTGGAACTGACACTATCTACAGGGTGATTTAACTTGTTAAAAAATTTGGAACACTATGTATACTAAAAATGTGAACTTTACTAATGATTTGTTTTCAGGGTTCTTTATTTTCTAAATGTTGTCTTAATTATATTTTCTTGTAATATTTATTGTCAACATCTTTAAACGTCATGTTACCAACCATGAAACACCTGTATACTTGCAAGTATAATATTTTTAATTTAACGTGTTAAATATTTTTATAAAAAAATAGCTTATTTCCAACCTGTTTTAAAAAAATATATACCACTTATAAAACATCTGTATTCTTCTTTTATATAGAAAATAGTTTTAAACTCATATTTTATAAATCATTGTTAAATACGCAATGGTAATTTCTTATGAAACACTCTGTTTACTTATATAGCATCTTTATATATTTTTTCAATTACAACTTTAACCATCTTTTAAAAAATTCAAAAAAAAATCGGTCATTGTTTCCGACCCATCGAATCGCCATGGTACCCCATACAAATTGTACTTCCTTCGGTAAGCCATTGTTTAACGTAAGGTTTATTAGTAAACAGATTATAATAATAATAACATAACAGTAGTGCCTCAGTAAAAAAAATGTTTTAATTAGTGTTAAGATAGTACAACAGTTATAACAAATATACATTAAAAATATAATAACCCAAATATTGTATTGGAATATATATATATACCCGTATAACATTAAATACATAAAAATAAAATGCTAATTGTTTTATTTGTTTATTTTCACAAGACCTGCAGCGTAGACGATAATATTTTTTTATCCCTTTCTACAAAAAAAATAATCATCGTAACCTTCTAGCCATTTGGCTATTTATGTTCATATAAGTCGGTTCTGTGCAATCTTTTCGGGACACTCGAGACAAAGCGAATAGAATTTTTATTTTTACTGCATACATTTTAATGTGTTTATTCATTTAATACATATCGACGAAGGCGTGTTTATTTGATCTCATTTAAATATTATAATCGTTAATTTGGGATGGCGTTTTGTTATTTATTAAATTGGTGTTGCCACAACATATTTTCCTCGCCGCGCCGCATGCGTTATTTATGGCCGTTTGAATGCGTTTCATATTCAAAAACATATGTCGTGACATGTCAACAAGCCGGAGGACCATTAATTATTTCGATAAAAATACTTTATGAAGACTAAACAAATGTTGGGATGATTATTGTACTCCATCCCTAGACCTGAAACACAATACGTGTTGCTGCTGCTTTGTAATAAAAGGATGTCTGCATTATATAAACTTAGTTTACCCTATTATTTTATTTAGTATATTCATCCTTGTTATCCTTGTCTTTACTTATATATTTAACTCATGCCATAAAGGGTTTTTTATACACATATATAGATAATTTTATAATAGAGAAATCTACGCTAAGCCCCACAACCTTCGCCAGGATCAGCGGATAACACATACCGTATTATAAGAAAATTAATAAATTACTTTAAATAGCGATATTTTTGGCGTAGCGTCCAGTTGCTAAAAAGCCGATCAATGGATGGTTTGATAAATAATCAGTTAAATATAACAAACAGTTATGTAATATTTGATGATAAGAAGGTGAATTTTCAATATCACCTATATGGTAACAGTAAATATAAATTATAAATATTAGCTGTGAAAATTATTGTTAAGCAGTTCAATTAAAACGAGTATTAAAAGAAAGCTTTTTTATAAAATATAAAATAATTTTTCAACTCCTGGTGGTATTAAAGCTCTTTTTTTATCATTAAAAATGCTCTTTTCAAAATGACAAAAAAATATATATTTTGATACTTGTTTTTTATCCGACCACCAAATTTTTTTAATGTACATGTACTCGCAGAGATAAGAATCTATCATATGACGTTGTGGCGTTTATTTCGTTTATTGCAGATTTCCATGACCGCTCGATTCGTTGGGTTAGGTTAAAAAAAAAAGGTTAGGTACAAGTTTTTTGGTGGTCGGATAAAAAACAAGTACCTATATTTTATGTTTATTACATCAGGATTACAATAACGGTCAGAATTTAAAAAAAAAAAAAAAAAAACCCACATTGCATATGCTCGCCCCCGGTATGGTTTCAATTTGTATTCCCGCCTGCATGCAGTTACCCCATTGTTTACATTTGTCCTATATTGCAAGTTAAAAACACAAAGGGCGGCGCATGGCGGGGGGAAAAGCAGATCTCCGAAATGTGTGCTTTAATTGCTCCATTGCTGTATTAATTATACTCGAAACTTTATTTGCTAGATGCAAACAGAAATAAAAATTTGAACACAAGAGGTATATTTCTTGAGCTATAATTTTTTTACGCCATCGCCACAAGTATTATAATATGTCCACTTTGTGGCGTAAATCAAAGTATTGCATAGTTCATTTTTGTTGTTTTAATTTCTATACATTTTATCTCTATTAAATATGCATATTTTATAGTAACACGTTATCTTATTTCAGTCGTATGATATTGTCTTACATTTGCATACATGGCATTATTCATATTCAGAGAAACAACGAAATGCATCCTAAGGAATGTGCGATTCTTGCAATAAAGATTCGTTTTCAAAGATAATATCAACTTACTAATAAATGTATCATTTGAATATTTTATTATGTTATAAATTATATTGTGACAATACTATTATAATATTAAATAAACTCGCATTGGACATATACTGTACCAGAACACGTTCAGCGGCGATTAATATTTGGTTGAATCAAATCTTCTTCTATCGCCTCTCCTCGAGTCCTTTTATGTTCGAAGGAAAGGTTAAAGCGTTAAAGGTTCCTTACAAAACTCTAGCATTTTGATATGATATTCCTTCTACAGCAGATTGCAAAAACAACAGCAGGAGTCCACTCTCAAAATAATTGTATATTTAAGTAAGTAGAATCATTTTTATCTACTTGAATAAAAAAGCGTGAACAATCCACAAAAACCTATAAAAAAATTGGACCATAAAACAAATTTTATAATTTAAAATTATCTGTAAAGCATTCAAGCATATTAATGAATTTTTGCGATTGGCAAGACCGAAGCGGAATTACAATTTTAAGTTGGAAATTCGAAATTAGAACACATCTCCCGGCCGGAAGTCAACAGCCTACTTCCGGGACCTGGGGGGGGGGGGGGATGGGGGCTGGAGCGGATGCCTGAAAACGCTGTTTTCTCCTGCGTATATTGTACAAAATGTAGTTATTTTATGCATCGAAAGTACATATACAAACATATTTAATATATATAATACACACACACACATATATATATATATCTACACTTCTAAGGTCTTTTTTTTAGAATGATTTAATATATAAACAGCATTACATACTTTACAGAAATCAGACTGTGTTACTCTGTGATTTTTCATAATGTAATTAAACAATCGTAAATTAGAATTTTACGCTTAATAATTGATCGCTTTTCAATTATTATTTTTTTTTTCGTAATTTATGCAATAGATCAATAAATTTGTTTTAATATAATTAAATGTTTTTCCCTGTACATTAATCAACACATCAATGTAGACGTACCCTCGCAAAGCGTATAGATATTAAATCCGAACTTACATAAACAAAATGTATTTCTGAATGATATGCATACTTAAACGTTTGCGTATAAATACTTATGTAAACATGCGTATGTTTATGTACGCATGTGTGCTATGTATGCGCATGAATAAAGTGTTACATGCTTTGTTATTTGCGAATAAATGACAACAAATCAACGGAAGCCTGAAAATATAGAAACGATGAATTTTATTTATCTCATTTATTCTTTCTGTTGTACATGTACTGATATATAGGGTGTCCCAAAATTAACGCAAGATTTGAATTTGTCGCCATTTTTGCAGTAAAGTTTTAAAAGGCTGCCAAGCTTTCATTATTTTTGAAATATTGTTCAATAATGAAGACACGTTGTTTTAACGTGTAACGCTCTTTTTTTTACTAACCCTAAATTTTCTTAAGTGTTTCCAAAACTTAACTGCAAAAATGGCAACAAATTCAAATCTTGCGTTAATTTTGGGACACCTTTATAACCAATTGATATATAAGAATCGTAATTTTCTGAAAAATACTAATTCAATTAATAATCTACAATATCAATTGATGTTTCAGCAATAATGCGAAATATCGAAGCGCTTAAAATGTGGCCTTATGGGAGAATACTTAAAACACCATGATTTGACCGCGTCACAAATGAAAGAGTCTAGCTCAGAATGCGCAAAAAAACAGATCTCCTGATGAATGTTAAAAAGCGTAAAATACTATTTTATTATCCACATAAAAATCCACGGAAAAAGAGGCATTGGAAGGAGAAAGCTAACGTGGTTGCGGAATTTGCGTCAGTGGCTGGAAGTCGAATTTGTAAGACAGGCTCAGAATAAATACATGTTCAATGAGATTGTCACCAACTTCCTTTGAAGAGAGGCACCTCAAGAAGAAGAATGGATATTTTAAAGAATCTTGATAATACTCCTTATTTTTTTTAATATACAAAATGAATTAAAGCAATTGAAATACGATTTTATAAGAGAATCCTTTAAGTACCATGAATTGACCGCGTCACAAATGAGAGAGTCTTGCACATAATGTGTAAGGTCTCCTATTTTGGGCACATTTTCGAAACAATAAATACAGCATCCTTTAGCTGATTGTCCATGGAAAAATCGAAGGGAAGTGGGAATTTAATTTAATTAAAGGGGAAGTCGGAAGTACGGCCTAATTAGTGAGACTAGTCCAGGATAGAAATATATTCGATGAACTCGTCACCAACCTCCTATGAGGAGAGGCACTAGAAGAATACATACACAAGTTATTTATATTAAAACTTAATTAAGGCTTTTTAGCAGCAAATCAAATTGAAATTGCATTTTAAAAACCAGTCCCAAGCCGAGTGCAGTCTTGGATGCAACTTTTGACCCGCGATGCGTATCAAAGCAAGACACAAACAATGCACTTATCTCGCCGTTCCCAGTAACGGGCTATCGATGCACTCGGTGTTGAATTTCGATACCTCTGCAATCACCCGCCGGGCAACGGTCAGTGTATTTCCTTTAACGAAGACATTCAATTTGTAATAACCGACTGCTTTAATTACTGTGAACTTTGAACTGTGAGTCACGCATGCATGCTGCTTTAAATCGATCAAATATATTTGGTATTTCTTTATTTTCGCTAAAGCTGGCTACGCACGCAACGATACAGCTCGCGCCAGATTTGCAATCAGCCGAGAGCTTCGTTTTATTTTGGGTGTTATTTGGTATAAAAGATAATAACTATGTCAATAAAAAATAACGTATTTAGCAATAGCAACAATTTTTTCCCTACATAAACTCAATAACGAAAATAAATATACACTACCAGCTAAGCCCCACAACCTGCGAACAGGATCAGGGGATAGTTACTTACCTTATTATAAGCATACCCCTAAGAACTATTGTAAAATTACTAATATAATATTTTAAGCAACAAATCGTGGCACAAACTTGCAGCTAGCCAAAAGCGTCCTACATTATAGGTAAAACCATAAAAAAAACACCCAAAATAAAGGGATGCTGTTGGCTAGCAGCAAAATGGTGGGTAGAGGCCTTAAACTGTCCATGATCAATTGCTGCATAATGAGTGTAAAAACAAAATTTTACTCCAGCTAGCATATGCGGTAAATAATATATATTACTGGTGTTACATCAATTTACAACCCTTATTTCAATATCACAAAAACCTGTCAAAAGATGCCTCAATTTGTGTGTTTCGGAGGAGCACGGGGGTGCGCGAGGGATGCATTCGCTTAATCACCATAATAAACTATTTTCAATAAAATACAGTTTGATTGTTGGCGCGTGTCAGGGTGGTTTGATCATCCCCTCGCGAACCGATAGGTACACCCCTGGTAAAAATATACTCCAGACACACCAAACCTGTGGCTCAACGCAATTTAAAAATTAATACTATAAAGCATTTTGGTCTGATGTTATAATTTTTCATTAATAATAATATTTTTATGTTTATATTACAATTTTTTTTCAGCATATTTTCAGCAGAGCTTTTCATTTATCTTTGAAACTGGAGACAATTTTTTTTTATCATCAAATAAAAAATCACTAGAATTTGAACTTGAGATTTTATGCTCGCTAACGATTGTATTAAACGGAGTATAATTATTAAAAAATATTTCATATTTTTTATAGAAAGTTATCTTTTATACGATACAAGGGACTTTGCCAAGATGTATGGTTGGCTTCCATGCCAGCCCGATGCTGCTAACCAAGCACGTTGGCGAAGCTGGTACCATCAAACAAAACAAATTGGAATAAATATTTCCACTAAATATTTAATATGCAATGGGGGAATTGATTTAGAAAGCTCTCCGCGGCACGGAGACGTCAAATTTCGGTTATTGCAAGTCACCTGGAAAATTAAATTTAATAATTCACCGCCCAATAACAACGGCAGGTGGGGGGAGTCGCCAGTCGGCATCGAGCGGCGTCACGCGGCTGTGGGGATATAATCATTACTTAACCAATTGTTAACAACAAGTGCGAGCACCCAAATACCTGGGAGATTTCAGACATCAGCCTGAAGAAGTTTTTCAGACACGCCTGAAGAAAAAGGCAACTTATTGTTGTTTCTCACACACGCATTCTTATTTGTGAGTGCTTTCGTCTGGTGAATTCAACCAATTGTTAGCAACAGCTAGGATATCACAAACGTATTTTTTTTATGGTTGACAGGTTTTTTTGAGACTGCAGGTTTGTATGAAGACGTCCGTCAGATATGCCTGAAGAAGAAGGCAATCAATTGTTGACAATAAATGTGAACAGTCTACGCTAAAAATATTAGTTTGTTGGCACTTTCGCCTTTCAAATTCAATTAATTTCTGCTGTGTGACTCAAAGCATAAAATTAAATAATGCATAAGAGGAAGCTATTTATCATTTACCCTCCTTCTTGCTATCAATTTTTTTTCAATTTCTTCGATATTCGTGCCATTGAGGTTCGAGTGATATGAACCGACCGTGGGACTCCATCATAATTAAAATCGACCGCAGTGATCACGAGTGAGTCGCACCCCGCGCTCCCCGCGCACGCATCCGTGAATTATTCACGAGCGAGGGGAGAGCGGGTGCGATGGGAACCGGCTGATTGAATTAGCCGCGGGCCGGGCGTCCTCCCGGTCGCGTGCCGCAGTCTCCCCCGAGACCGCAGCGTATCGCTAAACAGGGTCATTATCGAATGTAAAACGGTTATTGCGATACGTACCTGCTTACTCACCAATTTACGAGTATTTCCGCGAGCGAGAGACATCCGAACTCAAATAATCTTAGGGCCTAAGGTATTGTAAGGTAGGCTGCAATTGGCTAGCTGCAAGGTGGTTTCATTAAACAGTTGGTTGGTTGGTATAAAAGCAGGTAAATTGTTTGGCCTGGTATGTCTTCGGCATTCACTATTTTTTCGAAACGTTTGTTTACAATGTTCACGGAATTGATAAGTCATGTTGCTCATCACGTAAAATCTACTAAGAGACATGAATACAGAATAATATCAGGCTTGAAGAGCAGAAGCAAAGCAGTGATTGGACCTTCAAACATATTATTCTTAACATCTCTACAAAAAAAATATTTAATGGCTACAAATGAAATCGCAGACACGTCGTCACCCGTCAAATTAGCTAAAGCGTTAAAAAGCTTTGTATAAATCCAGGTATATTAATAATATTGACTTTTGAATAGTAAAAACAATCATGGACTTTTTATAAACCACGGCACAGAAAAAATGTTTATGGCACTTATGGTGCGTCTGTGAATGCTGGAGGCTCTGCTTTGAGAGGTGAGAGTGAGACGCGAATGGACTGAAAGAGACGGCGACGTCTTCGTGGGTGGTCCTGCTTCGGGTCAGGAAACACAAAGCATGGGGTCGCAATTCATTTGCAATCTAAAAAACACATATTGCTATACTTATCATTGTCGTTATGCCTTTGTTAATGAATTAAACCTTCCTTAGATTATTTTTGCCACTGGATTTTCTTTCACGCGTTTTATTTTATTAATTAAAATATTTATTTTTTATTCAGAATTGTTGCAATGAAAATATATAGTTTATTTGACCGTGCTGCAGCGAACTCTGAGTAAAACTATTTTTAAACGACAATAATATAATTGTTACATTTGAAGATACGGTGTATAAACTTATTAAAGTAATATTGATGTATTTTTTTATATAAAATAATAATAAACATTGACCACTGTGCGTTTGAAGTGCCGGAGTCGGTCATAAACTTCACTCTTCCACCTGTCCATTTGTGTTAACATTTTCACACCTGTGCGCGCTGACGCCCATAGCAACAAATAACTAAAATTAAAATGCCATCACAACTCCGTCTCGGCAGATGGACCATTTGAAGATTCTGTTAAATTTAATGCATTTTACTTTAACCACATTAACAATGTTCATTTTATATAATTTATCGTTAGCATAGAGCCTTCCAGTTATTTGCCAAAGCACCTCCACCCGAGCGTGGTTTGATGGCGTCGTAACTATCTTTTTATTTTATTGGATAGTATATTACCATGCTTGAAAGCGTGTTATGGTGTAAATAAGCCATATGCATTGTAAATCCAATATTTTATGGTTTATTAACAGATTTTTTTTAATACGTACAATGTTAGTACAAATTGTCTTCGATTAAAATTATTTTGATGATCATCAAGACAAGTATCGAACCGGACACCTCTTTATTAAGAATCAACGGTCTAACCTCTGCACCAATGAGCCAAGAAAAATAAAATATTATTTAAAACTCTAAAGCCAATCATTTTAATGTAATATTCTTGAAGTAAACTCAAATATTAATCCCACAAATAATACGTTGTCATGCGTTATTGAATATTTTTGCTGCGACGTTTCAGAATCAAAATTCAAAGAAAGTATTTCAACAACTAGTTAACTAGAGTATTTGAGAATTTTAATCAATGTTTGTCGCGGCTTAATACCCAATAAAGGATGTCATAAGAAAAGCGTTACGTTTGCTTGTTCAAAGTCACAGCGACTATCGTCTTAAGCCCTCGTCCAATATTGCCCGATTGATTTAATTTATTATTAGCAAACACTTATCTTGTGTATTGATATCATTAACATTGTTAGTCTTTTGAGTGATTTATTTGTATAGTAAATAAAAATAAAACCACACACTTCATCGCATCGGATCCGAATTAATTTATGACATTAAACACAATAAAAGAATTAAATTGCTATACCACGAAATTTTATTAAGGTTATAAATCAATTTTAAAGAACTGGGTTTGTATTATCTTTTTTTTTTTTTTTCAAAGGCTGATTGAATTGTGTTAGAGGTGAATATTTATAAGCCGTGAGTAACAGGTGATATTTTAGAATGGTCGTGTGTGTTTTCGGTGGAACTTTTTTGTGTCAACAACCAACAGGTTTTTGGAGGCTGGTGGCTGCTTGAAGGTTGGGTGTGCTGCTTCGTCTCCTTGTCTGATGATGGAGACAATCTTAACCTTAATATATACCCTGCATCAAGGATATTCAAAGATGCTTATGGCGTGCAATATATTTTTAATAAAACTACTAATTTCCTCATATATTCATATTTATATACAGCCATCTCTTAATACCATTTATTGGTTATCAAAAAAAAAAAAATACAACTGAACATCTGTTATAAAATATTTTTTGACACAAATACCATTTTTTTATTTTGAAATCAAACCATAAATGACAAATAAAATATTATAATTTCGTTTTAATTTTTAATATTCGCAAAACGTTTGTTTTTTCGCTGCAACGTTATTCCCCGCGCACGTCCACCAGTAATGCTCTGCAAACACTTTGATTTTTATTATTGTTGTGCTGTTGTCTTATTTGCTTTATTGCGTTTTTTTGCCGAAGTTGTTTCACTGTTGTAATAAATGCTTGAGTAAATTTACACTGGCTACTGTATTTATTTGAACTTTTGGCTTTTGAATTTAAAAATTAAATCTATTTTTAATAAGTAATTGCTGACACTTGTATGCGAGACATTTTTATAACACGTACTTTGTCAATTTTATTAAATAAATACTGCTTTTGTATACAAAAATAAGCGAAGGATTTTCAGGGACGTTCATACAATTTATTTGACAGTAATTCCGACAAAAAAAAACAGTTTAAATATGCATTAAATTGATTTTATATATAATATAATAAGTGAGAGTGTATCAAAGCATACGAGGCACCATCCATAAGCATGCCTTGAGGGAATCTCCTTAACTCTACGCGTCTCAAAGCACCGGTTACTAAATCTCACGATGAGCCTGGCTAACAGTTAAGCCTTCTATTCCTCACTATCTAGAGTGTTGCTTACTTATCTATTCTATTGAAGAGTAAGTAATTAACATATCGCTTCTACATAGTAACAAGATTACTTATATGTCACATTGTTAATAAACCCGGCCGTGATTTTAATATACTCCTTTAATATCGTATAATAAAAACAAAGCACTCGGCTTATCAGGTAATTAATACGCAACAACTGAGGGCACGGGCCTTCAAGTCCCGGGGAGCACTCACCTCACAAATAGATAAATCGAAATTATCAAAACTGAAGATGTAAGAGATCTGGTGCATTTTTTTAAATGGCAAATGAGACGAAGAAAATTAAAATGTTTAATTATCTTTATTGGATAAAAAAATGCTTTTTATATAACTTCTATGTTAGAGTAGAAGCCCGCGAGAGAAGAGACAAATAAGCAAGCTGTTCAACTCAAAGGAAATTGCAGCTGTGTTTAGGTTTGTACGTCTTCGTTATAATCCTTTTTCATGTACAGGGAAAATAAAAAAAAACCTGTGGCCGACAAGGTTTTTGTGCTTTTTCACATGAGTTTATAATAAAACTAATTGTTTTATTAAGGTTTGTATTTTTATCCACAGCCACTTTTATATAATAGTGTGGATATAAATTACTTAATGAAATATAACATAAAATAAATATGAAATTAGTGGTTTTATAAGTATGTCTTTTAAATACACCAACAAGTAAGTTTTATTAAATTATTAAAAAATAAAGTATAAAAAATAATTAATATCGGCAAAAGACGCTTGGCAGGTTCAATTCTCAAGTCTATGCTAATTAATCATAATATTTTATTGAATATATTTATGATAATAAACTACGCACAGTAAACTAGGCATATATTGAGTATCTGAAATAGCAGCAGGTAGGTTCTATTAATCACGTAGAAGAATCCAATATCCACTTCAGGCTCCGTCCATTCTGTCGAGAAGTCCATTGAGTGGTTTTATGCATATCATTGTCCCCCACAAAGCCTCCATTATGGCCGGCGCAGCAGCCTCCGAGGAATAAAAGTGACCACCATGTCCTTGGAAGCCGAGGAGATCCGCCCACGCGTACAAACAGGTTCACCACAATGCTGCTCGAGTGCTGTCCGAAGCGAAAGTGACGGATTCTAAATATATTAGCGTAATTATAAAATAATTATTAAGAAAAAAAAAAATTATACTATATATCAATATCAAAATCACACAGATTCGTCACAATACTCCTCAAACGCTGTATGGAGCAAACGTGATTGATTCTGCATATATACGTGTATTTCCGTATATTTATTTTAAATCAAAATAAATATATTTTTTTAATATCACAATCTGTTCGTATGAATATATTTAAAATAAAAAATATATGTATAAAAACTATGGCATCATACTAAAATATATACGCAGTATTTAAGACAGAGTGCTTGGTGAAATTTTAATTTTATCGATTTAATTAACGCGACTTGTTTCGCCAAGGCTTGCATTTAATAAAAATATATACAATGACTGCAAATGAGTGGGTATTAAAAAAAGACTTTGTGTACTTACTTTTATTGCTTGTTATCTAAAAAATGCAAACAATATATTTTTTTAATGGCACAGTGGTTTTTTTTTATTTGAAGTACACTTTTTCAAAGTCACAAGAAAGCAAAGCAAAAAAGTAACTATGAAGTATTTTAATCAATATTTATTTTTTAATAAAATACGAATATACCGTTTTATTGAATGCAAATTCATCTCTGCCCCGCAGCGACTCGTGAAAAAGTAAAAAATAAATTTTGTATATCCAAGCTACTGTGCTTCTCCAGCGACGGCTCGTGACAGCTCCAGAGGTCTTCAGTGGCGTTTCGTAATTTGTAATATTTTTTTTTCATAATACCCACTTGATGACTTCTTCAATTGACGGACTGAGAGTCGTACGAATTTACCTTAATAAAAAATACAATTCGTTGAATTTAATATTTGTAGGGTTTATTGAATGTCGCCTTTTGAATGTTTTATGCATACATCTTTCACTTTATTATGTATTTCTAACTATGAGCGCCCCTACGAGTGACGAATAATGAAATCTGAAAAAGCCTATAAAATACGAAAAAAATTCGTAGCCTTTTATGTGAATATATTTGTTGCTTAGCGAGTCGTTGATATTGACAATACTTTCTATAAAAAAATAATTGTAACAATTATTTTTATTTATTATTTTTACAAGGCTTTTTTTTTTCATCCATACAGGTTTTTAGCGTATAAAAGACGCCATGCATTAAAAAATGTGGATTATTAAATATAAATATGGTCATGGGTGAAATATTAGTTAGTGATTTCCTGACGAGACTGATTGCTGTACTGGAACTATATTGCGAGATCTAGAAAAATATGTACGTCGGTTCATTCAATTTCGGGTCAATTTTTTTGATTTATTGTATCATTTTAATTTTGAAGCTAAATATTTTGTTAATATAAAAAAATATCACTTCTATAATAAGCATTCCGTTTTTATTTTTAGTGTCGCCCTGAATGCACGGGGAGCTCGCTCTGCTGGGGGTGAATGAGCACAAAAGAAAGTGAAACGATGTGAACAGTTTAGGGGCAGGTCCTGCGCGGGGGAGGCTTTAATCTCAAGTTATTGAGGTCTACCCCAGCCGTAACAACCCCTTTATTCATTAATATTCTTTTTATTGGAACAAAACGTTTAATAATCTTCCCCCGTGAATCTCGAACTTATTAGTGCTTCAAGACATATTTTTTAACTATTAAAACTAATAATATACTTAAGCTTACTTTTTTATACATAAATATTTTTTGTTGACATATCTGTGAGTTTTGAAATATAATATATTCTAATAATTTTATTTTTATTGATATATATGAATATATATATATAAAAATATAGACACATACCCTTTTTATGCAAATAGATTCTTAAAATAAATTAACAATTAATTCATCCTGTTTTTTTCAACAAGCGATATTTGCTCAGTGCAGATCGAGTACGGTGGGCCCCTTTCATCGCATCGGGGCTGTGATTTGTGAAGCGGGGGGAACCAGGGGGGAACCTGGGGGGGGGGGGCGCATTCCCGCGGGGCCCGGGGAGGCTGGGGGCCCCCGGGACCAGCTCCGCCCGCGGCGTATGTCTCCATAAATAATTATCAGCCATACAAAACACGGCCTCGGGGGCTTGTTAGATTAAATCTGGCGAATCCCACGATCCTAGATTCAAAGCGAAAAATCCCTTGCAAATCGCCCTCCCTTAATTTCTCCGGAAACCATGAATACTCGAAAGGCATTTTGCTGGAGACGCATATATGAAAATCGCAGACAACTTGCATCAGGGTGGTTTTTTTTTTTTTTTGTTTTAAAAACTGAAAAGTAATTTTCTTTACCAGGGTTCAAATACTATTAACATTAACATAAACAACTCTCACTGTATTTTAATACAAGCTAGAAGTATTATAATATGTTTTAATTACATGTTGACACTTTCAGCTTTTTATTGGTGTAGCGACACAACAGACAACTGGTACTGAGCGTGTAGTTTGCCTATGTTTTGGTGAGTAAAAAATCGGTAGTCGGTCGTGTCACAGCGTGTATAGCCAGCTTAGTAGTAAAATTTAAAAAATCACATTCAGACCACACACGTCGGGATTCAAATTCCTGGTTTATTAGGCGATTTAGCACTCGGCGTCGAGCGCTCGCCCGGGCTGGAAGGTGCGCTCCTTGAAATAATAAACACCTGCCCGCTGGCCGGGACGTGACGCTCTAACCCTACCTGTCCCGAAAAGGACGCTGCGAGGTGTTTGTCCTAGTTTTTACCGAAATCTGGAGATGTCATAATGTTGTGGACAGTCTCCGGAGGTTGTGTAATGTGCTAAGTGATGATGCAGGGCGGGAGACTTCCTGGGTGGGCTGCAGCGAGTCTCCCCGAATTTGATACGGGTTGTTTAGTAATTTTTTTTTTTTAAGTAAACAGGCATAAAAAGTATTTTTATAATATTTAATTTCAGTCAAAAGCAGTTTTAATATTTACATTTAATATTTAAATAAATGTTAATATTTAAAAAACTGAAATTACAAACCGACCAATTGATACTTTCAATGCACATATTATTATAAATGTCTTGGTTTCGACTTATAACCAAAAGCATAGTAAATAACTTTGAAATCATTATTTTTTTAATTTAATAAAATAAACAAAAAATTTAAAGCTCTTTTAAATATTTTAATTGATTTTAAATACGCCGTCCAAAATAAAATACGTATTGCAACAATACTTAGTATTTTTACTTACTTACTAATTTACAATTCTTTTACAGAAAAAATGACAACTTCTTTTTTCACTTTTAGAATAATAACAAAGGAAACGATTTATGATTGTAATAATAATTCAATAAATTAATTCTAAATAAAATTGTTACCCTTATATTTTATGTGTGCAGAGAATCTATCATTCTAAATATTATTAAATACGTCAGCTAGTATTATCGAGCGCAGGCCATAGAAGGATTTTGCTCGTCATGCATTTATTAGGGGATATAAAATTATAGGCATTTGCTGCTCGTCATAGAGGCGTGATGACACTCCATCAGCTGACAGGTGCTTCGTTACTCCTGCAGGACTCACATAGTCTGTAGTCATTTTCTGTATATTTTAATCTATTGATTATTTTAAAATATCTATCAACGCTTATGCATGAATATAAGTACCACTAAACATGTAAAAGGTTTTATTTTGATTTCTCAAATCCCTAAAATTATATTAATATATATTATATTATATTGTAGATGCGATAGACTCAGCTAATTTATATCATACGTACATCTTATATAAAGTCGATATCAACAAATTTTGGTTATAAGAAAAATATCAGTCATATCTAATATTTATTCAAATAATATTTTGCAAAGTCCAATTATTTAAATATATTTGATTATTTATATGCTTGCTTACTCTCAGTGCAGGTTAAGAAGGGGGAAATACAATTAAATGTGATTAAATAAATATGAATGGTGACGAAGCAAATATATAAATAAAACATTGTAATTTTTGGCTTTGCGTTCAAGCTCTATCTTGCAAATTTTTAATAAAGGTATTTTTGTAGATTGCACTTTGATAATATCTAAAGGAACAAATAGTAAAATGATCTGTCTATTTTTGAGTTATCTGTAATCACTTTAATAGATAACTCAAAGTATTTATATGAAGGAATTCGTAAAAGTAAATCTTCTAGCAAAATTAAAAAAATGTATAAAGATTATAAGCTTTTACTTATTTTGAGCATCAAATAATTACTTTAAAGTAAATTAATAAATAGGAAATACACCATATAAAACACTTTATTTTTTATTTATTACTCCGTATATTGAATACTTGAAAAATCAATATCTTTAATTTAAAATTGTTTTTATAACAAAGCTTATATGATAAGTGCTATAAAAAATCGATTTTAATAAATAGTCGATTTATTGATTACGAATATACTCAGCTTTATTACCTGTCCATTGTCCCAAAGGGAGTTTTATTTATACCTGCGATCACTCGAGGAGTTTGAACTGTCGGGTTTAATAATGAATGGGAAGAATTTGCACCCTGATTTGTTATGATAATGTATGTTTGTTTATTAAATGGTAATGATTGTTGTTGTTTACAGACTACCATTGTGTCGAATAGTTGTTGCGACCGACTAGATAACGATTGGGTATTCGAAAGCCGATCAAAGGGCAAAATACATTATTTCAAAAGCCGACTACACACGCTGCGACGCAACTTGCGATCGATTTGCAATCAGCAAATAGCATATTTTTATTTTGGGTGTTTTTTTATGGTTATGCATAAGTAAACAACGCAATTGGCTAAGCTAAGCTATTGGTTAATTGCAAGTTGTAAATAATTACTAAGATGTCTGATCTGTATCGGTAATGGATTTAATAATTTTTCCATTACCTGAAAAATTTCCTAATAAAAGAAAATTAAAATAATAATCTTGATTACAATACTAATCTAAAATTATGGTTAATGTTTTAATTTCGTAAATCATCAAGTATTTAGTAAATGTGAGTATTTTTGCAAAGCCAGCAAACATTAATAATTTTGAAAAAATAAATCTGTGTATATTTAATGATGCTTATAATTTTAAAAAAGTTTTTATCACGAAATAATAGTGTTTTTTTTCGTTTTTAGAATTTTTATATAAAAATATAAATAGAAAAAAACTAAGTCCATTTTTTATGTTTATCTTGCTTTCAACCCGAGCAAAAAATGTCCAACTGTCAATATAAAATTTATTTACTTCATCAAAAAATATTTTATAATTATTTTTTGAGTTAAAAAATATTAGGTAACTGTGTTAAATTTTTGGATAGTTTCATTTACTTTCTCTTATTTTATTTTTAATTCCAATAGATTTCAAAATAGGTACGTGATAAAAAAGATTTTTTCAAATCATTACTGTCATAAAATCAAATATTATAATAAAATCATATATATATATTTTTTCAAATGAAATATTATTAATCGAATTAGTTTGTGTGAATAGATGAAACGGGTGGCAATAATGTTATAAAGGTGTAAATAATCAATATTTTTGACGGAGAGTACTTGGTGGAATCCCATTTTAATATTTTAAATAAAATGCTTGCTCAGTTTAATAATGCAAACGTGAACAATTGGCGAAACCGGTCACCAATAAATATTAACGTGTGGACAAATCCCTCAAGTATTTTATTTAAAATATAATATATGTGTATGAATTAGTAATCGTATACTTATAAGTAAATCAATAATGATTGATATTGTTTAACAAATGTAATATTCCATACGCATTTCCCGTCGGCGTCTCTCGCCTGGCGTCGCTCCCCGGCGGGTCGTATTTTCCTTTGAATTTGGGGAATAATTTTTAGTATTGGATTGCAAGATACGACCGGGGGTAAATCAGGGTAGATAACAATAATTCCATTTTTTGGAGATAATCCTTTGTGATATGCACATTGAATGAAAGTTAATCCTCATAAATTGTGAATTTTTTTTATCGACACCACTCAATTCTTCTCGATTACTCATTTCGCGGCGCTCGACGGACGTGGGAAGAGGCGATATGATTTTTTTGATAGATAAAGAAGTATCGATCGTTTTATCAGCGAGTCGTATCTAGTCGTCAGTCCGTCACTATCTGCAATGCAGGAATGAAAAGGTAAATTGAATTCGAAGGGACGCGCCGGAGCCCAGGCGGGCCCCGAGCAATGTCACATTGGGGCGATGCGATGACCCGCGGCGGGGCGGGGCGGGGGGCGGGGAGGGCGGGGGAGGAAGGGGCGGGGCCGCGGGGGGCCGGGCCTCGAGCCGACCAATGGGAGCGCCGCGGCCCGTCGTCATGGCGACCCGCGGCGCGCGGCGGCGGGCACCGGCGGCCCGGCGAGTCAAAGCCAAACAGAGAGGCGCTGCGCAAACACGTCCGACGGCATGCGCACCCCCGCCTGCTAGACTGCACACCGGCGGCATGCTGTCCCAGAAGCTGCCGTACGGGGACGGGCCCCTCGCCATGGGCGCCGGCCTCCCGCTCAGCCCCGGCTACTCCGTGAACTCCATGTCCTGCGTGCCCATGGGCGGCGGGGCGCCCTCGCAGGGCTACTCCGCCGGCTACGGCTCCATGGGCTCCATGGGCGGCGTGCCCGTGTCGGCCTCGTGCATGGCGGCCGGCGTGGGCTACTCCACGCCCGTGAACATGGGCTCGTGCATGGGCAACATGGGCTACGGGGGCTCGCTCACGCCCGTGGGCTCCATGAGCGGCGGCCGCGCCGAGCTGGGAGGAGACCCCGCCTCGCCCAACTCCGCCGCGCTGCAGCGCGCCCGCGCCGACAAGTCCTACCGCCGCTCCTACACGCACGCCAAGCCGCCCTACTCCTACATCTCGCTCATCACCATGGCCATCCAGAACAACCCGCAGCGGATGCTCACGCTCTCCGAGATCTACCAGTTCATCATGGACCTGTTCCCCTTCTACCGTCAGAACCAGCAGCGCTGGCAGAACTCCATCCGCCACTCGCTGTCCTTCAACGACTGCTTCGTGAAGGTGCCGCGCACGCCCGACAAGCCCGGCAAGGGCTCCTTCTGGGCGCTGCACCCCGACTCGGGCAACATGTTCGAGAACGGCTGCTTCCTGCGGCGGCAGAAGCGCTTCAAGGACGAGAAGAAGGAGACGGTGCGCCAGTCGCACAAGGGCTCGGGCGACCCGCGCAAGGACGAGCGCGACAAGGAGCGCGAGGACCCGCTGGCCCTGCTGCACGCGCCCGAGCTGTGCCTGGGCGAGGAGCTGCGCGCGCCGCTGCCGCTGGAGCACTACGGGCTGAAGCAGGAGCCCGCGGGCTACACGCCGCCCTCGCACCCCTTCAGCATCACGCGCCTGCTGCCGGCCGAGAGCAAGCCGGACCTGAAGATGTACGAGATGAGCGGCTACGGCTACGGCGCGCTGCCGGGCCCGCCGCTGCAGCACGACTACTACCAGGGCGCGCTGTACTCCGCGCCCGCGCCGCCCTTGTGACAGTACCCCCTGGCCTAGAGCCGCCCCTGAGCGGGCGGCAGGCCCCCGGGGGCGCGAGCGGGCGCCCCGGGCTCGGAACCTGACGGACTATCGGTGCAGTGAGGCGGGGAAGAATCTCGAGTGGACGGTGGAGCGGCGTGTCGTGTGTAGTGCTCAAGGACGCGGCGACAGGTACGCTTGCCACATTATTCATGAGTGTACCGTAAGGCCCCTTCTCAGTAGCCGTAATCGAAACTAATGTTAACTCGCATCGATATCATTTTTCTAATATAGGAATGTGCATTTCGAGTCGATCTCGTTCCCTGCGATATTATCGCGAGACAATTACAAATGTGGCGGGTATCAACGGGCGCTCCCCGTTCGCGGGAGGCCCGCGTGCAGCATTGCGAGAGCTCGATTCGACGGAATTGCCGGTGGTCGGAAGCGACGCCCACCGCTTCCGTCATTTGCTGGAAATGATCTTTTTCTTTACCACTTGTACAGTCATTTCGCCGCCGTCTGGAGCTGGGGGGCTCCGCCGTCGCCGGCTCGGTCCGATCGTTTCTCTCTGTTTGTACACAAAGATGACAAATCACTATGAGCGGAAACGCTTCGACCGATATCCTGTCAGCGGAGCTCCCGATAACACGAATTACTGCAGAGATTTCCAAATTTCAAGTATCGACGACCTTATCGCCAATATCGAGACAAAAATAATCATACGTAGAATCTGAATGCTGAAAAAAAATCTCCGCTCTTGATTGCCATTAACATAATCTGATAACATTCTTAACATGATCGATCTATGTATACATATATTTATTGGTGTTTATACTGAGAAGTGCCGCGTATTTAATTATTTCATTCATATTTGTAACACAGTCCACGGCTTGACTACGCGTATTGGGTTACTCCATGGCGAGACTCGTTCCGTCTTACCTTGATGAATTAAATACGATGCATTTCTTCAAATACCAATCAACGTGTGTGCACACTATCTAATCACGTACTTCCTGAAAGTCAGCTGTGTCACGTTTGGCATAAAAGATGTCCATCATCAAAGGCTTGCGAGGCCACAAAGCGCGGCCCGGGAGCCACCGGGGAGCCCTTTTGTAAGACAGGCCTTATTTTTTGCCTCCATTGAGCCTCCGCGGGGCCCCATTCAGGTTGCGGGTGGTTTATTACTAATAAACATTTTCGTGTTTATGTTTTTGCAGCCCATTTTTGGTGTTTTTGGGTCAGGGGATTTTGCCACTTGAGCACGTTCTGTTTTTTTTTTTATACGATTTTTCTGCTTACAATAAAAGGTTTGGTTAAAAATGTATAACGGAAACGTTTTCAAATTTTGATATTATCTTTATTTTTTTTTACTACACTAACATTTATTGTCACCTATTTTGAAATCTTTGAAATACCCTCATGAAGTCTAATTTAAATATGATGCTTAATTAATTATATTCAATTGAATTTTACATCAAGATAACGATAGAATTATTATTGCGTTATTTGTTGTTTCTTGTAAATTTACTAACCGCTTGTTTGCCTTACAAATTTCTTTGTCGGCATTTGTAAAATTTTATTTTCTTTATATAATCATCGATTAGATAATAAACAATAACAAACACAGTCATTAAATTAATCTACAAGTGAGTGAGCGCCATTTACACTGATCGATAATTAATCTTTAATAACGATCGAAGATACCCAATTCGATAATACTTAAAATTATAATAAATATATCACATTTCACCAATATACATTTATATTAAGATTGTTTTTAGTCCATTTTATTGATAAAAAAAACTTTTACAATCATATCCAAACTTACGGACGTTATACAGACAAATTAATAATATCTGATTGAAAAAAAAAAAAAAAAATGTAACATATTTTTATCAAAGCATAACATATTTTTGTAAAGAAAAACACAATAAAATTATAACACGTATTTGACGCACTTGAATATTTTAAAGTAAATTTTCACACCAAATCGAGTTTTCGCTATAAAAAGTCAAAACAATAACTTCATAATCTTATTATTATGTTTAATATTTTATCAGTTTGATCAAGGCAAAATATAATATTAAAATATTGGAATAAAAAATGCTACCGACGAAGAAGTTTATGTGGCAAAGCAATCGATTCTCTGAACGCTAATTAAAAGCTATAAAAATCAAAAATTGGCAGTCATAAATAAACACAAAACATTCATAAATATTAAATATTAATATTTGTAATATAAGGCATTGTGTTTTTGTTTGTTTTCGCCACCATGTGAATACACACTTAATATTGTAATAATTTTTTTTTTTCGTACGACTGTCGTCTTAATATATACTTATCATTATAAAAAAAAAATTCCTTTTAAAAAAAATTTTACTGCCTGTACACGCTGCGATGTAAATCACATCCAAATAGTGATAACTCAATAGCGTCATATGGGTTTTTTTTTTTTTTTTTTTTATATGTGAACAGCTCAAAAGGGACGCTACTGGCCGGCCACTGTGCCTCGGCGTGTGTAGGCAGCTTATGGCAAAAAAGAATTTGGTGAATTCATTCGCATCCATTAGCCGGTGCTAAAACGTGGCACTCTGAGGTCACTTTATTCCCAGGCCTCACACTTGGTCCTTGTTAGCGACTAATATATTTCCTCATATTACTTAAACGTGCTAATTTGAGTGTCCGCTCGAAAAAAAAAAAAAAAAAAACCTTCTGCCGGGTTCCTCCGCTTGCTTGCAAACCTGTTTCAAGCACAACTTATTTCGTGTTGTCATTCGTTTTATTATTTTACTGTGCATTTAATTCTGTTAATTTGGCTTCGCTTCAGTGTTTATAATATATATTCTGTTTTATTAAATATTTTTTTACATTGTCGTGTGGTAAAAAACGAACGCGAAATACGACTCGTCGGCGCGGTGGTCAAAATTTTTTTATCAACAAATTTAAAATTATTTTATGCTTCTGGTTCTATTGTCCGGTTGCCAAGTCTTCTTTCGGCTGAACGGTAGAAAAATCGCGCAAAATAAAGGGACGCTATTGGCTGGTTGCAGGTCGCGTTGCCGCGGGTGTAGCCGGCTTGCGATAGCCCAACGTATTTTAAATACTCAATACGAGTTATGTTGAGAGCTTATCTTAGCGCTAAGCCAACAGAACAGCGCAAACAGCGAAGCCGACCACGCCTTGGTATCTCCGCAAACCCAACTCCTCGATTCTCAGACAGGGCCGCGATAACTGCTGGGCAAACACCGGAGATACCGACGCGACTTTTTACACGTGGATATCCTTTTTTTTCAGCACTTAAAATGAAATTTCCTGAAAACTTCCCCTGAAACTTCATTTAATTTTAAAAAAAAAAATCGTTAATCTAAATTCATTATTAAAAATTTCAAATCTATTAAAAATTTATGAATCTCTTTTTCAACATTTTTTGTGTATCGTGACAGCCTTTTGGTATATAAGGTTCGAAATAATATGCAGCTATTTATACGGTCACGTTAATATTATTTGAACTTATTTGTGCCCCTAAAATCTTTATTTCACAATTGAAGAAACGATATTATTTTTTACGTAATAAAGCGTCTTTAAATCAATTTCTTAATTGTTACAATAACAATATTCAATCCCTTTAAAATAATCCTAATTATAGCGCTTGTCTATATTTATATCGATTAATGTTTGGCTTACTGATGTGAGTGAATCAATATTTAATGTAATAGGTTCAGGTCCGATATCTTTGATGACCATTTTTCCAAAATGTCATTCGTTTATATTAAATAAATTAAATAATCACTCTCAAATTAAATAATACAATACTTGAATCAACGTACAACAATAAATTTTAAATGATACCTTACATTTTTGATAGTTTCTTAACAGCTATTTATTCAAAAATTAAATATAAAATATTGTATTATTTTATTTAAAGACCTTATAAGGAGTTTCGTAACTAGCATCAAACAACATTAATACAAATAACAAGTTTATTAATTATACTTTATAATAGTTTTTTTTCTATTTTTTAACCAAGTAGAAAATGTTACCATGAATTTGAGTCGTTTTAACCAACAAACCTTTTGATTGAACTCTTTTTTAGATTACTATACATTGTTTTTATTTTTTTTTTTTTGTGCAAAAGGTACTTACTCGAAACGAATTTCCACTTATGTCTTATCTAATTTTACACGATTTAGTCACATCCTTATCTTATTCCGGTGTTGCCCTTTAAAATACCTTTAACGTTCTATCTAACTTTGATCGTAACCGTCAAAAATATCAGTTAAGCACTCAACGATTTGTAGTTATCAAAATACAGGATGTGTCAAAATTACAAAAATAAATATAATTTTGTGTTTGCAAGACTTCCTTCACGAAACTACTTTCTTAAAGCCAGTAAAACTAGTTACGTTGGAGAAACGAATTTGTGATGCTTGAAAGATGCTTAAACACAAGAAATTAGTTTCTCGAAAGAAATGCCAAATAAGGTATTAAAGCCATTAAAAACATCAAACAGCCCATGAAACCGAATGCCATAACATACGAACACACTTATAATAAAGCTTTCCATAAATAAATAAGCACCAGTTACAATAAATAATATAATTTCATTAGTAAACACAGTGATCATAATATTATACGTTTTAAAATATTAATCCTTGGGTAATTAACTAAAGAATCGTATTATCCACAATAAGCGTAATGATATAAATATGTTGTTGCCGTATACAATATTTCAATTTGAATCACAAATAATTATAATTTTAATTCATTGCTACCAACGCATCACTTTTCCATAAAGTTCTACGTATTTTTTGTGATATATTCTGATGATTTATTACAAATCATAAAACCAATGATAGTATGCGATAAATACTGAAGGGAAAAGTAGCTTAAAAATGTGCCCATCTCGCGGTGCAAATCTTACAGTGTTGCATTTTTTTAAAAATATATTCAATATATGCTTGGACCACGCCAATTCACTTGTTTTTGAGCACCCTGTTCAGTTTATACAATATTGTTTATTTTATTTAAGTAGGAATCTAAATATAAAAATACACGCAAGCTATCTTGTAGGTATGTGCAGCGATAAGTGAAAGTGTACAACATTTACACTTTTTCAATATCATTCAACATATCTACATATTAAAAAAAAAAACTAGTAATTTCTCTGATAACTTGGTTTAATGTTACGATGATTATTCAAGATTATTTTAATATGGCAATCACATTTTAGAGTGGTATTGATTTTGAAGATTTTTATCGAATTTACACAAGTACCTACACATACATCCGACAGATAATTTTTAATTATGTGTTAATTCGATTAATATGATAAATACTTTTGATTGATGTTCAAAAATATAATAATACATAAACGAGTATAATACATTTAATTTTAAAAAAACTTTTAGTAAAAAAAGCGTTTCAACAATCCTAAAATAAAAATTACCGATTTTTTTCATAAACAACCTTTTTATATATATATATATATATATATATATATATATATATATATATATATATATATATATATATAATAATTCGATTCATCCAAATAAAAATATTCGAGATCTTTAAAAAAGGTTGTGAATTGATTTATTACTATTTTTATATAGGAATAATAAAAAAAACATTTTGAAATAATATTTATTTTCTGTATGATTATCTAATATGGTATTTTAAAGTTTGCAATTGAAGCTTACAAAGTTTTGGTACTACATAAAAATATTTTTTTTGTAGGTAGGAAACTTACGGCGTGTTTTACATTGAAATTTAAGAAATCTCTGCATCATTATATTTTGTTAATTGTATAATATTATATGTATGTTTTTTGTAATTTTAAATAATTTTATTTTAATGACGTTGTCGGGTTTAATTGGATGTAAATGTGGCAGGTGTTTTGAGAGGATGGATGTTTTTTTCCGATATTAAAAATAAATTTAAAATAATAGTTTTGTTACTCTTGGATTGTTGTGAATCGGTGCCGCACTGGAATACCTTGTCAAACTTTTGGATGCGTATTTATAATCAATTTTTATAATATTTTGTATAAATTATGTAATTTTTGTATTTGTTTTTTGTTCCATCGACGCTTTCTGTGTCCACAAGTGCAAAATGTAACGTTGTTTTAATCCAGTTCAGCATTTAAATATGTATATATCGTAATTTTAAATATTGAAAAATGCAATGTCTTACTTTTTTGTGTTTTTTTTTTATAATCCATATATATCTTTATTTAAAAAAAATTCAACCAACTGTATTATATAAAAAGTATTAAATGGCATGTGTTTTGTTTGGATGGATATTGCAAGAATTAAATTAAAAAAAAAATCATTTTAATATTTTATCTCAATGACAAAGCGTAAATAAATCAAAATTACTCATTAGTTTGAGTCAATGCCTTGTTTTTTGTTGTTGTTGTAATTGTGTTGCTCTGTTAAAATATTTCATGCACATCTTCAGGAACTTCAGTGAGTTGTCTCCTGAAAATGTACAGCACGAATTTTTTAATAACATTGAGTTTAATTTAAAAAAATATAAAATTCAATTGTACCAAACGATTTCACAATTATATTATGTTTTATATGCAACAATAAACAAATATGCACGTGTCGCAGACCTTTTATTGAAAAAATATGTATAAAAAACTTCATAATGTAATACATTGTCAGAAACTGTTTTGATTTTTTAATGTTTTATCTTATTTGGGTTGTGCGCTCGTTTTACTTGGTTTGTATATTATATGTATCTATTTAGTCTTCATAAACTCGAATTTTGACATTATTGATAAGTCAGACTGTGTGAGCGTATATATTTTGATTATCACAGTGATGGTATGAAAAAAAAAAAAAAAACAACAACTGATAAATCTAATGTAATGCATCTCTTTTAAAGTGTATCTCGAATTGTGTTGACTCATTGAAAGTGTGACTAAATATTTTCTAGCACACAGTCTGATGTCTAAAGAGTTTAATAATGCTATTATAAATCAGTGGCGTGGAAAGAGTTCGGAAAAATATGCTTTCAATTGTGTTTTTGTGTCGGCACCGAGGATCACAAACAATTATAGATATTTTATCCAGAATCTGAAACTGTACATAAGCATTGTATAAAAATATTAAGTAATTATTCGTAATTAAGCAATTCTTTAATACATAGAGTTTAATAAGAGTATATTGTATTTAATTTTTTAAAAAGACTGGGTCGTAAAACGCATTTGATATGTGAAAACTTTTTTATTTCTTAGTTTGGAGGATATTTATAATTTGGAGTTGTGTGAGGCTTTTGGTTTCAGGAGGCGCTGTCTTTAACGAAGCCTCCGATTCAGAATTTTCAGCCGCCGTGTTCTCACGCATACGAGCGGCCATTGTAAATAATAAATTTAAATATGTATTGTCAAAGATAAATCCTTGAACTTTGTGATATTTAATAAACCAGCACCTAGAAAAAAATTACACTATTTCATCCTTTTTATCGAGGCGTATACAAAAGCATAGAAAAACCTAATTTTACTTTATAGAAAAACCATATTTACATTTTTACATTATAACATTATATTTTCAACAAATTCTTATATTTAAAATATATATATATATATATATTTATATATATATATATAATTATTTTCGGTACACTTGATCGTCTGTTTTTCGATTAGGCTCATCTATGCTATTGTATACAGTAATCTAAGATTTTATCATACGGGAAGTGAAAGGGCTGAAAACAAATTAAATTATTACTGCAACATATCAAAAATCTCATTTCTTTTTATATAAATAAAGCCTATACTGGACGGTTTTGAAAAATTTGAATGTTGTTAGAGTGAAAATTTTCCCGTTTTCCTTCATATTTTTTTTCAACGATGGTGCGATTTGAATAATTTTTGAGTTCTTGATAAATGCGTTTATAAATAATTGTACATATTGTGTTCATACTTCAGTTAATATAAATATATGTGGACTTAAAAGATGCTAAATAAAATTCAATCAAACATTAACAAAACGTGTTTTCTTTAATTACACCTTTATTATTTATTTATAACATACCAACTATTGCAAACCTAGGAGCACATTAAGCATTGAAATGAGATACTTTATTTTCTATTCAATTGATGAATGAATACATACATTGCTTGCTAGGCAAGTTTGTATTATACATTAAAAATATATACATCACTAAATTAAGATTTAACCCCTGGATTCATTAATATTTCAGAAGGTAAACTTGATCTTACGTTTAACAACTGTTAACTAACAATATTTTAAAATTTATTGTTTGAGAACATCGGGCAATAATTTGATGTACTTGAATGTAAAAAAAAAAGACTTTATGAATATTTAATGAATCAGAAATCACAAAAATAAATCCTAAATATTGTTGATCACTACTTCATCATGAATCCTATATAAATATTCTTGAAATTGCTAAGAACATGAATCATTGAATCATTTTACATAATTTTAATTTTCACAAGTGTGTTATAATAGATACACAGTATTTCCTTCCACTCATGTTACAAAGGGATTTTTTTATATATATATATTTTTCCCTAGCCTTTCCTTAATGAAATCCATGTACGCTACCACTTAAGCCACATCTTGTAAGCCCCACAACCTGCACGTAGAAACTATATATATAATATACACACACTGTATTCATTAGTACCCCTAAGACGTATTATATACTATTATCGAATAACGGCTTTTTCTACATTACAACATTTCCATGGGCGATCTCAATTAGTTTTCAGATAGACAGAATCGTATTTTGGTATCTAATCTCAGAGTTCGTTGATTGATAAACAATTGTGATACACACCACTATTGTGACGTTCCCGGGCCAGTCATAACGACACCGATCCATAAACATGAGGTATATAATATTTTCTTAGTATATATCGTACATCCCTCACGTACCTGCGATAGTGATAACACCAACACCACTATTCAAGAGAACCACGAAAGCCTGTTTGTAGGATCATTTTTATAAATAACCAAAACGATGTCAATACTTTCAACTGGAATATTGAGTATTCAAGAAATCGACGATGATTCGATTATTTTCGGTATACACTCGAATTTGAGTCGATTGCAGAAACCGATAGTTTCCGTCACTAGTGAGCTTTGTCGATCATGTCAGTTCAAAGCATTGATTTGTGTTTTCGTTGATTCTATCAGTTCTTTGTTCCGCGTCAGCACTTCAATAAGTACCCGGTGTGGGTAAACAGTACGTGCTGTGCGGTACAAGATATATTATGTATGGGCTCGGAAGGGCACGTACGGTTTCGTCACAGAACACGTAAGGTCACAAAACCACCGAAGGATGACATTGTTTGGACCTCTAGCCATTAACACCTGAAAAAATATAAATAATTAATATCCACGTCTCAATCCGTGACACACCTGAAACGTCCTAGATTTCATTTCAGAAAATTAATTAACAACCTGCACATGTTGCAACACAACTGACAACTAATAGTGTCCTCTTGTTTATATTACTTTATGTAAAACTATATAACAATACTAATATGATAAGGCACATTAGTTCATATATAGAAGATGATTTAAAGAAATTCTCAGAAAAATATCATCGTGATTTGTGTGGGTGTGTGTGAAATCATCTTCTATGTATGAACTAATGTGCCTAATCATATTAGTAATTATATAATAAACCCGTAATGGGTAATAAATACGCATCTGATTGACGTTTAATCAAAAAATCGACATATGTATATAACAATAGACAAAATAAAAAGACGCCATTGGCTAATTACAAATCATCAAATGTGAGATGCTCATTGTTATTATTAATTTTTTTGTGCATTGGGGTAGTTTTTTTATATCTTCACTGATCATTATTATATGCTTAAATTCATAGAATTGAGTTTTTTCTTTCTGTTTATTTAATATTATCTCTAGAGCTGCCTTCATAATTCGATAGCGAATCCTATTCCTATTCACATTTTTATTCAATGTGTTTTTTTATAGCCTACCTACATAAATACTATGACAAATTTACTACATAAGCAATCTGCTATATATGAAATCATAAATCAGTTTATTTATATTAGTAGATAATTCAAACCATGCGGGTAATATATTCAATGTGAGATGCAAATCTATATTACATGGAGGTATATATTATATCAATTTACAGATCGTCCATATATGCAGGCCATCCCGCTGGCTAAGCATACATGGGAGAGAACCCGTACATGAACCCAAATATATATATATATATATATATATATATATATATATATATATATATATATATATATATATATGTGTCCACAATAAGTAGACACTTCATAAATAAAGAATATTCTTAGAAGTATCTGGAAATCCTATCTATTTTCCAGTCAAGTACTCCATGTCTCGACTCCTATCCTATATCTTGGATCTGTTGTAATTTATTCGTAGACCATTCGTAAAAAACATTGCATGTGTCAGTATACAAAGGATTTTATTTAAAATAAATATAAAAATTAAAATATATACCAAAAAAACATGGTAACTTTAGTTAAAAAAATGAGTATATCACTAAAACAGAAATAATATTGAAAATTATTTCACGCTCTTCTTTCTAACAAACTTTTACGATATAAGGCAAATTTAACGTTTAAGGTTAATTTAAAAAAATATATGTCAGATTTCTCTATATTTTATAATTTTTGACATTCAAAATAGTCCCAAAAAAATTTAATAATTAATTAAAAATAATTAAATGATTAATTATTAATTCAATAGTTGGTCGCATGCCAATAATTAACTGGAAGTAAATATGCCATAATGAGGTAAATTTAGGCTCGATTTTGGATAGCGTTTTTGTTATTTACTCAAAATTTTGCCAATGCTGAATTTAGTCTAATGCATAATTAGTATAATTTAAAATCAATAATTATTTCAGTATTTTTATGGATAACCTGCTTCAAGAACAAACCGATGCGTTTTTTTTTTACAAAAATCGTATTTAAAAGAAGACTCAAGTAAAGATCGTACATGCTGCAGTTTCATAGATAAATGGATCCATATACAAGGAGTAGGAGAAGCTGCGACTCGAGCTTAGCTTGACTTGAGCAGAGCTTAACTTGCAGATCATTCAAAAGGATAAAGCCAGCTACACTACTTGCAAGTGATTGCAATCAGCGAATGACGTCTCTTTTTTTGCGTAATTACAAGTCGGTCTCATCAAGATGAGAGATAGTGGTGGCAAAATATACTAGAATCGCCTTGAAGAGGGGTTTCACAACACTCCCGCAACTCACTTCATAAGCACAAGTACAAAACCATCAATGTCAGTTGGAGCATGGACATAACGAATTCGAACAAGTAAAAGCGAGTTGCTAGGCTAAGCTCTCCGAGTAAACTTTTGGAAGCACTGGAGGGTGAGCAAATATGATAGCGTTGAGAGCCATTGTTGGCCCGACAAGGCAGATGTACACGACTGTCATGGCGGCGGGCGACGCCATTTTTTACACGAAATGCATTAACCCGAATTGAAATATGAGCCCATAATAGCCCCGATCACCAATACACGTTTAGAGTTACACTTCGTGTAAGTATTTGTCTGTGTGTGTGCGTGCGTGTGTGTGCACGTGTGTGTGTATGTACACACATTCATTATCATGGGAACTATACGACTCACTTACATTGGTCAGGCCCGGTGGGGTAAAATATTTTTTTAAATTAAATAAATTTAATATAATTTATAGGCAATGACACGATAAAAGCAATTACTTTATTTTGAGCAATCATAACAAACATCGATAAGTTTTATCGAAATTTACACCGATATGAATTTAATTTATTACGAAAAATATATAATCAATTCAAATATATATATAGAGCTTTTAACAGCTTTAGCTTTTAAAAGTAACGTTAGCGTCAAAATATTTTGAAATATGAAATTGATTATCTTTATTAAAAATAATATTTTTTTGAATTTCATTTTTTGAAAATGTCAAAAACATACATAACCCTTTGTTTTTTATAATTTAAAAATACATGAAAGGCAGGTTTATGTTTAAACATCGACAAGCTTATAAATCTGTATGACGTTTTTAATATAGTATACGTTTTTAATAATTTTTTTATAGCTACATATTTTTTGAAATTATAAATAATTGATTTTTTAAAATAATAATACTATATTGAGATGCGAAGTATTTTTAAAAATATATTTAACATATATCATAATTATCAACTAAAGCACCTCTGTGCAACGATAATTCAACAAACCGAGCCAAACGAAAAACGTTATGTTTTCGAAATGATCAAAAGACCAATCCTGGTGCGGCGAGCTGCGAGCTCGGCCAATGGGGTCGCCGCGTTTAGCTTCGTTCGCTTTATAGGGCACCGAGCCTTGTTACAGATGTTATCGCTTTGTTTTTTTCCCAGTTTCTTTTCGGGTGATTAATGGCGCCTTCTTGGAAACACTCCTGCAAAACCTGAAAAAATACATGGTAATAATTTAAAAATCTAAAGCAGTAAAGATGTCGGAATAAACTTCCCATCCCATATCATGGAGTGGCTCTGAAAAAGCAAAATTGTTTTAAGGGTAAACAATTGCTCTGTGCAAGCCAACAGTATTTTTTATTTGCGTGCTGTGCATAAGCTGACTGCACTCCATTAATATGTACAACATCATCGGATCTGATTAGTTTAACTATTGCGTGCCGAAAATGTTGATCTATCAGCTTAAAGCATATCGGCATTGTTTTCAACGTGTTTTGTTTTAAAAATTTACTAAAAAAAATTAGGAAATAAATTATATATCATGATATATAATGATATTGAGATATCTTATCATTTAACACATTCTTAGGGGGTCCGATAAACTCCAGTATCCTTTGATACATTTTTACCTTTAAAAAAAATATTTATTATTTATTAATTTTTTTTGCTGTTGATAGTTTAATTATTATTTTGTATCTTCAATTGCTAGGGGTTGCAAAAACCTGTACAATCCTCATATTTAAAAAACGTTTGTTCAATATGTTAATGTACCTTTAAAATATATTTATAATATTAAATAAAACCTTAATGGTGTTGGATTTCTTTTTATTTTTGTTCAGATTTAAAAATAAGGAGAAACAATTCTTAAAAATTATTTTTTTTCCTGTTGTCAAAATAGTTCGTGAAAGTCGAATATAAAAATGCTATTGGTCTTTTGAAAAAAATATTTAATTGAGAAAAAAAAGGATTAAAGATTTTTAAACAGATTTTTATGTTTTGTATTGTACAACCGTTTTGGCGAAAATCAACAATTCGTTAAAAGAGTTATTGTTAAGGGTTTTTAAAAAATATAATTAAATATTGACTGTACTAATATTATATATACCTCATGCATGTGATTTTTCATTACACGGAACAAATTAGTTAAAACACGATATTCATAAATTTATAAAATAAATTCAAAGCAGCTTGCTTGATTTTCAATTTTTATTAAGTATGAGTATATTACTATTGTACATAATTTCGCTTTAAAAAATACTACATTTTGATTATTAAGTAAGTATATAATTAAAAAGCCAATAATAAAAGTTTTGCAATCAAAATGTCATTCAATTTCAATATGATGAAATATTTTTGGTTTCGAGTAATACCGTGTATTTACATTGTAATGTTATTGTTGAAAAAAAGAGAGAGAGAAGTAATCGCATTCACGTGAGCCAGAGTGAGATGACATGAAATATCCAACACATCGTATCGCACATTTGGGTGTTTTTTTTAAAATTGATACGAAATTAAATCAGAGCGGGAAGATACAAATACGAATACACTCGAATACAAAAGAGACGGAAGAGAATTGTAAGTTGGTCTACGATTAAATCTGACCGCGCGAAGGCGACGGGAGATGCTGCCGCCGGTACTTCTGAAAAGGACGAAAGACGCCCGAGAGCGAGCGCGATTAGATCACTAGAGAGAGAGAGGCCGATACGAATGTGGTGAGTTAGAGGGAGACAGCGGTATAGCGGCGCCGGTCGCGGAGGGACGAGGGCGTGGGGCTTGCGCAGATGGCTCAGTCAATACAAAATGGGCTGCAATGGCCGAGACTCAAATGCACGAAACTGTTTTTGGAGAATATCAAAATTTGTTTAGTAAATATGTATTGTAACTTTTTGTTTATTTTGTCCTATGATGTTATATTTTGTCTTACTAATTAAGTATATAAAATAAAAGCATATCTAAATATGTAATTCATTAATTTACATGGAACGATTTTTTTTGTAAAAATAATGTATTTATATTATAATATCATAATATATACATTGAGTATACAATTTATATATTTAGGGTATTATTGAGTGTTGAAAGTTGCACATTCATAAAATACTAAAATCATAAAGTTAATATGCGACCATTTTTTTAATAATCGTATTTACAAACTGTTAAAGATAGAAAATGAATTGTATATTGCGAATTATTTTTCCGTGATTTATTAATAATTCTAATCGAGATTGTTTGTTGTTGCACAGCTAATCTATTGTTCAATTCGTGCAATGCAATCGACAGCTTTTAAGCAATTGTTTAAACCTAATAATATGTATTGTTAAATGAAATTGTTCTAGTGTTTATTTAAAAATCAGATTACTTTCTATCGATTAAATGACCTTAAATAAGATTCTACTTGTTCTCAAAATAATCAATATTTAACATTAATCAAATCGATATAAGATCAAATCAATATATCGATAAAATTCACATAACTTCAGTGCTCCCCCCATATACACAAAGGAAAATTATTTGATTTATAAAAATGATATATTTTAATGAAAAATAAACATTTTCAATTTCAAGATTCTTTATTTTCTTTTATGTTAATTTACAAAAGTTCTTAGGGCTATGCTTACATACACCTCAGTGTGTGGGTATCCTGTGGTCTTACGCGCAAGTTGTGAGGCTTACAAGGTGTGGCGTACACGGATATCTCTATTTTCGCAATTGAATTTGTGTACAGAAAAAATTGTGTAAAAAAATCCTTGGCTTAAATTAAATGGCAATTCATAGTTACGTGGGTTGTGTGTGTGTTACAATATTTGTTCAGAAATCGGCTCTCTCATACACATGCGCTGCTGTCAGTTGCCGCTACATCCGGCTCAAGGGATGCGATTATCCTCCACTTCCGGCGCCGCCTCCAGGGCCGCTTCCGACATTAATAACGGAGCCTTCCGCCCCCGCCCCCGCCTCGAGCGCCTAGTGTGCAGGCAACCAGCTCGCTCCACTAGGAAGAACATTCTAGCAATATCCAAGGATGGAAATATACTATACATGTGATGTAGCATATTTTTATAAATCCACAACTCATATATAATAATATTTTTGTAATTAAAGCGAAAATAAACCGTCGCTTTTTTTATTTAACCATGAAAGAAATTTAATAAATTTGCGTCAAAATGTCTATAAAGTCAGACCCGAAAAACGTGAACAAGTAAACACAATTTTTTTTAAAATGAAATAATATTGTATCATCCCAATTTTGAGATTTATTTAATAAGAATTTCCAGCAGTGTCTTTGAATAAAAAGGCGGTCTACACACGGGACAACACAGCCGACGGCTGGCGGATAATTGCCCGATAGCATCCACTAATGCGTCAGCCGTGTTGTCCCATCTGTAGACCATTTAATTGAACATAATTTTGTCTTGTACTTCCGGCTTGTAACCACTGGCGTGAATTACGCATCCACGTTGGTTTCCTCCTCCCAATGCTCCCTTTTCCTTGGATAATAAGTGTAAGTAAGCTATATTTATTGTTTCAAAAAATAAAAGACCTTACGTTTTATCGCCATCGTCAACCATTCTGTGTAACACTTTCTCATTTGTGACGTGGTCAATCCTATACTGCCATATTTCGAAAGCCTCAATTTTTTGCATTGTTGCTGTCTCAAGTGTCCAGGCCCAACCCTATAAAGAAGAAATGAGACAACAACATTTGGTGAGTCTTCAGCGAGTTTTCAACATTTAATACATAGTAAAAGGCTTTTTTCAGTAAGTAAACACAAATGGTAAGTTTAATTTTGTTAATGTTTTAAAAAACATTTTTTTATTGTTGTGAAGCTGAAACATTTTCTAGGGAAGATATGTATGAATCCAAGATAATCCTTCGCCACTTTGGGCGCAGACGTCGCCGAGCACTCATCGCAGCGGAGCTCAAGGCCCTTTGTAGGTTAATTGTAGGCTCGATTCAAACTCTAAATCAGGTGCCAACACCCGCGGAGCGCCCTCCGAGAGTGTTGCCAGAATCCGTGCACTTATTATTCCCCTCCGGAATGGCAGAGCTAATAATTGGCGGGCAGTGCTCCCCTCCGCAATCAGAGGCTCCCGGGGCGGTTAGCGCCGCACTGTTGCAGCACTGGCAACACTAATCGGCTTACTATATATAATTGGTAATCTAATAAGCAATCAGATTTGAATTCAAAGCAAACAAGATGGCCGATGACCGTATGCGACCGGAGCGTCGAGGCCTGGCTTAGATGGCCGTCGGCGTATATGCGTCTGGGTTCTGTTTCTATGTGTCACGTCTACTTATATTTATTTTATTTTAATACTTCAAAAAAAAAATATATATATATGTTGCCAACCAAGCGTGGTTGGCATCATCCCATATCTCAATAAATATTGATTACACCCTTGTAATTGACGATTAAAATTTTTGCTCATTTCAAAGATAAGGTGGTCGATATCGATTGCCTCAAATGTGGGGCCAAAACCTACCCTGGACAGGTGTTAAAGCCTTTTTATTACTTTTCATAAATGTTAAAATTCTGTTTGTAAATTGTGTTAAATTATTTATGTACACTTTATATTTGTTCAATTGGGGCTGGTTAATTTTAAAGTATCCAAAATATCAAGCCCTAAGGTTCATAAGGTAATGTTTAAAGTGAGATTTAAAATCCCAAAAGCCTTATCAAGTATCTGGTATAGCGACTAACCTCTAAGCTTCTTAAAAGGTTTGTGCAATTATACTTTAAATAATGGTGTGGCTAGTAAAGTAACCAAAACCAACTTAATACACCACTTATTATTTATATAATAATATAAATGGTTTTAAATATCTTGATTTTGAATTGAAATAAAAAAAATCAGTTGTCATATAAATACTTATCATTCAAAATAAATACAAAATATGATGTTAGGCATATTTTTTTTATTGTCATTTTTTGTATTATTATTAGAAATTATTTTATATAAAAATATCACAAAAAAACGTGTTTTTTTCTTATTTAAGTAAAAATTCAAAGAAAACTACCTTATCGCCTGGTAAATCCGAACAAACATAAAAAATATTATTATTGGAGAATATTAATTTTGAACCATATCAATATGTCCTGAGAAGTAAGGTTATCAGTTACTTTAGATTTAACTTTGAATGATAAGGCAGGAAAGGGGAGCGCTTGTACCTGCGACAGGAAAACGCCAGACGGTTTGAGTGCCTTCTTTATCTGAGCTAAGAATCTATATATAAATATGGCTGATCCAGTGCACATATGCCATGGATGCACAGAATTTCCAAGACCAACGCCAAGTCTAGAACCAACCTAACCTATGCAGCAAAAATATCATTTTGGGGATACGAAGATGCTTCATAAAAGCAGTATATGATCTTACTTAACTGAGGTAAGATCAATAATAAATATTTCTCACTTTGAAGTTACAAATACATCATTATAGTATAATCACAAAAAAAAAACAGCTTATGACGTCATTAAAATGCATGCATAAGCTGCTTCCACAATACATGACACAACCTATAATAAAACTGCTAATATCCAATAGCATATTTTAAAACTATAAAAAAGTTGTTTATATCTGTAATAAGAGGGTTATTGGTTAATTACAAATCAGTAGTCAGATGTATAGCAGCGTGTGCAGGCAGCTTTGCACTTGGTTTGATTAGTGCACGAGCCTCGGCCCTGCTCCGGCCGGACCAGGCGTGCTTTTGCTGGTAATCATGAGATTAGCCGGCCCATGGATGACCAGGCCGTGGTCCCAGAATACTGGATTAGGTCGGGGAATTCCCATTACAGAGTTGTACCGCCACGCATGCTTTAATCAGAGATCAATTAATCCACCTACATCCAGCACAAAGGTTTATTCACGTGATTACGAATTAATAATAATTTTGTTCAAGATATTTATTGATTTGATGCATTTTAAAATTACTACAACAGTGATCTTCAGTTCGTTGATTTATAGAATTTTTGTATAATGTATAGTAGTCAAAGGTTTTTATAGCCTCAAGTATATAAAACAATGTTATTTTTATTTTATAATCACAAAACATTTTATAATTGCTGGAATTTAAACTACAACTGAGAGAATCCTGAATATTTTTTTCAAAACACAGATGATAATCGTACGCATCTTTGAAACCACATTCCACAGTTATCGGCTTAAGGTGTCGTAAAAAATCGAGGGTTTTCCCATCGTTTACGAGTTAATCGGTTAGTAATAAACGGTGTCCAGATTGCAATCAAAAGTTTTACGCAAGCGTTGCAGTTTATTATTAATAATCTAGAGTTTAATATAAACTTATCTTATTCTTTTTTTTTTATAGATAAGCATATTTTTGAGTCGACACGACACGTTTTAGTTAAAGTACGTAGATCTGTAAAAACATTGAATTAATAAAAGAATCAGAATCTCACGTAATTTTATTGAGATAATTGTTTCTTAGACATATAAGACGGTGAAATTCAACAATAAATAAAAATAAAAAATATTTTTATGATTGCAATATTGATGCCATGTTGGTTATTAAAATAGACGTTATCAATGTAAATTAATTTATCGTTCCAATATAAAACTGCGGCGTTGAAGGACCCGGGGACTCACTACTCTATTTTTCCATTAGAAAACCATGAACACTGCCTCAGCACGAATATATGGTCAGTAAAATGGTCGCCAACTTGATGAAGAAGAAGTACAAATAAAAGTTCCAAGTCCGTCCGAGTTGTTCGGTAGAATAAAAAAAATCCGCATTTTATTTTTTGTAATATCCTACCTGTCTGTAGTCATTAAGTATAATTGAATCTGACCAATACATTAGCACTTCCATAATGGAGGACTGCCAGGCCTCTCTATTCATGCATTCAAACTTGCTAATTGGCAAACATCACTTCACGGTGGAAATAATTGCATACCTGGGCTGGCTCGTCAAATTTCGTCGCGCCTCGGCACTACAAATACGCAAGAGTGCGCGGCTTTCGTATCGCTGTGCATATTAGCGTGCCCGCTATGCCAGGGCTGCCAGAAGGAACCATTTGGATCTGCTTTTGTCAGAATCCAAGATATCATATTCAGAGTCGAGTTCTCAATCGTTGGTATTGCTTTGCATGCTAACGTGCCAGCTACGCCATCACCAGTGCTGCGAAGTCGGAGCAGAAAGCATTTGAGAACCGTTCAAGTCAAAGTCGGAGTTCAAAAACATTTACTGACACGAGTAAAAAATATTACGTGAATTACATAAAAGAATTTAAAAAATAAATTCAATATTCTTTTATTAATTATCAATCATATTTATTATATACCAAGACAATTTAAATGTTTGATTCAAGTAATTATACAATAATATATAAATACAGAAATAAAAAAAAAATCGAATGTCATTAATTGTCTACAGAATTATTGATGCTACACCAAGACAATTTTAATACCATTAAAAAATATATACAAGAATTAAGGAAATACACGAATGTTAATTATTAATTTTACACCAAGACAATTTTAATATTCCATTCGTACCTTCTAGATCAGCAATACTCAACCTGCGGCTCGAAACACTATTATTTAAAAATTAAATATGTAAAATGTTTCTCACCTTGATGGCGGAAAGTAAGTCAAAAGCTTGGGTGATGGCCTAAAAAAAGATCATCACCCAAAAATATAACATAGCAAATTTGTATATGTGCCCTGAAGGAAAAAAGGTTGGGTATCGCTGTTCTTGAACATCCGGGCTGCCGCGGGCGAGCCGCTCTTCGCCACACGGATTCATTATCTCGCCAGGTTCATTTTAATAAATCGACAATTTGCTATGTAAATGGTCGTCGTCTCCCACCCTGCTGCTGGGGGCTTTTTTCCTCGGGTGCACTCTAGAATCAACCCTTATAATTTTTAGTCATAATTTACTTTTCAATCAAAGCATTGTATTATACAAAATACTCTAAAAATATATGAAAAGCTCTCAGACTAGAGAAGCTCTAGAAAGACGTGTGCGCTCACAAATAAAAATTTACGTTATTAATTAGAGAAAAAATATTTTTTTAAAGTACCAAGCATTGTGTGTTTATAAATGTACGTACTTCTATAATAAAATATAATTAAATCAAAATTGCAAGTGATAGATAGCAGGTGCGTCGGCGATGATTCAAAAAATAAGTATTGTGTGTATTTATGTTTCTAAGATTTTCTTATATATATAATAAAAAAAATATTTGATTGGCATGTTGTGCTATACGTATATTCGTAAATGTACGTAGATTTTAAATATCATTTGAGATAAATTGCAAGTGATAGTTGGCCGGCGGCTGGTTCAACAGATAGGCATTCCGTTAATTTACATAAAAAGTCAATCAGCGGGCGGGCGGTGTGTTTGCGTACGTTTTGAATGTATAATTAATGACCAGAGATTTATTTAATCATAATTAATCCAAACGAAACAATTGGAGGCAGGTGAAGCGGGCCCTAGGGTGACCACCCAGTGAAATTAAATTTATTTTTTACTAATATATTTAGCCGATTTTTCAACGTGACGAGTTCATCGTGGCTGGTTTATAATCGATGGGTTGTTTGTCCAGTGGGTAGACTTGGTTAAATTCTCACCACGACAGGTAAATGTTGTAAGGTAAATGCAAAAAAAAAGTACTTATTATCTTATTATATTAATTTAACTCTTCTAATTTAGATTATGTGATCGAAAAATCTACTTTTTAGAAATCAAGGCAAAAAATAAGCAAGAGGATTTGAAATGATCACAGGTTTTTTTTTTCCATTATTTAATAATGATTTTTTAAAGATATTTCTACTGAAATATAAATAAGCGTCATATTAAGAGTCATTAAGAAGCTTAATGTTGTCATAAATTGCATTAATTTTATTATCATTCAAAACTATCGGTATTATTATCTTACTATCTGCAAAGAGTAGACTGAGAAATCTGTTTTGTAAATTAAAAAAATATTTTTTAAATTATAAGAAATATTTTTTGTTATTTTTTTTAATCTAACGTTGAAAAAACATGCATCTGCTTATAAAAATACAAAGATAAATATTTTCACTAAAAATACTAAGCATGTTTAAAAATGGCTTTTTCACTATAAAAAAACATTTGTTGAAATAAATGCTTTTCTGTAAAATTATGAATTATTTACATGCTCAAAGTAAAAGAAAACCTTCCAAGAAAAACCATATCTGCTAAATATTTTTTCTAAGCACTTTTCCTGCTTACAATAAAGCAAATACCAATTAAAAAAAAAAACAACGCAGCCGCATTAACTGCTCGCTCTCAATACGCTTGCTTGTCAGTTTGAATATCATTCGCTTGTAGGCAAAATTGAAGACAGATATTCCTAATATCTATAAAAAAAAATATTTAGTTTTTTTTCATGTTGTTGTATTGTAAACTGATTGATCAAATATAATCAATTTTCCGGTGCCGACTTATAATATGAACAGTTCACCTGAAATTGATTTCGAAGCCCAGATCGAAATCGATCATTAAAATGGATTATTCGACCATGCGCATCACTACCAAATATAATTATAAATTAAAAATGAATAAGTGCTGGCATTATTGGGTGGCACACCCCGGGGGCTGGTCACCTGAGCCGCCACCTGTACTGATTGGCCGGTGTTTGATTGTTTAATTGGGCGCCCCGCGCGGCCTGCGCGGCTCCTCGCTCGCTTCATTTCCACCTTGGCAATCATTCGATTTCAAATCCATTATTGCCTAACTGAGTAGAAACGTCCATACCATTAGATTTTTTTAATTTAAAATATCTGTTCAAATGCAATAAGTGCGGCACCGCTTCAAGCGTTGAAGACTACATAACAAGTATTTTGCTTCAGGCTTTGTAACAAAAATACTCATCGCACGAGTATTTCAAATCAAAGTTGTAACAAAGTTACTACCCAATTTCAAATGAATGGCTGGTTGCTTAAACCATCGGCTCTTAAATGAATGTTCCCTTGTCATGACAAATCTTGAAATTCTTTCTTCGTAATACAGTAATACACCGCTTTACGCGAGGGATACGTTCCGGGAAAAATCGCGTTATGTGAAATTTGCGTATATCGGGGATTACGATTTAACATGCATAGTCAAAACTTAATACAAAAAAAAACGAATCATTTGAATTAATCACTTTATGCAGTATTACATGTTATTTTTACTGAAAAATACGTCTATTGTCTTTTGGGTAGCGTTTCTTTTACGTTCTTGTAAAATATGTTCATAACACCCAACGCTGTTTTTAATTGTTAAGATAAGTCAATGACTACATTGTGTTCATACATATTCATTTAATAAAAAAATCGCGTAATGCGAGGCATTTTAACGCGAAATTTGAAATTCGCGTTATAGTGAAACCGCGCATAACGGGGTCGCGTAAAGCGTAGCGTAGTTTCTAAAAAAACGTAAAAACGCGACAAGCATCAATACGTACTGAATTCATTTTATTTTATTTAACATGGTTGATTTGTCTACGATTTTTATACAAACAACTAAACCACCTTTCTCATATTTAACTAATAATATTTTATTAAATTTTTAAGAGCTGTAACAACCAATTAATAATGATGGTGACAATATATTTTCAATGATAGACTCAAAACTATAGATCTCAAAGAATTTTTTTTTAAAATTATAATAACGCCATGATAAAATAAAATGCATTTGGATAATAAATATCCCAATCGGCGCACAGCTCCGGCCCTGACTCAAGTTAAACATTCGGAAATCAATGGACAGTGAAATTACATTAAGTAAGTTATACAAAAATCTGTCCTTAGGAGGAATTAGCAGGCCAGGACTCGGGAGAGGGGGGCACTTTATACAGCTAGGGGGGTCAATTATTACTCGGCCCCCTGTTCTTAATAATTCACTCGTAAATCAACCTGCGAAAATAAAATAAAAATGAATTAATCATCCAAAGCACGGCTATTATTTGATTTTCGCTGACAATTAATTTGATTTTTTGAATTTTGTGATTTTATTAGCTTTTTAAGGAAGTAGTCAATTATTTTGTGAATTGTATTTTATTACATGCTTTTTCCATTTGATATATTTTTGAATTTTTTTCATTATTGAATTATTCACTCTATATTGGATAGAATCATAATAAATATTTATTTTTATTCACTAACAAAATCATTCAAACTTTTGGCTAATCACTGTCAGTTGTGTCATGGCGTGGATAGGCAGTTTTGTGGTGTAGTCTTTGTCACCAAGTGCCTTTTTTCAGAAGAGGTTGGCGACCATTTCACTGAGCATATACTCATGCTGAGCAAGTGCTCATGGTTTTCTAAGGGGAAAATAGTATAGCGGGTCCTCGGGACTTCTACACCGCAGTTTTATATTGAAAAGAAAAGTCTGCGTATTGCTGCTGCCCAAAAGCACTATCATATAAACATTTCTTTACAAAGCTCTAGCGTTTAGATCTGATACTCCATCTGCACCAGGGTACAGAAACAATACCAGAAGCCCCCCACGTACTTCCAGGCCACATCCCTCCACAATGATTCCAAGTCCACTACTCCTTAGCTCAGCTGGTGTAGTCTATCGGTCAGTTACCATTTGATTGTTAATTGTGTCGCAGCGCGTGCAGACAGCTTTACTATATATATTTTTAATATCCCATTGAAACTCGGGTCTTTGAATGGCGTCTCCCCTGCTGGTTGCCGTATCCTCTCTTATCTGTCGTTATCAGCGTCTGTTGCAGGACCGCGATAAGCAAGCGGGGACTCGGCAAATACGCTCGATAAGAGCCCGCGAGCTCTCCGACCGCTGGGAACGCACGGAGATAAGCCAGGTTGTATTTTTTACTAGCAGCCTAACCCATCTTTTCCCAGGATAAAAAAAATATTTAATATAAAACTCACTAACGCTTCTGAAGAACTCAAAAAAATGACTTATTTTCCAGGAAAAATTTAGTTTATTTATTATTTTTTTTTGAAAATAGCGAATATATTTTGTTTGCCATAACAATACATTTATCATAGCGGCAAAGACTTTGAGAAAATTGTTGATTTTTTACAATAGGTTTTCTTTCTAAAATGTCTTGTAATGATTCTCCTTCTTCGGATGCCTCTCCTCAGAGGATGTTGGCGACCATCTCACTGAGCAAATACGTATGCTGAGCTAGTATTTGTGGTTCCTTTAGGGAGCATAGTATAACGGAGAATAATATAATAGAAAAGTCTGTGTATTGCTGCTGCCCAATAACATTATTATATTTAAATGACAAGTGTTCAAATTGATCAGTATTATCTGCAGTCTCATGGTCCACGCACAAAAAGTGAGTGAGGCTGAAGCCCGCGTGAAAATATAAATTGTGTTTATTTTAAGATTTTTCCTTAGACAGCACAATCTTGAAAGCAGGGAATCTGACATTTTGGTATATTTATAATTTAGATTTTTTTTTAAATTATTTTTCAGAGCTATAATTCAAGATGGCAGACATATTTATGGAACTCCGCAAGCGCAGTTGCCTAAGCCCTGATACTGAAGTTGATAACAGCTGCATGATAAGAATGCATCCGCGGGCGGGAAAGTCGAGGACTGCTCGCCGGCTTCATACCAACCAGCTCTTATCAATTTAAAATACTACCGACCGTGACGTTATCAAACGAAATTCAACCAGAATAAATATCAAAGGTATTTCATGATTCACAAATATGATTGAAATTTATTAAAAATAGTCGGCAAAGCTGCGTCACAAGTGACAATTTAATGGCATCATCTTTTGCGTTGTTCTATCAGGCTTAACCATAAAAAAAAAACAAAATAAAAGGACACCATTGGCTAGTTGCAAGTTGCGTTGCTGCGTGTGTAACCAGCTTTATAAACCACACTGTTTAGTACACCAAAAAAACTTATTAAGTGATAGGAATAGTTCTAATGTAAATTTTCTGAAACGCACTGTTTAGATAAATTTAAAGAGAATATTTTATAATCACTATATTTATAAATTAATTAAAAACATAGAATAACATTCGCAATATATATTTTCTCATTCTGAATACATAATACACAAGACAAAAAGCTTGCTTGCATTACAAGAACATTAGCGAAATTAGTATGAATAGTTCGTATCATATTTTTAGTAAAAGGATATTTTGTTGTTGTTCCAACAATTATTTTTTTAACTTTCTAAATCGCGTCAATTTATAGTTATTTTTATTTTATAATTTGTTTTAATATCTTTTAGTTACATTAAAAAATCAACCATAAATATAAATAGATTAAAGCTAAATCCACTTGAAATTGCTAGTAGATAATTTGTTATCAATGTGTATTTATAATTATTTGTTTTTATTATCATTTAATTATATTATTTAAAACCGAACGTTTAAATCAATTTGGATTGTTGACCGATTAAAAATAATCGATGATGATGATGAATGACATTAGATTAAGTGGCGCCTGTGAAAGTCAAAACACTGGATTAATCTTTTTTTCCACAAAATTCGTATCGATTCTTATTAAAACAAGTATTACTAAGCTTGGAGTTAAATTACAAAACTGCTGAGTATTATATTGAAAATTACACAGATAGCTCAATTCTTAATCATATATAAATAAGTTGTAAATTCAATGTTATATTTGTATTTTTTATTAAAACATTAACGAAACTATGGATGTCGATTCTATACATGCATATGTCGATTCAAATTCTAGCTCTATAACTGGACAGCGGTGGTCGAAATTATAGGATGACAAGTGTGAATACAAATAACACATATTCTCAAATAAAAATTATAATTTTTTCTCATTGTCTCGTATGCAAATCGATCAACTTAAAAACATTGTAATTTTAAAAAAATAATTTATAATTTCAATTTATTTTTTAAATTAATAAATTATTCGTCCGAATAACTTTGTTTTAATGGCGTATTTAAAAATCAAGGTTTAATTTTGCTATATATGTATAAGAAATTAATAATATAATCAGTCATTTTTTTCAAATATTATACACACAAAGGGTTTAAGTAGTTTTATTTATATAATTATTGAATTTATAGCAAATCTGCAGCGTTTTGCGTAATTCTATGCAAATATCATATTATATAAACACCTAAGATTACACTTGAATTGAATTTCCTCAAATTGATGCTTTCCGACTAGTATATGTAAATATATGTGAATAATTCATTATATATATTATACCAACGCAACCGGAACGTGTTAAGCATTGCAATTAGTGAACTTAGACTCGACGTATTCTGTATCAGAGATAAGAAACAGCTCGTCTGTGAAGCAAACGAATCGCTTTGGTATTAAAAATTCCTGAATTATTAATAAAATAACTTCAAAACAAAAAAAAATAAAAAACCAAGTGTTGAAAAAAAAATAAACCAAATAAAGAAGTTTAACAATTCACAAAATATTTATATTTTTTTAGCAAAATCACTTCAGGCATTAAATTGGTAAAGTAAGCCTTATAAACAGATAAGCATGATATATATATATATATATATATATATATATATATATATATATGTGTGTGTGTGTGTGTGTGTGTGAGTGTGTGAGTACAGCCTCGTCCTCAAGTTTGTCGGATGGTAAGATCCTCCAGCGGATGTAGACAAGTACACACATTCACTCATACATACTTGTAGGTAAATGCTCCCAAAATTATTTCCTGGCAAATAGACCGGGCATTTACTTTGGAAACATCCAGTCCTGGAGCAGCCATCTTCCGAGAATCGCCGGATATGGACTCGAGGCGCTCGCTCGGACTGTGGACTTTCGCGTTGTTTTTGTTATTCCTCCTTGTAGCTTTTATTTTGCCTCTCGTCTCGGAATCCAACAAAACCGTTTTTATTAACCAACCTTGGTATGATTGTGAATTTCTACATATAATAACGTTTTACAATTGCTACATATAAAAATATCTGTACCTCCAATAGATCAGTTAGAAACAGCAAAGAAAATTAAAATATTAACATTTAATGATTTTTTTATTTTATTCATGTTATTTTTATTTCTGCTTTAAAAATGATTAAGATCGCGATCTTTCAGTGATTGACGACGTCATCAGCAAGTCAAAATCGGCTGAATTATCTTGAATTCGACTGAAATGAGCTAAATGCTGTCAAACATGTAATTACTACGTATTTAATACATCATTTGGACAAAACCTTAACTTTTTTTTATACTGTGCAGTATGCGATATACAAGAGGTTTTTTTTGTACAGAGTTTATTTGAGTTCAAAATAACTATAATTGACTCCAAATTTTCCAAATTAATATAACGTATTGGGAATATTTTCCAATGCTTTTTTTATACAATATTTGTATCGTATCTGATTAAAAACCCTATTCTTCAGTTTACTATATGATAATAAGCAATACATAAACTTTATATTTCTACAAATGGTTTATAATAAAACGTGTAGAATTGTATGCAAACATGGGTTGTGTCTTTGAGTAACATCTAAAAATTCATCTATGAAGTAGTATAGAGAGTGACAGGAAACCTCTCCTCTTTACCTGTACAATCCCAGGTAACATGAATTCTTGATGTTTCATTTGCCAGAACTGACCGCGGGGGTGGAAGGCTGACGGGGAGGGGGAGGCTTCTCATTCGTTTACCTCAGGCCGGCAAATTTACATTGCCATGTTTTCAGCGGTTGCTGGAAAGTGCAGGGACACCAGAACTTTAAAGCAATCCACGAAAGACCAGTTCAATTTGTGAAACACTGTATTTAATAAACCGATCAGTACAAAAAAAAAACCCCTACACACGCTGCGACACAACTGACAACCGATTGGTAATTAGCCATTGTAAGTGCTGAAAAGTTACAATCATAAAAAAAAAAATATTGTAAATATTTATTTATAATTAAGGATAGGAGGAGTTCAAAAATAATTAAAAAAGAGATTAACGAGAAGTCGAATATGAAAAAAGTGATTTTACTGTAATTGGTGGCATTTATATCATTATGATATTAATAAATGACGTAGTTTTAGTTTGTGCATGTTATACAATTGTGAAATAAAAAATAAAAACATTTAATATCACTGAAACGACGCCTATGCAGAGACGCTGAGGTAATCTATAAATAAAGTCCAATTTTAATTCTCTTGTAATTTCAAAAGTTTTCCCATTACAGGAACTGAAAAAAAACCCTTTGAGACCGCGGGGACGTCGCACAATCAAACATTATCCTTTCTCATTACTGATATTTATCTTCAGCCCCCGGGGGCGGGGGCGGGCCCCGCGCCCCCCTCGCCCCCCCTCGCCCCCGCCGCCCCCGCGACTTCACAGAGAATATCAAATGAGCCGAGTTTGCGGCAAGTCTAATCTACGGTCAAGTCCCTCTAAATGCAGAATACTTACTGTTGCAACCCTGCCACGACCGCAGGCTCCGAGGCCAGGTATTTATAATAGGGGTTTATCAATATTGAGAGCAATATACGCAAGGGTAGTTGAGTAGTTTCCGTGGGATACAATGCAGATCGTTTGAAAACGTAAACATAATAAATCTACTATTTTGTAATTGTATGTCCAGTATTTTAAATAATTTTGTAAAATTTGTTAATGATTACTATAAAATATATTAAATGTCTAAATCATAGGTTCCCAAACTATTTTGTCCCGTCGATCCCTTGTTGAGTTTTCTGTTTTTCGTAGACTCCCGCCTTGCTAATATTGATTTTTCACAAATTCATCAACTTCAAACATATTTTCACTTTCATATGGTTTATTTAGTTTATTTAGTTTATAAAGTTAAAATACATGTAAAGTTAATTTTACCTTTATAAATTAAAAATACACACTATGAAAATATAATAATATTCACTAAAAAAATCGATACTTTTAATGGGAGGGATGTGTCTGGTGCTTTGAGAGAAAATGTTCAATATTTGGCTTGAAATAAGTCAGATTCAACCTTAAATCTCCTCGTCCGGTGATTTCCAATATATTTCTTTTTTTTGTAAGAAGATTGACAACCGCACTGAAACCCATTTCCATGCGGTATGAAGATGCAAAAGCTATCAAAAACCTTCTTGCGATAGTCCATAATGCAGGATAAACAGCATTATTATGTAAGTACATAGGTACAATCTGAGTAAGGTGCATTGTGACATTTACAGAATGCCTAAATTTTGGTGATGACCTGCTTAAATGAGATCCACTCTCGTAGACCCCCATTTACACTTCGTGGACCTCTAATTTAATTTTTCGCTGTCATCGACCCCTTGTAGGGCGGAATCGACCCCACTTTGGGAACCAGTGGTCTAAACGAATTCGTTGAGTGGTGATATCAAATATTAATATCATGCCTTGTAGTCAGCATGAGTTTTTTTTTAAAATAATTAATTAATTAACAAAATATGGGTACTAATTATTCAGTGATAGTATAGTTAGTGATGTATAAAATGAATCATGTTTATTTGTAATTGGCAGATATGTTGATTCAGGGTGATTCGCACCCCGCGGGCTGCCGGAGGGTCCAGAGGTTCCTGAAGTTTCCGAGGCTCCTCGGAGTGCATATTACCAGGTCAGGAGTTTCCAGACTCGTTCCGTTTGCTGCACAGGGCCGCACTGGCCGCTGCTCCCTCCCCCTCGACTAGCAACCGAGCCGGGGACGGACCTGGGCTTTAATTATATATACAAGCCTAAATGATATTAAATGGAAATTAATTCGTTTTGCATTAAATTATACATTTTTATTTTTATCACCATTAAGGTTTCACTTTACATTTACTTTACTTATCTGGTAATTTATTTATTACATATTTTACATTTTTTTATTTCACTGTAGTTTAAACTTGTTATTCTTCACATTTAATTATTTAATCTTATCTCTGGATTCTGTATTGTTTACTATAATTGTATTTACATTTGAATAATATAAAACTGCAGTCTTCTTTACTATTAAAATTAAAATTATAAAATGGAAACAAGTAATTAAATATATCATTGCATTGTGAAAATAAACAATCTCAAATTATTAGAAAATTGAAATCATTTAGGTGCTCATCAAATTTAATACAATCAAATACTTACATGCCAATGCTCAGATAATATAAACAGTCTATTAACCACACTACTCTATAAGAGTAGAAGAGATTCAGGTAAGCAAATTCTTTAATCTTATCAGAAATAATTAGTGGTGTGCGTGCATTAGAGATTTTTTTTAATGAAGAGTTTCATTTCTTTGAGTAGAGTCAAACTTAAAATATATTGTTTTTTTTGGGTTCTAGCTCTGCACCACGAGGTGGTAAATTTTATTTAGAACTAAGCAATTATTATTACTACTAAATATAGGTTCAATAAGATACTATTTTGTTAACAGTATGAGTACAGTGTTTTAACTATACTTACATTTTTAACGTCTGTATTATAACGATAAACTCTTGGCAGCTTTAATATGTCTATGTCCTAATTTTATAAATTTATTTTTTACAAAGTCAATATCAAAAATGAATTATTAATGCAATACAGATAGAATGTGCAATTTTCAATTATTGCATTAATACCAATAAACATATCACGCCGCAAAGTACAGCGCAAACACACACTTTCACAAATGCAATATTTATTTATCGTATTTACCTGTTATTGCCAGCCGATTTGAAAAATGTAAAATGCCGGCTACATTGCGAAAAAATAAATTTCACCATGGAGTACACATCTGGATTAAATACTACTTGTATAGTAAAACTGAATTAAACACTTAAAATTAGTTTAAGTATGCTGAGTTTACACTAGAAAAAAATTTAGTTTGATTTGAACACGGCAACGAAATAAAAATTATTTTTACAAGATGAAAATTTTAGGCAGTATTGATAGAATTTTTATAAAAATAGAAATGGAATAGATACTATACGGTGTGTGCATTAATTTTTTCGGATTTTCTAAGAGATGACGTTACTAGTATTGAATCGCATCAGGCTATTCTTTAACATTTTATTGTGAAGCGTCATTATTTCGCTTTTGTTTTCAGTATATGTCATATCGCTGAAGTCTATACAACATTTTTTTTGAGCTCTCAACTTGTGAACTTTTATACCAACAAAACGCAATTTGCGGTAAGCTTTACTTTTCTGTTTCAATTTGAAGTAAAAACCACCTGAAAGTCACCGATTGCTGTGGAAAGTTTATGGTGAACATGCTACATCGCAAAAAAACGTGTGAGAACTTGTTTCAACGCTTTAACAATGGTGATTTCGATGTGGATGACAAAGAACGTCCAGGCCAACCAAAAATATTCGAAGATGAAGAATTAGAGGCATTGCTCGATAAAGACTCGTGTCAAACGCAAGAAGAACTCGCAGAATCATTGGGAGTTGATCAAGCAACAATTTCAAGACACTTAAAAGCATTGTGAACGATTCAAAACCAAGGAAATTGGATGCCACATGAATTGAAGCCGAGAGACGTCGAAAGGCAATTTTGCATTTCGGAAATGCTGTTTGAACGCCACAAAAAGAAGAGATTATAAGCGACTAAGCGACGGATTTAAATTTTATTGCTGGTTTAAGTTATTTGGGTGTGAAGACGCACCAATTTATAGTTTTTCGTCTAATACTCGGAGATTTAAGAATGGTGATTAAATACTGCCGTGTCAGCAAATATAAAATGGTGTCTGTTTAGGCAGCTGGAAGTGGTTTCACTATACGCCTCCCTTCGTCCTTTATCGCCGCCGCAGATCTCGTGATGAAGAGGCGGCATGCACTCCAAAGGCTGGAGCAAGATTAAAGGACGCGAAGGTCTGCATGAGACCCGAATGTATTCTCTATGAGACCAGGACTGTGCATTGTTTGCCGCAGCTCCCTGCAGACGTAGAAATAAAGGTTTGTAATCAAAATGTGGTCTTTAAACATACTTGGCTTTCGGTTTTCAGTGTTATTGTTTTACACTTTGTCATTCATTCGTTTTTATATAATATTATTATATATATATATATATATATATATATATATATATATATATATATATATATATATATATATATATATATATATATATATATATATATAGTAGCATGCAATGTCTAGAATCTGTATATCATTGCACACCATTAATCTGTCCATAAAATATATTTTTATTTATATACAAGTTTTACTATAATTTGAGACTAAAATTTTTAACCATAAAGCCGATGTTTACATAGTCTATTTTAATGATTAACATTTTTATTGTTGCGAATAACTGTGGGTTTTTTTTTATTATCAGTGTGTAAACTGCCTTGACCTCGAATGCAGTCACTCTTATAATTGCACATTTTCAATGCAACGTTTGCCCTTCTTCCCCAGGTGTCTGGAGGTGAAAGTGATGAATTATTTATAATGCTTTATTTACTCGAGGCGATCGGTGCATTGCAATTGCCTACTAAAATGCACCGATAAGAAAATCAAGATATTGCAATTAATCAGATAATCTCCTTATTCGTGTTTATTTTAAAAGTGTAATCTGTGTACATTATATTTAACGGTTTCAATAAAATGTCAACAAAATATTGTATTTTGTAAACATTACGTAGAAGAAACGATTAATACTCTAAGGTCATGGCAAAATTTTAAACTTATACACACACATTGCATTTAATAAATAGCATTTTCAAATAGATCTTTTGTGCATTAAATTGAATACGTGAATAAATTTGATAAAGAACATGAAAGCAACAAAAAGATTAGGAGAATGGAGAAAAGTATGGATAGAAAAAAAAAAAAAAGCAATGAGAAATTATGTCTATGCAAATCGATTATCTAAATATAGTATAGTACACACCTAAATATAGTAATATTATATTAAACTATTATTATCCGTGAACGTATTGGAAGCCGCGTTGTGGAATGCTCGCTATCACGTATACATTTTATTAAAATAAATAAATATAGCAGTGGTATAAACAAACATTGTATCTATAGATCACTTTGATCACTTCACAAGTGGGGAGACAAAAACTAGTAAAAAAAAAACAGACAATAAAAATGTGTTTTCTTTGAAAGGCGAATTGCAGACGAAGTATTCTTCATAGTATTCTATCCCCGTTAGATCATCCGGTTTATTGTTATGTACTTCCATTGTATTAAAAAGTCAAAAGCATTAAAAGAAACACGATCATAGTTTAAAAATAAATGTCTATTTTGTTCAAACAAGTGTATTAGAAGTCTCACACGCTGTTAGGATGAGGTTATATCTATGAGGTTAAATTATATGAAACAATTTTGATGAACTAATATATAAACTCTTTACTAAATAAGCGTTTAGATTTTGTGACTTGTTTTATTAGTTTGATTACTGTAGTCTTAAGAGTCTGTAAATACTCTTAAAAAGTATAAAATATCGTTATCTTCTAGACATTTCGGTTATTCGTACTTGCTGTTAAATCAATGCAATCAGTCTGTCGTGGAAGAAAGACTATTTGCAAAAGAGACGTATATAATAATAATTGAGTATTTTTTTTTATTAATTATGTATTTAGTTTAATATTTGTTCGTGGTTGTTGGTTTAAATCAGTGAGGTTTTTTTTTATATGAAAGTTGTTTAAATTTGTATGCAATTTAATAATTATTAACTGACAAAATAAATAAATGTGCAGATGTTGTACTCCAAACAAGAAGGTGTTCATGAATAGTGTTCAGGTGTTTCTATTCCGAGATGTCTTTGAGGATGAGCACATATTTTAAAATAATAATTAGTAAGACGAAGATCTTCTGCATGCAGAATTATTACTATATTTAATTACGACGGCATGCAGTTTGTTTGGTAGCCTGTCAACGCGCTTAGATATATATTTTAGTCATGAGTGTTTGCCGCTACAATAAAGTACACACACTCCCTGGAAATTTTGCTGAAAAGTAAAAAAAAAAATGAAAATTAATAAAATGACAAGAAGCGACGACTGACATTTCTTTTTCTCTTGACATTCCAGATAATTATGTACAAAAAACGTAGACTCCTTTGTCCACAAGTTAGACGGAGCGAGCGAGAGAGCCGGCGCGCCGGAGGGAGACGGCGAATGCCAAATGGCCGTTTTAAAATGTACACTCGGCAAATATTGGAAGAGGGTTTAAGACGAACATGGATCGCTCTATCAATACAGCACCGCCTTTAACTTGTTTTGGCAAATTAAAATCCAGCGAAGAGACACCGAGACGAGATGCTTTGTTTCGGATTTTCATTAGTATGCGAAAACATGACAAATAAAAAAGTTGCAGTTAAAATATACTCTAAAGTGATAAACTATATTTCTTTTGGTAGATCTACAATTATCAAGTTATCCCCTGATCGTGCAAGGTGTGGCTTAGGTGGTAGCGTACGTGTGTTTCTTTATTTTCGTTATTGATTTATGCAGGGAAAATATGCGTAAAAAGCCTTTTTCTGCATGAGGGGGTGAATAAATATAGTCTGAACATGTATAAGCAGGCTGCATTTGATATTAACGACAGGTTTTTATTGAAAATACAGGCAATTTTGCGACTTTTAATTAATTAAACCGATGATTTTTTTTACCGTTTTACGTGGAAACAGTTTATTATGTGTATAGTTTTGATCAAAGGCTTTGTGGGTGAACAAACTGAATCTATCAAAATTTAATTGCAATCGGGCATTAAGCGTCTGTGATATTTATATAGTAATGTATAAATAGACGCTGAAATGGTATATAGATAATTATGTGAAGATATGATTGTAATTCCTTAATATCAAAGTAAATCTTCCCCCGCCCATTCGCTCACCCAGCGACCCTTCAGAGTACCCCGCCCTCCGTCTCTGAAGTATAATGGAGCCACTCATCTAACGGGGTGGGTATTCGCCCTCGGAGTTGGTCAGGTTACATTCCTCCAGCAGACCCTCCCTTATAAGTTAAAGACTTAACGAACGAATGCATTGAATTAAATAAATGATATATATAATATAGCATTTGTCTTTTTTTATGGAACAATTTATAATAACAAATAAAACTGTCTTCGATCTTACTGAAATAGGCGACTACCCCGTTGTTAAAACGGAGATCAAACTGAGAAACTCTAGACCAAAAATTATCAATCCGATCAACGCTGACCTAATAATATTATTTAAATAAGTATCTCATATAAAATTCAATATTTCAACCATATACGAACTTATTAAACATATGAACATGTTAAAAATATCAATCACTCAGCAAAATAATTCTCAATGTTATTAAAATATATCTTAAGGTGTTTAGTGCATTGTTGCTTGTTTGGATTGCACTGATGATATGATATTCATTAATATATTGGAAAATTCATGTAAGTAGATTTAATAATAATAATAAGTGAATAAATTATAAGAAATCGATTGACGTGAATAACATGTTACTATTATTTATGCATACTAATATAAAATATTAGTTTTCATAGGGAGTAAATTTATTCAAATGTTATGATATGTTTATTAAATAATTAATCCTAGATTTTATTCATGCATTTTTATTTGCGTGTACAAAATATTTTTACGTAATCGATTCACACACGAAACAACAATTTTTTATATTTATTTAATGATCTCTAACGTAACCGAATCTTTCAAGGGGTTTTTCAAACGAAATATCATTTTGTAAAAACGTGTAAAACATAAAAAAATATTATTCTACTTATTTTCAAAATAAATTTGTGATCTTCAAATTCTTGTCATCTTGTCAATTATTGTTAACAATCATCCTTTCAGAAACTGGGCGTAAGTCCACGAGGATGCCATGTTATCCGCTAAGTTAGTTGGTACCTTTGGGGTCGCAAATCAATATCCACAAACACGATGTCTCGGAATGTCGACACCCCCTCCCCCGCACTCGAGCCTCTCCGCTGAGGGTGGCGGTCCCGCGGCAGGAGGCGCGGTCCTGCGCGCTCGCCCTGAGTGCCCCGAGCAATGAAAACACTGGAGTGCGGCCCATCTGTTACGTTCTACCTCACAGATCCAGCGGCTCCAAACCTCACACGCAATTTAATCGTTTGATTTATAGATCAATTAAAATATATTTGCTCTTGTGGAAAGCACCGGTACCGGGGCCGAAACGTTTGAAAATTAAGAACAAAATACGCCTAAGAACAAAATACGCCTAAGAACAAAATACGTCTAATAACAATGAATTTCAAAACGAATAGATAATTTTCTTTACCTCGTTACTTGTATGACAAAATAAACTAAAATATATTTTTTTTGTAGCAAATAATTTTTGGGTGTTTTATAAATGAAGAATGAGATATTAATTTTTTTTAATTAAGACGCTCTTAAAATAATCAATCATTCAAATATATGTATTACAATTATTCTGTACTCAACACAGCATACTTTTTTTATTATTTAAGTATAATTTGTTTATTTTGTCACATTATTGAGCAAAGCAGAACAGTTTAACGGCGGATGTGTAAAGAATAACACCATTAAAAAAATAACCAAATTCATAAAATATATATCTTTATAAAAAAAAAACATTAATTTTGTTGAATATTTTTGGAAGGAGTTATCTCTAGTTAGGTTATAGAAGGGCGGAATACGTTGTAGCAAAATAATATGCCTTAAAACAACAAATTCAAAGCAACCCCCACGTCTTCAGGCTTCATCAAAATATTTCTACCCTAACACATAGGAAGCACGCTTGTTCGCGTGTAAATACAACCTCCAACCCCTATCTTAGACCTGGCTTACTATATCGCTTGCTCCACTTAAACCTGAGTTAGTTTTAGTTCTGGTATATGAATAGAACAGATTTTTGTACAGCGTGTTTTCGAATTTACGATATTGATTTTATAAATATTTTATTAACATTTTCAAAAATCAATTTATTACAATATTCCAGCTTTTTAAACGAAAACTAAACTCGGTGTTAATCGTTAAAAACTTGATATTTTTCTACAAAAATTTCATTCTAAAGAAACTCACTGAGCAAGAAATTAATGAAATCAGTTTATATAAAGCTGAAAATAAATTACATTAAAATTATATACGCATATAAATAATATATTATATAATATAATTAACATATTGCTGAGGATATTTAAGTTATGTTTGATTGACGATTTTGAAACATGTTGTATATACTCGAACACGTTATGTAGCTTTGAAGTTGAACCAGACACAGGGTGAGTAGTAAGTAAAAATCAACATGCTTGGCTACAGGGTGATAGTAACGCGATAAGGGAGCTTCAGCATTAATACTTGATATGTAGGTAATTGAATAATAGAACAAGGGGTAGTTACGTACAACCCTGTGTTGTTTATTTTTTTACTAAATAATCTTCAGCCGCAGTGCCACGAATTCGACCGCGGTTTACTCATAAAAAAAAATTACATCGATTGAATTTAAATTAAAATTATATTAAAATTACTAGCCGATTCGCTCACATCAAACAAATTAAAAAATATATATAAAAGTATCTCAAGACGCAGTAATTTTTCTTATCGTTTCGTGCGTGAATCGATTACCTAAAAATAGTGTAAACACAATGAGTCTACATGTGTCATAAATGCGGTATAAATATCCGAATCATAAAAATTACTAGTTGTGAACTTTTATTAAATTCAAAGTTCGTTTAATTTCTATTTATTACATTGTTAAAGACAATTAAAATATAACGTTTCAATTGCTCGACACGATAACAACTCGTTGTGTTTTATTGGTCGTTAATTACAATATCAAAATGTGACACATCTGATAAAATCTCAAAGATTATATTTCACGTTGAAATTTACAACCATTTACACACACGCATAAGACTCACTCACATGTGTTTTATTATTACACTACAGGGTTTTTCAGAAACAACTGCCACTAAAAAAAAAAAAATCGATTCACATGTTAAAATGTGTGAATCGGTTGCATGAACAAATGTGATTTACACATTTTACTTGTATGTGTAATAAATGTTATATTATATTCACAATTTCGTTAAAAATTTAAACCTCAATAAATAACTGCAAAGTTGAATAACCAAACACTGCAATAAAAATTCAAACCACCCTAGGGGTGGTATCAGTCCGATGTCCCCAATTTGGATCTGAATTAACCTTAACAGGCCCGTTTATATTAAACAGATGTCAAATGCGTGTCCAACCTCAACCCTCACGCGAGCCAGCGCAAATTGCACGAACAAGAATCGCTGGGGTCGGCCTCACCTATCGCTAACCCGGTAGTGATTGCAACATTCAACAAAACTGTACAGGTTAAATAAACCGTGCTGGAGGGTTAAGTCTCGGGAAACGAGCAGGTCAGATGTTAGAATAACTATTTCGCGTGATCATGAGCATTGGAGACGTGGAAGTGCTCGAGCACTGTGAACACAATACTAAATTGTGCTAGGGTCACCATAAAGACGATACCCGTATATTTAATATATAAAACTAGAAAATTGTGACTCAAACGCACATACATTGAATACGTTAATGTTAACATACAGAATACTGGTGTTATCTTTTATAAATCTGACGAACCCCTTGAAAGACAGAATGTATACTTCATAAAGTTTTTGTAGTCTTCTAGCTAATTTTATAACTATGTATTACGATACGTGCATGTAAAAATAAGTAAATTTGTATTTAAACTCATACTTCATTGCTTTCTAGACATGAAAACCGCTCTGTAAACTAACTTGCTGCAGAAGGAGTAAACGCCATCGGGTCTTAACGATTATATAATAATGCTATTGAGCAGCACCAATTTTCCTTCGAATATAAAAAAAGCGGTGTAAAAAGCCTCGGAGACCCGCCACATTTTTTTCCCCCTAGAAAACCACGAACACTGTCTCACATATACGAGACTCGTATGCTCAGTGAAATGATCGCCAACCTCCTCTGAGCAGAGGCAATTGATGAAGAAGATATGACTATTGCAAATTACTGTGCATATTAGTAATTTTTCTATGCCCTTAAAAGATAAGGTACTCTGATTACTTGTTTAAATGTTTTTTTTTATGTAACTCGTATTCAAATAGCATATGGCAGCCCTAATTAAAGGTGAGAACACATCCAACACGGCGGCACGAACTGCCAGTCTCCCGTCGCACAGCATATGCCAGGTTTTTTCTTACCGTGCTATCGCGGCTGTATCGCTTTTCTCGGTAAGTTATAATTTATAGCGGGCGACTAACACCGCCGAGGTGGAAGATATCATATCTCGTCGTTTTTTTTTTAAATCACAGACAATTGAGGTCATTGTTTCTGCTGCAGTCACGGCGATGTTATTTTAATTGTCTTCGCATTACGTATTTTGCGATGATTAAAATCCATGGATGGTAATACACTTTGTCAGTACAATACAGTGATGCGAATCTAAGCTACTTTGAATATTAACTTACAACACAAAAATCGTCGTTTACCGTTTCGAGCTCAGAAGACACGATAGATTAAAATGATTCGATGTCAATGATAATACTAGTTTTTTTTTATACATTCTGCGATGTCTTGTAGATGTAGATGTAGTATTTTTATAATACGATATTCTGGTAAACGATTTACACACACAACGGTTAAAAAATATTACTGTACCGCAGACTGGTACTGCAATATTTTCGACCACAGACGAACCGTTTTAAGATAAAACTGTCTTATCTACTTGATAAATATAAAGCACGCATCACGCTTGTATCGTTGAAACAATGCGTATGTATATCAATAATTAATAATACAAGTAGCCGTGTAATAAGTCGAAGAGTCAACTCATTATTGTTACATCAGCACCCTCAGCCGACTCGTTGTGCACAGTAGATACCTTACCGGGCCATTACCACTATTGTTCTTCCAGGATCGTTTTCCATAAATACGTGCGCGGAACTTTCTAATCGGCTTTCCCGGACAAAGTCCGGTAAGTGCCGGGAGGTCTGGGGAGCCGGTAATTCCCCGGCCGCGGCGGCGGGGCCCGAGTCGGAGGACAAAGGCATAATCGGCCGCCAGACTCCCGCCGGCCATGAATGATGCACCCGCGACAACGTACAGCCTCGTGCATCATATATGCGATTGGTTTACGTACGTAAGTATGATTACAGACAATTGGGTGTAAAATGCGAGTAAGCGCGTAATTTCATACTTTGAGGTTATGAATTGTCGCAAATTAGATTCATGCAGAACTCATGACGATGGACTCATATTTTGGTCATATTTTTTTAAGCAAATTATAAAGCATCCTTTGTCCAAAGAAATGGGGCATTGGATGGTGGAAGCTTCAATGGATGCGGAATTTACGCCAGTGAGACAGCGAATTAGTGAGACTGGCCCAGAATAGATATGTATTCATGGAATTAGTCAACAACCTTCTATAGGGAGAAGCACTAGAAGTAGGAGAAAATCTATTGTTCTTTTTTATGTTAAGTTTTCTTTGAAATAAATGATTTTCTATATTATAATATAAACTAACTTTAAATACATACTACGGTTAAGTAAATATGTATCTGGTATTTAAGTAAGAATCACACTTTAATTTCCTTTAATCTGGGGATGAGTTCAATTTTTACGTAATTAAAAAAAGATGCAAAGAAACTCAAAAATGAACCAAGTAGAGAATATTTAAAATAATATTATTATTACCCCAAGAGGAGCCTAAATTACAAGTATAAGTATAGACTAAAAAATATTTAAAAATTACTTAATTTTTTTGGCTAATGGAAGGTTATAGTTTTGTTATGGTTAGTAAAAATTGAGGTTAAGGTGATGAAACCGCTTCCCTCGCGCTAATATACCTCCCATAGATATACCGACAGCCCTCCCGGGACTCGAGGCTCGGAGCTGAAAACTTAAAACCAACCCCCGCAATAAAATAAAACGTCGACACTTAACGGGGGCGCAATGAAAGAGCACTCTTCAAGAGCAAAGCCAAAACACACTGGGCCATCTGCCGTTTACTCATGACAATGCGAGGATCAAGAGCGACAATGGGACGCGACCGCCGGTTGCGAGCCCCTGGCCTGCACTTCTGACCGGCTTCTGTACCGCTGGATCCACACACGAACTTACTTGATTGGAGAATCGATTGCCGGATAATGGTCCGTGGAGTGTGTTTTGTATTCTCCATTGATCAGGTGTGGATCGATCATTTTATAAGCAGCGATAACGCAGGGGCGTGCGGTGAGTTTTATATGTTTTTTTTACTGTACAACAGCATTTCACGGTATCATAAATAATTTACTGAAAAATATACAGTTTACATCATAGATTCCCAAACAATTTTGTTGCGTAGACCCCTTGTCGAGTTTTCCTGTTTCTTTGCTTATATTGAATTTTTACAAATTCATCAACTTCAAACATATTTTTGACATATTATATAGAACAACTCACTTTCATAGGGTTTACTGTACAGTTGATTTAAAAATTAAAAAGTTAAAATACATGTAAAGTTAATTGTTCCTTTATTAATTAAAAACACACAAAATGCAAATATAGTAACATTCAGAAAATCAATATTATTGACAGAGAGTACTTGGTGGAATTCCATTTTAATATCTTAAATAGAATAAAATAAATAAGGTTGGCATTATAATGAATTCGATTCGTCACAAAGTACATAGGTCCAATCTGTGTTCGGTGCACTGTGACATTTATGGAATGGCTAAGTTCTGGTGATGACCTTCTAAAAAGGGAATCCACTCTTGTAGACCCCCATTTATAGTTCATGGACCCCCAATTTAATTTTTCGCTGTCATCGACCCCTTGCAGGGCGGAATCGACCGCAGGGGGTCGATATTGACCACTTAGGGAACCAGTGCTTTACACTTTGATGTTATATCTTAACGAGCAATATATCAATGACACTAAAATTTATATTAAAAAATACCAAGAAAACAATTAACATGTTTTTAGAAAGAAAATAAAATAAATATTGATTGGCCCAAGATATGCAATGGTCACTTATCTCTTCTGAGGCTAGAAGGAGAAGATATATTTATAAACTTTATCAGCACAAAAAAATATATGATAGTCAAACACATAAAAGATAACTGCTTTAGTATCTTTTTTACGTCATAGTAAACATAATTTAAGACAAAAGGGTCAGCGATTATCAGAACACTCAATCAATTTCGAAGTTTTCTTACCAACGTGCAAAATGGAAAATAACATTAACAGTTTATTTTAAATATAATAAATCAACATGTAAGATATATTTAATTTTAAATTACTAATTTTACAACGAAAATTTTAATGTTGTTCACAATAGCACGAGGATACACGACATACAAGGTGAATTAAAAAAAAAAAATATATATGATTTTATCTTTCGCTAGTAAGGATAGATTATTTTTCATGAAATATTAAAGGGTTTTTCTTACTCGTTTTCCCTATCTAATACAATATTATAACTAAATTAATTAATGAATGCTACCACCTAAGTCACACATCGAAATCCCCGAAACCCGCGCGCAGGACGAGACCCATGAAAATAAAAGAATTTTAAAATTCAATTAAAAATTTTTTTTATGAAATATTGAAACTGCAAGTTTCAAAAATACTCACCAAATCAAGGGTGAAACATTCATTCAAGCAAGATTCAAAAGAAAAAAAAATCTCACAATAAACACCCTTATTAATCCAGGCGATAGCCGCGGGGGCGACTTTATGATGTGACGGATGCGGAGCAATAAGCGCCCTCGCCTCGGGGCTCCAATACCCTCTCTGATTGACAGCCTCCGCCCATACAAAACGGGGCCCTCATCCGGCTCTGTGCAGCGCCCCGGGCGAGAACCCGGCTTATTCTGATTTTGCTCCATTTGGCTTTAAGCAGCAATAACACGCGGTGTAATTGAAAGCGGGCGAGCAATCACACCATTACTTAAACTCTAATATTCTATTACCGGCATACACAGAGAAAAATCTATATTCATCAGAAAGTATATATTTTTTCTATCAAATATTTATTATCGTCATTAGAGGAGGTTGGCGACCATCTCACTGAGCATATGATTATTTCTAAGGGGGAAATAGTGTAGTGTGTAGTGGGTCTTCTGCAGCAAGGTATAGAAACAATACCACCTCGACAAGATACTTCCAAAGCACATCATTCCAAGTCCACTACTCCATTGCCGATCCTTTACACACCCTCAGGGTACAGAATGGCAGCCATGCACAAGCAACAGAATTGATATACAACAGGATATACATATAAATATGTATATATTTCAAATATGTTAGTAACTTGAGGCTTAAAAGAATTCGCTACTGGCAAAACCACTGGAAGATTTGGATACTTTTGCATTGTGAAACGACGGTAATTGTCATATTAAAGGTTATTTCGCGCAGGTTGTGTGGCTTAGGTGGTAGCGTACGTGGATTTCTCTATTTTCGTTATTCAGTTTGTGTAGGGAAAATATGTGTAAAAAACCCTTTTTTGCATGAAAGGCAAAGTATTAAAAATTTGACCAGACTGTCTATTTTCTTATTATTGATGATATAGAAATAAATAATCAAAATTATGAATAAATTAAAATGAGTATCATTATTTAATATCAAACATAACTTGCTGAAAAATACATAGAAAATAAATATTTTTTTAGTCTATAATATTAGTTTTGTAGATTACAAATTTTATTCATTTTCTTATGCTAATTTATATAGTTGTGCTAACAATGCGATATGTGGCTGTAAACGATCCTGTGCGCGGGTTATGAGGCTTACAATGTGTGGATTTCTCTATTTTCGTTATTCAGTCTGTGTAATGAAAAGTATGTGTAAAAAAAAAAAAAAAAAACATTTTTTGCATGAAAGACGAAGCATTAAAAATTTAACCATACTGTCTATTCTGTTAGTTGGTTTAGCGAGTGCATTATTGATATTGAAATAATACTGGCGCGGCCACCCCTCCATAAACAGGTGCGCGTTGCATTCACTTGTCAGAGATGTTAATCAAAGTGAATTAGGCAACAATAAGAATGCTAGGGGTAGGTCCGCGCAGGCTTTATGGGCGACATATGCCGGCGTCGCGGCAAATCTCCCACTAAACGCAGTACAATGCGGCGCTTACCGCGACCGAGGGGAGGTTCATGCCAATTACTCGCGATCCACTGAATTTATTATTTATCATTTACATTATTATTTATTTGTTTATCTGACAACATCGGGGAGCACACTGCTTCTGGGAAAAATTTCAAAAAAATAAAAAATCAGCAGACCCTTTAATAATTTTTTGAAATTGTTGTATTGTTCAAATACAGTTTGTAATATATATATATATATATGCACGGATAAGCCGGGAGTGGCATCTGTAGAAAAATACATTTATATGTTATTATTTATAAATTAAACTTATGCTTTTGGTCTACACTGAAACATAATTGCCTTAGACAAAGGCTGACTTTGGGGGGGAGGGACTACTTCAAGAATATCAACAAACATTTCTTTACAAGCACACAGGCCCTAATTTATCGTGTTTAGCCTTCTAACTCAGTCTGGGTATAATATTATAAATTTTCATATATATATATATATACATAAGTTGATTTGTGATGAACTGCTTCAAGTTTCTACGTTTCGACCGAAACCCCGGAGTACCAAAAAATTGAAACAGCTCAACACTCAGGACTCCAAAACAATGCTTAACTACCGATGTATACATATTTATTATTAAAGCAATCGATTGTTAGGTTATTAGTCGATTTCGTTGCCAAGAATAGAATGTGTTTTGACAAAGGGTTGAATTTCAATTAGGTCATTGCTCAGCGGAGGTCCAACGCGCCTTACAAACATTCGCAATATATTTAGAGTGCGGCGCGTCCTCGCGCACTCCGCGGGTGGCTCAGCGTTGCTGGCTATTTACTCCGACATTTTTATGATAATTCCTCGGTTTTTTTCATTCCAAGGACGTCTTTTGATGTCTCCACAGTAATTATATTCATTATATGATTGTTTGCTCGTTGTTATTTATGAATATTTGGCTGAATGGGAGCCGGCCCGAGCAGCTGGCGCGGGCACCTGAGCCAACAGACGGCGCGCTGGAGCTGAACCCGTGGCTGAAACTAAAGAAGCTTTGAAAATAAAAATATTTAACGCAGGCAAATACAAAAAATTTATACTAAATGTACTATTTTGTAATTAAAACAGCCTAGAATACAGAAAAATAAAAATCTTACGTGCATCGACTTCCGGTTTGTATGGAAGTATCCTGCAACCTAATAATTCCGAGAGACTACAAAAAACGCTTAGTAAAATAGCAGTGATATAATTTTCTTATTATTTAACAAGAATAATTTATCTTCCACCATCTTATATAAGTTCGTATTCAGGGATTAGGTAACGACTACGGTGAAACAATTACACCAGAATTAATTATTGTATCCGCTGTGTATAAGACGGCCAGCTTACTGCTTCCGATGATATTATATTGTGTAAGGATAAATGTTTAACATATCTGGTAAAATAAGATATGTCTTTGAGTTGTTTATTCAAGCCTTCGTTACTGTGAATTGGGAAGAAGGTTTGATACCGTAAAACCTGCATATATAAAAAAGGCAAAAGTCAATACATATTATAATCAAACCTATTGATGTTTTAAAGTAAATACTTTGAAACGTAGATTATGCCTATACTATTATTATTTATGGTGTTATCGATTATAAAACATTTGTTTTTTGTTTGTTAGCTTTCTGATAAATGAAGTAAAATACTAATATACAGAAAAAAAAAATTATATATTTTAGATTAAGGCACAATAGTCATGCCTCAAATTTAAAACACTAGATATTTATGACTTTTTCATCTTAAAACTCTACAGTCGATTTCAAGAAGAAAGCTTGACTTTGAGTCAGTTCCTTCGGCGGTGCATCTCGCTGGTAATTAACATGGAGTGACAAATCTCCAAACAACTATAAAAACCCTGCCACTTTGAAAAAACAAACAAAATTGCGACGCACAATCAGAGCACCTGGCAATGAAGCATTGAGCAAACCTCACCGCGGAAAATTAATAAATCGACGCAAACATGGCGGCCGCATTGTTTGAAAACAATAATTGTTGCACATGACAGCGTCTTTCATTTCGATTATTCCGAACAATGCGTTAAATACCATAACATGGACACTTACTGTTTTTCGTCTTGTGTTGCCGTTTGGGCACACACTCAGGTTCGTCTACCCGGCGCCATTGTATCGCCGACAAACACTGCACTTGCATATTCTGCGTTAATAAAAACGCTTTATGTTTGCACGTTGCAAACACTTTCTATTACTTCGCATATAAGTGAGTCTAAAGCCTATATTTATAATAAAACCACAGTGTTTGTTTTTTCCGATTAAAAACCAATATTTCCAAAACCGTAAAATACGCTTGAAACATGTATCAGCCCAGCAAAAACCAGGTGTTTTTTTTTGTTGTTGCTAATTTTGGTATGTATCATACGTGTTATGGATTAAGTGGACCTAAAAATATATATATAAATAATATATATATAATTTCTCCGCTCTCCCCATTCTGTTGCTTGTGCATGGCTGCCATTCTGTATCCTGAGAGTGTGTAAAGCACCAGTAATGGAGTAGTAGACTTGGAATGATTATAGAGGGATGTGTTCTGAGAGTACCTTGTCAAAGTGGGGGGGTTCCTGCTATTGTTTCTGAAGCCTGCTGCAGAAGGAGTATCAGATCTAAACGCCAGAGCTTTGCAAGGATTATATAATAGAGCTATTGGGCAACAGCAATACGCAGACATTTCCCTGTAGAAGGATCCGAGAATACTCTTAGAAAACCATGAACACTCAGTGAGTTGGTCGCCAACTTTCTCTGGGGAAAGGACCCGATGAAATAATATAACATATATATATTTTAGTCAATGCACAGGGCGTGATTTAAAATCAATAAAACTGCATTGTCAGCTAGTTTTAATGCGCGTCACTTGCTAATCAAATAAAATAAATCCCAGCTCTCGGCGGAACACTTGTTCGACTCCCCGCGGGGCGCACAGTGGGCACGCAATAAAATAAACGGATCACTCGCAGATGCTGTTTGTTGGGGGTTGGGAAAATCTGCCGAATTAACATACATTAGAGGTGCGGACATGTGCGGCCTTGTCGCTCGTCACGCGCCCCCGGCCCGGCTGGGGTGGCTTACCGACAAAATGACAAATAATATGCCTATTAAATGTGAGACAACTGCATTCAATGTTTGAATTTATTTACATCTTATAAGCAACAACAAAAAAAAATATATAACATATTTTTCTTTACACTAAATCGCCACTTAAGCCACATGTTGTCATCCCCACAGCCTGCGCAAAGCACCAGGAGATAAAGACATGCTGTATTATAAATTAACAAAAAAAAAAATAAAGCATCTTAAAATTCAATTTTCGTGGTTTATAAGGCTCATATATTCAGTGACCAAAACTGCTTGCTTTGGTTTTAGATCCATCGCACGCCTCTGGTATAAATGTATAGATGTTGTGTAAATGTTTATTCGGAAGAATTTCATTATATAAAAATAGCTGCAAGTCTGTTTAGCAAACGTTCAAAATGATTGATATTTTTAATCTATGGAAGAATTCAAAATGCCTGTCTTTTCCCCTTCTTCATAACCCTAGGCCACTTTTCTTACCTCCGTCTTCAAAGACGCTGCCGAGGGTGGCTAGCGAGCAGAACCACCCTCATGTATAATATTTATTAAAAACAGCTAACGAGGGATGGGAGTTTAAATTTTGGGCTTCAATAAGCAATAGGGAAAAACACGAGCGGTCGTTGTGCGTATTTGTTCAAATAAAAAAATAGCCCATATCTTTGATTTTTAATGAAAATTTCAGAAAAGGGGTTTTAAGAATTTTAATAATTCCTGTTATTAAATTTGTAGTTGAGTTTGATTTAATTTCTCTTCCAAACAATTTGTTTTTCTACGTAAATAAGTGTTCAGTTTTATTATTATTTTATAGACTACAATTCAAATACAATGTAAAGAAAAACCACTGAGAATGAATTAAATAAGTAGGGTGAAATTCCCTTGAGGGCCTCAAGGGGGGTGGTCTTTTCGCCCACTGACTTTAAAAGCTATTTTCCCTTGAACTGAGTAGATTTCAGGCGAATGTTTGCCTTCTTGCATATCTGGAGAACTAAAACCTTTAATTGAATTGCAGGAAGAAATATATTCTATAAATGAATTTAGACTGAATAGTGCAGGGCAATTTCTTACTAACCCAATGATGCTAGAAGTATAATCACATATCTAGAAAATGTATCATTATTGACATTATAAATATTCATGAGTTTTGGGCCACGATATAAAAAAAAACAGCGGCTTACTGCTGTAATATTCAAGGTAAAGTGATACGCAAAGGTCTTAAGGGTCTAGGTCCCATAATCGAGTTTTTTTGATCATTTTCTAGTCCGTTTTGCAAAAAATCGACTGCACCAATCAAAAAAAATTAAATGCAAAAAGTTAACAAACTTTGGTTTTGAAAAGTTGTCATTTTATCCAATTTTTTAACATCTTCAAGATTTTATTTTACCCTAAAAATGGACGTAAATTAAATAATAAAAAATAAGTAAATATAATTTATAGTTTTTTAAATACTATGTAAAAAAATCAACTTTCGACATAGAAAAATAAAGTGATAATTAAATTGATTAAATGACACGGTTTCGCCAGGCAATGGACTGGAAGCAACTGCCTTAAGCTGTCATTCAGTGAGGCAATGAGTTTTTGAAAATTGTCATTGTCAAGTCATCGACCCGCAACTGTCATCTTTTCGTTAAAATCAAAGGAGCTACCATCTTTTAAAATGCCTCAGCACCGGGACCGGAGCATCGCATTTCGAGGAGGAACAACACCGAAGCATCAAAGCGTGTGTTCTGTTCTATGCTATTAGCTGTTGCTCCTGATGATGATGAGCAGGCCGACGTGTTACTGTCATGCAGAGGTCACGTGTCCGATCACGTGACCCGCCTCCGTCGGCGCCCTCGCACGCCATGCTCGCATCACCCCCGGGGAGGAGCCGCCCCCTCGCGTGGGCCTCACCTGCCGCCACTCTACTTTACTCGGGTAAACTCAGCCTGACTTGTTACGTTACCGAAGTAATTGCACCGAGGGGACTTGAAAGTCATCGCACAGTGCTAGCGTCACGGCATCTATGTATACGTAAAGTATATTATATATGTGTGTGTTTAAATGTGAAAAAAAAGCGTTAGATATCGTGCTTTGGCCAATACCAAACAAAGTCCACTGCAGCTGATTGTACAAGGAAAAATCCAAGGAAAAAGAGTCACTGTAAGAGAAAAACGAACATGGATGCGAGGTACAGCTGAATTAATAAGGCTGGCCCAGAATTTATATGTGTTCAGTGAAATGGTCACCTATCTACTCTAGTGATTGAAATCTTTCAGACATTTGGTTCCTCAAAAAAAATCGTATGAAATTGACAGCCCTTCATCGTAGGCATATCGGACAATTCCACTCCAGGCAAACAAAGAGATTTCACTTCAGGGTAGCTGCGGCTGGATAACGAGGTCAAAAATAATGCTGAGGGTCGCAAGCGCCGAGCAGAGGCCTGAGACGGTTGGCCGGCGCTTTGTATCGACTCGCGAGGGCCCTCGTGTGCCGGCACACACCGAGCCGTGGATCGCCTTGAAGTCGGGGGTGCAGGGGGAGGAACGCCCTTTGAATATTTCATGGAGCACACAATGCATCCGAGGGGGTGCCGACTGCTCTGTCCGGAGGCATCGCCATCTGTGGAGGTGGGAAAATCTGCCAAAAAAAAAAATCTTTCAAAATCATCTCATTCCTATTTTCGTAACGAGCCGTGTGATAGATTATAAAAAATTAAATAATTAATAAGTTATCATGAAATCGATGAATCTAAGAATATATAGAAAAATAAAAACCATAGTTTCGTGGAGGGACAAGTGAAAAAATTTGTCGGTAAAACGTTTATTTTTCAATGCTCTGTCCGGAGGCATCGCCATCCGAGGAAGTGGGAAAATCTTTCAAAATCATCTCATTCTTATTTTGCTGCATTCGTAACGAGCCGTTCAAAGCTGTGATATATTATAATAATTTAAAATAATAAATAAATTATCATGAAATCGATGTATCTAAGAATACATAGAAAAATAAAAAAACAGAGTTTCATGAAGTGACAAGTAAAAAAAACATTTCTGTTACATTATTAGTGTTTATGGAAAAACATTTTAAAAATATTTAGCTAATGTTTATTTTTCGTAACCGATCATTATTATTTTTTAATATGGAGAACATACTTGTACAATTTTTAATTGGTTCTACAAAAGTCTCAATAGAAAATAAAAATGTTAAGTAATGTGACTACTGCGTGAAGACTTATCATTACATAAACGTACTTATAAAGATTTTAATTCTGTACATTGTTTCAAAGAATAAATGATGTGTATAGAATATACAGCCGCAATTTTTTTAATAAATGTAATTCGTGAGTCGTTTTTTTGTAGAAATTTTGGAAGCCGAAATAATTTTTAATATAAAACTGCATTTGTTAAACAAATCACAAATGCGACGTATACTTATAAATCACAGTAGAAACAGATAAAAGTTATGTATAAATAAATAATAGATCTCCATCAGAATCAATCACCATTCCTCCGCGGCTCCATTTGTAAAAAGTCACTTTGATTGATATGAAAATGAATTATAAATGAAGGGAGGCGCCCTCTCCAGCCCCTCGCCCCGCCCCGCCCCGCCCTGCCCCGCACCGCCCCGCCCCGCCCCCGCCCACGGCCGCGTGCCCGGCGCGGGCCCGGGAGGGAGACGTCTTGATCGCGAAGGCTTTGTGGATGAGGACGAGCATTCTCAGAGCTCATATTTATTAACTTGTAGTATGTAGCCTCTTCAAGCACAACAGTACCATTTCGGATTACACGACGAATATATTGTTTGACTCATTGATTTTATTTTAAAAAATTATTTTGGTTATCGTGCGTTTCACATATATAATTAGAAAAACACTCTTGAAATAAAATTAATTTATTCCATACTAAATTTATTTATCTGTAACGGTTGAATTTTCAGTTTTTTTCAGTGGCTGAAACAACAAGGTGTGGGTTAAATTTTCACCTGTTTCATGAAAAAAATCAAGGATTTATTTTGCCCCTATTGTAATATATCATTTATTTTAGTCGGTTATCGTAACACATGAACTTTATATGTTTCAATAAATTCAATAAAGAGATTCATTTATTGTTTTATATCAATATGTATACGTGACATTGTTTTGTGGACATCCGTTAAAAAAATAAAGAAACGCTGCTGACAGTCGCAAGTTGTGTCGCATCGCGTGTTGCAGGCTTCAGAGACTGCTTATATTTTAAATTGCTGGGAATATCTCGAAGCGCAGAGCCTCGAACCACTGTCCCACGGAGCCTCACTCAATTATTTGTGCTGATTGAGCCTGCACACCTGACGATACGGAGCCTCCCTGCAAGTGCACCTTTGATGTGATGTACGAGCACCGGCCCCGCCTGGCGTGTTTACTCCCGCCACAGTCAACACCTCTTCATGGCACTGAATCACACAGCAAGAACCCCCAACACAAGCGATTTACGGGGCGCATCGTGAAAGACTGCCCCGAAGCTCGGCGATGCATGATTTACTTTTAATTTATTATTTATTCGCACAAAAAAGCATAAAAAAATATATTTTGAGCAGAAAAGAATAAGAATATTTACTAGTCTAGGTCCCATAATCGAGTTTTTTTTTTATCATTTTCTCGTACCTATTGCAAAAATCGACTGCACCAATCAAAAAAATTTAAATGCAAAAAGTTAGATACATCTCTTCTTCCAAAACCGAATTTTTTTTATTTCTTTTAAATTTACTTTTAATATGATAAAAATGTGTTTTTTCCGATTGAAGTGTCGGAGTTCGGAGTTTCGTTATGTACCTGTTCCAACAATCTTTAACATTTGAGAGTCCTTTTTTTTAAACTGGAATTGAAAGATTAGTTATATACACTCTCTAAAAAATTAATCTAAAAATTAAAAAAAAAAACAAACTTTGGTTTTGAAAAGTCGTCATTTTATCAAATTTTTCAACATCTTCATGATTTTATTTTACCCTGAAAATGGACGTTAATTAAATAATAAAAAATAAATAAATATAATTTATAGTTTTTTCAATACTTTGTAAAAAAATCAATTTTCAACATAGAAAAATAAAGTGACAATTAAATTAATTAAATGACACGATTTAGCCAGGTTTAGTCCGGTTGGACACCAGAGGCAATTTAAAGGCTGGAAGCAACTGTCTTAACCGATACACTATTCTTGACATTTATATTATATTGCAAATGCAGCTCCAAGTCTTCTATTAATACATTTATATACTTAATAAATTTGAATATTTTTACCCCACAGGCTTTTTGCATGCCAAGTGTTTTTGAGTACACAAAATGACGAAAAAAAATCTTAGAAAACAAAAACAAGCTCATGGTTTTTAACCGGAGCATAAGAGTTTTAAAATAGAGTGTGTCAGAAGCCTTCGTTCATTGTCAGGTCTTAAATAAATAATAATATATAGGCATTAATTTGCAAGCACCTCGGTTGACTTGTAAATACAAGGACACCAAGGGTAGATAATCTGAAATATTCATTATCTGCTCAGTTATCATATAGATACATCACATTATCCTCCCCCGGTTAAATTAGCCTAGTCGAGCGTTTCGGCCGAACCACCCCCGCCCCGTTGTTCATGCAAAGCGATGTAACAACACCCTTTGTTGGCTGCGCTCGGAAATCCTGCTCGCCCACCCCCGCAATAAATCCAGATGATAAATAAAAACACAATAAAAGAATGTAAATTGCTATACAATGAAATCGCTTGGTTCAAAAGGGTTTACATGAGGTTTTATAGTTCGGCTTTAAAAATATGGGGCTGATTTCTTAAAAGTTTTGAAAGACAATATAATCCTATATCAGTTTATATATATATAAATTTATAGTTTTTATTTTAATAAAAAAACAAACTGAACCTTTTTTAAATATATATTCAAAATGTTTATTCTTATGAATCCTTTTTACGCGTCGGTGTATCTCGAAAACGTATTATCGCCACGAAACAGATTTCCAATACTCCCACGACATACACGACCCTCGACCACCCCCGGAGCTGATCATCCCTTCTGGGATCTCCCATATCCTAATCCAGGGGTCGGAGGCACGCCCCAGCAAGGCTCCATCAACTTATTCCATCGTCTTGCTTCCTGCAGCCATTTCAAGTTTTTAAGTAGACGCTTCTATCGAAAAACTTAAATTTGTTTTGGGAGAAAATGTATTTATTTCGACCCCAATTTATAAATCGCTCAACCCGTTCAGTTATGCAATTGTCACGTTTTCTATTAAATACATTGAAAATGCAATATAATATTATATACATAACAAGCCTATGGATGATTATTTCATTATTTAAATCTACCTTGTATTAGAGTCAGGAGTCATTATCACTCTCGCTCTGTTTTATATATATTTTCATTTGCAAGTGCCTCTCCTCAGATGAGGTTGGCGACCATTTCACTGAGCATATACTCATGCTGAGCCTGTATTCATAGTTTCTAAAGAGAAAATAGTGTAGTGGGTCCTGAAAATACTGCTGCCCAATAGCAATATTATATAATCCTTTTCATACAAAATTTTGGCGTTTAGATCTGATACTCTTTCCAGAGCACATCCCTCCACAGCCATTCCAAGTCCACTAGTCCATGCAGCCTATTGATCATATATCTTCTCCATCATGTGCCTATCCTCAGAGGAGATTTGTGACCATCTCACTTGTCGCTCCTTCCAATGTCTCTGTTTTCTTAGACAATCCAATAGATTTATACATGACTACTGTAAATAATTTTTGAATCAAAAAATATTTCAATATATTATAGAAACTGTGTTTTATTTAAGTGCAGGGTCTAAAACGATTACCATACATATTACATTCAATAACTACCCTCAAAAGCACGACCCCGACATTCGTCACGCTTCAACAGTTCCAATCGTGCATTGGCTTGGAGATCTTCCGAAATCGGCGCTTCGTGTAAACAGCGGATGCGCGTCGTGCAAACAGCGGAGCGCGCCGGGCACGCGGCCAGGGGAGGGGGGGGGCGTGCCTGAAGGGGGGGGCGCGTGCCGGGGGGAGAGTGGGGGGAGAAGGGGAGGGGGGGCGCGTGCCGGCCGGGGGCACGCCGGGAATTAAAGTTCCCCGCGAGGAAAGTGCGCCCGAGATAAGCGCCCCCGCCCTGGCCCGGGCGCCAATGCAAATAGTCTAATCGAAATTACATTTCCTGCAGCTTGAGGGGGTTGTTTTTTTTTTTGGCGCTGGTTAAAATACGACTGTGTCCATACTTGTCGCTTTCCGCGCCTCTTGAAGGCAGTACACACACGACAAATAAAATCAATGCAGAATAGTCGGAAAACAAACTGGAAAACCACTGTAGCCAAGTATCCAAGAATGCATCATTATATTATTTATAATTGACCGTATGATCTCGCAGAGGTGCGCTCATTTTAATGGGTGGGACAAATTTAAAAAGTGGGTGTTCTCGTAGGGGTGCGCTCGAATTTATTTGCCATGTGAAAATATTCACATTGATAAACCAAACTGTTCACGTTTACAACTACAACATCCAATTGACAAGCTTCGTTATGAATTCGTTCTTTGCCTTGCTTTGTGTGATGGGAAGCTCCCGAGTGACCCCGGATCGCGTAGACCTCATCACGAGACTACCACTTGAACTGGCCTCCATCATCTTCAGGTATGTGCATTTATTTAAACCAGTTATTTTTCATTGTTTTATTATCATAAATGTTAAATAAATTTGTAGTAAAGTTTGCATGCTAATATATGTTTTCTCTCTTGTTGCAGGAAGCTGGACGACCGCTCTCTCTACTCCGCGTCCAAGGTCAGCCCCGTCTGGTGTGACGTCATCAAAGGAGACAAAAAGCTGAAAAAGAAGCTGAGATTGCACGTTCGCCGCGCCAGGGTGGACAGCATCAACAGACACCTCAAGGACAAACCTCAGCAGCCGACTGCATTCGCTGGAAAGACTTTTATCTTACCGAAGAGAGTGGCTACAGAGGCTAGCAGACCTACAAAGAGAATGAGGCTGGACGACAATTTCGCAGACGCGATACAACAACAGAAGAGACGACTTATCAGATTTTGAGTTAACAATAAATGATATAAGCACAAAACAACTTTTTTTTATTTTTATTGACAATATACTTAGTGTAAACGATGATTAATTAATATTTTGGACGGAAGTTCCAATAACATATTAAAAAAGTTCACACAGGAATAAAGGCAGGCTTAACCCTTGGACGGTTCACAAATTAACCCCGATAATTAAGTTACCGTAATTACCTATAATATCGCAGGTAAAACAATACAAGAGCGAGCATAATTGGCGGCGTTTCCGGTGGGAACATCGGCCGGGGGCTGCGGGGAGAGCGCGGCCTCCGTGCGCCTCCGCGTGCCCGCCACGCGCCTCCGCGGCCACTCTCCCCCGCGCCATGCGCTGCGTGCCGGCCAGTGTGATTGATGAGACGGTCATTGTTCGGTTTCAAGTGTTTTTATTGCGTACTTTTTGTTGTTGTTGTTAAAACATATTCCGCGGTACCTCACCCTGGTTAACCCGCTCTCGACATAAATATGAAAAAATATTTATTTGATTGTATAATATCTGAAATTATGCAGTTGCTTGAAACCTAACCTCACCTCACCTTAATTTAACTTATTATTATATATTCATCTTGTTGAGGGTCATGGCATTTGATTCGTGAAGATCCATTATTGTAATGATAAATGTAATTATAACTAAACAGTGTAGTTAAGCATCTGATGATGACCCAGTGTATCGGGTCGAAACTAGTAATGCAAATAATTTAAATAAACTCAATGTGAAGACAAAAATACAAAGTTACTTTTATCATTATATATTATACATTCATTTCTACAATATTGTCACTCTCCAGTCATTTTTATTTAATAAACTATAGATATTACGGTTATAACATAAGTAAAAGTAATATATAAAATATATCACTGTTTAATGCGTGACTGTATACTTTATTATTTTTGGAGTGCTATTCTTGTCGTTGCAATTACAGTAATACACCGCTTTACGCGACCCCGTTATGCGCGGTTTCACTATAACGCGAATTTCAAATTTCGCGTTAAAATGCCTCGCATTACGCGAATTTCTTATTTTAAGAATGTTTATGAACATAATGTAGTCATTGACTTCTCTTAACAATTAAAAACAGCGTTGGATGTTATGAACGTATTTTACAAGAACGTTATAAAAACGCTATTCAAAAGGCAATAGATTTATGTTCTTAGAATTAAAGTGATTGATTCAAGTGATTCGTATTTTTTTTGTATTAAGTTTTGACTATGTATGTATGTTTAATCGTAAACCCCGATATACGCGAATTTCACTTATTTTTTTTCCGGAACGTATCCCTTTTACATTTACAATAAAAGGAGCACTAGTAAATCAAAGCAGGGTAAAAATAAATCGAAAAACCATGAAGATAGTTAAAATTCACATGACGAGCGACCGCCAAATTAATCAAAATCCACTTCAACCCTGTTCCCACGGGGGTGCAAGGAACAAAATAAAAAGCGGGGTGCTTCAAGTGGCCGGAGGGGCGCATGCCTCATCGCTCGGGCATATCTAGTAATTATTTCCTAATACACCCCTGAGGCGCCCTGTCTGCTTTCAACTGCGTCAATTGATTGCGAGAATACAGTTGACAGTCTTGACCAACGCCAGTTAGTTGGAAGTCCCAAATATATAGTAGCAAAAACATTTTTCTACGTTACTTTCACAATTGCATACATCGTTCAAATAATCGCCTAAATGAAGAGATGCGGTGGGTGAAAGTATACCGACGCCTGATATTGAAGTTGGATCGATTTTTTTATACCGTATGGGTTGCAAATGCTGGTTTTATAAAATATTTAATTTTAAAAAATCTTTTCACATTTATTAAGCTTCTTTTTTTTTGAGTGCTTCTTCTCAAAAAAATTTGGTGTCCATCTTTCTGAATAGTGAGTAGTGAATCCTTAACACCGCAGTTGTATATTAAAAAGAAAAGACTGCGTATTGCTGCTACCCAATATCATTATATTATAATTATTTCCGTACAAAGGTCTGGTATTTATAATAGATCTGATATTCCTTCTAGAGCAGGCTGCAGAAACAATCGCAGCCTCCGCACCTCTGCACTTCCAGAAAACATCCTTCCACTATAATTCCAAGTTCAGATCCTTCACACATCTTAAATCACAGTATATAATTTAATTGTTTCTATAAACATGGCTGAGGTGACGTAATAACATGTTTTATATCTCAGGTGAGGATTATGATTAAACAAAAGCACTACGTGAATGTAATTATTATTTTTAAAAAATCAGGTGTTTTTCATTGACGTCATTGCACAAAAACAACATTCATTCAACTCATAAAGCGAGGTGAAGCAAACAACGGCAATACCTATTCTACAAAATGTACTAAAACATTCGGAATATTTTCCTTGTTCACCATGAGTATAAAATATTCAAGAGATTTATCCTCATTACCAGTATTAAAAATTAATTAATTCCTAGAATTATCATTACGTGTTGTAATTTTCGGAATGCGAGTCCTTGTCGCGATTCAATACTTATGGAGGTTTTCTTTAAAACCTATAAACCAATGCTTTGACCACTTCCCTGGAGTATATTCACTATTTATAATCCCCTGAAAATAAAACATCAAATAAATACGTCGGTCATTCAAAACCTTTACGTGATATGTCTACGCGGTTGAAAGAAGGTAGTGATGTTTTTTTCATGGGATTCAGTCATCCTCATCATCACGGTCTCCTATCAGGTGTGATTGAATTATGGAATTATAAGCTCCGAAAATATAAGCAAATAAACTCCGAGTACATCTTAAAGTACCAGCTACAGAATTGTATAATTACATTAATAGGTAATATAATAAATCGATAAATTTGTGCTTCCAGATATTTTCACATACGATTTATTTATTATTAATTAATTCCGCATTCACGTGAGTTTACCTTATACAATAAGCTGCATATTAACCGAATTAATAGAATTGCCCCAGATTCAGTGAGGTGCTCAACAACCACAAACACTGTTTACTAAACTGAGATCATTCCTTTTAAGTGTATAAATAGAGTTTTTAGATTTACAAATACAGTAATACCCCGCTTTACGCGAGGGATACGTTCCGGAAAAAATCGCGTTAAGTGAAATTCGCGTATATCGGGGTTTACGATTAAACATACATACACAGTACAAAAAAAATACGAATCATTTGAATCAATCACTAAGAACAATTTATGCAGTATTACATGTTATTTTTACTGAAAAATACATGTATTGGCTTTTTTTCAGCGCTTCAACGCTGTTTTTGACTACAATATGTTAATGCAAGGTATTTTAACGCGAAATTTGAAATTCGCGTTATAGTGAAACCGTGCATAACGGGGTCGCGTAAAGCGTTACTGTAGCTTAAAATTTATTGAGCAGACTTATATAAAATCTTTTTTTATCGATGGCTTCTACTTGATCATCAGAAATCGTCATCGCCGGCGCGACTCTCCGAGCCGCCTCGCCGATCAGGAGAGCGCCACAAATCACGTCGCTCCGTCGGCACAGCACAGTAAATCCTTTTTTTTTGTCGAGTTCGTTATCACGAAGGAGCACATTTCTTCGGCGGGAGTCCCGCAGCAGTGCCGTGGACAATTTACAGCGGGTAGCTGCGGTCGGGCGGCTAACCGCGATTTAATTACAGCGGTGTTCGTCGCAGATTAGATGCTATCTCGGCTCCGGTGCGAGGCCCCGCATAATGGGGCTGCCCTGGCTCTGCGACACACGCCGGGAGCAACCCCCGCCCCTACCCCACAACGTTTGCGCCTGCGAAATAAAAATACACCCCCCCGCCCCATCCCACTTCAATATGACTAAAACAATCAATATTAAAAAATAAATTCGCAATTGAAAATAATTTATTTCAGTTCCAGTACAACATGAGTGTGCCCAAAGGTACTTGGTGGAATTCCATTTTAAATATGATAAAATACTTGAGTGATTTTTAGTTTGATAATGCCAACATGAAAGGTTATATAATAAACATTTTACTGTAAAAGTAAAAAAACCTGATTAATTAAATATTTGATAATTATCAATAAAGACTTCTTGATGTTCTAGGCACTCCCATTACTTTAAAATTGCTTGATCAAATTTTAAATACCATTGCTCTATATACTTACTGCTATGTAGTAATCAAGATGATGACATTGTACAGCGACGTGCAGTGATCTCAAAATCAAAGTAAATTAAATAAATTAGAAAGGTGATTAGGTGTCCAAAGAGAGTATCGGGTATTTGTTAGTTCAGTAAAACAAAAACTACTAAAAATCAAGTATTTTTTTTTAATTGTTGATTATAAGAATACAAAATGGAAAATTATCCAAATGGTGACCGTTACGCTGCTGGCACTCTTCTAATCTTGAACAAAGATTGCTGATAAAACGCTGACACATAGCCCTCGATATTGCTGCCATTTCTGACCTGATGCTTTGTTTCAATTCCGTTAGGTTTGTCGGATTATTCTCATAAACCCTACTTTTAAGGTATCTCCATACGATGTAGTCAAGAGGGCTAAGGTCGGTGCTTCTGGGAGGCCAGTTGATGTTACCTCTACGTGAAATTACCTTATTAGGGAATAATTCGTTAACAGCTTCAATTGATTGATTGGATGTATGGCAAGTGGCCCCGTTTTTTTGGAACCACGTTCTTGAATTGAAACCTTGAAACTCCTGCAACTCTGGGCCCAAAAATGTTCGCAGCATATCGCAATAACGGTCACTATTCATATTTACCCGATACTCTTATTGGACACCCAACCATTTGTTCAATTTGGTGGTACGTGTATTTAGCTCATTAGCATCCTCCACCTGATTGCCCAAGGAAAAATCAAAGGAGGAAGTTAAGTTAGCTAGATTTCGGAAGTGCGGCTGAATTGGTGAGACTGGCCCAGGATAGGGATATGTTCGATGAAACGGTCACCAACCTCATATGAGGAAATGCATCAGAAGAAGAAGACAAAGTATGGAGATCCTCCTGGCTTTCCCCACTCTGTTGCTTGTGCATTTCTGCAATTCTGTACCCTGAGCATTTATAATGGAGTTGTGGACTTGGAATAATTTTGGAAAGATGTGCTCTGGATGTCGTTTGTGCTATTGTTACTGCAGCATGCTACAGAAGGAGCAATAGATCTAAGCGCGAGAGCTTTGTACGGAAAGGATTATATAATTATGTCATTGGGCAACAGCAATACGTAGACCTTTCTTTCGAATATAAAACTGCGGTGTAGAAGGACCCGGGGACCCAATACTTTTTTTTTTCTTTTAGAAAACCATAAGCACTGGCTCAGCAAGTATATGCTCACTGAGATCCCAACCTCAAAAAAGAAGAAGACAACATATGGATAAGTCTTATTATGTATTTAAGTTTTACATATAAGCAGAGCTCCGGCTTGGATTGCGAGCGAATCTCCTCCTGTAAACGAATAGCACATACTGCTTCGGCAATCTACTAAGCCTAAATAAAATATATTAATTATTCTAAATTATTTGCCTAGCTAAAGATTCTTGTTCGAAAAATAATATCATAAATAGATTAAAATTTAGTTTATTTCTGTCATTAAATTGTATTTCATGTTATTTGCGTCATTCATCTCTGAGATTTTTTCCGTCTGGAGCTGTTATCAGTCAAAGTGATAACGAAGTTATGATAAATTGTGGGGTTTTATTCATAATTCCTTTGTCTTCTACAGTGACTTTTCTTAGGGATCGGTTACACATCGGTCGTACCGACACCTTCAGACTCTAAAACCGCAATGTCCGTAATATATATTTTTATAATAAAATCTATTTATAATGAATGAAAAAAAGAGTTAATGAAATTTTTTACGAATTGATTATAACAACGATTCATCGCATGTTGTAATCACAAAACAACATATTTCAAATGCTGTTTCAGAAAGAAATACGCGAGCAGTCTAACCAAACCTTTAATATTAGTTTCACAAAGACGGTGTGGGTTTTTTTCTTAATGCATATTCATGGAAAATTATATAATCATTTTTTCCAACGAAATTCATGACTTCACCATTACAGCATTGTTTTTAGAATCAGTGGACTAAATCTAAATCCGGTATGCTCTGGTTATTATCAAACGAAGCTTTTATTTCAAGCACTTAGTCATACTTAGTCTGCAGACTATTCTAGGAAAAAAATGTTTTATCTTGCTAGTAAGTGACGTCACTATTTTTTTTTTTTTAAATTAAAGCCTTCAATGGTTCATGTTTTTCTTTTTTTGTATTGCACAGCCGCAATTTTCTGATATTCTGAATAATCCAACCGATTGCTCACCTGCTTCTTATATTTCGGTTGACTTCTCGCTATGTGAATTATAATTATAAATTCTTCATACACAAATCTTAACCAAAACCTTGTATAATATTTCTAACTCGTAGAAATTTAAACTTTTTTTTAAGCGTTGCTATAAATTAATTAATTTATAATAAAAATAAACAAAAACAGGACTTTAAAATCTACCATGCTGTTGAGCAGACACAGGCATATAGCAGATCTATGTAGTAATATTTACACAGTACCGGCAGATTCTTCGTAAACACCTATCAATGTTTTTGGTTGGTGCTCCGTTTTGTATTTCTTGAAGACGGCTGATGAAAGGTTATCAAAACGTTCTGAAGTTAACGCTTCTATATACATGTAAAATGCTTATAATTGTGCTCTTTGGGCATTGCTGCTTCCACAGCTACTTCTCATTTTCTACTTGCTACATAAAACTAGTTTTTGTCAATAATCTGGGTTGCTTGAAGAATAATATAATGCTTTTATTTAATGTAAATTTACAATAGTTATTAAGGTTGTGCTTACATTTACTTACTGATCCTTCGCGAGGGTGTGGAGCTTACAAGATGCGGCTTAAGCGATAGCGTACATGGAGTTTTATATTTTCGTTATTGAGTTTGCGTACAGAAAAATATAGGTAAAAATTTTTTTTTTGCGATTTAATGTTTTTTTTTATTTTTACCTTCATACACAAGGCGCTTCGGCACGTAGTTGCGGTTCTCGTCTTCATTTCCCCGGGGCAAGGTACGACCCGCGGGTCCGGGGAGTTTCCGGCGTGTTTGCTCCGCGAGTGCCTTTACCGACGGAGCCCGCGGCTTGACTTAAGCAAAAACTTCGGGTTAAAATATATAAAATATATATAAAACTCGCTACAATGCGGCGTAATGAGCCAATGTTAGCTTCGTTTTCTTAATAAAACGACTTCGGCGTCGGCGATTCGTGGTTTTAGAAAGAGTTCCTATGGTGAAATGCTGTAAAATTAGAAATTAACAACTCGTGTTTGACGTCATTAAATCATAGTTTACTTTGGCTTTCTTTGGTGAATTTATCTGAATATGGCAACTAGTCTTTGTTTAACAATTAAAATAAAATTATAAAGGTAAAATAACAAATTCTTCTTCATAAAGTGCCACTCAAGTGAAAAGTGCGACACTCATGGTAAGCCAGTGTTTATGGTTATCCCCGTAGTTTTAAATTGCTGCTGCCCAATAGCATTATTATATAATCTTTTACTTACAAAGCTCCGGCGTTTAGATCTGATACTCCTTCTGCAGCACACTATAGAAACAATACCATTCATTCCAAGTCCACTACACCATTACCTATCCTTTACACACGCTAAAGGTACAGAATGCCAGCCATGCACAAGCAATAGAAAAGGGAGAGCAGGGAGGTATAAATAATACTACAAAACCACTCGAACAACTATAACTTATCAAGACTTGCGGTCGCAATACCGGGACCGAAACTTTAGCAATTTCGATTAAAACGCAGCTTGGTGAATGCGTTGTTCAACGTATTATTTTTTTAAAGATTTTGAATAAATAAATGACAGTACGGCGACCGCGGCCCCTGCGTGCGTTTTTCCTGTTAATCTCGTTGAAATGGGATCTCACGTGGCGTGCCTCGTTAGCGGGGACCCGCGACACTCTACAGCCTCGTGCGACATTCCGCCGGCGTGTTTGCTCGGCCGGAGTTTTGTCAGTTCCTTGGAAATAATTACGAGGTATTAACTAGTTGGGATTCTCACGCAGGACTTGTTTGCTCAAGTGTCGTATTTTATTTGGAACCAAAAAAAACACACTTTTTTTAATCACACACTCAGATGTTGTATGAAAACGGCCTGCGCGCGTTGCGACACAACCGGCAACCGATCTGTATTACCTAACAGCGTATTTTTTAGAGCTACGTAAAAAAATCTATTAGCCATATCACCAGACGGTTGTCGGAGATGTGTCGCTACATATAATACATTAGTCGTCTATAGTATAGTATATCACAATGTTATTTTTAATCAACGGGCAATACTTGGTTCTTTATCTTTTGTGTTTAGTTCGGTGTGAGTTTTGGAACACTGTATATATTTATCTAATTTAATCACGCATTTCACGCTGCGCCAATTCTTTTATTCAACACAATGCACGAAATAAATACGGGCGATAAAAACAACCCTTAAACACCGATACAAGATTCGTCCCCCACAGGCTTACACTAGCTACCCCCGAAGTTGGTGCATGTAATTTGTATCACATGGAGTATTTAGCCTGATCCCCGGCCACCCCCGGCGGCTGAGCACAATGACGCCGCGTCAACCGTCACAAATGCTGGGGGAGGGGGTGGAACTCGAGGGCGGCTCTGATTGATGACCGCTTTGGTGTCTCAATTGATATTGTTGCGATAGTTGTGGTGCTGAAGTAACGCACTCCATTGAGCATATTTCATAACCAAAGGGTATATTCAATAAAATACTAACAATGAAAAATCTTGAAGACTTTTCAGGGTTGTGGAGCTATAACAAACAATATTATTAAAAAAAAAAAAATGTCTTGTGTATATTTATAACACTTGTTCAAAGGATTTACTTCAATGGTAGAGTGAAAATTTTTAAAGGGAGTGGCGTGCAACAATCACTCACAGCGCTTGTGCAACGTCTAAACCATAGGTTCCCAAACTATTTTATCCCGTCGACCCCTAGTCGAGTTTTCCTGTTTTTCGTAGACCCCTGTCTTGCTAATATTTAATTTTTATAACATTCGTCAACTTCAAACATATTTTTGACATCTGATATACAGGGTGCGCCATATTTTATGTCGGTATGTAAATATTAAATATCTTTGACATTTATTAACCGATTGACTTGAGTAAACATATTTTGAAACAAAAATTCAGTACAATTTTAAACATGCTTCACATTGAAACAACGCGCCGAAATAGTGACGTTGTAAATTTAAAATAGCCGCTTAGTTGTGTTAACTCAACGTGCATATCGTCGAAAATATCGTGGCCAACATGGCCAATGGGATCCACTCTTGTAGACCCCCATTTACAGTTCGTGAACCCCCAATTTGATTTTTCGCTGTCATCAACCCCTTGAATCGACCCCTGGGGGTCGATATTGACCACTTGGGAACCTATGGTCTAAACTTAGACTGAAGTAGCCATAGGAGGTAATTTATAATGGTGTTTGGTTCAAAATAATGCAACTATTAAAAATAAGATGCTTCAAGATCTCACGAGTCAAATAGTTATTATATATAAATAAGTAATTCTATAAAAGTAGACACCAACAAGGATTGAGGCAGGTTAGCGAGAAGGTAGCTACTATGTATCCAACATAGAAAAAGGGTTGTTTTTTAAAAACCTTGAGAAAATTTACAATACTCACATAATAATCATTGTTCATATTTGATTTTGAATAATGGATGCCATCACTGTGTGTTTAAATTAAACTTTATTCTGGCGCAACTCTAGATGCAATCCTGCATGCATCCATACGCTCTGGTGCATCATTGTGCAGTTGCGAGCTACGTCATCATTATCATAAGTCAACTCGCCCTTTCTGCATGCGACATTTTGTTTGCTCTGTCCGTGGAAAATAGTCTCTCTGATTGGAAATGTCGCTCGCAAAATTCACGCGTTGAAATCACCTCAGCACGAGGCCGGAGCGATCGAAGATAAATGGCTAGGCAGGGTGAAATTATTTAATAGTTTTAATTTTTTTCTTCATCAAGTGTTTCTCCTCAGAGGAGGTTAGCGACTATTTCACTGAGGATATACTCATGCTTAACCAGTGTTCATGGTTTTCTAAGTGGAAAATAGTGTATGTAGTAGGTCCCGGGACTTTCTACACTGCAGTTTTATATTGCTGCTGCCCAATAGCATTATTATATAATCCTTTCATTAGATCTGATACTCCGGCGTCTAGATCTGATACTTCTTCTGCAGTAGGCTATATAAACAATACCACCTCGACAAGGTACTTCCAGATCACATCATTCGAAGTCCACTACTCCGTTGCCGATCCTTTACACACGCTCATGGCACAGAATAGCAGCTATGCATAAGCAACAGAGTGGAGAGAGCGGGTGGTATTTTAATTTCTAGGAGATGATAATACCGACTTTTGTAACTTTTCACCAGCATTGGTGCTTAAACGATTCGCTAGGGTTGTAGGTTAAGTGAATAGATTAAGGAAGCCTTTACTGACAGTTGAAAATACGCTCAAGGGTATTTAATTTGTTTAAACAAAATTTAAAACTAAAATAAATTAAATATTGTTAAAAAATTTACATAAAAAATATGTATGAGTTGTAATGGGTAGTAAAAAAAAATCGCAGCGTGCAAGATAAAAACAACATTGCACAGTTCAAACAATACATATTAAATTTAAAAAATTAGAATAAAAGTATTTAAATTAATTTTTATTCAATATAGTAGAAAAATTAAAACAAGTATGGTCACGGATCAAAATGAAACGTAAAATTGTATATTCAAAAATCCACAAAACAATTAAAAGTATTTTCATAAATATTCTAAAGCACGCATGTATTATAATATCCGGGCAGATAGATTAAAGCCTCCGCGTTTCGTCGCGGATCGCAAACAAACGGAAATCGGCAAGCGCCGCCACGCGCCCCGAGCCGCGCGCCCCGCTGCCAACAATGGCGCACAGAGCGGATCGCGCGCCCTGCGATAACAACATGGCGGCGCACACGTGGAGTTTTCATTAAGCCCGCATTGTGTCAATGTTGTTCCGAGAGCCCTCGAAATAATGAGGAATATTAACGCAAATAATGCCGTCGCACGCACTGCTTTAGTTTTTGGTTTCCCCTCTGAGAGAATTTTTTGTATTGGTTCCCTGATGCAATTTTTTTTTTTAATTCATCGATGCTTATTTGTTATGTTTGATTTATTTCTAGCATACTCTTGTACATATAGAAAACTATGAATAGACGTAGAGATATATTCAGCGAGTTGGCAACAACCTCCTATGAGAAGAGGCACCTAAAGAAGGAGAAGTGCGTGTATTGTATGTAAAGTAGCATAGTTACTATATTACGATTTGCTTAAAATTTAGTATTTTATTATTTTCAGGCCACATTATTTAAAGATCACAGCTTCATTGCCATCACACCTATTATAGTTAAAAATAATATGTGACAGGATTTACTATAAATTTGTTTATTATTTTCAAAATGCCATGTATTCATCGTACAAATAAATATTAAACATATTATTTTTCAACTGCCGAAACGCGTATTATCAAATTCACAAGTTGTTTATAAATCCAAAACGTCAATAGCACACGTCAGGGCGGAGTGAAAGATATCCAAAAAATTTGTCCACAAAGCCCCGGCGGTGATGAGCGACAATCGAGGGGCCATTGTTATCTCCGACGGCCGCCATTTTGTCAGATTATTGTCGCCGTCTGCGGATGACACCCGAGTTCTTCGGCCACAATGGCTCGCGGCCCGCGACGCTGACGAAGAGGAAGACTCCGGCCACTCGAGCTGGCAGCGAGACAATGCTGCAGCACCGAGTGGACGCTGTCAGAGGCGGAGAAATGCCATCAAATCCTAATCCGAATCTTACCTATTGATGCTGTGGGTCATCATATTTATTTTAATGCTAAAACCTGTGAAGCAGCATCCCCAATATCTACAATTTTTTTAAGTACAATTGATATATATATGATGTCCAAAAAGAGTATCGGGTATTTGTTTTAGTGACCGTTATTGCGATATGCTGCGAAAATTTTTGGGCCCAGAGTTGCAGGAGTTTCAAGGTTTCAACTCAAGAACGTGGTTCCAACAAGACTCATACATCCGATCAATCAATTGAAGCTGTTAACGAATTATTCCCTAATAAGGTAATTTCACGTAGAGGTAACATCAACTGGCCTCCCAGAAGCACCGACCTTAGTCCTCTTGACTATTTCGTACGGGGATACCTTAAAAGTAAGGTTAATGAGAATAATCCGATGAACCTAGCGGAATTGAAACAAAACATCAGGTCAGAAATGGCAGCAGTATCGAGGGCTCGTGTTATCAGCAATCTTCGTTCCAGATTAGAAGAGTGCCAGCAGCGCGTAACGGTCACTATTTGGATAACATCATTGTTTTTAAGTAATTTTCCATTTTGTATTCTTATAATCAACAATAAAAAAAAATACTCGATTACTAGTAGTTTTTGTTTTACTGAACTAACAAATACCCGATACTCTGTATGGACACCTATATAAAAAAAAAAAAATTAATAAATATTCAGTCGCCATTAGTAGTAGTTTTTTGTTTCTGAGAAAAATTGTATGTGATTTTATATCACATGAATAGAGTTGACCAACATGTCAACATTGTCTACATGAAATATATACTGATAGTAAATATTAGACAAAATCAACTGAAATTTATGCATACATTAATAATAGAATTGATATTTTTATTTTAGTACTTCTTGCTGCACCAAAATCCACAGAAACCACTTGAGATAGGGTTTCTTTGAATTTCAGGCTGAGTTGCAGTCGGGGGTGGAGGGTGTCCGGATCGTCGCGTCTCCATTGTGCTCGCTGGTGACGAGTGGCGTGGCACGCGCCAGTTGCTGCTCGAGCACCCGCCGCTGTCCGCCTCACGCCCGGCCACGCGGCCTCGCGAGAATGCTACTGTCACAATCACAGCCGTGTATCGGGAATATTGTTATTTGTGATTTTTGTTTTCCTTGCAAATAGCAAAGTTACCTTCATGTCAGTGGAAATATTTATTGAATATTGAAAAAAAACATTTTTGTTGAACTGTCGCAAATTCCGCATTCGTGTTAAGTAAATTATTGAGGAACAGTTAGTTCTTAGAGACCTTCTTGCAGGTGCAGTCGATCATGACGAAAAAGCGATATAACATTTAAAAAAAATTTAATTAATTTAAATATAGTAATACCCCGCTTTACGCGACCCCGTTATGCGCAATTTCAAATTTCGTGTTAAAGTGCCTCGCATTACGCGGATTTTTTATTTTAATGTGTATGAACATAATGTAGTTATTGACTTCTCTTAACAATTGAAAACAGTATTTACGTATTTTACAAGAACGTATAAGAAACGCTACCCAAAAGATGTATTTTTCAGTAAAAATAACATGTAATACTGCATAAAGTGTTCTCAGAATTAAGTTTTGACTATGTATGTATGTTTAATCGTAAACCCCGATATACGCGAATTTCACTCAAGCCGATTTTTTCCGGAACGTATCCCTCGCGTAAAGCGGGGTATTACTGCATATAAATCTATATTACTTTCAATTCTAATACCAGTTTTAATACTATTATCAAGAGATTAAAATTTCGTTTATTTCGCATCTAAATATCAAATAAAAAAAACCGAAATAAATCAATCTAGAATTAAGTCATAAAACTCTACGTACAGAAACTAAGCTACGAGTAACTGTTTTGAGAAGGATAACTAAAGATTCGCTATTTTAACAAATCACCGATAAAAATTATAAAAACGCAAAATAATAAGTAGTTATATCGTATCGGGTGTATTGTGTCGGTTTATTATATCGAGGAATCTTGTGTATCGAATTACTTGCGGGCCGATATCCTCACGCCCCTAAGCCCGACTTATTTGAATAAAACTCCCATAACCGCCCTGCTCGGGGGAGATAAACAAGGGTTTAATTAACAGCGTGCTAATCCCACGGCAGTTTTACGACAAAAGGAATTATTGTGTCGTAAAACGGCGTAAGGGCCCGCAGCCTCCCGCCGGCCCTGCCCGGACCGCATTAATTTCGGTGACATTATGGAGATTACAGTCCGGCCCTGAAGTTTCCGCGAGAGCCTCCGCCCAATAATGTTATATTTGGGGCGATTTGTGACGATATTGGCTATTCGCAGAAGTTTCCTTGGTTATCGTCAACCATTCCGAAAGGTTTGTTTTGTGCGGTATCGGTTTTGTACGCTTTCATTTAACACGGTTTTAAGCAAGATTACCGTGTAAATTGAAAGTTCCGTGAGAGTTGGTGTCCAATAGAAGAATATTGGAGGTTATTAAAGATGGTATTGGCTATTCGCAGAAGTTTCCTTGGTTATCGTCAACCATCCCGAAAGGTTTGTTTTGTGCGGTATCGGTTTTGTACGCTTTCATTTAACACGGTTTTCAGCAAGATTACCGTGTAAATTGAAAGTTCCGTGAGAGTTGGAGTTCAATAGTAGAATATTGGGGGTGTTTTAAGATGGTATTGGCTATTCGCAGAAGTTTCCATGGTTATCGTCAACCATTCCGAAAGGTTTGTTTTGTGCGGTATCAATTCATTTGACACGGTTTTGAGTAAGATTTCCGTGTAAATCGAATGTTCCTGTCCAATAGTAGAATATTGGGGGTGTTTTAAGATGGTATTGGCTATTTACAGAAGATTTTTTTTCCAGTCGGTAGGCTTATTTTGCACTCTTTCGTTTAACACGGTTCAAAGTTAGATATTCATATAAGTCGAAGGAATTATAAAGCATGCTTAGAGCCGAAATTCACTGCAAGTCTTTTCTAAGCGTATAATTACAATAATCCTCCCTGGAGAGGTAGATATTTATATTTTAATGAGCAGTTTTTTTTGTTAATTCATTATATTTTTGTTGGAAAAACATTTTTAAACACACATCCAGTCTTAAATTCGTGAAGTAGGCATTTATTAAATAATGCACGTGGGCGGGTGGCCGGCCGCGGAGCTCTCCGCCTAGGCGGTGGTAAAGTATAGAATTTAATATTACCGCATTACCTAGGGGTGTAATTTCAGCCACCGCAGAGGGTGAAAAGAGGCAGTGTTTCAAAGAATATCGCATTAACCCTTGTCACGGGAATTTATATCCGAAACTCTAACGCGGGGCTGCTTCGCCCCATTGGCTGGAGCCTACGACCGCAGAGGGAAAATTATCTCAAGTAGTTTCAGAATACCAACATAAAAAGATAAACCGTTTTTCGTAGTATATAAGTAGCATTAGTCTAAAATTATAGACCCTCATTCTGTGCTCGAACAATATTAATAAGTTTTCAGGTAAAATAACGTTGCCTTATACTAGTAGAGTAAAGGTTTTAAAAAATACCAGTTTTTTTAAGTGATGAGACGTATGAAATGTTTTATACAAATTATATGGGAAACTTTAATATTTTATGGGTTTTTGATACTTGATATTCATTATTTATGAAAAGCAAAAATTATCGATAAGTATCAATAAGATATGCGCTGTTGCTTTCAGGCCTAAGTCGATAATCATAATGACTACGCCAAGATTGATGCATATCAAAGAAATGATGAAATAAAAAATACAATGCTTACAGAAACAGTACGAGAATGTAGGTTATTTGCGAAGATATCGTCTGTTGGCAGAAATGTCATTATTTAATATTAAATATTTGTTCAGTATCCGATTTACACGGTATCTGGAACTAACGATGTTATTACCATTAAAACACGTGTATTTTTAACACATGACTAAAGTATGTACTATGATCAAGAGCACACAAAGTAATACATCCAAATATAAATCATAAAAATGGTATTGTTACAAATATTTATGTGATCACAAATTACTGTGCGAATTTTTTCAATATTTTATAGCCAAAGACAATCATTGTTATTGTTACACTTTAATAACCTTTGGAATTCAGAAATGCGCACTTGGTCAGTTTTAGAAATGTCCGCGGCGCCTGCACTTCGCGGTGCGATTATTGATTAATTATCTTAGCAGTTTGAGGTGCATTTGATTTATTGGTGATTTGAGAAACTCTTGTGATTGTGGTGATTTAAAATACGGCTGTTGAATGCTGAATATGTTGTATTTTAAGAATTACAAGCCATTTCAGTGCTTCGTTATTGTAGTGAGATTTCTATGTAACATTCAGTTTTATGTACAGTGGTAAATGTTTAAATATATTCCCTTCATTCTTCATCAAATGCCTCTTCTCAGAGGAGGTTGACGACCATTTCACTGAGCATATACTCATGCTGAACCAGTGTTCATGGTATATATATATTCACTGCAGAGCGATAGTTAAAAAAAATGTATTTGATAAGCTTTAGATGATTGTCGTATTCAAGATGTTCACGTATATAGTTAATGTTTCTTTTTATAATAAAACCAGTGAAAGTATTTAAGTGATGTGCTGTCCACACAGAAACTTCAGTCCGTGTTCATTGCAGTCCATCTCTTCTACCAAGTCACCACAAAAGGTAGGGCACCATGTTGCTGAGGCTTTCTGGAGCATGGGTGAGTCATTTTGGTTTCATAACAAAAATGGTCATTCCGCGTAATCATAAGAAGACATTGGTAAAGGGACATTTACCAAACCTAAAAAGACCCGGAATTTATTGCAAAGTTAAAGACTAATGATTTACCCTGTTATATAAGTTTGAGCGAAAATTTTTAAATGTGAACAGTTTTACAACAATATCTGCAATATATAATTCGTTTCTCATCGCTTTTTGTGCAATAAAATCTAAATATTCAACATGCCATACTGTCTATTTTTTACAGCAAAATATTAAACTCTGGTGCTTCCCTGAAACTATTTGTAGGATTTCAGGTAGGCTTTTTTAAATATTAATTTCTCTTTAGCAATTTACCTCCAATCAGTTTGAGCAATTCTTTGGTAGGTTGCTTGTTTTTATTTATTGTATTTGCTTCGATATGGCACAAAGAACATTGCTTCTATGCACCACGTTTTATATTATTTTCTACGTTATTTTATACAAACAAACAGATGTACACTGCACAAGCACTACATTATGATTTAAAAACAATGGTTTCTTATTGTTGTGTTGCAAATTTATACAAAAAAGATAGCTAACAAATATTCAAAATGTAAACAGTTTTTTGAATTGTGAGAAACAAAATATTTGCCTGGTGGATGATTATTCGTTTACAGTTGTAGGTTTAGAATAAACAATCCACTATCGTTACTTTGAATTAAACAATAAAATCATCGTACCACTAGTTTAATAATATTATTCCAAATAACCACGTTTGCATGCGTTATTTATTTATTCAAATGTTCAGAAGGTTTAATTTTGTGGTTCAATGGCAAGCACGCTTGCTGGTAGCCTTTTTCTTTTTATTTTTTAAAGATTATTTTATAACAAACGATTATAACATAAAATAGCGTGTTAATATACAAATATTTTTTTCTAGACAGTCTTAACATGTACTATTATGGAGACATATGAGAATAATTTATTTTTCAGCAATCTATTGTAGTCTCTCCGGTGATATCAGAGCTCTTCCACAAGCCTGATCAATAAAAAATATTTGACAACTTGTTAGGTATTGATTTTATTAATCAAATTTTCAGACACCGAATCAAGTCAGTTATTTTCTGGGTTAGCTCAAAAATATGATTGGTATATTTAATCCACTGTCTAAAAATTTAATTAAAAAATAACGCTTGATTCAAAAAATTGATGTGTGAAAAATCTCATGAGCTTCATTCATGCTTTAAATATTTAAAATCAGCTATAAAATTGTGAGATCGGCGTAAAAACGGGCATAAAATTTGACCGTCGTAAAAGCGATATTTTTGGTAAAATTCAAAACCACCCTCTCCCTTTCAGTGCCCTCCCTTGCGGGTCTTCTAATTTAGCGCCTGCAGGGGTCGTAAATCGTGGCCCACGGTCCCGCCCGCCCCCGGGCCGTAATGTCGGCCTCGAGATTACAAAAGCACCCCTGAATTTATAGAGACGCCATTTTCCTATCTTTTATTATTCATAATTCATGAACCTTGTGAAAAACTCGTATCGCCGGGCGGCGGGTGTGCTCGGAAAAGTGAAAATGTTTAAAGGCGGTCAAGGCGACTCTAATATAATGAATGCTGCTCGCGTATAATTTAAAAGAATTCATAAAAAAAAAAAAAATATTTTATAACTCACTGATATCGAAAAATTGATGTCATTCTCGGATCAACCTTTTTCAAGTTCATTTTAATATTTATTTCACGGTTTCCATGTAACTGTATTTTTATAATTTGGTTTAAATCAATTTACTTAACTAATTGACTGCATGTGATATTCTATGCTGTTTTTCCGGTCTTGAGTAAAACTATGCGTAAAAATTCAAAAAATATATATATTTATAACTCACTGATATCGAAAAATTGATATCATTTTCGGATCAACTTTTTTCAAGTTCATTTTAATATTTATTTCACGGTTTCCATGTAACTGTATTCTTATAATTTGGTTTAAATCAATTTACTTGACTAATTGACTGCATGTGATATTCTATGTCGTTTTTTTGGTGTTGGAGTAAAACTATGCGTAAAAATTAAAAAAAAAAAATACATTTATAACTCACTGATATCGAAAAATTGATATCATTTTCGGATCAACTTTTTTCAAGTTCATTTTAATATTTATTTCACGGTTTCCATGTAACTGTATTCTTATAATTTGGTTTAAATCAATTTACTTGACTAATTGATTGCATGTGATATTCTATGTCGTTTTTTTGGTGTTGGAGTAAAACTATGCGTAAAAATTAAAAAAAAATATATATTTATAACTCACTGATATCGAAAAATTGATGTCATTCTCGGATCAACCTTTTTCAAGTTTATTTTAATGTTTATTTCACGGTTTCCGTGTAACTGCATTCTTATAATTTGGTTTAAATCAATTTACTTGACTAATTGACTGCATGTGATATTCTATGTCGTTTTTTTGGTGTTGGAGTAAAACTATGCGTAAAAATTCCAAAAAAAAAAATATTTATAACTCACTGATATCATTTTCGGATCAACTTTTTTCAAGTTCATTTTAATATTTATTTCACGGTTTCCGTGTAACTGCATTCTTATAATTTGGTTTAAATCAATTTACTTAACTAATTGACTACATGTGATATTCTTTGTCGTTTTTTTGGTGTTGGAGTAAAACTATGCGTAAAAATTCCAAAAAAAAATATATTTATAACTCACTGATATCGAAAAATTGATATCATTTTCGGATCAAGTTCATTTTAATATTTATTTCACTAGTAAAACTATGCGTAAAAATTCCAAAAAAACATATGCCAAGTCTCCCTGGCTAAAACGAGCCTTTGGGTCCAAGTCTAATTTAATGAATTTATAAATACGCCGAAGGCTATTTTATATTACAAAATTTGAACAGTGTTTGGGAGAAATGATGTTTTCTGTAAATTTTCGCCAACTGTGTCAACCGGCCCGCGCCACGGCCTTGGCTTCAAATCGCCCGGGGCGTTGCGCAACGTTCTTGAGACCACACTGTTTGCTCGTCTACGCAACGGTACGCGTTCACACAGTTTTGCAATAACCCCGTGAATTTGGGGACACAACTGCAAACGAGCTATTAAAAAAAAAAATCGTTATACTTTGATCATGAGTATATTCATATTCAATATGTAAACATAGATATAAAAATTACATTAGTTGGCTTGGGGGTTGGAGCGTGGTGTAGAGGTTTCTGGGCTCACGCCTGTTTCAATCTGGTAAAATATGTTTTCTTTTAAACTTATTGAATATCTTTATGCTAGTTTATAAACATAAAAATGGCTGGGAGATTGCCTCATTTAAAATTGAGAATATTTTGCCTTTTCAGCGATTTGTTAGACTGGATATCCAATTGTGGTAAATCTCGTAAAGTTTGTCACAAATAATAAACAAAAATCGAATTAAAAATGTTAAAATAATATATAGTGATTTCAAATTGAATATAAATAACCCCAAGCCATCGTGTTAAAAATCACGAAATGTATCATTGAAGCTTAAGAGTTTCTAGCCCTATTTTTTTAAATGTAAAAAATAGTTTTACGATACAGATTTTTTAATGAGGACTAAGACACAGTGCTAGCCGTTTAAAATTTGTTTTTGGTTATGTGTGTAGATTTTGGGAGCTGTTGTTATTAGTTTTCACTCCTCCACCGTTTCGGAAGATCTTCTGATGTATCCCTGAAGATGATCAGAGGGTTGAAAGCATAAAACAGCTCAACACCCAAAATACCAAATCAGGTTATATTTACTTTACTATCAATATCATGCTGTGAATACAAATGTATTGTATTGTTGTTAAAGCTGCAACACGCCACAGTTAAATGCCTCTACACTTACTGGAACTCTTAGTCACAATCACACAGCAATTACCCAAAGTTCACCGTGACTGGGGTCACAACACTCCGCCCCGGGCCCTCCCCTGCAGTGAGTTTGTTCCCGGCGGGGGGCCCTTGTCGCGAGGGGCGCAGCTCCCGCCAGGTGTAGGCCGTGTAAGCTGTCCGTGGTTGAGGTTTGAGCTTTTCGATGCCCTTTGTTGCGCATCGGGGGGTGCAACCTAATGACTGCAGTTTATTCATAAGTCATGATGAATGAACGGGATGATTCGCGGCGAGTGGAGGAGTAAACGTTAGGTTTAGATTTTTTATATATATTCTTCTATATCAAGTGCCAAATGGTCGCCAAACTCTTCCGGGGTTGGCGGATATTTCACTGAGCATATACTCATGCTAAGCCAGTGGGTCCTCGGGTCTTTCTACACTGCAGTTTTATATTGCTGCTTCCCAAGAGCTGCGCTTAGATCTGATACTCCTTCTCCAGCATGCTGCAGCCATCCCACCTCGACAAGGTACTTCAAGAGCACATACCTTCACTCCACAAAGTCTACTACTCCACTACCGATCCTTAAAGGGTACAGAATGGCAGTAAATATAAAAAATTATATATTTTGCTCATTCATGAATTATACTTCTGGCCGCCATTAAATGCAAGTGAAATCAATAGGTGGCAAGTCAATAACAGGTCTAAATATTGCGTTGGGCTGCAAAAAATTCAAGTTTTGCCATCAGTAAGTGAAATCGGCATAATGATGAGACAAAGATGGTATAAAAAAAGCAACACAGCCTTACACCCACGGAACCAACGAACATAAAGCTAACTATAAATCACATCATGATCTAAAATCAACTTATTCAATTCACGTTTCTGTTGTCGGTTGTGTCGAAGCGTGTGTAAGCAGCTTTAATCACTACATCGCGGGGCGATTTTTATAATTTATTTTACCCATATAATAAATAATTGCTTCAGGGGTGTGAATATAAAAGCCGGGACGCGTCTATTGGAATCACAAATTACTACAAAACAATAGAACCTTACACTGCCACCCCTCAAATGAAACGGTTGCCTACCCTCTTGCCGCCCCCCAGGCCCCCAGCCCCGCAGCCGAGACGCAACAACGTGTCTTCATCGGCGTGCTATGCGATGAACGTCACTGGGGTGCGTACCTACCCCCGCTGGGGCATTTACACTATTTATTCAACAGACATATTTCCTTTCTGCCCATAAATAATTCCGACTAAATGCTGTGGGGTTCCACTGAAGACCAAGGCCGCGACCAGAGTGATACAATTCATGGGATTTTAATACTAATATTTAATACATTTTACTATCAGAATTCAAAAAAAAAAAAAAAAACACTGTATCTTAACAGGCAAGAGCACTTAAGAGTGGTCAGATAGCTATTCAGATAAAAAAAATATTTACAACTGATATATATTTTTCCATTTTCAATCAAATAATAACATGCTTATGTTTTTTTGATAATCACTTAATCAATCAAACTGTTATCAATTCTATAATTAGGAGTGTAGTAAGTTTGTTTGTAAATTTTCAAAAGTCGTTATTTTTAATACACTTGCATTGTTTCCCATCGAGTGCATATATCACATAGGTTTATATAATAAAAAATTTAAAATGCCTTCAAACAGGTGACACTGTTATTGTCTCTCCGTTTTACATATAATCATGACATTTATGTTTTTTAATAACTAAAATACTGCAGTTTTGATACAATTTAATACATCGTGTACTATTTAGGGGGGGGGGGTTTATTTGGCATTCGCGATCATTGTTATTTCGAGTCTAATTGATTCAAAGAGAAAATATTCAACAAATCTAACGAGCTACAAATTGGTTTGCCGACAAACGTTCGTGAAAACTTTTTCCACCGATGGCAGGGACAAATCCAAAAAAAAGGTAGACAATTACAAGTCAAACATAAAGATAAATATTTACAGAAACATCCGTCCCTCGAATGGTATTCCATATTGCCCAATATTTAATTCAATCCAGCCCGGCACAGTGCCAATGTACATTTGCCCAGCGCTTGGCACCTTTCTGTTTGCGTAAGGTACAAAACGTCCGTAATTTATGAATGGACTGATCCGCCATTGTGTCGCCGTGTTGGAGTCACGGCGCTGTTTTTTTTCTCTCTCCAAAGGAACCGGAACGGAAGTGAAGTTCTTTCCAGACCGGTTACACTGCAGAGAATTCACTACAGCTGAAATATACGTACTTTTTCTCGTTCTGCACCATATTGCAGGTGCGGATAAACACTTCTAAAAAATACTCTCGTTTTCGTGTATGCAACAAATGGAGTCGTATAGATTATACTCTTCGTTAAATTCAAATTAATTTAATACAAAATTCTTCATCAAGTTCAAAGAAGGTTGGCGACCATTTCACTGAGCATATACACATGCTGAACCTGTGTTCATGGTTTTCTATGGGCAAAATATTATATGTAGTTAGTCCCCGGGTCTTTTAACAGTGCAGTTTTGTTTCTGCTGCCCAATAGCATTATTACAAAGCTCCGGCGTTTAGATCTGATACTCCTAATATACACATGCTGAATCTGTATTCATGGTTTTCTAAGGGGAAAATAGTATATGTAGTAGGTCCCCGGGGCTTTTTACACTGCAGTTTTATGTTGCTGGTGCCCAATAGCATTATTACAAAGCTCTAGCGTTTAGATCTGATACTCCTTCTGCAGCAAGCTATAGAAACAATACCACCACGACAGTGTACTTCCAAAGCACATCATTCCAAGTCCACTACTCCACTGGGCTCAGGGTACAGCGTGGCAGTCACGCACGAGCAACAGAATGGGGAGAGCGGGGAGGCATTGGCACATAACACCCTTAAAATAATGTTAAAGTTGTACTAATCGCACCCTAGTAATACAATCCAAAATCCACAGTAATAAATGGCAAATCATTCATATATTACATAATACAGGCTTGCGTTCACAATACCATCGCCCCCGGCAGCCATTGCCTAGCTCAAAAGTCGAAACAGTAAAAAAATAATAAATAAAGCGTCCGGAAGCTTCCGGTGAGGCACAATGGCGGCTTTGTCCCTTTGGCCGGTCGGGAGTAGTATAGGCCGTGAAATCGGCTCGAGTAAGGGAATCGGCGTTAAACAGACCTAAGCCGCCGAGACAAATTGCTTAATGATGATATGCCCCGAGTTTACACGCCCGCGACCCTCCCAATCCAACAATCGAAAGATTTATGGCTGTTGCACAAATGCAGCCAGCATCACCCGTGCTTTTGTGTGTGATCAAATTTAATTATGCTTTGCACTTTAAATTGTTTTTACGTAAGCTTACAGTTGCGTGTTTTGCATGGATACCTCACCGTTCTGTTGAGTGTGCATGGCTGCCATTCTGTACCCTGAGCGTGTGTTCATGAGTAGCAGAGCTGAAGATTGTGGAGGGATGTCGAGGTGGAAAGGCTGCAGCCTGTTGGAGTAGGAGTATCAGATCTTATAGCTAGAGCTTTGTAAGGAAATAATTATATAATAATGATATTGGGCAGGACAAATACGCAGACATGTAAAACTGCGGTGTAGGAAGACCCGAAGACCCACTACTCTTTTCTCACTAAAAAAAAAAACCATGAACACTGACTCAGCATAAATATAGATGGCACTCAAAGAAGAAGAACAAGTTTTATTAAAAAAATCTAGTGTGTTTGTACAACATGTAAATCAAATAAAAATTTGTTTAAATGACTTCATTTTTGTAACTAAGATACAAGGTATATTACTGTATATAGTAAATTAATTAATTAAGCTAATTGTTTAAGAAAAATTTCAACTAAAAGGGGGCGATGTATCAATACAGCCGATTTAGTAAGACTGACTTAGGCTAAACATGTATTCATTGAAATGGTATGCGGAGAGGCACTAGAAGAAGAATAGAAAATTAAAATACATTTTTTGAGTTTAAAATTATATTGCAGCAGCGAGAGTAATTTTTTCAGTACGTGTTTCGCACTATTTTATAAAGAAAACAAAGTAATTTGTAGCCTGGTTTGGTTAGGTTAAGGTTTATTGTGTTAATTAAACTGCTAGATTTAATTTTTTATTTTTTTTATTACATTTTAGGGATCGAAGACTCATTTTAGAATTGCGTTTACTTTTACCGTAGTTACTGTTTTTTTTTCCCTATACATTCCTTAAATTCTCAAAAGTTTTAAAACGACCCAAAGATACACGTTACGCCCACACGACATATTTTTTTGCAAATAATCAATTATCTCACGTGTGACACTATGAAGAGACAGGTAAGGAAGTCTTTTGAGTTTGATTTCAACGCCGTAGGAAGCCGTTTATCAACAGGTGATTTATCGGTTAGTTTTTTTTTATAAAATTCGTCCCAAATTTTTGCAAAAAATAAATCATTGGTGTATTCGTATTCGCGGTTGAAATAAATAATTCGCACGATAGTTAATTTTATTGCGCGAACATCCTGGACCCTCATTATCAATTTATTAACCTTTAAATTTTTTTTAAAATCATAATTAATTCAATTATTTATTAGTTAATAATTTACTTATTTAAAAAGTACTCATTACAAAGATAAATTCGACAAATAACGCCATGATTGCAATAATAATGATTTTCTTAAAATAACTTAAGCAACACATCTAATGTTTCAAAAACAGCGTTTTGTAAGCTTTTCGCATAAGTTTTTTTAATAATATGTTTGATGTCCAGTTTATTTTTTATATACTTTAATAGATTTGACCCCGAGTCAAAGATAAAGCCTGCGTCTGTATGTCAATTTTAATATAAAAGGCCGTATATATTTGTATTCTGAATGCAGCAAATGAAACTGAAGCCATTCGTTTATAATACCAACATCCTAACAGTATAAGAAATGCTTACTATTTTTTTGTTCCCATTGACAAATTTCAATCCAATTCTTGTAATAACAACTGCACTACTGCCGTAGTATCTTTTACAACAAAGCCTTTGAAACGAATGTTATTCATCCACAGGGAGGGCGTGCTGTTGTACGGGAAACATTTAGAATTATACAATGCATGCTAAATACCCTTCAACACAACAATGGAAGCTACGCCATGGACGTCTACGCAACGTCCATACATAGTTTAGCTCACTTTTGAAGAAGTTCTGATAAAACCAACAAGACTGGACGGGACATTGTCAACGCGACGCTGACTGTTACCTTCCAGAACATTCTACATCAGAAGAAATCATTTGTGGTCTACAATTTAAGTAAATATTAAATTGACAGCACCAACAGAGCATTATCATTGATAAAAACATTTACATATATTAATTTGATGGATTGGATTTAATCATCAACCAAGAATTACTAGTCTCACGAGAGAAAAAAGTCCGTAAAAAATAATACGTTTTGTTTATGTCTTTAACTTAATTTTGCTTTTAATAAATTAATTTATGCAAATAAACATTAATTTAATAGACAATATACTTATGTGCTAAGTAAATTAAAATTCTTTTTTTATATTTTTGTAACAAATCATGCATTGCAAAAAGCTCTTTTATCAAATGTTGTCTTTTCTTTAATACAATTGTAACATAATAAAATAACCTTATTAACTTAACAAAAGAAAAATTAAGTAGACGTTATAATTAAAATTATATATATTTATTACTTGGACTAAATGTTTGAAAAGTTAATCGCTAGTCAAAACAATAACTATTCTAGATTACCTGTTTATAAAAATGGGATATAAATCTTGCAGCTCAATCAATTTATTACATGTAAAAAAATATTTTCACCTGATTTATATTTTTCCAATTAAATTATAACACGCATAAGTTTTTTTTAAAATCACTTGGTCAATAAAACTGATATGATATGATTTTTAAAGTCGTTATTTATAATACACTTGTATTGTTTCGATGATAAAAAAGCCTCCAAATAGGGAACATTTTTTGGACTGTTTTTTAATAAAAATAGATAATAAGATACATATATAATATTTGAAAACTTCGGCTTAAATAAAATCGCTAGAAAAAACAATAACTGTTTTAGATTATTTATAAAAATGGGATATATATCTTGGAGCTCAGTTCAACTTTATGTTACGTTTATCAAACACAAATGTCCTCGTTTACCGTCTTCGGCTCGATTTCTTGGAAAGATCTAGATCGCTTTCAATTTGTTGCCTCTATTAAGACGTTCCATAATTCATTACCCAAATATTTGTGGATTTCCATAACCTACAGCAGTGCCGGCCCGAGCTGTCGCTGCACCCAAAATGCATTGTTGTCATTTTGGAAACGTGCCGTTTGCTTACGTCTCCACCGCAAACACTCCGCTCCACGTCCAAATAAACGAGAAATGTGTCCCGACTCGCAAGCCATCGATATACCAGCGCATAGATAGACGCCATGGCGAGACCATGCCATGATTTTATATCTATAATATCGTATATTCTTATGTCGGTGTAAGTATCGTTTATCGGTCCACGAGAAACTGGCTTAATTAGTAAGAAATCAACAAACACTTTGGATGGCGAAATAATCGTAATATTCTTTACATCAGTTGATTGATTCCCCTTCAGTGCTTTTTCAGGCTAGAGAAATTTCTTAAAGATATCGTTTTTTATCAATTGATAATCTGTGTGTGACTATTGTTTATCAGTCCACGAGAAACTGGCTTAATTAGTAAGAAGTGAACAAACACTTTGAATGGCGAAATAATCGTAATATGCATTACATCAGTTGTTTCCCCTTCAGGGCTTTTTCAGGTTAGAGAAGTTTCTTAACGATATCGTTTTTTATCAATTGATAATCATAATATAATATGTTCTTGAGGCGGTTTGAGCATTTTTTTTAAGTCCACGTAATACTGGCATAGTTGGTAAGAAATCAACAAACATTTTCTTTCGATCAGTTGTATTCCCTTGAAGGCTTTTTCAGGCAGAAGAAGTTTTCTAATTGGATCATTTTTTATCAATTGATCTTATATATGTTATATAATGTATTCTTCAGGCGGTGTGAGTATTGTTTATCAGTCCATGACAGACTCGTTTCATTATTAAACCAATAAAAGTAAATACATCTAGCCTTATGGAGATTACATTTATTACATTTATGCATTCAAGATCTTTTTCGGGCTTTCTCAAATATATCGTTTTTTATCAATTGATAATCATAATATAATATATTCTTTAGGCGGTGTGAGTATTGTTTTTTAGTCAATTGCAGACTTGGTTTATTATTATACCAACAATAGAAAATATATCTCGGCCTTATGGAATTTTGCAATTTAAGATCTATTTCAGGTTGGAGAAGTTTCCAATAGAAATCATCATTTTTTTATTGATTGATCAGTCCACGACAGACTGGCTTAATTAGTCATATTTTGTATTCGAACAACAAATGTCCAGAAGATTACGATTATGTATATTTGAGAGCACTTTCGCCGTTCGAGGGTGTCTTCAAATTGGAGAAGTTTCACAAAGATATAGACAGACGCCACGTCAAAACTCTGGTTATTTCTAAATCGATTGATTTTACTACATATTTAGAGATAATTATTTCAATACTAAATGGCTAGAATACTACGATTATTTTATGTATTAGAGCGCTTTAACATTTCGAGGGCTTCTTCAAACTGGAAAAGGTTTTACTTCTCCAGTTTGAACTAATAACCAAGACTTGCACTAACTTAAGGCTAAGTGTACTGCCGTGAAGTCCCAGGTTCAAATCCGGCTGGATTTGAACCCGGCGTATAAAAAAAATATAGTTATATCCCAGGGAAAAAATGTAGGAAGTTTTTTCTCTATCAGAGGTTTGGTCAGACCGAGTCATATTGAAGGTTCATGTGTGTTTCGATCTCATTGATATTATGTTAAATCTCGATTATATGAAAGGCTATTCTACTTTTAATGTTAAATCCGGTGTCGAAATGTCACTCGCGACCGTCGGCCATTGTGGCCAGACAAGTGAAGCGGCGCCACAAAAGACGCTCGCCCGCCGTCCCGGCCATTGTTCCGTCCGCCATTCATGGCGTGTGTTTCTTTTTAAAACCGGCGTGTACTTCTCTGGGATGGCCGCCTCGAGGTGAAGACGCTTCCAGAATGGCCGCTGTCGCATAACTTATCAAAATATTGTCTCTCCTTTGTGCATTGACGCTCGCAACAAAGCGGATAGAAACGTTTTATTGCAATGCTGCATGCTACTTTTTTTTCTGGCTCCCGGAATACGTCTTCCGAGACAGACTTACCCGTGATGCTTATCCAACAATAAATAATAAAAAAATTGATTAAATTAAAAAAGATATATTTTCTTTTATGCTTACAATACTGTATGTGGCTGTCCCCTGATCCTGTAGGCAAAAATATGTGTAAAAATGTTTTTTTTTAAATATTACTAAGCAGTTTCTATCTAAAGAGTTTCTGTTAGTTTATGTGAAGTGTAAAAAAATAATAAATCATAATTTTGAATTTTTTTAAACAAAACATATTTTACACGTTTTACGGTTTGTAATTTTAAGCGAGCAATTAGAAAATTATTGAAATAGAGCATATACGATAACGTAATATATGAATTTAAAACATAGCCTAACCTTACCGAGTGTGCTTTACGAATTTGCAGATTGACCTTTTTATCAACCAGTTCCTGGTGTTTTCCGCTATGCAAAGCAATGAATTTAATAAATCTAGCCAGAGCATTAAATTAAACCCATTAAACCGTCCAACTTCCACCAGAAGAGCGAGAGGGGGGGTGTCTAAAGAGATTGAGAGCTCAGTTTCCGCGGAGGTCTCCGGCTGAAGTCAGGCCAGGGGCTTGCAACCCTCTCCGGGCGGACTCGAGGGCTGCTCTTACACAGCTGTTTATCCGTATTTGCACTAACCCATGTGCTCATCGTAACCAGATCTGAATAAAGCTTCAAATACTGTTTTTTTTTATTCTTCCGACGAGTAAGCCCCGAGTCAGCTCCAAGTCTATGAGATGAGTCACTGAGCTTCAAAATCGCCTGCGTTACCTGCTTTTTACAACAAGCTAATGAAATGATTGAATTCCACGTCTTCAGGGAATTTATTAAATTTCCACTGCAGTATTTTTTATATAAATTTAATGGTAACATAAAAATGTCAATTTCATCAAAATTACTTTTAATCAAATACTTCTGCTATAAAATATTTTGTAACTAAATATATTTCTTGAATATTCCTTTGTTTATTTTTAATATCAGATGACGGTATTAATGTAGAATTTTGAGATTAAATTTTAAATGAAATTATAAAATAATTGATTAAATACCGCCCGCCCCCTCCCGCGAGACGCCTTTGTCCGGGAAGTAGTGCATCCGCCGCGGGCGTACTGCAATATCCGGCCGAACGTCTCCGCTGGACGCCATTGTTCTAGACAAGAAGTGGCGCCTCGTGCTGCAGCCAACTGTTTATTTTAAATAAAAATCCATTCACTTTTATACAGATTTGTAATACATATTTTCATAAACAAAATCCATTTTTGTAATGATCAGAGGTATTCGCAGTTAGTCTCCACTATATACCTTATATATATAATATATATATATAGAAATTATATAATACGTTTTTTTTTTGTATTTTTTTGAGAAAAAAATTATATTAAAATACTTGCAAGAAAAAAAAATTTAAATTCGTGGTTACAACATAGGAGTTTTCGGTTGAAGGCGAAGGCATTGGTTGAAGGCTGAAAGCGTGTTTCTTGTTCGTAATATTGGGGCAAGATGGCCGCATATGTGTCGCCGCCATGTTTGCCGCTGCATTACTGCGGACACGCCGTCCCGCCGCCCCGCAGCCCCGCAGCCCCGCCGCCGCCTGCGGCACTGCGGGGGGCCACGCAAGACGGCGCCGGCTTTTCATTTCGCGTCTTGGACCGGAATATGTACCGATAATGCGCATTTCTCCGTAGCAACTTAAGTATATTAAACTGGGGGGACTGTTCTGGAGACTGAGACCAACATGCGAAGCAAAGGATTACATATAACTTATACTTGCGTGGAGAATAAAGCCATCGCAAGCTGGTAACCATATTTGAGAATGTGGCAGTAATTATGATCTTCCGAAAACTAAAAAATCTTCATGATTATTCTGAGTACTATGGTTGAATAAAATGCGGCTTAATATTTAATCGTGAACTTGTTACAAATATTTATTTCATAAAATACTTTATTTTTTGAGCTTTCGTGCCTGGGGTTTTCCTGTAGTCCTTGAATCTCCATCGGTTTCTATCCGTAGCACGACAGTCATCCCTTACAGGATCCTGAAACCTCGTCTCGGTCTGTTCACCAATTCATTAGCACAGCCCCAAATTTTAATAGACTTAAATAACGTCTTGGTCTCAAGAGCTTCTTCTTCGAATGTCGCCAACTTCTATAGACCCGTCCACGCGGTGCAGGACGCATCAAGGGCCCTTTGTCTTTTCTTCACGGTGTCCTCATTTTTGAGACATTTTGAAAGCTTGTTTGATGAGACTTTTTTTACAGTGTGCACTCGGTTATTCGTGAGGCTAAGTGGAACATGAAAAGTCAACCTTTTTAACGCGACGAAATTATTCATGCCAAATTTTATGTATTATATAATCACCAGTCTTTTAGCATGCAGTCTTTGCACTGAATATAGTATATACTAAATAAAAAAGAAGATATACTGATCACGTAAGAAAATCTATTGAACACTCATGCACTTGAAAATTTGATTATTTTTTTTGGATCATATAGAAAAGCGACACAGCATATAAAGATTATACTATGAATTTTGAGACGCTGTGTAGGTATATCTTATATTTTATTCTAAGCAAGCAATAACCTCGCAGAGATGATAAAAATTATTCAATCAGCCATAACAGAGTAAACTTGCTGAACGTTCCTGAAACAATATACAATTCGTAAAAAGGGCAACCATAGAGCGCGGAGGATCATCATTTATTCCCGACGAAGCAGCGAGATCATAGACAAGCGGGAGAACAAATGGACTGAAAATAAAACAAAATGGAGGTACAGCGCGAGCGCTCGGGTTTGCTCAGACCTCGTAAGTATTCTATTATCATTTAAAGTTGTAGGACTTTGTGTATTCGCAGCTCCCTTTTTTCTACCTCGGTATCATTTTTTTCCACGTAGCACTTTCAGCTAGTGAAAAAGCATGAACTGTTGATTTTTTATTTTAACTTTTGTTATAATCACATTTTAAATGAAACTAAATTAAATTCAATACAAGAGTTGTAAAGTATGTATATTTTTTTATCATTTAAAGTTGTTGCATTTTATGTATTTGCAGTTCTCTCTATCTATATATATCTCGGTGATTTTATACCACGTAGGCTTTTCAGTTACTTTTCATGAACTGTTTATTTTTTATTTTAACTTTTGTTATAATCACATTTTAAATGAAACTAAATTAAATTCAATACAAGAGTTGTAAAGTATGTATATTTTTTTATCAATTAAAGTGGTTGCATTTTATGTATTTGCAGTTCTCTCTATCTATATATATCTCGGTGATTTTATACCACGTAGACTTTTCAGTTACTTTTCATGAACTGTTTATTTTTTATTTTAACTTTTGTTATAATCACATTTTAAATGAAACTAAATTGAATTCAATACAAGAGTTGTAAAGTATGTATATTTTTTTATCAATTAAAGTGGTTGCATTTTATGTATTTGCAGTTCTCTCTACCTATATATATCTCGGTGATTTTTTGCCACGTAGGCTTTTCAGTTACTTTTCATAAACTGTTTATTTTTTATTTTGACTTTTGTTATAATCACATTTTAAATTAAACTTTAAAAAATTTTATACAAAAGCTAAGAGGGATGTTTATTTTTTATCAATTAGTGTTGAAGGACTTTGTGTATTCGCAGCTCCCTTTTTTTATCACGGTATCATTTTTTTCCTCGTAGCACTTTCAGCTGGTGAAAAAGCATGAACTGTTGATTTTTCTTATTTTAACTTATTAAATGATATAATCACATTTTAATCAAAACTAAAAGCAATTTAATTCAGAGCTGTAAAGTATGTAAATATTAATTTATTAATCAAAGTGGTTGGATATTATGTATTTGCAGCTCTCTCTCTCTCTCTATATATCACGGTTATTTTATACCATGTAGCATTTTCAATTACTTGTATATTATATAAGCACAAACTGTTAATTTGTTTAAAAAAATTCATTTTTATAAGCTTTAGTACTTATAACCACATTTAAAATAAAACAAAAATAAACTACCATGCCAACGTTTTGAGACATCATAAATATTTTTATTATGTTTAAAGCTGTGTCTTTCTACATCAATATAGTTTTGGCTTTTAGTTATTGATAAATACTAATAACATAAGGTTTTATTTTATAAACTATTTATGTTTTTTATGGTAGTTATAACAAGTTGTTATTTCCACAATTCAACTTCGTTTATATAATTAAAATCAAAATATATAGAAGATTTTAAAACAAATGTTCATATGAAAATTTGATTCAATCGTTTACAACCAAGTACAGTAAAAATAAAAAAAGATCAAAGTAATAAATGTAAAACCTCAAGAATCATTAGTATTTTTTTAAAAATACACATCGTTATAGTATTTATTGTTTTTTTAATATTTAAAATGCAGTTTATATTCAGACTTTTCTATATGATAACATAACATAAAAATTTATAAAAAAATATATTTCAGTCAATTTCTTCTATTTTTTTTTGCGAATATATATATTTTTTAAATTCCACTAAATCATTTTTTTACGCAAGGCCATATGGCAGATATTTACGACAGGGTGGGAGCGGTTTAAATCAATGAATCACTCATACTTAGGCGGGCGTCACAATTAGCCCCTAATTCCTCCCACCCCCTGCGGGCGTCGGGCGGCCTGAATACTTAAACACAACTTCATATTGTCTCCAAAGCTGCGAGGCCTTCGACGACACGAAAACTGAAAAAAATATTCAACGTGACAACGTAATAAATTGAAGAAAATGTATGAATAAAAATTGTAAAGAATTGAGACAGCGCGTTGTATGTTAGACAATCTATGAAAAGTATTATAAGCTAGAGACATAAAATTCACCAAATATTATAACGATTAATTTTTTTTTTTGGGAGGTTGAGGTTTGGACACTCAAGACAGCATCAATGCGTTTGAAATGTGGCTTTATACGATAAACCTTAAAATACCATGAGTTGATCGCGTCACAAATGAGAGTCTTGCACAGAATCCGCAACAACTCCTGACGATCGTAAAAAGTGAAAGGTCTCATATTTTGCACATGTTTTTCGAAATATTGAACAATATCTAGTGCAGCTGATTGTCCAGCGAAAAATCTAAGAAAAAAGAAGAAGAAAATTAACGTGGATGCGGAATTTGGGAGGTAAACATATATTAAGATGGTCACCGAAGAACTTACGTGAAATCTTAAAGCTCTAACTTTTTCTTCTGATGCCTCTTCTCATATGAGGTTGATGAAAATTTCTTCGAACATATCCTTTGCTGTAGTATGCTATATTTATTGTTAATGTGGCCAAAATAGGGGTGACCTTCCGCTTCTTTACCATCGTTAGAAGTTCTCTTTCTTTGCACACTATGTGCAAGACTCTCTCATTTGTGACGCGGTCAACCCGTGGTATTTTAAGGATTCTCCTATATAGCCATATTTCAAACGGATTGTGGCTGTTATGAGTGTCCATGCTTCAACTCCATGTATAGACGACATATCACTTGGTGAATCTCCATCGTGATTTCAGTATCATATCTCTTGAGCATAGTACTGCGTGCTGACTCAAATCAAAAAACTCAAGTGTGCCGTATGTCTCGAGAACTCTAACGCATTGAATATAACATCAGCGTATTTATCAATCTTTTGATCAACAATATATAGAACGGGAAATAGTAAAGTCGTGTGTGGCACACAAGGTTATACTTGCACACATCAGAGGAGCCCCAGTCGGAGAATCCGCCCCCCGATGTCTGTAGGTAGCGGCGGGGCTCGCGTCGAATATAAATACGTCAAAACACGGCCTGACTCATTATGCACACAAGCCTGCAGCCCCCGCGGGCAGGGGCGACGCGTGGTGGAGACAATGATTTTTTAAATTATTTTTCTTATTATTAGACACATACATAAATTTGATGCTAATTATTTTGGCCCACGGACCCCTTTTCATAGTCAAAACTTGCCCATGAACCCCTTTCATAGTCAAAACTTGCCTACGGACCCTAAGTGAAAAACTATATAAATTAATATTATAGACTAGTTGGTGCAAATATCGACTTTATTGCGTTCCTGTATAAACCTACCTGACTCACCGCGAAGCCTGTTATTACTTATATTTTATGCACCTGTCTATATTTATATTTTACTCAGGACGTAAAAATCGCTAATAATGTATTCATTGTTATTTATTTTAACTTCCGTATTAATAAAAATGTGTCACATTTTTTTTATTTTATATTAAACCTTGCGCGGACCTCCTGACGTTGTTCGGGGACCCCAAAATCGATATTTTAATTTTCTAATGACTCCCTGGGGTGCGTTGGGACCACTTTGAGAAGCACTGCTTTAAATTATATATGTATAGAAAAAATGTTTACATTTTACGTAATAATTTATATGAGGTATTTATAGTCTCGGTTTGAGTGACGGTCATTTTTCTAGTGTACAGTGTAACTGCGATGAGGGGGTTATTATTTATTTTTGTTCTCGGGGCCTCGTCTCGCGCCGCCCCTGCAGTGATATATGATGAGCGGGGCGGGGCGGGAGGGCGCGTGCGCCGCTGTGCAAACAGAGGCGCGGGGTGGAGAGGTGGAGGGGCGGAGGGGCGGAGGGGCGCCGGGCCGGGCGACAATCGCGCATTATTGAGCATCCATGAATCATAAAACAAACGGGGCTCTGTCTGTCTGCTGTCAGTCCATCCCGTCGTCCCGAATCAAAATCTGAAGATATCTACAGCTACAAGATTACAAAAAAACTTTTGAAGTATAAAAAATACCTTTTCCCTTAGAAAACCATTAACACTTGCTCAGCATGTGTATATGCTCAGTAAAACGGAAGCCATCCTTCTCTAAGTAGAAGCATTAAATGAAGAAGGATTAACAGAGCAGGCGAGATATAATTATTTAGTTATTTAGGATTCGATAAGCCTTCCTTCGTGCACGCGTATTACAATCTCGCAACAGTCCCGAGCGGAGTGTTTCATGCCGATGGATGGGCTCGATACAGGAAGTGGCGTGTGTGGCCGGGGAGGGGGAGGGGGAGGGGGATGGGGGAGGGGGTTGCAGGCAGTGTAAACAGCCCCGCAGAGCCTCCACGTGTGACGTACGCGCGTGCCGGACTGAACCCCGAGCGGGTCTCGAGCACAGTTCAATGTAACGCCAAATGACGGCACGTGATTGTTGACAATGTCAACTCGATGCACGTAAACCTGAAAACCTAAAATTTACCATTAATAAATAAATTGCACGGAAAATATCTATCAAAAATATTCTGAATTTAATAGTGTGTATATTCGTCGACTTTGAATATCAATCCGGCAGATATAATTTTGCGATAAAGCAGTGCAAATAAGAGCGCAGTGTTTGCTTGAGAGCGACGTGCATCGAATGCGCCGAAACGCAATCTGCATAATCCATCGCCGCCGCGTCTATTGCGATTCGAGCAAACAGCGAAAAAATAAATCGCGCCGCCTCCCATTATAACAGTTCAAAAGCTTTTCCGATAAAAACAAAAGAGTAAAGCCAAACAATCCGCCGGTGCTTTTTTGTTTTTTTTTTTTTTTTTTTAACGCGCGGCATTATTCACGGCATTAGGGATGCCAGTGATAATAATTATTTTCGTTTCATAGCCGAAAAAATCTGTCGCCAAACAATAAATTGTGTTTGTGTTTGGCCGGGTAAATAGCTCGCACATTTAGCGATGTCGGCTCTCTGCTGATAGTATAATGTAGATAAGCACCAAATATTTGAATATTAAAGCTACCGCCTGTGAATACTTTATGCGGACGTAATGGCGCTAGGGGTGGCAAGTGCCCGCAATCGGGTTATTTTTTCACGCTTATTCGATTTTTTTTTTAGAAAAAAAATACAAAATTCTTTATTTTACAATAGTTCTTAAGGCTATGCTTACAATACGATATGTGGCTATTTTCAATTTATATAATAACTAGATATTTTGATAATCAAACAGTGTGACTTTTACAAAAGGTAAATTGCAGAGACTGATTTCAATAGTACTAAAATTTATTAGTGTGTGAATTTTATCTTTATCATCAATTTAACTTTGCTGTAGATTTACTATTTACAATCTCTTTTTTTTATTCCAATAAAATATTATTATAACATTGTTATTTCTATGCTTGCAATACAGCATGTGACTATCCCCTGGTCCTGCGTGAGGTTGTGGGGCTTACAAAATGTGGCTTGGGTGGTTTTGTACATGGATTTCTTTATTTTCGTTATTGAGTTTGTCTAAGGAAAAATATGTGTAAAACATTATTTTTTTTATTTTAAATCACACTTTTAATCTGTTTGTGTGGATACTCAATATCGTGCAGTTGCATACATAACGTATTGAATATCTTCTCTTTATAACGTTAGTTCATTGAAAAAAAATACAAATAAATTACACGGCGTTTACTTTAAAAGTATGAATTGACTGACATAAAAACCAGCAAATAATGTTTTGGCAAAAGTAAATATTAACTGAAGATAAATAAAATACATTTTTTTTATATGTATTGTAATATTATTTGATTATAAACATTCGAAATGCTACATAAACTATACACGAATACAGACATTATTTTCATGGTATTTTTTATTATAATATTATCAATTAAATATCTATTTAGATATGAATGTATGTATGTAATTGGCAAATTTTAGTAGTTTTTTTTTGCAATAGTATATTTATTAAACCGTTGGTTGTATTGAGACGATCATGAAGATATTAAAATCTTAGCAGTTATTTAATTGATATATTACTTTCTAATCAATCAATGTCAGGTTTAGAATGTATTCTATTTATTAAAACAATAAGGTGTTTAGGTTTTATAAGGTATATTAAATAAATAAAATTGCCTATGAGTGAGTAATGCACAATTTGAGATGCGATCGTTTTGGTCACTCGACAAGTAATTTCTGTTCAAGTGTCTTTTTTAATATAAAATTAATTTAGATTTAGTAATAATAAAATTTATAGCGTGAGTCTTTGATTGCAACTTTGATATATTTCCAACTACTAGGGTCTATATTAAATCCCATATTTATTCTATCCAACCCCTCGTGCATTTATTTCGTAATACACATACTTGTATCGAGATATATATTTAAAACGGTCGTTTTAATTAATTAAATGGCTGGTGGCTATTTCTGCCGTCACAATAAATCAAAATTAGAAAAGAGAGCAAGCTTTCAACCCACAAGACCCGAAAAGCCTACGACACACAGCGTAATCGTTGTACATATTTAACGGCTCAAACAAACATACAGAAGTTGAAAAGCAACTATAAAACAATCCAGATCATAATTCTCGGCGTTCAAAGTGAAATCCTCCTTAATTTGTATATAAACACGACAATTACATATTTGTCCGCAAACAGGCAAATGTTGACTCGCGGACTCACGGCTCGCGCGTCCCATCACTAGCTCCAGTGTACTTATTGACATTTTTTCGTTCTGTAACAGAAAATGGAGCCAGAGTATATTTGCGTAAAGCAAATCAATATTTTATATAAAACATTCTGCGTTCGTGGAGCCCCGAGCCCGCGGAGGCTCCACCTGAGGGGCTCCCCGTGTTGACCTATTTTCTGGTTTTTAAGGTTTTTGGCTATTATTTGCCCTGGATAATTAAGGGTGTCGTTGAGTTTTTGGCGCTCGACGATTGTTTTAAAAACTATTGGGATGTTTTATTATTTATTTTAACGTATTATTTGTCTTGCCGACGACATACTTATATTATACATTTAAATTAAAAACACATCTCGTAGAATTTTTTTGTGAATAATGCACTTTATTCACAATATGTGTGAAAAACGAATGATTTTTGTTTTTCATTATGCCATATAAAAATACATAACCGATGCTCTATCTAGCAAGAGATCGCTTCTAAATAAAAATATTATTTAAATTTCATTATCAAAATACCGCTGAATACTATTTTTTATAATATATATTTATTATAATTTGCATCATGATCAATAAGAAAACCCAATTTTTTTTTTATACCTTGCGTATTTTAAAAGCAATAGCATTAATGCTAAGTTTAGACATTAAGACGTCTAATACAATATTTTTGCATTCTTATATCTTTAACAAAATACTTGAATGATTTTTCAACATGATAAATTTTATTGGTGACCGGTTGCGCCAACCTTTCACGTTGGCATTATCTCTCATTATCACTCGGTTTGATAATGCCAATCATCAATAAAAATTAACACGTGATGTGGAAAAGTCACTTAAGTATTTTATTTAATATATATATATATATATATATATATATATATATATATATATATATATATATATATATATATATATATATATATATATATATATATATATATATATATATATATATATATATATATATATGGAATTCAATATTTTTGACAGAGTAGTGAATTTGACTTGGTGGAATTCCATTTTAATATTTTAAATAATAAGTAAAATATTTGAGTGATTTTTCTACTTATAGATTTTTATTGGTGACCGGTTTCGCCAACCTTTCACATTGACGTTATCAACGTGAAAGGTTGGCAAAGCCGGTATTTTACTTATTATTGAAAAAAAAGTTATAAATTAAAAAAGATATACGAGTATATATGTGTGCCCATGATTATGAAAGCGGTCTAAGACAAAAAAAATCACATTATTTTAAACTAAATTTATTAAATGTAATATTTACGATATTGTCAAAAATGAACATTTAGATAGTGCTTGTTATTTCAACACTATATGGAATTCATTTAGTGTTAATTATGAAAGTGGTCTATGTCAAAATCGAAGCATGTACTAATGAGGAAGAGAAGTTATATCTTAGACAAAGTCATGATTTCAGAGTGCCGAACAAGCTAGGAAATGTCTTGCAGAAGACCCGGCATATATATATATATATATATATATATATATATATATATATATATGCAGTGCTATATAGTAAGCTGGAGTAATTCCTTGACATATTAAATCTTAAATACCCTCGCACACACACGTGCGCATCTAAAAATACCTCCGTGCACATAAACAATAACGAAATCCAGGCTTAAATTCCGAGCGGGCGTTTTTAAACTCCAAGCGGCGACGGCGAGCGCCGCACAAAATGGCGCCGCCCCCCCCCCCCTGCCCCCCCCGCCCTTCCACCCCCTTCTCACCCCCTCCCACCCCCTCCCACCCCCTCCCCCGCCCACCGCTCCCTCGCGGGGTGTTTTTCCCGCGCAAACAGCGCAGGTCCACATTTTTACAGGCGCGGGGGCGGGGGCGGGCGGGGGCGAGGGCGGGGGCGGGAGGGGGCGGGAGGGGGCGAGAGGGGGCCGGAGGGGGCCAGAGGAGGGGGGGGGGGGAGGAGGGGGCGCCTGCTAACTGTAATTTAATGATCGCTGGGCGCCGCGCCGGGGCCGGCGGGAAGCGGAACTGGAAGCGAGAAGCCCGAGTCGCCGAAAATGACGCCCGCGCGGTAATGGCGGGCGGCAAATTAAAAAAAAAATGCAACGATGAAAATTTTATTATCATTGAATTATAACTGCTCTCCGCTTATATATAACACTTTCATGCAACCTGCGCGCAGGGGACAGCTAAACACCGTATTGTTAGCACTGTGCCCTTACAACTTCTTCCCCTTCAAGTGCCTCTCCTCACTGAGCGTATACTTTGCTAAGCCAATGTTCGTAGTTTTCTTAGGGAGAATAGTACAAGTGATAATAATAGAATAGAAAAGTCTGCGTACTGCTGCTACCCAATAACATTATTATATAATCCTTTCCTTACAAAGGTCTGCCTTTTACGGCAAGCTATAGAAACAATACCACATTCATTACCGATCGACAGAATGTGTAGATGATATAAAATATGGCATAGAATCCGAATTAATTACCGGTGTGATATTACGAGTAGCATATTTTATCAAATATTACCCGAGTGTTGAACGAATAAACGAATCGCGTTTCTATCTCTCCGTTTGCTGTTTGTGACTGAATTTGAGTTTGAAATAAAAATACACAGGTTGTTCATGATATTAAACTGTTGGCTCGATCCATTATGCCGTGATCTCAGCCAACAGCGGGGCGGGGCGTGTAAACCGCGGATGGCGTGACAATAGCGACATCCAGCTGCTACAGGATCCTGGGCAAACAGCGAGCGGCACACGCCCGCGTGCAAATTGAATAATGAGTGTGCCGAAGGTGTGCCCCGCGAGGTGCAGTTTAGCTCACAGCTATAATAAGTGCAGTTTTGGGCCAATTGCGCCGGATCTTGTGTAAATTTGACAAGCGTGGAATATAACGCTTGGATTTGCTTTAAACCAGTGCTTCTCAAAGTGGTCCCTGCGGGGTCCCAGGGGGTCCCTGGGATCACTCAGGGGGTTCTTAGAAAATTAAAATCGATTTGGGGGTCCCTGAACAACGTCAGGGGGTCCGCGCAAGGTTTAATATAAAATAAAAAATTGTGACACATTTTTATTAATATGGAAGTCGATTTTTACGTCCTAAGTAAAATATAAATATTGACAGGTGCATAAAATACAAGTAATAACAGGCATCGCGGTGAGTCAGGTAGGTTCATAGAGTCAATACTTGCACCAACTAGTCTATAATATGAATTTATGTAGTTTTTCACCCAGGGGCCGTAGGCAAGTTTTGACTATGAAAGGGGGTCCGTAGGCAAGTTTTGACCATGAAAGGGGGTCCATGGGCATGTTTTGACTATGAAAGGGGGTCCGTGGCCTAAAAGAGTTTGAGAGCCACTTCTTTAACGATACCGTTAGGTTATCAGTGAAATAGCTATTTATTTTATACGTATGACATATTTATGGAATAATATATTTACACTCAAATGTGCTTGAAATTTATTATATTAATACAAACTTCATTCCAAAAATCAATATTGAATCATCATTTGAATATTGATGCGGCCGAATGACTATGAAAATAAGTTCATTAACAACGGCTTCCAAAGCTTGCAATCACATTGCTACAATAGCTAGCCTTAAACAGACAACATATCTCCACAGCAGGGTACTGGTAATAGTAAAGTAGTGTACATTGCAGTTGATGCATATACACTTGTTTAAACTCAAATCCGCTAACTGCTGCGTGACAGAGGGCTTATCAGAACAGTTAATAATACCTGCTAAAATTTAGTAAGTGATGGCACTGAATAGCAGTTAACAGTAATATATAAAAACATGTGCATTTCCATAAAATATTTTAAGGAAAATAATAGCTTATTCAAATTAGAAAATGTGTACTGAGTTTGTTGCGTAGTTACGAGATTTGTGCCTTAGAATACATCAGCTTAAATGTATGCTTATAGTAAATAAATATATACTAGGTAAGGTTTAAGACATAGATTTATAATATACAAGTATTGCGTGTGACTTTTACAAGTCGTGACACAACTTGCAACCGATTTGCAATCAGCCAATAGCCTCCCTTTTTTATGGAGTTTTTTTTGTAGTACAACGCAAAATAGGGCGCTATTTTATATGCAAGTCGGTCACAAGCTGTCGCGACGTGTGTGGACGGCTCAATACGTAGCAGTTACAGTGTCCGGTTCAAGTAAATTAGCAGGCTGCGAGCTCAGTGCGAGCAGCAGCCTAGATCGAAGCGGCTCGCGTACTTGGAAGACCCTCGCACTGTAAAACTTAGTGTAAATATTTGCGCCCACGATAAGTCCGCGCTTGATAGTTCAGAACTCAAAGGTTGCAACAAGGTTATCTGTGCAGCGAGCCCTCGGGAAAGGGTCAGGACTTCAGAAGACTTAATGTAAGGCGGTGAAATATGACGCCATCTTGCAGCTGGGCCTGCTGCTAATGGGACTCAATGTCATGGCTCATTATGGTGAATCTAGTCTTGCTACAAGTATTTGAACCCTTCGGTGCTTATACTAAATGACTGCGAGTAAGATATTATAAATATCAGTGGCGTGCTGTATAGGTAATCAACGTACAAAAATCTGTATATTTATTGTATATATATATATATAGATATATCGGAACGTGTTGGGGCCATCTTCAGGAAGCTTTCCCTTCAGGGATGGTCTTAGCATGGGGACCAAAACTTCGGAGTGCCAAAAACTTTTTGAAGCAGCCAAAGAATCCAAATCAACGTCTGCCAAAACCTACGAACAAATATATATATTTGAGTCTTGTTTCTCAACATTGATACGACTTATTTCTTAATTAGTAATATAAGACTTCATAACCATCCTTATTGAATAATATTTTCAGTTTTTAGCAAGTGCATTTTTTTTAATTCGTATTTATTTTATTAAAATGTCGCCGGCTCCGGGCCGCGCACTCTGAATGAACTGCGAGTGTGTATGGCGGTTTATAGAATTCGCAAACAGCCGTAAATGGACTAATGCCGCTAAGTGCGCTAATAATTTTCCTTAATTACTCGGATGGCATTTTATTGTCTTCGTGACCTCTCCATTAGCAGCTTTGCGCTGTCACTGTCAGGCTAAACTGTTAACGATACACTTTGTTAAATATAAAACTCTCGCAAGCACGCATGCTAGAATATTTATTTATTATTTAATATTTCGTGGGCCTTTTAATATCTTCATTCCGGGGTTCCGCAAAAAAATAGGGTCGTTTCGGAGAAATTTTCAGTCGAAATACTGAGAGGCTGCACCCCCGCAAACAGCCCTAACCTACGGCAAGCGAGCGGGAACCACTGAGACTACTCGAAGAGAGACGCGAGGCACAAGCATCACTACATATAAATTTATATTACTCGCTGTAAACACGCTGTGCTAATATTTTGCGATTCTATTATATCTACTACACCTTTGTTTGCCGGCAGTAAATGTTGATCGCTTGCCTCTGTAATACAATGATTTGTTGCCGAATAAATCCACCCGTGGCCTCTGTCAACAGCCCCCCAAGACGGAGGCTGTGAGCGAAATTACCTCATTATTCTCGGCTGAGAACTCACGCGTGGTAATCTGTAGTTCTTGTACGTACCTGGGACAAACACACAGGTGTACTCGCAGACTCCGCGCAGCGCACCTGTACCGCTAGACTATTTGCATGACTGTATGTTTTGAGTCGGCGCATTGTTTATTGCCACAAGATACCGCGCCGGTCTTCCAGGAAACGTTGCGGAGAAGTCAGTGAAACTCCGGTATTGTCTTTATGTGCCAGCACAGGCGGTGGATTTTCACTTACTTAGAGATAATTAATAAATTTAAAATTATATATAAATACCTGCAATGCTGATAAACCGGATTAAGGATGTAGCTTTTGAAAATATAATTATTTATTTATTGAAATGCAAGGTGTTATGCTACCCCAAATCTCGTCATCTGTACTATTATCTAATGATACAATCTGGCTCAAAACCATTCCGCAGTCCCGTGATTTGAAGTCTTTTAGTAGAGGATGTTTAATATTATTCTAACTTGTTTTAACTTGCTGTCGCCGATTTCGCATACACGTTTGGTTGGCATTCTCATTTACTCAACATTTTGTCACTTGCTCATTGTAAATAGTTTATGTAACCTTATTCTGCCTGAAAGTGCCAAGCAAGCATGTTGGCGAAACCGGCAGCATGAAATAAAATTGAACATCTTTTACAAAAATATTAAGTCAAGACCTCGATCCACATTGCATTCAAAAAGTAAAACCTTACCAAACAAAACTGTTGTCTTATTTGCCGTTTTCAAAAGCTACTATAAATATTGTTTCAACTTTCTGCGGTTTATCAATCCTTAACGCGATGTCGCCGGGGGTGGTAACTGGAAGGAGAGGGGATGCTCCCAACCCTATTCTCTCATTGTCTTACACAGGCTAATGCCCAACACAAATATTATACAAAATACACCAGATTCGGCGCTGTGGGTGGAGGAGACCAAAGTGTTTGGTTGCAGACTTATACCTCTCGCTAAGGCACTGCCTGGTGAGCCTGTACACCTTCGGAGGTATTTCCCGTACACCACTTCATTATTTTTATCCTATTTATGTACATGGAGTTTTTAATATTTTTTTATGGACGCTTAATACAGCAACTATGCAAAAAATCAAGGCATATGAATTGTGGCTTTAAAGGAGAATACTTGAAACACCATAGGTTGACCGATTCACAAACGAGAGAGTTTGTGAATCTGAGACCTACTGTAGCTCATTGCATAGGGAAAATTTCAAGGAAATAATAGCATATGAGAAAGTTGGCCCAGATAACTGTAGGTCCAGAATAAAATTTCTTGTATTCTATACGCCTGTCTTTTTTTACCTGTTAAATATGTTACCGGTAAACCGTGCCGCTCGCTGCAATAAAAAATGAATACGCAGACGTATCAAGCCAAATATTATATCGCTTTACAAAATGCATATCAATAGTATGAAATCCAAAAAATAATAACTACGAATTACGCGAAATCGGCCAAGCAATCAGACTACATTCCGGCCGAAGTGCGTCCTCGGTCTGACTGTTTGCTCGGTATGGATTCATATCGTAGGTCGAGGAACGTCAATATTGACTGGAAGACTTCTTTGTCTCGACTCGGCTTCACATTAGAGGCGGTTCAGATGCTCGAGAACACATATTCCTGTTTATCTAAAAATAGTTATTTTCTCATGTTGAAGTGCCACGTGAAACGTGGTATTTGTACCTAAACCATATATTCAATATCAAAATGGTCAGCTAAAAAAGAAACAAGTTTCAAGATTATTTATTATTTTCATTTGGTAAATTGACAATAGTTCTAATGACTTTGGTTGTAACATGGTGTGTGGCTATCACTTGATCCAACGCGTAAGCTGAAGAGCTTACAGTGTATGACTTAATTTTTGTTGTTGAGCTATGCAGGGAAAATATGTGAAAAAAACCCTAAAAAGCTACCTCCCCATGTGCATGCCTGCCATTCTGGACCTGGAATGAATGTGGTATTGTTTCTATAGCTTGCTGTAGAAGGCGTATCAGATCTTAACGCCAGAGCTTCGTAAGGAAAAGATTATATAATAATGCTATTGGGCAGCAGCAATATAAGTGTAAAAGGACTCGGGGACCCACTACAATATTTTACGGCTCAGCACGAGTATATGCTCAATGAAATGGTCGCCAACGTACTCTGAGCTTTGTCATGGTCAGGTTTTTTATTCATTTTATCTAGATTATATCATGTGCGATCAAGGTATATTTATTATGGCATATATTTGTCAAAAAATAATTGTCTCATGGCAACCGGCGTTTGACAGCATTCCGCTAAACCGCATTTTTGTTATGATATTGCCGGCGTCGGCGGGGCAGGGCTCCACCCCCGCGGATCGATAGCGCCCCCCGAGCGTGCGCCCCTTCAAATATTGGTGTTTGCCAAAGAGAGTCTTGGTGGAGATGCCGTCCTGTCGCGGGTGGGGCCCGTCATTAGCGGCTCCTCTGCCCACCGGCGCCTCTAACAGGTGCACCGCATCTTCGCTGTGTAAGACTTGAATGCCGGCACCTCTGGATGCTGTGCCTCTAACACATACAACCCCCACAACCCTCACTGCATTTCTACGCTGAATTTAATTGGTTTTCTGAAAATATCGCACTGTCTCATACAGCAGGTTGTATTTTGATATTTTTGTTTTTTCATAAATTTAAGAAAATGATATTTGACTTGTATCTTAAAATCTACTAACGCATATATATATTTTTTCTTCTTCTTCTTCATCAAGTACCACACTTCAGAGGAGGTTGGCGACAATTCACTGAGCATATACTCATACTAAGCCAGTGTTGATAGCTTTCTAGTGGGTCCCTGGGTTTTGATTTTTGTTTTTGAGCTGCTGCCCAATAGCATGATTATATAATCCTTTATTTACAAAGCTCTGGTGTTTAGATCTGATACTTCTTCTGCAGTAAGCAATAACAATACCACCTCGACAATGTACTTCCAGAGCAGAGTACTCTATTACCGATCCTTTACACACGCTCAGGGTACAGCATATGCAACAGAAAGGGGAGTGCGGGGAGGTTTATCAATGTAAGATATAAAAATAGATCCAAACAAAAAACATTATGGACTTGAACTGTTTTTTTATGACTAACAACACAACCAATAATTTTTTATTTTTTTTTACAAACGCTGCTTATTTTTGACCACAAAAAGGCATAACACATCAGCAAATATATTTGATGGTTTTCAAACTTATAGGGGATAGTTTCAGTTCATTTACTTATTTTTTAAAGATTTCTTCTACATCAAGTGCCTCTCCTCAGAGGAGGTTGGCGACCATTTCACTGAGCATATGGTATACTCATACTGAGCCAGTGTTCATGGTTTACTAAGGGGGTAAATAGTGTAGTGTATCTTTAGATTCAGCTCACAGAATAGCCCGCCAGGCCTGAAATTCCTGCCCACAGAATCAAGACGACGTTGAAATAATCCACTGCAGGTGTTCATGCGTTCATACCTGCTGCAAAATTAGAGGCGCCAGGTTCCAGCTTATCAATATTCATGAGGTGATTTGTTGACTGTGAATTAAGAAATATCTCATGCACTGCCGTCAGAAGATCTGATGGATTTCTATGGTTCGGCCGGTGTCCGTGTACGGTCAATATTTGTCTTTCGACTAAAGTTAAGAGAAAAATTAGCAGGAGACGTCCATTACCGAACACCCACTTAGTATTTTTTGGGTTTCTACATATTTCAAAGCGTGTTTTTTTGGAAGGCTGTAGGTCATATTAACGAGTTGCCAAACGGCGGAGACACGCGGTGAGTGCGAAACTTTGAGCTGCCTACACACTGTGATTTATTCAATTGTACTGTTGATATTTTTTTCAGTAATTCCTTATGTTCAAACATAAGCCCATAAAGAGTTTCACTAAAACACACGTGAAATACTCGCATAAAATTAAAATTAGGCTAATTACTTGGAACAATAATATTTGTTATTTATTTAACTCTGCGAGGAACCAAACACTATAGTATTTATATAAAAAACGTATGATAAGCAGAAATATTTAAAAATAAATAATAAACAGAGATTAAAATGTTCTAATGTTCTAGTTTTTGGGTAAAAACTTGACTCCGCTATGCCTTAAATAGTTTATATTTTAATCTTTATTATAACATTTTTAATTTTTGTATTGAACTAAGTACCGAGGGCATGCAGTCCATTCCCACAGACATCATTTTATAAATTAATAAATTATTTCTTAATTTTTTGGTAGTATAATGATGGCAATAGTACATTTTCGAGATTCAATTCATGTGTGAATCAATTATTTTAAAGTATATAAATAATCAATATTTTTGAAAGAGAGTATTTGGTGGAATTCCATTTTAATATTTTAAATATAATAAAATACTTGAGTGATTTTTCCAAATGTTAATTTTTATTGATGACCGGTTTCACCAACCTTTCACGTTGGCATTATCAAACTAAGTCGTTTGATACAAACTCAGTTTGATAATGCCAACATGAAAAGTTATTTAATAAACATTTTACTGTAAAAGTAAAAAGACGGATTAATTAAATATTTAATAATTATCAATAAAGACTTCTTGGTGTTCTAGGCACTTCCAATACTTTAAAATTGCTTGATCAAATTTTAAATACCATTGCTCTATGTAGTAATCAATATGATGACATTGTACAGTGGCGTGCAGTAAGTTCAAAATTAAAGTAAATAAAATAAATTAAGTCCAAAGAAAGTATCGGGTATTTGTTAGTTCAGTAAAACAAAAACTACTAGTAATCAAGTTTTTTTTTTTATTGTTGATTATAAGAATACAAAATGGAAAATTATTTCGAAAAGATGATGTTATCCAAATGGTGGCACTCTTCTAATCTGGAACGAAGATTGCTGATAAAACGCTGACCCATAGCCCTCGATATTGCTGCCATTTTTGACCTGATGTTTTGTTTCAATTCCGTTAGGTTCGTCGGATTATTCTCATAAACCCTACTTTTAAGGTATCCCCATACGAAATAGTCAAGAGGGCTAAGGCCGGGGCTTTTGGAACCTCTACGTGAAATGACCTTATCAGGGAATAATTCGGTAACAGCTTCAATTGATTAATTGTATGTATGGTCTTGTTGGAACCACGTTCTTGAGTTGAAACCTTGAAACTCCTGCAACTCAGGGCCCAAAAATTTTCGCAGCATACACATTCACCCGATTCGCTTTTTGGACACCCTTTATTTTTTATATTAAATATTTTTTTGAAAGCGGTCAACGGTGAGTTCAAAAATAGAGCTTTGTTGCATATGTAATGATTTTTTTAATACTGAGCAGAAATATGGACAGCAAAGTGGCTAGGAGATCGCGAGCATGCGTGCTCTAATTGTAGATGGTTTTAATCTCCGATCAGCCCGGGGGAGCGATCCGTGACGTGGACGTTGGGATATGGCGTGTAAGAAACCGCAGATTCAAAATAAATAGCCGCGGAGGCCGAGCCGGGCAGGTGCGCGCCGGCCTCCAGGCGGGGGGGGGGGGGGGGCGTGCGAGAGGGACGACCTGCGCCCTTCCCCCGCGTGCGAGAGGGACGCACGCTGCCGGGGGGCCAACGCCAAATATTGATTCGCAGCGCGTAATGTGACGTATACGAGTACGTGTGCCTGTGTGCCAGTGTGGGTGCGTGCCTGTGCGGGCGCGCGCCTGTGTGGGTGTGTCCCGCTGGGGTCCGAGTGAAAATTAATAAAATATTAATATCTTATAGACCATCCCTACAATGATAAACAAAAACTAAGGTCTAGTTTTCCGGGCTTATTTTTTGAAATGAAGTGTCTGAGGAAACATCGTAGGAAATGAATCGCAATGAAATGGTATGAAGAGAGGCACAGTGCTTCTCAGAGTGGTCCCTACGGACCCCAGGGGGTCTTTAGAAAATTAAAATCGATTTGGGGGTCCCTGAACAACGTCAGGGGGTCTTAATATAAAATAAAAAAATGTGATATATTGTTATTAATATGGAAGTTAAAATAAATAATAATGAATACATTATAAGCGATTTTTACGGCCTGAGTAAAATATAAATATTGACAGGTGCATAAAATACAAGTAATAACATAATAACGTAGGTTCATAGAGTCGATACTTGCACCAACTAGTCTATAATATGAATTTATGTAGTTTTTCACTCAGGGTCCGTAGGCAAGTTGTGACTATGAAAAAGGGGTCCGTGGGCCTAAAGAGTTTGAGAGCCACTGCACTAGAAGAAGAATATAGCATTTGCACACAACATAATCGGCCCGTTTAAGCGGATTTCGTGTCAAATATATATGTACATATTATAAAAAAAGTACACTTCAAAAATAGCCCCCTGGTTTGTTTTGTCTCAGGGTTGAATTCAGGTTAAGCAATGTGTTAATTTTTTCTTCGATTATGTATGATTTGTGACATAGGTTTTCTGTGATTTCATAATAAAAATAAAGACAAATTCCGGATACGTATATAGTCGGACAAGAATACCATTAGATTTATGGTTATAATTATTTTTTTGTACTAAGCATACGTTTATTTTTTTTACTTACAAAAATAATATAGCAGAGCTTAAATACTTTTATTTTTTCAAACTAACAAAAACAAGAAGATTGATACTATTTAAAATGGAGACCCTTAAACAGCATAGACGTTTAAAATTTAAAATGAAAATTATATTAGTTTAATATTGCTACAAACAACAATTTGAAAATTAGTAATGTACACATTATTTTGAGAACATTTGATGAATAAAAATACACGTTCAGATATTAGACTCTTTGGAAGCCATGTACGTAAAAAAATGATGTTTGGGAATGAAAATTAAAACCCTATTTTTTTTTAATTTTATTGATTTAACATAAATTTAACGATCAACAAAGGGTGGTTCGTGCAGGGGGGGGGGGGTTTCTCAGGGGTGGAACGGGGGTGCATTCCTGGACATGAGTCCCCACGGAAATTGACCGGCCGATAGGCAAACAGTTTTTATACTCCAGTAATGGACGTTTTGTTCCTTGCGGAGTGACTTCCACGGCCGACCCGATCAATTTTGAATTACTCTCTCTCTGAATATGACAAAAGAAATAAACCTGATTTAATCCAAAGACGTAGATTTCGTAATACTAAGTTTTGATACGAGGCGTACATAAAAATCTGAACGTTGAAACGGCGCTAGAACGATGAGAAAAAAATTAAATTATTATACAATTTTTATTTAAATAAAAAATATATGAATAGCCGAATAGCTAGGAGATTACGATAATTTTCATTTTCATTGACTTTTCAGATTGGTCACGTCACAAATGAGTGAGTGTTGCACAGAATGCGGAAACTCCTGACGGTGGTAAAAAGGCGCATATTTATTTTAAATATGTCGCTTGCAGAAAATTTTAGAAAAACGAGGCAAAAAAAGGAAATAGTTATCGTGGATGCGGAATTTGTGAACAGTGAGTGCAGGCGAATGAATAAGAACGGTTTAGGATAGAGATATGAGATATTTTTTTAACATTGTCTAACAAATCAGCTTGAATTTTTTTTAAATTTTTTTTTAGTCCTGGTGATAATTCAAAGTGCTGCATATATAGCGGAGAGCGCCGCGCCCGGGCCGGCGGCCATGTTGTCGGAGACACTCCGAGAAAGAGCGAGAGAGTAAATAAACAAGCGAACAACAAGACGCGAACACGTTCTTGGAAGTCGGTGTTGCCAGTCGACGAAACAATTCTTGATTAAAAACGAAACATGCAAATGTTAACTTGCTTAAACTGTGTGACATTCAATGACCATGGTAGAGGAATATTATTTATTTTTTTATTAATTTTTTTTATATACGCTTTTTCACTGAACCTTCCGAACTATTAGTAAACAAAAATTGAATTTACAAAAAATATTATTGTATGTTTGCGCGTGCAAATTTTTGACTAATCGGCTTTGTTGAGAACACTGAATTACGTGTAAAATGTATTATTTTTAATAACAGAATATAAGTAATATGAATAACCCTAATCAGAAATTATAGAATGCTACTAATGTAGACTTTAAATTGTAGACTTATCCATCTTTTTACGTCTCCAGCACTAAACAAGAAATATCATAAAATTATCTGACACGAAGCAATTTCGCTATACCAGTCACTAGAGCAAAAGGCTTTATATCATGAATTTGGATAACGAAATTAATTTAATTAAAAAAATATATTTCTTGTCATGGCGGTGAATTTCTCACGTTGCAGATTCTCCATTTTGTGTTTTAAAATGTCTGTACTTAATAAAAGCAAAAGCATTCGGGCTGTTTGCCGACACGGAACTCCCGGAAGGGTTGCGAAGGAGCCGCCCGCTCGTATATCCGTATTATTAAATTGAAATCTTTAATTAAAACTTCGGCGTTCCGGACGAAACTTTTTACCGACTCACTGCAATGTTACAATATTAAATTTATATACTAAAGCGGGGTACATAATGTAGGAGGGAACTTTTCCCGTCGGACGGAAGTTACGGCGAATCAGCCAATAATTATTAATTAAATCGAAGCCTTTCTATAAACACGCAGCTCTATGCTCGAGAGGCTCGTTTGCTCAATGGAGTTTATTAAAATCTCGTGATTAAAAATATATACATATAGTATATATATAAAACCAATATTAAGCTTTGTTGATAATTTACAACGCAGCACCCTTTTATAATAATATTGAAAGGAATTAAACCTGATCTAATCCACGGACGTAGATTTAATAATACTCACAGTCAGTATTGATACAAAAACCTGAGGTGTACATTTTTTTTTATGTCAAAACGATGGGAAAGCAATTATAATTTCCATTAATTTAATGTTAATAACATATGTGAATAGCCAAATCGTTATTTTCCGATTTGTAATCAGCCAGTAGCGTCAATAGATTTTGATATTATATTATATATATTGTGTGTAAAATATTCACTAAATAAACAAAAATAAATAAAATGCAATTGCCTTGATACCATTAGGTTGTCGGTTATGCTGCGAGATTTTTAGGCAGCATAAAGCAGCCTATACACGCAGCGACACCACTTTGCAACCGATTCGCAACTGGCCAAAAGCGTTTCTTTTTTATGTTTAAATATTTTTTTATAATTTGTTAAACGCAAGGTAAAATAAAGTCTTGAAGATGCTGAAAAATTGAATAAAATGACAACTTTTCAAAACCAAAATATGTTAAAGTTTTTTTTATTTTTTAACTTATCCTATGCGGTTTATATGTAATATTTTAATTCAAAATAAATAAAGTACTCCTAAATGCTTCTGGGTTCTTGGACTGTGAGTTTTTATGATCTCCAAAATGCCTAAACTTCACTCGGGAAAAAACATATTTCTCAGATAAAAAGATAATTTATAAGAAATAAAATAATATTTTGTGTAGAAGAAGGAATCTATTTAAGTTTTTGCATGTATTTTTTTTTATTGTTGCAGTAGACTTTTAACAACATATATTCAAAAAACATCGGCAAACGAGGCTAGTTGTCAGTTGTGTCGCAGCAAGTAACTAAGTTTTCGTCATAAACATCGGTTATCATATATAACGGAGGGTAAAATAATAACTTTAAGAATAATGTAAAAAATTAAAGACAGCTTTACGAGAACGACGGCCGTCGATTTCCGAGAGCAGGACCCGCGGGGAAAGTTTCTTTTCAAGTAAAATTAATTACAAAATCTTCTAGTGTCAATATACAAACTTCCTTTGTTAGCCGGTGCCTCCTTCTCAGACCAGGCTGTAGTGGGTCCGAATTTTCCATTAAAACGACATCTTTAAAATATTTTTTTGTGTATCCCAAAGCGGTCTATGCACGGAACATCACAACCGACAACCGACCTTTAACTAGCCAATAGCGTTCTGTATTTTTTTTTGCTTTTTTGTCAATATCAAAAAATAACTCAAACAGGATGCTATCAGTCTGTTATCGGTTTTGCTAATGATTAATATTTTTATAAATATATATATATATATACATTACTAGATGTTTCTAGAGTAAATCGTCAGTGGTATAAACTTATTCAATCCCCGATTTTTCCTTCTTTTTTTTTGTGAATTTTTAGACGAGAGACAGTAATTTGTTCGTTTTTGTGAATATTTTTTTATAAAGTATACATGAATTTCTCCAAAACCGGGCGTTCACGAGAAGAGATATTTATTAAAGCGACTCTTATTTCGTCTGTTTACTCGTCATATTGTTAATGAAAATACATTTAGGAGGAAGTCTGGAATTCTTTGATAAATCAGGAATATCTTATTAAATGTCAAGAATTTTATTATTGAATTATTAATAATTAATTTCCACGCTAAAGTATTTCACCCATTTTAACATTCACAGAATTTGCTATAAATCTCTGGATAATTTTATCAAGCTTTTTGTTCAGAGTGTGTTTAACACACTTTACTTTCGTATATATTTTTTTATTATTTTACAAAAACAATATAATTTTTTTATTAAAAAATATATATTTAATACATTTTCAAAAACCGACTCGTGGTCCGGTGGCTAGCTCGTTTGCTTGCCAACCATGGAGTGTTAAGTTTGAATCTGACTGGAGCATAAGTGTATAAGATTTATCAATGATATTAAAACAGAAGTGAAATTATTTAAGAATTTTTTAAAATGACGATTTTTTCACTAACTGTCTTCGAATGATTCTCACTTGCTTACTTTTCTTTTCTTCCGTTATGGTTTCATACTGTGAATAAAATGTTTATTTATTTTTTTTACTCACATTACCTGAGTTTGGATGTATTTCTCATCGTTAAACAAAATATATAAAATATAAATAATTTTACATATTGTATATTCGTTCCTTTTTTTTTTTTTCGTTATGTGAGATTGTATTTATTATTCGTTGGTATAAATCTCAACTGTCCTCATAATTTACAGTGTAGTGTGAACAAAATATATAATAACGAAAATGCAATTATTTAAATTTTTAACAATATATTTAGAAAAAATAAATATATCGTCAATAGCACTTAAGATACTTTCGATTTTTTTTATTTTTACAAAGCACCTGCATCACCAAATCGGGCAATAAGCGGCCGCCCCGGCGGGAACACGCCGGCCGTTGTATCCGAAAATAATCCTCCTCAGAAGAAACGCCGCCTCGGATCCAGAGGAAATGAAGATAAGACTCCGAGGATAACACTATCGCCGGCTTATCTCTCTGAGCACACACCGCGGAGACGCTCCCCCCGTCCGGGAAACCAAACAAACTAGAACAGAGACGCCATTGTGCCCGAAGGCGCACCGGACCCCCTATCAGTATTTAAACAATGTGAAAACTTGTTATACACTACAATCTACTTATTTTCCATACCTCCAAGCCGGCTACACACGCTGCGACACAACTGACAAGCGTACGGTAACTGACCATAGCGTTTTCGTTTGCAATGCTTAGCTAATTACCGTTCTGTTGTCAGTTGTGTCGAAGTGTATGTGTAGTCGGTTTTAGCGGTCTACACACGTAGAAATACGACAAATATAAAGCAGCTTACACAAGCTGCGACACAACTGACCCAATAGCGTTCCAAAATAATATATTTTACCATCCAGTTGTCGGTTGTGTCGTAGCGTGTGTAACCACCTTAAAACTTTACAATGCCGGGATGAAGCAATGAATGATTATTATAAGACTATTTTAATACAAGTGGTTACGATATGTTATAATAATTTTTGTTTGTAGGCGCTTTTGATTTTCAAGGGCGTCTTTGGACTAAATATTATATTAAGAATTAAACGGCTTCTGTGGAAGGAGGAAGTTTACGTGGATGCGGAATTTGCGCCTGTGGCTGGAGATCGGAGAGACTGGCCCAGAATAGGGATATGTTCTATGAAATGGTCACCAACATGAGGAGATGCATCAGAATGAAAGGGTGCTTGAAGACTACAATCACTTTTAATATATTGATAATATTTATTTTACGATCTAAAAATTTGCGTTATCAAAAATTAATTAAATGCAATTTTGCACATCAGGACCTTTTCGAGTGTGAGCGCTCGCATTGAAACCGGCCCTAGACTGTGAAAGGTATGAAAGCGTAGACTACGGCGCGGCATCGGCATAGTGCAATGTGCCACGTGCAATGTGCAATGTACAATGTGCAATGTGCAACTTGGTGCCACAGGCTGGCTGGAAATAACATTGAAATTTAAAACACACACTGGCCGCGCGGTTGTTGTGTCGGGCTTTGTTGGAAACTCGCAACACTTAAGGGCGGAAATTTCCGAAAATATATGTTAAACTGCGCTACAATGAAAGGCAAACTCGTTGATTAATGCATTGTTCGCAAAAGTACATTTTGGACAATTGCTATGCAGAACTGCAGTGCTGTGGCCATATTTTTATAAATAATTAATAAAGCCTTATGCAGCTGATTGTCCAACGAAAATCGAAAGACACGAGAAGAAGAGAAAATCCTTCAAATAACCACGTCACAAATGAGAGAGTCGTGCATATAATGCGTGAAAAAAGAGAGCTCCTGAAAATTTGCGTATGCTTTTAAAAATAATAAAAACGGCTAATTATTCAAGAAAAAATCTAAGGGAAAAGGGGCGTTTGAAGGAGGAAACTGACGTGGATGCGGAATTAACGCCAGCGGTTGGAAGTCGGGAGAGCAACTGGCTCGGGACAAACAAATGGTCACCAACTGAAGAGTAGCACTTGGAGAAGAAGCTATGCAGAAATTAATACGTAATGTATTAAAATAATAAACAGTACATGATAGAAAATATTGTTTATAACAAATATCCTTGGTTGTTAAGGGAGTCCAACCGGACACCAGAGGCAGTCCATTACCTGGCGAAATCGTACCATTTAATTAATTTAATTGTCACTTTATTTTTCAATGTCGAAAGTTGATTATTTTACAGAGTATTGAAAAAACTATAAATTATATTTACCAATTTTTTATCATTTAATTTACGTCCATTTTTAGGGTTAAATAAAATCTTGAAGATGTTGAAAAATTGGATAAAATGACGACTTTTCAAAACCAAAGTTTGTTAAAGATTTTTTTTTTTAATTTTTAAATTAATATGACGCACATGGTTTATATTTAATCTTTCAATTCCAATTGAAAAAAAGACTTTTAAATGTTTAAGGACTCTTAGAACAGGGACATGACGAATCTCCAAATTTCTACACTTTAATCGGAAAAACACATTTATCATATTAAAAATAAATTTACAAGAAATTAAATAATACTCTGTTCGGAAGAAGAGATGTATCTAACTTTTTGCATTTAAATATGTTTGATTGGTGCAGTCGATTTTTCGCAAAACGGACTAGAAAATGATCAAAAAAACTCGATTATGGGACCTAGACCCTTCAGCAATCCAATCCACATCTTCTAGTTGGGCTTTTTCGGTGGAACAGGAGAGTGTGACTGCTTTAACGCCTTCTATTTACTAGGAAGCGTGTGTCACCGAGGGGGTTTATTGGGGTTAGATGGGTGGGGTTATGGCTTTTGGTGTAGAGGCAGTCTTCGAGGTTGTAATCGAGGAGTGCATTGATCTTTCACTCTGATATGTTTACTGGGTCCCTTCATATGAGCGCACCTCTCCGAAACGCGCAGGGCTTATTTTTGAAAATGGCCAAAATATCATCAGACCATGTAGCGTCTAAATAATGCGCTGTTGAACAAATATTTAAAGGTCTAAGCCAAGAAACGATTATTGATCGCGGATATGCTGAGAGTTTCAAAAGTAATGTAAAAACAAGCAAAAATACTATGTAATTAGTTGCAATTTAATTTAAACTTTATAATGTTAGTGATTAAGTAAAACCATCCACTATTTTGTGACAGTAAAACAACGACCCTCCGTTTTAATTAATATTTTTTTCCATACATAATTCTTGCCCTTTCTTTGTTGGTCGCTTAAATTGATAAAGTATCAATACTTATTTATATATCTTCTTCTTTTTGTGCCTCTCCTCAGAAGGGGTAGGCGATAATCTCACTAAAAATATATTAATGCTGAACCAGTTTTCGTGGTTTTCATAGGGAAAATTGTGTTGTCCTCGGGTCCTTCTACACCGCTGAAGAAAAAGACTGCGTATCGCTGCTGCCCAATAGCTTTTTTCATTATATAGTATTATGCTTAGATCTGATATTCATTCTCCAGCAGGCTGCAGCCTTCCTACCTGGACAAGGTTCTTCCAGAGCACATCCATAATCATCCAAAGTCCACTACTCGATTACCGATTTTTAACACACCCTCAGGGTACAGAATGGCATCCATGCACAAGCAATAGAGCGAGTAGATATACGTATAGTTAAATTAATTAGTGTAATAGTATTTTTTTATATGGAATGTACATTTCACTTACTGCTAGAAAAAGGTGTAATATTATTTAATATTGTTTAAAAAACCAGAAAAATTTTCATCTGAAATTGTTTGTTTGATTCGCCAATTTGCTGGTCTGCCGTCGGTATGTTAGTTGGTGTTTCTTCATCACGTAACATATAGCATGTGCTCGAACTGAAAAGCTCAGGTTGTCACACAAATCCATGTCATATTTGCTTAAAAATTACCGATTCTACACGACACCACACTTATCGTGTCGCTGTGGGGCCCCAGGGCAGTGAAGTGCAAGGCAACGGCACTGCACTTCAAAAAATATATATATATCATCCCACGTGCTATCTAGATTGAGATTCTTTTTGAATAATTTTTTTGAGAAGGGATAAAAGACGTCAGTTTTCTGATTCAGTTTTGGTTGGGTCGTTTAGGCAGAAATCTGGTCGCGGTCTCTCAGCACCGACCGCCACTGGTGTTTCCGTTACTTCGGCCAGATCACATGGCCGGTTGGCATTCGATTTGTGTTTGCACAATCATAATAATTAATGAGAATTGAATCGCTACAATCGACTTAGTCACGGCCGGCGAGCCAAACAAAATGTCGGTTCGCTCGCTCAAAATGGCGTGTCGCCGCCCAGGGGCGCGCGCTTATTATTCATGGCGCTGATTGGATTTTCTACTTATATTTTACAAAAATTAATCACATCAATTTCACAGGCTCGCGGATTTTACAAAAGCCAACGCTTTGGTGCGTTTGTTTGTTTAATAATATTGCACATAATATTTGTAAAGTCAAAAAACAAAAAGCGTGCCATTATATTTTACAACCTATTTCAATCGTAAAAAAATAATTACAATAATTTTATCATATACTGCCGAATTTCATAAGAGTTAACGCCTTTATTATATTATAAAAAAAAATTTCAACAAATATTTTAATTATATATTTTTAGGTTATCTTTTATGTATGTATGTATGTATGTATGTATGTATGAATTAATGTATAAATTAATATGAACTAATGTATTGAATAAAAAGTGAGCGAATTAGTTAAATTAAAAATCTTGGGAAATTTTTTTTTTACATAAACAACTTATTTTTATTAACAGGCATAAAGGTAACCAAGTATTTTTGGCCCAATTTTTTAAATATTTAAAAAAATACTATTCATATAATTCTATGAGTTATATTTTGCAATTACAATTTTAAATTATACTGAGACTTATAGACTTATACTTAGAAGCCTCGTATTATAATAGTTGTTTTTTAACTCTAGTTCTCCCAGAAAGACTAATAGGTTTATTTGCTGATGCTTTGCACAAGCCTCAAGCATGCACAGTGGATTTTTCATGGTGTATTATATAATAGAAACAAAAAAATACTGTAGATCTCCCGGAAACACAAACAGGTTTATCTGCCAATCCTTTGCACAATTATCAATATAGTCAAGGACACGAGTGAGCTATGCCTCGGATATGCACAGTGGATTTCTTCTTGGTAATATATAATATATTATATTCTAGAAACATACTACTTTAAATTATTTGTAAATTTCTACTTCCATAAAAGCCATATCGGAGAGCGGAAACAAAAAAAATACTGCAGCTCTCCCGGAAAGACTAACAGGTTTATTTACTGATGCTCTATACAATTATCGATATCGTCAAGGACACGAGTGAGCCATGCCTCGGGCATGCTTAGTGGATGCACTTATCCTCGCAAATCTATCCGGATATCTTGGATCATCCTGGGCTGATCGAATTACCCCGGCCGTCACGCTGTGGGGCTCACAAGGTAGAATCGAGATTAATTCTGCGCCAGGTATGAAGCCGAACGTACCTGCGTGGATTCATTGAAGAACTTCAGAGTTGTGCGTTTATTGAAACAAGGTAGTCACTGCACAAACAGGTAGTTCTTCGAAACGCGCTGTGAATAATTATGGCCCAGAACCATTATACTAAAAGAATGTGCACGTAATACCACTGTACTTAACTGATTCCTGTTGAAATAATTAATACTCAAACAGGATATTGAGCTCATGACCTGTGAAGTTATCTTATTCAATTTACACCAATAAGCTAAAATATGATTGGGTGCAAATCGTTTTCTGCAAAACTGATTTTTTTGCTATATACAAGCTATATCAATATTTAAACCAACCACTATTGAATTTGTATAATTAATCATGATAGAAATTGTTGGTTACTTACAATAGTGGCTGAAAATATATAATACTTACGGCACTAGTCCGAAATGCATGAGCTAGAACCCCACTCGTGTCGGAATAATCTTCGATAGCCACAGATAAAAAATATATTTAAAAAAAGGTATTAACGATCTTAACACAAGCAATAAATTATTATTAAGTGCTGCTACCGTGTATCCGTTAATATTTTTTTCACAACCGACAGCCCCAATTGGACACACGCTCGCAAATATTCCCCATTGTTGCTCTTTTTCCTTAAATTGCGGTGCAGTTTGTATCTGACGGATTAAGGCAAACCCAAAATCAGAAAATGGGGTTTGGGCCCATTCAAAAAAAAAAAAACAACAAACATTGCTTACTTAGAAAAAAAAAACCTTTGAATGAATCAAGAATTGAGAAGGATGGGCCCCGGCATGTCTCACAATGAACGCAATAATATGTATCTATTCACATTGTGTAACCAAAGGGATCCGAAATATTATTTTCTAATCGTGATACACAACCTGTGTACATAAAAAAAATATGTCTTCAATAAAAATATTAAATACGCGAACGTATAAAAATTAATCTGTAGTTTAAGCCGTCGAATTATGATATGAAAAAAACGCGTAGAAAAAATAATATCACTACTCATTTTTGGGCGCCGTTGAAATGCGTTTCGTCCACAGTTCGAGCACCACCATCATTGTTATTCATCATCAGGGCTGAACCCTCGCGCAAGTCGCATATTTGCTTTGAAGCATTTAATGCTGCATATTAGCACTCGTATGCACGGGATTATCCCCCGGCGCATTTTTATACCGGCTATAGTTTTGTTATCAGCGGATGTGGGGCCGGAGATTATCTCGGTCTGTGTGTGCAGGCATGCTTTTTTTTATTATTATTTTATGGCTAGTCTGTGTTTGAGGAGCGAGCAACGTGAATTTGAATATTATTAGATTTTTGGGGTGGCGATACAGTAACACTGGTCTCCTCTAGAAAAATATTTTCAGTGATGTGTGTGATAGCTTCCTCTGGGTGGAGTCACCTGAAGATGAAGAATGTTATAATAACATATATTTTTAATTTTTTTTTTTTGTATATTCGCCTATCAATCTGTACGCATTGGGACGTCAGACGAGGCCCCCCGTCCACCCCCTGCTGCCCCCCGGGGGGCCCCAATACGGAGGGGCCCGCGCCTCTCACAGCGGACGTGTTTGCATTTGAGATCTAACTTTCCTCGCAAGGGGAGCAACACTGCTTCTGCACTTCTGGCTCGCGGAGTCACATGAACCCTCAACTGTATACTTTTTCAATTATCTATATACATAAAAAAAATTCCACTGAATTATTATTTATACCATGTAATAATATGTATAAAAAACGTACAGCAAGTAATTAATTAACTAGATATTTTGATATAGCAGAGACTAATTTCATTGTTGCCCAAATGTATTATTATTCATCAGAGGAGTTGGCGACCATGTCATTGAGCATATACGCATGCTGAGCCAGTTTTCATGGTTTTCTAATATATATTTAATAAATATTTATGTTAATCCAATTGCAGTAGATTTCCTAGAAAAGTCACCTGTTCAGTTCAAAACCTGCACTCTGCTTTTTTTTTTTTTTTTTTAATATTATTCATTATTTTTGTATATAAAAAATATAAAATTGTTGTATTGTGAAATACTATTTTTTTATTAATATTAGAAAATTGCTTAAAATACGGTATGTGGTTGTACCCTGATCCAGCGCGCGGGTCGCGGGGCTTACGAGATGTGGCTTACGCGGATTTCTCTTCTTTCGTTTGGGTGGGGAAAATGTTTGTTAAAAAAACCCTTTATTGCATTTTCAGAAAAAGTTTAGAATCTTTCCCTTTATACATACATACAAGCCCCAATACATTTGTAACCTGAAATCCCCTCCGGGCGAAAACGGCAAGCACCATCTGTCAGTCGCTCAAAGCTCAGTGATAATTTCACTTTTTAAAAACGTCCATTGAAGGATCCGTCGCGGGCTTTGAAGAATTTATTGCGAGGAAAACTTTTTAATCTCGCTCCTTATTTATCGTAGCATAATTATTATTGCGCCTCGATCTTTCCGCGCGCTTTTGGATTCGTTGATTTTCAACAAAATGTTTTGTTTGCTGGCTTGAATGTAAAGTTTTGAGCTTGAAATCTATAAATGTTTACAGCAAATAAAACAATTGTTTCTTTATTACTTTTTACAAACTGAAACGCCTCGTAGTCTTTTTAGTTATTTATTTGTGGAAAAATCAACTCACACTCTTAGTCTGCCTTTTCAAGTCTTTACTTTTATTAATTATTTTATCCTTTTATGCCATGTCACAAAGCAAGCAATTTATGACTACTTTACGTTAACGTTTCATTATCACAAAGTATTAAAGATCTATCGATTAATCAATAATTACCAATAAGAAAGTCGAAAACGGCCTTTCATCGAGCCAGACACAGTCGCAATTGCCTTATATTGGTTTCTTCCGCTTGCCCATTTGCTATTACAGACTAGTGTGGCTTTAGATTCTGCGTTTTGATGTCTCCTACTCGTGAATATATTATTTACACCACTTATTATTTTTATACAAATATTTTATTATATCTGATTTTATGGAAATCTGGTGTAAGGGAGGTATTTTTTTTTTTTATTATTTATCGTTTTTGATATTTTGATCTTTATAATATTGCATGTAAAATTAATTAAATATAGACTTGCTAACATTTTCGTTTGATTTGTTTGAACATATTGTTACCTTGGTTATCAAATAACAAACGATTTTTAGCGTCTAACTTGTATTTATTTATTGGTTGAAATTTATATCAAATTGTGTTTACTTATTGATACATTTATATCTACTTATATTCAATTTATTTATATTAACTTCACAGTAGTCATTACAAACACTCAATGTATGTTTACAAATGCTCCGCTCCAAGAACAACACTCCTGCTCTTCGACAGGCAAGCACTCAAAACAAAGCACGAGACTATGTGATCATCATATCTTTTTATTTTTTTTAAGATTTTGATAGTTGCTCAACTTATTACATCTATTACATTATTCATTTTGCAATAAGCATGTTTGTGGAAGAATTGAATAATTTCAAGATTAAATAATAACTCAATTGAGTTATTTCAGTTACCTGGTGTTGTGCTGCATGGAGTAAAAATTCTTCAAATGTTTTGTCATCTTCAGAAATCTCTGAAGATGGATTCTGCCCCAAGCAACTGGATCGACTATAATCTTCCCCGAGTGCCTATTCTCAGGGGAGGTTGATGGCCATCTCACTGAACATATATTTATCCTGGGCCGGTCTTATTAATTCGGCTGCATTTCCGACTTCCAGACACTGCCGTAAGTTTTGCATCTTTCGATGCTTCTTTTTTCCTTGGTTATATTTGGTACTTCTGGAAGTATGATCTAAATGGGATACCTTACGCTTTTTGTTTTGCGGCTTGGTACGTCCTTATTTAAAAAAAAAAACGAGGCTTTATAGAAAAATACTCAAGATCCTGACGATGGTAAAAAAAGCGTATTTTGGCCATATTTTTATAAATACTAAATATAGCCTACAGCAGCTGATTTTCCAAGGAAAAATCCAATGAAAAAAGCAGGTTTCGGGGCTTTCAATCTGTGTTTTAGGTGGTAGCAAACATGATTTACTGTGCTTGTGATATTGTGTTAGGCAGGGAAAATGAGTGGGAAAAAACCATTTATTCGCATGTATTTATGTGTAATAAATATCTACGAACTAAATAACAAAGATAACAATTTATAGCAGGTAAGGCAGGAGGGTGCAATGATCACTCCTGGGTATGTTTTTTTGGGAACTTGACGCTTCTTCTTGGATAGGGTGCCCCGGGAGCCGTTGGAGACTGTTATATTTTCAATTAATGGAACTGGTATTTATTTTGTAATACTCCATTTTATTACAATAAAATAAAACCAAATGGTTTTGGAGACTACGTTGATTTCACTATTAGCGAGAGCTCTTTCGCCGAACACGGCATCTTCAAGAGTCTTGAAGATGCCGTGTTCGGCGAAAGAGCTCTCGCTAATAGTGAAATCAACGTAGTCTCCAAAACCATTTGGTTTTATTTTATTGTAATATTTTCACTGAGTAGGATGTGGTGCAGTCTTTAATGGTGCCGCACTTATCTTAGACAAGAAATTCTTACTTAGTTTGAAAGGGAGATAACATCATCTTTGTAAAATTATATAGGCAGTGTTTAGGAACGAACTTTAAAGATCATATAAACATAAACAAGATATCACCATAAATAGTTATGACCACACATCGAATCTCCGCACCAAACAAAGTGGTGACTGAGACGCACCTCTCGAGTGCAAAAAGTTAACTCAATTCATCAACAGAGACAATCGCCGACTGGCATAATCGCCAGCTTAGCAATGTTCACACACAATGGCCTCCGAAGACGCCGCGCCGCCTCCATCATTCATCAGCAATCCTCCGGCGTGGCCCATTTCTCATTGTCTCCGGGCGTCTCCCGGCGGAGCGGCTGGTCCTCCAGCGCACAATGCAGCCCCGCACAATGCGCACCGCCTGCAGGGACGGTCAACAGTCAACACTGCAATTAGTCGTGCACCTGAGCCGCACAGTGCAGGTACTGTACAGGTGCCGAGGTTTCGAGAAACGCCGATTCGTACCCGCCAACAGCGCGGAGGTCATGTCAGATTGGGTTAGTTAAATTATTTTGGTTTTTGTTACAAGGCAAACACTTCAATCTTGTTGAGGGACAAGGCATTTGTTTGGTGAAGATCCATTTTTTATTATTGATTTGTAATAACTTTTTATTGTTATGCATGACTAGTTTCAACCAAAAGACTTGGTCATCATGAGATGCAGAGCAAAACAAAATAATTGTAAAGAAATTATAAAAAGTTATTTCAAATCATTTATACCAAACACTTAACTGGCTATTTAACATACATATTTTTAAAAAAAGTCGCAATCTTTACATACTAACGATTGAATGCATGATATGTTATAATACGGTATGTAGGGCTTACAAGGTGTGGCTTAGATAATAGCGTGCATGTATTTATTAATTTTCGTTATTGAGTTATATAGAAAAAATACTTATAACATATACATTATAACTAGATAAAACAAAACAAGACGGCAAATTCATTCAGTTTTGATCTTTTTTAGTTATGGTTATATACATTTTATTTTAGGTTCACTGTGCGTTGCGTAGGGTTAACGTGTATTTTTAATGTAAGTATGCATCTTTATAATTAAGTTCAGGTATTTAAATGTCCACGAAACGCCATTGGGAGTGCCCGGGGCGAGCTCATGCATCAGGCTCCTGCAAAGACGATTGATGTCCAGCGTCCACGACTGCCGAAGGCTGCATGCTATTGAGACGTCACTCTGTGTGCAGAGGCACCCAGGCTGTGTGCTGTCGACTGTTGGATATTTGACGAGATAATGCTACCAGCAATACCTGCTTGGTAATACGCCATTAGTTACATATTTAGCAGGAGATGCAGTATCTATTTACTTATTAATACATACACACACATATTACATATATAGTGCATCTGAGTCTGGCTTGGTACGTCCCTGAAATTTTTGAAACAGCGAGGTGTTTCGTAGAAAAATACTAAAAAAGTGCTGCCAACTTGGTAATTCTGGCCCAATTAAATGAGACGGTCACCAATCTTCTCTAAAAAGAGGCACTTAAAGAAGAAGAAATCTGATGTAAAATACTTTATTTTAGAGGATTTTTCGTACTATGCAGTCACTTTTTAATCCGGGTTTCAACAAACCACGCTTTATTGAAGTCACAGTTTCGTCATAATGCTGCTCTAAATGCTATATTTTACGGTAGTTCATGCATTCAGAATGTGTATAATTACAAAATAAAAAGCTAACTATGACGTCACTTAGCCGGAACTTACGGCAAGCTAAGCAAATGCTCCCGCGGTAAGTTTACTTACGTCATATGATTTAGAACTTTCAGTCTCTGGCCTGCCCGACCGTGTATTTGTGGTTTGCTTTGAGCGAATGATGTTGATTCATACGTTATCGCTGTTATTCGAGATAATATTATAAGTTTGTACAATACTATTAATTATATATTTATCGTGTCAAGAAAAATATTTTTGTAACCAAAGTGTTTGTCACACATCAAATATTTAGCATCACAAACATATCACTTGTGTACATTGAGTCTGCTGTTAACTAAGTCATTGTGTTTGAACGTGAATCTTAAATGAAAATATAAATATAGATAGTCATTTTAGGAACTGTTTGTATGTCACGTGTCTTCTAAAATAACTTGTTACAAATTAAATAAACATAAAATATATATATAAGCATCCAAGGGCTCTGACAATTTCGGCTATTTTATTATTAATCCGCATTCCTCTAGAAATGTACGCAATCTCCCTCGGAGGCAGTAACCCTTATTTTTGCACGAGCCTCTCACCCCGCTACACCCAACTTTTCTCTGTCCAACCCTTGAGCTAATTACGAGCAGCCTCCATCAAATTTTAATTAACAACCCCAACCCTTCATACCTACGCCATTTTGTAACATCCCGCATCGGGCAACGCCGGCGCATCCGCTCAAAGGGACCGGCAAATTAAATGGCGCCCTGCAACACTTGCCATCTTTCAATCGCGGAAACCTACTTTATCGAAAGTAATACGTACTTCCGGTATCGCGTTTTTGAGTTCCTAGAGAGGGTGGTTTCTAGACCGAATGTCTAGTCCTCTACTAAGGCAGCATTTGAAAGGGGTACTTTCGAAATATTCGCATTTTTTTACCTATACAAGTATATTGCGTAAACAATGTTTAAATAATCTAACCTTTGTTTGAATACTGTTTTTATATGCATGGATCACTGACTGATTATCACAATTGTATTAAAATTATAAATTATCAAAAAAATGCACATGTAATAAAAATGCCTTTCCGAAATCAGATCTCCAGCAATATTGCTTTTTCTACTTGTAACAATAATAATAAACGGTTATTCTACATATGAACCAATTTAGTGATTTGCAAGCACTGGACTTTTTAAACAAAGTAACAAGTGAAGCGATTTTAATACCATCTGGATATTATTTTTAAAATCTAATAATTTAGCCAAGACACGCACCATCATATACGTATGTCTATTTTTTGGATTGAACGTCAATCAGATGCGTATTTATTGCAAATCACTAAATATTGGTTGGCCTGGGCACATTGGTTCATATGTAGAGTATGATTGTTAAAAATTCTCGATTTATGGATGTGATTCGTTAGTACAAGGGTTAGTACACCGGCCACGTAAGCTAGGGAGTGTGGGTTCAAATCCCACACAAATCACGATGATATTTTTCTGATAATTTCTTTAATCATCTTCTATGTGTGAACTAATGTGCCTAATCATATTAGTAATAATGTAATAAATACGCACCTGATTAATAACGTTCAATCCAAAAAATAGACATACGTATATGATGGTGCGCGTCTTGGCTAAATTAATAGATTTTTAAAATAATATCCAGATGGGATTAAAATCGCTTCACTTGTTACTTTGTTTAAAAAGTCCAGTGCTTGCAAATCACTAAATATTGGATGGCCTGGGCACGGTTCATATGTAGAATAACCGTTTATTAGTATTGTTACAAGTAGAAAAAGCAGTATTGCTGGAGATCTGATTTTGGAAAGGCTTTTTTATTATATGTGCATTTTTTATGATTTATAATTTTAATACAATTGTGATAATCAGTCAGTACGCCATGCATATAAAAACAGTATTATACACGAAAAGTTAGTGATCGTACTTGCTGGATAAAAATAGCCCCAATTTGAGAGAGCGGTAACCATATCCCGGGGCGATGATCTCTGAAACGCCAGCCCACCGATTTCCAGCTCCATACCGATGCATCAAATCACAGCATCATCCCCAGCCCCCGGGGCTGGTGTCAAATTACCAGCAGCGTCAGTTCACCATTGGGGCTTAGCGGGTCCTCGCGCGGAGGGTCGCCGCGGCGGGGGCACTCGGGGCGGAGTCTGCGGCCCAGGGCAGGGGTGAAGTGAAATCCACCGTGAAAGGATGAAGCATTAGAGGAGGGATTTGAACTCATACCCGTTAATTGCGAGGCACTCGGGGGTTCAAGGCAATTCGAAATAGCTGTGAATACTGAAAGGAAATTTTGGATATATGGATAGGATTATACAAGGTGTCCAAAGATCGGGTATTTGTTAGTTCAGTAATACAAAAACTACTAGTAGTCGTTTGATAATGCCAACATGAAAGGTTATATGATAAACATTTTACTGTAAAAGTAAATCAATAAAGACTTCTTGATGTTCTAGGCACTCCCAATACTTTAAAATTTCTAGATCAAATTTTAAATACCATTGCTCTATATACTTACTGCTATGTAGTAATCAAGATTATGACATTGTACAGTGACGTGCAGTGATCTCAAAAGCAAAGTAAATTAAATAAATTAGAAAGGTGATTAGGTGTCCAAAGAAAGTATCGGGTATTTGTTAGTTCAGTAAAACAAAAACTACTAGTAATCAAGTTTTTTTTTTATGTTGATTGTAAGAATATAAAATGGAAAATTACTTCTAAAAGATGATGTTATCCAAATGATGACCGTCACGCTGCTGGCACTCTTCTAATCTGGAACGAACATTGCTGATAACACGCTGACACATAGTCCTCGATATTGCTGCCATTTCTGACCTGATGTTTTGTTTCAATTGCATTAGGTTCGTCGGATTATTCTCATAAACCCTACTTTTATGGTATCCCCATACGAAATAGTCGAGAGGGCTCTAAGGTCGGGGCTTCTGGGAGGCCATTTGGTGTTACCTCTACGTGAAATGACCTTATTAGGGAATAATTTGTTAAAAGATTCAATTGATTGATCGGATGTATGGTCTTGTTGGAACCACGTTCTTGAGTTGAAACCATGAAACTCCTGCAACTCTGAGCCCAAAAATTTTCGCAGCATATCGCAATAACGGTCACTATTCACATTCATCCGATACTCTTTTTGGACACCTGTATAATAATGCTATTGGGCAGCAATATAAAACTGCGGTGTAGAAGGACCCAGGACCCACTACACAATTCTCAGCATGAGTATATGCTCAGTGAAATGGTCGCCAACCTCCTCTAAGCATTTCATTTGATAATATATTTTTAATTAATTTAGTAGCTTTTTTGAAAATATCATTTATTATTTACCACTCTGCTATATTCAATTCCAAAAAACTTTTTTTCGACACGTAGTAAGCATTTAATCAAATACATATTTTATAATATAGATAGGTGACGATTTACATCAATATCTTGAGTACCTTAGGTTGTTATATCTGATATATTTATTATCTAATATTTGCCGAAGGTCCGGGAGATATAATATTCCCAGGCGTGTTTGCATCAGGTACGTCTGGAGGAGCTTGCTGCAGCGTGCAGCTGTCTAGAGCAAACATCGCCTGCAGTAACTGCATCATTCTTACTCCTTACCTGCTCCTCAGACAGTACCGAACCAGCTGCCAACATTCGTCCAACTTTTTCAATTCAATTATAAACTGTCTTCATATTCAAAGAAAAAAAAACCGTGCTAGAAAAGCAAATTCTAAAGCCCTCTTCACTTGTCGCGACACAACTGACAACCGACCAACAGATTGCAACAAGTAATTTATACTCACTAGGCTTTATTAAAAAAATGGTTTAGGAAAATTGTTCATTTAATAGCATACTATACTACATTACGATACAATTATTTTAATAACATGTGTCATTAAATAAAATACTTGCTAATAATTTTACTTTACTGGGACATCTTTAATACCGATACAAATGGGCCCATAAATATTTCGGCTTAGAACGACATTTTCAGTCTTTCAGCTCTATAGGTAGATTTAGAAAAAATACAAGCTTCAGGAGCTGGACCCCGTGTATAAGGCTTCCGGGGTATTTTACAGTTCCCTGGTACTCCAGTTCTGCCCTGCTCGCCGCCTGGGGGGCTCTCCTGTGAGACAAAAATACTGCAGCAGAACAAACTGAGACGAAGAAACCTTAGAAACCTTATATTCGCGTTCTATACAAGTCTTGTGCTCGCGATACACGAGAAATATAAAAAAATATATAAAAATGAAATTTACATACAAAAATCTTTTCTAATTCAATTTTCTATAAATTTTTATGCATTACAGCCGAAAATCGCCTCAAGCTTCTTACTTGCTTACGCATACCTTCACTTATTTATTTTACCGAATTGTTTAGTAATACCACTTGAATGTCTCTTGGCCGTGAATAAATATAAATAATACAGTATGCCTTAAAATACATTCAAACTTATGAGACCACCGGCGTTGCTAAACTATAGTTTATCTATATGACTCTGAGGTCTTAAATTATTATATATTTTCAGGTGAACGCTAAAAGTCGCTGATTTTATTATTTCTTTATAATGGAAGTACTTTCTTCATTCTGTAAACTACACTGTAAGTACTCGCCGGCCAATAGACATCAAATATCCATTGAGTATTACCAAATAATAGGCTGTGTTTGCACACTAATGGTACGAGCTCCTCGGCCGCCTGTACTCTCTAACAATACTGCTTCGTCTATAGAGACTTGGAAATTAAGCACATAGTAGGAGGGCCAACCTGATGGACCGATTCTCGGGACTGTGTGCCAACTGAAGAATAAATACCAAGCCTCACGTCTCCGTGGAGAGACGACAAACTCCAGTTAATCTGGAGCTGCCGGATTACACTTGCCATTTTCCTATTCAAACAAAGGTTACATCTTATGAATTAAACGTATTAGGTGTGGATTTTTGACTTGTTGATTGGGTAAATTGTATCAGTGAAACTATTTTTACACTGGGATTTTAGGCATTTGGATTTAATGTCTACGCGTGCAGTAACTATTATTAAAAAAAAAAACAAATAATTTTTTACTCAAATTCGATACATTGATATGTTAAATTTTTTTGAAAAACTCAATCTTTTTGGCAGACACCAGATTGGATAAATATTAATAAAATAATATATTTTAAGTATTTTTGGCGCAATGTAAAACCCATTGAGTTAAGACGATATTTTGATAACTAAAAAAATTTAATATTTTTATGTGATTTTATAATTACATTGGAGTGTTTATATATCTTTAAAAACGGTGATGGGATGTGTTCTGGAAGTAACTTGTAGAAGTGGAGGGCTCTTGCTGTTGTTTTTGCAGAATGCTGCAGATAGAGTATCAGATAATGCTATTAGGCAGCGGACCATTCCTTCGAATATAACACTGGGGTGTAAAAAAACCTGGGGACCCAATACACTATTCTCATGAACACTGACTAAGCATAAACATATGTTCAGTGAAATGATCACCGATCTCCACACGAAAAAACTTATTATTTACAGTCTTTTCATTAATTTAATTTCGAAAAGCACTGAATTTAGATCTTGCATAAATAATCGCTTCGCATGTGGTAGCGCGATTACCTCACAAAATGCAGGTACTCGGGTATATAAATTCGTCGGTCTGAAACAGTTTGTCCGACGCGCAAACAGCGGCGTGTGTATCTTAAAATTTAGAAGTGATTACTTTCCTCCTCCGATCGTTTAACATCGACAAATACTTCAATCGATTCACAATCTCAAATATTTGCTCGGGATTTATTAGCTATTCTTGTAGACGCCCGACACCAGCCGATACAAATCGACACCGCAATAAAATAACTGCCGCGACTGTTGAGCCATACCTGCATAGATTCCGGATACGCATTGTAAACTATAAAAATATATTCGCCGTACTATTTTTTTATGTTATTAATATTTTATAAAATTAAGTGTTTAACCTATTAATTTAAAAATAATTTTTTAACTGTTTTTTTTATTACTCCTAGCGTTATTGGGCATGTTCAAAAAATTAATACATTATTATTTGTCTCCAAGTCAAAAAAGCTTTCGGTGTAGGGCAAATACGTAAACACTCGTCTTCCTGCACTATCAGTCAATTTACACTGGTAATTATTATTTTTTAACAAATATTTATTCGTTTGCCCCTGCGTATTTACGGCAAACAGTCTCACCTGGGCGCCGCTCGTGTTGACTTGATCCGAGACATCAAACAGGCGCCCGGGCCTACCTGTTCTGCAGTTCCTGAAGAACACAGTACACTGACGGCTCACTATCAGCGCGGGTCCTTCAGTCTAACTCTTCGGCGGTAAGCAGCGATAGAAATCATGCAAACATTCATGTTGGTGTAGTAAATATCGTAGACCACGCTCAAAGAAGACGTGGCATAAAAAATTTAAAAAATCGGACCGTTTACAACAACGTCCTAGAACTAAGTTTTAAGGGCCTGAGTTTCATACTCGAGTTTTTTTGATCATTTTCTGGTCCGTTTTGCGAGAAATCGACTGTACCAATCAAAATAATTTGAATGCAAAAAATTAGATACATTCCTTCTTCCGAACAGAATATATTTTTATTTCTTATAAATTTACTTTTGATATGATAAATATGTGTTTTTCCGATTGAAGTGTAGGAATTTAGAGATTCGTCATGTCCCTGTTCTAAGAGTCCTAAACGTTTAAAAGTCTTTTTTTTAATTGGAATTAAAAGATCAAATATAAACCCTGCGCGATTTTTTATTTTGAAAATTTAAATATTAAAAAAAAAAACCTTTAACAAACTTTGGTTTTGAAAAGTCGTCATTTTATCCAATTTTTCAACATCTTCAAGGCTTTATTTTACCCTGAAAATGGACGTTAATTAAATAATAAAAAATAGTTCAATATAATCTATAGTTTTTTCAATACTCTATAAAAAAATCAACTTTCGACATAGAAAAATAAAGTGACAATTAAATTAATTAAATGACACGATTTCGCCAGGTAAAACGGTCCTTTTTTGTGTTTAAGGTTAGGTAGCAATACCCTTAAGAACAAACGACAAATTAAATGCTTTCACAATAAAAGTAGGCAACGTGTTTTTTTTCATCTTCATCGAGTGCTTCTCCTCATAGTTGGTCTCCGAGTCCTTCTACACGGCAGTTTTATATTGGAAGGAAAAGTTTGTGTATTGCTGCTGCCCAATAGGCTTGAAATTATTTAAGTAGAGTGAAGTACATCCGAAACTTTGGTTTCTGCTTCAAACGAAATCAAAGTAAAATCGACATTTATTTTATCGCATAAGCGTTGTTTTAACGTGTCGATCACAGCAGCGGGAGCTGTGGCTACAAAATCAAAATATAACCCGTTTTACAATTTTTCCCAGGTAAAAAAAATAATCAATTTTCAGGCGCACGGCGCGGACGTTGCGGCAGCTCTCCTTTGCTCGAAGAGCAAATATTTCCACTGGCCATACAATGGTTAGTCACAAATAAGTCAGTCGAAAAGAAAGCAATCCGAGAGAGGCGATAAAAGACACACACACGCCCGCCAGCGTGAAAAACCGTGAAAACTCGTCCGCAAATAATGTTTAATGAACCCGGTCAATTTATTTAAAAATTACGCCGCTCTCGGTAGCGCAAATATTTGAGTGTTTGACCTGGAATAATAGTTACCTGCCTTTAGGGTGCGATAACAAATCCAAATGTAGGCGAGTGAGAGGGTCGGATAAATAAAAATGCGCCGCTGTTTGCCCTCGGTCGCGGATTGACGATGCCGTCATTGTAATGCAAATTAATAGGCGGTTAATGTATGTATTTGTTTATACATCTGCAAATATAGTTTTATAGCAATGAGTGATATTCTAGTCTTTAGTTATTTATTTATTTTACTTATACTTCAACTCGTGCTAGTAAGGGTTTTTTTTACATATATTTTTCCCTACGCAAGCTCAATAAGCCTAACGATACAATTAGAAATTCCGAATGATGATGAGCATATCGGAAGGCTCTTGAATAGCGAGGTAGATAAGGGTCAAGGTTTCTATGGTTGCCAATTCAAAGAAAATACAGACGAGCTCCAATCAGGCCATAGTCGCGCATCTCGCCAACTCCTATTAGATTAAACTCATCCTCGTTAGAAGAATCTGTCTAATTGTTTTTCTATCCTACCTGGTTCATAAATGCAAGGTCCCTAACCTTATAGATAAAATAAGCCTAACAAACAAAACACAACAAGAGGGAAAATGGGTGTATATAGGCGATTTATATATTTTTTATTGTATTCTTGCTACAAATAGTTTTATAGCAGAGTGCTTTTTTTTTTTTTTCTGTAAATGTAATCAAGATGATCTAAGACATAGACATTAAAGCCGGCTATACACGCAGCAACGCAACTTGCGACCGATTTGCCAGTAGCGTCCTGGGTGTTTTCAGTATTATGCTGAGTGATTTTTTTTTTTAAGTTTTTCCAAAATACACAACGCAAAGTAGAAATTTATTGTATAATTGCAAATCGGTTGCACGCCGTGTCGCATCGTGTGTAGAAGGCTTTAAATTAATTGCAGTAAGGCGACACGTCAAACCAAAAATAAATACGCACCGCCAGTTATTTTAGTACGCTAATTAATAATTTCTAATTTATTTTTTATTTGTAATTACGCTATAAATTTGATTTGAGATTATTTTAAAGCGGTTGAGCGTGTTGACTATATTTGTAAAAAATATATCAAGACGAAGTCACTCGCTGGAAAGTGAAATTGTACACAACTTTTAACTATATTTTTAGTTAGTAAAAAAAATATTTTGAGAGGTTTTTTTTTATGGTTAAGCGTAAATACATAACTCAAAAGAGGACGCTACTGGCTTATTACGATTCGGTTATAAATCAGTGAGATCTGCGGTCTTTTAAGAATGGTGTCGGTATAGGCTCACAGTTCTCAATTTACCACCCGTTGGCGAAATAAAAATTAAATGATAGCCACATGGCGTAATAATTTCAGAGTTAATAATTTATCAGCTGAATTGTCCCAAAGCGGCGGGCCACGGGGCGCCTCTGTTGAATGTTTGCGGCGCGCGAGTCAGGATTTTTCCTTGTGTTTGCGTCGACCTAGTATTTGCTCACTTCACCCAGATAGTCCGTAATGCTATCCTAGTTAAATTTGTAAATATGCCGGGGGCAAACATCAATATTATAACATTGAATTTGTTTGGATTTCGCAAAGCAAAGTTTAATTATTGATATACCCAAACAATGCGGCTTTAAATGTAACATTTTTAAAGCATATTTGAGCTGCGCGTTATCGCCTCGAGTGCCACTGTGGACTTTGCGTTTATGACGAGTCGCCGTGCATTCGGACCCTCGGCCTTATCGACCACTGCAATCGATGTATTGATTGAGCTTTATTTGTGCCTTGACGTGCTGCTGTCGTGTGCTGATTATCGATTCGCTAATGCTAATGGACACCATGCAGTGAATACGTTTCAAAAACCTCCCAAACTATCATCTGCAGCAAATTAACACACTTCCGAATTTTACGCATATTTGCCACATGCGATCTATTCTATACATATATAAAGCAAAGTTTTCTAAATCCATATTAAATTCTTCTTCTTCAGGTGCCTCTCCTCATACCTTATATATTTATACTGAGCCAGTGTTCGTGGTTTTCTTAGAAGGGATAGTGCAGTTCCCGGGTTCTACTACACCGCTGTTTTGTATTGCTGCTGTCCAAAAGCATTATTATATAATACTTTCTTTATAAAGCTCTGTCGTTAAGATCTGATACTCCTTCTCCAGCAGGCTGCAGCCTTCCTACTTCGATATGGTACTTCCAGAACACATTCCTCGTGCTCTGGAATAACAAACGCTCAGGGTACATAATGGCAGCCATGCACGAGCAACAGATAGGCGAGAGCGGGGAGGTATTACGTTTACAATTCATAAATTTATTCAAATTTATCTAAGTATAAATTGGTTGAAAGTCTAAAATACAAAAATGATGATGTTATCGCAGAGCGAGTGTTGGTTTTTCCGGTGTTTTTCCAATATTAGCCGGAGACACTCGGCGGCCGTGCAAAAAAATGTCAGCGGCGCACATTACCCTTAATTCTCCGCTCCGCCCCCACATTTGATTCAACAAACCTCAGCCGGGATTCTCGCTGCTTAACCTAAGCGTATATATTCGTATATTAGCCGCAATTTAATGTCAACACTCGTAGAATTGACACGTCAAATATTTGCGAATTCCATGGGACCGTCGGGGAAAACAGGGCTCCGCGGGGCCGGACTGGGAGGCCAGTCAGTGTCTTGGCCGCTCAATATCGGACGGCAAATCCAGATCCAGGGTCTAGTCCGGATTAATTCCATACAATCATTTTTAAACTTATAAAAATAATAATATTCCTATCTACTATAATAATATCCATTGTGGGTGGGTGGGTGTGTGTGTATGTTTCATTTTTTGGTTCTCTATAGAATATCTTAAAAGATACAACGCTGATTTTTTGTACGTAAGTTCAGTATGTTTTTCCGCAGTTATGTGCTGAATTTCAAGACGATAGGATAATATTTTTATTCATAAACTAATTAAATAAAACTATCAAATATGCTTTATGTACGAATTATATGATTCTGTTCTTCACAGCGAGAATTTCAAATTTAGAATTTTTACAAAAAAACAAAATATGATGCTTCTAAGAAATTTCCAGTTTATGTCAGCTTGACACAAGTACCAATTTTATTTTTTAGTTGCGTTAGAAATTATTAATCCCATCATTAATAACTTAAAATGCCTCCTAAAAAAATAACACCGTCTAAGCACAGCAAACGTAATTAAAAAAGAATAGCACAATTGAACGTGATAAAGACCGCATCTAATAAAGAACAGTGCAGTGAAAGTAATTCGTTGTTTGTGACACGAAATGTGATATTTCCTAGAATGGCTTTGCTTTCGAAATTAATATCCGGTTATTCAAAATATATATGTACAAAATGAAATCAAATATTCATCTAATTGTCTGCCAAACATATGTTCAAACACTATTGCATCGTTCATTGAATACGTCATTTTATGACGGGCTACATTTCTAGTATATATATAAGTAACTAATATTTTTGCCAAAGAGTACAGTAATACCCCGCTTTACGCGACCCCGTTTCATTATAACGCGAATTTCAAATTTCGCATTAAAGTGTCTTGCATTACGCGAATTTCTTATTTTAAGAATGTGTATGAACATAATGTAGTCGTTGACTTTTCTTAACAATTAAAAACAGCGTTGGGTGTTATGAACGTATTTTACAAGAACGTAACCAAAAGACAATAGATGTATTTTTCAGTAAAAATAACATGTAATACTGCATAAAGTGTTCTTAGAATTGAATTCAAATGATTCGTATTTTTTTGTATTAAGTTTTGACTATGTAATATTTAATCGTAAACCCCGATATACGTGAATTTCACTTGACGCGATTTTTTCCGGAACGTATCCCTCGCGTAAAGCGGGGTATTACTGTACTTGATGGAATTCCATTTTAATATTTTAAATAAAACACTTGAGTGATTTTTCCACGTGTTAATTTTTATTGGTGAAAGGTTGGCGAAACCGGTCACCAATAAAAATCAACACGTGAAAAAATCACGTATATATACAATCACAATACAATCAATTTGACATACAAATCTGTTAAATTTTAGCACAGGGTTTTATCGTTTATATCAGGGGTGGTGAACTTTTGATCTTAGAAGTGTGTCGCGATAGTTGATTGTACTTAAGAAAAACCATTTAAAAACACACAAAAAATGGACGCTATTTGCAAGTCGGTTGCACGATTTGCTGCGACGTGTGTAGAGGTTTAAGTGAGAAGTAAAATGCATGCTATTACTATACACTGTGCTTTGGTACTAATATCGACAAAAATTGGTCACCCCTGATTAAACCAATGCCGGCTACACACGCTGCTACTCAACTAACAACCGAATGGTAATTAGCCAATAGTGTTGCGTTGTTTACTTAAGAACACTCAAAATAAAGGGACGCTATTGACTAATAGCAAATCGGTAATAAGTTGTGCCCCAAAAAAAAAATTCAAAGATTCATTATTTTTTCATTTGGTAAATTTACAATAACTCTTATGTTACTCGTGTGTGGTTATCCTCTGATCCTGCGCGCAGGTTGTGTGGCTTACGATGTGTGGCTTAAGTGGTATAAAATATGTGATAAAACCCATTTTCTGCATGACTTGAAAAGTAGTTCCGCTGCTGTAATGTAACTGATTTGGTGATCTATTGAGAGATTTACTTAAAGATATAAAAAATACAAGCAATAATTTCATTTCATTAAATATTTTTCGCTTTTCATTTTCGGCGTAAACTTTAATAGCAAATGAACCCAAAATCAGAGTTGTGAATTATAAAAAGGTGAGTAAGCCGTTATGAGCAGCAGAAACAAATGCGACTGTTTTCGATTAAAAATACCTTCAGATTCGCATTTTCGAGTTTCTTTTTTTGTTGCAAGGAGGCTTTTATTATGTATGTAATCTAGACAGAAAATGATGCAACAAAAAATCACAACACCTTGATGTTGTTTCGGTTTTCTCCTTCTCAATTATTCAATTCTCATTATATGAGGGATAGCACATGTTTTTCATAATCAGCTTACACAGTGTACATCAGTTGGTTGCAAACTATCAGGTAGACTTAAAAATAGCCTACTACAAAACAATCCAATGTTATGTATCTTGCACATACTACTTTTCTCAAGTTGATGAATGTACTACGTTGACATTGAAAACTCGTTGGAGATTCACCAAATGTTATGTCGTCTCAGTTCTTATTTGTGAAGTTGGGGCCTGGACACCCAAGAATTGAGGCGGCATAAATGTGGAGTCAGAAATAACAGAGTCTTGCACAGAATGTGCAAAGAATTACAACTCCTGACGATGGAAAAAGCGTAAGAGAATCGAAAGTGGCTGGAAGTCAAAAGTGCGGCCGAATCAGCGAGACTGCCCCAGGATAGGGATATATTCGATGAAATGGTGAAAAAGAAGAGAAGAAGAAGAAATAATCTCCAATTAAATTGGATGGGTGAAATTCCATGGTGCATATTAATAGCGAAAAATCCAAGGGAAAAAAAGCATTGAAACACGAAAGCTAATGTGGATGAACGGTGGCTGGAAATCGGAGTCTATTCGATGAAATGGTCGCGAGCTTCCTACGAGGAGAGACACTAGGAGAAGAAGAAGAAATAATCCCCAATTCAATTGGTCGGGTGAAGCTCTTTGGTGCATATTTAGTAAGGAGATATTTCAGCGAAAAATCCAAGGGAAAAAAAGCATTGAAACACGAAAGCTAATGTGGATGCACGGTGGCTGGAAGTCGGAGTATATTCGATGAAATGGTCGCGAGCTTCCTACGAGGAGAGACACTAGGAGAAGAAGAAGAAATAATCCCCAATTCAATTGGTCGGGTGAAGCTCTTTGGTACATATTTAGTAAGGAGATATTCCAGCGAAAAATCCAAGGGAAAAAAGCATTGAAACACGAAAGCTAATGTGGATGCACGGTGGCTGGAAATCGGAGTCTATTCGATGAAATGGTCGCGAGCTTCCTACGAGGAGAGACACTAGGAGAAGAAGAAGAAATAATCCCCAATTCAATTGGTCGGGTGAAGCTCTTTGGTGCATATTTAGTAAGGAGATATTTCAGCGAAAAATCCAAGGGAAAAAAAGCATTGAAACACGAAAGCTAACGTGGATGCACGGTAGCTGGAAATCGGAGTATATTCGATGAAATGGTCGCGAGCTTCCTACGAGGAGAGACACTAGGAGAAGAAGAAGAAATAATCCCCAATTCAATTGGTCGGGTGAAGCTCTTTGGTACATATTTAGTAAGGAGATATTCCAGCGAAAAATCCAAGGGAAAAAAGCATTGAAACACGAAAGCTAATGTGGATGCACGGTGGCTGGAAATCGGAGTCTATTCGATGAAATGGTCGCGAGCTTCCTACGAGGAGAGACACTAGGAGAAGAAGAAGAAATAATCCCCAATTCAATTGGTCGGGTGAAGCTCTTTGGTGCATATTTAGTAAGGAGATATTCCAGCGAAAAATCCAAGGGAAAAAAGCATTGAAACACGAAAGCTAATGTGGATGCACGGTGGCTGGAAATCGGAGTCTATTCGATGAAATGGTCGCGAGCTTCCTACGAGGAGAGACACTAGGAGAAGAAGAAGAAATAATCCCCAATTCAATTGGTCGGGTGAAGCTCTTTGGTGCATGTTTAGTCAGGAGGCCGGGGTCTCTTTTCTCTTTTATCAAGCCGCTCCACTCCGCCTTCACCTTCGCTTTCCGTTTCCGCGGATACTTTAACCCTGTTTGAATTACGCCTAGTTGTAATTTATAAATAAGGCCCCGCCAGGGCCCGTGGCACCCCAACCCTTTACATCCCATCTGTTTGCCGAGAGCATGTTGATTTTGCAGTCTCTTTATCTTTTTGGTTTCGCCGTGGTGTGCGCCACCTCGACCCCCGCTATTTAATAAGGCTGTATTCTATTTCACTTACTTTCAGGAAGAAAGGCTCGCGCGATACTTGGAGGGTTTGTTTCATAACAAATTCATTAGACCTCCCCGCGTGGCAGGGTGCCCTGGCTTTTTTGAAAACTCAAATTGTTATTATCTCCGGTTTTACATTTTATGTACAAATATTTTATGCGAATTCGTAGCACACTTTAACCGAAGAAATTATAAATTAAATCATACTGAAAATCATAATGAAATATATACAATATTCAAGCATACTTTCATTATAATTTTTTTATATTACCTTGACTCGTATATCAATTATTTATATTATAGCAATATGATAAAAATACGAAGAATTAAATTTTTAATTATATATAAATTATTCAAAATTTCTTCAATTTAGTTTTTCATGGTTTCAGCTAAGGCTAAGTGCAAATATAGATATTTTTTAACGTTATAAATACAATATGTCGTAAAATTATTATAAATATAATACAAAAAAAAATCAAACCGCAAGATTATTTATTTTCTTATGTTTACCCTTGTTATTGTAACCTTATTTATTTTTTAAACTTTTTCTTCAAATCCATTGACGCCACCACTTTGCGCGCAGGAGCAGGGGATAGCAAGGAAGCACAACCCTAACTATTATAAATTAACGTACAAAAATAAATAATATAATTTTTTTACGTATTTATAATAATATACAGTTTTTTCCGCATATTTTTCTTTTAAAAAACTGAACAACGACCCATATACGCTACAGCCAAAGCCACACCTTGTAAGCCCCACAGCCTTCGCGCCGGCTCAGGGGACAGCCACAAACCGTATTGTAAGCATAGCCATAGCCTTAACAAGTATTGTAAAATTATAAACACGGCCATCGTTTGAAATATAAGATAATAATCCACGTTGCCGGCGAGCGAGCCGTTAGGCTTGGGTTACACGCGGCGTCCCCGTGTAGCCGCCCGGCTCCGGCTCCGGCTCCGGCTCCGGCTCCGGCTCCGGCTCCGGCTCCGGCTCCGGCTCCAACTCCAACTCACTTCAACTCTATTTTCATTGTGTGCTTTTAATTTTGAGCGTGCAAACCGCCTCTCGGGCTCTCGTGGGGGCAAATATTTGCCAGGGGAATATTTGCCCGTTGTATAATTCAAACAGATGCGATATTTGCGGAAGAGCAATCATTTTAATATCGTTTCTCCAGGAGCGCCGCGCTTCTACCTGCTACCTAATACAGCGTTATTTGTTTATACAGCGAATGCACATTATCATTTTATAAACTCTTTATTCGTATTTTATACATAGTTTTTTTTATATTTTTCCCTACACGAACTCAACACAACCCGTATACGCTATCACCTAAGCCACACCTTGCACCCACACCCTGCGTCAGATCAGGGGATAGTGCATATCGTATTGTAGACATAATTATTGCAAATTAACAAACAAAAAAACTTGAAATTTTATTTATTTTAATTTCACTAGTCAAAATGACCAAAACATTTCACGAAATCAAATCAATTGATATCAAACTAGTGAATAGAAACTCTAAAAGTAATCGTAAATTAACTTGAAAATGTACCTACTATATTGATCGGGTCAATGTAAATATATTTTAGTAAGGTAGAATTTTTTTATTTTTATTAATACAATAACAGCTGACAACTAAATGTGCGTATAATTGCGTATGGTTAATTTGGTACAATTAGGCCAACCGGGGAGTTGGAAATTCCACGGGGAGATTCTGGGCTGTTGGACCCTGGGTCATCATTGCATGAAGCACTAACCATATCAATTATTGATAGATAAAACCAGTGGCACAAGGAATCTAAGCATGAAATTAAATAAACCGTATGTCTGATATTATTTTATTATTTATAAATTATTATTAGTTTAATTTTCTATAAAAAAAAACACTTAGACACGTTTTTAATTATTTTATAATTTTAGAGAATAACATGTTACTTTCAATAACTTGAAATATTAATATTATTATATTTTTTATAAACACTTTCGGATATTGGATTTAATCAATGTTTCTAAAGATTCTCAAAATGGAATATAGATATATTAAATTTTTGTGCGCAGTAAATTTTAACAAATCAAACAATACATATTTGCATCTTTTAATTTAATTAATTTAATTTAACCACTAGTTACATTCATCCCATTGTTGAATTGAGCTAATTTCTTTGATATTTTAAAATGTATTTTTGAATAAAATATTTGAGTAATTTTCCACATGTTCGTTTTTATTTGTGACCGGTTTCGCCAACCTTTCACGTTGGCATTATCAAACAGAAGTCACAAATAAAAACGAACATGTGGAAAATCACTCAAGAATTTTATTCAAAAATATTAAAATGGAATTCCACCAAGTACTCTCTGTCAAAAATATTGAATTTTTAAATGTCTTTTGATTTATGTTTTTGAAATGAAGAAATAAAAACGCAGCAACGATTAATAGACCCTAATATTTTATTTTATTGTAAAAAAAATTTGATGGTTTTTAATATATTTACCATGCAACGTGGAAACAAATTATTGGATAATAACTATTTAAAAAAATTAAGTTTTCATTATTTTTTTGTAATGGTAATACTGACATTTATTTTTACACGTTTATTTATTTTAAATGGTCACACTGACGTTGCTTCTGTTGGCAATGTACAAAGCTTACAACATGGCAGGCTAAAAGGCGGTTAAAACTTGTTTGACTTCATCGTATTGTTTATAGGAGTTGTCAAATCAATGTGTCTTGTGCCAGTCGTTCGTATTTGCCATTTTATAAATCAGTTTCTCATTAGATATAGAACTCAGTCACGCAGAAGTGCCATTTGAAGATATGCCCGTAATTTAAGAAACCATCACGCAGTCCAAATGACTAAATAATACAAAACAACATGCCAAGTACACGTAGAGCGGAGGCGACTATGGTCAAAACTCGAAGAAATACCAGACAAGATGAAAACGCTGTGCCAAAAGTGTGCAAGCCACCGCTTAAATCTAAAAATATTAACCGAAATCAAAAAAGGCCGGCCCTTGCTGACAAAACAAACTCAGGGTCTGACTTAAATCAATCGACGTCTATCAGCAGTAACGATGGAGTCGTCAATGTCTCTTGTAGTGACAGGCCTAAAAGAAAACAAAACTTGCCGGCCAAGTTTATGGATCACGAAGTGAGTCCTATTGTATTTAGACATAAAATACTGCCCGGCCGTTCAAGTACACCTCTGTCTGTAAAGAAAACTAGAACAAAGCAAAATATTTCTAAAGTTGAGAAATCTCCTCCGATAGAGGTGACTCCTTCTAAAATCAGTACAAATAAATCCACAACTACACGCTCTCACTCAGTAACGCCAGTGAAACCTATTCTAAGAGCAAACACAAGGTCTAGGGCAGCCTCAGTTAAATCTACTAAAACTAATTCGGCACCTAAAATAGTACTATTAACGAAGAAAAAAGAATCTAATGTTAAGGAAAATACTGCCATTAAAGTTATAAAAACTCCATCTATTCCAAATGTGTCATCATCAGGTGTTAAAATCTTTAAAAATATTACTCCTATTTATAAAAAACAAATATCTCCTAAAAAGCCCGTTACTAGAACTGATAATCCGCTCGCTCTTTATGAGTTTGAATTTGATCCTACCGAAGAACCGACCAAACAAAAAAAGAAAAGGATCAGAAAGAAGGTAGTCAATCCTTCTAAGAAAAAACAATTGGAGAACATTAGTAAAGATAATGCGGCAATGAAAAAACTTGTAGAAGAATTAAAAAAAATACAAGAAGCAGCAGTTATTAAAAAACTGGCATCAAAGAAAAAAATGCAAAGAGAAAATTTCTTACAATTACCTTCAACATCCACTGTAAATTTTGCGCAACCAATGGACTCGGTATCTCCTCAACCCTCCTCTTCAACTTTCCCAATGTGTACTAATCCTCCAGAAATGCCATCTGGAACTACGAGGGTATACTCTCCGAGACCTCCCACACCATTAGACCCAATAATGGAAGATGACTATCAAAATGATGATAGATTCGAGGATGCGGTACAATCAACCTCCTTGACTGTCCCTGTCAATAATTCTAAAATTCACAGCATGAGTGGTTTTTCTGACAGACCCATCGCCAACAGCAGCATGATCAATACGACCAATTCTAGAACTCCAGCTAGCCCGTGGAGAGTTGATTACGGTACAGAAGTAAAAAAATGGCCTTACAACTTCTACGTCAAGTCGTCCATGACGCCTGCATATCAAAGAGACACCTTCCACATACTGGGGTTAGATGATGATCCAAACAATACGACGTATATGGATAAAACAGTTCCGACTGAAACACCTGTTGTTAATGCTGAACAACCCACCGAAGAACCGGTCAAAGCAACTTCAAACTGGAAGCAAACTAGTATACTATCATTCTATGAGGAATCATTCAAGAAGACAAGTAAAAAGAGAAGTCATTCACCTAAAAAAGCTCCTGAACAATATAATTTTGATGAATATAGCACCCCTTCTACTTCATCCATTGACACTTCTCTAAAAGAAAACTCTAATCCTGGTCATGTTACCCCAGTCAAAAGCCCACCAAAAACAATTGAAATACCAGCCGTTCAAAACCCAACTGTAGAAAATTGCTTTGGTTTTGATGATTCTGCTGAATTCGACCAAGAAAATATATCTCCAATTAAAATAAAGAAAATACAAAACATAAATACAGTGCGAGGGAGTGGCATGAAAACAAGAGTTAAAAAAGTTGGTGTTCTTCAAGAAATTAACCAAATCGTTTCTCAATCTGAGAAACCTCGTCCGATGAGAATGGTAGCTCTCCGAAATAAAAATAAAGAGAACGTTGTAATTCCTGAAAAGATTGTTTGTGTTGAGAAACCAATAGAGATTTCTGTGCAAGTAAATCAAGACAGTAGCGATGAGTCGGTAAATGAATCTCAACTGACTGATTCCATTCCGGAAAGTTCTGGAACCTCTCAAAATGATAATACTGGAGCTGAAGTTGCACTGTTTGAAGACCTTATTGAACCTGAGATAGTCCATTTCAATAAGGTTAGTATAATATTTAAATGCATCATGAATGAACACATGACTGAGTATGAACTCGGTGTAAAAAATTCCTGAATCGTTCTCCGGGTTATCCTGGAGTGATTTTCAGCATCTTAATCGATTTAATGTTAAATAATGTAATTCTCTGGTATGTTTAATGTCTTGTGTTTTTTAGTTAAAATAATAATAAAAAATTCATTAAGCAATATAACCACACATTCCTGATTTAACATATATTATTGAATTAAATCTAATAATTTACATTGCAGCCGTCACGACGCAGCTATGAAAAAAGGAAAAGACCGATGGTGAGATTCCGGCAAGAGGAAGATCATTCAGGGGCTGAGAGTGTGCACAGCGATCAATCTGAAACAGAAGATGGATCGTCAAAAGCCACCAAGAAGAAGGTCAAGAAGAAGAAAAAGAGTGTGAAAACCAAAAAAGCGGTTTGTATTGTTATTTATCATTTAAATGATTCACAGCATATATTGCTAAAATTTTAATTATAAATTATAATCAATTTAACTGATACTTCCTTTCATTTTATTTCCTTTTCACTTCTCCGATATAGTTCAACTTATTCCGAGTGCCATTGTGTAACTTGAACACTTTTATCACTGACATGAGATATTGTGTTACCACATCGGTTTCAGTCGTATTGTCGTAAAAAATATTGTTAACTTTTACTATAAAGACATTACAATTAACTTTACTATACTTTGTATTAATATTTATTTCCCAGGAAAAAGAGGCGGACGAGTGGGCCGCCGGATTCAACTCCATGCTGGAAGAAGTAGATGACTTCGACTTGGTTATTGAATGATCTTGTTAATAATTTATATACTTTAATTGATTCCAGTTTGTACAGCGTAATATAAAATTACAGAATAAGTATAATACATTTTTTGATAGCCATATATACTTTTTTATGTAGATTAAAATTTTTATCACTACTAGAATTGTCGTGATTTCATAGATTAAGTATATTTTTGAGATTCGTTTTACTCGTGGTGTACAGATTTTTAAAACATTTCTGACAATGTTTCTAGATATATAAAACTATTGTATTGATGCCATTTTTTTATTCAGTAAATACATTCACAATAGCTTAAATTAAAATATCTATATTGTAATTGTATAGTTTTTTAGAATTACAAATTTTAGTGAAGTTTTGAAAAATCTGCATCTTTTTTTTATATCTTGCTGAAGCAAGTGCTCCAAATAAATGGAGCATTATATAATAATAATTTTTTAAGAGAAGTTTTAACAACACATTTATTTTAAGCTTGTGATTTTTTTTTCATAAAAATTTATTTATTTTACAAAGAATTATATCTTTAATATCTTATGAACAACGAAATCATCAGTACAAATTATAATATTACTTCTGATAATTATTTTTATTTCAGTTTTTGCAGCCATTTAAATATTTTTAATTGTATTATATAAGTGTGTTTTTTTTTTTGTAGATTTTTACTTTGATTATATATTAAAATTATCTCTGTACATTACAAAAATTTTATGTTAAGTAAAAATAGTATAGAAGTACTTGTACAAGAACAACTATTAGTATTTGCAACAACCATTTCGATGCAAGAATTGTAACAATCCATTGCACTTATTTATGTAATTTTCTCATATAATTATTTCAATACAATTTACAATTTAATGTTAACTTAAATTAGTAATCTTATGTTTAAAAAATTCAGTACAGCAACGCAACAATTATATTGCTGCATATGAATATCATTTCAATCTCTTATTACATATCACAACTCGGCAATATAATTCATCAATAAACCGTATCGTATAGCTGCATCTTATTGTTTCCAACTGTTGGACACGAGATGCATAAGTTAATTTCATGATTTAACACTCGACAGACCGCCAACACATTAATGTGTTTTATCTCAATTATTCGTCATTTTAATTACCACAAATACATGCAAAATTTATTATATTATAAAATATTGTTAGAATGCGTAGTTTGCGAAATTAGTGACACCATAATTAAATTAGTTCTCTATAACAATATATTTTCATTCTGCAAAATCTAAATCGTTTGCTCGTCAACACTTTCATTATTGACACTTCCAGTTCGAATTCATTCAGTTTTAAACTCCATTAATAGATATATTTATATATCATTTAGGGTTTTTTTATACATACGACTTTTATTCTAGAGATTGCCTAGACTGTTGAGTAATTAAATCCTTTGCCATATCCTGATGGAGAACGATAATCTCATTTGTAACTTTCATCAGCAAAAGTAGAGCATATTCTTAGATTGCGTTTAGCATAGTTTATGTGTCGACCGCTTACTACCTTTTTAAAGTTAATTTAACATTTTAAGGCAACATAAAACCATATACCATTTTTTGAATACTTCGTTGAACATTTAGTGCATCGTTTTGCCATTATTTGCACTAATATTAATTTTTTAAAAATGCACCTTTGTTTGTGTCATATTATCTGTAAAAAAAAATTGTTTTCGTGAAATTTTGACTCGCCACTTTAAATTGTTTTTACAATTCGCCATTTGGTATTTTGATCTGAATCTACGATTGCCATGAATCAAGACATGAGTTATGGATACATTTTGTGTTTTATTTGCCATATAAAGTGTAACACTTTCGTTTTTATGTTACTAATTGTCAAAGTTCTTTTCATAACCTCGCAAGACTCAAAAATGTTTTTTTTAATATAATGAATCAACTTTGAATTATTGAATTTTTTTAAAATGTTTATTACATTGTACATTTAGATGTCTGGTGCATTAAAATTCTTTTTATAAGATTTGATTTATACTGCTATCAAAAATAAACGAAAATTATTCAAGTAAGCTTGTGTACATTTCATTATTTTTCTTTTGGGTACTTACAGAAATTTGGATTTGTTAAGAAAACTGGTCCCATTCTTTAAGACTATCAATGGCCTTGAATTGAAGGCTTCTATCAGATCCAATTGCATAGAACAGGTGAGTGGATGTAGTGTGGCTAATCAATTGTGTAAAGGATCCTCCAAACACGACCCAAGGGCTGCTTATCCGCCGGCTGCACTCATCTCGTGGCTCTGAATCTCACGATAGGCTCGACTTCAGTCGAAGATTTCCGAAATAAAAGATAATGCATTTATTCAAAACAATTTAATTCATAAAGAAAATGAATACACATATGGTTTTACATATTAAATCAAAGTATTATACATGTTTACATGAGACTGAAAGTATTGATTTCAAAAAATTATTTACTTCTATTACCTAAAAAGTATATTCTTTCAACAATAGACTCGCTAAACAGCGATATGTCACAAATGCAATATTTTACAAAGAAATGTTCAATTTGTTCTCTTTGTCGGGAGCAGCAGTTTTTTCTTCTGATTTTGTAGTTGCATCATTTTCCAAGAAGTTTCCGAAATTTTCTAGTCTCTTATTGATATCTGTGTCTGTTTCTTCCATTTTATACTTAGTCTTTCCGTCCCAGATCTCGGCTGTGAGTTGCCGCTTTCCAAACCACCGCCCATTGATCAGCTGTACTACTTTATCAGCGTCTTCCGGGTCCTTCATATTGACCTGAGCTACTCCTTCAGGGTGGCGATCAAAGAGAATGACTTTCCTGACTTCTCCGCATTTAGAGCACTCTTCTCTCATGTCTTGCTGATACTCCAATATCAACTGTACTTCCTTATCAAAAAGTGATGGTTCAAATAAGTTTTTAATAATGACAATTTTTTCATGTTTAGACCTCTCTCCGCGCATCTTCTCTGGTCTCCAATCGAACAGTTTTTCTTGCATCTTTTTAAATTTTTCCTTGTCCTTTTTACGTTTCTTCTTAGGTTTCAAGGCCGGGTTAAAGTCACCTTTCATTTGAAACTTTGCTTTCTGTACCTGTATTCTATGATTCCTGATTGTGTACCCATCCAGAATGCTTAGAGCTAAATTCACTGACTCAATCTTAATATAGGTGCAAAGAGCGTCCCCTTTGAGTTGTTGTGAATTAGGCTTGGTATATAGTTTGATTTTCATTTTCTGGTTGGACGGATCTCGCATTACAAGGCCACACTTTTGCATCACATCAACAAACTCTTCTTCTGTTATATCTAAAGGTAAGTTAGATACATAAACATTTGTATTTTGTTCTTCAGCAACTTCGAACCATTTGGGTTCTTCCGGAAGCTTTCTCTTCTCTCCTTTTTCTTCTCCTGCAGTTTCAACTGGTTCTGGAGGTTTAGCTACTTTTTCTGCATCTGTATTATCAACAAATCCATAAGACATTTGGTATCGTGCTAAAAAATCATCATCCACCTTAGGAAACCAAGCATTTTTTTCAGTATCCCAAATATAAACCGACCCATCGGTATCAGTGTAGGTGTGCGTATTATTTTCAAAACCGTAAATTCTAGAATCATCTTTTTGTTCAGGAGTATTTACTTTCTCTGCAGAGCTCTCACTGTCGCTGAGTACATCTTTAGCGGGTTCAGAAGACCATTCGTTCAGTTCCTTCGACCAAACAAATCGTTGCTTGCTTGAAGGATCAGTATAAATTGCAACTTCTCCCTCATAATGAACATACTTCGCGTAGTCTACTTCACTCACATTGGTTGAAGGAGGAGGTTCTTGTTTGGCTCCCTTGTCAGACCTTTGAGGCTTGCTTGCTTTTGATGCAGATTCATCTTTATTTAGAGGTTTATCGTCATCTTCCTCAAGCTCTGATTCTTCAGAAGAGCTCTCAGGGTGTTCATTTTTTTTAGTGTCACTTATCGTCTTCGGAATGACAGTTTCCAAAGGAGTGACTGTTGGTTTAACCTCAACGATAGGAACTGAGATTTGACTTTCCTGTTTCAATTTCTCCGATGTCTCGTCTGAAAGTTTGATTTTGAAACCAAATTTTGATGGTTTATCGTTCATTGTGATAATATTTAACCATCCCTTGAATAGTAAAAAGCCAAACGCATAGAGATGCTAAACTAAACACTTTTGAAATATTAAACGTCAACTTAATTGTCTATGCTTCATGTCATTGTGCAAAATTATTATATTGTCTATGCACATTGTGCTTTGAAACGTCAGTTTTCAATTGACCTTAGTAGTCAGTTGTCATTTGCACGTCGCAAGTTCAATGTTTAGACAATAATTTATTATAAAAAAACATACTTGATCTTTGAGTTTATCAGATAAATTTACTAATACACGTTTGATTTGATCAATATATAATTTAGTTGCGAATATAACCGCATTCTGATTTTCCATATAATAACATGGAAGACGTGAAAAATGTGTACATTTCCCCATTACCGGATTCACCTTACGTGAAGCCCTTTAGATTAAACTACACCCAAAACGGCACAGCTAAATCGTGGGATTTATTAGAAGTCCATGACAGTGTTGCTGTAATTATATACAATCTCACTAGGAAATCCCTAATTTTAGTTAAACAATTCCGTCCAGGCATGTACCTTTTATAGCAATAGCTTAATTTGAATAATCAATATCTTTGCATTGTGCTTTAATTTTGTGTGTTTTTAATTATTCATTAACATATATTTTTCTTCAGCCATTTATTTCAACTGTGTTGGAAAAGAAGACAGGGCTACAGGAGTGATTGACTCTGCAAAATATCCTGCATCACTCGGGATTGCCCTAGAATTTTGTGCAGGAATAATTGACAAAGAATTGTCTTGGGATGAAATAGCTAGAGAAGAAGTCTTAGAAGAATGTGGCTACAACATTGAAACTAACAAGTTAGAACTCATCATGAAATATAGGTAAATCTCAATATATTTCTTTCCCGGAATGTTAAAGTATAAATACCGCATAGAACTTCATATATTTGTACAAGTGAAAATTATAATAATTTTTTTTTTTTTACATTACCGTATTATGTGTACGTCATTAAAGTAGTAAATATCTAAAAAGTACAACCAGCAGATATCTATCAAGGACTTTGAACCCCTTCAAGGCATGTTTGAAGATAAAATTCTTTTATTTTCAACTGTCGACTTTCGCATTGATTTTTTATTTGATTCAATATATTACTTTGATTCCAGATCTGGAGTAGGAACTTCGGGAGCCCTCCAAGCTCTTTACTATTGTGAAGTCACTGATAGTATGAAAGTTAACCAAGGCATGTTATTTTAATATTTGCTTTACGAGCTATTATTCCCAGTATAAATTATAAACCCAGAATGAATATGTTAACAACATTCCTACACCTAAACTTGGTTTAATATAAAAGTTATATAATTTTTTTTCTCAACTCTAAATTGATAAGCTGCCTATACATAAAATATGATATACCTAGTTGTTTTTGGTTTTTTATTACGATGGTATATGTTCTCATAAATTACATTTTTATAGGTGGTGGAATAGACGGTGAAATCATAGATGTAGTAGAAATGACGATACCTGAAGCTGAGAAGTTTCTCTCATCCAAAGGACCTCACCACAGTCCACCCAGTTTCCTATTTGGGCTGCAATGGTTCGTACACAATAAAGCACCCATGCTGATTCTACAATGATAGCAATTCAATTAGCAATCAACTTCCTGATACGATAACAATAATTTAATTACAAGAGCACTAGATAATTTTATATGTTCACTCTACGTTTACAATTTCCATTTACTAATCTAAGTAAACTGTTTTTATTACTAGCAATTATGTACATATATGGTATTAACAACAAAGAGAATTGTGTGGGTAGTGATTTGTAAACCTTATCAGAATGGAAGAATAACATTAATTATATATATTTATTGGCGATTTCTTTCATACTGGTTGTCACGATTCATCTGCAATGCATCTCAACTTCTCCCCGATAACTAAATAGATTTATGCAATCTCGTCCCTGTGTGGTTTCTTTCAGAATAAGTGAAAAAAATGTAGACTATCATCATTCATACGTTGGATTGAAAATAAAAAAAACTTAAATAGTTTTTACACCTCAAATGCATTACCTTGCTTGTCAGCTTCATCAATTATGTTTGTCATATTATCAATTCAAATTAAAATAATTGAGTGAACTTCAACCCTTGTCGGTAATTTATAACTACTTGAATCTATTTTTTTTCTTGCTTTACTTTCTATTATATATAGTAGAACATAAATCTCTAAAAATCTTTGGTCCCTTTGAGTGCGAAAAATCCGTAAGCATCACCAGTCACCGCTTCCGTCAAGCGATAGAACTTCAATCTCCTCTTCATTTATATTATCTGGACGATGTTGGCTACTTAAGCTGAATTTTTTATTACGACCCGACTGAATACTTCACATGTTTTCTTGATAATCAGAGCTGATATTGATTAAATCTTAAATTTAACCTTTTTAGGATTAGCTGATTTTGAACGGCTATTCATTTGACTCAGCTCTTTATAATTCTTCCCTAACAAGACCTTTTGTAATTTCTTCCATTTTAATCTGGTGATAATTTATATTTTATTAACAAAGCAAACGATATTATAATTATATTGCCAGCAACTTGTAATTACTTTCCGATCGTCGGCCCAAACCTGGCAGCAAACATGGTTAACTCCTCAAAGTGGTATTTAAGAAAGAAATGTTACCTTTAAATTATTGTTACGTTTGATAAATAAAAAATATATCTTTATAAAACATTTTTTTATTTTGTGTACAAATCAAGAATGACAATTTTCTAATTGACATTCATGTTTCAACGGGGAAAATCCAATTACAATACTCTTCTATAATCCTACATTGAGCCCTATCTAGTAAAACCTAACCTAAGTGCTTGTGTTATTAAAAATAAAAAATGGGCATTTACATGAATTATTCTGATACCATCGCTCAAAAAACAAAAATAATTATTACAATGAGTGAATCCTAAAAATTATTTAGTTTGTCAGTGAATTTTTTTCTAAAATAGTATAAAATATTTAATCCAACGATTTAACAGAATGATCTTGAATTATCCACGTATTCAGAGCTGAACATTGGACAGACTATCCACTGCAGCGGAGTCATGCTTCATGCCAACGTGCTTGCAACGCATTTTCAAATTCTTTGGCCATATCGCTTACTGTATGAAAACAGGACATCTTATATTCTTTCAACCCTTACCGCTCGGCAACCATTTTACAGACATTTCTAAATACGACCAATGTTCCTCGGTTACCGCATGTCACCCATCAAAAGTACGCACTACCTTTATAGCACCTGTCAATTAAATTATTTTTCTATTTAATTTTTATCCTATAATTACGTTTCAATTTTAAAAGTCCTACAAAAATCTTATACTCATATTTTAAAAATGTCGACAAGCCATTAAAATGTATTTTTTGCCAAGTTCACAGTATAACTGAACTTTTTTTGCCGTGCATGTCCCTACACCTAAAAAGTTTTTAATTTCTGTTGGTTTATCAATTATTTTATAATTGAAAAATAATATGATGGTTAAAGGCGAGCATCAAACACGCCTGACCCTAACAATCATATTTGTTTCAATGCTTAGCATTGACTTTAGGCAATAGTGACTTTGAATTATTTTAAATACTGTTTACAATAAAAACACTATGAAACATTTTGTAAGAAGTGTACATTCAAAGGTCTTAACAGATAAGGCTCAATCGAAATAAAGTTGACAATGTTTGTCCATATATCTTAGGTATCCACGGTTAAAGTATAGAAACATTTGCTTATTTTACGAAAAAAACTAAAAATTATTCTCAAAGATCTTATCATACACTGTAGCAAGGAGACGTTGTAAAAAATATGTACACTTATTAGCAATGTGAATTAACACTTAATTTGCAATTTGTTTAAATTTATAAATAACAAATTAAATGTTGGTACAATTACTTATTTTTAATTTAACCCTTTTAATTGTGTGTCAATTTTATCTTTAGTAAAGCAAGTTTTCTACACAATGGATTAAGGTTATTAAACCATGCTGGTTTTATTGAAGACAATAAAATATAAAGATAAGGATGTCCGTTTGCAGATAACTGATGGCTCAGGTGGATGACGTAGACTTTACTATTAAATCAACTACAATATTAAAAAGGGTTATAAAAAATAAATAATAACCTTATCTAAGCCAGTGTATAACTAAATATTATAAAATATAACTAGATTGCAATCTTTAGTGGCTAGTGAGCGGTTAAGAAATCGGCATTTAAATAACGATCATCATAAAAGTTTGGTTGAAAAATTATAATAAATAATTATAACATTAATTTATCTCAACTAATATTAGATATCTGAATATCAAAAAAGATATTCTTTTGTGTGCTTGTAGCGAATCCTCATATTTTTTAGCCCGTCTCGTTGGGCAGTGTGTTGGAGATGGGAGAAGAGACCAGCTACCGTGAGGTGAAGCGACCGGGCCGAGGAAATCACAGATGCTAACTTCACTGCATACATTTAAGCAGCACCCAACATGAGAACTGTGACTCAATAGATTCAAGACAAACGGTTTCATATGGAGAAAAGGAGTATTGGAGTTATACTAATTTGTTAAGACTTAATATAGAATAAAAAAAGAGAAAAGATAAGAAAATCCAGCCACCTCTACTCCCAACCAAGTAAAAAGATGTACATTGCAATGAATGTGCATACACCTTCCGATCGACTGACCTGTTAGACGAGACTAATCAGACAGTGGACATATCAAACATTTTAAAATGCAGCTTTGCCAGCAAGTATTACAATAGTCTATTCATTGGTAATGACACTGCTTTCCTTTTATCAATAAACTAAACAAAAACATTAAAACTATAAAAAAACAAATGCATAGACTGCCATCCGTTGAGTAAAAATTAAACACCATACAATGCATTAAATGTGGCATACTCACTTCGTAATATCATAAAATAGTACAAGCAATAACTGAAAAATAATGACTTTCAACCATTCCACTGATAAAAAAAACAGTAGCCATGACCAACATAAAAAATATACATTGCAAAACAATTTAAAATATATATAAACAGGTGGTGGTGTTTCCGAAGTGTTCAGTTGAGAATAAGATCGGGCGACAATCACAATACTGACAACTGTTTTATTTATAAACTTAAATCACAATTATTAATGTATTCTAGTAAGATCTTCTACTATTTTGATTAAGTCGTCTACGGTGGCTTCTCTCTTGACGCCGGCCCCAGTCCCGTCGTCCACCTGCATAAAATAATATAAATTAAAGATACCTATTTCAGATTGATCATATTAAAAAATTCAATCCATTGCTTGGATTTACAAGAACAATACCTGTAGTCCCTGAGCAGTTTCCACCATAGTCTCCCTGTTGAGGTCCAGGAAGCTTTCGATGAGGTCTCCATCGATGAAGCCTTCTGCCGGCTCTGTCTTGATGTCGGTGTTGAAGCTTCTCCAGAAGGAGTGTGAGATTTTGCCGACACTCTTGATGGTGTGAGTCAAGCGCTCTTGCAGAGCGTGGAGGAATTCGTAGAGATCTTGGGGAATCTGAGCCACCAGTCCTGCACGAGAAAAAATAAATCACATTTAACAACACAGCACTACATTATATCCTCCACAATTCAAACAGTCAAATAAAACCCCTGCCAAGTGTAATATTAAGAAAATAATGGTTTTATAAAAAAATTTGTTTCCTCAACTAGTGCAAGACATCAAAGCACATCTAAGTGAAACCACACTACTCTATAATAGTATGAGCCCCCAAAAGTATTGTTAAGTGAACAGTAAGCATGGGGGTAATTATGGCTATGTCTGCCTCGGTGTGTCCATTTATTTAAGGAGATTTTTTGTAAATAGGGAAATTATAGAAAACTCGCATAGAATATTTAAAAAAAAAATTTCATTTCATTTAAATATTCTTAATAAGGGTCGGTAAAAAACCATGCTTACTGCTAGATCATGAAGCAGCTTTAAAATTATAAGTATTGTTTCATCAGGCTAAATTTAAAAAAGTAGATAATCACCTATAGCTCCTGAGACTGTTGCAAACAGTACAGTGTTGGTGGTGGGGGCTGTGGTGTCTGCCGAGGAGTGCTGCATTACGAGGGAACCGTGCCGGAATACATTGATCATGTCCCCCACGTGGAATGCCCCCATCTCACTCATTTGCTGTCTCTCTTCATCAGTGGTGGCAGCCCTGCAGATTTAACGTAAATAACTAAGCAAATTGATGCAGATGAAATTCGTTTTTTTCTGCATTACTTAAATTAAAGCATGTCGGTACAAATCATCCATGTTTTTTCGTCTCTTTGAACCTGGAGAGAAGGTATGATTTTGGAATTTAAAAAAAATTATTGCTCCAAACCCAAGACCTCATAGTCAGCAAATAAGCAGCTCGCTTACCATTGGATCACAAGGCAGATCAAGACTAAGACTTAACTAAGCTGAACATACCCATCCTTTTGACAGACAAAGAGATTGTAGCTGTTCTCAGCTCCGAGGAAGGTATCGTCATCCAAAATTTCCACGGCTGTCATCCAGTTGGGGCTGTAGTCTCGGGCTATCTCTTCAAAGCTGCCCTCCATCTACACAAATACATGTTAAATATATAAAGCATTTCAAAACTAATTGATGACTGCTTTGCCAGTCAGTGTGATAAGATTTGGATGAGTACAAAATCATTATTTTTCATTTAGAACTAATGTAAACCAGTTGTGTTACTAATTCACTGTCACTATGAAACCATACCTTGCACCACCACTATCTTCATGGTACCCGGTTAACACTATTTTGGGGTAGATTTACCAAAGAATAAATTAGAATGGAATGGAATACACGAGTCGATATGAAAAGTTCATGTGAGAAAACCTGAGTTACCTGTTTATATTGTAAGAGTGTCATGGAACGCATGATGTCTCCGACGAGGATGAAGTCTCCTTTGACTTTTAAATATAAAGCCATAATGTTGTTGAAGTGACTACATTCTAAGCGCAGTTCTTTCTCCGAAGTCCACTCAAATAACCGCACCTGTTGACAAACATTAAATTATGACACCGTAGCATCTTACTAACATACTTTATACAACTATTTAAAGGTAGATTTCTTGATAAGCAATTCATATAAATTGAGTTATATTTTTAAAAATTATCCGTATGCAAAATGCCAAATATCAAAAGCATAACTAGATAATACTCATCAGTTCTTGCCCGCCTGCAATTCTCAGCTCTTTCATGTTAAGATGATTAATAGATTCCTACATCATTTGGACACCCAAAAATAAATAAATATAGTCATGATAATTTTACTCACTGTACTATTTATGCTAGCAAGAAGCTTTCCGTTAAACTCAACAAGAGTATAGCATGCACCCTTGATCTCTTTTTCTGTGATCTGCACTAGCCTCCCTTCCGACCAGTGGAATAGCAAAATGCGACCCTGCAAATAATATAATAATTAATTTAAATAGTTTCAATAGTTCTAGGCTCTCATATCAACTTAACAATATAAAACAGACTTTCACGTAGCTTTCTCTTCACTGAAAATAACCCAACAGCATTGAATAGACTTTCACATAGCTTTCTCATCACTGGAAATAACCCAACAGCATTGAATAGACTTTCACAGAGCATTCTCCACTTTCATATCAACTCAAAAATATAAAACAGACTTTCACAGAGCATTCTCCGCTTTCATATCAACTCAAAAATATAAAACAGACTTTCACAGAGCATTCTCCGCTTTCATATCAACTCAAAAATATAAAACAGACTTTCACATAGCTTTCTCTTCACTGGAAATAACCCAACAGCATTAGATAGAATTTCAAATTTACCGATATATTTATGGCTACAGCATACCTGTTTGGGCTCTGCTTCATCAGGGTTTACAATGGCAGTACCAACTGCATAGTAGTGATTTGGATCGTCTCCCAGCCTGCAGGAAACCAGTGACATGGCGTACTCACTATGAATAAGTTGGTGTGAATGAAGTACTGAAATAAAATTATTTATTAGCAGTGGCATTTAGTCTACACAAGCAAAAAACCAATAGATTCCCTTAAAAACAAATTTTTGTATTGAACTTTGAATAATTTTTATAAATATGTCCTATTTTTAGGAGACAATCATGAAAAGCAAGAATTTAAAACAAGATGGAAGCAAAGTGAAAAAGTACCTATGAAAGGATACCTAGTCAGAGTTGATTTGGTATTTGGATATTGATTACCCCTATTCTATAGTCTCGAGTTTTCTGTGCAATATTTCTATAGTGTATGTATACCTTCGAAGGTGTGATGGTCGATGATGAGCAGGTTGTGCACTTCTTGCTCCGTGCCTGGCTGGAGAGGCTTTGGGCAAGGCGGTACAATGCCGGCAGAACTGGCTGTGGACGTGCTCACGGTGGAGGCTGAAGCCCGCGCCACTGAACTGCTCCCTCCGCTCCCGTCCAGAACATCTAACCGCATGGTTATCACACCAAACGTCTATAAGGCAACAAATGACAACTGAGTGATCTTTATATTTTTATCAATTTTATTCATTTGACAATGTCAACATTCGATACAATAGATTTAGTATACAGTGTTATAACAGTGTTAATTTTCTCCCAGTACCTGTGTAGCTTCTTGATATGAAATCCTTCTCGGAGATTCTCCCAAGGGAACATTCCGGATATGTAGCTTCTGAATCTCATCAATCGTGCCGATGGTCACAGTACTGTCAGTGGCCAATGCCAAGCTGGAAATAATTAACACATGCGAGTTACTAACAAGTGAAAGAGACAAAAACAATGCTTACTTCCACTTCAATGCATATGACATATTACTAATGGATCCTTGAACACACACACAGTTCGCATGCAATACAGCACATGTAATAAGACATGGCTTACCTGTCAGGATATGCTTGGGCGTTCAGAGAACACATGTGAGCCACTTCCTTCAAATTAACATTAGAGAACACAAGTTTATGATTGGATGAATAAATAACTGTAGGTCGATCAGAGCACGCAAATACGTTAGTGGTCGATAATGATCTGTGAACAAAATAAGATTAATCACAACATAAAATTTACAAGAATAAATCCTAATTTGTTACAATTTTGAAAAATTATTTACTTACCGGAATGTTCTTAATACGGTAGGCTGAGTTCCTAGAGTTACTTTCTTCTTCTGAGATAATACTCCACTAGACAGACTGAGAGTGAAGTAGAACATGGAGCCGTCGCCGAGAGCGCAGAGCAAATAGCATGATCCTTCCAGAACGCAGATGAGCAATGAACGGGGAATAATCTCTAGAAAATTGAAGGATAGAAGGACATTGAATTGAAAAAACGTAGAAGGGATATTTTGTAATGCTTGCAACATAACAAAGCATTGAAAGTCAATAGTTAAATAAGTATCATTTAAATAGATTTTATAGATAGCTCTAACTTCAGTCATAGACTTTTAGAGCAGCTGATTTCATAATCTCAGTTCTTCAATTTACAGTTAACTGATGAATCTCTTACCTCCCATCAGCTTCTCAGTGTGAGCATGCTTAAGGTCAGGCAGCCGCAGCACTCTCACGGAAATGTCAGTCCACAGGCCTACACCAACAAGCCCCGATATGCCAGTCTCCTCATCAGGGGGACTGAGGTCTATACAGGCCACCTCCTCTTCCATACATACATGCCTAGAACCAACATTTTAAGTTACAATGTGCCAAAGACAAAAAACTGATAGCCCATAATTCTAAGAGTTGAGGTGACCAAATATTAGAAATGATTGCTGCCAGTTGTGGCTGTTTGGCTTATTACATCACACATTTGCTTTGCTTTATACATAAAAATCACAAAAAACCTGTATCTATACCTTTTATAAATACAGGCAGGTATAAGAAAGAATAATGTAAAATGATTGCTCACTTGACTTCCTTGAGTTGGCCATTTTCGATCTCAATGTAGTAGAGATGAGGGCCGGCAGCGCAGACCACTTGACGAGAATTGCAGGCCACTACGGCCAGGGAGCGCTGCGGGTCACCCGGCCGCCACTCCCCACGCACACCCCATGAATCTCCGCTGCGAGATACCAGGCGGACCCCTGCATCTGTCACCTAGAATATAAGTGTATTACATTCTCTTGTAATTCATAAATTTAAATTATGAAATGGTATGCATGAAAAATCACTGCTGCAACTCAAAACTAGAAAAAAATCAGAAGTACAAAGAAGTAAATAGATTATATAGAAAAGTTCAATGAACAGAAAAAGCTATTTTTCTGTTCATTGAACGAATCAAAAGATTTTTCATTTCTTTCTTACTTAAAGATAAAAGGTTAAAAAACAGATTTTCACTTTTGTTGGACATCTTTTTATAGATTTATAATTCAACATTTTTATAACAAATATGATTATTATGATTATGATCCAAATAACCAGATTAAAAAATATGTTTATTAGCCAAATTACAAATATGTTTTTAGTAAGGAGTACTTTGGCCTTTCAGGGATTTTGTCAGTAAAAACTAACAGCCAAACAAAACCCTTGAAAACTGAAAGCACTTAGTACAAAAAATTTGAAGGTAACTTCCTAGTCTAGTTAATCATTTTTATGAATTTGTAAGAAAAAATACCTGAACTAATTGATTGTGGCAGACATTTCCAGTGTAGAATGTCTGATGATCAGAAAGGAATCCACCAATGTCCGTCTCTTCGACTTCTTCTCCATTAAGAGTCAAAACTCTAAAAATAATATATAATAATATTATTACACATAATATTTGAAATTCTTATTTCATAAGTCAAAACGTTCTACTATACCTTGTCTGCCCAACAAAAGCCAGCACGAGTGTATCATGGTGGGAGGTGCCTTCAGCCAGCGTGAGCGCCCACATGCCTTTAATACCAGGAAGATCAATGGACGCGTGCTCCTGAATGCCGATTCCATTTCTAATGATTCGCAGAGAGCCCATTTTAAATGCACCTGTATTGATAAAATAGCATCACTCACGTTATTACGTTTTTTATTTTACAGTTACTTAGTAAATAGACCTACATATTTATTACATACACTGAGAAAGCAGTTTGTAAAAAAAAAAAAAAATGATCTTGAAGTATACCTGAACAAGTGATGAGTTGTCCCTGCCCTTGGCGCTCCAAGTCTACAATGCACATGTCCACGATGGGGGCCAAGTTGGTAAAGGACTCCATAGTGTGCACGTACTGGCCGCCATCCTCACGCGCTGCCGATAGTCGTACTAGCGCGGAGTCTCCCACTCGTGATCCCACAAACACCACGCCATTGTCCAGGTATGTCATGCACTCCGGGATAGGAATTTCCCCTGAAAAGAAATTAGAGAAACGGCTTAGGGTGAAGTAATTTTTATTGATGATCCCTTTTCAAGACATTCAATGACACAGAAGTACTAGATTTTTTATTACTCTATAGTCTGCTTTGTGATTGCACTGTCCCCTTTCCATAGGATGTTAATGCATCTATGCTAACATCCAGGTATCTAATAATAAACAAAATTGGAAGTTGTTTATGAATTTTAATAAAACTCACCCAGTAATTCCACCTTGAGATCTTTGACACACTGAGTTCCACTAGGTCTATCCTGCAGTTCCAAGAACAGCATGAACAGTCGACCGGCCATGTCCCCCAGCAGATAGCGCAGCCCCCCCGCATCTACCTTGCAGTAACAACTGATGGTGCTAGCCTGATATCAAATAATAAAATATATAATTAAAAATAATCTCAGGCTCTAATCTCTAATAATTAAAGTTTCATCATAACACTTTGTCTAACCTAAGTAAAAATCAATTCAATTATATTTTTACAAAGCATTCTGCATTTTAAAAAATACCTTAATTTGTGGTGGCGCAACGGCAACATAGCTTTGCCCGTCATGATAAACTATGGATTCTTGGCCGATTACAATTGCTCCTCCTGTAAACATCAAAAAAGTAATACACTGTAGTAATAGAAAACAATCATACATACAGCACAACTTCATGTAAATCGACTTTTCGACGAATTTAGCACCTTAAATGAAGGAGCAATGAAGATTCTAAGTTAATTAAAAGTTATTACAGTTAATGATTAAAATATCTTACCAAAAGGACTTGGGACAGGAATTAGTATGGAAGCTTCAGTCTCAACATTATCTTGCTTCCAAGGTATCTTCATAAATTCCTTATCCCGCAAGTTTATCTCGTGAGTCTAGAATTAAATTTAACATTTAATTTATTATTCTTTAAATTGGATTGAGATTATGAGAGCTTTCATAAAATACTATAATAAAGTATATTCTATGGCAGTCATTTCTTCTCTTCTGGATCGACGGATTCTATAAAAATGGCTGCAGGAAGTCATCCAAAACATCAGAAGAAACAAAAAAAAATTAAATCAATTCAAAACACTCCAATAAGGCCTCAAAGTATTGTATTACTTAATACAATTAGAGTATAGAATACCTATATATACCTTTATATGTCGACCATTCAGGTCTTGGTGGATTAGGATTAAGGTCGGATTAGCACAACCATGTAAAAATTCAACATCTTGGACACTCAATTCCTCCAACCTGAAATTAATATTTTTTAATATATTATATTATTTAAAAATAATAAAAATTACTTTTGGCTTAACTAATTTACCATTAAAAAGTGTGATATTACTTTTGACAATGATCAATACATACTTATTTATCAATCTAGTTACAAATTAAATAAACTTTAGACTTCAGAAATCAATTTCAAAAATTTAGTTTTTCAAGTTGTTTTTTTTATAAAATCAATTATTGAAATCACAAATTTTCCTTTTGTGTAAATAAATCATTATTTAATAAAATTGAATATTTTAAGTCTAATTAATTCATACCATTCATACCAATTCATTCATTTAGCAGACAATTTAATCAATATATTACCGTAAGCTAGCTGCTTTCAGTTCAGTAGAGTCCTTATCAAGAGGAATTATCTTGAATAATCCATCATACAATCGAAGTCCAATTACCCGCGCCTGTGGGTCCACTACGGCGAGAATTCCATTTTCCGATGGCTTGCCAATACGATCAGCCACATTACCGTGGGCTCGGGTTACAACATCCAACTCTCCGTTGCGCCCTACCCTCCACTCCAGAATCATTGCATTGTAGCGAGTGGTAAGAATAAATACCAGGTCTTTTTTTTCATGCTGAAAAAAAAAATATCTTCAATTCGAAGTAATAATTTCACTAATACACCACATCAGTTTCTTCCAAATTTGTTTTTTTTAGTGTCTAGATACAAACGAAATGCAAACTGTGCATGAATAACTTAAATTTATCTTTAAATCAAGAGTTTGCCAATTCAATCCTCATCCTGACCTTGCAGGCTTCCAACTATTACAGAGTAATGTAGTTATGGACTTGAAAGCTTTCGCGTTTTAAGCTCATCTTAGTTTGGATGTTTCATGTTATGGAATAAAATAAAATAATGGCCAAAAATTTATATAATGAAACGTACATAACCCAACTTACTCAGTTTTGCCTACCGGATGTCATATTTATTTTTTAATTATATACAGTATTAACCCTTTGCACTCGAGAGAATTATTGTGTCACCACACTGTGACACAATAATTTTTCAAAGATGATGTTATTTCCCATTCAAACTACGTAAGAATTTCTTGTGCGGCACCATTAAGGACTGCACCGTGGACTGCGGTCTCAGTTCGACCTTGACAGCCGTGGCAAAATATATTTTAATCAACCCATATGTTTTTTGCTTGTAATTCTTTTCATAATCATTTATTTGAAGGTCCTTATTTGTTTAAACTTATATTGCACTGAGGAATACACTTTTTTCTCCCCCCACAATATTAATAAGCTTTCCATTCCATTATTTTGTTTGCTTTATAATATATAATACCATTAACATAATATGTATAATAAACCCGGCAAAAGACATCAAACAACATACTATTGTAATACTTGTTCCGAAAAGCCGGGCATGCATCTCGGCAATTGTTACATGAAATATCATATAAAGCAAAATTACGAAATTATCTTCGTAAGGATGTAAATATACATTAAATATTAAAATATAAAAGTTTTATGTATTAAGTTGTGTGTAATCATTTTAAGTTAAAGGTAAGAAATTCACCAAAAGCGCTACGAAACTCTTCCAGTTGCCGATTAGTCTGCAAAGGGTTAAGCCACTTTTAATAAGAATAAAACAAATAGTAAAAAAAACTTACCGCTGGTCTAAAAAGTTTCATCTTGGCAACTTTTCCATTGAGGCCGACCTCTTTCATGGGCCGAAGCCCCTCTGGTGTAACCAAATAAACTTCGAGGCGATTATTTTTTGCCACCAGAAGATTCAAGTCGGTGGCAGAAGTAAAATTTCCTAAAAAAATATTTAAACATTCAATAACATAGAACCTATCACTTCACATATTTTAAATAGAAAATCAATAAAACTGCAAGTGTAAGAGCAAACTTTTACAATTTTAGTGATAAGACATAAAATATACAACATTTTACAGCTCTACATATGTATGATTGTGTACAATGTTATTTAAAGGCTATTATTGTCAAGATAGTTTATAAAATGTGGTTTCAAGGAATTTTTTTGAAGCTACTCTTGATTGATGACGGACATATTTTTGACGAGAGAAATAACAATGTAAATCAAAATCATCCAAGAACATAATTTTAACACACCGACAGCGTTTTAACGCGTATAAAATTAAGTTTTTAAGCCTTTGTGACGATTGTGAAAGAGGATGTGATTTCTAACCTAAAACTGATGTCAAAGTTCATTTAAATAGATGCAAAAGTAAGAAGAGGAGAATAAGTTTATTAAATACCTGTAACACAGGAAGTAACTGCGGTTGGTTTTTGCGCAGTAACGACATAATGATAGGCCATATTTGACATTTCTCTGGAGTTTTTCGATTACAGCCCGCAGTCGGCCATCGCTAAAAACAACACGGCGGGCACCGCGCACTTTTCACATTTGCTTATGGTAAGAAATATTGTTTATGGTTGCATTGCGTTGGTCTTTTTCTTTCATCGTCAGGAAACTGAAGCCTATAAATCAGCCTATACGGTAATACTCCGCTTTACGCAAAGGGATACGTTTCAGAAAAAAATCGCGTTAAGTGAAATTCGCGTATATCGGGGTTTACGATTAAACATACATATATACATAGTCAAAACTTAATACAAAAAAATACGAATCATTAAGAACACTTTATGCAGTATTACATGTTATTTTTACTGAAACATACATCTATTGTCTTTTGGGTAGCGTTTCTTTTATGTTCTTGTAAAATACGTTCATAACACCCAACGCTGTTTTTAATTGTTAAGAGAAGTCAATAACTACATTATGTTCATATACGTTCGAACATAATGTAGAAATCGAATCGATAAGAAATTCACGTAATGCGAGGCATTTTACGCGAATAATAATAATTTCACTATAACGCGAAATTTGAATTTCGCGTTATAGTGAAACCGCGCATAACGGGGTCGCGTAAAGCGGGGTATTACTGTAGCGTCAAAAAAAAAAAACACCAAAAAGGGACGCTATTGGCTGATTGCACATAATGTCGTTGCGTGTGTAAAGGACCTAATAAAAATATATCACATGTTTAGTTGAATTTTAAAACAAAAATTATTTAAATAATAATTATATAAAGAAATAAAACTCACAATATGCTCTCGATTTACTTAAAAAAAAAAAAACACACTACCAATAATACCCGTTTCAGAAGTAGGGGAGATGTAGGCAATTGGAGTCAGTGGTGAATGGTGGTCAACCCATTTTAACAGAAACCAAACAAGAAATGCGATGCTTTTGAAGCCAATCGCTACCTGTGCACAGGTAAGGCATCCTGACGACGGCTCACTTAGTTTGCGACACGCGTTAATGAGTTACAGAAGTAAAATGATTTGGCGCCCTTCTGATCTAATTTTTCGACTGAACAAATTCGAAGGTAAGGCAACTTAATGTTTTGCTAAAATGTAGATTATATTTAGATAATACGTTTTTTGTGTCATAATAAAGTAAACATTTGACTAAATAAAATGTTTCCTTTATAACGATAAAATACATTTTAACAGTTTCATTTCATCCTGATTTCAGTTTTTTTTTTCAGAGCTTGTATTAATTTAATATTTATTTTATAATTTTATATCGAGTACCTTTTTAACCACATGCTTTAGTATATTTATATATTTTATTTTACTGGCAGCATACTTAAAATGGAGGGATATTTAGCATTAATTGTAATCTTTAATTATTTTATTGCAGAGTAGTATTTACAAAGTGGTGAAGTAAAAGTTACGTTCCACTATTATATTAGTAGTAGTAATATTGTATTAGTATTATAAGGTTTTTTTTTTCTCAATTTCACACAATGATGTAAATGTTATTATTTATTTATTTAAAGTATGTTATTGATTCGTAGCTATGTTTATTCAATTGAAGTTGCGTATTTCGTTTATTACGTTTTAATTTGCGTACATCTTAAACAATTTGATAAGAGAAATAAAGAAGAAAAATATTAGAAAAATAATAAAACAATTAAAATCTTATGACGTCTCTTATCTCTATCGGGTTCGCAGAAGTATAAATATTAATTCATAAGCAGTGATTTAGATAAATAATATTAGTTTAGTCTTGTGCCATCAATCATATCGTATCGTTCAGTTTTCCGTTTACTCGATTGTACTACTTATAACTTAAAGTATCATTCTTAAGGCAATTAGGAATGGAAGCGAGACGACCATCAATTACAGTAAGTTATCCTTTATATATATATATATATATATATATATATATATATATATATATATATATATATATATATATATATATATAACAATATTGATTTTTTTTACACTTCTACTTTTTTTTTTTTAATAATTACAACTACGCTGTTTTTGATTTTGGGAATTACGTATGTGAGCGATGGTTTACTTTGCCGTTATATTTCGTCTTGATTTCAGTTTTTTTTCTTCAGGGCTTGTATTAATTGTGAGTTCTCAAGTTTCTAAGAAGTACAAAGGAAATAGACACAAAATATCATTGATATAATAATGCCAAATAAGTCATTATACACAGTGTCAAATTCCCAAAATTAACAACGTGGGATCATCAACCTTGTCACTCTAAAATCATAAATACTGCGCTATTTTTATAATTTTTTCTGAATACAATTTTTTTAAAGAATAGATATCTTTGTGATTGAATTTTCAGTAATATTTTTAAGACACAAAATATGAAACCATGACTTTAAAACAAGAAAGATAATTTGCGATAAGTAAGAAATGTTGCGACTGTGTCCCACGTGCTTTATACAAGGAAATAAATCACAGAAAGCCAATTAATAAATTAAGAAATCAATCAGTATTTATAAAATATTTTTAAAAAATGGTTCGAGATGGATAGAGTGAAATTTGCATATTTACTTGTAAAGCTCTCGTAATGTGTTTATTATTTACTTCTTTAGGAATTACCTAAGGTTAATATTATTTTTCTTTGACCCATTAAATAGGTATATATGGATAATTAGTTACTATTCGGTAAAGTAGAAATAAGCCAACTGTAATGTTATCATGCAAAGCAAATAAATATACGACACAGTTCGTTGTACAGTGACATGGATGATTGATTGATTGGATGATCATTACAGCAATAAAAGGATTATAAACTTTATTTCATTATAAACCTCAATGTTGAAGTAATGTTTGTATTTATATCTGAATGGATGGCACCCCAAAGGAAGAGTCAATTATACTTTTTTTTATATAAAACTAACACACCTTCAAGTTGCAAAACACGCCCAAACAAAGTATATATTTATTGTTTTTGATAAAATCATAAAATTAATTTTCTAAAAAAAAAATTTTTTAACAAAAAAAATATTTCAAGAACTTTTAGAAATAAAAATGTTACTTTTTAACTAAAATTTTTCAGAGTGAATTATGGAACTCGGTTAGTGAATAATACGAAAAGTATATAAATATTTACGAAATATACTAAATTAATAAATTGTGTAGGGTTTTTCTATTGTAGTTAACATTTTTAAAGGTAGCTAACTGATCCAATTTTTATTTGTAATCTAAAAGATTAAAAATATTATCAATTGAGACTAACTCATGTTGAACTACTATTAAAAGTGATATGTAGTATGTACTAAGTACTTATCGTGATTCCGTAGTGATGTTATCAAAATGTGAGATTTTGGTGTATGAAAAGCACGCATAATATTAGATGAGATAATGCATTATCAGCAGTAGATACTCACTAATAATCATCATAAGGACGTTGAAAATATTAGTAATTCAAGAAGTAGATATGGATGGAGTACCTCATCAAACGTCATAGTAATGCGTTGTTTTTCTAGATAATTTTATACATTATTGGTGCCCCTAATCACAGATGAGGTTTTATTTTGTGTTTTTTTTAATATTAAACCAAGAACGAATGGCTTTACTTGAACATTTTCACGTCATATAATTAAAATTATAAGAATAAAAATGAAATTTAAAAATCTACAATATAAGTTATACACAATCATAAATTTACAATAGATCTTAGGACTATGTTTACAATACGGTATATATCTAGTCCACTAGGGAAGGTTTACGCTGCAAGACCCATAATCATAAAATTATTACTACGAATAAAAAAAAAACATATGAATGAAATATAACTACTTTTTTTCCAAAGAAATTAGTATATTCCATTGTGGCTATTCTACTGTTAATAATGGTTTTCTTTGTGTCTCATTTTTAATGTATGGGTATGATTATTCGTACTATTAAGCTCTAACGCGGGCCTGTCCACTTCACTTCAAATAATGATAAGGGCCCTCATGAACTATGATAAATTCCCAAAGTTCTATTGTTGTAAACAAACTCTTTTGCCACCACCCCATTATCACACAAGTATCTATTACAAACAGTAGCGCTGATACATTATTGCAATATCCGTGTCAAAGTGTCAATCTGTCGCTATTTCCGCCTCCAAAGTTCAAAAAGCATAAACAGTATAAATATATAATTTCTCAGTTTGGTTAAAAGTATTTATTTTTACCAGCCGCTAGCTATAATGGTGACAGAAAATGGAATTGACGACCCCATGTGCGATGCAGAGAGGCCGCAGAAGATTTCGTTTGAAGACGTTTCTTCAGCTGCATACAGGATTAAAAATGGAGTGATAAAAACTCTATGTGTTGTAAGTTTTCGGTGAATATTTTTTTAACAGCATGTATCTTTTAAAATTAAAATATTTTCGCATTACGTACATTGCAAATTTTAAGATTAACTATTTATAAAATATACGCAAAAGTGTATAGCAAAATTATCAGGTTTGGATGTTTCGTTAAGAAGACCTTTCTATTTTATTAAATAGAATTGTAAAAAGGTTTTTTTTCTTACCTATAGTTTAATTCAATATACCATAAATAAAATATACAGCTGCATACAAAAATATCATTAAAATCACCAATGAACGCATGCATGTTATTGTGCCCAAATACTCGTCACTTCATCTTCCCTTTCTAACATAATAATTAATATGTAATAATTTTTGGTTGTAACAAATAACGAATTTATTGCAAATTTAATATTAACTAAAATTGAATGATATACTACCCATTATTTCACAAAGAATTTGATTCAATTAATAAATAATCAGCTGTTTTTAGAGATTAAAATTTCATAATAATATATTTTTTATTTAAATTAATTTTTCAATACTTGATTAAAATATTGATAAACCATATTATTTATTTTTATTTGGTGATAACATTTTTTTAGAAATCACATTTATCCAAAGAAACAGGAGTTGATATATATCTTAAAAATGATTATCTGCAATACACTGGAAGGTAAGAAGTAAATAAAAATATTATATAATTTTATACATTTTTTTCAAAATCTTCTCTAAAATCTATTTTGGTACATATTTCAGTTTCAAAGAGAGAGGAGCTCGAAATGCTCTCATCCTATTATCAGAAGAGAAAAAAAAGACAGGAGTCATATCAGCGTCTCTTGGTAATCATTCGCAAGCTTTGAGTTACCATGGAAATCAACTAGGAATACCAGTGACAGTAGTCATGCCCAACGTTGCTCCGATAATGAAGATACAGAAGTGTCGAGACTTCAATGCAACTGTTGTAGTGGCCGGCGACAATATGACTGAAGCCAAAGCTATCGCAATGAAACTAGGAAAGGAGAAGGGTCTTACTTACATAAATGGGTATGTATAAATTTCTGCTCCCTTCTCAAATGGATTGATATCTCCACGGGTAATCAAATTTTGATATGTTTTCACACTGGCTAGTAAAAAAAATATAAAATAAGCGTTAAGTGAAAGTAAACATTTTTTACTGATTGAAATATGAAAAAATGGATATTTTCGAATCAATATTTCATTTTACATAAACATCAAATGAAGCAGAATATAAAAACAAACAGGAATTAACTCTGTTGCCGAATGTGTTATTTATATAACTTGTTGATCAATTAATACATTTTTTACTTTAAATCCTTGAATTTGTAAAAATATTTTAAAAAGCGATAGTCAACAGTATTTGACGCAAAATTTTACAATATTTCACTATTGTTTATTAGATAAAAAATCATGTTTTTGTATGATTACGATAAAATAATTAAAAAATGTTATGATATAACTGAAATTTTTAAAGATATGGCAAATTAAATTCAATAACATATTTTTGATAATGTTTTCACACATTCTAGATAATATTATGTTACTATTATCTTAAGAGGCAAATTTCTAATTTTAGTTATGACCATCCTCACATAATGGCAGGTCAAGGAACAATTGGCCTTGAAATATTGGAGGACGTTCCGGATGTCCACACAGTCTTAGTTCCTGTGGGAGGAGGTGGACTGATAGCCGGTGTCGCAACAGCAATTAAACACTTGAAACCGAATGTAAAAATTTATGTAAGTATACAAAGAACAAAGTAGCTAAATAAATATTTAGAGTATATAATAATTGATACTGTCTAGGGAAACAGATGTTTTATAATAGGATAAAGTAAGACCCATCCTAAGAAAAAATATTAATTCTGCTTAAGCTTAAATTAAAATTATACGCTACAGTCATATTTTTGTAAAGGGGTGATGACTATGAATTGTGAATGACTTAACACTGTAATATTCAATTCAAAGAAAATGACATCGGACAACTCTGACAACATTCCCAACATATCCAAATATTTTTTTCCAGTAATACAAATTTCTAAAATTGCCTTAGCCATTCTTGGGAAAAACTGTCTAGTAAGGTTGTAACAATTATAAAAATTAAAACTTATTTCATAAAATCCTTTATTGATTTCAGTTTGATATGATCATATTAATTTTAGATTAATGTTAATCAGGATGCGTATTTATTTACCCATGCAGGTATTAGTATGTTTATGTGATTAAGCATATTTTTTCACACATTGAAAACGATTTTCTTTAATCGTTTTCAATGTGTGAAAAAATATGCTTAATCACATTTGATATGATCATTAGAAATTTAGATGTTTCACATCAATTGGCAGTAGTAGTGAAGTCAGTTAGATAGAATTCTCCTTTTTTATGGAATAATCCTATCTGGAATAAAAGATAACTATAGAATGATTAATGTGTATACATTTCAGGGTGTGGAGTCAGAAAAATGCCCAAGTATGGATGCGGCGATGAAGTACGGAAGTCCCATCATTACACAACTTCTCTCCACATTGGCAGATGGGCTCGCTGTTCCAACTGTGGGAGTCAACGCCTTTGTTACAGCAGTTCCTCTCATAGATAAATTGGTAAGAAATATTTTTATGACTCGTTGGATGAAATCTACTGAAATAATTCCTTTACTTACAAATAGTAACACAAAACAAAGTTAATGTGAGCTATGTAAATTATGTCTACAATGGGGATCTATTCCATATTCTCTAATATTTACCTCCCTAGACAAGGCATCTCATTGATGCTAACTTGTATTTAAGATTTTGAAATACAAATGGCAGTTCAAACTCATAAAACCTTGATTGAGATATTGTTTTGACGACTTTTATGTAATTCTAGGTTGTTGTCAAAGAAGAGTATATTGCACAAGCAATATTAAAATTAGTTGAGACAGAAAAATGTGTAGTAGAAGGTGCCGGTGCATCTGGGATAGCAGCAATTATAGAAGGACTTGTCCCAGAGCTTAAAGGAAAAAAGTAATAACAAAACATATTATGAAACGTACACTGAAATAAGTATGCAAATAAGTAATAAACATTATTTTCAGGGTTGTATGTTTACTGTCGGGTGGAAACATTGACTCCACAATTTTGGGGCGATGTTTGGAAAGAGGACTTGCAGCAGAATATCGTCTCATCAAGTTTAAAGTGACAGTTAGTGACCGACCCGGGGGAATCGCTGAACTCTGCAAACTTCTCTCATCCATCGGAGTCTCCATCAAAGACATCATGCACGAGAGAGCCTGGGTTATGTCAGACATCTTCAGTGTACAGGTATATTCATTTCTTAATACATACTTTAAGTCTCTGATTGATGTCAAGCTCCAGGTAAATTTTAGGAACTGGTGCATTAAGACGAGTGGAATAAATTATAATAAATAAAGTAATATAAGATCATGGTAAAAATGAAGCATGGGTAAATTTCAAATAACCTGTTAATACATTTTTGTCAGTAAACAGTCAAGTATTCTTTAGTTCAAATGACATTCAACGCTTATTAAAAAATAAATTATTTGATATTTCGTCAATAACGCACTCATTACAGATAACCTTATAGCAGTCATGTCAAAGATACGGCCCGCGGGCCGCATCCGGCCCTCGGGCCGTACCAATACGGCCCGCGATCGCAATGTGTCACAGAAAGAAGAATCATGTTTTTTAGAGCTTTTAGACTTATTTTATTTGAATCCGGCCCGCCTACACATACTAAATTTAATATATGGCCCTCTGCAAAATTGAGTTTGACACCTCTGCCTTATAGCAATATCAAAACCTGGTAAACCTGCTCAAAGACAAGTTTTATATTTTAATTTGGCTATTTTTTATTTTATTATTTCAGGTTAAAGTTGTATGCGAAACAAGAGGACCAGAACATGCGATGGAGCTTAAAAATCTATTGCTTGAAAATTATTTGGACGTGAATTTTGCGAGTCCCAACATCCCATCTTTTATTGACATGAAAATATCTTAAATGTATACAAAGCATATAGTTTTAATTGTACTTTTGAGAGGAATATTTAAAAAATAAATAAGTAAAACTTTATTGATTAAATACTTTAAGTTTATATTTTAATAGAAAAATACCAAAACTCATCAATTGTGGCATATATCTTTATCACCCTCGAGACCAAAATACTTGTTAATTTAGTTTAGAATGAAGAAAAGTATTAAATCAACTTCAGGCTATTTCGAGAAAAAAATTTAATCAAGTATATTATTATATTATTTAGAAAATATTGATTTAAACAAATAATATATATTTTTTAATAAATAATGTGTAACTATGTTTATATTGGTAAATATAATTGAAAAGAAATAAAATGAGTATTTTGTTACACAACGATTATTAATGTAATTTATTGTCGCGAAACATTAATATACAACATAAAAAAACATAATTATATAATAGATTTAAAAATCACATTTTAATTTGATTTGATTTGATAAAACACTATTTCAACGCAAGTGTTCTAAGATTCGAGAAGGAAATTAGTGAAACTCAACCAAATATACAGACTTTGTCAGCTAAGCATCAATATTTGAAGGAATGAAAAGTTTTACTTAACATACATCTAGATAAGTCATTGTGTTTTCGATGACTTAATTTTTGGTGTAAGCGCCTTCTATGAAGTTAGCCATTTTTACATCACGAGTACTCAGGCCGTTGACATCGTGAGTTGAAAGAGTCACCTGAAATGAGCAATTTAAATATTTGATTGACATAATGTAATGATCATCGGTCTGGTTTTCATTGCCCACTAGTTGAGGATTAATAGTACCTGCACTTTGTTATAAACATTAAACCACTCGGGATGGTGGTCCATTTTGTCTGCCATCAGAGCCACACGGGTCATGAAGCCAAAAGCTCCATTGAAGTCCTTGAAGAGGAACTCCTTTTCGATAGCATCTCGGTTCTGCTGTACCTTCCACCCTTTGTCCAGCAGGGCTTTGAGGGTGGTAGATCTATCAGTATCACTCAGTTTGTCAGCCTGAAAATAAATATCTATATAAATTAGTAAAAACTGACAAAAGACTGCCCCCTTTTTAAATAAAAAATTACCCAGTCCTGTCGATGATTAATGTAGAAAAATATTAAGAGTGAATCAGACTTGTATTATTTTTATATTTTACCTAAGTTTTACACCATATTAATAAAATATTTTGTAGTAATATTATTGTAACTTAAAATTATAGACATATATTTTTATTTAAATATCTCAAATAAAATTAGTTTTGATAATATTAAAACAAACATATATCTTAAACCATTTTTTGAGTAAATGAAATATTTTTTGTTTTCATAAAATTAATGTCACCTAATCGTAGGTAAAATTTTAATGATAACATTTATTAAAGAATTGCTGTGATGTCTTAATATATTACACAAATACGTAAGAAAAAAAATACGGCTTAGCGGTTTCATCATTTTATTTAAATAAAAACAGCTTTACGTAGATAGGTAGGTAGTAACCGAAAATAATTCACTTTACACCTTAAAACTGGAACAATGAGTTGAAAGATGTTTATCTTGAAATCTGTAACCGCATCGTGCAATTCAAATAATTGTCGCTTGTTTGACATTACATATTATAATTACAAATCAATGTCCGAAATCGTAATAAGCGATAAATGATTTCAACGAAATAAAACCACAATAACCGGCCGTATCAATCATGGTATAAAATGATAATAAAACTATTGTTTAAAACCTGATTTTAAGATAAATCATTAATATAAGGATCAACAGGTCTTACCATTTTTGCTCTAGTTTTCTCCTTTGAAGCATGCGTACTGAAACCTTGGTTAACGCAAATGCTATATAGACCGGTGAAGTGAAAGGAACTGGCCGGAAACCTGCTCGAAACTGAATGCCCGAGTTTCAACAATGTGGTCATAATAAAGTGACCTTGGGCGAACTAAAAAAACAATATCAATATGACTTTTGCTTGACCCAAGTTGATGTCAATATCTTTATTACAATGTTACTTATCAATATTTCCCGGCGTTAAATTTACATTTGACAGTTTACGGGATAGTCTATGACCTATGATATTTGACAGTTGAGTTGTAGTTTTAAAGTAATATAAAAATATTTATTTTACTTTATAATATTAACTTTATTAAATAATAATGTAAGTTTTAATAGTGAAATAATTTTTTAAAATTTTTATTAGAAAATCTCAATGTACAATTATATGTATTTTGCTTCTGGCAATACTTGCTTCCTAACCAAACTGTCAAAAAGTCAAAATAGATTAGCGCTTCAGTGCTGATTGAATATTCATTTCAATATTATTTATAACTTTGTTATAAAATTAGTACCTACCACGCATATAATGGCGTTTTATTTATAGTCGTTTAGATAATGCATAACCTACCTTGTGTTTATTTTCGTTGAACTAAAGATACATCTTTATCTCACCACAGTTCTTCAGAACTTTACGCGCGTTCATCCCTCGTGCCCTCTTTTTGTTATCATTTGTCATTTTGTTAACTCACTAATAACGTTTATTGTATGAAAATGTTGAAATAATGCTTTAATTAACAGGATTAATGGATTGTCAATAGTAGAGACATACCTACTGCTGTTATTTAGTTAATTGATATTTTGAGCATTGTTTGGATTTGATTTGGAATAGTGAAATAATTGGAAATGGAAGAAGTATCTGCAAAATCGGGTTGTAAATTGAGATTTTTCGCTGACATTAGCAATAAACAGATTACAGAGAAAGATGGCTCCAATACGGTCAGCGAACAGGTACCTTGTGATATTTTTACTAACCAATAGTATTCCTTGCATGAAATGTCAGCATGCTTGTTCTAAAATAAACCTATGTACTAATATCACACAATTGTATTTGTAACATTGAGTTTTGTTTAAAACTTAGTAACAAAATATGAAATAATTTGGTAAAGTTTATCATACTTTTTCTATGCTAATAATATCATTTGGTTTTTTAATATTCAGGTACAGGTTGAAACAATGATATTAAAAACATACGAATCATTTGAAAAACGAGCATCCCTTAACCCTGAGCTGCCAATTGTTCACCGTAAAGAACATGTGGATTATTTAAAAACTGCTCTGAACCACTTGCCAACTTCTTATGAGTGCCTAGATGCTAGCAGACCCTGGCTTTGCTACTGGATACTTAATTCACTATGGCTTCTCAATGATATGCCCGATGCAGAAACATTATCTAACGTTGTAAAATTTCTTGCAAAATGCCAACACGAGGATGGAGGATATGGCGGTGGGCCTGGGCAGTATGCTCATCTTGCTCCAACTTATGCTGCGATTAATGTTATCAGTATCATAGGAACCCAAGAAGCTTATGATTCAGTCAACAGGAGCAGACTTCAAAGCTTTCTTTGGGCCGTAAGGTCTGTCGATGGGGGTTTTGCAATGCATAAAGGGGGAGAAGTGGATATCAGAGGGACATATTGTGCATTGAATATTGCAAGAATAACTAACGTGTTCACAACAGATCTGTTTGATAAGACAGCTGAATGGATCATCAGCTGTCAGACGTATGAAGGAGGTTTTGGTGGTGCTCAAGGTATGGAAGCGCACGGAGGGTATGCGTTCTGTGCAATCGCCGGACTCGCTCTTCTAGGAAGGCCTAAACTCTGCGATATAGATTCTTTATTAAGATGGTGTGTTAACAGACAAATGAAGTTAGAAGGGGGTTTTCAAGGAAGGACTAACAAGCTTGTGGACGGCTGCTATTCTTTCTGGCAAGGCGGAGCATTTCCCATAATTCATGCCATTCTATTTAAAAAAGGTAATCCTACACTCTTTTCTATTAAATTAAAACATATTTATATAGCGTTTATTTTGACGATTTATATGCTATATGTCAATATTATCTTTGTCTCAATATTTTTAGTTTTTTATTTTGTATATATATATATATATATATGTTATCATTTATTATAATAATTAAAAAATCTATCTTAAGATTAGTAATATAACGAGTCTTCTTTCCAAATGTCAAATATTACAGTGTAATATTTGTAAATTTGATGTTTTCAGCAAAAATACTTAGATTGTATTTTCTTTATAATGTTAAAAACGGACTTTGGAAACAGTTTTACTTTTGTGTTTTTTTGTGGCTTATTTCTTTTGAATTTTTTGTTGTAACTAATATATATTTGTATTTTTTTATTGTAAATATATAGATATTTTATCAAGGATGAACTTCACCTAAAATGAATAATTTTTACAGAACCAAATGATGTAATGGATAATCTATTATTTGACCAAGGGGCGTTGCAAGAATATATTTTGATATGTTGTCAAAACCATTCAGGAGGATTAATTGACAAGCCTGGAAAGTATGTTCATTAATACCGATTAAAGCAAATAAAATTATCTGCACAAAATCACAAGTGGTGTATTCAGTTTCAGTAATTGTTTTGTGAAATAGTTACGATTTATAATTCAGACACACAGTGCCTTGTGTTTTTGTAACTACCATGCTTGTTTATCGATTATAAATTCCAGGATTCGTATCCGGATTGAGCAATATGTTTATTTTATAAATATCAGTTATTAATTATCTCCAGAGAAGAAAAACCCTCTAGTTCAGGTTTTCAGTTTTTCTCTGTATTCTCTCTTGCCAAAAAAAAGTAAATAAAAATTGGATGTTAACAATGTTATACAAAATACCCTCATTGGTTCATGCATTTATAATTACTTTAAAGCAAAGTCCAGAGAGTTTATATTATAAAACTCATGTAAATTCATGTTAATTTTGGTTTTCAGACCCAGAGATCTCTACCATACAAACTATGTACTGAGTGGGTTATCCATTGCCCAACACGGTCTTGGATTTGAAAAAGAAATAATGGGGAATCCCAAAAACGAGTTGAACAGAATTCACCCAATACACGGTATTGGTCCACACTTTGCATACAACGCTGGTCACTACTTTCTAAGACATCCCGCACCAGTCAATGAGTGATAAATTATTAGTTGAGTGTTCATTTGTACATACATATCATTGGTTGCTTTTTATATGGTAAGTATATTTTGCAATTGGCGACTCGTGAAGGGTTTTGTGTCAATATCCTCATATGAAAATGAGTGCGCATTGTGGATTATTCCTGAGAATACATAAAACACAGAAAGTGATATAATGTAAGATTCCACCTGAATAATTTAGCCTAAATGAGCAGTAGAACAACACACAGAAAAGGTCCAGATAAGGATCTTTTAGGTTTGTGAGTTGAGCGTGGCTTATGCTTTGAATTTATTGGTATTCTCTTGTCAGTTGTGTGGCGTGATGAATCCATGTGCATGAGCGTGAGCTAAAGTCATAAATAAAAGCCGTATATGAATCCATAATGGTGTGAAAAATATATTCACATGAGAAGTTGCAGATAAATAAATTCTCCTGTTAAATTTTGGTGTGGCAAAAGTTAATTTCTTAGGTATGTATATACCACCACTATAGTATGATTCAACTTGCAATATCGAATGTACAATATTAAAATTATAAAAATCTATCTGAATACTATGTGCTACATCCAATCTAGCTGTTTTATATTATTACTTCCTGCTTTACTTCTTCACTTGTCGCACCAAATGGTGCAGCTTATGTTTTTTATAATTTGTTTAATTAGCTCTTTTATGTTCATTAAAAACCTATATATTCATAATGAAAATTACAGCAAATGTCTGCATTCACATTTCCAAAAGAAAATATTTTATTTTGGGATTTATATTTACCATAAGCGACCATTTTCGATAACTACTTAACCGATGTGTAAATATATAACAATCATTCTTTTCATTAATTAAATTCGTTTCCCATAATTGCATCACTTTCTGCTGTTTTATATATTCTAAGATTAATCAAAACACCAAAAATTTACTATCCAAATATTAGTACTTTATTCACCTCATCGCTATATTTTTACCTCGGAGCAAGGAGGAGTTCAACCAAGCAATCAACGGTGGTCTTATAGTGTTTCCTAAACTTGGTTCAATACACTCTTCAAGTGAGTTGATTAAAAATAACTTAATAGTTAATATTTTTATCAATGGTTATAATAAAAGTCACCTGTTGAAAAATACATGTATTTTAGAAAATCATTAAATATTTTATTGTTCAAAGCAACTGTATGATATATTGACTAATATTAATATCCCGTACATTTGATAATTAAATTAGATGTTTCCATATTAAATTTTATGAACGCAATCGAATAATTTCATTTCATTGGCCTTCTTGTCATCTCATAAAAAGCTGGTTAAATAATAAATAGCTGTTATTATAATCCACTTTTTCATCTTCATTAAGTTACCACAAAAAATCTCATTTTTCTACTTATTTTTTTTATATTACGTAGATACTGTAATTTATTTGCTGTCAGCATTCTCATTTTTTTCAAAAATATCTGTCTCTCATTCTGCTTTGATAAATTATAATAGGAAAAATGCTCATCTTTTAAAAGATTTAGAAAAGTATGTTATGCTGGTTTCTGGTGTGCTGATTAATGAAAGCTATAATCAAAAACCAAAAACCGGTCATTAATTTATTTGAGGGTTTTGAATAAAGTTTATGAAACACTAGCTCGGTCGGTTTGTCCCACTGCCTTTTGAGTTTTGGCATCTTTACATTTATCTTTGTTACTCATACTCATAATACATAACACAAAGATTTAATAAAGTTATTAAAAGTTTTACATTTTATGGCTTTTTTATTTAATAACCTTGAACATTTCCTGTGTACGTGTTCAATGGTTTTTACTTTTTTATAAATTCAAATTCACACTAGACAGAAGTAGCAGGAGACACCTTCAAGTGAACGAGTAATTTCTATTCCCTACCTAATGGGTGCAATGGAGGAAAGGATTCTTGCAATTCAATACCTGTTTTTGGAGGTGATCGTACTTTATTCAATAAATTATTATTTTAAAGATCATAAGCGTCTGTTGTGATATCAAATGTTTGATGTTATTTAATTAAAATTATTTCAATTGTAAATCTTTGATAGCACCAGAACTGAAAATTTATCCAATGAAATTTTTTTTTGGGTTTATGTCAATGAATTCATAATTATTGAACCAACATCAGACCAAAGGAATTTTAATAATCGATTTAGATTATTTTTCTTATTCTATCGCATAGTGTAGTGCTTTTATCGCCAAGTCTATAGTTCATTTAGAAATGTTTGATATTTATGACTTATTGTTTTATAGAAATAAACATTTTTAGTCTCAGGCTTCAACTTCAACAGGCTGAAAGAAATAGTTTGCATTAATATATATATTGTTTATACTGCCATTAACCTACATCTACAAGGATTTTTAAAATTAAGATTGATAATAACCAATGTTTTACCTTAAGAGCATATTGTGAGTAAAAATATATGCTTACGAATTGTCAATTTCCATCTATAGAAGAGAAGAAAAAAAAAAACAAAGGGGGTTAATGTAACAGGAAAATTTTATTCCATGAGATCAACAAATATTAAAACAATTACAATTCAAAATGAAATGGATGATCAACTGCCGGTTTAGAGAATCGTATTTTTCAGTTATATACAGATATCCTAGCGTACACCAATACAAATATATTACATACTTTTTGACTAATCTTAAAGATAATCACCAGATAAGGATGTAAATAAACTCGTACAATATTGAGATAGCAATGCACTTTTACAAGGAGTCTTAAGTATCTTCAACACGATACGTAGAAACATGAAGGCTTTGATTTAAAAAAAGTTATCTTAAACAATATAGGAAAAAACCCAAATCAGTCTAATTTCATGTAAATGTATGTCAAGTGCGGGTTCGACTCTTTGAGACAACATTTTCAATGACCAAATGCACTCTTGCGAATAAACAATAAAGACACAAGTCCTAGATTCACCTTAGCTACTTTTCCGTAAAACGATTAAATATTTAATTATGTTATGCCCCATTTCTGCACAATTAAGCAATTAATAAGCTATCAAATACATTATACGAGTTGTGTACAGCAATATTTCACTGTTTTTATTATTAAAAACTATATTAATAGCACTACTGTTATGCTGTTTAATTATAATACAAATAACTAATCAGAGTAAAAATATATACAACATAATTGATAACTCGTTAATTATTACTTTAGTTGTCTGTTTTTTTTATAAACTTAACTTCAACTTATTAAGAGACTTAAACATTACATTGAAGGAAAATTTTGGGTCATAATAGAAGTAATAAAAGAGTCGTCGATCCTTGACACAGAATTTAAAAAAATATATGAATTGAACTTAACAACTCATCAACCCTCTAACAAGCAACATGTCATATGTGAAACATCACTGTTACATTCGATTAGGCTATTATTTTTATTAGAACTTTAATTTTTATTTATTATTAACATTTAATAGAAAAAAGTAGATAGAATTCAGAAGGTTAAGAAATATTCTCAACAAAACTTCATTAGAAATGATAATTGATGTAATCAGAAAATATATTTGTCTTGTGTTTTAAAAATGTAAGAAATGCAATTATATAAAAATAAATATATGTAAACAATATGTAAATTTACATTTATAGATATTCAAAAGTTATGGTGTTTTCCAAAAACGCAGATTTTATTTTACAATCACAATCATCAGTAGTACTTATTTAATGATTAGACAATTTTGAAGCTTGAAAACCATTATATTAAAAAAAAATTGACATAAATCTCAACTCTGTTTATGTAAGTGGCTTTTGATAGACTAACAAGAAAAGTATTCTGCTATAAAAAGTATACATGGTGTTAAAATTTAAACACCATAAATTTAATATTAAGTGGGAAAAAGTTGTCACGGTGATTCTAGAATCCGTCCCCTAGGCACCAATATTGGATCAATATTAAATGCAGTTAGTTATGTAACTAACATGTAACATAAATACTAAGGTACAGCTACAAGTTAGTACAATTTATACGCTTATATTAAATTTAAAGCTAGAGTAATCCAAAAATGGCGTAATTACAAAGAACTTACTTTGGTATTGTTGAATAAATATTATTGTTAAATTTATTTATATTTTAACACTTTTTTACATTTTTCGTTTCGTTGGAAACTTATTTTTTTGTCCATAAGTACTGTACGTAAAGCTCAAATGAGGTTGTTTACAAACATTCACATAACTAAGAATATATAAAATCGAGAATGGCAAACTAGAATTAAATTTTCAGTGAATTAATGCTCGACGAAAAAATGCAATCAATATTCGGATAAGTTAAAATATTATTAAGTCAACAGGCCATGATGGCCAGGTGGTACGGGTTCATATCCCACTTCAGTCCTGGTAAAGAAATATAAATGTTTATTTAATTTAAGTCATCGTTTGACATTGAAATGTTAATCTCTTTCTTATTCTGACGAAGAGAGATATAATTCTCTATTCCATATATTCTAAGATCTATTGCAACTCATCTAAGCTTTGTTACACATCATAATAAATACATTATTCGTAGAGAAATTATCAAAATAAGATTTGTTTCACAATAATAATATTTTCATAAGGTTATAGAAAATTGACCAAACTGATTACACAAATAAAAGAATAAAAGAAAAACTAAAAATAACTCTATTGATGAAATATCTATTTAGTCATTTTACTATTCATACATATAAAAAAATATTTTTATTTTAAAATAGGCAAAATCAATTATGTTTGAACTCTTTATTGATCCAGCATGTTTATTTTCTTTGAGTTGGTCATTTTAACTCTATCCTGATGGATTTGTAACTTGGCATAAGCTCTCAATCTTCGTATTTACACTGTCATTACATAATATAAATAAACTGCAGAATTTGGATTTTACTATTTCCATTTAATCAAACCTTGCAAGATTATTTCATAGACAGCTTGTTATGGCATTTAATTTAATTTTGATGTACAGCAAATATTTTTCCTTGTTTATTGTTATAAATATGAAATTGCTTAATTTATTTTTTTGCAAAATTGACTTATTTTTTAACTAAACAAAAGTTATTGAGACCAACTAAAAGAAACCAAACATTGAAACGGCATAAATTTTAAAATAAGATTGCTTATGTAATGTGTTTTTTTTTCCGACAGTTTTGATTGGCAGCCGAGAGTGTGAATTCTATTAACATCTCCGAGTATACCGCACAGGCTATTTCAGTAACTATCTAATTTAAGTAGTTTTGGGTTATAATTCATAAGTATAAGCATACAAAATTTAACATTACACAATATATTTAAATTAAATGACATGTAAAATAAGGTACAAGCTTTCTAATTACAAGATCCTTCAACTCGCATTGAAGTTTGGTTATTTATAGTTTATTTGATCACAATTTTATATTATAACAAAGTCCTCGCATTCTAGATCTGTGTCACTGTCATTAATACTATTTGAAACCCAATGCTCGTCCGTTTCCATCAAGGAATACCTTGGCGAGGGAGGGTGGGCGTCAGTACTCTTGCCTTCGCAGAAGGTGAACATGGGGTACTCTGTGCTCCCGGTGGCACTTGGAGGTATCAAGAACGGTTGTATTGTATTTCTCAAGCGATTGAACTCATTTTGATTTGCGCAGTAGAAGCCAATACAGCAAGATGGGTCCATTTTAATGAGAGGCATCTTTCTGGGAGAGCGACAATGAAAGGAACCTACAGGAAAGTTTGGTTGCCAAACGTCCACCACTTCTTGACAGTAATGGGGATCCAGGTGTATTAATTTATCATCTTGATAGCCTATGAAGTATAATGAATGCTTAGGTTTTCCTCCGATTATACCAATACAATTTTCCAAGCTGAGCACGGAAGTCAGACATGGTCCATAGATAGGATTAAGTTTCTCTGCGCCAAGTCTCACTGGAACTAAAATTATTAAAGCTTTCCATGCTCCGTTTGACTTTAGACACTGTTCTTGTATATCCTGCAAATATATTGCGCAATCTTGGGCTACATACACACACAGATCATCAAATTCATAGTTCTCTTTGGAAGCTTCGATAACAGCCAAACGAAGAAGGTACGCCACTGATCCCGGTCCGTACCAGTCACCTGGCTTCTTTCCCATAGTTTCACCCAGCGTTACGAGTTGGTGTATAGAAAGTGGACTGTTGAAGGATGGCTTATCTCCAAACCACTTTATTATCATTCTGTGAGAACAGTCATCTTGATAAGTTCTGGAAGACAAGATGGTTTGGTCGGCAGTCCATCTCCAAGAACGACCAAGGAAGTGAGATATCAAGGCTTGGGCGAGCAGCATTTGCCCACTTCTGAGCATGCAACCCCAGCCACAGTCTGTCGTAAATGTTGATCCATTTAAAATAGGAAATTCTCTTCTATAGGTCATCCAAAGTCGACTGAGAAAATCTATTCTAAAGCCTTCAATGCCTTCTCCTTCTAACTGTTCTGCAACTTGCTGTGCAGTCGCGTCAGTCCCGATTTCTGTAGAACCCTCAAGCGAATCAGTCGGGCTAAGCTTTCGGTGGTAGCATCGTCCTAACAACCAAACTGGAGACTCTTTTGAAAAGTTTGTTTTCATTTTTACAGTCCACCCATATTTCATGTTGTTCCACATTGATAGTAGGCGAGATTCCACTTTACCTTTGATGTCTGTGCTGTCATCAGTTTTGTCTTGGGATGTGTTTGGTTGCTCTGAGGTAAAAGCTGTTGGAATGCCGATTCTCCAATTTCCGTACAAAGAGACAGCATTACTGCAAGGCTGCGAAGCGGAGGGTTGGGGTGCAGTATTGTGAGATGATGCGAAAGGGTAAGAAACGGTTCTACTGTGAGAATTCGGCTTAACTTGTCGTACATTTCCTAACCTATCATCGGGTGTCATTTCATCACTTCTCGGATTCATTTTGAATCTGCTCTATAGAATTGAACCTTTAAATAAATTAAAGGCAACTCTTATTATAAACTACCGTGTTCACATATTTGAAGGTCGTTATACAGACTTATTTACGAAGGCACAGATTCGTTTTTACTGTCACCACATTTGACACTCGATCTTATCATAGACAACTTTGCTGAACGAAGTAAACCAATTTTTTTCAAAAAGAAACTGGAGAATATCATGACACTATATGATATATTTATATTATTAAATCTGAAATAAGTAAATATTTTTGCTCTTAAAAATCATATAAAAAAGAATAAACGAAATATCAATATTTTTATATTTGTTCACATCTTATTTTATTGTCTATGGTACTCTCAAATGTCATCATTCATAACATTCGTAGAGGTTATGTAAAAGCTTAGTTCGTTTTATCATATAAATTAATGTAATTTTTATGAAAATGTCAGCGGTAAATAAATTTCTCAATAAAAATTTAGTACTTGTTGTAATGCTACCTGGACTTGCCGCACTCCATTGGGGATGGAGTCGTCTTCAAAATGTGGATGAATTGGTCAAAGAACACGAAAGAAAAGATTCGCCCATGTTTCTTGTGAGTTGTAGAAAAGCTATTTTGTTAGTTTAAAATAAATGAAGTATATTTTGAATTTATTTTATTTTGATATCAGTCTTTCTGGGCATAATAAATTCTATGCTCTTATCAATGCCTCGTCGATGGAAATTTAACATTCAATAACTAAATTATAAGCATACGACATTTCAAACATAATTATTTATTTGCATTGTTTAACTGATTTAATGAACTGCTCTATTCAGAGTGAACTTTTATTTTATTTTATCACAAACATCTATTTTACATATATAATGTATAAAACCCTAGGAAATGTGATGATTATTCTTAATTCAGAGTTAATGCATTTCTAATTAAATTAGCTGCATGTTTTGAATTTTTAACACTACTCTGACTATTTACTGTTAAGTTAATGATACCAAATATATTAAACACTTATGTACAGTTAAAAAACTTCATATTATAAATATTTTCTGTAATTTCATTATATCCAACGAGGCAAATGCTTAAGTTACAACAAGTCAGGTACAGGTGTGATTGCTTGTGAACTGCTTACTTATCTATCTCGTCCATTCATGGCTTTCTTTTTTTAAGAGTACTTTTGTTTATTTACTCTTCATCTTGATTACGCAAGCTCTGATATATCCCACTCGTAGAGTAATTAAAAATAAATTTCACATTAGACCAGAGAATTGATTGAGTTGGAAAGCTCCAATGTTTAATTTGAGTTTGAACAAATATATTGGTTATATGTAGATAATTCAATGATCATTTTTGTGATGGATCTCGATAGGGGAAGTATTTCAAAAGCAAAATTTCATTTAATCCCGAAACAACGTGTGATAATAAATAAAATAAAAATTGTTACTTTATAAATTTATTGATACAGATTTTGCATTCTGGACTGATAATTTTTTTTTTTTTAGGCGTTGATGAAAATTAGAAACACAATCATCGGAGAAAAAAAAACCACCTGAGTTTGTAATTCTGTTTTATTTTGTACCATAATGTGTTATCCTTACCATTTGTATTTTATTTTCGATTTCTTTGACAATACTGTAAAGTCAAAAAGCCATGCTTATGTAATTTGTTGAATAGAGTATGATATGTAGGTACTACTTAGTTATTAAATAAATGTATTTAATAAAAAAATCATATTTATTATTCAGTGTTTTAATTTTATACATTGATTCCATAATTTATGCTTACAATAACAAATTATCTAACGTTTATTTAAAATATCAATAGTTTTCATTTATAATACAAAAGTATTTAATACTTATGGTAATATCTGAAGGTAAGTATTTTTCGTGTTCTAGGAACAAATTAATAGTTAATTTCATGTATTTTTTATACTTTAGTATGTTTAATCTAACTATTTAAAAATATTTGGGTGTAATTCATTTATTCTCAAACTCACTGAGGACTTGGCTTGTGACGGAAAGCAAGTAATTGATTCAGTAGACTCTTGATTTATCTGTCAGGATTATTCATCAGTAAAAGTCATGATTCATCAAATTATGTGATAACAGTCAGAATGAAGATTTCTATTATGCAAAGTTTTTTTCCAATATTGTTACTACAACTACAGTGAATATTTGTCATTCTGTCCCTTTCATTGTTAAAAAATTGTCAGATGTATTGTGTTTGTAATCGTATTCTGCAAAAATCTTGGCCCGCTGTAAGTGGATAAAGTTTGTCCACATTTTTTTATGTTGATGTTCAACACTACTGATATTTGCTTATTTTATTCATTAAATTCAATTTAATAGACAGCGATACACCAAGCACTATAAAACATAAACTGATGTATGTTTCTTTATATTATATATCCATTCACAAATACTTTTCTGATACATTTAACAATATGCATAATTAAATGGTTTAGCCATGCCAATCCCAATAAATCAGGAGTCTACTTCCTAAAAGGAAAGATTCACAACATTTATAACACAATAATAATTTTATTATTTTTTTAAGGATTACCTCTAGATTGAAGTCATTTGATAATAAGAAAAAATAAGGTATTTGGAGAGTTGCTACGGTACTGGCATGCGCTTGTTTCTATAATCTTTTGGAATTGTGCCATCAATTCAGAGGGTATTCCCATAAAAGATTACAATGTAATAACTGCTTTTAAGCACATGTGTAAATATTGTGTTCACTTCCATTTTTTTATCTATAATAACTCCAAAACTACTTATAATAATCTCTAAATTGTATTCAGTGATTGATCTATAAACCTTGTGTTTTTATTCATTACAACTTAGATTAAGCAGGTCAATATCATAATCTTGTTTTTGTACAGGCAATATATATATATATATATATATATATATATATATATATATATATATATATATATATATATATATATATATATATATATATATATATATATATATATATATATACATATATATATATATATATACTCTATTAGTGGTTTATAGAAAAATAAAATATAAGTATTGAATTTGGTCATTTTCACACTAGCAATATTCAATGGTGAGCTTTTAGTTTCGGCTATTTAAAGTCTTTGAAGGCATTCTTCCGGTCCAAGCCGTTCATGTTGAGTCATATGGTTGGTAGATGGTCCATTTTATTCTGGCTTCGCTTGTTTTTTGGCAATTGTAGACGAGAATCTTGATTGGGTAATTGAAGCTGGGGCAGTGATGTGGTATTCATCTGCACTGGACCCTAAATTAAAGCATAATTTCTGTTAAAGAAAAGCCTTTATTGCTAAATTACAAAAATGCATGAGAATCTATTAGCATAATTTTATGTCAAGAAGTGTGTTCGTAAGTTTTGGCAGCCGTTGTTATTAGATTTACTTTGTTTTTAGATTTTGATATTTACGATTGGGGCCATCTTCAAAAATACCTGAAGATGGTCCATGGATTGTTTTTTTTGTATAACTGCTTACTATGAAATCACAGAAGGGTGAGTTGAAATAACTCATTTATATCCAAAATATACATATGTATATATATTTTTTTCAAGATAAGGAATGTATAATATGAAATTTATAATATGTTACTAAAAACACTACAAAGTGAAAAAATTTACCCTCGATTTATCTCTTTTCATTTTCTCAAATTCTTCTATTTCTGAGTCAGGTAATCTGTAGTAGAAGTTTTGAAACAACGGATGCCTCAGTAACTGTTCACATGTCCACCGTCTCCCTGGATCCTTATCTAAGCATTTCTTATGGAAAGTAAAAAGAGATACATTATTATAAAATTTTTAATTATTTTAAAAGTTACGGCGCAAGGAAGAGGATTTACCTTTAATAAGGATTTGCACTCACCTCTAGAAAATCCTGTACATTTCTATCACTACTATATCTTTGTGGTATTTTTTTTGAGATTGGCTCTATTGTTGACGGCTCGGGTAGAGACATACCCTAAAAAAAAAAAACTATAAATTTGGTAATTTATTAAATCAAACATTATTGAATGTTCCCAGCAAACTATAAATGTAACTAACCACTATCATTTGAAATACCGCTTTATTAATAAAATTTATTATGCTGCTGACTCGCTCAATACTGTCTGATCAATTAAATTACGTTAGATTAAGTAAGTTTACATGTACTTATAACTCTTCAGATAGTGTCAATCAAGTAAATAAACTTGTAACAAGTTTCATTTAAAATTTATAAGTAAAACAGATTTTATTTCAATGTATTGATATTGATTTCTATAGAACTTATAACAAAATAAATCACCTGAAAGAAATCATTCTGTGAGAAAATGGACATATGCCTTGGTAGCAGGTCGCCCAGTGTTCTCCTTATTAGATATAACTGATCCATGTCACTCTTACCAGGCCATAACGCTTCTCCAGAAATTAATTCAGCAAATACGCAACCTTAGACAACAAAACATATTACAAGGGAATTAAAATAAACTTGCTTATTAGGAAACGCAATGTATCGAATTCCTCTAAATATAAATATACATTAAAATAGGTATGTTCGTAGGTTTTGTCAGTTTTTGTTTTTTGATGATTTTGTGAATTCTTGCATGTAAGGCTACTGGATGTTTTGAAAATCTCTGAAGATGGTCTTAGCACCGGGACCGAAACGTCAAAGGACAGACAACATCAAGCAGCTTAACACCAAAGAAACCACAAAACACATTGATTTTTATCGCAATAGGTAATAGTACTTAGTGAGGGTGATAGGTGATATTAAATTTGGTTGGGTAATATTAGAATAATTTAACTTGTCGTAAAACAGCAAACTCACCTATTGCCCAAACATCCACGGGCGTGCTGTACATGGTGTCTCCTACCAGAAGCTCTGGCGCTCGATACCATCGGGTCGCAACATAATCTGTATAGTTTTCTCCGGGACCTAGAATTTTTTCGACAAAGTTTTCTCACTCAGTTTCAGAGCCACTTTTTATATATAATTTTCTTATCAGTATATTTTTTTTCCATCCAAATATAATAATATCTTACTGGAGATACAAAAAGTTGTGAGTTTGGAACAAATATATTTTAATGAGGTGTAAATTGAGACAAGCCAATAATAAGATCAATTTAGTTTAATCATTGTGTTGAAAACTTACTGATCATTCGTGCAAATCCAAAGTCGCACAATTTGACGACTCCTCTTGACGTCAGAAGTATGTTTTCAGGTTTGACATCACGGTGAATGCAATTATGCTGGTGACAGTATGCCACTCCCTGAAGAGTCTGCCATGTAATCTGCTTTGTCAAGAGCTCTGGACAGCCCTGTTGACCCAACGAAAACATTCAAACCACCGATCTACTAACATGTATAATAAACATTAAATTTAAAATATCAGATTACAGCCAAACGTTATATATTAAAAAAATATGACTAATGATCAAATATCAAATATATTTTTATGGATCAGGCTAACATTCGGATGGTTGTGACTTTACCTGTGGATACTTCTCAAGCTCGTGCAGGACCGTGTGATCGCAAAACTCAAACACCAGGTGCAGTTTTCTTTTTCGCCTGAACACTTCTATGAGATTCACTAAATTCGGATGTTTCAAGTTCTGAAAAAAAAACACGTTAGGTTAACATCGAAGTAAGCCTACTGCGAATTTATGAGTAAGAAGTTATAAACCATTGCATATAAATGGAAATAGTATTGTAATATTTTTAAAATGGTCTAATTTGCATTAATTGTATAATAGGTAACAATTATTAAAAATCAAATTCATTACTCAATACCTTAAAAATAAATAACGATATAAAACGCAAAAAAAACTCTTGAGATATAATCGCAATGATTTTGTTGTTAAATGTATCGTCTTGTAATGTCATGCAATGGTTTTTCTCTTTGCGCCTTTCATTTTCCTTCCTTGTTTGCTGCTGGTGTTATATAAAAGTGAATAAATAAAAAGTAGCATCGTTGAATTAAATATTCCATATACAATGCATTTTGATCAATTGACGGAATAATGTTATAATCTTAAAAACGGTAGTTTTATTTATCAGCTTCTTTATAATTTAAGATCGCTTCGTTGCGTATTTATTAAAATTACTATTTATTTTGATAGCTTTGTAAATATTACCCCCTTGGATTTTTTGCCCCTGAACTGATAATGTACCTGAAGAATATTGATGGCATTTCCACCTAATGGTGCATTGTGGTCAGCGATCATATCTATTTAAACGCTGAAAGCAATAAAATCGATAGCCAACTAGTTAATAATTATCGACGGAAAAGCAGGGATAGGGAAACTTTTTTCAATAGCATGTCACTTTTCATTTAAGAAATGACAAAAATATACAAAAAAATAAATAAAATTACAATAATAATAATAAAAAAACACATGATGATGTGATAGAATCAAAAATTATATTATGATTAAAATAAATTTTTGTTATGCGAAAAAGTACGAATCTTTGAAAGCCTAAATATAAAAAATTTAAAATTTGTTCAACTTTACAAAGATTATATAAATTACGAGCTAACTTATGAGCACATTTATGTAGCTGGACCCTTTCTGCAGCTGACGCGCTCGCGAACGGTTGCGTACTAACAACAGACAGATACATTGAGCCGATATGTTTGTCCACAAAATCAACCCGCAGTACAGAGATAAATAACTTGGCAGCATTTTTTCCGCTGAATGATCGACGGTTTTATAATTTCTTGACTCTTCCACCCATATTTTGAAAACCTGAATACGAAGCGGAAGTCACAAAGACTTAATAAAATACAACTTGGTAATATCCATTCAATATAATCATTCATTTAGAGCTTGAGCGTAAGTTTCTCTTTTTCTTCTAGTGTCTCTCCTCAGAAGAGGTTGGTGACCATTCATTTCTATCCTGGGCCAGTCTTACTAATTCGGTTGTACTTCCAACTTCTAGTCACTGGCGTAAATTCCGCATCCCCGTAATTTTTTTCCTTGGACAATTAATTGTGGGATGCTATATTTATTGTTTCGAAAAATATTGCCAAAATAGGAGACCTTAAGCTTAGTTTCTCTAAGCATGCACAATTTCCCGATTGCAATAAGAAATCGCGGATTTCTTAATTGCAGTTGTAAAATAAATAATAATTTTAAAAATAATTTTCCAACTTTAACAACCATAGCTATCGCAAAATTAATAACAGTTTTTTTCAACTAATTTAATGAATGAAAAAAATTCACTAAATTTGTCATAGATTACGTATATTAAAAAAAAAGTATTTTAGTATATTGTAGATTATGCAATAATTCATAGCTTCTATCAAAAACACGCTACTGCAGATACGAAATAGGTGCATTGCTAATAAACCCTTAAATTATCTACAAACTACAAGAAATCTACTATAATAATAGCCATTGTGTGTTTATTTGTATGTATGTTTCGTTTTTCCGTTCTGTATAGAATATCTTAAAAGATACAACGCTGATTTTTTGCACATAAGTTAAGTAAATTTTTCCGCAGCTATGTGCCGAATTTCAAGACGATAGGATAATATTTTCATTCATAAACTTTAAAATATGCTTTAGCTAAACTTTAATTATATGATTCACTTCTTCGCCGCGAGATGTCGTTCACCGCGAGAATTTAGACGCATCGTTCATCAAATTCGTCATTTTGTGACGGGCTACATTACTAGTATTGTTATAACAAGCAGGAGACATCCACGCTATGATAATCTGAATCGTGTTAAATTAAGGGCTATTAAAAACGTTTCAGTAAATAAATTTATTAGCACGCACAACTTTTGTATTAATATATTTTAAATATCACCCCTGAATATCGATGCTTAATTTATATCTTATAAATATAATAAAAAGGTATTTTTTTACAAAAATTCAATACGGAAATAGAGGAACCCATGCACGCTACCACCTAAACCACATGTTGTAAGCCTCACAAACTGCATGCAAGATCAGGGGACAGTCAGCTACATACAGTATTGTAAGAATAGCCCTAACAACTATTGTAAATTTATATAAAAGAAAATTAAAAAACCTTATAATTAAATTTTTATTTTATTTATTATTAGATACGTATCACGGGAATTTAATAATTTTTTTAAAATTATAAACATAGCTTTTGTGGAGAAAATTATTTTGCTTTCATTTATATTATACCTGCGCTTTGTGTCAATTTTGAAGAAAGTGTCGTAGACGCGTCAAAGGTTTGATTAATTCGTTGTTAAAAAAAAAAGGACAGCTGAGGCTAAGGCGGTTGATTATTCCCGACATAAAATATACATAATGGAAGCACGAACAAGAATGATTACTCCGTAAGTGAGTATTTTCTGTGAATAATAAATGGCAGATCCGTAAAGAGCGCCTCGTCTACCTCAGTCGGGTTTGTTTATTCATGGCCTACGATCAAAATTTGTCCTTGAAAATTATTACTTTATTACTTTATCTTTAATCTATTTGCACGCAGAACCGTTTTTCACGGAACAAATTTAATACCTTTTGTTTTCCATAGCCGGATGAAAAATTTCATTCACCTTGAAAGAGTTCATGTTGATTTAGACCGAGTTCAAGAAAATCACTCCCTGGCCTTCGTTGACATGGGTATTTCATTTTTTTATATAAATTATATTTGAATCGATGGCATTATCAAATTGGCCATGGCTAAAATAGCTCTAGGTGAATTTTCGCGAAAATCATATTTAATAATATAATATTGATAGTGATCAAAAACGATTATGTGCAGTGGTGCATTGCATGTTTATTAACACTATACGTACCGACACTTTGTGTATACCCATTACTACTATACGGGGTCAAAATTACCTGACCTTTAAAAAAAGGTTGTGTTAATAATTAGTACATGTATATAAGTTAAATTATTTTTAATGTAAACTGGAAAGGAAGATAAAAAATATGCACGAACAACCCGGATAATTGAATACCCCGGATAAATTATTAGCGTATTTAAACATGTGATATTTTATTATATATCTGCGTATTTTATTTTATACCTATAATAAAATTATGAGTAACCAAAATCAATATTGCATTACCCCATAATGACATTGTGTATATCGATAGCTGATGAGTAATCAAAATCAATATTGCATTACCCCATAATAACACCCTTGTTTGCATTGCCTTCACTGAATTTTACTCATTTAACCCTCTTTTCCTTGTTATTTAGTATTTACTTATTTATAATTCAAATAAAAAAAAAATAAAATTACGCATATTTTTCCTACACAAACTCAATAACTAAAAAAGAGAAACCCACATCACGTAAGCCCCACAACCGCAGAACCAGGAGACAGCCACACACCGTATTGTAAGCATACCCGTAAGAACTATTGTATATTATACTGTATAACTATTGAATAAATAATTTTTTAAATATTTTTTATACATTATACGATTTGACCTTTATGGTGTGGAAACATCATAGTACCGAGTACTTGAAACTGAATTAAAGCGATAAAATTAGCATACAACAAGAAACTCCATTCCCTATTTGCAAACTTCCACAAGTGCATACCAACATTCATGAGCTGGCCTTGAACGAAATGTTAAATCATTTTAATCATGATTTGGTTTACTTCAGACTGGTTACTTGTGATATCAATAATTTGTATTTTTAATTTTCACTTGCGGTTAGATTCATCGATTCTTCTATGCAATAAGCTTATGAACAAAAATCATTGATAAAAATACCTAGCCATCTCAGAAATAATTTATATATATATATATATATATATATATAATATAATTCGAATAATGACGTCATCTCAGTATGGCATCGTCGAAATCGAAATCGCCACTTGATCTATTCTTCTTCATCAAGTGTCTCTCCTCAAAGGAGGTAGGCGACTATTTCACTGAGCATATACTCATGCTGAGCCATTGTTCATAGTTTTCTGAGGGGAGGGTCCTTCTACACCGCAGTTTTATATTGCTGCTGCCCAATAGCATTATTATATATTCCTTTCCTTACAAAGCTCTGGCGTTTAGATCGAGCTGCAGAAACAATAGCAGGAGCCCCCCTACGTATTTCCAAAGTATGTACATCCCTCCAGAGTAATTCCAAGTCCACAACTCCATTACCGATACTTTACACAAGCTCAGGGTACAGAATGGCAGTCTTGCACAAGCAACAGAATGAGGACTTACCACGTCGTTACCCAAGGTGCTCATCTCGCTGACTATTGACTCACCTTCAGCATGCGTATCTCCCTCAGAGCGATCTTCCTGATGAGTGGATCGTCTTCGTTCTCCACGAACTTCTTGATGGCCACGATCTCGCCGGTTTCCCTGTTCTTGCATTTGTACACCAGCCCGTAGGATCCCTCGCCCAGCTTGGATATCTTCTCGTACCTCTCCATCAGCCGGCTGCTGGCTCTTGACCTATTGGAATATAAACTGTTACAATGCTTAAAAATTTACAATAAATAATAACCTTTTTTTGGTTATGTTTTAAATTATTTAATAAATAAAAATATGTCGCGACCGAATGGTTAAACACCCCTGCACTGTACACTGTGTTTTTTCGTGTTGTCATCTACTTACCCACTGCCGTGTGAACACATTTTTTAGGTTCATTAAGCGATTAATAAACGTGTTTATGTATTTTTTCAACAAAGCTTAAAAACACAGTAAACACACAATTCAAAAAAAAAAACTTATCACGATTGTAATTACATTCGATCAGTTATAGTTTGTGCAATTTCTTTCATATTTAGGTTCAAAAATATATCAAAGCAATTCTTACCAACGGATTTATATATTTGGAATAAGTTTTTTTTTTTTTTTTTTTCCACCTATGTAATTAATCGTCATTCACTCGCCTTTACTGTTCAATTTAAACAAATAAACTAAACTTAACTAAATGTTTCATGAATTATAAAATTATATAATAAAACAAGCGCCTAAAAAATCTTACAAAGAAAACACTTCACCGTGTATAAATATTAAATATAGATTTAAACAGATTGTATCGGTATTACAAACAATGTCTTACCCATAAAACTATGTGTATTGAAAAATGTCTAAAAATCTCTAGTTCAATCTCAGGAATTTCAGGAATTTGAAAAATTTTTAAGAACTTCAAATATTTCAAGAATTTAAATTATTTTATAAATTTTAAAAATTTCAGGAATTTTAAAAAAATAAAAATTTCAAAAAATTTCAAAAGTTTTAAGCTTTCAAGGGTTTGAAAAATTTCAAGAATGTAGAGAGAGACGAACTTAAAAAACTATTCCGACCATATTTTGATGGCTGCCAAGCTTTCATTATTTTTGAAATATTGTTCAATAATGAAGACACGTTGTTTTATCGCGTAACGCTCCATTTTTACTAACAATAAACTGTCAGCTGTCAAATTGTTTTTTTATTAAGTGTTACTTTGCTGCAAAAATGGCGACAAATTCAAATCTTGCGTTAATTTTGGGACACCTTTATAAAGACCTTTTCTCTGACCCATATTTCGTTAATAAATGCTGTTTTGTTGCACATATATATATATATATATATATATATATATATATATATATATATATATATATATATATATATATATATATATATATAAATATATATTAAAAATATCAAATAAACCGCAGCAGTAAAACATATTTTACCGTTGGTAAAAAATGATATCGCCATGCGCCACAAAACACGCCTCGCTATTGTAAAGTGGTCGATGAAATATTTCCATAAAAGTGGCGGTGCGGCTTTTCAGCGTACTTTGAATATTTTACTGCCTACTAAGTTATTAAAAAAAAATACTAAATAAAAAATAATTTTATACAAAAAAATTTGCGTTTAATTTAAGCTTACATAACACAGCAGTGAATTTAAGATCTTTGCATTTCATTATATTTACTGTCGTAATTTAAAAAAATACATAATTATTTTTTTAAAAAAAAGTTATCTTATAGTACGTCATTAAAAAAAATAATTCAAGGCTTCGTTATATCGGGAGCTTTGATACAGTCGACATATTATGAAATAAAATATTCTTGTAAAAAAATTCAACCTTACTAAATAGAGTCGTTAAGTATGGTTTAATGGCGTCGTAATAAGTTTTTATTTAAGGTTTTAAAAATCATAAAATTTAGATGCCATTAAAACACAGTTAACATATTTTTTTTGAAAGCGACTTTTTTTTAAATCTACCAATACTTCTTTTGACTCTTTTGTGCAGATTTAAGTGCCTGGCTTCTGTTTGGGATAGAATAATGGAAATGAAATATTTTTTGGAGCGATCACTCCCCCTAAGGATAATTTGTTTTTAATGCATTTCGTACGATTACAACAACAAAAGGGGATTAAGATTAACGGCAGTTCGAACCCGAAATGACATAATAAAGTTAGTTTCCAGATTGTATCTGAAACTTTTAAGTGTTCAAGTAAAATTCCAAGTAAAGTCAACGTCCTTGGGTTTCTAGCCCACGCTATAGCTCGTGTGTATATTGAGCAAAGCGAATCGAATTAAGGAGAGACAAAATATTATTAACCACAGTACGAAAATTTATTATAATATCAAATGATTTTTATTAATTTTGTCAATGTATCGCAAATGTTGTTTTATTTTTTTTACAGATTTATTTTGCGTAAATATCAGATTAGTAGTAATTTGAAAAATCTATCCATTAGTGAATAAAAGAAATGAAAACCAAATCTAATGTATAACTAATGTGTGGGTTATGAATTCGTTGGCTCTACACAATAAACCTGAAATTTTACAAGCGATGATTAGGCTTTGAGATTTTTTATATTGCGCTCTGTCGACTGAAAGCCTTTTTATTTTGTTTGGTGTTATTTTTTTATATCTAAGGTGTCTCCCAAAATAGGTGATGTCACCATCTTTGGAGTCCATGAAGAGTCTAAGAGAATTGTAAAGGCATCTGATGTAGTAAATGGGTAATGAGAACCTTTAAGACCAAAAGAGATACTCAAGCACCAAAAATGCACTTTTAAATACATGATTTAACAAAACTCCAAAAATATACAATTTAAACGATTTTATTATCATCATTATGCGATGGCATAATCGCTCGCTCTCAGAGTTCCTCACAAATAATCAAAAGATCCAATAAGACTACCAGATATTTTTTTTCATCAATTCCAAACGTGTGGTATAATTTTTAATCAAATAAACACGTAGATTAGTAAACCAAAATATGCAGAAATATTCATAGTGATGTTCGCTGACATCCTAGGATATAGAAACAATTTTTTTTTTTTAAAATAAAATTAAACTTAACTATAATATTATAATACGTATATCTACTATTTATATAAAGCTACAGACATGCATAGTTGACCAGTGAAAATCTATATTGTACGTAATTAAAAAAATAAAACACCACAAAGCCAGTACGATTATGGGCTTTGTTTATTTACTGATTCTTGTAATCGTTTCGGAGAAAAATCAATATTCAATGTTTATAGGAAAAGAAACAAGATAATTACCAGGTGTAAATCCGTACAGGTATCCATACTATTTGCAGCAAATTCGTATTAATGGGAAAGTGTACAGTCGACCATGGCCACAGCAATTGGGTCGATCCGCCCCAAGTTTGTCAGCAAAAGCCTTACAAGATACGAATCTCTAACCCACTACTTTTCAACAGTACAAAAAAAATATTTTTATTGTTTTACAAAGCGTAATTTAAAATTCTAAATTGTATTATAATTTCGAGGGCACACACAGTTTAATTGATTGCTTCAATATTGTTTTATGACCAGTAAAGGTAACATCAACTTCATTTGCTGTTGCTGTACGTTTTAAGGTAAACTAATTTTTGTAATGTCGTTTAATAATAATTACACAACTGAAAAATTATATACTGGAGTGGCATAATGACAAAATAAATTTAATATATCCTTTACACAATCTTCAAGGCATTTGAGTATTCATAATCATTGTATTGAATTCAAAAGATAGCAATACCTTATGTAACAATAAAAGTTTTTTTTTTATACCTTAATATTTTTAATTTTTGTATTTAAAATGTGAAATAATTTTCAGTGTGAGTGTGAATATTGTTTTCGATTTTATAATAAATAATTTTATTTTGTATTTCGTAAATTTGGGATATAATTATTGCTTAATTTGCTTTGATTCAGATTAAGTAATACGAACATAATCCGTTGATAGCAAAGCAAATTATTTTAATTGAACGAATATCTGAAAAAACTCTCACGATTGCATATCAGATTCTTAAATCAAGCCTTACCCCTAAAATTTAATAGTTATTTTACGTGTTTTTAATTTAATAATATTTTACGTTTTTTTTAAGTTTCATATACAGATTAGGATCTTATAGCAAATGGAAATATAAAATAAATTTCAAGGTGCTTAAAATACTGGTATTTTTTTTTCTCATTTACTCTTTCGTATAATTAAGAAATAAATGAATTAAGAAATCATTCAAATAATATATATATACATATTGAGTTAATTTGATTAAAGTGGGCAACCATTTACTCTCAGTTTTATAGGCGATGCATAAATTATTCGTATTTCTTTTATTACATTAGAATTTTGGTGACAATTTCCATCAACATGCATAAATTAATTAATAATAAACAAGTATCGATATCCATTTCTCCCAAAACGCTTTTTTTAGAGTGAGAAATGGTCAAACAATGAGTCACGCATGCTATTACTTTTCCAGCCCTAATTATCTGTTGGTTGGCTTCCCATATTTCCAATAGATCCTTGAACATCCTTCTTGTGTCGAATGCCTTGACCTAATGATGTAACATAGACCTGGTGTTGAATGATGTTTTTTTTTTGTATTTAATAAATATAATTTTAGTTTAAAAGCTATAAAACCAATAACGTTTGCACAGAACAATAAAATATTTACTAGACTTATACTATAATTCTATGGCCATGAAAGAACACAATAAATAATGGATAATTTTTGGAGGAATTACGTGTACATTAAATAAAATTATATATTTTTTATATATATAAATAAAAAATATTAAAAAAAATTATTTAAACAATTTAATTGCACATAAAATATGGTGCACAACTTTTCATTCCAGCGAGAGACGTGAGGTGTATTTGTTATAAGAGTGAGTATTAATTATGATCAAACTCTAATAAATTAATTTATTTTGTAGTCTCAATTGTAGCACGATCATTGAGAATCTATGAATACATAAAATCATATTTCCACAATTTTAAAACGTTAAATATCTGCTTGAAACGGGCTCCACTATGATTAGGGGCTATTATCGTATCGGAGATATCATAAAATTAAATAGCTGCACAGGGGTTTTATATCAAACACCAATGGCAATTTTTACTATCAATTTAAATAATTTTAACTGGCACAAACAAAATGATTTTTGAGTAATAAAAATATTTTTGATAAAATAACTGCTTACTGTATGACTACTTTAAAGTACAAGATAATAAACTCATACATAAATATATAGATATGACCCACATAATTATTTTTTAAACTAAGTTTTTTATTTATTATTATTTAATTTAAAACCTCCACATACACGAATTTATTGATAATTAATATTTCGTATTTTTATTTTAAATCTGCGCTGCATATATTTAGTATATTATACTTCACACACATTTCATTTTTCAATAGATAAACACACTTCGTGTCTGGGAAAGACACGTTTGGGGAAAGCTTCGTTTGTGGGCGATATCATTATGCAAAATATCAAATAAAAAATGGTGGTTCACTGTTTTAGTAATGCACAGAAGTTAATAAATCTGCTGCAGCAAAGATGTAGAGAAACGCGCTCACCTGCGTGGCAAGAGGGGCAAATGGTTACCGAAAAGCCACAGGCGCTTTTCACCGAACCATTTCTCCATGCAGGTCGCCAGGTTGATGCGTTTTGGACGGGAAGTGCCAACACAGAGACCTCGGGGGCCCGCGACTCGACCATCCGGACGTCGGACGCAGCAGCAGCAGCAGCAGCAGCAGCAGCTCACCAACTGAGCATCCCGACGACCGCTCTGTTGACATCTACCAATCCACCATCGGCTGCAAGGCTGGAGGGGCCGAGACCTGGCGCCGGAGACCTGCCCCAAAAGCCGCGGGAATTTTATTTTTATTAAAACGCTATTTTGTGATGCAGTATTTTTTTTAAATTTTGACGCGACTAGTTTCGCCAACATGCTGCAAAGGCGTTTTAGAGTACGCAACGCGCGTAAATACTTGTGATTAGATTTTTTGCTGATATCGTGAATTTAGGGGAGATCTATTTTTTATCACCATTCTGTTGCTTGTGTACCCTGAGCGTGTGTAAAGGATCGGTAATGGTGTAGTGGACAAGAGGGATGTACTCTGGAAGTACGTGGGGGGCTTCTGCTATTGTTTCTGTATCCTGCTGTAGAAGGAGTATCAGATCTATGCGCCGGAGCTTTGTAAGGAAATAATTATATTATTATGCTATTGGGGAGCAGCATTATAAAATTGCGGTGTAGAAGAATCCGGGGATCCACTACACTGTTTCCCCTTTCGCCGTTAATGTTATGTTGCTTGTTGATTATGGATGTACATCAAAAGGCTGGCGAAATGTTTGCGTATTCGTTTATTAAGATGATGGACAAACAGAATTATACGTGGTTACTGGTCGAGTGTCTGCGTCTCTCTGTATCGTTATCGCTGGGGTTGTAGGGTTGTTGTAAAATTAGAAAGTCTCTACCTGCGGTAGGGGCGGAGCTTAACAAGACAAATAATGTAGCGGTGTATTTGCACTGACCGCTACACCCCCTTAGAAAACCGTGAACACTGGCTCAGCATGAGTATATGCCCAGTGAAATAGTCGTCAACCTCCTCACTTGATGAATACGATACACGCAATGTTTATTCTGCATGCATACTTTTTATACGTTTCAGAAGCTGATGCAGCCTTTGAGCTGTACAAAAAAAAATGTTTGTAAAATCCTAGACATATGACTATTCGTGCTCGTTGTTCCCGAGCAATGAAAATCGCGGTCTCGCAACATGCGCGACATTCTCGCGCTGTCCTTAGTTCTTCAGGCCGTATCGGCTTTGGGGCGGCTCTCTTGCTTCGAATCGATACGAGCTCGTGACGTCACGAGGGCAGGATCGATAGCCGACTTCGGCAATGTTGTGAGCGCCTAGGTCAGCATGACAACCGGGAAACAATCAATCCGACGGCCGCGTGCTTTCAACTTTTTAAACTTGATTTTCACTTGTCTATTTCTGTGTTTCACTTTGTTGCCAACGGAAAATCAATTAAAATTGCATGATCCCGCCGGGCCTGACTCCGTTATGGTGAACTGTGCCATTTCATGGGGAGAAGTAAGCCGATGGGGGCCCGTCGCCGAGCTCGAACCGGCGACTCTGATTTTATGCAAATAAGTGATCTTTTATGATATTTTAAATAATAATTAAAATACTTGAGTGATTTTTCCACATATAGATTTTTATTGGTGACCGGTTTCGCCAACCTTTCACGTTGGCATTATCAAACAGAATCACTCAAGTATTTTACTTATTATTTAAAATATTAAAATGGAATTCCACCAAGTACTCTTTGTCAAAAATATTGAATTTCTGATCCTTATCGGTCAATATATTTTTTTTTATCATATATGCTTTCTATAGTTGGTATACAAGTACTCTTTGAGTTTGTGTGATTTCTTTGTATATACCCATACTAAGCAGGAAACAGCCGCAGATGTGTGATGGTTTCGAACAGCTTGCTTATATGACTATTGGTTTTCACTTTTAGGCAAACTAATGCTCAATTATAAATTAAAATATATATACATTTTTTTAAATCAATAATACTGGCACATGATAATTGTATGTTCAATAAGAAGAGTATGTTGTTTTACGTATACAAGTAGAATAAGGTTGTGGGGTGTGAAGCCGCATTTTAATTATTTGCGGTCTATGATATTAAAAATATTAAAGGCTTAGATATTTAAATGACTTAACTCAATATAAATATTTATTCATAAATAACACACTATGTAGATACTAATATTTACTGTACAACGAGATATATAATTAACTGTAAATTTTATTTTTTTAATATTCAAGACATATTTTAAGTTTTTTTTTAATGAAAGTTTTTTTTGGGTTAGACAATTATCGAAATAAAACGTGTAGCGGACTACCTCAATTAAATTAAATTGTCTAGGCTAGAATCAAACGTTTAACAGAAGAATATTGATTTTTTCTAAATAAAGGGTTAATTTGAATAAAAGCTTATATTTAAATTTAAAAGTAGACAAAAAAAGTGCGATGGGGCATGTATTACAATAATAAAGTTGACTCATAAATTTATTATATAATTAATATTTTAAATATAATAAAATACTTGAGTGATTTTTCCACATGTTGATTTTTATTGGTGACTGGTTTCGCCAACCTTTCATGTTGGCATTATCAAACTGGGTTTGTATCAAACGATTCAGTTTGATAATGCGAATGTGAAAGGTAGGCGAAACCGGTCACAAATAAAAATTAATATGTGGAAAAATCACTCAAGTATTTTATTATATTTAAAATATTAAAATGGAATTCCACCAAGTACTCTCTTTCAAAAATATTGAATATTTATTATATAATTAACAAATATGCATACAAGGCAGAATATTAAGTAGCTTGTTTTTTTTTTATTTCTTGCATAATTGTATTAGGAATGTCGTAATTTATTACAATTTATATATTATAATGATTAATCAATAAATATAGTATAATTATCAAATAATAAAAAAAAATCGAAATTTTATTTTATTTTATATTTAATTTTTTATAATAATGCTTTAAATTATTGCCTGCTAGTCTACAAAAGAAGTCATTTGCATTTAAACGTTTATTATACTTATACTGAATAATTAAATAATAGGGAATAATTGTATCCAATATTAGCAAATTATCATTATTTTACTTTTATGGCATATATAGTATAATTTAATTTCAACTTTTTAACCAACCAAATCTATTTTATATAAATTTATTTTAAATAAAATTTTATTTTACAATTATTATAAGATATTTACCTTAAATGCCCAAGTAGCCGAGAATGCTTCTTTATCAAGGAGACAACTATAAATGTTTATAATTAATGTTAAAAAAAATATTCATTTCCATTTAATCCAGCTGATAAATAAAAAAATACTATGAGGTCATGAATATAAGGCATTGCTGGATGATTTACAGATATATTTTCTTAAATGGAAATAACTGCCGCTGAGTTTCACTGATTATAGAGGGCCACAAGTGGTGAAACATCAGACGATGCTATACCACAGCAGATGTGCCTCCATGATCGAGGTTCTGTTTGCTCTGTACAATATATTGTCACGTATGGGCATGTGAGGGAATCTCGACCAAAAAGAGTTCTTCCTGATATAAAATGGCATGATTTGTCAGATAATCATAAGTTAGGGATTCTGGTTTTTAATCTGCAGTAAAGAGACGATTATTAAGTTCCAACAGACGAAGTTGGTCATGCTATTATCTATTTAAGAATCAAAAAGGAAACGGATTATTTTTTTATGAAGGTTCTAAATTTAGGAATAGTATTGTACGTGATAAAAATCATTTTTCATAAAGCTACCGTTTAAATATTTTTTTAAATATTTAAAGAATAAGATATTTATTCTTTTGTGGCAATCATTAAAACGTATCATGGGATTTTAAATATATATGCATTGTTACAACAACACTACATGGTAACTATTAAAAAGTTTTTATATTTATTTTTTGTATTATTGAACCTGAGAAACAATAGTTAAAACCAAAATAATCTTTAACAATCTAGTTGTAGGTATTGTATTTTCATTCAGGAAATTTGTATATCACTAAGCAATATCCTAGATAAACTAGCCATTTCATTCAAGTCTTCACACTGAAGATTAATAAATACAAAGATTATATGGATATTTCTATGTCTGTTATTGATTCTGTGAAGTTACGTGAAAAAAAAACATTTTTTTGTATGCGTTGAAAATAACACTTATGTAATATAAAGACATACTGATGTAGGTAATAAATCACAAGAAATGGAAGATTATGATATCCTCAATGTTTTTTTTTAAATTTTATTTTTGTACATATGTGGCGTATATTAAGAATTAAATATATAATTAATATTTATTATTCATAAAGAATTTAATATGCATATTTTTAGTCAATATTTTATAAAAAATCCACAGCTCCAATAAAAAAAAATATATTCAAAAACTTAGCTAAATTTCTTTTCCTTAACAGGTTATATTTTTATTTTTGAGAATTTGACTTTTAATATGAGAATATTTGTTTTCTTGTGTGAATTCGAGGCATATTCATAAATAATTCATGTTGCAAGAATTCACGCATTTGGAAGTATTTTTTTTGTAATTGGAATTAAAAATTAACATATAAACTTATCACATAGGAAGACATTCGAAATTTGAAAAAAAAAAAAACCTTTAACAAACTTTTGTTCAAAAAATTCATTGTTTTATTTAATTTATCAACATTTTATAAAATGTATTTATATTAAATTTTTTAAAATATATTTCGGGTTTTTTTAGTATTTCATTGTGATTTATTGATTGATTTGATAAATAGTTTTCCTCGTGGTGGAGGTAGTGCGGGAGCGCGTCGCTAGATGTCGTGAGCGGGCGCTGGCGACTTTGACAGCTCGCGCCGCCTCGCGTGGCTGCAGCGCTTATGACATAATTGTCGTGAAAAGTATCGAGGACAGGGTCGTCGCGGCAGATCTGCGGCTCTGGTCGATGGGCACTTTCACATTCGCTCAGTGCTCGGCCGCCAGCGAGTGCTCCGCGTCATGCCCGCCGATGGCCGTCCCCAGGAGTGTCCGCGCTCGCGCCTAGCCCCGTCCTGTCTCCTCGGCGTGTGATGTGACATTGTTGTTGTGCGGGATAGTTCTACCAGAATGAGTGCTGTTTCGGCTTCTGCCATAACTTTTTCAGAATTTACAAATTTATTCGCAGTGTTAGCGGTGTTGATATGTTTCTGTGCGATGGTATTGTTTGTTATGAGGTTAGTGGCGATTTTTGTGTTGTTTATCTTCGATTTTTGCTCCGTCTTGGCCGATGTTTACGTGCATTTTTTTTGCGACTGCGCTGTTTTGAGAAAATGTCACATCCGTATCGATGTCAATTGTGTATCGTCACAATTATACGCTGTTTGTAAAATACGATGCTGTGGCAGAAGATAATTCTTGATAATGCTATCGTTCAACGATGACGCCTGGAAATTATCAGATCTGTTTGTTTAACCTATAAAATTTGCGTCCGATTATTACAATAAGGCCACGTTAATCATAAAAGCAATGTAAACAATCTCAGGACTCTTGATGTTTGTCATTTGTTTACATTACATTTTGGTAGCTAAATTGAAATTGTTTTCAAATAAGAAATAAACTACTCCATTTCACTTAATTGGAACCTTGCATTTGTTGAAAAACAATATCCTTCATGCTAATCAAATTTAAGATTACACCGACTGTGTATCCATTGGTGACTAACGCAATTAAATTTCAATAATTAGTGGCAAAACAATATCCTATTGTTTAATAATTAAAATGTAAAATAAACAGATAATAATCATCAGACGAAAGTGAAGCATTCATTGCTGTATTGAGCGCATCATATGTGATGTCACAGTGTCAGCATCTGTCCCGCAGCACTCGTCATTTTGGTGCTTATTAAAAAATGACACTTCTTTGATACCTCTTTATATATTTTGATTAAACATCTCATTACTCTTTTCACTGTGTTACTTTGACACCATCTGCAAATGAGAATATATTTCATATGAACTTCCTTAAATAATGCAAGGTCCATATAAATCTATGTTAATCAAATCTGCAAACTCTCGCCTGAGAGCTAGAAGCCAACCGACAGATTGATTTATTTGTTTTTGGTGTTATTTTATTGTATCGCCTTAATCTGCAACAAGGAACTATCGGCATGTTGAGACTTAGACATAGCCGATAAAACCTTTAATAACAACTTTTAAAAATATATACAAATCCCACGATTGCCTGACTACCTGAAGACATGCACTCTCTTTAGATCCTCGTGTTGGAACTAGTATAGGATTAAGGATTCCAAACAATAAATAACTTAACCCTATCACTCTTTATTTAGTACTATTAATAAAAGTATACTAACATCTGGAAAATTTACTTGAATTATTTGATTCAAGAAACACTCCATTTGAGTTAAAACTATTTTTGAGATGCTTACAAGTATTATTTCTGCATTAAACTGCATTTTTAAAATACTTAAAGATGACTGTGCTTGTGGGAAAAAATTCAATGTTGTACACAAATCAAATTACGCATGATTGGTACTTTTTTGTGATATTTCTAAATATAAGAAACTGATGATTGATACAAAATCAAATATTGTGTTTTCTTCGTTTTAAAGATTGAGTTCTTCGAGTAATTCTTTGCGTTCATTTTGAAGAACTATGCAAATTCATTTATAGCTGAGATATCTCTTTTAGGACAACAACGTATGATAACCTTTCAAATACCTTGAGATTTTTGTTATTTTATATTAGAATAAAAAGTTTAGTTACCAAGAACAAAACGAAGTACCTCGTTATATTGAAAATTAAAATTTTTTTTTAAACATGTTAGACATTTAATTTTTGGTAGTACAATTTAAATATAAATTTGAGCTGCTTTACCCAAATGATACATGGGTTATCCCAAACATCAAACTTAATCTTCTTCCATATAAAATCTCCAGTGTATTCATAGTTATTCCCCTTAGCTTTTATAGATTGTCATGCTTTCACTGGAATTTTTTACAATAGCCTTTTCATGTGCCTAGTCTTTCATAGATGATGACGACGCACAACCTGAGAACAATAAGCTCGTATGCATGCAAATTAATGATAATACAACGTAATTATTAGACATAAGAAGTTTACTAAGGTTTTGTGATCAGATTGTACATCTTCTTTTCCATCACTTTCTTGAATCTCCCAGGAATACTAAAATTTAATTTCATGTGATTTTTATTCAATGATCGACGATTGTTCTGGTATTCATACTCATGTGTCTGGTGTGTCATCACAATTTGTTTGCCACCATTCGTAAACATTCGACTTACAATAACATGAGCGAGATTATCTTATAACATTATTGATAAGCAATCCAGAACAAACCTTCATTGTGTGTCGATATCAATTCCTCGCCATGCAGAGGTCGACAATTGCCTCGTGTAAAAAAATAAGAAATAAATATATAAACAGTGAATTTGTAGTGATAAGGTACACTTGATGATCCAAGTAAATTTTTATCGTATATTTTATTCATATACATCGTTATCTTTGTTGTTTTTTTTAATGTAGTCTTTTATTTTAATAAAAATACTATTTTTTAGCTTCAAGGTTGTTAGAATGTGGGTTAAGTAAGTTTTGAGATTGAGTATTTTTATTATTTAAAAATACCGTTGGATAGCAGGCTTAGAAAACTACTGTATAGATAGGTCTTCTGAGCAGCCGGTGGATCTTGGATTGTTTTGGTTCTGGTCGTATTAAATGTGATCTATTTTGAAAATTGTATATTCGCCAATATTTATTGATTATTTAACAAAATCATGTAGCAAAAAGTTATTTTTAATTTTATCTTAGTTATTAATTGCCGCTAGGTTCAATAGCAATCGAAACTCTCTGATGCAGGTTATGTGTTAACTACATGGTGCAATGCAAATGCCGGACGCGTATTAATTTAGGCACTGCCGATGCCTGCCTCTTTGCGGCCTTCTCTTGTCTCCCGCTCATTAAAATAAATATTATGCAATGTTGCTGTAAAGTTGCGTGTAAATTGCCTTAACAGATTATCTTCATTATCCCATACATGATGTGTGACTCATTTGATTGTATCTTTATGACCAATCTTTAGTAAACATTCTAAGCCGGATCATTATCGGTGCCTGCTTCAGTCGTGTTTCTTTTCAAAAAGTGACCGAGTCTTTGAGATCGTTTGCATACTTGTTGAGCGAGATAGATTCATTTATATCGATTGTCGCATTGATTTTAGAATGAATGACTTAAAAAAATAGTTTTTTCGTGACTTGACATTTAATTTACTAATACTTGAATATATATGCAAGCACTGTCTAATTACTATATTTTGTAACAATTATATTATAATTGCATGCTGTAGTATATAATTATGTGAAATATAACCGACGGAAATTTCCTGGAGCTATTTTGGTAATTTATTAGCTTTTGCTCATTTTAATTAGACAAGACGCGAACGGTTAGTTCATTACAAAAACTATCAAATTATTTCGTAGATCCGGTTATAATACTTTAACAGGTTTATAGAATTGTTTAATGTCTTAGACTTAGATACTTCTTTTTTTTACACTATTAATAAAAATAAAAAAACCATTGTTGCAAATCGAGAACTTCTCTGTTGTTTCCTGAGCATCGTGCACTAAAAACAGATTTTTGATAATAATTGTGGTTATACGTGTACATAAAATCTTTACTATCCAGACATCATTTTTCCTTTCCTCACGTTGATGCAACTTTATACACCACGTATGAGGTCCAAAACAAAAAATTACCGAGATAATAAAAATATGCTCCCTTGTAAAATGTTTTAAAGAGCTCTCATTTTATTTCATTCTAAATATCATTATGACCGTGCAATGAAGTCTATCAAGCCAATAAAACTGTTAATGCCTCCACGGCTGACTCAGCCGCACTAAAGCTGCCCACACACGCTGCCACACAACCGACAACTGAACTGCATACATACATATATATATATATATATATATATATATATATATATATATATATATATATATATATTTAACAGTTGAAATTGGATCGAGAGTTTCGGAAACGCTGTCGAAATTTGTCTAATTAATTATTGCGATCGATTTTCCGTTGCCGGATGACGACAACCATTTTATAAAATGGTGAGTTTAAGCGATTAATGATTTTGATCAATAGTTTCGTAAGAACCGGCATCTTTTTTTCTTATTAACGGAATATATTATTAAAAATTACGTTGAATTTATGTGATGGAATTTTGCCGAGTCCTTTTCATTTAATGTATGACGTTTTAGTTTAAAAAAAAGATTTTTTTGAAATCGATTGTTTAATGCTGTAAAAATTCGTAGACTTGAAAAGAATTGTTACATTGATAGTAAATTTAACATAATTATTATAACACACGAGACAGCTTGAGAAGCGCTGGTAATAAGTGAATTGCATGAAATTCATTTAGCGTGTTGAGCAACATTGTCTCGTCGAGTTGGTAAGTGAACAGAGCGGTCATTTTAATTGTTTGCTTAGACAAACCTGTGTCATATTGCAAATAATTGCCACAGAGCAATTATCGTAATCATGACACAATCCGACTGTCCTCAAAGTATTAAGTTTTCAAGTATATTTGAGTTTTTTTTTTTGCACGACCTTAAATAACGTGAACGGCCTCAAATAGTCATTTTTTGAAAATTACTGCAGTAAATATTTGCCGCAAGCGTCATTGCAATCGTCATTCGTATCGGACGGTAAAACAGTCAGACCCGATCAACCGCAGGGCCGGCAGTGAGCAACTCGAATTGAACTCGATAAAATGGCTCGGACAGTAGATTCTCCTTTTTTTTATGTGCTTTCGCGCAAGAATACTTCCGGAGGCACAAACTCGCGTGTGCTACAAAAACTGGTATTACTAATTAACCTACAAATATGGTGTCATTTGCGTCGGACACATGTGACCCTCGCAGTGTGAGCTGTCGCCATGTTTATGGCTATGAAATAGTAAAAAATGCGGACATAAATTAATTTTTATATAAAAAAAACCATATGCTTTTTTTATATAAAGCCATATTTTTTGGGAGGCAACCAAGCCTAAGTAGAACAGCACATAATTTTTGCAAGCTGCATTTGTCTTGTTAACAGATTTTTTTTTTTAAAAAAACTGCATTGAATGAAGTTTTTTTTTTTGAGGGGTTATCCTTCCATCTAAGCTTGAAAACAATTTATTATTTTAACATTTGAAGAAACTGAAAATAACACATTTTGCTTCATAAATTCAATCCCTCTAAGCTAGCAAACACGCTAGCCATGTTATTTTTGTATTTTATTATTGCATATATCATTTACTACAAGAAAATGAGTTGAATGAGAATTAATTCCTCCAGCCTTGATAAAAAAAAAAAAATTATTCGACTCGATTACATTAATAACAAATAATAAATCAATTTATTATTTTATATCGGGTCATTAAACTTTTATGCGTTGATTACTAATATTTGACGTTATAAGTCTTGAATACCCTCTTTTTATTTAGTTTTTTTTTAATACACGTGTGTATCTTTTTTGATTCATCAATGCCAATGTTATCTGGTTCTTTCAATAAAAGCGGTGGGTTTAAATGTCGACCAACCGTTTTTTTTTCAAACTTTATTAATCACATAATGAACTTTAAATGTTATAATGATGTTATTTGCTTTTGATGTTATTTTTTTTAAGTACAACCTCCAAAAATTATACCAAAGAATAAAAAAATACCTTGAACTCATCCATGACCCACGTGTAGAGATAAGCTTGTTTATGTAGATATTTTCAGGCTTTATAAAATTGACGAAATCAGGATTTGAATCTCTAAAAATATTATATCTGAATAAATAACTGTTCGTTTGTTTGTCGTATTTTTATCACGTCTTATTGAAAATTACCAGGTAGTAGAAAAAAACTAGGTTGAAATATAGCAACTTCGCCAAAAAATGCTAATTATATAATAGTATTCCTCGAGTTCTTGCGATGCCATAACAATGCCGAGACTTTACGTAAAACCTGGGAGATATGCAAATTTAGATATTTTCTAATTTTATTTAGCACATCACAAACAAGCAAACATATCTTATTAATTCTGGGGTCAGGATGTTGGTTTTTTTTTAAATTTTTTATTAAAATTATCGCGATAATTATTTATATTGGTGACTGAGATGTGAGTGAAGAGATGCTTAGGGATTATGTTATTGGCTTTAGTTTTTATGGAAAGATGGTATTTTTTAAGATTTTTTTTGGTTTCTTCCAGAAATATGATGGTCCTCCGCGTGCACGGAGACGACCTGGTCTTCCGCGCCCCTCCTCACAGGACGCCCGCCCCGCACAGGGCGCCACAGATCAAGATGATGAAGGTCCACATACCCTTCACCTTCAAGCTTCTAGATTCTTCCAAGTCCACGTATGCTGGTGAGTCCAATGCTCATTCCCATTCCACCAAGATACAAAGATATGTATCTATCAAATCAATCAACGTCGAACGTTTTGCCTGTCTGGTTATTGCTTCCTGATTGAAAAAAAATATATTAATATTTATTACGACTGAAAGATTTTTTTTCTATTGAAAAATATGTACTGTATACTTTTTTCACGTGTTTATTGTGTCGTATAAGGCAGATAAACTAGTTTATTAACAAAGTAGTACATACTTCTAAAAAAAATTCTAATTAGTGTTTGGCGTAAATGTGATTTAATTTAAGCATAGTTAAGAGTCAATATTTATAAAAGTTTTTTTTTTTTAACAATTTTTTTTTGTAAATGCCATGTGCTCCTCTCGGAATGCCACTTGCTTGACAGGTGACTTTGTGGATGTACTGGACTTCCCTCGAACGTTTGGTTGATAACATTTTCAATACTTGATTATGAAGTTTATTTAATATCCATATATATAAGTATATCCATCGGCGAACAGCTGATGCTCGAAATCGAGACCCGAGGCTCGAGAGCCAGGGCTCCGGCGGCAACGGCTGATGTTTATCGAATGATTATAATGGAGCGAAAATATTAAAAATTCTTTATTTTTCATTAAGTTGTATTAAAGTTGGTCGAGGTGTGGTGCGTGACTTTCCCCGTCCTGCGCGCAGGTTTCGGGGCTCGAAACGCCTGGCTTATTTGGTAGCATTCATGATTTACTATAGGTTCAGTAATGTGTTAGGCAGGGAAAAACCCTTTATTTGCATGTGTTTATGTGTAATAAATATCTACGAACTAAATAACAAGGATAAAAGTTTATAACAATAACTTCCTAAGAGACTGTTTTATCTTCACCGAGTAGGATGTGGTGGGGGAATTTATGTCTGTAGTGGACAGGCAGTGAGTCTGGGGTGTCGTCTCCGATCCCTTTGAGGAGGGGGTTTTTGGATTTTCGTATGGACTGGTATAGCCTTTCGGTGACGTGAAGCGTCTGGGTTACGATCGGTGGGATTTTGGTCTGGGCACAGAGGTGCTGGTCGAGGTACGATAGTAGGCCTGATAATGGAGGTGTAGAGCCTGAGTTTGGACTCAAGGGGGAGGGGGCTTCTAGCGCATAATGTGATGCTGCGATGTGGGGGTGCCATGCGAGGCTCCGATCCAGAAGGACTCCGAGGTATTTCACCTTTTTGCTCCATTGGATCGGCTTGCCGTTTGTTCGTAGGGGGTCGGTGCGATCGTTGCCAGGGTGTTTCCAGGTGAAGATGATTCCCTTTTATTTAGATAAAATAACAGTTACATTTTGTAAAGGAATGTCATAAGAAAAACCCAAGGTTTGCAGACATGGGTGGATACAATAGAATACCAGATGGCATTTTAAATAGGTCTCTTTCCCGGCCTTCCGAGGAAGAGGGGTCGAAAGCCGATTAGCAGCACATTATAATTAAATAGGTATTTATTTTATTTAATACAATTGTAACTCAAATCTTCTGGGAAAACAGTATTATAAACATGCAGGTTGGTATTTAACATAAATTTGATTGTATTACGTTCGTGGTGTAATATTAGTAAGCTTTTTTCAAAATGTCTGTTAACCCCAATTTTAGATCATGAATCTAGCGTATTTTGAAATACAATAGTGTATTTTAGTTTTCAAACTTTCTTTTCTAACCCAAAAGGTTTTCCATGTTAATATTACGGTCTGTTGGTGAACTTTTACGGCCAGGTCGTGGGCTTAAGTGCTCCGTATGCAGGGCTGGCCTACTAATGAGGAATGTAAATCATACACGGGCTCTGCTATTAGAGCTGCAAATGCCGCGACCTTTAGCTTAACCCTAATGGAAAAAAACTATACAGGGTGAGCTATATACTGATATTTTACCTTACAAGAAAGTTATAAATTTGGAATATTAATTTTATAAAAATAATCTTACAACAACGCTGGTTGTCAAAAAGGTAATTATGTAGTCGATATATTGCGTATGTATTAACTAACGTTTTGAATTTGAATTGTTATTGTTAAAAATGCGAATATGACCAAGTAAAAACGCCCAGTTTCCGAAAGACTGACCAACGAATATATTGTTTAAAAAATCATCTAATGTATCATCAAGCATATATTTTGTAATTTTAAAAATATAAATCTGTAATCGAAGCTAAAATACTACCGACGCCTCTGATTGAATTGCATCATAAGGATAAATAGTTTTTAAATAGTTAAATCAATGTCTTTCTATTAACCCATAAAATTTTACTACTGCTAGGAGTTTTTTTAAAAATTTATTATGACTAGTTTATTATTGGTTCGAAGGCATGCTGTATATTTTTTCAGGTGTATTATCATTAATATCCATCAACTTTATTACATGATCGGTTATTCATCATTGGAATAATCCTGATAATATGTATTACAAAATACCGCAGAATTTAACTGCCACTTGCTGCCGCATTATTTCAGAGGTTTTCAAAAAAAAAGATTTTGCGCATATATGAGGAAGAGCAGCTTAGGAATAACAAAAAAAAACAGTATAGCTAATATTAATTTTATTCGTACGTTAGCATTGATTACTCACTATAAAAAAATCTTGTCGGTTCTTATCAGATCGATGTGTAATTATCATTTTAATATTTATAGTAAAATATAATAATTTAGTTACTGATTATTATCGCAGTGTTTCTGTGCTTTATAAATCAGGGGTGGCCAATATGTCAATCGCGAAGCCAATATTGGTCACTCGCCGTTAAATTATTATGTTGTTTTATAATATATTGTTACGGTCTAGCAGTAAGTTTGAAAATCGAACCATCCAGAACGCTATAAAGCAAAGGACTGGAATGATCGAGCGAGCGTCGACTAGAGCGCCAATACGAGGTTATGGAGAATCGAGGAATGCGCCTCGCGCGAGCCCTCGAATGTTGGAGATGCAAGGGGAAGCCATTTTGAGATCAGTGTTAAAGGCGGGTCTCGCTCTGACAGTACCAAAAGACAATGTTAATATAAATGTATAATGTAAATAAATACTCTGTACGTAGATAAATAAATATAACCTGAGTTGACATAAATAAGCGTTTAAGTGTGAACCCCGGCACGTTTCAATTGGTGTCAGATGTGGGGTGATAAATAAATAATAATTAAAATAAATAAAATATTGTCATGTCTAAAGAGCGTTTGTTCCCCTCCAGATGGAGACTTCGTACTGCGACAGGCGAAGCGGCTCGCGTTCACGGGGAGATGGTCGTCACTTTTCAATTTGGCGCAGTCACTGCCAAACAAATTGCGTTAGTGGCTGAAATAGAAGAGGAAGTCATTCTTGGCATGGATCTTATGACAAAGTTAGGATTTAAGCTTGACTTGAAAGAAGGAGTTGTCAAAATTGATGGCGAAGAACTTGTTCTTGAGGCGAATGAGAACGGAACCGGACAAGTTATACTAGCAGTGAACACGGTGGTGCCAAAACGTAGCGAAATGATTGTGCAAGCCTGCTTAAATGCCAAGCTTCCGGAAGGACTAATACTAATGCTCGAGCCTGGAAATACGATGCAAGCCCCTGGAGTCCTGGTCGCTAAATCGCTGATACGTACGACACAGGAGATACCCGTACGTTTGATTAATATCAATGACTTTCCTGTGGATCTGAAGAAAGGTAGCCCACTCGCAAATTATTCTGCAGTGTCCACAATAGTCCGACAGTTGAAAGACACCCCGTCGGGAGTAAATACGAAACTGCCCAAACATCTCCAGCGACTATTGGACGATTCCTGTCAAGAACTGACAGCAAAACAGAAACAATATATTGTAGAGTTAATCCGTCGGTATCAAGATGTTTTCGAAGGCTCGAAAGAATTACGCGGCCGGACTAACATTGTGCGACATCGAATAGATACGGGCGAAGCAAGACCGATTCGACAAGCACCGAGAAGGTTACCGCTGGCAAAAAGAGAAGAGGCTGAGCGGATCATTCAAGAAATGAACCAAGGAAAAATTATTGAACAATCAAATAGTCCGTGGAACTCACCTGTCGTACTAGTTAAGAAGAAAGACGGAACAACCCGTTTTTGCGTGGACTATCGGCAGCTTAACAACGTAACGAAGAAGGACAGTTACCCTCTGCCGCGAATAGACGACACTCTGGACTCATTAGTTGGATGCAAAATGTTCTCAACCCTAGACCTTAAGAGTGGCTACTGGCAGGTCGAACTTGATCCTAAAGATAAAGAAAAGACAGCTTTCTCGACTGGAAATGGCCTTTGGCAGTTCACCGTAATGCCCTTTGGTCTATGCAACGCGCCTGCTACATTTGAGCGCCTAATGGAGAATGTACTTCGAGGATTGTCTTGGGAAACTTGTCTCGTTTATCTTGACGATATTATAGTGCTTGGAAGAACTTTTGACGATCATTTAAAAAACTTAGAACAAGTGTTTCGACGGCTTCAAGAAGCTAGCCTGAAACTTAATCCATCTAAGTGCAACTTATTTCAGAGGACAGTGAAATATCTCGGTCATGTGATATCTGCTCACGGAGTTACTGTCGATCCCGAGAAAATAATAACCGTCAAAGAATGGCCAGAACCTAAGGACAAAAACGAAATAAGAAGTTTCTTAGGATTATGCACGTACTATCGACGATTTGTTCCCGGGTTTGCAGACATCGCTAAACCTCTAATCAGATTAACCGAGGAACGCAATGAATTTGTGTGGAGCCAAGACTGCCAAACAGCATTTGACGAGCTACGACAGAGACTAAGCAGCGCCCCCATCCTGAGTTATCCGAAACCGGACGAGAAATTTATCTTGGATACTGATGCGAGCAACGTGGGTATCGGAGGGGTCTTATCGCAAATGCAAGACGGCCATGAAAAAGTGATTGCGTACTTTAGCAAGGTGTTATCAAAACCAGAGCGCAATTATTGTGTGACGCGAAGAGAACTGCTCGCAGTCGTGAAGTCCGTCGAACATTTTCACAAATATCTCTACGGAAGGAAATTCCTTCTCCGAACTGACCACGCTGCACTGACGTGGTTGCTACGATTCAAAAACCCCGAAAATCAAGTAGCAAGATGGATCGAAAGACTTCAAGAGTTCGATTTTGACATTGAACATCGAGCAGGAACCATTCATCGTAATGCCGATGCTCTATCAAGAAGGCCCTGCGCTGAGAACTGTACTCATTGCTGTCGGGCAGAGGAAAAATCAGCTACAGTCGAAAGAGTGACTGTACGTGATGACGAGTGGTCCGAGACTGATGTGCTGATAGACCAAGAAAATGATCCAGAGTTAAAATACGTGCTCAAATGGAAGAGAGCTGGACATCGGCCAATCTGGGAAGAAATAGCTTCTTTATCTCCAAGCGTGAAAGCATATTGGGTACAGTGGAACTCCTTGACACTAGAAGGTAAATTGTTGAAGCGCATCCTAGAAAATGACGATGGGACGCAAAAGAGGCTGCAGCTGGTCATTCCAAGGAAGAGGGTCACCGAAGTGCTGAAACTAATCCACGATGGAGCATCCGGAGGCCATCTTGGGACCAAAAAAACCCTAGAAAAGATACGCGAACGGTTCTACTGGGTCAATTGCAAGGAAGACGTCCGCGATTGGTGCCGAAGGTGCGTGTGTTGTGCAACGGCCAATGGACCACAACGCAAACGAAGAGCACCTATGCGTCAATACAACGTTGGGAGCCCATTTGAGAGAATAGCGATCGATGTAGCGGGCCCGTTTCCTACATCAGAAGCCGGAAACAAATACATCTTGGTGACGATGGACTACTTCAGTAAATGGGTGGAAGCATACGCCATCCCGAACCAAGAAGCCGTTACTGTCGCTGACGTTATTGTGAAGGAATGGATCTGCCGATTTGGCATTCCGATGGAGTTGCATTCTGACCAAGGGAGAAATTTTGAATCGTCTGTCTTTCAGGGAGTGTGTGAAACTCTGGGCATTCGAAAGACGAGGACAACAGCACTACATCCGCAATCTGACGGAATGGTCGAGAGAATGAACCGGACTATGGGTAAATATTTATCCAAAGTTGTCGCTGATCATCAAAGAGACTGGGACAGACACCTGCACCTGTTCTTATTGGCGTATCGTTCTTCCATCCACGAGGCGACTAGACAAACACCAGCTAGTGTAATTTTTGGGCGAGAACTGCGCCTCCCGTGCGATTTGAAGTTCGGAGGGAAACCTGGAGAAAGCTTGGTGGGAGAAGGCTACGTCTCAGACTTACGCCGTCAGCTAAACGAAACTCATGACAGAGTACGGGTCAACATCCAAGATGCTAGTGATCGGATGAAGGATCGATACGACCTGGGAGCTGAAGGAGGTGGACACCAAGCCGGGGATCTGGTTTGGCTATTCAATCCTCAGAGACGGAGGGGGCTCTCTCCAAAACTCCAACGGGCGTGGGACGGTCCGTACGAAGTAATGAAAAAGATAAATGATGTAATATATCGCATCCGGAAGAGACCGATTGGAAAACCTAGGGTTGTTCATTTTAACCGCCTGAGCCCTTTTTTGGGCAGTAACGATGAGGCAACTGATCAGACAGTGCGAGTATGTCGAGTGCCGGCAGAAGAATTAACATTTGGCGAATTCATGATCCGACACGGTGACGGAAGAAAGGCCAGATATGGTGTAACCACCGAAGTGAGACAAGATTTATTTTTGACACCGAAAGATTATGCTCTGGTTCAAGAAATAAGTAAAGACTCGGACATGTCAAAGGGAGTCTTAAGAGTCACAAGACATAAGTACGGAGACATGAAGAGAGAAGCTCAAGAGTCGTCTTTGGGGGACACTCTGCAGGTACAACGCGAAGGCCGGGAGTTGTTCTTCCTAATTACAAGAGAAGCAGCCCATCAGGGGGCTGATTATCAAGTAATATGGGATAGCCTGGTAAGCCTGCGAAGGATGCTATTGGAGCAGGAGATCCAAAAGTTCAGCCTGCCCAAGTTGAGCTATCCGGACTGGCGTATAGTGCGAAGCATGCTCGAGGAACTATTCCAGCATACGGGGATTGAGATCCAAGTATGCTGCTATCATCCCTGGGTCAGTGGAATAGAGCGAAGGACAGTGCGATGCTATTTTGACGCAACCACTGGATGTCAACGTGGACCAGACTGCCGCTACGTACACGTGAATAAACAGCGAGTGTTCCGGGACGGAACAACAACTGAGGAGGGGGCAGTGTTACGGTCTAGCAGTAAGTTTGAAAATCGAACCATCCAGAACGCTATAAAGCAAAGGACTGGAATGATCGAGCGAGCGTCGACTAGAGCGCCAATACGAGGTTATGGAGAATCGAGGAATGCGCCTCGCGCGAGCCCTCGAATGTTGGAGATGCAAGGGGAAGCCATTTTGAGATCAGTGTTAAAGGCGGGTCTCGCTCTGACAGTACCAAAAGACAATGTTAATATAAATGTATAATGTAAATAAATACTCTGTACGTAGATAAATAAATATAACCTGAGTTGACATAAATAAGCGTTTAAGTGTGAACCCCGGCACGTTTCAATATTTTACTTATCTATCCATAGCTCACAGTGTATAGTCATAGTATGTATTTCACACCAGCCTCCCACCACTTGGACTACAATTATGACACCAAGTAAATCGCGACACATTTCACAGATAAAAAGTAGATATATATATATATATATATATCATCTGTATAATTCAGTTAGAGGTCTTCAGAAGTGATTATATGCACGTAAGCACATTTGAATAATTTTAAATTACCTCTTTCATTCCGTCCACACGAATCTAAATCCTAAAAAAAAACTCTGCCGCAATGTAACGCAATCTTTACAAATGGGATCGATTCGGCGCAAAGATACTGTAGCGGTCTTCGGAAGTCATAAAGAAGGAGTGTTGCAAGTACGGAAAATTTTCCCTACAATTTACTATAGAACTAGACCGGGGGTGATCGCGTGCTTGCCCGGCATTAGTCGGCTTATCTCCGTGCTGCCTTGAGCAATAAGATTTTTTTTCTCGTTTTAGCTCTCGACGTTTTCGCTGTCTGAAAACTTATTTTAATACATGTAAACATTTTCTTTTTCATTTGCTTGAAAACAAAAAAATATATTTATTACTTTAGTGTTATTTGCTCATCATCACTCGAGTGTGCTTTTAGATTAAAATCACCTGATTTATTTTTAATACCTTATTGATCTTTTGTGTGACATTTATGCCTTTCCAGTAATAGAAATCATATCAATCACATACTGTTTTAATAAACAGAAAATATGAATAGGTAAATAGCAAAGAGATTATTATTATTATAAGAGATTTTTTTTCCTTTTGAGGACTTTTTCGAAGACCTTGCAAGGCGAAAACGCCCACAAAACAACTTTAAAGAAGTTTTTTTTTTTCTCAATTTTATTGTGTAATGTGTCACTAGACTAATTTATTATGACCGGCATACATTTTTTGAACAATCAATCCATAATGTTTTTTTTAGTAAATATTTAAATAAGAATACGTTTATTTTTAATATGTCGTATTAGATAAATGCGCAATACTTAAAATCACAAATATCAAAGTGGCAAATCGACTTCGCAAATATTTCGAGTAAATCGCAAGAACTATTTCAACTGTTATTTGTTGTTTTTGCGAATTATTCCGGTTTAAAAAAAGGCGAAATATGTTAGTGAGAAATAAATATATTTAAAGGTTTTTTTTTTTAAATCACTTCGAGATTTGCATCTCGATGAGTAATGTCTGCCGTTAAGTGTTGCTTAGACAACAATAGCATTTAATACAATGCAAATGTTAATGATACTGTGACATTAAAAAAACCAGTTTTTAAAGATGCTAATTTATTTATTACACATAAGCTGGCCGCTAAGCGCATCAAAATGCATTGGGTTCATATGAATTATGATAATTTGCATACAATAACAGTGAAGTGCAAATCACACGTGTTAAAATAACTTCATATTTAAAAAAAAAAAAATATATATATATAATTAGGGAAATTATGGAATATCTAGAAGGTGTGTAATGTCTGAAATGTATGGAAATTGAATAATGTGATTTTTATTAATAAAAATATTTACCATTTTATTCTTCATAAGTGAATTTAAATTAAAAAAATATATACTGCGGCCCAAAAGTGATAACCCAGTTCCGCCTTCGCGGATGACATCATGACTTTTGAGACACCATGAATGTTGTTCTGTATGATAATACGTCTATTCTACATGCAACGCAAACTGCATGCTAAGCACTCGATGTATTTGCACGTCTCTAAAATATATTTGGCATTGTATGCGTGATTAAACACATAAATTATTTATAAATATAAAATATGACCGCAAAAAAAATGATATTTTTGTCATAACACTAGGTGGTTAAATAGCTGTCTAGACGTGTTGTATTAACCAGGAAATAAAAAAAATGTATAAATTAAATCCGTATATATTTTTTCCTGCGATTCTGTATACACCTCGAATCATCGTTGTTTGCATTGTGACACATTAAGACCCTCCAACCGACATACAAGTTGGGGCGTGTGCCGACCAACTTGTCTGCGAATTTATCCAACATGTAACACAACAAAGATTATGACAGCAGCGTTTAACACTACACAGTTTGTTGACCGGCATGCGAATATGTTCGGACTCCCCTAAGATAATCTGCACGTTGTTTTTGCAATCGCCCAGTCACTTGGCTCATAGTATTTGGGTAACTCTTCTTGATTTGTTCATATATATTTGTGACGGGGCTACGAGAATACTGTCTTAACCATGATCTGTAAAGTCGTTTTAGGAGACACCAGATATTTACCTATTCTTCTGTAACTTGCAAGTTCTGTAAATTATTGTAGGCAGAGTTGGCAGCTGGCCCAACGAAATACACATTTTTTTTGTAAATTAATTCAATTTGTTTGTACTTTGCTTTTATTGTAAATTTTGTATTTTTATCTGTTGCTATGTTAAATGTATTCAGATTCAATTTTTTTCTTATTACAAATAAGTTGAATGAATGCGAAACCCACATGCGATGTATTGAAAGAAATATGTCGATATGCTACATTAGCAGACCTTGTATTTAAAAAAATATTATATCTTACACTTTCTCCGATTTTAAATGGATTTCACATCGAATTCTGTTTACCAATATATAAAAAATACATAGAATTATTTGGCAAGTGAACACTTGTAGTATATTTTTTAATCAAGCACTTGAATTGGGCGTTCGCTTCAGCTGTCCAATCGACGTCGATTTTTGCAAATGTAAACACTCGCTCTGGCATTGAACGAGTGCCTCAGAACCACATTACTGCCATTGGAGCATTAGCAATGTTTGATCTGCTAAGTTTTCTCGTCCGTCTACGGTCATAGTATTCATTTCCTGCATATTTCGTGCTCAATTCTATTTTTATTCCGCGATCTAAGAAGCATTCAGACTCGGATTGTCTTAGTGAGGAGGCTTTGAAAAATCATTGGAAAAAGATTCATTAGAAGTAAAAAGTTTGTCTGGATGCAGAATTCACAGCAGTGGCTCAAAGTCTGGAGTACAGCCGAACTAATAAACCTGGCCCAGGATTGAGATATGTACAGTGATATGGCACATGAAAGAAAAAACAACCTTTTGCGTTTATAGGTATGGTGTAAAAAGACAATTCTGTTAAAATCTCTCGTGACCAGGAAACGCGGAAGACATCATTCCATTCATCCAGCAGTGTTACGGCAATTAATCATACCTCGATAAATTATTCTAATAACATGGCTAATTAATGTAAAAACTCGGTTATCTTATACCATTGTATCTATGTTCGTGCTAACAGCTTATTATCGCTGCTATTACGTAATCTATGATTAATTAGGCTATTTTTAATCGTAATGTATTAACTGAATGATGGAATTAACGATTTTATTAAATTAGTACCATTGAAAACACCATTCGTTTCATTTAAGTTTTTATTCTAATAAAAAATAGTCACTATTCATTTTCGGTCATGTATAGACAGTATAAATGAAAAATTGAGCAGCAGCAATAAGCATATCTTTACTTCGAATATAAAACTGCGTTGTAGAAAGATCCGGGGGCCATTGCTCTGTTCTCCCTGTGAAAACCAGGAACCAAGAGTGAAATGGTCACCATACTCATCTGAAGAAGATGGTATAAATTAAATTACTATAACGCTGTCGTGGGATTTTAGAAAATTCTCCGTGCATTTTTTTTTCAAAAACGAGTAAATTTTATTGTGTCATTCCTTTTTACCAACATTATCGCGTATTTGTAAAGTGAAGATTTCCAAGATGACTTTTGATAACGCCGGACCGCTATAAATGTGGAGGTGTGGCTTCATATCTCACCTGTGTGACGCAATTATTCATTCCAAGTTTTTTTTGTTGTTGTTTTTTTCATGTGCGCATCGAAAACCTCAAACATATTGTATAACAATGAATTTACACAATATGCCATCAGTTAACAAATGACACAACAAAAAAAACTGTACAAAAATTCTTATTAATTTTTTAATTTGTTGATTTCAAACACCTGTTGGGGTCTTAAAATAAAAATATATATTTTTAATTATTTTTTTATTTTTTTATTTAAAGCTTGTAATAAATCTGGCTATTTAAATTGTCGAGTTGTATGGTGTCTTTATTTTAAGCCATAAAGAGGCAGTTTAAACCAATTTGGTGAATTGGCCACTTTGTCTAATCGTAGGCAGGTCGACCTACGACCATCTGTGTGGCCGCAAAGCTTCCAGGAGAAATTATCCTATTGAGCTGGCGACACTTCGGGGTGACGTGCCGCGATCCATCTTCAAGTGCATGTCCCCACTGACCCCATGTCGCGTCAGCTTCACAGCAGGGCGGCGCGTTGAAATTACAGCAGTGATTGATTGATTCAATGTATGAATGATTGAATAAATGAATCATTCAATCGGTCGTAATCATATTAAATTATACATAAGACACGTTTATATATTAGCTCTTTGAGGCATGGTGTAGATACAAGTGCTCCACTTTTTTGGTGCCGGCTACATGTGCAGCACACTTGCAACCGATTTTCAATCAGCCAATAGGCCGTTTTACGTGTTATTTTTTAAACTTGTATGGTGGTGATAGATTCTAATATTTTGTGAGGGAATACAACACATAAGGCGACATATTTTCTTGTACGTTATATCAATTGGCCCCAATTCGTATATATTTAGGTTGTTATTTATAAATAGAAATACTTAAATAACCGCGCAGTACGCTTGTGGACATTCGAGCTGGACTGCCTTCTCAGTGTAACATCATTTCTAAGGGCAGTAAATTGAATACTCATTGGACTGGGAAATGTATAAAACCCGACTAGTGCGTTTCATGGGGATGTTTCATAAATTGTTTGTCTTTTCCTTACACCAAAATCTCAGAGTAAATTCAATTGTTCATCTTTATGGGTGCGATTTTATACTGTGACTTTTATGTGTATTGCTTCTAAAACAATTCTTACGATTCCGTATAGAACTTTAGGTATTCGAAGAGTACGATTTAAAGGTGTTAGTTGCTAGTTGTTTAAGTGTAACAAGCCTTTAATGAAAATAATAGTTATTAAGTAAGTTTTAACAAGAATTCATTATTATGATGATAATACATTAGATTATTCTAATAATGATAAAAACATACACTTCGGGTACCTCTTACTTAAATTTGGTGTTTGATATGAGTTGTTTATTTACAATATCTTCTTTTGCTGCCTAATGAAAAAAAAAATACTAGCTACTTCGATGGATTTAATAGTGTTAAAAATATCTTCATCATTGAGTGCCTTTCCTCAGATGAGGTTGGTGTTCATCTCATTGAGCACAAATGTATCTTGGGCTAGTCTCACTTATTCGACTGTACTCCCGACTTCCAGTCACCAACACAAACTCCGCACCTACTTTAGTTTTCTCCTTCCGATGCATCTTTTGTCTTGGATTTTTCCCTGGACAATCAGCTGCAGGTATAGCGTTGGTCAAGTTCGGAGTTATCACGAAGATCACACATTCTATCCGAGAAGTACGCGCGTGGCTCCCATTAACTCAAAGGTTAAATAACTTCACAGTTAGTTTAACCGCTAGGCAAATTATCATAATTCACTCATTTATCGCCTGCATAAATAGTCAATATGCATTCGAATTCCGTGTCCCCACAATACTCTTGTTTTTTCAGCGTAGGAATGCACGTGTCGCTGCTCGTGCATTTATCCATTCAGTCTCGACTACCAAAGGTCACTTCCCGGCCCCGACAAGCCTTCTAAATTGCATTATCATACAAGGTATTTCAAAACGCGTATCATCCGAAAGCTGGAGACACTGTATTACTTTTGAATCACAATTATTACAGTAAAGATTTCTTTAAATATAAATTATAACTATATACACAAGTTGTACTGGCAACATTGAACCGACAACAAATTGGCCTTTTTTTATTGTTATTACATACACCTACATTGACATTGAAAAAAATTGATAGTTATCGTGATCGTCATGTTACTTCTTGAGATGATTCATGTGTTCATTCCACTTCTGAAACCAAAGACATTCTTTGCGAAGTGCTTACGGTTATAAGTACGGTGACCAGCATTTCTGTGATAAAATAAAATTCAACCCTAAAATTGTCATATACCTGTTGGCCAGTAACTGACTAAACTTGGCAGTTAGTGGTAAGAATATTATTTGCTGATTGGAAACGCAGTATATATAAACACATTTGGGCAATTCTAGAGTTAAGAACCACTTGTAAAAATTAATAAAATATGGATAAGGGGAAATTCAAGGTAATATTTTGTTTTCAATAAACAAATATCACAATAGTGTGCAAAAAATATCGTTTCGATAAAAACAAATGGAAGTATTAAGCAACCTTTGGTAATTATTATTATTCTATAAAAATTAATAGTTTTAAGAAAAACCAATGTTTTAGTATAAGTAGTGTTGATTGGCAATTAGGCTTATTGAAACGTTAATTAATATTTATAAAAAAAATATGCAAACGGTTATTGTTCTCGGTTGAGTTAACGCGTCTCATCAATTTTTATACTTGAATTATTAGATATAAGAAGAAAATTAATACAAGCACGTATGGTCACCGCAATAATCCGCTGTGATGTATTGGCGTGTAAAAAAACGAGCGTCTGAATGCGACCATCCTAAATATATGATACATAGTTACAGCCGGTCATTTTTTCAGAAGTTGTCCGCAATATTTCAACAGATTATACCCAAAGATGCGTTTTTTTTTAACTCACGGATGTAACGGTTAAAATCCTCGCGTGTGGGAAACGTCCGATCTGGCCGATAATTATATTCTGGCATTCAGTTTGGACGGTTCATTAGCGAGGCGGCGCTCCAGGTGACGAAATATACCAAAGGCCTCTACACACGTGGCAACAAAGCGTGCCACCGACTTGGAGCTAGCCAATAGCATCCCTTTATTTTGGATGTTTTTTTTTAAGGTTTTGCCTAAGTAAACAACGGAATGTAGGATGCTTTTGGCTAGCTGCAAGTCGGTGGCACGATTTGTTGCTACGTGTGTATAGGCTTTCGCGCGTCTTTCAGCAGCCACCACTCAGACTTTTCAATGTTATTTTATATTTTGGCTATCTGATCTGTCGCTTGAAACCTCGAATATTGTGTTTAGATTACTGTGCCGACATTCGAATCGCTGATTCTGGCCTTTTTTGGCTGAAGTCTTTCCACGTTTCTGTATATAGCCTTTTTTAATGTTTGAGTCTTAGGGGATGTTTTTTTTGTGGCAGGTTATTTTATACTCCTTTGATCATTCGATCGTTTATACAAAATGCTGATCCCGGGTTCAATTTCTTGAAATTAATTCTCAATGTAGTATTTTTTGATTACTTTATAATAAAATTATGCTTTATAATACAATGACAGTGGAAATAAAAAAAAACAATAAGTCCAAATTATTGTTTTATATTCTGCTACAATCAGGAATTAACATAAATGATACGCATTAACGCACACAAGAACTAACATTTTAAAGCCATTTTTATGTTAATTAACATTTCATTGCCAACCAACACCATTTATGCAAAAAATTGTTTTTTTTATCACTTTTAATTTTTGTACAGTAATAATTACTTTCAAAGGTCGCTTAAATAATACTTCCATCGGTTTGCATCGATACGTTTTTACGCGTCTGGCGATCTTGGAAATGTTGACCAAGACAAATAGAAGGTGTCTGCCATTACCCGTAAGGATATATTTTTTTGACCCCAATATGTTTTGCACACTTATTCGCTACTTCGTTTACTTAAAAAAAAAGTATTATCTAGGGTTTTCCCATATCTACAATTGATCTGTTTTTTCAAGCGGCCTTGGCTTCTGGGGCTAGAATTACCTAAATTCATCTATGATTTTTCTATTTCATTTATTGTGTTTTTGTCATCTAACTACTTGCAAAGTATTACGACGTCTGCTTAGCTAAATTTGTTACATAATTATTTATTTTTCAACCTGTTTACGATATACTACTGAGGAAACTATGAATATTTATATTTTATTTGGACTGTGTGATTAATTCAGTAGTTTTTTTAGTGAAAGTTGAAAAATCTTTTTAATCTACTATAGTCCACTACAGTCTGATAATAATAATGATATACAAACATTATTAGTATATTTTTTGCAAGATTTTTTGAATCTAGTTTTAAACGCATATAATTTGTCGTCTTTTATGCAAAGCGCTTCCTAAATCACATAATCTCCATTCCGTCCGATTCCAGCATGTTATGTTATAATACTCCCAAAAACTTGATGATATTATACTAATATCCGAAATGACGAAACAAAAACATAATATTTGTCAACAAATAAGCAGAACACTTCCTCAATCTCATAATCTCTCCTCTGACCGACGTTTTCCATCAGTCAAGAATCCTCCCAAAAATCGTACTATACTTGATGAATGCGACGATGTTATAATATTAAAAAAAAAAAAAAAAAAACATGTCGAAACACAAACGTATAATATTTGCCAACGAATACGCAGAACACTTCCTAAGTCACATAATCTCCATTCTTACCGGCGACATCTCGCAAGTTAGGTAACAGATAACCCAAAAGCAGAGCTCGCTCGCACTCAGCCGCCTCAGTTGGCCTGGCTTGCGAATCCCGTCGGTTTTCGTGGTTTCGGTGGATCACTTCCTGTTGAGCCTTCTCCGGCGCCATTGTCTGCGGCGCCATTGACTTCCTGGCACGCTCCAGGGCGGCTTGCGTCACGGCGGTGCATGTGTGCATACACGGATTGGACGACATGCTCGCATTCGACGTGTAATCCATCCTGGCAAATGTGTCACGCTGTCGATTTGAAGATATGTTATGCCATCAGCATCTTTGGCGCATAACTGCTTCGCGGTCGGGTTATTAGCATACTTGCTTGTCGGCCGTGAAGCCCCGCATGAATCCCGAGTAATGTGTAAGATGGTTTGCAACTTTGACAGCTCACAGTTTTTATATATTCAAAGATAAATATTTATATAAAAAAAACTATGCTTTGTTGACAGTACGTTATCTATAAATTCATATCACAACCATTTTTACAAAAGCCTTCTAGACATTATGAAATATGAGTCTTGTTTTATTTTGTTAGATAAAATCTCAGTACACCATTTTTGCGATGCAGTTAATGCACTTAAATATCATGGTTGTGAAATAAATTCATTATATAACATACGTACTGAATCTTTTTTTGTTTTTTCTTTTACGTTACCAAATTGATAGCTTAAAAAAAATATATATATTTCGATTTGATGTCAGTAAAATAACAATACACGATAAGCATGTTGCTATTTTACTTCTGTTTTTATTGAAAACTCCATCGCTTTAAAATTGATTTATTTTACGTTATATTTACGAAGAGAAGAAAGAGACAAACACGCTTATAACTCTATGCAATCAACTATAAGTGTTTGAATTGTTTCCCCTTTCCAGCGTCGCAAGTAGTGCGCTGCAATGCAGGTGAGATTGCGAGATTCTTCTCAAGAATAGCATTTATAATTCCAAGCGCAGTGCAGTCGTGAGAGCCGCACAGGCCGTGCAGTCATGCTATGTAATTATCACACGAGATTATATAACTGAAAAATAGAGCAGCATTACCTCATATGCACCCATTGTCGTCATCAAAGTACAACGAAAAAATTGTTCATTTACAAAAATTCGCAAAAATTTTTTTTAGCAAATAAATAATAGAAAACTCGACCGGAGAAACAGAATCCAATGTATTTTTATTCTTCGGTTTAATTAATTAAGGAGAATATATTAATATAGAGTATGTTCTTATATAATCTTATTATATCTCATTGTGTTCTCAGACTGCTTCGTCGGTTGCCTTATGAGGCTCTGTGGTACGTCATAGAGCTCTTGAGAAATGCTGTCGCGCGTGGGAAGCCTGATAATCCCCTGCTGTTGCTCAAATTAATTTCTGATCTTTCATTAGAAAATATCACAACATCTCATTCTACCGCATCTTAAGAGTTTCACTCAAGTGGAAGGATGTCAGAGCATTATTCGTATTGCTGTTTTGAATGCGATTAGGTTGCGGCAGAATCAAAAACCGAATGGTAATTAGCCAATATTTTGCGTTCTTCGCTTATGCCCATACCATGAAAATACCTTAAATAAAGGGGCGCTGTTGGCTAATAGCAAGTTGTGCTCAGCAGCAGCAGCAGCAGCATTGTGACGTCACGCGGCCGGGTGGTCCAGTCGCCGCGAGCCGAGAAGAGTCGCTGCTGCCCGGCGGCTTGCGAAACCCACGAAGGAGGCCACTGCCGATAATATTGCAAGCTCTGCTTGTACACTCTTGCTAGGCGGTCAACATCTAATATATTGTATAACTTTGTGCAAAAAATATATATATATATATTACAAATTTCTATATATACTCATATATTCTTAGGGCTATGCTTACGATTCGGTATATGGCTGTCCGCAGGTTGTGGGGCTTACAATACGTGGCTTAGGTGATGATGATTTCTCGTATCGTTATGGAGTTAGGGAAGAGAAAATATGTGTGAACAAAAAAAAAAACTCTTTATTGCACGAGTTCTTTGCCCAAAATCAGTCGCATTTCTATGAATGTGTTCCACGCGGCCAGTAACGGTAAAACAGCAACACCTACATATGCCAAAAAGTGCTTCACACGCAAGTGATGTGTATTTTTTACACACCTGGATATCTTATGCGTAAAAAAATTTAGCGTAAAATATCGGCTTACAGATTCCGTAAATTCGTATGATTATCTCAGTCCATTCAACGATATTTTTTTGTCGTGTAGTTTTTGTAGAAGATCGCTCTGGCCCTAATCGAGGCGGTTGTGGAGAACCGCGTTGGGCAACGGCGGGTCAGGGCAGCGGCTGTCAAGCTGCGGCCCCAGAAACCGAAAGTGCTCTCGAGCGGGTACAATGCCCCGCGCCAGTGCCTCGGCACTGCCCACAGATGCAGCCAATGGACGATTCGAGGTGGTTTCGCAAAGCTGATTGTGAAATCTCGTCTTCATTGTTGATCCATCACTGGTATGAGTGCTGTTTTTGTTCCCCATTCATCACATCAATGAGCCATTGAAATCACCGTTCAATACGTGAACACACGTATTATATGGCGATTATCATATGTTATACTGCTTTTGTACTTTACTACTCGGAGACCCTTCGGATATAATTAAAACATGGAAAATAGTACATGAGATTTAGCGTACCTCTCCGAAAGACAGCCATCAGCTTACATTTACAACTCGTAAATGTAAGTTGATAGGCATCGGAACTTTTTTTTAAAGGATAGCATCATTTGAATATTCAAATGATAATTTTGAGGCAATTTAATATTACAAAATAAATCCATCGTTATTACTCGTACATTTATTTCCGTTGATTGCTGTACATTTTATGCATCAATGATTCAAAAGCTTATCTTTGCATTGCGTCTTGATATTTCGTACGCGATTTTCTTGATTACTTGAGAATATTTCAATTTGCAAAATATTATTTCGCTCTTGTGGTTAAGCGATACATGTTCTTCAGATTAAAATTAAAATTTGCATCTCTTGGCTATTTTTTAAATTTAAATTATCTAAACATGCTTCGACACTCGGCTATTATCTAGAAGCTAACAGGCCATAACGTTACTAATGTGCTGTATATAATCTGTTTGGGATTACAATTTCAGACAGATTCTAGCATAACTTTCATGGTTACGTAAAACGCGTCATTTCTGTTTATTTTAATAATATATATTTAATTCAACTTACTTAAAAGTAAAACTCTTTACACACGCTGCAACACAACTGATAACCGAACTTCCCTATTATATTTTGAAACCATTAAAAACTTCTTTGGGTCCTCTATAAAAAAAATAACGAAATACAAGTGCAATGTTTTTTAAATCGATGTATTACAAATCAATTTTTTTATTTGTTGGTTTTGATAATTTTTTTAATATTTGCACTTAAAAAATAGAAGGAATACTCACAGTTATATCTCTTTGAAACATTTTGGTGCTTAATAATTTATTACGCGCAGCCATTAACAGCTTTTTGATAAAAATGACGGTTTTCCTTATTGCTGAATATAAAATAACCTGTGGTGCAAAGTCATCAATATATAATTCCTGATTAGCAATCTCGCTTCTTGTGAACACTATGTTGACTGGTTTCTCACTGACCTAAGCCAACATAACCCACTCTTCATGAGGTGCCGACGCAGGCAACTCTAAAAGTGCAAATACCTTCAACTCAGTAATCCTGAACGTCCTCTAGACCTGCAAGAAGACCTTTAAATTTTATAGTTAACATTTCAAATATTCAAAATTAATTCAGTGCTTTTCTTTCTTGCTTGTTCATCTGTGTATACTTTATTTCATTTTAAACGTATGCGTATATTTTTGAGACGCTGACTTTGATTTTGATATTACCGTGCGTAGATTATTTAGTAGAAAACTTTCCGTCGTTTTGGGGCGCAAAGGTTATCACGAAGTAGAAACGTGCCGCTAAATTTTACTGGCAATTTATTCACCCATTCATTTCCATGTCAGTTATGAAAAATAATTTTATTTTTTGTATAATTTTACACAGTAAAATTCAACGAATGATGTGTTAAAAAATGTTCATATGTAAGGATTGTGTATACGGCGCGAGGTGGCTTAAGCATAGTATCACGCCTGATTAGCAGGGGTGTTGCAACTTTGGTGTGAGATGTATTTGTTATGTAAATATCCAGGCGCCGACTCGTGTCACGTGAGGCCATTAATCTCCGGTAAATATGCCAGAATTTGACGCATCACGTAAAAGTTAGCATAGCAATTATAAACTTAACAAATTGCTGCATATTAAACTCTAAGAAGACACGGGTTTTTTTTTCGAATTATTTATCTATTTTGATTATACTTCATATCCCAAATGTATATATTTTCCCAAAAAAATCCGCCCAGAAAAGGTTGAACCGTAATTTATAATAGTCCCTAATTTGCATACTTAGTGGAAATGATATATGTCAAATCTGGCTGATTTTTTTAAATATAAAAAGTGAAAATTTTGCGGCTATGTAGTTTTTTTTATGTATTTTATTTCGGTCGTATGTTTATGTTAATGTACGAAGCCATAATTTTTACAGCAAGTGGGTTGATATGTTTACTTTGTGAACAAGCCAGCATATATATTGTTAATTTTTTTTTTTAACCTTTAGTGAACAGTTATTGTTTTTGTAGCCTTCGTCGTTCTTTAAATGCGATTCGCACATGTCGGCGATTTGGATTGTTATAAATAATACGGCGTGACTCGTGCGTACGGATTGCTGGATTTTTTTTTCTTCATTTAAGCCTCGCTTTATATTTCTAACAATTTAGTTATGTGTGTGTCACATATCGATCAACTTTGGCAGCAAGCCGGCGATAGTTTTTTTTTATAAACATCGACATGCCATGGCCTTGACCTTGCGTGTCCATTCACGGCATTCCGGTAAATAAACGTATCACGCCATGTCACCGGCCGTATCATCACGCGCCGATGAAGCCATCACAGAGCAGCCTGCACACGTCGCAACACGAATTGACAACCGATTTGATTTGTTGTATCGCGACTGGTGTAGGCAGCTTTGATGTAATGCCCGCCGCTAATTTAGCAGGCTTGCCGTGTTGAAAGCTGGACATGCACTTGGGGATAGTTGGGAGCTTGCCATGTTGTAGTTTTTGTATGTTGATATCTGTCGATCAGAGAAAGACTTGTCGTGTCATTTATTTAATATAAATAAATGATTTTTATTTGTTTAATTTCATATTTGTACCATGAGATTTGGAGCAGCTCATCAAACATAGAAGACAGGGCATCAGTCTGAATTATTACGTAACTACTTATTATTGGCGAAGCATGCCTTTTTACGATCATCATTAGCTGAGAAAATCAAATGCTAAATTGTGAATCATATAACCCGAAATAAGTATATATTTCCTTAAATATAACTTTGATTCCTCGTTTATTAATGTGTATGTAAATTCGAATACGAAGTGAAACTGTACCAAGGCAAGCCAGGCTTTTGGGCACCTCCACTGTATTTTGTTTACATTAAGTGTGACTTTAAAACTTTTACCCTGAGATGTACATTTCAAATGTGTTTTTTTTTTTAATTAATTCTTTTTATTTCTATTTTATAAATAAACTTTTTTTGTATATAATTTTAACCGATCAAATCTTTTCGTTTTTATCATTGTCGTAAATCAAGAAAAATACGAAAATGTTTACTTGTGGAATTTAATTAAAATATACAACACCAATTCAAGTGGTTTTATTGCATACTCTTGTTTGAGATATGCAATTTATTTCAACATAAAAGTGATAAATATTTTTTATTTTTTTTTTTAATATATTTACTTAATTATAAATACATATATGTTTGAAAGTTGATTTGAGAATGTGGGTATGTTTTTGCACAGACTTCGTGTGTATTTCCAATTATTCACCTAAGTAAATAATTCAGGTATTCCGAGGCAAATAAAACGCCGGGGGAATTCGAAGTCAACAACACGCGGGGAATTCGCATACTTTTTAGTGGGCAACACAATGGGCCGGGAGGCGCCCACTCTCGCGGTGAGGGAGGAGGGAGAGGAGCCCAACGCTCTCGTACTCTCACCGCAAACAATACTCATAAATAAAATAGACTGATAAACATATTTGTGTAGAAAACTTCCCACGTTCATATTGTCCATTGCGTACAGTAATTTTTCACACTGAGAATATCACTAGTTTAGAATGAAGCCTCCAAGTGACCAAGGGTTTTCGAAAATCAACAAAAACAAATTTTATTCAATTTTATAAAATTTGTTTCAAATGTCGTGTCACAGCTCAGTTACATTGGCTTTTTAGCAACCGGTTAGATTTTCTTTTAATAAAATGTCTAATGCTTTTTTTTTATCATTGATATTTCTCAATTTTGTGTTAAGACATTATCGGTCTGACAATGGCCACCGCAACTCTGCACGAAGTCAACCTTTTGTTCATGTTTCTATTGGCATTTCGGCTCTTGGGTCGTAGTTTGTTGGTCGACCCGTCCTTAGTTCAGCTTTAATGCTATATAATCAAATGCTAGTCGTTTCATCCCTATATATAATAGACGAGCAGAGAGTTTAATAAATATGCCTGTGTACCTGATAACTAAATATGTAAACGGTGTTAAATCGGCCGAATTCAATATTATATCAATAATTGTTGGGTTCTCATTTAAGCTGTATTTATAATATTCAATATTAATAAAATATTGACGCTTATTTTATATTCACCAAAAATTTAAATAAATATATAATTAATGTTTGTATGCATCCATATCGTGGATATAAACATAGAATTAAGTATTTTCAATATATAAGTATTATTTTCTCATTCAGTCAAACGCCTTACTCGTAAATCAACCTATAAAAAACATTTTTTTTAAATTCATATAATGTTCTTGTTTATGCATTTCGAGTCCTAGGCCAAGTGATTTTATTAGATCTCATTCGGATAACCCGAGTTTGGCTGTGTCAGCTCGTAAACATAAAAAAAAATCACACGAAATTATAAAAAAACACGAATTGCAATGCATCAAAATATTTATCTAAGAGAATTCAACTAAGCATGCAATAATTCAAACTGTGCCATATAAAATAAATTATCAAATATTGTCACTTGATAATTTTACAAATTTTGATAAAAAAAACTTCATGTTTGGTTGTGTCTCCCATGGACAAGAATTTCGTAAATAAACTTTTAATTCGAATAATCCAAGTTTTATTGCCTCGTTGGTGGACAAATAAAATTCACATGAGAATCAAAAATTGCTATCGCGGTATTTCAGGTATTTTCACTGAAGAATTTCATAGAATATCGCGGCTGCACAGGTCCCCAGTGGAAAGCCTCGGTGTGGGAACTGACAAAAGTCAAAAAGCGATTTCCGAGCACGCAAGCTCCTCGTCCTTCAGATTCAATAATAATTTATCGCCCCCACGTGCAGGAAACTATTATCCCAACCACCGATTTATTACAATTCATTTGTGAAGAATTACATTGCCATTGTTTATAGGAGCGTGCTATCATCAGTGAATGCATAAATATTATAATTATTGTGGCGTGCTGGTGAAACGGAGATAAAGCAGTCCGAACACGTTGCGACACACCTGAAATGCGATTTGTAATTAGCCAATAACGTCCTCTTACTTTTTTTTATTCCATGTAAGGTTGTTTCAATAGTTTGCAAGATTGTCGGTTTACTCTCTATTCCAGGTAAGTTTAAATGAATATATGTAATACAAAAGTAGCAAGAGTAGCTTCAAGTTGGAGGCGCGATTTGTTGCTACTTGTGTAGGGAAAACAAAGTAAAGGGACGCTATTGGCTGATTGCAAATCGGTCGCAAGTTGTGTAGCTGGCTTCGTATCTTACGATTTTAAATAGCACCACAAACGCTTTTATAAGTTTCAGATATGGATTCTTCGGGCCGACTCTTATTCAAGCGGTCAGGTTGGGGTTGCAGGTGTGCTGGAATAAGCCGAGCCTCATTAAAATGTATGAACCCGGCGATAGGCGGGCCGGAGGGTCTCGCGGTGAACGAGGAGCGACAGGCCGTAGCCGAGGGGCTAGAAAACGGAAACAATTCGAATCGCGATAAATCGCACGATGGGTCGGGAGGTCAGGAGAATCCGAGCCAAACTGTAAAATCAGACACTAGAAATAGCGCGATCAAGCCCCCTACACACGCTGCGACACAACTGGCAACCGAATGGTAACTAGCCAATAGCGTCCTGAGACTAAAGGGACGATATTGGTTAATTGTAAATCGGTTGCTGTTTGTGTCCCCGCATGTGTAGCCGCCTTATTCATATAACATTTTATAACACATATTAAATCATATTTTTTTAACTCAAGCTAAGCTTTGTGTTGCCTTCTATACAGTTTTTATTTTTATAAGGTCATAGTTTTTTTTTTGCAATAAAAATTACTTATAATTTGCAATTATTATCCATTGTATTTGTGATCTGTCAGGAAACCGCATTAAACAATTTAAATGATTAATAAATCACCATTAATTTGTCACAAGTCTCGACTTTCTGTCTATTTTGTTTTTTTTTTTTTTTTTTGTTTGTTCGATAAAGTATAATCCGATTTATTGTTGCCTTTTTTATTTGGAAATTGCACACATTTTCGATCAGAGGTTGAAAAATTACATATCACGATATACAGAACATATTTCTTCGTGATGCTTAATCGATTAATCGATAACATGCATTAATAAATACATTTTTTGTGGATAAGTATCGGGCTTCTCCTAAAACAACCAGAAAAAAAATAAATAAATCAACTAGTATTGTTGTTCAAATCACATATAAATGTGCTTGAATTGATAGTTGGTGCGGCACTCTGCATATCTTCGGGGAGATTATTATTCTTACTCAAGACTTGGCGCAATCAAACTTAGATAAAAACTCGAATGCGTTGCATTCTTAAGTGTTTTTTTTTTCTTTAATGATATTTAGCATTTGGTCCATTACTCTGATAGGCGAGTACGTGGGCTGATCACGTAGACCCGGGCGGAGCAGCCGGTCGTGATTTATTCGTCTACGGAGGTTCGATGTCACAATCTCGCGACTCGCTCTGAACTGCACCCACAACACATGTAGTATTTATACGTTCAAAACAATCTAAACACATTAGTATCAAGAGTAACTTGTCACTTGATAAAATCATTGTTGGATTTTTAGGGTGTTTTTGGTTTTCCGAAGTTTCGGTCTCGGTACCGAAACCATCTTCTCATCATCAATTTTGCATACAATTCGTCTTTGATCAAACCGATTTCATCGGCTTCAGATACACCCGCCAGATACACTACATCTCTGGTATTTAAAAATTACGCTCAATGGTAAGATACTCTTTGAATCTTATGGGTTTACAAAATAATTTTAACTATTTCATTGAAGCGTTGTTTAGTCAGTTTTTTTTCTCACCGCACTTGACCACTCACAAGCGATGTCATAATATATTCACTTACGGCACTAAACTACTAATAATTGTCACTTTGAGGTTGTCTGATTCAAACGCGCAGTGCTGGTCCACAAGACTACACTCGATGCAAGAGGCAATCATTACCAACGATTCGTCACTTTCGAACAAACGGACTCGGTTTTTGCGGGTCGGGTTTGCCAACTCCGTTTATGGAACGAGACCAAAAAAAAATCAGCACGCGTTGCATAGCTGCTTTTTTTTTTGAAAGGCTGTGCAATATGTTGATTGAAAGCATATGCAAAAATGGCTGGCTCTCTTGGGGCTTGCAAACCGAACGAAGCTGAAGAAACCGAGCTGGGTCGGACCCTATTTTGGAGTTGTCGCTCGTTGTATATTTACCCCATTTGACACCGAAAAATATTTACGATTATAGTAATATCATAATAAATGCATACTTAAATTTGATGTGAGTTATTTCAACAATGCAAATTCACTCAAATTATCCGCTTGCGCTCATGCATATGCATTGATATGCCAACATGTCTGCTGAACTGTAAAATGTCGAAAACAGGAATCGATTTATGACCATATTTATAAGATCTGTAGACCCGATCCGCCGGTGTCCCAGTACGGCGTGCCAATGACTCGTCTGGTCTCATTGAACTTTGTCAACCCACGCTGACGGATGTCGCTCGGTCACGGTCAAGTCAAGGCACGGGCAGCGAATCTCGGCGCTCGCGGAATCGGGCAACCGATCATCTGAACCGCAAACTTCCTTCATGACACTAATTAAACATATATATATAACACAGGCGTCTTGACTTACTGCTCGTATGAGGCGGATCTACTTGCTAAACAATACAACCTTTTTTTTTTTTTTTTAAACAGTCAAATAATCTGAAAAGTACTGTAAATCAAATATATAACTTTTTAAGGTATTGAATACATATATGTGTGTGTGTATGTCAGATCGATCTCGAAAAAATATTGATGCAATTGATTATCAGCGATGCTATTAGTCACGGGTATCGATTATCCGACCCACTCCGCATTTGGGCCACAGAGCATTACTTTTATGATTCCACTTTTTCACTCCTACCGAAAAAATCTAGAGTTCAATAATTGAAAGGATTTTTTTTTAAAATTTAAATTTACGATGCCGCTATCTATTAAGGGGTATAAAAAAGATGTACCTATTTTTCACGAGTTCGAATTAAACTTTATTTATTGTGATTAAAAAATAAAAAATGTTTTAATGAAATATATCTGTGTGTGTATGCATGTCATCGCATCGTATTTTTTTTTATGTATTCGACTGTTGTTTTTTCGACTACAATGAAAATAAAAGTTGATGTGTTTTAAATAATCGTCTTATGCTGTCTAGAAATATTCAAAGCAAAAGAGTCGACTGAAAGTGTCATCTTCTTTTTGCGCCGGTTGTTTTATCTGTTTGAACCTTTTGAAGTACAGGTACATAAATCACTATACAATATTTATTTTTTCTAATATGCATACACTCTACTGCGAGGCCACGGTGGTTAAAAGATAAACAACACCAGGAGCGATAATCCTGGAAGTGTTTTCGCGTCATGTCATAAAAATATTTAAAAAGTCGGATTATTTTTTTTTTGCTGTGAAATCACGATTTTCGAGCTAAAATCGTATTAAGTTTTGCAATAAATTCTAAACCTTTGCCACTACTCGTTTAAACCGGTTTGTCGATTTACCAATATCGCGGTAATCACGTTTGGTGGAGTACTCACCTGCAAGCGCCCAACAATTGCATACTCACCTGCACATTCGAAAGGTGGAAGCACCAGACAAAGCCACCGTTGCACTGGAAAATACTCAGCCAGACGACATGCAGAATTAAATGATCGATCGATTACTCGCAATGTTCAATTTATCTTTTGACGGATGAATAATCAATATACTCATCGTTAAACGAGTTTACCTTTCAAAATACAATGCAACATAATTAACACCCAAAAGAAACAGCAGATCTTTTACCTGCATTTATTTAATATCATTGTATCTAGTGCATGTACTACTGGCATATATTTATGATTGATTTGTTGGCTTATTGGTTAAGGCTGTCGACTCTTGGCCAAGAGTTCGAATCCCGTACTTATGTAATTTGACTCAACCTGTTTTTCGGTTCGGTCGAAAATTATTTGTACTGATATTGCGCTCAGTAGTACTAATTGTTTGTAAAAATGTCATATTTTCCTTGCATTGAGTTAATACAACGAAATCAGCAGCGTATCAAGGTAATGTTTAACCTAACCGAGGTTAGTAAATATAAAATCTTAAACATGCATAATTGTTCAAATATATGCGTTTTTTGTTTTTGCTTTTCTGCCCATTGTTCCTAATTCCTGAAATCATTTAAAAAAACAATTTTGCTAAAAAACCAAGACACAGGCATGTGGTTTTTTGTAGAGCCTTCCAACCACACAGGCTTCTCGGCAGATACCATCGCGGTCTGCCATGTGAGTAATGGTAGCCTCTGAGGTTACACTAATTTATAGGTTTCAAATAATGAAATAAACAAGCTAACTAGTTAAAACAACTGTTTTTTTCTTATGTGAAGCGTTTCGAATATAAAAACAGCGAAACATTTAGAATGAAGCACTGAATTTTGTCTAAAGGTCACAATGATGATGAGTTAAGCACATTGCCTATAATAAAAGTATGCACTTATAATTGATCAATCTACGTGTTAATTATATAATATGCACATTTTATTGTTTCTCTGTATATAACATACTTTGAAACGACCTTAATTTAAAGCTAGTGTTAAAAATCACACCCATGCGTTGTGTCCTCATCGATCACGTCATCTGCTCTCGATTGCTTCTGTATAAAGGTCTCTCTCCGAGCTCCGCTTTTGCATTTATCGATTTATCAGGATAAAATCTGTGCAAACTGTTTGTCAATACTGATTTCATTAGTGATATTCAAATAACTCCCAGTGCATAAATATGGTTAATATAAATAAATTATATCTTATCTTGATATTCTGCATGTTACGTGAAAATAAATTATTATTTATAAAATCAAATTTGAGGAAGTGAAATGGATCATGTAACATTATTTGAGTCTCGACGAAAACTGAGCATTTTTAGAATGTATCCATAAATTATAATAAAATTATTAAGAATTCAACTTCTACATATATTTATTATATATATTTATAAATAGCGAATATTCTTTTAAAGTAGTTTGCATAATATCTCAAAGAATAACAACACCCTAGATCAGAAAGACTGATTAAATTGAATAGTGATCATAAAGCTGTGAAATTAACTGTTATTTGCCAATCAATGTGTATTATTTAATGTATGCTCAGTTTATAATTTATAAATAACTATTTTATCTAGTTTAACCTTAAAAGCAGATTATAAAGGAAAGCATTCAATTAAACCCAAAAAGCCTTTTTGATATCATTACGGGAAAATTCGCTTTCTCAACTTATTATAGTTTGCACACAAAACTGTTTATTTCTATATTCACGCAAGAAGCAATTTCGATGGAAAACACAGGCTTTTAATTAAAAATTATAAAATAACCGGAAAAGAGGACAATATTGGCTAGTTATAATACTATTTGATTGTCAGTTGTGTAAAATCTTTGTCTAACCACAATTGAAATTATTATTAACATTTAACGGTGTACTTTGTTATTAAATCTCTTATTATCAGTTACTTATTTATTTTTAATTGACTGATAGAACAATGACCTGTCATTAATGCAAACATTCGAGTGAACATTAAAATCAGAATATTTTAAATATTTATTTTATCTCATGTTGCGGTTGATATTTAAAATTTCAATATGTTCTTATTAACATTTTATATTTTATCTTAATTGCATGCAGTTATGCTGCTGTTTACTGGCATTCCGTACAAATGGTCAACGTATTTTATTTTTAGTTGTTTCTATACAATTATTTTTTTAATATTAGATACAGCAACTTAGGCTTTCGTGTTTTTATTTTCAAGTAAGGTATTTGTCTATTTTGTTGGTATTTTTAACACTCCGGCCTTTTGTAGAGGTGCTTTGACATTTCACGCGCATCTGGTCACATGCTTATCATTTAAATTCAGTTAAATTAAAATTAAAATTTACGTTTCGGTGCTAATTGTTTATTATCAGTCTAACCTTCAGCCATTGGTAATATTCTGCTATTACGTTAATTTTGTGATTTTGTGCTGTAAAATCAATTTACTTGTTGTTATGTTTAAGAAACAGTGTCTTGTTTGAAAGCTTTGGTTTTTCCCAAAACATAGAACCGGTTAAGTTATAAGTGTATTAAGGAAAATGGCATTTAATAATATTCAATGTCTTCAAATCTTTATTAGTCTTATTTCATTATTAAAAAGTATGTATTTTATTACAAAATAGTTTTTGTATCAATAAATAAGTCCACATAAATTGTTTCATAAATCTGGATGATCATCAAGATTTTTTATTTGTTATATGATTAAAATCCTTTTATTAGATACTTGCAATTAGAGGCTTGCGGTTTGTTTTTGGATATTTAATATTACACAGATGATTATTATTAAATTTTCAATAAATACGTATTTTTCATCCATACATGTCTTTGGTAAATACGATGTTTTACGGTGATACGTATATTAATTTAGAAAAAATAGGAACATCGTTTCCAAACATGGATATCACAGTTACGGTGGTGGCATAGTACCTCAATTGGCATAGGGGGAAAAAATTTGTGATTTTTTTTTCTCCGTTTCTTGTGTGAATCCATCTCCTCTGTAAAAATCGTTTTTCAGGATTAGCGCATATTCAAAATTAAATTTAAATACGTACAAGAAAATCATTTCCTTATTGGAAAAACACAATTTTAATATTATTGATGATTGCTTATTCAATATTTAAGGTCATTTAAAACATATTTGGCATAAATATCGCAATGAAATCGTGAAGTCATTTATATTTTAATATCATATCAATATTGAAAAAAAAAAACGTTATTTAAATAAATAAAACAATCTTTATTTTAAATTCGCAAACATAACAATAACACGGAAAGTAATTATTATATTATACAATTTTTTGTTGTTGATATAATATCAATAATATGATAAATATAACAAAAAAATCACAATACACAAGAAAATCTTACATACTCAAAATCACCGTTTCTCTGTCGCACACTTTCTGTGATAAATAAATAATAATGTGGAGTGTTGTCTAAGTTCGATTTTATTTCGAGACATAAGTAGAATTTTTCGCGTCGTTTCGTGTATTTGTTATTATCAAAAAAAAATTACTTCAATACAATAAATGTGAATTTATTAAACATAGTTATTCTAGATAGTAATGAAAGTAGCTTAGTTCTATATTAGACTTATAAATGAAGATACAAAAAATGATAATATTTAGTGACAATTTTGATCAAATATATAAATAAAGCTTTTTTTGGGTGTTGTGATTTGTGTCTTTCGACGTTTCGATCCCGTTTCAGGGATCATGACGCAGCACCTAAGAAAGAAAAAAACTTACAGCTGCAAAAACCTATGGAAATATCTTATATATAAATGCTGACATCGTAAGTGTTGTTAATTACATAATTCAATCTGAACATGGATTGATATCTTTATTTATTATAAAGTATGTATGGCTTGATACTTAAGTGATTTTTTTCCAATGCAAATCGTTTTTTTTAAATTTTTTTTTTTTATTATTTAAATTGAAAACACCCGTTATTGCGATGGCACGTGTAGTGGGGACGACTTCTGAGGTCAGGCCAGATCGATTCTCGGGCGGCAGATCGAGGCGAGCTGATGAAGAGTTGCCATAGTCGAATACACCGACCGGGGCGAAGAAACCGTGGAAGTGTTGCCTTCCCTTAAATAAACACTTGCGGGAAAATAAAACGCTACCAGCAATGATTTTATACGTGTGCGCCATAAAAAAAAAACTATAAAAATATCACCTTTATTTGTACAGTCTCTAGGTGATCGATTCACACGTGAAACGATGAGATAAATTCTTAAAAACTTTTTTCACGACACCGGTGGTCCTAGAGCACCAGGCCTCGTTATAGCGTGGGAGTGTGACATGTAAAAATACTTTTTCAATAATTTTTCTCATCGTTTTACCACAGTAAAAAATAAACTGTGAAATTTAATCGGCCAAAATCTCCACGGCAAAAAAAGTTGGCCACGATTTCAAAATTGAAATCTTGGAAAGGCTTTTATATATTTTTTTTACTCGCATATAGCTGTGCTCAAATTTTTCTTACTCCATTCGTGTGCCTTCAGAAAAAAACTGGACCTGCTTGAAACATTAGAAATTCGTGCCAAGTTATTACAAGTATAATTAAATATTATCAACAATTTAATTGAATGTTTCTTTTAAGCTTCTTCGTTCAGTTTATCTTCATTTTTTTTTCTTCTTTTAATTGTCTTAACATCTCTCTGAATTAATCTGATGACAACTCAGAAGCTGTAGCAGCAGCTACAACAAAAGGCGTAAATTCTACATCCACTTTAGTTTCCTCCTTCCAATGCTCAAGTAGGCTTTTATTGTTACGATAAATTTGGCCAAAATAGGAGGCTTTAAGCATTTTAACCGTTTGGTAAATTTATTTATTCTTGCTATCTTTTATTGAATTTAAATTGCCAATTCACACAATGAGCTGTTGCTAAATAAAGAGTTAAAATTATAATAATAATTATCGATATGGCAGCTACAAAAAATCAGGTTAAAAAAAGCGATAATTAAACACATTTAATTTTTCCTCTAAAATGAAAGACGTCACTAACGACGTCACTAAAAACACACAAATTGTTTTTCTTTATATTGCATATAAAATACTTCTATAGTGACATATCTAATGATTTAACAATTTTGTTTTAAATGTGATATGCGCTAACTCAAAGTACGAAGACATAAAAATAAATATCTGATTATTTAAATTTTATAATCATCTGTTTATAATAATAAAAATACATTCCCATTTCCATCTCGCAGTGTTTTTCAATGAAAACGTTGATCGTAAAAATAATATATATTTTTGACATAGAGTACTCGGTGGAACTCCATTTTAAATATAATAAAAATGCTTGAGTGATTTTTCCACATGTTAATTTTTATTGGTGACCGGTTTCGCCAACCTTTCACGTTGGCATTATCAAACTGAAACTCGGTAGTATTTTATTATAAATGTTATAATCTTATAGCGTTGCGTACTCGCATGCCACGCTTACTACCGTAGTAACTATATTTATTTTATTTTGCATATTCTTTTATTTCCTATGAAGCATAAATTGATATGTATACCGATCCATAGACTATTACAAAAATAACCAGAGACACGCAATCGCGTGTTTGCATAGGTTGCCATTTTGTCGTGTGTTAGCGCCGGTGACATTTCAAAAGTGTTCATTTCATTTTAGCAGACCGCTCTCGGGAAAACCCCTTTATTGTTTATTACCATTTTATATTCGAAAACAAACAAGGCGGAAATATAAAAATGATTATCTATTCACATTATGAAAGACAATGTAATTTAAAAAGCGACTTAAATGGCTTTCCGAGTATAGATAATGATTCTCCTTGCGAAACCGCGAATTGTGTATATTAAAATAAATATTTTTTTAAGCGGTATAATAATAGCAATCAGTTGATAATAATTATGAAAAATAATTACTCAACCTTCTTCTTTCACTCCACACTGTCACAGCATCACCTTTATTGACGCAAATGAGGTTCGACGATGATTACAAAGTGAGATAATTTATATTTTTTATGCAATTTCACAGGACTTCCTAAATCATGGCTAATCGACGTCATTGTCTCATAACAGCTTACGATTTATTTTATGCTCTTTATTAAGATGCATTAACATGTAATAAAAAGTGGACATTGACGTCATTAATCCGTGGTTATCGTAGATCTTTATTCTTTTATTTACCGTTGAAATAGTTTTAAAAATGGCTCGTTGTCTTCTACGAAGTCATCGAGGAAACGTGAAAAATTTAAAGATTAGCAATAAAACCCAAAATAGTCATTTATATAGAATTACTTTGTTCTCGGGTCTTTTTTCCTGCATTTTTAGTATCTCCGTACCGGGGCCGTCTTCGGGGATTTTTGAAAATTTTAAATCCCCGAAACGTCGGTAATTTCAACAAAAAACGCAACAAGAGCACATATAATTAATAAAAATCCAATTAAAAATTGTTTGTAAATTGCGAGTGTTCATAAAAAATTACCGTTCTGTTAGTTAATCGTGATTAGATTTTTAGATTGATAATAAGTACCGGACACGTCAATTATCGCATTGGCCCAGAAATCATTCAATGACTTTAAGGTGACCTTCTTCGGGTGCCTCTCCTCAATGGAGATTGGTGACCGTTTCACTGAACATATGTTGGTGTGTTCATGGTTTTTTTTCGAAGGAAAGGTCTGCGTATCGCTGCTTCCCTATAGTTTTATTATAAAATCCTCTGGCATTAAGATCTGATAGTCCTCCTTCCACAATAATTCCAAGTTCACTATTCCATTACCGATCCTTTGCATACTCTCAAGGCATATAGTGACGGCGAGGCTGACGCTGGATACGGGCTGGGAGTGCTCCGCCGAAGGTCCGTCCATCCTCCCATCGGCGGCTGTCGCAACCCTGGCGCCGGATGAATGACAATGTCGCGGAGACCAGCTCTGCATGCCAAATTATATCTTCCATTCTTCATGGCAGGGGCAACCGATGCACGAACCCCACTCCATCAGTTCTATATCGCTCCTTGACAACAGGCGTGTCATCTTTCAGTAAAATTGAATTATTTCCAGGTTCAGATTCAGATTTTCCAGGCTCCGCTGCCAACCATGTGACTTTCGGCCGTGTCTCCAAATATTGCGTTTCGCATTTAACAAGGTTTTAACAATTGCAAATAATTTATTTGATTATCACTGCTTCCGTTTTGGTCACCAGTCGGCCACAAAAAGGCGGCCAGGGAACACGTGTTTAAGTCACTTGTCCGAACCTTCGGAATCGTGGAAGTATAATGATTTTTATGCGGTGATATCTGTGACCATAATTTATATGCAGAGGATTACTATTTTCTACAATGCATTTCGCCATATACCGAATCGTTTACTAAACATGGTTTAGTTTTTATTTTTGTGGTTTTTGAATAGTCCGGATCTCTAACATGTAGTATGGTGATGGATGCTCGAAGGGCCGGGAGTTGGTGCCTCCTTCATCGCCGATGAAACAGGCCTTGTTGGGGCAGGCTTTGGTTCAGGGTCACCGTGGTGCCGCCTTATGCAGAATAATGGTGCTTCATTATTTATGAGTTGAGCAATTTTAACGTCGATGGTATTGTGCCGTGCCATGTTCCGGAATACATCCTAAGTGTCGATTGTGTTCAGCTTTTCAACTATCAATATAAGTACCTTTACAAAAGCCAAAGTATTCTTCATAAACAAAATCACAATTCGGCGTTGGAATTGCATCCGTATTTTAATGGCGAATAAACATATTTATTTTTTTTACCTTCAGGAATATTGTAAAAAAAATAATTTCCTTACTATCGTGCTTAAACGAAAATACACGGATTTATTTAGCTCACCCAACATAATTAACACTCAATCTCAACTTACATACGCCATTTATTTAAATTAAAAATACCTATCGCTTAATTATTATAGATACTGATTTACTTCGACAGCTTAACCGTGTTATGTTTTTGCAAAGCCAAATAATTTTTTTCTCCAATGGTCCAGATCTGTGAAACACACGCACGTAGCACACTTCTCACGCGCTTAATATTCAATTGATTATTTTGAAATACTCAAACATTATAAAAAAAATTGTAGCATGATGGATCGGTCTTTAGAATTAAATTTTCACATTCTTCTTCTTCTGACCATCTCACTGAACGTGTTATTTACTGTTTGTCTGTTGTATAGCTGGTCCTCAGGTACTTCTATAATATTCCAACCATCAACAACAACGTCAGCGTTACGTAGATGACTTTCTGCCCTTAGGTTTCAGAGAAAATTGTTACGTATTATAAATCACGATCATGTTTGCCTGATTTGAAAATAATAATTTGGATGACTACGCCAATTAATTTCTTCTTCATGGAGTGCCTCTCCTCAGAGGAGGTTGGCGACCATTTCACTGAGCATATACTGAGCCAGTGTTCATGGTTTTCTTAGGGAGAATAGTGTAGTGGGTTTTTTTCTACACTGCAGTTTTATATTGGAAGGAAAAGTCTCATTATAAATCCTTTCCTTACAAAGCTCTGGCGTTTATATCTGATAGTTCTTCTTCACCAAGCTACAGAAATAATAGCAAGAACCCCCTCCACGTACTTCCGGAGCACATCCCTCCACAATCATTCCAAGTCCACTACTCCATTACCGATCCTATACACACGCTCAGGGTACAGAATTGCAGCCATGCACAAGCAACAGAATGGGAAGAGCGAGGAGTATATAGGAGTATATATATATATATATATATATATATATACATATATTTAAATATATATATACATATATTTAAATATATATATATATATATTTATATATATTTATATAAATTTATATATATATATTTATATATATATATATTTATTTATTTATATATATATGTATATATTATTAACAAAATGGGAAGAGCGGGGAGCGCCAATTCACTATTAATTTCTCGGTTGTTGGAGTAAATTCATCGAGGCTTTACCTGGCCAATTTGATTCCGTTGAGTCCTATCATACCATCATTCCAGTTGATTAAACCTAAGCATACTATTGGTTGAATGTGCTTGTGCTTGTTTCAGAAGTGCAGTGTTCGGTGTCGTCCCAGGTGCGGTACACGCTGCGCGCCTTCTGGGGCGTGTCCATTCGCGAGCTTCACGCCGCGCTGTGGAAGCCCTGGGGGCAGCTGCGCGGGGCGCTGGCCCGGGGCGCCCTACTGGCCGCACCCCACTGCCAGTTCCGAGCCCCGGAAATAAAGTATGTAGCCCCAGCCTGCATCAATATGCATCGCATCAAGATTTCTCAATCACCCTCTGTATATAAAATAAAACACAAGAAATTGGGTTCAGATTAGGTCCATCAAAACTTAAATAGTATATTTTTTCCTGAATTTTTAAAAATACTTTAATTGTTAGAAGTACACTTTTTTTAGACCCAAAAACCTTATTGAAAATCATATTCTTTTGATATATGTTTTAAACAATATACAATGTTTATAAGTCTCGGAGAAGGATAATGAAGCCTCGGAATTTTTATTTTCTGATGAAGCAGATTTATTTATTGCTCCTTCAAATAAGTAATGCACAGGTTATTGGTATCATATTTCGGTTTTTATTTTGTTCACGACTAAATAAGCTGTTGAATTATAAAATAAAAAGCGGGTTAGGACGCCATTAACTATGCTTTACTCAAATCAGTTTAAGTGAATAACTCTGCATACAATGCTTAAATTTTCGTTATTTTAGTACTTTCTTAGTTATTCTGAAACAAGTGCAGTAAACACGCAACTGATTGATGCATTTTTATCCAATAATAGGAAAATAGTCTACTAATTGTTTGTGCACTTTACTTTACTAATCTATACTTAACTTCTGCAATAATTGTAAAACATTAAGGTTATGCAAATACTTAGTTAGCTTATGAAAAATAGTTATTGCCTTTTTTCGCATTAGTTTCTAAATCTGTAAACTAAACTACGCGCAGCAAAACGAATCAAAAAGTTTCAAAAGGTCTGCCATCTGTTGAATGTTTCAGTAACTGCACGTTGTTTAGTTTAAAATCTCAATCTCAGAGGTTACTAGCATAGAAATTTATATATATATATATATATATATATATATATATATATATATATATATATATATATATATATATATAATATATATTATATATATGATAGAGTTAATAATAACAAAGTCAATCTATTGACTATATTCGCAGATACCCGGTCAATGTGCAACATTATTTATTTATTGTTACATATGACTTGGTCTTTGGAGTGCTTGTTGACACTGCTAATAAATAAATGGCTCTTCTTTATTGTTGATAGTTTCAATATGCATGCTTGTAAAATAAACAATTGTTAATTTTTGTCAGTAAATTTGTCAGTGTTTATTTTAGTCAATTAAGTAATTTAATCTTTTATAAACAGAGTTTTTTGTGTTCCTAGAGATGGCAACCACTCAGAGCAAACCGTGCGATTATCTCTGCCGCCTCCGGCCAGGCTTCGGCTCGGCACTCCCCCTAGACTGTGCTACCCACTGGTGGTGCTCCTCACCAGGGACGACGACCCTGACCGCCTCCAGTCTGATGACACGGTACCTACAGTTTATTGAGAACTTGTGAATTTACAGATTTGTATGCGTTGCATGTCCTCATCGCAAGCTGCTGATGGCTATGTTGAAACGAGCGATAATAAAAATGGTACAGTGTGACCTTGGGCAATACCAGGAAGATGTGGGGTTAATTATCACTTGTTTTTCAATGGTTTTCTTTTTATTACTTCTACATAAAAAGTTTGCTATATGTCATAAGCACACCACATATATATGACCTACGTAAACAATGACAGCGGTTACAAGGTTTTTTTGTTTTTGCTTATTTTTTATTTATTTTTTATTAGGCTCCTTTTCAACTATATAAGTGCTTAGTTTTTACATTCTTTTTTCGTTGTAAAAGAGTCACAGTAAATCTTGTGTTTTCCCTGTAGTTTATTCGTTGCCTCGCACTCATGTCGTAAATTGCATAGCTGTAATTTGTAAAATTAATTCTTGATATGAAATATTTTATTTATTTTTTTACCTTATCTTTTAGTATATAATATTTCACAAATCCATTGATTATTTATATTTATAATTTCTTTCAATGTCATGTTGTACCATATGATAAGAGTGATGAATCAATAATTATTTTTCAACGTTTTGTTTTCAGGTGGCGTTAGTGAACGTGGTCCACATTCGTGACTCAGTGTGTCCGCTGCCTACCAGCGTATTGGCCCAGTACCTCAAGCAGGCTAACGGGCAACTATCATGTCTGAAGGTACCTTTTTTTATCATTTTAATCACAATTATAATTCCAATAACTACTAAACTAAACCAATCAATGAAAAAACTTTAACATCTGTTCGTTTTATTTTGGTTTTTTTTTTAAATCAACATATGTAAATTTCATTGCTTCTGAAAGACCTCATACATTATAAAGTTGTTTTTTTTCCTGTTTATCTTTTTCAGCTAATATTGAATGTGATGTGTTTCAGCAACTGTACCTGGCCACTGGCAACCCCGCTACATACGAGGTGTCGGAGCCGGCGTGTGAACAGCTGTGTGCTGTGTGCCAGGCCTTTCCCCTCTCCCGGGCGCTACTCCCATGTCGCCACACTTGCGTCTGCGCACCCTGCTTTAGTAAGTAACTCGATCTCCACTACATAAACATCTTTTATTTCTCGATAACCCACTGCCTGCCAATAATACCATATTTATTATAATTTATTGATTTGATCTCCAAAATAACAATGCACTATGAAAAGTCGCTTCCAACCTAACCTACACTAAAAATATCCAGGTTCATTTAATCTTATGCTTCAATTAATCCATATTTAGTCTCTGTGCCTATTGAGTTAATGTTTAAAAAGTTATAATATATTTATAAAATAAAGTATTTATTAAAAATAAATTCTGATTTGGCATTCATTTTACTTTTAGACAAATTAGATCGGTGTCCCATCTGTCGGAGTCCGATCCACAGTTTCTTCTGCATCCGTGGCGAGGACTACTTGCCCATGGAGCCGGGAGCCCCGCCTACGAAGCAGCCGTACCGCTGGCTGGACTCCTGGAACGACAGACTGACTGATTTCCTGGGTTTCCGATAATCCATAATTCGTATTGTACATCTCTGTGTAAACTTTAATCTTAGAAACCAATTGTAAAAAGGACATAGAAGTGTCATAGCTTGACCTCGGCTCAAAATTGAATTGTGACATTTATTTTCTGGAATGTTCTTTCATGTTTAGTAATACCTTTTTTTTCAGAATTTTGTGCATCTTCATTTCAAAAAAATTATATCAACGTATGTAACAAAATAACCTAACCCACCCATTGAAAAATATTTTATTTTTATTGAAATGTGTTCTGACAAATATATTTATAATAATGTATGTATTTATAATTTCGATCTCTTGGAGCATCAGTAGCATGGCTTGTACTTGCATTCCTACCTAATAAGTGACTGTAGGTCTTACACAGGTAGTTGACCGGAGCAGCCGTAGTCAAACATTTGTTTCCGATAGTGTAAGATCAAATTATACTACGGTTAGAGGATTAACCAGCAAAATATCGTCTAAGATGCAAAAGTTTCCCACTGTGGGTTTGTCTCTTACCAGATTGAAGCAACAGTAGAATTGTATTATAATTGAAACACTAACAAACAAAGCGCAGTAATCTAATGTACAAGGTACAATCTTTGATACTCCGACTTTGAGTTTTATTTCAATGAATCGCACTTATCAAGGTATTACTTCATTGATTGAATAAAAAAACGAGTGAAATTTTGTGTAAAGTGTATAAGAATAAGTATGTAGAGTTAAGTATTGAACTGTTAATAAATAGACCATTACTATATATGTAACCAATCTATCATTTAGATGATTAATAAATAAGCAAAATAGCTAGTGTGATCTGAATTGGTGATATAATTGAAACTGCTATGGTTTTGTGTATTAGCATATTGTATCAACAGATTGTTTAGTATTTGTATTTATTAAATTTAAGTAGGATTTTCAATTCAAATTAAATTTAAAGGCCTCATTGTATGATATTATAGAATAACGACAGAAGTAGTGAAGCGATTATTTTTATGTTATGTGCAATAGACATTGGTAAAATTAAATTTATCCAATATCACCATATCTTTATCGGACTGTCATGTTTTCTTTCTACTCCATGCACTAGTTGAAGATATAAGCAGTTATTTATATATATATATATATATATATAATTATTATTTTGTGAATATGATTTCCAATGGGCAAATTTATCCTTATGAATTGATTTTTGCTATATCAAATTGTAATCGACATTATTTTTTCCACGGATTATAAATTCAATTTTGAAATTGTGTGGTTACAATATTTCCTTGCATTCGATGTTTTTCGAAATAGCTGGCCATCACTTGAACACTGGCCAGGTCTTCGTCTCTCGATCAATAAACACACCGATGAATCTGCCTCGACTAAACCCTGTCCAAAAACGTGTATAAGTATGAATAGAAAATCTTATTAATGTTTCGACATCGCGATTGATCTCCGCATAAACGTAGCATACTTCTTAAAGAAGCAATATTGATTGTTTGATCTGCCACAATTGACTTCAAATTTTAAATAATAATAGTTTTTTTTTTTTTTTACAAAAGTTAGCTCGTTTTGAATTAATTGACATTGTTGATTTCATTTAAAATTTTTAATTGCATTAACACTTTATCATATCCACTTTTAGCGTAAACCTCTAATAATGTATACAATTGTTCATCGCATAAATTTTATGTTTAGCTCACATGATGTAAGCTACACTTTTATGAAAATGTTTCAACTACAGTCCTAGCACCTTTCAGTGTGAAATATTTACAAAATATTTGAGTTTATTTTATAAGTTTTTTGGAAGTGTCCGACTTTTAAATTGCAAACTATTATTTAAGTTCTACACTGAAAAGTGTGACATTCATAGTTTTTTTTTCAATGCATTTATTTATGTTGACAATGGCCTATAAAAAAAATGTTACAACGTGATTTGTTTAAAGTAGTAAGTTTCCATAATAATGTATGTATGATTTATTGGCTATAAAATATATTTGATTGACCTACACATTTACAGACTGGGGAATTTTTTGCGTCATATTTAAAGCAATCTCTGTAGACAACATGTGTAGCGATATTTTTGAACATCGTGCAGGGATATTGCACTATAATGGCAGAAGGATCAAACGATGTCTGAAAATGATTTGGTTGTATACTTTTAAAATTCATTTAATGATTTATTTGTCTTGTGGCATATCACATATCAGGACCCTTGTATCTTTGAATGCGCTTAAACTATTTTAGATTATTCAAAACTTCATCATTACTTTGTTATTTTGAATTGAATGGGGAGATTTTTTGTTTTATTTCTTTACTCCTCATGTGTTTTTATTACTTTCTATTGATAAATTAGACAAAGTATAAAACTGTTAATAATGCTTTGTCATGATATGTTATGATCAGGGGCTGTATTGAGACATTCATAGGGACCTATGGAAGAATGGATGGTTGTGTAATGAATCCTAATTTTAGTTTCAATTTGATGAGGACGAAACACACATTTTTTTATATTCTGCTTCTTACATTCAATTTGATTGTTTTCTTTTCAATTTATAATTTTATTTATGATCCTGGCATCAATATCAGAGCAGCGTGGCTTTAACCCAAAGCATTTTAATTCAAATCCCACTCGTTCGCTTTTTACGATTGTCAACCTGGATGGGCTAACTGATCTCTGTTAAATGGATGCTTATATTTTATTCTAAAAAAAATATTTTAAATACATGTTAATTTTTATTAATCGACTAATAATATATGTATATTTATTTTAAATTATTACAGTCTGTACAGAGATGATTTTTAATAAAAATGTGACATTGTATGTCCTTGTGCGACGATGGTGTGATTCTATCGACATTTCTTTACTGTTATAGTTATACTTCTTAAAGATATATATGCATGTGTGCTCGGGTATTTTTCAAGCAGTATTTTATTCTTCAATAAAAGAAACTTTAACTTTTTTTTAATAAATTTGAAATGAGTAAATTATAAGTAAAATAGGAGTCATACATATCCTGAAGAAGTTTAATTGTAAAATACATAAAATAGTGTCAGAAAACCACTATCTTAACACATAGATTTTTATGAAAATTGTGACGTTTACCAATTTGCAAATATATTAAATTTAGCTAGTGTATGAGAAATCTTCAACAGACTAAAATATGCTTATGAATTATTTTAAACAGATCCTCCTGATGAGCAAAGATGAAAATCAATTTTTAAAACGAGCTAATTATTTCAAGGTAGAATCCACTAATGCTTTTAATGAACTTATGTGAAATATATTAGTAAAAAGTTATTTTTAATTATTGAAAAAACTGTTTAAACAGTTATAATTTGTGATCACCAACGTAAAGACTACCTCTACAAAGGTAGGAGGGAATACCGCCATCTCACAAGCTAATGTAAAATTTTAGTTAAAAGATTTTATTTAGGCCGCACTCAAAGCCACTTGTTTTACCGTCATATATGTAGATTGTTATTTTTTTATTATTGTATAGTTTTAAAAAATATGTTGTGTGCCCTAATGGAATGAAAACCACAACAACAGACCAAGGTGTCTCTGAAATCTTGACCTATCGCGTGGCTATTTATTTTTAATCCCTTCTACTTTTTGTGCAGGCGTCTGCTCATTTATATCTGAGTAAATTAAAGTTTATCTCTCAAATATGCTTGAATCAATTTGAGTACAATATGGGCATATGTAATTCAATTAATTTAGTACGATATGATAAAATATAATTCATTTTAGTATGTAAACTCTTAAGTATCTAAATTTTCTGTGGAGTCACAAGAAAGCTATTGATCGAAGTCCTCAATGAAATAAAAGACATCTCATCAACTGTTATAATTTTCCTATGATTATGTCCTATTAGAATTTAATAACCTGTATCTTGATCAGTATGAAAAATGAAATTAACACTTTCATAATAAAAAAAATTATTGATACTCTATTTGTATTTTATTCACTAACCTGATCTGGTGGACACCCACGAGCCTTCGCGTGCACGAGTGTCACATAATTGTGTAGATATGTGAGCTGATGTGATATGTATTTTTGTGAGCTGAATCAATATTAAAATATTTCTTTCGGACTTCTAGTTGTAAAATTAGGTATATTTTTATTATTTCGCGGTGCCTGGCAGCACCAAGTGTCATTTTTGACAATTCTCTTAACAAGTTGATAGGCGGTTTATACAACAATATTCCACACACAATACACACTAATTATTGCAGTACAAATGCATTATGAGATTATAAAGGTTGTATGAGTCATATCTTTATATACAAATGACTACATCCTAACCAATAACGTGACATCACAATCGTCTACGGCCGGCAAGATGGTTAACCTCAAAAGTGAAATTAAACCAAGTATTCAACAACATTGCACACACTAAAGATTGCAGTACGAATTCATCCCAAGATTATAAAGGCTGTATGAGTCATATCCTTATGACTACGTCCTAACCAGTACCATGACATCACAATCTTCGACCGGCGAGATGGATAACCTCAAAAGTGATGATATCGCAAATATAGTAAAAAATACCAAAAATCCGATAGTTCTGAAAGATTTCGTGAAATGGCCTTTGTTGAATTGGTCTCTGGACGATTGGTTGCTAAATATGAATTCGAAGGGATACCCCTTTCGCTGCAAACCTGAAAAATCATCAGTAAAACCGTCCTGGGAAAGAAATTGCTCTGTTAAAAATTTGACGTTCAAGAATTTTGTTGAAATTTCTCAGAAGAATAGCAAAGATTGGCAGTATTTTGATTACAAATATATGCAGCAATGGTTTGAGGCCGACTCTGAAATGTATCAAGTAAGTAAAGTTTTAATATAATTTGCTTAAAAATATAATCAGCTATTCATCTTTATCTAGCTTATAAGTTTTTAAAATTGTCAAATCACCAAATACATATCATCTATGTTAACCTAGTCTTACTTTAGCCAATTAATCTGCATAAGACAGATAATAATATGTATTAGTATATTATATCAAATTACAAAAATACTTAAATACCCTGCATAACTATGAAACCAATGTGTCAACTTAAATTATTGCAGCAAATATCGTGGAGCTCGTTTGGTTTCCCCGATCGTGGTGCACCAGAGTCTGTTTTGTGGGTCGGTAGTGCCGGTGCCCACACTCCCTGTCACCAAGACACCTACGGCATCAACATAGTCGTTCAAGCGTTTGGTAGGTAAGAAAAACACCCAATATTACTACACAAGGTCACAAGGATCAAACGAGTGACCTAGATATTTATATTTTAATCATATTTGATGTTTCAATACAGACATTTTAATACTTGAGGGATAACAAAAAAAAGTGACTCATTAAAATTATTTGAAAACCAACTAGGGTTAAAATGCTTGGTTAAGGTGATTTACCTTTTGAAAATAAAGATCCACGATTTTTAAAGTTTATATGTGTGCTGGTCAAGCGTTTTGTAAAAAAGAAGATCTTATTGCTCACTAGTTATATCAACATTCTCACATGTTAGACGTTCTTAGACTCAGAACTTCATTTTCAGTTGTCTGTTATTATATTACAGTAAACGGTGGCTACTATTTCCTCCAGAGAGTGGTGGTATGAAGCCAACCAGAGTTCCTTATGAAGAATCAAGTATTTATTCACAATTGGATTTTTCATCTCCAAAGAAAATTAATGACTTTCAAGGTATGAATATTTTTTTTAAAACTTTTTCATGCTAATTCAATTTCCAGTTCTAGTACAAAGTGTCTTTGAGTAAACTGAAGCAAGTAAAAGACCTAAATCTCTCCGAGACCATGCTTATTGAAATGATTAATTTTTGTATAGATCCTTCTTGTGATTTTTTTATCTAGGTACTATCAATAATATGTATTTTTATCTAGTAGCATTTTACTTATTTATTTAGCTTTTTTAATTCATCAAATGATTAATCCAAATACCAATGAATTGAATACCACATTTTAAATTTATATTCATGTTTGATTTCAGGAATATCCAAGTGTCACATGGTGGATCTGATCCCAGGAGATGCTCTAGTGGTTCCCTCTCGCTGGTGGCATTATGTGGAGCACATCAGTCCCATTGGAATTTCCATCAACACATGGATACCAAATGTATGTCAAAATCTTCTTTATTTTATCACATTTGGTAAGTAACCTTATGTGATGTTTACATTGAATAGTGGCGTGCAATCTATATTTTCAAGAGACATTTCTTGCCCTATGTTTGATTTTCCTATCGGGAATATTGCTTGCTTATCTCTCTCTAAATATAAAATTTTCAAAGGCAAAGAAATTTGAAGCCAAACAAAAAGGAGCACGACATTAAATCTCAAACAAGCCAAGTTGCTAGTAATATCTTTATATATTTGTAGGAAAGTCAAGATGTTGAAAGTAGGGTGGAAGAAGCACTTACCAGACTACTGGTAGCACAAATTTGCAAAGATCTCCCTCAAAAACGTCTACCAGCCATTCTTAACCCAAATGAAGTAAGTTATCTTATACTATTTACAATAGTTTATATTTAAAATGTTATCCACAATCAAAATTGGTTTAAGATTAAAATTAGGATTTTCTGTACATATCGAATTTACATTTACAAATACATTTGCTTATCGAATTCCCTCAATTGTATTGTTGATGACATTGTTTCAGGATGACTTGCCAGACTTACCTCTGACTGTCTCCATCCTCCAGGTGGAAACAACCGTTTCTAAATGCCTAGAATACAGAAAGAAAAACTCTGGAGCAAAACGAATGAAACTCTCCGATGATAAAGTTACAGATAAAAAAGAGGTCAAGAATCCAAGCAAGAGTATTGATGAAATCGTCAATGAAAGTGATAAAATATTTTATGTTAATGAAATATCCAACACTGAACTGCAAAAATTGCTGGTTGAAAAAATAAACACAAGTAAGAGCTTGATACGAGATAGATCTGGAAGTGAGACAGACGGAGAGGACGACGGAGACAGCAGTGGCACTGATAATATCACCAGTGCCATTATAAACTCTTTTTGTCAACCAAATGTTATTGAGTTGATTAAGGATAATTTGTTAAATCGTTTTAATTAGGTACGTATATTTTTGATACAATGTTAACAAGTGATTAGAACTAAAGTCAAATGACAAAAACTAATGGATAAGGCTAAGGGGATTTAATAATTAAAAAAATCCGACAGCATGCTGTCACACCAGCCATCTGACAAGCCAAACTCCAAAGATGATGTATAAACTGTCGATAATATCAACAATTTTGTATGTTTAATTCTGACCTTCGTCAAAACAGTGTATTGCTTTTTAGAAAGCAATCGCTGCAAATTCATCTAATTAGATTTGTAATATTTTTCTGAATTGAATGCAGTATTGAAACAGTAAAATATTTTCGGTTTATTTTATAATAGATACTATTTTGTCATGAGCGATATTCCTTCCTGAAATCTTAACGATATTCCTCCTTGAGTATAGTAAAAAAAAATTGTGTTAAGGATACTGTTGAGGTGTTTAGACTCGGTACTAAGTTCAGTATATAAAAATAAATCTATACCCAAGTTGTATCGTTTCCTTGAAAACTCAATATCAGATATCATTTTATAAGTCAATACTGGCAGAACCTGAGAATATAATTAAAGTTTAATGTGTATCTAGTGATAAAATAATTTAAAACTTATATTGTATCAAAAATGTATTAAAAAACATGTGACATCACGTATTATCAACAGTTAATGTAGATTTGTTTTATATATATCAAGAATCTCATATCTCTTATACTCAGAATAATCTTTAGATTTGGTCTACTCTTCGTTTGGTTTTGTGTCCTTTTTGTTGTAGTATGCTTTTCTGTAAAAATCACTAAATAATGTCACCATGAACACGTTTTGTGGAATCAAGATAACCGATGGCATTTTCGGATATTCACACTCGCTTTTTAGGAAAATTGTCGATAAATGCGACATCATGAGTACGAACTGGATCTGAAAAGAGAGAATGGGAAGTTAATTTTTAAGCTTCATTGTATTCCCTGAACACGCTTTTGCATACTTAAGATATTGGCCCGAAGGAGATATTTCTATTTTATGCATTTTATTTAAATGCCATTTGATCAATGATTTCTATAATTTAAAAAGCTGAGTTGATTTTTCAGTTGCATTTTGATAAGTAAAATTTAGTTTTGAGCCGAAATATTCCTTCTCATGATCACAGATCATCCCAACTTACAGTACAACAAATTCAATAATTATCTCAGATTTCAACTCTGTGTAAGCCATATTTTTTTCAAGAACTCAGGAAAGGCAATAAGAACATAAGTGATATTATTCAGACTTTTTAAAATAAGTTATGTTGCTTATATATTTAAGTTTTATATATATATAATGCTTACTTATAAATTGCACTATGAATTCCTAAGAACGCAAAGTATTTTGAGCTAAATTGGGTAGGTTCGTAATTATCTCTTGAAACAGGAGATAGTACTATACTTATATGTTTTAAATAATAAATATTTGAAAATTTAGTTATGAAATTTCACTTACTATTTGAAGTTGTGTCACGTGCTTTTTCCACCACATAGATTTTTTGTAAGATTCATCGATGACGGTTAGCATGTAGTAAAAGTACATTACTACGTGGACAATAGAATTCAGCAAAATGACCATCAAACCATGGCCACCTGTGGGACAAACCGATATTATTTAATTTGCTGTATGTACACTTCGCACTCTTGGCCTTTGAACTTTGTGACTGAAGGTCAAAACGTCAGAACCAATATGACATTAGATACATTAGTTATATATTTCATTGTTAAATACATAAAAACAATGACTCTACAAACATGCAACTGCATTTGAATATAAGAATGACGGGATACGCACAGGGTCATGCATTATGCATACTGATACTATGTACGTGATACTACGGACATAGTACTTTGTAAAATTCATTTAAATAATAATTAATATTTTTGAATAAAATACTTGATTGATTTTCCGCATGTTCGTTTTAACATTTAAAGGTTGGCGAAACCGGTCACAAATAAAAACGAGCATGTGGAAAATCATTCAAGTATTTTATTCAAAAATATTAAAATGGAATTCCACCACGTACTCTGTCAAAAATGTTGAATTTCTAAACAATTATTATTAAAAAGACAGCAGAAAACATAAATAGTAATAAAATAGGCACGCGTGTATCTACAAACGTGTCTGTAACGAGTGAAGTCCAGAAAAATTAATAATTACCTGGCAACCATTTGACTATGCTCCATGATAACAATACCATTCCAGTATGGTGGTAAACGTGAAGGAATGATATCTGTTTCTGTTTTTTTCTCATTACAAAGAATACCTGTAAAATTAAGATTAGTTAATTCGTTGTAACGGAAGCACCATTTTCTACATCAATCTGAAAGTCTTTATTGAAATTACGCTTATTGTATATTTATCACATTGCTCATTATAAAGTAAAACCTCACGTCACAATTTTTTCAAAACTGAGCTTGTATTATTTTATTGAACTATTTTTAATTATTTAATTTATACCCTCTGCTATTTATTTATTATGTAATGTAATATTTCATTTATATATTTTAAGTTTTGTTTATTTACTCACTGTGTCAAGGAGATCCACGAGTTTCACGACGAAGTAAGCATAGCAAATTTTATACGCAATCGCAATAGAAACAGGATCGTCAGAAATATCCACAGGCTGGCATATGAAAGCATAGTCATTTCCCCATGCTAATGCTATGGACTAGAACAAACAATATCTCTTATTCCAGATCACGAGATCTCCAAAATGCATATTCATAATTCATTAATAAAATTTTTAAATAATGAAATGTACACACATGTCCAATGAAGATAAATAAATATTGCAATTAATTACATATTTATAATATGTTATGGGATAGCCTTAAATTTTAATACATTTACTATAAGTTCTTTTGGAGTATTTTCTAGAAAAAATATTTTCATAATTAATGTTCTCTGTATCTTTGAGAATTCCGTTGCACAATAGATATATTTAGGAGTTTTGAGAAAAATAATATGTAAATTGCAAGGTTTAAGGGATTATCAATTTATTACTAATATGATTAGGCACATTAGTTCATACATAGAAGATGATTTAATGAAACTCTCAGAAAAATCGTGATTTGGGGAAATATCGTGGGATTTGAACCCACATCCCCTGGTTTACATGACCGGTGTACTAACCCTTGTAATAACGAATCACTTCCGTTTATCGAGAATTTTTAACAATCATACTCTACATATGAACCAATGTGCCCAGGCCAACCAATATTTAGTGTATAACAACCTAATCATAGTAGTAATAATATAATAAACCCGTAATGGGTAATAAATACGCATCTGATTGACGTTAATAAAAAAAAAATCGACATATGATTATCAATTTCACAACTTCATTAAAAATGGTCTGACGTAAAGTTGATCATTTACTTATTCCAGTGACAATATTAATTATTGCCTTGATTTTTAGAACTTTTGTGTCGATAAATCTAATTGATTGTTAAGAGTCACAGAGGTCTCTTAATATTTGTAAATATTACATTTAATTATAACATAAATATAAGCTTAAATTACCTGATACACAATGAATAAAGATGATGCTATTTGTATAGCATTGTATACAATTAACGTAAACCTTAATGAAAATGCGGGTCTATTTTCCATTAACTTTGGACCTAATTTGTAAATTATATAAAGGTAGATTCCCAAAATGGCTAACCCAGGAAATGGAGTTCCCATCAAGAACCATTGGTGAGTTCTTGGATCTGCAAATAAGACATATTTATAAAATATTACCCGAATATTATTAGATTTCACAAGTGTACAAAAACCTAACTTCGATTCAGATATGTTGGGTTAGATAGAAATGTGTGCCTCGAGTAGAGTTTATACTCAGTGAGACCATGGCTGACCATGTTATCTAAGCATTCAAATGGGACTTAATGTATACCAGTAGCACAGAGTCCTTTCAAGCAAAACGCATTGCTTTCTGTAAGTTAGACATAATATTTGTCAGACGAGTTCATCGGTTTACCAAAGAGGCTAGTGACTCCATTCTTTATAAAAGCACCAAAGACCGCATTTGTAACTTCTTATCAGATCTGATTGCGTAGTGTGGTCCACGGCCCACACTTAGGGTTGTGCACAAATAGCCTGCGTATGAGACAGCCCCTCTTGGTTCCGAGGTAATTATGTAAAAACATTCCCTAAGGCTCCACTCGTCTCAGACTTTGTGACTTCGGTCAGAGGTTCTCCCATGTATTTACTAATAACATTATTGAAATAACATTGCAGTGACTTTAAATTGATACTTGACTAAATAGTTACTCCTCTCTTTCAAGCTTGAATTTTGAAATATCTTATAATAGGTAGTTTTATGTGTAATATTACTGTACCCAAAAAAAAATATTTTGCAAAAATCAAATCACACCAATCAATTATTACATAATACATAGTTATTAATAAATTTATTTATACTGTAGTGAAACATTCCATCGCAATTTATTTTATCAATCATTACACTTTTTGTGTTTGGATTTCGTCCACTCATTAATATTAATGATTTGTGAAGTATTAATGAAAGTAGACTAATAAAATAATTATGCAATACTCGCCTCATTCAAAACTATCAATTTGCTTGGGGAATAAAAACATTACCAAAGATAACGTTTTTTCCAAATAACAACACTAGTATACCGCCGCTTAAGCAACGCCGGTGCGACATAGTCTTGCATAGCTCGAGTGCGTGCTATTCCGCCGACCTAACACCATTAATGTGATTTTCTTATATATACTTATATAATTTACATGACATCATCTAAACAATTTACCGTGGAAATGCAGAAAAGCAGTTCAAATGAATTCATGTCATCGGCGCTATACATTTCTTCTCCTCCGAGTGCCCCTCCTCAGATGATGTTGGTGAAAATTTCATTGAACAGATGTTTGTCCTGACCCAGTCTTAATAATTCCCGACTTTTCTACTACATATCATTAATTAGGTTAAAAGTAAATTTATTTTCACTAATTCATTTCGCAACTATTGACAAATCCGTGCACTTTCGTTCGCTTTATAATTAATTAATATTTAATTAAACTCCATTATTAGGGTATTTCCTAATTTCTCAAAAGTGGAAAGTACGCTGTTTATTTGATATAACCTTCAACACATTCAGTAAATAAATTAGTAAACATCATTGTATTTAGATTATTCATGTATTACTAGACTGCATTCCTGTGAATTATTAAAAAAGTACATAAAAACAGCAAAATAGTCGCAAAAGCTTAAATTAGTATATATTTTGTGTACATTCGAATAATGTCAACAGACATTGGACAGCAAATTTGCACTAGACATGATTGATTTTAGATGACGGATCCTTATATTATTATATCTGCTTATATATGTATTCTTGTAAGTCACAGCAGCTAATCTATAAAGTGGTATTTAATGCTATCTATCTATGTAATATTTTTATTTCGGTGTTAATTATGTTGCGATTCAACTACGTGTAACGGTGTACCCAATTTATAAGGTCAGATTATATTTTAATGCATCCAGTAACTACTACATCTTAGCGTTTGTTAACTTATACAAAGAACTTACATATCTTTAAGCTATTTATTTATAAGCAGGAAATGTTGATTCTAAATATTATACACAAAATCTGTATATAACCACATTGTTGAAGTAAAGTAATGAAATTTAATTTTATGTTAATCTAAACACGTACCACAATTGAAGTGCATTGTGATTGTTACCACGAGACAAGGACAGTCATAATTTAAATGTGTTCTGAATAAACTTAGTTTTGTACATTTTAAAACGTCAACCTTCAAGACCGTACAGAGGGTTGGTCGTCCAGGAACGAAGGCTCGTATAAATGACCAACCACTAAATGGCAACCAAAATCTGAGAGTTAACTTTAGTAAACATTTAAATAAAATAATAATAAAATCTCGTCATCCAATAAAATGACTTCTAAACGAATAAGTTAGTATTACTTCGATAAGTAAGCTTGCAGCAAAATTCAATCTTAAATATGCATTTATATATAATATATTGAGTCCAAAATATACCCAGGAAATCACACTTTTACATGAACTTTCATGGCACCTTATTTAAACAATTAATAATTTTAACGCAATTGTAAAAGCAAAAAATACTTGAGTCGGCCTGCTAGCGTGCTACCCGCTGAACCACGAGGCCGCTTGAATCAAAAAACGACTTTATACGCTGCTTTCAGGCGATTATTTGTAACCCGTGGAGCAAAAACTGTTATAGCTTTGCATGCATCAAACACTATCACAGTTTTTTTTCCTTGACTCGATTAATTTTTAAGGATTCTCCCGTAAAGCCACATTTCTGTCGCCTCGATTCTTCGCATCGCAGCTGTCTTGAGTGTCCGAAAACCCCTGGCGATGGTGAAGATGCGTAAGGAAAAATCTAAGGAAGAAGAGGCACTGGAAGGAGGAAGTTTACATGGATGCGGAATTTGCGCCAGCGATCGAAAGTCGGAAGTGCGGTAGAAACTTTTTGAAGATGAAGGTTTTTTTTTTACGTACCGCTCAGGTCCTCATTTAAAAAATGGTACAAGTCCACCAACTTTCCTAAGATCACAGCCATGTCGGGTCACTCTAGCACTCCTCGACTCGGCAGCAGCGCAAGAACTGGCCCGTGCTCGGTGCATCGACTAATTTTAATTCAGCCTAATGACACCCATCTTAACCTTTATGCTAATCGGCAGACCTTCTGTTGCTGCCGACCCGCAGGGCTGCATCGAGCTATTTCGCTGATTGGTCATTCACGATTCGATCGTTATCAATTTGCTATTTGCTCCAGTGTCGTTAAAATGACGTATTTTACAGCTTTAAAATCACTTGATCTTTTATACCGAATTGCTAGAAATAATTTACTCTGATAGTTCAAATATTTTATTATGTATAATTGGGCAAGTTCTCGTTCCGATGGATCTTCCCTTGACGATCAGCAGCTACCTTGCGGTTTGTACCATCGTCAGTTCTCTTTCATTTGTGACGCAATCAAGCCATGGTTTCAAGCCTTTATTTTGGCCGTAGTAAAAAAAATTATACTCTCCCGGATTCGTGGTTTATTGTGTGTTGACGCTATTTTTTTTTTAATCCTCGGCATTTGTAATACCTCGATCCTTCTCTGCCCCGAAACGTAATTCTATTATATTTTGCTTTTTAGTATAAATGATGATGGAAACTACAGAATCTGGGCATTCTATGTTTTTACTATTGTGATGAGAGGGAAAGCCGTGACGCTGTCGCCAAGTAATTATTATTAATTAACTAGGCAAGCGCGGTGTAACGAGTTGTTCCCCGTCGGTGTCAACTGTGCACTTAACGAGCGGGAGACGTCAAAATTAAGAATATATTTAATTAACTATAATAAAATTAGTTTTTAACATATAATAAAAATTTAGAAATGAATTTTAAAGGTAAAAAAAAAATTGAACCTGTGCCATACGGACGAAAAGCGGCTGTGCTAACCGCTAGACCGCAATATAGTGATGGGTCTGGAGTCAATCTAATGACTTGCGATCATTGCTGTAGTCGTATTTTTTAATTCCTGAAACTATATATAGTACATATAATTAAAACAAAAAATACTTCGTTTAGTTGCAGTTCAAAAGCTGTATCAATTTTTCAATAAATCTATATATATATAAAACACTAACTCAAAAACCAGCGTGGATCTGGCTGCGATAAGCTTTAAAACCATCGAACCGATGTGCCCCAAACCGGTTTCATTTGAAAGTCAATAATTCTGAGGTGGTTTTAGGCCACTTAAATTAAACAATTAATAATCAAATTCGGTTTATTAATTAAGTAGATTTTCGACATTTCCCATATAAAACTTTTAACATTTTGCGGTCGCGAATACTTTTCAAAAAGAGAACAGTGTCATGTTGGCGGATAATGCAGGCTGCCAACAAAAAAACACTGATCTTGATGTTTGTTAAGATTAGTATGACGTTTCCGTTGTATAATGCAGGCTGCTTCAACAAAAACAAAAAAAACAACACAGAACTGTCATTCATGATCTTTTCATCACATTTACGTACAATCTTGCTTGGTCGGAAATCAAAGATTTGCTATCGCCTGGTCAGTCATCGCATCACAGACATGATCTGACAGCTCTAGTTTTCAAACTTTTCATGGATCTCACGATAAAAAATCATATATACGACGAAGTGCAATGCTAGATGTATTCGATTGAATGGCAAAAACGGGGCTTACCGCACGCTCATAGTCTAATTTGGCTGAAAGAAAAAATTGTTCCAACTCAAATCGATAGGGTTATCTGCTGAACTACCGAATCAACATGAAGATCCGATACTTTTTGACGTTGTTTGTAAGGGAAATCCATTAAGTACATATGCAAATATGTCAACAAAGGCAGTGAGATGGCAGTGTTCGAGCTTTCAAATCGAAACTATGAAATCACTCAATTTCAGATGGGTCAGAACGCCGAAAAATCTTTATGTTTAGCACCTAAAGAAAAAACTCACTATATTGTTTATCCGCTAGAATCGTAAAAATATTTTAATAAGTGAATTTTACTATCAATAAAGAAATAATAATTTACCAAATTAGCGGAAGAGAATCTGAAGATTATATGGATATTGTAAAATTAACAGAAAGTTATGGCAGTTATTGTTAGCGGCAGAAGGTTCAACATCTGACAAACTTGTTGGTTCATTGAATGTAACATCGATAATTCATGCAATTCACTATATTGCTTATGAAAAAATACGTAAAATATCATCAACGCAATATTATGTATTCTTTTGATGTCAATATTGATGGAAAATTAATATTCATGGATGTCTTCGTGCAGAAATGTCATATTTTATATAAATATAAAATACTGTAATATTAATAAAAACAATATACTTTCTATAGGTCGGGTGACCTAAAATATTTAATTAAAATATGAATAAAGCAAGAAGTCCGTAAACAGCCAGTCAATTAGAAGCATTGCAGTATATTCTCATATGGCTTTTATGAAATCATGTCATTTATTTTTATAGTATTCCTAATTACACGGTTGATTAATAATAACCCAGTGAGTTCTTACCTGAGGGTACGGCAGTCGCTTTGGAAAACTACTTTGCGAATGATCCCAGTCGGCGGAGCGAATCAGCAAGGTGACTCAAAGCTGGACCCTTATCCTAAATATCTGTTTAAATAAACAGAAATTGTTATACTAATGACTACACGGAAAACAGATTGAAAATGATTATAAGCTTGAAAAATATTCAAATTGCATGAAAAGACTTCAGAGAAGCAAGCGTAACTCTACATTTTAAGAACTAAACACAACAAAAAAAATTTAATGAATGTTGAGACATATGCCATGAGTAAATATGTGAAGTTAAGGTTAAGAATATAAAAAATATGGTTGTTTATGTTATATTATTCTTATATTAAGGATAATTTTTTTTAATGTATGTATATATTGTAGTATTATACGTGGGAGCGCTACAGACCGAAGGCTTGTCACTAATGCTTCGGGGCCATAAATCGCCACTACAACAGATACAAAAAGGCAATAGTAATTAAGAGGCTATTTATATTATATTATTTTATTATAATTTCAATCGATAATAATACTTCATAAAATATACAAAATTCAATACATATTCCACTCGAGAATCCAAATTAATCATCACTTTCAGGAACTACAAGAACTTAAAAAAAATACTCATCTTCAAAGTCAAATATAGTAGCTGCTTATGATAACTCAGAAATTCCTGTGATTTTATCAATCAATTAACTTCACTATGATGGAAACGGTGCCGCTGCTTGTTTTGAGTTTTAATTTCAAAGGGATACAAAAACTAACCTCAATACATCAAAACCCTTTCGCTTCAAACATGATCTCCGTAAACATAAAAGTACAGTAAATACAAAAGACATTTAAAATATAAAACATTTTTTACAAATTTTACAAGCTATTTTTTTATTTAGTTGGTGCTATAAAAGTATAAAAATATACGCTTCCATCTAGGCAAGAATGTAATTTTTAAGTACTTGATAGATTATTTCAAAATATACATATCAGACATTGAATAAGTGCAGTGTGTATAATTATATTTTAAGGGGAAGTGTTTGTCTAAAAGGGGAATTCGGGGTGCTTGTCTAGTCCCTTGAAGAATGCAAAGTCGCAAACGCGGCCGTTCTCTCCGAGGTCCAGCTTGTCCATCTTGGAGACATCTTCGGGAGAAATGTCAAAATCAAAGACTGCGATATTCTGTAACAAAAAATAATAAAAATTTAATTAAAGAGATTGAATTCAGGGTACGCTCGAAGGATCCCAATTTAAGGTACCAATTTTTATTTAAGGATGAAGATGGTAGAAAGCACAAAGTAAGAAGAATGATGGTGTTTGTTAAAGAAGCTAAACTATTACAGACCTGTTTCAGTCTATCCAAGTTGGTGCTCTTAGGAATAGCGGCGATTCCCCGTTGGATAATGTGGCGTAGTAAAATCTGTGCTGGAGTTCTTGCAAGTTTCTTGGAAACTTCTAGAATGACCGGGTTATTGAGGAGGTCGGGGAGCTCTTTCCTGTGGAATATGAATAAGACAAATTAATACTTAATAATTAAATGGGCTGCTTGAGGATGAGGATGCACCATCTTCAGAGGTTAGACAAATTTTTTTTACGAACATATCTAACAAAAGATAGATTCAATACAATACTAATTTTGGTATTTTTGTTGCTTGATCTAAATAACTAATTTAATCGTAATATTAGGCAATCATTTGTCTGCTCATGACTATAGCAGATGATTTGATTCTTTTCTTTTGAATTGCATACAGGTTTTTCAATTTCGTTAAAAATATAACATTTTGTACATATCCTTATTTTTTTTATTAACAAACAGTAGATTTATTCTTAATATCTAAAATATGTGCTGGGTTTTTGAGATCTATCGATTCGTTTATTAGACTGACTGTATAACAAAATATTATTACTCTAATCCCAATTTCTTCATGAAGGAGCTGAGCCCCTTGGAGCCCAGGGGGGAGTAAGCAGTGACGGTGATGTTGAGTTCCCGGCAAACCTCCACCAGCTCCCTCTGTTGGAAGTAGACGTGCAGCTCCACCTGCAGATTGGCCGGCTTCACTCGGGAGTTCTCGTACACGCGTCTGATCTGCCTCTCGTTGAAATTGGAAAGTCCTATCGCTTTGGCTACACCATCATCGACCAGCTTTTCCATTTCCTAAAATTATTAAAAAATATTTTCAATTGATTGAAAACCCTTTTTAAAATACTGTTTATGTTCAATATTTTGAGCAGAGATTTATAATTTGTATCAACTCAACATGTTTTAATTAAGGGAATTTTATACGAAATAAATAAATAGTAAAAGTGTGTGATAGTAAATGTAAGCTTACCCTCCATATTGCGATGTGATCTGTGTTGGGATCAATAAGGAATTCTCCATCAGCGTTTGTTGGATGAAGGTCTCCCTCGGTGTACTTGAAAGCGAAGGGTGCGTGCACGAGGTACAAGTCCAGATACTCCAACTGCAGAGAGGTCAGGGACTGGGTGAAGAACTTTCTCACCAGAGACGGGTGGTTTCCTAGAACAAAAGAAAAGTTTGTTTAGTAGATGAAACTGACTAGAATTACAGTTTACAAAGCCTTTATTTAAGCCACTGAGCATTATTTCATTCCATATTAAAAAAAAAAAATTAACATAGTTTGACCATATACTAAGATTAAAAGTTGTGCAAAACATGGAAAAAAAGTTTTCATAGAATTCTACATTATTTGATTATAAATGATGGACGTAGCTTACCACCGGGAGGCAGTTTGGTGACAATGAAAAGCTCTTCCCTCTTGACTTTTCCGGCGTCCAGCCACCTTTTGAGCACCTTACCGATGACCGCTTCATTCTCATAAACCAATGCCGTGTCGATATGGCGATATCCCGCTTCCAGCGCCAGATCGAGGGCCTTCTCCAGCTCCTCATCAGTTGCCTGGAAAAATATAAGTATATTTAACTTATTCCTGGAAAAAATTTCAGAAAAATAGATTCGGATATAAACTTAAATACCAGTGATGTGTAGTGAGTTTGAAATCTTACAATCATTTTAATTCGTTGTATACTGAATGAGTGTAATAAATAGCATAAATTAATTTTAAGATATTAAAAATTGGGTTCAATACCTCCATTAGTATATTGTTTATCCAAATACCGTAAATTTTGAAGATATAATAGTGTAAACACACAAAAATCAGTATTTAAAAAGCTCCCAAATGATATTTTGAGGCAAGTAATGTTTGCAGCGAATACAAACTTATTCAAGAGACGCTCTCAGTAAATTCATTCAGAATTTACCTTTATTATATAGTTCTTTCATATTTATAAAACTTATACAAAAAAGGGGTTTTATAAACATATTCTTCCATATACAAACTAAATAACGAAAAAAGAGAATCCATGTACGCTACCACTTATGCCACACCTTGTAACCCACACAACTTGTGCACAGACCAAGGGATAGCCACACACCGTACATTCAGCATAGCCTTAAGAACTATTGTAAATTAAATAAGAAAATAAAAAAAACCTTTAAATATTTTTTTTTAAGGTGTAGAATAAGGAAAGCTTTGCAATATATTGTACGATTTGACTGATTATTAAACTTAATCCGTAGCCCGTCTTGGCTATTTTAAATTTATTAGTACTCGTCTCTTTATTTAGTAAGATGTGTATTACATGTATATATCTACTGACAATATTTTTTTTAGAAATCTATCATATGGTTTTTTTTTAATTTAATTTTTTAATTTGGTTTTCAAAATTTTGTAGCAGAAACTACAAAATACTTTTGAAAAAATTGGTTTGAGTGATTTTGGCATGTCAATTAGACCATTCCTAATAAATATATTAAATTTTAATACTTGACGTCAAAAAAACGTGATGTCTATTATATTCATATCGTAAAATATAATAATCTGGCTAGAACTGGTATAAAAATAGATTTTATTGACAATCAATTACTAATGTTTTGAAATACTAATTAAATTGAACGGTTATTACGAAGCGGTTAAATACATCACACGGATTAAATAAAGCGCTATTTTTTCTGCAAATTAATATGCAATATATTTAATCAAACAAGTCTTTCGGAACTTGAGAATTATTTATTTACTTCCTTATTGAATTTTGTAAGGGTGTGCTTAGTGCCTCCTGAAGAGCATCAGAAATTTGATATTTATGAAATTACACGAGCAATGTCAGTCTTTTTCTTCAAGGGTATCGTCTTGGGGGAGGTTGGTGATCACCTCACTGAATAAATCTCTATCCTAAGCCTGTTAACTTTCTTCTTCTAGTCCCTATTTTCCCTTTGATTTTTCAATCAAGACAATCAGCTGCAGTGGTCTTTATTTGGTTTGTATACCCAATATATGATACTTCACGTATGCTTTTTAAGACTCTGATCTATGATATTTATGAAATTACACCTGCAGTGTCAAATAGTCTTCTTCTACAAGTGTCTCATCTTGGAGGAGGTTGGTGACCATCTCACTGAATAAATCAGTGCCTCTTTTCCCTTTAATTTTTCAATCAGGACAATCAGCTGCAGTGCATTCTTTGCAAGACTCTCATGTGTGATAAGGATTCTCCTATAAACGCTTCGATTGTGTTGTCAGTACAGTATGAACATATAAATCATAATTAAGAAGAGAAAACTGCACTAGGCGGGCATGTCGCTGCTATTGTTGCAATTTGCATGTATTAATTGAAATCCCTTCATTAGCCGAAAGCGGCAAAATGAAACGATAAGTGGCCACGTAACCTCGGCGTGGCAACCCACTAGAACGATTTGCCAACAATAACTACGGGCTATAAAAAAAGGTAAACAAAAAATAGAAACGCGAATGCATTCCATGGTCATTTTTTAGCTCCTGCATTGATTGAAACGTTCGGTTTTCGTGTCGGTAGGCAGCGGCGCCAAGGACCGTGAAAAAATAAATAATCACAAATACTCATTATTTATACATACGGAATTATACTTACATGTATAATTTTACAAATAATAGAGCCGATTAAATAAAATATTCATACAAAAAAATCGTAGGCTGTGTTTTTTAGTTGATACCTGCTTAGTACGCTTTGAAAATTGAATTATAGATTGTTGCTACAGCAAACATTTTTTTCAGTATTATCGATGCTCAGAGTGTTGGTTCTCATGTCACTGCTTCGGTGATAAGCAGTCCGGGCATGTAAAAAAACTAAGCCTCCTCCGAGGCACTCGAAAGTACGACTGCTAGTGTGGTTTATAAAAAAAATTCTTTAATATCACAGATGGTGAGGAAAAACAAGTTTCCAAGCAGACTAACAGTGCACTGAAAACTCCTGAAACTCTGGTCAGGGGACACTTGCTAATATTGGCACTAAAGTACACCCTTACGAAATTCAGTGACGTGAAAAAATATTCTCGTGTTCCGAAAGACTTGTTTAATTGAATAAAATAAATTTTAAAAAAATATTAGGGCTATGCTTGCAATGCGGTGTGGCTTACAACATGTGGCTTAGGTGGTAGTTATTGAGTTTGTGTAGGGAAAAATATGTACAAATAAAAACCCTTGCTTAGTTGAATTGCGCACATATTGCATGCAAAGTTGTTATGACAAATTGCAAATTGTATTAATATGTAAGCAAGTGCTATTCCCCCTATTATTTATTTACGGTAAAATGAAAAAATAAAGGGTAACCGTCTATGTCCAAGTTTACTCAATATAATATTAAATTATATCATTATCACTTTTAACACTATGCATTAAAAATAATTAACAAATAAAATATAAATAATACTTAGTTGTTAGATTAATTATTTTTAGTGATATTGTCGATAGTACCTTCTCACCAATATTAACGCTCAATATTAATTATTATAGTAATAATTATTAAAAGTCAATAATTATTAAATCGAATAAATGTGTTTGTAATTGTTATTCGTTGTTTTATGTTTCTTTGTAAAATATCAATATTTAATGTAAGAAATCTGTTTCACATAATATTTACTTTGTATGTAAAATGTTAAACGATATTTTGCATGCTTTATATTTGCTTTATTTAATTGTTTACATACTAAATATATAAAGCCATAAATTATGGCATACTTTTCAGTCGATCGCCTGAAAATTGTTGTTTAATAGCTCTTCTCCATTCTGTATAATAAAATATTTTTCACGCGGCTATGAGTGAATCCACCGTTTATTTTATTCTTAGTAGACTTTGGTTTTTATGATTTCTTTATTTCGTTTTTGGATGCCTTAGATACTTTTTTGTCCTCCCGTAATCAAAACAACTATACTTTAGTTATTGTTTTTGGCAATCAGCTGTTCTATAAAATAAAAAATATCAACACTCCGTGTTGATATTTTTTATTTAACCTAAATGTATTCATCAATATTTGCTCCCTCTATAAAAAAATATTGTGCTTAAATTATAAAGATTTAATCTTTACTATTGTTTACAAGTCGATAGTGATATTATTTTTAATAAGTGTAAAATCAAAAAGTTTAACATTTAGGCATGAAAAACTTAAAAACCAGGTACGTAGACGAGTAATGCACCTGTAACAATACCTTTTTCGTGACTCACAGCTCAACATTTCACAACGGTAGGCGAGTATGTACAAATAAGATGGGAAATTCGGTGAAGTTTCTAAAAAATAATTATGACTGTTTTAATGCACGCTGTATAATTACACTGGAATTGCTCACAGAAGACACGAACCCAGTTGCAGAAAATACAGACGCTAAGCGCAAACGCTGTGATGAAAATTTAGTCAGATTTCACTGGTGGGACTGATGCATCGTAAAAACTAGGAACCGGTGAATAAAAACGAGAGGAGTACATATGATTTCATACGCATCCACATCTCTGCTCTGCACAAACCAATCTAAATTACGAGGTATTTAAATCTAAGTAAATGCAATTTTAAAACATGTATGGCATGCAATGCATGTTTTCTTTTAAAACTGCACACCATATATCTTTATATCCGAGCTCAAGTTAAGTTTGCTTCTAAAAACAACCGCATGTATATATATATAAAGTAGTAATGCCATTACAGGTATTTTATCATTGAATTTTGAAACAAGAGCATAAGTCAGATATAAATAATAATTTATTTTTATTTATTACTGTGTGCCAATTGCAAGTTGTAAGTCACGAGTCGTGATGACAAAACACGGCAAATTACATCATCCACAGCTGCAGCTCCGTCCCACCGTACTTCCCCGGAGAATATCCGACAAAACACCGCCCAGGGCTGCCAGGCCCCAGCAACCCCAACCTTCGAGGATACCACCATCCTCCACGAAGAAGTCGAAGGATGTTGGCCACATTTATTGATTATACAATACAACTTTTGTAATTGGCGAAACACACTTTAAAAACGCTGCTGCGAAGCAATTGCTATACACCACGCGCGAGGATATCAACATCCTAATTGAAGAAGTCATAATCATTCACAAGACATTGGAGATAGCATACACGTCTATTGCTTGACTTAGACCAGAATATAAAACTGCCTAGCAACCAATAAAACCCTGATTCAGCCTAATGCGATTCCGCTAAGTGCTAGTCAAGTATCTAAAAAGATAAAAAAAAAAAAAAAACAACAAGATAAAGTATCAAATCTACTAGAGCTATAAAATGTATTGAAACAAATAATCTCGGGGTTTTGGTGATGGTTTCTAGATTGCTCTTTGGGGCCGTTTTGTGGTCGCGACTGCCACTTTTGTGTCTCCACATTTCTCATGCAATATCCTAGGTCGGTTACGAGACAAACATGTTGATTAAAAATGCACATGGAAATGCTAACAATCGAGGATCGTGAGAGACCACGGCTGTGGGAATGGAGGCAGCAAATCGTGGGTAACACTAAACACACAAACACCAAAAGAAATCATAATAATAAACGTTCAATAATATATCTACTACTATGCATGCATGCAATGCATGCCTAGACGCGGTTTTAGCAGTAATGTTTATTTTTCAATCAATTGGAAAAGTCAAAATATATCGATAAAATTATCATTAATATCCCATGTAAAAATCAGAATTGTTGATAAGTATTAAAAATGCAAATCCCTATGAGTACTAAACGTAAAAGCTGAATAGCAGCGATAAATCATTAAAGTATATTTATCATTTGAAGATTGACTCCTAGATACTTTAAATTATATTTAGTGGCTATATAGGAGAATTTTTAAAATACCATGGGTTGATCGCGTCACAAATGAAAGTCTTGTGCAGAGAGAATTCTTGACGATGGTAAAGAAGCGTTTATTTTAACAGAAAGTATAGCACACTACAGCTGATTGTTTAAGGAAAAGTCGAAGGAGGAAGGGGCATTAGAAAGGGGGGTGTTAACGTGGATGCTATTTTTGCTAGGCATTTTTCAAATTGCTACTAAATTTATATATATTTTAATAAAAGCTTTGAGTCGACAATGCAATCCATGCATTAATATCAATTCGCTCTAATTCTATCGGCGGGTTTGATTTATCTTTGAATTAGTTTCGTTTCAAACGAGTCGGCCGAGTCGCTGCATTTCTCGGTTTAATTGAATTATATTATATTGTAGCATTCTAATAATGTTGGATTTATGCATTCATCCTACGCTTTCTGCTTCACCTTTAACGGACCTGAGTGGCGCGAGTGACAGAGAAAAAGAACGGATCGCCTTGCGAGAGAGCGAGACACAAGCGCGGACTAACTGAGAAAGCCTATTTCAGTCGCACTTTCAGGCACATAAACCTTTTGAAATATGTTTAAAATTATCCTAAAAATAAATCATAACTAACTTGTAACCTTTTTCAATACTCTCATGTGTTTACAAACAACAAACGATACATGTATACTGACTTGGATATAAGATCATTTTTAGTGCTCACTGCTATTTTTATTATTGAATAAAACACATTAAAATATACTAAAAAAAAATAATAAACTGTTTGTTAAAAAAATAAGTAACGTGGGTAAGTCAAAGCGGTCAAAGATCCTATACTGGTTTTGGGTTGGAATTCGTTGTAAATAAATATGTTGTGCAGAATAATAAAAACTAGTGAGGTGCATGGAATTTGCAATATTAAAATGGAGCTATAACAATTATGAAATATTCATAGGCGAGAAGTAGGACACTTTTTTTAAATTAACTGGATAAGGTTAATTAAACAGTAATGACTTTACAGCTCGAAAACATCTGATCTGATAATTGCAACCTATTTTTTTTATAAAAACGCTTTTTATATAATATATAAAAATTATACGACATTACGACGATGTGATCAGGTTAAGAGAGAAAAAAATAGCCCTGATACATAAATTGTTTTTATTTTCCCAGCTGCATACAATCTATGCGACACGTTTCGATCTCGAGACAAATAAATCCCTTGCTAATTGCAATCGAATCGTGCAATATTTATTTGCAAGAGAATAATTGCATTCCGGCACACGTTGTTTTTGAAGGACGGCCTTGCAAATATACACGAGTGCGGACAAAACGCCATGAAGCAAACTCCAACCGTATTTGTGCAATGATAACTAGAAAAGCGGATTAAGCTCGACACACCTGTCGTCGCCTTTGTGGGTGGAAACAATTTAATAACCAGGTGTGAACGCCGGAGCTTTGTAAAAAAATATTATAAAATAATGCTATTTGCAGTAATTTCCTTCGAATATAAAACCGCGGTGTAGAAGGACCCGGGGACTACACTATTCTCCATATACTTGCTCAGCATATATATCAACCCCCTCTGAGGAGAGACACCTAAAGAAGAAGAGTAGCATTATTATACAATCATTTGCTTACAAAGCTATTGCATTTAGATCAAATATTCCTTCTGCAGCAGACTGCAGGAATAATAGCAGGAGCCCCCCCACATTGTGCTTCCAGGACACATCCCTCTATAGTCATTACTGATCCTTTACGTACGCTCAGGGCACAGTATGCCAGCCACGTAACAGAATGTTGCGAGATTATTGCATAAGGGTACATTTGAGGCAGATTTGGGCAGTCTTCGCAGAGAGCCTGCTTCCTCATGTCGAGTCGCCCGAAGAAGAAGAATAACAGCTACAATTAATTTCTTATCATTGCGATGGTAATCGATGCAGTTCCCCAAAGGAGATGCCATGGCTCAGCCATGCATTGGTTTATATTTATTTTCATCAGGAATACAACCTTCGCCCTCCCAAATGCGTTCATCCCCTTCTATTGTACAATCGGTAAATGTAGATCGAGGGATCTTCCCTTGAAATGGATTTTTTTTTAATAAAAATAAACCTCGATTGTTACATCCAAGGCAGGTCGAGGAAGAAAACACATTAACCCGACTTTAATTACAACACTCATTAAATATAACAATTATTATAAATTATCATCAAGCGCGTGTTTTTAATATCGCTACTAAAAGCCCTTGAATATAAATATAAAACAAATAACTCAAAATAACCATAGTATATTTAAAATCATATTACAAAAGTACTTATTGTTTTTATAGGCCAATAATCCGAGGTTTTTTTTCAATGCAGCTTAATCTACTGTATTTTAATGTAACAAAATCCAATTCAAGGTCAGCAGATAAAAATGTAGTTTATAAGGTTGTATAATATGGGATTATATATTTCATTAATATTCAACGCGAGATTACAAGGTAGGCTGACTGTAACAAACTCAGAAGTTCTCAGTGTAGCGCAGGGGTGGCCAACAAGTATAAACGAATAAAGCACTAATTAAGAATATATTTATTCTTGATCTGAATCTGGGGGGTGGCTTTTTTTTATCTACCCTTAGCTAGAGAGAGTGCACCTAGTACTGAAACACAGTGTATAGTGTATGCATTTCACACCTCTTTGTAGATCGCGGTTTCTAGATAAAAAGTTGACCACCCCTGGTGTAGTGTTACCTAACCTAACAACGCACGATACGAACCTGCCAAAGTGATGTTTAGACCCAGAAAATTGTGATGTTCGCGACCTCGTGCGTGGGTCATAGACCACAAAAGTACATACGATTATAATCGTAGACCTATATACGAACAGAATATTTACTTTCACTAACTCCCTCGAGTCTACTGCAGAAGACAACTAGTGATTAGAATTATAATAAACTCCAACAAAACACACTATTCATTTATATTTTTATAAATATAGTGTTTTTTTATATAATAATATTATATATTTAATATATAATAGGAACGATGCATTAGTAACAAAAATATTATTTCATGTCCGAAACTGTGAGACGTGAGTATTTTTATCTGCGACCTTGCAAGTGAGCCGATCTAATTTAATAATTATACTACGCTAACAATGTTTAAGGTATTAATAATTTAATTCAAATTAAATACAGCCGTTTTTCTCAATTTTCGCGGAAATCATTTCAAGGTCACAAGTCTCCGGGCGTGGAGAATCGACGAATGACGCATTGACTTCCGGGATACTTCGATCATAGGAATAGAGAGACTAGACTCCGTATCCGGAGGCGAGTCCCGCGAGATTCATCTGCACGACAGGAAAATATACAAGATATTTCTCAGCTGAAGATTTCAAGTATCCTCACGAATCGTGAAATTTAATGTGATGATGCAATAAATACTCCAGAATTCATCGTTGAGCTTAAAACATGAAAACACGAATACGTAACACGAAATACGTGAAAACGTAAATACATCTATCCCCATTTACATTTAAGATGAGTTCCTTGGAAAACCGTGTAACGTTTGTTATCGATAAAACAAACATAATTACTGCAACTTTTTTCAGTAATTTAATAAATTTGCATCATTTTCCGTCAAGTTGCAAAAAGTTGCAAATTGTTGACAAATGTTGGAAAAGGTTGAAAAATTTTGGATAATGGCGCAAACTATGGGAAAATATTTCAAAAAGGTGCAAATTGTTGCAAAAATATGAAAATTGTTGGAGCAATGTGCAATTTTTTGTAACTATTTCTAGAAATTCAATATTTTTGACAGAGAGTACTTGGTAGAATTCCATTTTAATATTTTAAATAATAAGTAAAATACTAGAGTGATTTTTCCACATAAAGATTTTTATTGGTGACCGGTTTCGCTATTTTTGTCAACAACGTTTTTTTGCAATCAGCAACTTTGCAACTTTCATGATACTACTCTGAAATTCTTGGGACATTTTAAAAAACCAAATTTTTATGAAGTTCAAAAAATTGCAATAATTCCCAAAAAGCTGTATCCAAAACTTTTTGAAATTTGCTATTTGATATTTGCAATTTTGAATTTAATTATTTTTGCAATTTGCAATTTGGCTGTGGACTCACTCGTCCCGATTCAAGTCCTTCCCGGATAAGCCTTGCCTCTGCCCGGACTTTATACGCGCTAGGAAAACGGTCGCTAGTGTTGCCGAGCCAAATTTATTTTAGTTTTTTTCAAACCGTGTAAATCGTATAAATATACATTTATATATATATATAGTGTATAAATTGGTTTAATTTTAGTGTTTTATATTTGTACAGACAAATAACCGCAAGCGCCCGATTTCCGCACAACCGACCCGGAACCGCTCGGCTGTGGACTTTTCCTTTTTAATACACCTGCTTAATATTGTTTTAAACTGTCGCACGAAACCACAAAAAGTAATCACAACAACACAAATAACGCGATAGCCATATTACACCGCTGCTTTTTTTTAAACCAAATTGATGTGTGGTTTATTTCCACACGAATTTTGATGCAGACTCACGACACGTGCTGCAGCTTCGCTTGCAATGCGGATGACCGTGTCCATTTTTATGTAAAGCGATGAAATGTATTTCGCCTCAAATACGTGGCACAAAGCGATTGAATAAATTATTTTATATTAATATTATACAAAAAAAATCTTGTACAAAAAAAATAATCAACATATTTATTTATCAATTGAATTAGTTCTTGCATATAAAAAAATCGTAGCGATTTGTCAGATATTTGTCAAATATAAAATCAGATATTATTTGTCTAAGTTTAGAAATGCACCCAAATAACTGTGATGGTTTGGTTTGGATATATTTATAAGAAAAATATTTATTTGATAGTCATTTACAATTAATTTTACGCCATTAGATAAAAAAAATACTGTTGAATTTTTAAATTATCCAAATGTCTAAAGCTCTCAAGAAAGCATTTGCTAGATACGAGCTATAAAAATAAAAGCAATCCGTTTATCTAATCATATCTTAAATATGAAATAAATATGATATGAAAAACTCACACTCGGCAATGTTCAACTTCTATAGTTTGATAGTGGATATAAAATAAAATAAAATGTCAAAACCTAGTGAGTGTATAATATACAGTTTTATAATAATAATAATAAACAATGCCTCGATTTGAAAAAAATATATATCTTACCACTTAAGATTATTTGAAAATTGATAATAATTATTACTGATAATATCATAAATATAATAGACTATTATCATTTTGTAGTAGTTCTTTACATATCAACAAGACATAATACAGAGTTAGCCCGTAGAAAATACTTTTAAATAAACTTGCACACCGTTAATGTATCGCACAGCACGATATCGACCTTAAAGATTACCGTTTGTTATAAATTACGAAGGAATTTAATCACTATCGTGAATTTCGCCAAAGCCACAAAAGCGAACCAGTTCTTGGTAGAATACTTTGCAAGTGAGGCACATTGTAGCTGACCCGATGTCCACCTCTCATAGTTTCTCGATCGCGTCGTACTTTTCTACCAAGTCATACTTTTTATCGATCGCGGAATGTTGACCCAATTTGGAATGCATTTTTACATAGTTTAACTCTAGATTGCCTTTTAATTTCAATTAGAAAAACAATTATGTACATAATGACATAATTCCATAGAATTATGTGACTGTTTGTACAACATATAAATGCGTTTATTAATAATTGTAGTTACTTCCCCATCCTTCATTTCCGGTATATACATATACCATATATATATATATATATATATATATATGTCTTATACCGATATTGTCCAAAAGCAGTAATTTTGACTGCTGAACCTTGGGCAATCTAGTGTTAAAGAATATAAGCTGCCTGCTGTCGTTGCAACACAACCGACAACCGATTTGCAATAAGATCAAATCTTCCTCATAGACGTTTCTTTATAGCTTATCTAAAATCGGCTACACAAGCAGCGACACAACTGACAACCGAACGTCAACTGGCCAAAAGCGTTGTTTACTTTGGAAAAAAATACCGACGACATTGGCTTAGTATCATTTGGGTTGTCCGTTGTGTCGCAGCGTGTGTAGTCAGCTACCGTCCAGCTTCAGGCCTTGACCCAACCCGGTCACTCTGTATTGACATATCATGCTTTCCAATCGGTTCGTGGCGGCTTTTTTTACAGCCAGTCGCAACTTGCTCTCGGGTGATAATTATTGATGATTAATATCATCGGTTATGGACCTCTCCGGTGGATGAATTTTTACTAATTAATCGCGAGTGTCCGTGAGTTGAGCACCCCTGCACCGCGGTGTCAACGAACCCCGCAAAATGGAGCAGGTCTGATCTGATTTCCAATTTGGCGCAGCTCATTAGCGTTTCTAAATTGTAATGTTTTCTTACAACAAAAAAAATTATTCATACATCTCATAATTGGACAAAGGATTTGAGTTTTGAATTCGTAATAGCAATTTTGTGAACTCAATGTGGAATAAGTTTCCTTTATAAATGATGTAGGATTTACGCATATAGGCATCATGTAAGAAAATCTTTATCTGTACTGAATATATTTTTTTATGCACTGGTGTGTTTACAAATATTTTTATTTAATTGGGTATCAATGTGGGATATTTATAAAATAACTTTTGTTTTTTTTTTTTATACCCCGATGAATAATTTCTAAGAATTGATTAATAAGTAAATTCCCCGAGTCACCGGGAAAACCACGGAGTTTACCGATTTACAATTTTTTATTTTATTTTCTTACCATTCGTGGTTTTATTTTTTTAATGTTTAAAGCTGTATAAATAAACGGTGGCTTGTTTCGACTTCTAGAGTAAGGCAAGTATGATTGACGATAAAAATACTATTTTTGATTGGGGTGCAGTTCAAAAAATAATACATTTCAAGATAGTTAAATAAAGCAATGAAAAATTTCATATTTAAAGCACGCCATCGACTTTTACCATAGTATAACGAATTATTTGATTTTAATAACTGATTTAATACATTCCCTAAAAAAAAACCTTTAAATATAAATAAGATACTCAGCTGCGTTATTTAATAAGATCGTTTATTTCTTGTATAAGTGTTTAATTTTATTGAAGTAGCTCTGCACGAAAATAATTATTAACAATTAGCTTATTAAGACGGTTGCCTTATGCAAAGACAGGCGTTGTGAATATTTTTTTTAAACCGGTTCACAATCTTATACCCCCTAAGTAAAAATGTACAAGTCCAATATCGTCAATATCTGAAGAAAAAAACCTAACACAAATGACAACCGACCAACTAATTACGCCGACAACTAGCCGATGGTATCCTGTTGGACCGTTTATCCAGCTTGTTGGTAGTTTGTCAGTTGCATTGCTACGTGTGCAGTGTGCTTAGTTTAACTTTATAAAAATCAACTGAAAGGGTTTAACTTAATTTTCAAAAAAAAAAAAAAAATTGTAGCATTCGCGTGCTTTTTCAAAGATTCGCATAAATGCCAATAATCCGCGCAATAAAATAGCAATTAATCCAAACCAAAGCGTAAGACGTGTATATTTCATTATATATTATATTACTATATTGATATATAATATATGTATATTTCTTTCGCATTACTGCTCAGTGTTAAATAAAAAACTGCATTTTTAACAATAAGGCAAAAAAATCAACTATAAATGTTCTGTATAATGAATGTCTTTGTTATTGTTGAAATAAAATGCCTGTTATTTACACTTTAAATAACAAATATGAATAGCTTTAAAGAAATCACGATGATTTTTGTCTTTAATAGATTCTTCAGCTTGAAAGCCAAGACCTGCACTAGCTCTTGAACGGAACGGAGCTGTGTAAGATAATTTTATTATTATATAAAATTTAATTATTAAATTGATTCTGACCGCGTCACAAATGAGAGTCTTTCACAGAATGCACAAAGAAAGAGAACTCCTGACGATGTTAAAAAAGCGTGAGTTATCCTATTTTTGCCATATTTACATAAATACCAAATACTGTAGAAAGAAATTAACATGGATACGGAATTTGCGCCAGTGGAACCAAATTAACAATAAGAATGGCCAAGGATAAATATATGCTCAGTGAGATGGCTTTTCATATTTGTTGAAAGGCAGGCTATGGTGGATATCAATTATAAACAATTAACTAATGATTAATTGCTCATTTGCTATGTATTTAATCAATAATAAGCACTCCATCGCGAGTGGAGAAATTGGACAGATTAACTTATTGTTGTGTAAAGTTGAGGCACCGCTGGGCGCAACAATGAGAGTGATTATTACAATCTGATAGGAGTTCTGAGTCAGTAAAAAAAAACTTGCTTTAGGTTGTCAGGCTTCAAGCACGCAGGGTGAATGCAGGTGTTATGGACCCGTGCTTTTATTTTTAAGAATATTTCTCGAACGATGTGATACATTACTCCTTCATTCACTTTTTATATCCTCTACTTCCTATTGAAACTAGACACTGTCTCGATTCACACCGTTTGTTTTAAAACTTAATGTAATTGTTAAATATAAATCGAACTGGAAATGTACACTTTTGTTTGTTTGTATTAAAAAAAACACAACAAAGCCCAATAAAACGACAAGAACCTGCTTGTGAATATATAAATATAGTATATTGTTCTGTTTAGAAAACACAAAAAATATTCTAGAAATGCATGTTAAATTAGAATGTAAAGTTTTATCATGTCCCCACTGGATCAAAAAATAAAAAAAAGGTTCATGAAAGTTAAATAGGAGATCCCCATTATTTATAGATGAATATTATTATCTAGAAGACCAGTAAGAAGACTTTTGTGGAGAGCCAGCACCGCAACGCCTGCACTCACCCTACCAGCGCGTTCATTCATTACTCAACGAGTTTTTACACAATAATTTACGCATAAAAGTTGACAATTTACATAAAAAAACGAAAGTACAATTTACTGATTCCACAACGAGTATCATAACTCACAACGAAAGGCTAACAGACTGCTTTATTCGCTTCGGTCATATTATTTTGATATCCACGACAAGGGGCATTATTTACCGCCGCCCGTGTGCAGTCTAAGACAGATTAATCGTTTTTAATCTGAGCGCAGTAAATAATAAACGTTGCCCATAGTTTGGTGTATGATTTGCATAAGTGTTTTACTCAAGACATTGTACTTGTCATTACGAGCGGATCGCGCGTTGGATTCCTTTCAGCAAGACCGCATTCCAGCGAGGCGCGGACGAGAGGTCAGGCTTCCACGGGCGGCTGACTCACTTCATGCTGCTCAAATTGAGGCCCTTACCCTAAGGCTTATGGGCTCCCATCAGAGAAAAATTACACCGCCAGTGATAGTAAATCAAATGGAGAAAGTTGCAAAAGCTAATTTGATTATGCGCAGCGAGCGAAAATTCTAGAATTTCCTATCTGGTTAGAGCGCGATTGAACGTCTTTTTGGACTCCTATTGGAGAAAAAGTTATACCATCAGTGATACAAAAAAAAAAAACAAGAGTTTCAATATTCGATTATATATAGGAGAATCCTTAAAATACCACGGTTTGACCGCGTCATTGACTGGAAATGGGGAACTTCTGACGATGGTGAAAAAGCGTCAGTAAGTATAGCATCCTCCTATAGGAGAAATCGAAGTAAGGAGAGGAAGTTTGCGTGAATGGCTGGAGGCCGAATTAGTGAGACCGACCCATGATAAGAATATGTTCGATGAAATGTTAACAAACCTCTTATGAAAAGGGGCACAAGAAGAAGAAGAAATTTAATTTTGTAAAAAAGCTCACTATCGTCCGCAATACATATTTTCTTAATATAAGTTTATGGTCTTTGAATAAAGGCTCCAAAAATAACAGAATTCATATTACATAAAAATAATTTCAGTTAAATATATAAGGGGCACGGCGGAAATAAAAAAAATTAACCGAACATGGCAGTTTCGAAGAATGCGTCTCAAAATGTCATGGGATTCCCATGTCTCCAGCGATGTGTTTTTTTTTGTGGCAGTCTCACAACAGGTTCAATGACTGCGGCATTGGAAAAAAATAGTTACGCTATATCCAAAACAAAGAAAAATTCTTCAAGCTACGCGCACAGGATAATATTTCATACATTTGGTATGTTTCCACACAGTACAATGAAATTCCACGAATTGAATGGAAAATGCACATAAAAAACTGAAACGTAGTATTTAATTACACACGAAAAATATAAAATGTGTTATTGCATGTCAATTGCGTATTTTTCGATAAATACTAATACAAAAAGCACCCAAAAGTTTATTTTTAAATTTGCCCATTTATACTCGTGTGTAATAGTGACGACTATTAATCTATTATGTACAACTCTTATCAACCATAAGGTGAAGTTTTTTTTTAAGTTTAAATATAATCAATTATTACATGTCAGTATGGATAACAGTCTCGTAAGAATTGCCAAAATCGTGAGTTCATTATTGTAATAATCCACTAGAAGGTAGGTGATATATTTCATGGTCAGTCCGTTTATGCTGAGTTGGGTTTTCAAATGTGAATTTGCAGACCAATTCAACATGTTTTTTTTTTTTTAATAATAAATAGATATCACACGTTTACGTTTCAAATTGAATGACAAGAAAATAATTCGTTTCCAACATGCTATATAGGTGATACGAATTCATTATTTCATTAATCATTACTTCAAAGCGTGGGTGATAAATATCGAAAACAAAAGCTTAAAATTATACAATTCAGATTTGATCGCTTAGTTTACATTACATGACACGCAACTTTTTTATTTTTTTTTATATCACTCGTAAGTAATAAGTAAATTAATGAATTTAAGTTTCAGAAGACATTCCGGATAGCAATAACATCCTATATAGAAATACTCGTATATAACAAGTCTCAGATATAAATCTCGCGGTGTTCTTACAATGAGACAGTTAATCAAAAAAAAAAAAAAACTTTTACGCTAGTAGTTACAATTCAAGGTTACTTCACATTGAAATGGGGTAGTGATACTATATAGCTGTGTTTCGTGTGCCACACGTGTGCTTTGTGTTGCGGGGGTGGATACGTGTGACGGCACATACCTGCCAAGTGCCAAATCCCAGTGCCGGCATGGGCGCCCCGGTGGGCAGAGTCACGTTCATCTTGGACACCATGTCTCTGGAGGAACTCGGTCAGGTCTGGCTGGAGGTTCACTGCCGACTGGCGAAGCGGCTCGTCGTCACCGCGGCCGGACCGCAGCTGACTCGTTCCGTCTCCCTCGCACCCGCTGCCAACTCCGTACACTGCGGTCACACTCTCTTGGCACGCAGCGGCCGCCGCTCTAGATTAGACTATTTTTGTATAAATTTAGAGCTATGTGGAAAAACAATTACTACCGTAACAGACGATGTGACAATGTCGCAATAAAGCCAAAGTAGACGCTAGCATGATACAACATCCGATATGTATATTTTTTTTTCTTTAAAAATCTTTGTACTTCTAAATTTTATTACGAGCTTTTTCTTTTGGTAAGAAAAAAATACTGTAAAATTTTTGTATAATAAATTATCAAATTGATTCCGTGACAAATATGAAATATGAACAAATAATTATATTCGCAAATTTCAGCTGATTTCTACTGACACTTGCATTTATTGCATATTAATTCATCAATGCATGTAATTTAGCAACTACTTTCAAAAAGTGTGATAATGATATTTGAAATTTTTGTTGATTTGAAATTCGGTTTTTGATAAACCCTGTCCCGATTTATCTATCAATTTTAAAATGTAATCATCGTAAAATGAACAAGTTGACAAAAGATCCCCGGTTCAATCCCCAACCGCAAACTGATCTAAGTTCATGCATTTTTCAGTTTGGTAGACGTTATTGTTGAAAAGTTAAAAAAATTGTTTTCATTGCTGATTGAAATCGCCCTGATTTTTATGTAAAAAAAAATTTCAAATATATATATTTGATTACAATAATGAGAAACAGTCCAATATTACTAATTGACGGAAATGTTAACCGGGGCCGTATACAACAGTTATATTTTTTAAAGACTTGATTAATGCTCGAATTGCATTTCCTGCAATTTACATATTAATGTTAAAAAAAAAAAAAAAACAATAGTTCGAATCGATTTTCGCAAAACAAAATTAAAAATAATCACATACAAATGAAATCCATGAATAATTTCCTTCAATCGGAAATCGAAGTTGATTCCTCAATTACAAATTACATCTGAAATCGCCGCTCCGATTGCCTCAAGCCTTGGAGAATTACATATCACGTAAAATTATATTTTGACGACCTTGATAATAAAGTTAATCACCCGATAATGCGATGTGTGCCAGAGTGGTGCGAGCCGACTATAATAAAAAAAAATTAACACAATCAAATGGCCGCAGCCACGTGACAAGTCACGATAGCTTTTTGAAACAGATTCAGTACAATGGATGGGTCAGGGGTGGCCAACTTTTGTGTACATAAAACCACGATTATCGACTTGTAATAAAAAATGGATTAGATACATTCCACGTTGGAGTGAGTATCTACAAATTAAATCTTCTGATACATGGACCCCTGGCACTAAATTACAGTCCTGGTCTAGTGCAGCGTAAACAGAACTCCCTTACTACCACGTCCTAAATTAGTGCTCTGTTTGTTATGTAGTCTCGAGCGATCGACCAAAATTGGCTTCGCGATCGAATTGCTGGTCACCCCTGGTAAATGTGGTATCAGCGGCTTCCAACCTTTGGGACAATACTACTCCGTAAAACCTTAGCTTGTTTTGTAAAAAAGATTTTTATAAATTATTTGTTGACTGCGATATTATAACATTGACATGCAGATGGGGTAATAAATTATATATTTAAATATAACTGTTATTTACCTCATCCTTGTTTACAGTGTTCAGTCTGAGGAAAAGGCGAGGCTTATTGTGCACGATGAAAGTTAACATATTCATAATGATTAAGTACAGTTTTTCAAACATTGAAAATTGATTAAAGAAACTCTTAGAAAAATATCATCGCGATTTGTGTGGGATTTGAGAACCCACATCCCCAAGCTTACGTGGCCGGTGCATTACCAATTATACCAACGAATCACTAGTACTAGGCAAAAAAATTAAACAATCATATACTATAAATGAAACAACGTACTCATTATGCCAATTAAATATTACCCACACAAATCACGATGATATTTTTCTAAGAGCTTCTTTAATCAATTTTCAATATTTGAAAAAATGTACTTAATCATTATCAATCAATCAAACCTGTATAGGCAATATCGTACTTCCTGTGAGACGGTCTTCACAAAAATCAATAATATATTTAAAATATTCAATATTTGGCCCGACATACTGATGATATTTATAACAGGAAATCCTTATAGACTTGATTCAGTTTTGATATTATTTACAATTTGCGACTGTTGTTAAATCTTGACGTGACAAAGTCAGCAAAGATTTTTGAAAATAAAATATTTTAGTATCTAACTTTTGTCAAAAACCGAAGCATTTAATATGTGACTTTATAAGATAATACTTAAAATGCCACAAATGAGAGTCGTGCAAAGAAAGAGGACTCCTTACGATGGTAAAAAAACTGTAAGGTATCCTATTTTAGGCATAATTTTCGAAACAATAAATAAAGCATACTAGAGCTGATTGTCCGAGAAAAAATCGAAGGAAAAGGGGAATTGAAAGGAGGAAACTTACGTGGATGCGGAATTTATCCCAGTGGCTGGATGTCCTAGCCCAGAATAATTGTGTATGGTGAAAATGTTACTTATGTAATAAGCTGGTTCAATATCGGTGATTTTTCAATTTCGCCATATACTAAAACAGATCATAGATTGATTACATCGCCCATCAGTTTTAACGTGAACATTCTAACAAGAGTCTATTAGAATGGCTACGTATTAGAATTTCAATTAACCCGTACTAGAAAAAGTATTAATATTTATGTTTACCTGTTGGTGATTATCTAATCAGGGGAAAAAATTATACTAACCTTAAAAAACATTATATTCACATGGGCTTCACGGACCAAATGCTAAGAGCCAGTGGTCAAACAATCAAGTTGCTGGTGTCTACAGTTTAAGTTATTCTTCAACTCATGCAAAAGGATTTCTTACACATATTTTTCCCTGCACAAACTCAATAACGAAAATAGAGAAACACATGTACGCCACAACCTAAGCCACACCTAGTAAACCCCACAACCTGCGCGCAGGATCAAGGAGTAGACGCATACCGCACTGTAAGCATAGCCCTAACTATTGTAAATTTATTATAAGAAATAAAGAGTCCTGATTTTTTTTTGTTTAGATTAAGGAAAGCTTTGTATTACGATATATTATACGATTATTTGATTGATTGTTGAAATTAATCCTTAGCCCGTCTTGCCTACTTTCATTGTGTATGAGGCAATTCGTCGCCTCTTTATTTATATAAGACGTGTATGCATATCTTTCATATTTTATAGACTTTCGTGAAGTTTTCGTGTAAAAAGTTACACATATTGCACAACTTAAAATAAAAAATAAAATAAAATATGACGTTAGAAAGGCGAATTGACTCAAACGCCATGTGATCCCATTGATACTAAAGAATTTGCAATAATATTGTTATAATCTGACCTATTCATATGATTTTTTTTTTATTTGTCGCTGTAAAATGTTTCGTGGAGCGGTTAAGTCATTTCCCCTTTCCAGCGTCAAATCTACGAGATCTAAGAAGAGAGTACGTGCCGCATGTCTCGTATGCCTCTGCGAGAAGGCTGAAGGTACTAGAGGAGTACTTGCTCTGCGGTTTTGGATATTTCCCGTAAATGTATTTCCACGTGTTTTCGATCGACCATTTTATCTGTAATAATGGTTTTCAATTTCGATAGAAAACAAAGTTGTATTTTATTCATACACGTTTAAGCCATTCTCAGAATACTGTGAAAAAATTTCACATTAAACATAATTAACTTTCGATGTCCAATTGACTTATAATATACCTTGAAAACTTTTATGTCATAGAATCGAGCACAAATCATGCAATAGAGGGTTTTTTTTTTTTTACACATATTTTTCCTTAAACATATTCAATAACGAAAATAGAGAAATCCATGTACACCTAAGCCACATGTTGTAAGCCCCACAACCTGCACCAGGATCAGGGTATATTACATACCGTATTGTAAGCATAGCCCTGACTAACAACTATTGTAAATTTACATTAAAAAAAAAGAATCTTGAATTATTTTTTCGACAATTTATCTGTAAAAATGATTTTCAATTTCAATAGAAAACAAAGTTGTATTTTATTTATAGACCTTTGAGTCTTTCCCGTTCGTGCATTCTCAGAATATGTACTATGAAACAAATTCACAATAAACATAATTAACTTTCGGTTTACAATTGCCTTATTACTTACAAATTACCTTGAATATTTTTATGTGTCATAAGATCGAGAACAGAGAATGTTTTATTTTTTGTTGTTGATATAATGGGCTTTTAAAAGTAAATGTTAATCGGTTTTATACGCGATTCTATGACAAATCGAAAAAAAATTATATTACAAGATTAGGGTTACGCTTACAATACGATGTGTGGGTATCCCTTGGTCTGCGCGCAGTTTATGGGGCTTACAACATGTGGCTTAGGTGGTAGCGTATATGCATTTTTCATTTTTTTTTATTGAGTTTTTATGTAGGCAAAAATATGTGTCACCCTTTTTTGCATGAGTTGAAGAATAAGTTAAATAAATAAATCGATGAAACCTACTTTCATACTTTGGTGGCGTGCACGCTATCGTCATCTGAGTGCAAAAAAAGAAAGCACTTATTTCCGTGCGAAGCCGATTGCAAATTTCACCGAAGTTTTCCGGAAACCTCCGAGTGTACTTGACTCATTGGTGCACTGTAATTTATTTTTTCAATGAACAACAGGATTTCATAAATACAACATCACATTAAAACATCAATTTTAATATACAATCATCAAATCATTTTTATAAAGATCTAACAATAAATCACATACAAATTACAAAGCATATAAATTTAATGAAAAGATTTGTTATTACCTACCAACACCGAGGTAAATTGTTTATACACTGCACAATGACTATATTACTATATAATTATTAAATTTTATCAAAATAGTGTTAGTTTGTTTCTAAAGCCCAGGAAAAAGTCATGACCCACCATATGTGATGCCAAAAATAATAGTAATAACCATATTTCAATAATACACAACATTTACTTATCCTGACAAACCCAGAGATTGTATAACTGTAACATGCACAAAGTATTGACAAAGATTACAAAGGTCTAATATGTTATTGTGATTGTAAATAATTTACTTTGCTAAATTCTAATCATCCCCAATTACCGACTTTAATAATAAGGTTAATGATAATTATCTATTTTTCACTGACACAGTAAGAGCACAGATACCCTATAGAAGCATTTAAATTAAAATTTTATTAATATCAAAAAAAGTTACTGTTACTGACCATACTGTAAAACTATGCATAACATCGACAGCCCGTGCTATATAAAACCATAAAACACCTATAAAATATTATAGCTCTTTTGAATTATTTCACATTAGCACTCATGATACTAACCATATATTAAAGTTTTTATTTATATAAAGGCCAACAATACAATAACATTACATAAAATTTTACCTTATAAATTGTTCCTGAGGCACAACTATAAGTAATCACTAACCAACTTTTGCGAGTTATTTACTACGATACGGATACTACGCAACAATAAACATCAATTTAAAAAATACATATTTGATTTATATTCCCAATAGAAGACATACTCCTGCAAGGGTCCAACGAGCCGGTCGTTCTCGTGTCCTTAGATTAAATGTCCAAACAAAAGTATGTCCCCTCATCCTGAAAGAAGATCAACACTTATTGATTTTTAACAAAAATTGAAAATTAAACATATAAATTTTATGTAAATAGAATATGGTGGCTAGAGATTATACATCTCTTAATTTCAAGGCATCCGTGACTGCCAGAAAATAAAGAATTATTTTATTTCCAAGATATTAAAGCCAATAATATAATATAATTTTACCTGATCTTGTAGACAGGACATTCGTAAACATTCCGGACTTCTTGTTTGTCCTGAGTGACTGCCTTGATGTACATGACGGGCATGATAGGGAACAGCTCCTTCAGCCGGGACTCCGCAATGCTACCCAGCTCTGAGTCCCAGCGGGCCCCCTCCATGTATAAACCGTGTACATATGCCCCTTCCCTGGGAGCCGCTCTGAAGAAGACAAACTTTTCTCACACCAAATAAAATCAAACACTCAATTAAGTTTATATAAAAAAAATAATTAACTTACGAAAATTCATCCCGCTGCTTTTTTGTAACTTCACAGTTGAGGCACATCTTATCAAGTGGCCACTCATTTTTTCTTGCAGTTTGTTGCATGATGGCTGTCAAAAAGGACTGAGGATTGAAGAAACCACCAAGCCAGACTACACTGGGCAACTAAAATAATTAATGCATACAAAATAATATTTTGTCAATATTTCATAGAAGTAAATCATCACTACTTTAGGACTTGTGCTACAGATGGTTCCAGTTTTTACATAGCTTAAAAATACGTAACTAACCTAGTTTCTAAACTGATAACTATGGAGAATTATAATATAATTGAAATTTACTGTGAAGTCTCCTGCCCAGGTGTCGAGTTCAGAGAAGCGCTGGCAGAGATCGGTGTGCCAAGCCCCTAGGGCGAGCTGTGAAGGGTAAGCACGCTCCGCCCAGCGCCACGGCACCTGCTCAATGAACAAACAGTTCTCCAACTCTTCCATCTCTGACGTTATAGTCAGCTCACCCTAAAATATTACACACAATAATTATTGGAACTTATTCATAAAACATTCAAATAATTTTTGATCTACTAATGTTTTTATTAATAATGCAAACTTTGCATGATTAAGGAGTTAAATTATGTTAGGGTGAAATAATTTTCACACAAACCTTCAGTCCTAGCTCCAATTCTTTGAGGGAGCGCTTGATCTCTCCCATCAATATATTCATTCGTTCACATTCCTGAAAAGCTACGATGATGAAAGGAGTCCTCTCTTCCACTTTCGTCATAAGTTCTTGTACATTGAATGGCTCCGGTAATTTATCTAATATATCCTCGAGAACAGCTTTCACCTGTAAAAACCATCATATTATACAAAAAAAATGGATAATAAATAAAAGATCTCAACATCTTATGAATAAAAAAATATAAAGTAACACCTTCTCTTCTCTCGTCATACTGCTACCTCCTTGCACACCAGGATCCCTCGGCTGCATTTCGAAGACAGTCCTGAAGAGTTGCTCTGACAGAGTAGTTAGAACACCGATCTCTGCATTTGGGTGAAGGCCATAGAGTGTGGGAGATTCACCAGGTAAACTTTCATCTATGTAAACATGATAACTGGCCAGGTCAGAATTAGGAGGTGCCATGAAACCAGGTGCCAATGCTAGCTCACCATCAATCTAGAAACATGTGATTATTAAATGAAGTAAATACTAATATATTCAAATGAAATGGAAAGTACAGAAAGTGTACTTGTATCACAGACCACTCCTAATAAGACAATGAAAAGAATTTGGTGATCTTGAATGAATAAAGCATAACATAATGCTGTCATCAGCAGAATTATAGTATAAGATATAATCAATTACCAGTTCTGGCTGCATGTACTCGCTGAAGTAAGTCCTGCAAAGTCGGCGATCCCAGTCATCGGTGACATGGCCCCCGTACATGATCTCTCCAAACAAGTAACGCAGATCCTCCCAGGGCACCCGCGAGTTACTCTCCAAGTAATTGTACAACACAAACACACTGATCATCAAGTCACCCACGTTAAATGGGTAGTTTCTGTAATATCAAAACAATACACCATGATGGGTTTTTGCTCTATCCTAGCATTTCAATCGCCAAAGTTGAGCTACTTATAAATATTGAATTGATTGATTTTCCCAAATAAAAACCTTGAACATATTCAAAGATCAAATATGTGTTGAAATTTGATAAATAAACTTACAAATTTAATTATGCAACTAACAATCTTGAGTCTATTACACTTTTTTTTGCTTTATTACCTGTTCCATCCTTGAGGCCCAAATTTACGCCTTTCTGCCACCACTGCGTGAAAATAGCATAAAGCAAAGAGTATTCCCTTAAATTCAGCTTCTTTAGAACACATTTCTAGTGTATCTTGAGAAAAGTTGTCTAGAGCCTATAACAAAGTGTATAAGAACATTTTACGACATCATTTCCGAATAATTTGAAAATACTAAAAATAGGAGAATAATAAAAAATAGATATTACTAACCTTATGTAAGTTGGCTTGTATCCCAGTGGGCGGTTCATTTGTTATTTTGATGGCTGACTCTAAAATTCCTTGTGGAATAATGTGGTACTGGGCACTCGCTGCAGGCTCTGCACTCAGAAATAATCTATGCAATAAATAACTTTTATTAGTTTTATAAAAAACAATTGACAAATAAACTGATCAATCCCGTGAGGTTTCACACCAAATATAACTAGATATTGATTTTATTCTGAAAATATTAGTTTTATTTCATAGATTTTAAATTAAATCTAATGCGACATTGGTAATATATTGGGTCTGACATTATCAATCAGTAAAATCAAACTCACAAAATTAAATTAAATACCACGGTGCACAGCTCCACTTAGTTATAGATGTACACATAATTCACCTATAATTTTCATGGCTTCCTTCACTGTATTGCTCAATCTTCTTCTCCAGGGTACCAAGCCATTTAGAGACTAGATGGATGTTCTGAAGAATGACCCAGTGTCCTCGCTGCGAGGCTATCTCCATGGCCCTCTCGGCCACCACTTCCTGTCCTTGGCCGAGGGAAACTATATGGAAATTCTGCTTTTCTGTTGTAAAACCTAATTCAAGGCCTAACTTTTCCACATCCTAAAATATATATTTTTGAATTTATATAAAACCTATTGATAGTTGAAAGTAGTATTATGTTACAATTAAGTAATAAATAATCAGACCTTTACTGGGTCAACACCGGGTGATAAAATAAAGAACACAGGTGTTGAAGGACTCGTCTCTTCATAAGATTTGGAAAATTTCATTGTTCTAGCTTCCACAAATTTTGCACCGAGTCTTTCTTTAATATAAAACCTAGAATCATGACATCAATGAATAAATATGTGTGAACTTGTCATTCCTTAGTCACCTTTTCGTGGCTATTTAATAATTAATATTTTATAATACTGATATTGCTCAACAAACGGTATTCTTCAGCATCTGTCTCATACAGTGGCAAGATATAATCTATAAAATTACTATTAGTTACCTAGCAGCATATGTCATACGATCTGGTCGCAGTGCTCGTAATATACACAGCCTCTGGAGTGGACTTTTATTTTTCCATTCTCCAGGAAACTTGTCTTTCTCGGGAGCTTCACCATCAGTAAACTTTTGCCACCTATCACATAGAAATATTCCAACTAACTTCAGATATTTTGTCTCAAGCATCAGAAATATCAACCAATTTATTTAGATTCCACCACTTCCATCAGAAGTGTGATATTTACCGCTTGCTGGCTCCTTCAATATCTTTGTCAAGGTTCATGAAGTCCTCCATTTTGGCTAGAGTGCTGATGCCTCCCCATGCCTTGTCCGACATCCAAGGCAGAGTAGCCGGGAGTGGCTTGATGGCATATCGCAGAAGAAAATCTATTTCATCAGGTGAGACATCTTCACTTGACATTTGTATCTTTAAAATATTATAAAAGTACAAGATTTTAATTATTTAGATATTTTAAAGTAATCATAGTATTGAGCGAGCTATCTGTCTTATATTATCACAGACAAATTAAAAATTCCTGGTTATTTAATTTAACCGGTTAACTGTTTATAACGTGCACACATGTCAATCTACAACTTTTATTTAGAATGTAATTTTTTTAAAAATAAAAATGAGTCCCTTCTCGTTACTGTAACTATAATTTTTGAAAATCGCTATAAAAGTGAATATACCTGTAATGCCATTTGACACAAAAAAATCAACTTATCACACTCGAACAGTCCTCTACTAGTATAGAGGGACACAGAGAATGTGATGCTGTCCAGCAAGCCAAGGACACGAGCGGCAAGTCGGGTATCAGGTGCAGCACGCGTCAGGGCGTCCTTGAATACCACACTGTAGGCTTTCAAAGAGAATTGGTATACGGAATTGATTTTGCACAGATCGGTCAGTATAAAATAGAGGAGAGAGGCTCTTTCTGCGGCAGGCCTGCAAAAAATAGCACCACAATATTAAGTACACATTTATGAAACAAAAAGAATAAATTGTCTGTATTAAATTAAATAATATATTCAATAATTATTTTTTATGTTGACTTTTATAAATTGTATGGTTAATTCAGATTTTCTGAGTTTTTATTTTGGAAAAAATAATAAGAATGTGCTGAGTGCCATTAATCAAGTGTAATAATGTAATCAAGCTTTGGCCTACCGATAATGTTCTCTTGCTTCATCAATTTTCACAGAAGTCACTTTAGCTTCCTTTACTTTGATGACAATTTTTGCAGCAGTTTTCTTAGTTGTCTCCAGGTTGATAACCAGAGCCGAATCGCTAAGAATGTCCGGTCCCGCTGAAGACAAACGACACAGCAGGTCATCTTCTAAAGTTTTCAGTGTGATCTTGAAATCATTCTGCTGCTTTGTCAAATCAGCACGAAGAGCTTCCAAGTCTGGTCTCTCGGCTTTAACCACTTCCCCCAATAACTGCTCTTCAAGGCTGCAAATAATTTCAATGTCAAATTTACACATTTTATTTTGATTTTTTAAAATTCTTTAAATATTGACTTTAATAGCAATTTAAGCAAGCGAATTCCCAGTGAAAAAAAAGTGATAGTGTGTAAGAGTAACAATTTTAAATTATAGCTTCCATGAAATACTTCCTACCCATTTCTTGTCACCGTGAAGTTGATGAGCGTACACTGCGCCTGCATCTCTGGTTGGTAGTGAGGGTTTGCTAGTTTTGTTTGTAATATCAGGCGGAATTTGGAGTTGTAATCAATTTCTTTATCTCCAATCTGCAACAATAATGTCTTTTGGCATAAGGTAAATAAAGACATTCAAGACACGGTAAATTGAATTATTATGGAAACGGTGAAGGAATATGATAATTTCACCTGGTGTATACTAATGTAATTTACCAATTGACCCTACCTTAATAACCTTTCCCTTTTTAATAAGTAACCGTCCAAGCAGAGGATCCAGCACGGCGTCTACTGTTTCTCCAATGCTCTCTATGAGAAGAACATCTCCATTGACAATGGCTTTTTCTATCAAGTCCAAGTAACTATGAGAAGTTAAACGTACAACCACTAGCTGATCACCATAGCGGTTTTTGATCCATTTAGTTCCTTGTCTAAAAAGGCTTAAAGGTTAGTACTAGTGAAGAGACTATAAAACAAATTTTACAAACAATTGACAAATAGCAGAGAGAAAATAAAAGTACACCAAAAAGTACACCTTATAAATAACATCAAATAATTTATTAGTTCTTACAGCTGTGGATCTATCATGAGAGGCCATCGACTGGAATTGGTGAGTATTGTCGCATTCTCGGTACTCATTCTGTCGGCTGGTAAACCCTCGTTATTCCATGTGGCTACCTGAGCGTCATCTGTCATCATCATCAAGGGATCCAAGTTTTCAGTAATCGGAATCTTGGGCTGCAAGTTACAGATATTTATTTTTTTAAATCTCCTGTAAATAAATCAATAAATCTATTACTTCTCTGATGACGAAATATTCCTACATCTACTTTAGAGAGGTACGGCAACCACAGATTATTCTGTAAGTCAAGTCGGTAACTATGGGTGAAGCATCCAACGTAAGATATGAAGGCAGTGATGAGAAGGACGTCTCCTGGCAGCATCACTCCGCAATCTTTCAGATTTCCAACAGAGATAGTCCATCTGCACTCACAAAAATTAAACTCATTAAAACATTGAGAAGACTTACCTTATTATTTATTTGTTTATTATCATCTCAAAATTTTTAAAACATAAAAAATTAATCTTCTTCGAAAAACAATTAGATAATTAAAAAAGTATTGATATTTAATTAATAATAAAAAATGAATATTAAATCTGTTCTTGGGTTTATGCGATCAATTTCAGCATAAGTTTATAATTAAGTATAAGTGCCACTCATTTATGACTTTGTGTTTCCAGTTAGCATCAAAGATAAAATATTGAGAAAAAAGAAGTTAGAAATAATATAAAATAATAACAAGATCCATATTTTATTTGAAACTATTGAATTGAAAATGTTAAGATAATTATTGGGTAAAATTCTCACCTGACTTTTTCAGAAGCGAGGCCATTGACCAGTCGATTGGCAAGGTCTATTGTGATATTAGTGGTATCAGCTTCCGATTGGCACTTCAATTTTTCATCCACAGCTTCTTGGAAGTTAGCTAATAATACGGCCAGTCTTTGTTCCAATTCCTAAAATCACAATTAAATAATTTACATATGAATAAAAAACAATACATCATTTATTTGCTAACCAAGATTAACAATATTACAGCTTTACTAAATACGGAATAAGTAATTGCTCACGCCAATTTTTTCCTTAAGTTGTGCAAGTGTGCCCCTGGCAGCAGCAAGCTCCGCGTTGGCAGCCACCAAAGCTCTCCTCTTGGGTTCCACGATGACATAAACCTCATAAAACCTCATAATATTAATAACCCAAGCACAAAGGCCTGCTGCTGCACTGGACTTACTAAGAATCGTCTCCGGGAGAAATTCGGGATCATTGATGTATGGCTGTATTGCCTAAATCACAAAAAAAATAAAAATCTTACTAAGACTACCAATCAAAGAAAAAATAACTGTTAGACATTTAAATTCTCATTTGCTGCATGTTTTTATTAAACTGCTTGAAAATGTCTGCAAATAACAGAAAAAAGAAAAACAGTTTTAGTAAATAATTCATAAGTGAATCTTATTAAATCATTAAAATAGTGTAGTGATGATTTTACCTAGTTAACGATAGCTTCATAAAATTCTATACATAAATACAACAATACCTTCACAATTTCAGGTTGAATATTCTCTTTGTCGTAGTTGACTAAGTCTGATAAAAATTGATCCACCTTTGCCATCATATACTGCAAACAACATTTAATATCACTAAATATTCAAATGATTACAGTAAGTATGCCAAATGTAGATTTACAAGCACCGAAGATAATGAAAGAGAATATATTTGACAGCATATTATCCTACATATCGAAAATACAGCCAACAAATTTACCAATAGCTACATATTAAATATTCTCTTGCCTACTTTGGCATGTATAATAAAAGATGAGATGCAATAAATTACCTTGCTGGCCTTCCAGGATCTATCTTTTGGGATCCTCCCCTTGGCTAATAAAACACTCACAGCCGCTGTTACATTGACAACCGCATCAGGTGGAGTGCCAAAGGATTTCAACTCCGTGAGGTTATTCTTATTGAGGGTATTGAGAGCTTCCTGAGCCGCCACCAGAGCGGGTTCTGCCTTTGCCAAGTCATCGGCGCAAATCTTAGCTTTTATAGATACGTCCTCTTCAATTACCTTGACCTTTTTTTCTTCACCAGCAGCTGTGATAAAATATATATTAGGTTAAATAACACTCATGCAATGACAACAATATCAACATGCAAAATTATTATCATTTTAAAATGTTGAATTTACCAATATAGCCACATCTGATATTTAACTCCACAAAAATTAAATATATTCTATAAGTTATTCACTTTTAAGTAAAATACACTTACAGTTTTCAGTAAATGTTTATTTTAAAAATAACTCATTACCAAAAGCTTTTTCTTTAGACACCTTCTCACTTTCAGCTCCTACGACTGAAATAAGTTCTTCAGCTGCTTTATTCTTTTCTTTCAGCTCAATCTCTTGCTCGGCAAGTGTTGCCTGCAAACATATTGATACAAATAAATTGATAACCAAATAATAAACTTAAATAAATTATTATGAGATAAAACAATGATATAATAATTACCTTAAGCTTTTCTACATCCTTTGCGCATGAGTCTAATTTAAGCAAACCATTTTCTAGTCGCATGATTGTCACTTTTAACTCAGTCGATTTATCTCTTAGTAATTTAGAATACAGTGATATTTGCTCAAGGAATGATTTAGGTGTCGTATAGTTATATCGACGCTCATTTTGAAAATATACTGCCGACATGTTGTTGACCGACGTATGGACGTGTGACATGAATAATGCCACAGATTCTACCAATGATATCTAAAAGCATATTTTAAATAAATACTTATTAAATATCCTATGGATAGATTAATGATTGATGATGATTTTCATAATGAGATGTTCTTACAGGTAAAACTTCGAGTTCTGAGAGAAATCTTTTTGAAACGGATCGCAAAGCTTCTTGTGGCCATTCATGGAACCAGTTAATAGAGGTACAGTTGACAACGGCTGGAAATTTGCGTGATCTAACACGTAGGGTGTTTCCCACTGGAGAGAAGCAAAGCACTACCTGTTGAGAAATATTAATAAATAAGTGTATTTAAAATTTCTGCATAACTTAATCATCGAAAAACTTTAAATTATAGAGAGAAAGACAGATAGATTAAGAATCTAGCTCAAGTGGAAGTTTCTGACCAAAATCAACCCATCATGAGATTGATTAATCTGTGGTTTGAGTCGTGTGCTTGCACAACCAAATCTAATAGGAGACCACAAGTGCCCATAATATTCTCTCTAGGAATGAGACTGAGATCACCAAAATTACACTTGTAGATTTTGCTGGAAGTCCACTAAAGCTAACCTCAACTGCATACTATTTCAAAATTCACTAGATTTTTGAAATATTTGCATTTTATAAAATATACCTTCAACTGTCTTCGCACTCGATCAATAAAGAATTTCCAACAGTTATCTCTTGTATCCTGCATTCCAGCTGCTTTTGTCTAAATATAAAATAAAATTGTGTCCGTGTATAATATAATTTGAAATATGAAGATGTGACAATAATGGCGGCATATTTCGTATAATCATTTTTTTCTTAAAAGTAGTTAAGTCAGTTACAGAAATCATAATAATGGACAAAATACCAACTTCTGTTCTAACTCCATTAACAATGTTTTCTACATCTTCATCTGAAAACAAGTCGGGAATTTCCCCTGATGCTAAAAGGTCATTAATGAGAACAAGAAACTTCTCATCTGCAACTTGGGCATCGGTCATTAGGAACACTGAGCCTATATTTTTAAGTCCCGTCTTCATATATATAGCAGCTAAAAGAGTTGGTACATTAACAATTGAATATTCAAAAATATTTTATGTATATATATGATATATATATTTGGTTCAAATACAAATTTACCTAAATCATCTTTTAGATCAGGAATGGAATATCCCTTCCTCAACTGCACTTGAAATACTTCGAGTCCAGAGAGAAAAGAAGACAATCTGGACAGCGACTGCTTACCAGATCCACCAACACCAATCAGCAAAGCATTTCCACGAGGTGATTCAAGAATACGATTTATCCTGAGGTTAATAATTAGGAAGTTATTGTTAAGAAGGATTTTTGTTGTAAATAAGGTGCTACATTGCAGAGCAATAATAATATAATTAACCTGCAAATATGATGCATTGCATCTTCAAAGAGAACCAAATTCATTGTGGCCACCAGATCGTTGTAAGAAGAAAGTCCTTCATCAAGGAGTTTGCTGAGGTGATCCCAGTTTTGTATGGGCATGTACTTGGGGTCTCCGATACCATCAGCAAAGTGACAATATATCAGAGGCTTATCATAGATTATTCCTTCTTCAAGCTCCTAAATGTTTCCAAGATTAGAAATATTACACGTTATAGTAAATAACTAACAAATTTAGATATTTAAGTAAGTAAGTAAGCAAACAATTCAACAACAATAACTCCCAACAAGTCGTATTGTTACAATTAAACTTTGAAACTTTGCACGCAACCAAACACAAAGACTGATGTGATGCTATACCTCAAAACCTTTCTTCACCGTTTCTAGAAGAAGCTTCTGAAAAGTGTCTATATCTTTCTCATCAACAAGTTTATCAGAATATACGCGAGTACACTCATGCATCCACAACCGCACCAGCTCACTTGGACACCTCACAGCTTCTCCAGTAGAAAATAGAACTCCCTAAAAGAAAAACATTGCATATTCATATTAGTTAGTTTCAGCTTGAGTGTAAATGTTGGGAATCAAGAAATGAGCATAATATCCAAGAATCATTGACTATAAATACCTATGATCATATTAATTACCTGGAATATGTTGGCTAAATCTCTCATATTGAAGATATAATGAAATTTGAGTGCAGTGGGCAGAAATACAGCACAAACTCTTGCGTGGAGAGTGAGTGCCGCAGCCACCAGAGGTTCAGCTATGGTTAGCACGGTGGAAACAAAGCGGCCATGCTCGGACTGAAGATGAGCATTGAGAATCTGTTGGTAGATGTGATGGCAAGCCTCTGAAGACGGGAAACTAAAAATATTAATTAAATAGTATTTGTTTACTTGCTTCTGTATAAATAATATGAATTTGTAATAAATGCTGTTCAACCACCAACTGAAGCATCTTCCTGAAAATTCATAAGGCCAAATATGTTATATCATTCATTTGAAAATTCAAAAAGATACTTAGTTGATTTTTTAATTAGATTTGATTATTTGCAGGTAAGAATTTTTGTTACCAATAATGTTCATCAAATCAAAAGATATTTGTTTACCTGACAGCAAAAACACTAAAGTGTCTTTGCAATCTGGAGTCAATAGTAAATGAGCCCGCCGTAGGGTTCATACAAGAGACAAACTGGCAATTATGTATATCTTTCAGGGTCAACTTTGTTCTATCATACCTAAAATAACATTTAAGAAATGTAAGTTATGACTTACACATTTTAATCACACAATTTACCCAATGTCGCATATCATTTACCAATGTCTATAATCCATGAACTGCCTTATAAGAGTATGCGGTTGAACAGTCCCATACTTGTCCACCTCTGGCATATTCATGTCATCTACAAAGTACACCATCGTCTTACTACCAGAGGGTCCAAAGTTTCGTCCTGACTTTTTTTCTAAAGGTTTTTCGAGTATTTTTTGGAGCATTTCTAAAAAAACGATTCAGAAAATTCATCACTCAAAACTCAACTAATTATAATTAAAACAGTGAAAAGCCTATCCATTCTAGTGTATTCTTTGTACTGACCAGAAGTGGTGTAAAAGTTGAAGGGCACATTGGTGACACAATAGTTGTCAGGAAGGCTGGCCAGTTTGTCAGCTACAATGACACTCTTGCCGCTTCCCACTCCGCCCACCAGCATGACAGGATGTTTCCGAAATAGCAGGAGGTCCATGAAAAAACGGAGACGTGTTGTTTCTGCAGTGCTTACCAAGCATTGCTGTTGAAAATACAATCATTTTTATAATTTCATAAATTAATCTAATAAACTTCATTTGTCCAAAAATAACAATTTTTCAATATCAAAAAAATTATTGTATTTTTAAATAAGGGTTGGTAAAATTTAAAAAATTAATTTGGTATTTTTTCATTTAATTTTTTTTACATTATTTATATTTCTTCAAAATATAAAAAAAATAATAATAATAATAGGACATGAGTATTATTAAAATGACAATAACATCTGAAAACAATAAAATCTCATAACAAACCAAAAGTGGAAAAAGTAAAAGTTTCACTAAATATATTTTCTTAATCTTCCATAAGAGCAGTAAATTAAAAAATAAACAAATTCATAATATTAACATACTTGTAATGGCATTTCGGGATCAAATTCGAATTTATCCACCTTATCTGACCACGGTAAGAACTTCTTTGTTTTGTGGTCTATAAAATAGTCGAATATGTTCTCACTGGATGGGAACTTGATAGTTTTAAATTCAGCCGTAAACCATTTGTTGAATTCAACACGCCAATCTATCAGCTGGTCTTGGAACAGAGCAGAGCCGAACCCCCAAATGCAGGAAAAGACAAAGTATATCTCATACCTATAATATGTTATTACTATATTAAAAAAGTGTAAAATATTCATTGGTTACCTTACTTAATTTTTTTAAGGTGTCTTATCATTTTGGATCATATTGGGATCACTACTATAGAGATATACTATGTGATATACTATGATCAACGAAAAGAATAAGGCTTCAAGTAAACATTCATAAAATGAGAGTATGGGGTGAAAGTTTGAAATATTTCATTGACCTGGTTCTAGGTGTTGCCTATCGAGACTTAAAAATTTTGATTATTGGCCTGAAAAATGTATAAATATTTAATTGCTTATAAATATGTGATGTATACCGTCTGAGTCCTTGTGATAATGTGGATAATGGCAAGCGACAGATACAGGCAAGCGACTATCATCCTGGCCCATAGTGAAGCCCATGAAGTGTAAAAACAAGAAAAGCTAGCAGTCAATTATATCTAATAGTAATAGTATTGTTACTCACCATTCTTTAGGGCAGTCCGTTGGTAGATTTTGTTTGGTAAGGAAACACTCCAGCAAGAATGTGACCATTTGTATTTGCTGGACTTCAGTCAGTGGCGTTATTTTTTTAAACTTTTTACAAGACTCCAAAAGAGGTGGGATGTATTTATCAAAGAGGACAGACAGAATGGCCTTCTCAGCTGGATCATCGCGAGCATCAATCCAAGAAGCAACGTAACTAAAGTAACAAGAGCATTCTCATACAAATGTATCAATATATTCGTCAAATGGATCTCTTATAAATAAGCTCACAACTATATTTAATTTACCGGCAGTGAGTATAAACTTATAGATTTTTATAAAAACTTACGGATTCCATCCTAAGTCTTGAGGGTTGATATAAAGAATACCTGCCCGAGATACAGTGGCTGGGGTAGCTGTGCGTAGGTTGCTGATCTCAAAGAGAAGTCTCATAGATTTTGTGAGGGAGATGCGTTCATTACTCGCAAGAGTGAGGACCTTAAAAATCATTAAAAATATTGTAAAAAAAAAGAATGAGCAGCTATAAAGAACATTCCAGAAAATCAATGACAGGTGGAAGGTTATGAATGGAATTTAAATGCTAAAAATAGAAAACTTGAAAATTATAAAAATGTAGAAAAAAACTTATGAGAGTAAAAAAAAAACACTGCTTTATTACCTTATTGTCATCCATGAGCGTGTTAAGACTCTCGATCCACATAGGATCTATGTCTCCATCCAATATGATCCACTTTGCTCCATCCCCCGTCATGTTGGCCATATCTCGCATGATTACAGAAAACAGTCCATCCTTCCACTCCCGGGTAGATGGGTTGATGATACCAAACAGTTCATCATTAGTAACAGCTTTGGGGTCAAGGTCATTGTAGTAGGGCTTTAGCTTGGCCATCTAAGAATTTTCAACAGGTATTTTATGTATATTTTTTTAATAAATATAATTTTAATAGAAAGTCCCCAAAATATTACTTGGTATGTACGATGAAGGCATTTCCAGACACAGGTCTTTCCTGTTCCCGCAAATCCAATGATGAAAACGGAATGGCGTACTGCAAACAGTTCCACCAATTGTACAATCTAATAAGAAAACAATTTTTGGTAACAAAACCCAATGCTTATTTGATAAATCAGTTTTAGTTTATTGAGATAATGTTAACCTTTAAAATGAAACCAGCTTCTGGTTGTAGTTTCATATCTATTGCTGCAGCTTGACATGACTTCTCAAACTCGGAGTCCCTCTTTCTGGGCACATCAAGGGCAGGGAACAGATCCCCAATGAGTCCCATAAACACAGACACATCATCAGTCACGATCTTAGGAATGTTGAAATCACGTAGTGCCCTCATCAAGACCTGATCTTCAGGGCGGAGACGGTCTCCTCTCTATACCACAAATAATTTAATGAAAATAAATATTGGTATACTTTACAAATAATAATAATGAACCTCCAAGAATCTACAGGCAACTTGTAATTCAATTATATAAGGTTTAAGACAAGCTATACATATTTATTGTTAGTTCACCTTAAGTGATCCTGCGATGACCAAGACAGATTTTATAGCTCTGAGACCCCAGTCGTAATGGTCCTGCCGAGACAGCAGCTCCTTGCATAGAGTGTATAGAGTAATGAACTTTCGAGCCAGCAGCCGCGCTTCTTGGAAACCTTCAGCCACTAGCATAATCTCACAAATTAATTCAAAGTCAGGGACCACCATTGCACATGGCCTAGAAATAACATATTATCAAAAAATATATATTGAAATACATACTTTTTTTAGGCTGAGGAAATCGCTAAATTTTATAGCTAACCTGAATAAGGATTTAATATTTTCTGGAAGCTCTGTTCTTCCAGCGTATCCAGGATTCATTGTAATAAATATCCCTACTGTTGGCTTTAATACAATCTGATCCCCCATGAAATCAAAACGTTTCTTTTTATATTTAATAGCATCCTGAATACTTTTGACTTGCACGGAGACCACAGATAAGACCTCAACAGATATTCTGTTAAACTCGTCAAAGCAGCCCCAGGCTCCAGTCTGTGCTAAACCTAAAACAATTTAATGTAATTGATGATTATAAAAATCTATTTTAGACATCTTACAAACTGATTCACAAGTGTGGCTACTACTAATAGGTAGTAGCTATTAAAAAAAAATAAGTAGAAGATGCTTGTACCTTTGTAAATATTTCCACAAGACTTGTAGTCCATTTGTTCAGAACAGTTAAAAACGTACACCATAACTCCCAACGCCCTCCCTAGGTCTTTAGTGGTTTCCGTTTTGCCAGTTCCTGCGGGTCCAGCTGGTGCACCACCCATTACCAAATGAAGGCTCTTAAATATCAAAACCATAATAAAATATTTATTAATTTTTATTTACAAATCTCTTTCAAATTTGGTAGACTTTCAACTGATAAATATATTTTTACTTGTGTCAGTGTAATATAACAACGATCTGTCAATGGTGTGATGACCAAACGAGGAGTGTTTCCAAGATATTCATAAGCATAGCGAAACTGGGCATCACATATGTTCCCAAAGCAGTCATCAACAGTTGTATCCCAACGATGCCTGTAAATAAATAAGTTACAGTATAGTATTAACATGTAACGTAGATAATATGCAAGCAACTTAAAAGATGTCAGTGCATCATACAATATAAAAAAACTATTTTTGGTCAAACCATACGGCTTTGAAAGAATATTGCTCATAGGATGCACTGATCAATGTATGATAAATAAAATATTAACCTTAATTGACTCTGCCACATAAAAGCATTAGAAGAATCCACTTTTGCTGTTATCATTTTAGCAACAACATCCCGAGAATGAACATCAATCGTGCAAACTGTCATGATCTTCTGGCGATCACCAATGCAAAGGTCTCCCAGTAGCCAACTGATCAAAGCATTCAGTTGAACAATCTGCTTCTTCTGATACTCTTTAAGAGCATTCTCATATCCTGCAAAGCATGCAATACTAATTCAATTTATTTCTATAATTACAAACTCCAACTGCAGGTGATACACATTGGATTTCATATTTTTGGATGCAATTTTTACTAAATCAATAATAAATGTTTTGTAAGAATAACTATAAAATTATTAGATCTTGTGATAATTGCCTTCCTCCAGCCTGGCAAACGCCTGATTGGTCTCTATAGTCCACCATATCTGTGTACCAACAAGAGCTATTTGGGCAGCCCAGTCAAACAACCACACATCGCGAGGTTTTTCTTCGTAAGCGGCCACAGCACAGCTGAGGAGCTCATGAAGAGTTTCCATCATACTATGTGTCACGCGGTTCAACCATACTTCCACCTACAGACATATGTGTTTATAATAGATACTCCGGTGCAATAATGGTTGTAACTTTGAAAGCTGTTATCTGATATAGTCAAAAATTTTAACTGAAAAATGCTTGACCAATCAGAAAAAAACATTTAATGTTACTACAGTAACTGCATCAATGAAAATACTTTTAAATAAGACCGATTGTGTTTCTTTACAAAAAGTAATAGCTATCGAAATTGTTAATAAAATTTTATATGTGAATATATATGTACTATCACAACCTAAAAAAATTAAATTGTTCACCCACATATATTCAAACAATCACAATCCTTAACAGGTTTTAAAAAAAAAAATAGAAATCATTTTTTAGAAATATGTTGTCATTTTTTTAAAATAATGGTTGAATTTTTATAAAGAAGTTCGAACTAACCTAGTAATTTTTCATAAATTATAATTACCTTTCCGGAGCAATCACAAGAATTTTTAAACTGAACGTGCTCATCGTTTTCTTTAGAAATCATTTCAAAAGCTTCATTGCTTATAATCTTCTTAGTTTTTTCATTTTTCGGAAACACTAGCTTGGCCAAATTGTCATATAATTTGATAAGGTGTTTACAAACTAACTCTGGTGCATTCCCGTTTGAGAGGATGTCTGAAATTAAAAACACACAAATTTATTCATTTTATTTTGCATTCATCGATAATAAACACAAATCATTTAGACATTGGAAAAAATATACAGTTCTTTCCTAAAATTATGTGCGCATGTAAATATAGTGCACAGGCACATGTATTTAGTCTATTGCTATAGAAACAAGTGTTACTCAGCCCTGCTTAGGAGGTCATATATTTTTTACTACGCCTGCCCTTAGAGGAAGGGTTATTTATTTTTTTTACCCAGTAAATCAGCTGAAGAAACAAAATAGAACCGAGGATATGCCAGTCGCTTTGTCTCCAGATAGTCATTCAGAGCTTTCTCACATAATACCAGCCCTCCATACAAACTGTCTAATCTCTCATATAAACCTGCTGTATTTGTAGCTTCTACAACATTCGGTATGGATTCAATCTCTGCAACCATCGCCTATAAAAAATATTTAAATTATATAATGCATTCATGGAAAAGTTTTATGTAGATATATGGTTTTAAGTATGTACTTTGAATTCTTTGTCTATATGATCAAATCTATCCGAGTCTTTGGGGAGTTGATTCCTGATATCTTCAGATCCAACAAAGATGCTTTCCAAGTACATCCACTTTCGCTGGACCTCGAACCACATATTAATTGCCTGATCAGCGTTGGAAAGCTTCTTCTGCCATAGAGAGACTTCCTGTTCAAAATGGCCAATAAATTTGGATGCCATCATATTTTGAACTTGTGTCTTGAAATAAAAAAGATTATTTTATGACTTTTGATAAATTACTATTTAAATCATTAAAATAATATTTGGTATTTCTTGTGGTGGGTAACTATTATTTAGAGACCTTGCATTTGATATAATTTCAAAATTGAAAATAGCATACCTCAAAAATATCTAGCATCACCAAAAAAATACAATAATCACATAACACTAATTTCTTAAGTTTATTATACGTGTGCACAATTTTTTGGTAAAAAAAAAAGATAAAAGATAAATTTTAATTCATAAAATTTGCTGTAAGACTTGTAAAATGGCAAAGTAAAACCTCACTTGATTATCTTCCAATGTTTCAATAACCTCTTCGTTAGCTTTAGGCATTTTCATTTTCGTTCGCTCGTGTTCCTCATACTCAAACTCCATATTACTCCAAGTGATGTGTAACTCTCTACAAAAAAGTGTTTGTATTACAAATTATTATTTCTTTAATATCTTAAATTAGATTTTGAATGTACTGTACTTCAATGTCTTCTCCATGGCAGCTTCTTTGACCGATTTGTCTACAATATTTTTTACTTCTTCTTCATACTGATGTAAATTTAATGACAAGAGTCCAGCTAATGTTGTATTATCATCCATTTGTATTTTTACCTTAAAAATATCCATTTAAAATTATTAATTTTATAAAAATTAGATTTTGCATTGTATCTGTATTTTCTCGGTCAGTTTACAAAATACCAAGGATACAGGTGCTTTTCAGCCAAGGTATCGTACTAACCTAACAAGAATGATACCTGTTGACCTGTTAAACAGAATTGAACCAGAAGTAGAAGTGTCATGTGTAAAATTTTAAATAGAGGTATGTGAATTATATATACAGTGAAAAAGATGAAAATTTAATAAACAATTTTAAATTTTAAAAAGTTTCATGGTTTTTATATAAAACTCTTATCAAAAGAGGTGTGATCTTGAGAATATGTATACTTTCCAGCAACCATTCTCAAATTTAATACCTCTTGTTTATGATTAATCTTTGATGATCTAATGAAAATATAAAAGTTAAACAAAGAGAAAGAATAAAATAAATTACTTGTGATATGACTCAAAATTTCAATTAAATTTTTTTTTTACAAAATAGAGTAACTACGGCGACAAAGAGATTATATATTTTCTCTTTCTAGGTTTGTGTAATCAATCTTATTTTTTTAGATGACGAGTACAGGTCAGACAAAATTTGCAAAAATGAGGTATCATTTAATTATTTGTTATATACTTTAAATAGAAATATTTTAAGTCATCAACATTACAATTGAAATCCGAGCTAGTATTATGATCGCAAAAAACTAAATAATTTTTCATGGCATACAATTAATGCTCGGAATTTAATTTTTTGAGAAACTAGCTTTTGACATATCTCACTGGTCATGATAAAGCAATGTCTTGCACCCAATGACCTTATCAGAAACAAGTTATTGATATTTTCTTTATTGTATTGTACAAAAATATCAATTTAAAATTATTATATGCAGAATCAAGTGATAGCAACCAAAGTGAAAATATAAAAAATTTAATCCATAAAAAAATGTGATTGCATTAAGGTGTGAAATTATTTTCAGTGCCATATTCCAATTTCTTGCTATCATTTTTACAAATTCCTGGCCCATATGATAAAATGTGAAAGAAATATAAATTTCAGCATTATATACACGCATACTTAATATATAGAAATCTATTATCGATACAAATTGAGAGACGAACAGTTTATTTATTAATGAACTTACCAATTCCGCTGCTTCTATTGCATTTTTAGCCCTCTGGTTCCAAAACAGGAAAACATAAGTGGGTACATCATATACAAAGCATAACTATTTGTAATGTATTGAAAATAACAAAAACTATTTTATTATGAAGCTTTATTGGCCACTAACTTATTTACATTCTTATTGATGATAATATTTATTTATGTCTACAGTATGATTTAGAGCAAAGGGTAAATAAATATTCCAAGAGATTAATAGAGAAATTTTTTGAATAAAAATAAATCTGATAAAAAGTGACCAAATGACAGTTTTCACAAAATTACATAGTTTAAATTACATTATATGAAGAAAAAAAATTGTTGAAAATATACAATGACATGATAGCTGTTAAAGGCTACTGCTACACAAGGCAGGAGGATCAATCAATGGGATATGCTTAAATATTTTTATATTTATTTATTATTTTCATAGGCATAGACTATGAAAAGCTTTAGTCAGTGCTTAAAGTTAAACTAGACTCGAACACACATCATTTGGAAATCATTGATTGTGAATCAATGAACCAAAAACATGGCATCGTGCATTTGGCAATCCACATCCAATCATCACATTATTTTCTTGTATCTATCATGGACCCTCTTGCAACAATTTTAGTAAAACTCTTTTATTTATTTTTAAAAAAATATTTCATATCACCCTCTTGAATATTCACCAGTTGCTGTAAATTTACCATAAAGAATATCCAAACTAAAGTAGCATCACAAATGATAAATTAATTTAATCAATTTAAATTAAATCATTTCACGTCTAGTAGCCAGTACATTATTGTAAAAAGCTAGGTTATGTATTCACTGCGCAACGCTAAACTTCAAACATGCTTATAAGTATCTACAATTTAGTGATGCATTTTCCAATTCTATACAAGTTTTGATTTACCTAGATCAGGAAAAAAAGTAATTTAAGCATTTCAAATACACTTAATTTTTTAAGTTACTTCTTCTGAACAAATTATATATACATACATACCTAAGCTACATTGTCCATGCAAAAATATATCAGATGGTGTATTCACAAAATATATAAGGAAAATCGATATTCCTCTGAGTTATATTTTTATCACTAGCAATGAATTTCGACGAATCTGTTATTTTTTTAGATTCCGACAAGTCCAAATCGAAATCGTTGAGAGAATATTTGCTGTTTTTAATTTTCTTATGAAGTAATACATATTTTTCTGAGATGATCTGAGACATGTCATCATCCTTTATTTTTACATCGTTGGGCGACTCAGGAATGATGGATGGCTTATTATTGAATGGATGATCACTATTGATGATGAAATGCGGTGACGATGAATGAGAGAACTGTGATGATGTGATGACCTCGGGGCGATCCTTGGGTAATATTCGTTTCAGTTTCTGGTAACAATGATGATGTTAATTACTATGATACAATGCTTGATAAATGATTTTATTGTGTTAAGTAATAGATAGAATGCAATGTTGTACCTTTGTGGCCTGCATGAGCTCTATCCAGTGACGGTCCCTGATAGCTGGATTCTGTAACTCAGTAACTGCTCTCAAGGATGTTAAAAGATTTTTTATAACTGCTTCAATAGCAATGTAGGCTTCCCTAAAAAAACATATTGGTAAACATAATTTTTAATGGCATCTTATTCCAATGTAAGTTTAAGCTGATAAAATGACGCAAATAAACGATGAAATCATATTCGTTAAATTGTTATAATTATATAAACCAGCTTTAAATATTGAAAAATTTTGTATTAATATACTCAATTCTATTAATCTCTTCGTGTAAAGTGATTCTTAATCTTGCGTCTTTTAAAACCTACCAGCTCCGCATGTCCTTATCAAGAGTTCTCAGGTCTTTAGTAAAGCGTTTGCATTCCATGTCCATACTTTCCGCATCAATCATTTTCCACGGAGTTTTCTTCCAATCTTCAATAGTGCATTCAACCAGAAAATAGTAATCCCACAGTTGCTGGAAACAAAGTAAAGCTTAAATGAGCAATGAAATTAGTAGGAGTGAGCAATATTGACGGGCCCTTTTAAAATTATTCACAAAATTCAAAATGCAACAATAAACTCAAATTTTATCAATATTAATACTTTGGCCATTCGGAGCTCTCGACGAGCTCCCATGATGGAATTATCGTCTGGTCCTGAGATGTCAAAGAGTTCACAAGATTCACTTAGTGATAATGTGATGTCCTCAAAGTGCATCAACTCGATGTGCGTTTTGTCAATGAGATCGTACACATCCTCACAATCCATGTGGAAAAACTGTAAATAACAAAATATATAAAGAAAAAAATTATGACCCGAATATAAACCTTATCAAAGGCTATTACTAAGTGTCTGACTTTTGAAAAATATTATTAAATTACTTTTGTTCAGTATCATTTACTTTGTCACATAAAATAATATTTTTCACAAAGTAAGCACTACCTCTTTAAATATTATATCATATACATTTAGAGATACCTTTTTCAATTGGAAATCGTTCCAATACAGCTGCATTTGGTGATTGAACTGCGTGACCTGCTTGCTGATAGTCTGGGCATGGTTGATCTGCAGTGGCCCTACGTTGTGCTTTATCATAGAAGCCAGTTTTATTAAGTTCTTCCACTTCTCTGGCAATACTTCAAGCTATAAAATTTTAATGAGTTCATAAATTAAGCAATAGTTTAAAACTCAAAATAAATAACAACTCAAGTAAATAAAAGAACTCACTAAAGTATACACAGAATGTTTTTTCTTTCCATCCTTTAAGTGAAAGCGGTGGGAAGAAAAATATATTTGTATGAGATGAAATACGTGTTTTGAGCTGAAAACAAATATTAGTTCGACATTTTGCTTATATATATTTTGTTGAGTGATGAAAATAATAAATTACAAAAGACCATTTTTGTAAGTAAAAGGATATAATTGAGAAATGTATACATATTGGAACCCCATTTTATAATTGCAATATACAGAAATCAAAGAGATGTAATTTATGGTAAAACTGCACTAGAGAGAGCCCAGTCTCTAGATCATCTTTCAAACCTGATCAGTTGACTCCTCTGGAAATTCAACACCATATGCCTTCAACAGTTCAATGACATCACTGAGAGGACCAAACATCTGCGTGGTGCTGGTCTCTTGTCTCTCGCGCACTTTGATCAGGCAAGCCATGACTCTCAGAAGGCCTTCGTAGTCCTTCTCGGATAACTCTATGCTCAGCACGCTGACAGCTTGTTCGATGAAGTTTTCAAGGTCATTTAAGCTGAAAGTATACTCAACTCAAGTATACTGTGCTAACATATTATTACTAAACTACTCTTCAACAGTTTTATGAAAACTACAATGGTACACACATATACCTCCAGCAATTGACTATAATTTTAACGGCAAGGCAACCTCTACAGCTCTGGGCAAGCTCTGAGAGGACACATAAGCACATAAAGATAATAAATATTTTTATTAATTTACTAGTGAAATTAATAAAAAAATTCAAATAATATTCAGTATGCATACTGGATAAGAGCTTCCTATCTATTGAAATAGTATTAAGGGAGCCTAGTAGAGTTTAATACTGCTATTTGAGAACTTTCACTCCAGAAGCACTTCCACTTATTATTACCTGTCATGAACGTGATCCACGAGATCTTGTTTAAACATATTTCCCCATTTGCATATGAGGTTCAACAGAGCCTGCTTCAGTTTCTTCATGTCTAACTGGAGCCAACCGTTAAACAGGTGAGTAACTGATAACTTATCGCACTCACTAAATAGAGTTTCGAACAGATCAATCTAAAATAAACCATATCACAAAAATATTAAAAAATTATGACTAGTAGCAACAGGTGTAGGTTTAGATTTTCTCTCTGATTAATCTGTTATTATTAACATATATTCAAAAGCCAAGTTAAGAAGTCTTTTCAAAAATTTCAAGATTTCACTTGATAAAGCAGAATCTACTAAGCTACGTAAGTGACGCATCAAAATGGTGCAAACTTAGAATAATGCATAAGAAAACAAGTTTTTTTTTAATAAATTGTTGAGTTTTAAAACCTGCTCTTTGAAGATATCTAAAGAGGGCCTCTCGGTGACGGGCACATCTTCGGTTTCTTCAAAATCACAAGCTTCTAATGCTTCTCTCGTGAGAACTTTGCCGTATTTTAAAAAAGTGTTGAGAAATTCTGAGCGTTCGTCCATCCAGAGGTAAGAATATTTTTCATAAAGCTAAAAAATAACATCTAGTAAAGATTTACAAAATATAAACAGGATCACTTTTTAAATACAGTAAAACATTTCCTGAAATTTTTTACTATCCTATTAAATGCCTAAATTCTTCAGTGTGTTTCAGTTAATTTACAAAATGAAAATTTGATTTCAAACTCTTTCTCGACGCGAACACAAACTTTTGTGGAAACTTATAAATATATTCCCTTAACATCTTACAGTCAAACACTGCCAGATCTCCATAGATTCTTCTAGAACTGTTGTATTCTGAGAATCACTATCAGAAACAACCACAACACAGCTGTCATTTAAAAGTGTACAATTTATATAAAATATTGTGAATTTATTTACCTGAATATATCTTTGTATATCTTCAATTGTAAATTTAAGAGTTTCCATTATTATTAGTTCAGTAGATTTGAGAGTTCCATCATTGGTGGCCTGTGCTGTAACAATAACAAATAAAAATCACAAGCCTTCAATTGTTTGATTTCATATTTATGAAAATTGTTAAGGCATACCACGCGACAATAACCAATTTGTTGAGATTATTTTTTTTATGGTTGTTGCCGTTATATTTACCAAAAATTTAAATTTAAAAAAAAAATTACAACAAGTGATTAGTAAGTTAGCTCTTGCGGTACAGAAAGTCTCATATTTTTAAATACATACAATAATAATCATCAACGTCCAAGTCTTTAGCGACTCTTTTAAAAATCTCTGCTTGCTTGAAAATATCTTGTAACATGTTGACAATCAATCCTCGAAGGCTTCCTTCAACATCTTCTTCAAGTGAAGGTTTGAAGATAAAATCTGTGAATCAGGAAAAATTTTATGACCAAAAAAACCAAGAACCGATTAAAAATAAAGAGATAAAACCCTAAAACTAAATGGCGGGATATACATCCATACTTACTCGGTTCCTGTAGCTCTACTAAGACTTCCATGAAAGGTATATTAGGACCTCTTTCTAGGTCCATACTCATAATGAATACCTTTAGACTTGTAGCAATGGCTTCCATCACAGACTTGGATACCTAAAAGAAATTAAATCAATATTTAAATTTTACTTCAATACAATGAGGCCAGCAAATTTATTTTTCAAATGCTTCAATAATAAATAAATTATCTTATTCATTTAATGAAATTTTTTTTTTAATTACCTTTGCATCTATAAACTGAACATAAGATGGCCAATGTTTTGCACGGAATTCTTTTTCTTCTTCGCTTACTTCAATCTCTTCGTCATCTTGATTTTCTTCTATTAAAAAATAATCTTTTATTAATAAAACATAATTAATATGACCTATTTTATTGTTCAAAGAGTTTTCTTAACCTTCTATCAAGCCATCCTGTGGTTCAATTTCATTAAAGGCACATTCTTTCTCTTCAAATTCATTTTCATCTTCTTTTAAGCTTTCTTCGTCAGTTCCAGTAATCTAAATTGTAAATAAAGAATTACACATTATTATTCACAGTAAGAACTTTACAGCCTCGGTATAAAATACATTGATTTTTGTATAAGATTATGACTGTGTTTCTGACAATCCTTACAATCCACTTATTTATTTCTTTAAATTAACTTATCAACACTTTTTCTTAAAAACAAATCGGTTTTTTACTTTTTATTAAATAATCAGTATTTTAATCTTTCATAAGTATGCTGAATAGTATTTTTTTATAAAAAAGCAAGTAAATACACAAATTTGGTTTTATTTGTGATAACCATTGAAATACACTATATATGTTAATTTATGTATTAATAATAATACATTTTCCAGTTTATCACCAACCTTTTGAGGTTTTCTCTTAATGTTGAAAAACAAACAATAGTTTTCTTCTATCATTTGTTGAACTTTATTATAAGAAGTAAGAATGTCGGCCGTTCTAAAACAAAACAAGTAATCCTTTAAAATATATATATGCTTATTTATTTATTTTAATTTTAAATACTAGGATTTTATTTTATGTAAAACAATAAAGCTTTCTTTTAAAAAATGTTATAAACCTTTGGTCTTTTCTAGATGTGTTTTCATCCAAAGCGAGTAGTTGGAATTTTCCAGATTTAGCTACTTTGATTCGATCGTACAAAGGAATGCTCGCCCAGTTGGAAATATAATTAAATGTCTGTTCTGTATTGTGCTGGGCAGTCAAGACTCTTAATTGTAACTCATTGATAATTTTGAATAATTCGTCAACATATGCAGTTACTGAAATTAAACGACAAATACATTATAAATATATGGCAATCTGACTAACTCTGCTCAACCTTTTTGTACACACAACCTATGTAAGTGTAAATTTTAAAAAAAAATGGCCAAGTTGGTTGTTTTGATTGTTTTGACTTTTGATATTGATATTTTATGAAAAAAGCACCACAATTATTAATAAATCATTCATAATAAATAAGATATACTTTCATCATTCCAATTGAGCTCATGGAGTCCTCTCTTAAGAAGCTCATCGATTCTATTAATTTCTCTCTCTATGAGTGCAACTTCTGATTCGTGACTCCCCTTACGGATGTTATTATACCAGACAATCGCTCTATTCATATTACTTATGTTTTCCTAGAATGTCAAAGCAAAAGTTATCTAAATTAAAATCAATGAACATAAAAAACCTCAAAATATTATCAATTCTAACAAAATCTATACGATTAAAGGAGAGTCAAAAGAAATACAAAAAAACAACTGGGGAAAGAACCTGAGTCTTAGCTTTCTGTACCTTGAGAACAAGTCAATCAAGAACTATAGGCTTAAAAAGTTTTTCTTTATAAATATAAACCAGACAAAAGCATAATTTATCCCATCTGCAACAATTGCAAGTCATTTGGGTCCCAGATTGGCTCCTTCACATGCAGACTAATTTACCAACCAATCGGGATCATCATATTCAGTATCAAAAGACAGTCAGTATGAACAAATGAAAGAAATTCAAACCTGAATTTTCTCATTACGATCAAAAAGATCTATGCCTTCAGCCGGTAAACCTTCTTTTTCAAGAAAGAGCATATAACGAATTTCTCGCAGCAAACAAACCAACTGCAAGAAAAAAAATATATAAATATAATATTAGCCTTTTATAACTTATGCATATTCTATTATTTTTATTTTTATATTTACCTCAACATCAAAGTTTAGTGTCAAGAGTCCGTTATCTTTAATAACAAGATTTTTTGTCAAACATCTGTCACATATTACAGGAACCGACTGGACCCATTTTGTAAATAAATTATTCTCAAATTCATCGAGCCTCTTGATAAGTTCACTGTATGACTCAAGAACTTCTAACGCTTTCGGTGATGATACGATTCTTAGGAAAATAAAATATTAATTATTTTATTTACGACCTTGAAAAATATTAAGGTATTCATCAGTTAATTTTACTTACGGATTTTCAATATTGCTAAATTCAGTCATTGGGCAAGAAATTCTTTTACGCAGTTTAAAAATTGTCCAAAGCATTCCACCGACTGGAGGAAAATAAAGATCGACAGTAGGTCTTAGTTTCATGCTGTGATATGCCTAAAATAAATAATTTCACAACCAATCAAATACAAGCATTTAAGTGTGATCTATCTCCATTAAAAAAAACTTAATATCCATAGTACCATTAATATTTTTGCCTATTTTAAAGTCTACCTACCTAATTTTATCCATTCGTAAAAAGACAAGACATAATGTCAATATCTGTAAAAAAAGAGCAATTACTCGAACTAAAAAGCTTTTTTAGTTGATAATTTACATTAATCAATACTTAGAGTGAACGATATTGCCGAGGACGCTTGAGATTTTTTAAAAATTATTAACTTCCATCTGAGAATACTAAATTTATTAATAAGAATAATGCAACAGTTTCACAGATATGAATCTTAAAAAAATTACCTTAACTTCTTCCTTAAATATTTCCTTGACTTGCTGTAGTTCTGCCTCGAGTAGCGTTACAATATGATTATACCTCGGTTCCAGCTCCAACAGAATCCTAGGTCTTTGTGCTAAATCTCCAATTATTTGAATAAACTATAAATAATTAAAAACTCTTTTTTTATATATAGTACATTTACCTAATATTTAATAAGTTTTATTTCAGCATGTCCACATTGTTCAAATCTTCCATCTGTTTTACTGGTGTGCTAATCAGAGAATGCTTAAATATTAAGTAAGGCATATTAAAGAAGTATTCTGTATCAATTCATTTTGCTCATTGGCTTTGAGGATTTGAAAACTGTGGTTTTGGTTATCTGAGGTTTGAAAAACATGCACAAAACAATAACAAGGTTTTTCCAATATATTTTAAATATTATAAGTGTTTTTACTTTAAATAAGCTCTCCAAATTGGGTGATTCATCAAAAGCTTGACCGAATAATTTCGCAAGACGGCGATCAATATCTGACACTTTTGCCATAAAATTGTTATAATCTGTGACAAATGTATCGTCCTCTGTATCCAGAGGATTGTACTGAATTTGAGATATATTTTGATTTAGAGTTGTGTATCTTTCAAAGATCTGAAATAAAAATTAAGCAATTAAAATACAGTACTCCCTGTAATTTTATCTCGTTTTATTCTTAACAAATGATGTAGTAATTGGCTTAATACATCATTTTTATAAATTAATAATTATCGAATATCGAAGTCATAGAATTTTTTTCATAAATTAAAAAATAGGGCAATCAATGCTTATTCCTTGAGTTTTAATTCTGAGGAATTCGTTATATAAAAACATTGGAAAAAAAATTTATATTGTTTTTTTTAATAAAATATTCCTTTACTTCATGTTTGGTTTTTGTCATATTGTTAAAAAAGACAGTGAACGTTGAAATAACTATTTAGAGTAAATAAAGTTTACCAAAGACGTTTCAGTGCTCAGTATTTTTCCTCTAATTCCAGAAAATTCCACTTTTTCCAATTTCAACATCTCCACAGTTGTCTGCATCATTTCTCTGACCATCTTCAATCGTTTCATAAATTTTACAAAACGAGAAAACACTTTTTCAAAATCAAAAGACCACATGATGGGAACCTTGTCGGGTGGAAAAAACGAAGCCACCTTTGATCTGTTGATCTCATAATTTTTCCTATGGAAATTAATAATAGCATCAATCATCAAAGAGAAATAAATTTTACAAAAATATATTTAGTTTAAACTTAAAAACAAATTTCGTTTTATTGACAATGACGTTTCGTTTTATTGGGTATGAAATTAATCAAATAATTAGTTACACTATTCTAATAATAATTAAAAGATATATTAAATATTAAAAAAAACTCACACAAAATATTCCAAAATGCCAAGAACTTCGCTAATTTTCGTAACTTGCTCAGCAGCCTCACCGAAGAATATGGTTGATGGATCACAAGCATTAGTACATTTTTCTATCATCATGTTACAGACTTCCTCTAGAAGAACTAAAATACAAAATTTAATAACTTATTTCCTTAAATAATATTATATGAAGGACTATCATTTCTAATATACTGCCCAAAAAACATACCAGTGATTTTGTCAGTAGTACAATAATATTGCGAATTTCCCCACAGCAGACCTATGCAGTGTAGCATCGGCCTAATGAGTGATTTGCTCTCTGTAAAATCTGTGTTCATGAAGATTTCAAAATGAGGAATGAGAGGTTTCTGGTAAAGAACAACATCACGAGCTTCCACTACACCTGCAAACATAGTTAAAATAACTTTAATAATAAAAATTATTCTTATAAATATTTCATGAAATATAATAAAATTCAAATCCAATGTTGGTTCTTAGATTTATACATAAATGACGATCTCATTAATTTAAAACACATCCACACCAAATCAAATAACAATAAAAATCAAAATAACTTACCTGCTACCAAATTGGTCAGCATGGATCTAAAGCACTGTATGTACACACTGTCGGTCATCTCAAGGTACTTAGCCATTTTCTTCATGCGAACATCCCTGAGCTGCGAGTAGATCCCTTCGAGGTTCTTCAAACGAGAAGCCCAATAATTAACATCAGCCATTGGCATTGGAAACTGAGCTTTTCTAAAAGCCACTCTTGAATCTTCTTTCAAAACATTGTTAATTTGGTTAGCCCACTGAATAACTACACCTTCGATGTTTGTTTTCAAATAGACATCCATTGTCTCACCATTACTGCAAAACAGAAAATAAATTTTAAAAAATAATAAACAAATTAGTGCAATAATAATCACAAGTTGCCAGGAAAACAAAAAATCAAATCAAATGTTGAAAGCATAACAAGCCGGACATAGCCTATGTTACCTCAAATTGCTTACATCGCTTGTTTAGCTCTCACTTGTAGCCTATGACTCTTTTGTAAGAATAACTTAGTAGTAAAGCAGTTAGCACGCTGGACTCCTGATTCAGGTTATTGCTCCCGGAGTCAACAAACATTTTTTTAAAAATATCTTCATAAAAGCATGCACATAAAAAATGTAAAGATGCCACTCACGATTCAATTAATTCCTGTTCAGCCTTGTAGATTTTTTCTACTCCTGCTGGCATAGGAAGCATGACTTGGCTGTTTAGATCACCCTGTATCTAAATAATTTATTACACAAGTTTATTTATGTTTTACAAAATAAAATGCGAACAACCCATAAATACGGATTCAATAAAAAAAATACATAAACTATATTCAAATAGTAAATTATTTTTTTACTTTTAAAATATACCTGGTACAAGATATTCTTGAAACAATATACTTGTTTCTTGACATCATCAATAACAACATTGGGCCAGCCGATGTGATTTTTTGGATTGCATAACAATGGAGTAAAGATTTCCTCTGTTAAGATAGTGAGTTCATTTATTGTCTCATTAGATAGTTCTCCAACTGTTAATGTCTTCATAAAAAATAAAAAATTTAAGCACTACCAATTATTTTGTGAATATGCATAATGAAATATAATATATATTATTTCATAACTTCTTTAGTATATTCTAAAATAACATAGTAACCGCAACAAAACCTGGCATTGAATTTATTAAAAAAATTGGGGTGTATACATTTGAATTTAACTTACCAATCTTACGTTTTCATGAGTGATGACTTGATCAATATTTCTCACAAAATATACCACTTTGCTCCTGGCGCTAGGACAGTAGCCAAAATATGGTTGAGGTAAGCCCGCTTGGTTAATATGAAAGGTTATCATCGGGATGGTAGGATCTTCAAAAAACTTTTGTAATTCTTCCTAAAAAAAGTTTTCAAACTTTCAACAAACTCATCTCTCAATATTTCGATTCTGGGTTTTAATTTTTACACCAGAAATAAAAAGTTGCAACAAACTTTTTTTGTAACACTTTCAATTTTCAATTTTTTTCAACAACTCCTTGGAGGAGGAGGTTGGGGACCACTTCACTAAACATATATCTGTCTGTTCGTACAAAAAAGCTTAAAAAATAATATAAGCTTACTAGTGATATCCATACATCTACCTTTTCATCTCCTTGTATCATTTTATTCCATTTATCTGGCTTCAACCGCAGCGCTTTCATTACAAAAATACTCATAAAATCGATTCGAACATCCACGTCGTCCTCCGCTGGTTTTTTCTACATAAATTGAAACATTCAAAAAATCATTAAATACATTTATTCTTTAAAATAGTAGTATCTACATTTCCAACTAGAAAATCATACTTCAAAATGAACTTGTATGAGCAGATACGAAATAAAAGTATGAAGCCCTTTACACACGTCTGGACACAACTTGCGACCGAATTAGCAATATCCAATAGCATTTTATTTTGCGTTGTTCACTTAAAAAAACACTCAAAATAAAGAGACGCTTTTGGCTGATTGCTAATCGGTCGCAAGTCATGTCGCTGCGCGTATAAAAGGGCTTTATGAGAAATTCGAGACAGCAATATGATGAAATGAATATGTAACTGTCAAAAAAATCAGGTAATATATAAATTAATTAATAAAGATATATTCCCTAGAATACACAAAATCTTAAAACAGGTAAATTTTAAATATTAAAATTTTATTTAGACAGCAAAAACTTTTGAACAAAGTTTTGAAAACTTAAAGTTAAAAGCGCTTACTTTTTCGTCAGACATGCTCGTTTATATGGCACAAATGTCACACAACTAATAAATATTTCGCTCTTGGCGGATACATCCTCGAGGCGGCACGCGAATCCGAAATTTCCATATTAATAATAACATAATCTGTCGCCTTGGTAACCGGCCGCCACTAGAGATGAAGTGTGAATGTTTGTGAAGTGTTCACAACTTCCTGAACACTACAAAGTGAGTATTGATTAAACACCAAATTGGTGCTCATGACAATGTGTACCATGCCGTATAAAGCACACCCTTGAAAACTTAACATTTTCTCAGGTGCCAGCTATTTAGTAGAAAATCGTATTGTATACCTTTATTTACATTCAACCAAAGTTTAAATAGATAGGTTTTGCAGTATTTTTTTAGAAGTATTAGATTGTTTCAGCTATATATGAGTTGATTGATTACAATGTGAATAATAAAATCAAGACAGTTTCAATAAGAAATTAACAGATTCAGCTCGACTAATATTTTTATGTTTTAAGACTAATTAATTTAGCGGTTTAATTTAGTGTTGCCGAAGCAGAAAACTGAAAGTTAGGGAATATATTTAATTTCTATGAAACAAATAAAATTGATCACTTCTACTAAAAAGTATAAAATTATAAATTTATTCTGATCTAATTAGTGAGATCAATCAGAGGTTTTAACTTCTAAATTTAAAATACTTCTAACTTCTGTTAGCAACGTTTTAATTGATTTTCTGAAAGATAGCATCGTATTGTATTTTGATTTCAAATTTATAGTAGAAAGTAATTATTAAAAGGATGATAATATTATTTGTATTCAACACCGTAGATTTCAATTAAACAAAATTGTACCATGCTCTCAACAAAATTTATGTGCTTAAATTTCTGAGTCATGCTTACCTAAACTATCAAACTTTCTAAACGAAGCAAATTAGTTTGTTGAATCATTAACCACGTTATTTGTGATGAAACTTTGTGAGTTTCGAAGTGAAAAAAACATAATATGTTTAGCGTTGTTTTTACTTTTTGATTTTAAATAACGTTGAGTGTGTCGACTGTAACTGAAATTAAATCTATAAGTAAAACAATATACAACCATCTACGTATAAAATATACAAATATAATCGTTGACAAAAAAAACCTGAAAAATACTATTAATACAAATCGATTTTACTAACAATTCATCATACTTATAAATGTACCAAGGAATTTGATTATTTTTGAAAATTAATACTTTTTAGTAACAATAAAACACATTTTTCTTTGAATATTTCAGATTACTTCAAAAGTTACTAGTGAAATTGCATTAGAGAAAATATTGTTTATAATCACATGGTATGGTAGGTTTACACTATCTGGTATGTTGGTTAAAATGAATATCTGACCCATCAGACAATAGTGTTATAGATTTTCTATCGAAATAGATTTGATGTTTTGATCCATCTTATCACAGTTTTCTGAAAAATATTTTTGTTTATGGCACTACCAACAGGAGAAATTGAATCCACAACCTGATACTGATAAGGTTGCAACCTTGAAGCAATAACTTCAGGTTGAATTGTGACACGAGCTCGGTTGGATTTGCATGCAGCGGAATTGTGGTTGTGACAGGAGTGGTACGAGTGGAAGTGTTGATAAAGCAGCATTTAGTATAATATACGCTACAGTTCCTTCTTCCCATCGACATGAGCGACGACGACCGGGACATAGACATCGAAAGCGACGTAAGCACAAAACCCAATACCAACTGCCCGTAAATTATTTGTAAATATGCCTGTAACATGCTAGCCAATTCTATTGTTATAGGATGGTGATGACTCTGACTCGAGATCTCATGCTAGACAGTCTTCCAGCAATATTGGATTTTTTTCACAAGTGTGTAAACTTTGAATTCCAATTGTTTTATAAATCGTGTATTTTTTTGTTGTTTGGGGGTATAGTGGTATTGACTTGTGTTTTATGTTGAAATTGTTTTTTTTTAGGCGGAGAAGCGGGCCCACCACAATGCGTTGGAGAGAAAAAGAAGAGACCACATTAAGGACAGCTTCACCTCCCTGCGTGACTCGGTTCCGGCCTTACAAGGAGAGAAAGTGGTATGATATAATATTTATCTTTAAAACTCTTCATTACAGCATATCCATGCCTGATCCACCAATGTTTCCTCAATTAACAAGTCAATTGGTGATTCTGCTCTGCCTTTAGACTGATCTACGTCAGATTAAACTTTCAAGAATCGAGTTCAACTCTCGATCGACCCAATTCATGAAAACTCTGGACAAAAAGCGGTAAATTCAACCTGACTGAAGAAATAAACTAATATTTAAGCTTGGTAGATACTAAAGCAAAAGATGTCTTATGACTGTTTAGTCAAATGTTTTTGATGTACTGTTAATGGATGCAGTGATCTACCTCTTAAAATATTCCCCTAGGTACCTGCCTGCTGCCTCACTATAGGTGATTCTATTATATAAATTAATAATTCTACTTGTCGAAAAACAATATTTATAATACTGCACTAGCACAACAGAATCACGAGACATTTCATCATAATTGGATACCTATTGAAATTTTTTTTAAAGTCTATTTTAATTTTGGACAAGTTTTCATTAGCTGGATATCTAGTCATGTCAAATATATCATTTCAGAAATTGAAAAATTATAGAGTTTAGACTACTCATCATTACTTAGTCATTGTTTTTTTTATTTAATCTCTGCTACTAAAAATCAAATCATTAAACCGATTCATTTGATAGGTCAGATTTTTAGACTGAAAAAACTCATACCAGGCAAAAAAATTTAAGGATTTTAGCTATTCAATGATTGTTTATTTTGTTCTTTTTAGTAGATGAAACAAATGTCAAATCTTAAAACTCTTGTAAAACTTTTGTTTTTATTTAATTTCTCTGTCAGATGGGCAACGATGTGTTGCCAGCATTAACTAAGTAGTCTTTGTCCTAACTAAATGCTAATAAGTAATTTGTATATTCCAGGCGAGCAGAGCACAGATTTTAAAGAAAGCCGCTGAATACATTCAATTCATGAGACGCAAAAACAACTCGCACCAGCAAGACATAGATGATCTCAAGAGGCAAAATTTGATGTTAGAGACCCAAAGTAAGTACAATTAATGCTATTTTTAAACAAGAACTTGCAAGAAATTTTTCTTATTTGTTAATCATCCATTTTCATACAATGAGACCAATAAAGCAAGGAATCTCATTCATGTCATAGTTATTTATATTAGGCGAGGAGATACAACAGAGACTGCATGTTATGACTGTTGTGATTACATTATACGTCTTCACAATGTTACTAATGGGTTTCTCGTCCATTTTTATGTGTTAAAATATTAACCAGATGGAATCTGAATATTTCTCTCTAACAGCATTAAGTAAATCATGTTTTGTAACTTAAAAAAAGCTTCTGAAGTTTTCCTGCACCAAAATCTATAATATTTTGTTCCCCCTTATGATATAACATACACCTATACCTCGCTTTACGGCCTAGATACGTTCCACGAAACTTGGCCGTTAAGCGAAAAGCTGTATAATCCATTGGTTGGATCAGAGCTATTGTATTTTTCGGAAGGTACTCAATCATGACATCTTCAGATAGCTCGGATAAATTAGTAGGATTAGCAAAATTTAGCAGGAAAATTAGCAAAGCCTTGTTGGTTAAGTTATTGTCTCGCAAATATTTTTTCACTTCTGTACAAAAGGGATTCTTGAACCAATCCTCAAAAGTAGCTTTAGTCATCCAAGCTTTCTTGTTGGATTTCCATATGATGGGTAATTTATTTTTATTTAGTCCTTTAAGAGGCCTTGGATTTTCGGACAAATATATTAAAAGCGGTTTTAGCTTAAAATCACCCGCGGCATTTGCACCAAGTAGCAAAGTTAATCGTTCTTTAGACACCTTATAACCAGGCGCAGATTTTTCGGTTTTTGAAATGTACGTGCGATCAGGCATTCGCTTCCAATAAAGCCCTGTTTCGTCTACGTTAAACACTTATTCAGTTTTATAACCACCTCTTTCAATAATTCCCTTTAAAATGTTGGGATATTCCTTAGATGCGGCCTCATCGGCGCTAGCTGCTTCACCTTTCATTTTCAAATTATGCAAATTAAATCTATTTTTAAATTTTTCAAACCATCTTCGGCTTGCTTGGAATGTGACATCTTCAGCAGATTCATCGGTATCTCCATTCTTCAAATTTTCGAAAATACTTAAAGCTTTTTCCTGGATAGTCATTTGACTCATTGGCATTCTCCGTTTGTTATTGTCCTCAATCCATATAATCAATAGTTAAAATAATTTTAATAAAAAAATACATACATATTAAAAAATAATAATTTGTACATACATACATATGTACTTTCGTACTAAAAATGTCCCTAATTATTTCCAATTTTTCCAGTTAATGTGTAACTATCAGTAATAAATATGTACATAAAACACTCACAGACAAGTCTAAACCGGCCGCTCTATGAGCACACACTGAATGACGCTCGTAAACAAAATAACATCGAAAAAAAGTTTTTTTGGCTGTTATAGCGAAACATTTTAGGCCGTATATCGAAAACGTGCCTTAATTGAATCAGTTATAACAAAAGGCCGTATAACGAGGTATGGGTGTACTTGATATATTTGCAATGCTGTAGAACTATATAACCAGTTCTATTGGCAGCCTTATTTCTCCAAGTGACACGCTTAATGCACTAAGGTCATTTTTAGTGCTGCTCATGGGCCTCAGTTCATTCCTTCATCTGGTGTCAAGCTCAAGGTCTCTAACTAAAAGCCATTATCTTTTCTGTTTATTTTAGTAACGTTTGATAGTTTGATGTTAAATGTTGATAATTTTTTATTTCTATTCCTAGATGGGTAGTGGGAACATTTACTAAATTTAAAAAATAGAAAACCTGTATTCATTATTTTTCCTTGTGTGTTTCTTGTCCCTTTGAGCATGAAAACAGTTTATTATTTTAAATAAAATATTTGAGTTATTTTTCCACGTGTTAATTTTAATTGGTGACCGGTTTCTCCGACCTTTCACGTTGGCATTATCAAACTGAGTGAACTTTACTGTAAACTTTGACTTAGTTTGATAATGTCAACGTGAAAGATTGGCGAAATAGGCCACCAATTAAAATTAACATGTGGAAAATTCACTCTAGTATTTTATTATAAATATTAAAATGGAATTCCATCAAGTACTCTCTGTCAAAAATATTGATTATTTATTATTTTAAAAGTGCAGTTTTCTTAACCACTAGGTCACAAGACGTTAAGTCATATATTAATATTTTCAGTATAAAATATGGAATTTATTTGTTTCAGTACGCACTTTAGAAAAGGCGAAAGCGACTGGCAACTACTCAGTAGAAACCAATGACGTGTCAATGAGCGGAATCAAATCAGAAGGAAGTTCACATGGCGACTCAGACAGCTCCGACGGGGAGGGACCCACGCGGCGAGTGAAGAAGCTCAAAATTAATGGAATCACTGTGAATGCATAAACTTGTTATGTCTTGTAATCTTTCACATCTTTTTTATGACGTTTATCAAATGAAGAGACAAATATGTAATGTGATTTGGAGGGATTTATTTTTTCAACTGTCACTTTTTTATACATTTGTCATAGAAAATATTGTAATTGTTACAGATTATTTTGAATTTAAGTTTTAGTACAAAACACATCTGCCCTATCATGATCACTCAGTGTCTATTTAAAATGCTGTATTTTGAGGTACTTGGCATTCAAAATGATATCCCTACTCTTTTTTTAACAAAGCTAGCCACATGAGTGTGCCCGAAAATTATGGAAGATAAAAATTTATTTGACAAATCAACACCTCATCTACAGTTTAAAATGAACTATTGGAGTTATCATTTAGATATCCTTGCTAGAAGATAGTACTCATGTATGTACATATGAATAAGAACATTTTAAAAAGAACAACTCAATTTATAATAGGTTTACAACGCCAACAATATATAATGATGTAATTAATTATATTTTATATTTTTAAAATATCAATTTTAATTTAGAAACGTAAAAATTTTAATTTACAAAATGATAGTTTTAGGTTGTAAACTTATTGCAAATGGAGTTGATCTTTGTGCAGATTTTCATGCCACCCATATTGTCACTAAATCATATTTTTAAATCTGTTCAATTTTAATGAATATATTTTTAATAAATCAAATCAAATATGTAAATAAAATATATGAAATATAGTTTTCATGGCTTGTTAATATCTTAAATTATTTTTTTTGGTTTTTTTATTGGCAAATGTAATTTCAAAGCATATTCAACCAAACAGTTATTGTTTTGACAACAAATAGACACAAGCCTTTCTTATTCAATACGTTAACTGTTGAGCCAGTGAGTAATCCTGGATAACGGATATTCTTTCTAAAGATGGGTTGCTTTTCATGTTATCAATACAACAATGGGTTTTTTTGTACATTTAAAATGTATTTTAGATTATTTGTCCCTTATGCATACAGTTCACTTGCATTGTCAAGATTTAAAGCAAATGTATTTTTATCTAATACAATAAAAATTAAATACTGTATATAAATAAAGATGCTGTAATGTATGTAAAACATAAAAATCAATTTTTTTATTAAAACATACAAAAATGCATGTATAATATTGTATGCTTACAGCTCAACATATAAACTTTTCTGTTTATAAATTTTTTGTGTTTTGAAATTATGTATAAATTTTTGGACAATTTTTTCCCACAAAATCTGTTTTAGAGATATTAGAAAAGATAATGTTGGAATTGCTTTCTTTGATTTTTTGGGGTGCGTTGTAAATGATGGCCTTGTTTTTTTAAATATTCCATGCCCTTAGTTTCCGCCACTGATTACTGATATCCTTTTTATTTTTTTGGTAAATTTACACTATTGAGTGGAAGTTGTACACCGTAGATCGTGCACACTTGGGTCCAGTCATATTTAGCAAATATAATTGTGAAGATTTGACTAAAAAATATTATACTCTTATGATTTTTATTATCCTTGCTGGATAACTCTAATTTGTTTGCTTTTGTCAGGGCTAAAAGGTTAACGGTCGCAATTTCCATATCTCAAAAAGTGCCGATTGACATTAAAGATTAATCTTTGTTTGGTTTACTGTTACTATGTATAATTTTTCAAAAGTTGTAAATATTTAAAAAAATTTCTCAACATTTAACAAGAGTTAATAGTTGATCTCAAAAATCAGTTATAAATACATCCAATTGAATTAAAATGTAAATAGTTGACGACACTAGTAGCTGTCTTATTTTGTATTACGATGACAATTCATGTGTCAAAAATGTACGAGTTAACATGATGCTTTTTAATATATAGCAGGTATTCGTTGAAGATAAAATAAAATTAGCCAGTTATACTTCAACTGACAATTAAATATTGCAAAGAAGTGTCAAACTACCCCGAGTATCGAATCTCGACTTTATGGCATGTTGTCATAATAGGGCAGATTTTATTAACAAATTCTGAAATTGTGTACTTACAAAACAATCTATAAATCGTTTTATCTGTAAACAGTGTGATCAACAATGGCAATACTGCTTTATTTTATATCTAAACCATGCTGACTGGATTGTTAACGTTTATTTTCATAATTCTTTCAATCATGTTATGTTGAATATTCTACCTGATGTGAAGTTCAGTCTAGTGCTAGGATGTGATGAATGCCAGCAGTGTTGTGTGCCTCTCAAATATTAAGAAAGGTGTTTAGTCTAAGAAAATTGTTATTATTTCTTTTACATCAAATATTTCTCATTTCCCTCATCATTTGACTTACTCATTTTTATACTTGAAAGTATTTGAAGACATGAAGGCCGTATTTTTTTACCCCGTGTCTGTATGTAGTTTTTTGTGAATTGTTTTAAATTTATGTTACTACAACCTTATTGATAGTTATCAAAATCAAAAAATAAAAATCTAATGTTAACTATATTGTCTATTAATCAATCAGACTTATATGGCTCTTTATTTGGTAAAAATAATCTGATTTAATTATACAAAAGCACACGTTTAAAAAACACCACGATTCAAGAGTACAAAAAATGAATAAATAATTTATAAACTAATAATAACTATATATAGTTTTAAGAGACAGCATGCATCAGATCCCTTTAATATGGAAAGCGACTTAACCACCACATGAGCATTTTTTAGATGATAAAATCTATCAAGGTTTTACAAAATTATGATTTTTCTCCAAAAACGCGTGGGATTGATCAACTATAAAATTTAGCATGCGGCGGTGATTTCGTTTCTTTTTACAAGATATGATATTCAAACACTAATTTTAATACAATATCTTCTAAATTTATCTTTTTAATTTTTTTGTAATTTTTTAATGCAATAGTTTTTTACGTTTATTTTCGATAAGTTAATTTTAAATTTCATTAAACAATAAATACAAACCAAAATATTATTTTAATTTTAATCAGAGTGATTATAAATAATGATAAAAATATACACAAATATAGTATATATATATATATATAAATGCATATATTTATACATAAATCATCCTATATGAGTTATTTTCAAAGCCAGGTCTTTGAACACCCTCTTAATACATACAGTCTTATAATACCCTCCTTTTATTTCACAACTCTGGGTAATTGGGTTAATACATGGTAACTGTAGACCTGATTTAGTGAATAATGATATAATATGAATTGCATATCATTTCTACATAGAAGCAATGATTTTAGCAATTGTTTGACTATCTATGTAGCTTAGTAGTTGTTAATTTTAATGCTTTTTCTTATTTTCATATTCAGGTATCCCTAGTAACTGACATGTCTTCTTGTATAAATTCTCTGCTGCTTCTTCGTTAGTTGCATGTTCTGGCAGAATGGCTTCAGAACAGTCACTGGAAAAATAAACCGGGATAATTATTTTCAAATTTTTATTAGAGTTATTAAAATTTATTGAGCTTCTTGGTATTTCTTTGTTTTACAACATTCTCTTCAGAGTAAGATAACATCAATTTTTATATTTTCTGTAAGTACATCAATTTGTTATGCTTGTACAATTTTTTTCAAAATGATAGTTAAATATACAAACCTGTAAAATTTTCCACTAATTCCAGATACTAAGAAGTCAGTAGCGAGGTAAATAGTTGATTGTGCTCCTTGCTGAGCAGACTTCATGAAGATCCACATCCATGGAGCGAGAGACGCCCGTACACTCCAGCGGTTCATCACAAACGAATGACGATTGTGAAGAGTTCCTCTCACCAAACCAGGATTCACCGAGTTTATTGTTATACTTGTTTCTATAATAGTAATATATCAAAACATAAAAAGATTATTTTTTTAGTAAGCAGTAATATTTAAAATTTAAAAAAATGTTTAAAGATGCTATGGAAATACAGAAGGCATAGCAATACCAGAAAAAGATCATTTTACCAATTTATTATTGAGCACTGGAAATATAAACTATCTACATGTAACAATATTAAAATTCATTTGAAAAATTTAAATGAAATTAGTATGGGTTCAAACCCACAACTCCTTGTATTTATAGTCTGTTTATAATCATTAAAATCCTACTTGTGTATTTTGAAAAATAATGATTCTTCCTACTGTACTGCTGTTTAATTTATAGTGTATTTTTTAGTTACTTACCTTTAGTCAATTTTGCAATATATTGTGTCATCAAAATGAGAGCCAGTTTGCTTTGGGCAAACCATTCTTTAGGTACATAAGTTTTCTTTTCTGGTGTAATGGTAAGGGGAAAATTTGTAGGTTGGAAGGCGCTGCAGCAGACATTTATAATCCTTCCTTGCGTGGCCAACTTCAAATTGTCCAAAAGAAGATGAGTCAATAAAAAATGACCTAAAAATATCATTACGATGAAGGCATGTATAAGTTGCTAGAAATCATATTCAAGATCACACAAATAAAAATTATAAAGTGATTGAGTTTAAGTGTATTTTCATGCTTTGCAGTGAATTTTCTAACTCCCACTCTTATTTTCAGCCAGGTTTATGTACGCTTAGCAAGTGTATGGTCAAAGAGACTACACCGCAAACCTGCCTATAGATTTAGTTTAACAGAAAAACCACCTTACCAGTTTACGTGAACAACAATGCACAGGATACAACAGATATTTAATCAATGCGCAATATATGAGATGTATTTAACATCTTTTAAATTTTTCAGAGATCACATAATCACAAGTATAAACCAGCAATAATTTTCAAAAACCTTTGACTAAATGGCATGTATGTATGTCCCGAGTGGTTATTTTAAGTATTCATGCAAGTTGAAACATCTCACTTTGTGTGACTATTCAGTGAAGTAAATCTATTACCTATCACCAATGGTAAGTAAAGGTAATGACCTTAGAATAGAATCAACTAAGTTATAATATTTAATTTCTCACCTAAGTAATTTGATGCAAGATGGATATCTTGTCCATCTTCAGTAAGCTTATAGGGATGGTGAGTAGTACCGGCATTGTTGATCAGTATATCTATTCGATGTCCTCCTGTTAACATATAATATACATAGTATTAATGCTAATTACTAAGCTCTATGATAAATTTTAAAGGCACCCTCAGTGCTTTATTATAAGTGATACTTCAATTATTTTATTGACTAAAAAGATTGCATATAATAACATAAATGAATGATTGTTCACATATTTTTCAACCCTGGGTTTTTCATTCAATAGTGTGATATTCTCGTAAGTTGACTGTACCCTTCCTTTATACCAAAAAAAACTTTTACCACTGTAATTGTACATTGATTTCGCCATACCTAAGCACTTCACAAAGTCTTCTATAGATTTCTTAGAACACAAATCTACTGTTTTAAGAGTAATGTCAGCATTTTTGTTCTTGGCTCTTATAAGTTTAATTGCTGCTGTTCCACGAGCAAGATTTCGACAGCACATTATGATCTGGGCTCCTTAAATATCAAATGCATGAATTACTTTAGATTGAAAAGATGTATGTCTTTATGCATTGCAAAATAAAATTATCTTACCTTTAGATGCTAAGTCTTTAGCTGTTTCCAAGCCAATTCCACTAGATGCTCCTGTTATAATCACAATTTTTCGTTCTATTCGATTATTGGAAGGACAAGAAGTGCCACCCATGTATGTTCTAACAATAGAAAAAAATATAATTCACTTAAGTATAAATTATGCAAAATATATTCATTCGAAAATAAAAGTTGAACTCAGTTACTTGCCTTATGATTGTAATTATTCCAACTAATATAGATATAATATAAGGCCACCAACTCTTCATTGGATCAGAGGGAAGATCCGAGAGATCCATTTTATTATCTTCTCTAGTAAGCACTTTGTATCTTATTGTATTGAATCGTTGGATACGATTTTGTTGGCGTTGTTTAAAAAGTAATTGCCACTTAAACTTAATAGACCGGAAGCAAACTAGCGGAAGAAAGCTTTTATAAACAATTTACAAACGCCGCCAGTAGTTTTTCAGCGTTGATAAACTGAAATATTTATATTTTATACAGCAATTTCGATGGGTGCGATTTCAACCGCCTCCCTATTGTGATTTGAAAAGTTTTATTCAATAGGCCACAATAGGCACACTTCAATCTGCCTTTATTTGGGTCGGTTGTCTATGGCCGGGCTCTGTGCGTGATCTGTGGGCCGTACTCTCGTGTCTATGGCCGCCAGTCAATTCGACTGCCGACTTTTTATTTTTTGGAAATGGACTTGTTGATTTTTTCGCTTGACCGCTGCTTTTATTTGATACAACAGTGAATGTTTTAGTTCATGCGCGATGAATAGTTTTTTTGTGTATTCCTAAGTTGATTGTGCTCAAAATCTGTGAAGCGGATCTGGGTGTGATCGGTACAGGTGGGTAACGGTACTGAATACCACCCTTATGACAACGTCAAAATCTTGTTTTGCATTACTTTCTTTGGGTAATAATTGATATGACGTTACGATTTTCGTTGATATAAAGGTTCTTTTAATGGTGGTGAAATTTATCAAGTCGTATTATATTTTATTTCACTATTATTCCAATTGACAACTCGACTGCACGCTTTTTCTACCAAGAAAACGAATGAAGTCATTGTCACAATATTTATTCATCCGCATGTATACATCATTGTTTTGAATACTATTATCATTTATAATGTTATCTCCTACAATGTATTTTTATTCGCTTCTGAGACTGTGTACACGTGATAATGTTTAATTTATCAATTTTGTTATATTTACACTAAAACATGCCTGCGCCGTCATCTTACGTCGTCGTAAAAATCCTTACTTATTTAATGAATTAATAAAGCATTTTCTATATTCCTTGCCATTTAAATAAATATATAAACTAAATTATTAACAATAAAGTATATTTCCTTTTTTTTTGGTTTCTCTTATATATGTTTTATGACATCACAAAGAAAGTTGATCTGTCAATATTTTAGTGTTTTTTTATGTATTATTCGAAATGGTTTTTAAAGAAGAAGTTACGTGATAATATATAATAAATATTTATTGCAGCTATAAATATTAATTGATTACTTAGATTATTTATACCAATATTCACATTTCTTGTTTTAAAAATGACCAATGGGTATCAACATAACCTGTTCTGTTAGTATTTATATATCTATGATAAAGTGCTATGGTATGCAAACTATGTTTATATCTTTCGAGTGAAAGTATAACACAGTGCAATACATGCCAAAGGGTGAAAATACTGCTTTCTCCTCAACAGTAAATCTATATTTCAATGGTAGATAAAACCACATATCTCTTTATTTTTTAAATCACAATTTTGTCTTTAAATGTTGAGATTTTTTTCCCATGTTTCCCAGTTTTGGGTATTAAGCTAGATGATAAATAATAATAAGCTTTAAATTACTATGCAATATTAAAATTAAATTATTATGAATTTAATATTTTTTGCATGTAAAATTGAATTTAAAAAACATGTTTATCTGTTGAAATAAACCTCACAATAGGTTTTATGGCAGTTATTTATTATATATGTATATATTTCAAATTTGTTATACTTGCTTCTATGTGCCTATAACTCAATCAAAAATGCTTCCGAAAAACATGCATGTTAGATTTGACGTCAAGACATGTTTGTTTGCATTTATAATAATTTCACTATTCTGATAGGTATTTCTAGTCATAAAATGAAACCTTGAGTACTATGTAGAGGTATGATTATAAATATTACATTTGCCCTGCAGTTCAGAGATGCATATATCTATTTGAGCCGAGAGCCAGATTAATTCACTGGGGCTTGTGGGAAGGCCGCCAAGTAAAACATTGAAATCATCATCAGATATGCTTTTATCGTCATCATCTAATGTTGATTTTCGATTGCTAGTTTTTTCCAGAAACTTCCATGATCAAATATTTATAATATTAAGTCTATTCTGAATATTTCTAATAAATAAAAGTTTATATATTTTATTTTAATGAATCAAATTAGTCAAATACCGATCGTATGCATCACTAATTGATGATAATGATGATAAATTGAATTTATTTTTTGATTTTATCAAATAAATAGTACAGAACGCATACTTGAGCATGCAATGCTTTATTGCTTGTATTCACTGATTACTAATGCAATATTAGTAATCGCTGGTTGTAGCTATTATTTTATTATATATATATATATATATATATACTAAGTGAGTAAATTTGTAATACTGAAATAATCAGATAACATTATTTACAATTATAAGATATTGTGTTAATGAAATTATTTGCATTAATTACACAGTTAGTTTTCCTGTTTCTTCGGAAGAAAATCATGCCTTGTTATTTAACGTCGACTAACTTTAATCATACATTTGTTTCAGGTGATTTTTACTTTTCTGCTATAAGTGAGAAGACAGGTGAAAGAAATATATAATTCTCATTATTTGTCATTTTGAATATTTTTGTTACTATATGAGATAATATATTTTTTTCAATAAATTTGATAAAACCATTCTAATTACATATAGTGCATGCAATTTCTTTTTTTGACAGTTATCTGATGCGTGTGAATGACCTGCATCAATTGCAGAGTGGGTTTATTCATCATAGCTGTTTTCTCATAACAATTGCACTTTAATATCTTTAAAATCTCTACCTATTAGTTATAATGAATATTGTTATTTTTTTTACATTTTAAAAAAGGAGAGGGGTACTGTAGATTTTAAGTCAAAGGATGCAGGATGCAGTCAAATATTCTGAAATTAAAATATACAAAATAATCGACTGTTAGTTATTATTATGATTGGCAAACATAAGAATTATCAAAGTCGGTTACAACATTCTTAAGTAGCGTGGATTTTACGACACCCGAGGGTTTTTTTTTTTAACATTCTCAAACACAGCCTCAATCTTTCGCCAAGGTATGACCTAATTTTTAATGTTTAAAATACTTATTTAATGTACGAATATCAAAATGAAATTTCTTCTTCTTTGAGTACCTCTCCTCAGAGGAGGTTGGTGACTATCGCATTGAACATATGTTTGCCCAGTCTTACTAATTCGACTGCACTCCCGACGTCCAGCCACTGATGCAAATTCCGCAACCACGTAAACTTTCTCCTTCCAATGTCTCTTTTTCCTTGAGTTTCTACACGGACTATAAACTGCAGTAGGCTATATTTAGATTTTCGAAAAATATGGCCTAAATACCTTACGCTTTTTAACCATCGTCGGGTCTTTGCGCAAGAAACTCTGACGCGGTAAAGCCATGGTATTTTAAGGATTCTTCTATAAAGTCACATTTAAAATCCTTTAAAGACGATTTGGCGATGGTATTTGGGAATTTGTATTTTTTTTTAATTTCGGACGTATCCTTAATGATCCGCCAAGGTATGACCTAAATTTCAACATGATACATTTCCAAAAGGCACTCTTTTCTCAATCGTGGCGTCATGGTAAGCCCCATCGGTGCGTCATAGCCAGTCGCTGCACCTCTCGCACCTATTACAATTATGTAAATTATTTTTTTCTTTTCTTTAATATTGTGAATGAAACCGAATCCAAAGCAACGACCGAACGAACATTTGGATAATTCTTGAGTCATCCTGATCACGAGCCCGTGAAGATACATTTACCAGGCCAGTGAGATTTAAGTTTTCATAATATATCAAAGTATATTATTATTTTTGTCATGTATTAATAAAAGCATATTGTAGCACAGTCATTTCCGCCACACTTTGTATCTACTCGCATCTGAAACAAATCGTCAATACACGCGATTCTCGGTTAATATCTAAACCCGACCTCGTATCCAGCAAAACGTTTTTTTTTTTTGGAATATATAAAAACCCCATCGGAAAGTATGGATCCGTCGATTTGTTGTCGGGCCGTCGAAACTGCTTTATAAATTGCAAAACCCAATGAAAATCTTTATATTTGCTTGCTTTTCTAATCACTGTGCGCCAAAATGTATCAAGCGAAAACCATTTTTATTGTTACCGTGTGTGAATATTTTCACTCGTATTTTTTTCGATTTCGCGCAAACAAAATTGTAACGGCTTTGATCCTGTTTTAAATTACTACACCTAAAAATATATTTTATTTTTTTATAATTTTTGTGTCATAGTTCACGGGTGAATTTTCTTCGATACGTTTTCCTTGTGGTCGTTTGAAACCCGCGTAACTAAAAAAAATATTTATTTAAAATCTACTACGAAAGTAATATTAAAAGTTATTGTTTGATAGGTTAGATATTTTCAAGGCGAAATTCCTGACTTATCTTGAATGTTTTTTTAATACCCTTAGTTTTTTTGGGTGAATAGTCGAGTATTACAGTTCCTTCTATCGTGCACGCACGCGAGTGATGTGACAAGTGTTCTGATAAATTTTTCTTATGCAAAATGATTAAGAGTTATTTTCTCAGAAATGGAAGCAACCACTGCTTCCATTCTCCATAATTATTACTTGTGAGCAACCACAAGATTTTTATGGAAGTGTTTAATCGTCCATAGAATAAATTAAAAGCTGCAACACCCACTGTGATATTTGATCTGCCCTATCAAGAACGCCATTGTCTTCGTATAATTGTTTTTTTTTTTTTTTAATTATTGTAAAGCACAACATAATTACCCAAAAACTCTTAGGTATGGCATTCGTCCAAATTTTTTGGGCTCAGAAAATCTAAGTTACTTTAATTTTAGTGATTTCAGTTTTCGTTTTGCATAATGGTCGTTTGTTTTAATTTAATATTACTGCTCAATAAGTCTAGTATCTCATAGCATGACTAGATGCGCTGCCGGCCTCTTAATATACGAGTATTGGTATATTGACTGTTTGATTGAAAAAAAAGTCCGAAACTTTCTATAGTGAACTTTCAATCGTCAGTCCAGAATATCCACGTAAATCTAGCGACAGCTATCTCCGATGACCTGGTAAAACCTCATTAAGTAACTCCTTATTAAGAATTGAGGCGGCAGAAATGTGGCTTTATAGAAGAATCCTTAAAATACCATGGGCTAATGAGAGGCTTGCACAGAATGCCCAAAGAAAGAGAACTCCTGAGGTTGGTTAAGAAGCGTAAGTTCTTATATTTAACAATAACAGCAGGTATAGCATCCTTCAGATGATTGTCCAAGGAAAAAATCGAAGGAAAAAGGGGCATTGGAAGGAATAAGTTTACGTGGATGCGGAATTTTAAATGAAAAGGTCACCAACCACCAGAAGAAGAAGAAGAATTTTAAGCAAACAAATTGTCTGATAAAATCACGTGCTTTAACTTTCTGCTGGGCAATTTCCAAATTGCTACTGAATTGATTTTTTTTTTTATAAAGCTTTGAGTCGGCAATGTAATTTATACATTCATATTAATTTGCTCTAATTCTATCGGCCGGTTTGATTTATCTTTGGATTAGTTTCGTTTCAAACGAGTCTGTCGACTCACTGCATTTCGAGGAAACTCGAAAGAAGAAGGAAGTTTACGGAAGTACGGACGAATTGGTGAAACTGGTCCAAGATAGAAATATGCTCGACGAGATAGTCACCAACCCCCTATGAGGAGAGGCATCAGAATGTATGAATTTAGTTTTAAAGCTAACCTTTCGATTTGTACGAAATTTTTTGTCTGCCCGCCCCATCAAAAATTTAAGTTCGGATAAAAATTGTAATTCGGATTACATTTTTCATGCTTTGTTTTTACAAGTTTTCCCTGATATGTTCATGTAACATATTCACGTCGATCCCCCCGCACTGCGATCGAGAATATATCACGGGTGACGAGCACTTCCTCGATGGCTCGGCGCCCGTGCCCCGCATCCTACTTAGCGCTGCACCTCGCCAGGCGACCTACTGCCACGTTATTGGTGACCGACTATAATCCCCGCCGGCTCGTGGCGAATCAATTATTCTTTCTGATGGGATTGACGTTCACCATTGTGACTTTTTCAATCGACTCCCAATGCCCCGCAAACTCGGCAGCGAAAATAGAAAAATCCGCCCTTGTAAGCCACCCAACCTGCGCGCAGGCTCAGGGGTAGCCAAAAGAACTACTGTTAATTATCTACTATAATAATAGCCATTGTGTGTGGGTGGGTGTGTATGTTTCATTTTTTAGTTCTCTATAGAATATCTTAAAAGATACAACGCTGATTTTTTGCACGTAAGTTTAGTAAATTTTTCCGCAGCTATGTGCCGAATTTCAAGACGATAGGATAATATTTTCATTCATAAACTAATTAAATAAAACTATCAAATATGCTTTATGTACGAATTATATGATTCTGTTGTTCACAGCGAGAATTTCAAATTTAGAATTTTTGCAAAAAAACAAAATATGATGCTTCTAAGAAATTTCCAGTTTATGTCAGCTTGACACAAGTACCATCTTTATTTTTTAGTTGCGTTAGAAATTATTAATTACATCATTAATAACTTAAAATGCCTCCTTAAAAAATAACACCGTCTAAGCACAGCAAACGTAATTAAAAAATAATAGCACAATTGAACGTGATAAAGACTGCATCTAATAAAGAATAGTGCAGTGAAAGTGATTCGTTGTTTGTGACACGAAATGTGATATTTCCTAGAATGGCTTTGCTTTCGAAATTAATATCCGGTTATTCAAAATATATGTGTACAAAATGAAATCAAATATTCATCTAATTGTCAGCCAAACATATGTTCCAACACTATTGCATCGTTCATCGAATACGTCATTTTATGACGGGCTACATTTCTAGTTAACAAATAAGATCCACCTTGACAACCAAAACACATGATGTATAACATTTTAGTATATTTTATACTTATGTATTATTACTGTAATTGTGCTCGTCAGGATCGCACGCCACTGGTATTTACATATTGATCAAGTTCACAAACGATTTCGCGAGTTTATTCATTTTTACATTAAAAAAAAACTCGTGTTTACAGCTTTTACCCCCCGAGCGCTATAAAATCTTCAGACCTGCTTTACGCGTTGGGTAGAATTTTCGCTAAGCAGGCCTACACACGGAGCGACGCAACGGACAACCGATTTGTAATTAGCCGAAAGCGTCCCATCGTTTTTGGGTGTTTTTTTTTTATAGTTTTGGGGGTGCTATTGGGCAGTTGTCTTTCAGTTATCGGTTGTTTCGCAACGTGTGCAGGCGGTTTCAGTTTTGTCGGAGGTTTACCTCGCCGGTCTGTTTGCTCGCGCGGACGTGTCGCAGCGCAGTATTGCGGATTTTATTATCCCCCCCGGGTGGAGATATTACCTGGGATATTGCTATCCCTGCTGGGAAAATGGCCGCTTTGTTCTTGCTAACCTCCCTGCAGCACATACGGCTCATATAGTGTACGCGCACGGCGACCTCCGACCTATAAAGCCACCTCTGCAAACATGTTGAATCGTTTTCAAATTAGATAGTCTAACCGTTGATTTTCAAGGAGAAATGTCTCTATATTGACTATAATGACTCAAAAGCCTGGCAAGATTTGATTATAAATCAATATGCCATTTATTCTTGAAAATATTATAATATAACAGATGTCTAGTGCAACTTATTGATAATATCAATGTAGAAATTATAGCTTTTTAAAATCAAATGGCCAATTCGCTGCTGAAACACAGATCCAGATTTTTGCGCGTGAAAAATTCTAATCGGTCAGATAACAGCATTTATGGCATACTTTAATTTCCACAGTATATATAATGTTTTAAATTATTTTTAGGTAAGACGGAATAAGATACGGAAGAAAATTATTTATTAGTTGCATTTGAAATTTGAAACGACGTATTGAAAAAATAAAACATTTGCATATATTTTTTTAAATTACGATACTATCCATTTACTTGTATTTTTTATTCGATATGTTAGGCCGTGTTTTGATTCGGCTTTAACTTGCTATTTCCAATTAGTCGTCTATTACTTATTCAACAATATTTTTTTGCCCCTAAATTTTTCGTAAATTAGATTGACTTGAACTTGGGCAAGATTATTTTTGCCCAATAATAATTTTTATCATTTTTTTATTTCTTCCTCATCAAGCGCCTCTCCTCAGAGGAAGTTGGCGACCATTTCACCGAGCATATACTCATGCTGAGCCAGTGCTTTTTTTTATTTACGATGTATCCAATATGATTTTTTCGGTACTTAAACGTTCAATTCAAATTAAAAATCGTCCTATTTCCAATGTCGCGTATTGTTGGTGCGAGTATTTTCTTGTCCGATGTTACTTCGAAAAATCGCCAGGTTTCGAGGAAAACTCCTTCGGCGTGCTTTTCAATTGATGGAGCCGATCGGCAAACCGCAGCAGCGTCTTTGACCCAATAAACAATGTAGCTCACAGATAAGCGATTCTTCAAACCTGTGGTGTAGGTCAATTGAAATTTCCCTTTTCTACTTCCGGTAACTCATTAGCCCGACAATTTTTTTTTTCATGTGGTCAATACGATAATTCCTAGAACTTTTGCAAACACGTAATTTGTGTGATTTTTTTTCTTTAGTGTGTTTTATTGTTAACAACACTGCATAGTAGAAAAGTTGGTCGACCGAACCTGGCGTGACCAGTCCGAAGTGCCTATTGTTTGATGCTTTAATTTGTTTTGCAATGTGTAAAGAAGTTCCCAAGTTCTTAAGGCGTGTCGAAAATATACACAGGACGTCAGTGGCGAGATTATGGAGATCAAATAATTCTACCAGGTTTTAGAGACATATTTTTTTATTATATTTGTCACAGTTTCTGGAAATCAGTAAACCTATTTTAACTGATAAAAAACACTTGTGGGATTTATAAGAAAATAAAGTTTACACCACAATTGCTTATTTACTTGGTTCTGTTTAATAAAATATTCATGGGATCATTGGCAACGTGATTTTAATTTATCAGTTTAATATTTTTACAAAGTTATATTTAATTCTGCGACAATAAAGAAACAAGGTTTCTGCCCGATTGCTTTGTTTTATTTTACAATTTTTTCTCAATTATAAAATATTTGTAGTGAACAATAGAGACAAAGATGGAAATTAAAATTAAAAACTAATATTTTAATGCTAATTTCGTGGTAATAAGGAGTACAAGCATGTGTCATAATTGCTTATTTGCTTTGTTTTCCTTTATTGCGAATTTCCTGTTATAAGTTCAGGAAGCTTGTTAGCGTCATTTTATTTTTTGCATATTTTTTTCAACAATACTAATAATAATTGGCATTGATTTAATAATGCACCAAAATAGTCATCAAAAATAATCAAATACTTTATATATACAAAATAGTTTTTATTGATTAACATTAAAACAGTTTTTACTATCATATGTAATATATACATATAATGTTTAATGTGATTTATTGTCTCATACTAAACTAAAACAGGAAAAATCCTGATTATGTTGGCTTAGTTTCCACATATTTGCTTGAACCAGTGTTTTATTGATATTGATTTTTTGCTACCGAAATTCTAAATAATTTGTTTCTTTTTATATTTCTACACAAAATTTTTCTTTTTCAAAATGTAACATGTTTCTTGTTTTGAGCCAGTTCTGTATTCTAACATCATTTTTATTAAATCAGGTTTTCATGCCAGTCTTATTTTGCCTTATTTTTTAGTAATTGTTGTTGTTTTTGTGACAGACGAGCCATGAGCAGCAATATGGAGAGTCCGGAGGTGACGTTCCTGTTCCAGTTTGGGGTGCTGCGGGATGCCGTGTGCGTCCCCTCCTCCACGCTCAACCTGCGATCTCTCAAGGACCTGGCCTGTGATTTCATTAATTCCAAGGTATGCTGTTTCGATGTTGTCCATATTAATCCTTATTAGTCCTAATTAATCCTTAATGATGATTGGATATTTACAAGAGTTGAATTAAAATATAATTCAAACATTCTTTAAGCTTAATCATTCCATATTCTTGTTAAATTGCTTCTCCCGCTTGAAAAAAAAAAAAAATTTGCCCCATGGCTATTTGATGTTACAACTTGACCATTACTTTCCTTAATTTTATAATTCTTATTTAAATTTGATTATGATAATTAAATTAATCTCTAAAAATGATCTTATGATCAGAAATCAATATTTATCCCATTACTACTTATAAAGCATGTTGTTTTATTTGCAGATGCCAGATAATGGGCTAAACAAGCTGTCCGATCGCCTGCTCCTCTTCCGACACGACTACTGCTCCACCAACGTACTCCACCTCATCAACTCTGCCACCGAGGTCACCGATGAGACACTTGTGGAAATCGTCCTCACAGCCAATCGTAAGTTGCTTGTGAAAACTTGATATTCCACCATTTCAGCCAAACCTGCATTTATAGCCTTAGAAAAAAATGCTGCTCCTAAAAAGTACAACTACTACCGTGGTAGCGGAAGTGATAGATAGGCAAGTGGGGTATTGATTGAAGTAATTATGAATAATTCTGAATTTTCAAAATTTTTGCAGGAAACTGTTCTCCGGATGATATTCCCACAGTGCGGCCGCATGCCCTAGCCGTGCACTCCTACAAGGCACCTACCTTCTGTGACTTTTGTGGGGAGATGCTCTTTGGACTGGTGCGGCAGGGACTCAAGTGCGAAGGTAAGGACACAAGAAATGCTACCATTTTTTAAATTTATATCTAAAGTAATTTGTTTGGACCAATTCGATTTCACTATAAAATATCAAGGATCAAAACTGCTGTTAGTTCAATTATATCAGTTTTTAATTCATCCATTTGTACAAATTCAATCTTAGGAATTTTTGAAAATTGTATTATGTTACCAAAATTGCAGCACTCAATCAATAAACATAACACGTTATCCAAGAATGTAGTATTTTAATATCTATTTTTAGAGTAATTTGCATTGAAGTAGTTCTTTGTACATTATAATTTAATGATGTTGAAACCTGCTTTATTTTATTATTTTACTGTTTTATTTTTAAAAAAGCCTGATATATGAGAACTTAATCATAAATTATTTAAATCTACATTAGCAAATGACTCCGTAATATTGTAAGAAATGATCATCGATTTTTTTATAATTCAAGTTTTTGAATTCTAATTTCAGGATGCAGCCTCAACTACCATAAGCGCTGCGCGGTGAAGATCCCGCACAACTGCTCTCAGGTGACGGGCATGGGGTCGGCAGGGCGTCGCTCGTCAAGCATAGCTCCACCGCGCTCCCCCTCTCGTGGTTCGCAGGCCTCTCTCATATCGCAGCCCGAAGACTCCAACTCCCTGGTAAGGAGGCTCGCCGACCTGGTTAACCTCAATAATTAGCCTCCTGTTTATGTTCACTTCTGGTTGTTGACAATTATATAACTTAGTTGTTTTGAGCTACAGCATGATGTATCGGAATTTCCCAATGATATTTTGTTGAAAAACAAAATTATTGCATCCGAAAATATTTGCAGCATAACTCAATTATATTTTAAATCATGAGATTTATTTGTCGAATTTATTATTTTAAGCTATTGATCAGCTGTTCGAAAAATGGCTTTAGTATTTTAGAGCCCTTTTTTGGGCTTTTAATCATTAAAAAATTATAAGGATAATTAGATAGTGGGCTTGGGCTAAAATTAACTCCAATTCATATCTTGAATATTTATAATGTTATGTGCACATACTAATAGCCAAACTTTTGGTAGCGTAATAGAGAAAAGACAATTTGAGTAGTGTTAGCTTCTAAATGTTTAAAATTATGTTGAATATTTTTAACCATTATTAAAAAACAAGCCAAATTACTTTAACATTAAAATGTACTTAACTACTTGTACGTGAAACCTTTATTTTCACATCTCACTATAGTTCTGATTAAAGGTAGGTATTAACTTTCTTATCTTATCATCCATATTTGAAAGTAAATCACTTGAAAATCTAGAGATCCATAGTACTTTGATACATTGAAAATTTCAAAATCTATTTAAATTGATCCTTGGAGCTTATCAAAAAAATAATGATTTCTCAAGAATGATTCTAGCAGATGATAGAAAGCTTGCGATAATAAAAATTAAACTTACCCACAATCTCAAATCTCTAATCTCCTACTAGTTAATAGGTATATTTGTAATTTGTAAGGTACTCGAGAATCAAAGTAGATTTAAATTAGAAAGTGTTTTAGATGACTTCATGTCCTGCCTTTTGGGACATTTTGACTTAGTACCAGTATTGATGAAATCAAATTCATTATAATTATTTTTCATAAATGTTCGCTAGCATCTGTTTTTAATAAAATTAACTATTTTGAGCAGAATTGTCTCAAATCAAAATAGACTATTCGAATTCCAGTATTTTATAGAAATATTATTTTTTTATATTGATATATTTATTTGGGTGATATTTACACTTTTTTAATAAATCAATTACACTTTGTTTTCGTAAGTATTATAATGAAATTAATTGTTACTTGGTGTTTGTTGATTAGGTGATTTTGTTATGTTGATCTGTATAGTGTTTCACGATATCATGCGATTCAATAATGCAAAAAAAATCTATCCGTTTTAAAAGGTTGCTTTTATTATCTGAACAAAGTTTTATAAATCTTTAATGATACGGAAAAATGGTGATCGCATGATATATTAATTTTTTTGAGCACTTTATATTGAAAATAAATGGTTTTATATAAATAATTAATTTACCTCAATTAATGAGCAAGTCTATGAACTGATCTCTATAAAAAATTTGCGTGTTTTTCTATATTTTTTGCTGTGACAAAGTTATATTTCTTTATTTTTCATTTTGTCAACAAGTTTTAAAAAAAGACATTAAACAATAATGATGTTGTTTTCTATAATATCTGAAAAAATATCGATATATAAATATTGATATTCAGTGCGTGAAAAAAGCATTCTAATTTTATGTAGGAAAACCTCTCAGACTTGTGCTTTTATATCTCGAGGTAAAACCATTATATTTGTTGGTTGATAAATTCCAATAGGATGCAGTTTACTATAGGCTGACTAAAAATATATTTGCTTCTATGCTAAAGAGGACAATCAGTTGAAGATAGTTCAATTTGGTGGGTAATCAAGATGTGATGATGTCAAAATCCATTTTTGGATGATTCTAAAATTTATTTGAAGTCTGAAGAACTGTAAAAATATGAAATAAAATGCAGACTACAACTTCATTTTATCATATTTTTATATTTGGATCTACTTGAATGGTTCAAAATAGGACAATAACATTCAAACCACATTTGATTTTGTGAAGATAAGTTTTGACATGGATAACAAGAGTCTAAATAAATAATGAATTAATGAGGTTGATTATTTATTGGACGATTTTACCTTGCTTCAAACTTAAGACTCTAAAATCGTTCAATTATATAATGGCTTTCATGCCAATTAACCATATCTGCTTTAGGTTTTCACACCCATCGGTATCTCTTAAATGTGTATAGTAGAGGTAGTGTATTTGAAGTCAGTCTTTAGCAGTCTGCGTGGGCTCGGTGCACGCCAATGTAAGGTTAAGTGTTGGTGACGGGTAATATAAGATCTGATAATTGTTAATGCTAATGAAATTATTTTGAAGATGGAAAGATTTATTGTATTTTCTTATGTTGATTATATTTTTGTATTCAAATTTTTTTAAATAAATTCTTTACAATGAAAAATATGGGCTTTTATTTCAATTTGACAATTATCAGATTTTATCCCGTTTGATAAAACTTTGTGTATTTTGTTTGCAAGAGGTTTTATTTACTTAATATAGATAGTCTAAATCATCTCATACTTACTTATCTTATAACAAAGGTAGGTTTACTTAATATGAAAATCATATATATTTATTACACATTACAAATCAATAAATTGCTTTATATTATGATGGTTAATGTATTGCTTACTTTGTTGTTTTTTTAAATTAATAATATTGTTTAAAAAAAAATAAAAAAATATATATATATATAATAGGTTTTTAAACAATGTGTACAACTGTCTGTAATAGGAACTTGAAAGTGTCTGTGATCTCTTTAACAATAGATTTTTCTTTTTTACACCTCATCACAGTGGATATTTATTTTTTATCAATATGGTTTTCTGTCCAGATAGTTTTAATACTAGAGACATTTGTTGACTAAACAGATAAGTCAGCTACATAGCAGTAAAATATGTGAAAATGCTATAACACATCACAGGAAGAGAAAAACATAGAAAACCTTATTTTATAAAATGGGTATTAAAAAAATGTATGGTGTAATACATACAGGATACAATGTTTTGTATAAATTTGCAAGAAATTCTGAACAACTCACCGGTATTCTGTAAAATATTAAATTATATGAAACGTATTCAACAACCTTTGATCATATTTACTCATATAATGTGTAATTATTGAAACTGGTTGCCTTGTTCTTTTCAAAGCTGCACTTGCAATATTTCAGATCCGGGGACATAGAGAAGACTAGTATGTGTAAATATGAATATTACAATTTAAATTGTAAACCCCTGAACTCCACTTATTTCTAGATATCTCCATGATTTTCACAATAGGCCCGGCCCAACTTTAGGTAAAGACCCTCAGTGGTAGTTTAATTCTTAATCTGTGATTTATTACAGACCGTCGTGGTGTCACCATCTTCAAAACAGACACGCTCACCATCGCTGAGCTGCCGAGCGTGGCCGTCCTCGCAGCAGGCTGTAAACATTCCGCACACATTCGTGCTGCACTCCTACACCCGCCCCACTGTGTGCCGCCACTGCCGCAAGCTGCTGCGCGGCCTCTTCAAGCAAGGCCTTCAGTGCAAGGACTGCCACCACAATGTGCATAAAAAGTGCCTCGACAAGATACCCAAAGACTGCAGCGGGGAGGTGCTCAAAGAAACAACCAGCGAATATGGTAATTTATATATCACTTTATCTGTTAGACTTGTCGAAATGAGATTTTTTAGATAGAAAAAATTATATGCTCATAAAAATATACTTAATTATACAAATTGTGAAATTGTGTAGTTATTGTTTCTCTTTTTCATGATTTTGATGATAAAGTAGTAAAATCGACAGACAAGTAAGGCAACAACCATACGAAACAATCTCTAGAAAAGCTTAAACATTTTAAATCCATCAAGACTTAAAACTCTGCGCAAATATTTTTTTCACCATAGAAGATTTAAAGTTTTTTTTTGTGAAAATATTATAGAAAGCTAAGTTTTTCATCTGATATAAATGATGACCCTGATTTTAGCTTTTTATGCCTCCAATTATAAAATATATATATAATAAAAGAAACTAATTTTGTTCATCATAATCATACGTAGACATGCTTTTATAAATTACAGATTATTAAGAAACATATTTAAAATTTATAGTGGATTTTTAACCGATGCATATTGTTTGAAACGACCAAAACTGATTAGGCTTTAAGTTGGCTTTTCTCTGTACCTCATTAAATATGGATTATTTTGTTATTTTTAGGCGAGTACCAAGACAGCAGCACGGGCAGTGAACGAGAGTTGATGGCATGCTCCACCTGTGAGGAGGACGACTCGGAGGGAGAGGGCGGTCCAAGTCTTCACAACGGGGCTGCTGCGCCCAGCATGTTCCACCAGGAAGTCACGCCTTCTGACGACAAGTACAGTCGACTTAGCAGGTCTCTAGATGATAATGAATCCATTTGATTCAAGCAACACCCGTTGTTGTCAAGGCCAATGAATCTAATCATTGATTTTGGATATCAAACCAGTGGAAAATATTCACTCTACAAATCGGACAAGTGTAAATTGTATAAAATATGTACAATATCATCACATTCATCCAAATCTACAACATATGCTTTTAATTAATTTATTTTTGCTGATGTGACAATTTGTAGCCTATTTCAAATCAGTTACTATTGTCCTTTGACTATCTTATACACTTATATAGGCCTGAAAAATTTGTTTTAATAAATCATCGCAATCAAAGTGCTTTCTAAGATGATTGACCGCATAGTTGTAAATTAATTTGCCTTTATTTTAAATAATAATAACACTGTGACTTTGTTTCAAACTAAGTATTGGAGTGCAAAAGTTGAACATTGTTAAGCCACCAAATGAAGAGTGACTTAATGTAAATGAAAATAAAATAAAATTGCGTTTGTCTTTATTTAAATTAAACTTTTCATTCAATGCCTGGGCTATTTTTAATATGTTTTTTTTTCAGTTCCTCGTCATCACCAAGTGCCAACATTCCCCTGATGAGGATCGTCCAATCCGTGAAGCACACCAAGAAGCGAGGTTCAAAAAGCATCAAAGAAGGGTGGTTGGTACACTTTACCAATAAGGACAAAACAGTAAGCCACTCAATAGATGTTTAATTACTCTCCCATATTTTTAATTTGTTTTATTCAAACAGAAATTACATGTTGAAAACCTGAACCATTTGATGATTAAATATTTTTATTTTACAGCTCAAACGACATTACTGGAGGCTAGACACAAAATCTTTAACACTTTTCCAATCTGACCAAGGTGCCAAATATTATAAGGAAATACCGCTAAGTGAAATACTGACGATCGATACTGCCAGAGTTCCTCAAGGAGGTAAGTTCATATCAATTAAATTAAAGTTTCACCAAAGGAAAAAGGGTGAGTATGCAAAGAATATATTGTGAAGCAAGTCACACTGTAAAAAACTTTAGAAAGGTTTGATAATTTAATTATACATTGATGTATCCTCAGCGAGCGGAAATAAAAGACAACCTCATTTAATAAAATTTCTTGAAGCAGCTAAGATTACAACACCCAATGATGTCATATAAAAAGCAATTTAAAAGGCATATTGCCTTTATTTAGTGTAATGAAATTTAGATATCATGCTGGTTGTTTGCAGACGTGATGCACTGCTTTGAGGTGCGGACTGCTAACATTGACTATCTGGTGGGAGCCGATCCGCTCATCCACCTCGCTGGAGGGGCGGGTGGCGCAGGAGCCCTTCCCCCTCCTGACAGTGGTGTGGGGGCTTACCTAGCCAAGTCCTGGGAGACAGCCATACGCCAGGCACTCATGCCGGTCACACAACAGTCTGGTACGTCTCCTGATTATTTTACTTTTAAACCTTCCCATTTTAATTAATTATATAGTAGATAAGTGTCCAATTATTAAATTTGTCCAATTATTAAATACCAATGTGTTTTTATAAACAGTTCACACAAATATTTACCTAAAAACACATTGATAACACAATAAGTCTGTAATGTGTAAAAATGTGGATCTATAAAATATATTTAATTATCTTATTTTTGGAAAAATGCTTATAAATGACTTTGTTATTTTGTACAAGCAAGATGTTGAATATTATATAAGAAGGTTAATTTATGTAGAAACCACAAATGTATTTATAAGATATTCACTTCTCTTATAATATTTTACAATTGTTGAGTTAATATATATCGCAGGTGAAAGCAGTAACGGCATGCCCGAGGAACGAGTCACCGACATGTCGCAGCTCTATCAGATATTCCCCGATGAGGTGCTGGGGTCCGGGCAATTTGGCATTGTCTACGGAGGAATACATCGGCGGACTAACAGAACTGTAGCTATTAAGGTGGGTAAACTTGGATAGCAAAGTTCATTAGAGATTCTTCTACTTTAATTTATAATATATTTAAAAAATGTTGATTTTTATGTGGTAAAATACATTGAATCACTTTATACTTTATCAATACTCGCTTGATTACTGGTATGTGTAATATTTTTTTTCTACAGGTAATCGACAAGCTGCGTTTCCCCACAAAGCAAGAGGCGCAACTAAAAAATGAGGTGGCCATACTTCAGAATCTGTCGCATGCGGGAGTCGTCAACCTAGAGCGTATGTTCGAAACGCCAGAGCGGATTTTCGTGGTTATGGAAAAGTTACGCGGAGACATGCTCGAGATGATTCTATCCCACCAGCGCGGCCGCCTCACCGAAAGAATCACCAAGTTTATCATCACTCAGGTATCTACCACTGTCTCTATATTTGCCATATATTATTTTCCCACGCTCTCGCAATAGTCTGTTTCCATAGTTTTATTTCGGTTCCTAATAAACAGTATGATTCCTGTTTTATTTAGAATTAAAATTAGGTAATTTTATCTTTTAACTTTGATATAATTCATACCGTCTTTTATACATATATTTTTAAATTGTATTAATTTCTTCTCTTCACAGATTTTGGTGGCCTTGAAGCATTTGCATAGTAAAAACATAGTCCACTGTGATCTGAAGCCGGAAAATGTATTGCTCTCCTCCGACAGTGACTTCCCTCAGGTCAAGCTGTGTGACTTCGGCTTTGCCAGGATCATCGGAGAAAAATCATTCAGAAGATCTGTCGTCGGAACTCCAGCGTATTTAGGTAAGAAATAAAAACTTTTTAAATAGAAAGGACCATATTTGTACTGTTTAGTGCAATTTTTTATTAACCCTTTTCACTCGGTTGAAAAGTAAAAACAATGACAAATAAGACACAAAAATAAATGAATTACTCAACAAGAACTCAATTAACATATTTCTTTATATCGAGGATAATTATTTTAATATAAAGACAGCATGTTGAGAATATTATGAATAATTCTTTATTGTTTTATCAAAAGATATTTATTTAAATTATGTTACCTCTCTTTTTATGTTACCTTTGAAATAAATAAGAACTGCTTGGTTTGGAAAGATTTTTGGAAAAAACGACAAAACAAAGTTCGGATAATCTTATATTTAATTGCAAAAGATTTTAGATTAAAAGTAAATATTTCTTGATCAATTGAAGTTAAATTTGAGAAGTGCTTTTTACATTATTATCTTTCTTTGTATGATTTATAATAATTTGAATAAAACATGTTTTGTTTGTATGCACTGCATTTTTTGTATGTCTTGTTATTTTCAGCCCCTGAAGTTCTCCGCAATAAGGGATATAATAGATCTTTAGACATGTGGAGTGTCGGAGTCATAGTTTATGTTTCGTTGAGTGGAACATTCCCTTTCAACGAAGATGAAGACATTAATGAACAAATCCAGAACGCCGCTTTCATGTACCCACCTAATCCTTGGAAAGAGATCTCATTTGATGGTATGTAAATTTTAAAGAAACCTCTTTTTAAATTTGTTAAAAGTATTTTTTTCGAGTACGGTTTTTGCACAGGGAATGTATTTCCTGTTGAATTTCGTTTTAGAAATTTAGGGTAAAAGGTCTTATCAATACTGAACTATACAAAAACATATATTTTTTATAAAATTAAAAATATTTTTTTTTCTCTATTGTTTTCTTTTCAATTAATGTTTGTTTTGACATAAAAACATTAGTTAAGATTTTATTATTTTAGAGTTCAATTTAGATTGTGTACAACGATTCATTGTTTTCTTTTTTTGAACAGCGATCGATCTCATCAATAATCTTCTGCAAGTGAAGCAGCGGAAACGCTTTACCGTGGACAAGAGCCTCTTGCACACGTGGCTGCAGGATCGGGAAACCTGGCGAGACCTCCGACAACTAGAAGCTGCAGTCGGCCATCGCTATATCACTCACGAGTCCGATGATTGTCGCTGGGGTGCTCTAGAGCCACCCACCTCTCTGGCCCCCACTGTCCCTGCCCCCGCTCCCCCTCCTGCCCCCTGACGCTCGCCTCTCACCCGCGATCCCCGCCTCTTCATCCTTAGCCTGTTCGTTGCGCCTGACAAGAGCCACGCCCCAACCCTCAATCACCACAAAAAAAGTAAGAGTATCGATCGCATCGGAGACAACACCTCTATAAATCGTGCCGTTAATGAAGACACGTCTCCCAAAGAAAATGCGAATCCTCGAAGAGGAAAAAAGAGCAAGAGTGTGGATAGAATTGGGACTAATGTTGATGCAGACTGTAAGAAAAAAGTTTCCAAAATTAGCTGGAAGAAATTGCTAGCAAAGACATGATTCGTCAGCAAGCTTGATCTGTTGAGATAAATCTCAGAAACAGCAAACGGTGAACTCAAGGCAGGAAGGTAAGATGCCCATGATCAGAGCAGTACAACTAGACAACCTGGATCTGGTGTTTTCATCTTGGACCGTAGCTATATTTTGTTATTGTTACTGTTTATTAGATTTTTGGAATAGTTTTATCATACCTCTTGTTTTTATGTACAAATAGACTGTCAACTGCTGACACTATGCCTCAACATCCATGCCAAGGAAACATTAATATCAATTGTAATATTTTAAAATTGTTTCAACTGCTTTCAAATTGTTTTATTAGCTCCCGTTCTGTGTGGAGTACTAATTACTGACTTTGTTGACAATGTATTAGGAAAAAATATATTATCGCTTCAAGCTAAAAAATATTTCATATGAATGAGAAAACTTTACAATAAACATTTGGGGATTCAGTTAGAGAACAACTTAAAGCTTCAAATGTAACTTGTCATCAGTAAATAGCAAGCTTAGACATGTATTAACGTTATTAGTGAACCATAATAACTTTGGCCCATGAAAAGGTTTTTTGAGATCTTCGATTTTTCCATAAAAATACTATCAGATATTGGCAAAAGTGTGGCAGTTGACATATTTATTTGAAGGGAGCGCTGTGCCAACAGTTGATGAAACCTGTAGTGACAAAAAAAAGACTTAAAAAAAAGGTTTATCTTGAAACTGATCATTTTTGTGGAATTGTTACGTAGCGACTAGTTACATATGTTTGTTATTCACACCAAATAGGCTAACAATTGTTCTAGATTTTACAAATGCAAAGAACTAATTAATTATTTATAAATAATGATATCAATAACTTTTTCATTCAGTAGATTTAGTTTTACAAATTTAGATTAATTATTTATATTATAAATTATATACATTCTGAGTGACCTTAATGTAGACATTCTACATTGCTTGAGTAATGACAGACCATTCTCATAAAAACCACTTTTTGTGTAGTCGGTAGTACGTCTACCCATGTGGAGAGTAAATGTTTTTTCTCTGATCTAAAAAAAATATTGTGCTATAATAATACCATAGATTAAACCTGGTTTTTATCTGGGATTTCTATTTCTACATTATTAACGGATACCGAAAATAGCACCGTAACTTAATAACAATCATCTTAGAATTGTCGGGACTTTTTGTTTTCCTAAAATTCCTTATGGATCGTGACTGTTTTCAAAATTAAAATTCTGCTTGTAAATGTTTGACTATCTTGTGAAACTAATAATTAAGCAAAAAGAGTTCTCGGATAATACTAGCTATGGTGCTTTTTTCTTTGTATGGCGAAATCTACAATTTTTCATAATATAGAGATAACTTCTGTTTTTGACCAATCTGCATGCATAATAGCTACAAGTCTTTCCTCATATTTTCATATGAAAACATCTCATACTTTAAATGTTCTAATATTTATAGATGTGACCCTATTCTCAATTTGGTAATAAATTCATGAGAACATGTAAAAATAATATTAAAATAACGTAGAATTAAAATTGTCAAAAAATAAAAAATGTCAAAAATAGTGCTTCTAAATGAGGCACATTATAAAATAAAAAAAATTTATTACAATAATCAACATGAAATAAAATTGTTATTTAAAAATTAAATAATATAAATGGTCTCATGTATAAAACCAATTTGTTTGGCTTCGTTTACATCTGACGGCTTGTAGGAAAATTGTTCTGTAGCCTAGTAGTTGTTAGTTGTAAATGACGTGTTTTATCTAGTTAACGGCTGTTCACCGCCGTCTAGCTGCAGGAATATCAGATGTAATCTTAGCCTTAGGGTCATAGATTTGTCTACGGTCTCTTCGATGGCCGAATACTAAAATATAAACCTTTGTTTCACACTAAACTCTTCTTAAAGAATAACCGTGATATGATGAGATTATTTTTTATATATAACAGTAATAATTCTTCCCAATATGATCTCTAATATTTTTTACCATTCCATTTTCTATTTTTGACGCTTACCTACTTCCAGGTCTTACCTAAACTAAGATGTTTACGCATAATACTTCTAAATTCCTTATACAATAAGTACGTTGAACAAATCCTTCTCTTCTGAAATTACTAAAATAAAAATGGTGCAATATTCAGAAAGGCTAGTTTAGACGAGTACATTATTGTAAATTAATCTAGGCTTATACATATTTTGATAAAAGTTTTTTTTAAGGATACAGGCTTGAACGTTTTTAAATTGTGAAGTAAAATACAAATTCAACAGTTTTGAAACTTTCAATTTTATTCACAGCTAAAACATGAGTAAATATGCTCAGTGTTTGACAACATCTGGAATGTTTACATTCAGTTGTTCCAATATTTATTATTACATTGAATAATAACTTATTAATAAGTAAAAAAATATATTTATGTGTATTCAATGTGCCCGAGAACATTTTACAAAGCAATACACATTCTCAACACTACTTCAATATTTAATTTTAGTGTTTATTCGTCTTCCATGGATTGGTTAGCAGCAAAAAATATACTTTAAAAATAAGATTTGTTAAGTACATTTTTACTTCTATAAAGACTTATTTTCGGAATTGTTCAATTTGTGCTCCTCCATCCTTAGCCTTCGTAGCAGGGGCGTGTGGCGAGGGTGTGCACTGCATGAAAGTTGAATAATAGTACTGTTTTGGTTCCTGTGTAGAGCAAAATTGCTTACCCAATATTTTGCTTCCGATATGACAATATATTCGATTTATTCTAGCAATGGGCATAATCAAATTAAAAGAAAGCCTTTATTAGAAAAATATATTCTAATAAGCTAGCCAGATATGGGTGATTTCATGGGTACGAGTTTTGGGTACCCAAATGTGGTGTCTTTCTGTTTAATCATGTTTCCGTTCTTGTACAAGCTCTTTTTGTTAAAAAATTAAATTTCTCCTCTATTGTCCTCTGTTACTAAATCCATTTTATGGACCTAATTAATAGCAATAAATCTTCTTAGCTTGTTGGATTAGTTCAGTATTTTCGATTCGCATCATAACAGATAGATCCCAAACTGGGCTCACATATGATTTGATTTTGTCAAAACATAATAGTAGCCCTTTATGTAGAAATAATCCAAAAGTATACGAGACGTCACAACATGTGGAATTAGCATTTACACATGTCAAACAAAGCAACTCTACCTATTGAATATTTGTATTTCATAACAGTAATTAAAATGTGGAAAAGATTTAATATTTGTTAATTCATAATAGTAATATTATAAGCCAATGGTATTTAACTGTGTGCCGAATTAGAATTTATATAAACAAAACATAACATTGGCATAAACATATTAAATTTAAATAAAACTATACATTTACACCACTAATTTTTTTGTGAGACAGAGAGCTCTTTCGCGTAATTTTGATGATACCTCTGAAAGGTGAAAGGCCCTCACTTCTTAAAAAAAAATTGTCTCATTGTTGACTTTTTAAAAACTTTTTATGAATTATCATTTTTTAAAGCAACTGGTTAGAGAAATCTTATTATTTTAATTGTAGTATGTGCTTGCCCATCAGTTGCTGTAATATACATTTGCATTTTGCTAAGCAATCATGGCTTCGTCCGTCGGAGGAGTTGAGTACCTGTCTGAGTATATAAACTCACAATTAAAAATCACTATAAAATATTACTATTTACAACATTATGAAAATTACAGTAACCTCAGATTTTTAAAGAAATCGTTATAAAACTTGGAATATATAAAATTTAGAAGAGAGAAACTTTATTGCAACTGTACATTAATAGACCTTTGTATGGTTTATGAGTTTGCCGAGAATTTCAGTACGTTGAAATGCAAACCTTTTTAATATATTTCTTATTTTAATCATGTTAAAAAAAATAAAACTATAATATATATTTGTAATATAATAATTCGGTATAAATATCCCACAATAGTATACCGATCATGCATGTATGCTCATTCTCGTTTATACCTTAAAAATATTGACCATAAACGTTAGACTTTCCAGCTCTCTAAGCTTATAACGGTTCCAATCTCATAAAGATAATCATCACCATATGATTCATAAACCATTTTTAGATTACAATCCCATCTTTGATGTTCTGATTAGTATAAAATTTATATTAAAAATTATATTACTGATTAATACTATAGATTGTTGAACCTCACGGCAACTGTCCCAGACCCCCCTATAATCGTCATATTGGGTACTTTATATGAAATATTACTTTTTCTTCCTGTATTTTCTACGTTCTAACTAGATAATATATTTTAAACATAATGTTGAAAAATGTGCCAATTGATTTTTGATAATACTTTCTTTTTTTTATAAATATGCCAATTTAAATATCTTCCGTCTTTTAATGTCACTTGCTCATTGATTGGTGAATAAAATCTATACTCTGTAAGTTATTCTATAAAATAAGACGCTAATAACATAGATATCAGTTGGATTTATCAAGGACATGTAGGTTTTCAAAGAGGCAAAAAAAAAAAACACTTTATATTCAAAAAGAAAGTCATAATACATTGAAAACCCTGGGGCACGAAAGTTTTAATAAAAAAATTACACTCGCGAATATTTCTAGAAATATTATTAGAAGCTGGTGTATGATTTCTATTACACCATTGACTATGAGTTCCGCTAAGCATATTTTTAGTATTTATTTTATTAAAATAATAAAAACATGAAGGCCTTTTTCTTGTCTATATGATCAAATTTATTGTTCTTTGTCTGTTATATTGTTATTTAGTAATGAATCTCAACTGTGCTTTAGAAACATGATTGTATGATTGATATGCGCAGTGCAAATAACTGTTCTTCACAATAATGTAATCATACTGATCAACTGTCTTCTGCAAGGAATGAAGTCCCCCATCGTGTGTTCTGAAGAATGCTGCCTGAAGTATTGACTAAAATTAATTAAAAAGCCGTGCCAAAACTCGATGATTCATTATGTTAATTCTAAATTATCACTTTAATTGTTCGAAAAATTTACTTTCAGTATTTCGAAAAATAAAATATTAATTCCAATACACATCACTTAAAATCATAGTTTGTTAATCGAGTAAGGGACTGACTCCTTGCCTGGCCATCAAATATATTTATCGATTACTGATCTATACAATAGTCTTTTATGACAACGTTGTGATTTCCATTGATTAATACAATACATTCCCAGATTAATGATTATCCTAAAATAAAAGGTATATTTGACGAAGGATATTAAGTGTCGTAATCAAAATTAATTATATGCTTAAACATGGATCTGATATTCTGAGTGTTAATATATTGAAAATGCTTCATTATTTTTATTAAGCTATGAATAAAACTTATTTTGCTTCCAATCCACCAGAAGTACAAATAAAGGTGCACTGGCAATTATTATAGCAATCAATTGTATAATTTTTTAATTTGTATGTATATTTTGAGCTGTGATGCATTCAGTCTTGTGCTCGCTTGTTGCTAAATTTTTCACGATTGATTGTGTGATTTATTTTTATTACATTTCAATTAAATATATTGTGCAATAACATTTGCCATGTGCTAGCACCTTAGGATATGTAATTTATTCCAATTATTTACAAGTACGATGGTTATTCTTTAAAAATATATTTGTCCCTTGAATACATCAACCAGTTGGGATGGTAAAACAGGATATCAATGTGTCGTGATATACACCGGAAGCGTCGATACATAATGTCATTTTGAGCATTTCTAACGAATCTGTGATGAAGATTTTAAATTGAACACATTGATTATTTTATGTAAATAATGTTTGATCAGTGATCAAAACATGTAGATTGTATTAAATCTTTCACAATTAGTTTATTGTTTGTTTAATTTAAATAACTTTTTAACACGTTACTTGACATGTCTCAATTTTAAATATGAGTGCAAAATATTGTTAATTAGATTTAATTCTGGTTATTATTTGTATACTTGAGATTTTTGTAAAGGCCTAAACAGTGGTGTGCGTTTTAGCAACCATAATGTGTTGTTTGGGATCAATATTCATTAAAAGTAATGTATTTTGAAGATATGCCAAGGTGAGTTTTAATCCATGAAAGAATTGGAGTTAGTAGAATTATACGAAGGGATTTGATTACTGTCTGTCTGTCAAGTCAATAAATGTTCAATGTGACAATATTATAAACAAAAACTAAATCCTACTTACTTTGTTAGATTTAAAATCTGGTATTTGTCATATTCAATATTTTAGTATATTCTGGAAATTTTAATAGTAAATTTTCATTAAAAATTCATATAGGCCTACTGATATATGAACGATATATTTTAGCTATATGAAACAAAACTCATCGTTTGATCATATTGCTTCGGTATATTGTATTGGTTTATGCAATAAATTATGGTTTATATTGTCATCACACTGAAGAGCCATACTCGGCAAATGAATTGTCACCAGGCTCGGTTTTTGGGAGTTTTTACACACAACGCTTTAAATTTCTTGCACCAACTTGAATGAGAAAGTGCAGCACTTATGGACCTTAACAAATTCCATTTGTTGATATTTTTTATCCAATGTCATTTTTGTGTTTTTAAAACTGAAAAGGTTTTTCCGTCATATTTTTATTGAGAAAAGAAATTGATTATTTTTATTAAAAATCCTTTTCATATATATCCTCCCACATTTGGAATATTCTTGATTACCTTTTGAGCTCGTTAAATGGTTGATTGTTGGAATAAGAATATTAAGAAAGGTATACAGCATAACTTTTGAAATTAATTATCATACCAAATAAAACCTATCTAGCCTCAATAAATTAAAAATTAAAAAAATAAACATTCTTGAGGATTTAACGATTTTATTTTTTTATATTTGTTGTCTATTTGAACAACAGCGTCTTATGATTTTACCAAAATTATAAAATCGGGCTTTGGTACCTTGACAATTTAAATATATATATATATAAAATATTATATATCCTGTGTTAAACATTCAGTTTGTTTCAAGGTTATTTTGCTCGTGCGATGCTTTCACTCAACGTTCAAGGTTGTGCAATCAACTCGAAACTTGGTTTATTTATTTGCTTGTTTAAGAATGTGTAAAATCCTTACAAATTGAATCTTGATTATGGTGTAATTGTAAGAACTTTGTGTTGTGAATGTGATGTATTGTAACACGCCGCCCTGCACGTGTTTACATTTGTTGTTTTACTGTTGTATAAAAGTAAATTATTAATTTTTGATAAGATTGATTATTTAATTATTGTAATTATTAAAATCTTTTTAATGTTATGTGAACGGAGCGATACTGGGCTCTGTTGCCTTGGATATTATAATTTTTTAAGAATGTTTTGTATAAGATGTGAAAGCAGAACGCCTCATTGTGTAATAATTATTTACAAGTAAACTCCGTACTAATCTGTCTGACTCCATTAGCGAAGTTTCATATTTTCTGCTGAGTTTCATATCGAGGTGAAGAGCAAAGCGTTAACTGCATTTAATATTTCATAATTGTTGTAATTTTGATCAGTGGCGGCGCTAAACTGATTGGTACGATTGACTGTATGGATTTTACAATATCTATATTTATACTTAGTCGATAAATCGTAGGAGGCTTCTTACCACAATTCTGGGATGTTTTACTAAATGTTGCCTTATTGCCTAATATATATTATTTAATTTATAAAAATATCGGAAGTCAACATTTTAAGCTTCAAATAAAATGAAATAAACTCGCATATTAGTATTTTGAAGGAGCCTATTGTATCGTATCGATAGGTATATATTATATACAATGTTAGCATATACATATACATTCATGGGAAAGGGTACATTTTAAATAAATATCCTTTTTTTAAACAAGCTATAGTCTTTTATTTAATGGGTGAGGAATTGTAGCAAATATTTTGCAGCGGGAACTAGAGTGTGACGACACTGGAGAGGTGAGTGATCTGTCACATGCCACAGCACAATAATTATGTTCTGCTTGAAATAATGGGCCTGCCTGCTTGTGTGTCACCCGAGTCACTGCTGCAGTCAGTACTGTTCATCACCTCTGCCTGGAAGCGCGCTCTCTCCAAGTCTTCAGGCTTAGAGAGGCTTCTGCTTTAGATTTATTATGAAATGTGTCATATTATACTTTGTGCTTAAAGTGGTGTTCTACGGAAGTGCAGAGTGGGTCAAATTACCAGATATAAACAAAGAAACGACCGTTACCGAATCTTTCTATCATCAAATTAGGCCTTTTATAAAAAACGTGTTTAATTCAGATAATCACACTAAATATAAAACTACACATATAAAAAAGTTAACAAATATTATAGGCAGCTCTACACTCAGAAGCACGACTGTGGAAGATACGGGCTTCTTTCAATTCACAACTAAAGGACTGTCGACAAAAAAGAAGATAGATTCCAGTGAAGCTGATGATTTGTACACAACTCAATCCAAATTGAAGGTTCTTGGTAATTCAACACTCAATGAAGGGGATGCACTCGGAAACATAATTCATTTGAACGATAAGGTGATGATATCCAGCACCACGCCTGCTCCAAAAGTAGAAGAAACTGCTAAGGAAAATATAATTTTAAATCAGCCTTTTGAGTGGAAGACTTTGGTAAATATTATCAAAACTGTCCAAGGAAGTTTATTTGCAAATATTCCGAAAGCTTTGAAAAAGAAAACTGAATATCTTAAGCACATCCACGATACAATACTTTTTAATATCGGTGAGTACTTGTGTTTTTTTTATACAGAAAAATGCAGTCAGTAATTCCATAATATTTTATTTTTAAAATTATACATTCAAAATAAATTTTCAAAACATGATAAACTAAGAATAAAAGCTAAAAATAAAAAGGTTGTCAGAAGCACTGGAAGTCTGACTAAAGCCGTGGAGTCCAGGAGCGTGTTGGGGCGTGATAACAATGACCAATGAAAAAAGTAAATCCATGCAGAATCAATAATTATTAGATCCCAAGGACGATTCTATTACCTGATAATCTATTTTAGGGGATTTCGATTGAATAAACATTTAAATTATACAGACGTATCTTTAAGGATCTAACTAAAAAATGTATCTTAAAAAATATATTATAAATCAGTATTACTATTTTAATTTTACGTTTATAGGAAAATAAATAAGTTCTCTTTCTAACAGAGTATCGCTTATTTTAAGAATTCATCTGGTTAAAAGTAAAATTATTTTTATAATAAAGCTAATGTGTTTTGTAATTTTTACAGACCTCCAAAGTAATGAATGTTTTTTTTCATCAATAGAAGGAAAATTTCTCTATTAATTTTTTCGTAAAATCATCACATGAAATATCCTTGATATTGTGACTTCTGGCTTATTGACAAGATTTTGAAACATATTTTACTATTGTTACATATTACACTTTTTGGAATTGTACTAGGGTAAAATAGTATTGGCCTTGGGGTAAATTTTGGGAATTGTGCATATTAGTCACGTAATCAAACTTTTCATTTGAAAGCCAGTGCCGATTGTCATTTAACGTGATAGCTTTATCACAAGTCCTGAGGAAGTGTAACGGTGATGTGCATGTAATACACATGGACTGAATTCCTTATATCACAGTTTTTTCAAATGGTCCATAGAACTAAAGTATACTCATATTCATTATTAAAAATCTATTTAATCTTAGTCATAAAAAGAGAATTTCATTTACGGCATACCGAATGGGTATGAGCTTATGAGTTTACGCTTGCACAGAGAATTGATCGATAGTCAATTTGCCTGTGAATTGATTATTTGCAGAAGACAGAATCAATGCACTCTGGCCCAAGAAAACGAAGAGAGAAGCTCGAGGATACAAGGAAGATGACCACCACATAGACTTCCCTTCAGCAGAGACTGCGCTTATGACTATCAGTTTCCTGACATTTGCAGTGTTCCTCATAAAACTGGTGATGGTTGGTAATTATTTTAATATTTTTATGATTAAATCTTTCATAAACTCTCAAATTATTTTTAAAATTATAAGATCTACAGATGTCATATAAAATAAAGTTTAAATAAGAAGTAATATACTTAAATATTTCAAGAAACATGCAGGTTGAGAGTATTTTTGTTATTAAATGTGATATAAAATATATTCAATATTTTTGACAGAGAGTACTTGGTGGAATTCCATTTTAATATTTTGAATAAAAATACTTGAGTGATTTTTCACATTTTTGTTTTTATTAGTGACCGGTTTCGCCAACCTTTCACGTTGGCATTATCAAACAGAGTCTCTGTTTGATAATGCCAACGTGAAAGGTTGGCGAAACCGGTCACTAATAAAAACAAAAATGTGGAAAATCACTCAAGTATTTTTATTCAAAATAATAAAATATATTATTATACATGGATGTAAAAATTCACGATGGCTCAAAAAATCAACATTAAGAAAGTAAAATCAAACTTTAAATTCATAGCCATATGATAAATATAAATATTTATCATATTGTTATTTGCAGTGTATTATTAAATGATATATTTATATTTATTGATTCTTATCTTGTAAATACATAAAAAGTGTAAATATTACCACAAAATATTTCATACATGGACAATGGAGATTCAATTCTAAGAGACCATTATTTTATGAAATTTTCTGTATATAATTTAAAATGTCTATTCTGTTTTCAGCAAGTAATCAACGTTTTAAAAGCAAAGAAGGCTATGTACACTCCGATGGTGACGGCCACGGGCAGATCCTTTGACTACTCTACACGAGGACTTGACACCGAGACAACAGCCAGAATCCTGCAGCTCATGGAAGACTTTCAGAAGCACTGAGATGTATCAGAAAAAAGCTACAACACCACAAATAATTAACTTCAAGTGACCAAAACCTGACTGATTTAGAGCTTGTAGACATTTGTAAATAACACAAAAATATCATAAAATTGTCAACAATGGAATGGGGAAATGACTTAATTGATGCCTTTTCTGATTCATAAAACTTTTGAAAATTCAGAATTATTAGTAAATCTTAATATATTAGGTTTCTGTAATTTTGCAAAACAGCTCCGACTATTGACAATGGTCTTTAATATTCTTGATTTTAATTTAAGTAAAGCAATATGAAATCTACTGAGGTACTAATAAATCAAAAAACTATCAATCTTTTCTGAAGTAAAAGTTAAAATAGATTATTTAAAAAAGTTTACATGCAGCAGTTAAATTGTTTCCCCGTGCAGTAGTTAAATCCATCACTTTTGAGAGGATTTTACGTTAATTCTTAATAACTTTCTTACTCTTAATATTCAATAGGATATAAGAATTCTTTACACTATAGTGGCACATTTATTTTTTCAAACAAAACAATCAAACAAAGAAAAAACAAGAAATTCAAATGTGCCATTATAGGGGCAGTATATAATTTTTCGTGATGCTTTAGAGCAGAGTTAAAAAAAATACAAAATGTAAAAGAAATAAAACTGTACATATAAAATTGATATTGCTGAATTATGCATAATTTGCTTCTCTTTAATTTGTTTTGAGTGCAGAATTCCTATGGATAGTCAAAAATTTCTTTAATTTCTATAATCTGTTTATTGCAAACAGTAAGGTTTTGTTTTTCTTAATAACTTTATTAACAACAATCAAAACAGAAATATTTTCAGTAGTTAAATTTAGTAATTTTCAAGTCTGCATCTTGCCAAAAATTTTCAGGCCAACTGACACCGTGAAAAAGGGTTTGATGGATACAAGCCAATCCCCCTAACGTCCTCTAGTTGTCATTGCAATTTGTGTAGCACGGCATGGACGCTGAGTGTGCAGCCAACCTAATATAATTATAATAATACTTTCACGATGTACAATTTCGGGGCCAAATATTGTAATTTAACATTACAGGTCAAAAAGTCATAAATGTAATAAAAACGCCTTACTATAAAAATTAATAAATAAACTAAATATATACATTTCTTTTGATCATAACAAGTCAACATTGCTAAGCTTCATTCATAAAAATTTTAATAAGTGATAAAAGAGTAAATATTAAAAATGATTTATCACTTCAGCATCACCAGAAGTTTTCTGAGAGCATTCCTGTTGGAGGATGAAGTCGTCCATCTTTGATGATATTTTGCATGAACACTTCCAGGCGAGTCTTGGGGCCTCCCTCATCAATCTTCTGCAGTCTGGTAGTATAATCGCTCATCAGAAACTTGAGTATTTTTACAAACTGACTCTTGTAGTATTTGAAGAATTCTGAACCACACACTGTAAGGAAATCAAATATAAGTGTTGCGCTGATGTCCACTTCCGGTTCCAAGTTAGCAAAAGCAGCCAGCCATCGCCACGCATGACTCAAGCTCTGCGGATGAGGTGCATTCGCATTTCGGGGCATTTTGGTAACCCATATTGCTGCATACAATCTGAAGATTCCAGACATTCTTTTCAAAAACTTATCTTGCTTTTCAATAGTGCCATCTTCGTTGTATCTATAACCTCTACATTTGTAAAAATCTTCGATAGATTGTCCTTCTTGTTGTGGCATCATCATGGGAATTATAAATGGACAGTCTTCATTGAAATGGGCACAGATCAGTTTACCAAAATCTGGGAAGCGGGCCCATAGGGAAATAATTACCGAGGCAATCGGAAAAGCCGCTTCTGGATTACTAGAAACCAAAAGTTCTCCTTGGCGTACGATCTTACGAGCTAACAGATCGGTGCAATAAGCTTTTCCTAGTGGATGTTGAGCAGCAGATACGCTGATGTCCCCCACTATGACTTTGTCTCCATTTAGTAATTTGAGTAATTTATCATACTTGTCTTTTAAGTGGAGACCACTGACAGAGGCTATTGCGTTGACTGGCGTGTTAACTGCTTTTTGACAGTCAAATCTAAATTTTTTCGTAGATACATCATCGAGAAGAGGCTGGTAACTGGCTCGATAAGAATCTGAAAACTGCTTCAATTCAAGATATCTTTTTAACGATTGTTCACTGCAAAACTGCACTTTAGTAGGTGCATCCTCGAGCTTGACAGGACTATCTTTATTTGCCTTAGTGAGTTCATGAGGTTTGGTTTGAGGAATTTCAGGTGGAGTCGGTGGTGTTTCAGCCTGTTTTTTACTTTCTTCGAGAATTTTCTGTGCTGCCACTGCTGCAGCATTAATGGTGCTATTGATTTCGTCAAAAATTACGGTCTTCAGATTTTGCATCTGCGTTGTTAGAGCAATGGTTTTTTGAACAGCTTCCTTAGAAATAGATCCAAGTTTGCAGTTTTCTATAATGGAGTTCATTGATGATAAAATAGTGAACAAATTGGCATCGTACTTTTGAAGAACTTTAGAATACACAGTCTTATCAGAACAAGGCATATTTGTAATTTTCTTATAAAGATTAAAAATATCTACATGATTTGTGTTGAGTTGCTCAAATAATTTAGCAGATTCTAATTGCTTCTCTAGTAACTTCTTCATTCTCTCCGAATGTGCCCTATTTTCTGCATCTAATTTTTGCTCTTCGAGTTTAGCTATTCTGTCTTCTGTTGCCATTTCTTGTAATACTTCAATCTCCCGATTTCTTCTATATTGCGCTCTCTTTTCATATTCTAATTCTTGCCGATGCCAGAATTTGCTCATCATTTCAGTTCTCGTTGCAGTCATGTTGGTTAATATACTGTCATATTCGCAGGTGGCTGCTATATTCTTTTGGACTTGACATTCATGCAGAATTTTCTCAATAGGTACAGTATTATTGTTAGAAGCAGCTTGAAATGTCTTCCACGCCGTGCGATTTAATTTCTTCCGAATAGGTTGCGGCTGGTTGTCACCATTTGTGATTTTTTTATTATTACTCAGAGCGTCAGTATTTTCAGTATTATTAAAATTATAAGCACTGCGTGGACCGATAGTAGTTTCATAAACAAACGGAGCTATCTTGACAGCTTTTCGTATAGCCGAAATCCTTAAGTTTTGAAATTCATGGTCTATATCTGGCAAGTTTTGTAGTCTAGCCATTTTATCAATAAATTCTTCCCAAGAATACTAAAAACAAGAAATAGGCATCAGATACAATAACATGTATTTGTATTGCAAATGTTCAATATGACAATATTTAATGGAATTATCTTATTATTAATAATCAAACTTACTGAACCCGTACTTAATACAAATAATTATCTTTTAAACATACTTGTTTAATACTTAGAATATTATAATATTTATATAATATAACTAAAGAAATAACGATTCAAATTTGAGTTGTCAACATTTTTGAAAGGTTATAAAAGTGTTGCCTGTTCGAGCTATTTTAATTGTGCTGCCAGATGACGAGCACAAGCTGATCCTAAACCTTTGTCTCTGGTTATGCCAAATACGCTCTTAACATGACAGTAAATTTATTAGATAGTTGCCATAGAGAATATTCTACCGGCCAACGATCACCCAATTGTCAAAATAAGTTTTGTTTTGCAATGTCCTGATCTTTATTTAAATTTTATCAAGGAAGATAAACAGTGTATGACGTTTAAAAACAATGAATTATTGTAACCATTTATTTTAAATATATTATATCTGCTGTGAAAATAACGATTCTGAACATACTTGTTATGAACTAAACATTGAATTTATAACATTTTCGCCTTTACAATGAATGAATTTGAGACAATATTAAGTGAACTTAGAAACAAGACGCTAAAAAAGAAAGTATTGGTGAAAGGAGACTTTTCTATTAACCCACTGGAAGGCGCTGAATGTGAGGTTAAAATTTCTGATGTCACATGGAAGAGTGAACCTCTAGATAATGTGTGTCGTCCTCCCGATGAAAATAGTGTCTTTCTAAATTCGGATTTCAATGGAAAATTAATTATTGGTCGTGCATCACTTTATATTGACATAGATTTGGAACGATGTATGCAGCATATGTACCTCGGGGAAACAAGTATCGTAAGTGTTACATACTTTAAAAAAACTGGAGATGTAGCCCTTGAAGTTTCGTGTAAGTTAGAAATATTAAAAATAGGCGACCCTGGATTATTTTGTGACTGGCACTGGGCTAAAAAGGTCACCAGTGCCAATCAGTTGAAGGAATCCGGAGTCGAACTTATCAAAAACAACAGAATCATCGATGCCTTCCGGCATTTTAGTAAAGCATTAAAATACATATTGTCTTTAGATAAATTCGATTTTAAAGCTATGTCTGAAGATGATAAAGAAGAAGTTACAAGTCTTAGATTAAAGTTGTACAATAACGTTGCGCACTGCCAGCTGCAGTTTAACGAATTCCAGGCCGTTGTGTCTCTCTGTGATAAAATCCTGACAGAGGATCCTGCTAACGTCAAAGCTCTTTACCGGAGAGGGACAGCACACATGGGACTTACTGCTTATGAAGTGGCTTATGCGGATATCTGCCAAGTTCTGACAATTGAACCCAAAAACTCAGCTGCTCAACAAAAAGCTGTCATCCTCAGAGAAAAAGTAATAAACATCAATGAAGCCTACAAGAAAGTCATCAAGAATATGTTCAATTCTCATTAATGTATTTGCTTTAAGATTTTCATACTAATGCCGTATCTTACTTTGTTGTGCCATCAATTGTCCTTTTGAATCATCTCTCAATTTGAGATCATCTTTTTTGGATTCGTTAATGAATTTCAGAAAGGTATTACGAAGATACTATGATGATATTACTACCTTATTTTTGTCTTTTTTGCATATACATTTCATGTTGTGTTTTTGTTACCACAATTTATTTTACAATAATAATTTTTACAAAAAGATTTCCAAAAAAATAATTTGAATATATCTACCCTCTGATCACTATTTATAAATAAATGTAAGCCCGTATTGTGTTTTATATTTATCGATTCTTAAAGCATGACATAGTAAGATACAGTAATGATATATTATATTTGGTGGCATTGTACTTTGAATGACATGTCTATGCGATTGTTGATCATAAAATTAAGTTAGCTGTTGTCATTTTGCTACTTGAGGGTCTCCGTATGCTTATGTTGCTCCTATACTTTGCTTTGATGTCTTCTTCCAAATGTTTGCTCAGGTAATTAAGTATAACAGTAATCTTTAATTTGAAAAAATTATTATTTTATGCTCAGAAAGTACAATGACTTAAAATATATATCACACCTTTGATTCAAATATAACACAAATTTTAATTTAAAATCTTTTAAGTTTGTATTTATTAATAATATGACTAAATATATCACAAATTGAAGGGTTTCCTTAATTTACTGGTGTTATTTTAGAACTTCTACTTTATAAAATTGTACTTTTAAAGCAGCAAACCCTATAATTTTTTTGTTATTGATAAATGGTGGATTTCTTCTCATATCTCAACATGTATGTGAATACGTGTAATTGTTATGGAAAACAATTAATTATTTACATGTTAATTTAGAATTTTATTGTTAATTATTTTAACTGTCAAATTTTATTCATTGACTTCATCGTAAAATAATTTTCAGTAAAAATTCAAATAAACAAATAAAGGAGACTTGAGAATATGATATGTCATTATTCTTTATGAAGTAATCAATGATCGTATGGATAAACGCAAAAGAATTTGCTTTTTAAAATCACTTAAATTGCTTTGAACTTTTATTATTTCAATCATTGCACAATTTAATGTTGAATGCTCTTCCATTTAAAAGTATACGACCTGTATCCTATGAAACAGAATTGTATATGTGACTTCAATGTTTATAAGTGATTACTCAAAACGTAATTTGATTTATTTCAATAATTTAAGTTGTTGTTTTAGCCAGTTATCATGGACCAGAAAGTTTATTCACTGATTTATTAATGAATTCATCAAAAATAATAGATATGATACCATTACACTGGAGGTATCGACATAGTAATCTAATCCTTGTGTTGGTTCAGTACGAAAGATATTTAAAACAATCCTCCGTTACTATGTAATATATAAACCCATACAAGTACAATGTTTTATTGTAAATAATTTTGAAGTGATTGATTATAAATAAAACTGTTTACAACAAAAATCAATTTTTTTCCTTCCCTCAGCTTTGTTTGCATAATCATTATTACGTTTATATGATTTATTTAATTATTGTTTTGTGATTCTCATCGTATTCATGAATAAAATCATAATGAGTAAACTTTGCTTTCAACAAAAGCAGACTTTTATTGTGTTCAAATAAAATATATACATTAAAATGTTTTTTAAATTACAAATAAAAGTTCACATATCAAGTAACTTAATAAATGTATTGTTAATCCTGTATTGTTTTTAGAAACACGGTCATTTATATTGAAATGAAACTGCTTTATTGTTTATGATGAAAATAAAACAACATGTAAAAAATAAGGATTTATTCACCTTACACCAAAAACCATTTTACAGATATTAAATTCAAAAGGTATTAACAAAATTGTAATCCTTAACACCTCACAAACAGCATTGAGCATGAATTACGTTTCAGAGAAGCAGATTTGAACTGAAAATGTAACAAAACAAATACTAACTATGATTCTTTTCATGGCTTTATGGCACATTTACAAGTAATAGATGATACAAACCACTCGGGGGCAAAAGTAACATAGTCCCGTTGCAAAACTCAAGTTTAAATGCCAAATATTTACAAGAAACCCTCCTACACTACACAAATAAAAAGGGATTTAAAATATTGGAAGATATCATCAGGCACTGTCGGTGTCGTATTTACACTATTTATAAATATTTATTATATTAAATACTTAATTAACTTATTAGTATGATATTACTCTATGTTATATTCTGATGAAAATCAAAGCTCGTAGCGGCCGGCATTGCTTCTAGTAACTGCCCCTCTCCCTTGCAGCAGTGAACAGTGAATGTCTCGCACGTGCGAGCGAGGAATCGTGATAAGATAAAGGTGGAATACAACACTCGACCCCGTCTAGAACGGTGCGGTCAGAATAGCTAATGACCGTAAACTCAACAAAAATCAATATATCAACAATTTTTAAATATTTTTATAAATAACAGTAAAATCATACTCGGACTATCACTTCCTCACGAATGGATCGTTTTACAAAAATGCATACCGACTTGATATATTGCTTTCTACACGTAGTATGGACTATCTATCACCTTGAGGTTTTACATTTTAAACTCTGCAATTCTGTCAAATAAAATAATCAACATTAAATATAATACACAAATCAGATCGACTGTCAACTCTTAATGAAACGGACAAAATCAAATGAGAGGTTTACAATCGGGGATAAATTTGTACAATCACACGAGTAGGAGAACATGGTAATTTTGATAAATAGTAACTGCAAATCTTCAAAATCTATGAATAGTAAAATGAGTTCAATGAGTTGCTAAGTATTTATGATATATAATACAATTGTAACACTATAATGTCAAAATACTAACATTAATACAAAAATGAGATTTGGCAACTTGGATCATTTAAAAATTACATCATAAGATCTTTTCAATGCAAAATACTTGGAAAAATACAATCTGTCATATGAAAATAATGAGTGAAAACAAAGCCAATCCTAAGAGCGTCGCGTGGCACGTTCAGTGAAAACTTAAGGGATCGAGTTAGTCAGTTACAAGTGCAGTTACTTCAACTGAGAAATAAAAAATATATTGATCATCTATTCCAATAAACATTAGTATCACAAAAGGGGCTGTGCCAACCGACTTACCGTTAAAAATTATTCACTAAACTACAAATATCTTTAATGAATTAATTATTGAAATGTGAGCATACAACGATCTTTAGGCAGACAATGCATCCATTATAAGAGATTAAAAATTACTTTTTACACACAAATACGGAAATCGTTGTTTAATTTAAGACTTACTGCGGAGACAATATTTTTTTAAAAGCCTGGCTATACATTATGGCAAGTCAGCCTGTTTCTCACACAACTAAGCGAAATGGCTTTTGCCATGCGATTGCGTTGGATTAGTTTACACATATATGTATTTATATATATGATTATTTCTAAGTTCTGTTGCTATTCATACAACCGCTCTGTTTATAGTCAGACCAATATAAGCATGTTGCATTGAATATACTGTATGATATTAAACTAGGTGCTGACCCAGGTAGGAGGCGATGGACCCATTATACATTTAAAAATCACCAACTAGTATACAAATAAAACAGAATGCAATTAACATTTATACATTTTATAAATGCGGTAATACCCCATCAGCTCTACTTGACATAGCACTCCAATTCTTTCAAAGCTAAAATGATTCATACATTTTAATAAAAATAAACCAGAATTAATGTTTTTACCGTGTAAAAAAATTACACAATAAAAACATCTTATGATCTAATTAAATGTTTAAAAAAGTGATTTGATTTCAAGACTTTGTTATGAAATAATTGTATACAATAGAATTTTTATATATTTTTTAGATTTTATACAAAGAGTACAAGACTGATGGCATTTAAAATTACAACACAAAAAATCACTGGCTTGTAAGTTCTTTAAACTTGTAGAGAATATTAAAAAAAATTATTTGGTTTCTTTAAAAAAAAATACATCAAATTAGCAGTTATATACAATAAAAGATTATTCTTTATATATTCAATCTAAATGGAGTGACCTGAAAGATCAGATTTTTGCGCATGCAGATTTCTGATCATCACATCATGTTAACTGAATGTGTAAATAATAATAACTAAACTAGCCTTAGCATTAATTAGTAACAGTTGATAGTACAAGCTAATATTGCACACATTCATTAAATCTGTTTGAAAAGGATTACATTAATGAAAACATTTTCTACATTGGAAGTACTGCCATGTTTTTTAATTGATTATTATTGAAACAGTTGATTTGTTAACACTGATAATTCAGGGTATTACCATATTTAAAAATAAATTTATCTACATATTACGGCAAGACATTTGTAAATATTAAAAAAAAAAAATTATAAAATAGCATTGTGTTGTAGATCTTGCGAATCAGGTCCGAACGTGCGATGGTGGCATTGTTAGCATTTCATGCTGCAGCCGCACTTCTTCGGGACTTGTGACAAGGAGATGCCCCTGGACGAGAAGTTGTGTGCACCGTCCGCACGGACTCAATTCACAAAATACACACTGTTTCATCAGTTGTGACATTTGAGTCACAAAATATATATTTAAAAAAAAAGATTTTAACAATAAATAAAAAAAAAACAAAATATAGATAACACGGATTTAGATGAAATGTTTAGAACTTTAAATCTTTGCGTTTTAAGCACAAGACCTGACAACATGCACAAATATATATTTTTTATTTATAAAAAGGTACTAATTATCTCACACGCTTCTTGCATTAGAATAAAGGTTTTTTAATTATTATTTTTAAGATTTAGGATAAGGGTTGTGGTTTAAAAAGTGCAGGAATATAATTAACAGTGAAAATTATTATATTTTACCAAAGTATTAATATCACTAATGCTAGAAATTCTCCTTAAAATTCAAGGTTAAAAAGAAAATATCAAAGGACATTGACCTAACTTTTCCCAAATATCACAACCGCTTACCCAAAAATGTACACTTGAACAAGTTTACCTTCATCGCATCATTAGTTTAATAAAGATATATTACTTTTCCATCACCGCTGGCATGACATGTTGCAATCAAAACGTGGGGAATAATTCATTCATATTATTCAAGTTATTATTTTACTAAGAACTTATTTTCACTAGAAGCACAGAATAATCGTCATAATGACAAAAGAGATATTATACAAGTGAGTACGTTTGCCGGGGAGCGATCTTGAACATCCACCAGAACACCGAGTCGGAGCTTTGCACGCTTACAAGTTTACACCTTTAAGGTCCCGGGGCCAACGGATAACAGTTAACCTAAAACATTCAGTTTACTGTCATGGATTTTAAAAATAGTGCATTTTAGAGTCTCTACACACGACTTGTCAGCCTGCAGACGGAGATAATTAATACTTCAAGCGCGCGCCCCGGCCCAGCGAGTCGTCGCAACTGAACCTGCCAAAGGCGTGCGCGTGACGACCACAAACTGTCCATTATCTGCAGCTTTAGTGCTTTCTGTAGGCCCTGATAGTCGTGGCCGTGTGTGCGCATCCGGTCCATCGCCGGACGGCCTAGATGAGGTCCATACCGGAGAGAATGGCCCGAATAGTGTGGAGGGCGGGAGAGGGGCGGGGCGCAGGGGGGGCCCGGGCGGGGTATCACAACTGCTTGGGCTTGCCGTTAACGGCCTGCTGGGCCACATGCGCTGCGGCCTGCTGGATGCTTTGCTCCACGAATATCTGGTATATCGGCTTTATTATCTGCAACCAACAAAGCCGGTGAATTAATCAAACAACAGCTCACTAGCTTCAATTTAGTCATTCTTTGAAATGATACCTCTCAAAAGAAAAACTAGAATAATCAAAGACATTTTAGAATAATTCAAAAAGCAAGTTTCCAACATTTTGGATTAAAAATATTTAGCTTATAAAAGCGAAAGTCTGTGTAATATAGTACACTCTAATTTATAAAAAAAAAACCACTTACATTCTCCCATAAGAATGTAGCCAACTCATCCAATTGAACACCCACTTCTCGAAGCTCCCCACTATATCTGTAAATAAAATTGAATACATAAATATATTTGCTCACCATATGAAACAAAAACAAAAAATTGTTAAGATATTGTAAATTTCTTATTGGGTTAAATTTTGTACACTACTTGGTAGTGTTTTTGTCAGTAATTATTACAACACATTGCTACTGAGATGAAAAGAAGAATACAAACCTAATGTAGGCCCAGATGATGAGCACAATGAGGGAGGAGCCCATGGCGAGATTGCAGAGATTAGCGATGGAGTAGATGCCAACGAGGCCGAAGATGCCGCTGAGGATGTAGAAGAACATGGCAATCACAAAGAACACGGACGGGGTGCGAGCTGCCTTGAATATGTTCTTACTCTCATTGTGGGCTTTGTATTGGTTGAATGATTCTTCTAGATCCTGAAAAAGAGTTTATTATGTTTTAGTACATTTAAGATTTTATAAGATTCATTATGAGGGTACATTATTCTTGAAAGAGCTTATTACATCCTATCCCAAAAATATAAATCATTAAATCTGATTTAATATTTATAAAAAACATATTGGCTTAGTATGAAAAATAATTACAAATGCATAGTTGAGTGTTAAACCTCATTTCATAGTGCTTGTTTTAATATTTACATTATTATTATCAATTATATACTCAGTTGACCTCCATGCATGTAAAAAATAAAAATAATGTTTTTTTACAATTAATAATTTTTTTTGTTTTTGGACAAAAAAATTACTTTGTTACTTTTCATTTTAACTTCAAAATATTGAACTCTATTTATTGAACAGCTAATTGATTGGCAATACATAATTGTATGTCAGTACCCTGCCAAGCTGTTCTTTGTAGACCTCTGAGAACTCTTCTCCTCCCATTTTACGCTTGGCCTGAAAAGCGGCCAGGGCTTTGTCACGAATGCGGTTGTGTTCCATCTCCAGCAGCTGCGTCTGCAGGAAAGGCCGGGGGCCACCGCACACCTCCTCCATCAGAACGTTGTACGTATCCTTGGCCTCAGCTACTGCGGTGAGGTTATTTGCTTCTGCTGTCGCCTAAAACCACAAATTAGTAAAACCTTGAGCCCATGACCTGCGCGGGTAGAAGTTACAGGAGTTTTTACAATGCAATTCACTGTTTACATGATTTCCTGGAGTATAAGTCTTTCCTCTATATTGCTAAAATACTGATAATATATTCCCATTTGAAAGTGCATTTTTTCCAAGGACTTTAACAAAGACTAGAAAATTTATATTATAAGCTATTAATATCCATTACATAAAAAAAACATTATCACTTCCAGATCAATTTTTTTACTAACCTAACAACTATGAATTGACTTTATTAAATAATAACCTATGAGTAGATAATGAGACAAAGTAGAATAATTATATTAGATACTCACCACGAGCATTGACTTAGGTTCGGGAAGCTCATTTCCTTTGTAAATACTAATATATGACTTGAAGTACTGCACGAGATCTCTCGCCTTCACTCGCTGTCCGTTGATTTCTTTGAGTACGAGGTTATTGGGGGATAGGAGCATGGGGACCATTTTTTTCAAACACTTTTTGAAATCTGTTTCAATATCTGAAAAAGAAAAATGTTTAATGAATCATTTCTCACATCTGCCCGCGGCACCAATTAAAAACCCATTAGAAGTTTAGGAGAGTGAGATTCTAAAATTTTTGGCAACATATTGAGACAGTGGGATGATTAGAACATCAAGGATGAAAAAAAAAATCAGTAAACAATGTTGACAAATTACTTATCTTATGAAAATAAGCCATGCACAAACTTTCCACAAGTTACGTATTATCATACAATCAGAAAATAGTAACTCTCACCTCAAATACTATGGATTTTTGGTATACTGACTTATTTTCAACACTCTGCCTTGTTTTTAGAGCCCGATTGTATTATTTTTAAATTTCGTATATACAGCGTAATTTTTTTTTTTAAGAGTATTGTGTATTTTATTAGCTCGTTGAGTTAAGAATGCATTGTATGTAAAATACATAGCATCAATAATATAAAACTCAAGATGATGTAACTGCGAGGTTTACAAGTGTAATGGTAATTGTAGCATACCTGATAATCTTCCATCAAAGTTGGGATTTGTAGCGACGTTGAGTCCGGGGTGAGGCATTAAGTAACAGGCTATTTCGGTGAAGCAGGAGGTTATATGTTTTCTGAGTGATTGTAGTTCTGGGTGTTGTTTCTCTGAGACCTGAAATGTTATAAAAATAACATCAGATATGACAAGTATTATCTGCTCCTGGTACTATTTCTATCATGACTAAACAGATGCTTTCATGGGAACTGCTGACTCAATACGTGCCCATCATGAAATCTATTATAGAACCTGATGTGGTGAGATAAATGGAGCTCAAAACCTTACAACCCTCTGTGAATATTCAAAAAATTTAAAATTATGATGTTCATACTCAGATTTGATAAGAGTGGAATCTTTGAAATTTTCTCAAGAAATCAGACAAGTGTCCTCAATAAAATTAAGTCATTAAGAAGCCATTTTATAGACTTGGCTTATTTCTATTGTAAAGCAATGAACCTCAAAAGGCATTTCTTGTAATAGTATTAAAAATTATACTAAACATTGGAGATCTATTTACCTTTAATCTTCGTTCTAGTATTTTCTGTCCTCCTTCGGCTCCGTATGGAGATTCGTAGGGGAAGCTCCAGTCTCTCACCAAAAACTGTAGCCTCTGGAATGGTTTCCTGCCGCTGTCTGCCAGCGCCAGGCGGCCGTACTCTGTGAACAGCTGAGGATATTTCCCATCAAAACAATGCGCAAGAAAATCATAAAACAAAACTTTAAAATGAAAAAAATATCGTAAAAAGTAACGTGTGAGTAATATAATAGATTTTAATAACATGGTGAAAAGCAAAACGTTTTAGTTCTGGTTCTGGTTAATTTTATGAAAATAATGCTGATAAATTTGAGAATCAATAGGACATAAGCTATAACTGGCTAAACCTATAAATGAGTAAAAGAAAAAAATCTAATGTTTGTCAGATGAACTTACCTGGAGGTGCTGGAGGTCATCCTCCTGTATGTTCTGTGAAAGGTTGTAAATCTGCACAGAGGAGATCATGGTGCTGAGGGCGAACACCGTGGCGCAGTCCCTCACCGTGCTCTCACTGTCGAAGGAGCCTTGCGTGTCCATTAGCACAACCGCCACCTGAAATCACACTTGTGAGACTCGAATTTCTGAAACATTTCAATTATTTATCCAAAATAATTAGACACACACTGATTTTTTTATGATGTACACGATGATGCATTGAAATATATTTTAATACAACAAATATTTTATTTGAACTAATTTTGCAAAAACTATACTTAAACACAGTTTATTTTTTTGTAAGTGAACGATTCATATCTTTGAAATTATCAGTGTGGTCTAGAAAATAAGAATAAGCTGCATATTGATAGATGCCAAAAAAAAAAAGTTAAATGTATTATAAGACATGCTTTCTAGAAAATTTTGTTTAAATGCTCATGATCAAGAAGTTCTGTATTATGTTACAATGTAAAAATTGTTATAACTTATCGTGGAGATTATTTAAACTCTGCCAAAGGCTTTAGCAAAATGAATTTTTACATTGTTTGAACATGAGATAATGTGAGATGAATTATATTATATAATGAAAGTAAGATTCTAAAAATGTATATATATTTTTAAAGAATCGACAAATATTAATGCTATCTATATTACTATTGTTAAAAATATATATTTTGTAGCATTTAATAAAGTTTGTAGAACAGAACTCAAAATCAAAAAGTATGCGATACAAGGTATATTGTAAGCTAGTACCTTCTCTCCGTTGCTAAGCTGTGTGAGGAAGATCTCGGACCAGATGAGAATGCCGGTGGTGTCTCGCTCGGAGCCGCCACGCCAGCTGAAGCCTTCCAGCGGACTGTCTTCTGTGCCTAGCCACTCGTTCCCCGTCTCCTTCAGGTTATACTGGAAAGAGGACACACAAAATATGAGACACGAGACAAATGAATAAAACATATTATATTCCGATCTGTTAAAATATAGAGTTACATAATATTGTAGGTTTTTTTGTTTATTGTATCTAAATGAGTGTTATGATAGCTGTTTCGAATGATTTTCTAAAATAAAAAATTGCATTTCATATAATAATTATGCTTGTATATTTTTTTGATTAAATGCAGTTTTTGAATCAACTACTTTCAGAGATGTCCTCGCTTTAAGAGGTTGAGATTGACAACAAACGAAGATCAATGAATATGACCTTACACCTTAACAATACCAGTGTTATATCAATTCTTGTCAACTAACCTCTCAGAGCTAAGAATTTTAATTTAAGTTCACATTGGCTATTTGAAAAATAAAGACATTACAACATACAACTAGAGGTGGAAATGATCGAAGATAGTTAATAGGCTTATTTAGCGGAGGATTACTTCAATAGCTTTGAACAATTAAGTAAGAAATTTTAAGTTTATTTCATATGTGAATTTAAAGCAATGATTATTTTTAGTTTAGTTAAGTTTTAGATAAATTTATGTACTTAAAATTAAATTTAAAAAATAAGTATACAGAATATGTCCGATGTATTTAGATAGCAATAAAATTAGCATAAAAATTATTCTCAAATAAAATAAGTTAAGAAACGTTTATATCTATGTTTATGTATTAGTCAATCAAGATGCTTATTTATTACCCATTACAGGGTTATTATATTTACTAATATGATTAGGCACATTAGTTCATATATAGAAGATGATTTAAAGAAACTCTCAGAAAAATATCATCGTGATCCCACACAAATCACAATGATATTTTTCTGAGAGTTTCTTTAAATCATCTTCTATATATGAACTAATGTGCCTAATCATATTAGTTAAGAAACGTTGGTTAATTTTCTTACTTCTTTTGTGAATTTCACTGTCTTACTCTAACCACAAGTGCAGATTACATGTCATTTGCACAAGAATATGTGAATCATTCGTTTATTATCATAAGACACATTGTACAGCATAGATTTGATTTACTCAAACAAGGATTAGCGAGGTATTCATTCTTCGAAGAAAGCATCTATTTACAATCTCATTTTCAATTCAAACATTACTCTATACCACTCACGGAGAAACAAATTAATACGAGTATCCTAGCAATTCAATCAGTTATGAAAACAATTCGGAACGGAGGTCGAAAAACCCATTTCGAAAGTCGCCCAAATAATTGCCATGACTTTAAAAAAAATGTATCGGTTTTTTTAGTGGGCGAAAAAAATCGATTTGCGGGCTTAGATGGCGCGAGCTTCTAGGGGCGTCAATCAACGCAGTCTATTCATAGCGCTCATTTCCGAAAGGCTATCAAAACGACCCAACCCTACCTGGCGCGGCAGGCCAGGTATCACAAATGACGTTTTTTATTTCAATGCAAAAAGAAGGTAATTTCAAGTAAACACGCCGAGTTCACGCCTGGGAAAAATTTTCGAAAAAAGGCCAAAAACTGTTGAAATCGAGACTCTGTTTCTATATATGACGAGAGCGAGTTTTAAACATTTTTTACTTTATTTACCTTTAGAATGGAAAACGTGAATTCCAGCAAAACAATAATAATAAAAAAAATGTATTATTTATTTTTTACTTGCCAATTCTTCGTATCAACTTCATTCGTTTTCCAAGAACTATTTATTATATATAATTGAAAAAAAAAATCGTGTTATTTTACAATTTCTGTTTATTTGTCTAACGACATTCAATGGTTAAAAAAATGCGAGGATGCGACAAATTTAAATCTTTTCAGTACTCGCAATGTACATTCAGTACAGCATAAAAATTTCTGCGATTCTAGCTACGCCGCCAGTTCGTGAGTGAATATAATTGAAACGAAGTGAAATTTATACGTTATAGTTTATTGTTTTTCGTCCGCCGCTCCCGGTGGGGAGAGAGGCCCGTCTCCTTCGGATGATTTATTGATAACCGGAGCTGTATTTTTGGAAACAGTTCGTCTCGAGAGCGCCTCCTCCGCTGTTGACAACAGACAGATCATTCGCACAGGAGTACACGCGGCTGTGTTTAATTTAGAATTGAGGTGCGCCTGTTAAACTGTGCCAGGTTAGAAATGTTTCAGCGAAACGTGAAGTTGTAGCCTAAAAATCACATCGCTGCGTGCGGGAGCAGGCCTTTTTTCCTATCGCATACATGAGTATTATCCTAATAAATTTAAAATGTAAAAAAAAAATACTATCGTACGGTAGTGGTGGATATCACTCGCTTTTAGTATATAATGATGGATATCATTTGCCTGGAGTTGGCCCGTAAAATTTTAGGAGCCTAAGATCTCCAATTAATCAAGTGAATGCATTTCTGTTTACATATTAAATAGTAAGCTATTTAATAGGAAAAAGTGGGCGCTGTGATTTCGGCGACAGCAGGGGTGTTGTGGGGTAACAAGGATAAGAGAATCAGGGAACAAATAGAAACTGGATAGCTGAGGGATAATCAACGATACTATATCGAAAACACTAAAAATAACCTCAGGGGTTCCAGAAAAAAAACTAACCAACAGGCCAACAAACCAATTTTTTGAATATTCAGTAAATCCGCATTTTTCTCATGTGGGAATCGTTTACCCAAAAGCATCGCCAAGCCGCACAAATGTGTTGCGAACAAAACCACGCGCGGCTCGATTGCACACAAACGAGGCTCGTCTCCGCATGCAGCAATAAAACTAAGCAAACGTGCGATTCACACCGCGCGAGAAGTCATCATTCCTTCTCGCCCAATTTAAATAATGAATTTCCACGGCCGGCGATAAAGCAATCGCTTCTAATTGCTTGCCTAACAGCCCATTGTGTGCGGTGCGAGTTTCCCGGTTACTTGCACCGTGGGAGCGCGCAGCCGGGCGCGGTGCGGGGCGAGTGTCGCGGCCCGCAAACTGCACCGAGGAGCGCACGCCGCCTCGCATCCGACACCTGACACACGAGATACTGAAGCCACGATTCACATAGCTACTCTTACCATGCAATATTACGATCCAATTATAATTATTATAATTGGCAGTATATGGCAATATGACCGAGTTGATCTGTGACCGATGTCACGCTCTCAACTAAAACATACTTTTTTCACCTGAAGAAGAGACAATATTCCTTTCTTGTATACTAAGTGACCGGTTTTTAGATTTCTGTTCCAACTATCCAATTTAAGTCAAAGAATAACAAATGCGTATTTGATATCTTTTGTAAAGCGTTGTTTGGATTTTGAGGACAAAAAATAAAGAAAGTAGACACTAGAAAAGCGTGTATTGCAAGTAACTTTTTTTTTGTATATGAAAATTGTATCGCCATGAATTCAATATTAAAGTCGAGTACACACAATTCGTACTACTTTTCAAAGGAGAAAAGTGTGTCAACATGCATCTTAAGAACATTTTTACAAATAAAAAAAAAAACGTCTTCATTCACAAGGCCGAACCCAGACCGGATACAGTTTGATACATTTCTAGATTTATCTGCTCAATTATCCCAAAGAGTCTAGTAGGATTGTAAGAGAAGCGGTCGCCCTCGGTCTGGTTCCGAAGGGGCCGAATCAGCAGTACTGCATCAGCGACGTCCGTCTCATCAGGGGGCTCGGCACCGAGGACAGCCGGAGGAAGGAGACCGGCGCGGCACCAGCGGCACCAGCGGCGCGCCAGGTGTGAAGAGCAAATCGCTCGCGAAAATGGTGCAGTGGCTCACCAGGGTAAGAGCGGAGATCCACCGAGCAGGTAATTGAGATGCTATCAGCAGTCAGCGCGGCGAGGTTTATGACATGCAACGGGTGTTTTATTTTTTTAAATTTATCTTATGATAATAAAAAAATAAAAAAACTCAGTGGCGTGCGATCCACAAAGTCAATAAAGCAGCGCAAGCACTGACACATATTTTTCATAATAAAAATATATACCCATTTTCTATATTATTGGAGTTCTGCGTTTATTTGTGTATCCCAAAAAGCAAAAGATTAGATTTTACTACATTACAATTATTTATTACAACCGAAATCTTCTGTACGCCACCATCAAAAGGATCCATATCAAATCGAAGTCATAACCCTAAGTATAATATGCAAGTTTCGTAATACTCAAAAATCTCGGTAATGGGAAGTCTCGCTGTACTAGCCGGCAGCAAAAGAGTGTAGTATAAAAGTTTCATAATGCTCAAATCTACCGATAGTGAGGATCAGGAAGTGTCGCCATATTGCTATAGATAGAAGTCCTAATAGAGATTCGGTCAAAACAGCCATAACATGTCCGCAATTAATCTCCACGGAGCGGCAAGTCCTCTTGGCGTCACCTACACCTGGCTCGGTGGAGAGGGGCGACTAATTCTGTCTGCGTGACGTCAGCCGCGCGCCGTCCCTCCTGGAGCCGGTGTGAAGTCGTGAGAGGCCATGATGTCATGAGCACCAGCGTCGCCAACCCGAGAAACTGCGCAGTCATTGAGCTGCAGGCACAGGTAGCTAGACTGGTCTTAGCGGCTGTGCGGCTCTGCGAACTCTTGGCGCAGTTGTATTTTCAATCACTTTATTTGTCGTTAAATATAAAAATAAAAAAGCATGAATATATATATATGTGTTGTTATTAACAAACATATTAAAAATTACCAAAACAATAATTTATACTCAATAGTTTTACTGGGTTTCTAATCTGAGCGTGGTATTCATCGAATTTAAAATAACCCCAATAAATCACTTAAATCATTTAAAATATCACCACTAGTTGATAGTGTGTATTTTTATGTAAAATAATATTTTTTAAATTATTTATTTAAAAAAAAAATGGGAGTCTCATAGGTATTGTGTACCGCACGCCACTGCGAGATACTTTAGATATTTGTAAGCGTCACGGACATCTATTAGATAGCTACGCTGCCTGACCTATGCAAGTTTCTGAAGTGCAACCAAGTTTGCATTGCCACTAACGCAAATAGATTAAAGCCGAGTATATTAAACTTAACAGGACCCGGGGACCCACACAACCATTCACTCTGAGAAAACCACGAACGGACGTATGTTTAGCGAGATGGTCACCAACCTCCTCTGAGAAGAGACACCCGAAGAGGAATATTAAACCTGAAGGAGATTCTGAAGGCCAACAGCACGAAAAGAGATTTTTCAAACAAAGCTTTATGGAGTCGACCCGCGGAAGCAGACACCCTTGCCGCCCGCAGTGTGGATTGCGGATCCAATTTTATGCTATCATCTATCATATTCTGCTATAAATTTGCAGAAGCAATCGGAAAACTTATAAATCAATCACGCTGCAAGTGGATGGTTGTAGTTAATCTGCTCTTGGGCAATCAATCAGCCGGTATTAGAAGAGACCGCCTGATTGATTGGCGTTCTACAATCTGTTAAAAAAAAGTCTACTGTCAACACGCAAAAGCAGACGCCCTTTGGAGAAAACGACCAAAGTTTAAGACACGACTTGGATTGCGATTCAATATCCGCTCGGTTTCAGACAGTGAATTTTCTAAAAAATTTCATAATACTAATTTTATGACATGAATAAATTATAAAATAAAAACCTGCACAGTAAAAAAAAATTCAGAGTTCAATATCAAACTCTATCTATATTCATTCAGATCGGCCAAGTCAATGGCCGGGAGATAACGAGGAAAGCTGCGGTAATGAGCGCTCTCGGCCTTCAAGTGTCGGTCGACCTTATAATGACCTGAAAATCCCCTCGAAGGGTGAAAACATTTTTGTCAACATCGTCTTTGTGATCTCACTTGTCCGGCTCACCGTATTCGATAATCGAAGTATTTCTTTGTTGTGAAATGCGACGAGTTTGAGACACTAGCATCAATTTTTTCTTTCTTTCAAAACAAAGGCAATAACACAAGCACAGACAGCAGCTTTTGCATTTTTTACGACAAACTTAAAATCGATAGTTTAATGTTGACAGTTTAACGTCTAAAAGTACTGACGTTACAATGGACTAATCCACAGTTCCCTTCCATGGTAAACACTGAATTTTTGATCCACATTTAACCGCGATGGGCGTATGTTTCGTGGGCGGCGATGCTCATGGCGTGGGTCGATACCTCCAACAAAAACAAACAGGTTTGCAGATTTCGCTGTCGCGTTTTTTGCGGCTGCATCGGCCGATATATTCGAGGCGTGATACGCTCGCCGGCGAATAACGCAAGGGGCACCGGATCGCACGAGAAGTATCGTAATTTATTCCACCTCGCGATAATCAAGAACACGTTTTACCTCGGTGATTATCCGTCGGCTGTCGACGCGAATCGGTTCAGCAATTATAACGTCGAGGATCACGTCGCTTTGGATATTCACGGTGTGCAGTCCGCATAAGAAGGAAACCACAAAATATACACTATAAAAATTCGCACAAATATTTTGATAATTACAACCCCACGAAGGTTATTTGTATATGTAATTTTCAGCAGCAAATTTTTTTCTCCACACACACAATGGTTTTTGGTTTACAATCCCACTTGTTGAGTACTGAATGCTCATGTATTTAAATCCACTGCTCGATAAAAACTATGGGCGCAGACTTTTATTAAAAATACATTAATTTTATATCATTAAATGCAAAAAAGTTGTTCTTCGATATGGCGCTGGGCTTAAAAAATCTGTATATTTTATTATTCCACGACTATTTATGACTGCGCGCGAGATGGTGTTTCTTGTGAAGTTTTTTTTTTTGTTATAAAATACGAATACATCAGAGAGGCCGTGTGTTTAAGTGGAAAGCCGTAAATTTCGTGTGAAATATCGTCAAGTATTTCCAGCGTGGAGAGAGTATGATATTACAAATTCGAGTCTCTAAACCCGGGAATATAAACAGATTTACAGGCGAAGCAATTCGCGTAGCGAGTAGGTGTCTATCAATCTATATTATTTCAGGCCTAATTTTCAGGGTAATTACTACATCCGGCCCTGCGGAGGGAAAACATCACAACGATGTAAATTATTCCACTTGTCGGCATTCGTGGCAAAATTGATTAATTTATATATTGTAGCATTTGCCAGCTCCATAGGCACCTAGCGGTTTATTGAAATACGTTCATTAGGTTTTGAGGAAATAAAAAAAACACACAAGTAAAAATATGAGAAAAAAAATTACACGTGCGCGGAATCATCGGAGCTTGAAACGAATAAGCTGACCATAAATGCTTATGTTAAGTATATACATTTGATTATTCTCATTAAAAACTCATAATACTGGGTATACTATTTCGATCGATACATTGGTGTAATTTTTATTTGGGTTAGGATCCACCAACTGAGAAACCTAAAGGTGAATGGAGAATCGTTTGGGAACATTCGTTTAATTTATTTGTTTTACTTTGCAATTGAATCAGACAAAAAATGCCACTTTCACTCGAAAGACCGACTGTCAAAACACGCCAAGTTGGCGGCGTATCAACTTTTTTGAAAAAAAAAATATCGACTTCTGGTATCAAGCCTATCGCCACAGTTTCAACACACAAAAGATTTATAAATATAGCGAACGACTTGGTTCAATTGTATTTGTACTATACAGCTATTTTATCCCGTCGCACTTATTAAATACATAACAAAATTGAATTTCATATCTACGAAGTTTCTTCTCTCGTTTGTAATCGTTCAAATTATGCAGATCACTGACGGGAGAAATTTTAATATTTTTTTATGTAATATTTTTGCTCACACAGAACTATAGTTTCTTATCCATGATAAATAACGTAGCATCATAGCATATCATTATTACTGCATTAAATCTAAAATTACTTGAAAGTGAGATCCCAGTATATGCATTAAGCCAGTCTTTCTCAAAGTGGGCGATGGTGGCCTTCATGGGGGCGGTAGAAGCCCCAGAGAAAATTTGGGGGCGTTGGCTGATCAAAAAAAGGTGAAAAATTATATTTTCCTGATATTTCGAATGAAATACCCACTATATCATAGATTCCCAAAATTGGTGGTAGCGACCTTCAGTAGGCGGATCAGAAATATTTGGGGGCGTTCAGGAGGTCAAGAGGTTGGTGGTTTTTTTTTTTTTATATTATTGACTTTTTTTTGTAAAGACCGTCTCACAGTAAGTACGATTATGCCTATACAGATTTTATTGATTGATATGATACATACAAGTACATTTTTTTTCAAATATTTAATCATTTTTCAATATTTGAAAAAATGTACTAAATCATATCAATTAATTATTTTTGTGATTAGCGATCGGATAACCATTTTAAATTAAACTCTGCATTTTATGCCTGTCGCTTACGTTTATTTCTTAATTAATTTTCATTTTAATTATTTTAAAATTGACTATGTCGGACAGTAAAACAACGTTATCAATTATCAATGAGAAAATACAACATATTGATATGTGTATAATAGTTGTGTTTTTACAAAAGTAATATATTAAATAGTAATTTCAAATATGGGGGGGGGGGGCGCTAAAAAAAAATTGTTATGCAAAGGGCCGATGGGCCGAAAAAGTTTGGGAGCCTGTGCATTGAACTAATATTAGGTTTCTGCCCGACCCCTTTCTCTCGGAGGCATTCACTCGGTTGACAGCTGCAAATACGCAACAAAGACGCATTTCATAAATCTTCTTGCCGTGCGTCAACTGCTTCCGACGTGTTCAAAGTGATGTTGCAATGGTCGTGCTGCTTCAGCCAGCTCGGGAAGTCGCCCGACCCGCGGGCTGGCAGACGCTGTCCTGGCCACAAAGCGTCTGATAATCGGATGCTCAACTTCAATGATCAAAAATAATGCCATCGAAATTGGAGTCCGGATCTTCACGAATCATTTATCAACTCAACAAAATAATTGGAAGGTGTCATCATAATAAAAATATATTATTTACAAGGATTTTTTTAATATACTAATTGATTATAAAATGCTTTAAGTTACATCGGTAACAAAATTGCATCCGGCAATTAAATTGCTAGCTTGTTTACCAGAACTGCAGTGGTCCAAAGTTTTAAAGCGCCAGGGCTCGGTAGCCAGGAGATGCGGGTACGAATTCCCGTACAGAATGAAATGTTTCACGTCATTTCTTGTGTGCACTCTTTACCTAAAGCATACATGTTGTAAATCTATGTTGAGTCAAATTACGCTGGAGATGCATCAAGGTTGACCCAAATCCAAAATAGCCCTCATATCTGTTTTGAGTACAATATAAATGTGAGATATTACATGAGTTCAGTGTAAGCATAAAAGCTATGAATTCGTTATAAAAGCTATTAAAAATAATTATATATATATACAATTTTGAATTTTAAAATAATTTATAAAATTACATTTTATATAGATCAATTTTATAAAATATTTGCTGATGTTTTTAACATTTCCAGGGGCAAATCACTTCTTGGCACCCAGGAGGCCTAAGATTAAGCGCAGCACAATTTATATAATTTGAAACATGGATATTTATAATTTAATTTAAAGTCAGTTAAAAAAAAATACCACTAAACTTCAACTGGACACAAAATGTTAAAAAGTCCTTCTTAAAAAAAACGTGGCTCAGAAATAGGACACAGATTTTCATACACTTAACTACTATAATGAGAAACCGTTGTTCAATTGTATAATGTCACCTTCGGCTAAGTAAAATAGAATTGTGTACAATAATTAGCATAAGCGATCCATATTCATAAAAATATATCTACACTAAAAAAACCGCCGTCCATCATTCATGGCGGTGGACAAGGTTTGCACGCTCGAGCCTGACTCCGCCCAGACAGCCGGAGTCGCGCCCGAGTCGGGAGGGAGTCAGCCCGGAGTCAACCCGGAGTCAGCCCGGAGTCCAGCCCGGAGTCAGCCCGGAGCCAGGCCGGAGTAGGGCGGGAGCCAGGCGGCGTCTGGCGGCGTCAGGCGGACCGGAGTCACATCGATCCGAGCCGCCAGCGCACGGGCCAGCCCGCACCTCGGCCAATGCCACTCCAGCCATGTGCCGGTGCAAGCCTTGCCTGACCTAGCATGTGTGGAAGCCAATGGCGTGCACTCCACATCATAAATAAAAAAACTGCTTTCCCGTAAATGTCTTTATACATAAAAAAAAAGAAGCAAAAACTAAGGTCACGGTATAATTAAAGTATTAACTCATTTCCATTTGAGCGAAAGTTTTCATTTAATTATTCAGTGAAGAATTACTTCAGCTCTCATATAAGTAATGGTAATAACCAAGCAAATATTATTACACAAGCGAGATCCACCCAATCAATAATCTGAATTAGTCTATCACCACATTTATCTGCCAGAGTAGGTAGAGGCTTAGAGGCAATTGCATCTGTGTCCAAGCAAATACATAAAACCCAGCAAAGTAATCGCTTCATCCGAATTTGAAACCGGGACTCTGTAGTCGGCTAGCAAGCGCACTAACCACTAAATTACACGTGAGCAATAAACTACCGCATGCTTTAAAACGTTTTGTCACAAATATAATTACGCATTTTTAATCAAGGAAAAGTGATTTGATAATCAATTGTATAGTATAAGTCTGCATGGTTGAATTTTGCATTCAGCGCACGCCACTGGCAGACAGACCTTCCGTGTCCCGAAGGATCGACTACTTATTGCTCCGTTCGTTGCAAAAGTGATTTCCTTTGTTGCTTTAGTGTCCACACGACACGTGAAAAGCCTGGATAAGTTGTTGCTACTTTATTTCACATTATCAAAACTAAGCTTGATTGACATATTTTAAAAACACATTTTGTATAATACAAAATTTCGGAAAACGTACTATCTTTAATAAAATACTTAAATCGGTTTTCTAAAATTCACGCCATGACTAATGATTTTTATTCGTGTCTACGTATCATTAAATCTTTAAAGTTGTCGTTGTAGTCCACTTATCAGCATTGTTTTCTGTGAGTCCAGGATTTATACCAAGATGAAGCGACATATGTAATTTTAAATGTTTTCAAAAATATTATTTTCTCTTAGGTCTAAATACGTCGAAAAATAACCGTACTTGATACAAGGTATTATGTAATATTAATTTCTTACTATAAGAAAAAAAAACCAACCCACCAACCCGTCTACCAAAAACACAAGCGCAACCCGGCGGAGAATAAACGTAGGAAAAATCGGAAATAGCTCATTCTAATGTGCTTTCAGTTTGGCGAGCCGAGAGCATCGTGAATCATAAGCTGGTTATTCACAAAAATAATACAAAGACTGGGGCAACATGCACGAAAGAGCACGTCGCCATTAGCCAATTGTCTAAATTCACAGTTTTCACTAGTACGATTCATTCTATCCATTGATCAGATCAGAAGCCTTTTTGGCGAGGGCTCGACAGAGCGCAAAAGGCAAGGCTTCGAGAATACCTTGACATGTGATATCAATCTACTGGCAAAGCTGTTACATTGTTTGGTTTTTATCAGATTAACAAAAAATAAATAGTTTCTTAAATTAATGCTTACATTGAATCCGCGACTCAACAACCGAGGTCATCTCTACAGGGGCCACAATCATGGTGAACGTATTTTCTCGATACTCGATATAAAGCAAATACCTACATTCCTGAAATTATTTATGATGTTTTGAGATAGATTTTCAAACAGAATCTAAATTGATAATACACGGTCATTGTAATATTTTTTTTTAATAGTTACTCGCTGTCGCGATTGTTATTTGAAGCAAAGATGTTTTATAATCATTTCGGCTTTAAGAAATATAATTTGTGTACTGTGATCATCAACTTAGTAACTTTACTCCGTGACGTGACATTCTGTCTTCTGACTCACATACCGAGTCGCGAAAAACAGAAAACGCTTGTGCATTACACCGTTTTATTCATGATCGTCTATGGACACACTCGAGAAAAGAAATGAGTCTCAGCTGTGTTTGCCCGTGGGATGGCAGCTGGTGCTCTGGGGCGGTGCAGGAGTGACGAGGGGGCAGGAAGCGCACGAGATTGATTTCCGGTTCGAGTGACGTCACATCGGATAGCAATTACTGCGGCCGGTTAGACGCCCCGACTCCTGCGGGGGCGGCGGCCCGGGCACGTCTTGGCTTGGCACGCTCGTGTCTATGACACCAGACAGAAAAAAAACACGTGCCAGAGACCCACATGCTCGGAGCTGTGAGCGAACTTCGGTGACGATAAAAAAATTAACCAAACCGCTTTATAGAAGATCGTTAGCGTCGGTGTTCCGCCCGCGCACGGTTGCCGGGGGACTTGTCGACCCATCTCCAACTCGGGCCTCTCACGGGCAAATAGAGCCCACGAGACCCGCAAGTAGATAATTTTACAAATGAACATTGGCTATCCGAGTTCCCACTATATATTTTTAATTCGATTACACGTACTCGAATGCGCCCATCATCAGCATCCGCCGCCAGGCGAAGTGCTCAAATTTGATGTTGGAGATATCATACGAGCGCGGTCGAATTTCCACTTCGTACATTTCCATACGTGCGGGAAACTCCATAGACATTAAATAATCATGTGCAAAACTACATCTGAATATTTCAAGCCCCGCGAATAGGCGCCGGGGCAGCGGGGGGCTCCACTCGAGGGTCTGGCCGTGGAGGACTGCCAACATTCCTTAGCGAATTACAACAGAAATTTAAGCGTTCGGAACGTATCGTTTGAGAGTTTTTTTCAATTACCGGCAAAGTAACGCGACCGGGTCTCGATCCGGGGACTCCCGGAAATTGCAGAACTTTTTTCCTTTGCGTTTTCGGAAAATCGCAGTCGGGTATGCGCGAGCGTGGAAATTGATCGCCGGTCGGCTGGAAGGCTCTATGCAAGCTCGCGGGGTGGATCTAACAACTGCCTTCAGTTAATCTGTAATAAATTTTTATTATATTTGCAACATTAAATAAAACCCTACGGTATTTGTACTTTTTTAGTTTTGTCAGTTTTCAATATTTCTATCAACATTGGTTTAATCTGAATCTTAGTTATACATTTATCTATACTTCATGAAATCAAAATTCATATTTACGAAAGCCGTTTTTTATATGTTTAAAAATACATCAGAGTTCAATAACATCAGTTTGGGGTCCATTCAAGTGGCAGGACGAGGACATAACCGGCGACCTTTGAGCCAAGAGTTGGCAGCTGCAGGCAATGAGCCGACCGAATGCAACGTTTATGAAGTCTGTTATGGATACAAGATGACCGTCAATCTACTCGCGCTAACGAATTATTTAGCTTTCATACGTACATTGAAAAAATACCGATGGATTGCGCGATAAGTAACATAAATTTCCGTTCATTTTATGCCAATTTAAGGGCACCTGTTGTTCTCCTGTTAATATGTATTAATGTGTGGGGGACGCCGCCTGAAGAGAGATATTAATTTTGCACGGTATTCGTATTTGATATCAAAAGTGGGTTATAGCATTAAAAGACTAGCAACCGACGATACGAAACAGCAATACAACACCTCTGGGGCGACATCAGGCCTGGTGGTGAAAATAGACCTCGAGTCACTAAGATTTAGCAGATTTTATTGTACGAAGCTGTGACCTTGAAGTTGTCAATATATCAGCGACAGAAAAAACCAATCGATACTCTGTTTTCGTCTCACTAAGTTATGTTTCTCCGTCGATAATATATTGTCGCAACTTTCATATATATTCTAACTTTCCAAATTTCGAAAAAACATTTGGCTATTACCGAAAAATGATGACCAGTTGGTCATGTCAATTCGTCTTTCTGCCAATATAGATTATCGACAACAATTTTATTTACAATAATTTTTGTTAAACAATTTAGTCAGGCCATCTTTTATGAACCAAAAAATAGAACCATACAAAACCATTAAAAGTGTCAAATTAGAATTAAAAAAATTGCATCGTGGTTTGTTTCAAACAAATTTTAGTCATTATTGACCATGTTTGTAAGATCGTGCAACCTTTTTTGAAAATCGTTAGTCATGTTGGACAAATTATATAAGTGTGATGGTTACTTGCGAAAATGAAATTTCGCATTACAGTAAATTACAGTTACTTAGTAAACTAAATTGCAATGTGAAATTTATCTTCGTGCAAATTTATTCCATTCACTTGGACATCTCGCAAAGCAATTTAATATTATCTGAAAAATGGTAGGCGGTTAACATTCACACAAAAAACGTAACGAAAAATAACTCTTAACGTTTACGATCGAGACCCATTTATCAGACTGACAATAATAGAAGAATTTCCAAAGGGAAAATGTTCTGGTCTCGGTTCTTTCGCAAGCGTTCTTTGGGAAGACGAGACAAAACATATTTTAACGACGATTAAATAATATATATTTCAACAAAAATACGGCAGCTGCTTCCACTAATTTTGGCCAGAGGTGTTGGTGTATACCTTTCATTATAATTAAATCTAATTTGTATTTTAATTTAGACTTATAGCAGGCTATGACTAACGCTTGCTGTTAATTTGGTAAAATATAAAAATTGTAGGACGTGCGAGTTATTACTAATAAGTTTCATATTATCAACGGACCTAAATTAAAAAATATTCTTAAATATATTGTGTGTCGGATTCAACAGCAACGAAAGATGCAAAAAGTTTGGGTGAAAAAATGTGAGATGATCAGATTAATCTAGTTTAAAAAAACGATAAAATTAAATACATTTTTTTTAAATTTTGTACTATTATTTTTTTTTTAGTTAAAACTTCAAACCGCGGGGATTGATACTTCGAATGAAAATATGGTTTTGATACAAAATGCTTATTTGTGAATATTTTTAATTGTTAATGATTCGATTTTAAAATATAGACGAACGCCTGAAAATTGTGCCTACGTGTATTTATTTTAATGGTTCATTTATACCAAAACGAAATTACAGCATAATGAAAATATAAAAATGATAATTTTCTTTGTGAAGAAATTCAATATTTTTGACAGAGAGTACTTGGTGGAATTCCATTTTAAAATTTTTGAATAAAATACTTGAGTGATTTTCCACATTTTCGTATTTATTAGTGACCGGTTTCGCCAACCTTTCACGTTGGCATTATCAAACAGAGTCTGTAAGTATTTTATTCAAAAATATTAATTTTCTTTGTGTGAAAATAATTGTACGTAAGAACCAAATATAGCCTAGAAACAAGCGAGTTAAAAAAAAAAACTAAACAAATTCGGTTATTTTCTAGAAGTGGCGATGTCAGGCTGAATAAATGACTTAATAAATCGCAAGACCGGCAATATCCCATCGAGGGCTCCCAGCCGGCCGGCGTCGGCCCCAACAACACAAAGTTCACATCTTTATAAATATCGCTAAATGGGGGCTCGGCGCGCCGGCCGGCGGGGCTCGCTGCGGCCACCGGCGCCTGCAGACCCCGAGGGCCCCATCAGCCCCATCAGCCCCATCAGCCCCATCAGCCCCATCAGCCCCATCAGCCCCATCAGCCCCATCAGCCCCATCAGCCCCATCAGCCCCATCAGCCCCATCAGCCCCATCAGCCCCATCAGCCCCACCAGCCACATCCGCCCCATCCGCCCCTGCCTCCATTCCGCTGAAGGGAATTTTCCGATCGCCACTTGAAATCGTTTTCAGTAACCGTGCTCGTCGGGCCAACTAGCCTATGCTCGCCGCTCGTGCTGTTTATAGAGCACCTTTTACTCATCCGTATCATTTTCATATTTCAAATGTAAAAACAACATCTATATATATATATATATATATATATATATATATATATATATATATATATATATATATATATATATATATATATATATTTACGGTTTAGCAGTTAGTTTGAAAAACGAACCATCCAGAACTTTAGCTAAACAAAATAGGATCGATGAAAACCGACTCTCAAATGTTCTAGATGCAACGCCAAGCCCCAGTTTTTGAACAGCCGTCATTTGGTCATTACTCCATTATGAGATTGTTAATATAAATATGTATTGAAATAAATACTCTGTATTTGAATTAATGAATATAACTAATGTTGATATAAATACTGTTTTAATTATAGACGCGACTCGTTACAATATATTTATATAACGCTTTCCCCATTATGTTGCTTGTGCATGGCTGCCATTCTGTACCCTGAGCGTGTGTAAAAGGACTCGGGATGATTGTGAAGGGATAACATGTCGAGATGGGGGGGTTCCTGCTATTATTTTTGTAGCTTCCACCAGAAGGAGTATCAGATCTAAACGCCAGAGCGTTGTAAGGAAAGGATTATTGGGCAGCAGCAATACGCAGACTTTTCCTTCCAATACAAAACTGCGGTGTAGAAGAACCCGGGGACCCACTACACACTTTTCCCCTTAAAAAACCACGAACACTGGCTCAGCATGAGTATATTGGTCGCCAACCTCCTCTGAGGAAAGGCATGATATATATAAAGCTTTCACTAGAGCAACCAATCTGGACTAGCCAATGCTAAATGATATTTCTACGGATGTTGTTATCGATGCTGCGGCCACTGCAGGCGGAGTGTTGTAATCAAATATAACAGCGACCATGACGCATTAGAAAGATTCATTAAAGCATCAAAAAGTCAAACAAAGCACAAAAAAAACCGCACGCAACGTTTCATTCGCCGAGAGTCTTGCGAAAGACTCCAAAATTATATTCCATTTAGCAAAACGAATTTAATATCGCGGAGCGCGCAATTCTCTCTCGAGAGAGAGAAGAGAAAAAAAAAAAACAAGATAAGACACTTTATGCAAGACCGATTTCATAATTTTATTAAAGCTGCGTGTAATGTCCCACTACGGGAGATAACGAGGCGGAATTGGGTGATTGGAGCAATTGAAACATAAACTTGACATAACTGAAATTTTACAGGACAGTACCGAATCATTTTGTTTTGATTCTCTTACAAAATTTTATAATTTGATGGGCACCCCCCCCCCCCCCCCCCACTCCCCACCCCAAAATCCTGGGTATCAAACTATTTTTCACGACAGTCTTGTTTAATATTTAAACAACAAATGAGAATAGGCAATAACAAATATTTTCAATGTTATAATTATTTGGATATTGTAATTCATTCTTGCTTATAAAATGTGTCGATATTTTTAAAAGGCATCGTATTCTATACTGAATAAATACTACTGTTCATTTTAAAATTTTCAATGCCAATTGAGATCATTTCTAGCAAGGCAAGCCGAGCTTTCAGGCTTCTTCTTTGATTTTTACGAGCCCGACTGCCCGTGCCGGTCTACGATAAATTCAGGGACGCAAAATAATAAAGCTTCAGATGATTTTATCTCCGTGTATGTAATAACTTGATTAAAATTATTGTTTACCTAAAATATAACGACCGTAAGTATTTCAATTCGAAACAATGTCCGGGTAGAATGTTTCACAGAAACAATGAAACTCCACCAACGACGTTGGCCTTCGTTATTGTAGTTGGATTAGTGGGATGTGGGTCAGCGGGGAGTTCGCGAAATTTAGTATCCAGCCAACTTGTTGAAAACTTCCCTTTAATTATTTTACTAATTTTAATTTCATCGAAAAAAAAAAAGTTAATATTCAAAACATCCGATTTTAGCGACCATATCAGCTTATTGAGTAAATACAATCCGACACAACACATCCGTTTCTTGAGAGTTTGTACACGCAAAATGTATTATAAAATAAAATTTTAAATACTAAAGGGGGTTTGAATCATTATTTCATGGATATAGCGAGATGGCTACAACCAACGTGGCTCTATATCTTCGTGAAAAAAATGACAGTTATTTACATGTGTAACACCGATGAACTGTAGTTAGATTATTTAGCAAAAAATATATATAATAAATAACGCAAAGTTTTGTGTGAATATTTATTTGAAAATGATTTAAATTAAACATTTCTTCTTAAATCCTAATTAAAAAGTTGTGCACGCATACATGCAATAATCAGTGGTGTGTCGCGGCTTCAGTGGCACGGCGAGTCACTTTGAATGAATAACTAATTTAATTTTGTAATAAACTGAGGTAGCGTTTACTTATATATTTTTTTATATTTCCGGTAGAGTTTTAGTCAATATAACGTCCGGATGTTTATAACGTTAGTTGCGTGTTCTCTGATGATTAAATAATTGTTTATTATGCAAAGGAAAGCTAGGCTTTTGAGAACGAGATAAACATGCGTTTATTTACTTTACTGGACTACAAAATATGCAAGCAATTAAATTTTATAAAAAGTATCAAACGCCTGTTTTCTATTTTTTTTTATCAGTGCACTAGCCAAAAAATGGCAACTAAAGATATAAATGGATAAACACGTACATATAAGATATCTAACCGAACTCCACTATAGAAATACTGCTTGTTGCATTAAATTTACAAAAAAGAATTATTTTATGCCCAATGCACAATATAGCATAATGTATTCTGCTGTTTGATAAATGCTTTCAAAACAAATAATATAAAACATTGATTGATTCGAATTTGTCAATATATTATAATACTATTTTGTCAATGTGTCTTCAGCTCCCAACAACAAAATATTAATAAATAAAACGATACATAAACAATCAAAAACAGCTATTTAGTACAGTCTTATAATAAGTATATCGATTGATGTGATACAGAATCATAGTCGGGCATTGCGATAATAATAAATATACGCAGACTCCTACGTCTCAATACCATTGCACCAAAAACGACTTAGCCATTGTTGTGATTGTTCTCATTGCGTAATATTTTTATTTAGTTGTGATATCAAGGTCAGACTGTGTGTCCTGAATAAATCTTGTTTTGTTGCCGAACGGATGACGTCACATTATCGAGCAGGCGGGCGCGGCGGCTCGGCCCACAGCTGATTCATATTGCAGATTTGCGACGCACTTGAGGCCTCTACACACGCAGCAACACGCAACGACTTGTTTACACAGGCAAAACTATATTTAAAAATAAAAAAAAACACGATTCGATTGGCCAGCTGCGAGTCGGATGCAAGTTGCGTCGCAACGTGTGCAGGGGGCTCGAGGCCTATTACACACGTCGCGACACAACTCGCGACCGATTTGCAGTCAGCCAATAGGGTTCCTTTATGTAGAGTTTTTTTTTTTATGGTTTTTCCTAAGAAAACAAAGCAGAATTGTGTCGCAACGTGTGTAGGGGGCTTGAGGCGTATACACACGTCGCGACACAACTTGTGACGAGATTTGCAATCAGCCAATTTATCATTTCTGGTGTTTTTATAGTTTTGCATAAGTAAACAATGCAAACTGGGAGGCTGTCGGCTAGTCGCAATGTGTGTAGGAGGCTTTATTGTAAATATGGAATAATGTTTACTGTGACTTTGGAAACGTGTCATAGCCAACCAAGTGCACTGTAGTTCACGCGTTTTTTATTCAAAAATGTATTATTGAATATTGATATTAAATTATAATGAATATCGCATTATTCATACGCGCATACAAATAACATAATTGTGTTATGTCTATTTTTTAAATATTATTATTTCAATTTAAAATAATATTTTTTGTGTACAGTTCAGTTCTTGTAGTTAGTTTACATAACTAAAAAATATCACAAAATTTACTGTTGACATTTTCATTTTAGGTTGGAGAAACTAGTCTATATATTCATATATATATATATATATATATATATATATATATATATATATATATATATATATATATATATTATTTAATTGTAATTTTTTTTCTATTGTCACGATCTATTTACAAAAGACTGTGCGCCAATACATATTTTGATTATCGTAATGAATCTTAAATTGACTAGTTACAAAATATTATCATGAATTTATCAGAAATATGGCTAATTTTACGAATATTTTTTTATAGTCATTTTAAAGATTCACAATGACAACGCAAAATATATACGAACGCAAAATCTGACATATCTAGACCGGAGTAATGGTATTATAAATGCATGTTCACGTATAAAATAAAAACACGGAGGAAGCTATCACCTTAAAAGCAAATTTATGCCAGCATAGGTTGTTGGCTTTTGTTAATATATTCAATGTTGCTCGTTTAAAGGTCATAAGAACCCAACTAGATTTAAATAGCCAATTGGCTAGATGATTACGAACATTTTTGTTTGTGAGTATTTTAACTTTTTGGTAGCTGTTTCGTGATGTTCGTGTTCTCTTAGCCAGTTATTCATATTTATTGTTTAAACAAGTAGTATTGCAAATCAAACTGTGGTGAGCACTAAATCAGGTACTGCTAGCTGGCGTGGGTGGGCAAACTTAACCAGACGTTAAAAAAATATATTCAAACTGTACAAGATACTACAGATAAAGCGAATCCGCTGCGACCACCGTGTAAGTCAAAACATGCTTTGCTTAGTCTTGATGTAAATCCTGGAGAGATTCAGGGCAACACAAGACTCTCCGCTCCAGTCGTGGCTCAATGAAGACCAGCTGCAGATGAAGGTGGAGAGTCCATCCGAACTGAATGTAAACTCCATCAGGAGTTTCGCAGTGACATAATTATTCTCTAGCGTACCCGAATAGCTGTTATAGCCGTCGTTCACCAGTTCCGTGTCATTCGTATGTGTGTCATTTTTAATAGTCATTAAAAATTCAGACTACGTTTCTTCATTTCGACGACGGCGATAAGAATTCGAGAAGCGACAAAACGTTGGCAAGGAGACGCGAGATCCGAGACCTGACCGGACAGATCGATTCACTGTATACTTTCTAAACAGATTAGCCAAGCCAGAAATACAGACGGCCTCGCCGAATGTCAAAAATACCGATGGTAACTGACAAAATTATTGAAATTTGAATACCACTCGTGTGGTGAAAATATATACTATTGCCTCAAAAAGAAAAATTAGTCGTACCCTTTTACGATCCGTCATCCGATTAGTGGTTTATGTTTGACGGATTGACAGTATTTCAAAAGCGTATTACTATTTTATTTTTCTTTACAAATTGATATGCGTTGCCTTATATAATAAATAATATAGAGTACAATATATGTTTGATAGCATTTGATCATAAAACGTCTATAGAAATAATTCAATACTGATCTAATGCCTCACAACACAATGTGAATACAAAGAAGCTCGTGTAACAGCTTCCCTGCTCTGCACTTCCATATTTGTACTATTTTGTTTGTTTTTTTTTATATATTTGGTATTTAAATAAGCATATTGTTTTGCATAAACTATGCAGGCATACGGAGACAAGAAGTCATTCCATATTACAATAAAATGTTCACAATACACACAGCTGTTTTGGGTCAGACATTCCTTGACATTGAAAATCTTTGAAATACAATCTGGTCGCGCTTAATAAAATAAAAATAAAATTCGTTTAAATATACTCCGAATAAAAACAGATATTTTGAGCTATACTCCTTTTTTATGTATATCTAATAATATAACTAGATACCAAATAATATTCATTTTAAAAAGCAACTTTGTGATGTAACCTAGTACAGAATAATATTATCTCTAATATAATAAGTACCTTTTCTATGAATAATTCTCAAAAATCGCAAAATTTTTTCTGCATCAGTAAAGAGAAATAATCAATGCATGATTTCTGTATTCAAGACAAATTTTACTTTACGTGTTAATTGTGAGTACCGCAGAATCAATAATCCAATTATTTTATAATGAAATGATATGGAGGGTCATACATCATACAAGTTAATCATTTGACCTATTAAGATATTGTACCATTTCAAATCGTTGTGCAGTATATTCTGAGATAAATAGTGTCAAAGTTTAAAAAAATCACATATATCCCAATAGATATTGTCTGATTCTTGGTAAACAACCAGTAATTAATAAAAAAATGTATAAATACACTTATAAAAGATCACCAGCAAGCCAAGAGAATAACCAAAATTTTGTTTATTTCCTTTTTTTAAAGATAGGCTTATTGGAAATATCCAAATCAATATAACTTAAATGAGAAGCCTATAGCTATCCTGTTCGTTGTGACTTAAAAGTGGTATGTGGAGCAAGGAGATGAGTAAAAGATCAAATGGTTACAAATATGCTTGACAACTTGTTATATTTCTTAAAGAAATTCTAAAAAATAATGCAGGAAGTATACTATTATTAAGATGACATTTATTTATCACAAGTCTAATTGGGAATCGAATCTGTGTCATAGTCAATGAGCAACTATGTTTTCAACTGGGGGTGAAATAAATGTACAGTAAAACAACTTTTAAAAAATTGTATATTTTTCTTTTGCAAGACATACTTGTTTTTAGTAAGAGGGAAAGCCTTGCTTGTACAAAAAAAAACCACACATAAATGTCAGACATGACAAACTAAATTGCTTTTTGAGAAACATCTGGTTTGTACTGAATGATGAAAGATACAAACACGTGGCTTTGAGTAAACTTGGCATACTGTAACAAGTTCAAAGGCTACAAAGTCACAAAAACATTTCGAAAGAATTCCCATCTAGCATCCATCTGCAGGAGACCACTAACATACACTTTATGCAAAGCAACATTGTAACGCAATATTATAGGTATTGAGATAATAAAACAAGTCATTAGCCCTATAAAATGGATACATATTCACAGATATCAACACAATATATATTTAACATAAATCTAACATTACAATGATACATGTGTACATTGAAAAAAACCACTCCCAAAAATGTTACTAACTAAATGGGATATATATCGATAATATCTGGCATCATCAGGAGCTTTGATTCCATTCTTAATTCTCTAGTATCCAGTCAAAACATTCATGTGACTCAAACTCACGCACACAACCAGTGAAAATCTAAAAATGAGTAATAATATGACTTACCCGTGAATTCATGTATCGCAGGAAGAAGTCAAGAAGGAAGGATTTGCCCTTGCGAAAGGCACCGGCCACGGAGACCACCACCACAGAGCGATCTCGCACATCCTCGGCCATCATCAGCTCTGCCAGCGCCTCCTCATCCAGCACGAAGCTGTGCTCCCCATCCGTATTCACGATCTGCACCGCGTGACCCATCGCCTTCGGCCGTTCTGTGTTCCACACCAAATAACACTCAGAGTCGGAAGCGAACTTGCAAGTGGTCACCTTTGGTTTGTGAATACAAGCGATGTGACGTGACTTCAATTAATAATTCCTAACTGTTTACACAATAGTTACATCAAAGGATTTTAGGGATTATAATTATAGGATAGTGCGTAATATATATTAGACATGAAAGTTTGAGATAATGTAGATAAAGCAGCAGTAAAAACATAATTATTTAAATTTAAATATTGCTCTTAAATGTTTAAATATTGATCTAGAAATTATTTTTTTTTTCAAAAGCAATCAACTATTTTATAAGGGACAGTATAATTGACCTCAACATATAAATAAAGATATTATACAATATTTATTATTAACAGGAATCATGAAAGTTGGGTATGAAAAAATTATAGATGCTAGAATTATTGTTATCAAATAAATTCCAACAATTAACAATTTTTTTCGGGAAAAATCTATTTATATTTTAAAACTGCAAATTTTGTAACTTCCGGATGTTTAAAAAAATAATCACAATCTGGTAGATTATTGTCAAAATGACTTAGACAAGCATTTATAGATAAATTAAACGAATTATAATTTTGATATGCGAAAAAAAAAAAAAGGTTTCTTTGAATCGCATACTGAATTAAAAACTGATAACTCAATAGAAACTTGGAATATGTGACATAGCAACAGCATTACGTATCGATTTGCACCAAAGATTACATTTGCAGCAGGTAATAAAATTATTTCTGTTATAAATAAGTTGAGAGGCCGTCCATTGATAAATATTTACTTTGAATTATATTGATGCTTGGATTAAACTAAACTATTCAAAATGGACTTCCAATTGAAGTATCTTTAACTAAAACATTTTTTATTTTTCATTAAAATAAAAGCTAGATAACGAACAAAAAGATAATTTTTAATAGCGCAATAAAAAAATGTATGAAATCTATCTGATCATACAGGAGTGGATGAACATATTTTAACTTGACCAGAGGATATTATTTGAAGTACAAACGCCAGTAACTGTATAAAATGATGGTGAATATCTTATCTGATGCAGGATAATAAAACCATCCGTAGTGACAACAGTCCTTCACTGTATTTTCACATGGTTGATTACTGATCAAAATATCTGGACTCCTTCAAAATTAACTTGAGGTTTTGGAATCGACAGAATACTACTTGAAAACTGACTAAAAAATGAAATTGAATGTTTTCCGTTTTGTTCATAACATTACAAAGAATATATTTATACAAAACAGATTAACAACTTAATGGACAAAAAGGAATAAAATAGAACTATCTAAAAACAACAATATGAGTGCAACTTCTACTGCTTTAATTACATCTTTCGTTAATCTCATTGCCGTAAATAGTTTGCCTGGTCTGTCTGAAAAGACTAAGCTTTTTTGTCCCTTCCCTTAATCAAGATAAACTGAACAATTTACTGATTAACACCCTAGTAAAACACAAAACTAATTTTATAGAGATAGCAAATAATACAAATAAGATAATAGCAAATTCAGTTATGTCCCATGTGTTATGTCAATGGCATAGGCTTTCTCATATACAGAAAAATAATATTTTCTTTATAGAATCTGTAGGCAAGTTACAATTTATATTGAATTGACAGTTTAAATTGAGCAAATGCACTAATAACTTAACCATGAAGCGTTAATAATTAATTTGACAAAAGGTATTAATATAAAAAATATATTCAATAATACTATATATATATATATATATATTTGTTTTTGTTAATCCAAAAACATATTACCATTTCAACATTTATATTTACGATTAACATTTCAAACTTCTTATAATTTGTATTCACAAATCCAAAGGTTTCCATTCTAAAAGTGGGTAGGTAAAATAAAGACTTACTCAAATACTACATAAATTTAAACATTTGTTAAGGAAAATTTTGTTTGCTTGCACATTTTTTATAATTAAACATTACACATTGTTTCACTGTAAACTGCATTCATGTTTATTATCACTTCTCATTTAGTATTAAACTTTTAACATTCATCAGATTAAATATTATTATTATGTTTTTAATTCTCACATTATAATATTTCAACACAAAATATAGCTGTTTTTAATAGTATTCTGATTATACTTTGTCATTTCGGGCCACGCTAATCAAATTGAGACGTAAATTAAGAAGTCGATGACATCACATACAATATTTGTGTGGTTATATTTTGCAAATACATAACGAACTTCTTATGACCGTGGTTGACGCTGTAGCATCATTCGTAATAATTAACACGCATTGTAATACTATCCTAAAGATTTAGAAACGTATTCACTAACAAAACAAAAAATGTAGAAAATATAGAACTCGGATAGCAAGATTGAAAAGTACGTACTAAAAAAACAATGCTGTCAAATGACTTCCATAACTTGGTATAAAAAAGATCGAGCCCATTAATAAATAAAACAGCAGGTTTTTTGATAATATTTATCTGTTACAAGCATTTTTCTTAATTTACATAAGTCATACTGAACAGGTGGTTATTATTCCTATTTTTTCGATGTGAATCACAAATTTCGTTGAACGTGTCTTCAAATGTGCGCGAAGCTAATGATACCAAGATAAAATACAACGACCGAGCGCTGGTATTCAATCAGGTTATTATTCCACGTCAATGAATACATTGCAAAATTTTACATTTGAATACAATGCAAATTACCGTCGTCCAGGAAAAGACGAGTGACCATTCAGATGATTTGGTATTTTGCTAGTAAAACTATTAGGGACACCGTTTATCGCGATTGAAAATGAGTAGAGACGTTTCACTATGAGTAATCACTGTAGATTTCTTGGTTATTTACCTTCACTTTCATGAAACGAATATTCCTTGTGTTTACGTCCCTCGATTTCAGCCATTTCTTTTTAATGATAAATTACCAGAACTGACGTAACATATCCTGAAGATAGCCTTCAGAGCCGCAGCATACACTGCTGCTAACATGAAGATATTACAGAGTGAAACTTAAGAAAAATTAAAATATTTTTGGTGAAATGACGAAAACTCATAGAGAGGTAATGATATTTTTCAAAATAAATTTTTAAAAACTTATTCATAAAATATTAAAATATTTTTTTTATTCTAAGCAATAAATTTATTAGGATTTGCTATTTTTTTAGTAGATGTTTTTGACGTTTTTGTTATGGTATTAATGTTATAGTTTTCATAACCATTGAAGTTGTTTCTACCAGTACCAAAATCAACACTCCAGAAACATCAACTAAAAACAGCATATTTTTTTTAAATACATTCTACTAACATCGGTTGCTTAAACCTATGACACAGTTTATTTATATTTGGTATAATATTTTTCATTGTTCAAAAAATCTAGCACTGCTATTTTGCTTCTTTTATTTTTTAAATCAAATATAATTTTTTTAAATACATTTATTATATCTCTACTAGCTATATATATTGATTTTTTCATGTTTGATTATTTAACTCATTCCTGGCTAGATAAATATCTCATAGGATGGCTAAGCCATCTGTCAAGTCTCTCGTGCTCTTTCTCAACCTCGAATTTGCTCAAATTGGGATAGGCAGATCTAGGTTATTTTGATACATACACTTTGGTTTATATTTTTAAATCACCATGCAGGTTATTACTAATTTTATTCTTTCAAACAATTTTATGTATAGTTTATCATACAAAATATGATATTTTCCACACAGCATTGACATACTATTGATATTTTAATTTTGTGAGTCATTATAATATGATCTAAATTTATGTATTCACAGAACCCTAATGATGATACTGAATGGAATGATGTCTTGCGAGCTAAAGGAATCATTCCTCAGAAGGAGAAGGAAATCACAGAAGAATCCATAGTCTCTATGCTAGAAGATACAATCCAACAAAAACAAGAATCAAGTAATACAGCTCTTTGTTTTACTCTTTTATTTTGAGCTAACAATTCTTGTTATATTTTCACCAAATAATGACTTTTTTTTTAAATTTCAATAACAGATAATTTTGTAAATATTGTACTAAACCTCTGTCAAAAAACCATTTATCAAAATATGAACAACCTCTTTGTCCATATTCTCAAATAATTATATTCAAAATTATTTTGCGATTTTCAGAGGAGAAAAAGTTGGCAAGTTTAGATTTGGATGAACTAGATGAGTTGGAAGATTCAGAAGATGAAGCAGTTCTCTTGGAGTACAGAAGAAAGAGGATAGCTGAAATAAAGCTTCTTGCCGGCAAACCTCGCTTTGGTAGTGTCCAAGAAATCTCTGGTCAGGACTATGTTCAGGAGGTCAATAATGCTGGAAAAGAAATTTATGTTGTTATTCATCTGTATAAACAAGGGTAATTCCAAAATACTTAATATATATATATATATATATATATATATATATATATATATATATATATATATATATATATATATATATATATATATATTGTTTAATCATAAATAATTTATGTTGACAAATATATATTAATATTAATTTATTTCCAGGATTCCTCTGTGTGCTGTGCTAAATCAACATTTAAATATACTGGCATCAAAGTACCCATACACCAAATTCTTGAAGTCCATTGCCCAGACCTGCATTCCTAACTTTCCCGAGAAAAACCTTCCCAGCATGTTTGTGTACTTCGAGGGTGACATGAAAACTCAAATTGTGGGCCCTATTCAGTTTAGAGGGACCAATATTACTTGCGATGGTAATTATTATTTTTTTCATATATTTTAAAAATATTTTATATTTTTGACAGTAAGTATTTTTTTTACAATATTATAAAAAAAGTGACCAGTCTTGATCATATTAAAACATAGAACCTCAGTAATATGTGTCCATTATTTTTCCTAATTCCAGAGCTGGAGTTCCTTCTCGGTGAAACTAAGGCAATAGAAACTCCCATCAAGAACGACCCCAGAAAAGCAATCAAAGATAAAATGTTTGCTGACCTTGAAGATGCCAAAGATTGGTAGGATGTTGTAATCGTCTGAAGGTGCTCTAAGATTAAGGACTGTTTTCCTTATACACTATTCACAAATTTGTTACAAATGTGATCAGCTTTAAGGAGTATTATTTATAAAAAAGTTTATTTATTACAATAAATCAGTATTTTGTACTTAAGTAAATCTTTTATTTTATAACATAACATCTTGATTAATACTTTTAACTTATTGTATGTGAATAATAAAACCTTTAAATGATACAATTTAATGTACGGAGATTTGTTTTGTCAAATTTATTTTCTTCTGTTATACTGAAAATTGTGCTACTCAGATTATTCATCCTTTTGAGTTTTAATCTATTTTCAGTTTTTAACTTCAAATTTCTCCATTTTTTGAAGCTCTTCTTTTAATACATTAATTTTTTCTACAGTAGAATTTTGTTGTTCTTGTGAAGTTTTAGTTTCGTATTTAACGTGATTCACTATCATTTCCAATTTTTCTAATTTTTTCAACAGCTTTTCCTTCTTCTTTAAAAGTTTGGCGGCACCCACCTTCAGGTATTCATCTGCGTCAGATAACTCCAAAAATATCTTAGATTTACCATCTTCTAAAAAGCTCCAAATATTGAATGTTTTTAAAGAATCTTGCTTTTTGATAGATATTTCAATACTTTTAGTTAGAAAATTAATTATATCACTATGGTTCAGTAAAATATTTTCTAGGTTTACATTTGTGCTTTCGATATAAATTGAAGGTTTTATTTTGTTTGGTATTTGGTAAGTATTTCTAAGTTGTCTTACTGTAGAAATGATTTCTAGTGTGAAAGCTACATTTTCTTCAAGTTTTTCATTTTGATATTGTAAAAATAGTTCAGGTTTAGGAAATTGCAGATTTTGAATTGAGTCATCATATTTTGGAAGCAGGCAATTAGCAGTCATAGGCATTGTCGGGATCAATTCTTCAGTCAAGTAAGGCATAAAAGGTGCAAGACATCTCAGTGAAGTGTTGAAACAAGCAGAGAAGGTATGGCAATGAGCTGCTAGAGCCCTGCTCCTGGCTTCACCTTCAGAAAGAGATTGTAAGTTAAGTTTGGTGCACTCTACATAAACATCGCATACTTCTGCATATAAAAATTGTTTCAAAGCCGCTGTAGCAGTGTGGAACTGAAACATTTCTAGGGATTCATTAATCTGTTTAACTAAAAAGCACAATCTGCTCATAATCCACAGATCAATTAAATTTAAGTCTTCTTTCCGGCATTTTCCTAAGTCTCCGCTTTTAAGTGATAATTCATTAGCGTTTCTCCAGAATTTCAAACTTTGCCATATTTTATTTCCGAACAGCTGATTTGTATGACAATCGTCTACATCAAAATATATAAAATGGTTTGTTACATTTTTACTGCATAGTGTAAACCTCAGTGCATCAGCTCCACATTGGGGAATACCATTCGGAAATTGTTTTTTTTGTCCATTTATCGTTTTTTTGTATTCTTCTTTAGAAATGGACCCGCTTTCATAAGACTTTAATGCTTTATCATTAAGTTCTTGTAGTGATATCCCTTTGATAATATCTTCTGGATCGACTACATTACCCTTACTCTTAGACATTTTGGATCCGTGGGCATCGCATATGATTCCATGGAGCAGTATTTTAGGGAATGGAAGATTTCCAGTAAGTTCAGTTCCGAGCATGACCATACGGCAAACCCAGAAGCGCAATATGTCATGTCCAGTAACCATTATGCTCAAAGGATACAGCCTTTGAAAGTCTTCAGTTTGTTCAGGCCAACCCCACGAAGAAAATGGGTACAAACTAGATGAGAACCAAGTGTCTAGTACATCTTCATCTTGTTCACAAATAATTTTGTCTTTATTCAAATTATATGATTGAATTGCTTTTTCTTTAGCTTCTGGTTCATTTTCAGCTGCCACCCAATAAAAGTTCCCTAAAAATAATAATAATTAAATACGTGTTATGCGTTAGTTGCATACATTTAATGTATCTACATTTGAGAACAGGGAAAAAATATATTAGTAACAAACCGGGACTATCTTCATTATAACATCTATAAGCTGGTATCTGGTGGCCCCACCATAATTGTCTCGATATACACCAATCGCGTTCTTCTAATAACCATTTATTCCAAACGGTATTAAAACTCTCCGGAACTATTTGCAGCTCTTTATTATCTACACTTTTCACTGCCTCAGAAGCCATTTTCTTGCAATTGATATACCACTGTGGTCGTGGTAGCAATTCAATAATATCATCACTCCTGCTACAAATTGGGATTGACATCGGATGAGGTTTAATATTTCTGAGTAGAGTTTTACTTTCTAAGACCTTTAATATAGCATCTCTGGCGTTATATCTTTTTAAGCCTGAAAATTGTGTACCTTCGCAATCTATCAATCCAGATTCATTAATGACACAAACAAGTGGCAAATTGTGTCTAGTTGCAATTGCATAGTCGTTTCTATCATGAGCAGGAGTAATTTTAAGAGCTCCAGTTCCAAAATCTTTATCTACGTAATTATCAGCTATTATTGGAAGACTTTTTGATAAAAATGGATGAGAGACAGTACGCCCTATATACTGAGAATATCTAGAATCTTCGGGATTTACAGCAATAGCGACATCCCCTAACATAGTCTCAGGACGGGTTGTAGAAACAATAATCTCTTCATTACTATCTTCCAGTTTGTAAGCAAATTCTGTTAATAAACCAAATTTAATAGGTTGAGAGTAACCTGGTACTTTAATATCTGTTGGTTCCAGAATCTCCAAATTGTCGACTTCTATATCTGATATAGTAGATTGTAAAGCACAGCTCCAATTTACTAAATGATTTCCTCTATAAATTAATCCTCTTTTAAATAAATCTAGAAATGCTTTTCTGACAGCTATTGTTTGTTTTTTATCCATTGTGAACACTTCTCTGGACCAATCCAAACTAGCTCCCATAATTTTTAGCTGTTCAATGATGCGTCCACCGTGTTTTTCTTTCCATTTCCATACTTCTTCTTCAAATTTCATTCTACCGAGGGAATGGCGTGTTATTCCGTTTTTTGATAAGTGTTTTTCTACAACAGCCTGTGTAGCTATACCTGCATGATCAGTTCCAGGCAACCAGCATACTTCAAAGCCACTCATTCGTTTCCATCTGGATAAAACATCTTGAAGTGTAGTGGTTAACGCATGCCCCAGATGTAAAGATCCGGTGACATTTGGGGGAGGTAAAACTAAACTATATACCGGGCATTTTTTTTTTACATTATGTACAAATCTATTTTCTTTATCCCATTTGTCATATTTCCATGATTCAACATTTTTTGGGTTGTAAGCACCAGTCAATTCTGCTGATGCATTTTCTTGTTGCAATATCCAACTATTTGAAAATTTCCGAGCTGTACCCACAGATATATTTCTATTATATTTTCTAATTTTTAAATACATATATCGAGACATATTCATTGAATTGTATAGGAAATACGCTTAACCTCAAAAATATATATGTGCCAAAAAATGTGAAAATTCTGCACTTTTCAGTATTAACTTAAAAAATATATATAACTTATTTTGAATTGTCAACTAACTTTTATGGTGAAATAATTTAATCTACTTCATTCGGAAATAACTTATCATGTCACAAAATATTTTATTACAGCTGTCAGTTGACAGTTTGACAGATTTCAACCATAAGCAAATGAGCACTTTTCTTTTACCATAACCAATAAGAGAAATAAATGGGCCGCTTTTGATTTTCAAATTTTTTTTAGTATTCAATAAGATTAATGCTGAAAACGGAACAGACAGGACATAAAAGCATTTACTTCTTACATTTCGAGTCTTATGGTTGAGTTTTTGTAAAACAGTGTGGTGAGAAAAAACTGTAACTAATTAAGTTTTAATATATACTACAAAAAACTACTATGGTTTTTATTTGGTGAGTTATAAGTTTTCTGCAATAAAACTTATAACTAAAATATTCAATTTAGTGAAGACATTTCCAAATAATCTTTGAGATGAAAAACATATATACTTACAGTACTCTGTTGAGAATCTTTTTCCTATAAATGTTCATCATTCTCACATTCGTATAAAAAACAAGAAATAAAATTTCGGCAGTCTTTTATTAAAAATTCATATTTATCTAAAAAAAAAGTACAAAAAGACACTCGTATACATGAAAATCAATATTTAAAAAAATAATATATTTTTACCTCGCTGCATACATTTCTTTGGTGACTAGGCTTATTTAGGATAAATAATAAAAAAAAAACATATTTTAAGCTGTTTCGAAACTTAAACTTACCACAATACAATTGCAAATTGTCAAACGCATTTGTCTTTGATTTACATAACTCTATCAAGCGTATTTACAGCTTTACAACCTAATATTTTAAAGTAGGTAATACTTTTTACTACTATAATTACTACTAAAATACTTTATTAATCAATCATAATAGGCCCACAGCTCCTATCCCGAATGGAGGATAAGCGCGCGTCTTGAAAAAAAAGGAGCCTCTACTCGTCGGAGGAGAACCGTACCCCATCACTGACGTCTCAGTGCCCGTGCACTGGTGATTTTTAAAGCTTTCCCAGCTGTCGCATCGGTTCGCCGTGAAAATATTCTCACGAGCAATCGACTCAGTATACAAAATGATGCCTCTCGTATGGCTGCAAGCGAATAAAACGTGTCCACACCCGGGCTGCTCTCCTGTGTTTCCATTGACATGAAAGTCAGCATGGCCGACATTGTGGTTGAACAGGCTCAAAGCACTCGTGTGGATCACATCGACGTATCCCGCATCCTCCTTGGTCAGCGGCTCGCTCCCGAACGAAGAGAAGCACAAGGAAGTTGGCTCTATGGCGGTAATTCTAGATATTTTAGTTCCGCGATATCGGAAGAAGGTTCTGGCCGCCGTCCCGGCGATCTGCGCCCCCAGGCTGTACCCGATCAAGCTGATCTTTTCGGGCTCAACGCCGCCGTCCACCATGGCGACCAAAAAGTTAGCCAGGATTTTCCCCAAATACGGGACCAGCCCTGCAGATGTCACGTAGTCGTTTTGTATGTAAGCACTGCTGTCGAATGATAAAAAGTTCACCTTCACGTCCTTTTTGGCAAAATTGACCGCAATGTTTTCCGCGTTTTCCTCCGTCGGTATATTCATGTAGCCGTGTATGAATATAACAGTGTCTAGATTTGGATTGAATGTCTTCGATTTGAAGAATATCCGCGGGGCTTTGGTGATCTGGTAAGAGAGAAATGTGTCGTCGGTGTATATAAACATTTTGATCTTTTTGATGTTTATCATTCGTTCAAGCATTTGCCTTTTGAAAAGATGAACCACAGCACCTGAAACGATACGACGTGGTTAGACTAGGAACAGGACCAACATAGTATCGACACTCTTTTTTATTGATGTTGCGCTTCCATCAAACACATTGTCCAATATTAATAATCATTAAAAATTATATTCAAGTTTTTTTTACACCAGGAAAAATATTTTGAAAACGTGTTTTTTTTTGTAATATAAAGATTTTTATAATTATTTTGTACTATATAAAAGGTCAAGTCTATATAATGCGTGAAAAATATGGTGGGCAGATGCGAAATATACTGGTGATTCTTGTCTTCATACCAACATTTAAAGCTATTGGCACTACTTGAATATATATCCATAAAAATATGTATTTGTTCTAACTTTTATATATATATACATATATATATATATATATATATATATATTTTTTTTTTTTTTTTTTAATATATGTATAATTTTATCTCACCGTATTGTGTATTTATTATTGCTGAATATAATTGTTATTTCCAGGCAGCTTTGGAGTGTTAAGAGAGACACATAGCAGACATTGCTGGCATGGGTCAGCGAAGTGAAGAGAGTGAGCTGGCAGAAACCGAGGTTTGTTATATATATATATATATATATATTTTTTTTTTAAATAAAAATCAGAACATCATGCACTTTTGAAAATATCGTCTTATCATTTCTAAACTTATTGATTCCGTGGTATTTGGTATTTACATGATTTAAACAAAATTTAAGCCTAATTTTGCAAGATTTTATAAGTCTGCGTATTATTAAAATAAACTTGAATTCGCCTGTATATTTTAGCTGCACGAGATTCAAGTTCAACTCAAGTTTGGATATGCGTGGTGCAAGATTTCCTGGTTGACGTGTAAACCATAAATCCCCATAAGTTTACCCGACCAGATAATGGTGGGTAATGCTGTCCGTCGTCACCATTTGATTTCAATGCGGAAGTTTTGAATGAAATTTATTGCCTTTGTAAGATTCATCGTTACGCGCTTATTAACATTCATGAAGGATTCTCGCTCGGCTACTGCATTTTAATGCATAATTTATCCTGTTTTATATAATGTATGAATACTTATAGTACAAATTATGCAGATAGGATATATCTAAAATGACATGCGAGTACATCCAATAATGATGGTGTGTGCGATGGCCAGCCACTGCTTCCCATAATTTTATAATATTTCAATGGCCGTATTTGGCCGCCAGTCAGCAACAAGGAGGCATGTGTTTGGATAATTTATCCGAACTTTCGTTCCTGTAAGTCAGGAACAGGGCAACCCTCTCACTATACGGACATAGACTTACTTTAACATTAATTATTTATTTATTTGCGAAAGATTTAATTTAATTACTTTGTACAAGAATCAGTGCCTGCCATATTTGATCCGGAAATTGTTTGGACAATCTGTCCATTACAAACGATTCTTTTAAAAGATTATTTTCTCGGTTAACCATTGCATTATTAGAGTTGTATTATATCATGGCTCTCGCGAGGAAACATCAGAGGAATTATATCATAAAATGCCATGGCTTATATTAGTAGCAGATTGTAGTGCATAGTTGTGATCTGATCCAAACTATTTACACTTGCGTAATATTTTTTTTAGGTCGAAATTTCGATTCAAAATAATAAAAAGGAAAAGAAAAAGCACTGGTCATAAGTCAAAGGATTTATTATCTTTTTCATTTCCATCGTCATTTCCAAAATAATTTCGTTAGCGCTCTGTGAACCCCGACACGTGTAGGATTTTTTTAAAGATTATAAATGACTTTAAATAAAGTTATTCATTGAGATAAACTACGTTTTTTTAATGTAAATTTAAAATGTAAATTATATACGACTTTTGATTACATGATAATAGTAAAGTACAGAAAAAAAGGCTTTGATAAAAAAATACGCATGCTGACTGCAAAAAGTATACTGCTGTGCAACCTCAAAGTCAGGTATTTGTGATTATTTTACATTAAAATAAAAATAATTTTCAATTTCCATTTTTATTTTAAACTACTCATACAAAATAAAGTAAACTAAAAACAATACATAATGATATGTTTCAGCTCTTTCGATTTTTGTAATACGAGTACACTCTCGCTTATAGCTTGCCTAGCCGCTAAAGTTGCGGCAATCGAAAAACATTGATATTAAACTCGAAGAAGCCTTATCAATTTTAAAGGTTTTAAAATTTTGCCAAGTAGTCATTAAATCATTAACCGCTAATTCATAATTAAATTATAAAAGTTTATTGTGACACACTCATTAGGGACATATAATTAATCATTAGTCAAACAAATTGGTATAACCTTTTTGATGGAAGGTCGAACTAAACTCATCAATATGTTGATAAGTGAATTATTTCAATACTTTGGGGAAATACTTACAATGTCTAATGGGCTTAAAAAGATAGCTTGTTGGTTTATGATTGCGAGTTTTTCGGATGAATGAATTGAAGGGCTCAGATTGTATCGATCGCTATAAATTGTTAAGCCTTATCTTTATTTAGATCTATGTCCCAACACTACTGCCTCTTTTAAGAAACAAGTAAAGAATTTCAAGGAAAATTACTCCAAAACTCAAGTTGAATCAAACAAACGCAATGTAATTTTATCATAATACTCTCACCATCAAAATTCGTTTAGTTTGATGTCAATATATTGCTACTTTTCAAAAGGCTATAACGATGCAAACATATGGGGCAAGATTTCCCCAAAAAAAAAAACTAATTTACAAATATTGTTTAGTAATATTTCATACGTCACCAAATCCATTTACCTGTTTATTTTTTGCAAAAATTAATCTTGCATATATTAAAAAAAGGATGAGTTATTTTTTTAATTATAAACGTCAACGTTCATTACTATGACGATAGTTATCAATAGAAACCCGATTATTAAATGTAAAATATAATCAACAGCCGTTGAATCGAGCCAAGTCTTTCGATCTTCAGAGGCTCAGTTTTTACCAGTTCAAGGTCACGGAGGCGTTGCAACACTTAAAAGGGTTATATTATTAAACAATGTCGATTTAAATAATCGATGAATAAATTTGTTATAAAATCGATAAATATACCCAAGTGGTATAAATACGTTAAAAAAACAGCATTTCGACACTGCCATCGGAAATTTACTTTATTGAACTCCACTGTTTTTTAACAGTTGAAAGCTTTTCTACATAGATAATCATAGCATTGAATTTAAATATAAAATAAAATTTTACGAGGAATTGAATAGTACTTAGAATGTTAGTCGTGATATATTTTTAAAATTGATTCATGATAAAAATAATTTTAAATTGATAGTGTGGCATTTTGATCGGTTCGTCTTTACAGCGACGATTAGACACTATATATATACAAAAAACTTCTTTGAAATAGCAACGTTGTTATTATTAATATGTATAAGATGGATTTGGCAACAATAAACGCTATGGGACCCCCATCAGTCACTTTGGGATGTAGTGGATCTCACGGTATGGGGATCATTCTGCCAATTTTTCTCTACTGTGCTTCGTTGGTAAAATTGGCTTAGAATCACCTTTATTACTTTAATCAAGACAAAGACCTTATTCTGTTACCATGTTATCTTATATATTCCTAACGCCATAGTCATTTTACAGAATGCGTATACATTCCACCACTTATGGGACCGTTACCCCATCCTGATACTATTGCATATTCTGCATACTGCAAACGAAGCCATTGCCTTTTACCAATATTTTTTTCATATAGCTGTACAATTAAAAGTATCAAGATCACTTCTACTCCGAAAAGATCCAACGAGGGCACGATAGAACTGTGGCGTACTCAAGTGAGCTTTTCGCCCGGGAAGAGATGAGAGGGTGGTCGGAGAATCACCATATTTTTTGTGTATAAAAAAAAGATTTGTCGGACCGGACTAGATGCAAGTATTTGTCAATTTTTTTATTTAACTGTCGATCATAATCTTTGAAACCGACATGTCTTGACACATTTACATCAGCGGCGTCCGTTTAAAAATTAATGGCACGCCATGAATTTTTAAAGTTCATGTGAAACGACTACCTGTGGTCAGATGTCCCAAATTGCGCTGCAAGGGCCGCAGACTTTACTTATTACGTCCCGTCATTAGCAAATGTTATGTTACGAAAACTATATATAATAAAAAAAGATCTTTTTGTAATTTTATATTTTTTACCCAAAAATGAGCAACACTTGCTCTCGGGGTTATTATATTTCCGGACACGTGTTTTAATATTTTAATATCAAGTTATTAGGAATATTTCGATGCTTGACTGGACAACTTGAAAACGAATACATTAAACATTCCAAAAAATCATCACATACGATTCCATCGGCTGAAGATTGCTCACAAGCTAACGGTGAGAGCAATCTATTTCTTCGGAGTGATCTTCAACCATAATATTATTTGAAGGCTGTGTTGCAACATTTCACTCTCTCATAACTTATAATTCTATTGTTTCTTTTTTTTTAATCTATCTTTGACTTTGACGCTCCTCTGTGCTCGCTTTATGCACCGTTTGATATAACGAGTTACCTTCTGGCCAGTTTCGTAACAATTATAACGGTAACTTATTTTTTACTATTATGTTTTAAATGTGCATATAAATTAGCAAATATAAGATAGACGGGTAAACAAGTAATTCAAAGTCGATAAACTACGTCAGCGTGTCTTGTTATAAACAGGAAAGTTAAAATAAAAACCTGTTTAAAATAATATTTTTCTTGTCCTTCAGCCTCAAAGCCGTTTAGAATTTTTCTAAAAATTAAGTTAATAATACTGTATCAATTATATCCCCGGCGAGAATTCACTAAGTCCTAATCTATGTGTCTGTTGAGATTATGGCTTGTATCCATTTTTATGCGAAGTATATGGTATTTGAAGTTATTAGATCACTGGTGGCTTTATACGATTAGTAAACCTTTTGTTTATATTTCCACAGATACCAGCGTTCGTAAATCACACGAATTCAACGAAATTTACTTTCGACTAACTGACGATCCAATTTCATTAAACATTGAATTAGCGCAACCAAAAATTATCTATATTGAACATCAAATATATCGATATTCCGCCCTACAAAAATTGACGAGAGTACTCACCGAAAGTTATTTTTAAACCTTCAACAGAAACACGCACATACCCAATAAAGAGTTTAAAAATAATTTTATACTGATACTATATTTTTTATAAGTATGCAGATACAGTTATCTAAGATCATATTTAATTAGAAATGGTAATTTCGACGAACCGGTAATATATTTTTTTGACGAACGTCACTCGTCTCCGGCGTCCTCTCAGTGGTGCAGCCCGAGGGTCCCCCACAGAGAGCATCCACTCCAAGGTCCGCCGAGTCATTGTCCCCCAGAGCCGAGTGTAGGCTCCTTATAATATGTTATTTGAAGCTAATAACACGTATTTGCATACTACCACGTAGCGCTTGTTTTATTGTGCCTCCATTTCGTGGGGCCATCGATATGCATCAGAGCACCAATCTATTTCAAAGTTTTTTTTTTTTTGGTTCAGCATCGTGTGACTCCGACGAGATAACGTAAACAAAAAAAAAAAAAAAACACAGCAATTTAAAATGTACTAATACGAGTCTGCTTTGAAACACGTCTCTTGTTTTGTCTTGATTGGTCTCCACCATATATAATATATTACTTTTGATTTTGTGCAAAAACAAAAAGGGAGATTTTTTAATTTTATAAATAAACGAGGTCTGCTTCAGTTCAATAAAAAAAAAGTGCATAACATAAAATACAAAAAAATCCATGCAGATTTTCGTGTGTAATTAATATTAATATCATAAGTGGTGTAAACACATAGCAGGCAATTTAGCGTCATTATTATTATTGTGAAGGTAATCTTAAAGCATTAAAATTTATTTTATTTTAAATCGCATTTGAGCGGTATGGCCGATGAATACTATGGATTTTGGGAATTAGGTCCGCACATGAGAACGGTGTCGAACTCCGAATACTCGCAAAGGTTGCTATTTGTTTTTCAATGGTGGTATAATATAAGTGCACAACTAATATAACAAGTAATAAGGAAGATCAAGCGGAAATACCCACGAGGCAGTGACTAAATAATGCTTACGATACGAGAACTCCCATCAATTATTTTAAAAAGAAAAAAAAAACCTCGAAAATCTAAGTATTTTCAAATTGTAACAAATCATTGAATTTCGTATTCATGAAAATAAAGATTGATTTTAATATTTTAAATAGTTTCGCCAATTTCAAAGGAAATGCAAATTAAATGCCAACGAGTGGAGTACTTTGTGTCAAGCATATTGAATTTGAAAAAAACACTGTAAAGCCGTTTTACTTGATAATATTATTAATTTAACTTGACAATTATAATTTATTATATAAAACATTATATAGTCAGCTTATTGGGTTCACCATTTTTTTTTTTTTTGGTTTGTATGTTCCCCGTGCGTTCAATACTCGGTGAACTCGCGGAATGACGAGGAGGATGCAATAAACACGCCATGCGAAGGTTGTACGGAGAGGTAATATTAGTTTTTTGGCAATGATTTATCTTACGTAAATAAATTTAAATATGTGGTTGGAACCACAAATTGTAAACTTCAAAAACCACCGATAATTACTTTTAAATATATATAAAATTTATGGCTGAATACACACACGATTTTTTGAAACGCGTGTCATAACCTAACAAGGAAGATGGAGATGTGAAAAAAAAAATATATATATATATATATATATGGTGTGTATTTATACCAAATTATCATTTAAATAAATGCTATCAAACTTGATTTTGAAATAAAACGTATTTAAGATTATATGAGCAAGCTTGCCTAATATTCAACAACAGGCTACACCGGATATTTTAACTTATTTGTAAATTAAAAAAAATCAATCAAAATTTAACATTTTCATCAACTTTTTATCACCTCCTTGCACCAAATTAGCACGTCTGATGACGTCGATCGTTTAAATCAACATCGAAATAAAATATATCAGAGTTTCTGAATAACAGCATAGTCGGGTGTTGTTATTCACCTCTGGCGCGAGTAGACGACCTAGAGGTGTATTTTTAATTTTATTAAGATTAAAATGGTCGTAAAAAATATGAAAAGGTTTATAAGTAAATAAATACCTTCAGCTTATTACTCATGGACATTTTATGTTTGTTTTAAAAATATACAATGTGGCAGCTCTCTGACTCAACAAAGGTACCCAAGAAATTTAATATTTGATCATTATAATTTTTTTTTGTTATTAAAAATAAAAGTGTAGTCATGGTATATATTTAAATAAACATAACTTGTACAGATAAATTAATTTCCAAGCTGAAACAATAGTTTGATATTAATCTGTTGGGATGGAGATCCAATAGACGAACCCAAACGAAAGACGTAATCGAATGATTAGAACATCACAGAAATCGTCCTAAAAAAAATTAACTTCACTATGCATGAGTTTCTGAAAATAATTAAATATTGCACGTGAGTCAAACAATGATTTTTATTACATTCGTAATGTATCAGATTTTTAGAATTTTTCACTCGTACAGGTAAAACCACTATTTATTCATTTTTGTGTACGAAGCACGATCTCCATACAAATGTGGTATGCATTGTGTTCAACATTTCGACTCGGTTACTGAAGCCGTTTTCAAGTGATAAAAGATGACAAAATTGGGCGCACTAGAACCTAGAGAACCAGTCTCTTGCTAACCTTAACAATACACAATTTATAGTAATTAATATGAGTATATTTTGAATTGGATTTTTTTTTAGAAACTGAGAATATGTTTATCATATAATACGATTTCGGTAATTTTATGTTTTGAGTTTTAAAAGTCACCAAGCAGTCGTTAATTTTTCATTATCTCTACGCAATTTCGTAATTATATGGAAATCATTAATTGACCTCTGACAATGAAATGCGGCTAATTCGGCGAAGGTGATAGAGTGGCGATAAAAGTTAATTGTAAACATACAATTTGGTTTCATGGGTGACAAGTTAATCTATTGTCACGGAATTATTGATTTACCAGAATGTTCGCAAAACCAAATTTAGTGTTTTATTAATAAGTATTACCACTTTTTTTTTTAAACTTATAAATTGTTTACTTTTAGCACAAATAATTGCGATTTTTGACAATTGTTAAAATTCTAATCGGCGACGTTGATAACATTGTTTATGCTTGAAAATAACGCTTGTAGTCGATAATTTTATTGTTAAACCGTGTTAATAAAAAATAGGAGCGTCTCATTTTTGAAACCTTCTCAAACATTTAACATTTCGGCAAAATCTTGTTAAACGTCCTTAAAATATCACAAACGTACATTAAACAATAAATTTTATATTAAATGCGGAAAAATTATAAGTTCATTCGTCTAATATTTATCCTTAATTAAGAAAATCTTTAATTATATTTATCAAAATAAATTACTATATTTTTGTAAATAAATTAAATGTCAGACGTGCTCCATGTTTATAAATCATTGTTCAAAGGTAACATCTAATTAATTTAAGCTAAATCGATACATTAATTTATAGATACGACATGTTCTAACTCTTCCATTTTTATGTTTGTTGTTTAGTCCTTACTTATTAATTTAACTCAAAAAAAAAGTATTAATCCCACATAATCTCAATAACGAAAATAGAGAAACCCATGTACGCCACATGTTGTAAGCCTCACAACCTGCGCCAGGATCAGGGGATACCACATACCGTATTGAAAGCATAGCCCTAACAATTAATGTGAATAAAATAAATAACATTAGTTCAAATCTCAAAAGAGGCCTTGGGATAAGTCCATAGAGCAGCCAACATAATTAAAATAACATAAAAAGCTATTCGAAATCTGCACTATCCCATGCTCTCGGTGAATAGAGCTTGTGGATGATTTATTTTTACACGAGGATAGACCTTAGGCTGTAAGGTCGCCAACACACTTTTCCATCTGGCAGTCATTTTAGTGGCATTCAAGAATTGAATTTGAGAAACAGAGCAAGCATGCATGCCACGATCACGAAATTGATTACTGATTACCGTCTAGTCCTAAAACCCGCTCAAGCAGTAGGTATTTTTTGATAATAATAAATACGAAAAACTGTTTTAAAGGTCTTGCTGTATATTACATTTTTGAAATGCTTAAAAAAAACAAACCACGACTTATAATACATGGTTTTCATAAAATATTTTACACGTCTCTAATAAGTAGACTCACGTATTGTTCAGTAAAAATAATAAGCTTTCATTTGCATAAAACTAAATTATTATAAAGGGCTTCGAGTGTTAAACACGTGTTTTCTATATTGGGCTTAGTATTAGTTATATACTTTTTTTTAGATAAAACAAAAAATAGCATAATATCACGCTTTTCAATTTTTTTTTTTTAATTTACTATACTTAAGAAAATCGCACTACAAAGTACACAGAGTAATTGATTGACAGACACGTAAAACATATTAAGACACGACATTTTTTTTAGCAGCAAAATTACAATCGTAAACGATGTATGAATATCAAATAGCTACAAAAATGTTTGTTGAGTTACTAGCTTACTATTTTTACCAAACTGTATTTCACTTAAAAAAAATATTAAAAAAAAAAAATACTTTACATTTTGAACTGACGAGCCCAATCATGTTGAGATAAATATCATTCTGGAAAAGCCGAGGGTAGTTCCTTCCAAAGTCGTCGATCTCGTGGGCCCTCAGCACGTATCCGCTGCAGCAACTCAACAACAAACTTGCCAACAACAAAACACACGAATACAGTGACACGCTCATTGTTGGATGGCTCACTTGTCGTGCAATTCCAGTTTGAGGTGTGGATGTTCTTGTGCGGCCGCGGGCGAGGCACTCCGCGTGTTGCTTCGTCTTCTTTAATCGGAGAAATGACAGTATTTGGCCGGAGGTTATCGTAATATACTAACCTAGACATTGGGAGAATCGATATTTCCTGGTGGAAACAAAAAAAAAAACAGCTTTTCGTCGCCATCGCTCGTCGCTCGAAGCTCGTATTGTATTAATTAAATATTGACAGTTTTCTTGTTTTGCTTATTTTTCTATATTTTAAATTATGCGCCATGCTTTATTCAATATATGCTTTCAAGATCACAAAGGATTTTCTTACACTCTAACTGGATATATATTCATATATTCTAGCGTTTATTTGTGCTCTTTATTACGCATCGTTTTGAAAATTAATGATAATCAAAAGTGCTGCTAACAAAGAAAAAAATTATCAATATAATGAAAAAAAATAATAAATTAATATATTGCTGTCAGAACCAGAATGATGATATTACAGCGGATTTTATAGTATTTACTAATTACTAAAAATATTTGTAAATTTGATATTAAAATAAAATAGAATTTTTTTTAATTTTACTTCACTAATAGAATATTATTATACTAATAGAAATAATAAGAACAGCGTCGATGTGTAAACTTTGGGTGTCCATCCGATGATTTTTATATTGCCCAACTACAGGTAAAGGGGGATGTTTGTACACAACAAGCACAAGGCACAGCCGCAATTGCTTTTAAATGCTTATAAAATGTTGGTAAAAATATATAAAGTACAACTTACATTTTAATCAATTTTTAGGTGATTTCACAAATCTAGTTATCGTTGTAAGAGCAGATTTTTTAACATAGCTCTAATTGTTTAATAATTAATAATATGTGCAACTAACCTTGATAATAACAAGTATGGAAAAAGATGAATGTCTTGCATATTTCTTTAGAAAAATATATATAAAAATATGACACAAAGCAACTATTCTGAAAGCCTATTTTACCTGCTGTTTAATGTGTTAATCATGTAGAATATAATAGAAGGTATTGCTGTGACCTCACTATTCATTTTTACAACAAATCATAGAAATAGTATTTATTATTATTTACATTATTTGATAATAATGGCTACCTTGGTATTACATCTGCGATACAATGAATCTAATGAAAATAAGAAATTAATCAACCACCAGCCAGTCATTAGCAATAAATAATTCTGAAACATTCGTGCACATAAAGTGCTTCTCAAATAAATGTTAATAATTCTTGAAATATCAGCTTTAAGTCCTTCATTTCTCGGATAAAATAATAGCCCCTAGAGATGAGTTGATTTGATTTATGAGTGTTGAGCTGCTTCAAGTTTCTGGATCACCTTCAGAGATTATGCTTTCAAATATTCAATATTTTGCTTCAGGGGTTCAAATCCAAGGATCAAAATCAACGAGTTTAACCCCTCGGGATGCGTCTGGAAAGCAATTTCGTTAGAAATAAATATTGACAAGCAGATACGTACAGAAATAAACTTGGAAATAACTGAACTTGATTAACTCGGAAATATACAGAGTAGGTATAACTCGAGTAACACATGTTTGAGAATCGCTTTCATGGAGGACGTGAGCTTCAATATAACAAGGAATTTTACTCGGAAAATATATTTAGCAAATAGTAAATGACAAATCATAAAACAGAATTTCCGATTATCGATTACCTCACAAAGGTAATATTGCATCATACACACACACACACATATATTAAATATTTATAAATATATATATATATATATATATATATATATATATATATATATATATATATATATATATATATATTATATATATGTATATGTATATTATATAATTATATGTTATAAAAATACACGTTTTTCGTGCATTTTTGGCATTGACATCCGGCTTTGGAAAACTTTTATTTTTCAACATACTGACGTATTTATATATATATATATATATATATATATATATATATATATATATATATATATATATATATATATATATATATATATATATATATACATTATATAATGTTTATTTCTTCAATAAAACATACCACAGCGGAAGCGGATGGAAACACTATGGACTTATGTTTTTATCGTGAATTACATTCGTTGGGCAAAAAAATTAACAGCACACAAATATTAATTGTTTTTTTTTTTAAATATTCATCGACTTACGAACACCATTTTTTTCCGTCGAATTTTACTATTTTAAAGCCCCAATCCAATATTAAACTATTCAAAAATACTATCACGGAAATAACTGCGAAAATGTACGAATGCTCGATTCTCGCAATTAATCGTTTGTATAAACCGAAAATTATATGTTTTCTATAAGCACACCTCATTTGCATAAATATTATGGTAACGGACTATTTTCGGGTACACCGCGACAAAACACTCCGCATTTATTGTTTGATTAATTTTCATAGCATTTCGCAAATAAGGAAAAGGAGTTTGGCGAAAAATACAGCCTGGAAGTCTTCGGTTGAGATCATGACCAGGCGAGTCTTGACCTCTGCGGTCGGTTTATTGTGTAATCCTTAAATATATGCATATAATCTAAATTCCGCTATGATGTTTAAGGCAGTATTGCATCTTCTTCAGATGCCTCTCCTCAGTAGAGGTTGGTGACCATGTCATTGAACATATCTCAATGTCTATTCATGGTTTTCTTAGAGGGAATAGTGTAGTCCCCGGGTCCATCTATACTACTGGTCTGGGTTTTTCTGCTGCTCATTAGCAATCAATAGCCTCCCTGCTCTCCCCATCATGTTGCTCGTGCATAGCTGCCATTCTGTACTCTGAGCGTGAAAGTACGTGGGGGGCTCCTGCTATTGTTTCTGAACCATGCTGCAGAAGGAGTATCAAATCTAAACGCCAGAGCTTTGTAACAAAAGGATTATATAATAATGCTATTGGGCATAAGGATTATATTGGGCATTTTTTATATTCCTTCGAATATAAAACTGCGGTGCAGATGGACTCGGGGACTACACTATTCTCCCTATACTGGCTCAGCATATATATATGTTCAGTGAGATGGTCAACCTCCTCTGGGGAGAGGCACCTGAAGAAGAAGAATAGCATTATTATACAATCCTTTCCTTACAAAGCTTTTGCATTAAGATCTTTAATTTCTTTCTGCAGCAGACTGCATGAATAATAGAAGGAGCCTCCCACATTTACAAGGTGCTACCAGAACATATCCCTTCACAATCATTCCATGTCTACTGTTCCATTACCAATCCTTTGAGTACGTTCATGGCACAGTATGACAGCCATGCACAAGCAACAGAATGTGAAGAGCAGGGAGGCGGGATTATTGCATAAGGATACATTTTAGCGTGGGCGGTCTTCGCGGAAGGTCTGCTTCTTTATGTCGGTATGTGAGCGAAAATGTCAGTTTGGATTTCCGGGGTAGGCAGAGTTGAAAAACAAACATTTTTAAAATATTGATAATATTAAATATTTCTGACAGCGCTTTATGGAAGTTCACCGCAATATTTATGTTTGTTAAAAATAAATTAATAATGAACTACGCCCTTTTAGAATATATATATTATATATCTTTCCCGGGAATCTTGTAATACGCCATTTGTAAATACAAACATTCTCTAGAGTTAGTGGATACCTGATTTTCGCTGTCCGTATTTCTTTATAATAATATAAACATACTTTGTTTAAAATTGAACATAATTATTTAATATGTTGAAACAGCAACTATTTTATTTTGTGATAAAATGTAAATTTGATATTTAAAATAAACGGGCGAATTAAAAAAATATATTTTTCTTGTAAAAATAGAAAAGTAATCACTGTGCTCATGCATATATTATTTTAAAACGTTTATATTATTAAGCACGATTAATATTACATTTGTGTTTTATTATATAATTATAGCAGATTTTTCTTTGCATATATTATACTATATAAGAAGAAATCAAAGGCTGCTGAAATACCCAATACTCAAAAATATTTTTAGGTATTTTATATGGTGTTTTCAGTTTTTCATTTATTTATTTAATTTATCCACCCAAAATGAGGATGTCTGCTTCTAGGAATACAATAACGCATAAAATTAAACAAATCCAAAATTGTGACTCAGCAATACGACCTTTTAATTATTTCCAATCATTTGCTTGAGCTTTTCCTTTCTCCAAAACACTTAATTTATAAATAAAAAAACAGCTGTGTCTTGTTTTGGTTTTTTTTTTAAATATATTTATTACCTCCAGTTATTGCTTTATTTGCATTCTTTTTTGTTTTATTATGAGATGAAAGTATAAATTATTTTAATATATAAAATTAATTTGAATAAAAAAATTAGGAGGGATCGATTGATTAATAATTTTGTGCAAACAAATCGTTAATTTGATTCATTCAGCTGGTGAATTGTTTCAATGTAGCGTGGAATAAGTGAATTTTCTTAAACATTACTTCAAAGATCAATGGACAAATTCATAAAATAATATTTGTTTAATCGATGAAGAGGCGGCCTCGCCTGACACCGCAGGAGCCATGGCGAGAGCATGTTGCGAGATAAATTCTTATAGATGTTTACATGGCCTATTTTGCTAAAAAAAAGTATATAACAATATTTGTTAATCGTCGATTTATAACCGATAGGGTAGTATTAAATCTGCGTTCTCCACAAGTTACTAGAAACGACTCAGTTACATTGGTAGAGGCATACAAAAAAACGGATGTGCTCATAGTGCGTATACATTTTATTTTATAAAAAAATATATTTACTGTATAGATAAGTCATAGACCAGGTCGGAGAAATGTTCTGTGCAAAACTATTACATGTACAAAACTATTTGTTTTACATAAATATGTGATAAGCAACCTAAGTTTAAAATCTGCTGAATTTTTTTTTTTTGTTTGATATGGTATATGAAGTATTTTTATTCAATCTTTTGTGATCAGTCACAAAACAAACTAGTGAAATAATTCGTTACGCATCAAATCATCAAATAGGTTATAAGGAATTCGTTAAAAACTTGTTTGTTATTTTCATTGGTCAGTATCTAAATACGTTACTATCATATTTAGAAAAGTAGCCGTAGCTACCGAGTTGCCGTTAAATGTCTTGTCAATAAATATAGATTGTAATATTTTTAAATATAAATTATTTAAAGCACATACAATGTTCTAGTAAGGTCTACAGTAAAATTTATTTTGGACAACACAGTCAGTTTGTTTTCAGATTTTATTTGATTATTTTTTACATTACCAATAAATATGAAAATGTTGCTACTTCATTTTAGTACTACTCAAAAAATACAAAGGTATGAACACCTGATTGTTATCACGGAGTCCTCAAAGTGACAGCCTTGTGAATCACCTTCAAAAATTCTTCACGAGAAACCTGCAATAGAAAAATGACAGTCCATTGAAAGACTTTCATATCGGAAAATCGGAAACGGATGACTGACTTTTAAATTATAGAATGTTCCAATTTTAAAATATTAACTCTTAAAACTCTACACCATGGGTGGTCAACCTTTTTCAGCTGCCGAGCCAAATTAAGGAAATGAGATTTCCTACTGGGCTACTTCCATATATATGATATGACACGAACTACGCTCAATGGAATATTCTATTGGTGGTTTTATACTCAATAAAAAAAATGTTTGCATATGCTCCGCGGGCCATGGGTTGGCCACCTATGCTCTACACGATTCAAAGATAATGTCTGACGGTTTCTGTTTAGTAAAAAATGACCGCCGAGCATTCTGGTTAGCGACGGTTAGTGCAGAGCAGATTCTTCACTGCAAATCATCTCAGGAATCACGTCCAATAAACAAGCTTTATTTACTTCTCCGTCGGTGTCTTCGTCAGCGTACTCCAGCATCTCGAGTATCTCTTCATCGGAGAGGTCCTCGCCCAGGACTTCGCACACGCTCTTCAGGTCTTCAAAGGACACGAAACCTTGAATCCACGAGACACGAGCGTCACGGATGCGAGCTCAGCTCGACAGAGCCGCGTGGGAATACTATAGTTACCAGCGTCCTGCATGTCGAACAGAAGAAAGCTCTTGATGATATCTTCGTCGCGGTCCGTCTGGACTATTTTCCTCATGATCAGTGTGGTGAATTCCTCGAGGCTGAGCTTCCCCGAGCGCTCCTTGTCGATGGCGTCCACCGCGCGCCTCACCTCCTCCGTGGTCGGCTCGTAGCCTGCAACGCGACTTTTGAAACCCGCCCCGAAACTATTTGCCATTCTTTGTCAATCGCAATTGTTTCGGATATTGTTTTAAGTATATTGCACAATTTTGTAGCTTTTAGTTTTAAATAAAAAAAAAACTCAACCATGAAATATTTATGTTCGTTATTATTAGAAATACCTAGAGCGGCCTTTGGAAATATATATCTGCAATTTTCTGTTATACGCAAAGAAAACTATTTACTTATTTTATACTTAAATAATACTTAATTGTTATTCCTTATTGGTGTTCTATGAACTCTAGTTGGACATTAACCTTCGTAGCAGATTCAATCATAAAAAAACGGATTTTACTTAGATTTCAGTTTGAACAATAATAGAACATAAAAATGCTATAACTCGATTTTGTGATTTTTCATTTTAATAAATGACAAGGCTATGGCATAATTTTTATCTAAATTTAGTCTGCATTTTTGATTCAAGAGCGAGAGATCCAAATATAAATAAAGAGTCTATGACAGACCCTATTCTGTGAGATTCTGAATCCGCATGCCATCCAAGATAGGAACAGTTAGAAGCCATTGGGAAAGGTTTGTTTTCTCCAAGGGTTTTTCTTCCCATAGAAGAATTTTATTTATTTTTGAGAAACTAGAAAAAGCCTGAATGGCTTTACCGGGATTCGAGTCCGAAACTTTGTGGTTGTTACGCAATTCAGCTGCCACGGGGTGGTTTAGGTAAGGCCGAATGAGTCAATCTCATATAAGTGATCCGATCACATAGGATAGATTCAGAATATTTCACAGCAGCTGAGGGCTTTCATGAGATCGTTCTTACCGTTTTGCTTGATCTGGCCGCAAGGGGACTTCGCAGAGAAGACACTAATTGTATGCAAACATAACTATTAAGATCTAATTAATTATTATTTACCTCCGCAACTGCAATAATGAAACATAATTACTTGTCAAACAAATCTTACACAATGGCGCGAGTGCTCAAGCATTGCCAAAGGCTTTTTATATTTTTCTTTCCCGTGTTTATTTTCTACTCACATCAAGATGTCAATAATTAATTAAGAACCTCGACCTTGTGTATTCGATAAACGCAAACAATATATTACTTGCTCGTATACCTAGCAGAGGCAGATGTAGACGGCACGACAAACAATAAGAAACATGCAGCATGGGGGGTATTCGAAGGTTTTATCAGGCGTTGTTCGGTGATAAAACTTCCCTCATCGGTGTTGTGATTTGTGTCTTTCGACGTTTCGGCCCCGGTACTGCGACTATCATTGGGGACAAAATCCCAAGGACAAAAACTTCGGAAGACACAAATCACAACACCCAAAAAATATAATAAGCAACATATGGTAAGTGTAAAATGATAGTCAATTTAAGATTTTTGCCAGAGTGCCATGTGGTTTGCAGCGTCGGCGTTAAAAGTGATCGTCATAGTTTCTATAATATTGTAATAAAAACGATCTTAGTGATCTGCCAATTGTTTGATACATATTTAAGTTATTTTTCTTTTCTCGCTAATAACGCCGCCGGACAATGTCTCTCTCCGGCGAGATTTCCAATCAAGGATTTTCTATTAAACTTCCCAAAAAAAAAACAAGCGAGTTCTTACATACTAAAATTGTATATATATATTTTTTTTTTTTCAATAAATACGAAAAAATAGTGCAAAGATGGTGGTAAAAATACCATAAAAACAATTAATAGAGCTTAATACCTTTACCATTAATAAAAATGAAATTGCGATATTTTATCAAAGAAATGGAATTAAATAAATAATTAGAATTCTCAATCACGATTTTTTTTTAAATATTTTCATAACTAGATTCCTTGTTCATTTACAATTATTTTTTCATACAATTACGTCATGGGTATTATTAAAATACACCCGACAGCATTGAAATATTTTGCGACAAAATATGCATGCGACATTCACAGACGTTTCGTAAATGTTGAACTATAAGAAATAAAAAAAAAAACCATCCAAAATAAAACCAAAGAAGAAAAAACTGCCCGTCGTTAGACGCGATTGAAAAGATTTGTTTATAATTTTAGGACATTCGTTCATTATGTAGTTTCCATAAAAAAAAATCATTTTCATTTGCTGTTTTTAATGTTTAGCGATTCCAAGCAAAGTACTACAAATATCAACGTACTTTTATTCTGAATTTTATGACATAATTTTGATATGAAATAAAGAATCGCGATGACGTCACTATGTAGCCTATTGTGAATAAACTTACCGGCAGTGCGCAGTGCAATAATTGTCTCACAAACCTAAAGCCTGAAGTGCTATTTTGTATTTTGTAGAATCAATAACTCCAGCGCCTTTGTAATCCAGAAAATCAAACGCCTGTTTGATATCTTCCTTCTGAAAAATTTTGAGCAGTTTGGTTAGCCCTTCGTTTGAAAATGCTAACAGGTTAAGTCGGAGAAACTAGTCAAATTGAAAATAAATCATGAAAAAAATCACAAAGTATCTTCCTATCCGAAAAGTATAATAATAGACTTTTAAATAAATAAAGCGAAAATGTTTTATGATAACAATCGGTATTCAGAAATCAATATAAGTCGAGCAATACAATAAGCCTATAGTTTTCATATTAAAAAAGTAATAGCCTTTGATTTATTATATATTAAATATATATAACTGGACTTGCAAAAATATTTTTTAATTGATGCAAATGCTGCAGCATTATAATTGAGTTATTACCAAAAGAAGACGGGAAGGTTGACAAAATAATAATTAGTCTTCAAATGTGAAATTTTTTCAAAAATTTTTATAAATTATGATAATTATAATTTGCAAATAAAATTTCAACGCGCAATATGGTGGACTCTGTAGATTACGTATGAAATAAATATTTGAAGAATTTATAATTACTGTAAAAAAATTATAATATATATAAATATTACTTACCTGGTTCGGGGTTAATAAGAGAGTTGGAATGATAGGTTTGTTGACTACAGCATTCTCCACAGTCATGGCTTCGATTTCGTCGATTTCCGGGAAGACCTCCTCCCCAACGACTTCTTCCACTTCTTCGTCTGCATTCTCGTTCACAGCTTCGTCTGCTCCCTGATCGGCCATGTCTTTGCTGTGTACAAATTATTATTGGGAAAAAATGGAAATAAGAGGAACGGCTTGTCTGGAGAAAAAAACTGTTTATTATTTTATTGCTATGACAACCCATTTAATAAATCGCGTCACGTGGGCAGGCTACGTAATAGTTTTATTGTTGTCTTGTGTTAATTGAGGATAGAAACAGTAGACGAATACATTTTATCTGTTGTGAATCTTACAAATCTGTGATATTATCGCGACTGCCATTTTTTTGTGGATATTATAATAACTAAGCGTAAAATTGGACAGCTACACTCACAGGAAGAGATACGAAAAATACGAGCGTAAAGGTGTATAAATTAGATAATAACGTAGTGTATCCATATTTTCATAATTATTCCGTCGCTGCCAGTTAAAAATGAAAGTTTTTTACTGGAAATTGGTTTTCGACATTGAAATTAATTACCTCATATTATTTATTATGCATACGCGACTCATTTTATATTCCCTAAAAATGTATACATGTGTATACGTGTGTGTGTGTGTGCATGTATATTATAAATAAACTAGTAATGTAGCCCGTCACAAAATGACGAATTTGATGAACGATGCGTCTAAATTCTCGCGGTTAACGACATCTCGCGGCGAAGAAGTGAATTATATAATTAAAGTTTAGCTAAAGCATATTTTAAAGTTTATGAATGAAAATATTATCCTATCGTCTTGAAATTCGGCACATAGCTGCGGAAAAATTTACTTAACTTATGTGCAAAAAATCAGCGTTGTATCTTTTAAGATATTCTATACAGAACGGAAAAATGAAACATACATACAAACATACAAATAAACACACAATGGCTATTATTATAGTAGATTGAAGTCTATGGAAATTGGGAAAGTAAAAAAAAAGCTTACGAGCACGAGGCAAGTGACAATAATAAGTCTTTATATTCAAAGAAAAAGTATTTACTTTGTTTATTTGATAAAAAATATGTACAACAAAGTAAAAAAATCACAACACCATATGAAATATTAAAACATAATTTAAACTCTCCAAAAGTACAACAACTCAGTCCAATAAGTAATGCGTCACATATGTTATTTTTCAAAATTGGGAAAAGTAACACAGAGAGGTAACCAATGAGTGGTTTTGGCCGATTCACTGTGTGCATTTTTGATAGACGATGTTGGAAAACTCGAATGAAATAAGTAATATATAGATTCAGAATTTGACGTACTCTTATTAAAGATTTAGAAAAAATCAACAGTATGTACTTATTAAATGGAAAATTTACAAATCTTTGAAATAATTTACATTGAAATCTGGTGGGAAAGCGTACGCAGGCAATGTTAATGGTGGTTGAAAGATTGACATGATAAGGTTCCTAAAAATAAAAATGTCAAATATTGATTCTATATATCACATTTTTCTATGTGCGAATGTTAAAAAAAAAAAAAAAAAAACAACAACAAATGAGCCTATATTTTATGTTCAGGTGTAGAAAAACAAAACGGCTGCATGGTTACTGTCACATATTTAACCATTTTAATCTCTACTGCTCGTAAATTTGCAGCATAAACACAGCCACTTACATTGTCACTGTCAATTATAGATGATTACTGGTATTTGACATGAATTTAGACTTTGTTTATCTTCTTTATTACAAATGATACATGAGATTAAGAAGGTTACATAAGTTTACAACAATCAAGTTATAAAATATAATCTGAGCAATGGAGAATACTATAACAAAAACTAAACAACCTTTAACAAAATTATAGGTACTTATTAAGCTGTACATATAAAAACTGAACACCATAATAACTATACACATGAAACAATAATTATAATTTAAAATAAATAATATAATCTCACCGATAAAATATTTATAGTTCAATTTATAAAAAAATTGTCAATTTTAAAAATGAAAAGCATTGCAATCAAATTATAATAAACAATTATACTTTTATATACACAGGCAAAAAATTGCATAAAATTTCAGGTAACTACAAATAACTAGTCGTCTAAGCTGCAGCAATCACAATAAGAAACGGCACTTCCACTAAAACCATTTTACATAAAGATTACAACGAAATAGTTTTTAGGGACATAGCTTAAAAACGTAATATACGAATAGGCAAAGCAAAAACACCAGCCCCTCCATCCACGAGTACTGAGGATATCCACATGACGAACTTGAGTATATCTGAGAACTGACATTTTAACGAATTGTGGCAAGTGTTGCTGGCAATATACAAAGTAAAATGCGTAATTGTTTTCTGTAAATGCTCTGCGGAAGCTATATTTAGTCTTACGACACGATTGCTTCACACTGTCCATTTATGAAACAAGTGCGAATACGCTGGGAATGCACGTGGTGCAGTGTTTAGTGAGCAGCAAAAAGTGAAGACACTTGCGCGGATAATGGCTTATAAATAAATTAAACAATAATATTGGCAAGTCAACCGTCCTTGTAACTTGTTTGGCTTACTGCTATTCAGTGTATAGAAAACACATTGTTAGCTCCAAATGAGGTTTTGTAACATCCAATACACAAAAAGACAATGGGGCACGTCAACAATGCTTTAATGGCAAAAACTGCCCGAGTGAATCTTAGAGTCTTCTAATAACGTTTACACATATGGCTTTGATTTTCTAGACTAAATATAAAATATGGTAAAAAATTGTATGATAATGAATTATCAAAACGATACTGGTAAACATGGATATACCTATTAAATAAAAAGTATAATTTAAGTAAAAAAAAAAAACACAAATATTTATTGATGAATGTACCGGGGCATTCGTAGAATTGGCATTTTACTCTTTGCCTCAACATTTACTGTCTTTTATAATTTTTATGGCATTTGTGGACTGGTGAAAATTCCAAATATGGTAACTTAAATGATAAAAATTGGTATCGTGGAATAAAATCACGGATAAAACTATAAGTTGGTATAGCAAACAAAAACAAAATTTAAGTTTTTTTAAGGTTAAAATGTTTTCTGTTGGACATTCCTCTCGTTTTAAAGTGGGTCCAGCATACGTAGCTGAAATATCAAAAGAGAATCCAATAAAACGACAGATTATGCTGACCGTGAAACCTTCGGATCACATTTAAAAATTAATACTGATTCTTACAAAATAATAAAAAAATGTACACCTTTGGAATACATGGAAATAAATGTATATCATTATAAATGTACCATGTTCAGCTGAAATGTCTGATCTGATTTTTGATATGAATATTTATAAAATTTTTAGCTTAAATAAATACTCAAATCATAAAATAGTTGAAGCGATGACAATTATTCACAATAATCCGTCTACAGCAATCACCAGTGTTGCAGACCAATATGAACTATATTGTATAAATACAGTTGTATGCGAGATCCAATCAATACAAACGCTCACCAGAAACTTCTTTCCTCGTAAGAAAATCTTGTTTCATTTAAATTGTATATTATCAAAATATTTTATGCTGTAGTAAAATCAAACAAATAAAACTAACTATTCGAAACCCTTTATAAAATGTGACTGTGAGGTCTTGTAGAATTCTCCTCATGACTACGGACATATGTTTATCGATGAACTTCTGCTGCATTTGCAGTCTATCAAACTGACTGCATAGTGTTAATGGATGTATTGTAAAAGAATCGTGTAAACAAGCCCTGAAAACCGTAAAACCCTGAACTTTCTCTGGTGTACTCCAAAACGGAGTCTATATAAATATGTAACGTGTGTTTGTAAAGCATTCAGAGTTTTTGGTTTGAGAAACATTTCGGCCAGGAATCATCGTATTGACTGGATTTCCACAAGACTGTGAATGAAATATCACCGATACATACTCAAATAATTGCAAATCAAGGACTGACCAATTACAAGAGATTCAAATAGCAAAAGGTATTGAGCAAATTTTCAAAAATAAATAAAACGAGTTAAAAATAAAATATTTAGCTGTCAATGCAACAACATCAGCATATATTACACCATTTGGATTTTTATTAAAGATTTGATATAATATGTATATTAAACAATTTGGCTGAATCCTTTTTATAATTGTAAAATATTTGCCAATTGTAACTATCAAAACTGTAATATTTTTCATTTGGAATTGACTAAATCTTTTACACTAATGTTTACAATCAAACAAAATAAATATGACAAATAGTCAATAAATCCAATGAAAATTATATAGTGTGGATCAAACATTAGTATCTCAGAAATGTCAAGTATATAAAATACTGATGACAATAATGTCTCTTATGAAGCTAAAATATAATGTTATCATGACTAACAATGATGATTAATAAAAGTGTTGCATCGGGAAAGCGACCACTAGAGTTGTTTTTCAAGATATCTATCTTTTTTTCCTATTTTAGCTTATTTCTCAATAAAGTCCATGTAGACGTAACACTTCTCCATAATCACTAGCTCATGCTAAAGACATGAGCTTATACGACTTGCGATAGCGAAACTCTTACGCAAAATATTATGTTTAGTTCTGTTATCGCTTTGAACATTGATTATGTACAAAATAACATGTTTAATGCAAAAGGATATTTAGTAACGTTATGTGTAGTACAATTGTTAAAAAATGGGGACTTTAAGATAGATACGAAATAAGATTATCTAAAACGCTAGAATATATAAAATAGAAGAATGTGTCTCAATTTTCTTAAATTCGTAGAGGATCTGACTTCTTTCCACACGCTAAATTCATTAGAATTATATTATTGATTTTTGTGAAGACCGTCTCACAGGAAGTGCGATTTTGCCTATACAGGTTTTATTGATTGATAATGATTAAGTACATTTTTTCAATGCACCTGCCATGTAAGCTTGGGGATGTGGGTTCAAATCCCACACAAATCACGATGATATTTTTCTGAGAGTTTCTTTAATCAATTTTCAATATTTGAAAAAATGTACTTAATCATTATCAATCATTAGAATTAGCCAATACCACGTGATGCTGCCATGTTAAAGGTTAGTTAATTATTCAATTACATTTTAGTATCACTTCCTTGATTTATATATTCTAAGCGTAAAACATGTAATCAGATTTATTTTCCAATCTTCAGGACACGTGATCTCTAAAGACGAGCCAAGATGTTTTGCCGCTCCATCATGACGGGGTTGGAGCGGTTGAACTTCCCGGAGACATTTGGAAGAAGTCCCTTCAACCATTGAGAAGTTTCGCTCAAGCGTTCAAAGTTGATGTTGTAAAACACTAGATTTTCTCTGAAAGAAAAAAATAAAGATAGATTCAAATATGAACTATTTAATAATAAAATACTCAAATGTTAAGGGCCACTTCATCTTTATAGTTTTTTTTTGCCTTCTGAAAATGTTTTAAATAAAATATCAAAATGGAATTCCACCGAGTACTCTCTGTCAAAAATATTGAATGCTTTCTGAAAAGTTAAAGGTGACTTTGCTACATTTGATATTACAGCCATCATTTAAATTACTCACTTTCTCTCTTTCTGCAATTCTCTGCCAGCAACGAGTCCTTGAATGCAATTCAAAATGGAGTCTAGCGATAGACAGTAAGGATGAGTATCTTCTCTGTACAGCAAATGCTTCTCCAGAGACTTTTGTACATACCTTAGGCAACTCTTCTCATCGATAGATTTCTCCTGAAATATAATAATGAATGTACTGCATATTTTGATCTGAAATGATCAGATGTGGATTCAGATTAATATAATTTTTTTTTAATTTAACTCTAATATACTGCCACGTTGATTACATTTTGTATCGCAAGTCGATTTACTGATTAATTATACTTACGTCCAGAAGAACAGAGGTAATTCTATACAAGCAATTCATGAACGGCCAAATCAGATGTTCCAACAGTGTCAGCAAATCTCTGTTCTCTCCTAAAGTGAATACTTCTCCGTCCGGGGATCTGGTTAATTGCAATATATTGACCCCGAGCGCATGTTTCAACGATTCTTCGAAGTCCTGAAGATGAAAATTTTAGTTATCATCCACTTCATGGTGCAAAGAAATGATAATATAAATAGCAATGAAAAAATACATACTGCAGCAAGTTTGAGATCGTTGACAGGGAATTCGTGCCTGAGAAGGATACGCAATCGGTAATAACATTCCCATAAAGCCGCTGAAATTACAAACAATATAAAGTAAGGGAAATTATGTATTTGAATTGGGAAAAATCTAAGCAATCTTTGTTTATAAAAGTAGTTTGTTAAATTTCACATAGTGCATAATTTACCTTTGGACACAGGGTTCTTGGCAACAGTTATAATAAGAGCAGCGGGGACGCACCAGTGAAGGATGGGGTTCACATACAACTGTAGAGTTACCATCGGGATCACAGTGGACATGGTTTTCTGACTCAGCTGGTGCCCTGGAATATCAATAAATTTAAGGTTTAACTAAAACATGGATTTTTGTTTATATCTATGTAAAATAATTAATATGTATTTACACTTATGTCCCATAAAGAAGCAATAATATATATTGTTGGCCATGTTGTCGATTTTCAGCTGAGAATTTGTTGCTGCTCTCTAGAAACATATTTATTTAATTTATTGAATAAATTAAATAAATATGTTTCTAAGGTAACTTATAAAGGCGTTTCAATTTTCTGTAAAAATTATCAAAAAATATATACCTTTCATCCTTTTCTTAATGTCCTCAGTTAAAAGGAATATTACACTGATGAGTATTCTGACATTGTTATCTTTATCTAGGCGAATTAAGTTCTGATGTGTAGATAGGACCGCTTTTAGGTCTGCTTTGACGCACGCTCTGTCGTTGTAGTCAAATGTACTTGCTCCAAAGCTACCGAACACTCCGGCTAGCCAGATTATATTGTCTACGAGCTCCTCTTCAGTCAGAGGTTTCGCTCTGTGAAGAGACATGGTCAAGGCCACAGCCACCATTTGGAATGTCGTTACGATTGCATATTTTTGTTGTCTGTAAACAATTTCATGAGCGCAATTCTGTATGAGCTTGTTTTCTTCCAAAGAAACAGACTGCATATCAACAGGTTTGATTGCATTTTTGTGTCTCAAGAGTGACTTTCCAAAATACTCCTTTGCCGAGAAAGACTCCCCAACATTAATGTAGATGTTTCCGTAATTTTCACTGAGGATATTTAAAGATTTTAATAAGCCCTGCAAAGAACAGTCAAAATTAAACCACATTATATCTTTGATAAAAATGAATCTGAATGAGTTAATTTACATTGGTTTTGATTTGTCACTGGTCACTAGATTTAAAAATCCAGTGGTTTTTTTTATTTTTATGTTTACCTCAAGAGCGGGAAATACTCATGTTTAGAAAATTAATTCGATAAATACTCACAGATGTTGTTTCTTTTGGTTTTGGTACTCCCAATAATTCGAAGGCAAAGAGCTGATCTTCCATAATGCGGTCATAAGTTATGTTGATAGGTACAAAAGTCACATCAGGCACTTCACTCGCAAAGAACGGTTCCAGAACCATGGACATGAACCCTGGAATATTTAAAAGGATTTTAATTTTTGTGGCTAAGATTATGTATAGTTTAGTACATTCGGGAGTTACTGGTATATAAGGAATGCATCTTTTGAAGTTTTAAATATTGCTAGGTTTAAATAATTTTAATTTAATCTATAATGATATTCTAGCAAAACAAGGTTTGTATACCAGCATTGTGACTCTATGCGAATATTCTATTCATGTATCTGTAAAAAAGACTTTGACTCACCATATTTGGGTGACATGCTCTTGCCACTGCGGCTCCTGGTTCCCTCGATGAAAAACTCGAGCGGTGTAAAGTGGGAGGTCACGAGCGTACGTACATACTGCCGGAATACGGCTCCGTAAAGGCGGTCGCTGGCAAACGTGCGTCGCATATAGAATGCGCCCACGTCACGCATCATTCTTCCCATGCCAACCATTGCATGAAAGTCTGTGACAGTGAATAAATACTGCATTATCTGTATATGTTTTCATTCACAACGTGGACTGTTTAGAGCTGTTAATAAATTTAAATCGAGGGTGAAGTGAGGATGTTTGTACTCACCCATGCCAGCAGCCACTACCGGAAGTTCAATGTCGTAGAAAAAGCTCACATACGTCATGAGAATGAAGTCTGCATAGCTGCGGTGAGTGGGCACAAACACCACCGGGTTGTGCCCCATTTTAGCTTTCAGCTGAAACATCAGTTACAGTTGCAAAAAGTGTAACCTCATAACTATCTTGGGTTCCGGCGGTAAGCATGTTCGTTAGCCAACTATGGGGTCATAAGCTTTCTAATTCTAAAAATTATTTCGAAGATCAAAGAAAAGAAACCTTGCAACAAACTATCTCTCTGATGTAAGAATTCTGTGATTTCTAAGAATACAATAGAACATATTCCAGAGACATAACAAGCCAGATCTAGCAGGCAATAATAACCTCTGATCGCTTTAAACAGATTGGCTGTCCCTTCTGCCTGAAACTTCTACTTTAGCAGAGTTCTATGGTATTTTTTACTTTGTTTTTCTATAAAATAAGTACTAAATCAATCTTGCATTCTTGGTTTTTCTTGCATGAAAAGGTTCGAATAATATTTATAAAATCTACGAAGGAATATTAAATAGTTTCTCACCTGCAGAATGTTCCTCCGATTGACAAACACACTGGAGCACATGCGACAGAGGATCTTAGTAGTGAAGATCCCGAGCCAACGTACTACATACATCTTCCTGTCGAGGCCAATCTCTTCCAGCATTGCCAAGACATCCTTCATCAGGTCAGCCTTACTCCTATTTAGCACTCCAGATAACTGGAATATAAACAGTAGACAGTGAACCTGAATATGTTTTTTTTAGTTAAAAAAATTTTTTTGGTCACTTTTTTTAGTTGATGAAAGTCCAGCATTCTGACCATTAAATTATTTTTAAAAATATTAAAAAAGTGTGTTGACAAGACTTGTGTAGGTTTATTGTAGGTTTATGGCAGTTTTATTAGTTTTATAGTAGTATTGCAGATTTGGATGGTACTTTTTTTTATACTAGATCTATAAATGGAAATTATTCAGATTTAGTTTAGTTCAGATTATCAGCTTGTTACAACTTTAAAATTTGATTTGTTGTATACAGAGAAAGTTAAAAATCAGCATCACAGGGTTTCTCTTTTTATATTATTATATATTTTAAACAGAGTTTAAAAAAGTCATTGTGTCGCCCGAATTTAAATCCAGGTCTTTAGAGACATAATTTGCAATATTACAGGCTGTACCTCATCGAGCAGATAATCGAGACGATTGCTGGTGGCTGCAGCCCGCTTGAGCAGCGCAGGGGTGAGAGGGCGCTGCAAGCGATGCGCAGGCTGGCCCTCCCAGTGGCGGGTCATGAAGCTTATGGCATCCTTGTTGGTGCGACGCAACTCCACAATGTCCTGGAACTCACTCAGTAGCCGCTCTTTTGACATGACTGCGAGGTGCGAGACAACTGAAACATTCAAAATATATATTTTAATTAAATACTGTGCAAAAAAAATAAATTTAGGTAATGTTAGGTAAATGCTCTTAAGCAAGGATTTTTCTAGCTTTATTAAGACCCCCCTCTCCGTGATCCATTTTTTTTTAAAATATGTTGCGAAAAAACTACTGCACTAATCAAAAAAATTTAAATGCAAAAAATTAGACACATTCCTTTTTCTTGACAAGAAAGTATTTTATTTCTTATAAATTAACTTTTAAAACGTTTTGGGTCGTCTAATATATACAATTAAAGGTACCGTCTTCAAAGCTTCGTTGACTTGAAAATTTGCCATAAGGAAAAAATTCTTGTATTTTAACAAGTTAGTTTATGTACTTTAAAATGAATTATGTACTCGATGTTTATTTAGAAGAGGAAATACCAACTGAAAACAACATATGTACAAGGCACGTTGATATATTTATTATATTTTCTAAGTATCTTCTTGAAAGAGGCAGGCTTAATATTCTCACATAAAAAAACTTACATACAAATATTTATTCATCACATACAAGTTAGTAACATACTTCACTATGTAACCACAAGTGCCTTTTTAGTCTTACTCAATAAGGTAACTGGGTTTCTACCAAACCTATGTAAACATTTGCCAGCAATGTCGGAAGCACTTGCCAAAAACCCCAGACAAAATACTCGGTCAAAACAAGCAACCTACCCAAATTGATAAAACAATCTTAGAAATCATAAAATTTACTAGCTTCAATAAATGAAGCAGAAAAAAATGATCACATATCGCAGCAAGTCCAATCATTCAAGGCACAGTTTCTTGGACTACAGTCTTCATTGCTGCAAGTCATTACAATTGACGAGTAAAACTACTAAGAATAACAATAAAATAGTACATTGTTCCGTTCATAACATAATAGAATTAGAAGTTAACAATGACAGTAAAGTAATAAAAGAAGATCATGTTCTCAAGAAATATATTATCGTTGATTACTTACAAATTGGTGGAAGTAATAACTAGAAATAATGTATCTTTGAAAATGATGTGCGGTAAAATCTGAAATCATTAGCAATAAAAAAACCCAAGCTTAGTTGAATGACACAAGTCAATTAAATTGTATATGTGAGTATGATTATGGAATACGAAGGCATTATATAAACAAACTTATCTAGCAGAGGATGATTAGATTAGTAGTCAGTAGGTTAGGGAGGGTATACCTCGGGAAAATCCGTCATAACATGATTTTATAAATAACTTTATGACAAAGTCCATCGATCAAAATTAATAAAAAGATATGAGACTATCAAATTGAAATTGCTTATCCTAAAAATCTATTACAGCTGCAATGATGGGTCTGAGATATCACATACAATGTAACATTGAACAAAATTTTGAATTCTTTAGTAATCTCTTTCTTATCTCAAATAAATAAGAAGATATATGAGAAAATTTGATAATGATTTATAACAGACCTGCCTAAACTGCAGATTGAAATCTACTGGTAGATCGTGGCATATTTTTTTAGCATAAAACATAAATACTGCATAAATTTTAGTGGAACTTTCTAAATTAAAATTCTTGTTTTAGCTTTTGAATCTTTATACCCAGTAATCTTGATTTGGAAATAAATATGAAATATTCACAATCCATGAAAATACAAGATATAATAACCAATGTAAGTAATTAGAATGAAAATGGTAAAGTAATGGAGCAATTTGTTATTGCCTTTTTAATTAAAAGACAAAGAGATTGTGTATGTGATCTTTAAGAATATTACCAATAGGTACTACAGATAAAGTATCAATTAAGCAGTATGCACGAAGCTTTGCAAAATTTCAAATGAGTTAGCCAAAGTACTACAACATCTAAAGTTTTCCTAAACATTAACACATTTTCAACTTCTTTAAAACAAGTAAATTATCAATAAAGAGCTTTATATTATTATCTTAATTCCACTTTTTTAAGTCCCAGAAAGAATACATGAAAAAGGCTCACGAAACATTCGGGAACATACATATTCTACATTCATCTCATTATTTTGGCTCACCAACAAGATAGAGGAACAGCATACCTGACCTCCACGGTAAAAATATGTTTTTACTGCAGTCTCACACACCAGAACCGCAAATAATCTCAAAATATAAAAGAAATTCAACGAAAAAGGCAGAATGAGTCAGCTCACGGTATCTTTCTCAACCTTATGACTTATTATAAGTCTTTTGGCCGAATGTACTGTGATTTATTAGAAATTCAAACAAACGGACTGGACTTGGAAGTCACATGCCACTGGGTACTTCTTGTGTTATTTCATTACTTATCTAGTCTTTTTGGTACAACTATACAAATTGGTTTATTTTAAGTTGATAATAATAACATACAATGTTGCTTTTTATGAAGTATATTTATGCATTTTTTACACTTAACAATATAAGAGATAAAAAGTAAGACTGGAGGGTATCGTGTTATCAGTTATATTGCTTTCAACGTGACAACAAAATAAATAAATGTAATATTTAATTGTAAAAATTATTTTATATATATATACTTAAAATTTGCCTGTTCACTACAAAATTCAAATTATTTGAATATTTTATTTTTTTGTAATAATAAATAAATAATTAAAAACGAATATTCTGACTGAACTGGCTTTAAAATATAATGTTTATAAATGCCATATATGCTGTTAATAATTATTTATAGCATACAATCGCAAAGAATACCTACGATATATTATTGCCTTTTATCGTACTAACACTTGAAAGAAAAATAGTTTTTATTAACCTCATATTTCACGCACCGAAAAAATCTAAATTATTATTATGTTCATCAGAAATACACGTGATTATTTGGATAAACCGAAATGCGCGTTTCACAGTGATTAGAAATTCATTAGTAAAAAAAGTGAAATTATTATGAAATTTTTAACAATAAAGTTATAAAAGAAATTTCTAAACTTACAGCTCAATCGTCAGCCTAACAGATTACGAAGACATTTGGCCACAAGCCTGCCGAAAATCCGACTCCAAAAACCACCGGTTTTACAGAAAAAACAGGAAAATGCGAGACGTCTACTCGAAAATAACAAAACTCTGAATAACTCGTTTGCATTGACAATCCGATCGTAATTTTGACAGTTGTGAAATCCGCTCCGCGCAGGTGGAACGAAACAGAGCATGCGATAATGCTCGCGCGAGAGGGAGCGAGGGCGATGTGTCGGCTCTGCGCGCTGAACGAAATGCCACCAAAAATAACGAAGTGAATGTTCCTCCGCCGGCTCGAGATGAAAAATGTGACCATTTGTTGGGTGCAACAATGGTACTAAATGATACAACATAGGAAATATTTTACAGCTAGAACTGCGCTTTTTTTTAAAATGATAATATGCCTTTTGTACCTTAAAAAAATATAAATGATCGAATCATCAAAAAATACGTATACACAAGCCATCTGCACCCATCGCGATATAACGTGCGACCGATTTGTAATCGGTCAATAGCTCCGCGTTTTTTTAATGAGAAAATAAAACTCAGATTTTCCAAACACTCGTTCACATACTACATTAATTTTATGCTAATTTTACCCGAGAAAATATATATCGTTAATGTTAAGTGCCTTCTTCTTCAAGTGCCTCTCCTCAGAGGAAGTTTGTGACCACTTCATTGAAAAATTGTCTGATCGTGGTTTTATCAAGGAGAATAGTTTATTGGATCCCCGGGTCCTTCTACGTTAAGTATCTAGATAAAAAAATATATAAATTGTTGATAAGATTAACTCTTTTCAGCCCAAAACGGAAGTATTCAACGAATAGATATATAGTACAGGGTTAGGCAGGGAGGTATGGATGATTTGAAATAACCGTTACACACTTATTTTTCAACGAAACTTAAATTTTATTTTTTCAATGTGTAGCTTGGATGTTGCCATGACAAAAATCTGCTGACGAGCAGATACCCCCACTCTTTATCTACCAAGTTATCCCCACCTTGCGTGGCGCCTCGTCCAAATCATCCATACCTCCCTGCTTAACCCTATACTTCCAAGTTATATCTGTAAGATAATATTCTTTTGAAGTGTCATGAAATATGTTTCTATAAGCAGATTTGGTATTTTTTTAATCCCACTCAAGACACATCGCATGGTCATCGCTAAGGTTGTGTAAAGAGCAAAGGCCGGCACTAGACATGTGACCGTGAAATGACAATATTATATATTTAATACAACGCTCAAACCTGCCTCAGGAGTGCCATCTTGTTGTCACCTGGCATTGTTGAATAACCTCTGTGGCCACAGAACATCAGGATAAATAGCGAACTCAAGGTTCAGATACTTCTTCAGCAGGAAAAACATATCCACTCGCCATTTAAAATAACACAAAAAGCATATAATTAATTATACTTTGTCATAAAGCGCACATTGAGAATCATCAATGCGGAAAACTTTTATAAAGCACTGCTGAAAAAGTAATAAAAATGTGTTTTTTAATATAGTGATGCGATATCCAGTCTCCCCTTTTCGGGTGTCGACCGTTGTTCAGATAATCTTAATTAAAAGACTGTCAATCACCTTGCTGGTGAGAAAACGTAAAAATCATTTTATTTTGGAAATATATAAAAATAAAATCGTAATCCAAAAGTGACACCCGGTCTCCTCTTTTAGGGCGATGCAGGTTCATTAAACTTAATTATATAAATAAATGTTGCAAATTCTTGGTAAGGTAGAAACTCAGGTCTAAAGTCATAAATAAAAGAGTAAATATTGGTTTTGAAACATGTTTTCAAGTTTTAATATGTTATGTATGTATATAGTGTGAGTATACTAAGGCTATATTTAATACCCTATCGTTTTGATAAACAAGCGTAACATCTTCTCTCTATTCCCCATTCGGCTGTCGGTTGTATCGCAGCATGTGTAGGCAGCTTAATTTGTGACAACACGTACATATTATCCAGAAATTAAAAAAATACATATTTGTGCATGTCGTTACGATCGCATTTTCTCATGTGGCTAATCTCACATAATCACGCTGATTTTTTTGCGGACGGTTTTGAAAAATTACCTATCCAAACAACTAGGAGATCACCAAAAAATTATGAGCGTTTTCGCATTTTGAAAATATAACACTGCTACATGACACACTGCGAATAAAACTTTTTTTTGTCAACCAAACCTTTTGACACAATCGAAACCTAATTATATGCAACTGTTATCAACATATATTTAATAGACTATCTCCTCTAAAAATGTCAGACGACTATTTATAATAGGTTTTTATATTTTTCCCTACACAAACTCAATAACGAAAATAGAGAAATCCATGTACGCCACACCTTGTAAGCCTGATACCACATACCGTATCGTAAGCATAGCCATAGCAACTAAATTAATTAATATATAAGAAAATAAATAATCTTGGAATTTAAATGAATAATCCTGTAAACCCATTTAAAACACCATAAACACCCTGTACATTGCTATTACTCAATCGTGCTGTGTAATTTGACCTAGACCTCAATATTCATATTCATAAACCTAATATCACTTTCTTAATCGTTTGGTACTGAGAGGTGGAAAGTTGCTATGAAAATTTAGCGCAGAACTCAATCCAATAAAAATCAATTTTATTCTTTTTCAATATTAAAGCATTGCAAATTAAAATTTAAAAAAATCTTAAGATGTTGTATTTTGATATTCAGTTCTCTCCTGTTGATGCTACATGTTTTGGGTTTTATTTTAGTTTGTATTTGCTGTTTATTTTACCACAAATGTATATATTTATTGATAGTTTCTATTGTATTTAACCGCGAAAATAAATTCCGGTTTCTTGAATACAGATCAGAAAAATAATACAACTAAAAATAATGCTTAACACATTAAAATTAACAAAATAATAATAGTAATCAAACCATCAATAAATGTAATCTCAGTGAAATTTACGTAAAATTTACATACAAATAAAATTATAAACTTAAATTTTTATTTGATTATTTGGTAAGTAAGGTAAGTAAGCAAAGAAAGAGTCTCCTATTTTGGTCATATTTTATGGTTTTTTACTTAATTAAAAAATACGAATTTATTAGACTGCATTTATAATAACTGAAGTTTAAAAAAAAATGAGCGACCTTTCTCGGATTTTTTTTTTTTTTACCAACTTAATTTGAGAAACAATACCAATGGCCTAAACAAGAATGATGTAAATTTATTTAGTTTACAGTAAGCGGTTTTTTATTATGTTTATATTTGAAAGATATTTTCCTTATATACAAAAACCCACTTTGACTATAAATCGCCAAATTTTGAAAAAATCAGAAATCAGGTTTGCAGAAACAATCAGTATAATCAACTAACTATATTTTTTTATAAAAAAAATGACATCCACATTTGCTGGCAGCCGAAGACTTCATTACACATAAGGCACAGCCGGTCAGAAAGATGCAGTAAAGATCCCACCGTGATCATTAGCCGCGAGCTCACTCATCTCCTCAAGACGCTATCTTAAATTTGTTAATTAATAAATTATATTTCAGGCTTATCGACAATGCCCCGACATATTCATAATATACTAGGATATACATACAATTCACGTATTGAATTTCAAATCTGAGCATACAGTTTTAAGTCAGTATAATGAATCTAACTAACTGCATGAATACATTTCGTATAAGAGTGTCAAAAGTACCCTCGCGCATTTATCAATAATTAATGAACAATGATTTAATCAAAAATATTTTTAAATTTATAAAAAACTATTAAAAGCCATACAGCACTTAGTAGCAAATAAATCGAAGGTCGCTGATACAAACTAGTAGCTGCGCTTCCATACTTCTTCTTCTTCGGGTGCTTCTCAGAGGAAATTGGCGACCAACTCCCTGAGCATATGCTGAGCCATAGTTCACGGTTTTCTTATGGAAAATAGTGTAATGTAGTCCCCAGGTCCCCAATCCTGCTGCCCAATATCATTATTATACAATCCTTTTAGATCTGATACTCCTGCAACAGGCTACAGAAACAATACAATATTAACATATTAACCAATTTAATCACACATATTTGTTATGATAAGTCATGACTGAATCGATCACTTACAAAAAGACACGTTTAATTGATCAATTCCTCAGTCAGATAATACAATTGTGGTTATATTTTATCTGTTTTTTTTCTAAGCAATACACTCCCAATCAACGTGATTTTTTCATATTCAACAAATAAAGTTGGCACACGCCAATGCTACGCGCATGCAATACAAAAGTCTTCAGGTTATCCTTCAACTTCTCGCAGATGTGAGTCTGCCCCAGCGTCACCAGACCGGAGACAGCGAGGAAGCGGGTTTGCTAAATCAGGTCTAAAGTATTTAGCGACATAACGACGTCGTCTGTTGTTTTCTTTTTGAGCCAAGCAAAGCAAAATCAATATCAAACAACATTTTTGAGCTCACACTCTCAATTTAGTCACTGTAAATAATAAATTATTTTTTCCCTATTTTTTGTTGCTGAATGAAATGCAAACTGTGACGTCACTAAACCACACTTTACCTAAACCTAAATTCGTGTGAACGATTGTGCATAGGACATAAGTGGGCGTGAATAAATGGGCGGCCTATAAATGAAATATGATTCTCTTTGGCTTTTATGCTGAGTATATTTTATGGCATGCGATCCTTATATGCACCACATGACACTGATAAGTGAGTTGCGTGGGAAAGTGGCTGGCAACAAAAGATAATGCAACATGAGTTGGTTCGCATTATCTTAAAGGCCAGGATCAACCGCGGGTTGACGGTGAAACGACGGGATGACGAGAACGACGATGATGAAGTAATGACCTAAAGGCTGTCGTGAATATCACAATAAGTCATCGTTGTAGTGCTGGTGTCTGATATCACGCGTCCAGCGATAAAAATAATTGTCTCGACGGCGTGGGGATTTGTCAATTTGTTTTTGAACGAAGTACACAGCACTTCGGAAACTTTTTACAGTGCCGTAGGTTCTATGGCATTATGGTTCACGAGTATTGCATAGAAATTCAATATTTTTGACAGAGAGTACTTGGTGGAATTCCATTTTAATATTTTAAATAAGTAAAATACTTGAGTGATTTTTCCACATATAAATTTTTATTGGTGACCGATTTCGCCAACCTTTCAAGATGGCATTATGCTGAGTTTGACAATGCCAACGTTTTTTCCATGTATTAAAAACCAAAAGAAAAAATAACGTTAAAAAAATCCTTGTACTTCCTTCCTTGTTATCCTTGACTGATATCACGGCCAATTTTTTTACAGCATCAAAAAAATGTATTCTTTTAGTAATCTGTTTTAAAAACTTTGCTACTAAAAATCCAATAAAAAAAATTCTTAGTTGAATTTTTTTTTATAAAAAAGAATCTAATAACAGAGGAAGTGGGGAGACGAGGGGCTCAGAATACACTCATAAGTAGTGGAAATTGGTTTGAAGCTTTCAGAAAACCTTATTTTATTAAAACAAATTCATAATTAATACAACAATTGAAACTAAATAGTTTTAATTATACTATGCTTAATGAGTTAAAATCAATATTAATTAAATAAAAATTTTGTATGTGCATGAGTGTCCTATTGAGGCAAGACTTCAGTAGTAAAATGTGTAGCTTAGCCTAACCTAACAAGACGCTCATGCTAATTAACTTTGCAACCAACAAATGGCTAATTTAATATTTAATTAAATATTATTAAGTTATAAAACTAATTCACTGTAAGATATTGATAATTATTCTATGAATTAATTATTACGTGAATGATCAGGCCTTCAAACAGGTAAGCCCATTGAAATAATCAAGTCAATGTTGATGGTCTTCATAGCACTGAGTCAACGAGCCAACCACTTTACACGTTACATTACACTGTGCATGTAAGATTATAGAGTTGATGTCTCTTATGTCATGTGTCCCCAGGATTTTCCTTGGCTGATGGCCACCGGGAGAGGCACGAGGAGGCCTCCACAAAACTCTCCGCTATGCTGCATTACTTCTCGAACAAGATCTAAAACAATACTTAAATTAAACTTACGACAGAGCTGCTCAAATTATAAATATATCGATTTTACTTGAATTAAAATCTGGTTTTACTAAGCAATTTATAAGAGTATTATCAAAAGATTTCCCCGTCACTACATAATGTAGAAATTATTTTATTTTACAATACAATATGAATATTTGATATTGTAAAGGCGTAGTAAGATGATGTCTTTGAAGCATGAATAAAGACTTTGATGATGATGAAGGAACTCTTGAAGAAAGCGATGACTCTTATCCTCCAAGTATAGGGAGCTGTGTACCTTTAAATTTTGCAACATTATTATCAGGAACCTCCCACACAAGCTCGTCGTGAATCTGGAGGATCAGGTGGTGATCTAAAGATTCAGCAAGGTTAGAAAGTCGATGCTCCGTAGCTATCATGGCCGTCTTACATATATCAGCTGCGGAACCTAAAAACATATTTGTTTAGTTCAAATTTGTAATCAAATCAAAATATTATGACAAAAATAACAATTTGATTTAGTTAATTTCTTTTCATTTTAAAACCGAAAATGTTAGTTACCGAACTGACCTTGAATAACAAAATTAACAGCCTGCCTCTCAGCTTGGGCTCTGAGCCCCATGTTGGTGCTGCTGATGTGAGGAAGCTTTCTTATCCGACCAGATATGGACTGAAGAACTCCATTTTGAGTTCTGCATCTTTGTATGACATCATTGCTGAATGACCGAAGAGCAGGGAATAATGCTGTAATGAACAAGACAGTAATGATTTTTGAAAAGTATTTATATAATCAAGTCAAGCTCATCCAGAGTCCTGGACCATGCAACCCTCAGAACGTATTTGAAGAAAAGTATTAGCACAAAAGGAATGAAAATATGCAATGTCTTACATATAAATTTTGATTTTATTTCAGAGACTTGTGAATTGTTCATGTGTAGAATCTCCATGAGTTTATAATGTCCAGCACCATACATGAAAGCATATACAATATGCTTGGTCTTCTCTCGATCTTTAGGTAATATTTCCTCGGAGTTGTTTTTGTTCATCCTAGTAAAAGATTTACATAATATTTAGTTTTTATAACAATTTCGAATTCAATAAAAAACTTAATATTATAAGTAGATACCATTTTCTGGTCAATGCCTGGAAGATATCTTTTTCTTGGTGAAAGAAATCAATTAGAGTTATGTCTTCTGTCATATGAGCAAACACGCGAAACTCTATATGCTGGAAGTCTGCAGCGACAAATGAATATGAAGGCCTCGCAATGAAAGCGTTTCTCAAATACATGCTTGCGGTGTCTTCGGAGCCAAGCTCCGGAAATACGTCAAGACTAAATGGTCGCTTTGGTATAGCTTGAAGGTTTGGATTACACGAAGTCAAGCGGCCTGTGGCTGCAGATGTTTGGTCCCTATAATAGATCAATTATATGTATTAAGGTTTACTATTTTGTTTAAATAATTAACAATTTAGTAAAATTAGCTTGAGAAAGCTCTTTGCTCACCATGTTGTTCTTATGATTCCAGATTTGGACTGATTTAGTATTGAGTCGACAAATGTAGCTTTTGCCTTATAAATATGTCGAAAATTTAAAACTAATCGAGGCAACGGATGATAAGGGACCAACTGGCGTAGCTATAAATAAAAACAATATTGCCTATTAATCATTAAGCCGTGAAAAATGGGATTCAATAAGTTATTGTTATAATTGGACAGAATGTACAAAAAGCTAGGATGGACGTAGTTTCAAGAAATTATAATCTCTCAATTTTTAGTAAAAACTTAATTTCATAAATTAAACTTTTAAAATCACGAATATTCTGCTTAGAAATGATTAATTAGTAATTAACTACGAAGCCATCCTTGTGATCTATTTTATGCCGATCGTAAGATTTTATTTAATATCATACTTCTTTCAAATGTTTCGGCTAATTGAGATAAATATAATCAGCTTATGCCTACTCACAACTGGCTCAGACGTCGACTTGGCCCCGAGTACTGATGTTTCTTTAATTTTAATATTATGTTTTACGTCTAGTTTCAATTCATTGAATAAGATATTACGCAGTTGAAGGTGAGAATTTAGCTGGAAAGGTTTTCCTACAACTGTTAGAGCATCTCTTTCTATTTGATTCAAGTGTTTGTTTAAAATGGATTCCATTTCGTTAAGTTTCTTGGTGTCGATGCAAATACCGCGTAGCTCCATAGCTGTTTGAAAAAGATAACTTTAATAAAGCAGATACAGAGCAAAGCACTATCATGTATATATTTAAGAAACTAAGACTGAATGATTTAAAGATCACTTGCCAGCCATGACATCACAAGTGAATTCCATTCAATTTTACCAGACTTGCCAATTAAGACTTGCATAGAATGCACACCTCCTTCCATTTGATGATTCAAATGATAATTTGCAAGCAAATCAGTCGTGTTTATTGTTACAATTTACTTGCAAAGTTTGTTGTGCACCAGAACTTTGTGCTTAATAAAGCCCCTTAGTGACAGTAGTATGTGATACAAATATAACATCTCTCAAATAATCATATTACCCAGAATTATAAAAGAAGGAAATATTTTAATTTTGTAATTAAGCAAACATCAATTAAATGAGAACAAGATTGTTAATACTTTGTGATGCTTACCTGATAGCACAGAAACAAGCTTAGTTTCAAGACTGATGAAAACTTGCCATATATTACATTCCTTGAGTCTAGAATACATCGCCTGGCAACTATCGGAGAGTAGAGAGAGCCAACGAGCGGCTTTCTGCTTAGAGGAGGAGCTTACTATCTCAAACTCTACATTTAAAGAAAGTTGTGTCAAGACATCACAAAATGACGAAGGGGGATTATCAGGATCAAGTAGAAAACATCCGATCTATAATATAACATCCAATATTCTTTTACCATTTACTTCCTAACTACTTCCATGCACTGCCACCTAATTGAGTCAGTGGGTAAAATTGATTAGAAAATATTATATCAAGAGAAGGAATTTTGGACAAATATGACACCATATGAAACCATAAAAAGTATAACATTTTGCTCTGCTTGATTTTCATTATATCACTGACATTATGGGTCATTGGAAATTATTTGATCATGTCTAATCGTATTTTAATGTAATATTATCCGTTAATTAGCTATTTGAACCTTTGGATCTAAGAACTCCCACTTTAAGCATGTTTCTCGTCTATGAAAAGTATAAACATCCATTAGTAACATCATCAAATCCTGTGCTTCGAAGCATATTTTTCTCGTATTGAGCTCCATAATTTTTTTGATGAATAACCTAAAAATTATAGTAAACAAAGATAAAAAAAAATTTATCTAAAAAAATAAACATCAGGTAATTATCAGAAAAACAATGTACGGAATAAAATTCTAAATCCTCAAAAATCCATTCACAATTTAATACATTCCAGATATTTTGTAAACATTTCTTACTTTTGTTTTTCAAGCATTGAGATTCCACGTAGATTAAGATAAAAATACTTTTCCAAATCCTCCCACTTGATGTAAAGCAAGATTCCTGTTGGCGAGCACACCATTTCAATAGATGATGCTATTTTATCCAGTTGACAAAAACCCTCTCTGCAAAATTACGTAAAGCATATAGATCATACAGGTACAATGTCTTCTTCCGTAACCCAATGTATATAAGTAAGAGATGTCCAACTATTCAGAAGATGCTAAAAATGATATCGAACATCCAATAAAAGAAGCCTTTAATAAAATAAAATAATTTTTAAATAAATAGCGTTGATATTATATTTAAACCACTCAGGGTACCAATGCATGTAGATTGAAAATTGAAAGAGCAGAGCATGAAAATCATTTTAAAATTTTTAGTTCAATATATATGACAAAAAAAATACTCACCTGTAGACAATGGTCAAATTGATTTCTAGCGGAATATCATTATCAGTTTTTTCCAGTAATCTACTCATGCAATTTTCGTCTAAATTTTCAATCTCAAAAGTCAGATTTTTTTTGAGTACCTCTTTTTTAAGAGGAGTCGTGATGAACTTGCTTTTCTTTTTGCTGACAATCACAGAATTGCTAAGCAGAGCTGACGGCAAATGCGACTTTACAAATGACATTTTCCCGTCTTCATTGCTCGCCAATACAGTTTGAACTCCATCAGATGGTGCCACGGATGGTACAATAATATTCTTTACTTCTAGATCACTTTTCTTTATTTCACTGTTGCCATGCATTTGTTCGATAGAATTCATAATATCATCCAATTCAGAATCAAGGGGGTCATTTACAATATTTCCAAGCCAGGTATTTATATTTTTGTGCAACTTCTTTTGTTTTGGGTTTGATGAAGATGAATCTATTCCTTTGGTACTTATAGAGTTTCTTTTCCTTTTTTTTGCTTGAAGCATGTCAGATATCTTTTTCTGATTTAATCGTTTTCCGCTGGTATTTTTATATGATTTTTCAATTTTAAGTGTGTGCAGACACTTTTTTTCATCGCCTTTTTTTATGATTTCATTGTCATGAAGACTTGGTCTATCACTTGATATATTTTTTATATCGAATTTATCGGCAGGTGCACATTTTTCTTTTGAGTCGGTGCATTCAACTTTTTTTTCTAAAATACAATGACGATCAGCAAAGTTAGCATTGTTCACTCTTAATTCTTCAGGAACTAAAAATAAATCTTCAGAAACATAATTTTCCTTTGAGGTACTGTCATTTTTGACATTTTCATTAATAATTGTTGTCTTTGTTATAATCATTTCTTCGCAAGATTTGATGTTGTGTGCTGGTTTCTTTGGGGGGGCTAAAAATTCTCGTAATTGAAATATATTTGAAACATTCTCATTTGTTTTCATTTTACTTGAAGGATCATTTGGTTTCTTTATAGTGGGTGTATCAGGTGCTAAAAATACATAACTTTCATTTTTTTCCAGATTCATATCACATTTTAAATTGGGCATATCATTAGGATCTTTTGTTTCTTGAGTAAACAGAGAAATACTTTGAAACAGATTATAATATTGACTATTGTCTGAATCCTGAACAATATCTTCTTCACAAGTAGAGGGATATTGATTAGCCAGCAAAGTTTTAAAAATATCCTGAGAATATTCTACAGTTGCTCCACTCTTATCCGTGCAGATGCCTTTGCCTGTAACAAATTTTTCAATATCTTTTTCTTGTAAATAACTGTCAATATTCAACAAAGAATCCACTTCTGCATTGTCTTTATCCATTACTTTTGAGGGTCTTTTACACTGAGATTGAAATTGTATAAGATTCAAGGATCTGAAAAAATGATTTTAATTTTTTAACTAATTCATAGTGTATTATTGAATAATATTAGTTTTCTGCTAAAAATACATTGATAAAAAGAATAAACTAACATTTGCTCTGCATGTGGATTGTCCTTTTTTAAATTTTGTTTTCTATCCATTATTAATGTTTGCTTGTCACCAAAATTATTTTCGTTATTTTCTGGGACACAGAAAATTTGCAATTATATAATCACATATTTTGCAATGAATATGAAATTTATTATTAAATTAAATTAAAATTTTAATAGGCTTTACATACCCCTTGAAAGTTTGATGACATTTTTCATAACTTGGTACCCAAAAGGTGTCAAGCCTTGTAGGTAGCATTCAGGATTAAATGACATTGTATAAAATAATATTAAGCTAAAGCTAAAATGATTTAGATTTTATTCAATTCAATGATTATATTTTTTTCAATGGTGAAACTTTCCTATGAATTCTACTCTTGGTTGTTAGTTTTTTTCTAGCCAATAAAAATACGTAAGAGGTATTCCGATTTCAAATATTGTACAGACCAAGAAAGTTGCCAGTATAATGCTCCAAATTTAAATGTTAAAAAACTTATGCAATTATTTTTTTCATATAAAATTTACAAAAATGATTATACGTTGAATAAAGTTTAAACAATTTTTATTACATATTAAAAAAAAAATTGTATATATTTGTTGATATAAATTAACAAACATTTGCTTTTAATTCAATTTCTTCATCTTTGTGTATTCTTAGTTATTCAAAGAAAATTAAACCATGGATAGATTTAAACGTATCTTTATTAAAAAAAGATTAATTAGTTTTCAAGAAATATAAAAATAAATACATACATTTTAAACAAAAATATGAATTTCAATCTGAAACAACTTTGACATTGGCAATCATAATAAAGTTATTTAATGCTTGAGAGAACTGTTCAATAATACTAGACAATAATAATCAATAATATTTTTGTTAGTTTGACAAACATTTTATAAATAAATAAAAAAACTTAATATTAATCAGTTCAATTTCAAAATTAAATTTTACTTTGATTGCTACTTTGAATCTTTACCAGCAAAATCAAACAGCAACCTTTGATGCAATAAATTATGTTGCAATATGAATTGTATAAACATTGATGGATTGCTTTCATTTTGTTTGTAAATTTTTTATTTTATGGCTTGCTTTATTTATTTTACTTATAACTTAAGAATTTACAATAATTGTGTATCCTTGATGATTACAGTAAATTAAATGCATTGATAAAACCCAATATTTGGATTTTAAGGGATAAATGTTTTTTATCTCCATACTCTTCAGCTAAAGTCTAGAAATGTCAATGTCATGTGGAAAACAAATATTAAATGTTTTACAGAATAAAAACAACCTTATGTTGCCAATGTAAAATAAGTATTCAATCCAAAGTATCAACTAAGAAGATTGTTTAATAGCTCCTCCCAAAAAGTGTAAAGTATTTGGGTTTCTCTAGACAGGCAGGGTGGATGCACTTGTCTTGCATGGTAAGGGCGCGCGGTTGCTGGAAGGGAATGCAGAGAGCCTTCGCACCCATCGCTGGCATCTTACCATCTGCTGCTTCGCCCTCCACTTCAACTCTACAGCAAAAAGTATCATTATACACCTTCAATAGCTTAGAGAATAAAATTATTTCTTGTGAAGTGTTCTATGTGATTTAGAGAAATTTATTTTCTATACTTTAAAATAATAAATTTGGCATTCAGCCAAACTAGCAGTCACTGACGTGTTAATATCTAAACCTCACCAATTGCTCTATGTGCACTGTAAATATAATCTGTTATTCCCTTACCTTGCACTTTCTTTCTTGATGGTGTCCTCACAGGGCTCGTGTCCACAGAAGGGAGCTAAGATGATGTTCTTTCCATCCAGAATTATGTTGAATTGTTCCCAGCTGTCTACCAGAATCATGTGAGAATCACGCTCCTTAGTTGCTCTAATAATAAAATTCAAAACATATTTATATCTTTTCATAAGTATCCTGCTATACATAATTTTAGACAAAAAATAGTACACACTTTTCAAGCATATCACTCTGAATGGTGTCGAGAAGTTTCAGTATGTCTACGACAGCAGTCTCTCTCTTGATTGTGATTTTGGCTCCTGTGTCTCTCCGCACGGCCACCAGTTGTTTCTGCGTCATGTCCTTGGGGCCCAGCTCGATGCGAAGTGGAACTCCCTAGAATATATACACAGTTAACAACAAATGATGGTTGAAATGGCAATAAAAATTATATTCTATACAGTAATCTTCTTTTTATAAGAGCAAACTTGAAAACTTTGAAATTAGTCAACATATTATTCATGAAGGTGAAAATATCATGTCAAATAAAATAATAGATAATTTATAGTCACAGTAAAAAGATATTTCTTAAAAAATAAAGAAATTTGTTATTTTATCCTGCTGACACTAGGCCTAGTGGTCTCTCAACTTTTCCATGCTACTTTGTGCACAGATTATTATTTAAACACCAATCCCGGTACAGTTTTAACAATGTCTTTCGGTATAAATAAAAAAAATAGGTTTTTAACCAATAAGAATTGGGTAAATGATTTTAACTACCCCGTGGCCACCACTTACCATGAAATTACATTTGATTTAGTTTATAAATTTATCTACTTTTGATGCTCAGTTTACACAATAATCCTTAGGAGTGAGATGGCAGGGGGTTATAACAAAGTATCATGTATGTTATACCTTAAGCTCCCAGTGATTGAACTTCCATCCTGGCGAGTAGTTGTCCCGATAGTCTCCCTGAATGCGCACTTCAGCAGCGGCTATAACCTTCTCCAGATCGCTGCAGCTGTCCAAAAGGATCTTCTTGTCGGCGGCAGATGTGGAAGCTGTGAGCCCGCATGGCACCAGCACGGCTTGCAAGGCAGCCACACGAGGCGGCAGTACCAGGCCTTGATTGTCACCGTGCACCATTATCATCACACCTGTAATAGGAGATAGTTATAAAAACCAAAAACTAAGATTCCATCTATTTAAATGTCTAAGCATCTGTATGTTAACACCTGTCAAATATTTTATATAGAAAATTTATTGCTTAAAAAATAATATTTTACCTATAGTCCTTGTAGTAAGACCCCATGAGTTTTGGAAGACAAATTTCTTATCTTGTGTTTCAGGATCTTCATAAATAATATCAAACATTTTTGCAAAGTTTTGGCCCAAGTGATGGCTGGTGGCTCCCTAGAAAAGAACACAAAAGTATTTTTATAAATTAAATGAATATTATATATAATTAAGGAAAAAATAACTGTTATGCATTTTTACCTGAATACCTCTACCGCTGGCAGAAACAAAAGCTTCAACGGTTGTGGTGTAATCTCCTCCAGCAAACTTTTCTTTTTCTGTCTTGCGCCCTCGTACCACAGGCAGGGCCAGGAGATCCGTATACACTCTAGCGTAAAGCTCTGTAAAATGCATTAAATATTTCAATTTATAACTTGATATTGTTTACAATGCGTTACCATAAAAAAAACTGAAGTGCTTTACTGCATTGTAATTTGATACCTAAACATAGTTATAATAGTGAACAATTAGCAGAATGGTTAAAATGTCCGAACTGTGAGTTCTCCACAGCTTGTTTATGGCTGACAAATTTGATAGTGGAGAAGTTTCTAGAATGAATCTACGAGTCCTATTTACCCACTATACATTTACTACTGTATTTTAAAAGTCCAAATCGAAATTGGCTAAACAAAACACACAAAACTCTTTAAAATCGGACTTTCTTCTTGTTTTGAAATTTATTCATATGATACTTGTAACAATACTCATTGCTTTATATGACAATTCTTTTCAGAAGGAATATTTAAAAAAATACTTGAACTGTAATGCAAAGCTGTAATAAGGTGTTACAAGATGCAGTAGATTGTGATATAATAGGTGATATGTTCTGATAAATCTACAAACTTATAAATTGGTAAGTCCAATAGATAAAATAAAACAAAATTAGGAAGAACCATTGGCATCAAACCTAAAATTTGGAGGACTTCCACATCAGCCTCTTCTTTTGTGGCGAATGCGGTGTGACCTTCTTGCCAAAGGAATTCTCGACTACGCAGGAATGGTTGTGGATGCTGGAACTCCCACCTCTAGAAAACAATAAAAACAGTGAGCAAAACAGGAATTATTTGTAGAGCATAGAAATTGAGTAAATTTAACAAAATATGCTCAGCATCTTAAGAATTATCTAATTTCTCTAATTAGAAATTTGTTGAAGCAATAGTTGAACTGAATATCTCACCACAACATTATTCCACTGGTTGAGGCGCAACGGCAGGTCGCGGTATGACTGTATCCACTTGGCGTAGGCGGGGTACATGACGGTTTCCGAGGTGGGCCGTACAGCTATATGCTCTGCCAGCTCACTCTCTCCACTTCGCGTGACCCATGCCACCTCCGGTGCAAAATCTGCTATGTGTGTCTTTTCACGCTCTAAAGCTGCCTGCAAATTGCAATTACATTCACCAATATATATATTATATACTACACATACTTGTATATAGGTAAAAGGTATAATTATAAGATGTTTTGTACCTTTGACACAAAAATAGGAAAGTAGCAATCCTTGACTCCGAGTTTCTTGATTTCTGTGCTGAGGAAGTCTCGGATGAAGTCCCAAATAGCAAAAGACCAGGGACGAAGGATGTAGCAGCCTGATACATCGTAGTACTCGATCATCTCTCCCTTGGTGATGACCTGCGAATACCAGTCAGAGAGATCTGTCTCCTTGCGCGCCTCCAGCCCCAGGCGAGTCTGCTTCTTCAGACCACCAGCTTGGTCATCTTTTGCAACCTGGAAGTACACATTAAAATAAATAACTTTTTAATATGAAAAAATTGTGACTATTTATATAAAGTATATCCATTTTCATTTCTTTGCAAGCTTTTTTACAATTTTCTGTCAATGTCATACATCAGTTTTTGGTGGGGTTTTCTCTTTCTTGACTTGTGGAGCTTTAGCGGGGGAGGGAGCGGCTGCGGGCTTTGAGGGGGCTGCAGGCTTTGAGGGGGCTGCGGGCTTTGAGGGGGTTCGGGCGCCCTTGCCAGGAGCAGGGAAATCCGTACCAGTCACCGTTTTGTACTGAGTCTTCAGTTCCAGGAGAAGTTTTACAGCGGCATCAATATCTTCCTGCAATTCATAGTAAATCAACCATGATAGAAGTATGTGAGTGCACGCATTAAAATTTATCAAGGAATAACAACTAGCCTCCTTAGTAAATCCAAATCTCCTAGTATGTAAATTTTTTAATAGGAATGACATTGAATGGTATGAACATTTTAAAAATAATTTAAAAGCAGAGACATAGAACTTTTGTGCTATGGAAATAAAAAAATATGGACCATTTATCACAAAATTTTTACTAAGCAATTTAGATATTTATATCTAGCTTTCCAAGCGAGTATGATATTTGTGAATGTCTTTACCACATATATTTTTGTTTTCTTTGTGATAATAAGCATACCTTCTTTGCCTTCGCAGCCTTGAGATCCCTAACCACATTGCCTTGCTCGTTGATTTTGTCGGTAAGTTCAACTGTCTTCGTGTTCAATGGAGCCGGAGCAGCTGCTACTTGAGCCACTAAAACATTTAAAATACATAATAAATTGTTAAATCAACCACTTTATGCTAGCATAGTTATTCATATAAAAAAATATCACAGCAGACTCGATTGACTTTGGTAATTATTATGGTAAAAAAAACAACACAAATCCTAGTTGTAGTCAAAAAATACATATTATTGTTTAAACACTTTGGTTACTTTTACTGAAGAAAATAAAGTATGAATTTGGTTTTCAGTTAGCATTACCATACAAGAAAAATAGTCTAACTGCTGTGTTACTATAAATTATTAATCAATGAAGACAATCGATATGAGTATCTTTCGATATCATCTATGTATACTTTTTCTCAGGTATATCTTTAAACAAGCTACCATACAAGTCACAACAGACAAGCTACCACTGATTTCCAAAATACCTTAGCATACAACAAAAAAAACCAAGCATACCTTTGGCTTCTGCAACATTTCCTCCAGAAGGCTTGGTATTTGGAGTCCAATCGACACCTGTTGTTTTCTTGAATTCTGCTTTTAAACTGAGCAAGGTTTGAATCTAAAAACAAAAACTATTGTAAACAAGCATTATTTCACAAAAACAAGAATACTCTAACTAAACTAGAAATTAAAAAAAAGTCATAAGTGATTACCTCGGGATCAAGTGTTTTTTTGTCAGCCTTGTCCTGCTTTAGTTGGCGAATCTTATCGCCCTGCTTAGCGATGCCGTTGAGAATGGCATCTCCTCCACTGACTGCCGCAGGGGCCATAGCGGAGATGGGTGCTGGAGCAGAAGCAGCAGGAGCAGCGGGAGATGGTAAACCAGCAGGCTTGGTGTTAACAGTCCAATCAGTTCCGGTGACTTTCTTGAATTCAGCCTTTAGGGATAGCAGTTTTTGAACCTAAAAAATAACAAATTATGAAAGCTGGTCTATTAACAAACTATCTATCTTCAGGCTTATTATTATACACATTTGATACATTAGAGCAACGTTGCAAAGTTAGATCTTCAGGTCTCAAGTCAAGCCTGTAGTGAAAACAAAATTTAACTACATGGAGACAAGTGAATTCTAGGATTTGGTGTTTATCTTTTCAAAGGTTCAAGCTATCAAGATGATTTGTATGGATGTTGAATACAATACAAATTGCACTCAATGTGACTGTGACAATGAGTGATCATCTACCTCAGGATCAATGGTCTTCTTATCAGCCTTATCCTGCTTAAGCTGTCTTATCTTGTCTCCCTGCTGGGCAATCTGCACCAGGATGGCGTCTCCACCATTACCAGCAGCTGGAGCGGAAACAGGAGTAGTCGGAGCGGGGGCAGGAGCAGTCGGAGCAGGGGCAGTAGTCGGGGCAGTAGTCGGAGCAGGAGCGGGAGTAGAGGCAGCGGAAGGTTTGGTGTTGGGGGTCCAATCAGTACCGGTGACTTTTTTGAACTCGGCTTTGAGTGCAAGTAGTTTTTGTACCTGATATAGATTGAGAATAATTTTTTTTAAATTCATGTAAAATATAAGATCTTTAAACTTATTCATGCTAACACGTACAATGTCAGAAAAATCGTTTTTGATTAAACAGAAATAGAACTATAGAAAACAAAAAGTATTAAATTTCCTTCAATTACTATTATTCAAATTAATATGTTTATGGATGTGGCTGGTGTATAAATACTAAGAAACTAGAAGAGTAGGCATATTTTTGTTATTAAAAAAGGAAAATGCAGGGTCTCACCTCAGGTTCAATGGTCTTTTTATCCGCTTTGTCCTGTTTGAGTTGCCTGATCCTATCTCCTTGCTGTGTGATTTTGGCTAAGACAGCATCTCCTGAGTTGGCAACAGCAGAAACAGATGTGGCAGCAGGGGGAGTAGAGGCGGCGGAGGGAGCAGAAGCAGCGGAGGAACTTTCTGACGGCTTGGTATTGGGAGTCCACTCGGTACCAGTCAGCTTCTTGAACTCTGCTTTTAGAGCTAGCAGACTTTGCACCTATAAAATATACAACTTTTAAAGCAAATGTACAAAACCATGAAGTAAATATAAAAGCTATTTATATTTATTGTTTTTTACATAAAAATTTAATCAATAGCTATGATAAAAAAACCAATCTTATCAAACTTTGACAATTTTGACACACTGCTATTATAATAATATAGTTCAAGTCTAGATTAAAACTGACATATATTATAGATAGACAGGTGATCAAAATGCATTACCTAATTATCAATATGAACATCATAAATATTGTGGAGTGATTTCTGATTCTGACCTCAGGTTCAATGGTCTTCTTATCGGCCTTGTCAGCCTTGAGCTGTCTTATCTTGTCTCCCCGCTGTGCTATCTTAGCCAGCACAGAGTCTCTGACATTACCAGCAGGGGGAGCAGAAACAGCAGTCGGAGCAGGAGCAGAAATAGCAGCCGGAGCAGTAGGCTTGGAATTAGGTGTCCAATCTGTTCCAGAAAGCTTTTTATAATCAGCTTTGAGCGCCAACAATCCTTGAACCTAAATGATTGAAATTATTTAAGATATACAATGACAATACTTTAATAATGAAATAAGTACCATAATATTTCTTAAATTATTATTTTAAAGAGAATATTTTTATGAAATATGTTTGCAAACTTTAAAAAAACTAGTATTACTACCTCAGCAGTAATGGCTGCTTTGTCAGCTTTCTGTTCCTTAAGTTGACGAACTTTGTCCCCTTGTTTTGCAATCTTGTCAAGAATGGCAGCTTCGTCACCACCAGCCTACAATTTTTTTTAAATAACAACAATAGTCAGAGCATCTGTGATGAATAAATAAAAAAAAATACTTGTCAGGCTATTATTGCCTAGAAAATTCAACAAACTTAATATATGTGTAAAACTATACATACATGACCTTTATAAAAAAATATTTTAAAAGTATATCAATTGCTCCCGACTACCCAAAACTATGATTAACGCTAATGTATGATGCCTGAAATTTTAAATATATTTTTCAATTATCAAGAGTTTAAAAATCAGTTATTATTTGTAAAAATCCAACTGAAAAATATAGTATCTACCTGAGGAGCTGGTTTTGCTGCTGGCGGAGTCTTTTCCTTAACTAGGGTAGGCTTCGATTGCTATATAAAAAATAATAATCAATTTCAATACACAAAAATATATAGCGCGCCACGTATTTTTAGTGCAACAGGTTGTTAAATCCAAAGTGTCATAACTCACTTAAAATCAATGAAATATACTAATTAATGTTATTTTAACATAATAAAAAGGATTATTTAAATAAAATAAGTCAGTATATGAAATAAAAATGACAAATGATAATTTTCCAAAAGTTTTCGCGACGCGTCCTGTCAGTTTCAAAAACGTATGAATAACATAAAATTTTGCAAATGTAACATAAAGATGTCTGATAAAGTACCTACATATTGCAATATTGATAAATATTGCGCGACATCATAATTATATTGCTGTCACGACGTAGAAAGTGAAGGAAACGTGCAAAATTTGACAGTTGGAGCGTGAGCAAAAACCGGTTTTCTCGTAGCCCCACAAAATGCATCAGCCCATTGGCCACATGGCAGTGTTGACGCTGACCCGACCTGACAGACCACGAGGTGTTGCCACTTCTCTGCTTTTTGTAAAAAAATTTTTTTTCATTAAACAAGAAATTAAAACCTAACCTCAATTCTGCAAGAAATTTCATCAACGATAAAATTTGAAATTATGATAATTTTTTTATTTCATATGTTGTAAATATCACAGTGAGGCGTTGTTATTTTGAAATGCTGTTGTCTTAATTTAAATTAAACATTTTATTAAAAATAAAAATAATTATGGAAATATCATAATAAAGCGTAGTGTAGATGGGTCAAAATTTTTGGGCATGAAAAAATCAGATCGGAGAAAGTGAGCATCAAGAAAACATATTCTTGGGTCCATCGATTAAGTAACAACAGTGTGCTCAGTGTTAGCTGATTCACAACGGTCAGCACATCCATCAGCACATATTGACTATGTTACGAATTAATTAATAATTTATTTAACGAAAGCTAGTAAATATATATGTAGATCCGAGAAATCAGGCTTGTCGCCGATGATGGTTGTAGATATTTTTAGCACTTATGACTATAAATTCTGCAGAAACATAACTGGTGTCTAATGTGCGTGTAATATTGTCTGAAATACAGATTCATATTATTATTTTTTCTTTGTCAAACCTGTAGAGTGGGTTGCTCTTTAGCATGTCCATCAGGAATGTGAAAGAGTACACAGGGCTGCTCGCGACCACTGATCTCAGTGGGCAGTTGGTAGGGAACGTCCACCTTGAAGAATCCACGCCGCTGCAGCTGTATGATGGCGCCCTGCTTCAGGGTGGCCAGCTCTGGGTCTCCCAACATGGCCACCTCTGTCTGCAGGGACAAGTACAATAATTAGCAACCTCTATATCCACCTCGTGCGTGCCTAAATAAAATGGAGAAAAGCAATCTAAGCCTAACTTATTGATAAATACTAACCCTGGTGTTATGTCCAATGTACTGCTTGAAATCTTCATCTTTTCCAAGAACTCCTTTGGAAATGATGTGATCAAAGAACACGCAAAAAGTTGGAGTGAATGCCGCCTTTGTGACATCAGCAAGCCACGTCAACTTGAGAGTTTTCTTGTAGTCCTTGTCTTCAAGGTTGGTGCTGGCATCGACAGACTTAACTGTCCCATCAGCTGATCTGGGAAAATTGCAAAAATTAAACGATTATTTCAATAAATTATGAAAGTTCCTTTTTTTATATTATCATAAAACAATATAGTTCCACTCTTGCATTCTACTGAAGATAGTATGACTTGAAAAAAATTTCAAAACCAATATTAATAGTGTTTCTTATAATAATGACTCCTTCCACCCTGCGCATTCTTTAGTGGTGTGTGGATCCCTGGTGTATGGATCCCTGGTGCATGGAATATATTAAAAAAATATTTCTTGCACAATGTGGTATCATGGTCTCAAAGGCACTGGCCGTCTTGTAACAATACTACCCAAAAAGTAACAGAATGAAAATAGGTAGTGATACATATAGAGTGGTATTTCTATATCTGTTATTGTGTAAATAAACACTGAGAAAAACCATTTTGGCTTTTTAATTTGTCAACTACACTTCAAAATATTACAAAAGTAGTACTTATGAACTTTTTCAATCTTGATATTTCCCCAGTTGATGAAGGTGGTGTTTTCTCCCTCCTTGAGCAACTGTGCATCTGCCTGGTCAATGAGCACACGTGGACCCACCCACACAGTCTTATTGCCAACAGCAGCATTCTTAGGGTGACAACTGACAGTCAAAGCTTCTTGCTTGGTGACATTCTTCAAGTTGACCGGAACGGGAATAGGAGAAGCCTCCAAAGCAGTGTAACGAGGAGCAATAGGATCAATCACCTAAAAAATCAAAGAATATACTGAAGAATGTAATGATTAGTTTACTGCCTTCAAGTTCTCCAGTGAGAAGCAAAATTCATACTAACTTTTTTGTTGAAGGACCAAATCTTATCCCACTCCATGAAGACCACAGACCGAGAGGAACCTTGTGCCAGAATAAACTGCTTCAAGCCTTCCACTGTCATACCTCTGCGCAGCACACCACGCACCGTGGGAAAACGAGGGTCATCCCTGGAGAATAGTCAAACGTATCAATAAAAAACATTTTTAAAACAAAAGAAAAAAACAAAAAAAGGGTTGAGCATGCAGCGCAATCTAAGCGCACTTGCATACACCTCAAAATCTCAATAAGGCATTATCAATATAATAAATAAAATGGAAATAAATTATTGATAAGCAAGCAACAGATAGTTGGTAATAGCAAAAACCTAAATAACCATGGATTAAGTCTTTTCAACTAAAAAATAAAATATGTTGCTTACCACCCATCGACCAAGCCTTGCTCGACAAACCATGTCAGTTTTCTTTTCGATAGAACTGTGTTAGTCATGCTGAGTCTGTAGAAAATAAAAAAGTTTTAAGTAAATTTTTTTATGTAGTTTTGAGTTCAGATATTTTTAGATACGCTATTTCATATTTGTATTTTTTTGTATTTATATATTATGTTTTCAAAGACAACATAATTTTCTATTTATTCCATAATTTTTGACATTACTTTTTACTAAATATATCAAAATAATAAATTTTAAAATATAAATAAAAATTCCAAAAGAAAAATAATTTATCGATCTAGAAGTGATATCCAATTCCTTGTTTTTGGATGATTGGCACTGACATTATTAGTTATATAATTATTTGCGCATTAATTTGATTGAATGTGATTGTACCTGCTGTACTCCCAAATATACGGTTTCCTAAGCTTGAGGGCATCAATGAACCAGAAGAACTGGTCATCTCTATCGTGGTACTCCATTGTGCGTAGGACGTGTGTTACGTCTTCTATGGAGTCTACAATCGGACAGGCAAAGTCATATGTAGGGTATACTCTGAAACAAATGTTGGAAAATAGATGAAAAAAGATTGAAAATGCCATGAATATTACCCAAATAATTTAATGAAAATGTATTAGGTGAATCAAACCTCGTGGTTAATCAAAAAAAAAAATATATATATATATATAATACAATGTTAGGTATATGCAAAGACTTACTTATATTGTGTGCCTGTCCTCGGATGGGGCTCAGGTTTGCAGCGGTAGATAGTAGGGTCGCGCATACAGCCGTTGGGGGACTGCATGTCGATCTTGGCTCTAACGCAACACTTCACTCCGATATCACTACCAGCCTTCATCTCCCCCCATAGCTTAAGATTCTTTTCTACGGCTGTAAGAAAAGATTATTTCATAACAAAAGATAAATACACTTATTGTTATTAAAGTTTACAAAATCCAATAATACAATTTTACATATGCGACATGATAGTCATGTTGTAAGAAAACTTGTTTCATGAGGTAGTAAGAAAATAATTGAGAAGTATTGTCTGGACATGAAAAGATCCCTTGATCTAGCTATTGATTTTCCAAGTATAAATTCAATTAACTTACAATTTGCTCTGTTGGAACTATCCACTTTCTGTTCCCGCTCTGTCTTCATTTGTTCTGCAGGAGTGTCGTCCACAAAGGCTTTCTGCTCCTTGATGAGCTGCTCACACATGCCCAGCATCAGGTCGAAGTACTGGGAAGTGTGTGTGAAGATGTCAGGCTTGATGTCCAGCATGTCCACATCTTCCAAAATCACCTGAGTAAATAAACACCTAATATTACACAATCTTGTAAATTTAGAATTAGATAAAATACTATCATGATAAAATTTAAAAAAAACCTTCTCAAAATGTAGATTCTCTTTAGCAGGGTTGGTATCATCGAATCGCATGATAAGCTTTCCTTGGAAAGCTTGTTGGTAAAACTGATTGAGAAGAGCAGCCTTTGCATGTCCTATGTGCAAATACCTGGAAAGTAACTAAGTATGAAGATGTTTTTACAAAAACATGATAATTTTAGAGAAAGCAATTAAAGAGGGAAAATTTTTAAAATAGATATAAAAAAAAAATGTTCTTACCCTGAAGCCTCAGGCGGAAACCTGACAATGACTTTTCCCATCTCAGCTCCTGGTAGATCAACAAACTTGCCCTCCTGCAAGCGACCCCCCGTCTCTGAAGCCGCAGTACCTTTGGGAACACTCGACCTATCACTAAAACAGATTAATTGATTTGATTAATTTACAATAATAACTCATTCAGTCTATTTAAAAAGATTTTTATCAATACAGAATATTTTCATACAAATTCATCTTAGTAACAAAAAAAATATATTTTTAAAATTGCAATCTTATACCTTGATCCATTTTTGTTTGGAATTGTCACAGTTAGTTTTGGTGTCTGTGAAGTGATCAACTTCATCCATCTAGTGATATTTTTGGGAGTAGACTTCTTAGCAAGGGCATCATACGAAGATGAACCTATAAGAGAAAAATAAAAAAACCTTTAAAATATAATATATTTTTTAAGGAATAAATTTCATTCTTTTTACTTAACAACATTAAACTAGAGATCTACAAGTGTTTGATAGTAAGTGTAAATATGATTTGGGTGATATTATGATGGCTACATTTAAACTTAATAACATTAAGAGTAATATAGTTTAATCAGTAATTTAATTAGTAACATAAGTTTAATCTTTTAATGAGTATGTGTTGTTTTTAACACCATTGTGCAATTATAATATCGTTACTCACCAGTCAAAGCTCCATATACAGCCAAATCTGCAATGGTCAACTTGTTTCCAACTAGGAATGTAAGAGGACCCAGTGTATCATCCAAGTACTTGATTTTATCAGGAAAATCATTTTGAACTATCAAGGCAAACGATAGCCAATGGTCCACCAAGATATTTTCCATTGATGAGGTCCCATAAAGTTGACCCTGTTTTGATTCCCCTGCTAGGATTCTGAGCAAATCATTCTGGGTCTCAAAAGACTTTATTGTCCCATCCTTAAACTTGATTGTATTTTCTGTGCCCCATGTTATTTTGATAGGTAAATCCTTCCCTTTTACTAATTCGCACGCTATCAATCCCCCTGTAAATAGATAAAAAATGATACATTAAAATAGCCGGGGTTCGAAAATAGACATAACCTAATATCACAATCTGACATTGTTTTATGAAACAATCACAACTGCAATTACTATCCGCAGTTAATAAAAAATAACTTTGATGATGAAGAGCCCATACCTAAAGGAGGATTTGAAGAATTACACTGTATTTCCATTTTTTGCTTAAAAACTGACAGCGCACACCGCTGACGCAAGAAACAGAAACTCAAGAAACTCGTGGACTAGAAAAGAGCGGACTGTTGTATCTCCATCTCTTTTTGACAGTACACGTTCAATAATGATATTATAAATTATTAAAAGTATCCCAGAATTTGAAAGTTTTTTTTTATTGAATTAACACAATTAAGATATATGAAAACTGTATTTATTAAAAATAAACAAACATGTGAAGAAATATTGTGCTATATGCAATTTAAGAATAAAGTGTAATGACATTCAACCGATTATTTACGAACACACCCTTTATAGCACTGCATTATCGGACTGCGTGCGCTGATAATAAGATTTTGCTGTTTGACGTTTCTTAACGTCATTGTTAATTCAAAATAACAATAAAAAACATTAATTAAAACCCTCCGATTTCCATATTAATATACACACATATTTATTAAAGCTTAAAGTCGCGTAAACACCAATTAATATGTCTAATTTATGTGACTTTAGAGTCGAAAGCGACTTCCCTTGGAAAATGAAACTCATCTGGTTTGTATATAATATATTCTCACCCTATTATTTATTTAAAGTGAACGGGATAACACAAAAAAGTTCATAAATAAATACAACCACATCATTTACTATGTATATCTTTATATTATTATTGATCATATCAGATTTCTACAGAAAGACGGGTAAATACCATGACCACTTTGGTTAACCCTATAAAAGGTGGTAGAATAAAGTAAACTATTGTATTAGGATTAGGAACAAAATATTAGGATTTTTCATTGAGTTTTCAAAACTCTTTCGTGTCTTTGATGAAAATTCATGTGAATTTACTTATATTGTAAGATTGAAGTTGTAGTATACTAGTGATATGTGGTCGTGTAAAAACAGCCACTTGGAAGCACTTATTAACTGGAAGGTAATAAGTGGCTGTTTTTAGAATCATCAGTTACTTGAATTTTACAGGTCTTAAAAAATGCATAATATGTTAAGGCCGTAGGGCATATTTGATGAAAAGCCACGTAATTGTACAACTTCGGCAAATGTACATTCTGTAGATGATGAAAATAACATGCACATTATTTCTTTCTCAGTTGTGTAATTAAAATAAATGAACAAAATTATTACAGCTAACTATCAAGAAACAGTTTTGACCAGGCAGGTGGGCATCTAATCCCCGACGAATGCATATAGAGACCTGGTTAGGTCTCGACATAGGGCGAGTTATGAAGAGACAGAATGTGCGGACACTGTCGCTAGTGGTGTGCACCTTCACTTACCTCCTCATCGGGGCAGCTGTGTTTGATGCGCTAGAGTCTGATACCGAGCGGCGGCGATGGGAAATGCTCTCTGGTAATTTATAAAACTTATTTTCTTGTCGGCTCAGTGGTGATGAATTCCCATGATAGATTTTCATAATTTTTACTAAGTCATCCAAACAAGTCCCTAAGTAATTTTTGTCATGCCTACTTTTGTTAGATCTAAAAACTATCAAAAATATTATTTTGTATATAAATGTATAAAAAAAATTAATCTAACCATTTTATATAATATTATTGTGTACATATGAGTATCTTTCATGGTTGTTTACTATACATGTTCAGACTATAAAATCAATTACTCGCCGATCTGTCAGGCTACTATATACATATTTTTAAATTTTCAGATATAAAGAATGGCTTAGTGCGCAAGTATAATATAACCCCTGAAGACTATCATATGATAGAGATTGTAATAATAGAAAATAAACCTCATAAGGCAGGTCCTCAGTGGAAGTTTGCGGGAGCTTTTTATTTTGCGACTGTTGTGATAGCTGTCATTGGCTACGGACACTCAACGCCTGTTACTATCGGTGGTAAAGCCTTCTGCATGGCTTATGCAATGGTAAGATTTATAAAAAATGAGAATATTACTATACGGAAATTATTGAAACCGTTCAATTAGAGAAAGACAAGCATTTAGATAATATTAAAAATAAAACTCAGCTTGACTGCTAAAGTTCCCAATGGTTGTCTTAATACAAACAATGTGGGACATATCGTAGTTGAGGATGATCTCCTAATGATTTCTTGAAGGTCTCGAGTGAAATCTTACTTTTGACATGTAGATAATACACGCTGAATTATTATTGTATATAAATTTATAATTAAAAGAAGACGGGACCTATGAGGCTGTGGGTGACAGCTATTAGCCATCAAGATTCTCTATAAATTTTCTATGAAACCTAATTTCAGGTTGGAATTCCACTCGGTCTCGTCATGTTCCAGAGTATAGGAGAGAGATTAAATAAGTTTGCATCTGTTGTAATTAGAAGAGCAAAATGTTATCTCCGGTGTTCCTACACTGAGGCTACCGAGATGAACCTCATGTTTGCCACCGGACTTCTCTCATCAGTCATCATAACGACTGGTATTAAACTTAGCCATAACTAATCTTAATGTCTTCTTAATTTCATTAAATACGAATTTTTTTGAATTCATAATGCAACTTTATTATCTTGATTTCTCTAGACACAAGTTCTACTTTACTTATGTACTACTCGTCTTGTTTTTTAGGGGCTGCTGTATTTTCTCGTTATGAGGGATGGAGTTACTTTGACAGTTTTTATTACTGTTTTGTTACGTTGACCACAATTGGATTTGGAGATTACGTAGCTTTACAGGTAACATCATTTCGACCATGTAAATTGATGTATGATGAAATCATTATTTTCCATATACATTTCATGCCTATTACTATAATTGACTTTGAGTAAAATGAGTATATATTTATTTGTTTTTAAAAACAATATTCAGATGCAACGTTGCCTTTATATACATCTTATTAATGTGACCCTTCATATTGTAGAATGATCAGGCGCTCACAAGTAAACCAGGGTACGTGGCGCTTAGCTTAGTGTTTATCCTATTTGGCCTCGCTGTGGTTGCTGCCAGCATCAATCTACTTGTTCTTCGATTCATGACAATGTAAGTTTTAATAATTTGTAAAGATTTTTTGCAGATATATTCAAACATATCAATTGAGCCTTTCTACTTATATTAAATATCCAAGTATTTTTTGAGTTACTATATTGCATTTAGAATTTTCAAGAATTATTTTGTTTTAATTCTATTATCAGATTAAGGTCTGATCTTTAGGGCCTGCTCTCTCACTCGACCCGAAATATTATCAAATATTTTTTTTAATTTTTGTTTGCTAGACATTTCCGTGTCTACTGAGGTTATTTATTTTTATTAAATATTTCTAATGGTCAATTGATAATTTTATTTTTGTTACAGCATGTCATTTGATTTATATTTTTACTTAATGTCTTTCATTTTTATGTACGTAAAGGAATGCTGAAGATATAAAGCGTGAGGACAACGAGCTTCAGTCAGCATCTCATCATGTTATGACACTGGACGGAGAGGTCATGGCAGTCAATGGAAAACTGCTCGCCGGCCATGGAAGATCTGCACCTGACGATGATCAGACTTCTGTAAGCATATAATTAAATATTTATATTTGTTGTCTTTGCTTTTGAACCACAGTTGTGAATATCTAACTATTTACAGGTGTGCTCCTGCAACTGTCTCGGTAACAATCACAATAGCCCCCACGAGCTGCTGTTAGGGGGCGGAGGGCCCTGTGAGGAGCGCGCGGCTCCTCCACCTCGCCGCCGTCCCTCCCTTGCCCTCCTACTGCATCAGGGCAAGCGAGCATCAGTCTAGCACATACAACACTCTAAATGCATTACCCACAGTGCAAACTTCACACATCACATGCCACACACCACACACGCCCCACACACCACACTCCACCCATGACACTATTTGCCGCTTGCATTGTACAAAGTTGCTGATATTATTCCACGACTACCTTTACAGGGAGTGAATACACTGACACCTACAATGATCAGTTTTAGCAAATCAGTTGTTTTTTGTCCAGCACAAAATAAGCCGCGAGGACATACAGTGAACTATTGTAACTTATGAATAGTTTGATTTATGTTTACTTTTAAAAAGTTGGGTACTACAGCATGTAATGCCGACAATAGTGGTTTTAGATTACTGCGATTCTAATATTAGTCGCAGTGCATGAAATTCCTACCAAACTTGGGTCTTTGGACCTGCATGTATCCCTCCCAGCTGCTGGACAAAACCTTGCTATGTATTAAAGCCAACATAGTCTTCCAATTTTAATAAACAAAAGTACAAAAGTATTTTAATATAATTCATTGATTTTAGGAGTGTAGAAGCTTCTCCAAATATCTTTTAGAAGATTATTTGTGATGTTGATATCAATCACATTGCACTTAACTTCCATGTAACTTTATTATTTTTAGTTTATCAGCTTGTCTGTTTTGATAGTGCTATTGTTTTTTACCATAAGCAAAGTCAACTTGAGAAAACTTTTCTGTCTTTGTTCTGATCATATTATCCTACGGAACTGTAAAGATCAATGCAGAATTCTAGAATCTTGTACAAATTAATAAAAGAACCGCCAAAGCCTGACAGTGTGGCTCTATTGCCTCTTGCTGTTATGTCGCTCAGAATTGATTATTTGTTATCAGTGTATTTATTCCCAATAATGTCAACGCACAGCACAGTTAACCTGACAAAAGGTTAATGACTTTCTCCAGATTAAGAAACATAAGATTATATTCATATTGGCTGGAAATTCTTTGAGTTTCCTCTTAGCAGAGCATGAATAAAAAAAATGGTGAGTTCACTTCAGGGGCTCTTTGAATGCAGCTGAAGTATTGCTGTGTGTGGACATATTCAACTTAGGTTTTTTTACTACTTTAAACACATTGATATGGTTATTCGCAATACACGATAATTCCAGTCAATCCCGCAAATAGGAATAATAGTAAATATTTGATGTTTCATTCACATGCGGCCTGCTACATGAATAAGTTTTTACTTAGTTTATTTATCTAATTTAAAGGTAACTAAAATATTATCAAAATGCCACAATTTATCATTATTTATATACACGTAGCTCATGGCATTTTCCGAAATAGGGTATACATATATTTATAAACATAACTTACCTGAATTGTTTATAAAGTTGAATTGTCAATATAATTTAAAAATGACACTCAATTTGTTCTGATCTGAGTGCTCCAATTTTGTGTCACTGCAGTTTTCTCAATGTTTTGATTGTTTTTGTGGTTAGAAAACACAAATGAAAACATTAACAAATAATACCGAACCCCTAAATCAAGCCTTGATTTAGGCCAATTCAGATTTTTCATTTATTATCATTTTGTCTAGTTGTAAAATAAGTTTAATTAACCCTTTGGCCATTTCGAATGATGCCATGAGTTTTGAAACACATTTATTCGGAATATTTAAATGTCACTTTTTTATTGGAAATGCGACACAAACTGTATTCAGTTATAAAGTAAATATAAGTACTTGAATATTGATGTTATATCTACACAAACAAATTGTGTAAAAAAGTCAAGAACTTCGGTATTTTGGGGGCAGTTGCAATTTTATCTGTCGTATGTGCCACATTACCTCTTCCAAGATACCGGAATCGATTATTAATATTTGGTAAAACTTGGTACAGTGGAATAAGTGAGATATATTTTCATGACAATATTAAGAATAGTATTTTTTATTTCAACATGATTTATCTCAAAGCCTAGGGCTGTACTTCAAGAATGGTGGAAAAGTGAAAACTTATATTTCATTGTACCGAGTAATTCCATATGATTATGCATGAAACGTGTAGCCTCCATAGTTTAGGATTACTAGTCCTTAGTATACAAGTGTATATTATTTGAATGTGATATTTTAATTGTAAACATTATCAACATTATATCTTTCTTATTGAATAATGTGTTCCATGTCTAGTGAAGTAAGATAAATCAAGTCACATTTTACTTTAGATTTTGTACGGATCTTGTTATGATATTTTATAATGTCAATATACTGCTGTCATATGTATTTTTATATATAATTTTTTACAGCGTGGAGACTGACCAAACTGTTGTGTTTTAAAATACAATATTTATCTGTAGTAGTATCTGATATTTCATATTGCAATTGTGGAACTACAAAAAATAGGTAAAATTACCTATTTTAATTTTCCAGAGGCTGGAGTAAACATAACAGCACCACCACGTGCAAACTTGACTACAAAATAATGGAAATAAAATATGAATTTACTAACTTACACATAACGGTTTTTTGTTGATCAGCCTTTTATATATTAGGTATATTATGGTAATTAAAATGTATACGGGCGCACAGGCTGACGTTTGTGGATTGTGACAATACAAATATTTTTGTACAGCCTCAGTGGAAACAATCACTGTTATTTTTACCGAATAGTCTTGAAAACAATCCCAGCTATTATAGTACACAACAGAAAATAAAATGTCACTACAACAGTTTGGTGTTCTTCACGTTTGCTGAAAATTATTGATAGAGAAAAAACTTTTCTCCGCCGGTGGGTTTGTTGTAAGTACAGTCAAATATACTAACACGTGTCTCCAGACTTTTACCGTCATATAATAATTGTTCCTCAAAACAGACGAGAATATATTGTATCTTCCTCGATACTGTTTTTGTTTCCCAAGGCAATTCACCATTAGCAAAAATAGACATTCTTATTTATTTTGTATTTAATCATAAATGATTTCTGCCAAAGAAGGTCTATATATTCAAATGAGAATCAAGACTCGATTTCATTGCCAAGCATTATTCAGCAATTCTGACGTGTTGTTTTTTTATTTTACAAAAATACTTTTACTGATGTCAATTTTCTTTTTTAAGATTCGACAAACATGTGACAAATATAACTAAATATAAATAAATAGATGTAAAAGTAAAATGTCTTATACTATTTTATCATTTTAATATATTGTATACGTAATTATGGACGTAAGTACTGATATCAGAGATCCTCAAAGACAACAGGAAAGCGGAGAAGAAGAGAGTGAGGTAAAAAATCTATACTTTAAATAACTAAGGTTTTTTTGAAAAATTTCTGCTTTGTTACCTCATGTTGTTAATTTTCAGGAAAATATTTTTAAATGTAGGCTTTTTTAACTATTTAGAAATACAACCTGGTCTAGTAAGAGATGTGAGTAATAAGACAACTTAATTTTGAAAAAATAGTAATTTATTTTCTATTCTAAAGTTACATACAATGTACAATTGTGATTCCATCATTATTTTAACTAAAAATATATTTTATCTAACTTAAAAAATAATGATTCATCAATCGCACCAAAACATTTATCTCTTTATTCTGTAAAATAAGTTACAGCATCGAAATTGAGGATAGACTGATCCCGTTATTATAATTATTCAGATTAGTACATTTGAAACTACTTTACTACAGTTTGCTATGGGAATCAGAATTGGTCAATATTTCATGAAGTACATAGTTTAAGAAATTTTCCCGTCTTTAATAAAATGCTACGATGACAAAATATTTAATAGATTAATTTTAATAACAATTGTAATCAAATATTTTCAATGGAGATCTTTTCAACATAAATTGGATTTTTCCAGTCACCACATGTTTTAACATGTGTATGTATGGAAGAGAGTGAGATATCAGCTGTCAATCACAAGTCTCTGTACCTCGCCCTCATCCATAGGCTGCGTAGTAACATCTAAGCATTAGTATATTACTGACAATTGTACATAATTAATAAGTAATTATACATAACAAAAAAACATTCAGCCAAATGTACACAGTGAATCGGGGTAAGCTTACAATATCAAATCACTCGCAGGATTAACAACCCACACTAGTCGTGTATCTTTAAACGAACATATTATTCCAAAAGTAATAATTGAGAGTCAGCCAAATTCTCTGAATTGACTTGAGACAACCATACCGAGTCCTAAACGTTATTCTGTTCGGATTTCCCTTAGGGTGTAAAACAATGTGTTTACACTTAAATAAAAAAAAATGATCATGTCATTATACTTCTTTTTGCTTCTACCAACAATTTGTGAATGGTCACACACCGTATATATTAGTGTAAACTCTTAATTAGAAAGTAAGAAAATAACGACACATAAGCAAGTGAAAGTTTTAAAAGAAATTATTAATTTCATGCAGAAAATAAATATTCAGTCTAAAATGTTTTATTTTAATTCTATTATTTAAAGGAATGCAGTCATACAAATTTGTACTTTTTAAAAATACTAAAAACTGGTTACAATTTAGTTTGTTATACCGAAGAACAAATTTCTATATTTAAAGTGTTTTCTTTCACACATTTCCTTTATTCAAGTGATGTGTCGGTTAGTCCTCGTTTGCCACTTAAGATACAGTGCCTCACTAAAACTAATTTGTCAAATAAGTCATTATTAACATAAAAATGAATGTCAGACTTATCATTTTCTTTTATGCAAATTCATTGCATCCATGCATAAAAAAACAACACACACCCATTGTAATCAGACCCAGCTGATATTCCTTCTCGTACAAAGTAGAAACGAGTTTCTTGTGAAAATCATTCATTAGCCCTGGCGTAGTTGTTCACAAAGTCACACATGTGGTTGGCGAGGTTCTCAAGGAAGTGGTAGTCGTGGGGCAGGTTCTGCATGACAGACTTGAAGGCGCTCTCAGGAATGAGACGGCGGCCGCAGATCTGGTGCACCGCAACATCCTGCGGCCTTGCGTAAGGCCTGTCACGAGGCATGTTCACCTCGAACTGCCAAATGGAAGATAGCTGACCGCTGACCACACGGAATGTGAACCTACAAATAAATTTTAACATATGAAGGTACTGAAAATAAAACTCTGTTATTATTTAAAGAGAAACTAAGAAGTCAGCTGCCATGGAAGCCTCTGGTCAAAATTAGGATATGCATATGATATGTTTGAGCTCTAAAAGATACAATTGTTATGCTGACTCATAGATCTGCTCATTTTCTCTACAAAACCAGATTTGACATCTTAATCATCTTACTTTCATATTGTAAAAATAACAATTTTTAAAATATAAAAGAGCAAATAATTAAATAAATATCAACAGTTACATTAAATATGAACTCTGTTAATAATTCGCTTTTTTGTGGTCAAATAACAACATAAAAATGAAAGTAAAATCTTAAAGACTATCAGTAAATATAATAAAGTCAATTGAATTAACAGATTAGTTTTAGTGAAATGAAAAGATATGGATTACCTGTTGTTGGAGTTAAATTCCATGCCATACATCATGTAGACCAGATAGAGTCGGGAGCACCAGCGCCGAGCCTGGGCTGCCACGGCGGCACAGTGGCCTAAGAGTTCCGGGACTTGGCGGGCTTCAGAGCACAGCACTGCTGTGGAGTGGGTTTCCAGCTGCTTGGCTATTACTTTGGTGACAAACGGGTGGTAGGTCTCACTAATCTTGGATTCATCTGTAAAACAGATGCAAACAATAAATAAACATGCAATATTGATGACTCATAAAATGGATAAAAACTTATTCACAGTAAAATATTTAGTCTTGAGAATTTTTTAATTTTTATTTTGAGTATTCAGATTTCTATTGGATTTAAAAACATATAATATCAATCAATAGATGATTAAACGGTTGTTTGCTGAGGGTGAAGTCTGTACATTACTGGCAACTGAATTATTGGGATTGAAAGAGTCGCCGACCTACATTATGACATGAGCTTGATGAATGATATATGAACACAAACCTCTGCTCGGTATTTCAAGCTGGACACTTGTGACAGTTTGCCCGAGCAAATCTGTGTTGGGCACCATCGGCTCGAGCTTGATGGTTAGTCGGATTGTTTGCATTAGTATAAGGAGAGTCCACTTGATACCTTCACATGTCTCTAGTACACAGTCCCGTCTGAGATAATAAAGCGCACATACATAAAACACAAATTTTTCTATGAGTTATCATTTTTCAAACTTCATGCTCTTTGTATAAAAATACAGAAAAAACTGACAAAATATTCAAATATAATATGACAAATATATAATTTAAATATTGTGTATTATACTAATTTTAATGTAAAATATTAGAAGTACTCACTTGTCAAGCTTCATTTCGTTGATTATTTCCTTAAGGGTCGGCTGCACTTGGTTTTCAACAACCTGTGTATTTTGTATTTGTGTTTCAGAATCCATACTGCATAAGCTGACATTTTGACTGATAACAAATGTGGGTTTATTCTTCACAGTCTCTCGCTGAACTGCTATACTTCTATTTTCCATGTTTCCATCTTGAATGAAATCTTCACTCTTACTTTCTGTATCGGTGGAACATGTACTTCTATTTGAAGTCTTTCCATTGCCGTCACTCTTATCAAGAGAACTATTGACTAAAGTAAAGTTTGATATGTTTTCAATAAGATCATCATCTACAGATGTATCCCTTAGTTCTTGCAAAGACTTGTCCAAACAACCGTCTTCAGTGTGTACAATTTTCGCATCACCGGTTGGAAGTTGAACATTTCCCGTTTTCGAAATAACAAATGTCAAAGTATCCACTTCGCACTTTTCAAGTGTTTTACTCAAATTTAAAGTATTGTCTGCCACCTTCGTCGCACCTGCGTCCTTAGCAGATACTGCAATAATCCCCTTCAACCATGAGCATACCGGAGTTGACAGTTCGACCTTCTGCTTTTTGGTGATTGGTAGTATTGAAGATGCACATTCTCCTTCTCGGTCTGCAGATTTTCTTTTTTCTCTCAGATCTAACTTGGAGTTCATATTAATATTTGCATCTGACACACTGCTCGGACTGTCACATAAAATAATTTCGACAGATTCTGTGAGATCAACTTTATTTATAACTTCTACCTTGGCACTTTTGTTTTCTTGGCTTAAATTTAAACTAGGAATAATAACTGCAGACTCTGAATCATCCAACTCGGGTGAAGTCATTACTACCACATCACTATCTGAAGAGTTAATAGATTTATTCACAGAATCATCACGTACACTGGGCAGAGTAATATCCACAGACATATCGCATAAAGACCTGCAGTCTTCAGAATTTGGAGAATGTTTTTCTGGTGACATTGCAGCTATTGGTTCCTGATTATGAGAACTAATCTTGTTTGAGCAACTAGTTAACATTGCATGAGTTGAAGCGGTATTGTTGCACATTATTTTTGTCGTAGATTTGTTAGAATCCAACAGTTCTGGGCTTGCATTATCTTGTGTCTTAATTTCAATTTCCTGCTTGCTGGGTTTTGCTTTGTGATATACATCAGTATAAGGTATTTCATCAACAGACATAATTGGATATTTATTATTGTCAGCACCGATTCTCAATTCTTCATTCTGTAAATACACTGCTAAAGGTGCAGACAAATTGCAGCCAGATGTTTTACAAGCTTTTATGTCTTCATCTTTTTTACAACCAGCCATGGGAATCTCACTTTTATTTTTACTAGTATTTTGTTTTGAGTGTTCAAACTCTGGTACATTAAGAGTTATTTCAGATGTTTTCTGATTAAAACCAGCACTTATCTTATTATTTCTACCAGGTAAATCTGTCAAGATGGTAGGGCTATTATTACCTTCTCTTTCCTTAACTGTTGAGATAATATTAGTCACTAGCATATCATTGTTCTTTAACATTTGTTGGTCAGGAACTATAGATTTTATTTTGTCTGGAGAGTTATGAATAGTTTGTAACACTCCCCCAAAGGAAGTACTATATTCTGGCATTATATGGTCAATCGTTGTATAAACCTGTAATGGTTTGTCAGATGCTACATCATTTATTTGTGTTGGTTTGTCAGTTGCTGTTTCAGTTTCATTTTGAGAAGGAGCAACTTCTGTCATTAATGTGTTACATTTTGACATTGCTTGGTCAAAATTTATATTTTTGATATTAACTGGTGACTTTTCCTCTTCAACTACATGTATTGTCTGATCACTTTCTGTTCTATACTTAGTTGGTGAACAAGTCATGGACAAGTTACATTTTGGCACATGCTTCTCAAAAACAACTGATGTTATTTTGTATTCCTTTCTTTTCGGTGATTTTTTATTGGCTTCTATAGTACCATTCTCAAAAGAAAGATCCACATCCATCATGGATGTCCGATTATGTCCGATTGGTTGTTCATTTGTTATCATTGCTGGTGTAACACTTGCCATGGACAGATTGCATTCAGGCATATTTTCGTTAAAAACATAATTTTTTCCCTCATTTCCCATGCCAGAATATTCTGATATAATTTCTACCTTTGGCGTGTTTGAGGAAGTATTCTTGGTTTTATCTGCAATGCACTCTTGGGACTCTGAATCAAATGTTGATTGGTGGATTTTATTATTTTTACTTTCTATAATTACACTAGGATGCATATTTTCACCAGATGTTAAATTAAACTTATCACTTTCTTTAGGTACTATAGATTTTTTCTTGCTTTCATTGATTATATTTGATGACAGCTTTTCAAAGACAGAAGAATCGTTATCAATAGCAATAGCTCTATGATAACTATCAGCATTTTTAGGGTAAATAAAGTCTGTCATAGGCGTCCCACAGTCTGAAATATTTTTATCAAATACAATAGTTTTTCTTCTATTTTCAATGTCAGTATTTGATGGCAACTTTCCTACTTCAGCATCATCACTCATAGAGGGAACAATACCTGTCCTCTTGTTTTTAGTGTCAGCATTTGAGACTTTATCTATGTTAACTGCAATATCCGTGGATGAATTTATTCTTGTAATAGACATGTTACAGTCAGGCATGCCTTGGTCAAAGGCAATGGTTTTTCTCTTATTTTCAATGTCAGTGTTTGATGACAGTTTATCTAGTTTAGCATTATAGTTCATAGGTGGAAAATTACCTATCATAGACATATTACAGTTTAACATATTTTGATCAAGAACTACAGTTTTATTTTTGTTTTTAATGTCACTGTCTGATAGCATATCTAATGTATGATTATTATATTTAGATGGAATGATACCTGTCATGGACATGTTACAAACGGTCTTGTTTTGATCAAACATAATTGTTTTTCTCTTGTTATCATTGTCAGAATTTGACGTATTATATTTTGACTTATCTGATGTAGTATCATCATTTGTAGAGTGAATTATTTCTGTCATAGACATGTTGCAGTCAGGCATGTTTTGGTCAAATACTATTGTTCTCCTCTTATTGTCAACATTCAGGTTTGATTTGATATTATCACTCACAGAAGGGATGGTGCCCGTCATAGACATGTTGCAGTCAGGCATGTTTTGGTCAAATACTATTGTTCTCCTCTTATTGTCAACATTCAGGTTTGATTTGATATTATCACTCACAGAAGGGATGGTGCCCGTCATAGACATGTTGCAGTCAGGCATGTTTTGGTCAAATACTATTGTTCTCCTCTTATTATCAATATTCTTGTTTGATTTGATATTATCACTCACAGAAGGGATGATGCCCGTCATAGACATGTTGCAGTCAGGCATGTTTTGGTCAAATACTATTGTTCTCCTCTTATTATCAATATTCTTGTTTGATTTGATATTATCACTCACAGAAGGGATGATGCCCGTCATAGACATGTTGCAGTCAGGCATGTTTTGGTCAAATACTATTGTTCTTCTCTTATTGTCAACATTCGTGTTTGATTTGATATTATCACTTACAGAAGGGATGATGCCCGTCATAGACATGTTGCAGTCAGGCATGTTTTGGTCAAATACTATTGTTCTTCTCTTATTGTCAATATTCGTGTTAGATTTGATATTATCACTCACAGAAGGGATGGTGCCCGTCATAGACATGTTGCAGTCAGGCATGTTTTGGTCAAATACTATTGTTCTCCTCTTATTGTCAACATTCAGGTTTGATTTGATATTATCACTCACAGAAGGGATGGTGCCCGTCATAGACATGTTGCAGTCAGGCATGTTTTGGTCAAATACTATTGTTCTTCTCTTATTGTCAACATTCAGGTTTGATTTGATATTATCACTCACAGAAGGGATGGTGCCCGTCATAGACATGTTGCAGTCAGGCATGTTTTGGTCAAATACTATTGTTCTCCTCTTATTATCAATATTCTTGTTTGATTTGATATTATCACTCACAGAAGGGATGATGCCCGTCATAGACATGTTGCAGTCAGGCATGTTTTGGTCAAATACTATTGTTCTTCTCTTATTGTCAATATTCGTGTTTGATTTGATATTATCACTCACAGAAGGGATGATGCCCGTCATAGACATGTTGCAGTCAGGCATGTTTTGGTCAAATACTATTGTTCTTCTCTTATTGTCAACATTCGTGTTTGATTTGATATTATCACTCACAGTAGGGATGATGCCCGTCATAGACATGTTGCAGTCAGGCATGTTTTGGTCAAATACTATTGTTCTCCTCTTATTATCAACATTCGTGTTTGATTTGATATTATCACTCACAGAAGGAATGATGCCTGTCATAGACATATTACAATCAGACATGTTTTGGTCAAATACTATTGTTCTTCTCTTATTTTCACAATCAGTTTTGATCGATTGATTATAATTAGCTGCCACATGGTGGTCATCATTAATTATATTTTCCTTATTCATATTATCACATTTGGCTTGAATAATAGCGGTCATAGACATATTGCAATCTGGCATATTTTGGTTAAAAATTATGGTCCTTCTTTTGATATCAGCATCATTCTTTGATAACTTCACCATTTCTGGTATTTTAGGATCTGCAATTATATTTTCTTTATTATTGTGACTATATCCTGAAGAAATAATACCTGTCATGGACATATTGCAATCAGGTTTATTTTGGTCAAAAAGTATAGTTTTTCTTTTTTTATCCAACAATATTTTATGCTGGTGATCCTCTAATGTATCCTCCAGGAGATAATCTTCATTATTTATAGTATAATTACCCATAGCAGAAATATGTGTATCAGAGAGCATATCTTCTTCATTTTTATTACATTCTTTATTATCAATCTTATTGCATTCTTGTGTCTTTTGATAATTGCTAATTGTTTTTCTTTTGTCGTTTTCCTTTTTAGAAGATACTGTAGCAACTGCAGACATAGACCCTTCTTGATCAGAAGAAACAGTTTTTCTTTTATTTATGCTGAGCAGAGATGGTTTGACATTACCAATTTCCATATTCAAATGAGCTATTAATTTTTTGTCAGTTTGAGCCATGGACATCAGATTTACTATCGATTTATTATTAGCATTTGAGACTGAAATTTTATAATCAGAATTTTTCGGAACACGTTTTAATATTTCATCTTCAGGAAGGATATTTTCATTTGTTGGAATCACTATAGTCAAAGACATATTACAATCTTGTGCCTGCTGGTCAAAAATTATTGTTTTTCTTCTATTTGAATCATCTTCTTTTGTCTTTTGATTTATTGGCAAGCAGATTTTTTTGTCTTCCGAACTGAGTTCTTCAAACCAGTTAATATCGCAGATCGACCGTTTATGTCCAGGCTGGACATTAGACACTTTCTTCTTCACTTGACAATCTTGCTGATACTGATTAAAAGCAGATGTGCTTATTTTCTTATATACCTTTTCCTCTTCATCCTTTACGGATACATCAAAAGCTTCTAGTTTATCTGCCTCATTATCAAGATTGTGAATAACTTTAATATTTTCTTTGTCAGCAATCCAATCTCCCATTTTAATTTTTTCGTCTGGATAGGAGAGAAGAATGTCATGTTTTGGTTCACTTTTTTTAACAGAATCTTTAATTTCTTGAATAGGAAGAGAAATAGCTTGAGTGATGGACATCTCTGCTTCACTTTCATTGAATATAAGAGTGGATAACTTTTGTTGAGCTTCATCATCAGAGCGATTATCAATGAGTTCATTTTTATCAAGATCATTATTAACATTTAAAATATTAGAGGCGATCTCATGGTGAGAAACAATTGACGGTCTGGAAGAGGTATCATTATGGCCTATCTGATAATTAATCAATGCTTCAGTGTGATCAGCAAATGTGTGTTGGCTCAACTCTAAGATCATCTCTGGTATCTTTTTATGGTCCGCATTATTAATTTCTTTCGTTGGGTTCAGATTTAAGCAATAATCTTCTTCGTCGTCATCAACATCATTACCAATAACACTAAATGTTATGTCATGAAAGCTCGGACCAGAATAAGAGGTTTCGGGAGACACTATTTCCGGTCCTATCAACTCAGTATCAAAGTACATATTATCCTGGACTTTACCATCATCAGGACCACAAATCCCAGAAACCACGTGGGATTGGTGTGCGTGACCTGAAGCCGCGCTGGAGTCTGAAATGTCTGGCTTATTTGCTTCTTCATAAATATTGTGCCAAATAGTATTGCCGTGGTCAGATGTAAAGAGCCTGTAAACATATCAAAGTTGTTAAAAGAAGTTGTTCAGTGACTTTATAATCATGATATTCATCATTAAAAAAAATAAAAGATAACAGAATGAAAAGATACTCATTTGAATAAAACAACTGATTTATGACATTTTATAAAACATTTTTAAAGGTTAAAAGGTAATTTAATATTGCAACGTAAGATATACGCAGTTCCTATTAACAACTGTCGGATATAAACTATATTATAAAAATGTGACTTGAATATTAATGAAAGTTAAATTTCAACTAAAAATATGAAAATTAGTTTGTGTTTACTTACGCAACTCCTTTCTTAGCAGAGAAACTGACTCGTCGGCTCCGTGTTATCTCTGATGTGACTCCATCTTCATCAGCCACTGACGCTTTGAAATCTAAGTCAGATAATGGATTTCTCACCTTAGGTGGTTTCAGGATCGACGATTTACGTCGCCCTTTTTCTGGAGGCATTTTCAACCTAGAAATTATAATAAACTAATTTACTTTTACATTTAGCTTTGGCTACTTAATTTAGCAGTTTGTGATATTTTAATAAACGAATGTCATGCAAGTAATCTTTCAGTCAAAAATATTGAAATCCACAAATGTCACAAAAGCTAAAAATTAATCAAAAATGTTTGTTATCTGTAAATTTATTTACTTACTAGTATATTATATTAGTATGGATAGTGAAAGCATCTAAAAAAAAAACCTCAAATAAATTGCAATGGTAATTGTAGTGAATATTCAATGATTGTAGTGAATCTTTACTAAGCTTACCCGTTTTGAATAGAACTAAGATTAATATTTAAATGATCAAAACACTTTAATTTATCACATTTCCAAATATATGTAAATATTTACATTTATTCTGTGATATTAACAGTGCAACTCAGACTTGAAATACTCCGACAAAATATCGTTGAAATGTAACCGGTGAGACAAATTTAAAAATTAGACGGTACTGCCATTAGAAAGAAAAAAATTACAATCTGTTTGATTAAGGCTGAATATTGCAATTTATATTATTTAAACGATAATTACCATGAATGTATTTTTATTTTTAATTTTAAAATATCACTATAAGTTCACAATCTCAAAAAAAAATTACACAAAACACTCTTGAGAACCTCGATAAAATATATGACTCATAAAAGAAACAAATTTTATTTTTTCATCAAATACATGTAAATAATTATATATATCGTCATATTTAAATCTGCATTAATTTGTAATATATTTTTTAACCATGAGCTATTTTATATGGTAGCATTCTATTTTTTTTTTTATTTCATTGTCTCTGTTCTATTCCTATACAGCTTGTCATAAATGTCAACGATGTCGTCTCCGGGTAAAAATGGTATGTTTATTTCTGCTTTTGGATTTATTTATGAAAAATAAACATGTTATAAAATTATTCTTTTCAAACTAGAAGAAGAAGCGGCATCCAGCGACTCTATCCAGCCCGAACCGAGCCTCATTCCGGGCTTGCCGGACGATATACAAATGGATGCAATCAGAAGATATTTTGCGCACAAACTTATGTTTTATGAATCGGAAGAAGCAAAAGACAAACCAGTCCTTAAAGTCTTAGACGAGCTGTCTTTGGATGGGATTGTCAAATATATTCAAAGCGATCGGTGCAAAAATGTCATAACCCTAGCTGGAGCAGGCATCTCAACTTGTGAGTATTTTCAATAAAGTTAAATCTTAGTAGATTTACCTAAATGATTTCAAAGCAAAATATACTCTTTAATTTTTGTCTTTGAATATTATTCTTGAACTGCCAGGTTTTAGATAAACAATATTTGATTGTCACTTCCGTTAAAGGAAGATTTGCTTACATTGTTGTGACTTTCGAGGTGCTCATACACAAGTATTAAAAATTACACAAACTACTGTTACAAAATAATCAATCTTATTAGTAATGGTGGAATAAACTATTTTTTTATTATTATAAAAATAATTAATTGCATAGAAATTGTAAAAAATATAACACCTTTTGTAAATCAATGAAAGCTTTATAATTAATTTCTGCAGAAAATTGCCAGTGTAAAAGTATTTTTTTTTCACGCTTAGTTTATTTACAATTGTGTGTTTGGGTATAAGTAATTTGAAATAAATACAAATAAGAATACAGAATTCTTGGTATAATTTTCTCAGCAAATACATAAACCATAACAGATTGGATAACGATATACCCACAGCTTGATATACTCATATACATACACCCATACCTCGCTATACGGCCGCTCGTTATACGACCTTTCGCTATAACGGCCCTTTTCAATTAAGGCACGTTTTTGATAAACGACCTAAAATGTTTCGCTATAATGGCAAAAAAAACTTTTTTTCGATGTTATTTTGTTTACGAGCGTTATTCAGTGTGTACTCATAGAGCGGCTGGTTTAGACTTGTCTGTGAGTGTTTTATATACATATTTATTACTGATTGTTACACATTAACTGGAAAAATTGGAAATAATTAGGGACATTTTTGGTATGTAAGTACATATGTATGTATGTACAAATTAAAAAAAAAAGGGGATTTTTTTTATTAAACTTATTTTATTGATTATATGGATTGAGGACAATAACAAACGGAGAATGCCAATGAGTCAAATGACTATTCAGGAAAAAGCTTTGAGTATTTTCGAAAATTTGAAGAATGGAGATACTGATGAACCTACTGAAGATGTCACATTCCAAGCAAGCCGAGGATGGTTTGAAAAATTTAAAAATAGATTTAATTTGAAAATGAAAGGTGAAGCAGCTAGCGCTGGTGAGGCCGCATTTAAGGAATATCCCAAAATTTTAAAGGGAATTATTGAAAGAGGTGGTTATAAACCTGAACAAGTGTTTAACGTAGACAAAACAGAGCTTTATTGGAAGCGAATGTCTGATCGCACGTACATTTAAAAAACCGAAAAATCTGCGCCTGGTTATAAGGTGTCTAAAGAACGATTAACTTTGCTACTTGGTGCAAATGCCGCGGGTGATTTTAAGCTAAAACCACTTTTAATATATTTGTCCGAAGATCCAAGGCCTCTTAAAGGACTAAATAAAAATTAATTACCCATCATATGGAAATCCAACTAGAAAGCTTGGATGACTAAAGCTACTTTTGAGGATTGGTTCAAAAATCACTTTTGTACAGAAGTAATATACAACAGCTCTGATCCAACTAATGGATCAGGGTGCAATAGCCACTTTTAAGGCATATTACCTACGCCGAACTTTCCGACAACTTATAAGGGAAACCGATGGTAAAGCTTCAATAAAAACATTTTGGAAAAACTATAACATAAAGGATGCTGTAGACAGCATCAGTGTATCATGGAAGGAATTAAAATTAACAACAATAAACCATGTTTGGAAAAAAATATGGCCAGAATATGTAAAAAGTGTTACATATTTAACAAATTTGGAACCGATCCCATTGAATTTGTATGAATTTGTATTAGAATAATTGATTCCTTATACGGCTTTTCGCTTAACGGCCAAGTTTTGTGGAACGTATCTAGGCCGTAAAGCGAGGTATGGGTGTATAATCATTTATAAATCGAATGTATACTACAAAATTCACTGAGGAGGGATGAGAAATTCAGACAAATAAATAAATAGGTGTTGCAGTGTAGCGTGATGTTTTAATTCACCATGTTTATTGCAGCTGCTGGAATCCCAGATTTTCGCAGTCCGGGCTCAGGGCTGTATCACAATCTTCAAAAGTATAACTTGCCCGAGCCGCAATCCATCTTCGACATAGATTTTTTCAGGCAAAATCCGGAGCCTTTCTTTTTGCTTGCTAAGGAACTGCTGCCGGGAAGTTTCAAACCGACACCATCACACTACTTTATAAAGCTACTTAATGAGAAGGGTAAGCAAAATTTTATCTATACTCTTTGCACTTTATGGGTTATTATTTTTAACTTGTCTATTTAGATAATTGTACTTTTTGCAAAACCCACCATAATGCCTCTTCATTACTAAAACATGATTTTTACTTATTATAATTTTTTCTATTATTTTGTGTGTATACATGTGCTTCAACATATAATAGATAGGAGTGTGTATAAATTAGCATGATGTTAAGCTTAGCTTGACACGAGTTCAAAGAGAGCCAGTAAAATCTATCATTGATTTGCAGGTCTTCTGTTGCGGCACTACACCCAGAACATTGACACACTGGAGCGGGTGGCCGGTCTGCCTGAAGACCAACTCGTTGAAGCTCACGGGTCTTTCCACACCTCGCATTGTGTTACCTGTCAGAAAGTGCACAATATCAACTGGAAAAAATGTAAGATTTCAACCATATTACAATGCCTTATCAAATAATAAAATTCTTCACTACACATAAGGGTTAGTAAAAAAACAGTGACACCTGGTAATGGCAAATGAGGCAAATCCATTTGCATTTGTAACATACAAGCAAGATAATTTATAGCAAAAAGTAATCATGGTGAGAAAAAAATTAAAGTAAGGTACACAATCTGATGCCATGGTTTAATGTTTTTCTTGGGGCATTTTTTAAGACTTATTATAGAAAGATCATAAAATGCGGTTTGTGTGTGCTATTTCTCATCATTTCTGATTTTTTCTCACATCTCAATCAAAATTTTGGCAACCGCAGAAATCAATAATGATATCTTATTATTTTTTAAGTAGGTAAATTCTCAGTAATTTGTTATTCTCCACATGAATAGTAATTGAATTTTCATTTCAGATTTTGCAGAGCACTATCCTATTAGTGGTATCCCCATATGTACGGATTGCTCTGGTGTAATTAAGCCAGACATTGTGTTCTTTGGAGAAAAGCTCCCTGATAGATTCCATGAGTGTGCCATGGAGGACTTTGAACGATGCGACCTCCTCATCATTATGGGTTCCTCCCTAGAAGTACAACCTTTCGCATCTCTCATTGATAGGTAAGTTAGCGTGCTATGTTTGACATGTTTATGAAATATCAATTTTAAAAAAATACTGCAAATCGACATGACAAATGCGAGTAAATAATAAAAATGTGTAATAACTTCTTAACGCTATCTCGTCTCATGTCTAAAATGTAAAATATATATATGGTGTTTGTGTGCACTTCAATCCATTATCAATTGAAAATTTAGATTATTCATATTTAAAAGTAAAAATTCCATCCTATAAACTTTTATTACATGTGTGCTGCAGGGATTTTTAAAAATTTATATTGAAGATGCTTATTTTCTACAAGTTAGTGTTATGTTGTATCAATCCCTAGGGTGCCGTCGTGGTGTCCACGTCTGCTCATTAACCGTGAGCGTGCAGGTTGTGGCGGAGGTGCTGCAGGTCTGCTGGCTAGCTTGGCGGGTGCAGCAGGACTAGCAGACATGGCACGTCTTATTGGGGGACTACAGTTAGACTCCCCTGCCAACATCCGCGATCTCGCCCTCCTCGGTGACTGCGACCAGGGTGTCCAAGAATTGGCAGACAAGCTACATTGGGGAGTAAGTATCTGAAACTACTAATACAACATTACTGGGTCTTAATTATAAATTCTTCTATTAACACATTGTCATCGTGCCTTTTTTAACCCGCATGCAAGCGTTTTTTAGTTGCAGCAAATCGCAATGACAAATCTCTTTATAATCGCAAATATTTATAAGGATACTGATTTCCACAAACTCTTTCATCTAATCAGCTCATCTTGCTAAAATTTACAGTATTAATTGATGTGCATTTACAGGATGAACTGAGACAGGTAATCAAAACTGAGCATGAGAAGATCGACATCCAAGATGCTCTGTCTGCTGTGCCGCCCATCTCGCCAGTGGTTCTCCAGCTGCCTCCCTCCTTATAACTGAAGACTTCAAGTCCAGAAGGCTGAAGGAAGACGCACTTGGAAATATTAATTTTCTGTTTTTGTACAATGGAATAAATTATATGTATATAATTCACGAGAAACAGTGTGCCATTTTGGTGCTGCATTATAAACGGTGTTTCAAAATTCATGGTATCTCCCGAAATAGGGTGACTAAGTATAAAGTAATTGTGTGTACATATATATAAAAGTAATTACAATGTTTTAATTATGTCTTGCTTTGAAAAAAATTCGCAAAGAATAGTCTAAAAATTTGGACCAAGCGGGGAATATGTATTCCATTACAATCTATTTAAGAAGTGATGTGACTGATATGTGCAATTTTGGATTGGACCACTCGATGGCGGTTACTCCGTGCGTCTCTTTAAACTCTCTACGATGGCTCTGTTGCTTAGCAGTTCCGCTATAGGTGCATTTTGGTGAACTGTCAGCTACTTATAATATCAAATGGATTATAGAATGTTGAAGCTCCTTTCTCAAGGTGTCGATGAAATTTTCAAGATTATATAATATCAAAGCCAATTTTTTGAATAATGACACAATTAAGATCTCAACTTTTTTCTGCTTATTGATATTTTTAAATGCTTTTATTAACACATGTACTAAAAAAAATTCCTAGATTTTGATTCTCTGTTACTTATTGCTTTTTCCTTAAGTCGGCAACTTCAAATACTTTTGGACTTTGAAAAAATTCAGCTTATGACAATAGGTAGTCATTTCATTTTGGGAGATACTATACATTTGGGAGCACTTGTAAATACTTTTAATCAATTGTTCCTTGAGGATATTCTACGATTGTTTGATCTTTTGTTTTTAGAGATATTTTTTGGTGATATGTTTTTTTTTATAACAATAGGGTAGTTATTATTATTGAAATACGATCAGCGTGCACTGTTTATAGCTTTTGGTGTTAAATGATATTCGATGTGACAATTGAATCAATATAGGCTTAGCTACTAGAAATGCTCTTCGATAGCTGACGAGGGGGGTTTCACTGTGGGTAAACTTTCAATTCAGGAAGATAAATATTTTTGCAATCATAATTATAAACATTAATATTTAACTAGTTGCTTTGAAAATATTCAGGTGAGTCAATTTATCTGCAATACAAGAGTACTCAAGATTTATGTCACATAAGATTCTGAACCTTAACTCGACAAAATCTTAAAGTTAATGCATTTTGTTTTCTTATTATGACGTACTTAAATGACTTTTTTTATTCTTAAATTTAAAATGTTGCTGCAAAAAGTAAATACGCATTAGAAAATACACCCAAAGCAATTGCAAATTCTTTTGAGATCTACTAACAACATAACACAGATGTTTATATGCAACCTCGTAATGAGCAGATTGCAATCATGCTCTGGAATGTTATTGACAGTGAATGCGCTGTAATTTCTAACTAAAGGAACAAACTTATTGTGCGACAAGTGTCACGGATAACTGTATTCTATTTTATAACCATTTAGAATGACACATTAGTATACATTGAATATATGAAGTAAGTTTTTGGTAATCCTTTTGACTAACTTGGATCTAAATAACCAAAAGTGTTGGTTCAAATCCTAAACGTGACTCAAGAAATTAAATTTGGAGTCATTTCACACATAAGTCGATTACATAAAATTATATTTACACACGATGAACATGTATCAATAATAATTATAGTCTATTAATGCTTGAACTTTTAAATCTATTTGTTGACACAACAGCAGCAGCTTTGTTCTTGATAAATGGATTGATGTTCTTTTATGATAAAATCGAGGTAGGGTAATCGTTATATAACCATTGTGTACAAAAAATAATTAAGTCTTGTAGGAAATTGGAATATTAAAAAAAAATCTAATTCAAATACAAAATAAGCGACGTGGAAATTATAAATTGAAAAGTTATATTTGTAAAAATTACTCAGGATCATTTTAAGTCGCGGTTGAAATAATAGTCCGCTATAGTGTATCCTCCGAGATAGATCATGTGTGTATAGACAATGGTGCAACTAATAGACTATAAAAAACAACATCAGGCTGCCCATAGATGTCCAGGAATTTTTGATCAGGAAACTGAAACACTCCATGCACATCTGCAAATACCAGTTGCATTGGTGCTGGTGGCAAATTTCCCCACTTACATTATTTCTACGAGAAAGACTAGATAGTAGTATTTTGTGTAACACAATAATGTATCAATGGTCATAGTATGGATGCTCAAAATCTCAAAAATTTTGTTATTTTTTTATTATAAATTTTTGTTCATATTTATGTTAAGTACTTTTTTAAATTTATTTGATTGAATCCAACTTGTCCCATTTTTGCACTTCAATTGCTTAATTTTGTTCTTCTCATATTATCGGAGAGATTAAGAGCTTACCTATCACGAAAGTCTCACCAAAGTTAGACCCATTGTGAGGTTTATAGGCCGATACTTTGAGACGAGTGGAAACCAGCGGCTTTAACCCCCAGAGCGTGTTTGAAAGATATTTTTTACACATAGTGTACAAAGTTTGCAGATTAATATATTATTTGAGTATAATTACTTTGTCAGAAATTATAAAACTTAATTTATTGGTATGATTTTACTGTGTGCATGTGACATGCTTTTAACAAATTTCAGGTGCTAAAATAATAGCAGGTGCATTAAGTGTTATTAAAATATATAACTAACAATATAATCAAAATTCAAGAATCCTGGTTTAAAACTTCCCAGACATCTTTGCCTGGCTTTAGCTTTATTGCAGATAAGTGAGGACCCGCCCTCAACCCGATGTCGCTCTGGAAGTATAATTAACAGAAGTGATAAAGATTAAATATAGCCTGCTGTGCAAATTGTGTATCAGTGTAAGAATCTTTGTTGTTTGCAGGCCTCTTGCAAGAAAATCTAACTTGTTGGTAATTTCAAATTTGCTATTGCGCAAATGAAATTATTGCTATTGGGTGAAAATACTGTAAGACAGCAAGTTGTCACCTCCATTGCGTCCTCAGGCTGTAAGTTTACGTGTCCCGGAAGTCTCTCCGCAGACACGTAAGATGTGGAGTATGTGTTTTTTTTTGTGATGATGCCTAGCACCAGCAATAGTAGATGTTATAAATATTGTATAAAAATTGGGTGTTAATATTTTTGCTATCTAAAAGATGCTCAAGGTTATTGATTTTTTATTCAATATAATTGTATGATACGAAAAACAAGCTATTTTATCCACGGTACTCGGTAATGGTATATAAATTTTAATTCCTCACATGTTTTGATGTCTTGTTTTACACAATTTTTCTTATTGTTGGTTGGCCATATCTATGATTCCCTAGTAAACTAAGGTAGATATACGTTACTATAAATAATCATGGCCTTTCTAGGGTTATATTTTATCTTTAGCTCCTGTGCAAACGAAGGGCTGAGAAATACACGCTAGCAAGTTTTATTAAATTTAGAAGTTCATAAGAAACAGTCTCATGAATATGTCAGTTAATTATGTCATGTGTTTTAGTCATGAAATACATTTATAAAATACTCTTTAGCCGACCCCAGCATGCCTTTTGGTTGGTTGTAGCATGCTTTTAGTAAATATTTTTAAGAGATCTCAATTGAAAATATTTGTTTGATGTGTGCTCAACGCTCTCCGTTTGCACAGGCATTTAATCTAATTCCTCACGTTCCGTCGTGATCTTATTGTCCTCACTATTTATAAGTCGCCATTTCAAGGCCACATTTTCGTAAGCTGCATTGTGGTCTGATAATCTTAATGAGGCTTAATAATTTTATTTTGGGTGGTTTGTGGTGCAGTGTGCGATGAAACATACAGCAGAGGGGAACTTTTTTTTTCATATAAAGTAAGGTATTGTGGCTTTCGGAAACTAAAGTATTTTTTTTCTTGAAAAATTAATGGGGTGTGCTTTACGCTCGTATAGAAAAACACATGTTGGCATGTTTTTACTCAATGAAGAAAGTTAGGTATATTTTAAATTTTCTTTACAAAATTTTAATACATGCTTTCTATCGTGTGCTGGTGTTTTTTGGTTAGTTATTTTTATAAATTGTCTTATAACTTGAGCTGTACTGGAGCATGTCAATAATTGATGATCGATTAATGAGAAGGCTGTATTCTCATTTTTACTCATACACTATATCGTAAAGATCATCTATCTTCATCATCTGCTGTATGTAGGTAGTGTGATAAGAAGACTATCAGTCTACTAGACGGCAGCAATGTTTAACACTCATGATACTTACTACCATTCTTCTGCATATCTTTTTGTGATACATCATATTCGTGTTGGATTTTGTGTTCATTTTAAAAAATATGGAGTAATTGACACCTCTGGTGCTGCCTCAGGCTTATGGTATAACTTAATGCGTTTTTTAATATTCCAAAAATCGTTGAACAAATTTATAATCAAAAGCAATACATCTTTTTAATAAATTAATCATTAATAACCGGAAAAATGCAATTTACCTTCTAAGACTGCAATTGATATGCTAGATGAAATATATACGACTCTCTAGTATTAAAATCAGAAATCTCCATTTTAAGATTTTAAAAAAGTATAGTTTTCACTGAAGTGTTTGTTTTAAATATTTAAAATATGTATGAGTAAAATGTCACAAATGTAATGTTTTATTTTTTAAATATAACATTATTCTCTTTGAATAAAAATAAAATAAACAAACAAACACTTTAGGTGGTTTTTTTAACGCAGGGCTCTAGAAAACTTTACAGCCAACAATCGGATCACTTTTTTTTACTAAATGTAGCTTCTGGTTTTGAGATCGGTGATCATGAATCCTCCACATTTTTGATAATCATATTATAAATATATTTTTTATGCATAATATTCAGACGTTTGTGCGTTTGTTGTAGAATGTTTAACTGTCTGACTTTGTGTAAAAATTTTCTGGCAGGCTTCCATTTTTCTGTTCATGTCAAGTCCACAATAATAGCAATACTGAAGGACTGGCATGCCCAGAACCAGGCGTAACAGTGTTAGTTAGTCGCGCTAGCTGTTAGGTATACAGAATAACGAAGCAATGATCTTGTGTGAACCCAGGATGCATAGATTGTGAGAAAGCACAGAAACATTCATGATGGTGACACGGGAGGTCATGACGAGATCTCTTCTCCGCAAAACACGCAACCACAACATAAAATCATATTTTTTAAGGAATAAATATTTTCATATGAATAGTCTCGGGTTCTCTCTTCCACTACGTGGAGCTGCATTCAGTTTGGCGTTTGTCACTGGGCCATATCTGTAATATATATATTTTTTATTAAAACTTACCTCCCAAGCAAATAATTAAACCTGTCAAATATGTAGCACAGGTTAAATACAAAGCTATTATCGATTTAAATCAAATTATTCAAAATAGTTTGTTGATAAAACTTCCATTCTTTCAAATTGATTAGACATTATCTAACCAATTGTTGAAATTTCCACAATGTATTCAACAGCTCGGTAATCATTGTTACCTTAAATCAATCATTCAGAACTAGGGTGTATATTTGTTCTGAATCACTTTGTGTAATGTGTAATATTCAACCTGTTATCAATTTTTCTCTAGATCAGTTTGAATGCTTTATGGGAGTACAAAGAGTGTTCATCGATTTGTTACATTACTAAGTACTAATTAGAACCAAAAGCCACGCTTTCGGTAAAATAATGTAAAATCTTAGTTTATAAGTAATTTATGTATTGTTGGAGATATCTATGTTTTCATTGCTATGGGTAAAATTCTGCAATCGAATGGTCATGAAATCTCTACTCAATATCTTTACTCATTGTCTGACAACAGTCAAAGATGACGTTTACATTTTCCATCACAGGTGAGACATTGCTGCACAGTGGGTCCAATCTGAATTTCTCAACTGCATTTCTTGTTTTCAAGGCCATTAGAAAATATTCAATTGAGCTATAAGCTACCTCCACTCTTGTCAATCGAATGCTCAACATTCCCGGTCAGAGGTCTTCACTACAGCATTGTGTGCTTTCTCAGTTCCATTGAAATAAGGGACTGGTTATAAAACTTGAGTTTTGTTCGCGCTGAGGCAAAGTCACGTCTAGTAAGTGGATTTTGTTTGCTCATATTCATTTCCTCTTTTTATTATTTAAAATCAGTTTCAAACCGATTTATTAAGGTAATTTAAAAAAATATAAGCGTCTAAATAATATTAGACCGTTAATGGAAAGAGCAAATAACTTAATTTTATAGTTAAAGGAATTATAAAATTATTCTTTGATAAGTTTGATAAGAAGTTCTTGTGAAGGTATAATTTTCTTACAGAAAAGAAATTTGCTAAACGCTCTTTGCGAGGTGGAGTAAATAAGCCGTTTCCAATAGATTGGGGATTCCCTTGATGAGTTTGACGTGTATTCAACAATCTACAATGTAATATTTTTGATTGATGGTTTTAACATATTTTAAAAATTTCCTAGCCTTTTGATATTTTGTATGTTTTATATGTGCTTGAATATTTTTATTTAATCTTTTGTGATTTCTATGGATTTTTTTTGTTCAATGTTTTTAGTGATAGTAAATATAAGATATTACTGCTTTGTTTATTTGAAGACTTATTACTTCTTCAATCTTTTTAGCAAATTCCGTGATTATATAAAATCAAGCTTATTTATTTATTAATAAATGTTTAATCTCTCGATTCATCCGGAGATGTTTCTAGAAATATCCTTTAACCCTTTATCTGACCACCTCCGCACATTAATAGGCAAAAATAATGTGTGGGTGTTGAATAAGCTAAGTCTATTTACTGGCTTGTGAAATAGTTGTATATTGAGCACTCCAATAAAATGTACGAGTATTGACTGGTCATGTGTTCACAAGCCAATAAAATATACTTACGTTAATCAAATCTGATAATCTAATAAATGCACATGAGTTGCTTGTCCATATACATTATGAGCTAATGAAACGAGCATTTTTTGATTAGTTCATTATGATTATCATGCCTGATTCGCTGATAGTGTATCCTCTGCAGCCTTGTCTGCAGATGACTTTGAAACAGTCCTGGTGTTTGTAATTTTCGGAGAAGAGAGCATGCTAGCGAGATCATAAACGTTAAGCACTCGAGGTTGTGAAAAATCAAAAAATAAATAATATTTATAATCACTGTTAAATAAGCCCAGTTTGATGTATTTGTAAATATTTGGTTTTATTGAATTTGTCTCTATTTTTACAAGAAGTTGGGCTGCATTTGAACTAAGGTTTTGAGTAATTAATGCTTTTATTCGTAAAATGGACATATATTTTTTCTTCCAACACTTATAACAAAAGTGATGGAATTTTTAAAATAAAAGCTATTAAATTATTTTAGGTAATCTATTTACTATCCCATCACCCTTGAAACCATAAAAGTTCTAGATCTTTCAAGTATCCTCTTTCAGTATCATATTCAATTAATTAAGCAGTCTTCATTTTTAACACAACATATTGCAATAATTAGCATTTTAATTAAAAACATTTTCATTTGGAAAATTCAAGTCAATAATCCCTACAAATTTAAACGTATAGGTATGATTAATCATTGAACTAGGAAATTTATGTTAAAATAGAAAGTTATACTAGAAAATCCTATATAACATTTTTTTAAAATAAACTTGCTGTAGCTCAAAATAGGCTTGCCTACAACTAAAATCCTGTAACCAATAAAATCCCAAGTGTTTACTTGTGTGTAAATTAAATCATGCAATTTTTCAAAAGCAATACTTTCCATTAACTCACCTCTTGTAAAAGAATAGGCAATTTTTGTGATATGTTTTTGATTTCATAATACTATACTGTAACTTAAGGTTCAAATTGCCTTGCATTTTAATCCATCCTAGTAATATTCTTTAAGTGCTGACGTGTTTGTAATTTTCTTTGTGAACCTTGAGCGCTTATATTTCGGTGCCGGAAAGAGAAAAAGTGACTTGTGCAATAAAATGGCATTTGAAAATAATTATTCCACAATTTTATTTTAAATCAAGCAATGTTGAAGTCGATTTCTCTTTCCAGGGCCTATATGATTATTTCACAAATTATTAATTTTTGAAAATTTCATGTTATGTCATACAGAACAATAAAAAATACATAAGTATTCAACTTTTTATTTTAAAAATATATTTACATCATAGACTTATGAACTAAAACCGGTATTGAGGTATTATAGGAGGTACGAATTGGAAAAAAAATATTTTGCATCTTGTCTACATTAAATCCATAGTATCCAACCATACAATATTATTTTATTTTGAACTAAAACTGGATGCAATAGATTTACAAGTTTCATTGATATTGAATAAAATTCAGTAATTATTTTTTACAACAATATTATAATTATATTTGTCTAATAAAAGCGTGGGCCAAGACTTTATTGGAATCGTCAAGCTACCGTATCGCAACTGCTAATACATTGTATTAATATAACTTTTTATAAAGAACTCAAGAAATTATAATTTATTGGCACCAGTCACATTCTTACAAATTCTATGTAATAGAGATATTCTAGGTAAGCTGAGGTTCGGTTTTTAGTCTAGTTTTTTTATTTTATAACTATACAACCTTCATGCATGAACACCTATAAAAATAATTAAAATAATTGAGTATGGTGTCAATAAACCATGGTGACTCTATATAACATCAATATGGTCTCACACTTTTACAATGTAATGATAATATTAGTAGGCGAAGAGAGTAGTGCATTCTCCTCGTTAGGCTCTGTACTTATACAACATGTAGCAGAGATTGTGCAATGATCTAATGACACAAGATCTTTGCTGACGCTGCGCGCCTCCGATGTAGTCTCAAGTTCACAACTATAAAAATGTTGAAAGGCACTTGCGCTTTAGTCAATTATATATATAATAAATAATTATTGTGCCTATCCACATTGCATAGATTATTACAAGCTAAACAAAATCTTACGAGATTATATCAACATATTTTGTTCATTATTATTGTGCACAGTTTACTTAAAATAATCCGCATTGAATACCACATGAATGGTGAAAAATAACAATACACATGTTTAATAAGATCAAGCTCAGTTTCATTTCAGGATAAGATTATTTACTATAAGTATTTGAGATAAATTATTATTCATTTTCTCTAATGCGAAATACATTTTTATTTTAAAATTCAAACTTATAGTAAAAACCCTTTTTATTTTTAATATTTTAAATATACATATAATATAAATATATAAATATTTTATTTTTGTCACAAAATATTTTTGTAAAAACGATTCATGTAACAAAATATACCCAGTTACTCTTTTACAGGTGTTACAATAGTTTAAAAAATGAGGATAAGTATATAATCACATTATTGGTAGATTAATATAGTGATTTTTTTTCAGCCTTAAATAAGTAACATTAATTATGTGTGAATAGTTACCCAAAGTTTTAAGTGAATAGTCAACACAACCCATTTCAAGGTCATTGAGTTAAATCATTCCTTGGCATCGGTGATTCCCTCGACAGCGATGGAGAACATGGCCTCAGTCTCCGGGAGGCAGGGGCTGTCGTAGATCTTGCAGATGCGGGTATCCCCGCGGCCCTTGCGCAAGTACAGCCGCGTTGTAGAGGAGTGCGCCATGATGTGGCCGCCGATGGGCTTCTTGGGATCTGCTGCAAACACTCCGCCTCCCTCCACTTGTGCCACCACCTGGTTGGTTATGATCACAGCCACACCATACTAGAATTCATGAAATTTATATTTTTATTTATTAAAATACTATGTACTATCCTACAGAAAATAAAACAAATACATGTTATTATACACTCATAGTGAATATATACTAAAATTTGTTTTTAATTATTTTATATACATATTTACACATTCTTCAATTGTATTAAATGTCCCTTATAGATCTGATAGCGCAAGATAGATATAAAAAAATTATTGCAAATGTTTTATACGAATTGAATATTTTTTACTGTCTGTATAAATAACTGATCAGTGTTATTATATTTTATTTATAAAAAAAAAAAAAAAACTCAAGTGACAGTATAAAGTTATTGTGTATTATCCCATACTTGAGTTTTATTTTTATTAAGGATTAGGGACGTTTTTGTGCTTATGAGTACCTCATCCGCTAGCCGCAAAAGCATCCTCAGGAACTTGGCGAGGTGCATCTGCCGGGCGGAGAGCTCCCCCCGCCCCACATAGTCCGTGCGATACAGCGCAGTTGCACTGTCCACTATCAGCAAGGCATATCTGGAAACAAAACCCAAGTTGTACTATTACTGACATTCATTGATTGGTTGATAAATACTTGGTAATGAATCAATCAATCGATGAACCTTAATTGGTGTACTGGTTTTAAATAGTTGTCAAACAAGATCCAAAATCAAATCTGACCCTACTTTATATATGAGATGTGATCCAATTTGTATACTAACGCATTTCTAACATAACCTCTGCATTGTGGGCTAACTGAACTTAGCACATTTTATATGAAGAGATCCGAGAAAACTAAGATTGGTAACTCTTTTTGAATAATTCAAGAGAGTGAAAATGTATAAATAACCCTGCTATGTGATCACTAAAAAAAAAAAAAACTCTAAATCTCTCACCCCAAAGCCCTATCAAATTTAAACAGTTATACTAACCACTGGATGAGGTAATATGGATTATTCATATAAATAATTAAATAAATAAAGGTAAATACTGACCTTGATTCTGCCATCATAGCCGCAGCCATGGACAGCAACTGCGTCTGGTGGTCAGAGTTGTAAGCTCGCGCATACGCAACATTGTCCAACACGGCCGCTCCTTCCATGGAGTAACGCGATGCCACGGCCAGCAGGCGCTCAGGACGGAAAGTACCCTCCGTGTCAATGTACAGACACTTGCCTTCTCCGCCACTCTGCTCAATCGGCAACTGTAATAGTATCCACATTTTCAAATGTTTCTCAAACGAACAAAATAGTTACATTAAATTTTATCAAGTACTTTCGAGAAAATGATTCTCAACATATTTCTAAAATTACGATGCATGATTTTGGCATATAGTAAATTTAATTGCATAGTTTGTTTTTTTAAATTTATAGATAGTTGATTATCATAAAACCTATCTTCACATTCAATTGCTCTACCAACAAATGATCTGTGTTTTCCTTTAATGGACAGGGTAGTCTATGAGCAGTGATTGCTAAAAATCATTGCTGAGAAAATAGCATTTAAAATATCAATAGAACCGCAATAAGATGAAACAGATTTAATTATAATTTAAGAAAGATTATTTGATAAATACATTTTATGATGTATGATTTCTCACTCACTATTGTAGTTAATTACAGTATACCTGACAAGTCACGGCAAGAGTGTGGCAGAGTTGAGTTTTGCCTGTTCTGAACTCTCCAAATATCTCGGTGATGGATCCGGTCTCTATACCTCCACCCAGGAGTCTGTCCAGTTCTTTAGAGCCTGTTGTTAGCTGAATGATTTCAGATCTAGAATATCAACAGATATGACTGGTATTAATTCTAAAACCAACACATCTAAATTTTGTTTGAAAAAATAATGAATGAACAATTAGTGATGACAAGTCAACAGCGACAAAGTCAAAGAATGTCTATAATCATACATACTGATTTAAAACAATAACACACTCATTTGTATTCAATATCTTTGACACTTCGTTAGATAATCCCAATGTGAAAGCTTGGCAAACCAGTCACCAATAAAACTAAGCATATAGAAAAATCACAAAAGTCTTTTATTTAAAATATTACAATAATTTGTAACCAATAAAGTTAAGTTATGTCCTTTTACCCAATAGAATTCTTCACATCCAATTTTTATATTATTTGTGTCATAGTCAATGTGTTAAATCTTGCTATTTTATTTTTTATATTTTTATCCATTGGGTGGTTGCAAATATTGCCATAGTTTTATAATAGGAAGTAATCCAGAAGAATTTAACCAGCCGATTAGAAATTTAATGTGAAAATTTACATCAATTTTAGTTTGTAGGAAAATAAGGTGTTTCATGAGAAATGAGAATGAGAAATTAAACTATATGGTTCTAATCTATGTATGTGACATATACAAAAATTAAATATAATAATATGTATTTTAATTAATCTTCATACCTTTTTTGGTGAAATTCAGTAGCTGTTGTGAAACCCATAGGGACAAGTTTGGATGCCTCGGTAAGAATCTTATCTGCCTTGGCTTCTGAAATCCCTTTGATGGCCAACAGGTGTTTTTTAGGAGCGAAAGCGATGGACTCAACTGTATAGTACCCCGATTCTTGTAACTTTTTAATATCGCCGGTAGTAATTCCATTTCCCTAAAAGTCAAATTTTAACATTTATTTATGTTTTTAAGCCGCTGCGAAAATTGATGCATTTCATTGTGTGAGTGTGTAATAAATAATTTAATATCTGAATTCATTTTCAAATTATTTAACCAATACAGAATAGAAGTTTCATACCTCAAGCTTATGAATAAGGTGTGGTCCAGTATCGTCAGCATCTTCCTCTACTGCTGAAGCAGTAAAAGCAGAAGCTGTCGAACTCATTGTTATAGAACAAAACTACTTATTGACTTGTCGAAACCTGAAAGTAATAGAAAATTTTTAGTAAATGTCAAATATTCCCTCCGTCAGTATTGCTTGACAGTGTTGCCCGATAATAAGCCAATGTAACTAACGACGGCCATAGATAATCTAAAGGTGGATGTACAACGCTCCACTGAAAATATTTCTTACTATAAAAAACCATTTGATTATACCGGCTACTATAATCAAATGAATTATTATTATTGCATATTTTTATAATTAGTCTTTTCACAAAAAAAATATTTATTCTAATCCAATGTTAATAGTGACTTTAAAACTTATTATATCAGAGTAAAATACGTTTAAAATAAATTTCAAATAATCAGACAACACACTGCTACTTTTAAAATTGCATTAATGTAGGTACATATCTATTTAGTAACTGCGTGGATTATCATCATAATTGTATATAAATAAATGCTTTTTAATAAATAAATAACAAATAATATTTTAAAAATTTATGAAATGGGAAAAAAAATTAATTCTATCTTATGAATTTTTATATAAAAAAATTCGAAATTGCAAACAAAACTGACAAGTCTGTGATTTGGCAACACTTTTAAAATTTGAAAACAACGAAAAACAGAGCAGTCCTATTTACCCCGACTAGCCAAACTTTTACTAATTTTTCATTTTATTTACAATACTGTATCAGTAGTGTAAAACATCGATAAAATTAATAAGACTATACCTATTTTGATTTAATTTCCTTATTTTCCACAAAATGTCATCTAAACCCAAGGCCGCGAAAAAAGCCGCAGCACCACGAAAAAAGGGTGCAAATGGATATAAACTCCCAGACCCAATACCAAACGGTGAAGTCCTACAGGACATGACTAAAAAAAAGTGGAGGATCGGCCCTTCTATTGGTGTTGGGGGCTTTGGTGAAATCTACTCTGCTTGCGAGCACGAATCAACCTCCAAAAAAACCACACAGTATCCTTATGTCATTAAAATTGTGAGTAAAATGGCAATATTCTACAGAATTTCATCAATTAATCACATTAGTTATATTTGGTTTATTTTCTTTTTAAGTGTTTTCAAAAACACAAATAACTTAACCTATAAATTATTTGTATTTTTCTATTGTGTATGAATCTAAACATATAGAAGTGTTTTTTGTCGATTAAGACACGAAATTCTTTGGTTTTAATTACTCATGCCTTAATTTAACATAAACCTCGTGAATATTGTCAGCAACAGCACTTATACGGTGCAGTTTTGTACAACATAATAGCTTTATTTTTGCTCGTATAGTTTTTCTAATTGGTAAAGTTCATTTTCTAGTATTTTGAAGTACTAATATTCTTTAGAGTATTCACAAAAAAATATGTCTACAACATGTAATGATAGTTATCGCTAGCACCCAATTTCATTTTGACACATAAGATTTAAAGGTTTAAAAATGCCGTTTTCTTTCAGGAACCACATGGAAACGGACCCTTATTTGTGGAAATGCATTTCTACATGAGGAATGCTAAAAAAGATGATGGTAGGTTCATTGTGTAAATATTAACACCATTTAAACTTATAAATTCACATTATTAAAATAACCATTATATCTGTCTCTCTGTTAAAGGTGGCACCATAATTTTTATGAATAATTAATAAATAATCATTTTCCAGGAAGTTCAATGTTAACCATGTGTCTCTGCTGCTTATATTTCCAAAATTAATTGTATTTATTATTCTCAAAAGTTTTCCATGGCTGTATTTTTCAGTGGAAGAATTTAAGAAGACCAACAAAGTTCCCACGTTGGGCATGCCACTTTATATTGGCTCCGGTTCTCACGAGTGTAATGGAGAGAAGTACCGCTTTGTGGTGATGGAGAGGTTCGGCAAGGACTTGTGGTATCGCTTCCTGGAGAGTGGACGGCTGTTCCCCACGCACACCGTCTTCAGGATCGCAATTCAGATGGTATTATAATCTTAAATTAAACATCTCCATTATAAGGTTGATACAATCCACCCATTTAACATTGTGAATTAGATTCGAATATTGAGTTACCGTTGCATATGTATAAATTTGATTATTTAATTTAGTTTTATAGAATAATCACAATAATATTTAGGGCTATAATCTTAATTTGATAAACAAAAATTTATTTTGTTTTTTTTTTTAATTTTCAGTTGGATGTCTTACAATACATTCATTCTAGAACGTACGTCCATGCTGACATCAAAGGTGGCAATATTTTGTTTGGTATGACCAAAGCCACAGAGAACCAGGCGTACCTGGTGGACTTTGGCCTAGCGTCCCACTACACCATAAAAGAGTACAAGTTTGACCCAAAGAAAGCTCACAACGGCACAATTGAATACACTAGCAGGGACGCTCATAACGGAGGTAGCCCACAAACTATTTATGTTTTATAAAATACAGTAAAACCTTGATATAATGGACCTGGAGTTTGGATATAACGGACAAAAAATCCAGTATATTCGCATAAATTCTTGATAAGTGGGACATTATTTATCTATATATATATAAAACACAAAAGATGTTTGTGTGTTCGTCATAGGCTTTGAAACCATCCAACCGGTGTACTCCAAACCGGTTTCATTTGAAAGGGAATAATACGAAGAATCTTTTTGACTATTAAAACAATGCATTTAATACATTCGGTCTATTAATTAAGTCGATTTTCGACATTTTCCATACAAAAATTTTCAACATTTGTAAAGTCGAGATCGTTCCTCGCAAAAATTTTGAAAAAAGAACATTTTGAAGATCGCGCATAAAACAAAATCACTATCTGTCATTCACAACAGAGAGTTTTATCATAGTGAGTTTGTCTGTTTTTATATGGGAAAAAAAAAATTAAATAAAAATATTCATATTACAAGTTTCATCTACGGACTACTATGCATATCGCATTATGATAAGAGCCTATCAATCCAATCACATTTTAAAAGGCGGTGCGGTTGCCTTTCTCCACGATCCCAATAATCCAGGCCTGATAACCCTCTTGCTTCTCGATGTCCTTACAGTACGCGGCTGCCTGTTCACGGGGCAGACAGATAAGCAAACCGCCTGACGTTTCTGTTGAGTGGCCTTGCAACAATTGGAACATGTTTCCGCACGCCTTGGCTACAGCAGCCATCTTGGCGATAACGGGCAGATTGTGGATAACCAAAGACCCCTCATTTTTCTGATGCGAAGCGAGGTTTTGAGCATGGCCCAAGAGGCCAAATCCCGTGATATCGGTAGAACCGTGCGCATTGTACTTGTGCATGAGACGCGATGCAATACGGTTGAGACGGCTCATGGAGTCCATGGCGCGATGGTAGGCTTTGCGAACATCCTCCTTCGAGACCACCAGTTTGATGCGATTCCACCTCTCCGGTTGGTCTAACCACTGGTGAGCGTTGACGGCGACCTGCGTTCCCAGAGGCTTCGTGAGAACGAGAACGTCACCCATTACGGCGTTATCGGGCACGATGTACTCGTTGGGTTGACACATGGTGGAGGCCACCCCGCCGATGGTGCACCAGGGGTTCACGACCGTCTGACCGCCGGTCACGGAAGTGCCGGCTTCGAGCGCGGAATCCTTAAAAACCGCGCATGATCAGCGGAATGACGACATCGCGTTCCTTCTCCGTCATCTTGGTGGACACGCCGAGCAACATGAGTATGTTGTAACATTCGGTGACTCCCATGACGTATAGATCGCTCAGAACGTTAGCGGAGGCGATCTTCCCCATCATGTAAGGGTCGTCCACGAGTGGATAGAAAAACTCAGTGGTCTGGACGAGGCACAGTCCGCCGTGGCGCAGGGGTGTGACGTAGCAGTCGAGGCCGATGCCGATGCGCGGAATCGCCATGTGCATGAAGTGAGAGTGCTCGTGTTCCTGCGAACTGTAGTCTTGCTACAGCGACTCCACGAGCTTCCCCAGCACTTCCTGCGGCACCTTGCAGCCGCGGCCCTTCAGGTCCGCGAACCACGTCAGGCGAAAGCCGGCCTCCAGATCGTGAGCGAGCGGATCGAACGGGCGCCGCAGAGCGAGAGCATTTCGGTCTGCTGAATTCTTGGTTTCAGTATTCACAAATGATATCCAACTGTTCAATCCAATCTTGCTGTTTATTAAGAACGTGTTTATTTTACTGAAAAAAAAAATGTCGAAGAACGAGGAGCACAGCTACAATAATTTTGCGAAAACATTGCTGTATAATGAAGTTCCAAAATAGAGTCAACTATCCAATAGTGGAATGCCACCACACATCATAACTTTAAAAGTTGGTTCACCATAGATGCTCATTCGCAACTTAGATCCACCTAAATTGTGCAACGGAACAAGACTTGCTGTTAAAAAACTATCGCCACGTAGTTAATCGAAGCCACAATCAAAATCAAAGCCGAAAAATCTTTGTTTACACACCTACCGAAAACACTCAATATATTGTTTATCCGCTAGCATTAACATAAAAAAGTTAACAAAAAACAAAATTTCCTTTTTTCGAACACATAAAATAAATGTGTTTATTTTTTTAGCTTAGTAGAACACGCCGGGTATCCGCTAGTTCTAACTAAAATTGTGTGTTTGGGTAATTTCGTAAATTTAAAATCAATATTATTTCAATTTTCAGTCTAGGCAGAGATAATATTGACCGTTCTAAACAGGAGGTAGAATAATAATGACTTTACTTATTTTAATGTTAATATGCTTTATCTTGTATGGAATAACAATATATTTAAAAAAAATTGGTGTCCAAAATTCTCAATAGTTTAATCATCCAATTAAAATTTTAATTGTTTTGTCTTAGACTCTTAATTTTCTTATGTATAGTCTTTTACTAAACAAGGTCTTTTCTTTTTTATGTGTTTGAAAGATCCATTTGCACAACTGTAAGAGGCACACACTCACAAGCACTTATTTGTTTCGCATAACAAAATTAATCAATATGCCATTTTTTCACAATACTAATAAAATAAATTATTGAATAAAATAGATATATCGAAAAAATACAATAATAAGACTTAATGATGGTTTCTTGGTTTTAGTTCCAACACGACGCGGTGATATGGAGATTTTAGGGTACAATCTGGTGCAGTGGCTGGCAGGGTCCCTGCCTTGGGAGGCGGACCTCAAAAGCCCTGTGGGGGTGCAGGGTCAGAAGGATAAAGCCATGCAGGATGTGCCAGCTTTCCTCAGGAAGACCTTCCTCAAGTCAGCACCTCCAAGTTAGTCCAAATGTCCTCTACTCTTACTGATTATTCTGCTTGATTGTTGTAAATGTATTAAAAACCTACTCAAAAACATTTTCATATTTATTATATTTACACTAAGATCACAAAGCATTTTTTTTGAGAATGCATTTATATTGTTTTAACTAATTGTTCCCAGGTGCCCTCACTTCTTACATGCAGTACGTCAGCAAAATGGAGTACAATGATGCCCCAGACTACAAAAAATGTAGACAAATGTTCGAAACCGGACTCAAGAGCCTCGGGTACTCCAACAACTGCCTGCTGGAATTCACTCCCTCGAAGGGTGGAAAGTCGCCAAAGCAAAAGAGCCTAGTCGATGAATATTGTGATAGTTCTGATATCGACAGCCCGGTGCCAATTAAAAAGACCAAACCGAATAAAAATCAAAAAGTAGCAAAAGGCAAAAAGATTACAACAAAAGTAGCATCTACATTAAAAGTACCCGACACATCCAGCGAAACAATCATCAAAACAACCCCAAAACTGAAACTCACTCAGAGCTCCATCGCTACGCAGACATCCATCGAGCGACCTAAGGTAAATAAAATCGACACCCCTTGTGACAATCTGCCTCAGAGAACAAGGAGAAATGCTGCTACTAAGAAATATCACGATCTCAGTGGATCCAGTGTGGATTTCATTGATAACTCGTTAACGGAAGCCACGCCCAAGAAAGCTACCAAAAGAAAACATACGAAGAAAGTTGAAATCCAGTATGCGTCTGACGAAGAAGTGATGATTCAAACAACAATTAAAAAGAAAGGTGCCACTACTGAACCCACAGTGAAAAGTTGGAGAAATTCTCCAGCGATTGTCAATGGAAAACCTGTAAAAGTAAAGACTGAATTTTAAGACATTTTTCATATTATTAGTATTTGTTTGTCCTTTGAGAGGACCACACCATGACTAATGTTACATCAGTTGTATTTATATATTTTGACATTTTTGGAATTATTCATTCATCATGCATTTAATTTATTATTTCATTAAATACTGAAGTTGAATTTCAAGTAAGTTTTGATTCAATTAATCAGTTATATAATTATACCGTGCTCGTAGTAACAGTGTAAAAAGTGGTACCTAAATTGTGATATATGACAGAAGTATGACTGGTCGTCGTCTGATTACAAAACTCAATGATGAATTCTGCATTAATTAGTCCAGAGATGCCACGTCTTTTTATTTGCAATAACTGAGAACCACAAACAAATCGATAAAAGGCCTGGTCTGTGCATCCATAGTTAGCACTGTGAAGCCATTGCTAACCATTTTAATCTCAAGCCCTCTTAACTCCTAGTAAGTTCTGACCTCATCAAAGATGTGCCTGCAGTCCCTGGTCAATACTGCTATCCTCCAGTCCATGTCACTCAAAGCACGGCAGTCCTCCATTCCATCCAGCCATCTTATATTGAATCTACTTACACGCTGGCACCCCTTAGGGTTACTGTGCAATACCTCTTTGCCAGTTTATCATACCGCTAACTATCGCATTCTGGATACTTTCTCCTACCAAGCTGATGATGACACCTCCATGTCTAGGTCTTGATCTTCCATGTGGTGTCAATTTAAGTGAAGATGACCTTGTTCCAACAATCGTCTAATTTCTAATATTAGTATCCTGGCATCAAGCATGTCAAAAATTGTACAAGTCATACTCTTCTAGGAATGTTTTGTTGAATGGTATGGTAGTTTTGAAATTTCAGAAGCTTATATGAGTCTGCTTTTATTATACTTCATAAATAATTTTATTTGTTATTTTATGTTTATAAAATATTTTTATCTATTAAATAGCAATAAAATCGAATGATTAAATTGAGTAAAATGCGGGACCATTTATCGCTTTATGTTCTATGAAATAAAATATGTGGTGTCAAATATTTTTTCCAGCGTTGATTCCAGTTTGCCTTTATACGTAAAAAGTCTGTAAGCAAGACTATATATTATTTTAAAAAATTGTGTCATCCCCAATTTTGTCATTATTTTTTTGTTTAAAAGAGTTATAAAAGTTTCTTGCTCTTGCGCTTCGTGTCCTTATTATACAGTAAGATTGTTATTGAGATGGACATAATAATCTTTTAATTAATTTGTTGTTTTTCAATGTCTTTTTTACAATAAATATTTTTTTTTCAATTTCATTATTTTTTCTTCAGTTAATTCTACATTTTGTAATTGAAATTTAATCTTGATATATTTAATTATGCTGTTATTTTTTTAAATTAAAAGGTTAAAATAAAATCATCACTGACTTGATGAAGATCGGGCAGGGAAGAAAACAATTTTATGATTTGACATTTTAGAATTTTTGTCGACTATTGCTAAAAATAGTTGTGAATAATAAAATAACCCTGTGATTAATAAAGAAGCTCCGAATAAACTAGTGACTAATTTACAAAAGCCAAATAAAATTATGGCCAAAAGTTTTTAATCAATATTTGTAAATTCTGTTGTTATATTGTAATTTAAAATGTTAAAATCATAAAATAGATATCAATATAGTGAGCATATTAATGTATCATAGAACGAAAGCATATGTGATAAATTAAGAAGTTTCTGGAAACCATTTGGTTATGTTTATTGTTTATTTTATAATAAATCTCCCAAAAAAATTGAGTCACCGTTATGACAAACGCAATAAATAACATTTGTTATAGGCAGTATAGACTGTAAATAATATATATAAATATTATCCATTGCAATCTACATTGAGACTAAAGACGTTACGCTCCATTAGAATCATATTCTACAAGGTTTCAATAATTATGGTTTCTATGCAGAATATGTAAAAAACTATTCCGGTCTCTTTTATGAAAGGCGTATTTCATTCTATTATATCAACACGTTGACCATCATTGAATGGATATTTACATTTCAAAATCAAATTTTGCTAAGTTTAATATATTTAAGTAAACTAATGCTTTGAAAAGATAAAATCCCGCTCAAAAGATGTAACGAAAGTATTTATGCTGATTTAAATTTATTTTCATAAATTAGAAGTTGTATAATACTTCAATGCTTTGTATCTCAAAAAATGCTCAAATGTATGTAAACAGAACCATATCATTAGCTTATCTTTTGTAAAGATAAAAGCATTGTAAGACATAATGAAACAGTCAAGGTTGCATTCAATTTCAATACCGTTTCTCAAAACGATACGATTCATCAGAAATACAATTTTACGACTGCATATTTCAGTGCAGTTCTGATTTCCAATTTATACTTTAATAAATACCATATAATAAATTATAAATTACTTGACTATTCATGTTGCATCACTTCAGTGTATTTCATCGATTCGTTGATTGTTAATTGCAACCTTCTCGAGATGGCAGTTTCTTCTTCAATTGGCACCTCAGAATATTCTGCAGTTTCCTCTTTCGTCCTCTCGTACCACCTTGTCAGTATATAGAATATGACTGTCGCAACGCACATTAAACTTGCAAAGAAGTAAAATTGGAAGGCCTAAAATAAAAAAGTCAGCTAAACTGTAAACTAAGCCAAATCAACTAGAAGAGTAAATACACGATTCATTCATATTTGATCAATATGAATGAAGAGTGTATCACTACTCTACTCCGTAAGAATCAGAGGTTGCAACTGAAAACAGACAGGGGGGTGAGTTTAAGTAAAAAGTATTGTAATTATTTAGTAATGTGAATTAACCTGACTGTATCCGGCTCCTATTCTCGTGACCACTATAATCACAATGTTGCCAACGGCTTCAACTAAATACCAATATCCCTGCATCACTGACTTCATACTTTCTGGGGACTCGTTAAAAGCAAACTCTAAACCGGTGATTGCAAAGAGCACCTAATAATAAAACACAATGGTCAGTTTAGGATTTCTGGAAACTCGTTCGCTCCTAAAAATAAATAATTATACCTCTCCTATTGATATAATGAAAACTTGTGGTAGGATCCAAGCCATTGAGACAGAATTCGGCTCCGATATTGTAAGCAAGTTGGCTTTCTGAAAATAAAGGTACAATTTAATAAAAAAGATATACGAAGAAAAACAAGTCTCTTTTTGTTATATGAAAAGAAATGGCTTGTGTCTACTAGGAGGAGGAGAATATATGTGGACATGGTTTTTAGATCAGGCATGATTGAGGGTTTGGCAAAGCAATAGACCCTTACTTAGATTATATTCCCACATTAGTAACTTTTTTGTTTAATTAATTTAGTCTACTATATATGATGATAGTATTTGATAACAGCAGCCTCATTTGTATGCAGAAGATAAATATCAAAAAATTATAACTTCATCACTTACGTATCCGTCTTCGTGATTTCCATCTACGACAATAGTGTAAACACCTCCGATTCGAAGGTTAAGGTTTATTGGTACTATTTGTGAGTTTACAATGAGATGGTACTCTCCTGAAAAAGTTTCAACCAATTCTGTCTGTGTGGAATTTGTCTCCAATTCTATTTGCTTCATCTTAATGTTGTAAAGAGATATTTTCAGATCTGTTGTATTTAGAATATTGGCCAAAATCCTGTAATCGTGTAATAAAGATTTAGAAAAAATAATAAATAGTGCGTGAGATAAGAAGTGGTTTAGCCTCCTTTGTAAACTTTATTGGAAGTCTATGAGCCCCAACTTTAACTGCAAGGCAATAGACCACAAAGTCATTCGGAGTGATGACGTTCAAAAGACATTAGATTTTATTTGATGATTAATTGAGATTACCACATTAGGACCAATATATTTCAAATCTGCGATCTTGCAACTTGAAATTGTACATTTTTCAGTTACACCCAAATTGCTGGTTTCATTGTTAAATAATAGATTAATTTACCTGACAAATGGAAAACCAGAGCGAGATTTGGCATTATGGTCTTCATATCTGAGTGCCTGACAATCCAAAAAAGTATCAACATCTTTGTAGAAATATGAATATGCCTTGTTTTCGACAACAGATATATTCTCAAACGAAGTTGCGTTGTAATTATAGCACACCAGTGTTTTATTAAATAGTAAGTCTCTCTGCCCAGTAACATTTAAAAATTTGTTTTCATAGAAGTTTAGTGGCTCAATATTATAGCTTTCCTGGGTGAGATCATTACTAAGAATGATGTTGCAATTCTGATAACCGTTGAAAATCCTCAACTGTCCCAAGCCTTTTGATGGTAATAATGGGTATGTTTTCTGAAATAGATAGGTACCATATTAATTTACATTGCCACTAATATTAGTATTTAATGATTTTCTGTTTGTATGGACCACACATCTCTAGTAAATATTGAAGCATTTTTTTGTTCCGAAATCTGTTAGTTAAATTGACAATTTTAATTGCTTATTTCATTAATAAACTCAACTTTCATTTACAAACTCTTACTTCAAGGTATAGTTCCAAGGATCCAGAGCATATAAATGCAACTGCGGCCAAAATGCATCCAGCAATGAGTCTGTGAAGCAGCTTAGTTAAGATGCCATATTTCGCTAGAGCTGGATAAATAACCTGTAACAATCATAAATTAATTTTTAAAACTCACTTATGGCCTTTTTGAAATAGATTTCAATACACAACTCTTGGATGTAAAATAAAGTAAAAAGAAAATATTAGTTTAATTGAGTCACGCTTAACTTTAAACACTTTGGGTACTTTTGGTGCCTCAGTACTAACCTTTCTAAAAAGAGGTATGAGAATGATGATTGCTATTGGACAAGTGACTTGCATTTGATCAGGTTTCATAGTATATATCCAAAAATCTCCATCCATTTTAGTCGCTTGCAGTGTCCAACGTGACCCCTAAAACATATTATGTATCCCGTTTCTGAATTTCTATAGAAAAGCTACTAAATAAATAATTTTCTCAACATATATTTATTTATACCAGCTGATCCAATAATGCCCAGAATATAGCAAGAGGAGTAAACAAAATGAATAATCTGAACACTCTCTTGATGTCGTCAATTAATTTTTGATCGTAAGGACCTAGTGCATAATCCAACCAATGGTTCGGTTTTTTTTCTTCATTTTTCACTGATCGGCGGCACCTTATAGCTTTCTGCAATTGGGTTAAACAAAAAATAAACTGGGTAAATACTAAGGTAAAATAACAAAGTTCAAGTAATGTAACACAATATGTTGAAATTGATTGAAAGATCTTACAAAATCGTATCTAACAAGACAAATAGCTTGAAAATACTAAAAACAAAATATCACCACAGTTTTCAATATTCAATTATTATAAAATGACAATACTTTTTAATTAAGACACTTACTTTTATATGAAGCAAAAATATCTTACCACTATGCATTTTATGACATCCAATAAAATATTTCTTGAGGGTATTTTTATTACATACATATTTTTGAAACACGCAAACAGAACTGAAATACAAAACAAGTTTTATTTTAAAGACTTCTATTGTTAGATTTTCAATGATATGTTCAGTGAGATGATCACCAACCTCCTCTGAGGAGAGGCACCTGAAGAACTAATAGAATTTACTTTACTTTACTTCGTTCTTAGGTGTTTATCTGCATTATACTTTGAATCTCTTTTGGGAAAGGTGAGCTCTCTCTCGGATTCCAGCATTATGGACTTTGGAGTCGTTTTCACAAATCCAAATAACAAATACAATTTAACAAGACTTTTAATTATCTATAGATGATCCCAGTTTCCGGATCAAAACATTGGAAGCTTTGAAGCTTTGAACACAACTTAGTAAATCATACAACAACCGTGCCAAAACCTATGGACCTCGACTGTGTTAAGAAAATTCTATGCACATACACCTGACAAATCAGGTCAAGTATCGTATTTACAACGTATTTTAGTAGCAATCCATAATTTTTAAAATGCCAACTTTCTTAAAATATATGTAAATAAATTACCAATGGCTGTCAATATTAGTAATCCGGGAGCACCAAATGCAACGGAATAACAATCCTTGTCTCCAAAGCAGTGAATCTCAGATCTCAGTATGGGGGAAATACTTTTTGATATTAAACTACCAAGGCAGAGGATGAAATACATCAAGGAGAAGAACAATGCCAGTTGCTTCTCCTGCTCTGGTAACTTGAACTGATCTCCTCCGAAAGCAGATACACACGGTTTTATCCCCCCTGTTCCCAAAGCTACCAGAGCCAATCCTAGTATCGTGAACTCTCTGAAATCAATAAAAATCACTATTACAATAATTACAACTCAACAAGTGATATTTATTACTAATAATTACAAAAACAATGAAGACTGCAGGAATGGACGAACCTTTAAAAAATATAACATTTACCTTCCAGGGATCCCAAGTTGAGGAATGGCCGTCACAGCAATGATTATATTTCCAGTTACGTATACTACCATAAAGTATAAAATAGTTCTGTAAATATAATATAAAGATGTTTATAATATATAATAAATCGTATGTACAGTAATACCCCGCTTTACGTGACCCCGTTATGCGCGGTTTCACTTTAACGCGAATTCAAATTTCGCATTAAAATGCCTCGCATTACGCGAATTTCTTATTTAAGAATGTGTATGAACATAATGTAGTCATTGACTTCTCTTCACAATTAAAAACAGCGTTGGGTATTATGAACGTATTTTACAAGAACGTAAAAGAAATGCTACCCAAAAGACAATAGATGTATTTTTTCCGAAACGTATCCCTAGCTACTGACCCTTTAGTCTAACTAAGTAAGTCACCTTCATAATAACCTGAATTTCCCATGAAAGCTGTCAGCTAGGATGGCTCCACAAATCGGGAAGAAATAAGCCAGTGTGGTGAATGTGTGGTAAACCTCAGTTGCTTCATCATCAGAATAAAGAAGTTTCTGCTTGAGGTATAGAGCGAGGAATGCTACAAAAAAATTTAAAAAATGTTAATCAATGTCATTCAGAATTATACTTAAAATCTGAATTTTTTTTAAGTACTGTATAATAGCTTATTTTCGCTGGCAATGAGATCATAGATATATTTTACTATACTGCTCTCATAAAACAATAAAAGCGTGGGATTTCTGTCAGAAAATTTTCTTTCTTTTGTACTTCAACCTAAATGCCAGAGCCATCATCAAGTACTTAAATAAGTGAAACATGAATCACTAAATAGTTACAAAATAAAAACAAGCTTGACGAGGCGAAGAACAAAGCAGGAGAAGAATGTTGAAAAACATCTTTTTGTAGATTTTGTCGAAAAACAAAATTAACAACCCCTTGTTTTTTTATGAAATTTTCTAAAGCTGTCTTAAGAAAGTTACCATAGAAAATTTCACAAAGTTACAAATAATATAGATTTGTTATATGCAAACAAGATGTAACGTTACAGAATAATAATTATAAAACGTTATTACAACTTTTTTTAACTACAAGGAATACTTAGGACACAAAAACTTGAATGTTATAAAATAGTGTATAGTTTCATTAGTGCTATTTGATATTATTTATTCTAGTCCAATGTCCAAAGAAATGAAATATCTAGTTCATTTCAGCATTACTGGCATAGTCCCTAATATATTGTTGTATTCAAGCATTTTCATTTTTTAATTAGTTTTAATACATAAACTCTTTTTGCACAATGAATTGTTTGTCTTACCTCGCATCCCTGAGTATGAAAATCTTTCACAGAATTCATTGAAAACAATCAAAATAACACCACGAGGAAACTTTTTGTGCTCCTGAAAAGAAGAAAAACATTCACTTATTACATATAATATGTCCATTATATTACTATTTTATTTGTTTTTTTTTTGTTTCTGAATAGAAATCACCTTTAGAGGAACAGGAAGATCACCCGTTTTCACTTTGCTTAATACTTTTTCTTCCATTGTGTATGACTTAAGTATCAGAAGCAAGTGACTTGCTTCTGTAAGAAATTGTATTTTAAGTATACAAGGAATTCTACAAAGATAAACCTCTACTATGGTTTTGATATAATATTACGTATCTAAAACTGACTGAATATGCTTACGTATTTTATTCACAGTCACTCAACAAATATTTGCCTTTGATTATTTGATATTACTTAAATATTATCACGACTTCTAACAAGAGTAAGGCATTCTTCTTTGGTAATTATAATAACATTATAAAAACAAAATACATCTAAGAACCTTGATTATCAGTTACAAAAGAAATGGTAAAATACATTGGAAATTGTTCATTTTCACGGTTGATTGTTCATTTTGTACAAGAATTTTTTTTTATTACTTCTCCGCTACCCTCATCGTGGCGCTATCCAAAGGATCTAAAGGAGGTCTCATTAGATTGAGCTGTTAGGACTATGTGGCAACCTATATTTGATCAACTTCGATTAAGATAGATTATATAAATCATTAAGAACCTTCTCTCACAAAGAGAATATTCACAATTGAGAAATAAATTAATGGCTTAAGTACAAAAACAATAACCATATAAGAAGATTACCATAATTATCAATATATGTTCCTAAATAGTTAGATCATCGATTGAAAATTTCCGATGTCCCCTATTCATAAAAGTATATTTTCTTAGTTAAAATTATCTCCAATGGAAAAGTTATAAAATACATAAGGTTGTCTTAAAATAGGTATTTATACACAGGCTATTATAGAGCATCTCTCGCTATCATAATCCTTATCATAACAAACTGTGCTGATATGTTTGACTAGCTTCTGTACTATATAACATGAGATGTAAGATGACACATATGACATCAATGCTTTAATTTAAAATAGAAAAGATAAAAGATAAAAGTGCATTTTTTAAAAGATAAGACCATTTTTAAAATGGTGCATGATCTTGTTATTATTAAAATTAAATAAAGAAAAATAAGACAACAGACCTTGAAACTGTGACCATTGAATGTAATTTAAGACTGAATGCTTAGAAAAGTGAGCTCCTGAATTAAAAATAAATGCAGTATACATTTTTATTATTTGAACAATCATGAACTCAGCACACTCAAAAAGTTTTTTTATATCTAGTCTTAATTAATAGTTTTTATATTTGGTAATGATGATCTTGTTTCAAAAAAGCTTTGAACTAATTTAACTTTTATCAGCAGTAAAATAATTTTTTTATCATTCCTATTACACACTAATAAAAATTCCACACGGTCACTAATAAACATTAAAAATGTTGTAACAAAGCTGTATTTATGGAAATATGTCAAAATTTCTGGTTTCTGACTGGTCAAATATTTTTTTGCGAAAGATATAACCTTTGAGACCGAATTGGCATTTTCTTTACTTAAAAAAAATAATTATTGAATATCCATAACTAAAAAGAGTAAAATTGAATTTAATCAAGAGATTATTTCATAGAGCTATGAAATAATACATTTACTTGTCTATGGTTCTACTAATATCACGGATGTCATTTAAACGTCATTTCAAGTCTTGTTGATATTGATTTTGAATGTATTTTCATAAACATTAGAGATCTGACTTCACTTTTTTATGTGGTAATACTTTTATTTTTACATTGTTATTATCAGTGTTTATGTGTTAACTTACGTTTTAGTTTGATTAAAAGATATTCATTTTTAAACTACGGCCGAGCCTCTCAAAAAATCTTATAAAACGTTTCAAATGATGGATCCTGTGTTATAGAGTAATTGTAATACTTTCAAATAAACAATTACTTTTTTTCTGTGTACATTCTTATATGCCATAAATTATCAGTCAATCAACAAGTTTTACCTAGAACTTAAAACTCCACACTATTTAATATTGAAATAATGTTTTACACTAACTGTGATGTTTTCACAGGATGTAGATAGGCTTGAGGATGATCCTAGCCCCGACGTGCCCGGGCCTGTATTGTGGGCACGAGCTACTGACAGAGGGATGGGGACCGTGCGGTGCATGTCCCCGGGGACTGCGAGCCAACATCACAAGTTTCTGTGTGCCTTGCACTGATCAGCCGCTGCTCTATGACTGGCTCTACCTTGGCTTTATGGCTCTTTTCACGCTTGTGCTGCACTGGTTCTTCATTGACATGGTCTACAAACAAGAAAGGTATACTCACATGATATCTAATAAATAAGTTGGTTATGTATAATATAATTACTCCTCATTACTATAAGAAAATATAATAATAAATATTTTCCACTTATGTAAACTATATTTAATGTTAGGTTGTGTCAACTCACCTTTATGTGCTTACTTGTTATAATTTATTATAATTATTTTAGTTTCAACCACTATGTGATAGCAAATCACATCTGCGCCTTTTTGGAAGTAGCCGTCTCTTGTCTCATCACCCTGCTGTTGGCCGAGCCTGTGGGGACCCTAACCTTTCGATCCTGCCGCGTTACGGCTCTGTCAGACTGGTACACTCTCCTCCACAACCCCACGCCAAACTACGAGAGCACACTGCACTGTACGCAGGAAGCAGTTTATCCACTGTGAGTTATAAATTATTGAACAGTAGAGGCAAACAGTTTAGCTGCTTTATAGTCCTATGAAAAAAGTACAGTTGCTCTCTGAGCATTTAGGCCTTCTGAACCAGTCTTTTTTATTAATTACATTAAAGAATTGTTAATTAATAACATTTTTCTCTAATCCTAATTTTTTTGATGCTTAAATTTTTCTGCATGTGATATTTAAGATTAGTTTGGGATTTTTTTTAAAAACCTCCTTTATTTTTAAATATTCAATATACCATTATGAAGACGTATAGACTCTTAAAGTACAATGATGTCTACGATCCATAGGATGACGAATGTATTTTTGCAGGTATACTCTTGTATTGACAATGTGCTGCCTGTGCGTGCTGCTGCTGCTGGTACTACGCTGCGGTGTGCTATCGCTCTTCATCACTCGCCTATCATACCTTGATGTATACTGCGCTCTCTACTTCCTGCCCATCATGGTCCTAACACATGCTGTGGCCGCCGGTCTCATTTGTAAGCTTCCAAGATTGTTGCTACTTTATCCAGTATATAATAATTAGCGCCTACTATTTAGCAAAAACTTTCTTAAATCTTGACGGGTAAATCTTAAACCGTTATAATTAAGCTCATGCTATATGCAAACACATCTAATATATCTTAGTTGTAACTTCTCTCACAAAATGAGATGATTGGCGTTTTTTGATTCTGAGAATTTTACTTTTTATAATTAGAAGATAAATATATTCAATTTCATTTCAAAAAACATGTTAATTTAAAAAATATATATTGGTTTTATTTCAGATTACGCATTCCCTCATATAATAATTATAATCTCCATGATGTCATCAGCGTCTCACTTTTCCGTAAAGTTAGACCAATCGGCCAAGTCCCTATTGACCTCTTCAGTCTTGAACGTTCGCAATGCTGTAATTCTAATAGGTCACTGGTTGATGCACGCATATGGCATTGTGTCTATAACTGGCTTCGATGATCCTGTCTTCCACGGAGCTCTCCTGGCGCTCGTCCCAGCTCCGGCAGCCTTCTACATACTCACTGCACAATTCACCGACCCGGCCAAGGTCCACACCGACTGACTCGCCGATGCTCAGACTTCCTGGGCTGAGATTGTGGCATTGTGCATACTATTCATCACAATGTTTAAATTAAAAGCTTGGAGTCTGTGCTCCCTTAACTATTTACAAAAATTATAGTAAATTGAGTTACTGCATAACCATACCGCATACTTTTAGAACACCGATGCCAATTCAATAGCAACTTAAGATAACATTCAAGTTTTGATTACATTATTTATTAACATATTATTAATTCTGCAGTGTACTTTCTGTCAAAAATATTCTATACACTTGTATTTTATGCCAGTGATCTAAGAGTAGGTATAGTATTTACATACTTAAAAGATTTCAGTGGATGAAAATACATTAAATTATACTTAAAATAAATAAATCAGTGATATACGAGAAGCCTTCATCCTAGGCCCAAATATATTGTGATGTAAAGAGAATTATGTACATTTCTTATTTTTATTGTAGACTATAAATAAAGTTTATTGAAAAACTATGACAAGTTATTTTTTATTACCTCTTAGTTTTCTTTCTCAAGAAATTTAGGTCTACTCCGGCAGAAACTCGTTCACTTCCACCTGACAATTGAAAACCTTTGAGTTTGCCAAAAAGTAAAACGCTTTAAAAAGATTAATGCTCTTTATTTTTTAATTTTACAGACTGATGAAACATAGAGACAATAATATATTTAATAAAACAAATGAACAAGTAAATATTTTGAATAAACTTCATATTAATATTAAAACATACGTAAAAAATAATTTGTGAGACATATGATAAATATTGTTTTAGTTGTGTGATAAACCTCTCCTGAGGCTTAATACACATCTACAATATTAAATAGAATACTTTCAGAATATTTGTAATTTGTAATATATATTATAATTGTACAGTACGCCTCGTGAATAAAATAATTTGAATATAATTTTTTTAAGCTGTTTAACATAAAGTAACTTTAATAGAACTTTGTTTTTATCAATGAATAAAAATATTTTAGTATGTTTCATCATAATAACTATAAATCTAATGGCTGTCTGTTGGACCCTCTAACAAGTGATATTTTAATTACTACCGAATATAAATTTTACCCAAGATTTTTTTTTTTTACGCGTAAAATACTGCATTTCAGAATATATTGGAAGGTAGCAAGCACACTAATGTGTCCAATTTTTTTGTCAAATAATGTGACAGTGTGATGCAGCAAACTTGTAATACATAATCCTAACCCCTTAAAATTAACATAGATGTATTATTTGCATGTTGGCAAATAATTTTAAAATACACATTTCAATTATATTCTCGAAACCACCAAAATATTGGCATCAAACATTCAACTGTCAGGGCCGTGACCGTATTAGCTTAGCAAAATTTACATTTGAATGAATTTACATTTACTCAATATGACACATAACTTATTGGAATTAATGAAAAGTTGGAATCATAGAATGTTGCAAAATGAATAGACGACTCATTTGATCAGAATTCAAAGTCCCGCAGTTCTAAACTTGAGGCCGACTGACTGCTGATGAAGTGCCCGGGCTCAAGACTTACCAACAAATATTATGAAATCGACCTCAGATAGTAGCCCAATGAGATTCAGAATGAGGCTCTCCACATTACTACATCCTATGCACGCGAGATTGATCAACAAACTACGAGATATAATTAAATTTAAATTGATAAAATTAATTTGCTTGGCGGAAACAAAAATAATTTTCTGAAATCAATTTTCAAGAAACTTCCTTTCAAAAGACAGTTTTTTTACAATGACACCTTCGAGTTGGGCCGGGATTGACACTGTGAACTTCACTACCACAAAATAATGAATAATAAAGATTTTACAGAAACGAAAGTGAACATTACCAAAACTTAAATCGAAAGTCTTCAAACAAATATTTTTAGATCGATCAAGTGTATATAAAATCATACTACATTACAAATAAAAGTTATTTTTTCAATCCATGCCACTTACTTCAAGGAAAATCAAACAGGCTTACTAAAGACTTGAAATATCAACAACCTAGGCAGCGAATGATACTATAAATATTGCAGAGCTTGTGTTGATTCCTTATCACCACCATTCTGCTCAACAGCACAGATTACAAAAAAAAGTTATTATATTTACCTGACTTTAATAACGACAGTTATGCCAAATTGGTTCCAACACTGACAGAATATATTCGGTTTGAGAAGTTTTTCAAGTAAATATTGTAGAAACCTACAATGGCAAAATACATCCGTGGCGTTATTACACAATGGCCACATTAATAAAAATAAAAACAGTAAATGAAAACAGTGAATTACACTGACCTGAGCCAAACGGCGTCCCGTTCAGCCCACCCTTAAGCTCATGTTATATCAAATGGGTTGTAAAACATGTATTTTTTGTTAAAAAAAAAAGTAACACTCAGGTACAAGACATTTAAAATATAAATGAGCAAAACATATTAACATAAGCATTTCAAGAAAATTCAAGGTCAAGTGAACTTGAACACTTCGAAGTAGTAGTGTTCAAGATCTTAAATGTTAGCGAAAAATAATTGTAAAAATCACATTAAGATAAGTTACTAACACTCATTTTGTTTGAATACAAATAGAGCACTCGGTGCTTAAGCAGTGTGAAATAAGTTGTTAAGTAATTTTAATTTAAAGTGAACCTCTACTGAGCTAAAATAAAACTTTTAAACATTTTTTTAATTAGAGCATGGCAAAACTCTTTTTAAATTAATGTTAAAACTAACAAATAAAGTGAAATTAATTAAAATAAAAATATTTAAAAATTGAACATCCAACAAAATTAATAATAAGATATCTCAAACAATATATATCTATGATGGATTGATATGTTTATTCAAAATAATTATTCATTTACTAAAAGCACACTAAAACATGGTTTAAGGGCTGAAAAAAGAAATTTAAATCATGGATTTCTACGAGTCTGACTACATGATAGATTTTGGCATATTAAAAAGGAAACACGCTGGCCAATAACTTGGTGAATTTTACTTCTAATGAGATGATATGCATCTTTCTAAAAAGTATATATATTTAAACGCTACTAATCTCTCCTATGATAAAAGTCATTTTCAAAAACAAAAATCAAATATGACTATTTAACTTCTATTAAAAATACATAGGAAAACAAAACGTCGATATGTAAAACACTAGTCTACATTGGCATCATTCGAGAAATTTTACAATTATCAGATGCACGAGTTAAAATTATAGACCGTAATCATGAACATCACAACTATGTGGAGATCCATTTATTCAAATTAACTAAGACATAAAATCGTAATTCGCATTAAAGTTCAGACCTTTACATATCATGAAACTTAAGGCAAATTTAAAAAAACCGGTCACCCCTTTAAAAAGAATTGCGATAATATAAGTTTACAGATACATTTACAGTTCACCTTCAAACGAGCTATTTTATTCGCAGACTGCAGTATTTTTTCTGGTAAATGATTTAAAGGATTTCAAAGGCGGTAGACAATGTCTGCACAGAACAAAGACGGCTGAACCCGGCACAGCACGTGCAAAGTATTTGTTCCGTCTCTCAAAAAATCTCTCTAAACAACTAACCTGTAAATATGCAAAATGCAGCACAGCTTTAAACGTTTTGAAGTGGTATAGACCTGTAAAGAAATGGTCTACTAATTGCAGTTAAAGTGATAATAAATGGACCACTTTAGTTGTCGATGTATGTTTATATGTTAGAATTCACCTCCTATTTGACGAAATGGCAAAAGCCTGCATACAAAGTCCAGCATAACAGTTTTTAAAAGGAGGACCACCATAAAATATACAAAGGTACCTGACTAAATATATCAGGAAGATATTAGAGATCAATTACATATGAAACTATTCATCTTAACCAGTAAGTGGAATAACAATTTTTTTTAAAGTTATTTTTTAAGTTATTGATTTATTTTAAAAGAGTCTTATTATGAAATTATGCAGTATAGCATGGTTTGTAGAACATTATACCATTCTTCATCTGCAACATAAAACCAAATCACTACACCGCATATTACTGTATGCAGGATAATAAAAAGAAAGATAAGTTAAGATTGAGATAAGCTGGCAAATTACTTTGAAAAAGAGATTGGTGGATTTTTATTTCAGTGAAAATGCATTTTTTTTTTAGCACCTTTGAACACTCACATGCATAATTTTTTTCAATTGCAATTATATTTTTAGAAAATTTACTTTGGAAATCAGGGCGAAAGACGTGTGCAATATTGAAGAAGTGATAAACCAAAGTGATGAGGGGGATAATAAAGAGAAAAAAAAATTGTAAATAGAGGACTATTGGATTGTAAAGGATCCTTGATAGGTCTCTTAAATGGAAGTATAGTGTCAATCGAGTGGTGCAGGTGCAATGTGAGGTCAGGAATGCGAGCCATTTAGCTTGTTCAGTTCGCTAGCAGCGAACTGAACTTTTGACGCTGTTCATTACGATGAATTTTGCGTTCGGATGGAGCCGCCCCCCTCACCTTATACATCAACATTTTTTCCTCCAAGACTTCCCGAGGATTATAAGTGGGAGATTGTTGATCATCCCAGTTATCCTCCCCGGTTGCTTCCTCACTGAGCACCGGCGGGGCAAGGGGCTCGATGGGGGCCACTTGCGCGCCCACAACTGTCCGCTGCAGATCGAAGAGGTTCCTGTTAGGACATTTCTCCATATGAGCCTGCGAACAATGAACACAATTCAATTAATATGGGGAATTTCAAATCCGAGCACGTTTGCACTGGTTTAAAAGAACTTTGCACTTTACAATTGCACTGGTTTAAAAGAATACATAATAAACCGCCATGCACTAATATAATGTAGCAATTAATCCATTTCTTGGTGTAACTGATCAATGAGATATACTTTTTATGGTTAAGACTATACGCTCAGTTGGTGAACTCATCATGAAAAACTTTAAATGGCGCTTGCATTACTCTGGAAACTTATTATCGAGGAAACTCATCTAGAGAGAACACAAAATACAGATCTTTTTCGTAGACCACTGCTACAAGATCCTAATTTTGTGAGTGCAGTGTTAAAGAAGCGACCATTGAACAATTATCATATTTATTTATTTACAAATTGAAAACAAGAACTCACGTTCAGTTCAGCCTCATTCACCATGTGGGTGGAGTTGAACGGGCACCGCTTCAAGTTCTTAGATGGATTGGCCTTTTTACACTTCGTAAGATGGTATTGCATCTTCATGCGACTTATTGTGTGTGTTGGGTAGTTAGGACATTGAATCAATTCTTCTTCCATTTTCTGAAAAAATTATATCACGTTTAATAAAATTATATCATAACACAACTTTACAACTATTTTTGCTGTTCTTAATTATAAATTATAGTAAAATGTCAATTTTTTTTGACATTTATTTTGATTTTTATTTGATATTTATAATTTATTTTGAGTAAACTTGTGACTCTCTCAAATATTAACAGATTTATTTATCCTTTTTTGTAGGAAACCTAAAAAGGTATGATTAACACCGTGTTAAAATGATTATTAAAGAAAACAAGTATTAAAATTGACCGATCTACTGAAATTTAATGCCGTGAAAACTGGAGTCTAACAATGTAGACTCCAATTAAGTCAAGCATAAAAATAAGAACATGACTTCTCATTCATTTGTAGTGTTTTTATTTTAAATATAAATATGTTTTAAAAAATTCATTTAACTATGCCATGATATTTTATGAATATTTTTGTTACAATTCCATTCTCAGAGATGCTGTTTACATTCCATTAAAATATAATCTTCATGAGATATTCAATAGCTTAAACAATGGGTGGCCAACCTTTTTCAGCTGCCGGGCCAAATTAAGGAAATGAGATTTCCTACTTCCTACAAAGACAAAAACAGCCTGGACAGCCGAAAAGGTTTGAAGATTGAGAATTTTAAGCGTTACTTGATCAAGACTCGTGTCAAACACAAGAAGAGTTTGCGGAATCATTGGGCCTGACTCAAGCAGCCATTTTCAAGTGCCTAAAAGCATTGGGATTCATCCTGAAGCAAGGAAATTGGGTGCCATACGAGTTGAACCCGAGAGACGTGGAAAGACGATTTTGCATGTCATATATGCTGCTTGAGCGTCATAAAAAGAAGTCGTTTTTGCAACGAATTATTACTGGCGACGAATAATGGATTCATTAAGACAACCCAAAGAGAAAAATATTGTATTTGAAGCCCATTCAACCAGCCAAATTGACACCGAAAAAGAATATTCACGCTGCAAAGATAATGCTCTGTATTTGGTGGGATCAGAAGGGAGTTATGTATTATGAGGTTTTAAAACTGGGTGAAACCATTACTGGAGAGGTGTACCGACAACAACTGATTGGTTAAAAGAAAACATTGAAGGAAAAACGGCCTGAATGGAAGACCAGACACGAGACATCAATTTTCCAACATGACAATGCTCGGCCACATGTTGCTCGACCCGTTAATAACTATTTGTAAAATGGGAAGTTCTGCCCCACCCGCCATATAGTCCAGACTTGGCGCCTTCTGACTACCTTTTGATTCGGTCAATGCAGAATGCACTTTTCGGAATACGCTTCACTTCAGTCCAGGGCACCAAAAATTGGCTCTATTCGTTCTTTGGATACAGTGCCACTAATTCGTTTGTTTAAATGGACATCAGCACCCCTAATAAATATTGCCCCTTGGGCAGTATGTGTTATATCTGTGCTTTCATCCAATGCTAGAGAATAAAATATGAACTTGGATGCTCGATTTTTCAAATGATCTTCAATATGTTTTCCAATGTCGTCCACACGCCTAGTAATAGTTTGACGAGACAGCCTTATTTTTGAGAAGTCTGTTTTCTTTTCTAGGCACATAAATTCGACGGCACTCTCCAAACATTCCTTAACAATTTCACCATCTGAATATGGCTTCGATTTTTTTGATAGTATCGTGGCTACTGCATAACTAGCTTTTACATACCATTCTGACTTTGTCACTCTAGTAAATATCTGGTGTTGTGCAAAAAGTTTTCTTTTTAATAAATTAACTTGATCTTGTCGAAATTGCCCTACGTATTTATCAAACCTATTTGCATGCATAGCCTCGTAATGGCGTTTAATATTATACTCTTTTAATGCAGAAACAGAATTATTGCATATCAAGCATATTGGATGGCTTAAACCTTAGTAAAACATGAAGTTAGATTATCACTATATGATATATCCAAAACTTTGGGAAACATTTATTTTAAATTGAAACATTGCAAATGTGTAAATATATTTCCAGATACACTATTTATGAACAGTCAAGTTAATGTCTTACAGAATAAAAATTAATCAATATATTCGTCGTAGGTGTCTTATTATAGAATTTCGACAAATTATTTTATTTATAATTGATAGCCTGAAAATATTGGACTTTTAACATAAATATAAAGTTATTTCATACATAAGAGTTCACATAGCTCAGAGCACAGACCTCACATATTTTTTGAAAACAAGAAAAGCAATGTTTCACTAAAGACCGGCACTCGGAGGTGTATACGTGTAAATAGACACCCAAAAAATTATAGATATTAATCGGTAATATAATTTGCTCCTTTTGATTTTTTATTCTACTCACTGCCTTAAGTTGATTGAATACCGGAATCAAAATTTTGGAAACAATAAAAATAGTGTATGCTTTTGAAGCAATTGAAAACATTATTCATACAATCCCTTCAATTTAATTTATCTAACTTATATTTAAATATAAGTACCTAAAAAGAGCAATTTGCAAGACAATGCTATTCATTTGACACGCCAAGCATGCTGTGTGAGCTGTAATTCACACCTCGTATTCCACTGGAAGTCATGTTTCATGACTCATTGTTTCAACTGTTACTTTATTGCATACCAACAACTCGCACCGCTCAGCAAGTTTGCAAATTTACAAACGAAGCGAAGATATCGACATTCACATGTCTTACGCAACAGATAAAATTTAGATTACTAAACAAAAATGTAAATATCCATACTAAAGCCAATTTATACAAAACCTTAAAGATACAATCTACTCTGATTTTGATAGCATACATTAGCTATTGAAATGAAAAATGTATAATTTAAAATAAGTATATCCGCAGCTCAATTTATTAAATACAATCCTTTTACTGAATTGATTTTTGTTTTAATTCTTTGGTACATTAAGTGCACTTGAAAATTTATCAAATTCCACAATGGCCAACTATATTGCACAACGCCATTCTTTTTTTCGTGATTTAATAACAAAGATAGGTGGTGGGTACATCAAGATAAAACTAAGCATAAAATGCATTTTCTAAAAAAACTTAACATAGAAATTCGATGACAAATAAAAAGTAACGTACAAGAACTGAAAATATGTGTTCAAAGGGTTCAAATAAACAAATGAATTCTGATTTGGAAATAATAATCCTATGAAGATTTGTCCGTACGCATCAGAACAAATAATGTACTAGAAGTAAATTTTGTTTATATTCAAATAGATTATTGAAACGAAGAAAAGACGAGACAGACAACCGTAAGTGCGTATTCACTAGAAAATAACGAATTAATTGCGGTATTGGCATACACAATCTAATACTTATAATAATAACCTACTACGTACAGTTGATTGTAGTTGTTTTTAGTTACTAATTAGTAATCAGATACGTGAATAAACACGTAGCCGAATCTTTAGAGCACAAAACGAACGAGGCCAAAGCCAGTCAGTGGTGACAGAAAAATAAGTGGGAAGTAACCGCTAAAAAATCTGTATTGCCAGTATGTAGAAAATGATGCAAACAAATCAATGAAATTTTAATAATTAAAATAAAAACAAATAGATTATTAAAAAATATATTTGACTTTAAAATATTTAATTTTTTAATTTAAATTTTACTTAAGTCAGCGGAAATGAATCGCCAGTTTAATAAACCACGGAAACATCTAGAACTCGTTGTTATACACTGGCAAGACCGGTACAGATTCATGTTACAAGTGAGAAATCTTTCCCTCCTAAAGATCTACTTAGCTTGGCGTCTAATATGGTATTTTATATAAGCATTCCACTTTTATGGTATTTCCCGACATTAAAAAAATATTTATATTATAATATATATTTTTTATAATGCTCATATTTTTTTATCCACGTCCAAAAAATATGGAACCTCAGATAATCTGAATGAGATCATAAGTAAAAAACATGTGGGTAAGCAAATGATTCAATGCGATCATAGGCAATTGCAAATGTGTCCAGCTTGCTTTTAAAATTTGCGACCGACCTACAATTAGTTAATAACGCCCTGTTTTGCGTGTTATGCAAAATCATTAAAAAAAAACAACCAAAATTAATAATTATTCTAACAATCCTTTACAATAGCCGAAGCCTGTAGTTAAAAAAATAACCCTTTATTCATTCAGCGCTTATGTCTTAACTTTCCTATAGTTCACACATGTATGCAATAAACATTCTAGGAATGGTCCACAGGGACTAGTTTATGTGAACCTTGACCAGGAACTTGGCCATAAATATTATTTATATGGGCCGAAAACGTCACGTAATTCACTTTTAAACAAAACCTCAATACATTACTTTTAACAACACTTTTAACAACATTTTTAAACATACAAGTACCCAAAGCCTGATGGGCTTGCTTTGAACTGAAATTGTCAATCTTAAAAAACACTAGATGATATCACCATCTCAATTGAATTTAATTTTAATTGTCGAATTGCTAACATCATGTCTTATTAATAAATTGAAAATATAATTTCTCCTGGGTTAACTGGATTAGAGCACGTGATCTCATATCTTTAGAAATAATACGAATATTTATATACATATATTTATATATTATATGGAGTAGAAGAACCTGGGGATCCACTACACTATTTTCCCCTTAGAAAACCATGAACACTGGCTGACCATGAGTATATGCTCAGTGAAATGGTCGCCAACCTCCTGTGAAGAGAGACACTTGATGAAGAAGAATATTTATATTTATTTTAAGATTTTTATTTAATATTAAAATGAATAAAAAATACTTACCGACATGTTTTGTTTGAAGGATGGTTAAAATAAATCTTCGTAGTGTATGAGAATTTTCATTATACATATATATATATATAGTTATATATATATAGTTCTATATATATATATATAGTTATATATATATATATATATAGTTCTATATATATATAGTTATATATATATATATATATAGTTATATATATATATATATATAGTTCTATATATATATATATATATATACATAGTTATATATATATATATATATATATATACATAGTTATATATATATATATATATACATAGTTATATATATATATATATATATACATAGTTATATATATATATATATTATAAGATATTAATATATTATAAAATTAAATAAAAAATACTTACCGACATGTTTTGCTTGAAGGATGGATAAAATAAATCTTCGTAGTGTATGAGAACGTTCACGTTCTTATTGCACACGTCTGTCCTCCTCAGTTACCTGTTGAACACTATATGAGAATGCGGTTGAACACCTCGCAATATAATCTATGCTTTATTTGACTCAAAACAAACCTATGTGGGTAATATAAAATAACCACACGTGGTTATCTCGAAGATGTGATTTTTTTGTTAGCGTTAACAGGTAGGTTAAAAATAATGATATATATCTAAATATGTGGGTAGTTTCATAATTATAAAACAAAATCTGAGATTATCCCCATCTTCAAAATATAATATCATTCTCAATACTTGGCTTAATATAATAAGCAATGAACGGGACAGTTGCGTCAATTCCAGCATTGGACTCATCCAATCTTTTACAACATTTGGTTACAAAGAAATTTTATCAACCCACACAAAGTTGACTTCAAATTTTTTAATACCAGCGATATTTTATTCAAGATAGTGGTTTTAGACATTTTTATTTTATTACCAATAGTGCTGTTTGACATTTTTGTTACTGATGGTAAGTAAGTAGCATTTGATATTTATCTAAAAAGGACACTACTTGATATTTTACTATCATCGTTAATGACTCCGTATCATAAAACTGATAATAATAATATCAGCATGGAATGTTCAAATTCTTCTAAAACTGGTTAAGAGCTTAGCTACTATGAAAGTTTCTGATTGGAGTCAGGCCAATTATCAAATTTAAAGACCAGTGTCTTGGGACAAGTAGAAATCAGGGGCTTGCGTCTCATAAGACATGTTTGAAGGATCGGAACAATGTCTTGTTGAACCCAATCTCAATTAGGTCTTATATTTAATTAAAAAAACTCAATCCCAAGATTTCCATAAAAGTGGTGATGACATTGGCAAATAACTAAAGCTGCTTGACTAATGACAATTATTTTAATAGAGTTATGACAGGCTGAATTTTAAAATACAAATCATGGTTTTATAAATACAAAAAAAAGTATCTCCTGATTTAGAAATGAGTACAAGAAATGCTTGTGATTTTGCATGTGAATATTGGTATAACAGTATTCGGTGTTTCTTAAAGTAATGTATTATTTATCATTAGAGAGTTATGATCAATTACTTCTTTGCACGCTACAACTACCCATTGAAATAAAGCACAACATTTATTAATAAAATGTTTATTTTAGTGTGAATTAACTGCCTATTTTTAAAAATAAAAATATTACCCAAGTCTATTAAACACAAAATTGTGTATATTCGATGAAAATATTTAGCACAAACATTGCAAAATAGAAATATTATTCAGTAGATGCAGCACATTCTTTATGTTAAATAAATCAACATCTTTTTAAAATACTTGCTGATGCAGAAATTATGTGTGTATTTTTATGAGCAGAAAATATTACTTTTTTTTCTAAAAAAAAAATATTTTAACTGGCCTGTGACACAAAAAAACCATTCTGTGTATATACAGGTAGTCAAAATATGTAGAATAAAATTAAACAAATACTGTTATCATAAATATTATCAGAAAGAAATTAAGGATTATATCAATACGTAACAATTATATGATTGACAATAACCACTGTATAAAAATTATTATTTTTAAATAGTTTAATGAATCAGCATTTTTCATATATATAGACTTATTGTGTATACAATATGTAGGTAATTGGTTCACACATTAAACGACAAGAATAATCCTTATTGTTTTTAAGGACCTAGTCACAATAGAAACAATAAGTTAACAATAAAACAATAATTCATAATAGCCGTAGCGTGTGGGTTCGAATCCCACCAGCGTTGTGAAAGGATTTTTTCAATGATGATTACTATCAAGATAATAATTGCTATGAAGAATTTATAATTTTAAGGAATTAACTTATTGTTGGAAAGATGAAGGTTGCTTAAAAAAACAATATTTCTCCCAAGTTGTCCCAAAATGTGTGACTTCAGAGTCACACATTTTGGACTCAAGTCTCACTTGTAGTGTAAGTAATTTACATATGCAGTTTGATGAAAATGAGACGAGAAAGAGATGAAACCCAATATCATATAAGAATTCAATAAAAAATAAATACATATTAAATCATTGCTTTGTACAGCATATCATTGTTATTTGTATCCAACTTTGAGTTCAAAATTCTCTTCACATGTCGCAGTTATCGCAGTTTTGAGCGAGGTGGGTAAAATAAGCGAATGAACTTAATGAAACCACATTTTTATTTAGAGCATAAATATATTTTATTATAAATTTTAAGCTATAACCTCTAATAGGGACACAAACACAAATCTTAGAGATAGATATAAAAATAGTGACCCTATATATTATGAACTTACATCAATGTGCATTAAGCAATAATACAAACTGCGTCTGATCCCGATTGTCACTAATGGTATTGCTTTACAAAGAAGAGATCACTCCATCGAGTACCAGAAAGGCTATCACTGAAGATGTCAGGAGACAGCAATCCGTGTCTTATGTATGAGCAACGCACATCAAAACGTTGAATATCAATTTAATTTTAAATTTCACTTATCCTAATATTGCTGAATTAAATAATGTTGGAATAAAAATAATATTTGGTTTGAACAAAGCATAAAAAAAAACTAATTATTTATAATTCTTCCGTTTACAGAAAACATACCTTGGAATATTATCTAAATTTCAAACACTATATATATATATATCTAAAGTGAAATATCCTATGTCAAAATATTTATATTATTAAAAATGTATAATGAAAAAATAATAATTACGATAGCAATGTGGAGGAGGGAATAAAGGCATTATTGTAAAATTGTGTCTCCAGCGTGACGGCACTGCTCCGCACTACTGCTGACATAGAAACATGGCCTTCTTTATCACAACATATTCTATCTATTCTTCACTTATCCTAGACACTTCTACACATTCACAAAATTCACATATTTGAGCATTTTTGTCCACCTATTATTTGCATATGTAAAAAATATTAAGTCTTCTCATAAAAAAAAATTGACATTTTCATTTTGGACTATGTTACGGATTGTCTAAATAATATATTTGTTTAGGTCAATAAAAGGATCATTTTCAATTACGTACATATATTTTCAATTATTTTACAATATGAGCATGTTTTGTTTTCATTACTAATAAATTCATTTTACAAATGATTTTTATGATATTCATCTTTTGGAATATATGTTTTAAATAAATATATTTTTACCTAATATATAAAACTGAAAAATTTATAAATTATTTTTAATTTATACTAGAGTAAGTATAAAAAAGCACTTTTTGGTTACAATATTGACATTATATTATCATATGGTGATAAACTTTAATAAAATATAAAAAGTGCACACACACTTAATCAATTTTATGGGTCTTATAGTATATTGTCAATTCAGTAAAAACATAAGAATATTTCATTATTAAAGATGTAAAAATAATAGACAAAGTCTCCCAGCATGATCGGGACCATAGACATTACATTAGATTGTTACAATGACATTTAAAAGAAATAAGTTGTCTATTGTCTGTTGAATATATAATTAGTACTGTCGACATGATCACAGGTAACACTACCATAATGGCTAAAGAGTCCTGTGACATAACTGATACAGTTAAAATCAGAAGTTTCTTTTATTCAGATGAAGAAAGACGTATTGTATCAAGAACGGTGTCATGCAAAATAAATGCAAAAAATTAAAACTCAAATAGTTTATTAATCAAATTACAATTTGAATAAATTTGTCTTTGTATAGATAAAAAAAATAACGATAATTATTGAAGACAGCAGCAGTAAATAATCAAAAAATTATTTTGAGAAAACTACAAGAATCCAAAGACTATCAATTATATGATAAACAATAAATAGGCATAGACACGTTGAACTAATTAATATATATATATATATATATACTATAGATGACATCATACACATTTTATGTCCGATAATGTCAACATGTTTCAATGTATCTTCGGAATTTCATATCTGATGTCTTATTTGCTCACTCACATGCAAAAATTTGTATGAGAGAGAGAGGAAAGAAAATAACATATATCAATTGGTTACTGGAAAAGGTTCATCTTATGAGCACCTTTATCATCTCTAGTATACATACATCTCTATAGGCACTTTCAATTTACAAAGTCTTATCATCATATTCGTAAAATAAGAATAATTATACAAGTGTCCAATATGTAATATTCTTGTTCAGTAACAAGTAATATTTAGTTTGCCGAAATAATGAGTTAAAAGTATGGACTTATTTTGCATGACACTGCTGTAGCACCTTATAGGCTGACAAGTTTGCTTGATCCAACGGCATCGGGGGAGCCCACCTCAGGCATGGCTCTCTGCTGAGTGGCACACGGCTGCACAGGTGTAAGACCGGTGCCACCTTCCATCAGGCTGTCAAAGTTGAAAGGGATACCATTGGAGGGAGTAGTAATGGCGATGCCAGCCACTTCGTTCATATTAGGGTTGTTCTTGAGGAGGTGCGCCTGCGCCGGACTCAAGGTCAGCGGCACATTCAAAAAGTTAGGCCGGTTTGGTTTGGCTAATGCCATCGATGTTGGAGCGATGACTTGAGGATTTGCAGACGACAACATAACTCTGAAATTAAAGAATAAAAACACTTTAAACCCTTATTCGAGCATAAAAAATTAATTCAATAAAAGATAAAAAAAGAAATATTGGTTATTCGAGTCACATAATCAATAACATGACTGACTGGCATTTGAAATTATTTCGAAATGTGTCTTGATAGTAAAAATACAAAATTACTCCCAATAGATGGCAAAAATAAATTAGTATAATATTTTTACAGGCAGAATCAATTTTAATTATTAATTTACTGTCGATAAAAAAAAAATACTAAAATTAAAATCTAATGCAGGTTCACTACTCTTATCAAAAAAACTCATGATTTTTTATAGAACACTGACCTCTTATGAGGAGACGTGAAGACGTCACTATCAAGATTGACAGGCGTTTCGACACGTTCCACCTTGACCCTGACATCTTCTTGAGGATCCATTGAAAAAACCATATCAGCTCTCTTCTCGAGCATCATCGCTTGGAACACTGGCTTCACATCAGGAGGGCTATTCTCACGACGACCGAGACGGCAGGAGGATCGATGTGTATCAAGAATGAATTCCAGTTCTTCGCGATCCATCTGCAATTGACGGATCTCAGCTTCAAGCGACTGCTTCTTGCGCTGTAGGCCTTCAGTTTCCTCTACGAGCTCATTGGTATGATCGAGGCGACGCTTACGGCAGCGAGCAGCAGCCATCTTGTTGCGCTCGCGGCGCACAGTACGGCGGTCCTCTTCCTCGCGAGACATATGGGGTGGAGGGTGCGCGGGGCGGCGGCCACCCATGCCGCGGCGGCGCGGGGGCGGTGCAGGACTGTCCGAGCGCGCCGAGTCCCCGTCTCCGCTACTACCTCCGGAGCTGCTGCCTTGGCTGCCCGGGCCCGGCGAAACACGCAGTGACCCACCAGTGAATCCGATTGATTGTTGCAACCCTGCAATGAATTAATATTGAAATAAGTACATTTTACTTCAAACACAGTCGAGGTTCTTGCAAGCATAGTGAAACTGGAATTGTTTTTTTCATACTTAATTTCCACAAATGAATCTTTTTGATTACTCTTTATTCTTCATAGAAAATTTTGTTAGCAAGCAAAGCAAATTAAATTTTGCAAGTTCTATATCACTTTCTAGCAGACAAAATCGTGTAAGCTTTTATTGAAAACAGTGTGTGACACTTAAGGTCTGAATATATGAATATCTAATATAAAAATACTCCATACTATAATCCAGATGTTTTGCTTATCTGTCAAAATATTTTCATGTTTTCATCAAACAATTGATAGACTGTAGTTCAATGTTAAAATAAAAACTAAATTTTAGATAGAACTGGATATATTTATTAAATCTCACTAATGTTATAAGATAATTTAAGAGTGAATATGTAACGAAAGGAAATAGTTGAAAAGTTGGGTTCGTTACCTAGACTGTTAGGTGCAACAGGCGGAGGGACGAATCCAGCCTGGTTGGTGTGCTGCTCGGCCTGGCACTGCAGCTCGATGAAGGTCTGCTCGATGCTGCGCAGCGTGGTGGGCGTGAGGGTCGCCGTCGTGCGTGTTGGTACTCCCGAGTTTAAACCGTCCAAGCTCGCCAACTGGAAATAAATATTATTGTTCTTACTAACGAGAAATTAGTTACACATATTAATACCAACATGCTAAATTATTTATTTTTTGTTAAAGGACAATCGTAATAGCTCTGAACTATAATGGAGATCACTTTTGTTTAGCTGGAACAATACATTATTTGGAAATGGCTATATTTGCATAAATCCAAAAACTGTATTTAGGAATTAATACTTAAACAATACATTTATGAAGTCTCACATCACAAATAACGCTCAGGGGTCCATGTAACTGCATTACTTGAGCCTAAAGATATGGAAATATTTGAATTTGGAAATCCAGGGTGGCCAACTTATAAAGCAATAAAGTTCGGGTATGTTACGCTCATCATCTGTCAGACTGAGAATAGAAGTTCAAGGACGCCGCGCGCGCGGGCAGCACCACTCTTTCCTCGGATCCTCCCCCAATATCCGTCACCGAGCGCACACAGCTCGGCGGAGCGAATCGGGCGATAACGACATCGATGCAGTTAGAGACGAGAGAAAATAAACACGACACATGCAGCGGGGACTACCTGTTAGTGAAGCTCAAAACTGCGCAATTAGTTTTCAGCGGAGGAAAGGGAGGACCGGCGGCCGTCAGCTGGAGACCGTCGGAGGGGCACACTCCTGGCCAAATACCTGATGGAACCACAGCTCCTTCGCCAGGATATTCGCAATTTCACACGCGTCCATGTTTGTGCCGGTGGCGTTAGTTTTGTTCGTTAGTTATTTGGTTTACAGTTTATTCGATTATTTGACTGTTTTTTGAGATCGTTTCGTTCGTTCGATACGGCGGCGCGCCGCGGTGTGAGCGGCCGGCCGGAATTAGTCGAGCGGGCGACGCTCGTCGCTCAGAGCGTGAGCGGCGCGGAGGCGGCGGCGGCGGCCGCGGCGCGCCCCGTCACATTCTAAGCGCGCCGCCGCCGCTCTTGGCAGGGCTCCAGCGCGGGGGGCGGCCACGGACACGGGCACGGGCACGGACACGGGCACAGGTAACCGCGCCACACCTGCAGGACGCGCGCTGGCTTTCCTCCCATTTTCATTTGGAGCCCCTCCGGAGACTTTCGCGCCGCAGCAGCGGACGCCCCCCCCCCGTCAAAATACTTTATACGAATCGGATAAAACATTTATGCGAGTGCCAATCACCAATTGGGAATTTTCATATTTCGAATGCGATGCATCAATTAGAGGGGGGATAGTCGCATCACATCAGAAGTATTTACATACTAAACGAAGTCAAGATAGAGTGTCGATCGCCAAATAATAACACGTTATATAATAATTCTGATAAGTTTGCATGAATATACCCAAGTCACGGTCTAGCTTTTTTGAGAGTCAAATGTATTTATTTTTTGCGACCGGTGTATTTCTGCACGTGGGTGGAGCGTGCCGCGTGCATCTGTGGATAGACCGGGGGCCACGCGCCGCCACTGTCGCCTTCACCGTGAAGGTTACGGCGAATCGGATTGACAACACCATGATAAAAATAGCAGTTCCACGTACGAGAATGCAAGCAGTAAAATATATATAAGAACAAAAATGGTACAGTAGAAAAACGCACGTCCTCGATGGATAAACATATGTGGATCCACAACGGTTACAGAGCATGCGTTTCCAGCGGGACGTCCTCAGCGCCGGTCGCCGGTTTTTCCTTATTGAAGTAAACGGCACGTACGGTAAGAAATTATGGCAGCAAATCTGATTCTGCCGTTCTATAAATAAGTCGGCAGCGAGCGCATGCACCGGAGCACCGACGAGCCCGACACGACAGAAGACTCTCCCCAGGACCTCAGGATGCTCCTATAAATAGCGGACAAAGAAGCGAGTGTCCTGCAGACCTTCCTCGTGCAGCGGCCGCTCCGGGCAGACGGCATTAATTACCGCGCCATACTGGGCGGCGCACATATTCGAGAACTTTCTGCCGCTACATCGGCGGACGCAGAGATCGCGGTGCTACGATAAAGTAGATAAAAAAAATTAGATAATCAATACGAGATGTAATTTATCATTACAATTGAAATAATACGGAGTCAAGTCGCGACATGCGAAAAACAAACAAATGCTATTTTATTTACACCTTAGTAACTATTACATTCGTTTTGATTTGAAACACAAAGAGATAAACTATCCACTATGTTGAGATTAATCAAATGGGAATATACGTGTATTAATATTAATATTTTTTCTTGTTTATAAAATGTGGATTTGTCTTTTTTTATCCAGCTGCAGACAGGGGATGGAACCGACGGGAGGAAAATTAATACCAGCAAGAAAAGCGTGTCGGTTAATCTGGGATATTCAGAACGCGCATTGCTCGTCTGTTCGTTCACAGGCAAAAATAAATATAATGAATAATGCATAACCTAACTGACTTATAAAAAAAAAACAGCTATATGTTGAGAACATTGTCATATTGAAAAAAAAATTAATGCTCTCACATTGTCAAAATTTTGTCGATATTGCAGCCGGCTCGGCCGAGCCCGCCCGGTCTTGAAGGGTCAATAAACATGACATTGCGAGTACACAGTATGGATTCGAGGGTTGGACGCGTGGTGCGGGGACCAGAGCAGACATAATCAATCCCTCGCAGACGCGGCGGGCGCCCCCTCCCCGGGCTGGCGGGGCGCCAGGGCGGAGTCACGGGCCGGCGCCGGGGCTTCCCGGTCTAGGGTCTCGGGACTCGAGTCTCCACCGGAACCCCTTACCACTCCCAGAGCAGCCTCTTTCAGTCATCTTCAACATTAAATCACATTTCCTCATATATTCCAAAAGATATACTCAATCAAAACCGAGCACAGCCGATACGGCTTCCCCGTGCTGGAAAATGTCTGCAATCAGACGGAAGACCCAAGGTTGCTTATCTATGGTTTCCGGTCAAAGATGGCGGCCACGCACAACCGGCACCGATTCTGAACTTTGGAATTTACAAATTATGTTTAATCAGCGAGGCTTAGGCGCGGGCGAACATATCTACATTTTAGTGCGCACATTGATTTGCGACCAATACAAAAAAAAAAAAAAAAAAAAACACCGTATATATTAATCATCCTAAAAAATACCTTCGGCAAACGAAGTTCGATTCAACGATTCATTATGCGAAAACAAAACCCTCGCTTTGCACGCACAGGGGAGATTCTTTCTGAATTGAGTTATTTCGGTATCTTCTGTGAGCCCCGAGAGAGATTATTTTCTAGGACGAAGGAAACTCTTCGGGCAAGGCGCTCCGACGTCAGGCGGCGCGGCATCAATACGCATTCGGGCCCGTTAATTAGTTTTGATGGCTAAATATAATAATTAATTATCTATTGTAGATTCAGTACACGCGAATAACAGTTCCAGCCGGGCCGTTGCTCCTGGGAGCCGCCGAGCGACCGTGCCGGACGACAGACATTAATTGTATCGACAAACAAAAGATTTCCATTATCTCGGGCGGAGAGGTGCAAAGTTCGGAAAAGTGACGCGATACTTAAAAACGCATTTACTCGATTGAAAATTCATCGCTCTTGTGACGAAAAATATTCACTTACTTCCTTCCTATTTTGCAGCATTTTTTTTTTAAAGGATCACGCCATCAACGTATTGACTGGCTGTAAGTTGGTGTCGCTAACTCGTTGGTGTCGTTGGCTTTATGGAAAATTCTTATTTTTATCGTCCACAGAGCATATACCATATACATTTAATATATTTAAAAAAAAATTAAATAATACAATCGGTTAAAATCGCAAAGCGCGCAGTCCGATGTTATTTTTTTTGTTGATAATTTTAGAAAATAAGTCGTGAAAAATCTACAGCACCAATAAAAAAACTAAATGCAGATTAAATACATCCCTTCTTCTACGCATGGGATTATTGTATTTCTTATGAATTCACTTTTATTGCGAGAAATTTGTGTTTTCCCGAGTGAATTTTAGGCATTTTGGAGATTACAAACACTGAAGGATACAAAACCCTAAACATTTGGGAATTCATTTTTTTAATTGGATTTAAAAGACTGCATATAAACATACCGCATAGGATTAGTTTAAAAATAAATAAAAAATTTAAATATATATCAAACTTCGGTGTTGAAAAGTTGAAATTTTATCCATTTTTTTAAGATCTTCAAGACTTTATTTTACCTTGAAAAGGGACAATAAAAAATAGATATATATATATTTTTTTTATAAATTCGTCTTTTCTCCATCGTCCGTATAGTCGGACGATGGTGTCCGCAGTTTTGGGCCTCCGATGGCGAGGCCGGGGCTGGGTTCGGTTGGAAAGGCATTTCCGGTCGGCGGGCGCCGCGGTTTTTCCACGAACATCGGCGCCCGGCGGGCGAGCTCCTCCACAGGCGAGACGCAAAAAATAAACCGAACTCGGCGCCGTGTCGGCCCCGTATACAGGATGGGCGGACGCTCGATGTGCGACTCCTCATTTTTCAATATAAAATAACACCAATCCGGGCGAGCAATGCCCTTTTTGTGAAAAAATATACATGTAAAAACCAAACGTTGACAAGATGCATAAGAATCGGCGTAATCGGTTCAAAATAGTTCACTTCTAGCTGTAGCGCTTGAATAAAATATGTTTGAACGATATTGATGTGTTAATTTTGTTATGAAATGGCCTTAATTTAAAACCACTCCGCCCGGTTAAATGTTTCAGTGAAACCGCAGGAACCGAACGATAAGACGATTTAAAGACGATCTTTATCGCGTCAAACGCGCTCGGTCGTGCCGCGGTGTTTGCACAGATAATGGCTACACGCAAAATGTCTAAATTAATAAACACAATAAACTGCGATGTCGTAAGTAAATCGATTGCTGAAAATACCAGAATACTGCGAGCGCAATTGTTGCAAAACAGTTCCAAGAATCGCCATCGATTCGGTTTGAAGTAGCACCTTTTGTAAAAGTCCCACGAGTCTCGGCGCCTCAATGCCATGGATGCTCCATAGATCCGCACCCATAGTTGGGAATTACCGATGGAAACCATCGCTGGGGCCGTTCAGCAGAGTGTATCCGGCCGTGGGCTTGGACTGCCGCCGCCTCGGAAATGCCTGACATTCTCGGTCGCCGGCGATGAATGGAGATCTCGCACCCGCCCTGAGAACGATACTGTTTTTTTACACCGAAAGGATGCATACTTCAGGAACTAATCTGGTATTGCGTGAGTAAGCGCTATATGATTTAAATCCATTGTGCTATATTGGTTTGCTATGTTTGGACCGAACGAGAGCTATGGACAATTGCACGAACAAGTGAGAACTTCTTAAATATAAGGAATACTAGATAATGATAAATATTCATTGTCCACTTGAGTGGAAATTCGTAGGATTGACGCAATATTTTATAATAGATAAATTGAATATAATATGTCCAGCTGAAGGCGGCAAAACGTCAGTATTGATAGTGTTTTTAATACGTCAGAATCAAATAATCAATTGTATTCAATTACATTAAATAATCAGCAGAAACTTATCTATGTTTATAATTTCAATCAATGATGTTTATAATAATTATTTATATCATCAGAGCAGCTGCGGGCGGGTTAGTGGAAAGGCGCGCGTCGCTTCTGCGACATATGGTCAAAAATGATTCTAGGAAATATTAATACACGGCGCCAATGTTAATAAAAAATAATAAATAATTTGTATTCTTGTATCAGCTCGACGATGAGTGTGCAAAGCGGGACATCTCTGATTCACGCGCAAATGAGGTTACAACAGCGATATCTTTCAGGGACAAAAAAGCGTGGTGCGAGAGTTTCAAGCGAAAATCAAAATTGGCAATGAAATTGAAATAATTTACTGTATGCATTATCAATGGATCACCAAAATGTTTTGTTCACCAAGTAGTAAGTAGATCCCATGTGACGCATTAGTTCTGTGGGTGATGCTAGTACTTGGCATAATTCAAGAGCGCAGCTGCCCGACTCGGATAACAAAGTTACTTTGTTCAAAGCCCTGACTTCATTATGAATATACAAGCAACTACAATTATTAAACACTAGCCGTAAAGTTTAAATAACACATTATACTTGAGTTTTATGGTACGTTTTAGAGTAGAGACAATGATCCGGTGCGCGTGCACTCGAAGATGCAAATCGCGATGCAAGTGTTCAAAAGCGAGGCCAGCGTTGCTAAGGTTTTCCAAGTTCCATTTCAGGTACAGCAGCCGCCGTGCCCCTGACTTCCTGGTTTCCTCGCGTCACTCGCTGCAACTTTGGCTTGAATTATTCATGTACGTCATGCCACCGAGAAAAACTCGAGGACTTCCACCAGAAGCACCGCACTGTCCCACCTCGTGGACATTCATTGGATTCCTGGCCAGTACGCGTTATTGTGATATATGCATTTAAAAACATAGCGTGTTCCCAAAGTAAAGCATTGATGTATTTGATTAAACTGCACCTACATTCTGTCGGAGGATACCAGGATACACACGACTGAGAAGATCAAGACTCACTTCGAACTGGGAGTTCCTATGGATTATGATAAAGTTCATGAATTACACGGAAGAAATGTGTGGGAAACAATAACGATGCAACTGAAGTTCGACGCTATGGAAAACGCAAATTTATTTTTATAGTAAAAATTATTTTGATCTCCTTTACAAACCGGGTCGCCTAGTATTATTATCTTATAATCATATCGTACGTGCTTATCTTAGTATTTCGCAAATCTCATTTGACTCATATTTATATCCATTTTGATGATTCGGCTTATTTTGCATAATAATTAATGACTCATCAAAAATCAACTTGACCAAATAAAGGCATAGATACTTTAAATAATATTAAGCGGCACAGTATTAATATACAACAGCAAAAAACGTATGTCGAATACCGACAGTCCCTCAAAAATAAAGCAATAATATTTGTACAATGCAAATATAATTGTGCACTGACAATTCAAATATAATAATAATTTTGAAAAAAAAAATTATTCAATACAGCCTGTTTCAGAACGTTCGTGTCGGGTTTGACATCCGTACCCAACAAAATAATAAAAAAATATCTCTTTGGTAATTACTTAAATTTAGTTTATTAAAATTTAATCTACAGAAATTAAACCGAGATAACAAAACAATGAGATAAAATATTTATTCAAATTCTGACTACAGTAAAGCCTGTCTCTCCTTTTTAGAAGATAACGTGAGTAACAGGGTGAGGTAATTTTAACCCGCCGCCATGGCCGGGTGTAGATCAAGCAAATAAAACTAATAGCATATATTTTAATACTTGCATTATTGCTACTCAATACACACATTTTAAAAAGGTTTACAGTATTTATAATAATAAATAGCAAAGGGAAAAACCGAGACAAATACCGGGCGACACATTGTTCAACCTTTTGCGTCACAATTTATTAAATCAAACCAGGAAAAAGCAATGCCAATTTACAAGTGTCCGCTGTGTCATGATAAGCCCCCTACACGACTTGCAACAGCTGATCAGCCAACAGAGTCATATTACTTTGGGTGTTTTTAAAGTTAACTCAGTAAGTTGATCATGTTTGAGACAGCAGGAGTGCAGTCGGTAAAGTGTGAACGCTCCGGGCTAGAAGATGGAACGGCGGCCAAGCCTCGAAACGGACGGCGAAACAGCGCTGATAAGGTCGTTAATTATTTACGGCTCAGTATAGCGCAAATTAAATAAAGTTATGCTGATATATTTTATATCCTAAGCTTTATTGCAGAATGTAAACGATCAATTTCAGATACAGGATAATTGACACCCTTCTCTTTGCAACGCAGATCGGTAAGAATCAGTGCCACAACTGCAACGATCGCTTTATAAATGCAGTGGTAATCTATTCGTATTGTAATAATTTTAAATATATTTTTTTTACATAACGGCGGGTACACAGTGCAGATGATATAGAAAAAAAAATTGTAGAGAACGGCGATGCAGCAGGTATGTGTCGAGGAATCAGTCAGATAGTCGAAAGTTTCCCATCTGCGTCAGAGCAGGTCGCATTCCGGGAGCCGATAATGGCGAAACTTCGGCGAAGCGGACCAGAGCGATGCGGGCGGATGTGCGCCATCTTATCTAATCTGCGCACCGACTATTGTCACAAACGGTATCCGAGAAACGACCTCTCTCCGTCGAAGGCGTACCCAGCATTGATAGATAACAACTATATCGGATTTGCCTTTACCTGATTCCTAAACGACGGTAACATCGCGCGTAACGCATGTTAATCATTTTTGAGATGATTCTCCTTCCACTTATCAACATTGTACATAGTGTGTCTCGATTTGGGGAGGCGAATGTCAACAACGCAGGTATGCATGGGAAGTGCTCGGTGTCGCCCGGCCGAGGCACCCGAGGAGGTTGGGTTAGGTTAGGTTAGCCAGCCCGCAGGGGGCGGACCCAGGTTGTCATTTTGGGATGGGCAACCTTTTCGAGGCTGCAATCCGCAATCCGCAAGCCACGACAGGTCTGGACAAGACAAGACAGGCTTGACGCGGTGTTTGAGCCTCCGTGCGCCTCGTTGGAAGCCATTTTTTTTATTCGAACAGTACATGCAGCTATTTATAAATATATATATATTTTTTTTAATTATTGTGAAGTGGAATTCACCCGCGCCACCTCTACTCGCTTGGCCTTTAAAAAATAATACAATAATAAAAAAAAATCTCCTGTCTTCCAGGGCCTGCATAGTAAATAAAATGTGACGAATCGATATTTTTTAATGTTTTTTTTTGTGGTTGATAAAATTATTCCCGAAAAAAAATGCGATCCGGTGAGTAATTGGAAATATTTTTAGAATAAAGCTAAACATTGATTAATCACAACAGGCTGCCATGTGCTGCCTTACAAGCGCGGAGCTTCCTAGGAAATCTGTGAGTAATAACACAATCAAAGAAAATTGATAATGATTCATTATAAATATTATAAATAAATACCAACGTGAAACACAACCGGAGATCGGAAATACGGTACGCGTATTTTTTTAAAATTATTTTTCCTGTTAAAAAATTACAACAGATTGACCTACCCATAACAATTGGATTAAAAAGTAATAAAGCCGACTTGTTTTTTTAAAGAAAGTATAAGAAGGTATGTTTTTAAAAATAGCTTAAGAATATTTGAGCTGATAGCCAGAATGATGAACTCGCAGCGCGGAGACGGGGTCATACGACTTTTCAGATTGGGTCAATATTGTTACGATTGATTGTTTACATCCAACATCATACATCAACATTGCGTCAAATCATCGATTCCGTCAATTATCTGTCTATTATTAAATTGAAAATATATACAAATTAATACAAAAAGAATACACGATTTCATTATTAATTAAACACCAAAAAGTTATAATCACAACCATACTTATATAACGCATTGGCGAGTTTTAAGATGTCCATCCACTTGCTGAGCCGCAATGTTCCTTCAATATTTCCACTATCAAAAGCAGAAACACCGGCACTTCAACATATCAGGCATGACTTTTTTTTCAAAAACCAATACGCGTTATCTTTCGCCATGGGCTAAAACCATTGCGTATGAACGCACGTGAGGTGCGAGAAACCACATCGGGACGTCACTCATCTAAGGTGAAAAATATTCCACGTAGCGTTAATGTCAATAGTGGATGATGACATCATATATTTGTACTTTCTTATCAATTTGTTAGCTTCATAGAAAAAAAGCATATTCTGGATAATTCTATGTCTTCGGCATAATTCAATATTGATAAAAGCTGATAGCATTCCGGCGAGCTCACCGGCGCTACCAGAGCATTTACCAAATCTTCACTTTATTCATGTGCCTTATGGAACCCAATACAACCGTAGTTTTAAATTTCCCTCTGAATAATTGAAATACACACAAATAGGTGTATTCATTTTGTATTCAATCAGTTTACAACACTACACATAATAATGAAACAATTACTAAATACAAGCGTACTAAAATTAAAATAAAAAAATATGGTATCGTGTATTCGCAATTTGTCATTTTGTGGTAATACGTTTTTTCAGTGTCTGCAAAAAGCTGTTCACCTACTTAAAGCCAAAATACAGTCAACAAACTTACACGTCAGTGGCGTGTAATATTTCTCACCTGAGCACGCAGATATAATGTATAATACTGGAATCAAAATACGCATTCTCAATAAATGAAACCACAAAATATGTAAATAGTATAAAGGTTTACCAGATACTGTATTATATTATATTCTTATGGATGTAGTAGAGACCCCAAAAAAACCATTTTTTGAATAATAATAAAAAATCCCACAATACACCTGTCTTTACAAATCGTCGCTGACCAAATTGAACCGTTAAGTCAGCCATTTCACGAATGCAACCAAAAATTATTTCTACATTTATTAGAAAAAAATACATTTGCATATCTTCTTAGAATATTACATTTTACAACAAGAGAATAGGTAAGGTTAAGGATAATTTTAAAGCCGAGCAGTTTTACCATTATCAGTATTTTCGATTTCCTTATACTGTATAACTAACCGACATTATGAAATTTAAGATAACGATAACAATGAAGTCCTAGAAATAATGCTATTTAGAAGCGTTCAGTATTTCAAGTCCAGTTATTCTTTTGTCTACAATTAAAACAAGTATTTTTTTCTTATAAAACAATTATTAATTGAATACTAAGCGTGTCAGAAGTGTGCTGCGTTAGTACACGACAGTGGGAGTTTCACGGTTATGCGACTTAACCCAATTCAACGAGTCTGCTTGCCGGCATCGAATATGATTTAGAATTATTGCAGACACGCCGATAAGATAGCGCAAAATTGGCGGGCATTTAATCAATTATCGATTTAATTTAATAATAAAATTTCTGGCTATTATACAAGAGCAGAGGCGACACCCGTAGTTTTTTTTTTTTGACGTCTGGCAAAACAAGGCTGAGGTCGACGACTGGCAGCCGCGCTGCACGGCAAAGGGCACGCAAATATACAAAGAGGTCTGCAGATTTGCTGAAAATATTTTCGGCGTTGCGAAATCACAAACGCGATGCAACGCGAAAAATCATTTAAAACGCACGATTGCACCACATTGTGAAATAACTGGCATAAAAATTATGATCCTTTCGATTTTTTTTTATCACATGATGCAATGTTCTTAAAATTTGGTTTGGACTGATAATATGAACTGTGTGATTTTACTCATGGGCATGGGTATCGGTGCTTCGGGATACTACTTGTTGAGTGTTTACTTTAACACAATAATTGCATTGTGCTTAAGGTAAACATAATTAATTCGGCGAATAGCACGCCTTTGTATTGAAACAGAAATGTTCAAACAGGAGCGATGCAAGTCGGTTCGTTTGCGTACATACAAAAATAACGTTTTTTTTTCCTTTGTTTTTGTTCGCCCCGACAGCATCGCGCGTCTCACAGTCAAGCGACGATAGCTTATCGACGTCTCGTCCGAAGGGAGAAAGCGACCGGATAAAAATAAAAAAAATTAAAAAAACATCATAACAAACGAAACGTTACCTTCAAAAAGCGCCAAAAATCCAAATCCAATATGCGCGCACAGAACTCAAACAAAGTCACCAATGAAGAATCACAATGCCCGAACAATGCAGACGTCGCAGAATCAAAACAAAAGCGCGAGCGAAACAAAGCGCGATTCACACTTGCAGCGCGGTGCCGGCTTAGGCGTGTGGACGGTCCTTAAGCGCGTCGGGACTCCGCGAGTGACGGAGGCACAATGAAAACTTCGCTGCGGTCGGCCGGCGCGGGTTTTCCCTCGTACGGTACGGCGCGGCTGATAAGGACGGAATGCACGGCGCGGGGGAGTGGGGAGAGGGGGGGGGGGGTGCCCAGCGGAGGGGTGAAGGGAGGGGGGAGAGAGGGGCAAATACCCCTTCCCTCGGCGCTCCCCCCCACCTCACCATTCCCCCCCCCCACCTCCGCCATTCCTAAATGCGATCTCTGTGCAGCGATGCGCCCGCGCTAGAATTGATTTGTTGCAGTGGATGGATGCGATAAAATTAGTAATGGATTATTAAAAAAAAAAAAATTATTGAGGTTTTAATTTATGTGTGTCTATTTTTTTGGATTGGACGTCAATCTGTACCCATTATATTTACCCATTACGGGTTTATTGTATTATTACTAATATGATTGGGCACATCAGTTTACAATGTGCACCACATGCAGCATTGGTTCATATGTAGAGTATGATTGTTAAAAATTATCGATTGATGGATGTGGTTCGTTAGTACAATGGTCAGTGCACCGGGCGTGTAAGCCTGGGGATGCGGGTTTCAAATCCCACACAAATTTCTATAATCATCTTCTATGTGTTAACTAATGTGCCTAATCTAATTAGTAAAGTTTTAATTTATAATAGTATGCACGGACGTAGAGCAGTCTTTCCAGTGTACACGCTGCATAGTAACGCATCCTCCTAACAGAGACCTGTTGTCTATTTTTAATGACATAACGGTTTTTCAACATTTAATTTTAGACACGTGAAATATTAGATATTTCATAATTCACGGCGTCACCCGAATCGCGGCAGTTATATATTAAAATTTTAACATCATTCGAAAAAAATTCGCTTACAATTTTTGGAACCAACTTTGAGGGGGCAACGTTTCCGTTGGCCGACGAATGCGAGCCAGATATGAAGTGCCTATCAAATATCAGGCGAACGCGAATGCAGTGTGAACGCGAATCGATGCAGATGATGCAGATAATGCAGAAAATGCAAAAGCGCACAATGCACGCGGACATCGGCAACAATGGGCGCCGGAGCACTCCGCGCGACTTCGGAATTTATTCGGTGTTAAATTTCCAAGCCGGTGCTTCGGAGCCCCCCTCCTGGCAGCCCAGCCCCCGGTTCAGTTATGATGGAATAAGTGCCCTTATGCTGCTGGAGTCGGCTGATGGCCGGGAGCATACGGGTATGCATGCTTCATTGTTACTTCATAGGGGTTAGCTATGATCAAATTAGGCCTCTGTCAAATGTGTTTTATCACAACGGTCACTAATTCCTTACACAACTGTTTATTTATTTCAGCCGCCTATATATTGTAGGCGGCTGAATTAAATGTAATTCTCCTTTTGGACTCTCGTGAAATACTCAGCTTTGTTGTGCTAAAATGAATGCAAATAAGATCTCGCCGCGGTTAGGTTAGGTTAGGGGTCAATAAGTGTCGGGTCGCCGGCAAAAGCTCGCCCCTTTGATGCAGGCCAGAGCCGGTGCGACTCCCGCCCACTCCCGGCTTATTCAATTTGACAGAAACATTTGTGCACGAGCTCACAAGGCGCTGGGTTATTTATTATGGGCAGTATAGTCAGTTCAGCCAGATACATCAAAATAACAATGGATACAAGCGACAAACAAAGATACAATATGATGGAAATGTCACAACGGATTTTGAAAATATTTTAAATCTTACAATGAACCGCGTAGTAAGTGATGAACGTTGTTTTTTGGAGGGGGGGGGGGTGTTATCATGAAAAGTCGAATTAATGCCTTGATGATTGAGGTGCCTTTTCCCTTATAAGAATAAAAATCAAGAAACAAAGTGTGCATGGAGAATTGGCAGAGCATGGACCCGAGTGTCCAAAGAGCGCGCGTTGCCGGGCCGAGCCGTCTATTCGAGATTGAAATCTAGTTTTTGAACAAAGTACACTCAGAATGGGAGCAGGGTCCGCCGCCGCACGTGTCCCGGGCCTCGCCTTATTAACACCTGGGCTGCGATCTTTGTACGCGGAAGCTGGCTGGAGACACGGCGCCCAGGGCCGCGGCACGACTCGCGATCAGCCAATACCGTCCCTTTAATCTGGGTGTTTATTTTAATGGTTTTTGCACTTTGTGTCGCGAAGCGCGTATAGGGTTTTATCTTCAATATTATCGACGAGGTAACTGAATATCAGATTGGTGGCGCGATTTGTTGCTACGCGTATAGAAGCCCACAGGCAAAACTACAACAACAAAAAACACCCAGAAAAATGGGATGCTATTGGCTGATTGAAAATCGATCGCAGGTCGTGGGTAAAGGGCTAGTTTTTACTATGTTTCATCATTTTCGTCTATGTTAGCGTCATTTTCAATCATTTTTTGTTCCCAACATAACCTTTGGAGTTTGCTGCATTCGCTTCGTGGACTTATATAAAACACGCACGAAATATTTGCAAATAATCAACGTCGCGAACTCGCCCGGTTCCCAAAATCCTCGCAATGAAACGATACCGTCTGCAAACATTGGAAGTGTTCTGGGTGCTCAGTAATATATTGTAAATGCAATGTCTGGCTGGAGAACGGCACTGGCGGCGGTTCCAGGTAGGCCGATAGACGTGATTGTGAGAAACACACAATCTCGAGTGCGGGGGCGCCGGCTCTCTCGGCCGTGCTATTGAATAATAGCGGAATACTCAGTATTTGATGGATGTCACCATCTTCCACTTTTCGTGGAAGATGGTGACTTTAAACCCAAAACGCTGGAAATCTAATTAACATTTCATACCCAGAGTTTACTAATTTGAGTGTATGCATAATAATTTACAACATATAAAAAACACTGAATTGGCCTAGCCGCTTCCGGTCAAGTCGAAATAGGCAATATGGACGCGCAAAAGTATCAAACAAGACGTGATTTTTTTTGTTATTACTTATATATATATATTTAGCCATTAAAGCGGCTAAGACGATCGTAGACGGCAAGAAATTTTTAAGCCGATTTGAGTATCAAGTGGTCATGTTTCATGATAATTTTTGACTGAATCGTTGGACAATAGTTTTTGTGGAAGTACGCAAGTATTGTTTGCAATATTAAAATTTAAACTATCCTAAGTACTGTTATTTGTGATTTACTCATACTAACAAGAAATACACTTTATAGAGCCGGCCTTTAAATGTTGATCGTGTACTGCGAGGATATCTTCATCATAAACTCACAGCTTCAAATCACTAACGCAGATAATTTAAATAATAATTTAACACGGGTAAAAGGTCCACCCGTCCTGGTACATTTTAATTTAATTTAATTTGCATGTATTGTTTAGTGATAGTTGGGTGAAAATAAGTCTAGCGCGTGGGCCGGCGCGAGATAGAGCGACTCCTCTTCTGGGAAGTGCGCCTCGAAAATAAATAAAAGTTCAGAGAAGTCCGACCCGGCTGTCGAATTGTTTTATCATATTTGTTTCGAGAAATCTTCGCTCGTCGGACGAGTGGGACATACCGAGTACTGCGCCCGCAAAAAACCGCCACGGCGAGTGCAGACACCCGGATGATACGACAGCGCATTGTCAAAATAAAAATTAAAAAAATCATCGCAGGTCTGAAGATCTGTCGCTGCATGCCGCTATATTGACGTACATCAGAAAGTCGACCGCTCAGTGAACAACAGTTACGTAAAACAACAGCGCCATATGTAAAGTAAACATGTGACATATATTGGCTGATGATTTTTTTAAATGAACGATGTGTAAAATTAATAGGGGTCTCATTTTATAATTCGATATATCCGAAATGTATATAAATATGTTCCAAATGCGACTAAAAAGAAGAAAAAAAAATCGACAGTGCTACGATGGCCAAGGGGAACCGTTGCCGAGTGTTTTGAAAACATGGAAAATTGACAATACGCGAATGAATTTCCCCATCAACATTGCTCGGCCATTGTTCGCCGTAGAAAACACAAGACAACACAACGAGCCAGTCGCAATGCTGGCCGAATGCAGTTTCCTCGAACTCAGATAAAATGCACCGATTTAAAGATATCAGGGGGGGGGGGGGGGTGAAAGCTGCAATGCTTAGCAAAATTATGGTTGTGGTCATGGATTGCCGATGTCTACAGATTGTGATAATATTATCACAAAAGTTCCCGCAGGTCCGCATTTAAAGAAACGGAGGCACGAAAGCATCCCTTTGCAAATATGATATTTAAATCAACATATTTAAATTTACACACGCTCAAGGTACAGAATGGCAGCCATGCACAAGCAACATAATGGGGAGAGCGGGGAGGTCTGCGGTGTAGAAGGACCCGGGGAACACTGGCTTAGCATGAGTATATGCTCAGTGAAATGATCGCCAACCTCCTCTGAGAAGAAGATGAGATATCATGGCCAAGCGAGTGTGACTCTGGCGTTTTTACCACACAGCAGCACCATTGCTAACACGAAGCAGGGAATTGTGAGCACGCTATTGGAATGTGTTTGCTGTCGGTGATGATGCTGTCAAGTTTCGCGAGGAGCGCCCCGATTTCCTTTTCCATTACTCCGACGGACTGAACAAAGGTGTTGCGCGGCGCGATGAAGTCACTCGGGGGGACCCACAGCGGCGACCATTGTCTCGAGTGTCTTCAACTTGACATTGTCAGCGTTGACCCTAAAAAGATGCTCTACCACTTTTCGAAAAAATAACGGCAGCGCGCATTTGCTAATTTATTAAAACACTAGTAAAAAAAAAAAAACAATGAAATATTACGTTGGGTGATTTACACTCCCTAGCGAGATCTGACTTAACGATCAATTTTAATCATTCGCTACAAGTTTGGTTCGGTTCATTGATCGAATTTGATCCAGAAAGGGGGCGTCGGGGGGCGTCGCTCCGGCGTCTCGCCGCCCCCTCGCCAGGGGATTCCCCGGCGTCGAGCCTCCCGAGGCAATTGACGTGGAATTTCTCATTTAATCTGCAGCTTCTGACATTCGAGACCCGGCGGGCTCTCGTTACCCCGGCCACGACAAATGATATATTTGATTTTCAAACTAAAAACCTGAGACAAGTGACACGTGTATATGCAGGCAAGCCGGCCGGGCGCCCTGTTGGATAGTGTTATGGCGTTTCCGTGACCGGCCGAGCCCGGAGGGGCGGGTTCCCGGGACCCCACGCGACACGGGCCATTATGGATTCCCCTGTAGATTTGTAAACGCTTAACCTCCGTCTGGATGGGGTGACCGATCGTTGAGCTTTCAATAATTCGGAAACAATCCTGAATTGAGATTGAAAATTAACACCATTTATGATCGTGATGCCCACACAACATTATTTGCATATTTTATTTACCTTAACAAAAAAAACGAACATTGAACTTTGGTGTAGCAGATTAAGTCGATTTAAGTGATTTTCCGACAAACGTGGATAATGTTTAGGTTTTTAATAATATTAGAGATCCTGATTCGATACCCTGAACCTCGCGGTACCGGCGGACGGTCACCCCGGCCGGGGCATTAGCCACCTGATGGGGCTCATATCTCCGTATAAGAATGTCTCGCTCACGAAAGACACGCTCTTTTTCGTGTTGTGCACATAAATTTCAATCGGCCGGACACTTAACAAATGAGCCCTCGAAATGTTGAACGGAAACGTCCACACAGATAGGAGTGCATTCCTGGGCCAGCGGAGTACTCGAGGAGAAATGCATAAATCCATTATACCATCATTATTTTAAACGACCGCATTTCTGTAGAAAGTAGCCGAGGGACGAGTTTCTACTTTTAAGGACAATTGTAATTAGTAACTGTAATTTATTGACATGACATTGAAACTATATATAATATTTCTACTAGGTTGCGATTTATATCAAATGGACATACTGTTCAATTGGTTTTTTATTCAGAAACAAATATAATAGCAAATACTGAATATTTTATCAAAAGTGCTTTACCGTGGTTTGTTTTCCAAACAATAGAACTGACAAAAATGTAAATATGTTTAGCATTATTGATTTAAGATTATAATGTTAACGTTCTCTCGTGTTTTATTGATCGTACCCAACGTATATAGTAAGTAAATATTTTCGCTTTGTTTTTATATAATATTAAAAGCACGAAAACTACAAAATAAATCACGCAGAAAAACATTTATCATTAAAATTTGATTCGTAAGTGGCATTGATACAAACAATGTGCTTTGTTTTATTTTTGCTCGCGCAGAATGAGGAAAACGCTGTGCAAAATCCCAACACGCAGCTAACCAATAATGTCCCAAAACACCTTAAATGTAGGAAATATTGCATCTTCATCTTTTTTTCTGGCTTTTCGGCGGAACGGGAGAATGCGCTCCTTCAACGCCTTCTTGTGGGCGGTATGACCGGGGGCCTATTTGTATTGAGGCAGTCCTCGATATTTGTAACTGAGGTTACGTATATTTTGACTGAGGAGTGGGCAAGGTCGACGGTAGCCTCTCGGATCGTTTGGGTTTTGCCAAGGGGCGGAGAATTTTGTTATGAGCGCGTCGTGCGATCGGGTTTGCGTCCCGGCGGCCATGTTTGCGCGGCTGTCACCGGCAGGGCAACGCCATCTAGCGGCGGCGTGCCGAACCCCGCCCTGGTGACGTCAGAGGCGTGACGTCACCGAATTCCGAGAATTCCGTTCTCGCCTCGGAAGCGGCGGCTTTCTATCGGCTCCTCTCGCCGACGGGCGCCGCGTGCGTCATCGAGTTCGTAGTAAAACTTTATGCGCGGCAGTGAAACCTCTCCGGCTAATTGGGCGTTGAACGGTTTCCTCGTAATAGTTTAGAGCGCCATTTGAAGAAAAAAAAAACCGGAATTGCAAAATCCGAACCGGACCTGATCGACAAACAGACTGGTGCGACTAAACGGCCAGTACAGCCTTTTCGTAATATCATTTGCTTACAGACATAAAAAAATGGTCTAGAATTAAAATAATCATATTGTTTACTTTGAAAACATATAAACGATAAGTTAAAATGCAGCGATGCGATATATGTCCCTCACAAAAAAAAAAATACCTTGCATAAGCATAAGAGACTTCGGAATAGAAAAAGGTTATCGCCTAATTAGTGTAATTTTTTTATAATTATTATTATGGGTTATGCAGTAGTTTTTGGTACAATTATCACGGTGGTTTCTAACCGTAAGGGCTAGATAGCAGACATTGAACACAACCAACCGATAAATAATTAAAATAGAGTATTTGCGTATTCCTCCAGGCATATTAAATGATAGCATGATTCACCAAATAAAAATAATTTTTAATAGAAATAGATCGTGAATCATGCGCACACATGGCAAATTGCTGTCTTTTACGTAAACTGCGGTCGAATTATTGCAAATGCAAGGCTTTTTTTTTTTTTTTACAAAAATAGATTAAAACAACTCATAACCTACGTACGGACTAATACGCCTACACCCAATAGTCGCACGTAGCATTAAAAAATAATAATCATTTTAATGATTAATAATTATATAAAGAGTACATGGCTTAGTTTTTTTTATGAAAAAGTGTGATAAAGCAAAATATAATCTATTTTTGACTGCCGCAAACGAGTAGATAATTTCTTTGATAATAAGTCTACTCTTGCAGAGACGAATTTGACATTATTTATGACGCAGCATGCAGTTTTATGCAGTCTGTACAGTACCCATAAAAAAAACTATTGCTTATGTCCTATTTTTGAAAATTCACATTGCGTCAATTTTGTAGTAAAGATTTCACATGCATATCAAGTAAGGGAGGATTTATGTCTACTCGATTCAAATTTGATTGGCAAATGAGAAAATTGAATGCCGGCAGCTCGATGGTGCCAGGAGAGGAGGGGCCCCATGAATGGGCGCCGCCCGCGCAGCCACAGGGGGCAATTGGCGCATCCGGCGTGCGTGGGCGAGTCTAATGTCATGCCAGTAGCAATTAGCAAGACTGCAGTTCCCATCTCCTTCAATCGACGCACAACCCGATCGGCTTGCCCAACAGGGCATCGTCGAGCAGACGACTACAGAAACGACCTATCGGGGAACTCTACCTGAGCAGTGTTTAATCCACGAATTTGCAAGCCAGAAACATCTGGCGCTTTTGAGATGAGGATGACTCCTCCCGATGGACGCTCGCCTTATTTACTTATTTATGTGCTCGGCAGACGCGAGAAGCCCCGGGCTGAGGTCGCGGGGTTAGCGTTTCCTTGTTTGTGGAAGGGGTCAGAGGCCAACTGATGCAATTGAGAAGGTTTAATAAAGGAAGGATGGTCTCCTTAATGCGTTTAATGACAGGGACCGAGAAGTTGAAGATGTTTCTCGGAGAGAGTTAAAGGGTCAGCTCTTGTGATGGGGTCACAGTTGGAAGATACTTTCGGGTTATTGATATGAATTTGTTGACAATTTCAAGAATATTAACAAGTACTGCGGCCGACTGTGAATTATTCATAAGCTCGTGCGGTTGTTACTTAAAATGCAGGTGGTTCGGCGAGGTGTCGTGGCTGCGTCATACGGCACGGAGATGATGCAATCTTCGTGTATTCCGAGACAGTATTTCGTGCAGCGTCGTATGTAGATCAGAATAATAATAATAAAAAAAAACAATCATCTATTCCAATAAAAAAATTAATGTGCAATATCAACCATCTAAATACAGCTATTATATATTAAAAAGATTATCTAGTCTATTGCTTGTTTTTAAACATGAAATCTAGTCATGTATGCAAGATTAGCACAGGGAGTTGGTCCAGTCAATTATCGGCGCTTTTCAAAAATTAAACTTGGATACACGTAGATGGTGCCGGTGGAGCCTACGAGGCTTGCAATGATTAAAAAAATGTCGATTTCCTCGAAGGTATGTCCAATGAAGCGAGCTTCAGGTGGGGCTGCATGTAGGCCAGTCGGATGAAGGAACGCCAGTGGGCGAGTCCAACGGGACACGAGCATCGGAAATATAGTGCAGGCGAAGCTGCCGCACTCGTCTCGCTGCATCATCAGTCTATACATATGACGATGCAGTCGAGGATCGTTGCATCGCAATTTAAACGGCCAAGTGGGTTGCGGTGACACGCACTGAACGCGGACGTATCGCACTTTGTACACAACAACAGAATTATATATTAATGAATGCGTGACTGTTCGGTTGGTATATTGATTAATTATTTTGTTTCTATAAATCATACTCTGTTTTATTAAACAAAAAAAAAAAAAATTGACATTGTTACGTGGCACGATCCATTAATATAGTCTCGAATACGCCACTGTTGATTGTGAACAGAATTGACTAATTTGATAATAGCACGTTATGAGTGTTATCAGAGAAGTTCAGAAACATAGCTCCTATGTTTTGTGATAAAGCATGTTCGCCGATAGCAGGTGAGTCAGCGCCGAGATCACCAGTCCAAGTCGGCGATAAGTGCGGCATCATCACTCGCAGAAGCGGAGCCGAGCTCGCGTCGGGGCTGTCGCGAGCTCCGTGGCCCGACACGCCCACGAACGGACCGATTCTAGATGAATATATATATAATATAAAATATATATTTAATACTTTTGATGTATTGTAACGTCCCATCCATTCTTGCAGAAGTATGTGCTTTATTTTTATATGCATATGTAATATTTTCAGGTCAAACATACACCTAAGAAAACCAAAAAGCACCAGAGACCATTTTCTAAAACCAAGTCATTCTATAACCTATGAAAATTTTTAATGATAAATAACAATAGAAATTGTATTTATCTACATTTTAAGGCATTTTTATAATGTACTAACTTCTTGGGACTTATGGGTGTATTCATTTACAAAATACGTTTTTCTACAAGCAAGAGAAGTGTAATTACAGTCGCATGATTATTTATGTTGTTACGTTTCCAAACATCAAAACCACGTATGATTACGATCTCACAAGGAGCAGAGTTGCCATTATTTTCGTATTAGAGTCCAGCTGGCATCATAATTTCGGTTTTTAATTCGCGGCCAGGTTCTGAAGGACGCGTAGTTTTTTCCTTCTGTCAGGTTCAGCCTAATCTGGTTTAGATTGCGATGACGTCAAACGTGGAAAATGTCGCCGCCGCGGTTGACATTGAAAATTATGTTTTTCCAAGAATCGCAGACACCTTGTAAAACTTATATTACGATATACCCCCGCATGAGGCTCGGCACATAAAAAGCATTTAAATATTTGTTTTTGATCCATGAAAGGATGTCATTTTTAGACATTAAAATCATTTTTAGACATTAAAAATTGAAACTGATTCGTGTCACATTTCTCATCTTATCTTACTGTAAAGATTTTCATGTATCGCAATTCGCAAGATGAGTTTTTTTTTTCTATAATGTGTTCATATATATTTGTACTAGCTGTGATCGAAATAACTTAATAGAAACCATAGAAAAAAATAAAATTAAAAAAATACGAGGTTAAGTGGATATAATCTGTTTGGCTAAATTGCAGACTCGTTCGTGCATAAAAATTTGTACTAAAATAAACCAAAACAAATTGCAACTTGCAATTTATAAAAAAAAAGTAAGTAATACTTCCCAGAGTTGTGCTGCCCGCAACAAAAGCAGCAAAAAAAATGATCAGAGCCACGATCGCGTAAGCCACGCTAATTGCATGAATTAGCTCAATTTGAATGTACAAAATTAATTAAGTAATCTTAAGTATAATGTGATTTTTTTTATCTAAAATATAGAACAAGGATGCTAGAGCATACGTGATAAATAATACGTAAAAATGAAGACAATCCTGTACGTATTTTGAATCAGTATGATGGCATGCAACGCAAGCAGACAGCTGAAGCTTCTGAGCAAACGGATAATATTTACTTTGTTCGGATAATTCCAACTCATTGGGAGCAAAAAAAACAACAGACGAGTAATGTAAATGACATTTATTCAGCGCCGTTGCCAAAACAATACATGTGGAATTATAGCAATCTTTGATCGGGCCGGGGGGAAAGTAGCGAGCACTCTGTACGTAATGTTTTTGCATAATAATTGGACCGCAGGACCGGGAGGCTAGCGCGCCACACCGCTACAGGCACCGCGGCGCACACAGGTGGCACACTTTATTCAGATGGACAATATTAGAAACGGTATGAGAACACGTGAACGTAATATTTGTACATTTGTTGTTTTTTTTATGACGTAGACATACGTGTATTAATTAAGTAGTATTCTACACTGACATTCAATAAAAAAAAATTAAAATATACTTGTACGAGCTGTTGAAAAAATAACTAATAATTATTACAAACTAGTGCATTAATTAAATTTCACAATTGATCGGTAGGATGTGGTTTGCGTCACAGAAAAGTTAGTTGCCAAAATAATGAAGGTACGCTATGCCGAGTCGTCTTTGATTTTGTGAAGTATGACGCGTGAAACTCCTGATGGAGTCGACTTGGTGCAAAACCGGATTCCTATGGCGCGTGTTGAGATAGTGGTTGAGCGGCTGTCGAATAATGTATTCTGAATCCGAGAGTAGTATCAAATGACCAGAAATTAACCTAACCTGACCAGAAATTGATAAATTCGGAATGCGACTTTCAGCAATGCACGTGATTAGAAAACCTTGAAATGTTCAGTATTCTACAATAGTTTAGTGAAGCAAATTTAACAATCTCTTATATACATATTAATGAAATCAATTTGTCAAAATTTAATAACATCTAGATAGTGGGTAGTTTGTCTAAGAATTCATAAAAAAATATATATTATTAGTCTTCGATATCAAACAATTCAATCGGATACTTCACAACACTCATTGACTTGCGATATTCTCCGACGAGTACAAGTGAAAAGGTCGGATTGTCCAGATTCAAATGGCAATTTTTTTAAAAAACTAGTTTCACGATTATGACTCAACACATGAGCGTACTCACCAGCTTCTTGTCTTCCGCCTTCCAGTCGAACATCGTGGCGAACATTAGGTTGTCGTCCAAGTCCACCGAGAACTGGGTGTACGGGACTAGCTGCGACATCAATTACGGGAGGAGAGCGATCCGGGATCTCCCAAAAAAAAATTACGAAAAATCGCCGAACTGTCAACAAACGCACGGGAAAACTGTCACTCCCGCAGCTGTCGGATTTGCGCAAAGTTTTTTTGAACTTTTGTTGTATGTTGTAATACTGCGTTATCAGCGGCGCGTTGAGTCACGATCAGCGCTTGCGTCTCGCTGGGGCGTACGGACCGCGCGAGGTATCTTTATCAACTGGCCGCGGATCGGCGAATCGGCCAAGTTTTAGCCGGCAAGGTCGCGGGGAGGGGCAGGGGGGCAATGGGGGGGGCATGGGGGGCCAGGGGGGGCAGCGAGGGGCATGGAGGGGGCACGAGCCGGCGCCGCGGCCGCCTGGCCGCTACTCAGAATCATTGATAATGATAACGCGGCTGCAGGTCCTCGTGATCCTCGCGTCTCCCACACTCTAGAAATATCCCCCAACGTCGTCAATCAATCATTCGTCTCTGGCTTTAGCAGCGGTACAAAGTGGGGGGTTGGTGGGGGGGGGGATGGCTTTTGGCCTTTTCTGATATAGGCAATCTTCTAGGTTGTACTCTAGAAGGTGGGTTTGGGACAAGGGATGTCGATGTTTGGAAGGAGTGGGCGAGGTCGATGATTGCCTCGTGGATCGTCTTGGTGTTTGTATCCCTGTGGAGTTGGGCATTTTGGACGAACCACGGGGCGTTCATTGCCCATCGGTGGACTTTGTTTTTAATGGTTTGAAGGGGTTTATGTCTCTCAGGTGCGATGTAACCCCGGATGGGGCAGGCGTAGGTAATCCCCAACGTCGTGACGCTAACTAATGAAGAGACACTACCATCTAGCGAAACATCACGAGTATCATTTTCTCACTGCAGCTTTCCGATGCGAGGCAAAACACTATTCCAGCTTGAATCTCAACAATCCACTTGCAGTACTATCTACTACATATAAAATTATTACTAATATGATTAGGCAGATTAGTTCATACACAGAAGATGATTTAAAGAAACTCTCGGGATTTGAACCCACATCTAACCCTTGTACTAACGAATCACTCCCGTTTATCGAGAATTTAATAAACCCGTAATGGGTAATAAATACGCATCTGAATGACGTTCAATCAAAAAGTAGACATATGTACATATAAAAATCTCATTTCATACTAATCTAACGCGATTTTACATTTATCACCTGAGTGATGATAAAGAACATTTTTTTTGTTTGTAAAATCTTATCAACACGATTTTTGGCAATAAAGGTTAATATTTGCAAACGACGCTTCTGCTCCGAAGTCCTGGAACTGTTGGCAAATTTCAACACATTTCGTCAAACGAGGAATGCTGCTAAAAAAAGTCATCCAGTGACTAGAGATCAGCTCAAGCGCCTTGTGCAAATTCAGCATTTCAATATGAATATTTCCTATAAAATTCATATTTTATAATAAATGCTGATATAAGCATTGAACTTGTTATTCTGAATGTTGAGCGTGTTGTTAAAACTGTTGACTCGGGGAAAATCATACCGGGGAGGTATTTATTTTTATTTTCAGGTGCGCATGCCATCAACTTCATTATAAGATAATTTAAGTACAGGTTGCATAAGGAATTAACAGAAGGAATTTTCCTCATGGGTTCCTTAACCGAGGACAGGGGTTCGCCACTGTTGGCGCAGGATCGCCCGCCCAAGGATCAAAGCCGATTTTAAGATATAAATGAAAATAGGCTAGCCAAAAGCTTTTTGATCCAATAAATGAAATAATTTAAGGTGAATAAAAATTTTGAAAAAATAGTATGAACACAACTGGTAAGCATAATTAATTAAATAAAAATATACAACGGTTGAAAATAAATAAAACGTTTCAAAACGCCATCACCTTTTTTACGTTTTTAGACCCATGGAATAACTGCTTTCCACCGTATTTCATAATAATAATAAACATTGACGTATTACACCTAAAATAGATATATCACAATCTACAAACACTAACTTATGCGTTCGAACATGGTTTGTAAAGATTTTTTATACGATTAAACACAAAAGAGAAGAAATAATGATATAAGTACCTTTTATTAGTTCCAAACTAAAAAAAATAAAAAGGACAAGAGAAATATTAAAATATATGTATTTTATGACGTATGTTATGACGTTGCGATAATATCATGAATAGAAAAATTAAATACGTTAGAAACTGTGCTTTTTATATAGAATCACCGTAAAAACTATCACTCTTTAAAATCGTAAATGCAAAATATTTTGTAAAACGTTTTGTGAATATTGAGGCTATGGACATACAAGCTTAACACCAGCTGCTTATGTAGAAAAGGTACAAATAATAAAATTATATTTAACTACTCGTTTATATAAATAAATCACAATTCTGTTTAGTGAGATTATTTTGCTAAAGAATCTTACTTCTACAATTTAGACGCAAACAAACCAAGCCAAATAATGATTCACACAATTGTTTGCCGTACCTCTCTTATCGCATTAAGCATGCATGGAAAACAAAGCACAAATTACTTTTATACATTCCAACGCAAGCCTATAATCTACGAAGGCTGTTTTTCTTTCCAGAACCTTCTAGGCCGGAAAGGGGGCTTCCGAAACTTTCAGGAGCGAGCGGCACTCTCAATAAAGGCAAAAACACTTTACACTGCCGGCCATAGGGAAGAACCCGATAAAGCAAAATATATATTTTTCAAATGATAATTATGTTTATAATAATCACTAGAAACAGATATCCTGGATAAAAACTCCAGGATATCAGTTGGAAAGGGTTGCAAGTGAAGAAGGTGATTGTTATCACTTTTATCGTTATGAAGTTTTTGTTCAAAAGTATTAATATTTTTTGTCAATTACACAGAATTTAAGATTCCTTGTTGAGGTGGGGGTCACCTGATATTGTTTCTGTAGCTTTCTGCAGAAGGAGTATGATATCTAAACACCAGAGCTTTGTAAGGAAAGGGTTTATAATAATGCTATTGGGCAGCAGCAATACGCAGACTTTTCCTTCCAATATAAAACTGCGGTGTAGAATGACTCGGGGACCCACTACACTACATGAACACAGGCTCAGCATGAGTATATGCTTAGTAAAATGGTCGCCAACCTCCTCTGAGGAGAGGCACTTGATGAAGATGACACAGAATTCGTGCACACACTCGTAAAATATCAAACATAAAAATTCGTCAAATAATTGCCATCAGCTAACGAAGCGCGACATCTCAATGCACAAGCAAGGTTTTTTTTATTATTTTTTTTTAATTTTTTATTTCTAGAACATTCACGATCCAGTAGACGCTTCCAAAAGTTCTGGCCGGCCGTAAACTTTCATTGAAGAAATCGATTTCGTGAGCCGCCGGTGCGGCAGAGCTGGGTGACGTCACCGCGGACCGCGAGAACCGCCGCCGGTCGTGCGGAGAGGCGCCCCAAAGTCAGGATTTTGAGAATCATCAACAACTCGAAACTACACTGATGAAAAAATAAACAAAACGAAGCAATTGAGCCGTTACTGAATAAAATGCGTACACAAGCATAATTTATCTTCTTGTTGGTGACTAGTTCGGCCGTACTTCCAACATCCAGCCACTGGCGTATATTCCGCATCCACGCAACTTTTGCCCCCTTTTCCTTCGATTTTGCCTTGAACAATCAGCTGGAGAATGCTATATTTATTGTAGACTTTCCGCTTTTTTTACTATCGCCAGGAGTTCTCTTTCTCTTAAAAAAATATAAACAAGCAAAAAAAAATTGCTTAACAATAAGTTTTGCATTAGTGTTGGCAAACTTACGACGTGCAAAGTCGTAAGTGATAAATGATTTGAATATGAAATAAAAATATATCAACGAATGGCAAGTCTTCTCAGTAGGATATCTAGACAAAGCTAATCCGGCAGAGTTGCCAACTTCCGAATGAAATGCTTCTCGGAAGAAAACTGCGTTACATAATAGCAATATCCGACAGAGCGACCGGCGCTATTTACCGGGAAACGCCGGTCGCTGAGTCACCGCGCAATGCCTGGGTCCTTGCCCGTGCCCTGCCCGTGCCCTGCCCGTGCCCTGCCCGTGCCCTGCCCGTGCCCTGCCCGTGCCCTGCCCGTGCCCTGCCCGTGCCCTGCCCGTGCCCTGCCCGTGCCCTGCCCGTGCCCTGCCCGTGCCCTGCCCGTGCCCTGCCCGTGCCCTGCCCGTGCCCTGCCCGTGCCCTGCCCGTGCCCTGCCCGTGCCCTGCCCTGCCCGTGCCCTGCCCGTGCCCTGCCCGTGCCCTGCCCGTGCCCTGCCCGTGCCCTGCCCGTGCCCTGCCCGTGCCCTGCCCGTGCCCTGCCCGTGCCCTGCCCGTGCCCTGCCCGTGCCCTGCCCGTGCCCTGCCCGTGCCCTGCCCGTGCCCTGCCCGTGCCCTGCCCGTGCCCTGCTCGTGCCCTGCTCGTGCCCTGCCCGTGCCCTGTCAGGCCCTACCGGGTCCCAGGACGGTCGATTTTCAATGCAGGAATTCCCGAGGGTAATTTACGCGCTACGTTCTTGGACACAGCCACGCCATATTAAACGAACAAGTTTTTGGCCCCTTACTTGGACAGTGTTGACAATATTGATCGCTTGGATTATTTATTCATGATTGGCTATAAATGTTGTATTTACAAAGTTAGATTGCTCACGTCATTCGTACCTTTAGAATAATGATAAGTACTTCCCAAAGATTGATTACTACTTTTTCATTTAAGTACAAAACTAAATAACAGAATCAAAAATACACCTGGTCGTGTATGCCGATTCTTGGATGTTGCACTGATTAACAAATATGAACAGCCAAATGGCTGAACAAGTGTAGAAGGACCCGGAGACCTACTACATTATTTTTCTTTCAGAAAACCATGAACACTGGCTCAGCACGAGTAAAATGTCCGCCAACCTCCTCTGAGAAGAGGCACATGATGAAGAAGAAATGGCTAGAAAATTAAGATAATTATTGGATTCTGTTTAGAATTGTCCTAAAACTGCTTACACACTTATTTCAAAAACATAAAAAAATACTTTTTCAAGACATAAATTTTAACTTTAACACCTTATTTACATATAATAATTTCAGTTCAGAATTTTTTTAAGATCGATATTTAATGAAACTTGGCACGGAGAATGCCGCGGGGGCGTGACCTCTATTTAGATAACTCAGAAAGATAGAAAAAACAGAAACAAACAATTCTCGAAAATCGCTCTCTGGAACAGGAGGAGGTCGATCGCTTTTGGCAGCGGCCGGGAGCGAATTCCTCGAATGCCTCCGGCGTTAGTGGCAGAAAACTTTGGTGACTGTCGGGTTAAAAAAATCTAACCATTAAAATCGTTACGCTCTGCAGATGTTGATATATAAAGCCATTACGAAGAATAACTGATTCTCAGAAAAAATATTTTAACGATAAAAATTAGACGCCACCTAAATAATTTTTTTTTATACAGACATCCACTACAGTCGTTCAAACAAAAAACGTAAAAAGACTAGGAAATTATCTAATGATCCAAAAAGGTCCAATATATTATACGACGAGACAGTTTACATTTACACTTTGATACATGACTTGATTGTATTACTTCATGCTTCGTTATAGTAATATTGAAAATAAATATCACGAGTTTTAAAACGCGGTGTATACGCCGTGCAATTTATTCACTAAAGCATTGTTTTTGATACGACGCTGTTAAATTGTATTGTGGCATGGCTGTGTTATGTGCAGTCGGTTGCTTGACTTCCAGTCAAACAGCTCCTAAACATGTCAATATGAATTTATTGATTCCAATGCGGTATCAAAGGTTGCCAATTTACAGTCGCGCGAGCACCGCTCTGGCAACATCTGAGGAAAACCTCGGCAGGGTTGCCAGCTCCAATGGCGTATTAATCTTCCGAGCGTTCATCGTACGTTAGTTTCTTTAACAAGTATACTCCGAGGCCATTCTTCATTAGATTACTCATGCTTGGCTCGAAATATAACACCAAACAACGGCAAAAATAAAATGAACATTGTTAGATTTTTTAACTAAAAATATTAGTTTTTGTATAAAGTCGCATACATCTTTCATTATTATTGTTTATTCGTGTATAGTACGACCTAAACGCTCGTTTTTTATTACATATATTTTTGTAAGGCACAGTGTCAAGCTAATACAGATGATGTACACCGGTTGTATTTAAAAGCTGTCTTGAGCTGCACCGAAAAAAGATTTAAAAAAATATATATATTAATAGTTGTAAGTCTGTACAGTGGGTTGCCTTGTTCTTACTTAAAGAAAAGAAGGCTCGCATAAATATCTTGAAACATGTGTTTCCTGGCCGTCTTTCTGTTGCCGACTAGTGACAAACATTCTGGAAAGCAGTGACTCGCTGTTCCACACATACAATTAAACAGTATTATATATAGTATTATAGGGCGATTACAGTAGTTTAATTGGAAAAAGCACTGAGACGCTCAAGTCATAGAGTGAATTCGAAAGAAATTTCAACGATTTTCTCAACATCGATCACATATTGTAATCACTCATACTCTGCAATAATTGCAAAAAATTTAAAAATTATTAATGCAGAAAATTAAATTTTTAATTTGATGATGGCAGCCCTGGAGTGATTTGTAAATCTGCAGAACCGAGCTTGCAATACTCGTAATGTCTCGCAATTTCAGTCCACGCCTGCAACGCTGGGTTTCCCTGCCCGATCCAACAGCCGACACGCTTGTGTATTATTTAAATAAATAAAAAAAAACTGCCCGAACCGGTTTATTAACAAAAACACGTCATCAAAAATCAAATTACGAAAATGCCCGAAATAGGTTTCAATCGAGAATCAATACACGCTATACAATATACAGTGTCTAGATCTGATCGAGTTGAGTTATCTGTGCAGTCTAGATAGGCCCACCTGCATGCAAGGTGAGAGAGATCAAATATAAATTGAAAGTGAATACACACCACACAATTAAATATCACAGGTACATATTATTTTATTAGCGTGTAGAACGAATAAAAAATATGTGTTCGTATTTCGTGCTATTTTTGCCTTCCCATGTTTCTGTCCCGGTACCGAGACCATCATATAGTGATTATAAAATGATACCTGTTCCTCGAGTAGGATACCTCGAGTGTGAAGAAAATTGAAAAAAAAAAATATGCTGTACATTCACAAGGATGCGAATGCGGCCGATATCTTCACATCCGGTTGTTGCGCAACGTTTATGATTGATATGTTATGCATTGTAGTCGCGCAGGTCCGGCTCGTGGCGGGTCGGAATCGGCTGGAGAAAGTCTCAATGGAGAAAGAAGGTCGCGGGGGTTTCCCCGCCGCACGAGCCGCCCATGGGCGAGACGCCAGACTCGACATCGTGGAGCAAAGCGGGCCAACGATGACGATGACGATGATCAACCACGTGGCTTTTAGCAGATTAATTTTCAACATATTTTTTAAAATATTGACTTGCAAGAGCGGCAGACATCCAAACTACAATAAATTAAATCAGAAACATATTTTATGAATTCAGTGCTTTACGAGTGTTAACCCGCATCGTTGCATACGTATAATCTTGAAACAACATTTTAATCAAACAATATTGTCATTTAGACCAGCGCGTTGAGTAGCTAGGGATTTCAAGTCACATGATAATATTAATGTTTACATTAAATAAATTATTATAATCTAAAGAGCTAAATTAAAAAGTGCGTGTCAAGCCGTGCACACATCTTATCAGCGGATGTGGTGATTATCAATATGAAATGGCTGGGACGTGCGTAACTTGAGGCGGCAACAAACAAATTATTCATTCCCAGGCCATTGTCGACAATAGGAAAATTTTAAATCAACATTAGCAAACAAAAAATCTTAAGACAAAAATCCTTACACTTTGACGTGTCATAACTTACATTAACGCTAATTGTATTTTTTAAAAATAAATAACCACTAAAGCACTTGAAAAATACTACAAATTATAGAGGTATATTTTTATCAAAGTTTTATGTGCTTTGCCTATTTTCCGAGTGTGGGTTTAATTTTGATAAGGTCGCCATCAAATGCGAACCTATTGAATATCGTCATCTTAGTTTATATCATAATACGCCCAACAATCACATTATCTGACCAAGGCTTTTTATTAATATTAGGCTCGGCTCAATCGTCCGAATCGTTTCTTGAAAACTGAAGAGGTTTTCATTGAATGCGACCGCAGATTCTCGAAGTGGATCAGATCAGGGATTCCCCGAAAAACCGCAAGAGCTGTTTGGAAAATAATATGTGAGAGATCCGAGCGGGATTTCCAGGCGGAGTAGCGACAGGTGTGCAGCGTCCTTGCAAAGCACAAGGTAGAATATTAACAAAACAAATTATATTATGGACTATAAATAAAACATGTATTATTATTAAACGACGTAGAGAGCATTGGAAGTATAATTAGACGATAATAAAATAACTTATAGTAAAAAGGAAGTTTATAGCTGCTGCTCAGTCTCGAGGAGGTCGTAGTTTTAAGGTCGAGATTTTATTTTATTTATTTACATGTCACATAGGAATAGGCCGGAAACTGTATTTTTATAGGCCTGGTATCATCCCCATCTGCTAGTGCCTTCAATGACACCCCACCCAAGTGTCTAAACTAAAGCAAACAAATATATAATGCTTGGAGAAGAAGTGTTTCTAGCAGCATGGCAACCTAGAACACCTATAAATAAACTAAGTAGTTGTTCAGTGAAAGAAGTATTTATTCATTAAAGGGATTATTTAAAATGTGATTATAAAAACATGAATAATAAATAATGCCCTTATGAGGTAAAAAAGTCTACTTTTAGCACCAGCAACAGCCACTCAAAAATCATCGTCTCCATAGCAATTAGGTTTTTTGTATAATTTATGAAAAATGCTCAAAAATGGAGGCAAATATTAAATTGCACTTACAAAACTTAGTAGTAGCAAATTATGTGAAATTTGACTGAAAATAATTAAATTATAAGGTAATTATATTTTATCAAAAAATTTATGAAAAAAAGGAATAGGTTAATAAATGTTCCAAATGGTACATTTTATTTTATTCAAAATTGCACCGACATACAAAACATCAATGGCACATATTATCTACAAAGAACTGAAATAGACATGAGTCCAACAACCTCGGTGAGAGCTTCGCTCATCAAGACTGCGATTTTTAACTTCTGACTCAACGACGAAACCACTGAGCTGCAAAGCCAGAACAAATAAACGGACAAATGTAAATTGATGATTTATACGAATAGTCTATTAAATTCAAATGACAAATAAATATAATTAACAATTATGAAAACACAAGTGTTTATCAAGAGAATCCTAAAAATATTTTATTTGTAGTGAATTCAGCTTGTCTCAAAAATATCTGTACTTTTCACAATGATTTTGATGTCGGTCAGAGTTCTATGGCATATAAATATTTTAAATAGGCTTATATGAAAGATGAGATGAGAATTAAATTCAGATTGTAAATGTGTATAATAGTATAAAATCAATGTAGAAGGACTCAGAGAAAACTATGAACGGTTCAGTGAAACGGTCACCGACCTCTTTTGAGAAGAGGCATTTGGAAAATAATTAATCTTTTCATATAAACTGAAATAAATTCTAAGGCAGTTACATTATCCCATTTCTGATTATCTCTTAAACATATTTGTTTATTAAATAAAACAAATATTCATTTTAAACAATTTTGATTGATTTATGAAGCCTGGCGCATAAGGTTGATATCATTGAAAATAGCCCTTGAGTTCTTTTTAGTTTGCTCAAAATAATATGAAAACTAAATTAACTTAAATTTGTTTATTATAAATAATTGACTTCAACAAATAGTATTATAGTTCCACTGGTTATAGGATAATAAAAAACCTTTAAAGATTCATATAGTTTAATTGTAATTGTATGGGAAAATTTATGAACTTATTTTTGCAATATTCATTATGTTTTAAAGAATAATAAATTACTTTCTTTATAAAAGAGTCCACTGATATTAAAATCAGAAAAACAAAAAAGCTAATTTGATGGAAGTTTTTTTATTTGAAGTGTGAATTCTGATTGAAATATTTTATCGTAGAGTTTCATAAATCTCAACACGATGACTACTCATGAAACTTAATGTGCCTTCCAACTTGTTATGATGAAGCGTAAACAAAGATAAAGTTACCTTATGGAAGATATTATTTTATGCTATTATCTCTGTGAGCTTACTTAGGACACAACGCAAAATACTTCAATGTGCAATTAATGTCAGTTCAGCACACAGAAAAAACATTAAATGTGGAAATAAATATTTCATTTTCTTGATTGATTTAATTGGTATATTTCATCATTTAATTAGACATAATATTTTGACAACCAAACATAATTAAAACAGATCTTGTTTCATGAAATGTTCAGAAATAAATATTCAAGTAGGTATATGTTTGAACATAACCTCTATATGAAAGTCTATTATATGTAATATATTAATTAATAAATGTGCTTTTCAATAATACACATTTATGAGAGTATTTCAAATAAGTTTTACAATACACTGGATTTTTGTTTATGATGTATATGCATTGATAATCATTGACATGAGGATACAAATTAATATATTTACGTTTTAAGTTACTATATTTTAGATGGATGTTCATTTCTAAGAAAAATATTAAAGTTATTGGGTGATTTTTATGACAAGTGTCATTATTAACCTCAAAAAGTTTTCAGATTGCACAATAGTTTCAAGTTTTCATCAACCTGTCAAATAGGCCATGTCTCTAGAAACTTGTTTACAAAACCTGGCATCATCACATAACAAAACACGAAACCTGACTTCCTCTCGGTGAAGACGATTCGTCAGTAAACAAAGCAAAATGAAAACAAAACAAAAACTAAGAAGACTATCACGACTCTTCTAAAGAAATCCTACCGTTCTCGGTGAAATCCTCGAATTGGACATTGAACCCATGTAGTCTGCTCCCGAAGACATGGAAGATTGACTGTCATCAGACATGTCCGAGTCATTGGATTGACTGTCATTCACGTCGTACTTCATCTTGACAATTGCACAGGCACTTCAAAAAAAAGTCTCGACCGATATCGTCGCCGATGTGTATCTTATTTGATCAAGCTAGAGGCTTCCTCCGAAAGTTTTTCTCGTCGCTTTTTCCGCGAACCGCTCACAATTCACATTCCCGACTGCGGTGAGTCATCGGCCTATGACGAATACTCTATTGGGGGATGCCCTTCTCAGAAAAACGCAGGTGGCCCAACAACAAAAGGTCGTAACTGCGCATTGCTTATCATGGCGCTTGCATAATCCGCGGCCGAGCATTTTACATTCTGCTCCTGAGGTTGGTACTAAAACCGAGGGTGATCTCACCTCCTATTTTTAGACCTATGACACTACCTCCAGCCAATCGGTGGAGAGAATTCATATGACGTCATCTTAGGAACATGTCGGCAAAAACAAGTTTGAAAGTGTAAAGCGCCGCCATCTAGCGGGGGACGACAATATTGTAACAATACATTAATGATAAACCAGAAATCTAGGAAAAGATACTAAAGTATAGAAAAATTAACTATAATCATTAAAAAAAAAAGACTTTATAAAGAAACACCCGTTAAACCTTAATGAAGGCAATAAGAGTAAAATATCAAATGTATAAATTCAAATAGAAAAGCGGTGCATGTACTCGGTGTGTGGGCATTACATACTACTGGTTATTAAATAATCAATGCATATTATAAAAGTAATAATGGTTTAATATCAATACATAATAAAATATATGTATTTTTAATATAATTTTCTATTAAAATATTATAGTTTCAAAAATATATTTTTGATTATTATTAAGGAATAATAAAAGCATAAATTTGTACATTATTTGACAGTGCTATGAGTATTGGACTATTCAGTCTTGGTTTATCCGATTTCATAAAAGAAGATATTTGACATTTTTCTGAAGATAATCCAAAATAAAGGAGACAGAGACAATATATATTATAAAGTATTAACATTATAAATTTTGCAGCTATCGGAGTGGGACGATGCTTGCTTGCTACTCTAGATTAATAAACACTATAAGTATTTAAAAAAATATGGGGCTTAAAAATAAACCCGTGTACAAGGTTTTGTTAACCCCCTCTAAGTACACTAAGACATTTCGAGCACAAGCTAATAAAAAAAAATTTAGATTGACCTTTTTTACTATGGACCATATATGATAATATTAATATCTAGCTTGTACGTGTTAATTATTGATTAATTTTCCAAAACAATAATCTATGCTGAAATTCTACAATAGTTGCACGAGAAGAATTGCTAATAGGAGTTTCATGCAATAAAGAAATCTAACAAAGTTAAATCCATAACCTACGTAGTTCAGAATAGTTTTCAATTGTTGGAATGTAATACTCATTATAAATTGAGATAATAAAATACATTAAATATTTCTTAAAAATACTAGCCTCAAATACAACATAAAAATTTACTTTTTTAAATTGGATTTCTAATATATAATTTGTACATTAAGATCACCATATCAACCATATCATCGAGTTAACTTAGTCCACATTGTATTTGCACCATTATGTTACTCAAAGCACTGAATTTCTTGCAGAAATAGTGAAATATTTCTTATCATGTCAATTTTTGCCTGTTTATTATATTATAAACCATAAAAAAATAATTAAGGATTCATCATTCTTCATGGTTAGATGGTGGCACCACTTCAAATAGAAACTGGGTGACTGTTGTTATTTTATCTGAAAAAAATAAAAATTAAATTAGCTTATAATTATCTTTGCTTGGACTTCGATAAAGTGTTTAGAATTGGCGAAAAAAAATTAATACAGAGATATTTACATATTGTGCCAATAAGATCATGTGATGATATTTTTACTCATTACTAACTCTTTCCAATTGGCAGTGACACGGGGTCACCGCCAATTCAAATTTATTAAAAATGTCTTTTAACCTTTTTGATAAGAGTGACTAATAAATAAATATCTATTATATAAATTATTCATTAGTGAATATACAAGCCAATGCAAAATCACAAATAATATAAGTTGCTTAATTATTATGCATTTTATTATCTTGTGAAAACATGATTTTGTGTTTGAATTAAAAAAGCTTTACCCATAAATCGTGGCCTCTTTTTATGGTATATAAAGTATGTATATACCAGTACTCCAATTAATATAAAGGCAACGGCGAACAGATACTTGACAGAAGGATCTTGAATGATCGGTACTGTGGCAAGGAATATTGATACACAAAGCACAAATATTGGCACCACAGTTGGGACTCTATAAGGTCTTGGTAGGTCAGGTTTAGTTTTTCTTAGAACCAAGAGAGCTACCATGGCCCCGCCGTAGAAAATCCAAATAAGAAATGAAGCAAAGTCAATGAGTGCCATTATGTTGCCGGCTATTATGAACAGGAATGCAATGAGGCCCTGAAAAGGAAACAAAGGTCAAATTATGATTATGTAAGATGAATTATGAATAAATACATTTTATCTTTGCTATGGTGTCTGAATTAGACTGTTAGTCTCAAAGTGTCGGTAGACATAAGTGAACAGCTGAAAAATCATTAATTTACATATCGTTTATACATATATGAAGTGTTCGCTCGATCACGAATAAAATTCCAAATACTATTATTTATTAGAATACAATCTACTTATAGCACACATACATGTTGCAATAAAAACAATCAATATTAGGTATGTCATACACTTTAAATCCATGCATAAGTGCAGAGCTACTTAGGATAGAAAGCACAACTCCTGAAAGTCAACTTATAATTACCTGAAATGCCACTGCAGGAGCTGGAGTATACTTTCTAATATGAATATAGGAAAATGCTTCAATTGTATGCCCTCCCTTGCCTGCTACATAACATAACCTAGAAATAAAATAATACTATTTATATAATATGTAAGATAAAAAGACTACAAATGTTGGAAAGGAGTCAATACTGTTATAGTATAGGAAGTCTAAATAAATAAATTAGTAAATATTTTGATGAGATGTATTGTTACTTTTGGTTCAATAAAGTCCGAGTAAAATAAAACATAATCCTAATAATCAGATATTGAAAGCAATGAGGATGTGCTGACTACTGCTTTAAAAAAAATCTTGAGGGAAGAGGAATAAAATTACTAGTTATAGATCTAATAACGATTTGAATATTTAAACACCAAATAATGTTACTTAATAGATTACAATATATAAAATTAATTGATTGGGTACAATCAACTATTGATTCCCATTGATATGAAGTGCGAGTGTAATATTTAGTTTATTGAATTATAAATACTATCAGCTAGATAAGTTATAAACTTTTCTTAATTAATATTTAATTACCTTGTGACACCAAACTGAATACTCATGGCACATCCAAAAGTAGCGATAGCAACACCTATAGGAATCAGGAATGTGAAGTGGCCGAGTGCTTTTGCTCCAAACGTCACGGCTACAGCAGACGACGAGATCATCTCTGGAATACTCAGTACTGCCATGTATGCCACATTCATGAACACATATAGGCCGGTTATGAGAGGAACGGCTATAAAAATACTGCGAGGAATATTCCTAGAATACGAATAAATAAATTCATGGATTAAAAAATCATAAAAGACTTGAATTTACCAGTTTTAAAAGAATAGTAAACTTACACTCCTGGATTAATAATTTCTTCGGTAACTATAGTCACAGCTGTCCAACCATCGTAAGCCCATAAGCCACTGTAGAATGCAAGGGCAATACTCCCAGGACTTGCATTCGTTCCATTGAAACCCGTTGCTAAATGTGTGGGTTTGCCTGAAATTATTTTCAATAATAATTACCACATATCGTTAAAATCTTAGCATGGCATTTATAAATTGTAATCAAAAAGTTTACAGTAGATTTGTTTGATAGGTATTCCATTTTAGTGCTTGTAAGTGTATTAAATACAATATATTGTTGTCATTTAAGAATATGCTTTATATAAAGATTGTTACATTGTGATGTGTGTTTTTTATATTTTTACTGTTTGTGCACGTGATTTTATTATTCAGTAAGCATATCAAATTAATATTTATTAGGAAATCTTGTAAGCTCTGTAAAAAATGAAATTTTAATAATGCTGTTCTTCAGCGATCAATAATGACAATTTCATACAAAAGTGACCCGAGCCCAAATTTAAATTTATTTATTATTTAAAAACAGTTTATAAATATTTTAAGTCAATATCTACATTGAATTGAATTTATTCGTTTATCAATAAAAAATATTGTGTAAGTTTTTTACATACCGCTTGATAATACTATAATGCCTCCAACAATAACAACAATGCAGGCAATGACTTTGCAGGATGAGAATATATTCTGCAGTTGAACATAGAGTTTGACGCTACAAAGATTTATGTATGTTATGATACCTAAAAATAAAGGAGACATTTTAATATCATATCTCAAACATAAAATAACATTACTGCAAATTTTTAAAATGAAAAATTTGCAGTCGCATAAGTTAACAACCATCTTGTGTGATGAATAAGTCACGTATATAGTATTTATCTTGTGTGTAGCCAGTTTTTGTAATTCCATAGTCACGCAGAACACATTGAGCCTTCAAAATAAAATAGGTAACAATAAAATTTAATTTATCACTATATATTTGATAGTTTTCCTACCATAGCTTCATCACAATAATAATTAATTAAACTAGTACCACAAACTTTTACTCAACATTTGTATTCATTACATATATACCTTAGATTATAAAAAAAAAAAATCCAATTTTATTTCTATCTTTATTTTCTTATAATCTTAAAAATAAATATATATTTATTAAGGCAGTCTGTGTTAAGGAGAAGCTCACTAAAAGTAAAATATTTTCTATTTGCGATAGGTATTTTCTACAACATATTGAAATTATTGCAGCTGTTATCAGCTTATGCATCTACATGTTTAAAGTTTACAATAACGAGATTTAAAACAGAGTGCCTCGATAATAACAGAAAAAATTAATAGACAATTTATAAAGATAATTTAAACATTTTGGATTGGATTGGATGCTGAGATATGATTTGGGCTGTCCGCATAATTTCTATGATTCTCGCATCAATATTTTTGGGGATTTCTGTGTATTCTGCTGTTTCAGCAAAATGATTGGAGCATATTTTCTAAAAAAAAAAAAACAAAAAAATCTGATCAGTAATTAAAGATTTTTTCAAATAACAACAAAATCAACATGACAATTCTTGTTATATATATTATTGATAATCTATTCACAGTCTCCACATACATAAGCCATGTGACAATAGAATTTTGGTGATTTATAATATAGCAGAGTTTAAAAGATTATAGTCTATCTGTGATGGTCTTGTTTGTCACAATTGTTATCTATCAACATTAACTTTTGTATATTACTTTATATAATACAACACATTTCTGACATGTTCACTGTCTGTAGGTACGGGTGTGACTTTCAAAATGTGCATATGTTATTACAGCCATCTGAAGTGATGGTGGCTGTTAAGATGTTATACTTCATTGTAAAGCTTATCTTTAAATTTAACTAAACCTGTCAGTAAGTCTGACAATGAGTTTTGCAGATGGAGTGATAACATAACACAATACCCATTATAAACCTGATAATTTAGTGCTATGAAATTGACAATATTCCTCACAGGATTTGAATCTTAACTGTCGATATGAATACTTACAGACATAAACGAATTTATTTTCTCACAGTCCTTCGGGTACAATACTTGAATAATGTGATTGAGTTGTTCCTTCATCTCCATAAATTTATCTTTGGCTTTTAGAAATTGTTTCTGTTGTGATACATTTACAGGGGTTGTTTTTTGGGCCTCGTGATCCTTAACAGCAGCCTTCAAAGCTTTTGTATTATTTTCATAGCTGAAACAAAACTCAATAGTATAATTACATATTCATTGTATTTCTATAAAAAAGAGAAATGAGCCTTTGATATTATCTGTAAACTGATTTATTTGAAGCAGTGTTATCTCGATCTAGACATCAGACTGGCATATATTTAATTTATCATAATGAACAGAGTTCTTATTGTTTTGTCCGAAGAATAATATAAAATAGAATAGGCTACATATTTGATAACTACCTAAGAATCACAACTTTATATGGTTGTTTATGCCATTATACAATAAACATTAAAAGTCAAAACATAAAGCCATCAACACTGGAAATAAAACAATACCAAGCATGGCTTATACATAAATTATCATCTAAGATAATTTTCAAAGAACTGATAAACTTACAATTCTATTTCTTTTTCAGTCTTTTCTATTTTTGCTTGTTTATAAGCAATCAATTTCTCAATGTTATATGCTTCGTTTTTGAGAAGATTCATAGTCTCAAAATAATTTTTAGTGTAATCAAACGTTAAAGGATCAAAATCTTCTAGAATGAGCTGCTGGATGTTTTCGGCGAATTTTCTTTGAGAAACATCATCATCGAGTGAATCGATTGGAGGATTATTGCAGTAATTCACATAAGCTTCATTGATCGATTCACAAACAGCTTGCTGCTGCTTCTGAATTCTTTCAAGAAGAGCCGAATATGACTCGTCGTTATCGAATGGCATACTGACCTGTTAAACATTGTACGAAAATTAATTATTTGTATGATTTTGTAAAGAAAAATAATTATAGGACACAAAGTGTTTAAGAAAAAATTAATTAACCACATATAAAACTAAACAAACAAAATAAATAATAAAAGTGTTGTACCTACCTTGTAAATTTTATTAGTTTATGAGATGTCACAACGAAACAAACGGCCGACGTTCAAGTATTCAAACGAGTTTCAAGTATACCAACCGCACGAATAAATAATAAGCAAATGAACTTTGCCCGATAACCATAGAGAACGATACTAATACTGGTATATAAATGTAGGTACACATACACTGATTAAAAAATAAATCGTTAAAGAGTTGTAGAACGATAACAAAATCATTTCAATTTGAGCTGATCGAATTGTTAAAAAACAATAAAATAATTCATAGTGTGTAAAATTTAAATGCAAAATTAAACTATGTACTTAGTTACCAATAAATAAAAAAAAATTCAAGTCTTGCATGTTTGGACAAAAAATTTTGCAATAGAAATTTTAAATTATCGCTTTATCGTATCACAATCATATCGACAATTGAATTTTCAATGACGTCAATATCCTTCGATCTAATTACGTAGAAATATTAAAATATATAAATACCTAACGTCAAAATCGCTAGTAACTTCTTTAGCATTTCTTGATCTTCGGGAGAGAGTTGATCAATGTACAAAAGTGGCCCAAAAGGCTGGATTGTATATTCAGCAAATGTTAAAACTAACACAGCTATCTCAGCAGGCTTCAGGACCATTATATACACCCAAGAGCATATAAACGCAGGAAGAGGACCCCAATATTTATGAAGTCCACTAAAAGCTTCTTGATAGTATGCATACTCCGCTCCTGATTTTGGGACGACAGTTCCCAATTCAGCAAAAGAAAGGGCACCTGTAATAAAGTGAATAATAATTTGTAAAAAAAAATCGTTTTGCCAGTGAGTCAAACATTTTAACAGGGACTTATTAATATGTTTTTACCAATGTCTAAGTCAATTCACACAGAGTTGCTAAAAAAATAATTAAAAAAACAAAATTCTCATAAAGTCATCTGGACTCCAGTACCTATTTTAGAGTTACTCGGTTTAGATCAGATAGGTGCAAAAATTGCGCGAGCAAATATCTAGTCTATCAGACGACTGGAATTAAGCTAGAAGTGGCAATTGCTTATACGACGGATTATCCAATAGCCTTATAAAAGAGGTGGATTGTTGTGCGCTGTGTAGTATTCAGAAAAGTGTAGAAATATTAACTTACCCAATAAAGAAATAAACCCGCAAACGATCCAAATAATTATACAAAATCCTACAGAGCCGGAATGTTGTAAAGCAGACGTTGGAGAGACGAAAATTCCAGATCCTATCATCACTCCAACAATCATGCTGACAGCTGAGAAGAGTCCCAGCTCCCTCTTCAAAGCTACACCGCTTCCCGATGACTGGTCATCTTCTTTTTTGCTCTTCCCCATTGTGAATTCCTAGAAAAAAGAAACCATTGCTTGAGTAAATGCCAAGTCAGTTACTTCCAAACTTTACATCAGATTCTTTATCACAATTGTCCCTCGAAGATAGACTTATTAAAGGCTGAGGGATAAAAATACTAGGAAATGTAAGAGTAGGTACCTAATACCGGTAATAAGCTTTGATTTACTCCGGACTGTCAATGTCGTAATAACAAATGATTTATTATTATGTATGCAGACGTCTCAATTTCAGCATGTAACGCTCCCATGTAACGCCGATTGTTATATCAAATCATATCAGTTGTTGAACTCTGCACTGCTTGTGTTGTCGCATGCGAATACTGTGCAGAGGTCATTTTTATTATTGTAGACTAGCAGCTGTGATGGCCGACAAAACTTTCAACGAAATCCATACAATTGTGTCTCGCTATGGATAATTGAAGATTTGCTTACAAACATTTGAATTGAAATTTTTTACAATTTACTTGAACGTAAGTTTACTCAATATAATCCCATCAAATTGCAATACACACGCCGAGCCAGAGCAATTAAATGTAACAAACTCGCCGATAACAGAGACGATGGTAACAAGTGTTTGGTCACCAGCTTTATGCACGCATACATACAAAAATAAATAAATATTATATTATATATATACGGGCTATTTATTGTTATACTTTTTGCTTATGAAAAAAACATTCAATTTTGAAAATAAAATACAATATTATATTGATTTACGGAGAATTACAGAAACGCCATGATTTTTGTATGGAAAAACAGCGAAAGCTTTTACTATACATATTTATAGTACAAAGATGTATATATTTGTAATTAGATTAAAAAAAAGAGTACCATACCTAAATCGTAAAATCTTTAGTCAATTAATGCATTTTGAGATAGTAAACATCTTTTCCGAATACATTAGAGAGATAGTCCTTATGGGCAAGAGACTACCTTGAATATTTTTGTCCGAAATCAAATCCTTGTAAAAACTGTGTACACAAAACAAGTTCAGAAGATTTAAGCACCTTTTTTCCACATTATATAACCACCTCAAAAAAAAAAAAAACAATTCCTGATTCAACAAGGTAAACTATCGGAGACGTTTCCAATCGGCCACAATCGCAACTGCCTTTAAATGCTTGTCCACCTTTCATTTCCTTGGGGTATTCTGCTCTTACGGGTGTGGTTATAGACTCGTTATTTTTAGATTGTCTTAGCTTAGATTTTAATTTTCAGATTATCTCCCTCATGAAATTGAGATAAGAACATCTCGTTTGTTCTTCACAGCAATAATTAGGTTGTTAAATAAATTAATTAGAGATAATTTTTCGCGATTGAAACTTTGCTTTTTCATTGCTATTGTGTAGAAAGTTTCCAGCCCTTCTGAGATTTGTGTCCAGCTGTGACCTAATTCGTCTGCAGGTAGACTACACTGTTACGCATTTAGCTTACTGTTTGTGATGTTCAATCAATATTGTCTACTTAGACCAAAATGTGTACTTGACCCAAAACTTTACATAATCCGGGAAAGTTCACTGAGATGGAAAATATTGCGCGAAGTTTGATAAGCCGAAATATCCTTCATTCAATAACAATTTGAATTATAGAGCAACTTTTTTATTGCATTGACATCTTGATTGTTGACACTAGAGAAGCAAAATTATGTAAATAAATGGTAGCCAGTTTTAATTCATGATTTATTTCCACCATCAGTAGACATAATGGGAATGCATATTCTCTAAATCTACAAGGTGGCGTCGTGTATTTTTTTATATTCGACAGCACTGCCAACAGTATCCTTTTAATATTGCTATTATTGCTAAAATGAAAATATTATATTGTTGATAAATTATTAATATGATTTCGTTATCTGGAGAGACAAGGTCTGATGTTTGCTGACCTTTTCTGGAGCTACAGTCAATACGCAAATGGCACTCTTCATCTTATCTGCTTGTATAAATAAATATTAGAATTGATTTTCTATATCAATCGCATAACGTATTTATTAAAGCTCCTCCCTTAGGCACAAATGCTTAATAAAAATCAATAAACTTACTAATGTTAGCGAGTCAAAGAAATTATTGAGCTTTCACAAATAAAACCTAATTTCGTACAGTAATTATGGATAATATAAATTATACAGCAAGTTACTTGTAAGCTTGTATATATTTATAGTAATAACCGGAAAGGACACTTTAATAATACTTCTAAAAATATTATTTAAAAAAGTTTTTTTTTAAATATTAGTCTTAATTCTACGAATGATAAATAGACGCGCAAAATGTATTATTTGGTCTTTCCTGTCAATTTATAAAATGCCTCAGCATTAAACATGCGTTGCTAATTTCCTACTCATGTCTGTGGGACGCTGACAATTTACAACAAGGATTAGGAGATCCTCGAGCAGGCTACAGCTGGAGAAGGTACCGAAATGGCAAGTTCAACGACTTGCTCCAGGATGCTAGCATGATTAGATCAATTAAACTCAGTTCTAGGTCATTTGTACGGCTTCTACCGTCTTATATTGCGTGATCCATTGTTGATCGTGAAAACTTTGCATCCAAACGCCACGGATGGAGTGCCATGAATCATCTTTTTCTTCAATGATTTACTTATCCAACAACATTTAAAGTTCAAACAAATTCAAAGTCAATAAAGAAGTTCATGGACGCTACCATCTAAGCCACACCTTGTAAACCTCAACTTGCTCTAAGACAAGGGGACAGCCACATACTGTATTTTAAGCAAAGCCCTAACAACTATTGTATATAACAAATAATCCTCTGTATGGTGGTTTTCTTAAATAAATGGATAGAATTTTTCGCGAATAAAAATTGTATAAATCAGATCAAAGCGTGTCAATTGTTTGACTATGGGAGACAGGTTAGAAAAGCAAGAGATATTTTTAGTTGAAAAGTTTTACTATCAATTTTGGTAGCAGACGCGGCATTTTTATTAAAAACCATTGAAAAATAAATACTTTTTTAGCTTGACAGAAATGGATGATAGTCTCGCACTTTGTGTATTATTAATTAACAGGATTTTAATGTGATGAAATATAGTAGTATGCTATAGTAAAAATAATATTGTGTTGCTGATCTGACTATCTTGCTTAGAATTACGAGTAATGTGATAATAATAAAGAACTAAATAGAAGTCACTTTCGTAAAGAAGTGAAAAATAATTAAGTAAAGTGTCGTTCGTTGTCTTGCTGTTAGAATATATAAACGCCATGGATAATGTTAATAATGCTTTTGACGCTTCTGTTAATAATAGACCATTGTTTTAAATTTATAAATAAATGTGTTATATATATTTCAAGTCGTGGTATTGTTGAGCACATACTATAGTGAGTTTTAACACACTTTTATAATTTTAATATACATTATATAAACTAACGAAACTTCGATATTTTTTCACTCCCACATTGATAAAACAAAGAAACTGCTTATAGTAGGTACTAACCCCTACACTGCAAAAATGCATAATTAAAATTAATCTTTCGATTAATGCTTATAATTAAATATGTATAAAACATAAGTTGAATATTTATTCATGTTTAGATACAGCAGACTGCATCCGCCTCTGGTTGTATCAAAGGTCATGATATTCCATAAAAATAAACTGTGCTGACCTTCGTTTATATCCATACTTGTTTTCGTTTTATTCACACATTTGCTTCGTGGAGAAGTAACTGTGCGGATATTTAATTTGAGACAGACATGATGTTCTTTATCAAATACTCCGATGGGTATGCTCAGCCCTACAATGTGACCCCCTATCGTTGCCTTTTTGGGTCGCCCAGCCACCCTCCCTTCCCACCCAGCCACCATCACCATGCTGACGTCACCATCGATGGGGGTGGAGTTCTCGGAACACTTTTTATGATAGGTCATCCGTATTTACTCACTCCACTTTATTTCTGCGAAGCGAAAATACTACTTGGGGTTAGGCTTTAGAAGCGTGCCTTCACAATATACTACACACAAGACTACTAAAACATTGCTACATTCATACATCACACATTCTGAATGTAATAAAATAATTTTTCTTTTATATTATTTATATAAGTCTTACCAGACAATAAACATAAATATAAAGTTTAACCAGAAATCCCTTTTTTTAATTATTCCCATCGTTCAATTCCCTCGAGTACCTGCACTTTTTATATTTAATATTTTAGTCTTATATGAAATGAAAACCTCCTCGCTCTCCGCATTCTGTTGCTTGTGCATGGCTGCCATTCTGCACCCTGATCGTGTGTAAAGGATTGGTAATGGAGTAGTGGACTTGGAATTATTGTGGAGGGATGTGCTCTGGAAGTACGTGGGGCGGGTCTTGCTATTGTTTCTGTAGCTTGCTGCGGAAGGAGTATCAGATCTAAACGCCAAAGCTTTGTAAGGAAAGGATTATAAAATAATGCTATTGGGCAGCAACAATATAAAACTGCAGTGTAGAAGGACCCGGGGACCCACTACAATATTTTCCCTTTAGAAAACCACGAACACTGGCTCAGCATGAGTATATGCTCAGTGAAATGGTCGCAAACCTCCTCTGAGAAGAGGCACTCGAAGATGATAAAATTAATTATATCTGTCCTTTTAGATAATATGTTCTCAGTTTGGTTATTTATAGCAATTACATAGAAATCTAAGTTTTACTCCTGACCAAACAAAAAAATAAATTTAAGTGCATATAAGGACGGCGGATTATTTTATTTTGTTACAAAATAGATAAAATAATCGTGTCGGTTCATATCAACACTAGACTAAATTTTATATTAATTTAATTCATACGTGTTTTTCAATCACGCTTGCACGAGGTTTTTAATAACCAAGCACTGCTTGGTCAATGTACATAAAAGGCGACCCATCATGGCTGTGTTCTAGTACCAAAGGCTGTATTATCATTTTTAAGGACTCAAAACTGTAAAAAAATACGTATTACATACAAGGTTCCAGAAAAAAATCTCCCCACCAACCCCCTGACTATTCATCATCATGCAAGTAGTTTTTATTTTATTTTCAGATAGTAAGATTATTGAAATTGTAAACACAGTATAAACTGCGAAAATATAGTATATAAATAGTAAATTTAATATATTGTTAAATAAAGTCAAAATACATACATTTAATTAGTAATTATTATTAATTACGAATATATCGCAAAACCACAAAAACCGCATCGTATCACAAAGCATATAAACAAAATGATACTCTCCAAGGATAACGATTGATTCTTTCGATTTGTTGATCAACTGTAAGCACAAAAGCATAAATAAAAGGGAAAAATAATTTTGGTATAAATACATATATGTATAAATAAAATTAAGGCGTACACGCAAACAGGTAATTTTTCTACATATTTTATTACATACTTAGATTTCTTACACTCAACTAATTTAAGTGTGCATGTACTTGGCATACTTGAAATTGTTAATATTTACATTCATTAAAACACCTGCTGGGATCGACATTGAGTTGATATCTAATCACGTCATTGTCCACGTAAGGTACATATGATTACAAAGCCATTAATCGTAAAATTTCATCGTTATTTAAATTTTTATCTAATTTGATGTATCAATGACGAAAAAACCTAAAAAAATCCAAGAACCAAAAATGATAACCAAATATAAAATTCATGATATTCAGTTATCGAAATGTGTTCAAGGTTTAGCATGATTTGAGAAAGTGGATTTATATCATCGATATCTTAATTTTAATAAAAAAAATTATTGTATCAGGGAATTTTTCATAGTTTTTATTTATTTTTTATATAAAAAAAAATACTCTGCATCACTTCATGAGTTTATATAAATTGCTCAGTTAGATAATCCGTGCCCTAGCTGATATTATTTTTATTGCTTGTGTTTATTACTGTAACAATTTATTTTAATTAAACACCGTTATTATAACGAATAAAAAATTGGCACAGTGCAAAATAAAGTATTCGTAATATTTTCATGTTTTTTTTAATAAAAAAACAACATTTTCACATGAAAATATGCAATTGAAAAATAAAAAAATACTACTGGAATTTCTATTTAGATTTTATTGGTTTTTTAACGGTTTTATTAACATAAAATATTTGATGATACTTAGTAGGTGGTATTTTTATTAAATAATAATTTTATTGCGTAATTTCTGACTGATAAGTGTACGATTAGTACGATTGACAGCCAATTTCGTAATATATATTTCAAGGCTGGAGCAACACTTCACTGAAGATACTTTCAGCGGCATCAAATGTAACGCCTGTTGGACGATAACGATTAATGTCAATAAAAATCACCGAAGGAATGCAGCATTATTCGTGCTATCTTCTGATTTCTGAGGTTGTATAGAATCGACGGCTGTAAGGCAAATTGGAAAGGTGAAAACAGAAAATTTCCCTGAGACTTTAATAGAGCCTCGGGAAGTATCAAAAGTATAAAAGACCGACAAGTATTGAATGTTAAAACTGTGCTCCACTGTTGTCCTGAGCTTATCGTTGCTAGGTTCACGGTGGCAGTGATAAACGCCGAATCGTGACAATGAATAACAACCGGTCGCCGCAACGCATTCGATATATTGACAAATTAATGTGAGACCACTTACCATCTATGTATTCTAAGAATCATCTACGTATACGCATATTGTATTTCTATTGCGGTCTGTAAGGAGAAATTAAATTTAATTTGAGTAAATGAAATTATTTTTGTGAAATAAATTAATCGAGGTTGATAAATAATATCCTTGATGTATAAAGGGGCTTTGAAATTCTAAAACACCAAATTTCCACATTATTTATTTGCCAGCAACTAATACTGTCTAGAATAAACTAGTAGTCTTTTTTATAAGTCCTCATAAATCAGGGTCTTAAATATACCAAAAAAATTTTTTTTTGTTATTTTATAACATAATATAGCTGTTTAGCTAATAATAACCAAATTATATTATTGAAAGAGAGGATTTGGAAAAACGAAACACTTTCAGACGACTCCAATGCGTTTTTACTTTACAATAGTACATTTATAATTAGAGCCAAACCTTTTCAATAAAAATTAATAAATACTCATTTATTATTGTACCGTAGAATGTATTAAATTAATTTTCTATATAATCTACAAATAGGCTTACTTTCCGACGCTTATGTTTTTTTTTTATTTATAAATTTTTCACGAATAAAATTATACAGAATCAAAGCATATTCTGCAAAAACGTACCCAATACATAAATTAAGACTTACCGCGCGAAGATTCAATACTATGTCACAATTTACTTTCGTAATATCTAAAATATTACATCTCACAAATAACACAAGCACTTGTTAATTAAACACACAAAAACTGTTTTATTAAACGTTTCAAGCCAACAAACACTCACTACGAGAACAATAAGAAATAAATCACCGTGCAATTGAAAATCAATGATAATTTTAATAACACTTGCGTGCATGTACACGTGGTATTTTTAAATTTTTTTTAACAGTTTTTTTTTGGTTTAAGGATACACTTTGATTTTAAATTCATGTTTAATTTATAATTTTGTATGTTATCGGTGTTTGTGTGGTATTTACGTATTTTTCAGTGTGCGTGGGTTCGGTTGGAGGAGCGACGCGTCCGCCTCGGGCCACGAGCGCAGCTGGTATGAAGAGCCGCCGATAGCCTGCTGGATGTAGGTAGTACGTATTGTACTAAATAAATAATTAAATTTAAAGATTTTTTATTTATTTCATGTTATTTTACAATGGCTAAACGAGAACTGTGATTCTGACCAAGAAATTAAAGTGAGAATTGAGACAGCACGTGGTACATTCAATAACTTGAGAAAAGTAGGTAGCATATGCAAGAGACGTAAAATTGAAAACTCGCTGGAAATTCACTAAATATTATGCTGTCTCAGTTTTAATTTATGGAGTCGAGGCCTGGATTGGAAAAATTGAGGCGGCAGGAGTGTGGTTTTATAGGAGCATCCTTAAAACACCACGGGTTGGCCGAGTCACAAATGGGAGAGCCTCGACTCCTAGAACTCCTGGCGATGGTAAAAAAGCGTAAGGTCTCCTGTTATGTTATATGCCATATTTTTAGAAACAATAAATGAAGCATCGTACTGCTAACTGTCCAAGGAAAATCGAAGAAAAATGGGGCATTGGAAGAAGGATTGGATTACGTGAATCCAGTAGATGGAAGTCGGATGTACAACCGAATAAGTAAGACTGGCTCTCTTACTTATACATGGAAATTCGAAACTCACTATAGAAAGTGAAGCACCTTAAATTGTTTGATTTTTTTTAGACTTTTGAAATGATATATCATTTCTTGAGAAGATTTCAAAATAATTTAACGTCTATCCGCATATATCAAAGGAGATAAGACCTGATTTTTAAATTATAAGCGGCGGTCTACCAACATTGCATGTGCTATGTGATCACAAGAAAAGCAGTTATTAAAAGCCAAAAATTAGTTTAAATTTAAAATAAACATAAATAATACCAAAACATATTCAATATCAAGTTATTTTAATAAGAGAAAATAATCATTTCTTCATCACAGGTAAAATATCAGAGGAGTTTGCGTATCAGCCAGGTGGGTGACTAAGAATGGTTACACGGTCGACGCTTTGACTACCCCTGGAATATATAAAATTATTGCATTATTAAGCCATTCTCAAAGTAATGATAGAGCACGTACTCCATATTATAAGTCCCAATTTTTTACATATTTGCTGCCCTAAGGGAACTCTCGACTAATAAAAAATCCCATTTTATGTCTCACTCAAAAGAGATTCTAAGCGAATACAACTACTGTGTGTTATTCAAAGTGCCAAGACAAAATCATGGTTTTTACTATTAATATTTAATAGCTAGAGTTTTATCTTTAATAAAATATAATTAAATCAGAAAGACTGATTACATTATACGTTGATTTCCAATTTGTTGTAAGCGTCACACAGATTTCATTAAACGTCTTCTCTTCTAAATGAGTAATTTAATTAATACGATGTAGGGTAATATATTGTTTTTTTATAGCTTAATCACGTGAAGGTGTCTGTTGTTCTGGCACCGCTTTCAACGCTAAATAAATAATCAAAACATGACTCGGTTAAATATCCAAGGAAATAGGTGAAAATTGATTTGGTTTCATGGGTGTTGAGCTACAATGAAGGACTGAAAACTTCAATTAGCTCAATACTCGAGAAAACAAATCAACTCATAATGGCTGCCAAAAACTAACGAATATACACATTGACCTTATTTCGTGTGTATCGATAAAAGTACAAATTAATCACAGTTTTTATCTGTAGTTAATTTTGCAAGATAAACGATGAAACTTCTCGTGTTGTTTTTTTTTTACAACCGCTTGCAATTTTTGCTACGAATTTAATATATTATTTTACTGTGATGAATTTTTGAAAAGGCACGTGTATACTAAATTCCTGGGAATTCTAGGTATGCTTGCGATGCTTTTATATCAAAATTACTAAAAATATTTATTTCTGATGAGTGCATTTATACATTCGCTGAGTTTGCTCTAGTTTTTACTTTTATAAGTTTTTTTTTTTCAATTGATGAAGTGTGAGATCATAATATATTTCTACATACAAATGTGCTATACCTACACCTTAGAGATTTAATATTGATTACATATTTATATACTCATCGGATAAGTCGAAAAATTGTATTAGTTTATATTAATAATTCACAATGTTTAATCATATAGATTTAATTAGCGATTTTTTTAGTTGTGTAATCTATTTGAGAAAGTTGAGACAAGGTGGTTAATTCATTAACAACACAATGTATTTTTATTTATATTAAATTCACAATTCACAAGTACCATTAAATGGTACTTGTGAATTTGTATTATTTTTTTAGCATATGATTAACTAATAATAATATGACAATATCTCACTTGCTCTAATGGTGTTTTCTAGAGACGAAACTCATAAAACATCTTGTAAACTTCAAAGACCTCGCTCGTAGAGTCTTTTATTGAAGCCCTATTGACGTAATGAGCCTTTATTAAGGTGTGATCGCAGATACCAAAGGCGACTGACGGGCGGCTCCGGGCACTCGAGTAGCGATCTGCATAATTAAAAGATCTTTAAAGGCCTCCACACACCCCTCCACTACTTTCACAACGATATAATATAAATGAGAAATTAAAATAACTTGAAAATGGCTTGAAATGCCTGATGGTGTTTCTGCGCTGCGCAGGAGCTGAAATATGCTCGGCGAACTGATGAGAACACCGTGACTCCATGGTGATAACGTGTAAAGGCCTCTAAGGCACGTTATTTTAATTTCTCATTTATATTATATCGTTGTGAAAGTACCCGTCTGCAATAGCCATGATTTTTTTTATCAACATCGGCTCTCAAAGTTATGTGAGGTCACCACTCTGAATTCTTATCCACATAGCATTATTTTAATAGCAGGTAAAAATATAATCAATAATTTCAAAATTTATTTTTGGTGTATGCCTTTTACTTGTAGCATGTTTAATTTATCATTTCCCGTCAGCAACATTAAAAAAGATCGTATTTTTTATATGTAGTATAGTTGTTTATTTAATTTTACTGAAATTAATAGTATTTATTTATTTAACACTAACAAACTTGTATCAGAAACTTGTAGATAAAAATTTGTATGAAATATTAAATTACAAAAAACGCGATGTCGTATTATAGTCAGCAAATTTATTGTTATCTTGAAGTCTAAAAATTTGATGATTCATGTTTGTTATTAATATAAAAGCATTTCATAAAAGACCACCTAGTAACATAAACGGTGTCTTGCATCACACGATGTAAACAATTGAAACATAATATTATTCCCACTGTGCCAAAATAACTCTGAGTGGAGTGACCTACTGCGGGGCAGAGCTCGCCTTACCCAATCCTTGCGGCACCGCCGGTGGGCCAGGGGGGCCAGGGGGGCCAGGGGGGCCAGGGAGGCCAGGGGGGCCAGGGGGGCCAGGGGGGCCAGGGAGGCCAGGGGGGCCAGGGGGGCCAGGGAGGCCAGGGGGGCCAGGGGGGCCAGGGGGGCCAGGGAGGCCAGGGGGGCCAGGGGGGCCAGGGGGGCCAGGGGGGCCAGGGAGGCCAGGGGGGCCAGGGGGGCCAGGGGGGCCAGGGAGGCCAGGGGGGCCAGGGGGGCCAGGGAGGCCAGGGGGGCCAGGGGGGCCAGGGGGGCCAGGGAGGCCAGGGGGGCCAGGGGGCCAAGGGGGCCAGGGGGCCAGGGGGGCCAGGGGGGCAGGGGGGCCAGGGGGGCAGGGGGGCCACTCCACCTTAGCGCAGATATTGAAACGAAATTAATTTCTCAATATAAAAAACCATCTCAGAAAATCAGAGACCGACGAGGTTATGAGTTATTCATTCAAGCGTACAAGTGTGGTGCATCTCCGATATTTTGTCAGCGATTTTCAAAAACCTGCACCAGAGGGTACTTTGTGGTTGGCAAGCAAGCGTGCAACCCACTAAGCCATGGTGTACTTTTGTTAGAATGTGCTCACCAAGTGGAATGTCAGCAATTCAGTTGTCAGTGAGTTTTTGGTGGAAAACTATAATTTAATAATTTCATGGTCCACTTTTTATTTAATAAAAATATCACCTGTATGGAACGGGAATCATCGCTTCCCATAATGCCGTATTGTTGTCTTTGTTCAAATGTGTAAAATAAGCCTCTCCGCTCTCCTCATTCTGTTGCTTGTGCATGGCTGCCGTTCTGTACTCTGAGCGTGTGTAAAGGATCGGTAATAGAGTAGTGCATTTGGAATGATTGTGGAGGGATGTGCTCTGGAAGTACCTTGTCGAGGAGGAGGGGCTCTTGGTATTTTTTTCTGTAGTTTGCTGCAGAAGGAGATCTGCAGATCTAAACGCCAGAGCTTTGTAAGGAAAGGATCATATGTATAATAATGCTGTTGGACAGCAGCAATACGCAGACTTTTCCTTCCAATATAAAACTGCGGTGTTAAAGGACCAGGGACTATACTATTTTCCTCTTAAAAAAACATGAACACTGGCTCACCATGAGTATAGGCTCAGTGAATTGGTCGCCAACCTCCTTTGAGGGGAGGAACTTGATGAAGAAGTAAAAAAATTCTACCAGTCGGTAACAAAGAGGCGCACTGGGAACACGTGTTTTGAGTCATCTACCTGAGCCTTCGTTCGTGTAAGCCGAGAACAAGAAAACCATCTGTAATATCCTAATCACACGGCTATTCATATTTGTTGGGTGTAATATGGAGTACTACAGGCTCGCGCACCGCAGGTTGCTAGTCCCGGTGTTGATAATTTGGCGTTTTTTACGATTCAGTTTGGATGATTATTTCTTTTACTAGACTGCAATGCCGAGGTGTTGCTAGTTAGTTCGCGCCATCAATCAATGTCGATTAACCGATTTGAAATATTACCCTTGACTTTTATGCTAAATGCAAGAGTATTACGGCACGTTCACGTTTACACGTGCTGTTAAATCACGTGCTGTACCGGTTTGAAATTGAAGGATGGGATTCTCTGCATCGCAGCATATATATGATAATGCCGATACGAATTATTTTTTCGTATGATAACTACTATATATATATATATATTTCCCCACAAAGCTTGCAAACCGTCTGGTTATCTTTAAAAGCAGTGTTTTTCAACGTATGGGTCGCAATGCCTTACTCGTGGGATCAAAGAAAAACACAATTACACTAAAATCACTGAAATAGTTTTATTAAGGCCCCAGTCATAGGGGATCGACAAAATTTTATAACTTACTATACAAAGGGGTCGCGTATTCAAAAAGGTTGAAAACACTGTTTAGATAACTATGATTTAAATTGTATATTATTTTCGCCGTAATATTTGTGATGGTCGCAGGATTGATGTATTGGTTGAAAATCAGAAAGCAGGCGAAATAATTTGCGTATTCGTAATTTATTCAATATAACTGGATATAAATATACGTGGTTACTGCTTCGATGCCGCGAGGTCTCTCTCGAGAGGCGCGGGGAAGCCTCTTATAGGGTCCCAACGCATCCGTGAATAACGTAAACAATAATAGGGATCTCCAGAATTATTTATCTGGTGTGATTGACACAATCCAGAGGACTGTATGGCACTTGGTCCGATGTAGGTACTAAACCCTACATTATAAATCGCATGAGTTTAAGGCGCAGTGGTAAATTAGACTAAATTCTTTTTTTTTAGCTATTCATTAATTATTATTCTAATTAATAAACCGTTGCGGGATTCTTGTGCAGCGCCTAATGGTGGTGCAACCCACATGGCATGCCAACTTGAGACAATGGAAATCCAGCCATGCAAGCACCAGAAATTCGAGGTCTCATAGTGATGATCCAACTCTCCAATTTATAAAATCTGAAGTATCTTTGAATAAAGTTTGATTGATATATATATATATATATATATATTTAAAATAACACTAATATTAATAAAAATGGACAATTGTTTGTAGATCATACACTAAAATCATTGACACAGTTTCATTTAGTATTCAAAAAGATAGAAAAAAACTAATTTAAAGAAATGTGTGTGAAAATGTCGTTTGAGAAATAAATAAAAAAATGTTATTTGCATATTTTAATACTGTGATGATTTTTTGTTGAAATTTAAAGTGCGCATATCCAAATATGTCCAAATGGCTGTCAATTGTCACATATAATTGTCGGTTAATCCCGCTGGTATCCTTATTATCCAGACAAAGAAATGTGGCCGCATTGACCTGTTCTAGAGGTCGGACCGTGACCCCAGCAGCCACGCCATTGTGAGCCAGAACCATCTACGTCAGGAGTGGCCAACACTTGTGTACATAAGATCTACTTTAAAATGTATCGCGATCAACTTGTTGTCATAGGCATAGTCTGAGTGGGGAGAGGGAGGTACTTATTATATACACTGTGTTTCAGCACGAGGTGCACTCTCGCGAGCAAAGGGTAAATATGCAAAATAAATGTTCAAGCATACGTATCTACCAACGTGAAAAACAACATAATTATTTAACAGGCCAAAAATGTCATGTCCACAGGTATGTATATCTAAAACAAGAATAAATATATAATAAATTAGTGATCCATTTATCATGTAGTCTAATCGGTTTCGAAGTTAAGACATCGACCAAAATTGGCTTCATAATCAACTTGTTGGCCACCCCTGCTCGAGCCAGAGCAATTGTAGAAAACATATTTTATAGCGTTTTTTTTTTGACGCACTGGAAATCATTCTTGCATGTGCAAGAAAAGATGGCCAAAGAAAAAATAAAAAAAAAGTTAAATAATTATGTTATTCTGTCGAATATATCGTTGTTACTATTTTTTTATGCACAAATCTTTTCAGTCATATGTATTAACAGATAAAAAAAGCCTTGTCCCTGCGTAGATTTAATAAAAAAATTACTTTAAATATAATTGTGATTGTGAAATATCGAATTTAGATCAAACGATTCAAAAAAGTCAATTGATGGCACTAATTAAGCTTTATGCAATTTTAGAGTTTGGTAATTTCTGTTCAACTAAATCGATCTTTGAGAACTTGGGAGACAGTTTTGAGGGCACAGCAACTATATAGGTGGCTCTGGTAATGTTAATTAATGTCCAAAGAGACTAATTCATTTAACGACTTCCCGGGAATGATCTGACATATTATCCTCTGATGATTTTTTTGCCAATTAGACTTGGTCGTTTGGTAAATTTCGGTTGCTTTATTGCATACACAAGCGCCTGAAGTGAAAAAATAATGAAGTGATATCTTTAAATCATACATTTATCTTCTTTAACGATTAACTCCCAATAAAAGGTAAGCGTGGGCAACAGATCTACAAAACAAAACAGCTTTTTACATTGATAGTACATTTAATTACAGGGGAAATTACATAGATTTTTTTTATTAATAATTAACATTTATACTTGTTTTACGAAAATATATATGTATTTTGAATTTAAACATTTGATGTTTTATAATTAGAGAGTATTACCAATTTGTGCGTTGGTTTCTTGAGATAGGATCTCATCTCACTTTTTTATTACAATTACATTATATCTAGTAGATTTGATCTATATTATACATACTTTCCTAGGTTTACAGAACTTCAAAGAAACAATAATCAACTTTAACTAGAACCGATTGAATATAAAACATTATTTTGTCATCTTTATAGCATAAAGAATGAACAAAACTATGAAATCAAATTACTTCAAAACACAGCACAAAAAATTAACAATTTTAGAATACAAATGTGGCATCTGAGTTCAAAGTTAGACTGCTTTATAAAAACGTGTGAAACTTTTATACTTTATTTTTTGCATTCAATCTAAATAGATATATAGGTTCAAAGTAATCTACAATCAAACTTAAATAACTTTTTACACGAATTTAATGAAGCAATCAAGAATTTATCACAATCATGTAGGTAGGTAGGAGATTTAAAACAACGGGAGGCTACCATGAGGTGAGGAAATCCAATAGGAAAATTGAACCATCTAAGAAAGACAGATAGTTTAAATAATTTTTACACAAAACAATTGTAGTTCTACAAAAAATAATATGTAGAATGCGAAAGTATGTTAAAAATTAAGTATAAAAGTTGCTAAGTTTTTTGTTGGAAGCAGTCATACTTAATAATATTCAATAGACAGCGTATCATATTTCTACAGAATATAATCTAAAAAGTACGGCTATAAGGTGGACATGAATCACAGTTAATTCAAGTACAGCAAGTTTTAGAAGATTTTTTATTAGAAAGTCCAAGAGGCAGGCCTATTATAGATTGACCAATCAAACTGACCATTAGAAGCATTCACCAAATAAATTGTATGTTATATTAATACAAATCATTTTCATTAAATCCGGCTGAGACCAATTGCACCGGTGATCAGGCGGGAATCGAACCGCAGGCTTTAGGTCAGGCTAGGTCATCTCAGCCAGAATACCAAAGTAAACTAACACTTCACTCAATATTACGACTGGGGTGGGAAAAATTTAAGTATTCAGGGTTTCACTGGACCCTTCAAATTTCAGTTTAAAGATTCAACGCAGAAGTAAATAAAAATGAATAATATTTATTAATAGTGATGCCGTGCTAGTATATTTACTTCAGACATATTATTTAGCGTTTGTTTGCTTTAGAAATGTCTCTCTTCGGTGTTATTTTTACTTCCAATAATGATACTTCTGTGAACATTTCAATACTTAGGAAACTATACATGGAAAAAACCTAAAGTACTTTATAAATTGGCAATTAGTTTATTTAATTGCCATTAGAGTTAGCTTATTTCTCCCAGAACTGTTTGATCGGTCATTCTGCGATGAATTATAAAATTGATAAGGTTTCTTTCTTTAACGACAGCTTATACATATTTTTGTAATACACAGTATATTTAACAACATAAAGACACACATGGGGTTTTATGATAAATGTAGTATTTTTCGGTGATTTCATTCACTGGATTTCTATACAAAAAAATATTTATTAACATCGGTTCACCTGCGAAATAAGTTAACCATACATATTGAAATTTTACCATTTTATATAAAAACAAAGTGGAAGTAATCACCCTCAAAAGTAAGCTTTCTCGGCACTGGTCACTCAACCTCTTACTTTACCTTACCTACTTTTTCAGCTAAAAATTGATAGGTTAAACTTTAGACTATCATGTAAATATCAATAATAATTATTGAAACAAAACATTCATTTGAGGAAAAAATTGAAATGGCTCTAAAAAGGGATTGCGTTTTAAGGACTTTCATGTCACCATTTATACATTACAATAGGTGTGATATATGTGAAAAGACCAAAAGCCTCACCTGTATAAATGAATTCAATTTCAATCCTACTCAACATAAGACAACACTAATATATTGGCGTAAGAGAGGAAAATCCAGTGTGACAGAGAACACCGAGACTGCTATACATAATTTATTAGACAATACCTAATTATTTGTTACGAGCATTACGAATTTCCATTTAAACACAACATGTACCTAGAGACCTAATTTAGTTTGAACTTTAATCATAAAGGCTGGTTGATTTTTCTACTTTTGGCCACGACAACACCAAAAACATATATTATGCATCTGATTGATTTGAAAATTCATTTTTAATTATGATTAGAAATTACGTAAGTCTGGAAAGGGTACATTATACAAAGTCCCCAATCAAGCTTTGAAACATTGAATGGGGTTGTAAGCAAATGTTATTTAACTAGAAAATATACTTAATACAGATTACACAAAGATATGAATAAGATCTCAATATATTTTTGTGACGTCAACATTTAATATTCAATTTAATTTACTCTACTCTAAACCATCTTATAACATTCACTTAGATAACTTTAGTTTGTTCAATACACTTTATAAAAACAGTTTAGTTAGTTACTTATTTTATACAATTGTTTCATAGTATCATCAAGCATGATGTCATTGTGGAATGTCAGTTGAAGCAAATAATACACATAGAAAAATATATTTAACATATTATTGAAGATAGATATATAAATAAATAAATGTACAATTGGAAAGTTAATAAAAAAAAAATACTGATTTAAAAGATGTTTGCTATAAATACAAGTGGATTATGTCCAAATACATTAAAATCATTTTACAAAATATCTATGTTAAAATTTGGTTTAACAAAAATTAGACATTATGTACAATGAAGGCCTTTCGTTGGTGCGTTTTAAGATATAGCTTTATATAACTCAATTGTACTTTTTTTCAAACAAAAAAAATATGGCAGCCATAGTAATCAGAGATAATTATATAATACTATATAAAACAAATAAAAAATCCTAACATAATTGACCTCCAGTGGACTCGACCTTGCTATATAAAACGGCTCAAACGTAATGCCACAATAGTATTGTTGTAAATTTGTCTATTTAAAAAAGTAAATTTGATATTTAAAGAAGTAAATCCCAATGGCGCCCTTAGTATCGAGAAAGTTTGTATCATTTCTAGTTTCTGTTAAAATTGAATAAACATTTAGAATATGTGAACCTGTTTTTGGTTGGCTTGACCAAATGTGAATCAAATTAGCGAGATTTTAGTTCCACTCGTCTCAAAGAACCAGTTTCTGAATTTTACAATAGGCCTGATTTCGATAACTTTTCATAGTCTCTCCTCTGCAAACCATCCACTGCGAGAGTTAGACGTAGATAATGCAAAACAATTTATATATAACAATAAATAAAGAACTTCTTAAAAAAGCCAATATTAAAAAGCACCAATTGCAGAACTACTCGTATTTGGACATAAAACATTTATATTTTCTACCGATTCAGTAATTATTTTCTTCATTAAAACATAGTTGTGTATTATTGTAAAAAAACATTTTATTATGGAAATGTGTATATAAAATAGTTTGACTGTAGAAAATGATACAAAATAAAATAATTTATGTTATTGAAAATGAGAATGTAATAAGCACAACTGAGAGCACAGCCTGTGGATTGTTTGATGGCAGCACAGAAGGAAACAAAGCATACTTACGTCTGACGAACTCTCAACACTTGGTAAATTCAGTTTGATTGAATTAATTAAACTATTGTTGATTTAAGTAATTGTAACTGGCAATCATACCATTGAAAACGGTCACATAAGCTTCAAATACACATAGATAAACTGTACAAGTGGCACTATTTGTTTGTATGCAAGATTGTGTACACCTCGGGTAAAATGAACTACTCAATTTATACAGTATTTCCAGATTGAGCTGGGATTGGGAATTTTGTAATAATAATTTTATGAGAAATACTAATGACATATTGAGCAGAATTAGTTTAATCCAAGTTTTCATTTATATCCCAGATATTAAATAATCATATTCACGTATACTGGTAGTTTAGGATATGTTTGATTAATCACCAGCACCCCTGGTGTACGCAGGACTGCATAGCTTCTCGTTATTGTGATAATCACATGTATGGGTGCCACTTTTACTATGTGTACCTGGAATATTTAATACTACAAGTATATCAGAAATATTTATGGATATTTAGTAACGTAACAAAAATTGCCAGCTTTACAATAAACTACTAACATTTCACTGCTTTAATCAACATAATAAGCTGGATGAACAACATTGGAATGCAGAACGATCAAATTTCAAAGCATTTCGATATTTCAACAAAATATACTGGAGAGATCCATTTGTTTTAGTTACTGGGTACATATATGAAATCATGTGTAAAATAATTCAATTTCAATGAACCACAAAATTCTGGTTATCGCAGTCTAGTGATGTCGGAGGAATCGGTTTGAGATTGGCCAATGTTCAGTGGAGAGAACATCCCACCTTGCATGAATATGATTTTTTAATAAAAATATCATATTTGTGTAAATTTAAAGCGTTAGCGATAATACTGATCATCAATGGAGTGAATACCTTTGTTATGTTTTAGTAATATTTTTCAATTGAAATTTACACTATAACAAAATTTTACTGAAGCACTGTGATAAATTTTATAGCTTTCCTTATTTGCACTTTATGTGTGCATATATATTAAATTATATGGGCATACTTTAGTTACTTGATCAGGTTTGAAATTCATTGCATACTGCTTTACAACTTTAGCGGACATTTAAAGGGTCAATCCTGTCATGGGTTCAAGTCCCTGGTGTTGAAATTTATTGAACCTTTTACTCATCATTATATGTAAACAAGTACGTAAAATACATTGTAACAATAGTAAGGATGGGTGTTTTGTGTGGATCGGATCTATTAAATATTAAATATTTGATAGAAACACAAGATTAGGATAAGCCTTAATATCAAACCTTAGTTTAAGATTATACCATGCGATTTGAGATCTTCGGGTGTTTAAAGTCAACGGAAACAGAAAAATAAATATATCTTAATGATCGAAAACAGCGGTGAATCAAAAATGAATATCAAGCAAAATAAAATACAAAAATTCTGAACTTACTAATATAGACTGTGTTATGATAAAAAATACAATCAATATTAATTTTATATCAAAACACAGTATGACATTATGATGATTCAATGGAATCTTTATTTGTTACTTTGTTTGATTCTCAAATTTGTACTGTCGTGTGAATAATTTCATTTCACTGTTTCAATCCTTAAGCTTCTCTTTGACATCCTCGGGAATAAGGGTGGTGAGAGAGCTGTGCAGCTCAGCCGAAAGCGTGGCCAGCACGCCTGAGGAGTTGGGGCGCCCCACATCTCGGCCGTACTTGTACTGGCGGCCCAGCATGTCGGTGAGACGGCCCCCGGCTGCCTGAAGCACCCCTTCAGGTCCACAAGTGTCCCACTTCTTACATCCTCCGCTGGCAAAGACATAAGCTGTTGCCTTTCCTTCCAGAAGTTGCAGTACCTATAATTTGATTATTTTTAAATCTTTGGTCTCTTTGTGATAATTTTATAATAATTTTGAATTGACAGATATTTTTTGATTGGCCTGAATTTGGCCTAAAAGAAAAGTTGTTAAATTTAAGCAATGTTCAGAGCATATCTCTGGATTGTCATCCAACTGAGTCTATGTTACATTTTTATAGGGTTAACCTTGTATCCAGCTCCGCCCACTCGGAGAACCGTGTCTGGATTCAATGCTTCCAGACAGCTCTCCACTAGAGCGTTAGAGTGAGACCTGGAGGTGGTGATCACCAACGGCCTAGCTGGAGCCGAAGAGGACGGGGTGGTAAGGCCTTGTACGCCTAGCCCCTGTAGCCCCCACACGGTGCGGCCCACACCACCCTCCCCCCAGTAGGGCTGGTGGATGACGCCGCCCACAGCACGCTCACGGATCGAGATTCCAATCAAAACTGTCACATGCTCCAAAAAACCTGTAATGAACATCGATCTTAAAAATAATATAAATGTAAATGTGGATTTGATTATGGCAATATTTTAATCCATCACCGCTTTTTATATTTGTTTTATAGTTAGAGAATATGTATGCAAATTTTAATAAATCGTAATATGTTGAAGTGATATAATTCAAATAAACGCACAATTTTGTGTAACTAATAACTGCTATAAGTATGAAAATGGAGAAAATTATTTTTTATAGCTAATTTAATGTTTAAATAAAATTAACAAAAAGAACTCGTTTTTTGTGGTCCAGTAACTTCCAGATAGCCTTTTTGAAATAATTTAATAAATTTAAAACACATTTAATTAATCACACATCTGCCTTTTTGTAATTTATTTTTAGTTTTTTGATTATTTTAAAACATATTGATATTACTGACAATGTATAAATACATATTTACAGAGTTTACAAAAAACCAAAAGTGGTGTCAATCTATTTATTTATTTTTGGTAAATATTCATTTGAAAATGTACCTTCATTGACAAATTTTTAAATTCGAACCGAAAAAAAATGAATTAATACTAAATGTAATAAAATAAGTTTTTATAATATTTTTGTAATTGATTTAAAATAATCTTTTAATGTGATTATTTACAAAACAAAAACTATCGTGCAGCATTTCTATTTTTATAAATTCTTGTTTACTTTTGCGAAATGGATTTAAATTGATTAAATGAATAACTTATACAAAATGGATTTTTAAAAATCGGGACCGTTTGCCCAAACATGTTTTGCTTATTAAAATGAATGAAAGATTGTATTTTTCTAATTAACTCATTCAAAACTAAAGCAAACAGTCAGTAGATCGTGATACTACTTTATACACATTTACATATTAAATAAAGTCACAAGTTATTTAAAAAGCTAATAATTTTTTTATAGAAATGTGTTGAAAGCGTTTCTCTATTTGATTCAAAACTGCCTAAAGAGTGAAGAATGAAATGACATAAAAAATTCAGAAACACGAATATTTTATTGATTGAAGAGGTATTTAACATAAATAAAACCAACAGGTTTTGGGATAGTCAATACTTTTACGGTGAGATTTCTTTAGCATAATAATAACGATAACAAGCTATCTTTTAAATTAAAAAAAATATTAAATTTCATAATTTATAGTAAAAGCAATAAAGTAATAAATTTTATTTTAATCATCAAAATATGCATAACGAAGAGGAAAAAGCCCTGAAAAAATTATAGGACACAAATAAGATTCTAAATCCTGATGCAAAGACCAATGACATAAAGAAAGTACATATATGTTATGATTTTGGTGTGGTTTTTGCTAATTTTTTAATGTAACTTATCCACGTTGGGATATTCACTTTTAAATCTGTTTTTCTACTCAGTTTCTTTGACACAATAGATAAACAATATTGTCACAAAAAATATAAAATTTTAACATAACCCATTCAAACAATTTTATTTCCTGAGAAAACACACTACTATACATACTTTTCCTACATATTATAGCCCTGTGACTAGACTGAACCCTGCTATCTGTTTTCATAGTAAATAATTTGAAAATTATTATATAACAGTTAGTCTAAAGATCTTTTGGTGTAGAAGTATTAACGCCACGTTAAAAACCTTTTAATTTTGTTTATTACCAATCTCTTATTTGCAATATGATTTCTAATTGAGGTACACAACTCAATTTCTACCAAGTGAGCAAGAAATAGATGTGGCGGAAGAGCAAGTGACAAGAGCGGTTAAAATGACCCACACCACGCATTAGTGACTTATGCTTTCGATTGTAATCACTCATTACCATAATCCGCATGAAGTAAACTAAGGTACCACTTGGCACTTATAAACGGATGCATTACATAGGATTTCCACCTTTCCCAAGTACTTCCTTTTAGCATTAAAGAACCTAAAATTACAAATAACAGTTTATACAGAGTGCCGCGAGTTGCAACTTAATAGAACACTAAAATGAAACAATAGTGCTTACAGATTAATGTATATTAGGCACTGGTACAAATTATTCTACTGTTAGAAAGAATCAAAAGTAAGTAACCTCAAGTTGAATTCGATTACAGATAAAATAAAGTATTTAAGATTATCTTGATAAGTGGCAAATTTTGTGATATTTAAAAATATCACTAAATATGTGTATTTGATTTTAATTTATCAAATATTCATATAAGTATTTATAGGATGATCATTGAAATTGGTCCCAACCAAAATGTAAAATTATCCCAACTGTAAAGATGTGTTTTTATTTTACTTTTCTATTCTGAACAGTATTTCGATTATTATTATACCAATTAATGTATTTTTGGATTCTACCCAGTAAACTAATTGAAAATTTACAATTGTAACCACCGCGAAAATACTATTTTTCAAAGTGTCACAGTATCTATAAGCATGCACGAATACCCCCAAATCATAAGCAAATTACAGTCGTACCTCGTTTAATGATAGGTACGTGTCCCTATCATTAAAAACCCTGACATTAACAGAAGTAATGTTAATACGACTCAAAATAACACCATTAGTACTACAAATGATTCATAGAGTAAAAAAATGGTCTGAAAAATACAAAAAGAAGTAAAATAATATAATGTTTTGTTGGAAATTATTACTTGACTGTGGTAAACATTTCTATCCACACACTTGACATATTCTTGATTTCACTTATTATAATACTAATATCACCATTTCATGCGCTTATAATCATTTTAATACTACACCAACACCAGCATGAATCAATACTATTTTTTTGAAATTCTACTTGCTCCTCACAGATAATTGTATTATTCACAATCTTCTGAGAATCAAACATCCCTCTTAGCCACCGATTGAAATCGAAGTATGTTGACCTTTCAAATGGCATCACAAACAAAAAAAAATCTGTTTGCAATTGATTGATGTTGGTGTTTGTAAACTTTCAGCTAAATCTACAGTGTTTGGTCAATATAAAGATGTATCTATAATAAATATTTTTTAAATATATATCACGAGTGATAAATTGCTCGTTTGTATATACCACCTACAGTTATTTTTTTGCCAAATATGTGGAAGTAACACAAAGCTAGATATTACTGTACTTAAATTCATAGTAGACAATACTGACTATATATCATATAGTATAGAAACCAACCATTGAACTTGAAAAAAAACAGGATAAGCAATGCAATAAAATTTAAGTTCTAATACCTTGAGTATATTCGGAGGTTCCATCGAGAGGATCAACCCACACAACAATATCCTCCTCGGTAATATTTTCCAGCAAGTCAGGGCACTTCTTCTTAAGGACATCGGGGTCTCCGTGAGTTATCAACCAGTCACTCGGCACCTATAATGTATCAACAACAAATAGCTTACTTTGTAATAAAAGGCTTGATGTTAAAAGCCAACAAACAAATACACAGGACAAATGAGATCTACTGTTAAAAGCAGCATTACCTATGCTTTCTGTGACAAAAGGATGAAGATGTGTGATAACCAAAATCTACTGATCTACTAATTTGCTTCAGTGGTATGGGTTACAAATGAAGTCTTACAAATATATTTTTTTTTAGCTTCCTCTTTTCAACGCTGATAATATATACCATTCTTATAAAAACTAGCTCGAAATATATGTTTAATAATTTGTACAAGATCAATTATGGTTATTAAATACACACAAGTTATAAATATGGGTTAAAGGGAGAAACTCAAATGGAGAAACTAAATAGTTTTCACATTTTGAAAAGAGCGGATTATCTGTGGCTTCACATATTTTGCTAATTAAAATAATATTTAAAATCTGAAAATCATCTTGGATCTTATAATAAAATCAAACAACAAGTGAACTTTGATCCACAAACAACATAAGTATAAGGAGGAAATATTTTTATAAAGTAGATTTTGATGCGGTGAAGATATTAATAGAAAACAAAACCACAGATGATAAAACGACACAACTCGATAAAAAGTGATCTTAGTGTTAACATGCCACCCGTATGGAATTAAAAATGGTCTTTATCCGCATGCTGTTATTCAACACATTGACAACTTAAAAAGATGAAAAACATGAATTACTAGATACCTCGATGTCACTTACGCCCTCTTCTCCAATAATTGTTATGTTAGGAAACTGTTGCGAGAGAGAAGCGACAATACACCTTTGAGCTGATCGATCAGCCTCTGTTTGTAGATCATCTTTACCCTAAAATATTAATATTAAAATAATGTTAAATAAATAACAATAACTCAAATACGTCACACAGATAACATAAAATTCCATTTCACCGATAAACTATGTGCAATTAAATTAAATTAAAGATAGGTTAATTAATTTTACTGATCACACAAAATATTTATTTTTCAATGTATGTGATTTATTTTTAATTATTGTTATTTTATCATTTGAGCGTGTGTGTTTTATTTAAAACAAGTAAAATAAATACCTATTTCTGCACCTATACTTTATACAAAGTATTTATAACTTCATTTGTAATAAGCATTCTTATTGAAAAACATACATTACATATTACATAAATATTATTGTAAAAAATATATCTGAAGTTAAATTTCCTTGTAATGTAGAAATGCAGAAGTTTTACTTTTAATTAAACATTACAAAATATAGATATAAGATATTGATTTGGAAATCTCGAGGCATTAAATTACAACAATTTAGTCCCCGTTCTTTGGATTTTTTTTTACTGATATGTAAGTATTAAAATAATTGATGGTGACAATTTAGTAGCAACTCCTTGTACCTAGTATAATATTTAAGTTTTATACATAAGCTTTTATTTGTAAAAATAATCACAATATTAAAGTTAAATTAAGATAGGTGTATTATAAAATCCAATACAAAAGGGAAATTTGGAACTACCTACCCAATAAAGAAAATAAGACGTGGCGTTCAATTAAAAAGCGAAATGACAAAAAAAACTTCAACAGCTCAAATTTAAAACTACTTGTAAACTACAATAGTTTTATTAGATACAATATTGTGAAAAACTATTTCATATACTAGTTTTCATTTAAACATGTAAACATTAATCTTATGTGGATAATAGAAAACATATTATTATCGTATATTTTACAAGAATGTTTTAATGATGCTCACCGCACGTTGTCCTTGATAAAAAAACATGACTTACCTTTTCCACAATTCCTAGGTCCCCTTGGCTCATGACATCCCTTATAATTTTTCCAGCCCTATTAGCTGCAGTGATAGACGAGGCCATCACTCGCATGACCAGGGGAATATTGTGAGCCATATTTATGCTTGATGTTTCACAAAGGTTTCCTATAACGAAACAATTATTGATATATACAATATTACACGCTCAGTTCACTTCTTTAACTAATCACGTTTCAACTTGAAGGCTCAATATCACACAATATTTAATGAAGCGTGACATTAAATAATAAAAAATACAAGTGTACAAAAAAAAAAAAAAAACGGAATATTTGCTTTTAGCATTCAAGGTTAAGTGATGTTTCTGATGAAATTTACTTATATACGATATAAATTTAACGCAAACTCTACCGAGATGAACTGAACCGTCGCTTTTCACAACATTACTACTAGTAAGCAACGAAATATAATGATTATAAATACAGAGGCGAGTTGTATTCCCCTTTACGCATTTCCCCGTCCACTTGCCAAACAAAACTGTCAAAACGACAAGACTAGGAAGTGCACGTAAAATTTCATCATTGCCAGCTAAAAATAACATACCGAAACATCTTACAAAACATTATTTTATTATTATAATATACGCGTGTATAAAATTAGATAGCATTTCATTGCATTTATACTGATCCGTTTATCAATAAAATGAGTTTTTCGGTGATATTTACCGACATACATTTTTATCAATTTGCATCATTTGAAGGAGGGAATTTTGGGCAGCCGGTCAAATGAGAATTGGGATCCTGACCAGGAAATTAAAGTGAGAATTGAGACAGCACGCAGTACGTTTAATAACTTGAGGAAATTACTATGCTCAAGAGATATAACCCTGAAATCTCGCTGGAGATTCACCGAGTGTTATGTCGGCTCAGTTCTATTTTATTGAATTAAAGCTCGGACACTCAAGACAGCAGCTATTATGAGAGGCATTGAGGCAGCAGAAATGAGGCTGTATGAATAATCCTGTACACCATGGGTTGGCCGCGTCACAAATAAAAGAGTCTTGCACAGACTATGCAGAGAAAGAACTCCTAACATCGGTGAAGAAGCGGAAGGTCTATATAGAATCCTACAGCTAATTGTCCAAGGAAAAAGATAGAGGGAAATTAATGATATTTTATTAATATCTATATATAATTAAAAACTCTCATTTATGGGTAGACACTGAACTGAAGCAAATATTTGTTTTAAAGATACCTTTTGACAATAAATTTAATCAGTTTCTCGTGTCAAGCACAAATAACACTGAACTGAGCTCGATACCAAAGTATAAACATGTCGAACCTTGTATCCAAACACATATGTATTTGCTTTATGTACATTTATTTTAGTGATAGTGAAGTGCGGTTTTAAGAATTGACGGATGGTATTTTTTGGTTTCAGGATGATAATAATTTAATGTTGTTAATTAGTGATAATAAATAATTGCTATCAGATTTAGTGGTTTCAGCAAGTACGGTAAAAACAATGACAAATTTATTAAAAAAATTACCTTATGAGACCTACAAATTATTTATAGCCACTAAAGAAAATTCAGAACAGCTTTCGTTTATTGTGGTTTAAATTCTCTAAAATGTGGGAAAAATCCAGCTCGATCAACGGTGTAACCAAGTAGAGCCATTCACATAACCGACAATATAAGAATGGTGCTGATGCCAAAGGAATATTACAGTATTAAGTTTGTAGCAAAATATTATTACGGTTAAAACAATCAGTTAGTGATCATTGCTGGGAACACCAGCATCATAGTGCCCATTGTGATCGCTGCTTTGTGAACATTTAACTAAGATAAAAAATATAAAAGGTAAATAAAAAAATATTGAGTTATGTTTACAAATGCATAACATAGTAAATTATGCATTTTTTTTTATGTTTAATTACACCTTATAATTTTTATTATATGGTTCTCCAAAATATATTAGCTCTGAAAATATATCAAAATGATAAAAATGCAGTAATATGTACAAATAAAGACATCCTGGGTAAGATAAACAAAAAATAGTACTTTTGGTGGTAAACTAACAGAATATATAATTTAAATATAATGCAATAATTATTTTTTAAATTCATATCTTTAAAAAAAAATGCAACTTTTTACAATAATTATCAAAGTAAAACAGAACTCCACTAACATTTCTATAATATAATTATAATGAAAGTCAATGTTTTCAAAATATCAACTTACACAAAACCTATGTTTGATGGAGCTCGTATAAAAAGTGATCAAGCCAATGTATTTAATGGGAATGACAAAATATTTATCTGAGAAATTGGGAAAGGTTTTTAAGTTGGTTTGTAGATTTATGGTTTTTTGTCTGTTGCTCGAAGGTTTCTAAGGATCCTGAAGAAATAGCAATTTGGAAATAAAAATCCTCTATGATTGAAAACATTTGATAATGTTTATTGGAGAAATAAAACAATTTTGTCAGCATATTATATATTAAAAGACAATAATAAAGGATAATAACTTAGTTTTTAGAAAGTTCATCAATGAGCGTTCGACACTTGTGCTTCATGACTTTAATGGCTTCTACAAAGATAACTTCGGGAGTCATTGCACCAACCGACTCCACGTTAACTGTAAAAATAATAACACAGTTATTTTAATCTATTAATACTTGAATTAAATACATATGTAAAGATCTTTAGCAATGTTCAAAATAAATTTTAGCCTCATGACATATTATTTACTTTAAAATAGAGAAATAGTTGTAATTGATAAGACAGTTCACTGATAACTTCAATAATGAAGCTTATAGACCAAAATATTCAAGTACATTGCCTTCTTTTGAAATTGAATTCGTATTTACATAAACAGGACTTCATAATTGTATTGGACATTACAGCTGTAAAACTGTTATAAGAGTAATATATAAAATAAAGATAAAAATACTAACATATAAAATGATCTCGCACACGGCTCAGGACTACAGCATCTTTCAGATGGTCATGACGCAAAACATTTCGACTGCAAGTATCATAGCGAGCATCCTTTACAACTGCCTGTCCATTATTATCCAACTCAATCACTCCTGGGGAAAAACAACTCTGCAGCAGAACAGCATCATTTCCAGATACAGGCCGTTTAAGGTGGATCTCCGGAAGAAGACGATAGCTTGCTGTAGCTAAAGTAACAGAAATTACACAATTAATAATACAAAATAAAGCGAATCTAACATAATTTAAGGTTAGGTAGAAGAAAAAAAGTTCTTACCAACTGGAGAGAATTTAGCGTGGTCCTTTCCAATGCCTTTGATTGCAATGAGGCGTAAGTCTAGCTCATGTCCAGGCCTCATTTTTGCAATCAGGATGTCATCGTGTACTGGTCCAACTGTATTTTCCTTATAGATTGATGTCTGATTGCCAGTGGGCACCCATTTAATTTGTTCAGAATAAACTGTTAACAACAATTCGTTTGATTACTTACAAAAATATATATTTGCACTGATGCAATGTCAGTACAATCTCAACCGCCTGCGATTGAATTTGTATGTAAATGAAAATACAACAATTGAACCAATATACTCTCGATCAATAGTGTATTAAAATTTGGTCGATATCTTATTATTTTGCTATTTATTAAGATAAATACATATGCCTCTTTTTAATGTATTGTTGTTTGTGTTCTTTATTTAAGTGTTTCTGCAGTCAATATGTAAATAATAATGACAATATTATTCATTGTTTATGATGTGATGAAATTAAATAGATTGTAGATGATATGTGAAAGATAATATATTATGCTTACCATTATGGTTTTTGTAGAGATCTTCCGGCCTGCTTGAGTCTTTGGCTTGAGTGGTATTGTTAGTGCATTTTATTTTCAGACTGAATTCCAACGTATCATTTTCACTACCTTCAGCAGATTCTGAAATAATTTTTTTTTTTTTTTAATCATAAAATTTTTATATCAAATGATAAAAATGGTCTTTCTAAATTATTCAAAGTTGATGTATACTGTTTTTAATCTGTGAATTTATTCAAATATATAAATTGTGTTTATACGTAGATTGTATATTACACCCACACTGTTAATTCACAGAGCCCATTTAAGTTGTAATTGATTTCAGAATTAGGAGGTTATGGCAATCTTTTGGTTGTCTGAAGATTTTTACAGCTGTTGTCAACGGATTTGTGGGTTTCGGTACCGAAGCCCAAATGTTAGTACATTACTCCAAACTTGACGTAAATTGATCCAAGAGAAAAAGTTATGTCATTGCTTGTTTAGTTTTGGTAAAATATCAGGGCAATAGAATTTTCTTTTCTAAAAAGAGGTCTTATATTAAAATCCTTTGGTATTTTGATAAATTTATTTATTTACAGCAACAAAAATTTTGTAGCCCTTGACACATGCATTATTCATTTGGATCCATCGACAACCAAAAGTATTATTTTTATAATTTAAGCAGTTTAGCATTTTGACATACCTTCCGGTTTATATTCAAATAATCTAGCATCAGCTTTTAACGGGATAAGTCCCAATCTATGAGCCAGGACTTCATCTTGCAATAGAGATGTATTATTAGTGATCATGACCTTTTCAATGGCCATACTTGGAACCTCACTGAGCATCAACCTCCGGAAAGCATTCGCTAGAGAGGGCTGTATGCCAATTAAATCAAACTCCATTTCGAATACATCTTGCCGGACTATGACGATACGGAATTTCTTTCTGAATTTCTTGCGACTCCATGGTTCATCGGCCATTCCCATGTCATCAGCACCCGGCTAAAATTTACATATGTGAGGTTATAAGAATTCGTTTTCTATACATCGTAACATAAGCAATAATTTAAAAATAATTAGGAAAATGAATAAAAACCTTTAATCTAAATTCTTCTAAGAATATTCTCGGCTTATTTTCCATCATGTCAAGTAATTTATTTTTGTTATTTTTTATTTGAGAAACAACGTGCTCTTGACTGTTTGGAGAGCTGTCAAAATAATCATAGACAATAAAGTATTTTCTGCTATCTATATGTAATAATTTGAAAAAATTATAATAATTATATTTAAAATGGAATTCCACCAAGTACTCTCTGTCAAAAATATTGAATATCTAAAAAATAATAATAAAATTTTCGAGTTTAATAATATTGAATCGATATGTTTTATAAAATCCTAACCAATAGGCATTTAAAATATTTCTAAAATTATTCCTTCTGATTACATTTTTTTGAGCGAATAATCTGATTAGTCATATCAGAGCAAATTCAAATTTTCTATTAGTTATTTTTATAATTTAACCTTGAACAATACAAGTTTTACGTTATTTTTTAAATTATATTATTTTATAATATAATAACGAACATTTATAAATAAGTTTTAATGACAAAATACACACACAAAGCTTCGTATAGCAATAGAAGTTTGAGCTAATAATACCTATCTATAAGTCAAAACCTTTTATCCTGAATTACAGGTAATCTATCTCTGTTATTTTAATACCAGTGAAATAAAATTAATATGTCACGCAGATTTCGAAATTCAGCTTACGTTGATTTATCGATTGAATAATTATTATCACTTTATCTTCACGCATAACTGCTTTAGTTAAGTTGACCATATTTTCTCAATTCCAAAGCGGGATCCTGAAGGATAGGGAAACGGATGTAAATCCCCATCAAATCAGATAATAATTTTAATGTAGACATATAAGATTCGCCCAAAATTTTGATCTATCAGATCAGAGCACGTTGAGACCATCTTCGTGAAATTTGCGCCGAATTTACCGGCGATTGTTCATTGCATATCATTACAAGTAAAAACAGAACGGCGGGTATGCAGGAAAGAAATAAGACTTGTGGTCAATATAATTTTAATTAGCTGTGTTGATTGGAGTCGAGGAATTTAAATTCCGTAGTCCTGCTATAATTTTGCGGAGGCGAACCGAACAAGATCCAGATTGAACAACTCTCACTGAGTGCAGGTGATCTTGTCTCGAGACCAGTTAGGGCTGCCTTCGCATAAATGGACAGGACTTTTATAATCGTGGATATACTGTCGTAATTGCTCTATTTTTCGGCGGATATCTCGCGAGCTACTTGCAACGAAAGTTAACAGCCATGAGATTGATTTTTCAATTTTCCAGCCGCGGTATTTCGACATGGACGCAATAAACTTTGCTGCCAGTTAAGTTGCTAAAAATATAACCGATCTGAATACAACTTATGTCATATTAATACACTCGTAAAGACCTGAGTACAAAAACATAGCCACTTTGGCGTGATAGTCCGTTCAAAGCATGATTGAGTTTAAAATTAAATGATATCCATCCATCCAGATTGTTGATTGATCGACAAGCAAATGCGTTAACCACTGAGCCACAAGGTAGTTTTTTTTTTATTATTATCTGGGTTTGGATGTTTCACGTTTGCTACAGTAAACATTAAAAAAAAAAAACACCAGTCTAGCTGCTACTGAAGCACATAACAGTTCTTGTTATCTAATTGTGTATTAATAAGCGTCGTTTGAAATCAGACGCATGCAAAGTATTACTACAAATTCTGTAAGTATACAAAAACAAAAATTATAGCATGTTGTTAAATTACTTATAAGATTACGGTAAAGTGAATGCAAAATAACACTTCACCAGGACACGCACTCGGTTACCTGACAAGAAGTGCGGCTTGTCGTTTCATTGCATCACCATTCTGCAAAGTTAATTCGCGTAATTAACTCAAATATTATGCGTATTTTAGTATCCGTTAACTCTCTGATGTATGCAAGAAACTTGTTAATTATATTTTGACCCGAAATTTTATAGCAAATATGATTAACCGAATGAATTAAAACGATGTTCACGCGACAAGTGTTTTCGCTTTTTCACCTATGCTTTGGATTTTCAGGGTCTTTATCCATTGTTAGCAACAATGAACTATAAATTGGTTTATATGTTACATTGCTTTCCAGTTCTCTGCCTATTTATTATCTTTATTGAGTAATAATTGGTTTTCTGAAAAAAATAAAACGATAATTATTATGTTTGAAGTGATGTAACTTTGAGTTTGATTCATCAATTATTAACAATAGTTTTGTTGATAGATGATGCAATATCGGTATACCTATACCAAGTTAATTAATCTTGGTTTATGTTGCATGATCATTGTTCAAATTTGAATAGTAATTATTATCTTAAATTACAGAAAAAATATTATTATTAGCATGAGAATGACCGCAAATTGCAGAAAAAATACTTTTACGAGATGAATTGCATTTTTTGATTTGAAAATTACTTCAACAAACAAACATTTGCTGGTTAAATCTTACTAACTTACTTACATAGTACTTCTTTAATATTGATAATTGAGCAAGGAAACTAGATTGAAATCTAACAATATTCGTACTAGTTTATTTAATAAAAAGTGATATTTCTACTTGTAAAAATAAAAAAACACACACTGTTTTCCTATAAATTTAACTAATGCCACAAGTTTTCGCTTGTAAAAACTGAAATCGTGTTGACTAAAAAATAATTTATTACATTTTACCCTATTATTAACTTACCAAGGTCAAAATAATTGTTAAACAAAAAGTAATCTGGGAAAAAACTTTGCATTCTAATAAGTGACAAGAAAAAACATTCAGTAGCCTTAATTATAATTTAGTATATTTACAATAATTCTTAGGGCTATAATTCCTGGCGCAGGTGCATTTTGTTGATAATAAAATTTTTATTATGACTAGTCCCAAAATTATTTCAAAAGAGTATTGGTTTTATATATGTGTTCAGGTCAGGTTCAGTGATATGAAATTAATAGTTTCAGATTTCTTTATTAGTTTGATATATTAATTATAGTAAAATTGGTCGGATATGCAGCCTTTATATTAATGATCATTATTAGAATATTTACAGTGACACTTATTTGCCATGACGTCATAAGTGAATTTCTAGACTTTCCAAACGACCCTCGTGGTGTGTTTCACCTTATATAAAGGAAAATGCCAGTATGTTTTTTTTTCTTCTTTAATCTTGCCTTCATAAACACTCACAATAAGAAAACCGCATGAGAACCCAAAAGGTATCACAAAATATACCAACATCTAACAATCTATCGATAACTAAAAAAAATACTAACAGCCCCATCAGTGATGAAAACATTTTATTAGGTCCGGTATTATATTGAATCAATAAAAAAAATCTCGGTGAAGTAACAAAATGTAAATGAAGTAATAATGCCTGAGTGGTGTAGTTCCGCTGAGTGTATGAACTATGATTATCGGATTATCTGTGATGACCAAAATGCACCTCCATTTTGTGTGGTATTATTTATCAATCACCTGACAAAATGCCAAACTGATTAAAGGTGAGGTGAAATCTGGTGTTGAAATAAACCATTTCATAATGATCAGAAAACCCCATACGGACGCGTGGACTAGTGATGGGAATTTCTATCAGCCCGAAACAGCTTAATTGCTTATTTTTATTTCAAACTGCTACAAAGAAGCAATCCTACTGAAGAATTATTTTTTCTGAAATGTTGGTATATTTGTAGGTTTGAGTTGATTTTGTATCTCGGGTGTTGCTCTACTTGAGGTTTTCACTCCTCCGACGTTTCGATCGCCGTGTTGGGACCATCTTCAGGGATATTTTTCCCAATTTAAAACAAACCCGAACGTAAAGATAAAAAATATTATAATAATTATCATTTTTTTAGACATATTAGAATTTGATTATCACGGCCTTAATTTTTTTCGAATCATATTTTTAGTGAAAAATAATATTCAATTATCTGAACTCATCTTTAGACACCTTTTGAAATTAAATCGCATTAAAATATACTTAGATAAAAAAAACTGCATCATTTAAGATTTAAGCCGTTTGTAGCTGCTTCTGCTTTTTTGACTCACCACTAGCAGGTACTTACGCGGATACCTGTTTATTAGGTGCTTTCTGCCCGGTTGTGTTATAATAAATTCTAAGAAAACATAAAAGTAATGGCGTACATATTGAGGGCATTTTAACTAACAAAAATAATAATGAGTCATTCTTGGGTATATTTTTAGATCCGGAATTTATTACGCAAACATTTTTTTTAATAATGCGCTTATGAATAGGTTTTATGTAATTGAATCAACGAATGTGGATTTCCATAATTTTATTCATTCACGAAAGACAATTCATTAGATCTTTTTTATATGTTGAGGACTCGAAATATAAACAGCGTACAGCTTATTTATAAATATGAATGCTTAGATCGCATCTACAGGAAAAAAGAATACTCCACAATAAACCAATCTATCCACACTTGAACACTTTTTGCTAATTTATTACAATAATAAATGATGGCTTCTGTGTTACGTGCTGCACGCGATCAGCCGAGATGGCTGCACCAAGTCATCGAAGAAGTAGAGGAGTGTAAGAAAACTTGGATATCTAATAAATCATTGCATGTCAACTGCCTTGCTGCAGCTTCGTTTGCAATGCGAATGACCTACGCGAAAATTGGCGCAGACTAAAGAAACATAAATTACTTTATAAAGTTATAAACAATTTCAATATAGCGTAAATTTCACAATAGTCTTCTTCTCCAGGTGTCTCTCCTCGGAGGAGGTTGGTGACCATTTCACTGAGCATATCTTTATGTTCGCTCATGGTTTACTGAATGGTTACGCAGGTGGATGTATTCTCACTTTCTTCGAGCCGAGCATGGCACCTCAACAACTCTACAACGGCGCTTCCTGTCTCGAGGTCCATTATACAAGTGGACAATCTGCGGCCATTTGACTTGTTACTATTATACTTCCGGTTTTTCCTTTGAATCTTTACGCGCGGCTTGACAACTTACTGCAGTACATCAGAAGGCATGGCGTTGCGTAATTTTTTTAAAAATTATTCAAAGTACCTAAGTTCATTATCTTCTGTCGAAAAGCTGGGATGTTCTGCTGAAAACTAGAAACCTCAACCAACCTTGTCTACCCTTAGAGTTGAAGTAAAGTCGACCCTTGTCACATTCTTGACTAGAATGTAACCTCGTTTTTTTCTCCGTTTCCTGTAAATAATATTCACGTGTAGACTTTCTTTAAGTCGCTAGGAGAAAACGAAATTTACAGACTTTTTGTCGTGGATATTCAGATTTTGCATGAAAATGTCATAACTGAGGTAAATATTTTTTTACTAACGTTTTATTTAATTTCATACGTTTTCAGTTCATATCTCGATCAATTGGCATTGGGGATCAATTATTTGACTGATAAAGGTATGTGATAAACCGCAGTGTTTCAAATATAAATAATTAAAGAGTAGAGATTTAAAAGCATTAAAGTAAATTCATTTATAATGATTAAAAAGTATATGGATTTTTTCCTGCATAAACGAATATTAAATGGTGTAAAGTGAAGTTTTCTTTACATAACTCTGGTAATGTGGAGTAACGAAGGTAGAACTTGTCTTGTATGACAGCTTCTGTTGTAATCGGCCGATTTGCATCGAATAAAAGCGGAAGACATATATTGGTGTTTAATGTGCGCACAATGTTATTCGGTTGCATTTTGGGTATCGGGTTAGTTATTTATAAAGAATAGTACGATTTCCTGGCTGACAGCATTGGACACCAGTTGCAATACACAATATATAGTTGCTACTTGTATAAAAGTATAGTGTGATGCTCTGCGATGAATTCTTAGTACCAATAGGGCATACCACCCCATGGGACATATACCACATGTACTAAAAGATTTTTAAGATGTTATCTCACATATTATGCTACACGTACCCATTCCCGTCTCACAGCGATTTTGAAGTATTTGTATTTGTTTGAAATTATCTCCTCCTTTTTTGTACCTAATGACTGCACGTGTGCAAAAATTCGAAGAAATAAAAATGCTTTGTAACAAACTGACAACAAGCTTATCGAGTAAATAATAGCTTGAAAAAATTAAATTCAAAAAGTCGTTTATAATTATAACTACGCTGTTGAATATACACAGTCCAGTTAACATTAACTATTCAGTTTATTTTAACTATGCAGTAGAATTACTCAGTCAACCACTCAGTCAACATCAACTGCGCAGCTATTTTTGGCCGTTATGTTAACTTTTATTTTATCAATGTTCAATTTAACTGAATAAATCAAATTTTATAAAAACGTTACAAAATTCTAAATATTTACTACACAATAATGATCAATAATGATCAAACAATTTTTAAAAAAGTATTAATTAACAACCAAAGGGCTTCGTTTCTAGTATGTGGAAACAAAGTTATAAAATATCTAACACTGTTCAATGTTTCACACTTTGATGAAATGCAGAATTCAATTATAATTATATTGTAATAGAATGCTTACCGCAAGTAATGGTACCTATATATTTTTTAAGAAAGATTAATTGGTTAATTTTAACAACATTTCAATGTATCTACAATTAATTCCTCTCGCAACAACAATAGTTCAAAAATTATTAAGCGTTAAGGTGCGTGCTGCATTTTAAATGTAATAAAATCTTTGTAACGCTTATTGTAATATAAGTTTGAAATTATCAAGGTCTATTAAATATTTCATAATTTGCGTGTGAGGACTATATATTCTAAGAAAACCATGAACAGACAAATGTTCAGTGAAATGGTCACCAACCTTCTCTGAGAAAAGGCACATGAATAAGAAGAAACATTTCATTTTTTCACTGTGAACCTTTTGGACTGCATTTTGTACTATTTATTTAAGCGTCTCTATAAATTTTTTTTTTAAATACTGCAATTTTAAAGTGATCTTACATATTCCAATTATATATTTCGGTGCGATTATGCGAGGTGAAGTCGAAAAGCGGAAATAAAGGCAGACAGAGCACCTCATGTTTTATACATTAGCAAAAGAAATTTATTAAAAACTCGTAGCATGTTTTCTTAACTATTTATATTTCTATCAATTGATTTTAATCATTGAAAAAAATACGGGAAATCGGTTAGAAAGCAAAATTGATAATCTAATTTAAAAAAATATACATTTTGAAAGCTTTGTGTTTCGCCAGCATTGATTTTATCAGATGATAATATGTATAAATAAAACCTACTCCTATCGTATTTTATAAGATTTATTTTTGTTACACTTGGTAGTGGCTTTATACGTAACCGGTCGTAAATATATATAGTATAGTAAAATTTATTCGTAATAGTCACCAACAACTTACCCATGGATATGACAATCAAAATAAAGACATTTAATATATTTTATTACTTATATTTGTCTACACCTGACGTTGTTAAATCAGCACTGTAAAGTTATGTAAGAAATTTTAAAGCATAACAAGTTGCCTTAAAAACAAGAATATTATCAAAAACATAACATAGTTAATTACACGCATTTTTTTACAACAAAGAAAAGTTTTTTATTCAACTTTAATATAAGTACGAACCATAATTCAATTTACTCCAATGGCCTTCACTATTATAATAATAAAACCGAATCAAACTATTTAATAAGATTTGATAAATAATTATTGTACATTTCTTTTACGTCATGTAAACATTACATGGAGCGAAAAAACATAAAGAAATATAAATTTAATAAAATAAATGTTACAAAATTTACAAAATTTTAATATCTAAATTCTAGCAATTTTTCTCGTCACCGCTGTGAAGAATAAACGCCGACAATAAAACGAAATAAAAATATTTTATGGAGATAAAATTTTACAAAGGTAATGATAATTAATCTCTTCAAAAAAACCATAGTAAATGCTTATAAAATCAATCAAGCAATTATTATGTTGTCAAATTTATTACGTAGCGATTAAGACATTTCTTCTACTATGTTGAATTTCAGTTTTGAAACTTGCATAATGACGTTTTTCTCTTCAACAGTACTAACATCTTTACAACAATAAAAAATATTATCCCGATAGTCTGATTTAATTTATATTACTCCAAATTCAAACCTAAAATTGATAGTAAATTACGAAGATTTTCAAAGGCTGGAGTATTTAATTTTCTGAATTAGTACATGCGGATATTAGCATAAAGTATTTTGCCAATTAAAGCCTTCTGAACTTGTATAGATATCTATAAATGTATTTGTTATCAGATTAAATCAATACATTTTTCACAAATAAATAAATAAAACATAGAGATAAATTGGTTATTTTTTCTTTTGGTTCCTTTAGCGTTGACTTTTAAACCTTAGACTTTTTGTGGGAAGGTTAATTGTAATTTATTATGTGTTCTTAGCTTATCGGTTGAACGAGCAATAATATTTAATAAAAATCAACAATTACGTTTCACCGAGAAATTCTTTATTTTTCTCGAAATACCTTAAAGCATAAAAACTCAAATTAGAAAAATCGCTTTTGGGAAATACTTTATCAATGCATGAATTTTGAGAAGATACTACAAGTGATTTAGTCGTTTTGTGTGATTGTTTCAACTCGATAAAATATTATCGGGTGCCTCTCCTCAGAGGAGATTGGCGACCATTTCACCGAGCATATACTCATGCTGAGCCAGTGTTCATGGTTCTCTAAGGAAAAAATAGTGTAGTCCTTCTACACCGCAATTTTATATTGGAAAAAAAAATATTTGAATTGCTGCTGCCCAATAGCATTATTATATAATCTTTTCCTTACAAAGCTCTGGCGTTTAGATCTGATATTCATTCTGCAGCAAGCTAGAAAAACAATAGCAGGAGCCTCCCACCTCGACAAAGTACTGAGGAATCTTTACACACACTCAGGGTACATAATGGCAGCCATGCACAAACAACAGAACTCGCAGAGTACAATATGTAGAGAAAAATGTACAAGCCAATTTAAATGCCTTTAAAAGGATTCTTTTGCAAGCAGTGATGTTGCAAGCATTTTAAAAGGAGCGTTAAAGCAATTAATGCCAAAAATCGCATTAGCATAATACAGGTTCGGGTCCATTGCGTCAGTTGGTCCCGAAGGATGGCGGTGCATGGGCGGTGTTTTCGATACTATCGCGTCCGATCGCTGCTCAATTAAAAGGGAAAGTACGGCACATTGGCGGGCAGGTTGGTTACGAAACCGTCGAATTGGCCAGCTCTTGCGGCTGGCCCGAGCTGCTGCAGCTGCACTCGGGAGCCAGTACGGCGCGGGTTGCTCTCGGAGACGGATCCTTCGCATGTGAACCACCATCGCAGCCTCCTTCGCACTCTTTACCAAGGCACCCCGTATTCGTTCATCTGTGCCATTAATCGTATACTGCTCAGCGTATTATTAGAAATACAACAGTTTTTTTTTTGTGTTAATTTTTTTTTAAATACCGCAATGTACGCCATTGCGATATTAACAGTTCTTCTGGCGTTGTTTTCAAGTGTTCCTGCTCAACTTTTCTTCGGCGATGGAAGTGATACAAATGCAGGTTTGATGTCTTTATTATTTATATGTGTGTCTATGTATGGATTGGTCAATCAGATGCGTATTTATTACCCATTACGGGTTTATTATATTATTACTAATATGATTAGGCACATTAGTTCATATATAGAAGATGATTTAAAGAAACTCTCAGAAAAATATCATCGTGATTTGTGTGGGATTTGAACCCACATCCCCTGGCTTACATGGCCGGTGTACTAACCCTTTTCAAATTGGGTTCAAATCCCACACAAATCACGATGATATTTTTCTGAGAGTTTCTTTAAATCATCTTCTATATATGAACTAATGTGCCTAATCATATTAGTAATAAGTCTTTATTATTGTTGTTGTAATTATATCTTTATATGAAAACATAGCCAAACAAAATATATAATGTATTTTAGGGCAATGCTTTGCTCAAAAAGATGCACACGAACTATCAAGTAATAAGCATGTGATAAAGATGATATTTTATTTTACACCTAAATTATATGTCGATGGCAAGTTGTTACAGTACTAAATATTAACATAATCGCAAATCAAATTAAGCAGGCACTGGCAAGGGGTATATATAAAAAAATATTTAAAATATCCTTGCGTATTAGTGCGTAGATATTCGAAGTACTTAAATATAACAACCGTTTGACTAATTCTTTCGAGAGCGCCACATAAATGTACCAACAATATTAAATAACAACTCCGTACCATTATTATGCGTTATTCAATTTTCATGAGGTAATTTCAAGCAAAAAAATTATTTGTGTAATCTGTCAGCAGTGCGTGAGGCTGTTAAACATCGATTCCTATGAGCACCAGTGGCGTGCGTCCGGACAGGCGATAAAACACCGCAACCTTCAAAATTATTATAATAATTAATATTCCCAAACAGCAACAGCAGATTTGCTTACATTTAATAGCTCTGCATTATTTATTAACCTCATTTATTACTATGTGCCTAGCCTAACCTAACCCGCCCTTAATTAATTATCTTTCAAATACAATGCTTATCACTTCACGTGGACCCTTTATATCTACATATTATTTTTTGCTATTTTGAAATTGTATGCGAGTATTTTGAGGACCTCTTCCCGACTGTGGTTTTGACTGAACAAAATGATTTTAGTACCATTATGAGAAAAAAATTCAGGCTTAGGGTGATAGCACAAAAACCTGCTTTAATACTACTAAGATATCATGGGGATTTGTGCTATACAGGAACGCTGGGAACAATAACCACCCAAGGCTATGAACAATCCTTTACATGTAGTTGAACGAGAAAAATTTTAATGGAATAAAATGTATGTATTATATAACATTTATTTTTCTTGAGAATGACATTTATTCATAGTTACAAGCTCACTGTGCCCAGATACTGATTGCTAAGGTACTCACTGTTTATTACAAACCGAAATTAGCTTTCTCTCTGTAATTTGACTATGTACTGACTTGCTGACAATCAATATAAATTGCATAATGAAAACTGTTAAATTTTCAAAGATGTTTACATAAAAAAATTCCAGAGACATTTTTTTAACGGTAGAAAATTACGCAAGTTATTGTTTCCGATTTTCAAGGAAGGAATTGAAGATCCGTTTTATTTTTACTATAAACCAGCAGCCCGGAAAGAAATGAGTTACTATCCTAATACTTATTATACTAAATAAAATATTTAGCATTTGGCAAGTTTTTTGCTCGTGGCTATTGATACATTTACACAGACAAATCAAAACTAATATAACTGGTTTGTTTTTTAGGACTAGCTGAACATTAAACGGGGTTACAAAGTTATTTACGAGATCATTTGGTTTCTTGGGTGTTGAGGTGCTTGAAGTTTTCACATAATCCCTGAAGATGGAAACGTCAGAGGATTGAAAGCTTCCAGCAACTCTCTACACCCAAGAAACCAAATCAATTAATAGCATTCATAGTAATTTACGATTAAAAAACGGTGTAAGATATAGAACCGATATATCATCAGATATCTCAACCCAAAACACTTCTTACGGTCTAACGAATAAGTTCATTAGACACACCGTCCTTTTATATCTTATATTCTATAACACTCCTACAATCATGGGATTAACTTGTGTGATGGACTAAATGAGTTTGCAGCCCGTACACTGTGTCAGTAAGGTCCACATAAAGCATACTTACAGGAAGGTCGAAGTAGCCAAATAAGCTAACAAATAAGCTAAAAAATTAGCTAAGTAAAACGGCTGAGTAGTATCGGAACTGGAAATTAAAAACGACTTGGTACAATATCCAAGACCATTTCTTGTAGACTGTGGCCGCGAAAGTCTCTTATATGCGCTTATATAATGCCGTTGTCAAGTTGAATGTATTTTTTTATTATTTAGTATATTTTTCTCAGTACGCCAAGAAATGTACTTTTTTATTGACTTTCTTACTGCATGAATTTATAGCTTTTAAATCTATATTTTTATTTCCTTTGTTTTTCTTGCGCAGTCAATATTCAAGAACTGTCCACTCAAAGTTAAAATAACAATGTAGAAAAAATAATAATAGGGTATTAATCATTAAAATATTTATGATCAGATACTAGATCCAAAAAAATTCTCAATACATACAAAGTATAGTGTAATATATATATAAAATGAACCATTTTTATGCCAGTTTAAATTTAATACAATAACACCAAAAATAAATATTTCAAGGCGTGTAATGCTGTAAATAGCATGCCATAAATGTTTAATTTGCTATTTTTAACATATTACAGCTTCTATATATTTATTATTATTAATTCTTTCCCGTTGCTGTAAAATTCAAGCTACTCTCGTGAATCAGCTTCGCGTGACGAATAATCAATTAAATTCAAGCTTGAGACTTGACGGTAAATAAACAATTTAAGACGATCTGTACAAAAAAATTAACTGAAGTTTTTAGCAAGACTAGTTGATAATGCGATTATGCTAAAAGCATATCTGGAATTAAATAATAATAATGATCATAACTTGCATGAGCTTTAAATAAATTTGAAAAAGGCTTACATGCTGGCTCAGCAAGTAATTTGTCTCTCGTGACAAGCATTGCCGATTTATCCTATCATTTTAAATCAATCCCAAAATTATAAAATTGGACTTACATTAGTAACAATAATTCAATTTACAAGTAAGCTATTGTTATATTATAGTATATACTTTTTTTTAAATAATTAATATGTAGCTTTGTGAGTTGAATAGACTTTGGATCATTTTATAAACTATAAAAGGGATCTCCAAACTCATGCAATACATTTTGGAAAATATTAATGAAACTAGGAAAAATAAAAAGTGGAAACAACATTAAATACATACTGAGGGAGACATTGTGAATTAGTTACGTGACATAAATGATACGACGGATCGAAACAGAAAGGAGCTTAAATAGAAGCCAACCTTCTGTTAAATAAAATTACTTAAAAAATACAATTTCATCATATTAAGTAATGTCTTTTAATAGAATCAAGGCTTAAGTAATAACTTCGTTTAATTAAAAAAATGTTGCGTTATCGAGACGCGTCTTTGCAGGTATTGAGAAAAAGCATACAAAAACGGCTGTGACTCGATGAATGACGAAAAACTTACTCATTATGCAGATCTCAAATCCTGTACATGTAAGTGGTGTATGTTTTATATAATATTCCTATCTTATTGTCTACATAGCAACGCAAACAAAAGAAACGATTGCATTAGTTTGTAAGCATGTCGTGAGTAAAAAAAACCTAATGCAGAAATACCGTACTCAACGAGTTTCAAAATGCTATTATTTGACAAACCCAGCAGAAAACTGTATCAAATCTAATCCGCTTTTAAAAACTGGGGCAACCGACTTTTCGTGGCCCACTTACTAGTTTGCCATTGCGTTCCAGGAAGAATGTCCTCCGAGAAAACTTTTCTGCTCCTGTGGTCTGCAGGCCAGGCCGGCAGATTGTCACAAGACCTCGGACGATAGACATCACGTTGATTCATGTTATCGGCAATTTACCTGTTTGTAGCTAAGCAGAGACTACAGTCCACAATCGCTTGTCCACCAGCCTCTTTTCTGCCTGGACTTTATACATCAGGGTGTTCATGGCCTAATCGAAGGATAAAGGAAGTCGATTGCGCCACAGCACTAGCAATGAGAGATAATATCGTTTTACCTATATTGCTCACTTTCGTCTTTACCAGAGTATCGAAATCGACCAAAAAACGAGCTCTCTTGGCCACGCATTATGAAACAGATCCCAATACCGGATATCATTTTCTTTTTTTCTGAATATATGTATATAAACATACGAGGTTATAAAAAAAAATGTGTAGCCACTGCACGCGGTTGCGTCAGAAGTGCAAAGACTTGAAAAGATTTATACTTGCACCCACCTACTTATTTTGAACCGGTTGCGGATTGAATGAAAGTAAATTTGCCATCTGAACTTAATCGGCAGCGAGTGCAGTGAGGGGGGCCAGGGGGGCCAGGGTAGCCAGGGAGGGCCTGGGGGCCGTGGGGGGCCAAGGGGGGGGCCAGGGGGCCGCGAGACCCCGCGAATGTCAATGCTGACTCCGCCTGCCGCTATTCCCATTCAAGTTCTTTGGCCCCTGGAGATTGTCTTTCTGAGATTCTACTGCCTTGGAAACTGATTGCGTCATCGTGCAATATACACTGTAACAGTTTTATTTCAAAACTGAGTATTTGATCCTTTTTCTGTATATTCCTGAGAATCTAAGTGTAAGAAGATTCCTGGTGAAATCTACGTTTTAATAAATACTCCATTCTAGTAGACCTCGTATAGAATACCCACTACACTACTCTCCCTGAGAAAACCGTGAACAGGTATAGAGATGTGTTCAGTGAGATGCTCACCTACCTCCTCTGAGAAGAGGCACCTAAAGAAGTAGAGTAGAATAAAAAAATAAATTTAGACAGTAAGCAATACTATTGTTATTTTAACCGTAGTAAAATAATTAATAAAAAATAGATATGGTTACCTATCATTAGTTTAATCACTCTATGGTAAAGTACTTTTTAGAAGACAATAAAAAGACAACACAAGTCTTCCTCAGATTAATATAAAAATAAAACACAATCGTCAAACAAACTATGTTTGCTATAATCCACAAAAAGACTGAATGAGACTACTCTAAATTATACATTCTTTGATTTTTGTTTTTGATTGATTTATTAATGGATATTTCCATATTTTCCAGCTTCCACCCAAGGAATATCTCCTAGCATAAAAACGAAGCTGGCATGTCCGGCACCAGAGACGATCCCGTTTGAGTTCTTTCCTCTGCCATGTGTGGCACACGGAGACTGCCGTCTTATGGGTAGAGACTACCGCTGCTGTGGACGTGAAGGAAAGGTCCAGCGCTGCACAAAGGCTATACGTGTGGAAACCACTGCGTGAGTAACATAGATACAAAAATAATCAAAATACACATGTGTTCCGGTCGGGAGCTCAACAATAAGAAAGGATTATAAATTAAATAAGGTTTCATTGTCGGCTTTGTAGCATTATGCACATTATTGCTGCTGCAATTATTACATTATTGATTATAATCAATAACAAAGCATTTACGTTAAAGAAGAGCTTAGCCGCTATGAAAATAGCTAAATGTGGAGTCAGGTGTGTTGTAAGATTTAGAGACCGGTGCCTTGATACGAGTACATAAGGAGCATGCATCCCTCAGGGCATAAAAGTATCTTTGTTTATGTCAACAAAATAAAAATGGACTGACATTTGTTTATTCTGTATCTGTTTTATAAAACCTTAGTTTTTTTATTTTGCAACCACTTGTAACCAAGAGTCTAATGGTTTTATTTACTTATGGCATTGCGATGTGTTATGTTTATTATTATAACTTTATGTGGGAGTAAAAACATAATTGAATGTGTTCCAAACTCTTTAGGCAAACTTATTTTTAATAATCCAAATCTGATTTCATATCTAGGAAGAAGAATTCAAAGAAGGCGGTATTCCCAACTGTGACCACAACAAGCACCACGCCATCAACCACAACAAGTACGACAACTACAACTACTACAACTACCACTACCCCAAAACCAACCACCACTACGACAACCACAACCCCTAAACCCACCACCACTACAACCACTACAACCACACCAGCTCCGACAACAGCTAAAGCCACTCCGCCAACCATAGTGAAACTCAATAAAGGTACAGCCCTTGTATGCAATAACCATCTCGCTAATTGTATTTTACTGCTGCTGAATTTTACGACCTGCTTCTTTAAATTTAGTCCATCGCATATTTTGTGCACTTAGTTGGAAGGTTCCAATTAAAAAGGTAAAATAATCCTGAGTTCAGGTAGTTTGTTACAATTTTCTTCAATGTATCCCTTTAATTTATTTCCTAGTAAACAATGTATAAGTATGAGGTTGCACATCCCTCCACACTACCTAGAATAAATAATATATATTTTTTTAATCCTGATCTTTTAAGATGGGTCACCATCAGTAATATTTTTAAAATACATAAATTTTCCAGTACTCCAGGATTAAAAAAATTGAGTCACATTGAACGGAGCCTTCAATTACGATTTTTGATCTTCCTTTAGTAAGTTGTAAATTATTTTTTCAGGAGGCCAGTCTGACCCTTTGGTCTGTCCGAAGGAAATCGATGTGTTCCAATTTTTCGCCATAAGATGTGTGAAGAAGCACAGTGAGTGTAAAAGAAGTCTGGGACCCGACTTTGTGTGTTGCAATCAGAGATGTGTGCGTGGCAAGACCCCCCCAATTACGGAGCAGTCACACCAGCGTAAGAATGTTTCTACAATAATAAATTTAGGACGTATCGGTGAAGCATTCAATTTCTAGTGTGATGCAATAAATTAATGAACTTCTTAAGCAAGAGTCACTAAGGTAATTGTGTTGTAAACTGGATTTGCTACTATAGTAGATCAACTCCAACCAACATCTTTTCAATTCAAACCTTTAGTCCAATTTTCAATTTGTGTTGGTAACGCATCCTATCATTATTAAGTATATCATAGAAAAATATGGACATGATTATATAAGTTTGAATTGTTAATGATTACCACAGCTATCCTGGGGCTTATTCCCCGCGAGTGTCCCTCGCAACCCTTCGGAGAGTTGTTGTTCGAAACGCAGTCTTGTGAGACCGATGCAGAGTGCTGGCCCCGAGTCTGCTGCCCCGACGGATCAAAGAGATACTGCCGCACAGCCATGCCAAGACTTGATTTAGTTCCAGCCACCAGAAATTTCAATGCTCGTAAGCACAAATATTAAAAAATAAGTAACAAATTGTACATTGAAATTGAGGAACATTCTAATACATACTTATTGAAAATACTTTTTGTACTCAAAAGTGTTGTTACACTGAAATTAAAAAAAATATTGTGAGTCAATTCAGCAAATATCGATTGAGATCAACTAAAATGTATAATATAAACTAAATTGAAATAAATTTCAGCACTGAGCATGATGGCGAGTTACTTGCAATGTTCACAACCTCCTCCCAAGGCTCTGGACCTGTTCCCGAGAAAGTGCAGCACATCACTCGATTGTTTCCCCAACTTGTGTTGTCAGGAAGACGGAAGTAAATTCTGCCGGCCAGCTAGGAAGTCATTGCTGGCTCTCATTGCAGGGGTTTCAGAGGTATGTGTGCTACATTTAATTTTTGAACACACAGGTAATAAATCGTCTATACCTACATTTTGATTTCATACAAAAATTGTTTTGTTCAGCTTCATTTACTGATATAATAAAGTGTTATTTTATTTGAATTGTTAAATAAATTGACTTCCACTTATTGCAGAGAGTTGGTTCGAGCTTTGCTGGATTTCAACAGAATCAAATAAGGGCATAAGTAATAAATAAAACACAGTGATAGGTGAGAGCTACTTTAATGCAAACAAGCAATCATCCTCGGAATTGAACACAAAATGTCATAATGAACAATCGCCTATTTATTTTAATGCAGATCCCGGTGAGGATGTTGTTTAGTCGAGCTGGAAAAAGAAGAAAAAATACATTAGAACAAGTCCAATTGTTTATACTGATCTGCTGTTAAAGCTAAATATAATTATTTGTCTAGTCTTATATTTTAAATTATGTAATTTGAAATAGTCTTATATTTTTGCATTAAAGTGTGCGTTTCTATTTTGTACTATATATTCATTCAACTTGTAAATCCGTGACAATAAATTAATTTTTTTATATAAAAATAATTTAACTGTTATTTTTAATATATCTACTGACAAATCCTCTCATCATCAAAAATCATTTCACAAACACGAGTCAATGGAATATGCTGGGGCTTATTGTAAACACAACTAGGTAAACAAAGGAACCTAATAAAATGTATTCATTGGGATATTTATATTTAGAGAAAAACTTCATTTTGATTTCATTTGTTTTCAATATTGATAAACTTGCTTGGAATAAATTATGTTACAATTTCTACATAAAACAAAAGCTAATAACTTCTCAAGATATACAAATATGAATATTTAAAATTTTAGGTTAAAATATTTATGTTCAACATGACTAATGCAAGAAATGTTTATTTATTTGCCACCATTCATCATGAACGTGGCGAACAAAACTTAACTGCAAATTGAAACAATTGTTATTCCAGCTTACACATTACAAGCAACAATGAGACAATGGTAAGAATGTGTTCATTGGGTTTTAAGATTAAAAGTTTGCGTCCAATTTAAAAGGGGTATTAAATAACACTGGAATGAAGGCCTGGCAGCCAAAACATTTTAAAGTATATAACATGCTAGTTTATTTTTTGATGAATCAAATTAATCTACAAATAAATAAGTTGCTTTAATAAATTCATTTACAAATATTCCTGTAGTTTTACCTACTGTTAAGATGATGAAACATGTACACAAATAAATCAACAATATAATAGAACATTGATGTAATATGAGGCAACATGTAAACTTAGATTGATAGACTTATAAGATCAACAGCTACATTGTTTGTTTCATTGTGACTAATGGGAGGGCCACAAAAGAAAGGATTTCTATTTTAACAAAAATTCTAAAGATTGATGACCTTCAACCTCATTTCAGAGGGGATAAACTATAATTAAATGAAGGCCTTTTATTGAATTGATTTTGATAAATTGTACTTTTCCAAATAATTTCAACGATTCAACATTGATAATCAAGTAGAAAAATTCATGACTCAACGTCACTAGCTTCTCCCGATACTTACTTGGATAAAATGACCTTTTTAAAGAAGTGTACCTTATGAGCATAATCACTAGCATCGAAATATTAAAATATAGGTTTTTTGATGCTCTTATACTTAAATTTAAGTGTTAGATTTCAAAAATTGTTGTAAGTTTTGATATTGAACAAAAAATAGTTATTGAATAATATATTACCTTCTTGAATCCAATTTTGTTCGAGTATTCTCTGAAGCACTGACGGCAGAGATTAAGACCATATTTGCGGATCAGGCCATGTTTATTGGAGCAGGCACGGCTAAAAAAAAAAAGAATCACTTTAGTCTGTTCCGTAAATAGACGATTCCCTTTTACTAGACCGAGATACCCCCTTCGATTTGATTAAAAATGCAGTGAAGATATATGCTGTAGAAGTGGTTTTTAATGTGTTTATTACTTTTCTCCTTTAGACTATTCCAGTTGCTGTTAAAGAAAATTTACGGTTCCCGGTCACTAAATGTAGAACCAAAGTTTCATAAAATATTCTACCTCATTATATATCTAATTATCCTAGATTTGACACATAAAAGTGAGGTTATGTTACAAACTGAAACTAACCGACAAAAACTACAAACTGGAACAAGAAACATGTCAAATATTTAATATAAAATATATGTAAATATTGCTAAAACATTAAATATCAGGGATAGACCGCGAAAATGTGTGACAACTTGCGCCGCCAACACCACGTTGAAAACATGCAGCTGTCATTGAGTGCACATGGCGTAGTTCTGGGACATTTTCCAGGTTTCGCCGATTAAAAATTGAATAATGCTCACCATGACCGTGATCCTGGTCCGAATTTTCGAGGGTGAGAATACCAAATATTTTCGTGACCCATGATGAGATCGTTCTCTACGGACGACACGGGGAGAAAGGAAGTCAAAAAATTCAATATGGCGCCGGCGGAAGTGTGCTTTGTTATTTATGGCTATAAAGTGACATTATAAGCTAACGTGCCAAATACTGTACAAATGCTCTTTGATTGATAAAATGCTTACGATCGAATAACTAAAATCATATTTTTAAATGGTTATAAATAATAAAGCACTACAACTATTTGCATTGTTTTATATTTTTTTGTTAAACGTGATTAGATTACTTGTTTTGTAATTTGCGTTGAATTAATGATTTTATTTGAATAGTTCAAATTATCGATTTCATACAAACTTTTCAAGATATTCTCAATCTCAATTTTCAGATATTTGCGCACGAAGAGTTCTCACCAATGAATTGACACCCTTTTTAATAATTAAGTGATTGCAAAATACTATGTGTTTGTTTTGTTTGATAGTTGGTTTATAGTAACGATAATTTAATATATATTTTTAGTACTAAATTAAAGACAAACCATAGACAGATATTTCTTTAAATATTTTTTACTTATGGTAATAGTCCTTGAAACCGTCTTCTTTTTTCCGGGTTAGTTTGACTGACTAGTGTGCGTTTTTCATTTGTAGTTTCTGTGATTTAATTGGTGAGAATTTAATATGATTGATGTAATATGGTATTTTAATTCATTTCCATGATAAATTTTGGTTAGTCCAGGAATTTTAGCATGACAAAATTGCTCAATTTTCAAACACGTGATATTTTTGCCGCCTCATTAATGTGGCTTTGTGATGAAGGTTAAAATATTTGCGGCGTTTCAAACTGCGCTTTTAACTCTCATTTGGGGATGATTTTGGTAATGCAATTTATTAATTTTGTTCCGGTCTGAATTTTCAGCAAATTGAAATGGAAAACATGGATGTTAACGCAAGCGAGACTCCCGTCACCCCAGCGGCGTCTTCATCTCCCGATTTGAACGGTTAGTAGTTATTTTTAATGAGATAATTTCCACGATTTACATGTATGAAAGACCATAATATTTAATTTACTGGCATTCCCGACCGTATTAGTAAAAGTTTCAACTGATAGCTTTCTAACAGCTTGAAATGTTTGTTTTCCAAACAAGTGTTGTAAACCTTTCAATTTTATAAATAGATGTTTGATATTCGACAATTACGAGATAGTTTTCTTGTATTTATAATCATGCAATTTTTCTTATGATTTTATAATCTTCCAAAAAAATGTTTCATTGGTCAATTATTTTTTGGGTCCTGGACTAATGGTTATTAGTAGATGTACAATGGGTAAATCTGTCCGAAAGCTCTTTAAAAGTGCACTGTTTTTCACTAAAGTCAATATATTCATCCACAAATGACAAAAATATTGCAGAAAACGATTTTTTGCTTAGGATTATAACAAAGAGACTTATATCACAAGTTATCAAATAACTAACCAAAGAAGCTTTGATATTCACTATCTCCGGTGAGAAATGTTTACTTTAAGGCATGAAGAGTTGAAATAATGCAAAGTGGTCACAACATGGCTGCTTATTATTTGAAAAATGCATTTGTTTAGTATCTGATTTTTTTGTATTCTTAGGACCAGACAAGAATGTGACAGCTGAAGAGATGACTTCGAGAGATTATTATTTTGATTCCTACGCCCACTTTGGTATCCATGAAGAGATGCTAAAGGATGAAGTCAGAACACTTACCTACAGAAACGCCATGTATCACAATAAGCATTTGTTCAAGGGAAAGGTAAGCATATTAAACATTGTTTTTATACATCAACTCTACAAGATGTTTAGGTTCAACCGTCACATGATCATTATATGTAGACTTTTCAAAGTTTTTTTTTTTGTTTACCTGTGAAAATGTGACAGTTGATTTATTTCCCTTTTCTGTGTTATTTTTTCTTTTATTTTCACTCAACAGAATGGAATGTGACTATTTTCACTGAGTGGCGGAGTTGAAAGATCCCTTGTGCTGCTAGAGTAGTAATTTAATTTGTGGTGCGCTCATCGATATGAATTTCTTCAGATTTAACTGTCACTTTGCAATCTTTTGTTTTTATTGTTTCTTTCTTCCTTCGTCATTACTTTCTAAAATTTTATAATAAAAGTAAAATGATGTGGCTTTAGACTGTATTGGACATTGGCTGCGGTACTGGAATCCTCTCCATGTTTGCTGCCAAGGCCGGAGCCGCCAAGGTCATCGCCATAGAATGCTCCAACATTGTGGATTACGCTCGCAAGATTGTGGAGGCTAACCACTTGCAGGATATCGTCACCATTGTCAAGGGAAAGGTGAGACAAACAACAATAAATGCTAAAAAAATGAAATAAAATTAAGCTGTCAAAAAAAGCAACCCTTAAATATGAGAGAATGAGTAAGAGTTGCAATGAGACATCTTGACATTTCTAGGTAGAAGAAGTGTGTCTTCCTGACGGCATCGAGGGTGTGGACATCATCATTTCAGAGTGGATGGGGTACTGTCTGTTTTATGAGAGTATGCTGGACACCGTGCTCTTTGCCCGTGACAAGTGGCTCAAACCCGAAGGCATGCTCTTCCCCGACAGGTACCACTCGATAAAACTATTTATCTATTAAACTCTGTCAATTGATAAACTACCTTGGATGTAATAAAATAAATTGTGCATATACGGTCCATCTTGTGAATGAAAGAGTCATTGAGATTAAATTATTTTTCTTATGTATCGAAAGGCAACAATAAGGATTTCTTAAAGTTGAATAAAAATTTTTGCTTTATTTTTAATATTTTTTTATAATATCGAACAATATTGAATTTGTTTACTATTTTCAGGTGTACACTGTTCATCTGTGGAATAGAGGACAGACAATACAAAGATGAGAAAATCAACTGGTGGGATGATGTGTACGGTTTTGATATGAGCTCTATCAGGAAGGTTGCCATCTCGGAACCACTGGTTGACGTTGTGGATCCTAAACAAGTATGTTAATATACTTTCTGTATTTATTAATTATCGACCTTCATAGGTGCACTTTATCAATCCATATAAAGTATCATTTGTTACTTTCAGTTTATAAATGAAATTGATGTGTATGAATTATTTTTTTTAGGTTGTGACCAACTCTTCATTATTGAAAGAAATAGATCTTTACACCGTTCAAAAAGCTGACTTAGATTTTTCTGCGAGATTTAACTTATCGGTAAGTTTGTAATTACTATGAATTAAGGCTAACTCTGTATTTTTTAGCAAAATTTTTATTTTTCTCTATTGAATTTGGTGGTGGTCATAGAGGGTCTTGTTAAATACGAAAAATTCTCTTTGTCATGTGTATAAAATTTTGGTGTAATTCTTCCAGGTGAGGCGCAACGATTTCGTGCAGGCTCTCGTAACTTTCTTCAACGTGGAATTCACCAAGTCACACAAACGACTCGGGTTTAGCACCGCCCCCGAGGCTCCTTACACCCACTGGAAGCAAACTGTCTTTTACTTCGACGAGTTCATGACTGTAAGTACATACATCGAGTGATAATCAATGAAAAAAATACCTTTACCATCAACACCTTTACTATCAACACCTTTTTCAAAGGTCTACACTTCATTTACAATTTGTTCCTGCAGTTCTAGAATCAAGCTTACATTCCCGTTTGAATCATGCTAAATTTAACTAATATTAAAAAAATAAATCACAGTTTAAATAAATACCAAGTCGTAGAAAACTGAAAAACAATATTTAAATAAAAATACACATTTAAAAGCTTGTGTTCTGTTAGTTACAAGATTTATCAAAATGATGCGACCAACTATATTTATTAACTATAGTTTACCTTACTTAGAGATCACAATGGTAGCTAAAAATCAAGAATTAGAATCATAAAAATATTAATAGGTTCATTCTTTATATCTAATTACATCGCATTGCATGAAAACTCCATAAGTGATTTTGCTTAGCAAATTTTCATTTTCATAAAATAACTCACAATATCTTTAGATTATTTTAAATTGTAATATATATATATTTTAAACAGTTTGTCAATCATGGCTTTGTAGTTTTTCACTTGTGTACTTATTTGATTTATGCTTACAGGTGAAGAAGGGTGAAGAGATCACAGGCTGCTTTGCGATGAAGCCAAACCAGCGGAACAATCGAGATCTAGACTTCTCGATCGAGATAGACTTCAAGGGAGAATTGTGCACGGTCATGGAGAACAACCATTATCGGATGCGCTGAGGACTCTGAGCAGGCAATCTGTGACTTTCTCGGCCCCATGTGGCATATCATTTAACCATTAGTCTAATGTTCTTTTGTATTTAGGCCTTAGTTTTAAGAATATTATTTGTGGAGTCTTCATAGACTCGCCGTAATCCTCCAATTTTTGACTTTGCAGCTATCGGTTGACTAGGGTGTTCTAATGGCCCTTCACAGATTGGTTCCTTACATTTATTGAAAATATGGGCTAAAACCGAGCAGTTGCATATAATTTAGATTTTCTTATATAATAGCATTATGTTTGATTTTATTCTGTTGGGTTGACAGGGTAGAACTGTCTTTCTACAGACGTAATTGCAAATGAGAAAACCGACACTGCCTCGTCTCTATTTTCAGTTAAGTTTTTAATTATACTTATATATTTTGATTGAAAATGTCACTTTGGTTGAATTTAGCATCTTGATGCTATTATATTCATAGGATCCCGCAGATTTTGTTACAACCTTGTCAAGAGATGTTTTGCCTAGTAAGTTTTCTCTGTGATTGAACGTGGTGTTAGTATAACTTCAATAGTGTTAGATTTCATAAAAGGTAAAATGAATTAAGTTACAACATGAACTGTGATTATCTAATAAACGTACCCCAGTGCAACGATCTAATAGACGGAGACATGAATTGTGTAATGTTGTATTTTGTAACATTGTGTGCATGTGATTTTACAATATTATTTGATATGAGATTTTTCCAAGTCTAAAAAAAGCTTAATACTGCTTATATAGTACCGTCAAATAAGTTTACATATTTTTAAAAATCAAATTAAAGCAACTATTAAAACAAATGGTACATCTTTCCCAATGACTTTTTGGATTATTTTGTTGTCATCAATGTCAAATAGTAGATTTTGGACTGAATTATTTGTGAAATTGTTATTTTCATTTCCAAATCTCAAATTCCAAACATGTCATTGCTTTGAATCTCAAAATTGTTTGTTTTGTTTGAAAACTGCCTATAGATGTATATCCTCTTGTCATCGCCACTTCTGCGTGTTTCTGGCATTCCTCCGTCACACTTAGCCGCCGAAGATACGAATTTCACCAATTCATCTTTACGGTTGCATTTATCCAGCAGCAAGTTGATTAAGATTGGCGATGATGACACGATAACTTAGGGCAGAGTTGTGGCAATTGACGGTACCAGTGTTATTGCGAAAGAATCTGAGTAGTTGAGACGGGGATTAATTTCATCTCAAGTAATTGTTAGGTTTGAATGTTCATTTGGCCTGGATGCTTTAAACTGGTGGTACATTTAGGATTTGTAGTACTTTTTGTGTAGATAACTAACTATACAGTACAATAAGTTGTAACAGTGTTTTGATACTGTAAATAGACTAGTTGTCGAATTGTAACGTGTCCAAGTATTAAAAAGTTCCCGTTGGGCCGCCATGTCGTCCTAAACATAATAAAACATCCATTGCAACAAATTCAAGAATTTTTCATTTTTATTAGCAAATAGTTAGTAAAATTTAATTTGTGTGCAAATGTTCAAAAATAAAGTTATGAAATAATGTTTGATGAGGAGACATGAGAAAATTTGCTTTTATTAATATCTTTGTTTAATAGAATTGTTTTTTTTTTATTACATTTATTAAAGAAATAAATAAAATATTTATTTTTGAATTTTGAACCAAATGTGATAAAAAAATCTTTTTTCTTTAAGAAAAGATGCGTAGCTGAATAAAATATGTTATACAAAAGCATATTTTTATGATTTAAAGGTACTATCTCTTCTCCCTTCTTTAGGATGACATGATATGAAACTTCCTGTATAAAGTTTAAAAAAACTTTATAAAATTAGTTTAACCTCATCTCAGAATTGTATCTTACTTTAATTTGTAGTAGTTTTAAGGCATTTTCTGTATATTGGTTTTATCTTACATTGAAAGCAAATGCGTTGTTATTCAAGTGATTGTGGAAATATACTGTCTTATGATGCCAAATATTGTGTTTAATTGCCGAACATGAATTGAAATAAAATATTGACACCTAAACCATTTGAGTGCTGCGAGAACAGGTAAAACATGAGCTGAATGGGGGAATCTGTGCCACCAGCTCCTTCACTTTTTTTTCAGTAATTTCTATGGAGAAGTAAATGTATATTTTATACGTTTAAAATTATTGCTTGTTTTTATGCAGTATTAATTTTTAAAATTACAAAACCTGACACTTTTGCTATGAAGAGAGTTAAAGATCTCCAAAAAATCTAATCTTATCCAATGTCGTCTGAAAGTCATTTTAGAAATAAAGCTTGCGTTCAGTAAATTTATTACAATATGGTAGAAAATAATAATACAGCAGTAATTATAGTGTTTTCCCGCATCACTAGATAAAATGTTAACAAAAAATACAAACATTACGATAACTCCGTGGTAATGGAATTAATTATGCAGTTACATGCAAACTGAAATAAAAGATCACATCCTTGGTATAATTGCCATTGTTAATTTACATAAATATTCCCACAGTTCTTCACAGGATTTTTTTCAATATCCTTATGCATTGTATAGTGACTGTAAATTACATTTTTTAGGTGAACACATTTGTGTCAGTCACAATTCTTGCATAAAACCATAAAAACTTTAATAAAACCATTGAATGACATTTTAACAACTGCACATGAAAATACAAGCAATTTATGATAGTAATATCTAATATTTTTCAACTTGAAAATAATTCAGTGCAGGATTGTCTTGCATTTCTCATTGGGGTACCTGTCGTATTGGTCGTCTATCTAGTGAAAATGTATAGTTAAATGAATTTTAATTCTGTAAATGTAATATTTAAAAATGGTTTGTTTATACAATAATATTATTATTAGAAATTTCACCTCCAAACATGAGAACGATGCAAAGAACCAGAAGAACCATGGATAAAAAAATAATTCCAGTATTTATTTCATTCAAATCAACATGTAGGTGAACTTGCATCATAACAAACTAGCTATTGGTGATTTTGATGATGTCCTATACATCTTGGATTTGTTTTAATTACTATTGATATAAATTTTAGCTTTTTCATTACATTTTTAAAATCATTTACGTGGCCACAAGCTAATGTGCTGACATGTATTGAGAAGTCTTTATTTATGCTATGCATGCACCTACCTGTCAAAATATTCATGTCATACTAGGAACAACTTTGAATTTGGAATTTTTAACCAGATTTTACTTTTTTTGGTCTTTTGTGGCTAATATTAATTATCCACTGAGGTATACTGAAAGAAATAAAAATCATTTATTTATAATATACAAAGAAAATCACAACTTGATCTAATTTTTTTTAACCACCAGAGCTGGAAAACCGTCAAGTAATCTTCATGCTCCAGCAACTTCTTTATTCATTTACAGCCTTACAAAAATTACATATAAAAATCAAAAAGAAACTTGGACCTTGCAGGGAAGATCCTCGTAGGCATGCTCATAGTCAAATGTGCATATTATTACTATGATGCTGTGATTAATGGCCATAATGGTGGTCTATAGAGGACCTGATACTGATCCGAGAGCATCGGCGACAAGCTCTCGCCCCTCCATCAAGTCCCTCATTAAAAATAATCTCGAGGACTGCCTCAATACCAATAGAATAGATGAGCTAACAGCAAAGATTCAGGTTTGATTGCGAAGGATGATATACACTCGGCGTCACAAAAATCGCACCTCCAAAATTTTTTTCTTAAAACGACTTTTAATCATATTTCGTCAATGGTAAGAACATGATTGTGAGGTATCATTGGAAAGAGAATTTATTGAACTCGCAGAAAAAGGAAACAGATTGTTATTTTTTAACAGGCCATTTGAAAAAAAAAAAAGGATTTAAAAAATCAAGAAAATAACGAGTTTTTATTTTTAGAATTAGTGTACAAAATTTACAAAAAGAGACTTAAATTCTAGTGTTACCCCCCCTAGCTTTAATGACGGCGTCCATGCGGTCCTTCATAGACCTCACCAGGGTCACCACCCTTTTCTGAGGTAAGTTCTCCCATTCCTCAACGACGGCATCTTCGAGCACGTGATCCTGCTCCTACCACTCTTGAAGAGTGGTAGGAGCAGGATCACGTGCTCTCACACGGCGTTTCACATCATCCCAGAGGTGTTCGATCGGGTTCAAGTCTGGACTTCGCGCTGGCCACTGCATAACGGGGATCTCTACCTCTTGCAAGTAATCCCGCACAATGAATGCTGTGTGGCAACGGGCGTTATCCTGCATTAAAATGAACCCATCGCCCACAAAACCAGCATATGGGACTACATGCTCTTCCAGGATCTCCGTTATATAGCGACTAGCGTTCAGCGACCCTTGCCCGCGACCGCCTCCAGTCCGGGAAACGCACACAAGTTCCGTTTTCCCGTCGATAGACATGCCGCCCCAGAACATGCACGATCCACCCCCGTATTCAACGGATTCTTCAAAGCAGGATTGTGCGAACCGCTCTCCCTGTCTTCTGTACACTCTTCTACGGCCGTCGTTGCAGAAAAGGCTCACCCTCGTCTCGTCAGAGAAGAGAACGGTCCTCCACTGTTCAAGTGACCAATCGTGATGTTCGCGAGCAAACTGAAGTCGGTCTCTGCGATGGTGTGCAGTCAGTTTTGGTCCTTTAGCAGGTCTGTAGGCTGCAATTTTCTTCTCTCGCAGTCTTCTTCTAACCGTGGAGACACTTACAGAAGTTCTACGAGCTGATCGGAGCTGCTGTTGCAACTCAACAGCATTAGAGAACCGATTGCGCAAAGATCTGGTTACAATGAACCGATCATCTCTTTCTGCTGTGCAGCGTTTTCTTCCAGATCCACGTCTTCTGATATAGCCACCAGTCTCTTGGAATCGTTGGTACACACGCCAAACAGAAAAACGGCTTAAGTTCAGTTGTCGAGCAACATCACACTGCCGCATTCCCGATTGCAGCAGTGCAATCACTTGAGAGGCTTCATCAGCGGTAGTATCCATCTTGAGGTGTATTTTCCTGGCTTGTAAGGTTCACGTGTGTTCTCTGTAAAGTCTGGATACTGACTGACCCACAATTTACCTGGAATTACCCTTTTATACCCTTGTCAGGTAGTGCAACTTGTGACCCTTTTAACGCGCATTTTCGATTTCTTTCCAATATTTCGTAGTAAGCACTATTCTTTTCATTAAAACGATGATTAATTAAAGGTAATTAAATGTACTTTCAAATTATACCAATATTAATTAAATAAAATGTATGCGCTAGCTGCTAGAGACGCTATATACAAATTTTGCAAAAGGTGCGATTTTTGTGACGCTGAGTGTATACACAAATTCTAAATTTAAAAATCGGACTGCTTTCGCGACTTAATTTAATAAAGAAAGTATTAATTTCGGCATTGTAGTGTTAATTCATAATAAAATATTAATAAGTATTTAAATAGAGAAAAACGTCAGAAGAATCAACATTTGAAGAACCATAGAGAAAAATGGCAAAAAAATCGGCATTCGAAAAACCATAGAGTAATAGAGAAAAATGGCAAAAGATTCGGGTCTGGTCGTGTCGGACGGGCTAGCGCGGCGCGCACACTCCCGGGCGCTGTCCCACTACTGCCCCCCACGGGGACTTTTGGCTGCTGGGTTTCCCCCCTGGCCCGGTGCGCCCCTCCTTAGCCGACCTGGGCGCCCGGGGCTCCCCCCGGCCGCCCATGCCGATGGCGGGCTTAGTGCGGACGCCCGGTCAACGTGCGCCACGCCGTGCCAGGAGCCCCGCCCTCAGACCATCCTCCGAACCCGACCTCCGAGCAGCCGGATTACAGAAGACGCCACGCTTCCAGTCGAGCTGTGCGCGAGCGAGCGCTTTTATATGACAAACCGAGGCTTCGAATCTCGCTGAAGTATATTTTTTTTAAATTAAAGTTCGAAATTTCGGCGCTAGGAGTGTCCTTGATCGCAGTAAAAGTTTTATAAATGGTCGTTAGATGGTGTTTTTTTTTTTAAATGTATGACATTGTTGTATCTTATCACACTTAGATTTAAATTTAAAATATTGCCGAAAAAGGGTTTTTTTCAATACATTTTTTGCTCTACACAAACTCAATAAAAAAAATAGAGAAATCCATGTACACCACAAGCCACAAGCCACATGTTGTAAGCCCCACAACCTGTGCCAGGATCAGGGGATAGCCACATACCGATTATTTTGGAAAGATTATACACACTTATACAAAACACATGAAGGGTGAATATTAAATGAAACCACAGACAGTTAGAGCATAATCAATTTATATCGTGATTTGTGTATTTATTAATAACAGATTTGGAAAATACATTTCATTGAATATTTTATAATACGACATTTGTGTTTTATTTGGTGGGTTTTACATATAAAAATAGCATTAGTATAGAATAGCATAAGTAGAGCCAAAGTTCTGAGAAGACAGTCAAATTGAATAGTGATTACCAAGCTGTTAAAAACGTCACACGTTTTAACAAACTGCAATTTCGTTTAAATTCTATAAAATAGTTATTTTTCACCAAAAAAATAATAATTGTAACACAACGTTTTATTTCATTTGTTTAATAAGAGCATTGTAATCACCTTTCAATTTCTTTCATTAATTTTGTGTTTTTTTTAATTTATTTGGTTCAGTTATCACATTTTATTTTTTTCTGTCTTTTGAATTAAACTGTTAATACATCTAAAATTTCTGATATTTTAAATATAAATTAAAAATTAGACTTTCAAAGAGCAGTCGTCATCACACGACTCACTGAAGACGGTAGGCTAGAAGTAATCGATAATACTAAGTTTTATTTTTAGTATGATTGTTTTATTTCTTCCCATAACTCCTTGGGAACAATGACTTGAAGGATCTGTAAGGGTCATCGCAGCAGCAGGAGGCTATCAGGTCAGACTCCTGGCAAGAGTTGGCGTGGATGAAGCTGCAGTCGGCGTATTGGCACTCGAAGGAATTATCAGTATCTGGAAAAAGAAACGGAATCAATGTTAAGAGCGGCGATAGCAAATTCGAGTTTTTTGACCATTTGCTTGTACCTATTGCGAAAAATCTACTGCACCAATCAAAAAAAATTAAATGCGGAAAGTTAGATACATCCTTTCTTAAACTAGCATTTTTTTTATTTCTTATAAATTTACTATTAATATGATAAAGATGTGTTTTTCCGATTGAAGTTTCGGGATTGGAGTTTAGCGATGTTCCTGTTCCAAGAATCCTTAACATTTATGACTCTTTTTTTCAATTGGAATTAAAAGATTAATTATAAACCCTCCTGTTGGGATTAGTTTGAAAATTAAAAAAAAAAAAAACTTCAACAAACTTTGGTTTTGAAAGTCGTCATTTTATCCAATTATTCAACATTTTCAAGATTTTATTTTACCCTGAAAATGGACGTTAATTAAATAATAAAAAATAGATAAATATTATTTATAGTTTTCTCAATACTCTGTAAAAAAAACTTTCGACATAGCAAAATAAAGTGACAGTTAAATTAATTAAATGGAGAAAACATATTATTTGAATAGAATTAAAAATTTCGGCAAACAAGCGTTTAACCACTAGACTACGAGGGTAACAGGTTCGAAAACTGCTTGGCAAGTACTTGTGTCTAATACGGCAGATAAGTGCCCTGAATGATTTTTTCAGTCGACTCACAGTATCCACCGTCTCCGCAGCAGCAGGAGTCGTGGATGAGCCTCTGCGAGCAGTAACTGTACACGGAGGAGTCACACACGGGGCAGCTCTGGCCGGGGTAGAAGCCCTGCGCGGGGTAGCCGCCCCCGGGTCGCAGGGGGTAACCACCCCCGACGGGGTAGCCTCCCCCCACTGGGTACCCGCCCCCGACGGGGTAACCCCCCGCCACTCCCGCCACTGGCCAGCCAGGGTAGAGCCCCCCCGCCGGGTGACGCAGCGCCAGGGGGAAGCGAGACCCAAACGACAAGCCCACGGGGTGCGCTGAAAATATATAAGAACCACCATAAACACAACCAAACTGCTTACAAGACTATAAGAGAATGAGAACTTTTTTGCCACTAAGAGGCATCATCAAAAAAGTCTCGATGATCCCTCTACAGAGCGAATGTTCATATCTGCATCAGAAGAGGTTGGCTACCATTTCACTGAGCATATACTCTACTGAGCCAGTGTTCATAAGGGGAAATGGTGTAGTGACACGGGATGGAAATCTGAACATTATATACGCCTCTCCTCATAGGAGGTTGGTGACCATTTCATCGAATATATTCCTATCCTGGGCCAGTCTCACTAACTCACTGCCACTTCTTTTTATTTTTCAATTTCATGCATGTCTTCATCAAGTGCGTCTCCTCAGAGGAGGTTGGCAACCATTTCACTGAGAATATACTCATGCTGAACCAATGTTCATGGTTTTCTAAGGGGAAAATAGTGTAGTGGGTCCTTACTAGGAAAAGTCTGCGTATTGCTGCTGCTCAATAGCATTATTAGAAGATTATATACATCTCGCAAATTAATTACTTATTATTTATATTCGACTGTATTATTTATTATGATATATAATGTCAAAACTACTAAATATTTTCTAGATCCATTATTACTGCCCAAAAAGCTAGTTTCTGTCTTTTTTTGTTCTCTTCTTCAGACAGTTCCGTTTTCCGTTACTTGTACACAATGCAGCAGTTATCAAAAAACCAAAATCGGCCAAGTGCATTGACCCTGCTAGCTAGATCGGTGACTGCTTTTTTCAACAGTTTATCGACACGAATTACTCAACAACAAAAAAAAACATGCAGTTACTTATTAAAGTAGCTTTGGGTTTGAAGTGCTTTAATAATATATAAAATAATATATACGGTTCATATGCATGTCTCTTTGAGTTTGCACAAAAAATTAAAACCGCAGGAACTGATTGTCCATAGAAAAAACTTCGCAGCAGCTCTACTGGATTCAACTCATTCAAAAAAGGGTTTTTTTTACGCACATTTTTCCCTACACATACTCAATAACGAACAAAGAGAAATCCATGTACACAACCACCTAAACCTCATCTTGTAAGCCCCACAACCTGCGTCAGGATCAAGAAACTCCCCTAAGAACTATTGTAAATAACATAAAAGAAAATAAATAGTCTTGGAATTTTTTTTAGCTCTACTGAGCCAATATTCTACATAGAGCTAAAATATTTTTTTGATTTTTGATTGCTTAGATTGCTTTTCCATATTTCTATTTATTGAAGAGAAGTTTCTGTACTGTTTTAAAACTTTTGATCTGACAAATTTTAAAATAATTATCGTATTTGCATCGGAGTTAACATTTTTTTTAGTAACATATATATAAATAACTAGGAACGAATAAAACATTTATTATTATTGATTAAACTTAAATAAAATCTTATTATTTTAAATCAACATCGTAGTATATTTAACAACGAATGTAGTTAGGCAAACATATTTTTTTTTTTAGTAAATTATTTTATCTTGATGGGCTTCGTTAGGCTGACCTGATATTTATAATTCTTTTAATATTTGTTTAAGCATATTTATTACAAATATGGAGTATTACCATCGAAAAAAGTTATTGTAGCCATAATTGATATATTTTTTTCTTACCTGGCAACACAAAAGCAGCTGTCAAAACAACACACGTGCAAATGAACTTTTGAATGGACATGTTTGTGGCTTAGTTAATAATAATTGTACTCGTAAAGGCAGTTTGGCTAGCAGAGCAGTTAGTTGGTCCACTCCATTGAGCTCTGAAGTCTTATCTGAGGGACTCCGCAGTCTTCAAGATGTTTTGAAGAAATCTTAAGCAGTGTTGCGTTCTCTACCCCATTTCAAGACACGACTGTGAGCATTTTCTATTTATTTATATTCTATAAGTATTTTTTTTATTAAATCAAATGTAGCGGTGACCCGCAACGGGATGAAAATCTGAACAAGCAGTTTTATTTATAAGGCGTGATAAATTGCGTATAAAAAGGAAGCGTATTGTTGTAATGAACTGTTGAAAAGTATATATTGTGGGAATGTAAAATCTGTCAAAAATGTTAAATCGTACGGTAATATTTATATTGGCTTTTAAAAAATGAAAGCTGCAATTACATGAATTTATAAAATATATTTTATCGCTCTCGGCATTGTTTTTATTCAACTCTCGTGGATAATTGCACTCGTTTATTTTTTACTTGCAGTGATTACTTATTCTTACTTTTAAGTCAACTGTTAACTCCAACTGTTGTTTCAAAACTACATAACGTCTCGATCCTATGTGTGTTTTTTTTTTTAATGTTTTATATATTTTTTAAAACCGTTAAAATAAAAATATATATGTCACTAAGAAAATATGCATTTTATGCGCGTTTTATGTAGCTAATGGAAGTACTTTCCAGATGCCTTCAGAATGAGATTCCAACGGTATTCATAAATGCAACGTAAAAAGCTAACTCTAAGAATTAATTTGTCATTTTATTAACTCCGATCATAGTAAAGAATAGATTGACCCTTTTACCTTATGTCGTTGAGCTAATTCAAACTTTAATAAAAAAAAAACATTATTGATAACCGCCTTGTAGAATATATTGAAAAATTGCAAATATCAGTTCATCACACGTTGACTCCACAGGAAAGTTAAATCTTCCTTTAAAATTAAATATTTATCGCCAATGAGATATTCCAACAATATTTCCGTTTAATAACATCGTTTTTACGTGTACAAATGAAACAAAAAGGGAAAATTTCAGATTTTTTATACACATGGCTTTAAAACTCACATCACTATACTAAACTGGAAGATGCGTTATTAGAAACAGATATATAGAAAGACTATGTCTGAAAGTATAAAATATGTGCATTGCCATTGCATGGCTCGTTAGTCTTTAATACCACGAAGCATTTTCGTTTGCCAGGCGTATCTTTATATACGCCCAATCTAAGTTTTGGTCGCAGTTAGGAGCACTGACATCTTGCATGAAGGCAGAATACCTGGAAAAATTGTTTGGATTTGAGCGGAATTCATCGATTGTCAGTTAAATTTACGCCGTAGCTGTGACCGAGTCGGACAATGGTTTGATTCCAGTCCGCTGATTAAAAAATCGATGCCGGGCGTCGATTTTATTCAGGGACGTTCCGATTATCAGGTGATTTATCGCACGACCTGCTACTTGATATATTATTTAATATGTTAGAAAAAAACCACGCGGTACGCTTGGAGTTTATTGGAATATTGGTATTTTTAATGAATTGACCGATTTGCATTTAGTCAATTGCGTCTTTATTTTATGGTTCTGCAACAAGGGCCTCTCCTCTGAGGAGGTTGGCGACCATTTCACTGAGCACTCACACTGAGCAAGTACATGGTTTTCTAAGGGGAAAATAGTGTAGTCCCCGGGTCTTTCTACACCGCAGTTTCATATTTAAAGTAAAACTCTGCGTATTGCTGCTGCCCAATAGAATTATTATATAATCCTTTCCTTACAAAGCTCAGGCGCTTAGATCTGATACTCTTTCTGCAGCAAGCTATAAAAACAATACCTCCTCGTCAAGGTACTTCCAGAGCACATTCACTCCAAGTTCACTACTCCGTTACCGATCTTTTACACATGCTCAGGGTACATAACGGCAGCCATTCACAAGCAACATAATGGGGAGAGCGGGGAGGGAACAATTAAACAACACAAAATATGACAATATTGGCTAATTGCAAGTTTTGATCGGGATCTTCTCAGCATGCGAGATTTATATATATACTATCAAAGTATAACAGTTGCACAGTAAAATGGTATTTATCAGTCATGGAGGGGTTTGATTTCTGATTCTGGTAATGTATGAATAACAATTACTAATGGCTACTACTTGTTAGAGGATATTGTGTTCTCTTCTACGCATATGTGTGAAAATTCTTTACATGTCTTTAGGGAAACGTTTTTCTAAGACATTGTGTTGCATCAGCTATAAGCATTCTCTTTTATTCTTTTACAAGAAATTTTTGTCCACGTTTGCTGCATTGTTAAAAACAAATTCAATTATATACGTTTTATTAAATAATCATTGCGTATGACCCGTGTGTATGAATTTTTAATTTCAATGAGCTGAGCTTTTTGCTGTTCAATCAGATTTTAGTTTCAAGGTTTGTTAGTTATAATCAATTAAAGTGAACTGAAATATCGTATCGACTTTACCAAAATGTAATATTATTATCAGAATATAAATATTAATACACCATTTGCAGTTTACTAAATATTTATTAATATTCTACATGATTTCTAGAAAGCACAATCTATTGATATTTTTAAAATAAAATCTTTCAATGAATGTAAAAGGTGATGATGTTTTATTTAGTTTCAAATTAAACCTTTTTAAAATAAATTAACTCGTTCACAAATAATAAAACTGAATATTTATTTTAAAATCAAGCGTATTAAAAATTCATTAATTAAAATGTAAAATAACAGTACAAAAGCGAACTTTAAAGATAAAAAAAAAAATGTACAAATGAGCTTCAGTAATTTTAAACATGATAAGTTCAAAATGATAACTTTTTTCTCCAAACAAATATAAAAAGAAAAATTCAGTTAATCAGGTCAAAAATGTGTTTCAATCAATATTTCAAAAAAGTACATAGAAATTTATAACTAATAAAAATATCACAAAATATAAGTTATTCTCAAAATGCTGCTTTTAAAGAATATTATGTATATATAATAAAAAATATTAAAATTAATGTACTTGATATGGCAATGATTTGAATCTCCAAAATGGAAATATCAGATTTTCTTTATTATTTTTTTAAAATATAAATTAAAATCGACACCACCTCCTTTTACATTGATCAGAGATTTTTCAAGATACGTCCAATTATCATTTAGAGTGATGCCAGGTTCAGGGATGAAGGCGAGGGGTGCTTAGTCCATGCGGTCGACCACGAGGCGGTTGAAGGTCTTGATGACTTCCGGGTCGCCCTCCTCCACCAGCTTCCCCGCGCTGATGGCCTCGGCCGGGGTGACCTCCCTCTTGGCCAGGAGTGCCATGGTCCCGTCGTCGATGGTCACCGTCATGTCCGGGCTGCCGGAGTAGGCTCCCTCGGAGACCACCAGCTCCTTGAGGTCGATGGCTAGATCATCAACATCACATCCTTAATATTCTATCAACAAGTTTTATAATCATTCAATGGGGGTAGTTTTCAAAGGAACGCTGAACGATCATTTCATTTCATTTACTCAATTTAAAAATCCGATACATAAAGTATGTCAAAAATTAATCATTATTAAATTACACGTAGATTATTTTTTTGTCACACTTGCCAGGGGATATCTAGATAAGTATTTTAATAGAAAAAAAAAATATTTTTGGACTGCACATGACTATTTTTATAATATAATACAAGCCGTAAATGTTTAAAAGTTTGAGAAGAGGGTTTACTTAAGGGCCCTCTCTCCATAATCCACGTTTTTTGAAAATATGTAGCGAAAAATGTACTGCAGCAATTAAAAAAAATTAAATGCAAAAAGTTAGATACATTCATTTTTCTTGACAAAAAAATTATAAATTTACTTTTAATATGAGCAATATGTGTTTTCCCGAGTAAAGTTTAGGCATTTTGGAGATCATAAAAGTATTTAGGAGTCTTTTTTTGACTGTCATTTTATCCAATTTTTCAACATCTTCAAGACTTTATTTTACTTTAAAATAGGACGTTTATCAAATAATAAAAAATAGTTTAATATAATTTATATATTTTTTTAATATTATATTAAAAAAAATAACATTTAATATAGAAAAATAAAGTGAAAATTAAATTAATGAAATGTCACGATTCAAGCTCATCGTGTCACTTTTTACTATGTATTAGGGAAATATCGATGCCGATGGATTAATTTTCGCTTGAATCTGAGAGGATTTTTTTGTTGGCTAGTAATGATTCAGCACTCACTCCACTGCTTGACCTGCTTCCCCTCGTCGGTGACGTTGTACTGGATGACGGCGATCAGCTGACGATTGCTGATGTCAATCTCGCTGAGCTCGGCCACGGTTTCCTTCATCTTGGCGAAGAGGTGGTCGCTTTGAAGAACCATGTTTATCCTGAAACAAATACTGGGACACCTGTACTGACACATCGAATATCTAAGCCCTTTACACACGTCGCCAATGGCATCCTCTTTTTTTTTGTTTACTTGGGAAAACCATAAAAAAAATACCCAAAATAAAAGGACCCCCACTGAAAATAGTTCATTAATAAATCAGTTGCAGGTTGTAAAAATACTTTGGGGTTTTTCAAATTAATCTAAGTAAAAATGTATAATTGACATTGCAGTCTTATAAAACTATATGTGATTTATAGTGATGTTATAATTTAAACATTTTGATACAAATTATTATTTTTATTTATTATAATTTCTGCAGGAAAGATCCGATGACGAAATTATTATAGTTTATATCCGTTGTTAACATATATGTACTGTTTTTATATGTTGAAAGCAAAGTGAAATTATTTTCAATAGTAAGCAAACTTTTTGATACTTTGATACAAAGTTCATTAAATTATTTAGTCACTTGAATTCTAGTTATTCTCTTCTTGTGGGTTTTTTTTATGTGTGCCCGTTTGTTTGGCTTATTTTCTAGTAGATGAAAATGAATTCGACTTACCTGCGGTGGCTTCCGTGTCTCGGCAAGGTGTGAATGCGGCGGAGCCCTGCGCGGGGCGAGCCACCCCATTAGGCCCGATACGATCTCGCTCAACAAAGCATCTCCACTTACCTGTGAATATATAATGCGACCAATACCAAATGCGACTTTAATTGGTAAAGTATCGATTGTGCTTCTATTTAAATAGCATTATTTTAACAACGCCCATGTAGAAGATGGCACTCGAATTGTTTTCGTATGGCTTCGTGGTCTAGTTGTGCCGACGCTCGCTTGCAAAACGTGAGGTTCAGAGAAATATATTTTTGTAATTAATTTTAATGCTGTTGAATGTATAAATTGGTTTCGCAGTTTGATTGTGGGTTTTTTCAGTCCTCCGACGTCGGAAGGCTGAAAACTTGAAGCAGCTCAACACCCAAGTAATCAATTGAGAAAAATCTTACTCTCAAGAATTTTGTCTTATTTTCCAGCCAAAACTGCCTATAAATGGTTCACACTGTTCTGAAACGGCCAAGGAAAACCTGGCGGTCCCCGTACCTCATTAAATTATAGAAACCATGGTTTAATGACTCCATATTTAGTTTTTGTTATAAAGTTAAACCCAGAGGAGGTTGGCGACCATCTCACTGCGCATATACCCATGCTGAGACAGTGTTCATGGTTATCTAAGGGGAAAATAGTATAGTGAGTCCCCGGGTCCTTCTACACCGCAGTTTTATATTGGAAGACATCTAAAATACCATAAAACAAATGCGGATTCAATTCCGGTAATATAGTAATCTTCAGAGAGTAAATAAAAAAAAACTCCTTCAGTATCAATACCAAAACGTAAGGCACCCATTAAAATGATATTTTAAATAACAATTAAAATACTCGAGTGATTTTTTCACATATAGATTTTTATTGGTGACCGGTTTCACCAACCTTTCACGTTGGCATTATCAAACAGAGTCATCATTAAAATGATGTCCAAATATCGCATTTATAAATTCGCGTCATTATCAGTCCCCAGGATCTGGTCTTCGAATTCACGCGATAAATGTAACAGCATTTATTAAGGTCGTTGTACAAAGTCCAAATTAGAAAACTATCGATCTTTTAACTAGAATACAAGCTGAATATTTAATGGAGACGTCGATCATGTTGCTGTTTATTTTCGTAGACAGAATAATGACATTACACGTAGAGTGGTTACACTTTTTTTCCAAACTTTATAAATCAATATTCGATAGCAAAGGGCACAGAGCGAATCCAGCAGTATTATCTACTGTAAAATTTACAATTAAATACACGATTAATAAAAAAAAGTACAACATCGCAAGTGAAACGCCAGAATCATTCGCGGATGTTGATGATTGCATTAAAGTATTTAATTTCGTTTTCTCGGGTTCAATTATGAATGATGATATAACTTTGATTTATGTGATTTATAATGCGGTTAATCATTGCGTGTTGATTGTAGATGCTCTCTGAAAAAAAAGGTATTACAGGACATCGGATTTACCCGTATAACTACTATGGTTTTTTCAGTTCGTTTTAATTGTATCAATGGTAGATTCAATCACAGATCGCGGTCTGATAATTGTTATTTTTTAATATATTGAGCTGTACTGTATGAAAAAATTCAAAGTATAGTTAGTCTTCAGGTCTAAATTATTTTGCTGCTGCATACAAGAAGAGAAGGCATAAAAATACGGAGTAGGCGGTTCGAACCTAGATTTTTGCTCCCATTTACTAGCATGCTTTTAATATTCATCGCAGTATTTTTTATTGATCATAATATGCAAATATTTTAATTGGAGGAGCTGTAGTGTTATTGCGCCAGTTAGCGGATTTTTTAGTTTGGTTATAAAGAAAAATTTATCTCATAAGGAAATATTGCATATTCATTTATTTATTCATCCAAATTATTTATAAAAACCGTTCAATATTTTCTTTAAGTAAAAATAATTATAAATATTACGCACAACAATATAACTAACTCCCGGCTCAAACAAGTGTATAAAATATATATGACAAAAAAATTATAGTAGTAACTCGACTATTAGTAACAATTAATATTTATTTCCAAATATTTTAGTTGAAAGGTTTACAGTTAGGAATAAATAAGTGTATTCATTAATATACGTAGTATTTTATATTCATTAATTTTGCTTCCTTCAATAAAGTAAAATAATCTTCTAACACCTATACTAATGGTATTTCAACTTTAATTAAAACTAACCTATTTTATTCCGGATGTAAGATCAACGATTAACTAATCACGAACGGAAGTGTAATAATATCGCGTTGTATTAATTTATTCCGTAGATATTTTAATTTAAAATCATCGATTATGTGAATCTTCCACACTGTTCTGTTTTGAAGCGAATTATTCATGCACATTGAATTTATCATATTAAATATTTATGGATTTCCATTTTATTATTATAAATAAAATAATTTTGAGACTTTTCCAAGGGTTTAATTTTATTGGTGACCGGTTTCGCCTACCCAGTAATTAAACGAAGGAATGAACTTTCACAACAGGTTGGCAAAACCGGTCACCAATAAAATTAAACACATGGAAAAATCATAAAAGTATTTTATTTAAAATAATTAATAACATTTAATTAAAAAAAAAAACATATTATTTATTTTAACGCCCTAGGGTTAAGGGATTGATTAAAAGTAAAATAAGTTTATATATTTATTAGTGATATATATAAAATTTCATAAATCAAATTTTACGATAAACATAGTGCCATCTGTTGATGTTTTCTTTGATTTATAAATGTATATATATATTTTTTTTTAAAAAAGAAAAACGGTTTGTGTCTTGGCTATGAAGGTCGTTTATTATGTTTTAGTTAAAATAATCGTCGCTAGAGGTTTAGTGCTTTTCATTTACTGCAACACGATTGTTATTTTTATTCAATTTATTAAAATGTGTATAATTTTAACATAAAGGTGTATTAAAATTTGTATAAAATATATCAAGAACTCTATTTATTAACAAACGAGCAAAATTTCTTTCAAATAAAAATCTTAAAAGGCTCAGTGCATATTGATGCTGAGAAGTGAAATATATACTAAATTAAATATTTTTTTAATTTTACCATTTCTTAGCGTCTAGCTGATTTGTTTATTTTTAAAACAATAACATCATAACCCAAAACGTGTCTTCTTCTTAAAATGATTTAGAGGTTTAAATTTCTGAAATTTTAGTTACACTGGGTTAATAAAGCAAACCATCATCAATTTACAACCGTAATGTATATTCTTGGCTATAATTTTATTCTGACCTATAACATTCTTGCTAAAAGAATTAAAATATTGTGACGTAGAGAGAAAGACTAAGAGCATAGCTGCCATGGAAATCTCTGACCAAAGTTAGACCGGCGCTAAGGGCTTGCAACCCTCGGAGCATACTTGTAGAATCCTTTCACACACTGTCTGCCCTACACAACCAGATATCGTAAAAAAACTTGATATTTGTTTGTTTGGCATTTGTTAAAACTTAAAGATGACGTTGTTGCAGTTATAATATAATCATCGTGACGTAAATACAAAATGTTAAAATTAATTGTTAAGATTTTCATCTTACTGTGTAAAGGCAGAAAATGTCAGGCAAAGTTAGGATATGCTGGGAACGAAATAATAAACGAAATATAAAATAAACTAATTTATTGTATCCTAAGTCTTAATCGATTCCTCCCAGCTTCATGGTGAGCTCGTGCAGCATCTCAATGAACTTGGCATCTCCATCCAGCTTCAGTTTGCCGGCCTCCTTGGCATCCTTGGGGCTGATCTTCTTGTTGGTGATGTCCGCCCACGTGGCGTCATCCACGGTCATTGTCACCTCCGGGCTGGCATGGGATCCCTCAGAGAACTTCAAAGTCTTCAGATCCATCACTGAAACACGTCAGTTGAATTAAATTAATGTTGGATAGGATGCTTGATTTTTAATGTAGGAAAATCAACTATATATATATATATGGAAGGAGCTAGGAAACCCCTCTTTCAAATATTTTATAAAGATTCTTAATATTATTATATCTGTAGCTACAATTTATATCAAGGCACACTCAGATATCATGAATACTGATGATAATATAAGTTCATCTCTATTCGTTTTCCGAGTCGAGATAAATTATATAGGGATGAAAGTGGCGTCCACACCCTCCTGCTCGATTAAGTGAGAGTGTGGATGAGCTATAAAGTGTGGTGGATATTCTAGGTGCCGGGGTAGGGTTGGGATGGGGACTCACCATACTGCTTGACCATCTTGCCCCCGTCGGTAACGTTGATTTGGTAGACCGCGTGGACCTTGCGGTTGGCGGGGTTGGGGTCGGCCGCCGCCATCTTCTCCTTGATGAGGGGGATGATGAAGTCGCTCTTAAGGCCCATTTTGAAGCTGAAATATAATAATTCTTTAATTATTAACATGTTTTAATTTTCATGTAACCATCGCTGCTTACATTGCCAAATCCCTAAAGTCAGATTTTTAAACAATTTAACGAAGATGTTGAAATGAAATTATTGAAATGTAAAGATAAGGGCGATAGTTTACATCGCACTTCTGTACAAAAAAATAATGAGACATTTTATACCTATATAGCTAATTAGCTAATAGTGATCTTGTTTTTGATAGCATTATTACAATCTGCAGTGGTTAGATACAACTCTCGTATGTTTTATATTTTATACAACGAATTTTGACAACATAAATGGTAATAAAGCTGTGTTATGTTAAATAGAACGTAAAGACATGTTATTTTTAAGAGTTATTAAATTATTTTGAATAAATATACATTAAATATTTATTAATGTTGAACATTTTCGTCTAGGGTGATATTTTTCAATTTAATTTTGAAATATATAACTTATTAAAAAATATAAACTTAAGTAAAACACTGACTTTTCTGGATTATTTAAATAAATCAAATCAAATCGTATTAATACAAGCTATGAAGGGTGTCGAAACTCACCTGGTTGGTCAGGTACTGAATACCTTTTTTTCAGCTCACTCCTCTTTTATGGGGTTTTTATCTTTAACATTATTTGCTTAATTGATAACTTATAAAGAGATTATTCGCTTTGATTTTCATAATTTATTTTTCTTATCTAAACTGAATTATTATTAATATTCAGCGATTATGTTAATCAGGAGTTACGTAACGTCTGTCTGCACACTCGATAAAATCATTTTTATAATTTTGTTGCTGACTTATAAATTGCATTTGCAGGTACTTGAGATCAGATGTTTTCAAATATTTTTATTTCAATTTAAATATTTTTTTTTTAAAATACACATTCATAGCAATTTTTTACACCTAAACAAAATGCGAAAAATCACTAAAATATTTCTCTTTGGCATACCACCAAGTACTTTCTGTCAAAAATATTGAATAAATTAAATTCATGCCATCATATGAAATCAAACAGAAGTAAATGCTCATGGATAATATATTAATAAATAATTTGCTTAAGCGGTCAAACCACGGTGAAGCACAACCGATAGTCAAGATGTTAGCCAATAGCGTCCTTTTTCTAGCTGCCCTCCGCTTGTAGCTTTGTGTGTGTATTGTGTTGCTCTCTCTGCAGCGTCTATTAGCGCCACTGGCTGCCGCAGTTACTTACTAGAGCCAACATATTAACATCTCTAAGCAAAATTTTGATGTGTTTTCGATCACATTCTTGGGCCGATTCGATTTTCCGACTCGTGGATTGAAAGCTGCTGAAGGTGCCAAGTCCATCCGAAGTGCATATTTATTTATACCTCAGTCCTGGTGCACTTCATGACTCAAATCAGGGTGCGTCATTTTTTTATCATGTATGTAAGTTATTATTATAGCAGACATTTATTTATATAGATTTTTGTGAATAATTTTTCACATTAGTAAATCTAGAGTTTATAAATGCTAAGTGGTGCTAATATATTTATTTGATTTTTTTTCTGGCCACGTAGTAATCGTTGGACGCTTTGTGTGTCTTTGCATGCGCTAAAAGCTGTCAACGATGAGGAAGTTTATTAAAACAATATATATATATATTTAATTTGTGTATTTTAAAATAAAGCAACAGTGCTGAGTTCTTAAAAATAATTCATTAGACTAATCTAGTAACAAAATTTATAGATTGATGGTAGGTGATACTGACAGGTGATACTGGTGAAGTGCAAGAGGGCACGAAAAATAGATAGACGAAAAAGATTAAGAAAGTGATAATGTTGCATTTTACGTTGAGCAAGTAATATTTGTGCAGAAACTCACAAAAGAAAAGTCAAACCTAACTTTCATTATGCAGATAATTAGTTTCATAAAATAAGTAATCACAAAATGACAGTGTAGAATTTTTTTTACTACTTATATATACAAATATGATATGTTTTATTTAAGAAGCACAGAAAGGCTAAGAAAAGCAGAAAAGCTAGATCAAGAAGGCTGAGATGCGTATGATTTTGGAAATAAATAAACATAAAATAAATAATTAGAAGTTAAAAAATAATATATAAATACAAGGGAAAATTTACTAAAACTAAGTGGCAAACGTAATGGAAGTTGTAAAGGTGAAGATGGATAAATGAAATTTGAGATGCATTTCAACGTGGCCAAGGGCTGCTGAGATTGGGATGATTGAATATGACAGGGTGATAGCTTTATTCAGCTGCATTTTAGCAGTAGATGTTTATAAATACAATAACAAAGTGTATATATATATTAAATAAGGTACAAAATAGATCAAGAATAAATATAATATAAAATAAGCATTGAAAAGTATTTAAAACAAATACTAGTATATATTCTTGTATTTGAGTAAATATATACAAGTATTTTTAAGTGATAGTATGTATATTATAAATAATAATTAATACATAGAGTATGTAATATTTTTTTTAGAAAAATAAGCATATAGTACAATTTACACCCATAGTATATAAAAGGAAGAACAGAATGAGTTTGGAAAAAATTTAGATTAAATAGTATTTGATTTAATAACAGTGCTCTTATACTAACGGTGAGTATATATAGAGTAGATAGAACAGATAGTAGAAAAAGATTCTTTAAAAAGCCTAAGCACCCAAATAGTAGAACACCTGATATTCCGAGGAGCAGGTATAAATAAATAGTGTTAGTCATGAAAGTGAATTATTGATGTACCTAGAAAAACCTAGTAAGTTTGCATATTTAAAAGCAACACATTTCTTCAAATATCGATTATATTATTTCCTTGAAATTGTCAGATGCAGAAAGCATTACTTTTAAATCGATTAACTCATTCATTGCTGATGGGTCGATAGAGATGATCAACCAGTACAAACTTTGTTTGACAATTACTTGCTATGTCAACTTTAAATTATCACATACTTTTTTCAATTTCAATTTGATGGGTTGAATGAAAGGTTTTCAAGATGTGGAGACGTGCACAAAGCAAAGATGAGAGATAAAAATTAAGATGATAAATATATATAAAACGATAATTTTTTTTCTTCATATACAGTACGAATAACAATGTGGATGAGGTTGTTGTATAAAGAGAATGGAAGAAGTTGATAATGATGATATGATGGAACTATTCTAAGCGAGGAATGGAGATGAGATGATTATAAGTGATGAAGCTTGATGTAGGGCTCCAGTTGCATGGCCCGCATGATGTCTCCGGTGACGGAGCACTTCCCTGCCTGGACTGCAGTTCTCGCCTCCATGCGCCCCATGGCCATCTGCTCCAGCGTCTCCTCCGTCAGAGTGAAGGTCGCATCGGGCTCCGCGTCGTCTTCGGGCTCACCCGGGTAGACCTTCCACTTATCCAAATCCATGGCTGCAAGAAAAACGATAAACTTTAAATATTATCCAACATTTGGTCTGTGATTTGTCTAAAAGAAATCATAATTTACTTTTAATTTATAGGATCATTTAGGATTAGGCTGGGACAGATATATCATCCATAATATAGTTAAGGTTTTGATACCTGCACCTCGTTAATCAACATATCACTGTTAAGATAATCGTATTGAGATAATATATCGTATGTTAAAATTAGACTATATTTAGTGATAACTTATAGATACGACAAAGTCATGCAATTGAATTCATTTTGAAGAGACACTGCGTACAAATAATATTTCTCTTTTTAAAATCCCCGTAAGAAAATAACAATTCAATGGTCACTCAGCGTGACCGATTACACAGCTCAAAAGCCATCGAAGCTTCTGGCCGGTGCATAGAGACACATAGAGTTTGAGTGTGAGAGCTTGCAGTCCTTCCACGGCATTTCTTGCATCATCGTATACATTATAATAGTCTTATATAAATCTACAAGTTTCCCATTTGAAACTTAATTTCAGTATTAGAGCGTTTTCGCTCACAATAAAAAATATTTGAGATCTTTTATCTGCTTGGCTATACTTAATATTAAGTCAACTCGGAGAGATCCTTAAATTGTAAAATCATCTCCTACTAATTAAGTATTATTTAATTTTGATTAACTCAAATACACTTAAATATCCTTTGTACCTATAAATTTTAGTGGTCAATTGGTTCTTTATAGTACTTAGTAATAATTTATGGCAATATTTATCATTACATTAATGTTGCACCCAAAACACGATAGAAAGTTAACAGGTAATATTTCAGCATTAATAATTTGATTGAAGATTAGATAAGTCTCCGTGAAATAAGGATTTGTATTACGCGATAAGTCTGCAAGTCTGTGCCTCGCCCTAACCAGATCACATACAAATTACTTTTTATCATTTTGTAACTCACTGAATAAATATTGTATCACAAAAAATAGATATTTCACCTTCGACCCAGCATCTTAAAATTAGCTGTATTTAATTTTACACAGTAATTTTTTTCCTATATTTAAAACGTAGGAACATTTTCGTTAAAGGTAATTATGAGGAATTATTGTGCATTTTTAGTTACAATTCTCGACGCTTAGTTCCAGATACTGGAGCCGTCTTCGGGAATGGCCCCATTACCTGGACACCCAATAATGCAGTAATTCTAATAACAACGGCAGCCAAAACCTACGGACATGCATAGTAAAATTTAATCGCATCATAGCTAGGACTACTGATCTTTAGATATGGAGAATTTCATTTATTTAGGTGTTATATGAAATAATATTTTGTGAAGACTTGAGGCTTACTCCAGTATCGGACCGCCTGCTTCTTCATGACCACAAAGAGGAAGGTGCCCCCAAGCTGCTTGCACACGGACGGGTCGGTACTCTTGAACTTGTCAGATATGCGCTTGAACATCTCGGCTCTGTGGGCCTCCTCGCTGCTGGCGTTTCCCTACAGCAGTAAAATAAAAAATAATCATTACAAAATCAAAGAAGAAATATTTTTTTATATAGAGCACAGGTGGCACGTGAATTAAACTTCTTGACATTCGCAACCTGGCATCTAACCTAACCTTTTCAGCCATCGTGGCCACGTTGCTTGGTTAGATTTTATTTTACCTTTTTTTCATTTATATTCCATGTATGTGTATATTACAATAAAACAGTTTTTTATGAATTACAAGAAATAAAATAATTTCAATTAGTACTTGAAAAATTCTCGTAATCTCCTAGCTATTTTGGTATTCGTGTTTGTTTGTCGTAGATTTTGCAACAACTATGTTAGGTTATTTTTTGTGCTTACATATAACTAAAGTATGAAATTGCGGTTAAAATAAAACCAATGGCCTAAGAATGACCAAGTTTTTGTTATTTTTTTATATTAGATTCGCCATTTTAAATTATGCTTATAATAATAGCATTTAGTATGCTTTTTTTGGTAGAAAGTAACACCAAATTTGCGTTACGTAAAGCGGTTGTGTGTCAGAAGTGTTGTCAACCAGAAACTTTGATTTCTAGGTATTCATTTATAAATAATATTTCGCGACTGCCTACTTGCAAGATTGTGTAACACATAATGCCATAAATTAAAGTATGAAAAGTGCCATTGCCTTCCCTAATGGTTAACTATAGTAAATATAATAATTATATATATTATTTCATTGCACATTTTAAAAATATATTTTAGTTACATAACATACTCACGAAACGACGAGAAAATCGATGTATCTAAAACTTATACTGATACGCATTATGTTATAATATTTTACCTGCAGATAATAAATCATGACTGCACTGCAGCATCATTTTTATAAAACAAACGTTTATAAAAATCAATATCAATCTTTTCTGAGGTTGAGTCTGACCAAAGTGAAAGTCCGCTTGAGCCTCGGTTTATTCGACTTGGTTGAAGTTGTTTATGAAACGTACGCATGAATAATTGTCTTAGACAATAAGTAAAACCATCGAATGAATAATATGAATGTAACAACAGATATATAATTATTGCATGTCTGCGAGTCGCTTTTGCTTTCAAAATAAAAAAAATGGTGACTTTCTCTAAAGGTCTGATATTTTTTGCATGACGCTGTTTCGGTTCGCTCGAGCGATCGATAATTTTTTTTTAATTTAATTCAACCAAACGAATTGTCCATCAATCTTTCGACAAGTCTTTTAATGAGGTTTTTCGTTAAAATTAGTAACGCTTGCTGATTTAATAGCACGATTTATAGACAACCGTAAAAATGTAGCACTGCTGTATATCAACAAACCGATCGCTATTTTTAAGTACCAGTGCAAAGATTAAAAATCAAACTAGTTTTATTCGTAGAAATTATGTTTTTTTTTTATTTTTAAAAAAACTAGTGACCGGTTTCGCCGTTTCAGCTGGGAATATATATCAGGCATCAAAGCATCGATCGCATTCGACTCGTCGCCACATCTCTGATGCCCGTCCATGTGTTTATTTTAAATTTAAAATTATTTATTTATATATAATTTTAAAAAAATACCGCTCACTGGTAGTGATCAAAAGTTTTAACAAAACTTCCAAGTGACTAATATTTTCCACGGTAAAGCAAATGTCTATTGTCAAAACACATAGCCTTATTGCAGCTTGATTGTGAGCAGTTTCAATATTGTTTGCGCACATTAAAATAATCCATTAAATAAATATACACAACGCCTGAAAACGGCTCGATTTTATAGCCTAATTTAAAAATAAAACCGGATTACGGATTTCATCTTAATGGCAGCATTAGGGAAATACAGTTTCCTATTAGTTGCAACACTCGCATTCTCTTATTAAAAATCTGTGTTTTTATAATTATACAATAACTTGTCTCCGGTCGCCCAATTAAACACTTTGATATACATTTCCTCCACGGCCGGGTGCTCCGCTAGGCAATATATATATATATATATATATATATATATATATATATATATATTTCAAAATAAAAAATGGTAACTTTCTCTAAAGGTCTGTCGGATACTTTTTGCATGACGCTGCTTCGGTTCGCTCGAGCAGTCGATAATTTTTTAATTTAATTCAACCAAACCAATTGTCGATCGATCCCTTGGCAAGTCTTTTAATGAGGTTTTTCATTTAAACTGCAGATTTAATAGCACGATTTATTGATAACCATAAAAATGTAACAGTAGCGGGAGATCGGAAGTGCGGCCGAATTGGTGAGACTGACCCAGGATAGGGATATGTTCGAGGAAATGGTCACCAACCTCATATGAGGAGAGGCAACAGAAGAAGAATATATATATTCCCCGCTCTCCCCATTATGCTGCTCGTATATGGCTGCCATTCTGTGCCGTGAGCATTTGTAAATGATCGATAATGGAGTAGTACTCTGGAAGTATATTCTGCTATTGCTGCTATAGCATGCTGCAGAAGGAGTATCAGATCTAAACGCCAGAGCTTTGTAAGGAAAGGATGATATAATAATGCTATTGGGCAGCAGCAATACGCAGACTTTTCCTTCCGATATAAAACTGCGGTGAAGAAGGACTCGGGGAACCACTACACTATTTTCCCCTTAAAAACCATGAACACTGGCTCAGCATGAGTGTATGCTCAGTGAGATAGTCGACAACCTCCTCTGAGGAGAGGCACCCGAAGAAGATATAAAAACCGTTGATTCTTGATCAAGTAGTCATTAGATTGATCCCCGACCAAACAAGCCAAACTCAAACCGATGTAATTCGACGTAAATTGCAAAAAAAAAAATTTTATTTCATAAAATTCATAACAAATATATTTTCAAGAGCATTATGCTTTCGACAGTACTTGGCCGAATTATAATACGTAATATTATGTTTTTTCACATATTATTTTTAAGCGCGACTAGTTTCACCAACCTCTAATGTTCGCCAGTCAAGAGCTTTGTGAAACCGGTCACACCGATAAATAAAATTAAATAACCAACATTCACAAAAACGATTTACATATCACGTCGCGGTAATTAATTTCGAGAACAGATTCCGTGTTTTGTCTTGCTGCACGACTTTTTTCGTGAGCAAGACTTTCGTGAGACTTTTTTCGTATTGTCAGTGTTGTATAATTATTATCGCTTTGTCATTGTTTTGGTTTACGTAGTCATTATAGATTTACGGCGCGCACGGTTGCGTTTTCTGGCTCGCCACACAAACAAAAAGCCAAAGGTGAAACGAAACTTCTTTTGCTGCAATGGAAAAAAGTTACATAATTTTTTTTTTTATTGAAATTGTATTGATTATATTATATAGTATGAATGGAAATAAAATTTATTCCCATAGTTTATAAATATGTTTTTCGTATATTGCGTAAGGGCCACATACATATTTTTGCACAGTAATGAAGTCTGTATTATTGCTAAATTATTGTGTGTTAGTAATAATAATGTTTTATTTATCTTATATATACACGATTTACATCTAATATTTAGTTAAAAAGGCAATACATTTTTTTTAAAAAATCCTAAATTGTATTGATTTGTGTTTTTCTATGTTGAATATTTATGACAGAAAGCACTTAGTGAAGTCCATTTTAATAGTTTATTTAAAAGTAATGTTTACACATATTTTTCTTGAAGCAACCATGCATGTTGGTGAAACTAGCCGCGTCAACAATTATCAGTGGAAACGTGATCACGACCACGAGTTAAATTTGTTATCAAGTTCCTTAAGTCAATATTGCATATCAAGATTATTGATAATTTTGCAATATAATTAATTATCAATTTCATTTGGTTGGACATTGGTTTGGTCGTTGGCCGGACTTGCTAGATAAAATTTTAATTTACTTTCTAACAATTGACATTAAAAAGGCGAAAAAAAAAATTTTTAAAAACACCGCATACTATTTTGAAACAGATGAATAATTTGTATTGAAATTTCAAAATGTTTATATTAATTTTATGGTGAATAATAAAGGACGACTTATAGTTTCAGATAATCAATATCAACACTAAAATCATTCAATTTTAATTAAAGCAAATCCTATCATTCAAAATAAAAACTAAATATATAAGGTAAGGGTACCAGTCATGGACCACTTAAGGTCGCCGCTAAAATGTTTTTTTTATTGACCACATACATTTAAATTTTAGATTATTAGTGGGTACTTAAAGAAAATCGTTATACCCTTCAGATTAAGTTTTGCTTATAAGTCTTTCAATTTAACAAACGTAAACACTTTAAATTTTTTTTTAATAATATTAAGTTTTTGCTTTAGTAGTTGACCAATCAAAATCTGACAAAAATTAGTAGTTGACCTATCAGTAGTTGACCATAGGAATAAAAGCTACTTTTATGGTAAATAAGACCACAGATATGTCAAAACTCAAAATTTTAATTTTCAAATAGAAAAAATATAATAGGTATTCAGTGGCGAACGCCAGAACTCCATGGGCTTCTTTTGGAAACTTAATTCCACATGAAATCTAACTCAGAAACAGAGTAAACATTATGCGTTTTACTGGTCTTTTTCCGTTGTCTTTCAGTGGCTCTTTCTATCTTCAATTGCTCAAGATCCTCTTTCTTCTTCTTTCCTTTTACATGTATTACACAATAACAATGTTAAACCATTTGGGACGGTAGTTGACCACCGCGGTCAATTTCTGATACTTTCTGAAAAAAACCATTCAGTAGATGACCACCCCAAACAATCACACGAAATGTTAGATTATATTGTTAGAAACTTTTGAACGCAAAAGAAAATACTTTTAGAAATAGTTTAAATGTAAATCTTACCTAAAAAAAATATTTTTATGACTTCTATAGCTCCACAAAAACACTCGTTCTCTAGTTAAATCAGATAATAAAATCAAGAAACGTGCCACACGGCTGAACCTGTCAACAACAACTGTCGGCCATTGCTACACACAATGCGCTTTAGTTCTGAACTTTTGGCAGTTGATAATAGATGACAGTAGCTACTTACAAGTTATTTTTTTATTAGATACAATAAACACAACGCTTATTATTTAAAATTTCATACAAAACGGTCAACTACTAGTACATGGTCAACGACTAGTGTCCTTACCTTAATGCCATACATCTATAATAATTTATATGTATAATATTTTCTAAAACAACTGTTATATTTTCATTTAGTTAAAGAAAACTTAAATTGTGGTATTAATAGCTTCTGCAAAGCATATGAAAGCACACTTCACAATTCATTGCATGTCCTCAGAGCAACAATGCATGCAAATAAAAGCACCAAAAGCAAAAATTGTTAATTATTTGTCAACAATGAAAATTAAAGTTCTAAAATATGATCCTATTTCATATTTGTTCAGACATTAAATATTAAAAAAATTAGGCTTATAATTTACAATACACTTTCCATTGTTTAAAAAATTTACACGTGTTTAAGCATTTTTTTTCATTGTAAAATAAAAACATAACAATCACGTTCAAAACAATAATATAATATTTCATATCAATTGTTAACAATGACATAATGTTCACAAAGCTTCGTGGGTATTTTAATTGTTATAATAATATGAATTGAAGTCAATTCTCCACTGTACATACAAACAAATGTTGAGAAATATTAAAATGTTTTCGCTTTATGTAATAATCTAAAAGACTCGTTGCTTTTACAAATATACATAATGTTTGTGCGCTTGTCTAGATTTGATATCTGCAGACATGATAAATGATTATTGGTCTGTTTGCATTTTTCTTATCAAACAAGTTTAAATTGGACTGCACGGGCTTATTGCATTTTTGTGTAAAAAAAAACATCAAAATCAATCACCAATAATTTGTTGATATAACGATTTTATTGAAGTGGCGTTCGGTACAACGAATTAATCACTGCATGTACCAAAATCATACTTAGTCATAGAAAATATGCTTTTAATATTTTATTAGAAAGCTAATTTACTTTTTGAAGCTGCGTGTTTATTACATAAGAATTTATAAAATTGCCTTTTACTAGATAAGAGTGATGAAAAATAGTTTGGACACTGAAAAAAGTAAAGGGCCGATGGACACACTATTTAGATGAAATTACACTGTAAAAGTTCAATTTTACACAATGTGTATCAGCGTTTTTCAATGTTTTTGAATATGCAACCCCTTTGTAAGGTTAAAAGTTCTGGCGACCCCCTAGGCCTCGAGTAAGGCATCGCGACCCACAAGTTGAAAAACACTGATGTATATAATCGATACACGAAATCACTAAGAACTTATTGTTTCTCGGAAGCAACAAACATTTTTACGATGCCTTCATATGAAGAGAAAGCTATTTTTTACTTACTTGTTAATATGTATAATTATTTATTATTCGTTCATTCACAATCAAGTGATTTCTAAAAAAACATATGGTTTTGTTAAGTACGAAAAATAAGCTTTGATAATTTCTGTGGTAAGTTCACGTAAGCAATGCTTTACTAGAAGCATATTTTTACTACTATATAGATATTTATCGTTTGGTTATTGTATATGCATATTTCGGTACTCACCATTCTGCCAGTGGGTTACGTAAGCTGGAGTCGGAGGAGGTCGGGAGGCTGTGCTGGCGTGGAGGAGGCTGTGCTCGCGGGGCCGGTTCCGTCGAGACTGGCAGCCGAATTCTGAGTTCTTCCTCATCAGAACTTTCACCAGCCGACCGCCTTTCGTTCCTCGCTCTGTCCACACCGAGAACAAAGCACGCAAGCCATTTGGCATTGCCAGACCGCGCTCGTGAATCTCATCACCGATGCTCTCTTTGGTGATAGTTTAATGCGATTTCCCTGTACACAGGGAAATGGCAGATGCAACAGGTAAAACTAATTGCTTTATACCGACTCACCTGTCACAAAGACACACGGTGTTTAAAAATGTCATAGTTTCAGATATTTACTTGCATCGATATATTTAGATTTTATCTAAATAAAATCTTTAGTTTATTATACAATTTCATTGAAAATGCAGTAACAATAATATAAGCTAACCACCTCGTAAGGAAACAAAATTATGCTTGAGATTTGTATTCGTGGGCGTTGCACAAGTAATCGAAACAATCGTATATCAGTTACAGGTAGTGTTGGTTTTCATGATGCTTCCTCTTGTGGGTGATCGTCTGACCTTTTATTTTGGCGATTGGCGAAAGTGAAGAGAGCGGACAATTGTGCAACAGCGGAGCTTCAAGCAGACGTGTCCGCTCTGGCCATCGCGAGACGCACCCAAAATAATTTATTTAAAAAAAAAACAAGTGGATACGTATGATTTTTATCAATCTGTATTGTTTGCGCTAATTGATTCTAGCATAGGTAAATCACTTACATACTTGCAAATGATGTTTAAATTCTCGCTCAGTGAGAGTCAGGAGTGTGGGGTTTGAGTCCCACGTGTGCCAAAAACATTGCGATTTTTTGTTGCTCATTTTGGAGTTTCCGCTTCATTCAGTTGTAGATATTCGATGTAAGAGAGTTACTCAATTTTTATTTTAAAAAATGCAATTACAAAAACGTGATTTATAAGCAACAACTACACTGAGCCATAGCGACACACCCTCCGCTCCAACGCAAGTATTGTTAGTGTTTCAAAGCCACGTGTGTCTCTATCGCCTCCCTTTTGCTATGGCATATAACAGGGGTGGCAAACAAGTCGATAGCCGTTATATAATTATGCTGTTTAATAATATATTTTGCTTATCTACCTATAGCTCGCGAGAGTGCATCTTGTACTGAAACACAGTGAATAGAGATAGTATGTATTTCTCACCTCCTTTTCCCTACTTAGACTACGCCTATGACAACAAGTTGATTGCGAAACATTTTAAGATAAAAAGTAGATCTTATGTACCTCTAGTCAAGTAATGAATATTGATAAGAGTGGTCTTGACTTCTGGTGGGTTCTCGTGATGCCTTCACTCTGGCCTCACTGCAGATGTATACAAACTTACCATTGCAGTGTTACGACATCGCCAAAAACTAAAAAAAATACAGCTCAAACTGTAGCCGCACTCTTGCCATGCAATGCAGTATTGGTCATATATAATCTTTGGTCAGGAGCTAGTTAGGAATAAATGGTGGGTGTGGAATACAGTCTGGCATTTATGTAATGAGATAGCATTTGCGTATGCAATCACCATGTTGATTGATCTCAGTGGGTGTCTAGCCCCAACAGCAATCTAGCGGTCATTTACCCTCGCTCGTGTAATGCTGATTTCGCCGTTGATGAAGTTGAGGTTGTTGATGGTTGTAAATCAGAAGGCTGGCGAAATATTTGCGTATTCGTAATTTATTCAGTATAAGTACACTGGGTAGAAATGTACGTGGTTACTGCTTCGATGGGGAGCCTCTTATATAGGGTCCCGCTGCCTTTGTGGATAGCGTAAACAGGAAGAATCCCACGTATTGGGGGGTGTCTCATTGCGAGGACATCTCGCCTGAAATACGATCGCCTTTTGACTGACCGCTAATTACTATGGGTTTATGTCATATTTTAATGGGCCGTCTAATAAAATATCTAATTGATTATGGGCCGAATGTCACATTCCAACAGTGTAAGACACGTGTTCCGATGTAGTTACTAACCCCTACACTGACATATCATTATGAAATCAGAGCCTAATTATCGATGGGTTTATATCCTAAGATAACTTTGCACGTGTAATTTTTTTCACTCATCGAGACTCAAAATGGTGTATTAAAGGAGACATCTTTGCCCGTGTCCGTTGTAAACGCAATTCGAAGAAGTCCTTTCGAGAGTCTTTAAATAGAAGGAAGTAGAATATCTCCGAGTCCCAAGTGTTATTTTTTTATAATTAGTCGACAGCCAGTAGATGCGGAGTGCATGTATTTTCAGCGAGTAGGAGAGCCAGGACATTCACAATAAAGGCAGCAGAATATAATTAATATATTACAGATTAAAGTTGAGTGCGTTGATTATTGATTTGACCGCGCCAGAGGCTCGGTTCAATACGACACAGCCTCGGGAAAAAGGTAGTCTGTCTCATTTCTTGAGGGAACTTCAGAGACCGGACGGAATGGATCTGAGCTCTAAAACTCTCCAAATAGATTTGACTATCTTCATATCTAGAAATACAGGTGTTTAAAATTTAAAATGTCTGATGCTACTACTTCACTGACTCAGAATAATTGCGCTCACTTGTGATATAGACAGATGTTTTATTTCTGTTTCTAAACTCATAGCATTGACCTAGTTGGCCAGCCTCTTCATGGTGTCTGGTCCTGTTGAGTGTATTTTTGTATTGTCATTTAATTCGCAACAAATTGCAAAAATATGCACCCGGGTCGTGTAGACATCGTGTATTGTCATTAGCAAACTGCACATTGTGGCGCGCCGTTCAAACAAGTAATAAATAAAGTTATATTTAAATGTTTTTATAAAATGTATGCGATGTCTACCGCCCGAGTCATTGTGACAATTTGAGTGATATGGTCGTGCGTCTCGCGTCAATTTCATCATTGATTTACGCCGGAAACAATTATAACATACTAGTAGTCATGTTTTATATTCGTTTTTTTTTATTCAACTAGTAGGATAGGTTATTTATTGTGATTGTTTCATTTATTACTAATTTATTTATGAGAGTATCACAGGCAGCACTTGTGACTGAGTGTGGAGATACAATCATGTACAAATATTATTTAATTACACTCCACTTCTCTCAAGGAAGCTGAGTCTTTAATCTAACTTTCATTGAGGACTAAAGCTGCTTACACCAGACATGGTAATAAATTTTCATTTTTTCTCAGCCGTTTCTTTGCATACTATCAATATTGACTGCAGTATTTCAAGAAAATATCTCCAAGTGTAAGGAAGTTCAATAATAATGAGTACTCTTTTAATAAACATATGTATGTCAATATAATAATTAAAATGCTAGGATTGGGTTTATCAATGTGTTGCGGGTAACAATACTACTATAAATGAAAACATCGTATTCTATTCATAATTTTTTATTTTCTACAAACTAAATCACAGAAGGCAATTCTGCTGAAAGCTTTACAATTTACAGACACTAAACGTAAGTACAACAGATATTAAATAAATTCAACGTAAAGAACATTCAATAATAATATTTAATTGTTACACTTAACAAAATCTATTTATTTTCAACTTGACTCTAAGAAAAATAAGAATAAATTGAATACTACAATATGGCATTTAAATACAACATAAAAATATTCATTTAGGATTTTTTCTTTTTGTGTATCTCATAGATGGTTTTACGCTGTGGAAAGCTAAATGATGAATGTATGGCAGAAAGCTGCAATTGAAGAAGTTAATAATTGTCCATCTCATAAAACTAGTGCCCTTGAAGATTTAACGATTCTATTTTGGTTGATTTCTTTCAGACTAATTATATGTACATTATTTTATAGTATTTAGACTGTGTAGTAAATTTTTTTAATTTAATAATTTTGGTGAAAGTATAATTATTTAAGAAAATAATTTTCATATCTTGGTTTTAATATTTACAAAATAGGTACATTATGATATGGTTGATAACTGAACATCGTTTTCTCAGTATATTTATAGGAAAATAAAATATTAACCCTTTATTAATTGACCAAATAGTCCTTAATATTTGTTTAAACTCATAAATGGTACCAAGTTGATTGTAAATAAAAATACATTATTAATTATAAACAGTTATTCATTATAAAGAAATAAAAAAATCTAGGCTGTACAATTTTTGCAATTTATCAATTTTATATTAGTTTTGTTGTTGTATTTTTTTTTTAACACACAGGTACTCCATTTTTAATTACACATTGAAAGCAGAGAAGAGAAAAACTTGATAAACTGATGCTTTTGTATAATTTGGAAGATCGAAGAAACTAGTAATATAATTTTAATAAAAAAAGATCTTTGACGTCATATTTGAATAACTAAAAATTCAAAAGAGTTTTCACAATAGGCTACAATATTTAATATATATATATTTTTACATTATAAACCACAATTATGTTAATTCTTAGTGGTAGCACATGTAATCATAAAATCACAAAACTATTTTCTAGCAAAATATTTTTGTCGTAAGTCTTTTGACATACAGTAATAACCATTTTTTATTTACCGATTGTAATTTGTATTCAAAGGAAAGTCATTGCAAATTTTAATTGAATTTTTTTCAAGATAATATACTAACAATTTTAAAATCTTTTATTTTGCAGGATTTGACAATATTATGGTGTATAAATCGGCAGTTGAAAGCTTTAAAAAAATCAAGAATTATTCTAATTTAAAAATTATTTTATTTATTTTATCAAAGATCACGTTAACAATAACTTTTATGATACTTTAGTATATTTGTGGTAACTTTAAAAAATATTATATTTCGAAAGCACCAAGAAAAATTATAAATCTCTTAAAATAAGAAGTGCCTAAATTATAATTTACACTATTTTATTGTTACAACAGAAAAACAGTCTAGGGCTATTTAATTAATTTTATTTACATTTTTAAATTAAGTATCACTGGTGTTTTAGTTGGACAGGACTAAAGGAGTCAAACTGAGCGCTGTCATGGCAATCCACGGAAGAAGCCAATATCTTCCTGAAGGTTCATGATTTGTCCCAGCACTGGCGAGAATAGCTTTCCCTATAAAATAATATGAATAGATAGTCAGTTTTTGTACAGTGATAGCTTAGTATTTGTCAGAATTTATAGATTTATTGATGTGTTACATGATTGATGATGATGATGAAAATTGATTATATTGATTTAAGGACTATAAGTTATTAATAAGATGTCAATACTATTGTATTGAATTATTAAAATATTGAATCATCTTACTAAACAGTGGTTCATGAAAATCTCTAAAGTTACTCACTGCCAAAAAAAATAATATTTTTCAGGAAATAAATCATTTTTAAAAATGTAATATAAAATCCATACTGGTTTGTTTTGTAGTAACTCTTAACTATAGCCAATGAGCACGCCACATTGATTTGATTGACTGCCACAAACACGTAATAGACTGTTTCGTCAATATACAACAAGTATGGATTAGTAGTTTAAAAAAATATTATTGTTGAACTCATACAAGTAGTATTAATTTAAATTTAGTAGAGTAGAAAACAATTTTAAGTAATAACACTTTTATTTAAAATATTATTTATTTTAGACTGCCATCTATGAAATTATATTAGAACTAAAAAGTATTTGACTTTTACTGTAAAAGTTACAATAAAAGTACACAGATGGCAAAAAAAAAAATTAAGGTTTAGTGTTGATAAATATTATTGAAATATAATTATACTTACACTTGACAGCAAGATAGGCATCACAGCAGCATGCCCTGAGTCTGGCATACTCGGAGCAGTCCTGAACCACAGTCCGGCACCGAGTAGTGCCCAAGTAACAGGTGTGTGGGACGTAAGGGAATACCTCTGAAATGGATAGATTAACATATTAAATACAAAATTAAAAAAAAAATTGTAGTTGATTGAGTAAGTACTTGTGAATAGAACATGATTTATAGTTTTATAAGATTACATTGAGATTTCATTATAAGACCACATAACAGATTTGCGATCATAATCGATCTTCATTACTTTATAATATTACAAGAATGTTATTTTCAAGATGTTTCTTTGACGCTTATGTAAATATTACTAGAAATGTTTACATAGTTACATTTTAGAGCAGAGTAATTGTATGGTTTATTGAACATATTGAAATCAATAGCCATTTAATTACAGAGTGTATAGTCCCAGGTGACTATAAACCTCCAGTTTGTTTATAAACAATGGCACATCTGGATGTCATAAATGTATTGAAATATGAAGAAAGAGCTAACTAGGTCGAATTCAATGTATATGAAGGCGTATTCTCAAGTAAAGATTTAACATAAACTAAATCTCTCTTGGATGAACAGAGCCCTCGAATCATTTAAAATGAGTAACCGAGGAATGTATATAAAGGCACATACATTATACCAGAAAGCTTGTTGTATTAATTGAATGACCAATTGTTTAATTTCAATTTAATAAAAATAAATCACATATATAGTGAAAATATTGTTATATGTATATATATAATCAAGTGATCCACACACTCATGTGTAAGTACACATGAGTGTGTGGTTATACCGAAATGCGCAAATATGTAATTTGGTACTTTATGGAAGGGATAAGGACTCCCAAGTATGTGAAACTGCATTCATTAATTTGTCTGATTAAATAAAACAAATAAATCTAATGATATGTCACCTGAGTATTTTTTATTGCAGCAGCAATGGTCGCTCATGACCTTCGAGCCGGCGCAGTAGTCCATCTCCTTGCGGGTGCACTCCTGGCAGCCCACAGCCTGTGTGGACACTGGAAAACACAAAAAAGAAAATGAATTTTTATTCATATAACAGCAATCATCAAAATATGTATTATCCATGTGACGATAAGCACGGTGGCAACATATCCCAATATAACTACATATCTTATTATGCCAAAATACCAATCAGATATCACATTAGTCATACTAACAAATACAGGTTTGGAGACAGTATTTGCAACAATTTAAATGTTTTTCGGAAAGACGGATGTTTGCTAGAAAAACTTCTTAAAATAAAATATAATATTTTTTATTTCATAGATTATGTAAAAAAAAAAGAATTGGTGATATGAAATTTTAAGATATGAAGTGGCATTTAATGTGAATTGGATACAAATAACATATACTAGATATTTTAGACAAAATTATAAATTTAGTAATGGACTTCGCATTGATCTAAAGTCGTTTAATTTATTAAAATATGTAAATTGATGTCAAGATTATTTTTTTAAATTTAATTTTAAATGACCTACCCAAGGCATGTCAAGGACTCTCGCAGGATTTCCTGATTCTCCGGTGTGCCCATCCGGCCCTGGTAGTATTTATATTATTTCTAACAAAGTGACAAATGTCTAGTGTTGGGACATTATCGATTATATTTTCGATAGTACCGATAGTTGTGTGGTGGGATTTTATTGGCTCTATTAGCCCAGGAGAAGTTTGAATGGAAGTACATTCACAATAAGTTAGGATATTTTTATATACAATAGGGTTGTCAATAGATTCCTTATTTTTTAATGAATTATTATAGCGAAAGCATATCAAGAGCAAGATCTCTCTATCCCAAATAGACCTACTTTAAAACAAGGTTAGATAAACATGCTAAGCAATTTTAATATGTTATGTCAATACATTGGGATATATTTTAATACAGCTGTCATTTTAACATGTCAAGGAATTTATGAAAAATTGTACTTGCCGTCCAATATGATTTATAAAACAATATTCTTTTCATAGTCTTGATTTTGAAAATAAACAAGTTCTGAACTGTGAGGCATCTAAAATTATGGAACAAGTATTATTTACACAAAAAGACATTTTATTGGTGGATTTGACCATGTCTTAGAGGCAATTTATTTTTTGAACAACGCCGATTTTTTTTCACAGCAATCGATAGACGAGTCCCATCACTAGAGCCTACGTGAAATCACCGAGCTAAAATAATCAAATTGGACGGATTAATTATCCGCTGATAAATTATACAGAGTGAGGTAATGGAAGCTTGAAAAGATCCATTATAATATTTAAAAGTATTTATAGTTGAACAATAGTTGATGTAAATTTATTGACAAGTGCACGCCGGCAGAGCGGAAGCTGATCGGCTGAAGGAAATGGAAACCAGAATAGAGCTGGTGACGCTCTGCATCCAGGACTGCTTATTATGCATGACCTTGGAAGTGACAGATGACACTTACTTAACCTATAGACAATAACTGTTATAGACCATAAGCATTTGCAAGTGCGCACTCTTTTTTTTTGCATATCATTTTCCGCTTACACGACAATTTATTAAGTAGGGTGAAACCATAAACCACAAAGCATAGATAGACCAGTGATACTCAACCTTTTTTCATTCGGGCCGCAACATTTGTGGGTGATGACCTTTTTTTTTAATTACTTAGTGGGGACCTGGTTTTACTCTCCATGTAATTAATAAATGCAAAACCTAAATAAATCATCTCGCCCAAGATTTTAAAAACATAGAAACCCGCGGTTCAAAAAAGAGCCTTCCTAATAATAGTGCTTCGGGCCGCAAGTTGAGTACGGCTGGCATAGACGATTACTAAAATGTTCAGATGATATTTGCACGAGCGTAACGATAACGTTTACTGTACGATGAAGACTATTTGACTATAAGACTATCTAAAATGTAATTGTCCACATCTACAAAGTTTCTTGGTGAAATTATTAGTTATAAATTTAAAAAAAATTGTCAGAATAAAATCCGAAGAGAGAAAAATAGGGCTGAAAAGAGCGACAAATCATCGTAGACCAGACGTGCCGATATTATAGTAACGGCAGACAGGTGAGCAAGCGGTTGGAAGCAATAGTGGCTGTATCCGCCTAGTCAGGGCCACAGCACCACATAACATCAATCATAAAACCCTAAGCAATTGATAAATTGATTTTCGAAGCAATCAGAGGCCACTTGATAGTAAAGCGTTTATACATTAAGGAAAACCTGGAGGCAAATAATAAATAATCTACACAGAACTAAAAAGACTGCGCCTAGGCAGGGTTTGAGCCCGGGACTCGGCAGTTGGTAAAAAGTTCCAAGTCGGCTCCACACGCGACTAACATTTAGTTATTGTGGTGTTCTGGTCGTGTGAAGCTCGGAGAGGCACGCCATGATGGCAGAACAATGGCTCCAGGCGTCGCACGCTTTCAAAGGACGACGCAGAGGATGACGAGCCCGGCCGACACCGCCCCGGTCATTACCAAATATCTGGAAGCTGCCATTACCGCTGACGACGAGTCATTACTTATCTCAAACAGTGTATTAGCTTCGTCAGTGGCTTATTTTTAGCCGCGGCAGCAATTTTGAGGATGTTTCTTATTTTTCCCTGAATATCAGGACTACAAATACAAAATCAATTTTTTTGAGATATCAATGTGGTTTAAATGAGAGATTAATGCAAAAAAAAAAACACAAATTTGATAGTGAGCTCAATCTCCTCCTCAATTGACTGACATAATATTTTTTTTAATTATACGTATCTCTAATGATGATTAAGAGTAGATTTCTTGTTGCTTTTACCTCAATATAAAAAAATTGATTATTCAGACAAAATACAGAAATATAACAATAATCGATTTGTTAAAAATATCACTTAACGAATCGATTAATTAATTTACCAATAATCAAATATAATCGATTACTCCATTGTACCCATCTTTATTCTTCGCCAAGGACGCCTTACTCAATACAGAATCTGTATTTGTATTAATTAATCTCACCCACTTATTCTGTCTCACAGAAATTACCACCAAATTTAATTGAAGTACCTCCAGGCGCCTTGGTAACTCATAATAATGGATCTAATCAAGCAAACTTTGTATCTAGGTCGACATCAGCTATTAAAGCGTCAAATCTGGCAGAAAAGACTCAAGCGTCCGAATTACCGAAACCACTTCACGGCGTAAAGGTACCCGCAGCAGAAATTCATACAAGCAGACACGGACAAGTCGTGAATAACTTGCGATAGGCAGCAGTTCACTGCTGGTTTCTTATACTTAACATTTACAGATAAATTATACAATTACACTTTAAAAAAATAATCGTAATTTTAAACATTCATCTTGTCTCTTGAACAAGAAAGGGATTTTTATCATTTTTTTGTCACGTTTAAATCAAATAGTTTGCCATTTAAACATTTTGTAATTTTCCCTGTATCTAGATCAGTGTTATTCAACCTGTGGGTCGCGACCCTCCAGAAGAATCGCGATGTAAAAGAAAAAGACACGGTTTGTAGGCCATACTCTAAAATCACTCACATAGTAATGTCATAGATTTTACAAAGGGGTCGCGTACTAAAAAAGGTTTAAAGGTACTGATCTAGATAATTCCAGTCTCTTATATACAGAAAAATAATATGATAATTATTATATTCACTGCAAACTTCAAACAATGTGACACCAATAACAATATTTCATTAAAAAGTACCCCCAGAAGCTGCGAAGCTATTGCGCAAGTAAACCATAATTTACTGAAATCATTTAAAAGTTAATTTAAATTTAAAGTCCACGACCCTGCATTGAACGGGATGAGTTCTGAAACAAGTCTGATTTGGAGTTATCGTCTATAAAGCGTTTATTTATTGAAATGGCGTCATTTATCTATTAGATATGAACCGTGCTTAAGTAGTCTCCAGCATCGGCATCCGTCAATATCGGGCCGTAAAAATCCCCTCAAGTGGACGGTCATGCGCTGATTCCAATACAAATAAATTAAATCAAAACGCTTTCAAAATAAATCACTTCACGGCAGCTTCATAGCTCATCAATAAGGCCGGAACCGTAATGCTACATTTTTCTTCTTCTTCATCAAGTGCCTCTCCTCAGATGAGGTTGGCGACCATTTCACTGAGCATATACTTATGCTGAGCCAGTGTTCATGGTGGGTCCCCGGGACCTTCTACACCGCAGTTTTATATTGGAAGGAAATGTCTGCGTATTGCTACTGCCCAATATCATTATTATATAATCCTTACAAAGCTCTGGGGTTTAGATTTGATACTCCCTCTGCAGCAAGCTATAGAAACAATACCACCTCGTCAAAGTACTTCCAGAACACATTCATTCCAAGTCCACTACTCCAATACGGATCCTTTACACAAGCTCAGGGTACAGTAAGCTACGGGTAAGTATCGCTAATTACAAAAATATTAAGACCTGATCAAAATATTGGCACACAAGACCCTTAAGTTGCAATACTGAACACAGAAAGAAAAAAAAATCTACAACTCTTGAGACACTTGTGACCAAGGCATAGGAAACACGAGTATAAAGCTGGCTACACAACTTGCAACCGATTTGCAATCAGCCAATGGAATATCTTTATTTCGGGTGTTTTTCATGAATCCATAGTTTTATCAGCTGATTGCAATCCGGTTGCAGGTTGAGGAGGGCTCGCCGATGCATCGCGTGCGGCGGTCGTACGCCTCAAGACAATGGCCATCTTTCAAGAACGACAGTAATTATAGCGCCTTTGAAAAATTCGACATAATTAATGCGGCACCTTGTGCAGGAGCGGCGAAAACCGATGGCTTGCTCGGCCCACGACGGGCTGTCCTGTATCTCTGACCTTTACATTCTGATCGGCTGTAACATGCAAGTCGCCCATTTGCATTTAGCATCACTTTAGATCCGTTTTCAGCGTATTATTTTAATGGCAGATATCACAAAGAAACGGCTTACAACTCTGCGTTTCTTGAATGCCTTGTATTTATCTCTAGAATGTATAAGATTTTTTTGTGTTTCTACTTGCGTTGTATCTACAATTTAGTTACATGGCGCATAGTATGGTGAGGGCATGCAATGCATGGAAGGGCGGCTAATCACAAGTCAAGATTTTTTATTATTTTTAGTAACGAATTTCCACAAATTCGATAGAAAATAAGTTCATAGGCTTAAGGTTTCTAAGTTTTCTACAAGTTTCCTCTCACATCTCTTCCCCTCATAACCTCTCTCTTTGATTATGTAATTTTATAAATGTTTTACTATACTTAAGTTACAATTTTAATATAATATTTACAGTTATGTACAAATACTTTTAGTATCCAATGTACAGACTCTCTCGTCAAGCTTTGCATTTAATCACCTCTCTCTCGTGTAATTCCTTCATAATCCATTTTGCATTATTTCAGATATCTCTCGAGTCCGCGTATGTTATTTACTGGCGTGTAGTCACAAAGAAAAATAACACGCAATACTTTATTTAATTGATAATAATCAAGCATTGGATATACCAGTTTATATTACGCTCGTTAATTAATTGCCTAAGACAGCCCCAGGCTAGCTCAACCACTAGTATGGCAGGAAAAGGCAAGCAATCCTGTCCCGAAATAAAGAAAGGCTTACTTAGAAATTTATGTGAATTTCATACAAGCTACAAACCAATCAGCTGTTTTACATATATGTTATCTATATAATGAATCGATAATATTGTTAATGTAAGCAGTTAATGTATGACCACTGGTTTCCACCAATGGTTTCCAAAGTAACCGAAATAAAATTGTAAAATATTTTAAATTTTCATAATACCAATATATTATTTCTTACTTATGAAATCAGCTGTTATTTATATGCTATAGAACGGAGCCTTCCTTGCCTCGACGCATCGATCTCCAAGAAGGACGTCCTTGCCTACTTGTTTGTTCTAATAAATAGAAAGTAATGAAGCGATCTCCTGGAGAGGGACTCGACTCACGTTGCTCTGGACGGAGCGCCTTGGCCGCGGCGCGCGCGTGAGGCTCGGAGATCTCATGCTCCACCACGTACTCTTCGATCTCCGACTCCATCTTCTTCTTCACCTCTGCCGCCCCCTTGATCACCTTCTTCTTCTCCAACTGGTCCTTGAGGTTCCCATCGCTGGATACCTTCTCGTCCGGCGGGAGCGCCTCGTTGGAGGACGCCCCCGACCGCGTGGAGTAGGTCGGGTGGAGGGCCCCGAGGATGTACCCCTTGGAGACGATGGGGTCGTCAGCGCAGCCACACGGGCTGGCGCAGACCAGGAACACGATGGAGATGCAGATTAGCCTTCGCATGGTGGCCACATTATTTTCTGTTTCGCGCGTTTAAAGTAGCTTTAATTTTCTGAAGAATATTTTAAATATGTAATTAATACGATTTCACTTTTACTTTGGTTTTGAACTTTTCACTTTCAAAACACTTCACATTTTTTTTTTTTCAATTTATGCACATATTTGCAATTAAAGCATTAATTCCACTAATATCGCAGTTGTCACAATTAAATTTACTCTTCTGTCATCATAGGTACTTCGACAGTAAAAATGGCCCTGCAACAAAAAATAAACATTTTAAAACATATTTTTTCAAGAAACACCACAAATAATTGCATGTTAGGGACTAATATTTAAGTCTAGACGCTGGAAAGAGAAAATGATATAAAGCTCACGAGAGTCAGTAAGCGAGAATGCGACCCGTCCTCGTATATTTTTTCTCGTGGCTTCATGCATTCAGATTGGATTGAAAACCATAACGACCATATTTACTAGGTAAGTGGCTAATTGGGTGCATTGAAAAGGTTCATTATCATATCACGATTGCACTCTGGCAAGTGCATGTTCCTCTTGGTGCACTTTCGAGACCCTGGCTGCAGCAGAGACGACCTCAGGGCCCGCCCCAGCAGATGACATTGCGTTGCAATTTTCAATTCAAACGCAAATTGTATGCATTTAAGTTTGACAGAGCAGCATGCTCATGGTTACATTTAATATACTCCTGACAACCAATCTGCCTATTTTCTATCATTGTCTACGCCGGTGTATGATTTTTGTATTATCTTTTTTTTTAAATATGCGGTTGCAGGTAAAACAGAATGAATACTGTTACTATTAAATAATATACGCAGGAGCTACAGTTGCTACAATCATCGGCCCACATACTTAAACAAAGCAATTATGTCCGTATTATGAACCGATTTTATATTTGACTTTTTTTTAAATAGCATAAAAATATGCATTCAATTTACTATAAAGTAATAAAAATTTATTGCAATAAACTGTAATATTTAAAAAATAAAATACCATCGTCTGTTGAGGTTTAAGAGATTGGCTTATGTATGAGTTGCAATTGAATCTAATTAAATTTCTAAATAAATTGATTTATAAACTGTTTGGAAATTGTATATATTCGTTACATATTATGGATAAACGTATAACAAACAATGTATAAGGGTTTTTTATCACATTACTTTTCCAGATTTCAATAATAACCATATAAAAGATAATCACGTACACTGCTACTTGTGAAATAGTTAAAAAAAAAAAAAAAAAACGTAAATAAGTACGTAAACTTTGTAACCGTTAAAAATAAAATAAACAATAATTTTTTTAATTGTTGCAAATTTTATCTTCTCTGCACTTAGAGTATGTTTTCTCTATTATATTATATATAAAAACTATTATATGGTGTATTCGCTAGTAGATAGTAAATTTTATCCGGTCAGTGAGCATGTCTTAACAAAATTGTAGCAATAATTGTGTACAGTTACTAAAAAGGGAAATCTCGGCAGGCGCTACGGCGCAGCGACCGGGTAACTGAATTTTAATATTGAATAACAACGGAAAATAACAGTTTTTGTAAACCAAGTCCAAGGACCCCACCTGAAGAGAAAGCTCGCGGACGAGTAACGCTACGCAGACCAATCTGTAAAATATGTTTCAAAGGGAGAAATTCTCAAAAAAGTAAAGCAATCAATGGCGTGCAGCGAATCCCATAGCAGACCATTTTCGGCTTAAAATAAATAAACGATACTAATTTTTTTAACTAGAAAATGTATTTTGCACCTAGCAAATGATATTTTAGAGCACGCAATGCTTTATAGTTTGTAAAGCCTCTTAGTGTACAGGTAAAGTTTAGATTACATATTTTGACAACGCTAAAAATCATATAGTCACTATTTTCTTTAAACTTAAAAAACATCGGCATTATTTTTCTTTCTAAATTGTTGCGAAAAGAGTTTAATAAAAACAATATTTGGCTAAATAGCCGTTAACCGCTCGCGCGTCTTAATTATTCACTTCGTAATTATAATAACGGAAAGCATAACTGAGATGAAGCAACTGGGAAATAAGCGTGAGAAAATTACCTGTTACTCTATTTATGGTGCGTTAAACGAAGCTCACCTGTAGTCTACTAATAAGGGATGATTTCATGAAACGTTGAGGATGATCATATATTATTTGGAAACCACCCAGCTCATGCCTCCTACATACTAATGATATATTTATCCCATCAAATTATATCTAAATAACTGATGATTTAATATCATCAGTCGACGATAGTTTAAACTATTTTCATGTGTCTATCGTTTTGTCACAAAGGATATTTTACTTTTTTTAAAAATATTTAAGAGACTACCCCCTACTACAATATTTTTATTTTTAAAGGTATTTTGTTGCTTCGATATCAAATTTATATTGTTATTATACACGATCAACATTTTGTAGACACCAGTTAGTAATTCAAACGTATTTGATAACTCATGCATTGTTTTATCAACACTGTATAAAAAATCAATTTAAACAATATTAAAACTATACATAAAAATACGTTTACCTGTTAAACTTTGAGGTGAATGCTAGGTAGCATTAGATCATAAAACGGCTAGAATGCTACAATAATGAAGCATTATTTTTAATATAATTCGGAAGTCTACGTGTAATTGCGGTTGTATTTGGTAAAGTTGTAATTACGGGAGTACGTGCCGGCCTGCATCATCAGCTGCTGCAGGAAGTCCTTTGGGATTCCAGGAGCGTTCCACATACCCAGTACAGCTCACCAGGTGTTCATCCATTGATTGTCTTCATTCCACATCATGACTAATAGTTCCTTGAACCGAACAAACTCTTTCCGAGGAATCCGTCTGTATTTAATTAACTTGATAGTCAATACATAAAAAAAAAAAACGTTTCGCTTCTGTTAAACGACCATTAATATGTACCTTAAAAAAAGAGCTGGACTCGTGGTATTACCAATTATTAAGTAAATTATTTTTGCTCATAACTACTCCTACAGAAAATAAAACTTATGTCGCAGAAAGAGTAGAAATTTTTGGTTAAATGGGTGATGAAATCAAAACCAGATTCTGTCGTTTTGAACTTTTCTACATCTAATAAGGAGCCTTAACGTTTTTAATATATTTTCTATATAATCTATACAGCATGCAATCCAAATAATTTTACACTCTAGTAAAAAAAAAATTGTATCTTTTATGAAAATTTATAACGTATATTTTTTACATTTTTTTACAGTGGATCGAATGATACAATGATTTTAATAATTCTATACTAAACAGCACAATTCATTTATTACATTTCTATTAAACACCCGCATGGTATCTCTTACAGCTACCCAATTAAAGTATTTATGATAAGTAATTCTTCATTAAAACCTATATTTCAGTGCATTCATGGCCTTCAGTCGCATGCAATTTCACTTCTTGTTCGTCATGCAGTATAAGTGCATGTCTACCTGCAAGTGATGCGAAATGATTGGCGATCCCAACCTGAATGTAATGCATATTATATTATTGTAATTTGTAAACTTTCTCAATTTTTAATACACAAAAAATAGACATTCACCAAACCATTCTATGTTTAATGCAAAATCTTCGATCAGTAAATTGGGTTAACATTAAAGCATTCAATACCATTAAAACTTACATAATCATTAGAATGTCTAAATAAACATTTTATTAAAATATAATTGCACCGAAGCATAGATAACTCTATTTGAATACATCTTTTTATATATTGAAAATGTTTAATAATTGAGTGATTTTGTTCTCAAACGAGATGTGAGGTAAAGTGATATTGTATAGCTATACCAAATTAGATTGGCAGATATTTGGCGCTTGATTAGCATAATGCATAATTAGGAGCCGCGGAACAAACACTCGCCGCCCCTGGAGCTCCTTAGTATTCCTTATGGACCGCGATGTTTCTGTAGCGGACAACACCTGATAGACGCATCCAGTGGCGGCGAACAAAACTATAGAAACATACAAAAATACATATTAAAAAAAAAATGTTATTGATGTATATCGCCTCGATATTTCAAGACTTAAAACAAGTCAAGACAAAGTATTGGCTTGCTTAAATTCGAGGGCACACCTCACAAGCCGAACGAACCCGTGACGCGACACAACACCTAGGAACATAATTTCATTAACAACGGAATAACTTAATTTAATTATTGTATATAAAATGCACGTTGACAGGGCGCTACTGTGTTGTTGATGAATATGTGACATGAATATGTCAGATTCAGTGGACGGGTGTGGACGCAGGTGACGCCAGCCACTTCCTCCGTCAAATATTGAACTCCCATTCAACTCGGCTGAAAACGTTAAACGTGTTTAAATAACCCCAATCTGATGGGACAAAGGCGTGAGCCAATTCTTCGCACGAGGCACATGACTTCTTAAATTACTCAATTGGTTTTTTTTTTTTTTTTTAGATTGGACTGAACACGAAAGGACCTTTGTGAATTTAAGATCTGGGTATAAGCAAAGCAGTCTGCATTCGGGACGACACAACCGACTGATAAGTAACCGATATGTAGCGTTGTCTTAGCTTATTGGCTAACGTGAGCCCTGTACACCCGTCGCGACAACCGGCAAACAAATTGCAACACTATTAATTTTATTCGATAAAATATACATTTTGCAGATGTCGCCGAAAGGAATGACACAAAAAACGTATATAAAGCGATTTTTCAGTTCCTTGTAAAAAAAATCACATCGAATCGAGTCCCAAGACTCAATAGGCTGCATTTTACTTTAACTCAGATTACGATGCTTATTGAAATGATCCGCTTTAACATCTTCGTTTTTATTAATTATCTTACGCAAGTCAAAGACATATTTGGAAATTTCAAAAACACAAAATCAGTACCCCTTGAAAATATAGACCAATTTACAGCTTTGATCGGTAATTCTGAGTTGCAAGGTAGACGTGTATCAGTTTCAGTCGAGAGCTTCATACAATTTTATCGCCATAAAGAAGTAAGAGTTTTTTCGTAATTCGTTCAATTGACGCTTACTTGGCGGCGGAGGCGCATTAGGCGGCGCGAATGATCTCACCAATTTAAGTTTAATTATTATCACTCTCCGTTGTCTGGTAAGCCGGCTGCTGTATCACGAGAACTTGGTGAATGGCAGCTCGTCTGCAGACGCAAAAGAAACGGAAAGTTCTGGATGTCCTGAAGTATATTACAGTATAACTTGGCGTATGGCAGCTCATCTGCGAACGCAAAAGAAACAGTATAATATTTTAGACGAAAAGCAATTGGCGTAAATAATATGAATTAGCAAAAAATATTTTTGGTTTTTATTTTAGACCCGACTAGTTTCACCAACATGGTTGATATCCTAGCATCCTATACCAACCCAGCATGTTGGCGAAACCAGTCGGGTCAAAAAAATATTACTTCATTTCCATATATAATCCAAAGAATATATACTCATTGTAAGCGTTATCTTTGCACAACCTTTTTTTCATAATAACTTTATGATTTTGGTTGCTTCCTGTAAAAATCATGCCCGTGTCTCGAGTCGTGTTCCCCAAACCGAACATTTCCTTGACCTGTCGCACCGCACACTAATGAGACTACTTTTTTTCCATTTGCTCTATTTTGAAGCAACACTGGGAAGAATTAATTTGACCTCAGGATTCTCGCGAGTGGCAACTCTGAGCAACCGCTCATTAAACGCCTTACTGTCGTATGATTCGTCACTACGTTATGTACAGAAAAGTACGTCTTTTATTTTTACACGCTTCTCTCCTCGATCGTTGGACTCGATGCATAGCAGATTTTGTTGTCAAATTGTTGTCTTGAAATCTTTATCAGCTGTTGTTTCTGCCTACAGTTGTAAATCGCCAACACTGCCCGGCGTGTCCTTCCGCATTCTTATACGGGACAGTCAATTATCACAGCACCCACTGTGCACTCAGTTTTTTTAAGTGCAACGATGTCCATTGTAGTGACCTTAACAAGCGTCTGGATCACACTACACCCGCAGTGACAACTCTAAATGGCCTCTATTCGGATTACACTAGATATAGTTTTAATTATCAGCAGACCCAGTGAACATCATCTAAATTAATATTGATCTGAAGAACTGAAGGAAGAAGGGATTCAGGTCTTAAAAAGCTCATTGTGTTTTAGGAGGAACAGTTATTATTGTATCGAGTTGACCCTTATAAGTCATGACGTCACAAATTAATAAAAGTGTCATTGATTAAAATTTAAAAGGCTTTATTAAATGACACTCGGCCCTGCCTCATAATTGAAATACGATTGCGTCATAATGATGGTGGTAGATTACCACCATCTTCCACGAGCACCACGGGCCGTAATAAGATGTTACAACACGCTGAATAGATAACGAAACAGTCATTATCAATTATCAAAAACGCGCCGAATCTGATTTCGTAAGTAAACTTATGATGTCACTCACTATTCCGGATGAATTTGTAAATAATTTGATTAAAATACTGCCCTAGGTGACCCACCAGCCCGCCGGCCCGCTCCGGAGAGGTCAAGTGAGGAGCTGTCGGGCTCTCCGCTTCTGATGACAGATGGGGCACACAAGCGATGACTCACAACTAAGCGTTATTTCTTATTGATCACTGGTAATGGCGAACGCAAATCTATTTGACTACCGAGTAGATAAGATCGCTAAAGCTGTGTGCTCGAGCGCTTCTTTTACAATACGCGCAACAACACTTGCTGTACTATAAGACGCTTTCAGTGTTGCAGGAACGGTAGGGTGGATTTTACTGTTAGAGAATTAACAAATCATGATTATATTCATTCACGGTTTAAGGCACAAAATAAATACATTCAAAGCTAAATTATACGGTTTAATTGACAATGTTCAATTTGTTTATTATTTATGGAATCGCAGACAAACTTATAAGTGATTTCACATTTGTGCTTGGGTCGCAGTTTTACCATTTAAAATCTAGATTTTAATATCTTGCTGGCGGCCCCCCAATCCGTATTTGATATGTTAACGTAAGCAGGAGGTACTTTCCTGACCAGTACCATACGATCTGTAAGCATGGGCAAAGAAAACTGTCAAATGGCGTCCTGTGAAATGCAAGATGCAGGCTTGAGACTGTCTCGGAATCAATCTTCAATTACCCGCGTGTTTTGCAGAAGGTGCGATATGGCGATAACGATCGATTGTTTAATATTTGTGCACCGCATGAGGACGCACCGCGAAGACAATATTTACTTTCTTGGAATATAAATGCGTGCGAGCCTGCAGGAATGCACGCTGCAACGAGTTGACTCATTTGAAATTCAATGAAACGATTCCAAGGACCAACTCGCATTATGGACAACTAGCGAAATGGAAGGCAAAGGCGTCCCGCAACATCAAGAATTATAATTAACAAGATATGTACTTTATTTACGTCTGAGGGTTAAAGTGTGTTTATCGCGCAGGATGTGGGGTTTGCAAGATGTGGCTAATAATGTTGGTGTAGGTAACAAATATGTGTATAAATAATCTTATATAATGCAAACATCCTATTACATGTTGTATAGGATGTCACCGAGCAGGATGTGGAATTTATGCCTGCACCGGACAGGCAGTAAGTGTGTGATCCCCTTGGGGAGGGGATTGTTGGATTTGCATATAGACTGGAAACAGTCTTTCGGTGAGGTGAAGATGCAGGTCGAGGAAAGTAGATGATAAAGATGTAAAGAGTGTGGACGCCTCTGATGGGGCCGAAGTATATGTCTCAAGTAACTAATAAATTGTCATGATATATAACAATTTAATCATATATCACGTCAATAGAGTTTACTAAACTATCATATAAACATATTAGTCAGATTTGAGCTACTTATATATATAAATGTTTCCACTCGCCTACTAATATTCGTCTAAAGGTAATAGTGGACATTCTAAAGTAGGGTTAGGTTGACATCGCAACTGTCATAACTTAGAGGTTATGTTAAGTACGAAGTAAGGTTAAGTGTTTAGGTTCGGGGTCCGCGCGTACGCAGTCCCCGACTACCAAAAATTACGCGCCCGAGTTATTCGCATTAGGAATAATCGCAAGGGTCAGCCCAACCGCAGTGCAATGGAAGAGCCTCGCCCTGGGGGAACCGCCTTGTTGATCACGGTATCCCCTACGCCAGGTAAGTATGCCGAGGGTTGGTTTGCGAATTGTTTTATCAACTGAGCACTGCGCAGTACGTGCGACTTGGCAGTGCCGCTAACGCCATCTACAACCTTGTTTCAAAGCTTTTTTGACTATCGGTGCTTTTTGTATGGGAAATTGTCATGATATAAAACGATGCTGGGTGAAAATATTAGAGTAAAAAATAAACACGTATATTTAATATTTATTATTTGTTTTTTTTTGTAAAGTAGTGTTTTAATGATTTTTTTCATTCTCTGATAATTTATTTAACGCAACATACGCAGCCTTTTAAAAAAATATGGGATTCATTTTTAATAATTTTTTGAAATACAGTTTTCACTTTTTTGATGATTTATTAAATCTTTTAATTTTTCAACACTTTTTCGAGTTATAAGGTCACGGGTTAAAATGTATATTTTAATATTAAGTAAATAAGGCATGCACTTAAGTAATAAAATACACTATTTATAGTGATGTAACCAACTTTGTAAGTAGACAAGGATTTACATATCTGTCAAAATTAATTTACAACAGAAGCAAAGCGAAAAACAAACAACCTACGCAGTCATTTGCCATATTAGATCAATGGCAATCTCTATTTAAATGACGTCAAAGCCTGATTTTTATTTAATCAAAGACAACAAGATCCACGTAACAATAATAATTCATTTCAGCGACTCGCTGCACAGTCAAATTATGAGCAGAAATAAATATATATTATAGTTTAAAAAAAAAATTATTTTATATGTTAATTTACAATACTTGTTGTTTATGCTTACAATGCGTTATGTGGCTGTCCCCTGGTCTGCGCGAAGGTTGATGGGGCCTACAAGGTGTGGCTTACAAGGTGTGGCTTAGGTGTTGAGGCCTGTAACACACGTAGTAACAAATCGTGCCAACAACTTGCAGCTAGGCAATAGCGTCTCCTTATTTTAGATGTTTTTTTGTAAACAACACAAGGTTGGACGCCATTGGCTAGCTGCATGTTGGTGGTACGATTTGTTTCCACGTGTTGTAGCTAATTACTATTTTATAACGAGGATTAATCTGTTATATTAAACTCAATACGATCCGTTTGAATGTGAAATGGGATCACTGTTTCTTGTATACCGCTGAATGCAATTTTCGAGTTGCTTTGCACTTTCATTGTTGAGATCGGTTGCACGCTTTCTCAGTTCCACTGCACCGCGCGGTGAGTTATCGCTCAAATGCATGCAAAGTCATTCATTATTATTAACATTTTACTTCCCGATTTTATTTTAAATTTAGCATTGGTATACTTTTTACTTTTTTACTTTTATTCGGCATGTTTTTGAACGTAAGAAGTTTGATAATAGGCCGAGTTACCGAAAGAAAGAAACCGAGAGATCGATTATGATTTATACAGATTTAAAAGTTAGTTTGAGAGGGTCGTTATAAATTCAGAGCTATCAACGACAAACATAGAAGAATATGTATAATTTTTTATAACGATAAAACTGTTTATTTAATTTTTTACCTAATGCAGATGCAAGCCTTCTCATATTCGTTATCTACATAGTATATATTCAATGGTTATATCGTTATCACTTTGATTTTTGATAAGACTTAAAACAACACGCAAAGAAAGTTAATTTCAATACATTTGATATTTTTAATTAAAATGGTAATAATTTCCCAATTGATCCAATTTTGAGTAATGGCCCAGCACGTGCACGCGTGGACAGATGTCCTCATTTATTTCTCAGCAGGTGAGAGCGCCGGCCCTCCTCTCGTCGACCAATAAGAGTGGCGAATTTGAATTCCACCCTTTTGTGCTTGAAGCCCCCTATACATGCAGCGACACAACCTGCGATCGACTTGCAATCAGCCAAAGGCGTCCCTTCATTTTGGGTATTTTTTAAATGGTTTTGTCTAAGGAAACAACGCAAAAGAGGACGCTTTCGGGTAATTGCAAGTCGGTCGCAAGTTGTGTCGCGACGTATTGGCTGATTGCAAATCGGTCGCAAGCTGTGTAGCTCCGTGTGTAAAGGCTTTACGCGTTTCAAATTCACGATTCATTCGAGGGCAGGTGCACTTGCGGCAGTTTGAGTCGCGAAACTGGAAGCACGTGCAGACAAAAACTGCAGCAACACAACCCATACTTATAATTTCACTGTTGTCTTTGTAAACAAAGAAATGTGCACTTGCAGGAAATTCATGGGTTACAAAGAATGCAAAACCTTAAGATAATAATCCTTTGTATATATAAAAAAAAAATACACACCCGTATACTGAGAGGGGCACACTTGAAGTTTTGTAGAAAAATATACTATATATTTTTTGTAATATATAGTATGTATGAATGCTTGGAAAATCAAGTTATAATTTACATGGCTTTAAAACTCAAAAAAAGTTCATTTACAACTACCGCCGAAACCTGCGAACGTATCTTACTATTATAGTTTATTTACTTTTGCTAATTTTTACAGTAAAAAAGAAATACATTTATTGATTTGATAACATATTATGTATACTTCTTAAGCCCTTCGATTTAAAGCACTGTATCTGATATCTTTTTGATTGTTATAATTATGATCATCTTCAGGGACTGCAATATTAAAAGATCATTATCAAAATTTCTGCATACATTCATAGTACATACAATTGTAACAAATAAATCATAAGAGGGGTTCTACTTAAAAAAATTCTCATCTATTTCAATTGCAAAGGAATTTTCCATTAGATGCTCCCAATCTCCCGATGTGCCAATAATACCGCGAACCGCACTAATCACCGGCGCGTTGGATTCGTATTTGCCATGATGGCCGTCCACTCGAGTGTTGCCACGATACGAAAATAATTCTTCAATTACCGGCCACTGGCAATGTGCAGGCCACGTGCAATGTGGACTGCATTACTTAGGAATACCGAAATCACAAAGTGTTTTTTTTTTTCCGCCGAAATTCCAATAGCTACAGGATTGTCACAAACGTTGATGTTCTCGCATACAATGCACTATTTATAAGTGAAATATAGCGATATATCATATAAATTATTATTAACTACACAAACTCAATAGATGAATACATTTGCGCTACCACCTAAGCCACATGCTGTAAGCCGCACAACCTGAGCGCACGATCAGGAAATAGCAAGCACCAAAATACAATATGTGTTGTAAAGTATACTTAATACAGCTACTGTTCCTTAATAATAATAAGATGTTTACATTATATAAACTCAGTAAATTCCCTCTGTTTTGAATTACTCATGCAAATAAAGGGTATTTCCACTTATTTTCCTTGCTTAACACAATAATGTAATTAAAGAAATTCACATTGCAAGCCCCACAACCTGCCATAACCTTAGCCTCAAAAACTATTGTAAATCTAATTAATGAAAAAATAATCTTGAAACATTTTTTTTTCAGTCAGTTTTGTCTGCTATATTTTGTTTTAAATGTCTATCTTTGTTACCTAGTTCAAAGTTATTTATTTAATTTATTCATCAAAAACAACGATGCAGAAAAACGTTTTTTTACACATATTTTCCCTACATAACTCAATAGCTAAAATAAAGAAATACATATAACACCTAAGCCACACATTGTAAGCCCCACCACACCATGTTACAACCATAAAATAAAGAATCTCGTTTTTTTTTTTTTAACAGTATAAATAATAATACTTTTGATGGAATGCAAGAGAAGAAAGTCGAGTGTCCATTTAGCAGCGAGTGGCCGGTCAGTCTCGGTGAATTTCAAATGTAATTTATCGCTATTGGCCGTAGCAGAAAGCATCCGAGGCTTGAAATTAAAATCCACTGTGCTCGGTGAGACTTCCTCCGCCAGTGAGGCCGAGAAGAACTCCACCGGGAGTCGAACTGCGGCCTCGTCTAAAGCGACGCGCTGGATGCCCATTCACGCGTGAACCGAATCAAAATAGCGACCTCGATTGACCGGGTTCGCAGGTGTTTATACTTTATTTTATTTCACCTGATAAAGTATACTTTTTAAAACATTTTTTTGAATGTTAAAACAGCCTTGATTGTCACTGAAAATATAAGTAGCTGATGGCGTATTCGCATGGTACGAATATGGTGCACGATATATATTTTGCATGTTTTATAAACGTATGTGAGTGACAAAGGAGCTTTCGCCGCTTTGAACCGCGCACATATTAATTAATTCCTTACGTGCAGCATATTTCCCTAGAGTGTTGCGTCTATCAAGGATATCCGTGTATTCCTTCTGAACAGGTATGTCAGAGAATATAAGGGTACAGCATCAAAGTTGAAACAACATGTTAACATTAAATCCCGTGTATTTGTTTTACAATGTCGTTACTACAACTACACAAAATATTATATAGAACTTTACAGAGGATAATTTATGTTTATTTACACCCACAGCGATATACAGGGTTAGGCAGGGAGGTATGGATGATTTGAACGGGGCGCCACGCGAGGTGGGGATAATCTTGGTGGATAAATAATGAGGGTATCTGCTCGTCAGGAGATATCTGTAATGGCAACATCCAAGTTACCCATTGAAAAAATAAAATTTAAGTTTCGTTGAAAAATGAGTGTGTTACTGTTATTTCAAATCGTCCATACCTCCCTGCCTAACCCTATATATTGCGACAGATTTGCAATCAGCAAACATCGTCCATTTATTTTGCGTATTTTTTTAAAATGGTTTTGCCTAAGTTAAAAACGCCATTGGCTAGCTGCGAGTCGGTTGCAAGTTGGATGGCATAGCCTTTCTTGCGGTTCTCATTAAAAAAAAAAAGTACGTGTCGGATACGGTGCACTGGAGGGAGGATGTGGATGTGTGCATGCGCCGTGCACAGGCTCTGGGAGTGTCCCTGCCAGGTAACGTACTGTCCTCAATAGACTCAATCGAATCCAACCTCCAACAAAGTCTTGTGCACCACCGTGACAGCGCCGGGGACCACGAGTTGGCGACAACAAAAGACCAACTTTACATACCGCCAATGCGCCGATCCCAAATTTAAACAAACTCAATTGGCATTCAAATTCAGCGCTTTGGACAAAAATATATTTATTTTATAAAATTTTATTTACGGTTATTCTTTTATACAGTAGCGTGGTGATTGATTCCATATTCTTGTACAGTCTGACTTGAATAAGTACACCTTGCAAAGTAAATGGAATTCGTGACAGTTATACAACTCTATGTACGATTTTTTTATTTTTTGTTCAGTTGAAATGAAATATACGTGTCCCCCGAGGCCGGTGGCGTGTGGTCACCCTGGCATGGCGCGCCCCTATCGCTTATGGGACAAAAGAGCACCAGACATCCGAGTACCTCCGAAGGCGGTGGGGATAGGCTCATAATGGTTCAGTATGAATGCGCACAGGACACGTGATTTATGGTGATGGGTGTACTCATGGAAGATCGCAGTACGGTCAGATCATTGTTAGGCTTTACTGCTGTATTAAGATTTGCGTTTTTTTAAGCTGTGTAAGTACTCAAGATTGTGTATCATTCATGGATAAATACACGCTGTAGACATGGACTGTTATGGCGATTGCAATTTATGACATTTTTTAAAATTTATTTTACCACTTTAAAACGATCTGCGATGGTGTGTGGCTGTAGCGTGTACAAAGTATTATTTAAACTTATAAACATTGGTCTTTAATTTAATTTATTTTCTTAATAAATTAATAAAAAGCTTATGCATTTAAATGATTAATTATGCACTAATAAGCTGAATTGGTTGTTACGATTTTACACCTAATTTACGAGGTTGTACCACAATTGTTCATATTTTGATTAAAATTCAAACTCAGTGTCGACTTGCCTAGTGTTGTTTTATACACACCTGATATTTTTTTAAAAAAAGTTTGTTTTTAGTTAAATATTATTTTATTCAATAATAATAAGTCCGGTGGTTCTTATTGGAAAATCCTTCACGCAAGAATGTCTGATAAGAAATGTAAAAGGGTAAAGTAGTAAAGTACAGACGCAGTAGGTAGAGTTTACGGTTTGCAGCTACATGCTAGAGTGGTTAATGAGGTGACTGGCCCACTTGGCGGACATTTGCATGGGGTGGAAGAGGAGGGAGGCTCGGCCAGTGACCCTCTTTCATGGGGTGAATCACGCGAGTTTCAAGTCAGGCTATTGCAACATTCAGCATTAATCTAAGTGAATCGATTGATTCTATTTAAAAACTAATTTAGCATGCTTAAAAATTCAATATGAATATACTCATGTTGCAGTATCATTATATTTAATATTTTCGACCGAAAGTACTAAGTGGATTTTTATTAAAATATTGATTTTTGCTTGAAGGTGGCGAAACCAGAATCGTCAAAAAATAAAATTTTATTCTTAAAAAAAAATATGTACGTAATCTTAAAAAAAAAAATATATTTTTATACGAAAATTATTTTTGTGATTTTTCTGCCTCTCTAAAAATTTGTGACTTTCATACCTATAATTTAAAAATTCCCATTTCGTTTGAAAATGCACACGAGATAAGTTGGCATAACATGTTGAAATACCAAAATGGAAATTCACCAAGTACTTCCTGCTAAAAATATTTAAGATATTAATAATTATTGCATCATTTACGATATTAAGTAATATCGTATTATCATAATATGCAAGGAAATACGCATAGCAGCCATGTGGGGAGATAAAAGGTTTATGATGGAAGCCAGACATGTGGAGATAACACACGCCACGATTAAAATCGAAAGGTATAAAATGTATTTATAGAGGGAGCGATGGCTAGGTGGGGATCAATCACGTACCTAATGTGTGGCAACATGGTCAGTAAAGGGTTACAAGGTTTAAAAATACTCCCTTATATATATGTAAAAACATATATTATTGTAAATATCATTTTATGACCAAGGTTATTAATAAACAATCGGTTTATACAAGTGGATTTTAATGCATCCAATAATATCAATTTTGTCACGATTTTAGGTTCTACCTCTTCAAAATAAATTTTTGAAATAGCAAAAGTATATAAATATAAAACAATAGAGAAAAAAAATCGAATTACCTTTACTCTTTTCATATCAAAAAAAAAATGTCTGCGTTCAAAAACTGGTATTGCTACTATTAGATTTTTTTTATCTAGCATGGCACAACCCTTCTTATAATCTGGAATAAATTGTTTTATTACTGACACTACAATATACAAAAAAATATTTAAAATAAAATAAAAACACATTTCGTCAACGTGTTTTTCTTTTTCGTTTTCTTGTTTTAATCTTGGGATGTTGATAATTGAGTTTTGTTTTTAATCTCTGCATTTCTCGATATCAAAATATTTTTATTGATTTTAATTCCCTCCGGTTCATTTAATTATTAACATAACACTAGATAGTATTTGGAAGTTTAAACAACACGTTGGAGCAAAGTTAAAACACCACGTGCACTGTTTGATCATGTTTTTTGTAAACAACGTCAAATAAGACAACAACGCAGCGATCAAAGAAATATTATTTCATAAACAACGTTCAAGCCGAAAGTGCATAATATTTTGAAATTTTACAATCTGTTGTACTCGGGAATGCCCAAAACTTCCGGTACAAAGCGAAAAGCGTAGTCCAGTAGTTAGCACGCTTGATTACTGGCGATGGGGTCCTACGTTTTAATCAAGGTAGAATAATGGTTTTTTTATATTGGTTTTCAAGTTACAAGTTTTTTGTGATTTCGGCATAGACGGTTTTTTCATGTAAATGTGTATATTAAAATAGATTCGAGGGTCTAATGCATGCAGTTCGGGCTATGAGAATGACAATAAGGCAGCGCGGGTGCACGTGTGGTGCGAGTCGCCTGGGACACGTGCGAACCTTGGAACCCCGGGTCTGAGAAGCCGGCTGGGGGTCATCGTCACTTATCTGGAGCTGAATGGGATAATGGGAACCCGAGGGGATCCGAAACGTAAGGTAGGGTTATCTAAACTTATGAATTATAGATTATGTTGATCGATGTACTGGAGATGCAAGAAACAATTAACCTATGTCACAAGCAAAGCATGAATGAAATGCCCTGCAAGCATGTTATATTCATTGTATATTTATTATTTGTATAGAAAGTATGGATACCTATAAAAATTTAAATATTTGAAATGGAAGATGGCGTATAACACCATGGGTGGTATATCACAAAAGAAACGAACAATCGATATGTTAAAAACAACCCTAGACTGGACATTTAAGGCCAGTGGCGGTACAGCCATACAATATGGCATGACCTATTATCTTATATCTATAGATGAACTGCCCAGCAGCTAGCAAATGCTAATTACTTTTTAAATCATAGATGCCAATACAATGTGCTGCAATTCGTGTTGATGGTGTGTGCCAGGGCTCTACTGACGAATGATGAGTGAAGCATCTTGGTCACAAGACACCGCCACGTCTAGTTATGCCACAGCTAGTATGGTTGGCCGCTCTGTTTATGAAAGCAATATCTGGCCAGGTAACTTGAGCAGAAGTTCAAGATCTTTGCCTTTGATCCAGGTGTGTACCTCGTGCCTACACGCTGCTCGCATCACCAGTGACAGCACTGAGGCGAAGCATTACTCAACGATGTGACTATTCAACACACGCTTTAAAATATATACATAGGTTCTACTATTGTTTTGCCAATATCTTTTCACAACTCTCAGCGTATTGGTGCTAAACGTACCTAAGATTAATCGTCTATTAAGGCATCTAAACACGCTGCGACACAACTGATAACCAATAGCGTTTTTTTAAAGTCATTTAGCATCAGTGAAATGATCGCCAACCTCCTCTGAGGAGAGGCACTTGATGAAGAAGATAGGCTAATTACAAATTCATTGCACGTTGTGACGCTGCGAGTGTAGTCGGCTTATATACATACATACACACGTCGCGTCACAACTGACAACCGAACAACAAATTGCAACAATAACCAGCCACCGGTCATATTTTCGATAAAACTCTTATTAGCGTTTATTTGCCGTGTCGTTTTTTAAAGCGATATAGCCAAATTTGCTGAAAAAAATAACATAAACTGTTTGTTGCTGCGTGAAATTATTAGACAAAATATGTTATGATTAAAAAAAAATAATCTACAAGCAGCCAAACTTTAGTATTCAAGCGGCCTTTCATATCATAATGCATCAAACCGTATTGTAATTAATTTTTGCCGTTACCAAAACCGATACGAATAAAGAGTTAAATTTAAAAATACAGGTTTTTAAATCATGAAATATATAAAAAAACAGGCTGTGTCATTTTTGAACACGCGTGCATCAGATGTGAGAAGTAGCTCATTGGCTGCTGCAGTGCATCAAGTGATGCGTTTTATATCTCGTCCTATGAGAAGACCAATTGTTTAATGAAGGGCATACAATGCATTAACTCTAGTAGCACGTAGCACATGGAAGTGATCAGTTCCGAGGAGTTGTGCGACACGCGGACACCTCGAGGAGTCCATCCGTGCGCGACGGCCGTCGGCTTAGTTTTCGGACGTTTTGCTTTGATCAAAACGGCAGGTGAAGTCAAGTGAAACGAACGAACAACTACCTTATACCTGCAACACAACATAAAACTCACTATTGGCATGAAAAATAGCTGTTTAAAGGCTTCTATACACGTCGCAACAAATCTTGCATCCGACTTGTCCTACATTGCGTTGTTTCAAAAGCAAAACCTTAAAAAAAACACCCAAAATAAAGGTAGAGAAGGTAAGTCTATAATTGAACAATTGATAAGTTTAAGCTAAGTCTATCGCTTTAATCACAACCTTTCCTAATCTAAAGAATAGTAACAATCTTAACTATTGGAACCATAAGTGTACCACCTTTTATAAGGCTAAATATGCACATTTTCTATTGCCAATAAAATAAAGGTACAATAATAGTATCTCTATTTAAGCCTAGCATTTCATTACAAACAAGAAGCAGAGAAGTCAAAATATCTACAAGAAAAATCTACTCGTAAAAGGATCTGCGTAATACAAATTAGTACAAATAAACCAAGCTTAGTTTATTATTTCTTCGTGTAAAATTTCTGTGCTTTTTTGCTGTCTAATATTCCGTGGCAAGTAGTAATAATAATTTTAATTTAGCAACATAAGCTCATAGTCACCACCACAGGGGATTGCACTAAAGCCCTCTACATACATAGCAATAAATCTCGCCATCAACTTGTGAGGTTTTGCAACTTGTCAACTGTTGGCTAGCTGCAAGTTGGTGGCGCGATTTGCTGCTACGTGTGTAGAAGCCTTTATGCTGAGAGACGATGCAACTGCGGCATTTATAACTGAATGATGGTTTCATTCACCCGAAGAGAATAAAAAGGCGATCGCTCGGAGACAGTGTAAAAACAGAGCAGCGTCACCTGTCAATACATCGGCTATTCGGAGAGTCTGGGCCGCTGCCAAGCCGGACAATTTTGACCAAAGAAAAAAACCTCTAAAAGTTTCACTTCCACTTCGGAACAAAAATAACCGATAAGCATAAAAAAAATATTTACATTTGGCGTCTTAAAACTATAAATCAAGCTAACGCTGCTCCTAGTAAAATTATGTCTAAATACAAAGATCAGATTTTTAATTCGATGCGTCCGCACCTAATCCTTTATTTTTGTCAATCGTAAATATCAATTTTGTAGTCAAATTGATATCAAATGAGCTGTGAACAAACAATATTCAATTTATCGAGGAGAAAAAACATCTTTATTTTGTATTTCAAATGGAAAATTAAATATAATTTCTAAGCAAAAAATAGGCGAGTATGAAAGAAAGGTGCTCACTTTTGGCTGACGCGTGCTAAAAGCCGCCTACACCAGCAGACTTGCAATCGGCCAATAGCGTCCTCTTTTGCGTGGTTTACTTAGGCAAAACCACAAAAGACACCCGACATAAAGGGACGGATGGCAAGTCGGTCGCAAGGTGTGTCGCAGCGTGTGTAGCCGGCTTTAATTTTTTCACGTTATGTATTTAAAATTGCATATGCGCGGACGCTCGGACATGTACGCCCATTCCGACTTCCTTGTCTGTGACCATTTCTGTGATAGACGAACAATAGTCAGCCGCCACGACGCTCTGAGAGACAACTTGAAATAATAATACGAATGTATATTCCGACACAACAAAAGTGTAAACTTTCAAATTCAATCAACCCACATTGCGGGATAAATCTACTGTGCGTTTTTTTGATATCCATTTGCACCCGAATAACATGGAAATTAAACTTAAAATTTTAATCGTTAAAGTCACATTGTTCAATCGGCAGAGCAGCGGGTCCGTATATTTATAAATCACGAGTTCGAAACATTATTTTGATGGTAATCTGCGTGCATGGTAACGCTGCTACGTGCGGTGACGTCACGCCGTTCGTCGTAAACTTTAATGCAACTTTGCGGGTGCAGTATCGTGATAATTTAATGCTTTCCTGTTGCAGAGCAGCGCTGCAGACTTCGTCAGCAAATATAGAACACAGATTAAACAAGCCCCATAGAAATAATAGCGGCATTGTGTCTGACCTGGATCGCAAACGTTTCGGTTTTTTTTTGCGAAAATGACGGAGCGCTGCGTGCCGGCGAGTGTGTTTTGAGTTGCCACACGAAACGTTGCGTTTGTTATCAAAATACTGGAAATCGAAAACACAATGTGGGAACATGCCGAGACTCGTGGAAAACACCTAAACGCAATGAACTCACCCGAAATTACGAAATAGCCCTGCGCTATTCGACGATAAAACCTCGTCCCTGGGGTCCACGATGAACTCAACAACATACCCTCAGTTCTTCTGCATAGTATCAGCACATTTTTTTTTACAAAATAATCATAATTGTCACCATTAATAAAATAAATAAATAACATAATCATTCACCCTTTTATTCTTCGTTCTATAGATTTCTGAATGCAGCCTATTTATTGCTTTCTTTAGGTACAAGGGGAAACGAAATCGTGAAAAAAATGCAGCATTGATAAAAAAATATTTTCTTATACAAAAACGCAAAATTGAAATTTCTTCTTACAGATTCTAATTATTTGCTTATTTGTTTATATTTCAGTTACGATTTTAAACTCGAAGTAGGGAGGTTAATAAAAATTAGTAATGAGAATCATCTGTATCTCCCGCTTACGAAGATACAATATAATTTAGGTATTTTCGTAGGTTTTGAGTTGATTTGTTTTCGGCACTCCGACGTTTCGGTCTCCGTGCTAGGATCATCATCAAGGATTTTTGATCTCTGATAATCCCTTAAAATAATTCAAATTAATAATATTATTTTGTAAGAAATAGACGAAATGCTATTTAAAATTGAAAACGACCGAGGTCAGGTTAGCAATAAACTAAACATCTGAATAAGGACAGAAGCTTTAACTGCTGATAAGATAAGTAGGCTTTTTTGTCTGCAGACGATGGGTCACCAGTTGGCACCGTTATCACCTTTTATCAGTGGAATTTATCGGAGAGGCATTTTTCCCAAACCCCATAGTATCACCCATAGTACCCTGTAGTAGCAGATTTGACACATCGGCGCCTTGTCGTATAGTATTATAATATTTATTTACCAAAAAATATATGCAATAAAACATAAAATATAATTCTAATTGTAAAATTAAAAGTAAGTAATTTTTAGGTGGAAAAAATATCTAGAAGACTATTAAAATATTAGATCGAATGTGTATTGTGAGGTATAACTTAATAAAACTATATATATGTTTTATTTTTAATAGTTGGATATTTAATATAATTGAAAATTTTATAAATTTAAAATAATATTTTCTATGAAAAAAAATGTCTAAAAAAAATAGGAACAGCCAAATGGCTAGGAGATTGCGATATATTTTTATTTGTTGTTTAAATATGGAGAGTACAAATGAAAAATATTTTGCAGCAAATTAATTGAAAAGTTTGTTTATAGACAAAAATAATATATTTTTTAGTGCATAAATAATTATTTTAATAGAAAGAATGCCACGATGGAAATTGCCTTTCTAGCTTCGATAATTATTTTCCATGAGTTTTGAAGCACGCGTTCAGACCTGATTTCGATACGATCGGAAATATTTCTTAAACTTAAACATTTGTTTCAATAATTATGAAATATTTGCACAATGAAAACATAATATTTTGTAATGCCACAATAAAAGCTATACCGAGAAAACGAAATGATAATTATAAATATTTTGTTATAAAATCAAAATATAATTATAATGTTATTTAAAAATACCTTTAGCTTATATATACTATTATGATAGTCATCATCTTCAACCTGAACAATACGTAGAACCCTCAGTCTCCAAGGCGAAAAGCAGATAAAGGTCTGCCACAGTTCCATCATGCCCTCATCGAAGTATAAATGATATATTAGTGATATATTATAAAAAACCTTATGGATGATGTAATAATTGGAGCATGGGGTATTATAGTAGGTATACATAGGCCGTCAAAAAATTAGAGTTCGGATAAAAGGACCTATTGAATGAATATGGTTTTGTTCGGCGATACTTCATAAACGACGGAGGGTAAGTGCGTCCCTTAGTAAAGGGTCCGGTTATTAAACCCTTTAAAACATATTTACACTGAGCTTTAAAAACATTGCTTTAAATTGTAAAATAGATGATCAATCGATTAAAAAACATTTTTGTTTAAATTTAACTTTAAAAAAATATACCACATCCATATGAATAAGTCACGATACGTGTTATTAAACAAACTACAAAATATACGGTGGTTTAGGTATAGTACGATAAACACGGAAGATAAACAAAACACACCATCGTAATGCTCGATTATTGCAAATATACTGAATATTCAATATTTACAAGATAACAATTTAAAAGTAAATAGACATTTGTAGTGTTGTTAATTCTTTTCAAATAAACACAACACAAGACCGCAACGGGTTGCCATTTTTGGCAGGGATGTGTAAATATCATGTCACGTGTCGCAGATAGGATTTAGACCACCCCCATTTATTTATATTAAATAAAAATAAAACTCAATATTTTGTATAATTATATCAAATATATTAAAAGTCTATCCAATAAAAATTTGAAACAATGCAAATATTGTAACTAAGCTTTGTTCATCCAAGTATTTCTAAAATTCCGGTATCTGATCAATTAAAAAAAAAAAAAATAATATTATGACCAGTGAGATCAAAGAAAATTGACATTTGCTATTTAAAATAAATTATTAAGAAATTGTGTATTTATAAATATTTCTATAATAAATTATAAATATTTAATTATAAATATTTCTACGTCCCCAAAACATAGCAAAATTTAGTCTTATACAATTTAATAAATAAATTAGCGGTAATTATGAATTATTTTTAAAACCCGCTTTGAAAGTATTTATTGTTTTAAGTCAATTTAATTATAAATTTTTTTTTTAAAAAGAGCTTCAAACGAAAAGTAATTTTAAATATTCTTCAACGCAGGAAAATATTAGTTTTCATAAAAAAAGGGGTTAACCATTTAATTTTTACTATGTAACAGAATTTGGCTAATTTCTTGTATTTTTCTATTAAATTTCAACATTGGAGACATCTTCTGAAAATGTCAATCTATGAACGTTTACACTTACAATACTAACTTCAATGAATCGGATTATTGTTGTAGTGCAATAAAATATTGCACAACAATATATCTACGCATTACACTTTATCTAAAGTTTATCATCACGTTTCGCTGCTTTTCATAGAGGGTATCGATAAATAACACATCCTCATTGATGTTTATATTCTAGAAAACACGAGTTTTCCAAACTATGTGACTCATTGAGTCAACACGTAACAACGCTTTTTACTTACCCCAATACAGAAATATCAAAACGCGTTTTAAACACTGCAATTATTTAAGATTAAAAAAATGTATTTATCGAAGTTGTGTATCGATTTCACTAGAAATCAAACAAATAATAATCGCACAAAAATAAAAAAAAAATAAATACCGATCGCCGCGCATCGCCGAGCATGCAACAAACACAATAGAGAGAAAAGCGTCAAAAGCACGACTCACCGGACTCTCCCGAGCTGCAGCACAGAACTAAAGCGTTATATCAATAATAATATTTCAATTCACATCGGTGAGGCGAGGAGCACGGGGCTGGTATTGAGATCGCACCACAGCTGTCAGATAGGGTTAGCCGCGGTACACAAGGGGGACGCGGACACGGACACGACCGCTCTGCTCGGCGCGCCGTGCGCAACTGCCGTCGCCTGGCAACGCGCCCGCTCGGACGTGCGTACAATAACCACGGACAATAACCACCCCCGGCGCGGAGGCTCTATGACACGCCGGCAGCACACACATCCATAGTGATTATTATCATCATATCATTCAAGATTCTTTATTCAAATTAGGCAGTTGCTTCCAGCCTTTTAATTGTCTCTGGTGTCCAACCGGACACCAGATACAGTCCATTACCTGGCGAAATCGTGTCATTTAATTAATTTAATCGTCACTTTATTTTTCTATGTCGAAAGTTGATTTTTTTACAGAGTGTTGAAAAAACTATAAATTATATTTATCTATTTTTTATTATTTAATTGACGTCCATTTTCAGGGTAAAATAAAATCTTGAAGATGTTGAAAAATTGGATAAAATGACGACTTTTCAAAACCAAAGTTTGTTGGAGATTTTTTTTTTTTAATTTTTAAATTAATAAGACGCACATGATTTATATTAAATCTTTTAAACCCAATTGAAAAAATGACTTTTAAATGTTTAGGACTCTTGGAAAAGGGACATGACGAATCTCCAAATTCCTACACTTCAATTGGAAAAACACATATTTATCATATTAAAAGTAAATTTATAAGAAATAAAAAAATATTCTGTTCGGAAAAAGGGATGAATCAAACTTTTTGCATTTATATTTTTTTGATTTGAATTGTTTTTGCAGTGGATTTTTCGCAAAACGGACTAGAAAATGATCAAATAAAACTCAATTATGGGACCTAGACCCTTAGGCGAATGTATTAAATAAATAACTAGATAAACATATAAACCAAAATATAACAGACAAAACGAGAGAGTAAACTGAGTGAATTTATAAAATGCAAACATGCTATCTTTATAAAGGAACAGTAGCTGTTTTAAGTATACATTACAACACTGCTTATGTGCTCATGTAGTTACTTATTGAGTTATGTAGGGAAAATGTGTGTAAAAACCGTTTTTATGGATGAATTGACGAATAAACAAAATAAACATTTAAAGCAAAATATAACAGACAAAACAAGAGGGTAAATTGAATTTATAAAATTCAAACATGCTATAGGGAACATTAGTATACTTTACAACACTGGTTATGTGTTCATGTACTATATTTCAGATCTAGGGAAGGAGTACAATAATCACCCCAATATTTTTTTAATACTTGGTATTCCTTCTTGTATAGAGTCCCAAAAAAAAAAAAAACATTCAGATTCTTAATTTTTTCATTTAGTGAATTTACAATAGTTCTAATGGTATATAGTGCCTATGGATTTCACTAAAGGGTTTTTTACACATATTTACAACCAGGAGATATCCACACATATTGTAAGCATACAACGATTGTTAATTTACCAAAAGAAAATTAAAGAACCTTTAAAAAAATCTTGCAAACCCCACAACCTAATTTATTTGTAAAAATGTACTTTTTATGGCATCGTAACTATTAGCTTGTTCATTCAAATCTGACTCATAGATTTCAGATAGAAACTAATTGATTGCACCTTCGGCACAAAGAAGCTCCCGATTTTTGGGAATTTCAACTCATTAACTTTTATTTAAATTCCTGTTTTTCAAAGAAACAAAGCATCTCAGCCTGTCGTCAATCACAACCACTATCTTGCTTTTAGATTCTTAAAAAAACCAATACATTTCACGTTCGTGAACAGAAACAAACCTTGGGAATATCTTCACTCAAATCACGCCTCTTATCATGTTGATCCTAGAAAATAATTTAGATTCGTTCTCTATTTTATTTATAGCCTGATTCTTTGAATCACATCGTAGATTACACACATATGCAAAAGTTTACGATATCTACTTCATGAAAAGATAAATTCAACTTATTTATTTTTATTAGAAATATTCGATAAAATACAAATCGTAAAACACAACAAATTTCTCTTTTATATATAATATATTTTTAATAATCGTAAAAGTAAAAGTAATCTCGCTTCTATCTTTAAGCCGTTTTCAATCAAATAAATAAATATGATTAAAGACTAAAATGATATTTATGCTTCTGAGTTCGTTTAGTTATTTCTAGGAAATATATAATATGCAATGGAAAAAATAATTAAAATCAAATAAAAATAATTAAAGTTAGTTATGAATCACCGTGTACGAAAATAATAATCCTCGGGTGTCTTTAAATTATCAGATTTATATATTTTTCAAAAAAGCGTTGTAAAAATGCTGAAAAAAAGTCTTGTCACCGCCGATTTGATACAGAATAATAATAAGTAATCGATCACGTATTTTATTGCAGCTTTTTTAAGTTTTGGGAAAAAAACTATGTTTTCAATGCAATATCGAGCGACGTGGGCATTTGTGACCTTGGGAGCTTTGAACACACAATACACACCAAATTAGCATTCCAGGAACCCGATCAGTTAATCGACAATCAAAATGGCGTATGGCCTCCATATTCAGTAGAAGAAAATATAAATAATAGGGATGGAAAAGGGTTTTCAGAAATTTGACTTACATACAAAAAAAAACACCATGTATCGTATGAATTATATCTACAAACTAAAGATTTACCTTAAGGAAGGTAAATTAATTTTAGTATCGCTTTTACGTGGTTTAGAAACTTAAATTATTAATTATTTTTTTACATCAAATTTTTCAGGATAGTTGTATATTCTAGCCTTTTGTGTGTGTCTCTGAAAATTATTTGCTATCTATATGTGAATCATTTGCACACTTTGAAGATTAAGTTCAATTAAAAAATACAAATGCTGTCAATTTTTAGCCTAGATTCAGTGCTGAGGTGTATGTGGATTATTTATAACAACTGTAAAAACTTTACAACTTGTAATGACTTGTTTATATTTGCCTACAAACAAAACTGTCACGGTCGAGGAATAATGAATATTTTCCAGCAAAAAATATAAAAATATCAAGAATCGTGCAGTAAATAGATTGGAAACTTTTTTTTTGCCGTCGTTGAAGGCTTTGTGGATAATTTATTTTTTTGTGAATATCAAGGACATATAAATAACTCTATTAACAAATTGTATGCATCGATATTTTTGGAAATATTTTGTTGCCTGTAAGGATGTATAAAATAAAAATCAACTCAATGCTGATATTTAACGGATTTATTGAAACAATGTAACCTACGACAACTATAATATTTACGAAAATATAAAGCTTTTTATATTTTACTGCTAAGCGTCGATGATTTTTGCCTCTTCGTCTACGGATGTTAACACAGCATAGTAAGAATATGTTGCCTTCATAATCTGAAAATGTATAAAAACAAATATAAAAGAAGTCAAAAAATAATTTAAAAAAATCAAGATACACTTTTGCTTTTGTATAGTTTATACTGTTTAAAAAATAAGTATTTTTTTTTAGTTGTTTACTTTTCTTTATACACCTTTCTCGCAGTTTCACCGCATTGGTAAAGTCAGAATCTAAATTATATAATAACTTCCACTAAACAAAGCCCCTGGAAGCTGTAAAAACAATGATACATTTACATTTAGTTCGCGATCCGAATATATGAAGGGTATGTGAAACTTTCCTACCATGAAAAGTCGATTGAAGTTTGCCATAACTCCATAGTATCTTTACTAGATATTAGAAGAAGTAGTGAGTGATCATTTCTTGACAATTGGCACGTATCTGAAGCTTTTGCCAACTGGAGCGATAACCAAATTAGCCACCCGTTTTAAGTAGATCAAAATCAGAAAATTAAGGACCAGTACCCCTTTTTGTTGAATTGCATACATAGTTTAATGATCGATTGACTGATTTTGAAAATATATGCCATTTTATTATATATAATATATATATATATATATATAATAAAATGCCCCGAGCCCTCTTGGTAAAATACTGGTTGGCAAGATGCGTGTGTATTCAGGTTCCTTACTGAAATATTTTTCAGGAGGGTCAACGATTTTGTCTTCACTATATATTTTTGTAAATTTGGCGAGTAAATTATTAGGAGGAATACGGCTACGGTATAATGATCAAATAGATAATCAGTCGCATTGTCTAGCATTAAACAGATTGTAACGTGAAAAACATCTACTAGGGGACGGACCTCCAGAAAATGGTCTCACAAGGAAAAGGAGTAGAGAGGTGATTTTTGGCACAATTTCAAGTGTATCCGACCGCAGAAAATAATTAATTGGCAAAGTAAAAATTGACTGATCAGATGACCGGGATGGTGAAGTCTTACGGTGGAGAACATTTCGAGGTTGAGGATGAAGAAGACAGCCGTCATGAGCATGGGACGCTGGGCTCGGAGCAGCATGACGCCCAGCGTCTTCTGGTCCTCCGGAGTGAAGCGATACCACGGCACCAGCCCGATGGAATCACACACCTGGAGGCTCTGCAACCAACTGTTTTTTTACTTGAAGTTTGAGGGTCTTTTCCCTTAACGAAATAGCAATTAGTACGTACGACATGACAACAGATTTCACTAGTAAAATGTATGAACCTGAAAATGTAATGTATGCAATTGTACTGAAGCTTGGGTCATAATAATTTATTTCTTGTGAATGTGTCCGAATTTTTAATATACGATTTCTTTTTTAATTTCTGTTGAGCAATACATCAGTATATTTATTTTACTAACAATAAAGCAAAATGTATATATATATAATAAGTAAATACGTGCCTTGCCCATGACCAGCTCACAGTACCAGCAGTAGTAGAAAATCTGGGAAATGCAGCAAGCATAGTACAGAAAGAATACTATTGTATTTTCGCCATCACTCTGAAAATATACACATCGATCATCACAATTATATTTGACACCATAGCTATAAATAATCAACTCTTAAAAAAATGCCATTCTACTATTTTGATTAGTTAAAATAATTTTGATTCCAATAATACAGATGATTAATTGTGAAACTCTTTGATGGCAAGTTTTAAAATATATACCTAGAATATCTCCAAAGTTAATTCAATTATAAACATTGCGACTTGTTTTTTCATACTGATTGTGTGAAGATTACAGTATTTTTGTTATAGCGTTATTTTATTTATATACATTTAATCAGCGACTTGTTGTTATAACAGAGAGATTTCAGTAAACAGCGACATGTAGTCCAGCTTATTGATTTTTTTTATTTTTATTAATATTGTCGAAAATAAGAACACAGCGACATACGATGTATTGGTCATTTATCGGTTGTATTAAAACGTCTGTAAAATGAGGCTTTCAAAGAATTAGCATGGTAAATTGAAGCCTCTTTCATACGATAATTGTTAAGTGTAGCACTGTCGACCTAGGTATTGTTTATTTATTTTTTTAAATTTTATTAAAAATCGGTCAATTGTCGGCAGTGTTGGGTTTTTAATATCGACAATGTCACAATTGGTATTCACGTTGGTGATCTGGAACAAGGACACGCAGCCCACCAGAGTGCTCCAGAGGATCTCCGCCAGGCAGTCGTACTCAAAAACGACGTTCATCCGATCGGCGACCCTTCAACGCGTTAAACATGCAATTAATACGACATTAAATGGTTTCATTATGTTTCGACGACTGAATGGATCCAGAGATATTTACGAGAACAGTTTCTGGTGGACTTGGTAGCAGTTCCTTAAATAACTGCGGACGTACGCGTGGTCCATCCTATGCTCCACAGACATTTCTTCATGCTGAATCAGCCCTGGAAAGTTTATCACAAGATTGATTAGGTACATCTTTTTCACATTAAATGTAACGATTTCATATCTTGTCTAGTTTTAAAGCCTCTGTTATTGCATTGGTCGCTTCATTGGGAGGTGTGATTAACCTTCTTCTGAATTTGCAGTACCGTCCGATGTGCAAATTGGATCAAAACGTACTTTTTTTATTTATACACTTAAGGGTGGATGATTTCTATATACTTAAAATACTATACATAAAAAATACCTATAAAGACAAACCGTCATTGTGCATGACCACTGGTGTGCTACCCCAGAAGGCCGCGTGCCTTCCGATTATCGCGAGTCTGTAGTTTAGGACGTCGAAGCGTCCGGCCATGATGACCCAAGAGTACACCAGTATGGCCAAAAAGGAGCTGAGCAAGTTCCTGACGAGAGTCATTGCCCAAAAGTGCAGTATGAAGTTCACGAAATAACCGACGGGGTGGTGCCTGGAGATTCCCGCCATCGGCGCTACGAAGGGGAGACCCCTCTCCTCGTAGTTGGACGCGGCCGACACCACGAAGCAGACGATGGCGGCGTCCTGAAAAGCGTTATCCGCCAATTATAAATCAAATCAAGCAAATAGACACCAGGAAAAGCTTTTCAGATTTAAAGCTCAATGAGAAAGAAAAACTGGGTAGATAAAACCTTCTATAATATATTTTATATAATTTTCCTCTACACAATAAAATGATGATGGATCTCGCAGTAGTCAATGATCTACATAGCTAGACTACAGACCTCATCTTTCAAGTACTGTGTATGTGAATGCTATGAGCTAAATACTGAGATTAAAACAGCCAATTAAGCTAAGAAAATAAATGATAATGAACTTACTTAAAAATAAAATATTGAAGCAATTGAATCGATAAGGAATAAGACTAACCACCACCCGCACGTACAGGCGTGTAGTCACCCTGGCCTCGGCGAGTTGTCTCACCATCAGGTCCCACTCTTGGTTTCCCTCTGCCTGGGCCTCGTCACAAAACTCTCTAAGGTCGTCCATGAGAGCCAGAATCCTCGTGCGGAAGATGACCAAAAGCATGCACTTCAGCATGCACGCGAGGCCCACTATCATGGTGGTGAGGCACTCTGTGACCTTGCTGATGTCGTCCATGTTCGTGCTGATGAAGTAGATATCGGAGAAGACAATGTAACCGAAATGCATGAAACCCATGCTGCCATAGCAAACATTAAACATTATATTTGGGTCCCTCGTGAGTAATGTACAACCGACGTTCCTCAGCAGTATTTGGAAATACTCCATGTGCTCATCGTACGAGAGGTGATGTGCATCTATAAGGCTTTTAATAAATATATATAATCTGCTAAGTTTTGTTTTTTTCCTCGGTAACTGTTTATCTAAAGTATCCTGAAATTTAAAATACATTTATATTTATTACTGAATTTTTAAGCAAAGGTAACATTGACCGGGAGGCAAGCTCGCAGTTTAGACGAAAATACTCAAGTAATCGCATACGTAAATTAATCAGAAATAGATATATACTTCTGTACGGCAATGAATCCATTATAACAGTATCTGAAATACCATTTTACCCTAATTCTCGAAAATGTTGATGCTCACATTAAAATTTATATAAAACCTACATTAAGTATAGTGAAAGGGGGTGGGGTATAATGCATCATATAAGTAGAAAAAATAAGCAGATATTTAAGAATTATCTCGTAGAATGTAGAAATGCTACTAAGTGCACCTTTGGTACAAGTCCACTTACATTAACACTCCCCTCTGTATTAATCATAATAATTGTTTTAAATGATATTACGTAAGGTTATAATAACAAATACTTGAAAGCGTTTGTGAATGTCAACTAGAGTACACTGTTAACAGCGGGACATTATATCAGTTTACAAGTTATGTTTTATTCACTGGAAAACACGTAAGCGATGAGCTTCTTGCAAATTACAGGCAACACTGCAGGTGCTGTGGGCGAGCTTCAATGGAAATTATCAAAATGAATAGGGCTTGAAACTAAACCCAAAGGGAAAACTAAATTGCCTGAAAGAAGAAGTATTAATACGATATTCTATTGATGAATATTTTACACATAAAGTCAAGAATTGTAAACCGTGGGACGAATTGCTTTAAAAATGGGAATATATTCATTTTAATTTTTATAAATTGTTAAAAATATTTTTTTTTTTTTTTTTAGAATGTAGGCTCTGTAGAATGTATAATCAAAAAAAAATTATGGGATCGACGTTTCTAGAAGCGTTCTGATGCTATCCCCACCCCCGGGTTTCAGGAGGTACGCGAAGAAGGGTAGGATTTTTGAGCTATAAAAAACCCGGTCCTAGTTTAGAAACCCAGAGCTCAAGTAGACCTTTACATGGACAACATTTAATCTCATTGGAGAAATAGCGAAGATCCTTTCATGGTGTAGATTTAGGGTAGTAGTACCTTGATACCATTCACTGTATTGTTGGTTTATCAAAATATCTGCGAATCCCTTGTGTGGACATCACCAGGCTAATTAATCGATTGATGATCAAATGCTAGGTAGTGGCAGTGAAAGCGAGGTAAGGAATACTATTCTCATTTACTATGCTTATGGTGCCCTCCAGCCTGGATCGAACCTAATTTTATAAATATAATGATGTATGATTACGGTGCATGTGTAATTAGGAGTCTACTTTGTAAATTTTGTGTTTGACTCTAAAATAATAATCAGACTTCCCCCGATTATCGTGTTTTTGCTAACCACTCAGAATGAATAAAAAAAAACATCACTTACAAGTTAAAATATATTGTTTTATAATATGTATAAAAAAAGTAATTTTTAGAAATGTTTTGGAATTATTCCTCTTCGTCCACATTTCTTAAAACGGCGTAATATGAATATGTCGTCTTCATTATCTAAAAAAAAAAAGAAAGTAATTATGTGGACATTGTTAAAAAGAAGTAAGCAAACTTTAATCTATATTATTTAACTAAATAAATATGAAGAATACAATTACTGACCACAAAAGTAAATTTTAGTATTTTTATTAAAAATAAATATTTTTAGTGATTATCCACTTTTATTTTTAGATGCGACTAGTTTCGCCAACATCCTAGGTTGGCATCATTACGCAGAGATGCTCTGCATGACGAAAACGTAGTGGTACCGGACAGACTATCAGTGTACTTCAGAAAACTGGAGGCCTCACCGCCGTGAACATGTCCAGGTTGAGGTTGAAAAAGACGGCCGTCAGGAGCACGGGACGTTGGGCTCGCAGCAGCATGATGCCCAGCGTCCTCTGGTCCTCGGCAGCGAGACGGTACCAACCAACCTGCCCGACGGCGTCGCACACCTCCAGGCTCTGCAAGCAGACCCCTCCAGATAATCCATCTCGCCTTTGTCTCGCAATTGAGTCAAAAGTATTTACTACGCTCTTTTTTCCTCCCAATTCCAAGAAATATATTTGTTCTCTGTATATCTTAAATATTTTAAATAATTTTATAAACTTCCCGCTCTCCCCATTCCGTTGCTTGTGCATGGATGCTGTTCTGTACCCTGAGCATGTGTGTGATCGGTAATGGAGTAGTGGAGTTGGAATGATTGTGGAAGGATGTGCTTTGGAAGTACTTTCTCTTGTTTCTGAAACCTGCTGCAAAAGGAGTATGAGATCTAAACGCCATAGCGTTGTAAAGAGAGGATTATAAAATAATGCTATTGGGGAGCAGCAATACGTAGACTTTTCCTTCGAATATAAAACTGAACACTGGCTTAGCATAAATAAACAGTCGCCAACCTCCTCTGAGGATAGGCACCCGAACAAGAAGAAATTATTGTAATTTACTTTTGTTATATGGTATAACTATTATATTTTCAATTATTACAATACTTTATAGTAACACTCAATTGATTAAAACGAGAAAAAGTCCCACCAATGTCAGCCTGTATGCGGCCTATCCACTCTTTTTACCAAATAGTTAAATACTTACTTTGTGCATGACTAAATGGCAGTACCAACAATAATAGAATATCTGTACAACGCAGCATGAAAAGTAGAAAATAATTTTGTATTTATTGCTGCTATCCTCCTGAAAAGAAAACCAAAATCTCTAATTATATTTATTATAAATATATATATATATATAAAAGGAAGCAGTAGATCGTCGTCCCATATTATTAGTATAAAGAAATATCCCCAGAAATGGCACTCACCGCAGTGACTTGGAACAAGGCCGCACATCCAACGAAAGTGCTCATGATGATCTCTGCCAGGCAGTCATATTTAAAAACAGCGTTCATTCGGTCAGCAATCCTCGAAAACAGTAAAAGTGTTTTAAAATTTCATACTTAGTAAAAAAAATTAAGCTGAACAATAACCGATTTTTATCGAGAGTCTTCACAATAAGGTCGGGAAACTCCCTTGTTTATTTTTATATAAATGCTTAGTGAAATATATTTTTTGATATAATTAAAATTGAACGTACCTTGTATTATTTGAAACTCATGAGCCTTGCTATCTCACTAGACACTACTGCCTGCAAAATTAAATTCTACGTAGGCCCTTCGGCGACTAAAAACCCTCCAAGAGGTGGCGCATCCATCCCACCCTCACATTCCAAATATTTCTATTCCTGGTTCCCAACTGTGGTCTATAGCTCATAGTGGTGGTCTTTGAGCCAGGCTGATAGTCGCGCGTATAGCTTATGCTCAGATTGTCACGAGGACTCGGACGGTAGACATCACACCAGCTCCAACCAGTTCCCTCCTCGGCCTTCCCCCTGGTAATACCTGAAGCCTAGCCACAAAAAGGCCTCCTGTTCTGCCGAAAATACTAAAGAAGAAGAAGGGTTTTTTTTATAGTTGTAAACGTCTAAAGACTTACGAAAACACCTTCTGGTGAAATTGGTAGCAGTCCCTCAAGTACTTGTGGACGCACGCGTGATCTGTTCTGTGCTTGGCAGACCTCACTTCATACTGGGCCAGCCCTAAAAAACATTCAATAATCAAGATAAGTACTCGTATGTTGGCGGGGAACAACTAAAAAAAACTTGTTGACAATCTCTGAATCCATCCAGGACATCTCACCTGTATTTGAGCGCCCTTCTCCTAGATATACAAATGTATTACTAATAAACTTAATACGTACCTTCATCATTCTTGATCACAGGTTCATCCTCCATGGAGTCCACTCGTCTCTCGATACATTTTAGTCTGTAGTTGAGGATATCAATACGCGCGGCCATAATAAGCCAGAAGTACACCATGAGAGCCAAAAAGGAGCAGAGAATGTTTCTGAATAGGATCATAACCCAAAAGTGTAGCACGAAATTCACAAAGTAGCCTACAGGGTGGTGTCTGGGGATCCCCGCCATAGGCGAGAGAAAGGGGAGGGCCCTCTCGTCGTATTTAAGCACTGCACACAATATGAAACAGGCTATGGCACCGTTCTGAAATAATATTATTACATTTTTAGTGCTATAGTACTAAAATTATGTCGTTTTAATTATTAAAACATTGATCGTAATGACGTCGTTGGGAATATAATATGTCGCTCGGAAGCTTATATCGTTCATATAGAGGTCTGGTTGCATCAACCGTCATCGTATGACGCACGTGACAAGTATCATCTCATGTCTTCATCCGATTGCAATATATTTACTCAGAGTTGCTTGTACCTTTTTTTTCAACTGATGGTAAATCTATCTATAAATGTTAGTGGAAGTCTCACAGAGCTCAGCGTACCGATGCACTCTTTCTCTTAACTCCACATTATCCTAAGAGAAGTGCAATAATGGCCAGTGAAAATAACAAGATTCATACTATGTAATAATGTGTGAATAATTGGGTTTTTTTTTGTTGCTAATCAACATCACATGCTTTCTCTAAGTGTGGGTACATTTAAATAGAGGGTATAATATTAGTTAATTTTAAGTGTATCCATACGATTAGTGAAGCACTAACCACTGCCCAGTAATACAGTCGTGCGGTCACCCTGGCCTCGGAAAGCTGTTTCACCATCAGGTCCCACTCTTGCTTCCCACTTGCCTGAGCCTCATCGCAAAACTCCCTCAGATCATCCACGAGAGCGACAATTCTAGTACGAAACACCAGTAAATACATCCACTTCAAGATGCACAAGACGCCTGTCACCATGGTAGGGAGGCACTCTGTGACTTTGCTGATGTCGTCCATGTTCGCGCTGATAAAGTAGATGTCGGAGAAGGCCATGTAGCCTAGTAAGAAGAAGCCTATGCTGCTATAACAAGCATTGAACATCACGCTTGGATTCCTCGTCAGTAAAGTGCAACCAATATTTTCCAACAGTACTTGATAATGAAACATGTGCTGGTCGTATGAGAGGTGATGAACGTCCAGAAGTTTGTACAATCGTCCACTTGTTTTTTTCACTGGAAACGGATTACCGGAAACATCCTGAAAAATATTAATTAGTAATCTTACATACACTTTATCTAGAGGACGCACTGGCTGGGAAAAAAACAAGAACGGGTGGGAGCTCCCTTGTTTAAGCAAGTGAATTTATATAAATTATTTTAATATCACAATGTCGATTTGTAGAATTATCGAGCTGTTGAAATTACCCCATAGGCATGGAAGCGTTATATTTTATAGTGTTACTTGTGATAATACTACTGCATGCGTTTGTACAGGTCCTTTTAAAACGCTCACGGTTTGCAAAATAATCAACAACGCTTGGCAGTCACACAGGTACTGCGTTGATCACTGTCACCCAAAACCAAACGATACATCGATAACCAACAGTATTTACTTGTCTGAAGGACCAGTAATATCCATGGCTTTACAAGCGTTTTGATAATACTCCATGCGTTTGTGAAAACACTCCCATTTTTGCAGAATACCAACAAAGCTTGGCTAGTATGGGTAGAGTCACACAGATATGGCGGTCGCCCAGAATTACACAGCTTATTGAGAATAAGTAGCTTTTACTTGTCTGAAAGACCACTTAAAGGCATGGTTTTACAAGTATGTTGATTATTATGCATGCTTCTGTTAAAATGCAGAATGCCAGCAAGTGTCACGTCCTCCATTGTAAGACCAGCGAAAACGCACGGTTATACGACCACACTCATTTACATTTGAACTTACCTGCGTATTAATCATTATTAATTGTTACAGTACAGAAGGTAATGCAGAGATGTATTGCGACTTTCAAAGTAATTCTGATATTAAAGTAACAAGAGTTGTTTCGCTCAAGGGTCGCCGATGGCAGTTTGTGGCAGTGTTGCCCAACCTATGGTCGGCGTCATTTTCTCTACCGTCTTTCCATTAGATTATTAGATTTAGTTTAGTTATATATTAGATTTAGGTCTGAAGAAAGTTAAACTTCGGCTGTGAACGGCCATACATAATAAAGTTCATCGAACTCAGAGCTGAATCAATTCAGCTCTGAGTTATCTCAAGATAACTAGAAATAAGAAATGTGATCGTTAGAATCGTGTTAAAATAGTTGTGGTTTTGAGTATTTAAATATACTTAGATCTAAAAAATTAAGCATCACTGGATTATAGGATATGTTTTATTCACTAAAATTGCGTGATTAACAGGCCCCTATAAAATTACAGACATCACAGGCCTGGCTTGGTTATCAAAGAAACACTAAGTTAGTAAAATAATATTTTTATTTTATCAATAAGTTTTTAAATTAAATATGAAAAATAATTTTAAAAATCCCAGGACTACGGTGGGTTTAAAATGTGTAACACACACACATATTATACTAATTTATATAAATATATAATTTCAAGGGTTGTCAGGAAATATAAAATTTTCATTTAAGAGAGTATTTATTTTGTACTACTTTCCGGTTATTCAAAATATATGTGTACAAAATGTTCATCTAATTGTCAGCCAAACATATGTTCAAACACTATTGCATCGTTCATTGAATACGTCATTTTATGACGGGCTACATTTCTAGTTTATTAATAATAAAGAAACGAAATATGTACTCAAAATATGAACTCAAAATATAAACTATTTAAAATAAGTTAAAAACGCTTGTTTTTATTTTTTTACCAAATACTTATTTTAATAAAGAAACATTATTTATCACTTTTAAATACAACAATAAAAATATATGCATAGAAGATAATTAATTAGTAATTTCAAAGATCTTTGTCTATCAAGTGGCTTGTGCAAATTTTTCACAGAGATAAATAAAATATCTCGATACTAAAATATGAGGTTCATTAGTGGGAAACAATATTTATTAGTGGCTCAGAATATTTTAATGAACATAATTCGACTTGTGTAATGCGACCGAGTGATTGCGACTTTATACGATTTGTGACGTCATGAGTATTTTCCCAAGACCCTTACACACGCTGCGACACAACTAATAACCGAATGTTAACTGGCTAATAGCGTCGTCTTTTGCATTAAACCAAACCATATTAAAACACACAAACGGACGCTGTTGGCAAATTGCAAATCGGTTGTGTTGCTGCGTGTATAGCCAGCTATCATTTCTCGAATGGTCTACCATCCCTTTTGATTTGTACACATTTCTTAATTGAATTAGTGAAGATATCATCTTTGGCGGAATTGCTTAACCTCATTAGCTTTATTAGAGCAAGTCAGAGGATAGGGATCCTACAGGAAATATTAAAGTAGCTAGCAGCAGCAATACATCATGTACTCGTAGTCATGGCAGAGACCAGCTCCATTCAGGGGGCACTGCAGATTCTTGGGACACAGCACCGGCAAGGAATCTGCAATCAACAAGTAAACAACAATGTTTTAAATTAAAAACACAATAATACGGGTAGTCTACTGACGTGGATATTTCTCAATAAGCTGACATTGAAGTTTTTGATATATCGATCTTGATTCACGGTAATGATGAGGCACTTTAGTTGTGCTTGGGCACTCGATACAGAATCATCTACTTTCAGATTCAACAAATTGGTATCAAGAAGCAAATATATTAATTGTATCACCTAGTAGTCGGGCACATCCGCAGCAGTATCCCACAACAATGGCGGGATCGTCTTCACACGACCTCCGTGGGCATCCATTACACTTGGCTCCTATTCCCAGCAGTGGGAAATGCACTGGAAACATCAAGCATGGAGAAAATCAAGCAGGCAAATCTTTAACACACAGCCTATAAAAAACTTATACATAATACTATATTTTAAATTCTTGTTTTATAGGGCTACCATTTTTTTTCTCTTTACCTCGGACCTGTCCTCTTTTAGAGACATTTTCGAGAAGTATTTTGATTTTTATATATTTTAATAATACTTGATTTTACATGTTACAATACACCTGAGGTCTATTTGAGATTTAAAACAGTAAAATAAAATATCAACAAAAAAAATTTGTCGTATCCGGTTTTATAATTCCACTGAAAAATATAATTTATACATATCGAGGTGATAATATATTTGAAAAAAAATTATAAAACATACGATTTGCAAAAAAGGGATGGCTGGAAGCTATTTTCATTAATATTTGTATCGGCCTACACTTTGATTTACACAGATTTTTTAAAAGATAAATAGACATTAAAAATATGTGGGTTATTATAAATAAACACAAGACACCTGTTGGCGCTACACAAAGACAACTTTCAAGATAATAATATTATAATATGATTATCTATCAGCAGGTGGTTTTACCTGTGACAAGAGTTGATTTTATTTAATTACCATTTTCGTTATGAGGTGTTATTGTCACCTGCGAGAGGCATCATCCAAATTGAATTTACCGAATTAATCAAGACATTTTTGACTATATACCAGAAATGCTAGAGAAATTAATTTATTAATATTCCTCCGGAAAATGATACATTAAACAAGATCCTTCGAGACAGTTGAATAAAAAAAAAATCTCATTAAAAACACACTGTTGGCCTTAATAATTTATGATTTTTTATTATGATGAAATAACGATATGTCCTATATCCTAGTATCAGCCACCGAGAGACAAAATAACTCAGACGTGTGTAACTGAATTTAAAGTTGCAAAGCGATATGAAGCCTAATCGAAAATATGCACAGTATAATACGAAAAGGCGATGGAAAACCACTGGGTGTGGTTGTGTCCAACTTGTTACATCGCGTGTGTGCGAAGAACTCGATTATCAAAAGAATTTCCTCCCTTTCTTTAAAGTTAGAGATATAGCATTGAAGAACGTCCAATCGATCAAAAATATGTTAATTTATATTACTGTTAGGCAGATTCATCTCATCCTGAAATATTCAATATATAAAACACTTGTATTTGTAATTTTGAATACACTTCAATACTTCTGCATGGGGTATGCACAAAACGTATTATTATATTACTAGAAATGTTGCCCGTCACAGAATGACGTTTTCGGAGGCATTTTGAGTTATTATTGCTGTGATTAATAATTTCTAACGCAATTTCGATAAAAAATAAAATTGGTACTTGTGTCAAGCTGACATGAACTGAAAATTTCTATGAAGCATCAAAATTTGTTTTTTTGTTTTTACAAAAATAAATTTCTAAATTTGAAATTCTCGCGGTGAACAATAAAATCCTATAATTCGTACATATTGAAACTCGCTAAAGCATATTTTATATAAAATATTATCCTATCGTCTTGAAATTCGGCACATAGTTGTGGAAAAATTTACTAAACTTACATGCAAAAAATCAGCGTTGTATCTTTTAAGATATTCTATATAAAACCAAAAAATGAAACATACACACACACAATGGATATTATTATAGTAGATCACATCAAATATATAAAATAAACTTATTTCAAACTGATTTAAGTAGACATTTTTGAATACACAATATACGAGTCAAGTCCGTATTGAGGGTTGTCTTGTTCCCAGCTTTTAGGAAGCTCGGATACTCTCTGGCTGTGGAGATACAGTATTGCGGGAAGCAGTGGCTCGCCGTCGCATGAAGTAGAATTGATGGAGTGTACTCACGTCTGGGTGCCTTCCTGACACTCAAGTCGAAGGGAGACCTGCCGCTGTGGACTGCGAGCAGGGAAATCAGCAGCAGGATGAGAGAAACGCTCAGCAGTCGCGCCATTCTGTGAGCCGCAGCAGCTCAGGTGGGCTCAGGTGGGCTCAGGTGGGCTCAGGCCGCGGGTGACTGGCCAGGTGGGCGGCAGCGACTGGAGATATCGGCTTGTTTTCAAACTAAATACGTAATTTCACGTAAATATCGTAACAGCATGAATCATGTAAGTACCTGTCTATCAACTTACAGCCCAGTAGAGTTGTTACTCCAGATCTGCCTATAAACTGATTTATAAATTTCATTTTTACCCAGTAGGATTTTACTCCAATACTACCGATAAATAAATGTATATTTATTTTATTGTTACCTAGTAGAAATGTTACTCCTGGTCTACCAATAAACAGATTTATAAATGTATTTTTTACCCAGTAGGATTTTACTCCAAATCTACCTTTAAAATAAACAGATTTACATTACTAATTTTTACTGAGTATAGATTTTACTCCAAATCTACCAATAAATAGATTTATATATTTGTGTCTTTATATATAAATATTTGTATTTTATTAAAGTTTAATATGTGAATATACCACAGAACGTACATATCTACCTACCTAGAGGGGATGAAATTAAAAAATTAAACAAATGTCTTCATTATCAAGCCTCTAAGGAAATTACAATAACAGTGATGAAAATGTGAAAAAACGACAACGACGTGTTTTAAATAAAATCTGCATGATTAATTTAACTTCTTTTCTCTTTATATAAGTACTCTTTCCAGCTTTGATGTATCCATGAAAGTTTTCCGCAACGTTGTTTTTGACTGTCCAAGGAGCACGTAATAAATTAGCTGTTAAAAAGTGACCTGCTAAATTCTTGATAAATTTCAGCAGTTGTTGGGAACAAGACACAAAAGGTCAGTCGGCGAATTACAACATGCCTGAAAAGTTTTTTTTCTCTAGATTGACATAATTTCCGGTAGAAATAGTATTTTATAAAAAAAATTGGCGCAATTCTATCACATCGCAAAAATGCTTCCGACCATGTTATTATTGTTTTTTTAACGTTTAGATCGATTCTATATTTTTGTGTATTGTGGAATATTGAAAGGAAAACTTTTCGCTTCACTGAATATTACCAGTTTAATCTTTGTTTTTATCCGAAATACTTTAAATACCTCGGGTCGTTGCCCTGGCACTCTGGAACTGGAGTAAAACTCCTCCAAATTTGATAATTATATAACATTAACGAGTAGTTAGCTGTTGATAATTACTTAACAATAAATACAGGGTTTATGACACGACGAAGAAAATACTTTAGAAATATTTGTTTTTGTACAAAACACGTATGTGGTTACAAAAATAAAACAAATTAATTAATCAGGAGAAGTTAGATTTATGCTCAGGGACGAATTTGGAGTCACACCCAATTTAAATCGCCTATTAATAAAATAAATAAAAGTATTGAGAAATAAGTGAAACACAAGTAAAATTGATAACAGTTGTGCAAATAAATTTAGTTTGTGTTGAATTGATGAAAAAAGTAAAATGGACTACATGCGAAGAAAATTGGTTTTTTAAGCGGAAGAAATTTTCCATTGATTATTTATTAAGGAATTAAATGTGGGGCTTGTTTAATTGCCAGGTGTTTTTCATCATATTGACATCTGCACAGGTGTGTTAAGAAAGTACGCAAATTGCAAAATACGTATATTGGTAAGAGATAGATGTTGGCATTACAAAGTAATTTGGAATATTTCTGTTAAAATTAGAATGAACACTTTAATTATTGTAACAAAAAATTGTTATTCATTTTATCTTAGTCTTTCCTAATGTCTGCGAAATATATTTTTCTACGCAATTGCGTATTTGAGCCTTGCATATGTATTTTATTTGTCTTATATAACCATCACCATAGCGATGCAGTTCTTTTCACTTCTCAATAAGCTGACGGTTAGGTTAGGTTAGATTCTATTATTTTCCCATCATTTCATTTTTAAGTGACAACAGCATACCAATGTATATTATTAAATATTTTTAATAGAGCAGGTTTATTGTGTATAAAATATTTAGGCTATATTCATATTTTCTATATCAGATAGTACACAATCGCTTTTTTTATATATCAAAATACGTTTTTTTGATAAATTTGTTATACTCTATATTTATACACAATATATGAACAATCTTTTGATCTCATAGCCCTCCGGCTATTCATATTTGTTGTTTAATCAATGTATACTTAATTGCATTTAGTGCTTTATTACTTTTGAGGACAATACACGTATATCATTTATTTATTCCGTCTAAGTAATTTTCATCGTAAAGACATGCAATAAATGTATAATTTGCTAGAGCGTGATCTTATCGGAGAAGTATCCAGATATTAAATTAGTATTTCAGCAAATAAGCCTAACTGTACTTAAATTATTAAAAAAAAAAATTAATTAAACTAAACAAACTTATTACAATGGCTGATTGATTAAGCAACGCCATCTATTAAGAAATTTAACTATTAAAATCTTTAACAGAATTTCTTTGCCTGCAAAGCTTTCGCCAACGACCATACCATGTTGAAAGCACCGGTTCTCGTCCGATCACCGAAGTTAAGCAACATTGGGCGCGGATAGTACTTGGATGGGTGACCGCTTGGGAACACCGCGTGCCGTTGGCTTCCCTTTTTATATTTTTGTATTCTTCTCGTGACGTCACACCACAGTTGGTCGTGTTGCAGAACTGTCGCTCGGCCCTCGCCAACGACCATACCCCCATGTTGAAAGCACCGTTTTGTTTATTTACACATTTTTTTGTTTATACAACTTTTAAAAATTTAAACGTTTTTGACAAAACAGATATTTTGAAGCATTATTAATCTTTCTATCTAAATACCTATCAAACCGATCGCAAATTACTAAAAAAGATTCTACACCTTGACCGAATGCCAAATATAAAAAGTCCAAATAAAACGGGATTATTCGTATAAATTAAATTTAATAGACAGTAACCTTTAAACTTTTTGTGTGTTTTTTTTTTCAAGTTTACTATTGTGTAAAAACGGCATTATGATTATATATACTTGTAAAGTTTTTTTAAGTAAACCTACGTTTTACTATACATGATTTTTTATAAACAAAAAAGATACGATAAATATAGAGCTAATTCATTTTTTCTATGAGACGATAGTAGCCAGAAAAAAACGATTTCAGCAAATGCACAATATGATAATAATCTTAGACAAATAAAAAAAATAAATTATAGCCAAAATTCAATAAAAAATATTACGTTGAACTAATAAATATAATTAATAGAATTTTTTTTCTAAATTACTGTGTGATCACTTATTTGCCTTAAAATGATTTGTTGGATTTTTACGCGCTAAAAATTCTAAGCAGGCATCGAAAAAACTCGAGACTACTGTTTTTAAAACATTTTAGTTATGGTAATATAGCTGATTTTTCTAATTCGATTGGTTCAATGTTTCTTTAGAAACTTTGACCTATCAGATAACATTTTTAAAAAAAATTAGATAAATGTTTTTTTAAGTAATATAACAAATACTATTTTGACATATGTTTATTAAATTTTGTCTATGAAATTCGGCTGGCTAGGAACAGTTGAACGGTTTTACTCCGTGACAGCAACACAATTGTCTGCCAAGTGGCACGACTGCTGCTGTTACGTCAATCTGCGTCTGTGGACTGTTCAGGAGGCGGCGGCCATTTCTACGTATAATATTAGTAATTCTTAAAATATTTCATACAAAGCAGACCGCTACCTTCCAACTGATTCAAGTTATCGTTTTAAGTTCAATCCATAAGTTAGAAAATCCACAATGAATCCTGAATAGTGAGTACAAATTTGAATACAAATCAAACAAAAACAGGCTTGTCTTGTCATTTTTTAATACACTGAGTAATAACATATTACGCACTATATTATCGTGATATGCATATTTTGTCAAAAATTGCATCAAATAATTACCGTTGGAGGGTCGATAATATGGCAATTTCTCTTATTTTACACTTTGTTGTCAGGGCGCATTCTTTTGTGACTCATGCTCATACTCATTCCTCTTTATCGTTTATTATAACGTGTCGCGTTTCTACACAATGCACTTAATGTCGGATTCCTTACAGCCTTAATATAGACCCTCTCTTTGTCACCACATTCGTGATTTCATTGAAAACATGATGTTTCTCTTTATTGACAACCAATTGACATTTGTCCTGGGCGAGTGTAGACATGGCCAATATTTAATATTACGTTAGTACTTAGGTGCTCGATCTAATAAGTGCTTATCGAAAAATATCTTTAGGTACAGTTTATCGCTCTACCAATGCGTATTTATTAACATTACATTTCGATGTATCCATTTTTAGTAGGCGATAGTAGGTACAAAAATAAATTTGATTATCTCTAATTTACACTAGTATTTCTAAATGAGCTATCTACGTATATTGTTTCAATTATTATATTATCCTTCAATCATTTCGTGCACTTTGTCCTCTTGATATTTAGACGCTCTTTATAATTTTCGCTATGTGAAGAATACGAAATTGGCTTGAAGTGAGTGCAAGATCTTTTGTTTGTTTATTTCATCAGAGTGCTATGAATAATTACAAAGATAAAAGATGACTTCTCTTAAAAAAAGAAACATTTCTCATTTGTAGTTATCTTTGTTCTCAATATTTATCACTATTAATTATAATAGAAAATGGTGGTTTTATTTTTTTTCTGTCTGAATTACATAGCAATCATCACATGTTTCATCACATTGAATATTTATTTGATCATCAAAATTGAATGTAAATTTATGATATCCGTAAGACATTCGTGCTATAAGAGCTGTCATGTTGACATGTTATGAATAACATGGTGATCACTTTGTGTTCCCTAAAAGAATGAGACATATTTATAATACATTTAAAAATACTGCCTTGTTATAAAATTAAAATGTATTTATATTGAATCTTGATAGTGTTGACAGAATGAGTCTTGTGAAAGATTGTCAATTGTCAGAGTATAATAACAGACATAAGTTATATATAAGATTTCATAATCGGAGACTTTTAAATTAAGACATACAATATTATGAGGCCCTTTATATATTTATATTTTAATTATGATTAATGTAATAATTGTCAATGGATCATCCACATTGATAGACTTTTCTGAATGATGTTTCATCCTACCTTTTCTGGGATAATATGAACAGGGCCAGCTTCCCTCAGCAGTAACTCCAAATGATTATCAAGTGTTATGTTTAATACTCCTCGTTTGTTTGTTTTGAAGATGCCCCTTACCCTGCAGCTACTTTAAGCTAGGTTACCCTAAGTTAGGTTATATTATAAAATAGTAAGATTCATTACACCATTGCGATGACTCGCTAAATACACAACACTTGTTGATGCTCTTGAACTGGGTTTTTTTCCCATAACTATAAGCTTGTAACGTCAATACTTTTTTCTACTATAAAAAATTATAAATGTTAAATCATTGCATGCAGATTGCCAGTTAATTTCAAAGTCTAAAGGATAGAAAACGTTTCTTAATAGTCTTACAAAGCAGAATTAGAATAGTCAGTAAATATTTTTAAAAAATTTTAAATCATCAAAACTTATTTGTCTATTTAATTTTTTTTAAATGTCTTTTGGTCTATTTAACTTCAATATTTTAAAATAAAAATTTAAATGGCAAACCACTTCAAATTCTTCGTAGTTTTTATTTTTGGTGTCTAAATGTTATCAACTTTTGTTTAATATTTTGTTTTTGTTTATTTTGTTTTTGTACCAAAGCGTCACACTGGTTCACTGCGGCTTATGCAGACTAAATTGCAATTTTGAACAGTTCGTTTACTTTTTCTGAAAATTTTTCAAATTATATATTACTTTATTTAAACATTCTCTATGATTATGAGAATCGCCAACAATTGGACGAAGGGCTGACTGTGGGCTTTGAACCGTGAATCCCTGAAATATAGTAAACCAATTTATATCATCATTCATAATTCTACTCGAAGGCTATGATGAACATTTAAAATTTTTCGTAATTAGGAAATCTGTCATGCTTTTGTTGTTTGCATAATTAAGTCTTATTCTGCGTTGTGTAATAATACTGTATGTACATACTGTGGGCAGCTGGACATTAATATTTTGTGCGCGCGCGTTGAACGTTATGCCACTCTATGTGATGCATTTATTAACGCAAAGAGAAAACTATACCTTTACATAAAATGTTCCATACTGAAACATACCAATGTTGGTTAATTTACTTTTAGAAATAAAAATAATACGTAAATCTTTATGCCATCTATTATTCATTTGTATATCAGGTAACAGTGTAAAAAATATCACCGAATAGTAAGACAAAAGAATAAGAATTCGTAAACTTAAATGCTTAATTTTGAATTAGTGTTTATTAAGTCTTGTATCACCATATACTGCTGCACAAGTACAAAATTATTATTGTGTAGAAATGAAACAAAGAAATAATTAAATTAGAGTGTGATTTTGGGAGTATCAAAATTTTTTTAGATCATTTTAAATAATTATTTTCCATATTTTATTCATTCACAGGCCAGGGAGTGCTTTAAAAAAAATCATATATTTATATAGAGCAGTGGTTAAAAATAACGAAAAGAATTTCATAAAATTTAGTAATCTCTTTTTTAGTATTCAGATTTTATAAATCCATGATTTGTTGCTTCTTTTTTGAGATTTTAATTTACAAAAAATTTCTATAGTGTGAACTAGCTGGGTAGTTCACACTATAGAAATATAGGTAGGTATAAAACAACAATCGGATATCTGGTTTTAAGTATTTTTATGTTTCTTTTCTGTTAAAATTTAACTGTAAAAAATATTAATATCTACGTTAATACTTAGCATCAATATCTTAATTTTAGTTAGATCCGATAATACAATATATTATCAAAAAAAAATTCTTAGTGTTTGTTATTTTAAGTATGTTCCAATTGTTTATCTCAATCATATAAATGTATATTTTTTATTTACATATGACAGTAATGGCATCAATTGATTGCAAATTGGCATTACAAACAGATCTCAAATTTTCAGTAAAATTAAAAAATATATATTATTGTAAATTTATTACAATTTAGAGACTTCAATAGATCAAAGTCAATAAAAAAAATGAGAACATTTTATATGGAGTCTCAATAGACAAAGACTCGCTGAAATTAAAGCAATGTCAAATGTCACTCAATATTGATGCGTAGAGAGATAAATTGATTATAATGTATGCTATTTTATTTCCAGCGATTATTTATTCAAACTGCTGCTGATTGGTGACTCCGGTGTGGGCAAGTCCTGCCTTCTGCTGCGGTTTGCAGACGACACGTACACAGAGAGCTACATCAGCACCATCGGAGTTGACTTCAAAATTAGAACAATCGACCTTGACGGCAAGACCATCAAACTACAGATCTGGGACACCGCAGGGCAGGAGAGGTTTAGGACCATCACCTCCTCCTACTACAGAGGGGCGCACGGGATCATCGTTGTATACGACTGCACGGACCAGGTCAGCCCACTAATTATTAGCACTTTGACTGCTAACGGTGCAATTTATTCCACCCTGAATAAGAAATACCTATTCTGTTGCTTTTTACTTGTTGTCACTCCTAAATATTAACTTCCTCTAAAGGTATTTCTTTCATAATTTAGACCCGACAAATATAAGATATATATATTTATAAAGCCTAAGTACACGAGTATTTTTGGTCTATTTATATCGTAGGTCTGTCAATAATAACTGTTTGTTATATTTATTTTTTGACTGTTTGATGGTTAGACCATCGGAACCGAGGCACACGCCCGATATTCACGTCATTCTTGTAAGATGAACTCCATTTTTGCTAAGATCTTGACCTCTATCAACTTCCTGTTTGGCAATTTGTTGCAACTGGTTGACAATTCTTTAATTCTGGTGATATAGGTTTTCGCATCCTCCCTCTTTCCGCACTGACACCATTTTTAATATTTTGGAGAGAAAAAAACTACAACAAGCACAGGAATTTGATGGATGAAATGTTGATAGATGTGGTTTTGTTGTTGATGTTGGGATTAGGTGTGTGTTTGGTGGTGATATATTTTCCAGTATGTTTTACTTCTTTGGGACTTTAACGATGCTCTGAAATTGCACACGTAGTGTCCATTCCATACATTTTTATCCTATTTGAAATATATACATCATACTTTGTTATCTGCGATACATAAGAGTTAGTGGAAATTTTAACATAATAAATTGTTTCAAATTACAATAGGCGAAAAATATTACATCAAAATATCTTTAATATTATGAATAATAATTTTCCCGTATTATTCCCGTATCAAAAAGTTAGAATATTGTTTTTTTTTTAATTAAAAGAAATTTTTTATGTTGATTTTTTACTATATTGTGTATTTTTAAGAGATATATTTGAAAATCATACAAAAGTTTTGCAGTGATTGTCTTTTTATAAATGTGATAATAAAATGAAATATATAAATTAGTTTTCTTAACACACGTGGCTCAAAGGTCTTATCATCCGAACAGAGAAGACCGAGTGCAGTCAAATAATAAAACATCTTCTCCAACATTTTGGCTTTTTTTATTTTATTAAATTGTATAATTGAATTGAAATATCCGACAATGGTTATCTGACAGTTTTAATGTTGAATATTAAAATTAAACAATTGATTATGATTTTTACATACAATATAATTTAAAAATACCAAGTCTGAGTTTGTGAGAACTACTAGAACAGCTCACACTAAAGGTATGATTTTATTTATTGTGAGCTTGTATATATATTTTTCTGTACACTATCAAAGGTCATTAGTATAGAGGGCGGTTGGCAGTGGATAAAACCAGCGATGTCCACATTCTCCAATAGTATTTGCCCGTTTTTGTAGAAATCCTGTTTTTTATTCACTGGTGGTATTATTTTTTTAGTACTCAATCATATCAATTGCAAGCAAAACGGTTTTTATTTTATCACCACCAGTGAGAGCTCTTTTGCCTACAGAGGAATTTTATTCGCTAAAGAAGCTACGAGGAGAAAATATTTATCTCATATTGATACAGATCTTCATATGTAAAATTATGGTTTTCTTACCAAAATTGAATGTAAACGAAAATATAGTTGTTGAAGGCCAAAATTTTGTTAACATCATATTTTGATACTATTACCCAAGAAGAGGAAAGTAATCGAGTCCTAGATATCTATCCGGTATCCGATTGGGGTTTTTGTCTGTTTCTGAAATGCCTTTAAAATGATTGCAGAAACTGGGAGTTATTTTCATCAAAAGCTTATAAGAACAATTTACTATTGCAATTCTGAACTCCAAGGCACAGATGAAAGTTATTTTAAGCATGTAGTTTTGTTGTTGAAAATATTACCATTATTTAAAAATCAATATGAATTCGATGAGTATTTGTATTAATTTCAATGATTAATTGCTTATCGGTTGTATTAATGTCAAAATAGTGTTTTTAGAACTCAGCCCATATTATGGAGTGAATTGAGTACATGAATGATAACCTTATGTTGTTAAAAATATATTTATAAGATTATGCTCTCAATTTGCAATCCTGAGATATATATTTTTATATTATTCTTGCATTTTATACACAGTAAATTCTTTGTTATCTTAGGTTTTAAATATAATTACTTTAATATTGGGGTTAATTCTTATACGCAGTTGTACTTATATCTTATATGTATGTGGTAGAAGACCAAGTAATTTTAATATTAATTAATTGTTAAATAAAGACAATTAATTGATTATACATTTTTATAGTATTTTTTTGTTCCAAGACACTTGAGAACCCAAACCACATGTGACTTATTGATTGACATCTCATTGCACACTCAGCCGTCAGTGATGCCTCTTGAAGCGTGTGGCTCCTTAAGTTATTTGTGTAGTAGGCTTGATTGTCTGATGAAAAACGCTTGTTGATACTGTTTTTTACCTTCAAATGTATAAAATTTCATTTGTAGGCTGTGGCCTGATTCAGTCCTAATGCTTTGCCTGTAATATTGCGTTATTTGTTAATTTCAGGAATCATTTGGCAACGTGAAACAATGGTTAGAGGAGATCGACCGCTACGCCTGTGATAGTGTCAATAAACTTCTTGTAGGCAACAAAAATGATCTCACAACAAGAAAAGTTGTGGATTACACAACGGCAAAGGTAAATAAAATTTAAATACATTACTATGTATATTTTACTTTTTAACCAAAATATTCAATCTATACCTAACTTTATATTATTATTTATTTATAAATTCAAATGACGCTTATGTTTCGAAGTAATTTTAATATTAAATTAAATTATTTGGAAAAACCATAAAATTTGACAATTCTTCTTCTGTTGTGACTACAGTTAACGTCTGTTTAAAAAATAATTTATAAAATGTCTAATGAGATTCATTATGAATTTCCAGGAGTACGCTGAGCAGCTGGGAATCCCCTTCCTCGAGACGTCTGCCAAGAACGCAACCAATGTGGAGCAGGCCTTCATGACCATGGCCGCAGAGATCATGCAGCGCGTGGGCCCTCCCTCCGCCCAGGCCGCGCACGACCCCCAGGCACGCGTCAAGATCGACCAGGGCCGACCCATCGACACCGCCAGCAAGGGCTGCTGCTGAACAACTGCCTCCCGCGTGAGTACGTCTCTGACTGCCCGAGGAACTACACCAGAATTCCTGAATTTTTTTTTTGTCACTTAGCTACCTTTCATGTTTTAATGTGAATGTATGATTGTATTAATTAACCACTTGATAATTGTGCCCGAGTGTGACTGGCACGGATTTTGTTAGTATATTGACAAGTCCAAGTCTTGTTTATACAAAACTTCAGAGATTTTGTTGGATTAATGAACCTATCTCAAATGGCAAAATTATAAATGGCTCTAGTAGTAATAATGCTACTACATTCAGGTTAATTTATATTAGAATTTTTTTTCCAATTTATATTAAAAACCCCTGACCATATTAAAGTCGAACTGATTTCTGGCTATATTCAAATATTTCATTGAAATTTTGAAACTCCTATTTAATAAATGGCGGTGAATAGAGAGTGGTCTGTACTAACAGTGTGTTGTTTTGTTTCAGCAATGCCGACTATGGGAACCTAATATTTATACCCTCTCAGCTCCTAAGGCATGAGAGATCATGTGGTCTTAGGAAATTAAATATTGCTAGTTTATTGAAAAAATCTGGTGTAGTATGTTTATTTGATTTGTGTACAGTAGGCTAAACAACTATTATTCATGTAATAGAGAAATAAATAACTTTGTTTTGTAATCATTCCGATTTCTGGTTCATGAACTCTCTACTCTCCGCGTGGAGGACCGCTGTGCCGGACGCGGACAAGTGTTGCGAGACTCGCTCCAGGCCTTCAGTTTAAGTTACATTGTGTTACTAGACATTATATGAATTTTAGAATTTACAAATCTGAGGGGTGAACGTAACCTTACCTGGAGGGTTTTATAAGAGTTTTTTTTTTCTGTATTATAATAAGATGGGCGGGCTTTTACATTGTTTGAATGTATAAAATGTACTAGAGCTCTCGGTCCGGATATTGATCATTGGTAAAGTTTTAGGTATGTTTGCGAGCTATCGTTTTATCACCGAATAGGGTTTACTAGGTTAAGCGGGTCCTCGGACCGTTGAATAATAGATCATGCGAGAATGTGAGCGTTGCCCCTGGGCGTGTGAAAGCTTATATATCGAGTAGATTTTTTTATCAGGCCCGCGTTACACGAATAAGTATAATATATATGTTGCTATGTCTTGTAAAAAGCCACAAAATTTTATCAATTAATATTACCGATAGGTCTGCCTAAATTTTATTACTAATCTTAACATAGTCCGCGCCTCTTGGTTTCTTTACTTACGTGGAATCGGTTGGAGATTTTTTTACTGCGAAACCGGAGCGCGAGGCACTTCATCGCATCACTAGAGTCGCCGCAATGCTGCAAGGCCCGATATTTGAAATTGTCTCATCTGCTTATTAACTACGCTACAAATGTGAAACGATACCTCCATGTGACCAATGAAGCGATGTTAAACTTTATTATTATTATATATAATCTGAGGTACCAATATTTTTTACCTACACTCCATTATTTCTCATAAGCAGATTATCAAGACCTTCGTAATGCACTGTAACGTAGAATAATCACAAATAACAAGTTCTTTATATGTTATTGTAAAGATTGACACTGGAAGCTTTGTAGTATACCTCTCTTCGGCCAGAACAGTGACTCGGCTACTTGCGATGTGACAAGTGCGGGACTGCGTGCCCGGCCAGCTCGGTGTCGTCTAGTCACTGTCCCTCTGCCGCCCCATCGGACCACGGCCCTCATATGCCCACTACTTGTAACTATTTCCTCGCTTCCTCGTTTTCTTGATATTGAAAACAAAGACCAAACCTTTGCATATGAAAGAACTCTGAATCGACTCGGCGTAGGACGCGACTGGAAATTGTTAAGTATCAATTTTTTGGAACACAATCGAGTGCGCTTCGTATCGAGAGAAGATTTTGAATTTTTTCATATCATCGTTTGCTTTCTCAGTATTTTAATCTCAACTTGAAAAAAAAACGAAAAAATAATATAAATGTATAAAATTATATAGGTATACTACAACTTTAAGGTAGTGTACAACACGATTCTATTATCTTTTGTTATGGAACTGAACTAATGACTTATCAAATAAAGGAGTCTTGGATGTGTTTCGTAAACTACTTGTTTTATTTATTTATCTATCTATCGTTTACCAAATGCATTGACTGCCTCGCCACACCCACTGCAGGCACCGGACAGAGCAGAAAAAAAATCATAATCCACTTCAGCTAGTATTTACTGGTTTTGAAGAAAGCATGTATGAATAATTTAGATATTTTTAAAAGAGTTCGGTGATCCACTGCTATGCAATGAAGTTGGCTTTCGTAAAAGTCTTATCAAGCCTAGAAGTGCCTCCGTAATTTCTAAATATTGAAGAGGAACATCCAGCTAGTCATTGTTGAACCTTGTGATTGATTTTTATATAGTAAGTATATCCACACCAATCGTGTCAATGTAAGTATGAATTATTATAATTGTATGAAACAATTCATAGAATCGGGAAGCTTGAAAGTTTCAGGATTTGATCACCCTTGTGCATTGATATCTGATTTTCGCATTGCTCGGATCTTCTTAGCAGCTGAACTCAGCACCTTTCTTTACTAATACAACATTGAGTTAAAAATGAATCAAAATTGCTATAAATCATGTGAATAGGGACCAATAGTCAACTGCCGCAATTTATTTATTAGTAGCATCCAGTGAATTTTTTATGTGGTCGAGCAACTTGATCCATCTCAGTATGTTGATGTTCTCATAAGGGTTGGTCATTTTATATAGCAGACGGAAGATAGGGAAGACAATCTACCAAAGATCCTGTAAAAACCTATGAAGCCAGAGCACAGTTGGCAAGCTGTGCTGAAAAACACCTCATAATACTGTGTTAACTGAACTGAACAGCAGTCTCTTAAGTCTGCTTACAAACTAAACAGAATGGGATAAGGAGGAAGGTTTGTAAATATAAGAACAGTTTAAATTTCTTAAAATATACAATCAATGTATATAAATTGCTTTAATATTATTGCACAATTTCATAACTAGTGTTAGTATAAAAATAGTTAAATTCATAATAATAAATTGAACTAATAATGATTCACAAAAATCTTGTGACGAGTACGTACTTCAAAAACACAGTATATAAAAAATATATACAGTAAAAACATATCCAGAATTTTGTGTCAGAATAGAAATAAAATATTTCATAAACGACTATTGCAGATTGCTTAATAATTTAATATTTAAATAGTAATAAATAATAATTAAAATTTTCAAGCACTTTCTCAAATTTGATTCTACCATATTTTGCACTCAAAAATATTAGCAGAACTTATTTTTTGAATTAATTTTAAAAAAATTAAGTATATTTTGTTATAAGGAAAAATTTTTAAACATGTTTGACATAAGTTGCAAACAACATAGATTGCAAGAATATTATGAAATATAAGAATAAAACGTAATTTTGACTTTCACATTAGCGCATATATGTATGGTCAGTCTAAACATGAATACGATTATCACAAAACCAATGACTAACTGAATACATAACAATTCTGTTGTTATTTATTCATTTTCAAACGAAGGTAGCTTCGTTTGAAAATGCCAACAAAATAGATTACCAAAACCGGTCGTGAATAAAAAAAAAAAAATTTATATCAAAATGTAACTTGACCAAGTACTTTCTCTCAAAAACATTCAATTCTCTGTGATCCCACGATCTATTAAAAATACGAAATACATCAAAAATTGGATATTGTCCTACCACTAATTTATTTGTGTGTATTTATATTTTAAATCCAAATACACAAATGATTCTCTACAGAAAACATCTTTTCCAAGATGTTTTCTATAAGCACATTGCCCTACTGGGCTATGTCCGACCTGCTCGGCAAAAATCATTATCCGGTGCGTCTGCACATTCATTTTGTACAGATTCAGGATCACTCCGATTCTGAATCTGATATTGAATGAATGTGTCTGTCTTTGTTTTCCAGGGCTGGTAGTTTAGTAACATATTTCTTATCTGAAAAAAAAAAATTGCATCATTTGCTGATTTTGAATGAATCCTGAAAATGGCAATGGTTGAAGATTTTTGATAGACAATTTTGATATAAAATCAAATTTTTACAAGACATAAAAAGCATACATATTCCCATGAGAGTCATGTGTTGCTTAGAATTTTTGTGATTATGATAAATGCCTAAATAAACCACATATACAATGTGATTAATTAGCATGACTAAATGATGAACATTAACAGGTCAAAATGTGTTTGTAAAAAAAAAATAATGGACTTCTTAAATTTTCTAAAATATCCATAAATAAACACAATATATTTTTCTGTGGGTTGACCTTTGACATAAAACATATTCAGTTTACTTATTGACCTGTACCAAGTCTTTAGTGACTCTGTCTAAATCAAATAACATGATCGAAACTATTAGTATTTTAGTAATAAAGCCATTATGCAGTTGTGAAACTTATAAATTTACAAAAGTTACTCCAAGCTTTTAGTATTCACAAACACCATACATTTATACTAAACACATAAAAATTAGATAGTATATATTAAACTTGTTTCATAGTTCCTTGGTGTTGATTTATTATCCCTAAAAAAATAAAAGTGAGTTTGAAAAACACATCTTCATAAAACTTTTTGCATCCTCCCAACTTTGAAATCACTCTCATTGGAGGCCAGCCGGTTTGTCCTGCAATATCAATAAAGAGATCCACCCACCGACAGGAGTCAGGTCACCCCTTGTTCTTCTCTCTATCATTCCTTGCAGCTTTTGCGCCCTCCGTCAAATCATTTGGAGTTGGAGTAGGTTGCCAGCCTGAAGCGCATTAAAAACATACAATTGATCGAACATTGTAATTTCTGACATTTTGAGCTTCTAGATTCTTCGGCCTTTACAAGAGCCATAACCCTCTTTACCGATTTGGATTATCACGTTTTGCAAAGGCCTGAATCAGGTCTGTTAAATTTTTCTTCTTCTTTTTGAAGATATTTAACAATTGCAGAAGCTTGCTTTATACTGCTGCCTTCATCTGAAGGTCTGGAATCACATCTCATTGCCAAATCGGATGGTTTCCCGGCAGTAAAGTATATTTTAATTCATTGTACACTTAATATTATTTAAATATATTTATGGTGTGTTTATATTGTGTATTTATTTTGCTGGGCCAATTTTCCGGACATATCTTATTATTGTTGATTTGGATTTTTATATATTTTAATAAATTATTAAACACTTGCTTGACTATCTTGCTATTTTCGCGAACTTATAAAACGCATGTTTATTGGCTAGCTTGATATTTCATGGACTACAATGAATGATTTCATTTTCATCTGCCTTTATGCTCACAGGTTAATGAAATTAATATATTGACTTATCAGACTCATTTACATGTTGAAAAAACGCATGCTTATTGGCACTATACATGATTTCACCTTGATGTATCAAAGTAAGTTTAAAACGGCAGATTATAAAATGTATTTTGAGAGATCTAGCTAGAAAAAAGTGAATATCGTAATAATTCTTGTATCATTAAGAGGTCTGAGTACTGGAATTTTACTTCACCGGTCAGGCAAGAGGTTAATAAGATTTTTACTTGTCTTCCGAAATTTCACATTTTAATTATTAAAAACACCGGATTCATTTTCTTGAGTATTTTAAATACAGTCTTGTTGTATCACTACTACCATCTTCACAGTTCTAGAAATGCATATAGAAGCCTTTAATGAAGAATGTGCTTCGATTTTTACATTTGATCGTTTCACTCATAAATTGCACCTGAGGCACTAGAAATTTCTTCAATTGATATATTTCTTGCGGCTTATCAAATTCATGTAATTATTTCTCATACAATATCTCGTGCTGAACGTTTCCATGAGGAAATGAATATAATATTTTTTTTAAAGAAATACACAAAAAAAAACAAGTTACTTGTACAAGCACACAATACCCGTAACCAGAAAACCATAAATATGGTTGGAATAGGGTTAGGACATGAAATGATTTGCAAAGGAAAAGAGTGAATTAGATAATTTTTTGTAAGAGGTGCTTTTAAGGATTGGAGATATTGGTTAAAAAATGTGCAATAGAAAGGTAATTATGATTTTTTTAAATTCTGAATGTTACTAAGTTATATTTTCTGTTATACGAGCTTATTCTGGTTTATAAAAAATATTAGGAGATAATAATTACAGTTCGAGGATTTATAAAGTCCAAAATGAATACAAACAGGTAAAGCGTTATACAAAAAAAACAAAAAAAAAACAGAAGGAAACAATTCCAAGAAGGAAATTAGACATAAGAGTGAATAGATGTCTCGTAAAAATATGTAGCCACCACTGTACATTTATCACATATCATATTCATACACAAAGATCTGCACAAATTAAAAAGCCTGGATTTTCAGACGCATGCGGTAGTCAAATAGGTAGTTTTTATAACCTTGTGTGTAAAAACAAACCAAAATAGCTGAATTACAAAATTTGTTTAATAATATTAAAAAAATATTTCAAATGTTGATTTAATGTTTGGTAGGACTTCGCCCGAGGCGTCCTGTCGGATCTGACTGTATGAAGTGGACGAATTGATGTTTGTGCGAGTGCAGCAATTATGTAAAAGGATTCTATCTAATATTTTGAAGCTATTTTTAATTATACTAAAATGTAAAAAAAAATTCTTACCTAATCCAACATCAGCTATGAATTCTTCCATACATGAAATCTTTTGCTTTTTTGTATTAATTAAGGTCATACATTTGCTGTATATATCTTCTTCCATTTCTATTTTTTTTTGTGAGAAATAGTGAACTTTTTCAATCATCTGCTGCAAGTCTCTGGACAACGCATGTGCTTCGTCATCCCTGATCTTCAGCTTGCCTTCTATGGACCTTTTCATGGCGAAGAGAGTTTCGACCAAGAAGTCAGTGCCTCCATTTGGAGAATACTCAGTTAAATCGACAGTCCCGTACTTCACACTTACGGATTCTTTCATGAGTTTTTTCCAAGAAAATATTTTCTCATCTACTAAATCGTAAATAAAGTCAAACGATCCGAAATCTGTAGATAACGCAATTTTCATATGCTTATCATAATCCTCTCGCGACATGTCCAGACTGTCAGAAAAATACTCGAGCTTGTCTGGCGTGAAGGAGCCCTTCCAA